>OX465600.1:32935281-35435281 GCA_950022295.1 Bromus sterilis
TCAGGAAACCTTGATCATCAATTGCACAATGAACTAGTATACTAGAGTTAACTAGTGACCCAGTTGTATAAATACTATACATGTATTAATGTTTCCATTTAATACGTTTATAACATAGTATGAAACTATTACGATCAAACAGAGATATGGCAAAAAAAACATCTTTATTATTTCCCTCTACGGCATATCTCCAACACTTTGGTTGAAGGGTAAAATTGTCTTTTGCATTTTGGAGCTACAATGGTGAACAATTTGTCAAAATCACAGTCAAAACTTTAAATTTAAGACATTAGTATTTTTTTGGAGTTTAATCCGAGGAGCTTAGTGAATTGCAATATTTCTTCATGGGATAATCTGCATGTTTCTTACGAGACCAACTATACATTTGGAAGGTCGGCAACTCGTGCCCAAAAATTAGCAAGAGGTCCTGAATTCATCATTGATCCATCCGAGAGCTGAGTGGTAGCCTCGACCCGAGCAGAAGTGTCAGGTGATCATATCATATATGATATGTGCTCTTATGCATACACGATCGTTGTTACTCTCATTGTTGCTTCTTTAGGCTACTCCAGTCTCCATCTTGGCGACTGTGTGGGCATCCATACAGAAGAGCATGCCTCCGAAGTAGTATCATTTCCCATTCTGCACTGGGTGAAAGACGACAAGGTTTTTAGGAACATATTGGTGCCACTTCTATCTACCACATGCCACTTCCACGATTTAGGTTGTTCTCTCACCTTCCCCAACTACTCAATTGGTAATGGTCATTGTCATGAAATAACATGGGTAGAAAGTTTCCCGCCCCTGAAGTGGAGGAGAGTTTGGAATAACATATATCGAACTTCCTTTCATATCCCGTTAGAGCAAAAGAAGAAGAGTGGTACATGTGAACTCCCCGCCCCCTCGCCTCTTCACAACACGTCTTGAACATGTGCTTAGTGAATGACTAAATCAGAGTTTGTATCAAAATCACGTGGGCACTTATTTTTAGCTCATCAGAGCAGTTTATTAATTATGAGTCATTGATTAATAAATGCGTGAACTGATGTTGGCATTTATGGTTCTTTTTTGGATAGTAGGGTTGTCATCGATTCGGTAAATGGACTTGTGCCCCATCTCCCACTCGACCAACTATACATTAGAGAGTCGACAGTCGTAGCCATCATCGGATCAAATTCACATATGTTCCTTGCTCTCTTTGATTCTTACGTACGCACTACCACCATTCCTCTCGTTGTCGTTGTTGCTTTCGAATACTCCATATTTACGACCGTGATCATATGGGATTGCAGGCCTTCAAAGTCGTGCCCTATGTCATTTTGCACTGGGTGAATGACTTTGACTACTTCCTTCACTTCCTCGACCACTATGAATGCCAATAGAGATGACGCCACGAAGAAAGTTGATGTTGCCGCAACTGCAACCCTGACCTTTTTGACATGAGGGTTTGATCTTTTCGTCCTTTTCAAATTCATGCATAAGTAGTAGCTAGATTTGCCTTCTCTATGTCTTGTTCACACTCATATGAATAGATTACAACATGCCATTAGTTTTTTAGCACCATCGTCGTGATTTTTATATATGGAGTAACGTAATCGAATATTGCTAATATATCCAACACATCATCACCATAGGGATTTTGAGTTTTGAGTTTTGACACAAACACGACCAATCCTAAAGCTGTGGAACTTAGAACAAACTCTTTTTGTAAGGGTCCAGCGCCGGGCTGGGTTTCCATTGATCGATTAGCAGAGACTTAGAAGTTAGAACAAACTCTGATTGACGATCTTGACGCCATCTCTTGTACTCCCTCCGTTCTATAATGTAGTATCATTTTAAAAACTATATATGCTAGCTTTTAAAATGATACTACATTATGGGACGGAGGGAGCAGTGTTTAAACTTGGAGGCCAGCAAAGCCCCATGAAATTAAAACTACTAAGTTTTCTTTGTCTGAAAGAAATTGGAATAATCCACAACTTCTGATTAATGCCGTAGTGGATCAACTTGCGCTTTGAACTCCAGATGGCCCACAAAGAAACCTCCAGTTCTGCTGAATTCTTCCTTGCCGAGTTCATTCATGATCTCAAATAGCCAGCTTCTTGCTCCCGGTTCAGAATTCGCTGCCATTTTATCCACTATATTCTGCTCAGACAGAGCCCACACACAGCAAGAAGCCGCCGTACACTCTATAAAGCTGTGTCTCCATGAATCGAGCCTACCACATAGTCGGTAGTCCACAGCTTCTACTGTTTTGTGTTCTGCTGAGTCGGAAACGTAGAGTCAGGTGGGCTTTTCCTCAATAGGTCCGAGTCGTTGTGCTGTCCGTGTACGAGTCCAAGTCCCTTGTTATGCTGCTACAATAAATATCCGGTGAAGCCTACGGGTTTAGGGGAAAAACGATCTGCTGTGGTGGTGCCCTTGCTTCCGTTCCGTCCCGTCGAATCAAGTCAAAAGTGCAAGCTAACGGCGATGGCGGCAGAGGGCGAGAAGAAGAAGATGATCACGCTGAAGAGCTCCGATGGCGAGGAGTTCGAGATGGAGGAGACGGTGGCCATGAAGTCGCAGACCATCGGGCACATGATCGAGGACGAGTGCGCGAACAACATCATCCCGCTCCCAAACGTCAACTCGAAGATCCTGGCCAAGATCATCGAGTACTGCAAGAAGCACGTCGAGGCAGATGCCGCCGCAGCATCCAAGGCTGACACCAGTGCCGTCGAGGAGCTCAAGAACTGGGACGCCGAGTTCATGAAGGTCGACCAGGCCACCCTGTATGACCTCCTCCTGGCCGCAAACTACCTTGACATCAAGGGCTTGCTGGACCTCAGTGTCCAGACCGTTGCTGACATGATCAAGGGCAAGACTCCTGAGGAGATCCGCAAGACCTTCAACATCAAGAACGACTTTACCCCTGAGGAAGAAGCGGAGATTCGCAAGGAGAACCAGTGGGCCTTTGAGTAGAGAAGCTAGCGTCATTATTGTCTGTTGATCCTTTTCTTAAGTAGAGTTACTAGTATACGTCTAGGTTGTGTTCTAGCTAGCTTAATTAGGTGTGCTATATACATGTATTTTTTGTAAGGGGATATATGCATGTATTCAATATTCAACTACTCCCTGTAATCTATCCAGATCAGAAGCAATAACCAAAAACATGTGAAAAATCATCCTGTTTTTTTTGGGGGTAATGTTGTTCTTTTAGTTGGACAAGATACTATTCAAAAAATGGTATGTTTTTGAGATAAAGGGGGAAAGGAAGTATCCATCTCTGGTGCAAGAGCGGCAAACAATTTGTGTATTGCAGGTGTAATATGTATTAAATCCTGGTGCTAATATTATCACTCGTGGGCAGTTTGAAGCAAGGCATGATAGTGGCATCGTATGATACTCCATGCTTGAGTCAAGGTTTGCGAGAAGAGTGTACGGAGTACTAGTATTTCATGCATGTGAAGTGGTTCAATAATCGGTATCAAATTGGACCCTTGGAGGTAGTTTGCGCAAGTCGAGTTCCGAGCAGCAGGAGGGCACCTTAAATTTCTTGCACCATGCTAATTTGTTTGGTTGAAGAAATTGTTCGACATAACATAAGTCGGGTTTAGCAAATGGTAAATTTTATTGACATAGAATGAAGCATGAAGATGATACAAACACAATAAGCACCACTGGAAAAAAAAAACTCCATCGTGGAGTGCTTCCGTATACACCAATAATCAAACTTTGGGTGCTTGACGAAAACCTTGTCAGCCGAGATACCCTCTCGGCAAAGTGGGGCACACAACAGAGACTTGAAGTTGCCGAGAGCTTGGCCAAATGTACTCGGCATAAAAAAAATACTCGGCTTACAACATCTATGGCAAGTGCTATTTGGTGGGAAACCGGCAAAACGAGTCCATGTGGCATGATTGTCTATTGTTGACGACTCCGAGATGGTTGTACCTTTTTCGAGAACCCAAGAAGTGGCACTCGGCAAACTCCTAATTCTAGCAACCCGGCGAGAGCCCATTGTTGACGGTTCTGTGACGGCCATCCATTTGTTTGCCTAGCTAGCATCCCACCGTGCCGCCGCCTCCTCCTTCTTCCCGCCGTTGCCACGCCACCTTCTCTGCACTGACACGCAGCCTCCTCCTCTTCCCAACCGCCACCGCACCGCCATGTCCCCGACCCGAACTAGATTTCCCTTTCTTTAAAAATCAAAAGTAGTTTACTCACACGTGAAAGAACAGGAAAAATGACTCACTCCTTTAACCCGAATCCTCCTCATCCGTCTTCCTTTATAAGGATCGCGTGCCTACCTATTCCCCTGGAAGCCCAAAGACAACAGTGGTTACCTTCATCTTCTCTCACCCCAACCCCATAGTGTCGCCACGTTCCAATAAAAATTGCTCCCACATGGTTAACCCCTCTCCTTTATCGCACCCGCCACCAAGGGGACGGATGTAGCTCGGTGGCATGCTGAATGCAGCCGTTTGAATCCATTGGAAATCATACGAGATGTTGGAAATCCATGAGATCTGGCACAGTGTCATCATATGTTCCATATTGGGCTTTGGTCTTTTATATTGCACTTTGGGATTTTATATTGGGTTTTGGGCCAAAAAACCAATATCAAAATACTACTACCTCCGATCCAAAATAAGTGTCGCTCATCTAATACAAAATTTGTACTAGCTTAGTACAAAATGAGCGACACTTATTATGGATCGGAGAGAGTAGTAAAATCCAATGGTACATCCATAGGGAGCCAGTTCGGTGTGCATGTGAGTACTACTCTGTGTCGCAATGAACCAAAGATGCCTCGCTTGCATTTGTGCCATGTAAGTTGTCTTGTCAATGCTATTAGATTTGAATCATGCTTCAAGTACTAAATTAAGATTCTTAACCATGTTTGAGACCTATACGCATAGTGTTATGATGTGCATCGTCATGTCCAAGCTGAGAAGGCCACCTGCACCAACTTGAATGTCATCTATTCATTGATATGATCTGAATTACTAGCACCAACTCACATGAAAAATAAAACGAC
This sequence comes from Bromus sterilis, assembly GCA_950022295.1. Classification (NCBI taxonomy): domain Eukaryota; kingdom Viridiplantae; phylum Streptophyta; class Magnoliopsida; order Poales; family Poaceae; genus Bromus; species Bromus sterilis. The sequence continues at coordinate 32,940,305 of OX465600.1, forward strand.
ATACATGGAGTGAAAGAGAATCATTATGAACTACCTTATTATGAGTCACCCGAGATGGCTCCGGGAGCCCCTAATGCTTGTAATATGAAATAATTTTCTTGTATTGGCATCAATAATATACACAACATTAGAACTAACATATTAGGAAATAAACAAAGAGGCCACCGATGAAGTTTTTTATGGTCTGGTTTATACATAAAACTACGCTAAAAACCTCACACCAATACGATTGATTAGGGGGGAAATATACATAATACTCGACAATGGACACTTGCAACCATTAACGAAAACTAGAGTCCACCACCAAGACCGAGAGACGAAGCGACCCAGTGCAAGTGTGAAGAAGCTCTTCGACAACACCTCCAAGCAGAAAATGACACCTACGGCATCAACATCACATGCATCCTACCTTGTTTGGACAAAACTTCCGTCCAGAGAGCCTCACACCACCACCCACAAACCCTAAGGGGCAGGGTGGATCCGACCACACCAGTAGTTGCCACAACCTAGATCCAACTAACCATGATCTAGTTTTTGGGTGAACTATTTGACGATGTCCCCAAGAAGGAGAAAGACACACATGTACGCCTTGTTCGTCGATATTGACTCCCATAGACCAAGGGTTTCGCCTAGAGTGTTGTAGCCTCCATCTCAACAGACATTTTGGAAGGAGGCGCCGCCACCGACGAGCTCCCAAACTAGTCGTAAACACGACCAAGCCCATAATGCAAGTGGCAAACACCACTGGCTAGATCAGCCAGCCTACCACCACCATGTCTCCTTCCTATAGCACCACATACGTCGGGGAGATGGGTCTCCTCCATCTCTATCTATTTTACCAAGTTTATTGTATTTGTAGTGTTGTAGCGTATATGATGATGAACTATTTACAATGTACATAAATGTCTGTTTTTCAATTTGCACTGTATATGATCTAGTTTCAGATGATATTTAAGTGTTTTGCAAAATCAAATTTGAAGTGTTTCATATTGAACTTGGCAAATTTTGGCTAAATGTGAATTCCATCTTGGATGCAGCGCTATCTATCAGGCACATATGAGACAGAGCCGGCCGGCATGTGATGGTAGGTAATTAATTAGATTGAAAACTAGAAAGCAACAATTATTGGAAAAAAATTGGGTGGAGACCGGCTGCAAACTCGCGGGCGTGCATACCTGTTCTAATCTACGTCAATATGTCTCAGCTTTCCATCCAACGCTAGCCCCTCGTTAGCACTAATGAAATACTTATCGGCTTGAATAACACGATCGGCTCCAGAAATAAACCGTTTCAATCTGTTTCGCGTAACCAGGGTCTCCATGGCCGAGCGACCGAAGCCTTTTTCTTCATGTGATCGCACAGCGGCGAGCGGATCAGGGACGAGGATGGCCGAACTGTGCGAGAACGCCTCATGTCCTTCTAGCTCTCATGGCCGCATCGAGCCGGAACGACAACCATGGCCACCGCAGGTTGTGCCACCGCTGCCTGAAGTGCCGCCTCCGTCGAGAAGGACGGGAGTTGCCATGCCGGAGTCCAGGTCTGACAGTATAGCGGGCTTGAATCAATTGAACCCCATGGATGGGAACAATTGCCAGCCGACAGTGGAGTTCCACGCGACCACACCCGTCATGAACTTGCAGCCGCCATACTTACCACAAGAACTGGAGTGCGACACCATGACTGGAGAAAAAGGCCAAGAAGATGATGATTTTATCTGGCATATCCATTTTGCCATGAATTTTTCATAGCAACCATGCAGCAGAGGCTAAATCACAACATGTTGTCTTACTGTCATGAGTTGATATATTGCAGAATAACACGGGGAGAGTTGCATTTGCATATCTGCAGTTTTCTGATAATGTACACATGTGGATGTCAGTATGTCACTCATGAACAGCTAACACATGCTTGCAATTTGCACTTAGATTTACTTCAGTTTTTTATTACAAATAATCTGTACTGATTCTATTTTACAAATAACAAATTTACAACTAGTCCATGTTTAATACAGTTCAGTGCAGGTTCAGTCTGATGCAGAGGTTTAGATGAGCTCCAGTTGGATTTCATGCCTCCAAATATGCAATACATTTGTTTTTTTAGACATACTAGAGATGATTGACATCACTTTTAGAAGAACTTTCTCTGAAAAGCTCATGGAACAACGGTTTCAGCTTGTAGAGATAGTGAAATCAATATCCTTCACTGAGGCGATTGACTCTCTCATTTGGCAATTAGAGAATAAAGGAGTTTACTCCACCAGTTCTCTGTATCATGTAATCAACTTTAGAGGGGTGCAACCCATTTATCCACCAGCTGTGTGGAAAATCAGAGTTCCTCCTAAGATCCATGTGTTCTTGTGGCTGCTGGCCAACAACAAGATCATGACTAGGGATAACCTTAGGAAAAGGCACATTATTAAGCCTTTAGATTGTGTTTATTGCTGTGAAGAGGAATCTGTGCACCATTTATTTTTTGATTGCATAGTAGCCAGAAATATTTGGGTAGTTGTTAGAGACTACTTTAAAAATGATTTAGGATCTTGTTTTGAAGCCATAGCAAGATACTGGCTGTCTGAGAAGAAAAACGCTGCTGTTAACTTAGTAGCATCTGTGGTTATGTGGAGTCTGTGGAAACACAGAAAATCTGTGATATTCAATAATGTAGTTTGGATATCAATGATCCAGGTGTGGAGGGAAATTATGAAAACAATCAGGATGTGGATGGTGCTATCCACAGAACGCTGCAAGGAGAAGGTGGAGCCTTTCATCTGTATGGTGGAGGGCATCATCAGGAGTCCCCAGTTGATCCTAAGTGGCTAAAAGACAGCCTGATAGCCACAATGGGAGAGACTGGAAACTGCTTCAGCTCGCCTGAGAAGATGAAGACCCCCATGAAGAACCTGACGAGCCCAGTATCACCACTGGAGATCTGCTGGTCGCCCATGGCCAAGCAGGCTGGGCCACCTCTGAAGACTATGAAGACCACTGATGCTGGAGCTGCCGTTTGAAGAGACAAGCCAGTACCAGATGTAGTCTGCTTGTTCATGCTGGCGATTTCTTTTTTTTGAATAAAGGGTTTTATTACTCAAAAGGTTTAAGTAAGTACATCCGGCCTCTGCATAACTAACATGCACATAGCCGCAAAGTCACAAAAAAAAGCGAGCGAGCGTACGACAAGTTACAAATGAAAAGAACTATCGCCACTCAAGGCAACTCTATGCGTAGATCACGCGGCCACCCATGTTGGATAAAAATATCCCTCGCCACCGCTTCCAGTCGTGCACACGCCTCCATAAAAAGGCCTCGATATTCCACCCGTTGTAAGATGGACCACGAACGGAGAATACCCGTGCATCGATAAAGAACCTGCAACCAAGTGAAAATTTTATCAGAAAAGATCTTGTCATTTCTACAAAGCCAGAGCGACCATATTACGGCGAGCGCTCCTATCCTAAGAATGGTTTTAAGTTTATTATCTATCCCGTTCAGCCAATTGCCAAAAATATTAGCAACGGATGTGGGTTGATATAAATCTGAAGCCATTTGGATAGCTGACCAAATAGAACGTGCAACCTTACAAGTGAAGAATGGTTACAAGTGAAGAAAAGGTGTTACAAGTTGACCAAATACTTACAAGTGAAGAAAAGGTACATCAAGCTTCTTCATATCCATCCCATTCCTCTCCCACTCATGCTCAATTTAGAATCGTCCATTTTGATTCATTGCAGGCATCCATCTCCGCCCTGCTATCCTTGATGTTCCTTATTTTCCTTGTGTTTTAAATTTAGGGATAAAATTACTGGCATTGATTCAGTCATTTTCTGATGAGTGCTAATTAGGTTGTAGGTTCAGTTCATAGTGTTGTTTTATTTTTTGAAATCAGGGACAAACTAATTGGTACCGATGTTTTTTAGTTTTATTTTTGGATGACAACTAGAGAGGGTGTTGATTAAGTTCATAGTGATGTTTTTTTTTATACTGAGGCACAATGTGATTGGCACTGATTTTTTTATATTTTCATAAGAGGTAGCAAGGGTGTAGATGTAGTTTCAGTGTGTTTTTTCTAGGGGCATTCAGTATATATTTTGTTACCTTTTTCCTCAGCAGCATTTAGGAGATTTGTTTTCAAGAACCACTCCCCAACATGTCATGTACTGTCACTTCTTCGTGATCATGATCCCGGCTGAAGTTTTTTTTTTGGGAAATGGAAAACGTCAAGCAAACAACAGGGGGTTAAAGGTCGAGCTATTTTTTCGTTCTATGGCTTATCTGAACTCCTTCATTTTAGTGTTCATCAGTCATATTCACTTTCGTTTCAGTTGCAGTTAATGCGAATCACTACCTACGATATTAGTTTTCTGTAAAAAGAAATCTGCACATTTTCTTTCAGTTCTTAGTGTCGATCTAGTTCAGCTACATTTGCTTTTTCTAAGTTTTAAGCAAGTCACAACTAGTGTTTTTATCCTTAGTGTTCAGAGGTAGTTAGTACCATTGCTCTTTCTTCATTACTTAGCATCAGATGTAGTTAGACGATGCTTTCTATGACCGGATTTTAGCCCTAGAAGCAGCATGCTTCAACCTACCAATTGATCGACTACGCACCCACTAATGTAGCAGATTTTAGTCTTAGAAGTTTTTTTGTGAAAAAATGCTACTATGCTAAGAATCATACTGTTGGTAGTTCAGAGCATGATTTTTTTTAGTAGTTCTCAGTTATTAGTCTTAAGTACCCTTTTATAATTTTCTTTCAGTCATTAGTCTATCATTTTCCATACCTAAGAATCAGATTTTATCTCATTCTCTTTAATCAGTACTCTTATTTTTGTTTTCAGTTTATATTAGCCCCTCAGTGTTGTTTTTGGGTTAGTGTTAGTTACACCTTAGGATCAGTACTCTTTTATGATTTTCTTTTGTCTAGCATGTTAGTTTATTTTTCTTTCTCAGCTCTTGTACCACAGTTTCTTTTTCATAAGTCTCTCGATTCCTAGTACCTCAATTTGTCTTTCTAAGTCACTCAGTTTTTTGTACTCTAGCAGTACTCAATCCCTCTATTTTCAGTGTTCAGTCTTAATTGCCTTGTCAGTCATCATATCAAAGTTATCATGGATAAGTCATTTTCTTCGTTGTTCTTCATTTAATTGCCTGTTTATTGTTAGTCTTTTCCCTTGGTTTCTTCATTTATAATTCAGTATTTTCATTCTTGCTCATGCAGATGAGTGTTTAACACTTTCAGTATGTGATTTTCAGTCCTTCATTGTTTTATCATTAGTATGTGTCATCTTTAGTTTCCCTTCCTAGGTTCTATTTCTTTAGTTTTCTTTCCATCTTCTCCTTATTCAATCACTGTTATTTTTGCTCATTCAGTCTTTTTTAGTATTCAGCTTTATCAGTTCCTTTGTAACTCTCGGTGTTGTTCCTCCTTTTGCGCTCATCATCTTTAGTTATTCAATTATTCAGTTTTATCCGTTTTATCTTAGTTTCTCGGTTCCTCATTCAGTCTTTTTTAGTCTTCAGCTTTACCAGTTCCTTTGTAGTTCTCAGTGTTGTTCCTCCTTTTGCGCTCATCTTCTTTAGTTATTCAGTTTTATCCGTTTTATCTTAGTTTCTCAGTATGTCAGTTGTAGTTGTTTCTCTTATTTATTTATTTGATCATTTATTTTTCCTTCTTAGTATATTAGTTTTTTCTTTCATTCACTCAGTTCCTCCAAGGCAGGAAATGAAAATGTATGCCCCTCATTTTCTATTGTTATTCCTCTTTCCTCCAAGGCAGGGTTCTTTGGCTGGCTCACAAATACAGAGTATATACCAACAAACGGAGGTTCAGGAGGTCTTTATCCACCTCCGCCGCCTGCCCCTTCCGTGGCTCGATTGCGAGCATTTTGCATCTGCTTCTTGGCTGTACCTCTCTGCTTCCTCTCTGGGATGAGCTACAAAGTATTCTTCAACACACACCTGACAAATTGGAAGCTGTGTGGCTGGAGTCCACACACAACAAAGTTCGTTCCACTGTGATAATGGCTATCTTATGGAATATTTTAAGTGTTCCGCAATGACAATCATGGTATCGCTCTTGTGACCAAGGCGGCGACCGATGATCTCGCTCTTTGGGCACACCGCTGCAAGAACCTTTCCACCTAGAATTTATCCTTTAGCCTTTTATTTCTTTTCTTTTCATTTTTTCTGCCCTCTAGCCCTATGTAACTCTATGCTCATTCTGTAATTGTTTCACAAGTTGGGTAATATATTGGTTCAGGCCGGTATAAGCCCGCCGTTGACGCTTCACAAAAACAACCTACTTCTCTTCTTGGGTCATGTGATACATCTTTGTTAGATTCTCCACCCCCAGCATCACAAGTTTTCACTTGTACTTGCAATTTCAGTGTTTCTACGTTTAGCTGGCACACCTGAGTTTGTACTTCGATTTTTCATAAGTAGTGGCAACATAGACATATAGCTACCTTCATTGTATTTTTTTTCACCTACTAGCATGTCTTTTTTTAGAACGGTACATGTCTAGCAATTTGATATGTTTCTCATAAATTCATTTTCTTTTTAAAGTTGGTTATCAGTGGAGCAGATAGGAGTCGACAATTGTGGAGAATGCAGGAAGGTCTATTTGTACTCTCTCTTTTGTATCTCAAGAAATTGTCATATGCATGTGATGACTGTTTAGTTAAGTTATTTTTGTCTTGATTTTTAATTCACGAGGGACACTTCATTCTGACAAACAAAGTTTGCCGAGACATCACCAACAAATGTTGTTTTCATCAGGCCATCTACGACCGAGACATTAGGAATCACCTGGGAGTACCACCGTGAGTGGCCTAGCTGCCAGTAGTATATGTGTACGTCACCGATTGCATTGAAAATCTGACTGAAACCCAATTAAAAAATCAGTCGACTGCAGATCTTTTTTTTCTAAGCTCCTTCGCTTGGAGTAGGGCAGCGAAGGGCCATGTAAGCATTTAGAGCGACTATAGAAGATGCGTCATTTTACCATCGGTCCATATATATACGAGATTTTTGCCGTACGGGGATTTTTTTTCGGGGAGAACAGAACCGTTAAATATCGTCCGGTTCATAAATATTTTGCGGGCAGGCCGCAAAATCGCCTTCCGTGTGCTATATGCACGGGGCGGGAGGTGGTTCATCCCCTCCCCGCCGCCGTCGCCGCCCCCTTCTTCCCCTCTTTCCTTTCTCCGGTGAGTAACTCCTATTGCAGGAGGAGGTCCTAGCTCCCGCGAAGGACGGCGCCGCTCCCCGGCATCCAAGTGGATGCAGAACGATGCCGAGTTGAGCTCCTCGCCCCCCCTCCCCGCCTCCTCCTATCGACCCAGCGAAGTCCGAGCAAGCCCGCAACCTCAATGCCCTCTCAAGCAACCGATGGAGCCGCTGGGCGCGGTTCCATGAGCTTGGTGACCTCCTCCAGCCGACAACTCCACGCTTCCGCGCCGCGGAGCGTGAGCTCGTCGACGCCAAGGAAGCCGTGGCGGTGGGCGCGGACGATGCCGACGACCATCTGGAGGCGGTACGGGAGGACTGCGACCTATTGTACGTCCTCATGCCGTCGGTGTTCGAATTCCACCTCCACAGCGGCAACTAATCCGGCTACGGTCACGCTGGCGTTCCGGCTTTTTTACAAATTTTTTGCTATATTTCTGTATTCCGGCGTAGTTCCAGCTACTGTGAAATCTTTAAGTTTGATTTTTTAAAATATGGCATATGCGATGACATATATATTCTGCCAAGTTTGATTTCGTATCGCAAATCAGTTTTAGAGCAAGTGACATCTCACTTTTACAATATCTTAATTTGGCAGATCTTCTATAATTGCTCTTATCAACAAAAAAAGAATCTCTAAATGTGGGTTAGCTGATCTTTTGCAAAGATCTCTCGGAGAGATCGTAAATCGTTGGATGGGTGAGTGGTCTCAGTGTCGTAGCTTTCCTTGCAACAAAATGCATGTGTTGCAAAATAGGTTTTCTCCCCACTTTATAGGTAAAGGAATCAGACAAGGTAAACGGTCCGTACAAAGTTGATCCTAAGATAATCGATGATGCAGGCAATTACACTTTCAACAAGGAGCAATAACAAAACACATCCATGCAACACCCTAGCACCCTTAGCCTCCACGACGATGCCTTCAAGAGGGAAGACGACGCAGAGCGTCGCCGTTGATAAGTCCAACTGGAAAAAAGTCTTCACCTAAAGCCTTGGGATGGAGAGAAGACCCACAATGACGTCTTCAAAAAGAGTGTGACACCCACGGGTGTCGCGGGCGCCGTCGCCAAGGAGCAAAGCTTTCGCTCGGAAACTCACCCGTACCACCGATGCCGCCAGGAGGCTTACACGGAGGTCTAATCCCCAGATCAGGATCAGGACACCACCCCTGGAAGATAGCAGGTCCGGGCTACCCAACGCTCCACCACATATGTTTCCCACACAACCTTGAGGGAGAGACACCACCATCACAATGGTACCCGTCGGAGAGCAACCATGAGGACCGCCAACCAAGGCAGCCTCCCCGACATCCATGCCACCAGATAACACATGCCGCTCGCATCACAACACCCTCGACCCCCGGTAGGAAGAGCGATGATACACCATTAGCTTGAATCTATCCTTTAGCATCGTACACCCCTAAGCGTGACACACTACGGTTCGGGAGAACTCGAGACATGATCGAGACACTCTCTGATCAATGACCAACAACGGGATCTGGAAACCCATGATGGCCCCTGTGCTCTCACGAAATAAATGCATCATTCGAACCTCATACGTTAAGTCCTAATCGCTACGGTACTTTGTCTGTACGAGGCTTTGATCCTTGGTATCCTTATACCTAGTTCACCCTCGTTACCGACAAACATATTTACTCGTTCTGTGATATTGCATCCTCGTGACCTAGTCACATGCTTGCAAGCTTTATCGATGCAATCTCACTGAGTGGGCCCAGAATACCTATCCGTCACTCGGATGGACAAATCCCGCTCTCAATCTATACTCCTCAACGTATCTCTTTGGAATACCTGAGTTGCACCTGTATGGTCACCCTTTTACAGTGTGACGGCGAAATAAATTAGGGCATCCTCCGGAGATAGTGATTTATATACGATCTCACGGTCTAAGGACCGGGTCACTACGTGATCGTGTTATCGCAATAATGAAATATGTATTTGGATCATATTGCAATACTTTAGTTGGGTGTTTTTCCATCATATCATTCTCCTAATGACATGACCTCATTGCAAATGGACATATATGTCCCTATGGTCAGGAAACCTTGATCATCAATTGCACAATGAACTAGTATACTAGAGTTAACTAGTGACCCAGTTGTATAAATACTATACATGTATTAATGTTTCCATTTAATACGTTTATAACATAGTATGAAACTATTACGATCAAACAGAGATATGGCAAAAAAAACATCTTTATTATTTCCCTCTACGGCATATCTCCAACACTTTGGTTGAAGGGTAAAATTGTCTTTTGCATTTTGGAGCTACAATGGTGAACAATTTGTCAAAATCACAGTCAAAACTTTAAATTTAAGACATTAGTATTTTTTTGGAGTTTAATCCGAGGAGCTTAGTGAATTGCAATATTTCTTCATGGGATAATCTGCATGTTTCTTACGAGACCAACTATACATTTGGAAGGTCGGCAACTCGTGCCCAAAAATTAGCAAGAGGTCCTGAATTCATCATTGATCCATCCGAGAGCTGAGTGGTAGCCTCGACCCGAGCAGAAGTGTCAGGTGATCATATCATATATGATATGTGCTCTTATGCATACACGATCGTTGTTACTCTCATTGTTGCTTCTTTAGGCTACTCCAGTCTCCATCTTGGCGACTGTGTGGGCATCCATACAGAAGAGCATGCCTCCGAAGTAGTATCATTTCCCATTCTGCACTGGGTGAAAGACGACAAGGTTTTTAGGAACATATTGGTGCCACTTCTATCTACCACATGCCACTTCCACGATTTAGGTTGTTCTCTCACCTTCCCCAACTACTCAATTGGTAATGGTCATTGTCATGAAATAACATGGGTAGAAAGTTTCCCGCCCCTGAAGTGGAGGAGAGTTTGGAATAACATATATCGAACTTCCTTTCATATCCCGTTAGAGCAAAAGAAGAAGAGTGGTACATGTGAACTCCCCGCCCCCTCGCCTCTTCACAACACGTCTTGAACATGTGCTTAGTGAATGACTAAATCAGAGTTTGTATCAAAATCACGTGGGCACTTATTTTTAGCTCATCAGAGCAGTTTATTAATTATGAGTCATTGATTAATAAATGCGTGAACTGATGTTGGCATTTATGGTTCTTTTTTGGATAGTAGGGTTGTCATCGATTCGGTAAATGGACTTGTGCCCCATCTCCCACTCGACCAACTATACATTAGAGAGTCGACAGTCGTAGCCATCATCGGATCAAATTCACATATGTTCCTTGCTCTCTTTGATTCTTACGTACGCACTACCACCATTCCTCTCGTTGTCGTTGTTGCTTTCGAATACTCCATATTTACGACCGTGATCATATGGGATTGCAGGCCTTCAAAGTCGTGCCCTATGTCATTTTGCACTGGGTGAATGACTTTGACTACTTCCTTCACTTCCTCGACCACTATGAATGCCAATAGAGATGACGCCACGAAGAAAGTTGATGTTGCCGCAACTGCAACCCTGACCTTTTTGACATGAGGGTTTGATCTTTTCGTCCTTTTCAAATTCATGCATAAGTAGTAGCTAGATTTGCCTTCTCTATGTCTTGTTCACACTCATATGAATAGATTACAACATGCCATTAGTTTTTTAGCACCATCGTCGTGATTTTTATATATGGAGTAACGTAATCGAATATTGCTAATATATCCAACACATCATCACCATAGGGATTTTGAGTTTTGAGTTTTGACACAAACACGACCAATCCTAAAGCTGTGGAACTTAGAACAAACTCTTTTTGTAAGGGTCCAGCGCCGGGCTGGGTTTCCATTGATCGATTAGCAGAGACTTAGAAGTTAGAACAAACTCTGATTGACGATCTTGACGCCATCTCTTGTACTCCCTCCGTTCTATAATGTAGTATCATTTTAAAAACTATATATGCTAGCTTTTAAAATGATACTACATTATGGGACGGAGGGAGCAGTGTTTAAACTTGGAGGCCAGCAAAGCCCCATGAAATTAAAACTACTAAGTTTTCTTTGTCTGAAAGAAATTGGAATAATCCACAACTTCTGATTAATGCCGTAGTGGATCAACTTGCGCTTTGAACTCCAGATGGCCCACAAAGAAACCTCCAGTTCTGCTGAATTCTTCCTTGCCGAGTTCATTCATGATCTCAAATAGCCAGCTTCTTGCTCCCGGTTCAGAATTCGCTGCCATTTTATCCACTATATTCTGCTCAGACAGAGCCCACACACAGCAAGAAGCCGCCGTACACTCTATAAAGCTGTGTCTCCATGAATCGAGCCTACCACATAGTCGGTAGTCCACAGCTTCTACTGTTTTGTGTTCTGCTGAGTCGGAAACGTAGAGTCAGGTGGGCTTTTCCTCAATAGGTCCGAGTCGTTGTGCTGTCCGTGTACGAGTCCAAGTCCCTTGTTATGCTGCTACAATAAATATCCGGTGAAGCCTACGGGTTTAGGGGAAAAACGATCTGCTGTGGTGGTGCCCTTGCTTCCGTTCCGTCCCGTCGAATCAAGTCAAAAGTGCAAGCTAACGGCGATGGCGGCAGAGGGCGAGAAGAAGAAGATGATCACGCTGAAGAGCTCCGATGGCGAGGAGTTCGAGATGGAGGAGACGGTGGCCATGAAGTCGCAGACCATCGGGCACATGATCGAGGACGAGTGCGCGAACAACATCATCCCGCTCCCAAACGTCAACTCGAAGATCCTGGCCAAGATCATCGAGTACTGCAAGAAGCACGTCGAGGCAGATGCCGCCGCAGCATCCAAGGCTGACACCAGTGCCGTCGAGGAGCTCAAGAACTGGGACGCCGAGTTCATGAAGGTCGACCAGGCCACCCTGTATGACCTCCTCCTGGCCGCAAACTACCTTGACATCAAGGGCTTGCTGGACCTCAGTGTCCAGACCGTTGCTGACATGATCAAGGGCAAGACTCCTGAGGAGATCCGCAAGACCTTCAACATCAAGAACGACTTTACCCCTGAGGAAGAAGCGGAGATTCGCAAGGAGAACCAGTGGGCCTTTGAGTAGAGAAGCTAGCGTCATTATTGTCTGTTGATCCTTTTCTTAAGTAGAGTTACTAGTATACGTCTAGGTTGTGTTCTAGCTAGCTTAATTAGGTGTGCTATATACATGTATTTTTTGTAAGGGGATATATGCATGTATTCAATATTCAACTACTCCCTGTAATCTATCCAGATCAGAAGCAATAACCAAAAACATGTGAAAAATCATCCTGTTTTTTTTGGGGGTAATGTTGTTCTTTTAGTTGGACAAGATACTATTCAAAAAATGGTATGTTTTTGAGATAAAGGGGGAAAGGAAGTATCCATCTCTGGTGCAAGAGCGGCAAACAATTTGTGTATTGCAGGTGTAATATGTATTAAATCCTGGTGCTAATATTATCACTCGTGGGCAGTTTGAAGCAAGGCATGATAGTGGCATCGTATGATACTCCATGCTTGAGTCAAGGTTTGCGAGAAGAGTGTACGGAGTACTAGTATTTCATGCATGTGAAGTGGTTCAATAATCGGTATCAAATTGGACCCTTGGAGGTAGTTTGCGCAAGTCGAGTTCCGAGCAGCAGGAGGGCACCTTAAATTTCTTGCACCATGCTAATTTGTTTGGTTGAAGAAATTGTTCGACATAACATAAGTCGGGTTTAGCAAATGGTAAATTTTATTGACATAGAATGAAGCATGAAGATGATACAAACACAATAAGCACCACTGGAAAAAAAAAACTCCATCGTGGAGTGCTTCCGTATACACCAATAATCAAACTTTGGGTGCTTGACGAAAACCTTGTCAGCCGAGATACCCTCTCGGCAAAGTGGGGCACACAACAGAGACTTGAAGTTGCCGAGAGCTTGGCCAAATGTACTCGGCATAAAAAAAATACTCGGCTTACAACATCTATGGCAAGTGCTATTTGGTGGGAAACCGGCAAAACGAGTCCATGTGGCATGATTGTCTATTGTTGACGACTCCGAGATGGTTGTACCTTTTTCGAGAACCCAAGAAGTGGCACTCGGCAAACTCCTAATTCTAGCAACCCGGCGAGAGCCCATTGTTGACGGTTCTGTGACGGCCATCCATTTGTTTGCCTAGCTAGCATCCCACCGTGCCGCCGCCTCCTCCTTCTTCCCGCCGTTGCCACGCCACCTTCTCTGCACTGACACGCAGCCTCCTCCTCTTCCCAACCGCCACCGCACCGCCATGTCCCCGACCCGAACTAGATTTCCCTTTCTTTAAAAATCAAAAGTAGTTTACTCACACGTGAAAGAACAGGAAAAATGACTCACTCCTTTAACCCGAATCCTCCTCATCCGTCTTCCTTTATAAGGATCGCGTGCCTACCTATTCCCCTGGAAGCCCAAAGACAACAGTGGTTACCTTCATCTTCTCTCACCCCAACCCCATAGTGTCGCCACGTTCCAATAAAAATTGCTCCCACATGGTTAACCCCTCTCCTTTATCGCACCCGCCACCAAGGGGACGGATGTAGCTCGGTGGCATGCTGAATGCAGCCGTTTGAATCCATTGGAAATCATACGAGATGTTGGAAATCCATGAGATCTGGCACAGTGTCATCATATGTTCCATATTGGGCTTTGGTCTTTTATATTGCACTTTGGGATTTTATATTGGGTTTTGGGCCAAAAAACCAATATCAAAATACTACTACCTCCGATCCAAAATAAGTGTCGCTCATCTAATACAAAATTTGTACTAGCTTAGTACAAAATGAGCGACACTTATTATGGATCGGAGAGAGTAGTAAAATCCAATGGTACATCCATAGGGAGCCAGTTCGGTGTGCATGTGAGTACTACTCTGTGTCGCAATGAACCAAAGATGCCTCGCTTGCATTTGTGCCATGTAAGTTGTCTTGTCAATGCTATTAGATTTGAATCATGCTTCAAGTACTAAATTAAGATTCTTAACCATGTTTGAGACCTATACGCATAGTGTTATGATGTGCATCGTCATGTCCAAGCTGAGAAGGCCACCTGCACCAACTTGAATGTCATCTATTCATTGATATGATCTGAATTACTAGCACCAACTCACATGAAAAATAAAACGACATACATGGAGTGAAAGAGAATCATTATGAACTACCTTATTATGAGTCACCCGAGATGGCTCCGGGAGCCCCTAATGCTTGTAATATGAAATAATTTTCTTGTATTGGCATCAATAATATACACAACATTAGAACTAACATATTAGGAAATAAACAAAGAGGCCACCGATGAAGTTTTTTATGGTCTGGTTTATACATAAAACTACGCTAAAAACCTCACACCAATACGATTGATTAGGGGGGAAATATACATAATACTCGACAATGGACACTTGCAACCATTAACGAAAACTAGAGTCCACCACCAAGACCGAGAGACGAAGCGACCCAGTGCAAGTGTGAAGAAGCTCTTCGACAACACCTCCAAGCAGAAAATGACACCTACGGCATCAACATCACATGCATCCTACCTTGTTTGGACAAAACTTCCGTCCAGAGAGCCTCACACCACCACCCACAAACCCTAAGGGGCAGGGTGGATCTGACCACACCAGTAGTTGCCACAACCTAGATCCAACTAACCATGATCTAGTTTTTGGGTGAACTATTTGACGATGTCCCCAAGAAGGAGAAAGACACACATGTACGCCTTGTTCGTCGATATTGACTCCCATAGACCAAGGGTTTCGCCTAGAGTGTTGTAGCCTCCATCTCAACAGACATTTTGGAAGGAGGCGCCGCCACCGACGAGCTCCCAAACTAGTCGTAAACACGACCAAGCCCATAATGCAAGTGGCAAACACCACTGGCTAGATCAGCCAGCCTACCACCACCATGTCTCCTTCCTATAGCACCACATACGTCGGGGAGATGGGTCTCCTCCATCTCTATCTATTTTACCAAGTTTATTGTATTTGTAGTGTTGTAGCGTATATGATGATGAACTATTTACAATGTACATAAATGTCTGTTTTTCAATTTGCACTGTATATGATCTAGTTTCAGATGATATTTAAGTGTTTTGCAAAATCAAATTTGAAGTGTTTCATATTGAACTTGGCAAATTTTGGCTAAATGTGAATTCCATCTTGGATGCAGCGCTATCTATCAGGCACATATGAGACAGAGCCGGCCGGCATGTGATGGTAGGTAATTAATTAGATTGAAAACTAGAAAGCAACAATTATTGGAAAAAAATTGGGTGGAGACCGGCTGCAAACTCGCGGGCGTGCATACCTGTTCTAATCTACGTCAATATGTCTCAGCTTTCCATCCAACGCTAGCCCCTCGTTAGCACTAATGAAATACTTATCGGCTTGAATAACACGATCGGCTCCAGAAATAAACCGTTTCAATCTGTTTCGCGTAACCAGGGTCTCCATGGCCGAGCGACCGAAGCCTTTTTCTTCATGTGATCGCACAGCGGCGAGCGGATCAGGGACGAGGATGGCCGAACTGTGCGAGAACGCCTCATGTCCTTCTAGCTCTCATGGCCGCATCGAGCCGGAACGACAACCATGGCCACCGCAGGTTGTGCCACCGCTGCCTGAAGTGCCGCCTCCGTCGAGAAGGACGGGAGTTGCCATGCCGGAGTCCAGGTCTGACAGTATAGCGGGCTTGAATCAATTGAACCCCATGGATGGGAACAATTGCCAGCCGACAGTGGAGTTCCACGCGACCACACCCGTCATGAACTTGCAGCCGCCATACTTACCACAAGAACTGGAGTGCGACACCATGACTGGAGAAAAAGGCCAAGAAGATGATGATTTTATCTGGCATATCCATTTTGCCATGAATTTTTCATAGCAACCATGCAGCAGAGGCTAAATCACAACATGTTGTCTTACTGTCATGAGTTGATATATTGCAGAATAACACGGGGAGAGTTGCATTTGCATATCTGCAGTTTTCTGATAATGTACACATGTGGATGTCAGTATGTCACTCATGAACAGCTAACACATGCTTGCAATTTGCACTTAGATTTACTTCAGTTTTTTATTACAAATAATCTGTACTGATTCTATTTTACAAATAACAAATTTACAACTAGTCCATGTTTAATACAGTTCAGTGCAGGTTCAGTCTGATGCAGAGGTTTAGATGAGCTCCAGTTGGATTTCATGCCTCCAAATATGCAATACATTTGTTTTTTTAGACATACTAGAGATGATTGACATCACTTTTAGAAGAACTTTCTCTGAAAAGCTCATGGAACAACGGTTTCAGCTTGTAGAGATAGTGAAATCAATATCCTTCACTGAGGCGATTGACTCTCTCATTTGGCAATTAGAGAATAAAGGAGTTTACTCCACCAGTTCTCTGTATCATGTAATCAACTTTAGAGGGGTGCAACCCATTTATCCACCAGCTGTGTGGAAAATCAGAGTTCCTCCTAAGATCCATGTGTTCTTGTGGCTGCTGGCCAACAACAAGATCATGACTAGGGATAACCTTAGGAAAAGGCACATTATTAAGCCTTTAGATTGTGTTTATTGCTGTGAAGAGGAATCTGTGCACCATTTATTTTTTGATTGCATAGTAGCCAGAAATATTTGGGTAGTTGTTAGAGACTACTTTAAAAATGATTTAGGATCTTGTTTTGAAGCCATAGCAAGATACTGGCTGTCTGAGAAGAAAAACGCTGCTGTTAACTTAGTAGCATCTGTGGTTATGTGGAGTCTGTGGAAACACAGAAAATCTGTGATATTCAATAATGTAGTTTGGATATCAATGATCCAGGTGTGGAGGGAAATTATGAAAACAATCAGGATGTGGATGGTGCTATCCACAGAACGCTGCAAGGAGAAGGTGGAGCCTTTCATCTGTATGGTGGAGGGCATCATCAGGAGTCCCCAGTTGATCCTAAGTGGCTAAAAGACAGCCTGATAGCCACAATGGGAGAGACTGGAAACTGCTTCAGCTCGCCTGAGAAGATGAAGACCCCCATGAAGAACCTGACGAGCCCAGTATCACCACTGGAGATCTGCTGGTCGCCCATGGCCAAGCAGGCTGGGCCACCTCTGAAGACTATGAAGACCACTGATGCTGGAGCTGCCGTTTGAAGAGACAAGCCAGTACCAGATGTAGTCTGCTTGTTCATGCTGGCGATTTCTTTTTTTTGAATAAAGGGTTTTATTACTCAAAAGGTTTAAGTAAGTACATCCGGCCTCTGCATAACTAACATGCACATAGCCGCAAAGTCACAAAAAAAAGCGAGCGAGCGTACGACAAGTTACAAATGAAAAGAACTATCGCCACTCAAGGCAACTCTATGCGTAGATCACGCGGCCACCCATGTTGGATAAAAATATCCCTCGCCACCGCTTCCAGTCGTGCACACGCCTCCATAAAAAGGCCTCGATATTCCACCCGTTGTAAGATGGACCACGAACGGAGAATACCCGTGCATCGATAAAGAACCTGCAACCAAGTGAAAATTTTATCAGAAAAGATCTTGTCATTTCTACAAAGCCAGAGCGACCATATTACGGCGAGCGCTCCTATCCTAAGAATGGTTTTAAGTTTATTATCTATCCCGTTCAGCCAATTGCCAAAAATATTAGCAACGGATGTGGGTTGATATAAATCTGAAGCCATTTGGATAGCTGACCAAATAGAACGTGCAACCTTACAAGTGAAGAATGGTTACAAGTGAAGAAAAGGTGTTACAAGTTGACCAAATACTTACAAGTGAAGAAAAGGTACATCAAGCTTCTTCATATCCATCCCATTCCTCTCCCACTCATGCTCAATTTAGAATCGTCCATTTTGATTCATTGCAGGCATCCATCTCCGCCCTGCTATCCTTGATGTTCCTTATTTTCCTTGTGTTTTAAATTTAGGGATAAAATTACTGGCATTGATTCAGTCATTTTCTGATGAGTGCTAATTAGGTTGTAGGTTCAGTTCATAGTGTTGTTTTATTTTTTGAAATCAGGGACAAACTAATTGGTACCGATGTTTTTTAGTTTTATTTTTGGATGACAACTAGAGAGGGTGTTGATTAAGTTCATAGTGATGTTTTTTTTTATACTGAGGCACAATGTGATTGGCACTGATTTTTTTATATTTTCATAAGAGGTAGCAAGGGTGTAGATGTAGTTTCAGTGTGTTTTTTCTAGGGGCATTCAGTATATATTTTGTTACCTTTTTCCTCAGCAGCATTTAGGAGATTTGTTTTCAAGAACCACTCCCCAACATGTCATGTACTGTCACTTCTTCGTGATCATGATCCCGGCTGAAGTTTTTTTTTTGGGAAATGGAAAACGTCAAGCAAACAACAGGGGGTTAAAGGTCGAGCTATTTTTTCGTTCTATGGCTTCTCTGAACTCCTTCATTTTAGTGTTCATCAGTCATATTCACTTTCGTTTCAGTTGCAGTTAATGCGAATCACTACCTACGATATTAGTTTTCTGTAAAAAGAAATCTGCACATTTTCTTTCAGTTCTTAGTGTCGATCTAGTTCAGCTACATTTGCTTTTTCTAAGTTTTAAGCAAGTCACAACTAGTGTTTTTATCCTTAGTGTTCAGAGGTAGTTAGTACCATTGCTCTTTCTTCATTACTTAGCATCAGATGTAGTTAGACGATGCTTTCTATGACCGGATTTTAGCCCTAGAAGCAGCATGCTTCAACCTACCAATTGATCGACTACGCACCCACTAATGTAGCAGATTTTAGTCTTAGAAGTTTTTTTGTGAAAAAATGCTACTATGCTAAGAATCAGACTGTTGGTAGTTCAGAGCATGAATTTGTTTATTAGTTCTCAGTTATTAGTCTTAAGTACCCTTTTATAATTTTCTTTCAGTCATTAGTCTATCATTTTCCATACCTAAGAATCAGATTTTATCTCATTCTCTTTAATCAGTACTCTTATTTTTGTTTTCAGTTTATATTAGCCCCTCAGTGTTGTTTTTGGGTTAGTGTTAGTTACACCTTAGGATCAGTACTCTTTTATGATTTTCTTTTGTCTAGCATGTTAGTTTATTTTTCTTTCTCATCTCTTGTACCACAGTTTCTTTTTCATAAGTCTCTCGATTCCTAGTACCTCAATTTGTCTTTCTAAGTCACTCAGTTTTTTGTACTCTAGCAGTACTCAATCCCTCTATTTTCAGTGTTCAGTCTTAATTGCCTTGTCAGTCATCATATCAAAGTTATCATGGATAAGTCATTTTCTTCGTTGTTCTTCATTTAATTGCCTGTTTATTGTTAGTCTTTTCCCTTGGTTTCTTCATTTATAATTCAGTATTTTCATTCTTGCTCATGCAGATGAGTGTTTAACACTTTCAGTATGTGATTTTCAGTCCTTCATTGTTTTATCATTAGTATGTGTCATCTTTAGTTTCCCTTCCTAGGTTCTATTTCTTTAGTTTTCTTTCCATCTTCTCCTTATTCAATCACTGTTATTTTTGCTCATTCAGTCTTTTTTAGTATTCAGCTTTATCAGTTCCTTTGTAACTCTCGGTGTTGTTCCTCCTTTTGCGCTCATCATCTTTAGTTATTCAATTATTCAGTTTTATCCGTTTTATCTTAGTTTCTCGGTTCCTCATTCAGTCTTTTTTAGTCTTCAGCTTTACCAGTTCCTTTGTAGTTCTCAGTGTTGTTCCTCCTTTTGCGCTCATCTTCTTTAGTTATTCAGTTTTATCCGTTTTATCTTAGTTTCTCAGTATGTCAGTTGTAGTTGTTTCTCTTATTTATTTATTTGATCATTTATTTTTCCTTCTTAGTATATTAGTTTTTTCTTTCATTCACTCAGTTCCTCCAAGGCAGGAAATGAAAATGTATGCCCCTCATTTTCTATTGTTATTCCTCTTTCCTCCAAGGCAGGGTTCTTTGGCTGGCTCACAAATACAGAGTGTATACCAACAAACGGACGTTCAGGAGGTCTTTATCCACCTCCGCCGCCTGCCCCTTCCGTGGCTCGATTGCGAGCATTTTGCATCTGCTTCTTGGCTGTACCTCTCTGCTTCCTCTCTGGGATGAGCTACAAAGTATTCTTCAACACACACCTGACAAATTGGAAGCTGTGTGGCTGGAGTCCACACACAACAAAGTTCGTTCCACTGTGATAATGGCTATCTTATGGAATATTTTAAGTGTTCCGCAATGACAATCATGGTATCGCTCTTGTGACCAAGGCGGCGACCGATGATCTCGCTCTTTGGGCACACCGCTGCAAGAACCTTTCCACCTAGAATTTATCCTTTAGCCTTTTATTTCTTTTCTTTTCATTTTTTCTGCCCTCTAGCCCTATGTAACTCTATGCTCATTCTGTAATTGTTTCACAAGTTGGGTAATATATTGGTTCAGGCCGGTATAAGCCCGCCGTTGACGCTTCACAAAAACAACCTACTTCTCTTCTTGGGTCATGTGATACATCTTTGTTAGATTCTCCACCCCCAGCATCACAAGTTTTCACTTGTACTTGCAATTTCAGTGTTTCTACGTTTAGCTGGCACACCTGAGTTTGTACTTCGATTTTTCATAAGTAGTGGCAACATAGACATATAGCTACCTTCATTGTATTTTTTTTCACCTACTAGCATGTCTTTTTTTAGAACGGTACATGTCTAGCAATTTGATATGTTTCTCATAAATTCATTTTCTTTTTAAAGTTGGTTATCAGTGGAGCAGATAGGAGTCGACAATTGTGGAGAATGCAGGAAGGTCTATTTGTACTCTCTCTTTTGTATCTCAAGAAATTGTCATATGCATGTGATGACTGTTTAGTTAAGTTATTTTTGTCTTGATTTTTAATTCACGAGGGACACTTCATTCTGACAAACAAAGTTTGCCGAGACATCACCAACAAATGTTGTTTCCATCAGGCCATCTACGACCGAGACATTAGGAATCACCTGGGAGTACCACCGTGAGTGGCCTAGCTGCCAGTAGTATATGTGTACGTCACCGATTGCATTGAAAATCTGACTGAAACCCAATTAAAAAATCAGTCGACTGCAGATCTTTTTTTTCTAAGCTCCTTCGCTTGGAGTAGGGCAGCGAAGGGCCATGTAAGCATTTAGAGCGACTAGAAGATGCGTCATTTTACCATCGGTCCATATATATACGAGATTTTTGCCGTACGGGGATTTTTTTTCGGGCAGAACAGAACCGTTAAATATCGTCTGGTTCATAAATATTTTGTGGGCAGGCCGCAAAATCGCCTTCCGTGTGCTATATGCACGGGGCGGGAGGTGGTTCATCCCCTCCCCGCCGCCGTCGCCGCCCCCTTCTTCCCCTCTTTCCTTTCTCCGGTGAGTAACTCCTATTGCAGGAGGAGGTCCTAGCTCCCGCGAAGGACGGCGCCGCTCCCCGGCAGCCAAGTGGATGCAGAACGATGCCGAGTTGAGCTCCTCGCCCCCCCTCCCCGCCTCCTCCTATCGACCCAGCGAAGTCCGAGCAAGCCCGCAACCTCGATGCCCTCTCAAGCAACCGATGGAGCCGCTGGGCGCGGTTCCATGAGCTTGGTGACCTCCTCCAGCCGACAACTCCACGCTTCTGCGCCACGGAGCGTGAGCTCGTCGACGCCAAGGAAGCCGTGGCGGTGGGCGCGGACGATGCCGACGACCATCTAGAGGCGGTACGGGAGGACTGCGACCTATTGTACGTCCTCATGCCGTCGGTGTTCGAATTCCACCTCCACAGCGGCAACTAATCCAGCTACGGTCACGCTGGCGTTCCGGCTTTTTTATAAAAATTTTGCTATATTTCTGTATTCCGGCGTAGTTCCAGCTACCGTGAAATCTTTAAGTTTGATTTTTTAAAATATGGCATATGCGATGACATATATATTCTGCCAAGTTTGATTTCGTATCGCAAATCAGTTTTAGAGCAAGTGACATCTCACTTTTACAATATCTTAATTTGGCAGATCTTCTATAATTGCTCTTATCAACAAAAAAAGAATCTCTAAATGTGGGTTAGCTGATCTTTTGCAAAGATCTCTCGGAGAGATCGTAAATCGTTGGATGGGTGAGTGGTCTCAGCGTCGTAGCTTTCCTTGCAACAAAATGCATGTGTTGCAAAATAGGTTTTCTCCCCGCTTTATAGGTAAAGGAATCAGACAAGGTAAACGGTCTGTACAAAGTTGATCCTAAGATAATCGATGATGCAGGCAATTACACTTTCAACAAGGAGCAATAACAAAACACATCCATGCAACACCCTAGCACCCTTAGCCTCCACGACGATGCCTTCAAGAGGGAAGACGACGCAGAGCGTCGCCGTTGATAAGTCCAACTGGAAAAAAGTCTTCACCTAAAGCCTTGGGATGGAGAGAAGACCCACAATGACGTCTTCAAAAAGAGTGTGACACCCACGGGTGTCGCCGGCGCCGGCGCCAAGGAGCAGAGCTTTCGCTCGGAAACTCACCCGTACCACCGATGCCGCCAGGAGGCTTACACGGAGGTCTAATCCCCAGATCAGGATCAGGACACCACCCCTGGAAGATAGCAGGTCCGGGCTACCCAACGCTCCACCACATATGTTTCCCACACAACCTTGAGGGAGAGACACCACCATCACAATGGTACCACATTCTGCACTGGGTG
Organism: Bromus sterilis; assembly: GCA_950022295.1. Taxonomy (NCBI): domain Eukaryota; kingdom Viridiplantae; phylum Streptophyta; class Magnoliopsida; order Poales; family Poaceae; genus Bromus; species Bromus sterilis. Next base: position 32,963,095 of record OX465600.1, read on the forward strand.
AAAGACGACAAGGTTTTTAGGAACATATTGGTGCCACTTCTATCTACCACATGCCACTTCCACGATTTAGGTTGTTTTCTCACCTTCCCCAACTACTCAATTGGTAATGGTCATTGTCATGAAATAACATGGGTAGAAAGTTTCCCGCCCCTGAAGTGGAGGAGAGTTTGGAATAACATATATCGAACTTCCTTTCATATCCCGTTAGAGCAAAAGAAGAAGAGTGGTACATGTGAACTCCCCGCCCCCTCGCCTCTTCACAACACGTCTTGAACATGTGCTTAGTGAATGACTAAATCAGAGTTTGTATCAAAATCACGTGGGCACTTATTTTTAGCTCATCAGAGCAGTTTATTAATTATGAGTCATTGATTAATAAATGCGTGAACTGATGTTGGCATTTATGGTTCTTTTTTGGATAGTAGGGTTGTCATCGATTCGGTAAATGGACTTGTGCCCCATCTCCCACTCGACCAACTATACATTAGAGAGTCGACAGTCGTAGCCATCATCGGATCAAATTCACATATGTTCCTTGCTCTCTTTGATTCTTACGTACGCACTACCACCACTCCTCTCGTTGTCGTTGTTGCTTTCGAATACTCCATATTTACGACCGTGATCATATGGGATTGCAGGCCTTCAAAGTCGTGCCCTATGTCATTTTGCACTGGGTGAATGACTTTGACTACTTCCTTCACTTCCTCGACCACTATGAATGCCAATAGAGATGACGCCACGAAGAAAGTTAATGTTGCCGCAACTGCAACCCTGAACTTTTTGACATGAGGGTTTGATCTTTTCGTCCTTTTCAAATTCATGCATAAGTAGTAGCTAGATTTGCCTTCTCTATGTCTTGTTCACACTCATATGAATAGATTACAACATGCCATTAGTTTTTTAGCACCATCGTCGTGATTTTTATATATGGAGTAACGTAATCGAATATTGCTAATATATCCAACACATCATCACCATAGGGATTTTGAGTTTTGAGTTTTGAGTTTTGACACAAACACGACCAATCCTAAAGCTGTGGAACTTAGAACAAACTCTTTTTGTAAGGGTCCAGCGCCGGGCTGGGTTTCCATTGATCGATTAGCAGAGGCTTAGAAGTTAGAACAAACTCTGATTGACGATCTTGACGCCATCTCTTGTACTCCCTCCGTTCTATAATGTAGTATCATTTTAAAAACTATATATGCTAGCTTTTAAAATGATACTACATTATGGGACGGAGGGAGCAGTGTTTAAACTTGGATGCCAGCAAAGCCCCATGAAATTAAAACTACTAAGTTTTCTTTGTCTGAAAGAAATTGGAATAATCCACAACTTCTGATTAATGCCGTAGTGGATCAACTTGCGCTTTGAACTCCAGATGGCCCACAAAGAAACCTCCAGTTCTGCTGAATTCTTCCTTGCCGAGTTCATTCATGATCTCAAATAGCCAGCTTCTTGCTCCCGGTTCAGAATTCGCTGCCATTTTATCCACTATATTCTGCTCAGACAGAGCCCACACACAGCAAGAAGCCGCCGTACACTCTATAAAGCTGTGTCTCCATGAATCGAGCCTACCACATAGTCGGTAGTCCACAGCTTCTACTGTTTTGTGTTCTGCTGAGTCGGAAACGTAGAGTCAGGTGGGCTTTTCCTCAATAGGTCCGAGTCGTTGTGCTGTCCGTGTACGAGTCCAAGTCCCTTGTTATGCTGCTACAATAAATATCCGGTGAAGCCTACGGGTTTAGGGGAAAAACGATCTGCTGTGGTGGTGCCCTTGCTTCCGTTCCGTCCCGTCGAATCAAGTCAAAAGTGCAAGCTAACGGCGATGGCGGCAGAGGGCGAGAAGAAGAAGATGATCACGCTGAAGAGCTCCGATGGCGAGGAGTTCGAGATGGAGGAGACGGTGGCCATGAAGTCGCAGACCATCGGGCACATGATCGAGGACGAGTGCGCGAACAACATCATCCCGCTCCCAAACGTCAACTCGAAGATCCTGGCCAAGATCATCGAGTACTGCAAGAAGCACGTCGAGGCAGATGCTGCCGCAGCATCCAAGGCTGACACCAGTGCCGTCGAGGAGCTCAAGAACTGGGACGCCGAGTTCATGAAGGTCGACCAGGCCACCCTGTATGACCTCCTCCTGGCCGCAAACTACCTCGACATCAAGGGCTTGCTGGACCTCAGTGTCCAGACCGTTGCTGACATGATCAAGGGCAAGACTCCTGAGGAGATCCGCAAGACCTTCAACATCAAGAACGACTTTACCCCTGAGGAAGAAGCGGAGATTCGCAAGGAGAACCAGTGGGCCTTTGAGTAGAGAAGCTAGCGTCATTATTGTCTGTTGATCCTTTTCATAAGTAGAGTTACTAGTGTATACGTCTAGGTTGTGTTCTAGCTAGCTTAATTAGGTGTGCTATATACATGTATTTTTTGTAAGGGGATATATGCATGTATTCAATATTCAACTACTCCCTGTAAGTGTAATCTATCCAGATCAGAAGCAATAACCAAAAACATGTGAAAAATCATCCTTTTTTTGGGGGGGGTAATGTTGTTCTTTTAGTTGGACAAAAACTATTCAACAAATGGTATGTCTTTGAGATAAAGGGGGAAAGGAAGTATCCATCTCTGGTGCAAGAGCGGCAAACAATTTTTGTATTGCAGGTGTAATATGTACTAAATCTTGGTGCTAATATTATCACTCGTGGGCAGTTTGAAGCAAGGCATGATAGTGGCATCGTATGATACTCCATGCTTGAGTCAAGGTTTGCGAGAAGAGTGTACGGAGTACTAGTATTTCATGCATGTGAAGTGGTTCAATAATCGGTATCAAATTGGACCCTTGGAGGTAGTTTGCGCAAGTCGAGTTCCGAGCAGCAGGAGGGCACCTTAAATTTCTTGCACCATGCAAACTACGCTAAAAACCTCACACCAATACGATTGATTAGGGGGGAAATATACATAATACTCGACAATGGACACTTACAACCATTAACGAAAAGTAGAGTCCACCACAAAGACCGAGAGACGAAGCGACCCAGTGCAAGTGTGAAGAAGCTCTTCGACAACACCTTCAAGCAGAAAATGACACCTGCGGCATCAACATCACATGCATCCTACCTTGTTTGGACAAAACTTCCGTCCAGAGAGCCTCACACCACCACCACCCACAAACCCTAAGGGGCAGGGTGGATCCGACCACACCAGTAGTTGCCACAACCTAGATCCAACTAACCATGATCTAGTTTTTGGGTGAACTATTTGACGATGTCCCCAAGAAGGAGAAAGATACACATGTACGCCTTCTTCGTCGATACTGACTCCCATAGACCAAGGGTTTCGCCTAGAGTGTTGTAGCCTTCATCTCAACAGACATTTTGGAAGTAGGCGCCGCCACCGACGAGCTCCCAAACTAGTCGTAAACACAACCAAGCCCATAATGCAAGTGGCGAACACCACTGGCTAGATCAGACTGGCTAGATCAGACAACCTGCCACCACCACGTCTCCTTCCTGTAGCACCACATACATCGGTAAGTGGGCTTGTGATCTGTCTCCCACTCGACTAACTATACATTAGAGAGGCGGCAATTGTAGCAGTCATCTGATCAAATAACAACTGTTGTTTGTTCCCACCGCGTCTTACGTACACACTACCACTATTCCTCTCATTATTGTTGCTTTTGACTACTTCATATTTACGAACATGGCAATATGGGATTGCATGCCTTCAAAGTCGTGCCCTATGTGATTTTGCATTGGGTGAATGGCAACAAGTTTAAGGGAGCATCACACGTGACTGCCCGCTTCCGCATGTCTACTTTGATGACTTCAACCACTACCTTCACTTCCCCGACCACTCTGTGGATGAGAATGGCGATGACACCACGAAAAAGTTGATGTTGCCACTGCTGCAACCCTGATCGTTTCGACATGAGAGCATGATCTTTTCATCCTTTCGTAGTTCATGCATAAGTAGTAGATTTGCATGCTCTATGTCTAGTTCACACCCATATGAATAGATTACAACATGTCATTAAATTTTTTAGCACTATTGTCGTGATTTTTATATATGGAGTAAAGCAATTGAACATTTCTCGCAAGAAAGTAACCAAGTGTTGCTAATGTATATATCCAACACATCATCACCACAGGGCTTGCAACAGAATCACAGAAAGACGACCAAACCTAAAGCTCAGGAACTTAGAACAGACTCCGATTGATGGCCATGACTCTATCTCGATCTTGTATTGTTTAAACTCGGAGGCTACCTAAGCCCCAAGAAAAGTTCTCAAATCTTATTTGTCCGAAAGAAGTTGGAATTAGAATAATCAACAGCTTCTGCTGTTTTGTGTTGTGAGTCGGAATTCGGAAACCTAGAGTCTGTGTCCGACTCGTTGTGCTGTCCGTGTACGAGTCCAAGCCCCTTGTTATGCTGCTACAATAAATATCCGGTGAAACCTACGAGTTTAGGGGGAAAACGATCTGCTGTGGTGCCTGCTTCCGTTCCGTCCCGTCGAATCAAGTCAAAAGTTCAACCGAACGGCGATGGCTGGAGAGGGCGACGAGAAGAAGGTGATCACGCTGAAGAGTTCCGATGGCGAGGAGTTCGAGCTGGAGGAGACGGTGGCCATGGAGTCGCAGACCCTCCGGCACATGATCGAGGACGAGTGCGCGGACAACAGCATCCCGCTCCCCAACGTCAACTCCAAGATCCTGGCCAAGGTCATCGAGTACTGCAAGAAGCACGTCCAGGCAGCCGCCGCTGCAGCTTCCAAGGCCGACGCCAGCTCCGGCGGCGAGGACGTCATGAACTGGGACGCCGAGTTCATGAAGGTCGACCAGGCCACCCTGTACGACCTCCTCCTGGCCGCAAACTACCTCAACATCAAGGGCTTGCTGGACCTCACTGTCCAGACCGTTGCTGACATGATCAAGGGCAAGACTCCTGAGGAGATCCGCAAGACCTTCAACATCAAGAATGACTTTACCCCTGAGGAAGAAGCTGAGATTCGCAAGGAGAACCAATGGGCCTTTGAGTAGAGAAGCTAGCGTCATTATTGTCTCTTGATCTTTTTCATCAGTAGAGTTAATAGTATACATCTAGTTTATTTGCAGTCATCATCAAATCGGTTGTGTTCTAGTTAGCTTAATTAGGTGCTATATATAGTTGAGTTATATACATGTATTTTTATAGGGCATATATGAATGTGTTCAACTACTCCCCTGTAATATATCCCAGATCACGACTTGTGCCGTTGACAATCACTAAAGGGCGTTTTGTGTTTGTATATGTTTGCATCCATAGCCAGCTTAAGAATGATGAACCTGCTTAGACTAGCTACGCGCTTTTTTCCCTTGGCCAAATTATTGGCTTGTCGATTTTTCCTAACTTTCCACACCACGGGAAAGACGATGAATTTGTGTCTACTATTTGATCAGAAGATGAGAGCCGGGCTCAAAGAACAGAACCTCTAGGAAGAAGTCAATCTCAGCAATGATCATATCTGGTGTTAACAAGTTTCTATGCCGTACATTTTTTTCTTTTTGACTAGGACAATGCCCGTGCGTTGCAACGGGGTATAAATATTTCAGTATTTTAGCTTGTGATTACCTGTTCATATTAATGCAATTATGTCAATAAATATCTACTAAATTCTACTCGTTGCAATGGGGTGAATATTTTTAGATTAGTATTTTTTTTCTTATTTTTCTTCTTCTTTTGCATAATTAAGGTTGGTATCAAACTGAACAAAGAAGCAATTAAAAGGATAACTCATTACCAATTTACAAAATTATAAACACCATTCTATAGATATCATCTTTAATTCCATATTATGTACGGACTCATGCTAAATTTATAGCGATCAAATCCACACAACGATATCTGAATGTGCCCTGCAAAAGAAAGAATCATACATGATGTAGAGGCTGGCATAATTTGGACGTGGAAATTAAATACCTAATTTTATGCATGTGTCTGTTATTCATATGCCGATCGATTCATAATAGCTAGCCTCACATCAGTTGAACAGGTGACGAGCAACATGTGCCTAGTAGCTAGTAAAGTGCAAGGGAGATTAACTGTGATACTGTCAATTAGTTAATGGTGAGACACAATGGCAAAACGATGATGGACGATGGAACCTTGCACGTTTTTTAAATTTTTATTATTAGATTAGATAGGAGAGAAGAGAAGAGATTTGCATGGTGATTAAATGATAGTGTAAAAAAAGGAATGGCAATTAAGATGATGATTAAATAGTAATGGAAGAAAATGAATGTCATTTAAGTTGATGATTAAATGGTAGTGGAAGAAAAAGTATGTCAATTAACGTGATTGCATGGTGATTAAATGGTAGTGGAAGAAAATAAATGGCATTTAAGTTGATGATTAAATGATAGTGGGAAAAAAAGGAATGTAACGTGATTTCAAAGATGGAGGAAATCGTAGGTGAAGAAACGAATGGTTGGACGAAAAAGGAAGTGGACGATGGAACCTTACGTTCTTTTTAAGTAGGATTTATTAGATTAGATTAGATAGGAGAGAAGAGAAGAGATTTGCATGGTGATTAAATGATAGTGTAAGGAAAGGAATGACAATTAAGATGATGATTGCATGATGATTAAATAGTAATGGAAGAAAAGGAATGTCATTTAAGTTGATGATTAAATGGTAGTGGGAGAAAAAGTATGTCAATTAACGTGATTGCATGGTGATTAAATGGTAGTGGAAGAAAAGAAATGGCATTTAAGTTGATGATTAAATGATAGTGGGAAAAAAGGAATGTCAATTAACATGATTGAAACGATGGAAGAAATCGTAGGAGAAGAGACGAATGGTTGGACGAAAAAATAAGTGGACGATGGAACCTTACGTTCTTTTTAAGTAGGAAGAAAAGGGGATAACCCCAGTGTCGGGGGAATGACCCCCGGGTAGGGTCACCCAGGGGAAATAGTTCATCAAAGCAAAGATCACCGAGCTGGAGGTCACTGATCTATTCAAGGCCGATCTAAGCAAGATAAACCAAGAAGTGGGCCGAACTGTTCCAGATGAGGGCCGATTGCCCCGGAGAGGGCGCAATCGGCCTCATCCAGGAGCATCCGGCCGAAGTAAGAAGAGCAGCGTCCGATCAGAGATCCAGATCGGACATCTGGTACAAGAGCATTCAATGCGCAATCCCTGAAGATCGGGACTGTCAGAGGCGTGCGGTCTCCTCCAGCACCGATCACGCGGACAGGCCGACAGGCCTAAGTACCTAGCCTTACTGTTCACTGCCGAGGTCTACGGGATAGCGGCATGGCGAGCCGCAAGTCTACACCGGGTCATCCGGAGAAGCACGATGCTAGGTCCCTAGCCGATCTGAGACAGACACATGGGCCCTTCCTCTTGTGTATTTACCTTTGTACCCTGGGCTCGGCCTATAAGAGCCCCGGGTACCCCTCCTGCGTGGGGAGGAGAGAGTAGTTATTGCAATCTCACCCACCAGAGAGAGCGAGGAGAGAGTAGTTATTGCAATCTCACCCACCAGAGAGAGCAAGGAGAGAGTAGAGACCAGAGGCCCTCTTCTTCTTCCTCTCAAACAGCTCAAGGAGCATTCATTGTGGCCAGAGTTATTGCATATAGCTAGCTCGGCAGGACTAGGGGTGTTATCTCTACGGAGAGCCCCGAACCTGGGTACATCGTGGTGTCTCACCGTGTGTTCCCATTATCGTTTATGGTACCAGCGACATTAACTTCGGCCTGTCCCCTCTTTAGCCATCCCCATGGCATCTGCCGTTACATATCGACGACAGTTGGCGCCCACCGTGGGGCAGGCCGAGGCGTCGACTGGAGTTCTGATCCGGGACCATCATCTGCATCGCGCGTGCGCTTCGCCTCCGGCCTGGTGATGAGGAGCGGAGCGTGGGACTTCGTCATCGACAACGCCTCGCGGTTTGGGGTTGGAATGCCTCTCCCGCGCGGCGTCATCATTCCGTTCGGCGGACATCGCGTCTTCGTCGCAGCATTCCCTGATGTGTTTCCCAGGGAGGTTCGGGTGTTTTCTGAGCTCACGGATCCACTGCCAGGAGGGCCGGATGCCGTGGGAACAGAGGGCACGACTGCGCACATCCGTGCGGAGGTCATGATGGCAGGGGCGTCAAGTCGCCACAGTTCCACTTCAGCTTCCCGAGCCGCGAGGGCAGCAACTACAGCAGCGGGAGGACCAAGCAACCCACCGGACGTGCTCAACACTCCCGTGGATCTTCATGCCGATCCAGTTGTGGCTCACGCCGAGCTGCAGAAGGTGCGTCAAGCTCTGAAGGAGCAATCAGATCGGATCGACGCTGAAAAGCGCCGAATGGAGGCATCAGTTCGGGAGTACAACGCAGCGCATGGCATTCGGCAGCGTGTTGTCCCACCCCCAGTCATCGAGGAGCTTCGGGTAGCAGGCCGAGAGGTCGACAGAGAGCTAGGAGGAGCCCAGCAGCCTGTGGCGTCCATTATTGTGGCACCACAGATTTCATACAGTTCTCCTGTGAAGAACATGAGAGCTGCCCAGCAGATCGCCACCGAGCTGGAGCATCTGGAAGGAGAAGAGCTGCGGGAGAGGACGCGCCGAATGCGCGACCTCATAACCACAGCGAACCAGCAGCAAAGGGCGGCCACCGAGCAGCAAGCGCCAGCAGCGTCAAAATCGCTTCGGGCGACTGCGAGTGCGAATCAGTCGAATGCGCCACAACGGCAGCAAAGGCAAGCATCTTCACCGCATGGCAGTTTGCACCGCAGTCGGAAGAATCAAGGGGTTGCAGGAGGCAGTCGAAGGGATGAGCCAGCAGTCAACATCAGGCGCAATGAGCAACCGGCAGCGTCAGTCCGGCCGGCAATCAGCCAGCGTTTAGGTCCCCGAGCAATCGCAGACAACGACGCAAGACACCGAATCGAGCAGTTGCAGCAGGATAAGCAACCGTAAGATGATGCGCTGATGACGCGAGGGTTGACGGGTGTAGTCTTCTCGCCCTTCGTTGGTGAGCCCCAAGTGGAAGGCGTGATGCAGCACAGCAGCAAATTTCCCTCGGTAAAGATACCAAGGTTTGTCTCCAGTAGGACTCCAGAGATGATAAGTAGGTGTCGGCGGTGCAACTGACGTTGGAATGAGGCCAGGCATCTGGCAAGAGCAATCGGAGAAGGAAGTTAGTCCGGTCAGTGGCAAAGTTAGATCGGAGTGGCAAAAGCAAGAATTACCTGCAAGAGCAAGATCTACTCGGTGGAGGCAGGTGTGGGAAAGATCAACACTAGCTTGGGCGCGCTGGATCTCTATGATCTGCTGGGCGTCCATGTCTTCAGCACGTTTAACCGCGACATCCCTTTCCTTCATGAGTTGGCCCTCAACCTCAATTCGGGCATCGGAGAGCCTTTGGAGTTCATGTTCATGAGTGCGTCGGGCAGCGGCGAGATCATCGACAGCTCGTTGAAGTTTGGCTTGAAGCTCAGTTTCGGCGGCAGCCAGGCGCTGGTTGTTTTGTTCGGCGTGGCCGAGCTGGCTATTCTTCTCACCGAGCTGGGTCTCCAGTTCGACGATTCTCTTCTGAGCAGCCTCCAGCTCGGAGGAACGAGTGGCAGCAGCTGCAAGTGTGCAATGGAGTAAGGACATAATAATAATCGGAGAAAGCAAGAAAGGGTAAGCAAAATATACCTGAGAGTTCCTGAATTTTGACAGCTTGGGCGTCGGCATTCTTCTTCAAAGCAGCAATAGACTTTTGAACCGCTGAATAAGCGGCCAGAAGCTCCTCAAATATAGCTTTACGCCTATCACAGATGGCCTGAAAAATGGGCCGATCAAAGTTAAAGCAAGAGCATAAGGTAACAAGGAGAAATGAAGATCCGAGCAGATTGCAAGCAATCGGCCCGAATCTCGGGGACTACACCCAGTGGGTGCGCTAGGTGCGCCTCCACTGAAAAGAGAGCTTACAGTAACAGAGTGGTTGGACGCAAGAATTTGTCCTAGCGAGGCATCGGCGAAGCGTCGGATGTCGGTGGAAAGACCACCTAGCCGATCCATAAGCTGGGACGGAAGTTGGTCCTCGGAGCCACGAGGCGGAGGAGTGGCCGAGTCGGCAACTGGTCGGACAGGCGAAACATCAGAGGTGCCAAGGTATGCCTCGCGGAACCGATCTGCCAGTACGAGCTGGCGGCCGGATGGAGGTTGGCGAACAAGGACACCGGAGGACGGTGCTGTAGAAGCACTGGATACGGCAGCAACATGAGTGGAAAGTGGAGCAGTAAGTGGAACAGCAGTGGGCTCGGTGGAGATGATAGCGGCACTCCCCGAGCCAGCAGCGGGGGATGGGTCAGCGGCAGTGGTCTGGCCTGGAGAAGCTTCAGGTTGAGGTGGATCAGCGCTAGGCCGATCTGGCATCGACACATCGACATGTGCAAGGCCAGAATGGTCCAGCAGAATCGGAGAAGCAACAACAGAGGTCGGAGCAGGAGTAGCCGATTGCGTGCCAGCAATCGGAAGAGCAGCAGAGGTCGGCGGTGGAGCAATCGGTCGCGTTTGGGTCGCGGCAGCAGCAGCTTTCTTCTTGGCCCGCTCGACTTTATGGGTGTCAGCGACATTTTTCTTGCGAGCAGGCACGGACACATTGGAAGTGGCCGAGGTGGCCGGGGTCGTGCGAGCAGGAGCAGCAGAGGGGGCAGGGGGAGCAGTCGGCACACCCCCAGGTCCGGCAGGGTCCACAGATCGGGCAGCCCTGTGGCAAAAGAACACAAGTGAGCAAGGCAACCCAGGAAAAGTCAAGAGAAACAAGAGGTGAAGATATGTACCCGGAAGCTCGAGGAAATTGAGCAGCAAATTTGGCCATGGAAAAGCCAGGGCGAGCGATTTTCAGTGGGGTAGGAGAAAGCACGGGGCCACTAATTTCAGGGGCAGCTCGGCGCGTGCCCGTTTTCCCTTTCTTCTTGGCAATCTTGGAAGGGTCGGCGTCATCAGGTCGGGGCGTTTCCCTTTGGGCAGTGTCTGTTCGGCAGGTTCAGATTCTGCGCCGAGGTCACCAAGAGGATCAGAATCACTGCTCCATTCGGCCATGAAGCGTTTGACGGAGGAATCAGACTCACCCGGCTTCTTGAAGCCGAGTCCGAGGGAAGCAGTTCGGGCTTCGGTCTCAGATTCGGTCTCTTTCTTCAAGCTCCAAATCCTGGGCGTCTTCTTCAGCTTGATCAGGGTGGTAGCCCAAAGCGGACTGTCCGTCCTGCATGAGCCTGGAGGCCAGGAATTCCTGAGGAAAAGGATCCGATCAGAATTAGTCTGAAGGAAAGAAAAAGCTAGAGCAGAAAGTTGTAATTGAAGCGTACCTCGGGGCAGGGCCGAGATCGACTGAACGGCTTCAGTCCGAACTCGAAAGGTTCAGTGAATTTGAGGTTCGTAATGTTGTTGATTCGGTGGAAGAAGTCTTTCTCATCTATTCGGAATGTGGAAATCCGAGTGGGGTCGCGGCGCATGTGCATGTCGCAGATCCGATGGCAGCGGCGTTGCAGTGGGAGCACTCGGCGGCAGAGCCAGGTCGCCACCATATCGGCGGGCTGCAGCCCTTGTTCCATCAGCTTCTGGATGTACGCCATCTGGCGATCCAGATTGGTATCCCCGTCACCTGGTTTCTCAGCCCAATGATACTTCGCAGTCGGCGAGGGCAGAGAGAACTCGGGCAGATTCATCAAGCCTTGACTCCGTGGTGAGGAAACATAGAAGAACCCCGTCTGCCAGTTCTTGATGGATTGAGGCAGCTGGGGATGAGGATAGAGTCCGACCTGGCGGAGGTAGATGGTGGCGCCGCCGCATTCGGCCATCACCTTGACTTCCTCTTTTTTTTCTTGGTCTTGGGGTTGATAGTGTGCACACCAGTGCCCACCTGGAAGCTGCGGAAGTGAAAGATCCGGCACCAGAGCCCAATAGTGGGCCGGACTCCAAGATAACCTTCGCACAGGGCCACGAAAGTGGAGAGCAGCATGGTGGTGTTGGCTGGCGGTAGAAGGCGAGGAAGTCATGAAAAAATTGGCTCACCGGAAACCCAAACCCGTGCTCGAAGTGCGCGAGGAAGACAACACGTTCGCCATCCCGGGGCGCGGGCACGATCTCGTCGCCAGGAATGCGGAAATCGAGGTCCGTCGGGATCTTGCGAGACCAGCGGAGGAGCGCGACCTTCATCTCTGTCACGTTGGAACCCTTCCAAGATCCCCTCTGGGAGCCGGCGGCGGCGTCGTCCCCCATGGAGGCGTCGGACTCCGTGGTGGGCGAGGAGGAGCGAGAGGAAAATGAGGAAGAAGGCGGCGACGATGGAGAAGGAGGCGGCGGAGGCGGAGGAAATCTAGATCCAAGCCCACCTATGGTGGCGGAGGAGGAGTGATGGCAAGGGCGGTGAAGTGCGGCGGCTCAGGCTTCGGGGCGGCGGCTCTGGGCGTCGGAGGAAGCGGCAGCAGCAAGGCAGGGCGAGCGGTGCGGTAGCGGAAGAAATGGAGAAAAGCTCGAGGAAGGAGATGGAGTGAGGGGTGTGAGACGCATCTCTCACCCCGTCGGGTATTTAAAGACGCGGTAAGGAGGTAGTGGGATCGGCTGTGCCGATCTGACAGGCGATGTGGCCGCGTGTATCCACAGAGCGGCGTCAGTTCGGAGCACAGAAGATCCGGCGGATGGGACGGGACGTGCGCGCGTGGGTCGAGGCAGCGGTTATGGAATGTCAAATCATGGCACGACGTCCTGTATTCTTTGGTCAACGTTCCAGTCAAACCAACCGTTGGACGGACCGGTCGAGGAAGTCAAGCGCAATCGGAAAATTAAGTGCAATCGGCCTATTGAGAGCAGTTGATACGAAGATCAAGAGCAATCGGAAGAACAAGAGCAATCGGAAGAACAAGAGCAATCGGAAGAATAAAAGAAATCGGAAGGTCAAGAGCAATCGGCAGGTGGCAAGCAACCGGCCTATGACGAGGGGGTGACCCCACGACTCCTACGGATGAGCCTACCTGGTGTCCATGAAGGCGGAAGGCCCATGAAGATACGGCCTCGGCCCTCTAGTTGGCACCGACGTAGGAGTCCTCGACTCACAAGGAAGGTACGAAGATCGGCCGTACGGAGCAAGCTAGGGTTAGGAAAGTTTACCTGTACATGTAGATGAACTCCCCGAGACCTAGCCCGGTATATAAGGGCTAGGAGGGGCGACGCCAAAGGCATCCAATCTCACCTGTAACCCTAGCCTTGAGCGCTCCGGCCTTGGCCTCCATTGTAATCGCATCTCCCCAATCAATAATATCGAGCAGGAGCGAGCCTCCCTGTTTGCCGACGAGCTATCGTCCAACCTGTGCCTCTCATGACTAACCCAGGGTCCCTGACCATGGGATTTTCCGGGGTTGATCCCCGTCAATTGGCGCCGTCTGTGGGAACCGCGCAGGTTGGGAATGCGATCTCGGCGGCCTCATAATCACCAGCACTCATCGACTCGGCGGCTCCAGCAAGATCCAACCTGTTCGAGTCCCTCGGATTCACGGCCCACCTCCCGGCCCTCAAACCAGTCTTCACCGACCTACACTCCGGCGTCAATCTGATCTTCGGAGCGTATCAGATCTACATCAACCACTGGGGTACCCTTCGCCTCATCGACGGCACCCGTGCGCCCACGGCAACACCTGCAGCAACGACCATAGCAGACACCACCCGCACAGACAACCTATCTGGCGGTTGTAGTTATGCACCCAACCCACGGCTCCACGCTACTCGTGACCGCTCGAGTGAAGCCCCAGCATGGAGAAGCACGATCGCATGCATCAGCAAGGAAACGGCGAGGGCACCATCACAGGTGTTCATGGCAGAAGTTGGCGCATCAATGTCAGGTAACAACGGACGAGCCGACGACCCGGGCACTCGACAAGACACCCCAACCACCAACAGGATGGCTGGCCCTTGCAACACCAGTCAGATGGTCGTACAGCTAGGAGAACCAGGGACCATACCAAAGAAAGTCCCGGTGGAGCAAGGACCAAGTAATCAAAAAAGTAGTCAGCCGCTAGGCAACAAACAGCAAGCACCCGACCAAGGCAGCCAGCCATCACGCAGCATGCAGCAAACCCCGGTTGCAGCGGCGGGTGAACCAACCAAAGAAAAAATATACTTGTCCAAAAAATCGATGGCAATGGTAAAGGAAGCAGTCGCCCGCGGCGGGTTACTACCATCAAATGCCTCAAGAGACGAGCTAAGGTCATACAACAAGCTAGCGGGGGAGCTAACCAAGCAGACGAGACAGTGGCGCCTAGCCATGGAGAAGCAAGCGAAAGCGGAACCCGAAAGGAAAAGCAGTCGCAGACAATCTCCCAGAAGTGACTCGCCACGCCACGACTCCCCCATCCGCAACAGATCGAAACTCAACAACCTGTGGAAGGCAGAAAGGGCGAGAGTAGTGCGGAAACTGGAAGACGACTTTAGGTCAGAAGAGGACGACGACGAAGAGGAGCCTCTCACTCCGGTAGAAGCACTCATAAGCGCTCAAGACTACCTGTCCCATGCCCATAAAAGCTGAAAGGGAAAAACGGATCGCTACACTTCCATAGCTCTGCAGATAATGAAGGACGCTATCGACGCCTCGGTACCTAAGAAACCCAGCACAAAGCGGTAGACTCGCGAGCGGACACCGGACAGGGACCCCAGTTCACGACGACGACGACGACAGCAACGACGACAGACTCAGGCGCTCCGACAAGCACAAGAAACGCGACATCGACGACAATGGCAGGCGCCGCAACACTCGGCGAGACGCACGAGACGACATCACGCAGAACAGAGTCAACCGCAGAAGGCGAAGACGTGCAGCACGCGAGGAGTACTCGGAGGAAGAGGCTTCCGACGAGGAAATCGAGCCATGTGGAGCACTCTGCTTCACACGTGCCATACGTGAGACGCGTGTGCCCAACGGTTTCAAACTGAACTCCACGACACTAAAATACAACGGACTCGAGGAGCCGGAGGCATGGCTCGACGACTACCTAACAGCAGTCAAGTTTCAAAGAGGAACCAATGTCATGGCAATGCAGTACGTACAGCTCATGCTCGAAAGCTCCGCTCGACATTGGCTGGAAAATCTTCGGCGCGGATCCATCAGCTCCTGGAGCCAGTTCCGAGGAGCCTTCATAGAAAACTTCAAACAACATACAAGGGACCAGCCTCACTCGAGGAGCTGCGGGCATGCAAACAAGGAACGTGGGAGGCCCTGCGAGCATACATCCAGCGATGGACGATACTCAAGAATTCAGCGGAAGACATCTCGGACGAAAGTGCGATCGACGCATTCAGACGAGGTCTTCAGCGCGTTGAATTCAAGGAGCAGCTCGGACAGATGAAAGTCTGAACACTCGCACGGCTGCTAGAACTAGCCAACAGCTGGGCGGACGGAGAAGACTCCGTTCGTAACGAAACAGAAACCCACACTGCACGATCAGAGTACGACTACGACTACAATGGAGATAGAGGAGAAGACAGAAGAAGGAAGCGACCCAGACGGAACTTCGACAACGACAGAGGACCCAACATGGTCGTCGCCGGTTTCTCAGATGACCGGAACTGCAGGCACCGTGATGATAACAGACCACAGCGTCGAGACAACCCAGAAGACGAGCCCCAGGCTCAGAGACAAGAATGGAGGACGAGGAAGCCATGCGACGGCACTCGTGCATTCCGCTCTGCCAAAGAACAACTCGACGGACCGTGCTCTCTACACGGATTCAGAAACGAGCGAGGAGAGCTCAAATCATCCCACACCCTCAGGAATTGTCGAAGCTTCAACGAGTTGGCCGAGGAGAAAAACCGTTGCGCGGTCGCAGCAACACGACCACTCGCAAGCATAGCAGTTGGGCCAGTCGCCCACGGTGCGCCACCAGCCCCCCCCCCTCTACGAACAAGACAGGTGGCCGCCATCCAGGAAAGGCAAAGGACGCCAGAAGAAGAAAACCAATACCCAGAAGCCCACGGGAGGATCTACATGATACAAGAAGGCAGACCTTCCAACAGGCAGCAGAATAAAGTCACCAGACAAGTCTTCCTGGCATCCTCCGCACACCCGGCCGTCCCAGAGTACCTGCGCGGGTCGGAGACAGAAATCTCCTTCTCCCGGGACGACCACCCACCAGTCGTCCCCCAACCAGGGCACGCCGCGCTAGTGCTCGAGGCCAGAATCGGAAATTACGACATGTCGCGAGTATTCATGGATGGCGGCAGCGGAATCAACATCATCTTCACCCGAACACTCGACGACATGCTCATCCAAAACAACGCACTCAAGTCCTCAGGCACAACTTTCCACGGAATCGTACCAGGAAAAGCAGTCTACCCCCTCGGAAGGATCAGCCCGGAGGTAGTCTTCGGGGACGCGACGAACTTCCGCAAGGAAACGCTTGACTTTGAAGTGGTTGATTGGAAGTCACAATACCACGCAATTCTCGGGCGGCCAGCTTTCGCTCGCTTCATGGTCGTACCCCACTACGCCTACCTCAAGCTGAAGATGCCAGGCCCAAACGGGGTCATCACAATCAGCGGCAGTTTCGTCAGATCCGACCGCTGCGAAAAAGAATTCCACAAGATAGCAGAAGAATTCGTAGCCCACCAAGCCAGCAGGACCACGGGACTCACAGAAGAAGCGCTCCCGTAGAAGAAAAGGAACATCGCCCGAAGAAATCCAGCACTAGGAGACAAAGCTGCCAGGACCTTAAAGCCACTACATCATCGCTCTAAAAGGAAACCACCCTCAATAGAGCCTGCCTACTCTTTGTAAGAAACACCAGGAAAGATATTACATAAAATATTTTTGCACCAAATTAACTTGGCACTCGGGGGCTCGCCGAAGCAGCCACCCCCCGATGCGTCCTCCGCAATCGCGGCAAATTAACTTGGCACTCGGGGGCTCGCCGAAGCAGCCACCCCCCGACGCGTCCTCCGCAATCGCGGAAAATTAACTTGGCACTTGGGGGCTCGCCGAAGCAGCCACCCCCCGACGCGTCCTCCGCAATCGCGGCAAACTAACTCAGCACTCGGGGGCTCGCCGAAGCAGCCACCCCCCGACGCGTCCTCCGCAATCGCGGCAAAATAACTCGGCACTCGGGGGCTCGCCGAAGCAGCCACCCCCCGACGCGCCCTCTGCAATCGCGGCAAAATAACTCGGCCCTCGGGGGCTCGCCGAAGCAGCCACCCTCGACGCGTCCTCCGCAATCGCGGCAAAATAACTCGGCACTCGGGGGCTCGCCGAAGCAGCCACCCCCTGACGCGTCCTCCGCAATCGCGGCAAAATAACTCGGCACTCGGGGGCTCGCCGAAGCAGCCACCCCCCGACGCGTCCTCCGCAATCGTGGAAAAATAACTCGGCACTCGGGGGCTCGCCGAAGCAGCCACCCCCCGACGCGTCCTCCACAATCGCGGCAAAATAACTCGGCACTCGGGGGCTCGCCGAAGCAGCCACCCCCCGAGGCGTCCTCCGCAATTGCGGGAAATTAACTTGGCACTCGGGGGCTCGCCGAAGCAGCCACCCCCCGAGACGTCCTCCGCAATCGCGGCAAATTAAACTTAGCCCTCGGGGGCTCGCCGAAGCAGCCACCCCCCCCGAGGGGCCCCATGCAACTACAAATGCAGACGATATATACAACCAAGAAGAGACATATACAACGAAGGGAAAAACCTAATCTTTAGGCTCCAACTTTGCCTTAATAAGTGCACCCAGATGGCGGTCGTTCTCTTCGCAAACTCGCCTCACAACCTGGTGCGCGTGCCTATCTACAGCCACGTAGTGCTCATTCATCGGATGATCCCTACCACCCGGAGGACCCGACACCACCAGAGCAAAATCCACCCCTGGACAATGACTATGGACCAAGCCCAAAGCAGCTCGGGCTCCAGCACAAATCTGGTGATCCATCACTCGACGCAACTCGGCAGGCTGAGAAAATACGCGACAAAGCCTCTCAAGGGACGAAGGAACCACCTCCAACGGATAGAACTCAGAATGGATACCACCCAACACCCGCTGGCAGTAGCTGAGAGCTTCCGGTACCCGCTCAACTCGGCGATGAAGCAACGCAAACGCTCGAGCACGAGCCCCATCTGCCCAAAAGGGATTGCTCGCCTGCACACTAGGATCATCAAGCCGCGACATCTCCGACTGAACGGCCCTCTCTTCATCCCGAGTTCGCCCTGCCAGCACTTCGAAAGTCAAGAACTACGATCAAGACAGAGATGGCGAAAACCCACCAAACGGAATTAAGCAACCAAGCAGAGGCAAGACTCACCCCGCAAGATGTCGGACAACTTCACCACCCACGAAGCAAGGCCCTCAACCACGGACTCGGCACGCTCACGCCGAGTACACTGAACGGCCACGGACCCCTTTAGTCGGACAATATCCCGCTCAGCGTCCTTCAGCCGCAAGCAAACGGACTCGTACGCACCCTCGCGAGCGTCATCCTTCAGCGAGCTCCACGGACGAAGGAAGCCAGGAGCGGCCTACCGCGGGATGAACAAAACAAATCAAAAACAGCAAGAGGAACAACCAAGCAGACATTCAGATAGAAGTTGCAAAAGGTCAACCGTCACAACAGAGTCAGGAATTACAGACAAAGTTTCCAAACGGCGCAACACTACTGTGCCTCCCCTAACCTACGGCAGGGGGACCCTGAGCATCTACAACTTGTTGCAGGCGACGAGCCAGCCTATCGGCTCGGTCGTCCTGCTCACCAGAATAGCACGGGATGGACTCAACCAAGGAATCATCAAAGGAAACCCCATGCCCTATAAGGACGACCAAGGCCGTGGAAGAACCACTCACCACGCTCTCCGCCACCAGCTCCACCATATCTTTTCCATCAGGGCCGAACGCAGCGACCCGAGCACCCAGGCCATCAGGCACCTTCATACCTTCCGACATAAGGTGCTCGTGCGCAAGACCCACAACATTGGAAGCCCGGGCGCAGACGTCCTCGACCACTGCAACAGCACCCGCAACAGCATCAACAACACCTTGGAGAACTCCAGACCCCGACGCAGCAGCCTCCATCGGCTTCGCACCCACAGCAGCTGCACCAAATAAAGAAACGTCATCAAGGGCAAACAGCGGAAACAGCAATAGTCGAACACCAAACTTACATACGAGAGAGCCCGCCAAGGCGCGAAGAAGTTTGCCCTCGACTGCCTCCACCTGTGCATGCGCATCCTCAGCCTGGCGAAGGCGAACCAGCTCCTCATGCTGACCATGCAACTCCGCCTCCTTGGAAGCCAAGGCAGCCTCGAGAACAGAAACATTCCTTTCCGCCTTTTCGTCTTGTTTCTCGGCAGCCTGGCAACGACCTGCGAGGCAAAGACAATACTCAGAACAAAAGACGAAGTACCCAAAAGCTCAGCAGCAAAAGAATAAAGCTCACCATCCATAACAGATAAGGCATCTTGAGCAGACTCATGAGCCCGTTGCCAACGCTCAGCATCAAGAACCAAACGCTCACAGTGCTGGAAAACAGGCTGCAAGAACCAGGAAATCAGGTGTTAATTAAAGACAAGACTACAAGCAACTACAAACAGTTACTTCTAGCCTTGGGGGCTACTCCCATCGGGAGCACTGCCGTGCCCCCGATGATGAAGCAACACATACACGAATCATCTTACCATCTTGGAGACATGATCGAAAGCACGGGCCTTGTCTTCAATCGCCAGACCAACACGGCCAAAGTACGGAGGACAAAGCCCAGTCGGACTGGGCTCAGGAGCAGTAGCACCAGGCACCCCAGAAGGAGGCACACCGGTAACGACACCCGCAGTCGAAACGGCAGGAGTCGCCGTCGGCCCAGATTGACTAGCGGCAGTCGATTGGTCCTCAGGACGCTTGGCCGCCGCCCCAGAGCTCGTCGATTTCAGATCAGTAGCAGCTGCGCTGGTGCATGAAGCAGCCGGAGCAGGCGTAGCACTACAAAATAAAGCATTATCAGTCGCAAGAACAAGGAAAAAGAAACGGGCACTAATTCAGCAAAATCTTACCCGACACGCGCGCCACGAGGACGCCCCAACCTCCCAAGCCTGGCCCTCTTGGGAGGAAGGGTCGGAATAACAGCCGAAGGGGAAGGCCCAGCAAAAGGAGCAGCAGAAGGGACAACATCACCTAATGCGGCTTGATCTTCAGCATCCAAGGGGTGCGACCGCTTCACACGGAAGTGACTAGAGTCCTCACTATCTCCGGTCTCCACTAGCATAATCTCAGCATTAACAGCCGGCACAACGTCACCAACTGCAGAAGCATCAGGCTCTTCACGAATATCGGCGTCTTCCGGCTGCGGAGGATTACACGGCACTGGAGCATGGCCCTGCAAAACAAGCAATGTCAACAACAAAACAAAACGAAGTACTCGCCCAAACAAATGAAGGAACATGGGCACTAACCGGTGGCGGAGGATGATCAGAAGCATATGGAAGGACAAGGCGCATCTCGGAAATACTAGAGCACTTGGTCACATGCTGGATACGAGCCAGCAAGGCATCAGGTTCTAGCTCTTCAGGCGAGCATCTCGTCGAGTCATCGAGCCCCTCGTACTGCCACATAGGGCGATCCCGATGCTGCAACGGTTGAACTCGCCTCCCCACAAACACAGAGATAAGCTGACCACCAGTCAAGTTATCCTTCAACACAGAAATCCTCTCCAAAAATGGAGTCAGTACAGACGACTCCACCTCGGTCAAAGAATGAGACCACGAAGGTTGTCTGACCGCTCGTGCGCCCGGATTGAAAGATGCAAGACCAAATCTCTCACCAACAATGCAGCGATCCTTCAGATAAAACCAGCCTTTCCGCCAGCCACTAACGGAATCGATCTTCTCCAAGTCAAAGTATGAATGTTTATCCCCAATGGAGATACCCACTCGACCCACGGCGTATTCACAGTTCGTCCTTTTTACATTAAAAGGGCGTCTCCAAAGCCCCCAATGGGGATAAATCCCCAGGAAGGCCTCACAAAGGGTGATAAAACACGCAATGTGCAAAATCCCATTGGGATTAAGGTCATGCAACTGGAGCCGATAGGAATACAGCAAGCCCCGAACGAAAGGATGCAGCGGAAGAGCAAACCCATGGTGGAAGAAAGCCTGGAAGCATACCCGCTCATCCACCGCCGGCGCTGGAGTCGACTCATCGCTAGGAAGACGGGCATCGCCCGCCACCACCACGCCATCAGCAACCAGCGCATCCAGATCTTCAGCCCCGAACGTGGACCGCTCCCACTTGCCAGACATCTTGGCCGACTCAATGGCAGCACGGGAGCGCTTGGACATAGATCTCACAGCAGCACGTAGAGAAGAAAAGATGAAGGCTCGGGAACACGAAAGAAAACAGAGAAAGAGGAGGAAGGCAATGGCTGGGTAAAACCTACAATTTACCCGGCCGCATGGTATTTAACTCAAGAGGCTGGCAAGAAGGGCCACCGGCCAACCTTTTCGCCCAGTAAAACGTGCCACGATCCCGTACAGAGGCGAAAAGCATGGAAAATCCAACCGGCGCAGTAACAACACCGCCCACTATGCGCGCAAAATAAGGACCATGATCGCGCGACGCGAAAATTTCGGCGGGACAGCGCCAAGTCATCTCACACGATAGACCGCGGCGGTCAACAAATGGCAGAAGACCACGCCAACGTCATATCACAGCAAGGCGTACGCAGTACGCCATCAAGGCCAAGAGATTCCATCTTTCAGATCTTTTCCCCAAGGAAGAAAAACATCTTACTCCCATCGGGAGCGTACATCATAAGAGTCCCGGGTGCTCACTCACCTAAAGGTTAGCCACGTGCTCGAGTGAACACTCGGACTTATGAGAGTCTCGAGTGCTCCCTCAACCCGACGTAAGACAAACAAACATTCGCCAAGACCATACGGCGCTAAGAGTCTCGGGTGCTCCCTCACCCGAAGAGCCGAAACGGCATTCGAGTGATTACTCGCGAAAAAAACCCCGACTGAGCACTCGAAAACAAAGCTCCTCGGGTGAATAAGTGAACAGCTCGCTTGATGTTTTGTTCCAAGCGGGTGCAATGCTATAAGGCTCCGCGCCTCAAAAACGCACATTTCTGGAACACGATACACTGTGCCCAGATGCCACGCAAGATTAGCGTGTAGGTAAGACCCCGCTGCGAAGTACGGCCGGGCTGGGACTTGCCGAAGAGCGATTTCACTCCCAACCTTTCCCATGCGCAGAGCATGATAGAAAAGTCGGGCGAACGCGCCTTAGGCTATGCACATTACTGGCGGCAAATGAACACCGTAAGACCTGAAGCGACCGGACTTTTGCTCGACACCAGTGTTCCAAGGTCACGTCGAGGGACGTGGGTTTGATTGGGCTACTGTGGTATTTGCCCTAGTGCAATTCACCAAGGCTCGATCCGTCGACTCCTTGGGCCCTTTCAGCTTAGCATCCCTCGAAACAGGTTTTGTCATGGCCACCAGACTGCCAGCGACCCACGGATGAACCGTGCATATCAATGAACGACAAATGAATATACTCGAGTCCCTGCGCGACTCTTCGAGTCCCCCAGGCACTCGGGGGATACTGACGAGGGGGTGACCCCACGACTCCTACGGATGAGCCTACCTGGTGTCCATGAAGGCAGAAGGCCTATGAAGATACGGCCTCGGCCCGCTAGTTGGCACCGACGTAGGAGTCCTCGACTCATAAGGAAGGTACGAAGATCTGCCGTACGGAGCAAGCTAGGGTTAGGAAAGTTTACCTGTACATGTAGATGAACTCCCCGAGACCTAGCCCGGTATATAAGGGCTAGGAGGGGCGACGCCAAAGGCATCCAATCTCACCTGTAACCCTAGCCTTGAGCGCTCCGGCCTTGGCCTCCATTGTAATCGCATCTCCCCAATCAATAATATCGAGAAGGAGCGAGCCTCCCTGTTTGCCGACGAGCTATCGTCCAACCTGTGCCTCTCATGACTAACCCAGGGTCCTTGACCATGGGATTTGCCGGGGTTGATCCCCGTCAGCCTATTAGAGCAATCGGTCAGAAACAAGGAAAGTATTTTTAAGGAACCTGTGCAGGCCTCGCCATCTCTGAGTTCGGTGGGACCTCCGCGGCTTCAGGGGCTACTGTCGGGGGAATGACCCCCGGGTAGGGTCACCTAAGGGAAATAGTTCATCAAAGCAAAGATCACCGAGCTGGAGGTCACTGATCTATTCAAGGCCGAGCTAAGCAAGAGAAACCAAGAAGTGGGCCGAACTGTTCCAGATGAGGGCCGATTGCCCCGGAGAGGGCGCAATCAGCCTCATCCAAGAGCATCCGGCCGAAGTAAGAAGAGCAGCGTCCGATCAGAGGTCCAGATCGGACATCTGGTACAAGAGACATCTGGTCCAAATTGAAAGTTTGAAAGTTTTCAAACTTTCAAGCTCAACCATTCAAAAATATCACAAAAGCTTCATTTTATGGTGACTAAGAAGGAACCATGCTTGGTTTTACATTCTCAAGTTTAAAACTTGTCAAAATCTTGGTCAAACTTGGGTTTGACCAAATTTGAATTGAGCATGGAAATTTCAAAAAAAATCAAAAAAATGGAAAATCAGTGCACATGTTCTTAATTTGTCATATAATAGCACCTCTAATTTATTTGAATGTTTTAGAGATGGTGGAAAAAAAACTTGCTTACAAATGGGGGTGTTTACCCTACCTTTGGAGCTCATGTGTGATCACAATTTGCTTACACATTATGGTGCCATTTGGTGAGAAATGTGGTGTTAATTCTATATTTTTGATACATTTGGTTTTACAATCTTGGTTTGTATAAAAACTAATGTGGCAGCTCAATTTGTAACCGAGCAGAGCCAAAATCGGCATGTAACCGAGCACCCACGCAAGGTGTTCGACAGAGTGATTACATGACCAGTTCACCCCAAAAGTAATCCCCAAGCGCTGGATAAACTAAACTACAGTTTGAAGCTAACAATATTCACAAACTAAAATGGACTCCAAAAGTAATCCCCAAGCGCTGAACAAACTAAACTACAGTTTGCAGCAAACTATATTCAGAAACTAATCCCCACCAAGCGATCAATCTGAATTTGCGATGTCTCTGTTGTTGCAGCTGGCTCTGAAGCTTGTCTGAATTTCAGCAATTTAAGCTCGCAGAGAATTTCAGAGCACAGCAATGTGTCCTCCGCCAGCCCGGCAACCATACTGAAATCCTCCAGGGCCACTGCTACTTCCAAGTCCACGCTCGACTCGCGTTGAATCCTGCTCGACGAGCTCTGGCCCGAGGAAAACTCTGCTTCGCGTTGAACCCATGCGGCGACATCAATGCTGCGCAACGAGGCAAACCTCTGTCTCGGCCTCCGCGGGGAATGACGGCAACCAGGAAAAGCCTTGCCGCCGTAGCCGTGACGAACCCACGCCTGCTTCAAGACCTGCTTCACCGAAATCCGATGACGCCGCCACTCTTTTGCGCGAGTCACAAATCGGGCCGCCGGTCTCCTCTTCGACCGTCGACCCGCACCACCCGATCCTCCACCCTCACACGTCGGGATCGCCGTTACCTATGATTGTGACCGCTGCGTCGCGACCGGGCTGGACGAAGATTTCCGCTTCTCCCCTTCTCGCGCCGCCGCTTTCCTCGCTCCCTCCATCTATCACCGACGACAGGAGAAGCCGAGACGACAGAACAACCCGCACTAATGGACGGCGGCGCCTGGCAGTGAAAAACCCTCACTGATGGACGGCGGCGGCGCGTGGAGTGAAAAACCCGCAGGGGAATTGGGGGAAAAATCGGCGCCTCGAGACGGTTCCGCCATGAACAGAGGCAGAGGCCCAGGGCTGACTAGACGTGTGAGGCCCCACTGGTAATAAACAAATCCATGTCGCCGCCGTCTGGGACCCACGCCCACGTGGATGAGTGTTGGGTCCAACCCCTAACCGCTAACGAGAGAACTTAAGAGCCATGTGGTGTCTAGGCTATTTACAGTGACAAAACTATCGCACCACAGCCATTCCAGCGAACAACGTCGCATTCTTTCTAATTCCCATGAAAAACACCGCACAGGAGCTATTGGCCCGTTAGCTGTACTACCTAAATAGTTCTCTGTATTGTCGGTCTCTCAAGTCTGAACTATTGTTTCTGTTATATGTGCTACGAGAGCTGCTTATAATGTTGTAAAAACAAGCGGCATGCTGTCAAAATTTTTAAAATTTTCAGTTTTTAATCAATAAAATTTTGAATTCAAAATTTGAATTAAAATTTCGTTCGAAATATCTCGAAATTTCGTGGTAATCAAGTTTATCGGTGCCCCTCTAGAAAAAAGTCACATTCGGGAACCAAATCCTTGCTTGCGACAGAATCACAGAAAGACGACCAAACCTAAAGCTCAGGAACTTAGAACAGACTCCGATTGATGGCCATGACTCTATCTCGATCTTGTATTGTTTAAACTCGGAGGCTACCTAAGCCCCAAGAAAAGTTCTCAAATCTTATTTGTCCGAAAGAAGTTGGAATTAGAATAATCAACAGCTTCTGCTGTTTTGTGTTGTGAGTCGGAATTCGGAAACCTAGAGTCTGTGTCCGACTCGTTGTGCTGTCCGTGTACGAGTCCAAGCCCCTTGTTATGCTGCTACAATAAATATCCGGTGAAACCTACGAGTTTAGGGGGAAAACGATCTGCTGTGGTGCCTGCTTCCGTTCCGTCCCGTCGAATCAAGTCAAAAGTTCAACCGAACGGCGATGGCTGGAGAGGGCGACGAGAAGAAGGTGATCACGCTGAAGAGTTCCGATGGCGAGGAGTTCGAGCTGGAGGAGACGGTGGCCATGGAGTCGCAGACCCTCCGGCACATGATCGAGGACGAGTGCGCGGACAACAGCATCCCGCTCCCCAACGTCAACTCCAAGATCCTGGCCAAGGTCATCGAGTACTGCAAGAAGCACGTCCAGGCAGCCGCCGCTGCAGCTTCCAAGGCCGACGCCAGCTCCGGCGGCGAGGACGTCATGAACTGGGACGCCGAGTTCATGAAGGTCGACCAGGCCACCCTGTACGACCTCCTCCTGGCCGCAAACTACCTCAACATCAAGGGCTTGCTGGACCTCACTGTCCAGACCGTTGCTGACGTGATCAAGGGCAAGACTCCTGAGGAGATCCGCAAGACCTTCAACACCAAGAATGACTTTACCCCTGAGGAAGAAGCTGAGATTCGCAAGGAGAACCAATGGGCCTTTGAGTAGAGAAGCTAGCGTCATTATTGTCTCTTGATCTTTTTCATCAGTAGAGTTAATAGTATACATCTAGTTTATTTGCAGTCATCATCGAATCGGTTGTGTTCTAGTTAGCTTAATTAGGTGCTATATATAGTTGAGTTATATACATGTATTTTTATAGGGCATATATGAATGTGTTCAACTACTCCCCTGTAATATATCCCAGATCACGACTTGTGCCGTTGACAATCACTAAAGGGCGTTTTGTGTTTGTATATGTTTGCATCCATAGCCAGCTTAAGAATGATGAACCTGCTTAGACTAGCTACGCGCTTTTTTCCCTTGGCCAAATTACTGGCTTGTCGATTTTTCCTAACTTTCCACACCACGGGAAAGACGATGAATTTGTGTCTACTATTTGATCAGAAGATGAGAGCCGGGCTCAAAGAACAGAACCTCTAGGAAGAAGTCAATCTCAGCAATGATCATATCTGGTGTTAACAAGTTTCTATGCCGTACATTTTTTTCTTTTTGACTAGGACAATGCCCGTGCGTTGCAACGGGGTATAAATATTTCAGTATTTTAGCTTGTGATTACCTGTTCATATTAATGCAATTATGTCAATAAATATCTACTAAATTCTACTCGTTGCAATGGGGTGAATATTTTTAGATTAGTATTTTTTTCTTATTTTTCTTCTTCTTTTGCATAATTAAGGTTGGTATCAAACTGAACAAAGAAGCAATTAAAAGGATAACTCATTACCAATTTACAAAATTATAAACACCATTCTATAGATATCATCTTTAATTCCATATTATGTACGGACTCATGCTAAATTTATAGCGATCAAATCCACACAACGATATCTGAATGTGCCCTGCAAAAGAAAGAATCATACATGATGTAGAGGCTGGCATAATTTGGACGTGGAAATTAAATACCTAATTTTATGCATGTGTCTGTTATTCATAATAGCTAGCCTCACATCAGTTGAACAGGTGACGAGCAACATGTGCCTAGTAGCTAGTAAAGTGCAAGGGAGATTAACTGTGATACTGTCAATTAGTTAATGGTGAGACACAATGGCAAAACGATGATGGACGATGGAACCTTGCACGTTTTTTAGATTTTTATTATTGGATTAGATAGGAGAGAAGAGAAGAGATTTGCATGGCGATTAAATGATAGTGTAAGAAAAGGAATGGCAATTAAGATGATGATTAAATAGTAATGGAAGAAAATGAATGTCATTTAGGTTGATGATTAAATGGTAGTGGGAGAAAAAGTATGTCAATTAACGTGATTGCATGGTGATTAAATGGTAGTGGAAGAAAATAAATGGCATTTAAGTTGATGATTAAATGATAGTGGGAAAAAAGGAATGTAACGTGATTTAAACGATGGAGGAAATCGTAGGTGAAGAGACGAATGGTTGGACAAAAAAGAAAAGTGGAGGATGGAACCTTACGTTCTTTTTAAGTAGGATTTATTAGATTAGATTAGATAGGAGAGAAGAGAAGAGATTTGCATGGTGATTAAATGATAGTGTAAGGAAAGGAATGGCAATTAAGATGATGATTGCATGATGGTTAAATAGTAATGGAAGAAAAGGAATGTCATTTAAGTTGATGATTAAATGGTAGTGGGAGAAAAAGTATGTCAATTAACGTGATTGCATGGTGATTAAATGGTAGTGGAAGAAAAGAAATAACATTTAAGTTGATGATTAAATGATAGTGGGAAAAAAGGAATGTCAATTAACGTGATTGAAACGATGGAAGAAATCGTAGGAGAAGAGACGAATGGTTGGACGAAAAAAGAAGTGGATGGTGGAACCTTACGTTCTTTTTAAGTAGGAAGAAAAGGGGATAACCCCAGTGTCGGGGGAATGACCCCCGGGTAGGGTCACCCAGGGGAAATAGTTCATCAAAGCAAAGATCACCGAGCTGGAGGTCACTGATCTATTCAAGGCCGAGCTAAGCAAGAGAAACCAAGAAGTGGGCCGAACTGTTGCAGATGAGGGCCGATTGCCCCGGAGAGGGCGCAATCGGCCTCATCCAGGAGCATCCGGCCGAAGAAAGAAGAGCAGCGTCCAATCAGAGGTCCAGATCGGATATCTGGTACAAGAGCATTCAATGCGCAATCCCTGAAGATCGGGACTGTCGGAGGCGTGCGGTCTCCTCCAGCGCCGATCACGCGGACAGGCCGACAGGCCTAAGTACCTAGCCTTACTATTCACTGCCGAGGTCTACGGGATAGCGGCCGCGAGCCGCAAGTCTACAACGGGTCATCCGGAGAAGCACGATGCTAGGTCCCTAGCCGATCTGAGACAGATAGCTGGGCCCTTCCTCTTGTGTATTTACCTTTGTACCCTGGGCTCGGCCTATAAGAGCCCCGGGTACCCCTCCTGCGTGGGGAGGAGAAAGTAGTTATTGCAATCTCACCCACTAGAGAGAGCGAGGAGAGAGTATTTATTGCAATCTCACCCACCAGAGAGAGCGAGGAGAGAGTAGAGACCAGAGGCCCTCTTCTTCTTCCTCTCAAACATCTCAAGGAGCATTCATTGTGGACAGAGTTATTGCATATAGCTAGCTCGGCAGGACTAGGGGTGTTATCTCTACGGAGAGCCCCGAACCTGGGTACATCGTGGTGTCTCACCGTGTGTTCCCATTATCGTTTCCGGTACCAGCGACATTAACTTCGGTCTGTCCCCCTCTTTAGCCATCCCCATGGCATCTGCCGTTACATATCGACGATAGTTGACGCCCACCGTGGGGCAGGCCGAGGCGTCGACTGGAGTTCTGATCTGGACGGGACCATCATATGCATCGCGCGTGCGCTTCGCCTCCGGCCAGGTGATGAGGAGCGGAGCGTGGGACTTCGTCATCGACAACGCCTCGCGGTTTGGGGTTGGAATGCCTCTCCCGCGCGGCGTCATCATTCAGTTCGGCGGTCATCGCGTCTTCGTCGCAGCATTCCCTGATGTGTTTCCCAGGGAGGTTCGGGTGTTTTCTGAGCTCACGGATCCACTGCCAGGAGGGCCGGATGTCGTGGGAATAGAGGGCACGACTGCGCACATCCGTGCGGAGGTCATGATGGCAGGGGCGTCAAGTCGCCACAGTTCCACTTCAGCTTCCCGAGCCGCGAGGGCAGCAACTGCAGCAGCGGGAGGACCAAGCAACCCACCGGACGTGCTCAGCACTCCTGTGGATCTTCATGCCGATCCAGTTGTGGCTCACGCCGAGCTGCAGAAGGTGCGTCAAGCTCTGAAGGAGCAATCAGATCGGATCGACGCTGAAAAGCGCCGAATGGAGGCATCAGTTCGGGAGTACAACGCAGCGCATGGCATTCGGTAGCGTGTTGTTCCACCCCCAGTCATCGAGGAGCTTCGGGTAGCAGGCCGAGAGGTCGGCAGAGAGCTGGGAGGAGCCCAGCAGCCTGTGGCGTCCATTATTGTCGCACCACAGATTTCATACAGTTCTCCTGTGAAGAACATGAGAGCTGCCCAGCAGATCGCCACCGAGCTGGAGCATCTAGAAGGAGAAGAGCTGCAGGAGAGGACGCGCCGAATGTGCGACCTCATAACCACAGCGAACCAGCAGCAAAGGGCGGCCACCGAGCAGCAAGCGCCAGCAGCGTCAAAATCGCTTTGGGCGACTGCGGGTGCGAATCAGCCGAATGCGCCACAGCGGCAGCAAAGGCAAGCATCTTCACCGCATGGCAGTTTGCACCGCAGTCGGAAGAATCAAGGGGCTGCAGGAGGCAGTCGAAGGGATGAGCCAGCAGTCAACAGCAGACGCAATGAGCAACCGGCAGCGTCAGTCCGGCCGGCAATCAGCCAGCGTTTAGGTCCCCGAGCAATCGCAGACAACGACGCAAGACACCGAATCGAGCAGTTGCAGCAGGATAAGCAACCGGAAGATGATGCGCCGGCGGGTCCAGCATGTTTCGTCCCCCGCATTCGGCAAGAGTGGTTCCCCAAAGGTTTCACATTGCCTAGAGACACCCCAAGTACAATGGATCAGTCAAGCCAGAAGATTGGCTGGTCGATTATATGACAGCCGTCGGTATTGCAGGAGGTGGTCGGCGTGTAGCTGTACGCTATGCTGTGCTCATGCTCCAAGGTTCAACTCG
The DNA here is from genome assembly GCA_950022295.1 of Bromus sterilis. Taxonomy (NCBI): domain Eukaryota; kingdom Viridiplantae; phylum Streptophyta; class Magnoliopsida; order Poales; family Poaceae; genus Bromus; species Bromus sterilis. The sequence continues at coordinate 32,993,439 of OX465600.1, forward strand.
GTCCTGGTTCAATAGTCTGCCCAGCAACAGTGTCAATTGCTGGAAGGATTTTGAGGACGTATTTGTCTGCAATTTCACGGGTACTCATGAGCGCCCAGGTCTGCCTCGGCACCTGGCTCTCTGCGTACAAGGAAAGGACGAGCCCCTGCGGGATTACCTTCAGTGGTGGATCAAGCTCAGGAATACTTGCGAGGGAGTTCATGAAATCCAAGCCATCCAGTACTTCACTGACGGCTGCTTGGACGGGTCTTTGTTGAAGCACAAGCTGCTGCGCAAGGAGATAACATCTTTGGCCGATCTGATGAGGATAGCCAATTCATTCGCCGCATCTGACTCTGCAATGCGCCCGATCACGTTAAGTCCCAGCGGTTTCATCCAAGGGCAGACATCCGGCCAGCAGCAGCAATCGGCAGAAGCAAATGGTCCCAACCGGCGCGAGAGGCGCGAGATCCAGAGGAACAACAATTTCAACAACAACAACAACAACAACAACAACAACAACAACAACAACAACAACAACAACAACAACAACAGCAACACCCCCAATTTCAACAACAACAACACTGGTTTCAACAAGAGGAAGGATGAGCAGCCGGATGCCCAGTATGGCAATCGGCAGGTAGCAACAGTGCAACACCAAGAAGAACAAGGGTCTGCGGGAGGCAGTCGGAAGATGAAGCCTGTAGAGAGACCGCCAGGTCAACCCAGGCCCCCGTACACGTTTGAGAACATGATGAACCAGCCTTGCAAGATTAACAGTGGAGTAGGCAAGCCCGCATCGCACACCACTCGGCTGTGCATTTGGGTTGAGCGTTTGGCAAAGGGTGGAGCAGGAAATCCACCCCCACTGCCACCCCCACCCCCAGGCCCACCCCCAGCAAATTCTCGGCAGCAGTTCCCACGTCATGATGCAGCATATATGATCTTCACCAGAGAGTCAGATGACAAGGGCAGTCGGAGAGCCCGTGAGCAGGCAGTCAATGCCACCATGCCAGCAATTTCTCAGAGGTTGAACTGGTCGGACAATGCCATAACATGGGTCCCAGAAGACCACCCGAGCGTAATACCCAACCCGGGCAGTTATATGCTCGTGGTGGATGCAATCTTAGCGGCACCATTGTATTCATGCAAGTTCACCAGGACGCTTATTGGTGGAGGCAGTGCCATCAACATTTTGTACAAAGACACAATGATCAAGCTCGGCATCAGCGAGAGCGAGTTAGAGCCCAGCAGAACTACGTTCCATGGGATAGTGCCCGGCCTGTCATGTACCCCATTAGGCCGCATTCGGCTTGAGATAGTATTCGGGTCGGAAGAGAATTTCCGCCGAGAACCGATCTGGTTCGAGGTGGCCGATCTAAGCAGCCCATACCATGTTCTGCTTGAGTCGCCTGCAATCACCAATTTCATGTTCAACATCATGCAGCCATACTTGAAGATGAAGCTCCCAGGCCCGAATGGTCCAATCACTGTGTGTGGTGACTACAGGAAGTCACTGGAATGTTCATCCGCTGGTTCCAAGCTAGCTGATGCTCTGGTCATAGATGCAGAACGGCGCCAGCTGGACAAGGTGCTGGCAGCAGTCCAAGCCCAAATGAAGGACCCCATGCCGAGCACGAAGGACAAGAGGCCGGATGATGATACCATATTTCAAGCGGCAAAGGATAGCAAGAAGATCGCCCTGGAACCCTCCGACCCGAGCAAATGCGTCATTGTTGGGGCTGAACTCAGCAGCAAATAGGAAGGCGAGCTCGTCGAGTTCCTCCGTGAGAACCGTGAAATCTTTGCATGGTCCCCACATGACATTCCTGGTGTACCGAGGGAACTTGCCGAGCGCAAGCTTCATATCCGACCTGGATCCAAGCCGATCAAGCAGCCACTTCGACGTTTTTCAGAAGAGAAGAGAGGAGCAATCGGCGATTTGATAGCCAAGTTGCTCGCAGCAGAATTTATCAAGGAAGTGTTCTACCCAGACTGGCTAGCTAATCCAGTTCTGGTTCCGAAGAAGAATGGAACTTGGCGCATGAGTATAGATTACACTTGCCTGAATAAGGCCTGTCCCAAGGATCCTTTTGCGTTGCCCCGTATTGATCAAGTGATTGATTCTACGGCTGGCTGTCAGCTCCTGTGCTTTCTGGATTCCACGGCAGGCTATCACCAGATTAAGCTTGATGTAAATGATCAAATTAAAACAGCTTTTATTACCCCTTTCGGGGCTTATTGTTACAGCACCATGCCATTCGGCCTGAAAAACGTTGGCGCGACTTATCAGCGTACTATGCAGTGGTGTGTTCGGCCTCAGTTAGGTCGGAACATACATGTATATGTAGATGACCTCGTGGTCAAATCAGTGCTGGGATCAACCTTGTTGGATGATCTCAAGGAAACATTCGCAAATTTGCGGGCATACCAGATCAAGCTCAACCTAGAGAAGTGTGTGTTCGGCGTGCCAGCCGGCAAGTTGCTTGGTTTTCTGGTATCCGAAAGAGGGATAGAGTGCAACCCTGAGAAGATTGCAGCAATTGATCGGATGGGCAAGCCCAGAAATCTTAAAGATGTTCAGAAGTTCACCGGATGCTTGGCATCGCTTAGCCGATTTCTCAGTCGGCTGGGAGAGAAGGCAATCCCACTGTACCAATTAATGAAGAAAACAGACAAGTTCAGCTGGACACCGCAGGCGGACGAGGCATTCAAACAGCTCAAGCGTATGATGTCCACTGCTCCAGTGTTGGCAGCTCCGAAGGAAAAAGAGCCAATGATGTTGTACATCGCAGCAACCAATCGGGTGGTTAGTATTGTTATGGTGGTCGAGCGTCCTGAAAAGGACAAGGCGCAACCGGTCCAGAGGCCAGTGTATTATGTCAGTGAAGTGCTCTCCACCTCCAAGCAAAATTATCCCTACTATCAGAAAATGTGCTATGGTGTATACATGGAAGCAAAGAAGTTGAAGCCTTATTTTCAAGCACATCCGATCACGGTGGTCAGTTCGGCTCCATTGGCAGAAATCATTGGCAGTCGGAACGCATCCGGTCGGGTGGAAAAATGGGCCATAGAAATTGCAACGCATGGGATCAAGTATGAGCCTCGGACGGCGGTCAAGTCTCAGGTTCTGGCGGATTTTTTGGTGGATTGGGCAGAAACTCAATATATACCCCCCTGTCCGGACTCTCAGTTCTCCCAAATGCACTTCGATGGCTCCAAGATGATGACCGGACTAAGGGCTGGCGTTGTTCTCACTTCCCCACAAGGTGACAAGCTTGAATATGTACTGCATATTCACTTTGCAGCATCAAATAATGTGGCCGAATACGAAGCTTTGGTGCACGGCGTCCGAGTGGCCAAGGAGATTGGCATTCGGCGAATTCTATGTTATGGTGATTCCGATCTGGTGGTGCAGCAATGCACTGGCACTTGGGATACAAAAGATGAAAATATGGCACGGTACAGATTCCTTGTGCAACAGTTATCTGGATTCTTTGAGGGGTGTGAATTCCATCACATTCCCAGGGCTGAAAATGAAGCAGCAGATGTACTGTCCAAGTTGGGATCCACCAGAAAGGAAGTTCCTCCAGGAATATCACTAGAAAATATCCACAAGGCATCCATCAAGCCTTCCCCAGAATCAGAGTCAATCTTTATCCCGGCCGACCTGAAAGTAGCAGAGCTAGAAGAAAAAAAGCATAAAGGAAAGGAGCGTTCGGCAGCACCAGGGGCTGCCGATTGTGAACCAGGGGTTGCTGTCGTCAGTTCGGGGACTGAGGAAACCATGCCAGATGCATTCGGATTTTCCTCCTCCGAGCTGCCAGTAGCGGAAGACGCACAACCAGAGTCAGAAACAGTTACTGTAATGGTGATTGTGGCGGCACCATCATGGGCAGAACCATTCAGAGATTTCCTGGTAGACAGCATACTCCCAGAAGATGAAGTAGAAGCTCGGCAAATCCAGCGCCGATCTAGGGCATACACAATCATCAACAACGAGCTGGTGCACCGAAGCGCAACAGGAGTTCTTCAGCGATGTGTGGAAGAGGACAAGGGGCTGGAGATGCTTCGAGATATCCACCAAGGTGAATGCGGTCATCATGCATCAGCAATAGCAATAGTCGCCAAGGCTTTTCGCCACGGTTTCTATTGTCCAACTGCGAAAGCAGAGGCAGAAGATCTGGTCAAGCATTGCAATGGGTGTCAAAGAGTTAAAGCAAAGAGCCACCTACCAGCCTCAGCACTGAAGACAATTCCGATTACATGGCCGTTTGCAGTCTGGGGTCTGGATATGGTAGGGCCGTTCAAAACAGCAAGAGGTGGTATGACACACTTACTGGTAGCAGTGGACAAATTTACCAAGTGGATAGAGGCAAGGCCGATCAAGAAACTGGACGGGCCGACTGCGGTCAGGTTCATAGCAGACATCATGGTCAGATATGGAGTGCCACACAGCATCATCACTGACAATGGAACAAACTTTGCCAAGGGGGCACTAGCTCGGTTTGCTTCCCAGCAGGGCATCCGGCTGGACGTCGCATCCGTGGCGCACTGTAACACCCTCAGATCCAGTACAGTAATCACTACAGTGATTCCACTGTTACTGATCATTACTGTTGATGATCAAGCCATGATCACCTTTGATCATAGCTTTGTCAATTTCCAACCCGGATAAAATTTTCAATTGGGTAAGTTATAAAAACTTTGCTCCATGAATTTTGGAGGCATGTCAATCAACATGATCATGGTTAAACCAAGTCACCCTTAGTCATTAGAATAATCACAAGTCTATGTTGATTGTGAAACCAATCTTGTGGTGTCATAAAAAAAATTATTTTGAAAGTTAATATAAAAATGGAAATCTTAGTTAAACCAACACTGTGGAATCTATTTATAAAATGCCTAGCAATCATTAGGCCATGATTATATATCGCAATGGTTATTCTATTAAAATGGTATAGTAATATTAGGGAATAGTAAATGGGATAAAATAATAGCTTGGACCATTTATTAAATTTCCATGATAATTTTAATAAACATGTGGTAATCTTTAAATGCACTAAAAATTATGAAACCATTTTTATTAAATACCTAATAATCAGTAGGTCATATAAAAAGATAAATGACCTTCAATTAACTTATTTAAATAATGCAGATAAATATAAACGGAAGCAAAATTAGCTCCATTTAATATTTTGTGCATTGAATAAAATCTAGATGAATTTTATTGTGGGCTAAACTTTTTGTGGCATCATGTTAAAGTGTAACGCTAATATAGGTGAAATTATAACATTTTACAAAAATAAAAACCTAGCTAAACTAAATACAAACAGAAAAGAAAAAGTAAAAGAAATGATTAACAGAAAAACAGAAAATAGAAAACCCCAAATCCCGCCTGGGGCGAGGCCCACCCGGGCCCAGCCAGCCCAGCCCTCTTCTTCCCCACCTGCCCCAGTCCCCTCCCCACCTGCCCCGTGCCGTGGCACAGCCATGGCCATGGAAGCCGCGGCTGGCCCCCTCCTCCCCTGTGCACGCGCGTCGACGATAAGGTTGTGCCAACCACCCCCCTGGACCCTCCCATCCCCAACTTCCCCCCCCCCCCCCATCGCCTCCTTCCCTCTCTGCCTCGCACGGCCGAGCCTCCATGGGCACGCCTCCGTGAACGCACGCGCCCACCGTGCGAGACGAGCCCAACCAACATATCTGCGGTGCTCGTCGTCGTCGACTACTTCACTCTTCGCGTGGAATCGAGCTCGGACACCTTCAAGGGCACACCGTCGTCGTCGTTCCGAGCTGCGGTCGTCGTTCTTCCCCGGGCAAATTCGGCCGTTGCACACCTCTCCCAAGCTCGCCGCCACCGCCGTTTGACTCCTAGGTGAGCTACGCGCACAAACACTCTGTTTCCCCTTCGGTTCGTGCGCTGTAACGCCATGCCCACCGTCGCGAGTTCCGGCCGCCGCCGTGGCCAGTCCGGGCCGTGCTCCCTGTACCCTATCGCCCGCACCAATGGCACCATCACGTTCCCAGTTGAACGCAGGTTCGATTTTCTCAGGTGGCGCGCTTGATTTCGTCCCGAGTCGTAGTATGCCATTAGACCGTACACCGGCCGCAGCCGCCGTCGTCCGTGAGCCTACTCCGGCCACGATAGCCGCTGCGACCACACCCAACCGGCGCGGCTCGACCCCCTCTTCCGAATAAGCCCGGTCCCATGCCCTCCCGTGCTCTATAGCGAGCTCACGGTCTCACCGGAGTAGCTCCGGTGATGGCCGTCGCGTCGCCGTGGTTAGTGCTTCACTAACCACTAATCCCTCCCCCACCACTGCCAATGACATGCGGGCCCGACCCCCTAGTTAAGCCTCTGTTAATTAGCAACTAATAAAACCCCTTTGGAGTCTCTGACTAGTGGGCCCAGCCCTTTAATTAAATCATTGGGTTAATTAAACTGTTTTAATTAACTTACCCTCCATGACATGTAGGCCCCGCAGTCAGTTTATTAAAATAGAAAATTAATTAAAACTAGTAGTGTATGACATGCGGGCCACCCTTCTGTTTTTATTAAATAAAATGAATTATAACTAAATAGAGGCTGACAGGTGGGTACCACATGTCAGGCACTGTTTTGGATAATGTTTTGGATAATGTTGTTATAATAATAAAAGAAAATCAGAAAATCATTTAAATGATTTAAAACTTTGAAATTCAATAACTTTTAAACCGTAACTCGGATTAAAAAACTTTATACATGAAAATTGATCAGAAAAATATAACGAATACGAATACGCTATCAGTATGTCTATCACACCCCTCTAACACAACGAACATCGAACCATCCCCCTCCGGACCGACTGTCCGATAAATTGTCCGGTACTGTTAGAGTACCCGGATGAATTTATTTCGAACACGAAAGTTGTTCGGAATAGATCAACTAGCACGGATACACCTCCCTTATGTTTGTCCGATACCCACGACACTTCCGGCTTGATCCTTCCCCCTCCGGTCACCCTGTCCGGTAATCATCCGGAGCCGGTAGTTCATCCTCAGATGAATTTCCGCTCCGAGAAACGTGCATCGCACTGCGTTTGAACACCGTTAACATTTCATCCGTCTTGTCATGCATCTATTTGTATATGCTTGCTGTGTATTTACTGTTTCTCCCCCCCCCTTAATCTCCGATAGACCCCGCTGCTGCCGTTGACTACACCGCTGCTGAGTACGACTACTTCGTCGACGACCCTACTACTACCGTCGAGCTTCCAGGCAAGCAGAGCCATTCTCTTCCCCAGATATCGCCTATCTTTCCGTACATTTCTTGCACTAGGCATTGTTACTGCTGCTGCTACGATTACAATCCTATTCAATTGCATAGCCTGTTTTTGTCGCCCCTTGATGTACCTTCCTTTAATCCTATGCTGCCTATTATTACTTATGCATTATTCAGCAGTAAACCCTGCGCATTGTTAGCTAGGTTTAGAATAGAGGGTCGTGATCACTCTGGGAGTGATCGCGGGAACGATATATTACAACTGAAACAGGTACGGATCAATGCAGACACCCTAGGGAACCTACAACGGCGAGACTCTGCCGAGTCGCTTCGAGTTTGGCTTATGAGTGGAATGGACTCGTATTTCACTCTCGTCGGCTCAGTAGCGTAGCATCACCGGGATGATATGAGGTTTACCTCTTTAGTTCATTCCGCTGATGTCTCAGTCGAGCCAGCTCAAGTGTACCATCGAGGGTGATTCCTCCTGGTTTCACTTAATGGTAGGGACTCGAACCAACTGGTGCCCTTAAAGGTAAGAAGTCGGGCGACCCAACGGTGCCTGCGAGTGGTATTGCGACGGGACGACAGGGAGGGTACGACCAGTGTACCGGTGTGCTTGGCCCCTGATCGTTGGCCGCGAGAGTTACCAACCCACGAAAAGTCGAGCTCCTCCAGGAGCACACGCGAGACAAGGTAAGGAGACGCTTCACCTTGTTGGTAACCGCAGTGACTTGGTGGGACGACGGGGCAGGCACCGATGTACTGGTGGTCCTGGCTGCTGTCGTTGTCCGCGGGTCAGTTAAGTCGAGGCAACGATAACGGTTGTCACGCAGGTTCATTAAAATGCTAAATGGTTCAGTGAATGTCTTGAGTTGGCTATATGCCATGTACGCACTACCTACCCGTGGGAATTACGAGTTATGGGCTCCTCTGCTTCGTAGTGTCATCCGAGGACTCTTCAGACGTCAGCAGTACCGCGGCCTGCGCCGGGAAGTGGTGTTGTCTTATTTTCTCGCGCAGTGGTGTCTTATTTGGATTTGCTTTAACTTCATCGGCCAGCCACGCACCGTGCAGGAGTACGTTCGGGTTGGGGTCCAAGGCCCGGCGTACTTAGGATTTAGACCGGCGGATGGCCTCTCTGTTGAGTTTGAAAGATGGGCTATGAAGTGTCGGATAGCCTCGGTGGAGCGTTCCCTAATAAGGTTCCCGCCACCCTGGAGATCCGTGCGTGGAGCGTAACACAAGTGCACCCCTGCAGGGAAGATTAATCTATTCGAATAGCCGTGTCCACGGTAACAGGACGCTTTATGCTGAAGCTAGATCTTACCACTACCAACTATTATTAATAAATTGTATGGTTCCAGGTTTTCTTCCTCGCGGGGATGTCGAGGAGGTGAACTCGGAGGCATTGTTAATTATTACAACTTATTATTATACAATGATGCAGCAACTTCTGTTGCATTGTTACTTTATGCTTTATATAAACTGTTGGCTGATTCTTACCTCATGTTGCAAGACATCGTCGGAAGATGCTAGTCTTCGTTAGGCCTAGCTTCTTACCCTTGCTCTGGATTTCTGTCTTTCAGTCCACTATATACAACCTCTTCTTTCCGTTGATACAATGCATACTGCTTAGTAGCGGACGTAAGACTCGCGGGTATACTAGATACTCACCTGCTTTATTTCCTTTACTGTTTGCCTGATCGGCCGCTGCAGCCGACGTTGGAGCCCAGGAGAAGGAGTACCCCGGAGGCGCCTACTACAACGTCGAGTTCCCCGTTGACCAGGAGTAGTTTGGAGGTTCCCAGGCAGGAGGCCTCGCCTTTTCGATCTGTTGTTATTTGTGCTAGCCTTCTTAAGGCAAAACTTGACTAACTATGTCTGTACTCAGATATTATGGCTTGTATGACTTATGTATTCGGGTCCGCGTGACCCCCTCTATTGTAACATATTTGTTTATCCTTTTGTGTTTAGTGTTGTGCTGTGATATTATCACCGTGGCATCCTAATCTCAGTCGTGTACCCTGTGTGTATGATTACTGTACACGGTCTGATTTTGGGGGCGTCACAAGTTGGTATCAGAGCCGACTGTCTGTAGGACACCCCCTTCCAACTCCTTGGTCGAAGTCGAGTCTAGTATTTGCAAAACTACTTGCTAACTTAATGTTTGGCTTACGGGCCCACATCGATGTCACTACGTGTGATATCTTTGGTATTAGGATCTTTTTCTCCGTACCTATGCTCTGGGACTCTGCTCTCTTATCCTTGCTGGTAAATTTTTATTAACGATGACTTTAGGTTCTCGTACCTCCTTCCTTCCGGAGAGCACTGCCTTCCCGATGATCGCCTGATTCACCTGAAGATCCCGACGATTACTCTCTGATCAATTCCCGAGAACCTGCGTGTTCATCGCCTTTGCAATCCCCTGCCACCGATAAGTCCGTGTGGATAGTTACATCCACCTCCCGATCTGGAAGTCATAATTCCTTGGTACTTAAGCATCAAATTATTCCGATGCTTCCATCACCCGATGCCTTTGCATTCTTTCTCCTTCTGGTTGAGTGCCGATACTCACACCAGTTTCTTTGCGAACCACCCGACCTTTGGTGGGTTATTATCCGAACAATCTTACATGGCTTCTTCCATGTGCCGATTGGATTCATCGTGTGAAATACCATCCTTGCCCCTCGATGATTGTGTTATCATCGACAACCTCCCTTGACTCTCTGCCAGTACAACTTGGTCGTGTATATCGTGCTCTACTTTCCCTTGGGAAAGATATACACCTGATACTTGTGTATCATCACAATTTCTTTTCCATTGGTCCGTTTAACCTTTCTTGTAATATGTCTTATTTGAGCAGTGATAATTCGCCTGGTTATGGAAACACCTCGGTGTACAACCTCGTCAGTAATCCATTGTTGACATTGTCGATGACATTTCGGTAACCACCGGGACGAGAACTTTGCCAATTGGTCCGCCTCGTATTAACGAGCAGGAAAATGGTTCTCAATTTCCACTGCCCCTGGTACCGACGTTGTTGCCAATATAGCTGACAAGCAGTTCTCTGACTTACCATCCAACTTGATCGCATTGAATGTCACCACCCTGGTTCAATGGGGCCCATAACCCACAGTTCCACAGGACCAAAACCTGACTCTTGTCCTCTACCTTGTGATATTCCGTCAGGTATCAGACTCAGTGATTGTGTCTGATGATCGGGGCCCCTTTCCCATCTTCCGTCATCGGCATCGAATACGTGCCTAACCGCTTGAAACTTCTCACGATGTACTTCCCTGATGTTAAACTCGGAAGGACTTTGTCCCCCATACCCTTGAACAACCCCATTTGATGGATCTTGTATCGATCTGACCCCCTTAAGCTTTACCTCTTAACCTGGTCGTGAGTGCGATGAAGCCCGAGGAAAGGATGAAAAACCCATCGAGATGCACCGATGCAAAGAGATGAATACCTCAACATGAAGGATTAAATTCTTCGAGTAGTACAACAAGAACCTGAAGATTTGTTAGAAGGCGAAACCGAAACTCTAACCCTTACACTACTTTTAATTCTCGGGACGAGAATTCTTTGTAGTGGTGGAGATTTGTAACACCCTCAGATCCAGTACAGTAATCACTACAGTGATTCCACTGTTAGTGATCATTACTGTTGATGATCAAGCCATGATCACCTTTGATCATAGCTTTGTCAATTTCCAACCCGGATAAAATTTTCAATTGGGTAAGTTATAAAAACTTTGCTCCATGAATTTTGGAGGCATGTCAATCAACATGATCATGGTTAAACCAAGTCACCCTTAGTCATTAGAATAATCACAAGTCTATGTTGATTGTGAAACCAATCTTGTGGTGTCATAAAAAAAATTATTTTGAAAGTTAATATAAAAATGGAAATCTTAGTTAACCCAACACTGTGGAATCTATTTATAAAATGCCTAGCAATCATTAGGCCATGATTATATATCGTAATGGTTATTCTATTAAAATGGTATAGTAATATTAGGGAATAGTAAATGGGATAAAATAATAGCTTGGACCATTTATTAAATTTCCATGATAATTTTAATAAACATGTGGTAATCTTTAAATGCACTAAAAATTATGAAACCATTTTTATTAAATACCTAATAATCAGTAGGTCATATAAAAAGATAAATGACCTTCAATTAACTTATTTAAATAATGCAGATAAATATAAACGGTAGCAAAATTAGCTCCATTTAATATTTTGTGCATTGAATAAAATCTAGATGAATTTTATTGTGGGCTAAACTTTTTGTGGCATCATGTTAAAGTGTAACACTAATATAGGTGAAATTATAACATTTTACAAAAATCAAAACCTAGCTAAACTAAATACAAAGAGAAAAGAAAAAGAAAAAGAAATGATTAACCGAAAAACAGAAAATAGAAAACCCCAAATCCCGCCTGGGGCGAGGCCCACCCGGGCCCAGCCACCCCAGCCCTCTTCTTCCCCACCTGCCCCAGTCCCCTCCCCACCTGCCCCGTGCCGTGGCACAACCATGGCCATGGAAGCCGCGGCTGGCCCCCTCCTCCCCTGTGCACGCGCGTCGACGATAAGGTTGTGCCAACCACCCCCCTAGACCCTCCCATCCCCAACTTCCCCCCCCCATCGCCTCCTTCCCTCTCTGCCTCGCACGGCCGAGCCGCCATGGGCGCGCCTCTGTGAACGCACGCGCCCACCGTGCGAGACGAGCCCAACCAGCATGTCCGCGGTGCTCGTCGCCGTCGACTACTTCACTCTTCGCGTGGAATCGAGCTCGGGCGCCTTCAAGGGCACACCGTCGTCGTCGTTCCGAGCTGCGGTCGTCGTTCTTCCCCGGGCAAATTCGGCCGCTGCACACCTCTCCCGAGCTCGCCGCCACCGCCGTTTGACTCCTAGGTGAGATATGCGTGCAAACCCTCTGTTTCCCCTTTGGTTCGTGCGCTGTAACGCCATGCCCACCGTCGCGAGTTCCGGCCGCCGCCGTGGCCAGTCCAGGCCGTGCTCCCTGTACCCTATCGCCCGCACCAATGGCACCATCACGTTCTCAGTTGAATGCATGTTCGATTTTCTCAGGTGGCGCGCTTGATTTCGTCCCGAGTCGTAGTATGCCATTAGACCGTACACCGGCCGCAGCCGCCGTCGTCCGTGAGCCCTACTCCGGCCACGATAGCCGCTGCGACCACACCCAACCGGCGCGGCTCGACCCCCTCTTCCGAATAAGCCCGGTCCCATGCCCGCCCGTGCTCTGTAGCGAGCTCACGGTCTCGCCGGAGTAGCTCCGATGATGGTCGTCGCGTCACCGTGGTTAATGCTTCACTAACCACTAATCCCTCCCCCACCACTGCCAATGACATGCGGGCCCGACCCCCAAGTTAAGCCTCTGTTAATTAGCAACTAATAAAACCCCCTTGGAGTCTCTGACTAGTGGGCCCAGCCCTTTAATTAAATCATTGGGTTAATTAAACTGTTTTAATTAACTTACCCTCCATGACATGTAGGCCCCGCAGTCAGTTTATTAAAATAGAAAATTAATTAAAACTAGTAGTGTATGACATGTGGGCCACCCTTTTGTTTTTATTAAATAAAATGAATTATAACTAAATAGAGGCTGACAGGTGGGTCCCACATGTCAGGCACTGTTTTGGATAATGTTTTGGATAATGTTGTTATAATAATAAAAGAAATTCAGAAAATAATTTAAATGATTTAAAACTTTGAAATTCAATAACTTTTAAACCGTAACTCGGATTCAAAAACTTTACACATGAAAATTGATCAGAAAAATATAACGAATACGAATACGCTATCCGTATGTCTATCACACCCCTCTAACACAATGAACATCGAACCATCCCCCTCCGGACCGACTGTCCGATAAATTGTCCGGTACTGTTAGAGTACCCGGATGAATTTATTTCGAACACGAAAGTTGTTCGGAATAGATCAACTAGCACGGATACACCTCCCTTATGTTTGTCCGGTACCCACGACACCTCCGGCTTGATCCTTCCCCCTCCGGTCACCCTGTCCGGTAATCATCCGGAGCCGGTAGTTCATCCTCAGATGAATTTCCGATCCGAGAAACGTGCATCGCACTGCGTTTGAACACCGTTAACATTTCATCCGTCTTGTCATGCATCTATTTGTATATGCTTGCTGTGTATTTACTGTTTCTCCCCCCCCCCTTAATCTCCGATAGACCCCGCTGCTGCCGTTGACTACACCGCTGCTGAGTACGACTACTTCGTCGACGACCCTACTACTACCGTCGAGCTTCCAGGCAAGCAGAGCCATTCTCTTCCCCAGATATCGCCTATCTTTCCGTACATTTCTTGCACTAGGCATTGTTACTGCTGCTGCTACGATTACAATCCTATTCAATTGCATAGCCTGTTTTTGTCGCCCCTTGATGTACCTTCCTTTAATCCTATGCTGCCTATTATTACTTATGCATTATTCAGCAGTAAACCCTGCGCATTGTTAGCTAGGTTTAGAATAGAGGGTCGTGATCACTCTGGGAGTGATCGCGGGAATGATATATTACAACTGAAACAGGTACGGATCAATGCAGACACCCTAGGGAACCTACAACGGCGAGACTCTGCCGAGTCGCTTCGAGTTTGGCTTACGAGTGGAATGGACTCGTATTTCACTCTCGTCGCCTCAGTAGCGTAGCATCACCGGGATGATATGAGGTTTACCTCTTTAGTTCATTCCGCTGATGTCTCAGTCGAGCCAGCTCAAGTGTACCATCGAGGGTGATTCCTCCTGGTTTCACTTAATGGTAGGGACTCGAACCAACTGGTGTCCTTAAAGGTAAGAAGTCGGGCGACCCAACGGTGTCTGCGAGTGGTATTGCGACGAGATGACAGGGAGGGTACGACCAGTGTACCGGTGTGCTTGGCCCCTGATCGTTGGCCGCGAGAGTTACCAACCCACGAAAAGTCGAGCTCCTCCAGGAGCACACGCGAGACAAGGTAAGGAGACGCTTCACCTTGTTGGTAACCGCAGTGACTTGGTGGGACGACGGGGCAGGCACCGATGTACTGGTGGTCCTGGCTGCTGTCGTTGTCCGCGGGTCAGTTAAGTCGAGGCAACGATAACGGTTGTCACGCAGGTTAATTAAAATGCTAAATGGTTCAGTGAATGTCTTGAGTTGGCTATATGCCATGTACGCACTACCTACCCGTGGGAATTACGAGTTATGGGCTCCTCTGCTTCGTAGTATCGTCCGAGGACTCTTCAGACGTCAGCAGTACTGCGGCCTGCGCCGGGAAGTGGTGTTGTCTTATTTTCTCGCGCAGTGGTGTCTTATTTGGATTTGCTTTAACTTCACCGGCCAGCCACGCACCGTGCAGGAGTACGTTCGGGTTGGGGTCCAAGGCCCGGCGTACTTAGGATTTAGACCAGCGGATGGCCTCTCTGTTGAGTTTGAAAGATGGGCTATGAAGTGTCGGATAGCCTCGGTGGAGCGTTCCCTAATAAGGTTCCCGCCACCCTGGAGATCCGTGCGTGTAGCGTAACACAAGTGCACCCCTGCAGGGAAGATTAATCTATTCGAATAGCCGTGTCCACGGTAACAGGACGCTTTATGCTGAAGCTGGATCTTACCACTACCAACTATTATTATTAAATTGTATGGTTCCGGGTTTTCTTCCTCGCGGGGATGTCGAGGAGGTGAACTCGGAGGCATTGTTAATTATTACAACTTATTATTATACAATGTTGCAGCAACTTCTACTGCATTGTTACTTTATGCTTTATATAAACTGTTGGCTGATTCTTACCTCATGCTGCAAGACATCGTCGGAAGATGCTAGTCTTCGTTAGGCCTAGCTTCTTACCCTTTCTCTGGATTTCTGTCTTTTAGTCCACTATATACAGCCTCTTCTTTCCGTTGATACAATGCATAATGCTTAGTAGCGGACGTAAGACTCGCGGGTATACTAGATACTCACCTGCTTTATTTCCTTTACTGTTTTGCCTGATCGGCCGCTGCAGCCAACGTTGGAGCCGAGGAGCAGGAGTACCCCGGGGGCGCCTACTACGACGTCGAGTTCCCCGTTGACCAGGAGTAGTTTCGAGGTTCCCAGGCAGGAGGCCTCGCCTTTTCGATCTGTTGTTATTTGTGCTAGCCTTCTTAAGGCAAAACTTGACTAACTATGTCTGTACTCAGATATTATGGCTTGTATGACTTATGTATTCGGGTCCGCGTGACCCCCTCTATTGTAACATATTTGTTTACCCTTTTGTGTTTTGTGTTGTGCTGTGATATTATCACCGTGGCACCCTAATCTCAGTCGTGTACCCTGTGTGTATGATTACTGTACACGGTCTGATTTTGGGGGCGTCACACGCACCCCCAGTCAAATGGTCAAGAAGAGCAGGCGAATGGTCTCATTTTTTCCAGAATCAAGCCAAGATTGATGGAGCCACTGGAAAGAGCACCTGGCGCATGGATTGATGAGCTACCAGCAGTACTTTGGAGTTTGCGCACCACGCCGAACCGTTCAACTGGATTCACCCCTTTCTTCCTAGTATATGGCGCCGAAGCAATGCTCCCTTGCGACATTGAGTTCGATTCACCTCGTCATGCCATGTACACAGAAGCATAAGCCAAGGAAGCTCGTGAGGACGGAGTTGATCTCAAAGAAGAAGCATTCCTCCTGGCTTTGTCCAGGTCGGCAATATACCAGCAGAAGCTGCATCACTACCACAACAAGAAGATTCGTCCCCTAGCTTTTCGTGAGGGTGACTTGGTGTTGCGCCGAATCCAGAAATCGGACGGCCAGCACAAGTTATCCTCTCCTTGGGAAGGTCCATTCGTCGTCAGTCGAGCACTCAAAAACAATGCATATTACCTCATTGATCTCAGGAAGCCGACCCGATACGTGGATACTTCACGGCAAGAAACGGAGCGTCCTTGGAACGTCGAGCTGTTATGTCCGTTTTACAGTTGAATGGTATTATTGTATCCCTTCCCTTTGTGGAATTATTATCAATGAGAATAGCCGTGCATCCATGAGATCAAATTCGGCAGGAGTTGTGAAATTATTTATTTTAGCATGTCTCAGTTCCGGGGTCAGCAAAAGCAGACCCAGGGACTGGCCGGTTGCCCCGAAAAGGGTATACTTGGAGGAAAAAGCGAAACGAATGAAGAGTTTTGTGAAAGTTTGTCCGAACCGAATGCAGACCGCAGGTCGGCTGTAATATCGGGAGGATGCGGCCGAACATAATTATCAATCAGAGAGTTTATACTCAAGGTATATCTAGCTCGGAGCAAGCCGTTCACAACCCGCCGATTGCGACCAGGCTGGCTGGCCAAGCAATCGGCAGGGTGCAAGCGGCCCAGCTACGAAATTTTCACCCTTGCGAGAAAAACTGGGAACCTAGAAGTATTTGTCATAATTTCTTTTAAGGTCTATTCTCCGATCCGACCACAGAACGCTGTAAGGTTGGTGAGAGTTTTGACCAAGAGAAAAAGTGGCAAAGAAAAAGGCAATCGGTTGAAAAACGCAAGGGCGGAATGCCATGATCATTTAAGCAAACATTAGGTTCACAAGAAAAGATAGGGCTAGTTGGCCGAATGGTGTTCATTACATGAAAGTGGCCCTCGGCGGGCGCACTTGGAATTTAATTGTTTATCGAGCAAAAGCAGGAAACGAGGTCGGCGTGCCGAGCTCAAGCGGCTGGTGCATCTGGAGCATCCGGGGCATCTGACGCAGAGGGAGCGGTCGGAGCAGTACTGGCGGCACCTTCGGGAGCAGAAGAGGCGGTGGTATTGGCTTGATCGCGAGGGGGCTCCTGGGCGGCACTCACCGAGTGCCCGTCGGAGGAACATTCGCTCTGTTCCTCAGCATCCTCATCGGCATAATCTGAAGAGTGGGACTTCTCGCTGCCGACCTGACGAGCAGGTCGGGACTGAGGCGCCTTTTCCTCGCTTGTGGTATACAAAAGGTCGCTGAAGGAGGCAACTCCAGTCGGCTGGCCAGCAGAATCAACATAGGGAGTGACCTCCAGGAGATCCATACCATTGGCAAGCTCCTAGGCAATATGGCATATCTGAGTCCAGAGCTCGCCGATGGATTCTTCCGAGCCCTCCCGTAGAGCAGTCATCAGTTGCAGATCAATTCCAGGATACCAGATCTTCGCGATGGAGAGGGAAGCCTGCACCCCAGATCGGAAGGCAGAATCAAGTATATGGTCAACCTGGCGGCCTACAGCTTTTAGACTCCGAGCAACATCTTCATGCTTATCAAATGCAATGGCTTTCTGCTTGCCCTTGAACAGCTTGTCATTCAACCTCTGGATGCAAGTCTTGTATGTGCACAGGGCACCTTTGACGTGAGGAATCCGAGCATCCAGGGCAACCACAAAGTCTTTGGCGTCCCAGCCGGCATCAGCAGCAACTACCACACCCCGCACTCGGCGGGCTGCGGCAACTGCTTCGTCAGTGGTGGTGTTGGAATGAGGCCAGGCATCTGGCAGGAGCAATCGGAGAAGGAAGTTAGTCCGGTCAGTGGCAAAGTTAGATCGGAGTGGCAAAAGCAAGAATTACCTGCAAGAGCAAGATCTACTCGGTGGAGGCAGGTGTGGGAAAGATCAACACTAGCTTGGGCGCGCTGGATCTCTATGATCTGCTGGGCGTCCATGTCTTCAGCACGTTTAACCGCGGCATCCCTTTCCTTCATGAGTTGGCCCTCAACCTCAATTCGGGCATCGGAGAGCCTCTGGAGTTCATGTTCATGAGTGCGTCGGGCAGCGGCGAGATCATCGACAACTCGTTGAAGTTTGGCTTGAAGCTCAGTTTCGGCGGCAGCTAGGCGCTGGTTGTTTTGTTCGGCGCGGCCGAGCTGGCTATTCTTCTCACCGAGCTGGGTCTCCAATTCGGCGATTCTCTTCTGAGCAGCCTCCAGCTCGGAGGAACGAGTGGCAACAGCTGCAAGTGTGCAATGGAGTAAGGACATAATAATAATCGGAGAAAGCAAGAAAGGGCAAGCAAAATATACCTGAGAGTTCCTGAATTTTGGCAGCTTGGGCGTCGGCATTCTTCTTCAAAGCAGCAATAGACTTTTGACCCGCTGAATAAGCGGCCAGAAGCTCCTCAAATATAGCTTTACGCCTATCACAGATGGCCTGAAAAATGGGCCGATCAAAGTTAAAGCAAGGGCATAAGGTAACAAGGAGAAATGAAGATCCGAGCAGATTGCAAGCAATCGGCCCGAATCTCGGGGACTACACCCAGTGGGTGCGCTAGGTGCGCCCCCACTGAAAAGAGAGCTTACAGTAACAGAGTGGTTGGACGCAAGAATTTGTCCTAGCGAGGGATCGGGGAAGCGTAGGATGTCGGTAGCAAGACCACCTAGCCGATCCAGAAGCTGGGACGGAAGTTGGTCCTCGGAGCCACGAGGCGGAGGAGTGGCCGGGTCGGCAACTGGTCGGACAGGCGAAACATCAGAGGTTCCAAGGTATGCCTTGCGGAACCGATCGGCCAGTACGAGCTGGCGGCCGGATGGAGGTTGGCGGACAAGAACACCGGAGGACGATGTTGTAGAAGCACTGGATCCGGCAGCAACATGAGTAGCAAGCGGAGCAGTAAGTGGAACAACAGTGGGCTCGGTGGAGATGATAGCGGCACTCCCCGAGCCAACAGCGGGGGATGGGTCAGCGGCAGTGGCCTGAGCTGGAGAAGATTCAGGTTGAGGTGGATCAGCGCTAGGCCGATCTGGCATCGGCACATCGACATGTGCAAGGCCAGAATGGTACAGCAGAATCGGAGAAGCAACAACAGAGGTCGAAGCAGGAGTGGTTGATGGCTTCTCGCCCTTCGTTGGTTACCCCAAGTGGAAGGTTTGAGATGTAGTGCAGCAGCAGTTTTCCCTCGGTGAAGATACCAAGGTTTGTCTTCAGTAGGACTCCAGAGATGATAAGTAGGTGTCAGCGGCGCAACTGACGCGGACCTGCACACAGACACAGATAACTTTGTTCCCAACGAAGTTCAGAGAGGTTTTCAATCTCTCCGGTCTTGTTGTTCACAAAGGATAAAACGCAAGTGATAATGATAGCAAGTAAAAGCAGTAAAGTAAATATAGCTTGGAAACAGTAATGAGGATATGGACCGGGATACGTGATGTTCACTAGTGATGTCTCTCTCCCAGAAGATGATAAAACTGCTATGCGAGGTAAACAAATTACAGAAGGGCAATTGACAGGATTATGAACGCACCGCAATGCTAACTATGCTACAAAAGAAAGGAAGAGGCTCAAAAGCACGGGCAGTACGCCAAAATAAGTAGACCGAAATCCATCTGCATCTACTACTAATCATTCACCTTGAGATATCTATCCAGAACATCTCGCTGGTATTAAGTTGCGAGCCCCACCCAAAGTGTAAACCCAAAGCAACAGACAACTGCATTAAAAAGAACTTTGCGTAAAGTAAACAATCCTTGTAACCGCGGTCACAAGCACCGTTGTTTTCCCCCTTGTGGCAACAGCACATCCCCTAGACTCATGTTTTTTTCACTC
Organism: Bromus sterilis; assembly: GCA_950022295.1. Classification (NCBI taxonomy): domain Eukaryota; kingdom Viridiplantae; phylum Streptophyta; class Magnoliopsida; order Poales; family Poaceae; genus Bromus; species Bromus sterilis. Next base: position 33,013,237 of record OX465600.1, read on the forward strand.
AAGCGTGTCATCGGGGGGCATGAACCCACAATCTAGCACAACGTTCCCTCTTGGAGTCACTACCTACTACTTGGCCAAAGCAATAAACAGCAACGGAGAACATGCAAGAATTACTTAGTAACAACAATATAAGAGATAAAAACCAAATATATTACTCTATCACAATCTGAACATAATCTCATAATCCATCAGATCCCTCCAAACTCAGCATAGCAACAACAGAAATATTACAAAGGTGCCTCGATCATGTAGGGCAGCTCACGAGGTCTAAACAATGAAGATCAAAGAGGGGAGGAGAACATCACATAGCTACTGATCACGGACCCATGGTCCAAGGAAAACTACTCACGAGACATCCGGGGAGCATCCATGGTGGAGAGGAGACTCTCGGAGGTCAATCCTCCCTCCGGCAGGGTGCCAGGAAGAGGTCTTCTGGAGCTCCCGATCTCGGAAGCGCGGCGGCGGCGGAACAGAGGCGAGTTTGCGGAATAGGGTTCCTCTTCTGGAGTTTTCCCGTGACGGAGAATAAATAGGCGAAGGGGGGCAGCCAGAGGTGGACCAGGGGCCCCAGGCGCCCCCCTGGCGCGGCCAGGGGTGGGGCCGCGCCGGGTGGCCGCCTGGGCCCCCCTGGCTCCCCTCTGGCCCCTCCCGGGCTCTTCTTGAAGCTTCCTGTACGCTGATTTTTCCTGTATTTTTCCCGGAATTTTTCTTGCACTTTTTATATGGGGGAAAACTGAAATAGAAAAACAGCAGAAAACAGGAACTGGCACTGGGGTGCACTGAGTTAATAGGTTAGTCCAAATATGATCAAAAGTGTATGAAAGTGTATCTAGATCATAGCAATATCACACAAAACATGCAAGGAGCAAGCAGAAATTATAGATACGTTTTGGACGTATCAACGTCCCCAAGCTTAATTCCTGCTCGTCCTCGAGTAGGTAAATGATAACAACATAATTTCTGTGGTGACATGCTAGCAACCATAAAAGAACTTTGAAAAGTAAAGCAATCAAGGTTGAGATTCAATTCAAGTCATAACATGCAAGAGTCTATATTAGCATTGAAACAAGTAACAAAAGAACAATAGGTGCAAGAGCTCTCGCTGTCCATGACTCGAATGTCGCCAAATGGTGTTTGCGTGCAAGAAGGGGGATAGGTAATACGAGAAAAAAGTATTTTTGTGTTGAGAACTCAATCTACTAAAGTTTCACACTTGGTCTTCTTTGGAGTCTTATCTTGACTCGTCCCCAGACCACTAGCCAGGTACAAGTCAATTTGATCCACTCCTTTTCGATATTTTGAGCACTCATGCAATGGATGAGCGTAAGCACAAGAGTTGACACTTAGGATGGAAAAGAGAGAAGTACGGAGGAGGAAGACAAAAAGGATGAGAAAGGCTCACATCAATGAGGACAATCATAGGCAAAAGATGCCAAATGATAGATATGATGTGAGGAGTAGGGATTGCCATGCAACGGATGCACATACGAGCTAGGAAGCTCTCCAAAGGAACTAGTGGGGGTGCATCTAACTTGCTCGCTCATGAAGACCTAGAGCTCGTTTGAGGAGGCTCATCCTTGGAATATGCAAGCCAAGTTCTATAGTGTGAAGGTCCCCACATAGCTATATGCATAATGATCATCTCTATGGAGTACAAGGATATAAAGGGAGTACTAGTGTGGATCTCTCAAAAGGATAGTAGTGTTGCCCCTTTCTCTCTTTTTATTTCTTTTTCTCTTTTTCTATTTTTGTATTTTTTGTGGCCTCAATGGCTCTTTCTATTTAACTCTAATTTGTCCTCTTTGGGTTCTTTTAATGTGTCCACTTTGGGATCTTTTCCTCACTTAAGGGAAACACTCTATTTTACAAGAAGGTAAAGGAGATCTTTCACACTTTACAAGGTACTCAAAACATAAAGAAGATGTAACTATCATGATGTATGCAATGTATGCCGCTGCCAGTGTAGCAGGAACATGTATGACATGAAGATCAAGTCATGAAGAGGTGGAAGTTGCATGGCAATATAACTCGGAAAGGCTATGGAAATGCCTTGATAGGTAGGTATGGTGGCTGTTTTGAGGGAAGATATAAGGAGGCTTATGATGACAGAGCGTATCATGCCAAGGGTTTGGAAGTACCGGCGAAGGTGGACACCAACTCTCGGAGTGAGAAGAAGGCAATGCACGGCACGGGAGAGGCTAGCAAAATATGGGAAGGTGGAAGTGTCAACTTTCAATACTTACATTAGTCCGAAGAACTCATGCACTTATTATCGGTAACTCTCAATCTAATAAGGAGGTTCACAAAGAGACAAGTACCCTGAGGAGGAGTGTATGGGGGTTTGGTTATCCTTGCGCATCCTCGACTCATGGTACGTGAGTGTTCTCTGATATTCGACTCCTCAGAAGAGTAGTGATCCATCTAGTAGCTAGAGTTCTCAACTAGTTTTGTAGGTTTTGAAAATACACACGGATTGCCCAAAATACGACACCTATCACTAATAGGCAAGAGCTCTTGACACCAAAAGTTCAAACATTACTCACATCAATACCTCAAAACTATTGCAAGTTACTACTAAAATTAAATAGCAACCTCAAATACCTACTTTCAAGACAAGACACAACTCAGTGCAACACCCAACTCTCTTTAACAAGATAAACATGAAAACTAAAAAGAGTTCCAGCAACAAACTAACAAAAGCCAAGGCTCTTGCTAAAGACAAACTAAGACTAAAACTAAACATGGCAGTAGCTACGAAAATATGAAGAACACACAACAGCAAAAAGATAAGCAGGAAAAATCCTATGATGTGTTCTAAATTTTGAAAGTGGAGCGTGTTTCTCTCCCACACAAAGTAAGACGGGATCTAACTTGTTATGAACAGCAAGCAAATCTAAAGAAAACTAAAAGCAAAACCTAAGAGCGAGACGCTCCAAGCATAGCACATAACGCATGAAGTGATAAAAATATAATGAGACGAAGGAGGAACTGATGATTGTTGATGGAGAAGGGGATGCACGGGGGAATCCCCAAGCTTAGACGCTTGAGTCTCCTTGAATATTTATTGGGGATGCATGGGGGCATCCCCAAGCTTGAGCGCTTGGCACTCCTGCATCTTCTTTCATCATCTTCTATCGCACACTTGAAAACTTCCTTCATACATAACTCATTATAAGCTGATTAGAGAGGTTAGTACCCTTAATAAATAATTTTTCCCACTGGATATAAAAATATTCTTGAAGAGCTACTGTTTCTCAAGAGTGCCAAAAAGTTTTTTCAAATAAAAAGCAAGCTTAAGGTTTGCAAAAGTTAGGAGAGACAAAACGTGGCAGAATCTGAGAAAAACAGAACAGCAGATAGTAAAGAATTTTTTAGGGGCACTTATGCAACTCAAATCAAAAAACTCAGAATATACGGAAGTTTCGTAATTGTATAGAGCATACTGTGTAAAAATTTCAGCTCAAAAAGATGAACTGGAATTTTTCTGGTCACGAGGACAGAATCTGTTTTCTGGACAGCATGTCACAACTTTAACTTCCCTTGCCGTAAGAGGCTATAACTTGGCACAAAGCTGAAAAATAAAGATACAATGATGTTGCTACAGTAGTAACAAACAACAAGACACAACAAAAAGCAAAAAGAAACATAAATTCGTTGCGGGCTGCCTCCCGAAAGCGCTTCTTTAGAGCCATTAGCTAGGCATAAAGATTTTAAAAGGTGCTCTCATAAGAATAAGGATTTGAAGCAAAAGAGAGCATCAAGAAGAAAATATGAAATACATTTAAGCCGAACCCACTTCCTATGCATAGGCATCTTGTAATAAAATAAATCAAAGAAGCACAAAGAAACCAACATTGGAAGGTGGAACAAGAACATCTTCAAAACTTTCAACATAAAGAGAGTAGTTTTAGAAATATGGAAGTTTCTACAACCAAACTTTCCTCTCTCAAAATAATTTTCAGTAGTATCACGAACAACATCAAGAATATAAATATCACATAAATCATATTGTTCATGACCTACGAGCACACGTGTATTATTTTCAACACGGTTTTTAGGATCATAAGATAAATGCAACCCAACATATTGAGATTTGATAAGAGGAAAATTCTCCGGAGTTGAAGATTTCAAAAGGATAATAGGACAATCAAGTGTGGGTGCAATAGCAAAAATTTCATGCTTAACATAAGGAAGTATAGAGAGTTCATTTTTGTCAGCATCATCCATAGTGGCATCTTGGCCATCAACAAAGCAAGTATCAAAATTTTCAGAAAGGGATATTTCAAGTGAGTCCTCGGAATCATGGGATTCCTCCTCAAAGCAATCATTGGCCTCTTCTTGGGCAGCAAACATTTTATTTTTAAAATCCTGAATATAAGAATTGGAAGTATAATTCTCGAAGCAATAAGCAAGAACTGCAAAGTTTTCAGACTTGAAAATAGTATCGTGATACTTTTCAATCAAGGAAGCAATCTCATAGGCACCTTTAAAAGCAACAAACTCTTCAATCTTTTTAACATCAAAGTAATCATAAACACCTTTAGCATAAGAAGATAAGATCTCATTTTCATTAAACTCACATTGGAAAGGGAGGTGTTTATGATCTATATTAGAACAGCAAGTAAAATCATAAATGTGGCACAAAAGTTTAGCATGGCAATAAGAATTTTGTATTTGGTCCCATAAATTTTTCCCTTTCTCAGATAGGCAGTGCCTCATATAATGAGCATGCTCATCCAATGATTTTCCCTTAACCAAGTCGGTTGGGTTTTTAGCGCGAGCAAAAATTGATCGAAGACGAGCCAAGTGAAACATGTCCATCCTAATATTTTGGGTGGTTCCACACCCATGGTGAAGATAGCATTAGTAGGTATTTTTGGTATTTTTGATTAAAGACACAAAAGTAAAAACTGAAAGGTAAACTAACAAGACTAAAAAACAAAGGTAAAGGGTAGTGTGCAACTCCCCTATCTTAGCACTCGGAGTCTCCGGCAACGGCACCAGAAAACTTGCTTGATGGCTTCTCGCCCTTCGTTGGTTACCCCAAGTGGAAGGTTTGAGATGTAGTGCAGCAGCAGTTTTCCCTCGGTGAAGATACCAAGGTTTGTCTCCAGTAGGACTCCAGAGATGATAAGTAGGTGTCAGCGGCGCAACTGACGCGGACCTGCACACAGACACAGATAACTTTGTTCCCAACGAAGTTCAGAGAGGTTGTCAATCTCTCTAGTCTTGTTGTTCACAAAGGATAAAACGCAAGGGATAATGATAGCAAGTAAAAGCAGTAAAGTAAATATAGCTTGGAAACAGTAATGAGGATATGGACCGGGATACGTGATGTTCACTAGTGATGTCTCTCTCCCAAAAGATGATAAAACTGCTATGCGAGGTAAACAAATTACAGAAGGGCAATTGACAGGATTATGAACGCACCGCAATGCTAACTATGCTACAAAAGAAAGGAAGAGGCTCAAAAGCACGGGCAGTACGCCAAAATAAGTAGACCGAAATCCATCTGCATCTACTACTAATCATCCACCTTGAGATATCTATCCAGAACATCTCGCTGGTATTAAGTTGCGAGCCCCACCCAAAGTGTAAACCCAAAGCAACAGACAACTGCATTAAAAAGAACTTTGCGTAAAGTAAACAATCCTTGTAACCTCGGTTACAAGCATCGTTGTTTTCCCCCTTGTGGCAACAGCACATCCCCTAGACTCATGTTTCTGTCACTCAAGCGTGTCATCGGGGGGCATGAACCCACAATCTAGCACAACGTTCCCTCTTGGAGTCACTACCTACTACTTGGCCAAAGCAATAAACAGCAACGGAGAACATGCAAGAATTACTTAGGAACAACAATATAAGAGATAAAAACCAAATATATTACTCTATCACAATCTGAACATAATCTCATAATCCATCAGATCCCTCCAAACTCAACATAGCAACAGCAGAAATATTACAAAGGTGCCTCGATCATGTAGGGCAGCTCACGAGGTCTAAACAATGAAGATCAAAGAGGGGAGGAGAACATCACATAGCTACTGATCACGGACCCATGGTCCAAGGAAAACTACTCACGAGATATCCGGGGAGCATCCATGGTGGAGAGGAGACTCCCGGAGGTCAATCCTCCCTCCGGCAGGGTGCCGGGAAGAGGTCTTCTGGTGCTCCCGATCAAGGAAGCGCGGCGGCGGCGGAATAGAGGCGAGTTTGCGGAATAGGGTTCCTCTTCTGGAGTTTTCCCGTGACGGAGAATAAATAGGCGAAGGGGGGCAGCCAGAGGTGGACCAGGGGCCCCAGGCGCCCCCCTTGCGCGGCCAGGGGTGGGGCCGCGCCGGGTGGCCTCCTGGGCCCCCCTGGCTCCCCTCTGGCCCCTCCCGGGCTCTTCTCGAAGCTTCCTGTACGCTGATTTTTCCTGTATTTTTCCCGGAATTTTTCTTGCACTTTTTATATGGGGGGAAACTAAAATAGAAAAACAGCAGAAAACAGGAACTGGCACTGGGGTGCACTGAGTTAATAGGTTAGTCCAAATATGATCAAAAGTGTATGAAAGTGTATCTAGATCATAGCAATATCACACAAAACATGCATGGAGCAAGCAGAAATTATAGATACGTTTTGGACGTATCAGTGGCCAATTGCGTGCCAGCAATCAGAAGAGCAGCAGAGGTCGGCGGTGAAGCAATCGGTCGCGTTTGGGTCGCGGCAGCAGCAGCTTTCTTCTTGGCCCGCTCGGCTTTATGGGTGTCAGCGACATTTTTCTTGCGAGCATGCACGAACACATTGGAAGTGGCCGAGGTGGCCGGGGTCGTGCGAGCAAGAGCAGCAGAGGGGGCAGGGGGAGCAGTCGGCACACCCCCAGGTCCGGCAGGGTCCACAGATCGGGCAGCCCTGTGGCAAAAGAACACAAGTGAGCAAGGCAACCCAGGAAAAGTCAAGAGAAACAAGAGGTGAAGATATGTACCCGGAAGCTCGAGGAAGTTGAGCAGCAAATTTGGCCATGAAAAACCAAGGGCGAGCGATGTTCAGTGGGGTAGGAGAAAGCACGGGGCCACTAATTTCAGGGGCAGCTCGGCGCGTGCCCGTTTTCCCTTTCTTCTTGGCAATCTTGGAAGGGCCGGCGTCATCAGGTCGAGGGCGTTTCCCTTTGGGCAATGTCTGTTCGGCGGGTTCAGATTCTGCGCCGAGGTCACCAAGAGGATCAGAATCACTGCTCCATTCGGCCATGAAGCGTTTGACGGAGGAATCAGACTCACCCGGCTTCTTGAAGCCGAGTCCGAGGGAAGCAGTTCGGGCTTCGGTCTCGGATTCGGTCTCTTCTTCAAGCTCCAAATCCTGGGCGTCTTCTTCAGCTTGATCAGGGTGGTAGCCCGAAGCGGACTGTCCGTCCTGCATGAGCCTGGAGGCCAGGAATTCCTGAGGAAAAGGATCCGATCAGAATTAGTATGAAGGAAAGAAAAAGCTAGAGCAGAAAGTTGTAATTGAAATGTACCTCGGGGCAGGGCCGAGATCGACTGAACGGCTTCAGTCCGAACTCGAAAGGTTCAGTGACTTTGAGGTTGGTAATGTTGTTGATTCGGTGGAAGAAGTCTTTCTCATATATTCGGAATGTGGAAATCCGAGTGGGGTCACGACGCATGTGCATGTCGCAGATCCGATGGCAGCGGCGTTGCAGTGGGAGCACTCGGCGTCAGAGCCAGGTCGCCACCAGATCGGCGGGCTGTAGCCCTTGTTCCATCAGCTTCTGGATGTACGCCATCTGGCGATCCAGATCGGTATCCCCGTCACCTGGTTTCTCAGCCCAATGATACTTCGCAGTCGGCGGGGGCAGAGAGAACTCGGGCAGATTCAGCAAGTCTTGATTCCGTGATGAGGAAACATAGAAGAACCCCGTCTGCCAGTTCTTGATGGATTGAGGCAGTTGGGGTGAGGATAGAGTCCGACCTGGCGGAGGTAGATGGTGGCGCCGCCGCATTCGGCCATCACCTTGACTTCCTCTTTTTTTCTTGGTCTTGGGGTTGACAGTGTGCACCAGAGCCCAATAGTGGGCCGGACTCCGAGATAACCTTCGCACAGGGCCACGAAAGTGGAGAGCAGCATGATGGCGTTGGCTGGCGGTAGAAGGCGAGGAAGTCGTGAAAAAATTGGCTCACCGGAAGCCCAAACCCGCGCTCGAAGTGCGCGAGGAAGACAACACGTTCGCCATCCCGGGGCGCAGGCACGATCTCGTCGCCGAGAATGCGGAAATCGAGGTCCGTCGGGATCTTGCGAGACCGGCGGAGGAGCGCGACCTTCATCTCTGTCACGTTGGAACCCTTCCAAGCTCCCCTCTGGGAGCCGGCGGCGGCGTCGCCCCCCATGGAGGCGTCGGACTCCGTGTTGGGCGAGGAGGAGCGAGAGGAAAACGAGGAAGAAGGCGGCGGCGGTGGACAAGACGGCGGCGGAGGCGGAGGAAATCTAGATCCAAGCCCACCTATGGTGGCGGAGGAGGAGTGATGGCAAGGGCGGTGAAGTGCGGCGGCTCAGGCTTCGGGGCGGCGGCTTTGGGCGTCGGAGGAAGCGGCAGCAGCACGGCGGGGCGAGCGGTGCGGCAACGAAAGCAATGGAGAAAAGCTCGAGGAAGGAGATGGAGTGAGGGGTGTGAGACGCATCTCTCACCCCGTCGGGTATTTAAAGACGCGGTAAGGTGGTAGTGGGATCGGCTGTGCCGATCTGACAGGCGGTGTGGCCGCGTGTATCCACAGAGCGGCGTCAGTTCGGAGCACAGAAGATCCGGCGGATGGGACGGGACGTGCGCGCGTGGGTCGAGGCAGCGGTTATGGCATGTTAAATCGTGGCACGGCGTCCTGTATTCTTCGGCGAATTCAAAGCGGAAAGTTCGGTCAACGTTCCAGTCAAACCAACCGTTGGGAGGACCAGTCGAGGAAGTCAAGCGCAATCGGAAAATTAAGTGCAATCGGCCTATTGAGAGCAGTTGATACGAAGATCAAGAGCAATCGGAAGAACAAGAGCAATCGTAAGAACAAGAGCAATCGGAAGAATAAAAGCAATCGGAAGGTCAAGAGCAATCGGCAGGTGGGAAGCAACCGGCCTATTAGAGCAATCGGTCAGAAACAAGGAAAATATTTTTAAGGAACCTGTGCAGGCCTCGCCATCTCTGAGTTCGGCGGGACCTCCGCAGCTTCAGGGGCTACTGTCGGGGGAATGACCCCCGGGTAGGGTCACCCAGGGGAAATAGTTCATCAAAGCAAAGATCACCGAGCTGGAGGTAAATGATCTATTCAAGGCCGAGCTAAGCAAGAGAAACCAAGAAGTGGGCCGAACTGTTCCAGATGAGGGCCGATTGCCCCGAAGAGCGCAATCGGCCTCATCCAGGAGCATCCGGCCGAAGTAAGAAGAGCAGTGTCCGATCAGAGGTCCAGATCAGACATCTGGTACAAGAGAATTCAATGCGCAATCCCTGAAGATCGGGACTGTCAGAGGCGTGCGGTCTCCTCCAGCGCCGATCACGCGGATAGGCTGACAGGCCTAAGTACCTAGCCTTACTGTTCACTGCCGAGGTCTACGGGATAGCGGCATGGCGAGCCGCAAGTCTACACCGGGTCATCCGGAGAAGCACGATGCTAGGTCCCTAGCCGATCTGAGACAGACAGCTGGGCCCTTCCTCTTGTGTATTTACCTTTGTACCCTGGGCTCGGCCTATAAGAGCCCCGGGTACCCCTCCTGCGTGGGGAGGAAAGAGTAGTTATTGCAATCTCACCCACCAGAGAGAGCGAGGAGAGAGTAGTTATTGCAATCTCACCCACCAGAGAGATATGTGTGTATATTTGAATGCCCAACAAGTTTGCCAAAGGAAGTTTTCATTTTCGTTGCACGAAAAATCCATTTTTCATTTTCCGAGGGTCGAAAGTAGGGTCTTTTTGTGAAGGATCTACCAAATATTTGATGTCAATTTGAACCAATCCATTTTTGTATTATACCAGACCATATTTTATTAACAATTGACCAAAGTTTCCATGTAAAATGTTTCCTATACACCTCTGCTGAAAAAGACAAATTGCCGTCGATTCAGTTGGAACGGGGTGAAATTTGAACTACAAGTGTTTGATAGTTTGCTCTTTATTTTTTCAAAAAATCATTTCTAGGTGCACAAGTACTCATTTCATCAGAGATCTACCAAGAGGTTTGCAAAATTCCACCCCTAGCTATCACCGGCCATGCCCCCCTCCCCCGTTTTGACCGCATTTTGAAATCGGTGCTTACACAATTCAAAAAAAATCAAAAAATATAAAAACTTCGCGTTGCATCCTAATTTATGTCCTAGTAACCATACAAACAACAAACTTTGAATAATGCAAATCTATTAAAAAAGTCTTCTCAAAATGGGCTATCGAGTATGAAGGTTCATGGATTTCAAGCCAAATGGCTGAAGTTATAGCTCATTTCAAAGGACAGTTTCCTCAAATGATCCCATATTTTGCATATGTGTGTATATTTTAATGGCCAACAAGTTTGCCAAAGGAAGTTTTCATTTTCCTTGCACGAAAAATCCATTTTTCATTTTCCGAGTGCCGAAAGTAGGGTCTTTTTGTGAAGGATCTACCAAATATTTGATGTCAATTTGAACCAATCCATTTTTGTATTATACTAGACCATATTTTATTAACAATTGACCAAAGTTTCCATGTAAAATGTTTCCTATACACCTCTGCTGAAAAAGACAAATTGCCGCCGATTTAGTTGGAACGGGGTGAAATTTGAACTACAAGTGTTTGATAGTTTGCTCTTTATTTTTTCAAAAAATCATTTCTAGGTGCACAAGTACTCATTTCATCAGAGATCTACCAAGAGGTTTGCAAGATTCCACCCCCTAGCTATCACCGGCCATGCCCCCTCTCCCCCGTTTTGACCGCATTTTGAAATTGGTGCTTAAACAATTCAAAAAAAATCAAAGAAATATAAAACCTTCGCGTTGCATCCTAATTTATGTCCTAGTAACCATACAAACCAACAAACTTGGAATAATGCAAATCCATGAAGGTATGAATTACTTGTGATTTTTATAAACTATAAGGACTTATTTGCAAAAGTACATTATGTCGTATTTTTAACATATCCAAAAAATAGAAACAAAGTGAATATTCATAATCTATGGAAAATTCTACCCCAAATTGATATATAATTTTCATATGTTTAAATTTAGATAACTCAAAATGAATATTTTAAAAACATTAAATTAAAATAATAATTGAAAAAATGTTGCCGACGGTATAACCGTCGGCATAGCTCTAGCGTCGTTAGTCGGCAGGTAGACCACGAGCCACGTGGCATATATACCGACGGGTATAGATATGCCGACGGCCTCGGTCATCTTTGCCGATGGCCCAAGATATGCCGACGGTCACCGTCGGCATATCTTCGGCCGTCGGCAACTACATATTTTGGTGTATTAGTGCCTATTATAAATTGTGAGGCTTAGTGCATAATTTTGAAAAATATTTATTTGTGATAGGTTGTATGCGCATGCAGATTTAATGGAAGCATGTGCATGAAAAGTTAGTGGAAAAAGTGTGGACCTACTTGATGATGTGGATAGCTTGCATGTCAAGATAAATAGGTTAGTGGGGATAAACTATTTAGGTATTATAGATTAGTGGATATGTTAGCTGGTATGGTAGAGCACATAGAGGTTGATGGCCAAATTGGTGGGCGGTTAATCACCTAGTGGATGATGGTATTTCTATCCTTCAATATGCCGAAGACAAAATTCTCTTTATGGATCATGACCTCGAAAAGGCAAGAAACCTGAAATTAGTTTTATCAACTTTCGAGCAGCTCTCGGATCTGAAGATAAAATTTCATAAAAGTGAAAATTTTGGTTTTGGCAAGGCCCCAAATGATGCACCCTTGGACGCTGAATTATTTGGTTGCAAATAAGGGAAGTTTCCTATTAGCTCTTTAGGAATATTGATACATTATCAAATACTCACAAATGTTGAATGGAAATACATCGAGGAGAGACCCCAGGACAACCCCCTCCCGAGCTCGAGCCACCAGCGCCAGATCCAGATGAGGCGGGAAGAGGAGGAAGAGGCGGAAGAAGAACATTGCCCACGGCAGATCCCGCCTCCCGTGGATGAAACTTGCGAATTTGTTTGCCCCAGAGTCATTGAAGTTGTTGTAGCCAGAGCCAGAACCAGAGTTGGAGAGATAAGACCCGACACCAGCATCACCGCCGCTACCCGAGCCCTGAGGAGGGGGACGCACACCAGGCGTAGAAGGGGTCGAGGATCATCGGAAGACGCCGGAGGGCATGGAATCGAGTGCGGCCTCCACGAGACCCCACCACTCCCGCCAGTCCCTAAGGACCAGCATCCAGAGGGCAGCTACCACCGGATCTTAAACCCTCCTCCTCTACGTGCTCCACGTCTAAGGCACACTCTTCAGGGCGACGCTCATCCTCCTGTAGCCAAGCAGGCCCTGGACTCTTCTTACATTATATACCCGGATCATAGGTAAAATAATTATATTCACTCCGCACCAATCTCAAAGGCGGACTATGTGGGGATTTCACCCTCACCTAGCTACATGTCCCAACGAGCATTTTTTACGCATTACTATGTAATAAAAAGAGATGACATCAATGTTTTTTTTTATTGTTGCTTGTTAAGAGGGCATGCTACTCATGAGATTTCATTACAAATAATACAGGTGCCCAGTTCACACGAAAGACAGAACAAAAATCTAACAACAAGATTATTGATTGGATGAAAATTATGAAAAAAAAATCAACAATAAACATGAGTAACCAGTAATCAAGACTAGACCAGCACCAAACCCAAAATAAGGATGCGGAAGAGCTGAAGAGACCCATGGCGGATGTGAAGAAGACCTACCTTTAAAATGAAAATGGCACCCATGAGCGTCAACATTAGCGGGTATTGACCGCTGTAGGGACAAAGCTTTCGCTCATAGCATCTCACACCACCACCCCATAGAACCCAAAAGAGAGGCCCCAATCATGTCAGTAGCTACCACATTGTAACAAACCATGATCTAGTTTCAAAGTTGTCCCTTCGACTATGCCTCAAAGAATGAGAAGAACTCCCATGGATGCCTTCTTCGCGGGTACCATCCCTGGCTGGCCAAGGTTTTCGCCCCAAAGTCTAGAACCCTCCACCTCGACGAACCTCTTGGCAGTTGGCTCAGTCATCAAGAACGCCCGAACTACATGTCACGTTTACGCTCACCAGCCACCAAATTGGCCATGGAGAACCACCAGTCGACAAAGATAGTGTTCGGAGATGGGGTCGCCTGGTGCAGCCTCCATTTAAGCAAGAGGGTGAACCAAACTTGGCAGGCATTTAAACGGACAATTATTGACCCAGTTGGTGGAATCTCGCCTTCATGCATGTGATGAGGATAAGGGTATATGGACCTTTAACTAAAGCAAACCGTAAGTTTACGAAAACCTATAACTAAACTAAACAGATTAGGTAAAGAGAAGAGCCCGTAGCTAACCAGTAGGTGTACCATTTTGGTATAAAAAACAAAAATTATCGGCTGAAAGCAATTGTTTTCGTAAAAACCATGGATCACAGTTATATGTTGGCTATTCGGTCGCAGACTCGCAGCTCGCAAGCATAACAGCTAGCTAGAAAAACTGAAAAGAAGCCATGGCAAGTATTGCTGCTCCTACAGCCGGAGAAACATACGAAGAAGAAGCTGTTGCAGCGACAGTCACCGCCGCCCCGCACCCAGACGTAGCGGAGATCATCTCGCCGTCGCCGCCCACGGTGCGGGGGTTTCCCCCGTACGGCTTGAGTCAGTACGGCGGCTTCTGGCTGTCCGAGCTCTATCTCAAGTTCGTCGTCGCGTCTCACGCGTGCTTCAAGCCGAGGCCCACCGACGTGCTGCTCGCCAGCTTCCCCAAGACCGGCACAACCTGGCTCAAGGCGCTCGCGTTCTCGGCGCTCAACCGTGCCGCACACCCGCCGTCGGCTGGGGCCGACCACCCGCTCCAGCGCAACAGCCCCCATGACCTCGTCCGCTTCCTCGAACTCGCCGGGGAAGACGACGATGATCTCATCCACGAGGAGATCCCTTCTCCCCGGCTACTCGCCTCCCACCTGCCCTACTCACTGCTACCCCACGGCATCATCACGGGTGCGGAGAATGGATCCGGTGGCCGGATCATGTACGTCTGCCGGGACCCCAAGGACACGCTGGTCTCCTTCTGGCACTTCCACGAGAAGACCACGGAGGCACTGCAGTGGACGGCGGACGTCGGTGGCGCGTCGTCCGCCATGCCGACGTTCGAGGAGGCGTTCGAGATCTTCTGCCAGGGCCATAGCTTGGGGGGGCCGCAGTGGCGCCACACGCTCGAGTACTGGGAGGCGAGCCGCCGGAGCCCCGATCGAGTGTTGTTCCTGAAGTACGAGGACATGCTGAGAGACCCTGCAGGGAGCCTGAGGAAGATGGCCGTGTTCATGGGGTGCCCCTTCTCGCCGAAGGAGGAGGCGGCCGGAGTGGTGCGCGACATAGTGCAGCTCTGCAGCTTCGGGGCGCTCAAGGGGCTTGAGGTGAACATGAACGGGAGCACCATAATGGGGCTGAAGAACGACACCTTCTTCAGGAACGGCTCCGTGGGGGATTGGAGCAGCTGCATGACGCCGGCAATGGCGGCGCGGCTGGACGGTATAGTCGCCGAGGCGCTCAAGGGCTCCATGCTCACCTTTGGCGCTACCTCTCATGATGATTGAGCCTACCTCACCCACATCGTTGAATTTATCTATTTGTCATGTCATTGTAATGCGAGTTCAAGCCTACCATCACTTTCTTTGTAAGCTACTCCCTTCGATCCATAATAAGTGTCGCTCCGCTAGTATAAAATTTGTACTAGCTTAGTATAAAATGAACGACATTTATTATGAATCAGAGGAAGTTTTTTTTTTTTGAACAATCATCATCGGCGGGGGAGGGGGGGAGAAGAGGTAGTTCTGTCGTGACATGGCGGCCTCACTACTAGAGAGAAGCTCATCTATAGTGTGTTAAAAATGATCTTTCTGACGTAGGCACACAACGCCAACAATATTGCATCGGTGATAACGTATAGTACTATTGTTGGACGTCCACGCCAGCATTGTTAACAAAAATTGATGGCATATCATATATATTCACACCATAGATAATATTGTCACCGCATCAGCAACTAGCGATTAGAAAAAATTAGTGCCAACAAAAGCAAAACAAAATCGTCATCACAGTATTGTTATAATAACTCATCATCATCGTATTGATAAAGATTAATGTTTGGTCATAAAGTCTTACATAGACTAGCTAAATATTATCATCCAAGCTAGGTATACTAGGACACTACTCCTCTCTCTTAGACTACTCCTCTCTCTTAGGTATAAAGTACAACAGAAAAATCCCTTCATCTCTATTAAGGAGCAAAGAGATCCACCGATCTCCAATTTGTAACTTGCTCCCAATCACCAATTTTCTCCGTTCTTTGATTTTGAGGCATCAATCTGTTTGATGTTCGGTTGAGTATGGATGTGGCAAGCCATGCGTCCATGATCGTACGCCAACAATTGTCATCTCACCTTGGACATACATCCACGAAGGCAAAACATCATTCATGAGCTTTTGTTTAAGACATAATATATAGTAACATAGTTAGCAATGTAGTTTACTTATGAAGAAATAATGCATGAAAATATGGACTAATGACACAATAGTTAACAATGTTAACATGCTATTTGCACGAATGTTATCATCGCTCGACTCGTGGACTACTGGCACGTATTCTTCATAATTTAAGACAAAAAAAATTGTGTGTGGTTCAAAACGGGGTTGCTGGCACCCTGTACATGTGTAAAACAGTCATGCCATGCCTTCTTGTTCGGTTGTCCGACTAGGTGTATTTTTTTTAAATTCAACCAACTGAACTGACCAAAATTATACAGTATAAGCATATGTGCTTTTAAGCATGCTACCAGTTGTATGTTACTTGGTCAGAGACCTATGTGATATATCTAACAATGTTGCTTTACTGGGTTTTTGGCATACATAGTCTGCCATAACTCATTAGGTTGTTACTGCTGATTTCAACTATGGACACATTATCTCGGGGGATTTGATGATTTGCCCCATCTTACTTTGTCATTTGATGATTTGCCACGGGTTGTCCCAATGACGGGTGGACCCGGGACCCACTTGTCATTCTCAGGGGGAGGGAAAATCATCAAATGGCAAAGTAAGGTGGGGCAAAAGATCAAACTTTCCCATTATCTCATTTGTGTCCCCCCCCCCCCCACCCACCCAACTATGGACACATTATGGCAATTTTCATGTGCTATCGTTTCTACATTATACATTGCCCTTTAGTATTGTCAAAATTTAAGAATGCTAAATAGAGAAGTTATTTATTATTGTCTATTTTCCCTTTGCACATAACCATTTACTTCCAATTTGACTTGACACATTTTACTTGATTGCTTCATTTTAATCAAGGCACTATTACTCCCAGCTTTGGTAACATCCCACCATGAGCATCCTTTGTAATAGTACAGTTAAGCCTTAGCAATCATTAACATTACTATACTTATTTTAAAATATAAGAAAAATATTAAATATAGTATAATTTAATTATTAATTTTTTGGAAGAAATATTGTTTATAGTAAAAAACTAAAAAATGATGAAAAATCTAAAAATAAGGGTGAATTCTGCTTTATTAATTTATTACCTTGAAAATATACCGCCGAAACGATATGAGACAAAAAAAGTTGAGTGGAGAGAATGGCGACATCACCCTTAGCTAAACCTAAAAAATGTTAGAAACTACATATGCACATTTATAAAAAAACGGTTTTGCTAATTCTCATGTACATGAGAATTACTTATGTCACATGTACTTTATTTTTTTTTCTTTTTGTTGAAAACAACACGTATGTGCATTGGTATTTTTATGATGAAGCACGTAGGTTCTACCAACGGTGGGGGTGGTGACAGCCCGTTTATTGTCTTATATCTTTCGGTGAGCAGGCTTTATACTGGGCCACTTTTTTAATTTGATCAGCAGCACTTGGGTATACGTACGTAAGCGTACAAAAAAAACATTGTTTTTCTGTTATTTATATTGTGTATTATCTCGTTTCTGTCTCTCACTATCTTCCTCATTTTGAAGTCGTTTGTTAGATCAGTGCCCACACTAATGTTTATCTATTAGAACTATTTGATACGTGTTTTATAAATTATATGTACATGTGTTTTAAGTATATTACATTCAAATTATCAACTGTGTGGAATTGTCTTTTTTTGTTATTTTTTGTTTCTTTCTTTATTTTCATTTTATTTTCTATTTCCCTTTTCATAAAATTAATGAATGTAAATTTTGTAAATGTTTTTTTATTTGCAAACCATTTTTTTATTGATACATGTTTGTTGTCGCGTGTTGAGTTCTATTATTTAAAAAAATCATATTTACTTCTCACTTTTATAATTATTTGTTAGATTTGAAATTATGATTTTTTTAATATATATATATATATTATTCCACTTTTATCCTTTTTATTTTTTTATTTTCACTTTTTCTTCTTTAATTTTTTATAAACCAAATTGCAATTCAGTAATTGATTCGCAACATTTTTTTACCAATCCAGTTGTAAGACGCTTATTGACTCACAACTAGATTCTTTTTGCAAATCTAGATGCATGTCCGATTTTTTTTCAGTTGCAAGTACACCAATGAGTTGCCACTAGTTCCGAGTTTTTTTCAGTTGCAAGTCCACCAACGAGTCGCAACTTGGTTTGACTTTTTTTTTCTCAGTTGCATGTCAACCAATGAGTCGCTACTGAGTTCGACTTTTTTCTCAGTTGCAAGTCCACCAATAAGTCGCAACTGGGTTCAAAAAAAATTCCCAGTTGCAAGTCCACCAACGAGTCGCAACTGACTCCGATTTTTTTTAGTTGCAAGTCCACCAACGAGTTGCAACTTGGTTCAACTTTTGTTTTCTCAGTTGCATGTCCATCAACGAGTCGCAACAAGGTCCTACTTTGTTTTCTCTGTTGCGCGTTCACCAATGAGTTGCAACTAAGTTCAATTTTTTTTCTCAGTTTTAAGTCCATCAACGAGTCACAACTGGGTTTAACTTTTGTTTTCTTAGTTGCATGTCCATCAACGAGTCGCAACAGGGTCCAACTTTGTTTTCTCTGTTGTACGTTCACCAATGAGTCGAAACTGAGTTCAACTTTTTTTTCTCAGTTGCACGTTCATCAATGAGTTGCAACTGAGTTCAAGTTTTTTTCTCAGTTGCAAGTCCACCAATGAGTCGCAACTGAGTTTGAATTTTTTTCTCAGTTGCAAGTCCACCAATGAGTCGCAACTGAGTTCGCCTTTTTTTCTCAGCTGCAAGTCCACCAACGAGTCGCAACTAGGTCTGACTTTTTTTTCTCAGTTGCAAGTCCATCAACGAGTTGCAACTAGGTCCTTCTTTTTTTCCAGTTACATGTCTACCAACGAGTCGTAACTGGGTCCAACTTTTTTTTTCTCAGCTGCAAGTTCACCAATGAGTTGCAACTGGGTTTGACATTTTTTCTCAGTTGCAAGTTCATCAACGAGTCGCAACTGGGTTCGATTTTTTTTTCAATTGCATGTCCACCTACGAGTCGCAACTAGGCCCGTTAAATATTTTCTAAATATATGATCAACATTTTTTCATGTATTTTTAAAATATATGAATATACATTTTTAAATGCTTGATCAACACGTTTTAAATACATGATCAACATTTTTTTTCCTATAGATTGTATAATTTTTCTATCTACTTTTTAAATACAAGATCAATATTTCTTCATAAATGGTTGAACAATTTTTATTACTACATGCTTAGAAAATTTAAATACATCATCAACATTTTTTGATAAACAAAGAACACGTACATTTAATATTTTTTTCATATTCTTGATTAACATTCATTAAATAACATAATGAATTGTTTATACACAAATGTTTTTTTGTATACATGAAAAACATTTTTATATATGCATTTCATATTTTTTAAATGCTTGGTTACCATTTAAAAATATTTATATAAATTATATCTAACATATTTATTTATATTATTTTAAAGTGCAACAAAAAAACAAAAAAACGTGAAATAAACACAAAACTAGGCTGTGTTCTCTCGTATACTTGGGCCGGCCCATACTAATAACACGCCTAGAAACTGGGCGAATGGTAGCTTTTTGGGCTGCATTACGGGGTGTTCTTTTTCTGTGAGACAAACAAACAAAAAAACTGGACAAACAAGTAATTAGAGCTACTATTTATAGACTAATTTGTGATGTACATGTGACTTAGTTATGTCACATGTACATGTGCCCTAGACAGACCCATAAAAAAATTATTTCATACAAAAATAAAATGTGAGGTAACTCATAATTTAATTTTCTATAAAAAATCGCTTCTAAATCGTGAGGCTTAGTGCATAAAATATTAATATTTATTTATGGTATGTTGCATGCACATGCGGATTTAATGAAACCATATGCATGAAGGATTGGTGATAAAAGATTGACCTACTTGATGATGCAGATAGTTTGCATGGCAAAATAAATTGGCTAGTGGGATGAACTATTTAGGTATTATAGATTTGAAAAATACCTGCAAAAAGTAAGTATTATTTGAAAAAAAACTAAGCTTACAAATCGAAGTCAATAACCCTCATGATAAAGTAGGTAAACCAAATAAACGACAACGCATCAATGCAACCTCAAAAGTCAAAATCAACAACCAACATAGAGCTGCCGGGTCACTGCCGGTGCCAGAGTGATACGCAATACTCCGAGCTAGCTAGGGTCATACACGTAAGACGTAACGTCACCCACCAACCAGGTTGATAAAGACTTCACTGATCCGATCGATCCTTGTGGATACATCAAGCGAAGGCATAAAAGTAGCAGTCAGGCAGCAGCAGAAACTTGCATCCAGAATTCGCATTTAGCTTCTTCTTTGTCAGGCATGGAGAAGAGCAGGGTTCTTGTCGTTGGAGGCACCGGCTTCATCGGCCGGAGGATCGTGAAGGCGAGCCTAGCTCAGGGGCACGAGACCTTCGTTTTGATGAGGCCGGAGATCGGCCTCGACATCGACAAGCTCCAGATGCTGCTGTCCTTCAAGGCGCAGGGCGCACGGCTTGTGGAGTCGTCGCTCGACGACCACCGTGGCCTCGTCGCCGCCGTGAAGCAGGTGGACGTGGTGGTGTCGGCCATGTCCGGGGTTCACTTCCGTAGCCATAACCTCCACCTGCAGCTCAAGCTCGTGGAGGCTATCAAAGAAGCCGGAAATGTCAGGGTAGGCTAACTCACCTAGAAATACTAGTAAATTCGTTTTTTCATTACATTCATATATATAGATTAGTAATCGTGCATGTGCGATGTAAATACTATCGTATGAAAAAAAAATCATCTATTTTAGGAGGAAAATATATTAATAAAATGAATACAAATATAAAAGTATGAGAGTATTATTAGACATGGCTTTTGGTTGGTGCATTATTGAAGCTGAGTATGAGACCAACACCAATTTTGAAGCAATGGTCTCGAGACAGAGGGCGAGTCTGGAAGGCATTACTGTTGAACGGTAGCCTCTTAGAGCATCTCTAGCCGTTCGCCCCCCAAGCCGGTTTCCGGCGCTATTTTAGCGCCGCTTGGGGGGGCGCTCGGGCCGCGCAATCCGCTTGGGGCGGCCGGCCCCCCAGCCGCGCCCCCAAGGCGGGCCCCACGTTCGACCGAATTCTACTAAAAGTTAGACAAAATAGAACGAAATTTGCGAGATTCGATGAATTTCATAATATTTTTATTACATAGGCTGAAATGAAAAACAACGTCGCCCCCCCCCCCGGTTGTCGCCTTCACGGGTCCCCGTCGACGTGTCGCCGCCGTCGTCTTCACGGGTACTCGAGCCGCGGCTCGTTGCCGCCTTCGATGTAGTGAAGAACGGCGGGGAGAGTGCGTCCCTCCCCGCTCCACCACAGCCACCGGTCGTTTATGTTCTGCCGGCCCGAAACCGGTTCCAAGCCGTTTGTGGAGATCATCTCCTGGTTGCGGCGCTCCCCGAACTGCGTCGCCCAGCGGGCGATGTTTCCCGGCGCGCTCGGCCTCCGTCATGGAGGCGCAGATGGCCTCGACCCGCCGGTCGAAGGGAGACCCACGAGGAACAGGCGCTATCGGAACACCGCCGGCGCTGAGCATCCAGCCGCGTGACAGGCGCGTGTCCGGAGGGCAGGGGTAGTCCGCCCTAGCGAGGAGGACAGATTCGTAGACGGCGAGGGTGTGGCGGTTGGCCATGGGGAGAGGAGGAGGAGAGAAGAACGCGGCGAGAGAAGGAAGAGAGTGCGGCGTCTCTCGGCGAGTCCACTTCTTATATAGAGGGAGGAGGCCTCACCGGGGCGGACACGCGGCGGCGCGGTCGTCGGACCGTTGGGCTACTCAAGGTGCCGCATTGATTCCCTGCGGCCGGCGATTGGACTTTTCATCGGCGCCGCATTGATTCCCTGCGGCGCCGGCAGACGTGGAAAAGTCGAGGCGGGAGGATGAGAACGACGCGTGTCTCTACACGCTGACATGTAGGGCCGCCGCGCGGCGCGCGCGAAATGACCCGCGAGTTTTTCCTCATTCGCGTCGTTTTGTTTCGTCCAGCGCCCCCAAGCGACCCCAGCGCGCCGGGTTGGCTTGGGATCGCCGGATTCAACTTTGGCCTAATCCAGCGCTATTTGGGCCCTTGGGAGCGCGACTAGGCGGATTTCGTCCGTCCGGCGCAAATAGCGCCGCCTTGGAGGCCTCTTGGGGGCGCGGCTGGAGATGCTCTTATACTATTAGGTAATGGCATTTCAAGCTTGGATTCATGTTGTGTTTTTAGAAAATTGTTGATATCATGTGATTAACTTGTCATCTTGTTTCAAACTCTTGATGGCTCTTAATTTATTTTAGAGTTGATAACAAGGTATACACAATAATTTGTCTACCAGTGTTCATTAGCTCCATCAGCAGAGTCTCTAGGGAGCACATTTGATTATCTGCATGGTGGTTGGTAGCTTTTATCAAAATTAAATCTTCATTTTTTATGTTTGATTGTTTGCATGAGGTCTCAGTCAAGCCTTCCTCATCAAAAAGGCCTCAAAAGGCCACATCTACAGATACTCCCAAATGGGTTCATTTAAAATATATCCCTAGCTGGTCACAAAGGTTATGCAACCTATCAGCTTTTTCTATTCTCATTTTTTAAGTTTGGATATTTGAAAACGCAATTTTGGAATGTTAAAAAAATAAAAGTATAACATCTTTGACCAATGAATGTTTTTATTTTTAAGATTATTCATAAAATTAAAAAAAAATGTGTTATTTTGAAAGATTTTCCCACTCTTTATAAACTGTCCACACATTTGTAGTGTAAAAGTATTCATGTAAGTATAAAAATGTTCAAACACCTGATTTTTTTAAATCATGTTTTTTTCTTAAAATAAACAAGCAACTAAAAACCGAGAAAACATAGGAAGGAAAAAAATGTTAACCCAAAATGGTAAATCTCGGCATGACAAATAGCTAGCTAGGTTAATGGCACATAACAGCACTCTACGTGACACCCCTCATATTTGATCCGCGACGCAAAGAGTTTCAAACAAAGTTGCACCTTATCGGCTATCAACCCCCACCACCCTTATTGTACGCAACCAAACTACTAGCCCTTTAGATTTTCGCTCATATGGCTAGCTTTGTTCCCAGGCCCCAGCCAGCCTTAGGCCTTGTTTGGTTTGATAAATCCACAGGTCTAATACACCATGCCTCACTTCCATCCACAGGGGAAAAATACACGCCTTTTAGGGGTTGAATGAATCCACCATCAAACGAAGGGATTGCCTAGAGAAATTATACGTGGTCAACACAATACACGCGTGGGTCAGTTCCACCGGTGGATTGCCCAGAAAATAACCAAACAAAGCCTTAGCGAGACTTGTCGAGGAACCAGTGTAGGTAACCAAACACACCTTCGTTATTTACCCAACTGAGCCATGGCGGGTGGTGCTATATATACCTCGCCATGTGCGAGCATCATGGAGTGCTCGCCCATGTTCGTCCAAGGTGGACCAGCACATTAAGCCCCATGAACCTTGTACCTTGCTGCATACTACGTACTGGTTAGACTGGGTTTATTTATATTTAATTTTTTACCATTTTTACACTTATATATATTTAAAAAATGTTCTAAAATATATACATATATATGGAATAGTGCTTTTGTTCAGTAAAACTGGAAAACAAATCATCGTATATATTTAAAATATTCATCATGTTCTAAATATAGAAGTAATCATGTATGTTTTTTCAAAATAATTACATATATTAAAAAAATCATCTCATACTAATAAAATATTTTCATATTTACTTAATTATCATCACAAGTAAATAAAAAATCACATGTATTTCAGAAATACTAACTGTATATTAAACAATTCCCATCATGTTGTAAAAAACTGTTCAAACAATTTAATATATTCATATAATTTTAAAAAGAATTCTCACAATTTTAGAAATAAATTTGTAAGTAATAAATACTGTTCAACTGTTTTTTATTAATTTTTTATATGCTTTGGAAAAAGTGTTCACACGTGTTTTAAGAAATATTTATGTCATTAAACAATTTTCACGCGTTTTCATATAATTAAAAAATGTTTGCGTATTTAAAAAACATGCTATTGCAATAATATTCACAGAATATTAAGAAACTTGTCCATATATATTAAGGAATAAATAAATAGAAATTAGGAAGAGGAAAAAAGGTAGGGAAAAAGGGGTAAAAGAAAATAGAAACTGTGGAAACCACAAAGCCAGAACTTGACTAAAACATTTAATCGCTCGACCCAGCCAGTATTGGCCTTGCCCACTTTGTACGCAATGTATGCAAGCACACTGTAACCCTTGAGCGAGAAATAGCCTTTGCCATCTGTAGCATCTTGCCTTTTTGGAACGCATTTCTTTCCAGCACTGCGCAAGCAACAAGCCACCACACCTTCAAACAAACCGGTTCGTTTGATAAAAAACAATTGTCAAAAATCACCTTGCTGATTGAAAAAAGTAACCCGATATATTGTGATTCTTCTTAATTTGTTTGTTTTCTGGAATGGATGAAAACATCATTAATTATGTCCTCGGGTGCACAATTTGGCATGCAGCGTTTCCTACCATCTGAGTTTGGCATGGACCCAGCAAGGATGGGGCATGCCCTTGAACCAGGAAGGGTCACATTTGATGAGAAGATGGAGATAAGAAGGGCGATGGAAAAAGCAAATATTCCACATACCTATATTTCAGCTAACTGCTTTGCTGCTTACTTTGTTCCTAATCTTGGCCAAATGGGTACACTGCTTCCACCCAAGGAGAAAGTTCATGTATATGGAGATGGCAACGTCAAAGGTAACAAATTTAAATAATATGTGTATTGTTTAATTTCTCCTAGTTGTATGGTGACTCCTTGTATTATGTATCTGGCTCCCTTCAAATTTTCATTTCTAACCATATATAGTTATATCTTACCATGCATGTAGTGATATTCGTGGATGAAAATGACGTTGCAACGTACACAATCAAGTCCATTGATGATCCACGAGCCTTGAACAAGACAATATACCTAAGACCGCCGGAAAATGTCCTTAGTCAAAATGAACTGATTACCGAATGGGAAAACCTCTCAGGAAAGGTTCTTGAGAAAATCCCCATATCAAGTGATGAATTCTTGGAGTCAATGAAAGGTAACAAAAAAGTCATTTATTGGTTGAGTATAAATATAGAAATCTCACTTTAGTGGTACCAAAATGATGAAAGGGGCACATAGAATTTCAAGGAAAATGATATCATTTTCCTTGTCATCTTCTTACTATGAGAATGTAATTAAGAGTGGTATTTATCTTTATTGAGAGTTATCTTAGGACATGTACAAGAGAATTATGTCAGACCTTCCTGAATAGTGAAAACATCAAAGAGAGTGCAGAGTGTGAAGCATCTCTTCCTCTAATTAAGGAAATATCTCTTGTCGCCTAATTAAGATAACACCTTAATATTATCTATTTATCCATGAAGCCACATACATGTGATTTTGAATAATATTTATATTAGCACAATAAGTTATTATTTGATAAAATTAACACATAAAATAAATAATATTATTGTACATATCCCTATTATCTTCAATTAGCATGCATAAGACTTCACTCCCATTGTAGGAATTCTCGTATGGAAGTACAAATTTAAAACTAAGTGTGTGATTATCACCACCACAGTAAGTAAATACTAACATTTTTTGTATTGTTACCTATGTTTGGTAACAACTGCATAGTATAAGAACACTATTCACGGCGAGATGAAAAGTTATTCAATTAGATATTTACATTGGTCCCGAACAAAATTTTAAAATGCAAACATAATATAGCAATCAAAGCTCTTTAGTTAGAAATCCATTCCAATATTTTAAACAATCTATCATGGAGATAACTATTTGCTATAAACAAACACAAATCAAATAAATGCAAGAAATATGACTCACCTCCTTTGAAAGTGAATCATTTTAATTGTATTGTTTGTATTCGGCAAGTATTTAATGTTGCACATTCTACCTTATATAAGACCAGGAAAAAAAAATAGTTGGACCCTTTTTAACTAACTTGTAAGAATTTTATTCGTCTCACTTGACACACCGGCTATACATTCTACTCTCGTGCAGGTACGGACCTTGCTAATCAGGTGGGGATAGGGCATTACCACCACATTTTCTATGAGGGTTGCTTGACAAACTTTGACATCGGAGATGATGGGGAAGAAGAGGCTTCTCTACTCTACCCAGAGATTCAGTACACTAGGATGGGCGACTACATGAAGCGCTATGTGTAACTACAAAATTTATGAACGTAAACTATATTATCTCAGCGACATCAGCACACTCTACACACACGTATGTTTGAAGATGTTGTTGTGGGAATGTGTTGCAATATATTCAAAGAAAATTAGTTGTATGTAACATGAATATATTGAGTAATAATATGAGCACTAAAGCTAAAATACATATGATTATTTGTGTTTGATTACTGTATAAGATAAATATCGTAATAGAATGGAATTTTGTATGCATGCTTGCATGTTGAGATGTTTTTTGTATGGATTGGATGTATGTTGAGCCTTTTACCATGCAAGTTGAATGTTGAGGTAACATGATTACATGTTGAGATAAATAGGTTAGTGGGGCCTAGTTATTTAGATACGCAATATAATTCAAGTCAATTATGTGTTATGTACCATCTGCATGCTCTATGAATGTCCTAGAAAAAAGAGTTCCATGGAAATTAAAACGAGGACCCCCACCAGTTTTCCATAGTGTAAGAAATGGAATGTAATGTCATGTAATGGGACTATCATATTCATTGATCGTTGACATGGGATAATTATACAACGACTCTAGTCCATTAAGGAGTCGATTACCAGAGGAGGCATTTGTATGATGTGCTTGTAGAATGAAAAGGTGCATCTTTCTAGTGAACAGACGTCTATACAAGTATAAGGTGTTTGTACGAATAGACGTGTGCTTTTGGACACATGATAACCACTCTCAAGAATTTGTCCGATTAACCAGTTAACTTGTTGATTACTCCCTACTCGTAGGGTCATCGAGTAGCCGATAAATCGATAAATCGGCCGATTAATTGATTAACTTGCCGATTAGCCTATTATTCTCCTACTCACCAGCCAACCGAGCAGGTACCAGTTAATGATTTCTTCAACAATTCCTAAAGCATTGAAAACTATTCGTAACAGCCCCCTTGCACAAAGCTACATCTTGTATGCTTCTATCCCGTGTATAATCTTGAGAATATTCCATGTGGTCTTGATTATCTTTGAAGTTGATAATCTCTTCCCCGAACACCGTGTGGGAAAAATATGAGAAGAATAGTATTTGATGTGCTATTTAAACTTCTTTACAACTCAGTGATAAAATTAATAAGAAAATGATATAACATATAACACTAGTAGAAAAATGTTTATCCTCAACTTTAATTCTTAGCTCTTCAAATTTTAAAACACCATCACTTATTTTTTCAAATTGTTGTGGTGTTGCCTTTTTTGGTATGTCAGTTTTATGTCCTTACTGCTAGCGTGGCAAGTTTTTACAACGTCAGAATAATGTGGGACCAAATGATTTGGTCAGGGAAATAATATTGGTGACGTGGCTTTATTGTGGCACGCCACCAAATTTTATTATGTATAGTACACAAAAAAAATTGAAAATAAATATAATGATATATAGAGAACATAATACAATTTGAAATGATATGTATATGAAAAATAACCATATATTTTATAATTGTCGGCGTGGTTGCGTTAGCCCACACCCCCACTCCACAAAATCCTCATTCCCTTCGTGCAGCCCATTCCCCTCCCATATCGTCGCCGCCCCCGAATCGATCTCATCGTTGAGCTTGGCGCCGCGCCGACCCGACACTGGCGCCACCGCCTCCTGCTCCATCCCGCCACCCCTCCTCCTCGGGCCGCTGTCATCCCTCCCGAAGGTGAGCACCCCATGATTCCTCTAGTTTTTTAAGCATTGCAATTTGTCTAAGCCTTGTTGTAATTCATGCTTGCACACATTTTTCTTAGGTTAGGGTTAAATTTTTGCTCACATTGTGCTTAGTTAGGGTTATAGGGTTCTATTTTTGCACACATTGTGCTTAGGTTAGGGTTAGGGTTAGGGTTCAATTTTTACACACATTGTGCTTAGGTTCCCCCAAATGAGAGCATAAGGGCATCCACGTTGTGTGGCTAAATGTAACGTAAGCCGCCATAATTAGTTTGCCCTGAATGTAGTGTAAGGTAAAATATAATGATAACTATTTTTCTTTGTAGTTTTCCATAAATTAGTTTGCCATGTTCTTCCCTTATTTCAATTTTCTATCATGTCCATGCTTAGCATAGTTTATTTTCTTTGTTTGCTTCATGCTTACATATGTTTATTATATTATTGTTCCTAAATTCTGTTCACTGCCATGATTACCTCAACTCTCTTCTCTGCCATGCCATGATTGTAATTTTCTTTTGGCATTGCAATTTGTTTGCTTCATGCTTACACATGTTTACTTTTATAGTTTAGCGCCACTAGTACAGAAAAGGCTATATATGGCGTGTTAAAAAAAAGGCCTAGCTAGTGTAGGCACCGTACACCAGCAATATTGTGTCAGTGATAAATAACATTCTTGGCGTTGGTAACCCACGTCAGCTATAAAGAGGTGTATATGTGGCGTTCTAAGTAATCTCACACCATAAATATAGTTTTTCATGTATTAAAATTGTAAACTAATTTTAAATAGTACTAGAACATTTATATAGATTAAACAAATATAGCTCCATGAACAGGTTTAACAAAGTAGTTCACAGTGAATATCGACATAATTAAAAGTAGTTCATTAACATAAACTATAACTAACTACGGATGATAGCTTTGATCTAACGAAGCTTCTCATCCTTCTCAACGCTGCTAATCATATTAACGGTGTTCCTAGCGAACAGATCACTAGTCTCGAACTCAAGATGGTTGACCTCCCTCTCGAGTTTCGTCTTTTGATCCTTCTCTTCAAGAAGGTCATGAATCGGGTTGGCCTTGTCCTCAGCGAGCCCATCGCGCACTTCCTTGAGCTTAGTAGCAGCATTCTAGAGGTTCTTGATCATCTCGCTGTGAGACTTGATGATCCTCTTTAGAATCTCCACTTCCAAATACTTGTCATGACCTTCGAAACGGTTTGCCTACAAAAAATAATGGCAACATATTCATCATTTGCATGCCATGGCAATAACAAAAAGTTTGTGGGGTTCCTTATGCTGTTGTTGTTGTTGCTGGCTTGGCCCTCCACAAGCGCGTGGTGAGCATCCGTTACCACTAAACAAATAATTCAATAAATAGGGCATAGAACATAACATGATACATGATGTATAATAACATGGCAAGAATACATCAACATGGCATAACGAAGAATTGAGCAATACATAAACATGGCACTACAACTAAATAGATTGAACTACTACTAAAAATATGTATGCCAACTGTTAGTTTATATAAATCCACAAGAAGCATGTTTACCAGAGCCCACAAGACCAACATCATTGGCATGGAAAAATCAAAATATTATCTATTCTTATCACTAGTAGAAAAAAAATCCCCAACTTTAATTGCTGACGAGCAAAATTTAATCCATGCCAGTGATATTTTTCTCAAATAGTGCTGGCGTGGAATTGTTTTGGCACGAAGCAGGTACATGAGCCCCATCCTGCCAAACAGGCCGAAGCTACCGGTGGCGTTGTATTATATTGTACGCCTGCACTATTTCTATTATCTATGGAGTGTCATTATTCAAAACGCCAGCAATACAAATTCTGGTCCAATACAAAATTGCTTTATATATATTATATGTTTATTCTTGTATGTTAGAAAAGATGTATAGTATATATGGTACACAAAATAAAGTATGAATACAATATGAAATAATATGCATATACAAACTAAACGTATATTAGCTGGTGTGAAAATGTGTAGTGTGAATACAATTGTGTGAACCATGTGTAGGTTTATTTTTGAGACAAGTGTGAATATGTGTAGGTCTAATTGTAATTGTTGGCGTATACGCATTTGTTCTACAACGCCACACAAGCAACTACCTAGGGATATATACAAATCTGGCACTTCAATTTTCCCCAGTTAATTCATTCTCTCTCTCTCTCTCTCTCTCTCGTCCCTTCCGTCGTCGCCGCGGCAGACTCAGCCCCCCGCATTGATGCCCCACTGGACTCGGCCCCCGCACCGATGCCCCCTCCCCCCCGACTCGGCCCGCCACATCGACACCTCTCCGCCCCAGAATCGCCTCCAGCCGGACCGACGCCCCGCTGCCACCGCACCGAAGTCCCACGGTCAGTTGTTTTCCTCCTCAGCAAATTAGTTGTAGCAAATCAAGAGTGTGTGCAAATCCAGTAGCAAACTAGTATTAACAAATTTATATCTAGGGTTAGATTTAATGGATTTTATTAAGTGATGTGCAAATCCATTAGTAACTTTTTTTCAAATAGTATTAACAAATTTATACATTGTGTCATGCTTACTCTTGCATGTTTATTTTTATTAAGTAGCAAAATAGTATTAGCAAATTTATATATTGTCATGCTTACTTTTGCATGTTTATTAACTATAGTTTAGTGCCATGGATAATGTTTGCATGAGACAATATTTGGCACCCAAAGGCAACAAAAAGACCGTAAGTAAACCATGCATGATGATTATCTACTTGTAATTTTGTTGTAGGCATACCTTAAGCTAGACAAGTATAACGAATTTGACTTGCTAAAGTACATCATAAAATCCCAGTGTTACACAATTGTGTTTATAGAGAAAGATGTCATGCAGGAGAGGCAAGAGCGAGACTATGTATATCAAGAAAAGACAATGCTCATCCTCGAGAAAGAAGGGTTGGGGGATGAGATGGATAATCTGAAGAAAAATGTAAATTTTCTTAAGTGTTACATTACTGATCTACTCCCCCGTCTCATAATTCTTGTTTTGAACTAAAATCATGACAAGCATTATGGGACTGAGGGAGTACAAAGGAAAAAAATGACAAGCTGCGAGAGATTTAGTACTTAATTATGAGAATCATATTGTGTTAAGGCCCGGTTGATTGATTTATATATACCTCTTGGTTCTAGTATTTATAGTTGGTTTTAGTATTGTGGCTCTTGCTGTGTTCAATAGTATATGATGTGATAAATAATATATGTTGTGATTTCGCTTGGAAATGGCTTTTCCTTATTATTTTTAATTCTCAAAAAGTAAATCATTGGCGTTCATAAGGATGATTGTATGCGCGTATATGTAAACATTTGTGTTGTAATATGTTTAAAAAAACTTACAAGGCATTTCGTGCAAAATGCACTTTAAAATCACCTTATTGTTTTGTGTGTTCTTCGCTCTTATAACCCATAACTCGACACAGAAAATAAGGATCAATCTGCTGCCTAAAAGAAACTTCACGATGAAATACACAAATGTGAGTACAAAAAGAATCCTGCATTTCAGTCCCTAACATCCATGGCGGTATTTCGTTAACTATGAACGGTAGAAAGAGCTCACAAAATTAAGAAGATTCGTCCAACTTTATTAATCAATTATTGTATCCTAGAAATAGCGAAGTTTGCATGCAAATCATATCAAATTTGGACTCTAAATGCCTCACTCAAAAAAACCAAATCGTCATAGATAGACTGGTACTACTGCGGGTTGGGTGGCCTGGAGTTGGCGGCGCAGACCCTGGATCCCCACTCGAGGAGCTCTTTGCTGGTGTCGTCCTTGTGCGCCACCACCTCGATGAAGCACAGGCAGTCCTTCTTCTCCTCCGTCGCCGTCTCGATCGCCGCCGTCAGCTCCTCCTCACACGTCACCTGCATGCCATGCCACGAATCAAATCAAGCTTCTCTGGTGCATGCATGCATGCATTCCGCCATTAATTAACGATTGTAAGTACTCCCTCCGTTTCCGGTTTATTAGGCCCGTAAGCAGCATAGGCATGTCCCTTTTAGAGCATGTACAATAGTGTCTAGTCAGCTGGCTATAAGGATTAAAATAGTATATCTGTGCTTAGTTGGAAGAGAGAGAAGAGGAGAGAGAAAAGAAGCGGGCTACTAATTAGTAGCCAACTGCAACACGTGCTCCTAGGCATTTTGTGAGATAGACATGTGGGCCATACATTTCTAAAGTAGTATTCCTTATAGTCTTACTATTGTACTTGTTGACTATAAGTTTAGTTGTAGATGACATGGCATCTTCTTATAGCCAGCAGCTGGCTATACTATTAACCATGCTCTTATAAGGCCCCGTCTTGGGAAGTTGCGTGCATGCATTCTTTTCATTGGTTGCATGAGAAATTATTGTTGTTAGTCCCATTGCTAGAAAATAAATACACCACATGCAAATTTTTTATTGGCTACATGTAAAAACTAGCATATGAGAGAGTGCATTGGGAATGACATAGAGTGATTAATGTGAGCAAATTACTATATACCTTGGTATAAAAGAAATGGTCTTTGGGCCCAATAAACCGGTACGGTGGGAGCCCAATAAACCGGTACGGTGGGAGTAGGTACATACCTTGGCGGTCCAGCAATTTCCCTCGCCGTTGTGGATGGCGTCGACGAGGCCGGTGTAGTTCCAGTTCTTGATGACGTTGTAGGGGCCGTCGTGGATCTCGACCTCGATGGTGTAGCCGCCATTGTTGATGAGGAAGATGATGCTGTTCTGGCCGCAGCGGAGCATGGTGGACACGTCCTGCGCCGTCACCTGGAAGCTGCCGTCTCCGATGCAGGCGATGACGCGCTTGTCCTTGGCGCCCTGCGCGTACCCGAGCAGCGCCCCCACCGACCACCCGATGGACCCGTACTGCATCTGGAACTCGTACCTGCACGCAGGGATCACAAGGCTGCTCATATCAACTCAGCAATGGAGACAGGAAAGACGTCAAGAATTTGCGCGTGTGGAGGCGCGGCGCTTATGTACGTACCCGCAGCCGTCGGGGAGCTTGAGCTTCTGGCAGTTGAACCAGGAGTCGCCGGTCTCGGCGATGACGGCGCTGTCGCCGGTAAGCATCTTCTGGACGTGCTTGAAGAGCACGTTGACGCGCAGCGGCTCGCCGGGCTCGCTCTCGGGCGGCTGCCCCTCCGGCACCCAGATCCTCTTGTAGTTCTCGTACGCGGTGGTGTTCTTGTTGAGGCGCTTGCCCAGCTCCGACAGGAAGTCCTTCATCATGATGCAGCCGAACGCCGGGCCGTTGCCGACGGTGACGCGGTCGGGCTGCACGATCACCGCCTTCTCCTTCTTGAGCAGGAACGAGTAGCCCACGGAGCTGTAGTCGTTGAAGATTGGGCCGGCGAAGAGGTAGGCGTCCGCCGACTCGACGATCTCGGCGCAGAAGGCCGTGCTCACCGCGCCCCAGTAGGTGCCGATGAAGCGCGGCAGCGTCTCCGCCACCAGCCCCTTGGCCGACGGCATGGTCGCCACCGCGTACCCGCTCGCGTCCGCCAGCTCCGCGAACGCCGCGCCCGCCTTGGCCACCCTCAGCTTCGGCCCCGCCACCATCACCGGCTTCACCGCCTTGTTCAGGAACGCCACCGTCGCCTCCACCGCCGCCTCCAGCCCCGTCTGGTTGCTCAGCCTGCACGCCATTCATTCTCGTCGTCAAGATCACACAGAAAGAAAGCAAAATCAAAAAAAAGAAGGTGGCATGGCATGGCATTCAGACCTTGGTGCGAGGAAGTAGGGGACGGGGTCGCGGCTGAAGGTGGGGTGGGGGACGGCGGGGAGGTTGCAGCTGACGCTGATGTACACCGGCTTGCTCTCCTTGAGGGCGGTGGAGATGGCCTTGTCGATCTGCTCGTGGGCGTCCTCGAGGTTGTTGACAACGGCCTGGAAGCACGTCACGGGCTGGAAGCACCGGAGCTCCTGGGAGAAGTCGGGGAGGCCGATGGTGTGGTGGAGAACCCGGTTGGTGCCGTAGTCGTTGGAGTTGGGCCCGCCGACGATGCAGATCACCGGCAGGTTCTCGCTGTAGGCGCCGGCGATGGCGTTGAGGACGCTGAGCCCGCCGACGGTGAAGGTGACGGCGCAGGCGCCCACGCCCTTGGCGCGCGCGTACCCGTCGGCGGCGTAGCCGGCGTTGAGCTCGTTGCAGCAGCCGACGAGGCGCAGCCCGGGCTCGGCGATGAGGTGGTCGAGGAGGGTCAGGTTGAAGTCGCCCGGCACGGCGAACACGTCGCTCACGCCCACCTGCACCAGCCGCCGCGCGATGTGGCGCCCCATCGTGGCCTCCGCGGAGCCGACGAAGGTGGGCGCCGACGCCGGGAACGTCGCCGGGCACGCCACCGCGCCGCTCGGCGCGCCCTTGGGCCCGTCCACCGATCCAATGCCGGTCTCCATGCTCAGTCGATCGATCGAAGTCGTAGGAACGCTAGCGAGAGGAGGAGGAGAGATGTGGCAGAACTATTTTCTTTCTTGGGTGGTTTGACCCGTGTTGGTCGTGCCTATTTATACGTCGAGACAATTAAGGACGGCAAGTCATAAAATTCGGTTAATTATTACTTTTAACATATTTCGCTTTCGATTTTCTCGCCTGCTATCTCGCTGCGATGTGGGGTCGGGAGCCTCCACGGGCCCGCATGTCATCCGGCGGGAGAGGTGGGAGAGGCATTATTTCATTTGAATCGGGTGTTAATGGGGAGGGATTTTGGTTTGGAGAGCAAGACAAGTTTTTCTTACGCCACAAGGTGGTGGGTGGAGGCCGATCGAGATCGGGGTTTTTTTTTCCTTTGCAAAATAGCAACGAATCCCATTCTCAAATTTATTTATTTGCGGGAAAAAAAATCCATTCTCAATTTGTAATACGATACACAACTGGGCTAGCTAGGCATTTTCTTCTAATTTATACAAGCTCGCAAATTAACCGTTGCCTCTAAACATTCTGAGCTAATAAAGTGAAGTGAAGGTTCTCAAAAAATAAAGGGAAAAAAGCACGCAGATTTTCATGCCAGATTAAATTGCAAACAGTTTGCTCAAAAAAATCACACTTGCTTTTTCAAATATTATATGATGTTGTTGTCAGACAAACAAATTTTAGTGAATATTATCATTTTTGCTTCTTTTCGTGTATCAATGGTGACACCAATACGATTAAGACTAGACCACATTATGGCCACGCCACTTCTTCTTGATGGCTTGAATCGAGAGTCAATAGTACCGGAGGCTTGAATCGAGAGTCCGTGATGTTCACTGGACCTCGGTGAAATGGATTCTCGCATTATGTCTTGATGTCCGCAAATTGTTGGGAAGTGGGCACATGAAGAACTCAGAACGTGGCTGAGAGCCACCTGCTCACGAATAAAGTGAATATCCAGCTCAATATGCTTGGTACGACGATAATGAACGGGGTTGACGGATAGGTAGATGGCGGAGACATTGTCAAAGTACACCATGGTGGCCTTCTCCACATGACAAGATAGCTCGAAGAGAATTTGTCGAAGCCAGGAGAACTCAGCGACGACATTAGCCACGGCACGATAATCAACCTCGGCAGTGGACCTGGAGACGGTGGGTTGGCGCTTGCATGACCAAGAGATCATAGAGGATAAAGGATAGAAACAATATCTTTGGAACGACGTGAATCATGGTAAACAGTCAAGTCTGTATCGGAATAGACCACAGTATCCATAGCACCGAAGGCTTGAATCGAGAGTCTGAGATCCATAGTACCGTGAATGTAACGGAGAATCCATTTCACCGAGGTCTAGTGAACATCACGAGGCGAGCGCAATGGCACACCTATTCCACGGCATACTATAGTTAACTACGGCGAGTGCGCGTCGGGTACTGGAGCGCACCAAAGTCGACCGTTAGAAGGGTGCATCCGGAGCGAACGAGCCATCAGTGCCGGAGAGCTTGGCCTTTGTGTCGACACGAGTGGTCGTGGGTTTGAAGTTAGTATCCCAACACGATTGAGTAACTCATGAGCATAATTACGCTGGTGAATAAAGAGTCGGTCTGCACGACGTACCACGTCGAGACCGAGGAAGTAATGAACTGGCTAGAGGTCCTTGATGGCGAATTGAACACGATGGCGATTAGTGAGCCGTCGAAGGTGATGCCAATGTAAAGGAGCGGGTATGATGCCTCATGACCTCGTCGATAGATGAACATGGAAGCATCTGCCGGGTGAAGCGAAAGCCAAGTTGATGAAGAAACATTGTGATGCGCTGGTACCAGGCGCGAGCTCCCTGCTTGAGCCCGTATAACGAGTGTGAAAGCAATCACACATGGTCTAGATAGGATTTGTTGACAAAACTAGTGGACTATTGGACCAGCTCGTCAAGGTGGCCATGAAGAAATGCATTGAGATAACCATCTATGCACCGACCATACCTGGGATGCGACGATATGTAGACTGGTACGAATCGTGCCAAGCTTGACAACCGGGGTAAATGTATTCATGAAGTCGATGCCAACTCGCTGACGAAATTCTCGTACCACCGAACGCGCTTTGAAGCGCTCGAGCGGAACCATCGGGATGAAATTTGTGTTTAAACGCCCACTTATCTGAGATGACATTGACACAGTGCGGTTGAGGAACAAGCTACCACATACGGTTTTATTCAAAGAGCATCGAACTCCTGCATGGCCGCATGCCACTACAGATCTCGAAGAGCAGCACAAGCTGAGGAAGGCAGTGGTGTCCGCCCGGAGGTGGAAGTCGGCGCAGAGGTCGATGTTGCGCACATTTAGACTTTGGGAAGGATAGCATGAGCTTGATCGATAGACGCCCATGCGCGCACGGGTCACAAGACTCATGGGGGCCGAGGGCGGCGACCCGTCTGCACCAATATGGATGTGTGGTTGCGTTGAAGAGACAACGGCGATGCCTTCTCCACTGTCACGTCAAGGAGAGGCGAGGACGCCGGTGCAACACATGGATTGGTGGCAAGTATCGGACCCTGATTCCGAAGGGACCGCTCGAGGAGGATCTCCACATGCCTATAGTACTCGTCATCTTTCGAGACTGCCTCCGAGAGGAGGCCCAACTTCGACCATAACTTGTCGCATTGTAACCACGCTCTGTGTGTCGCAGGGGACATGATGCTCCTATACCTTGTATGGTTGAACGTGACGGGCACCGGTCATCCAGGTTGCCGCCAGTCGGACAACCAGTCCGCTAGGCCCAACCGACAACCGGCTAGGGGAGCCCGTCGAAGGGCCAACCGGTTGATGGAGTTGAGCCGTTCTGATTGTCTTAAAAGGTTGTTTCACCTCCTCGACCCTACCATGGATCATCCCTCCGACAATTTACGCACGTGTGATGATTTCATTTTTAAAGGCGTAGCTTAGGAGTTGTGTATTTTTCGTTTTCATTTTGTCTTGTATCATAGGATTTCTACGGAAATGATAAGTGCCTGAACGTCAGGTCTGAGGACTCTCTGGCCGAACGCCCTATCCACCGTCAATTTTTTCGCATGAATCTTGAAGCGCCACGTCAGCTTTTGAAGACGTGTGGGCTGTGTTGTTTCCGCCCTGACGTTTTTTGTACAGATTTCTCGCATCGAACGATGTTTTGGTATCCTTCGCCCATGTTGTTTGTGTGATGTGGAGCCATTTCCGCACTGTGTAGGCCGAGTTACTACAGTTTGGCCCAGTGCATGATTAGACACGATTTTTTTTATGATTATAATTTCTAAACGGTAGCTCGGATTGAAACGTGTTCTACATGTAACTTGCTCATACTTTTGTCTAGTTTCATAAAATTTTCTTCTTGTTGCCAAGTTTACAAATTTTAAACATGAGATTTCTCTGCTAATTAATATCTATTTAATTGTAACTAATGGTAATTTATTATTTTGTGGCATATGGCAATTATCATTTGTATCTAGATTACGCGTATTGGTAATTATTATTATTAGGACATGACAATTATTATTTCATAAGAGATGATAATTCCTATTTTGTATGATATGGTAATTCTTTTTGCGTTGTCTTGGGGGGTGCACATTTATTAAAACACGGTAAATATTGTTTGTGTGGTATGGCAATTCTTATTTCTTGGCAATTATTATTTCTTTTAGGACATGGAAATTATGATTTTATGAGACATGACAATTCTTATTTTGTGTGACATGGAAATTATTCTATGTTGTGTTGTGGGTACACATTTATTAAAACACGATAATTATTATTTATGTGAAAGGGTAATTCTTATTTGTTGTATATGGCAAGTGTTGGACATGTCTTTTCTTAAACTCAAATATAATACTATGTGAAACATGATAATTTTCTGTTTTATAAATGTTGGGCATTGCTTTTTTTTGTAGAACAAGGAAAAATTGTCATGGTTCCAATGGTGCAATAAGTTTTCACCCTAATGGCAATTTCACGTTGTTTTTTATTTTTACAGATTGTTTTTTGTATAGGTTGCGATGGTTTTTTGTTGGAAAATTCTTTTTTAAAACCATCCATGGCAAAAATAATTGGACATGGCAATTCATATTTTTGGACATGGCAATACGTATTTTTGTAGGACATAGCAATTCTTATTCGTAAGACTTGGTAATTCTTTTCATCGGACATGGCAATTCTTTGTTTGTAGGACATGGTAATGCTTATTCGTAGCACATTGGTAATTTTTACTGGTAGGACATGACATTTCTTATTGGTAGGACATGACAATTCTTATTGGCAGGACATGTCAATTCTTATTGACAGAATATGACAATTCTTACATGTGGGTCAAGATACTTTGGAAAACATGACAAAAAATTTAAAAATTCTTCAACATGGCTATTTTTAGTAGAACAAGGAAAATTTTCCATGGTTATAATGGTGTAATAGGATTTTCATCCCATGACAATTCTCTCATGTTTTCATTTTTATATTTTTTTATTTAGGTTGCGATGGTTCTTTTGCACATGGCAAATTCTTATTTTTGCACATGGAAAACTCATAGTATTTTATTTTTTAGATCATCCATGGCAAATTCTTCTTTGTGTGAGATGGTCATTCTTGTTTGTCTGCTATGGCAAAAAAAATGTATGACATGACAATTCTTATTTGTGCGACATGACAATTTTTATACGCGGGACATGATATTTGAAATTGTTGGACATGCTATTTTGAGTAGAGCATGACAATTTTCCATGGTTACAATGGTACAATAGGGTTTCATCTCATGGCAATTTTGCCTTGTTTTTATTTGTAGATTATTTTTATATAGGTTACGATGATTTTTTTAATATAAATTTGACATGGCCATTTTATATTTATTCCTCTGATAATTTTATAATTTTATTTTTATCATGGCGATTTCTACTTTAAACGTTGATTGCATTGTAGCAAAGAAAAAAAATATTTTTATCATAGTATTAAAAAACATTTTTTTACCTTTTTTCACTATGGGCTTGTAAAGCCCAATAAAGAAAAAGGGGGCGTTCGGATCGCGCTATCCCCGCACCGAACGAAATCCCCCCCCCCCCCCTGACAAACGACAAGTATCTACAGTTTTTTGCGTTTTTTATAACATATGGTTGTATGGATTGCTCGTTGTAGAGATTGAAGGTTATCCTTCTTTTTGAAAAAAGGAAAAAAAAACGGATTTGGTCAGCCCCACGACCCGTTTTATACTTCCTTCGCTTTTATTTACTCTGCATATTGGAGTTGATTGAAGTCAAATTTTGTAAAGTTTAACCAAGTTAATGGAAGGAAGTGTAAACATTTATTTTAATAAATTTATATGATGTGAAAGTAAATTCTATATTAAATATATTGGTATTGATTTATTATTGTATATGTTAATATTTTTATTTATAAATTTTGTTAAAATTTACAAAGCTTGACTTTGACTAAATCTACGCAGACTAAATAAAAACAAAAGGAGTATCTTCTTGGTGTAATGTTGATCAATAAAGCGAGGTTACACTAAAGAAAAGTGAATTATAACTAGCCCCCGCTGTAAGTTAATGGGGGTGGCCGGTGGCACATCGTTGGGGGGCGCTCGCGAAAGAGTTGTCCATTTAACACGATACTTAGGAGTGTTTAGTAAGTTCCAGCTTAAGCTACAGAGTGATTCATTCATAAACAAATGCGAAAGAGGAGTAGGAGAATCGCAATGTCGCCTTCGGCGTTTCTCTTTCTGCTGCTCGCCCACCTCGCCGCCGGCGAGCCCACG
The DNA here is from genome assembly GCA_950022295.1 of Bromus sterilis. NCBI lineage: Eukaryota > Viridiplantae > Streptophyta > Magnoliopsida > Poales > Poaceae > Bromus > Bromus sterilis. The sequence continues at coordinate 33,053,071 of OX465600.1, forward strand.
CTGAGCACGACCCTCACCGCCACCCCGGCGACGCTGAGCAAATCAGACCATGCAGTGACCCTGGAATGGTCCAACCTCCCCGACACGAGCCCGCTGGACTACGTCGCCGTCTACTCCCCTCCGTCCTCCGACGACCTCAACTACCTCGGCTTCCTCCTCCTCAACTCCTCCGCCTCCTGGGCGACGGGCAGCGGCAGCCTCACGCTCCGGCGCCTGCCCGACCTGCGCGCCCCTTACCAGTTCCGCCTGTTCCGGGGCGGGAACCCGCGCGTTGACCTTGAGCAGGGCGGCGACCCGCTCCCGGACGCCAGCCGCCGCGCCGCCGTCTCAGGCAGCGTGGGCTACGAGGGGTCTGGCGCCCGGCCCGGTCAGCTGCACCTGGCGTTCACCGACGAGGTGGACGAGATGCGGGTGATGTTCGTGTGCGGCGACGGCGGGAGGAGGTCGGTGCGGTACGGGCCGGCCGGTCGGCGCGAGGAGGAGTGGGAGGAGGTGCCGGCAGACGCCACCACATACGAGCAGCGCCACATGTGCGGCTACCCGGCCAACCACACCGCCGGGTGGCGCCACCCTGGGTTCGTCTTCCGCGGCGTCATCAAGGGGATGCAACCTGGTACAAGGTACTTCTACAAGGTATGTATTGTAGATTTCCTACTGGTGTAGAACTGTAGATTTTTTTTTCGAAAATGATACGCACAAACGTATGGATGGAGCGCTTCCGTCCATACGTTTTAGACGGTAATTTTAGTTATATATAGATGGCAATTATGAGCTAAAATTGCTATGTTGAAAGTTGTCATGTATGTTTCAACGTGACAATTTTATCTTATAATTGCCATCTATACATAACTAAAATTGTCATCTAAAAATGTGTGGGCGAAAGTGCTCCGTCTACACGTGTGGCAACTATCGGGGTCCTTTCTCTTAGCGGAGTGTAGAACTGTAGATACATAACTCTTCCGTCTCCTCACGCGAGGGCTTCGGCGCGGGCCGTGGTTCATGGGTCGGGACGGGGAGCTCGGTGCCGGGCGCGACGACGCCTCCGGCGTGGGCCAGCGCCGATGGTGGTGGTGTCGGTTTCGGGCGGAATCTGCTTCGTGCGCTGCGGCGGCTCGCGGTTAACCGGGCCGCGCAGCCGGAGGTTGCGGGTCGGTCGAGCCCTTACGGTTGACTGGCAGCGCTCAGCGTGGAAGGGCGTATCGGTGAGCAGCTTTAGTGGTGGGTGACGGTCCTCCGGGACCCCTGCCAGGCGGACGACCAACGTTGATGTCCTTACGTGGAGTTGCTTTGACTGTCGTGGTGGGATGGAGGGCTGCCCGTCGCCGGCACGGGGTGTGTCGGTCGTGGATGTGTCGACTCGCTTTTCTCCTCATTCCTTGTCAGTTTGCATGAGCGGCAGCTCCAGCGATGTTCAAGACGGTATGTAGGTGCGGTCTCGTCTGTTTTGGGTGTCCCCTCGAACCAAAGCCGTTCTCTTTGGTTGGTCTTGGGGATGTCTGTATGTCGAGCGGGGACCTGAGCGTCGGGAGGTGTTGTGTTTATGGAGCATGCGTCTTAGGTGCGGGCGAGCATCCATGGCCACGTGGGTGGCTTGGCTGCGGACGGATGGCGAAGTTTGGGTTCAACGGAGGGGCGTGGGCGCCAATGTACTGTGTATCTTGCCTTGGGTGTGTGGTTGTGTGTGGTGTTGGTGTGTGTTTATATTAGTTTTGAGGTTGTTATGTGGTGATGACTTTATCTATAAAACGAGGTAAATCTTTTTTGGTAAAATGGTAGAGTAGCAAACAACATGTAGCATGCTCCAGCATACATGACATTGTTCTCATCCATGTTGCAACCAACGCTCTTGTAACCCAAGCCTACCGGCGATGGACCTCCACTCCGCTCCGTCAAAAGTTTTCTCTTAAAGTTATACATGAATTTGGATCAACTTCAACATAGACAAAGATGAGCATATAAATTAATTTACTGAAACAGCTCATGAAGTAATAACAAAACGAGTGGCTAACAATTGTGAAATTCATAAACTTAAGGGATTTGGTATAAATATTCCACTCTATCCCACATTCACCTAATCTTTTCAATTTCCTACTGTTTTTGATAGGTTGGCAATGATTCAGGAGGTTGGAGTGAGACATACAGCTTCATCTCACTTGACGCCGAGGCCAATGAGACCATTGCATTCCTCTTTGGTGACCTGGGCACTTCCGTTCCTTACAACACCTACTTTCGAACACCTCAAGAAAGTTTGTCAACTGTGAAATGGATCCTCCGTGATCTTGAAGCCCTTAACGACAAACCGGCAGTCATTTCACATATCGGTGACATCAGCTACGCTAAAGGTTATGCATGGTTATGGGATCATTTCTTCCAACAGATTGAGCCTATTGCTGCCAATACACCATACCATGTCTGCATTGGAAACCATGAGTATGACTGGCCTTCCCAACCTTGGAAACCCTCCTGGGCTGCAAACATATATGGGAAGGATGGTGGCGGTGAATGCGGGGTGCCATACAGCATCAAGTTCAGAATGCCTGGGAATTCTTCTCTCCCTACCGGCACCATTGCTCCCGACACCCGGAACCTCTACTACTCCCTTGATGCAGGTGTGGTTCATTTTGTTTACATGTCCACTGAAACCGATTTCACTCATGGCAGTGATCAATACAACTACATAAAATCTGACCTTGAGCGTGTCAACCGGAGTCGAACGCCGTTCATCGTGTTCCAGGGCCACCGACCAATGTACACCTCCAGCAAAGAGGCCAAGGACACGGCTCACAGGGAGCAGATGATTCAGCATTTGGAACCTCTCTTTGTGAAACACGGCGTGACGCTTGCCCTGTGGGGGCATGTTCACAGGTATGAGAGGTTCTGCCCCATGAAGAACTATGAGTGCCTTAGCACGTCGTCGAGCTTCGTCTACCCTGGTGCTCCTGCACATGTTGTCATTGGGATGGCTGGGCAAGACCACCAGTCAAGCTAGGAACCAAGACCCGACCACCCCGAAGTCCCCATATTCCCTCAGCCACAGAGGTCCATGTACCGTGGCGGTGAGTTCGGGTATGCAAAGCTTGTGGCCACGAGGGACAAGTTGACACTAACATACATTGGCAACCATGATGGGCAAGTCCATGATATGGTTGAGATATTGTCGCGGCAAGTCGAAACCGATAGCACACCTGCAGGTAAGCTGGTCGGTGCGATGCCAAAGAAAGCGAGATACTACATGGGAATTGCCGGCAGTGTGATGCTTGCGATGTTGCTAGGCTTCATGGCTGGCTTTGCTATTAGAAAGAAGAAGGATCTTGCAGGATGGAGCCCTGTAAGAGATGAGGAATCCTAATTACTTCACGCTTACTCGTTTGTGTGTTGGTAACTGCTCTTCCTTTTCCGCTTTAACATATCCGATCTGGACACCAACTATATATTTATACTCCAGATTGACTGTATTAACTTGATGTACTGATCTTGAAATTAATAAAAAAATAAATCAAAAGCAAAATATTGAAGGTATTGCCCAATGCATTCTAGAAAAAGACGACGATTTTATGAAAACTACTTGGAGCTTGCCTTGAGGCTGTGAATTACTAGGCTTCTTGCGGCGAAGGCTTGTAACATCATGGCTTTGCTTGATGGTGGGATGCTCAAGTGGAAAAAGAGCTCGGTAAAGGCAAGTGGCCATCAAAAGTTTAGATCGCCTTCCTAACGTACGGAATAGGAAATTTAGTCGATGCTAAACCTCTGTTCTAGCTGAGACTAACGGCACAATCTTTAGTGCTATAACAGAAACTGCTCTTAACGCGCAAATAACAGCCCTCACAACACTCTTTACCTGCAACTGCTCCCGCTTATGGTACTCCCTCCATTCCAAAATGTAGTGTCCCCGCGTTTTACGAGATTTAACTTCGACCATAAATTTAACCAATGAGACCGATTACGGCGGGAGAAAAAATTATATGGTTGAAAACTTCTTTCGAACACGAATTCGTTGGTATAATTTTTACTTCCGCCGCAATTGATCTCATTGGTTAAATTTATAGTCAAAGTTGAAGCACGGAAACCGAAAACGCACTACATTTTGGAATGGAGGGAGTAGTAGATAAACAGGTGGTGGACATGTATCTGCAGCTTGGTGGAACTTTTGTGTCCGTGCCAATGCGTGCCTAATTACAGAAATATTTTAGATCTGTCATTAGCAGTAGGTTAGTTAGGAAGAAAAGTTGGCTTGGCAGATATACATATTTTCATGTATAATTGTTATTAATGCACTCTGTACTTCTTTATCTCATGTCTTGAACGTTGCTCTGTTTTCAAGTAGAGCCCCCTGCAATAACTGTAGCTACTGTTGCAAGCTTGTGCCAAATGTATGCTTTGCGTGCTTTCGGTCTTCGATCAATCAAAACATTAGTTATCGATGAGGTGACCATTCTGTTCTTCAGCCGCAAACCAAATTTAGTTATCCAGTATCTACATATCATCTATACTAGATGGCATGGCGCGCTCCGCTGCGCCTGAATATAAGCGCGTACTCTGGAAATTATTTTAGGTGAGCCTAGGATACACAATGTTGTTGATGGAGTGAGTTGCACATATTTTTAGAAAGAAAATTGCATATGTGATGTATTTTCTTTCTTCCAACAACTATTTTTATGTTGGCTGGAAAATAAATCCACGCTATCGTTATGGATTTCATGAAAAAGCTCGAAGCAGAGATGGAGCACTGCATCGAGCGGAAACAAGGCACGAAGACAGCGGCGAGGCTAAGCTGGGAGCGAGCTAGAGTCAGAGACATGACGTATGTCGTGGCTTTGCAGGTGAATGTGGGCTTGAGGGTTGACATGTGCGCTCAAAGGCTTTATAATTTTTGACTCATGATCGGATTAGACGGTGTGCCCAAGACGAAGTCGTGAACGCGGCAAAGTGTTGGTGGCATCGCCAGCGTAGGCTCCGATAGGATGCCATCAAAGGCAACTATATCAAAGGAGAAGCAGGGGGGGTATCAATTTAATGCAAGGAAGATTATGATATTTTATTAATCCAACGACTCTCTAGAAATCAATCGACTCATATTATTTCTGTCGGTAACATGTAAATATTCGATGTCATTTTTTACATCGTAGGAATGATCAAGACTAAACGAACACTGGTGTAGGGTAAACTATGGGGAGAGCGGATTTTTGACTCCTGAGCTAAAAAACCAAAATTGTCATTTCAAAGTATCAAAAAACAAGAAAAACATTCTTACATGTTCACTACTGCTAATATTACTCTAAATAATATGCTGATTTATGAACTATAAATCAAATGCTAGCCCATGGACAAAAAGATTGTGATATACTCCCTTTGAACTAAAACACATCATTTATTGTGAACGAAAAGCGTATGTATTTTTCGTATGTATGCAACGTATAAAATATATTGATGTGAAAGGTTAAACGTACACACTATATGTATTTGTGTATGCACATTTTTTCCATTTTTGACCATGTAAAACTACCGTGGCGTTTTAATAGTTAAACACAATCGCTAATGATCCAAGCATCAAGACGATGCATGCATGCAAAGCCAGCGGACCACCAGCTGCATGGGTCCACACGTCAGAGTCACACACTCGATTGATGGCCTGAGCGCTCTACCTTTCATCCAGCCATAAACTAAGAAGAGATGATGCCATGTCATGCCACGTGCAACAGGGTAATTTGCCATGCATTTTCAAAGATTTGACATAATGCATCATAGATAATTGTTAGCCAAAAACAGAAAATAAAGGGGAATTGCCATGATGGCAAAAAAGATTTGACATGCTACATTAGAGAACTGTTGGGAATTAACATGCTCCAAATACACAATTTGTCGGCACCACATGAATTCGCTTAGATTGCTTTTTTTGGAAAAGGAGAATAACCCCAGCCTCTGCATCGAAACGATGCATATGGCAATATCACTACCAATATAAAAAAACCACAGTGGCAGATCCAAAACCTATTTTTTTTTACCCTTAGGCCTCCTTTGGTTCATAGGATAGGATTATCATAGGAATAGGAAATTTGTAGGATTGAGATGACATGTATCTCCAATCCTATGAGTAGGGATAGGAAAAGAGATGTCATTTGGTTTACATCAAAGGAAATTTTCCATTGAGTCTAGGCTCATTTTTATTTTCCTTTGAAATGTAAAGGATAGGAACCAATCCTATGTAGGAATAGGAATCCATTCCTAAGAACCAAAGGGCTCTAAAGGAAAAATTCCTATAAGAATCATATCCTACAAAATTCCTATGATATTCCTCCAAACCAAAGAAAGCCTTAGATTAGGATCTAAGGATTGTAATTACTCTAACCATGTTTAACGCTGCGTTTTCGTTTTCACTACTCCACCCGTCGCTACCCGCTCGCCTCCCTCCCCACCTCCCCCACCTCCCACGTCCCCCTCCCCCCCACCCGGCGCCCCAACCCCTTCTGAAGAAGCGCCGCCAGCCCTCGCCCGGCCACCTCCGCCCGCCCCCGCCCCCGCCCGGCCACCTCCCGGCCACCGTCGCCCGCCCCGCCCGGCCACCGCCGCCCGCCCGGCCCTCTCCACCGCCTCCCCGACAAACCGTTGTCTGCACCGCCCGGCCCTCGCCGCCACCAGCGGCCGTCCCTCGCCGCCGCCGTTTCCAGGTGCCCGGCCTTGCCTGCATCGCTCCGGCCCACCTCCGCATCCAGCCCCACGCCCCACACGGTCATCCCCATGGCGGCGTAGGTCTCGGCCACGGGGAAGGAGATGATGTCGTCGCCTTTCCTACCGTTGTCCGGTTGAACCGTTGAGGACCTCCTATAGTTCTACCTACGTGAATCCTCCGCACACCACAGGAGCTCACCTCGCGCGCCTCCAATCACGGACGCCTCCGACCATTCTTCGTCAGTGATGAGCAATTATCTGTTCCCCTCTTTGATTCTGTGCAACCAGGGCCTCCTCTAACCTCGCTGGATCAATTTTGCAGGAGGAATCTATGGTGGGTGGCCGCTGGGGTTGTGGTGGTGCAATACCCAGATTGTGATAAAGATACAGAGTATAGGCAAATCGGAATAAAACACGCGGATCGGGTGGGATAGGTACGCAGACTCATTTGACGGAAAGATCACCAGTTTTTGTGTTCGCGTGTAGTTTATTATGATCCTAAAACTGGCAAGGAGGACCACTCGAAAAAATCGTGTCTGCAGTAATTTCTTATGCAACTCAAAACCTGAAGACAAGTTTCAGCTGACAGGTCAATTGGTTTCTGTTAGATGGATGTAAAGGCTTTCCTCTTTGTTAGAAGTGTTATATGAGTGCCTCTAACTCTTAAGAGGACTAAGTTCTTTGGGTTACATTTTCGTAAAATTCATTTGTGTTAAACCGTCAATTTCTGAAACCTTCGACAAAAAAAGACATTAGAACATACATACACATCATTTAGGATGTAAATCAAAGAATGAACCAGGGAATAACCAGGATTTCAAAACATTAAGAAAGAGGGGAGTTTTTTCAGTGCCACTGGTTTACAGTTTACATTCTGACTAATAGCAACTTCTTACTCACTAACCAGACAAATAGCAAATTCTGAGTAACCAACAGCCTCTTCCAGTATAGTTAACACTTACAATAATATGGCTATCTTTTTTCTATTTTTCTGCCTACGAGATTTAATCTTATCAATTTTGTTGTGCACTTGATTTTTTGATAAAAACTAATTTTTGATGCATATAATGGTAATGTCAATATTCGTCTTCCTATTCCGAACCCAACATGTATGTGCATACTCTTTCATGTAGAAATGTGTATACTCATAGTCCATGGCATATGATGGATATTCTAACATTTTTCTATCCTACTGACATTTCTTTATTATCCGAGGACCCTTCAATAAAATAATGCTCCTACCTGATAGTGATCCAAATGCAATCCATATCATGCTTGCTACTGGCACTGGTGTTGCTCCTTATCGTGGGTACCTATGCCGCATGTTCATGAAAGATGTCCCAAATTTCAGAGATGCTCGCTTGGCTTGGCTCTTCCTTGTTGTTGCTAATTCTGTCAGCCTTCTTTATGATGAAGAATTCACAAGCTACCTAAGCAGTATCTAGACCTCTTGCATCTTCATGCCCTGTTTCTGTCAGTATCTTTACACATGCCCCAAACGACATTTTGTTATCGACTTTGATGCCTCCAGCAAGAAATAGACGAATCCACTTTAAGGCTTCTGCTTTCCAGGACTGTTTGACGTAGGGATTTATAATGTCGAACTGAGTTCTGATCAACATATACAGTTTAAATACTTAAAAAATTTACCAGTTATAACGTTAAACTGATATTTGTTTGGTTTTAACCAAGTTGTATGGATGATCGTACAACCAGTGTTGGAACTTTGGCAAAAACTCAAAAAGTAGAGAAGGTACCGTCCTTGAGTACGAATTCAAAATTTATACCCGCGCGATTACGACATGGTTTGATTGAGACGTGCATTGCACGTGCACGCTTACTAGTATTATTAAGAATGCGAAATCCAGCAGCCTCACAACATCGACTCGAAAAAAACCCGAGGCCGCATGCCTCACAACAGTGACTTCACCAGATAACCACTAACCCTATGATACAAGACGTCATCAAAATAATAATTACACAACTCCTTGATTACGCCTTCAACAAGGAATCGCCGCACGTGCGTCGATGATGACGAGTTCAACACAAGTTTGAACTCCAGATTTTCATCCCCGAAGCCAGCTTCAGTCCACACCTTCGTCAAGGAAACGACGCAGGCGTGCGTCGACATAGCTTGATCAGAGATCTTGTGTTTCCATCAAAATGTATAAAGTCGTCGTTGAAGTCATGTGTAGCCCTTATCCGTCTACTGAAGCCTCGATAACCGAATTCCTCTTGAGAAGATACGAAAAGACAAACGTCCCATACCACCTGCCTTCCGCCACTGTCGCGCCACCGTCAATCCAGCAACAGCAGGCTAGACATGAGAACTCCGACAGATCCCCGTGCAACTCGTGTCAATAGCAGGCATGACTTGACGCCCCTGTAATAGACGTCGTGTGTAACATCCACCGGCGGCGCATCCACCAGTGGCTTCACCCGTTGGCGACAACTCGTACCCGAAGGAGATGCATGTACCACCTACCGAGCTGAATCGAACCCGATCTGTTGATGGAGGGGACGTCCTATACCGCCACCACCACGTCAAGATCCGGACTCCGAGTCGCCCATACGACCCTGAAGTCCGCCGCCGTCGAAGAAGAGGGACCACCGCCCCGATTCCGGGCGCTATAGAGAGCACCCACCACCGCACAAGCCGCTGTCGTCGCCCATACAACGGGAACCGCCGCCGTCACCGTCAGTCCGGGCACTAAGACCCGAACCCCTCGCGTGTTGCCTTTGGGCAGCCACGCTTGACATGTCGTCGCTCCGACGAGAAGGGCACCACTAAACCACAACGAGTCGCGCCCGCGCCCCAAACCATGCACGCAACCCGTAGGCTCCATATCTAGGCCCACCTGACTCGGATCTGACCCATGAGCTTGCGGCCACCATTGTCGTACTCTTCGTCGATCCCCACGTTCATCAGGAGCACGCCGCCGCGCACCACCAGCACACCAACGCCGTCGCGCCGCCAGCCGTCACGGGAGGCCACGCCGCGCGCCGTCACGGGACGCCATGTCGTTGTCGTCGCGGGTCGCCGCGTTGTCGCAGGTGACCGCGCCGCCAGCCGTGACGCCGTCGCGGGTCACCACGGGCCTCGTTGCAGGGTGTCGCGCCGCCACGCCGTCTTGCGCCGTGGGAGGAGCAGGCCCGCCGACGCCGCTTGAGCTTTGTCCGGCGACGCTAGCCGGTGGCGAAGGGTTGAGGAAGGGGTGCGAGGTGGGAATATATTATTATTATTATTATTTTGCGAGAAGTAGTAATTGTATATGTTCTCGTCAAGGGTTTGGGTGTCAAAAAGCAACAACGATACAAAAAAAAATCTGCGAAGGGATACGCAGCAATTTGAATCATTTGATGCCCGAGGTAAAAGCTAAAAATAACATGACAACAAATTACTAGCACAGCTGTGCGCCTAATATATGTGGGTATTTTTTTAGCAGCTACTCGGATACCGTGCACGCGTGCGCACAATGCCTTTGCAGTTCGTTCTTACTCTGCTCCCAGCCTCATCTAACTAGTAAAAGGTCCGGGGTTCCTAGCCAGGGAAATTGCGGCCACGTCGCCTTTTAATCTTCATGAATAGTGCTTTTTCTTTACTGTAGCGCGAAGGCAGCAGCGCAGCGAGCAAAGAGATAAGTACCGGCTCCGCTTCGCTCCCTTCTCCCTTTCCCCTCGCTCGCTCCCGACTCCCTCACCGGCAGAACCCTAGCCGCCTCCTCTCCTCTCCCCGGCCGCCGCACCCCCTCCTCCTCTCCTCCAGGCGCCGCACCTGCGATGCGTCGCCTCTGGCTCGTCGTTGACGGGCTGGCCAGGATTTGCGACCGTGTGTAAGATGACCAGATCCGCCGGCATCCTCATGTGCCTTATCTAGCTCTGGCGAGCCGAGGCGCCGCCGCCGCGCCACCCCACAGGTCCACCGCCTCCTTCTCCTCCCTCTCCTCTCCTCCCTTGTCTCCCTCTCTTCTCTTAATTCACCCTCTCTCTCGTCAACGCAGGCCGCCATGACCGCCATTAACCAAGCTCGGAGCTCGCTCGTGCCACCCTTAGCCTCCGGTGACCTCCGGCGGCGCCGCGTCCGTTCCGCCTGTCCCCGCAACCTCCTTGCCTTCTCCTCGCTGGAATCCGGCAACAGCCGCGCCGCCCCCACAGGTCGGCGTCGGCTGATGTGTGGAAGATGACCAGATCGAGCAGGTCAGCCCTGTGCTCGTCGTGCGGTTCCGCTTGAGGAGATTCTGTTTTAGAATGCGAGCCCAGCTCACTTTGCTGGAGGAGAGGTTGTACAATGATATATATTAGCATATTTTCATTTTCATGTACTTATAATATACTATGTCTTACAGCTATAATGTGCCACATAAAAAGTCATTTCATATTTTTCAGTTTGCTTGGGTTTGCATGTTGTGTAGTTTGCCATTATAGGAAAAGCATCTATACGGTATTTAGAAAACTGGAAACAAAAAGTGACCAAATACTAACCTTTTGTCGATCCCATGCTCAATTATTTCTGGTGAAATAACTTGTCTCGTTAGTAGTGTTGTTCTTCAAATATTTATTTGGTGTCCTTGATTATTTTTTCACTTCGTCGCTCTCTTTAGATTCTGTGACAGGCTAGCCGGAAGACTCTGCTCTCATTGTTAGTTTTTCAAAGAGAGGAGGGGATCAGGGGAGAACATATTTACTTGAGATGCGCGTCTTAGACCGAGGAGGAGGGGATCAGGGGAGAACATAGGCGATGAGGAGGGGCTGCGGCAGAGGAGGGGACTTCACCTGGTCAAACCCCCACCCTAGCGGCTACATACAGAGAGGAGAGATCGAGGTGCCAGCACATGTGAGTTCTTTTTTCCTCCTTTTCTCATCTTGCCTCCTTGTTCTGTGATACTTTTATTTTGATTTCTTAATTTATCGGTTTTCTTGCCTCCCTGTTATGTGATACTCTTGTCATGTGTGCAGATCTGAGAAAAAGAAGATGATGCATTCTTGAGAGAGAGAATTCACCAAGTGTAAATTATTTGCAGTTTATATATTCTAGGACTGCTAGATGGATAAATATTGAGCACTATGTTCGCTGTACCAACCTACTTAGCCTATGAAGTTATGTATATATAACCTACGCTTAAGGATGTGTTTCCATTTGGTCTGCTAAGATGTCTTAAGTAGCCTATGAAGCTCTATATGTACAGCTTCACTCTTAGAAACTACTTACTTTCGTGACGGATCTCTTTCATCATGCTTAAACTTTGAATTCATGATGCCAGCTTATATCAATGTAGTATCGCTTTGTTGATAGTGTTTAATACCTACTGTTTAATAAAGTACATGCTATATTGCTATCTATAACACATCACCACTACATGGCTTCTGCGCCATTGGCGCAACCGGGTCATCTAGTATAAGAATCTGTCATGGAAGAGGAGGGTGAAGAGAAGACATCCACCATGACAACACCTTTCACCATCTTGGTGGTGCCAGAAGGAAAGAGCAAGAGGGGAAGGCTAAGATGGTCGCTAAAATCCTAATATATACTTACGCAAATAATCTATAAAAACTATCTTATCAATTCAATGAAACAACAAAGAAACATTTGTGCATGAGGTAATAAAGAATAGGGATCTGATGCAACAAAAGGTGCACACCTGCTTGCTTACATGAAACAAATGAATACATGAGAACACATATTCAGAATACAAATATTTTTTGCCTCCATATTAAAAGGGAACTGATATGCTCTTGGTGTGCTTTTGCTGGAGAATATTGCAAGGATTTATGAAGAACTTTATCATTTCCGAATAAAAACTTAATTTGGAAAGTCAGCTATCAAATTACCATTTAAGAAAATACATATAGATTACATGTTTGCACATAGTTTATCCATCAATAGGATTAAAACTGTAGTAAAAATAAAAGTGCACATAAAACTATGCCGAACTGATCCCTTGTACTTGTTGCCTCTGCAACTTGTCAGCTCCCTTTCAATAATTCAGCCTGGAGAGAATTTGAAAAAAGATCAGTATTAAGTACAGAAAAAAAAGGAAACAAACTTAGATCATACGGTATATAGATTAAGGGAGGCAGGCCTGGCGATAGCTGTCTCATCTGGAAGCGATTTTAGATGTGATTTGGTCATTTAGTGTTTCTTTATAGTTGGGCCATCTAGTGTTGGTGATCAAGATCGAATTGCGGAAACACATTAGAATGCAGTTGCTCTTGCATACATCGGGAACTAATCATTTATGCTATTTACAGAGTTTTTAAGAAAGCCTTAAGAGGCAAAAAAAAAACTCAGCGACTGAAGTTGCTACAGCGCTGTACTAAAGAATGGCCGTACTTTTATTGCGTCCATTAGGCTTGCTCATATAACATCATAAATCTTCAGTGCATACTGCATATATAAGATAGACATGAAGGAAAGAAACAACAAACGTGGGCTGAATTGAAATATATTTGCACCTTACAACATATATAATATAAATATTAACAGAAACAACAAGATCAAAGGAATAAAACATGATTACTGATGGATGAGATGAATCAAAGGAATAAAACATAAAAATTGCCGTTGTGGTGGGATGGTGAGCATTGGTCATTGGATGCCTGCCAACGCGAGTGTGTGGAAGGCCTCCACAGGCATCATAAAAAAAATCATCAGATCAGCAAAGGGGAACAAAACGAACAACAAGCAAGGATGGGAAAAAGATTACGCAATTCTTTTGCTAGCCTAAGCTGGTAAATGTTTCACTCAACAAAGCGCGGCCACCATGTACACCATTGCCGGCGAGGATGTACGACGCCGGCAGCAGCACGCCCGACCTTCAGATCCGGCGCGTCCATGGCCTGCCTGCCGTGGGGCACCCTCGCGACGACGCAGTTTCGACCTACACCGCGAGGTGGATGACGGCCTCCGAGGCTCGCGTCGGCATCGTCGCCTTCCTGGTGGCCGGAGACCCGTGGCCGGCGTGTAGAGCCGCCATCGCAAACCCTAGGCATGATGAGGCGCACCGAGGAGAAGGGCCCGACCCACGCCGCACGTACGGACACGGAGGCGGAGGAGGGGTGGTCGGCCAAGGTGAGGGCGCGACCGAGGAATCCATAGCAGAGGGCACAGGAGGTGGTGGGAGTGGTGTGTTTGCGGGTGCAAGGGGTGAGGACGGAGGCGGAAGGGATGGCTATTGGATCCAGGAAAGAATAGAAGTGTGCGGGACTTGCGGCGCTATCGTGGAGACGAGATGGGCCACGTGGGCGACGCGGGCCTGTAACCGAGTTTTTCAGGGCTATAGCTAGGATTTTCAGGGCCGCGAGGGAAGCAAGATCCACCATCCAAATATGGTAAAAGTCAATGTATCGTGCGGGTAAAATTTGTTGCAACGACGTGGATAGGCTGAACGGGCGGTTACTTGAGAATAACTTCTCTTGGAGGATTGCGTGAAGTGTTGTAACCATTATTTTAGAATGTTATCATCTGTATAACTACAACGCAAAAATGCTACTATGTTGATCTATGTTACTTTTCATAAAATGAATGTTTCTAGATGTATTTTAGTGCTAAGCATATTCATTTGAAAACGTAACATAGAAATGCTACTATGCTCATATGTATTACTCGTCGCTCAAACGGATGCATCTATATGTATTTTAGCGCTATATACATGAGAGTGTCACCAATGATGACGACAATACATTTTTTTGTTGCAACAGGCAACGAGAAAAGCTATCATTGATCCTTGATTTTGGCTACAACAAAAAATGATGAAATATGATTGGCAATGACCGGCTGTGAATTTTATTGCAATTGGTAACAAAAATGCTACCATCGATGATCAATTTTCTGCCGCCAATTGATAGCAAATATGGTACGCAATTTTTTTTGTCACGATTGTTTGCTGCAACGGTGTAAAAAAATGAAAAATATACACAATAATTTTTTGTTACATCTGCATACCAAAAAAACTACAACTGGCATCTCAAAAAGCAACAATGATACGGGTTTTTTGTACGAAGGGGTACTCTTGAGCTGACGTTGGATATTTAGCTTTTTGTAATTTTTTGGTTGAGTTTTCAGTTTCTACATATACATAGCACAAAAGCACCATAACGAGGGAAGCACTTGATATGTCCTCGCTTATACATGTCGGGATGACCGTTTTGGCTTCTGGAAGTATATGCTCCCGATGAACAATAAATTGAAAATAAATATTTGAACAAATACTTTTTATATGATCTTGTTAGTCTAATAAGTGTGATAATTTTATATATGAAATGGGATAGTATCATAGTAGTGCTTCGTTGGTGAAAAATATATATTACCTGTAATATTTGGCGTTTGAATTTTGTTTTTTGCACAATTCAAAATGCTTAAGCTTTCTACCCCTGAAAAATATGCCTGTAGCATTTTGAATGTGACAATGAACACGTCTAATTTTTTGACATTTCGTTAAGTACATTTTTTACGAGCATATTCTCCCAAGAGCGGAATTGAACTTTTGATGTCGCTAAAATCAACAACTAGTGTTGGTATTTCTATATATAGTTGCCTAAAACCCAACAAACAGTTTTAGAGCTTTTACATTTTGTTCCCACGCAATAGTATTTCCAAGAAAACATAGTGGTTGAAACTTGAAAACATGCCATATTTTTGAAGAGTCTATCCTGAAATAATTAATAATGGATCATGGATGTATCATGGCAAATGCCAATGTAATACTAACTGACATATAGCATAGTTTCTCAAAAAAAAAACATAGATGAGGCGGGGCAAAACTAACAATAACATCCCCATAGGAAGAAAAAGGGAAACGCTTCCCTCCAGCCCACCGGCGGGCGCTTCCGCCGGTCGTCCGGCTAGCTACTGCGCACATTTTGTTGCATATATTGTAAAGTGCTGCAAACATTATGTTACAATGTTATCATCTGTATAACTAGATGTAAAAATGCTAATATGTTGATCTATATTATTTTTTATAAAACGGATCTATCTAAATGCATTTTATTGCTAAGCACATTCATTTGTAAGTGTAACATAAAAATGCTACGTACTACTCCGTTTCTTTTTACTTCGCATATAAGATTTGGTCAAAGTCAATCTTGATAAAGTTTGACCACTTTTATAGAAAAATCTATCAACATCCACAATATGAAACCAATATCATTAGAAGCATCATGATATTAGTTTTCATACTTTGATGTTGTAGGTGTTGATATTTTTAAATATAAATTTGATTAAACTTTATCAAATTTGACTTTGACCAAATCCTATATGCGAAGTAAAAAGAAACAGAGGAAGTACTATGCTCATATATATTACTTGTCGTTCAAATGGATGTATCTAAATATATTTTAGTGCTATAGACATCCATTTTAGAGTGTCATCAGTGATGACGGCGGTACGTTTTTTGTTGCTACAACGAGTGAGAGGAAAAGCTTGCTACAACCAAAAATTAAAGAAGTATGATTGACAATGGAATGGTTTTGCAATCGATAACAAAATGCTATCATCGATGGTCAAATTTGCTGGCACCAATTAATAGCAAATATGGTACGCAACACTTTTAGAAGCTAGGAAGCACCCAGAATGCTTTAACCGCCGCGGCCGCCGCGGGAGCTTCGTCAAGCTTATGCGTCTCCATGCTCCCGTCCTTGACGTCCAAAACCAGCAGCTTCCTCGCCACGGGGTACGCGAGGTACACGCAGTCCCCTCGCAGCCGGCCACCGTCGCACGAGGCGCCAAAGTAGAAGAGCGACAGGAGGAACGCGCGGCCGCCGAGATCGGCCGCCCTGCGCCACCGCATCGCCCCCTCGAAATCCATGACGTTCACGGTGAAGCCCGTGACGGTGTGCATGTCGGACACGTCCTTGAGCAGCTTCACCATGTAGAGCTCCCCCTCGGATTCCAGCAGGAAAACGCTCGCCAGCTGCGTGGGGGAGCGTTCGTCGTGATCGTAACCGGCGGCGACCGTGCCGAACGCCGGCGGGCCGGAAGGGGGTGAGGCGGAGAAGTCGATGACGCCCATCTCGGTCGGGGCCGGGTTGAAGTAGAACTTGCCGCGGCGCGCGGCGATCGGGACGATGACGGACTTCTCGAGCAGCGCCGGATCGGCCGCGTCGTACTGTTGGGATCCGATGTCGTACTCGTGCCTTTGCCACTCCGTCTGATCGCCGGCGAGGCGGTGGTACCAGATGAAGGCGGCGTTGTGCTCGACGAGGAGCACGACGCAGCTGGGGTCGGCGGTGGGCTCGTCGGAAAGCAGGCAGTTGCAGTGTATGAGTAGGTCCTGGTCGATGGCTAACGGCGCCGGCAGGTCGATCTTGCGGCGGCTCTGGGGGCTGTAGAGGAAGGTGGCCAGGGAGGCTGGGTCCACGGCGAGCACGTACCCTCGTGTTGGCTGGATGGTCTTGTTGGTCAGCCGCACGAGGACGTCGCCGACGTCGGCACCGGCGACGAGCTTCTTCTCGGGCACGCTGAGTAGCACTGTCGGCCGGTCCGCCCCGCCGTGGATGTTATCGGACTGAGACTCGACGACATCGATGCTTCGGTCGGCTGGAGAGTGAGAGTAGTAGTTTCCGTGGCTCAATCAGGCCCAGGGAGGGCCAGTTCAGCCACGTGGGAGGTTCAGTCGCGGTGAAGGAGGGGAGTCTGTAGCCGCGCTGGTTTTTAGTCCCACATCGCTTGTCGTTGGAGGAGCGCTGGCCATCGAGTTGTATAAGAAGGCGTCCATGGCGAAAGGAGAAAACCAAGCAGCTGCGTGGTGAGCACAAAGCGAACTATTCTTTCGCCTTTTACTAAAGAATACCGTGTGCACGCCACATCAAGCAGCATACCCTAATTTTTGAAGGGTTCTTCTCCTTGTGGAGAGGGTCCCACAATTTAAATTCAGCAAACTTTGAATTCAATCTAGATTTAGTAAGTTCGTTTCCATCATGGATGTATTCTTCATGTTTAAACTTGCAACAAATATGGTTGGGGATGTAAACATTGGATTTTTTTTTTTATCCAATGGATTGTACTGTTATAGCTAAGGGGGCTGTTTGTTTTCTGATTTCTAACGTTCTGGAACAATGACAAAAGAGTTTATTTGTTTCTTATGTGTCTCATGCTTCCGCAGAAATTTCTTTGGTTTCGATTTAGCTGAGATGGTGGCTCCTGTGATAACAAACAGCATATATTTGATGCAGTCCACAACATACATCGAGGAATCAACTTCTGCAATATGTGGGCAATTGATAAAACGATGTTGCTGTACTAGTTCCTTTTCTTCTTCTTCTTTGTTTTAGTTGAAATTTACTCGCATTCCTTTTGTGTTTTCTGCAGTTTAGGGCTATCTATCTGTCTTTAGTAGGATTTTTTTTTGGCATGCCAATTCTTGTTCTTCAATGATCTGAATGTGCCTAGATGTGTGTGTAATTCTTGAACACAGAAGAAACCATCTGAGGTGCATCTGCTTCTGTCAAAGGAGCATATTCTTCATTTCGTGCTTACCTGGTCTACCTACACTGATACAAATATACAGTACTACTACAAATGTTTCAGCCTATTCATTAGCCTCTCTCTGTCTCTCAGGATTAGTTCAAAGCTAATCTTTCTTGCAACATTCCCCCTACAATCTCAACAGCAAAAGCCACGTCTTCCTTTCTGGTTGCTTGTCTGAAATTTAACAGCACAATAAGTTGGCAATGAGCAGCTTTAGGTCACTACGCATCCGAATAACAACACTTGGAAAAGGAAAGCACGTCACACTGGTCGACTTTGCCGCTCCAATGTAATCCCTCTGTTCACAAATATAAGATGTTTTGTATATTCCAATATGAACTACATACGAACTGAATTGAGTGAATAAACACACTAAAACACTTTTACATACATTTAGTTCAGAGAAAGTTACCGTAGAACATCTTATAATTGTTAACGGAGAACGTTTTTTTTTAATTAAGACCTAAGAGCACAGAGAACTGGCTGGATCAGAAAGGCAACTAGACAAGTTTGTAATGGCATTAACTGAAAATGGATAATTAAAAGTTCAAGCTTCATTTTGCTGATGTAGGAATTATCATTATCCTGAAAAAGGCAAAGGATTATCACTATCCATTTGTATTTGAGTTGCCTAGGTATGTTGCCAGATCTCACGGAAACTAGAAGGTGGTGCATGTGCCAGTATTTTGAGGGACCTTAAATAGCAGCAGTAAAAATTATGCATGGCCCATAAGTTATACTTCTGTTGGGAAAAAAACATCAGAATAAGGATCGTTAAGTGTCGGTGCAACCAAAAAGATGAGGATGAACTGAAATTGATAAACAATGGACAAAGGAAATATGCAGAGCAAGAACAGCTTCAACTAACAAAAGAAATATGCAGATCAAGGACAGCATCAGCTAACTGTACCTCCGGTCAAGAGCACTAAATTAGTTTTCAGTAAATCTAAAAGCATGGACTTCACTCTGCAACGCACTTTTTGCAGATCAGTTTCCAAGACTAGTGACATTTGGTCATTCGAATAACATGTGACACTAGAAGTAAGCAAAATAAGCTATTTGACTTTGCAGTGAAATCTCACTCCCTTGAACACAGATGCAATCAGGCTACAGACAAGAGCACATAAGATAAGAGCATCTCCGGACGTTCGCCCCCCCAAGACGTTTTGCGGCGCTATTTTAGCGCTGCTTGGGGGTGCTTCGGCGGCGAAAACGGCTTGGGGCGAGTTTCCCCTCAGCTGCGCCCCCAAGGCGACCCTCAAGACTGACGGGGCTAGCTCAGATTCGGCCCAAATTCGACCCAAAACGGCGCAAATTATTATTTTTGGCACATATTCAGCACAAACATGGAAATATAGGCGCAGTTCGACGCAAATTCGGCATACACATAGTTCGGCACAAATACAAAAAAAACAGATCAAACTAGACATTGCCTTTGCGCATCCAAAGATGATCCACTAGATCTTCCTGCAGTTGACGATGCACGTGCGGGTCTCGGATCTCCTGGCGCATGTTAAGATAGGCTGTCCAATCTGATGGTATCTGGTGATCAACAACTGCAAGAGGCCCCTGGTTGATATATGGTTCAGAGTCATACACTGGCTCCGCTTTCTCGCTCTCAATGATCATGTTGTGCAAGATGACACAGCAATTCATCACCTCCCACATTTGATCTTTCGACCAAGTCTAAGCGGGGTACCGGACAACAGCAAATCGAGACTGTAGTACCCCAAATGCCCGCTCGACATCCTTCCTACAAGCCTCCTGGCATTTGGCAAAATGGGCGTGCTTCCCCCCTGACACAGGGTTTGAGATAGTCTTCACAAACACCGGCCATCTTGGATAGATGCTATTTGCCAGATAGTATCCCTTGTTGTACCGGTGCCCATTGACCTCGAAGTTCACCGGTGGAGCATGACCTTCGACAAGCCTGGCAAAGATATTTGAACACTGCAGGACGTTGATGTCATTGTGTGTTCCTGGCATGCCAAAGAAGGAGTGCCAAATTCAGAGATCATGTGTAGCAACCGCCTCAAGTACCACACTGCAGTGACCTTTTGCACCCTTGTACATCCTCTGCCAAGCAAATGGACAGTTCTTCCATTCTCAATGCATGCAGTCGATGCTTCCAAGCATCCCAGGAAATCCTCTTGCTTCATTCTCTGCTAGGATTCGAGCAGTGTCTTCTGCATCGGGTGCTCGCAAGTACTGTTTCCCAAAGCAGCCAACTACTGCTCTGCAAAATCTGTAGAAACAATCAAGGGCGGTGGACTCGGCCATGCGTGCATAGTCGTCCTGTTCATCACCAGGAGTTCCGTATGCAAGCATCCTCATGGTCGTTGTGCACTTCTGAAGTGAGGAGAACCCAACTATGCCGGTGCAATCTTTCTTGCAAACGAAGTAGCTGTCGTACTCTCGAAGTGAATTGACAATGCGAAGAAAGAGCTTTCGGCCCATGCGGTATCGGCGCCGGAATGTCTTCTCGCCGTGCAGGGGAACGTCGGCAAAGTAGTCGGAGTAGAGCAAACAGTAGCCCTCCGAACGGCCCCTCTCCTTTCCCTTCCGGCGACCCATTTTGGAACCTCCTCGGTGCGGCTCCTTGTTGGCACCGAACAGGTCGGCCAAGGCGGCGAGCATCATGAGGTGCTCGTCGTACTGGGCGCCGGCGTTCGCCTCTTCCTCCATCAACGCGGCGAAGAGTGCCTCGTCGTCGGAGTCCATCTCGGGGACGCAATTCGTCGAACAGGTGGGGCGCGAGGTGGCGCGATTTTGCGTCGGCGTTCTCGGCCTGGCATCCGCGCCGGCCAAACGCCGGTGAACTAGGGGCGGCCTTGGAAGAGGGGAGGCGTGGGAGAAGCAGCGGCGTGTTTTGGGCGGTAGAAACGGCTATCTAGCGGTGGCGCGGCGACCGGCGACGGCAAGGGCAGTGGGGAGAGGTGGGGGAGAGAAGTCCCTTTTTGGGTCGGCTTGGCCTGCCAGTGGGCCAGGAAGAGGATTTCGTTTCGTCCGGCGCCCCCAAGCGACCCCCAGCGCGCTGGGTTCGGGTTGGGTTCGCCGGACTCAAAATTGGCCCTATCCAGCGCTAATTGGGGTTTTGGGGGCGCGACTGGACGAAATACGTCCGTCCGGCGCTACTTTCGCCATCTTGGGGGCCTCTTGGGGCGCGGCTGAAGATGCTCTAACACATCCTACCAAGAACTCACAGATTAAACAGAGTACACACATAATTGACAAATCTACCAAAATAGGTTAATTGGGCAAAGGTTGTCTAAGTCGACAGCAATATCAAGTGAGTATCAATGAGAATGCATAACTCAACAGACAAGCGGGACGACGCGGGGCTGGCTCGGTTGTTGTCCTAGTTTTGAAAAATGAAATACTGCTATAATTTCTCAAAGCTTTTGACTAGATGGATGTCTTTAGTATTATAGATGATTTGTGCACGTATAAAAATAAATAAATTAGTAAATTAGTGAATCTATAATACAAATAGTACATTCATTTTGGCCTACTATTTGTCCCTTATTTACATAGTAGCCCGTAAATTATTGCATTTCTTTGTCAAAATCTTACACGTACATGGTGAGGATCCATATGTTACGTACGAAAATATTACGTACTATATGTTTCTCCAGTTTTTCTATCACCGAGACATGAACGCCACCGTCCACTTTTTTTTTTTTTTTGAGGGGAACACCACCGTGCACTTTTTTCTTGTAAGTCGAATACTACCATTGGCCTGGTCTCTTTTTTTCTAGAGAGAGAGAGAATGGCCTGGTGTGTCCAAAGCCCAGCGTCCGTCCTCTTCTTGCTCGGCATTTGGCCTGCTGGCTGTTGAGGCCCGCCGCGTGAGAGATCGACTCGAGCTGTCAGGAGTTTGTAGCAGCGCTGGTTTTTAGTCCCACATCGCTTGTCGATGGAGAAGCGGTAGCCAGCGGGGTGTATAAGAAGGCGTCCAGGGCGAATGGAAGAAAGCAAGCAGCTGCGTGGTGAGCACAAAGCGAACTATTCTTTCGCCTTTTACTAAAGAATACCGTGTGCACGCCATACTAAGCAGCATACCCTAATTTTTTAAGGATCCTTCTCCTTGTGGAGAGGGTTCCACAATGCAAAATCAAAAATGTTTGGAATACTCCCACAATGAAGTGCTTATTTTCCTGAGATAATCAGTTGGCTGGTTACTCATGTGGCCTTTCGTTGGATTTAGTATAAACAGTCGACGTGTAAGCCTTGTTTACCTCAGGCCCAAGGGTTGCAGCTCCGGTGCATTCCTTGCAATGCATCATCGTTGTTGCAAGGAGCACGAAGCGTGTGTTGTAAGAGCATGCGCTATATTAACCGACGCGGCAAAAGGCGCGGCGTTGTAAAAAGTATTTGGGCGCGCGGCGTTTTGCACCATCCGGAGCACCAAATGTGACGCGTCGGCTACAACATGCGGCAACGCTCGGCGCACTGCTACTTTGCTTTGTATCAGACTAGTAATTGGCCTTTCGATCAATAACAGGCTGGACGTCCGATCTGGATAACCTCCCCGCATGATTCGCTGGATTGAAGCACCGGATCCGCCGTGGTATTCACTCTTTGCTTCCCAGAACTAATAGCACCCAAAAATCACGGTGGGTTTGTTTTAGAACGTGGGTCCAGCTTAGTTTTCATGTAATTTGTTTGCTTCTATAATACGGTGTAATCAGAATTTTCCTTCAATTCCGTTGCTTCCAGTATATGCTTCCGATATTCAAAAACTTCATATAATCACGTATGTTTCCATGTATGCACGCTGCTTCCTTTCACTCCATACTTGTTACCATCATACTATTATTTACCTGTGCGAACCCTTGCCATCATATTATTTTCTAATGCTAATCGTTGCCTTCATATATGTTAAACATGCTTCCAACATAATACAAGTGATGCTTCAATTCATAGTTGTGTTTTTATTCAAATACGATTGTGATCCATTTTCTGCTAGGAAGCACGCGTAGCTGTATTTCAAAGCAAATGTTTATTACGGTTGAAGCATGAAAATGAATTACAAGATACACTAATGTATTTTATGGAGTTGATTTTTCTATTATAGAGAAATGTGTATTGATGGCCTAGCTAGTGAGCCAAATATACTTTTAACAATCGTCGAAGCACAAACAAAATAACACCGAAGCATTTCCATGGTTGCGTGAGAAACAAAGCAAACTATGTAGATGCTTGGAACCGTATTGTTGGAAACACACCATATATGATACAGAAGCACATGTATAAGCAGTAGGGAACTTAACACATAGACCATGAAGCATTGCATCATTCACAATGAAGCACGGCATTCCCACTCTTGGGTGCAGAAAACCAGTCACGCGCCTAGGAATCGGGGGGGCATATTCCAGGTAGGAAGCACCAGAGATGATGCCGACTTGAACATATAGTCCGGTAGAAGCACCGTGGACTTAGCGGCGATGGAGGAGAGGCCAACACGCCGGCGACATTATTTTGCCCTTTGATGTCCTCGCCATCACCTCCACCATCCACACCAGCCAAACCACATGGCATTGCCAGGGAGCCTCCCCGACGCCTGGTGGTGTGCCTAGCACCTGATGAAGAAGGGAACGCAGCCGCCTACATCGGCGACGACGTTGCTGTACGAACCCGGGTGTCTTGTTGGAGGGCGGCGTGGTGAAGAACTGCCATGGCCGTCAGTAGCGCCAGGGCGGCAGGGCAGCACGGTGGATAACATATCGATCGGAACAATTTGGGAGGAAACTGCTCGATCTGGAGAAGGAAGGTGCGATATTAGAGGAGGGTCGTGGGCGTCCTTATTTTCAGCTTTTTGGCCATGCGATTGAAAACAAATCGACGGGAGATCACAGGTCTGAAGATTGAAAGATACCAGACGTCTGGTTATAAGCCCACCGCCCCGCCGCCGCGAAATCCAGCCGCCTTCGGCCGATTCCGCCACCGGCCCCGCTGTTTCTCTCCGTCGCGCCGTAGATCCACCTCGCCCGCGCCTCCTCCGGCAGTACCGGCCGCTCCGCCGCGCTGTACCGACCGCCGCCGCCTCCACCGACGGGCACAAGCCGGCGCCTCCTCCTCCGCGCCGCCGCCACCGACGGGCACAAGCCGACGCCTCCTTCTCCGCCGCCGCCACCGATGGGCACAAGCCAGTGCTTCTCCCCGCCTCAGCCACCGACGGGCACAAGCCGACGTCTCCTCCTTCGCGCCGGCGTCGTCGTCTTCGTCTTCGAGCTTACTAGCGACATGGCGCAAGTATGATGCTCGCCGATTTGTGCGCAAGGTATGAACCTCCGCCGGCCGGCCGTCATGATTTTGCTCGCCGATTAGCTAGTTGTAGTTAAGTAATTTTATATGTATGTTTGTAGAGTTTATCATACGATTCATCGGATGACGAGTACGACCAAGAGGAAGAGGAGAACATATCGCTACTATTAGCATACCGCACCGTTAAGAAGCCAAAATTTGGTGGATCGGTGTTCGGTAGGCAGAAGTTGTGGAGAGAAAGAATTGAAGGCCATGAGAAGTTGATGCGGTCGTATTTCAATGAGAATCCTATATTTCCCGAAAGCTATTTCCGGCGGCGTTTTCGGATGAGCATCAACTTATTCAAGCACATCGCAACGGTGACCATGTATGATCGCTTCTTTGAGCAAAGGAGAAATGCCGCCGGAGAACTTGGTCATAGCACATATCAAAAGGTGACCGACGCCTTGCGTATGTTGGCATATGGTATACCGGCGGATCTAGTTGATGATCATTTGCCCATGGGAGAGAGCACTTATATCTTGTGTGTGAAGCGCTTTGTCGTTGCAATTTTGAGTGTCTTTGGCTCCACATACTTGAGAGCCCCCAATGCTCAAGACACGACAAGGCTTTTGGAGATCAACGCTGACCGGGGTTCCCGGTATGCTTGGTTCCATTGATTGTATGCATTGGAGTTGGAAGAATTGTCCAGCGGCTTGACATGGACAATTCAAAGGGTACAAGAAGGGTGCCACCATAGTCCTAGAAGAGGTCGCCGATCAAGAGACTTGGATATGGCATGCATTTTTTGGAATGCCCGGGTCTTGCAATGACATCAATGTTCTTCAACGATCACCACTAATGACAAGACATTTGTGAAGGTCCAGTGGTGGAGTTTGAAGCAAATGGCCACAAGTACAACTATGGCTACTTCCTCGCCGACGGCATATATCCAAGGTGGCAAACATTTGTGAAGCCGGTTATTCAACCACGAGGTAAGAAGCAAACCCAATTCCACAATGCACAAGCGGCGGCTAGGAAAGATGGAGAGAGCATTTGGGATTTTGCAAGCCCAATTTGCCATTGTGCGAGGACCGACTAGATTTTGGGATCAAGAATGCCTTTGGTATATCATGACCGCTTGTTGTTGGGATACGGGGCAGAAAACACAAAATTTTCATACCTACGGTACCCGAACCCAAGATCTATGCTATGGCGATGTAAAGTAACGGAGGGAATCGGTGTTCATACCTTTGAAGACCGAAAGAGGGAAACGTTTTTGCGAACGTGGTTGGCGTAGACTCGGAACTACGACCTCCCTGTCGTGTAGAAGACCACCACCGGCGAGGATGACTCCCGGTAAACCTCCAGCGACGAAGTAGCACCACAGGTGTAGCGCCTCGAAGAGATTATACACGTACGGTACAATCAATGTTCCTCCCGGGCCCCGAACCAGGCGAGCAGCGGAAGAAAGACGGCTACGGAGCCCGACTCCAGCAGAACGACGACCTTCCTTATGGTGGAGAACTCCAATCCTGGTGCAGACTCCAAACAAAGGGAGTCCACTTCCGGGAAGGAGAAGGAGGAAGAAGGAGATATTGGTGTGTTGGAAAAAGGGGGGCTACCCCTCCTTATATAGGCCAAGGGGGGGGTGATCCTCCTCCCCTCCCCCATGTGGGACTAAACTCCCAAAGGGGGGGGAGTGCGCCGACCAAGGGGGGGAGTGGGCCCCACCCTTGGCGCCAAGCCCAAGGGGGGAGACCCCCTCCTCCCTTAATGGGCCCCATGTGCCCATCACTACAGGAAACATGAGTTTTGCCGTCAGCTTAAGTGTTTGCCGTCAGCTTTCTATCGGGGCTGACGGCAAAGGATCATATGCCGTCAGCCGTGGGGCAAGCTGACGGCAACAATACGGCTGACGGCGTAGGAATGATATGCCGTCAGCCTTTCCTAAGCCGTCGGCTGACTGACGGCAAGAACCAGGAAAACTGACGGCAAAGGACGGCCGACGGCCACCCCTAGGCCACGTGTCCCTTCCAGCCACGAGGTAACGGCGCCCAGGTTTGCCGTCAGCTGGCTGACGGCTTAGCCTAACGGCAGACGTTGCCGTCAGCCGGCTGACGGCAAAGCGGGTCCATAACCCCCCGCCCCCCGTGGGCATACCCTAACCCCCACTCCAACCAGTCTCCGCCACCTCCCTCCCCTCACGACGCGCTCCGCCGCCGCCACCACCACCCCGGTAGGCCCCGCCCTCGCCCCGTGCAAGACCTTGCCGCCGCCGCCCCGCCCCCGTGCAAGACCTCGCCGCCCCGCCCAGGACCTCGCCACCCCGCCCCCGTGCAAGACCTCGCCACCCCAGCTCCTCGGCTCCGGTGGAAGGGGCCTCCTCGCCGGCGGCCGCCACCACCTCCTCCGCCCTACCCCGGGCAACTCCTGCTGTAACTCCTCGTCGTCGACCAGATCTGCAGGTGAGCTCCCCCTCTCCCTCTTTTCTCTGTTTTTTTTATTGTTAGATACAAGCAAATGCCAATAGAAATTGTTAGAAAAGTTATTTTGTTATTGTTAGATAAATTAATTTTTAGTTATTGTTAGATACACGCAACAATAGAAATTTGAGTACACTACACTAAAGCTTGTAACCATTAAATTATTTTAGACTACATTACATTACATTATAGCAATGCCAATTGAGTAAATTGCAACTTGGTGTTACCAAATCATAAACCATTTTAGGCAGCACCAAAATAGGTTTTCAGTAGCTATTGAGGCAACACCAAATAGTATAAGAAAATAGTCTATTGAGACATTAGAAATATTTCAAACTTTCCTTTTGAAAATATTACAACATGTAGCTTGCCTTCAACCTTCCCCCAAACCATTAAGATTATAGTATGGATATTGGACTAGCATAACATTCTATACATAGATATCATTAGCAACAACCACCTTGACAAACCCCCTTTCCCTTCCTATTGTCTCCAAATACAATGCTCGATGTATCAAGTCCTTTTTTTCAAATTGAGAAAGCATGTCCTCATATCATTGTAGTTGGCATAACTCCTAGTAGTTCTACCATCCACAATGTGATCTTCATCGTCCCCATTATTCCTTACTTGCACAAAATTGATCTTTGGGTATTTATGAGGTTGTCTCACTAGGAATTTGTGTGGTTTATTGCCACATTTGTATTTTATCACATTTTTGTGGTTTATTGCCACACTTGTATTTTATCACATTTGTGTGCCTTGCCCTCCCCTAGTTTCACCCTAC
This sequence comes from Bromus sterilis, assembly GCA_950022295.1. Lineage (NCBI taxonomy): Eukaryota > Viridiplantae > Streptophyta > Magnoliopsida > Poales > Poaceae > Bromus > Bromus sterilis. The sequence goes on from OX465600.1 coordinate 33,080,720, forward strand.
CCAAAAGATAGGTGTATAGCTAGTTCTTTCCTTCTCAAATCATGCAAGTCACGTAACCCATATGCGTCTCCCGTTCGAAAGATTCCATTTATAAATATGCATTCATTTGCATATTTATAATTGGATTCTTTCGAATTGTCCAACGTTATCCATGGACAGCCCGAGTATGTGTAGATTGGATTCATTTCCCCATATATGCTCTCCTCCGGATCGGACGCAGGATTTCGTCAGCGCCACCTTGTTGTTCTCCGGGTACACATCCTCTCGGTTTATGCTGAGACGTGTATCAGGAGAACAGCGGGGAGGTGCTGTCGAAATTTTGAGTCGGATCGGGAGGAGAGCATGGGGAAATGAATCCAATCTGCACATACTCGGGTGGGATTAGGACCTATCTTTACCTATTAGCTAGTGTGCATATGCCGTATCACCGTAATTAATTATATGCCTTCTGGTGTTAATTTGTACTAGCTAGCTAGCCAGAATGAATGATCGTGCGTGGATGTACACCGGTCACCCTAGTCAAAAAAATATGACTGAGGAATGGTTGACCAAGACCGAGGAGTTCCTAGAGGTTGCATTTAGTGCTGGTCAACCAAGAACATGGTGCCCCTGCACTAAATGTAAGAACTATTCACAACAGACAAAGGATGTAATGGGTAAACACCTGCAAATACGTGGTTTCATGCCTGATTATACGTTGTGGTCATTTCATGGCGAGTCGGCCCAACGTGACAGACATGAGGTAGTGCGTCAGCGCATTGAGGATTGTGGTACAGGGATCGAAGACATGGTCAATGACTACAACGATGCTCGTCTTGAGGACGAAGAACCGGAGGAAACTGCCAAGGCCTTTTATGTCATGCTAGAGTCTTCAAAACTCCCACTGCATGCGCACACCAAGCTTTGTCAACTAGATGCCATCGCACAAACAATGGCTCTTAAGGCACAATTCAACTTGTCCAGAGAGTGCTATGATGCGATGATGACCTTATTCGGGCGCTTTCTACCAGACGGTCATATTATGCCTGCAAACCTATACCACTCAGACAAAATACTCGGTGCACTGAAGATGCCCATCGAGCGGATACATGCTTGTGAGAAAGGATGCGTCTTATTTAGGCATGAGTATGCGGATGATAATTATTGTCCACGTTGCAAGTCCTCCAGGTATATTGTCGTAGACAACGGTCTTGGTGAGAAGACGCAGAGCAAAGTACCCGTAAACATTCTTCGGTACCTACCGATCTTACCAAGACTTCAACGGCTTTACATGCTTGAAGAAACATCAAAACAAATGACATGGCACAGAGATGGAATTAGACATGCTACAGATGAATACGGGAATTTGATGTTGACCCACCCCTCTGATGGTGAAGCGTGGAATATGTTCAATGAAATACATAAAGAAGGTAAAGCCAAAGACCCAAGAAACGTGGCACTCGCCATTAGCCTCGATGGGTTCAATCCTTTCTGTATGACGGCAACCCAGTATAGTTGTTGGCCAGTATTCATCATGCCCCTCAATCTGCCCCCTGGAGTACTTATGCAAAGAAAGCACATCTTCTTGACGTTGATAGTTCCGGGGCCCAACTATCCCGGAAAAAATATGAATGTGTACTTGCAACCACTGATGGATGAGTTGAAAGAAGCTTGGGATAATGGGATCTGGACATATGACGCAGCTAGCAAAACAAACTTCCAAATGCATGCTTAGTTGATGTACTCCATGCATGACCTGCCGGCGTTTGCACTTTTTGTTGCATGGTGCGTGCACAGAAGGTTCCCATGCCCGCAATGCAAGTCTGCTCTTAAGTTTCATTGGCTGCCGGAGGGTCGCAAGTATTCTTGCTTCGACTTGCATAGACAATTCCTGCCTCTGGACCATGGATTCAGAAAAGACAAGAAGAATTTCACCAAAGGTAAAGTTGTCGAGCACGAGGCACCACCTATGATGACGGTCGCACAAATTCTTGATCAGTTGAACTCACTAGAGCCTGATCCGAACCGGCCAGGGTATTTCTTGGGATATAATACAGAACACGCCTGGACCCACAAGCCATGCTTTTGGGATCTCTCGTATTTCAAAGACCTTGCTCTTCCACACAACATTGACATGATGCACACTGAAAAAATATATGGGTGAGGCCCTTTTTGGTACATTGTTCGGCACTGATAAGGGGAAAGATAATGTTAAGGCTAGAGTCGACCAGGAGAGTCTGTGTAATAGGAAGTCACTGAACATGCGACAACCGAAAGGGAAGAAGAATTGGGAGAAGCCAAAGGCATGGTTCAATCTTAAAAGGGAACACATGAGGGAAATCCTCATCTGGGTGAAAAAAAAGTTGATGTTCCCCGATGGGTATGCAGCGAATCTAGCAAGGGGAGCAAGTCTTGAAAAGTTGAAAATCTTTGGGCTGAAGAGTCACGATTGGCACATATGGCTTGAGCGGATAATGCCGGTGATGTTGCGCGGCTACATCCCCGAGGATGAATGGCTAGTAATGGCAGAGCTAAGCTATTTCTTCCGTGTTCTTTGTGCTAAAGAATTATCGCCTATTGTGATAGAAGAGATGGAAAAACTGGCGCCGGGGTTGATATGCAAGTTAGAGAAGATCTTTCCACCGGGTTTCTTTAATCCGATGCAGCATATGATTTTGCATCTACCGATGGAGGGATTGGGTGGCCCTGTGCAAAATCGTTGGTGCTATGCAACCGAGAGAATGCAGAAGACGCTTCGAGCAAAATGTAAAAATAAACGGAGAATTGAAGCATCAATGGCTGAGGCATTCGTTGTCGAGGAAGCGGAAAACTTCGTGACAACACACTATGCTGCCACTAATTACAGTTTGCATAATCCAAAGCCTCGGTACAATACTGGCGACCCCGAGCGACATGAATCCAAGTTCAAACTCTTTAAAGGGAGCCTCGCACCTTGTGGGGTTATGAAGACAAAGACGTTGACCTTCGAGGAATGGGGCATCATTACATTGTATATCTTGACCAACATGACAGAAGTGCGGCCATACATCGAGTAAGTGCGCGGTACATATTAATTGTTCTGCAACTTCTTGACGAGTTGTGTGTCTAACTTCTCTTAATTATTTGATACAGTCGATTCGTCGCGCAATTCTCGAATGGAGTGGCGATCGAAAAAGACTCCATCGAAGAGATTAATCTTCTTGAGAAGCGGGGAGGCGGCAATCCCGGTTTCATCTCTTGGTTTACACAAACGGTACTTCTTATATGATATACAGGCCATTTTTATTTCTTCGTCGTCTCAATACCGACTAATACAACAAGCCTTTCAGTTTCAACTTGTAGGCTAATTCAGAGTCGATGGACGATGAATTGAGACAAATCACAAATGGTTTTGACTTTAAGGTCCATACATATGAAAAATACGACATCAATGGGTATCGCTTTCGTACTGGTATGAAAGAGCAAACTATGCCCGATCGGAAAACAACGAATTCCGGTGTGTCCGCTATAGATGGAGGAGTCGAGTATTATGGAATAGTTGAAGAAATATACGAACTGCTATATTATGGTGAAAATCCTCCGAATGTCGTTGTCTTCAAATGTCATTGGTTCGATCCGAAGGACACTAGACGAACCCATGAGCATGTTGGGCTAGTTGAAATTAAACAGAAGAACCGTTTAAATGTTGCCGAAGTTTATATTGTGGCTCAACAGGCCACACAAGTTTTCTATCTTCCATGGGCCTGCCAAAGTGTAAAGAATCTCGAAGATTGGTATGTCGTCTATGACGTGCCGCCACATGGTAAACTACCTGCCCCCAATGAAGAAGAGGATTATCAACCTCACATAGACCCAGACACATATGACGGAGAATTCTTCCAAGAAACACGTGTGGCCAAAAAACATTTCGGAAAAACCTCTACGTTTGGTCAAAACATGGAAGTAGAGAATGACAATGCGGAGGAAGAGGAAGAAGTGGAACACGAAGAGGTTATCGATGATGATGAGGAGGAAGATGAAGAAGTGGAACACGAAGAGGTTACCGATGCGGATGACCTATCATTGCTTGAACGGTTACAAAAAGGCTTTCGAAATGTGGTTGACGCTGAACCCGATCCCGGAGAAGAGATCATTCATGACGACACGCGTGATAGTGACGATGATGTTTTTATTGATCCTGGAGAAGATACAGATGATCCCGACTATTAGTTGTATGCATCCCAACTTTCTTTTGTTTTTTGTATATATGAATTTGTATTATTTATTTCCTTAATGTACTAATTCATCGTTATATGCATATGTTTGTTTTTTGTATATATGAATTTTTATTATTTATTTCCTTACTTTACTAATTCATCTTTACTCCGTAACAGGTGTTGACACATGGCGAGCCGTAGGGACCCACCGGTGGAGTCTCGACCACCTCTACCTCTACGGAGAGAGTTGCTGGCGGGTATTGTCGCAGCCAGCTCTCCGCCGGCGCGTGCTGAGCAGCCTCGTGGGAGAGGTCGGGGAAAAGGCCCAAAGAGAGCTAAACCCGGTGGTCGAGGAGGTGGTCGAGGAGCAGGTGGCGCCTTAGCCGAGTCACCCACTCACAGGACAGTCTCACCGGTGCAGGAGCCACCGCCGGTGCAGTCGGAGGCACCGGAGCAGCGGACACCGCCGGTGCAGTTAGAGACACCGGAGGCACCGAGGCAGTCGACGGAGCCTCGTTGGGATGATCCTTGGGAGGAGCGTGCTCGCACGGATGATGATGATGTTGATGAGGATGATGATAGAAATGACGACGGGGCTGAGGGGGGTGAGGGGGATGATGGGGGTGAGGGGAGCTCCTCTTCCAAGAAGCCGGTGTATCAGCGTGGTATGACACGACTCCCACCACGTCCGGACCCTGCGCAGAGGACATTGATTGCGCCAGATGGGGAGAAGTAAGTTGATGAATTTTTTGTGTTCCTTGTATATATATATCATACATGTACATATGGTCCAACAAGAACTAATGTCTTTGTGTTCTTATTTTGCAGGGCGTGGAGTTACCCGGAAGGTGCTCGGAATCCGAACTACCTCCTTGGTGCCGTGCTTAAGGAGCAGTTCCCCGGGCTAGTCCAGTTGCCTGTTGAGGGTAGGGTTCCTGAGCCCGGCCTCACTTGGCCACACTACAAAGCCGCCCCGGCCCCGCCAGATGAACGCATCAACAACGTTGAATGCCGTACCAAAGCCGACATGGTGGTGGCTACTTTTTGGGTAAGTATTCTAAGCATTGCAATCATTTATTAGCGTTGAATCATTTCACTCATCTTTTCATATGTTCGATGCATTTTTCAGTGCTACTATAGGGTTGAGGAGGGGATGGAGCCGGCGGCCCAGAAGAATCTCGAGAAGGAGATAGTGAGGCTACTCACGAACACTAGGCACGAGATGCGTGTTCAGTGTGTTCGAGATTGGTACGCCAAGAAGGGCGTGAAGAAGGCCAAGAAGAAGTGTAGAAAAGTTTTCCTTAAGAAGGAAGAATACTTGGAGGTAAATTACTAACTAATTCAAATTCCTACACTTATAAGTAAGGCCTAGTTAGCTCCAACTTTTCTTTATAAGCTTATGAAGCTCAAACTTGGCTTTATAAGCTTATAAGTGTCAAACTTTTCTTTATAAGCTTATGAAGCTCAAACTTGGCTTTATAAGCTTATAAGTGTCAAACTTGGCTTTATAAGTTTATAAAGGTCAAACTTGGCTCTATAAGCTTGTAAAACTAAAAAATGATAATAATAGCTTAGTTACATAAAACTTGACTTGTACTTGGCTTAAAAAAGATATTCAATGACTTTATAAGATTATTAATTCATAGGCGCCCCCGAGATGGTGTGCAAATAAGATGGATTGCTTTGAGGCGATAGTGGACAAATGGCTCAGTGATGCGTGGCTGTCCACCCACAAAAGCGCCAAGGCTAGGCGTGCACAAATGGTAGGTGTGGCACACCACCAAGGCAATCTCAACGTCAACGAGTACGCAAAAAATGGGTATGTGCCTTTTTGTTTTAAGTTTCATGTCCTTTCATCATTAATCAATTGATTTGTTTCATGCCTTTTCTTTGCTTTTCATTGTAGGAGAAGCACCATAATCAGCCTGTGCCTAAGGGATTTCGCTCATTTGCCATGGCCCATAAGGGAAAGTACAAAACGGTGACGGCATATTCCGAGGGCGACGGTGTTGAGGCGTACACCAGCGCTGCAGCCTACCACAAGATGATGGCCTATTTTGAGGTGGCGAAAGAGCTACGCGGTCCTCAGTTTGACCCGAGCGAGGAGGAGATGGATCCGGAGGCCTTGATGATTTCTGGTGGCGGTAAGCATCATGGCAGCACCTCCATGTGCAATGGCTTCGTACATTGCCCGGAGACTGTACCTCAGATCAAGGCGAGGCAAACGAGCTCCGCTCCTGCTGTACGACCTCGCCCGCGGCCAGTGGACATTGCTATCCAGGTATAACTTTGTCTCAATTTTTCTTTCCGTTCTTTAGACTACGTAGCGATGATGACAATAATTGCTATATTGTTGAGTTTTCGCAGGACGCCATTCAGAGGGAGAGACAAGCGACACAAGAGATGTTGTCGGAGCAGCTTGCGGAGAGGGACCGACTGGCGGAGGAGAGGACCCAGAGGATACTCGAGGAGGAGAGGGCACACAATAATGCCCAGACGAAGGCCATCTATGACCTCTTCTCGGTAAGTTACTACTTTTGCATATATCCGCCAAGAATGCATATGCATATGTTTGGTTCACTTGCTAATATGCTCGAGTCCTCAAAAACTAACTCGCAGAGTATGTGGGAGAAGCAAGGTCTTACCCCTCCACCGATGCCGATGCCTATCGTTTCTCCTCCCGGAACGGTAAGTTTCTTTCAATGATCAATATATCCCGGTCTTATACCATCAAGTGTCATCATGCTTACCACATTGCAACTCATCCTTTGTTGCAGCATAATTCCGAAGCTGCATCTCACAACCCACAAGAATCTCCTAGTGAATCCCCGAGCAACCCACGTGGCGGCGCTTCTCAGCCTTGAGGTGGCCTCCGGTAAGTTACATAAAGCTCATCAATGACTTTATATGCTCATAAAGCTCAATAATGGTAGTAATAGCTTAGTGACATAAATATTTACTTATTCTTGGCTTATAAAAGCTAAAAAATGACTATATAAGCTTATAAAGCTTATACTTGGCTTTATAAGCTTGTAAACCTAAAAAATGACTTATACTTGGCTTATAATAGCTCCTCAATGACTTCATAAGCTCATAAAGCTGAAAAATGATGTTAATAGCGTAGTTCGATGAAAATTGAGTTATACTTGGCTTCTAAAAGCTCAATAGTGACTTTATAAGCTTATAAAGCTCAAACTTGGCTTTATAAGCTTTTAAAGATCAAATTAGATTTTATAAGCTTATTAAGTTCAACAATGACTTATACTTGTCTTATAAAAGCTCAATAATGAATTTACTAGCTTAAGTGGCTTATAAACCTAAAAATGACTTATACTTCGCATATAAAGCTCAAAAATGAATTAATGACTTAGTTAGATCTAAAATGAGATATATTTAGCTCTTGAGGTCTAAGAAGAACAAGTATTGTAGAATAAGAAGAAGGATAGGAGGAAAAGAAAGAAGTGAAGAAGAAAGAGGTGAAAAAGAAAGTAAAAGAAGAAAAGTTCTTCTTATTCTTACTTTTTCTCTTCTTTATTTTTCTCCATCTTCTCTTTTTCCTTTCATCTTATTCTTTTTCTTCCTATTCTTCTCCTTACTCTTCTTCACCTTACTCTTCTTCTTTTCTTCCTTTTCTTTTTTCCGTAAATAACATATGTTTATGTTTTCATTTTGCAGATTTACCTTTATGCATGGATGGATGCTCTTTGTTGTAGATATAGGATGTTAGTCTTTATATATGCACTTGTGCAATGTTGGGCACTTTTAAACTATTTGTATGAACACTTGGCATAGTGGTGGCCTTTGTAGACGCTTGTGGTTATGTAGTGGACTTGTGCGATGTTGTATATATATCATTGTTGCTGTTTTAAACTTTTTGTATGCACTAGTAGACTTGTGGGATGGAGATGACTTGTAGATACATGTGTGCACTATAATACATCATGTTGGGAACTTTTTGTATGCAATAGAGTTCTGTATATATATATATTATTGTTTAAATGCAGGGAACTAAAGAAAACAAATTAAAAAGAAAGAAACAGAGAGCTTTGCCGTCAGCAAGCTGACGGCAAAGAGGACACCTGGCAGCAACCTGTGCAATCTGGGCTGTGGCAGTGACCATTTGGTCACGGCTTTGCCGTCGACATTTGCCTGGATGACGGCAAAGCGTAGGCCGGCTGCCGACAGCCCACCGTAAGCCGACGGCAAAATGCTGACATGTGGGCCCAGGCAAGGGCTTTGCCGTCAGCCACACGGCTAGCTGACGACAATGCACGCCGTTAACTCAGCCCACGGGGGTTAAGTCAGAGCTGGCCGTACGAGCGGCTTTGCCGTCAGCCAGTACAAAAAGGCTGACGGCAAAGGCGTTGCCGTCGGTCGATCTTGAGCTGACGGCAAATCAGCTCACTGCCGACTGATGAGCTGACAACAGGTTTGCCGTCATGGAGCTGACGGTAAAGCCTTTGCCGTCAGCTTTTCATATGTTTGCCGTCAGCTTTGGCTGACGGCAAAACTCCTGTTTCCTGTAGTGCATATAGCCTTTTCCCCATTTTTTTAATTTATTTAATATGTTTTAAATATTGAATTCAGATAATTAAATAATAAAAAATTATTAAAACAATTAAACTTTATTTTGGACTATTCAAAATGTCCGGAAACCATTCTGTCCTCCTCCGGAACTATTCCGGTGATTTCTCCTATTTCACCGATTGATCCCGTAACTGTCCTATGCATCGATTGCCCTTGAGTGTAACACCCTAACGGTCGGGGAAACAACAGACATGGTCGAGACTCTTCTCATTGACCAATCACTAGTCAGTTGGACCTGGTTACAATCCTTGACAGCCCCTGCGCTTCCATCGAATGAACTTCGATCGCTTTTGGAAACCGTTAACGATACGACGTAATCCCTTTGTGCTGCGGTACTTTGTTTGTCCGAGGTTTGATCGTCGGTATCCTACATACCGTGTTCACATCTCGTTCACAACAAACAACTTCTCTCGTCCATGATCATTGCATCTCTTGTGACCTAGTCACGTCCTTGCAAGGTGTTGATGCAATATCACCGAGTGGGCCCGGAGTACCTGTCCTGTCACAAGGACTGACAAATCCCCTCTAATCTATTAACATACTCATCAACCATCTATTTCGGAATACCCAAAGTGCACCGTTATAGCCAGCATATTTCAGTCAGGCAGTGGGATACAAATCAAAGTCTCCTCATAGATGACAATTACGTATGATCATCACAGTCTAAGGACTAAGCCATACGTTACAAAGTCATAGCAACGCTGAACTATGTGACTCGATCACATTGCAATACTTTAGGTGGGTGTACGTCCATCACATCATTCCCCTTAACGATATGACCTCATTGTCAATGGACTTAAGTGTCGCCATGATCAGGAAAGCTTGATCAATCAATTGCCCAATGAGATAGTTTACCCGAGTTAAACTACGGACCATGTTTTATACTACACCTGTATTAGTATTTCCAAGTAATACAGTTATAGCACAGTATAAAACGTATTATGAACAAAACGGATATGTGACAAATATCTTTTTTAATTTGTCTCTAGGGCACATATCCAACAGTCTCCCATTTGCACTAGAGTACAAATTACACTAGTTTACATCAGGTATGTATCTAACACCAATGGTCTCTCGGTGTTCTTCAAACTTGCCCTGTGGAAGAGGTTTAGTCATCGGGTCTGCTGCGTTCAGATCCGTATGTATCTTGTGAATCCTAGTGTGTCCATCCCTGACGTAGTCTCACGTCACATGGAACTTTCGGAGGATGTGCTTGGCTGTAGAGTGAGTTCTTGGATCTTTCGCGTTATCAATGGCACCCGTGTTGTCGCAGTAGATTCCCACGGGGTCAGTGCAGCTGGGAAAAACGCCAAGCTCGATCACGAACTTCTTCAGCCACAGCGCCTCGTTTGACGCTTCGCAAGCGGCAATATACTCCGACTCCATTGTAGATTGAGCGACGACTGACTGTTTGCCGCTCCTCCAGCTAATTGCGCCACCGTTCAACATGAAAACATATCCCGTCTGGGATTTCGAGTCATCTAGATCTGAGCCGAGGCTTGCGTCAACGTAACCTTTTACGGTGAGCTCCTCATCAACTCCTCCATAAACGAGAAAGAGATCCTTGGTTCTTCTTAAGTACTTAAGGATGTTCTTTACTGCTGCCCAGTGAGCCATTCCCGGGTTACTCTGGTAGCAATTAGTCATACTAATGGCCAGCGCTAAATCCGGTCTAGTACATAACATAGCATACATGAGAGAACCTATGGCTGAGGCATAGGGCTTTGAGGACATCTCCTCCTTCTCTTTTGCTGTGGTTGGGCATTGAGTCACGCTTAATTTTACACCTTTTATAACTGGCAAGGGACCTCTCTTGGATTCATCCATTTTGAACCTTTTCAATATCTTGTCAATATAAGTGTTCTGACTCAAGGCCAACCGTCGATTAGGTCTATCTCTATAGATCTTAATCCCTAATATGTACGCAGCTTCACCTAGGTCCTTCATGGAAAATTGTCCATTCAGATATTCCTTCACTTCCTTTAAGAATTTCTTATCGTTCCCTATTAGTAATATGTCATCTACATATAACACAAGGAATGCTACAGAGCTCCCACTCAGTTTCTTATAGACGCAGAACTCTTCGACATTTTGGACAAATCCAAAAGCTTTAATGACCTCATCAAATCGACGATTCCAGCTCCGAGATGCTTGCTTCAACCCATAGATGGACCGTTGAAGCTTGCACACCTTACCAGCGTTCCTTGGATCGACAAACCCCTCTGGTTGCATCATATACAACTCTTCCTCAATGTTGCCATTTAGGAATGCAGTTTTCACATCCATCTGCCATATCTCGTAATCATGATATGCAGCTATTGCTAGTAGGATCCGAATAGACTTTATCATCGCTACAGGAGAGAACGTCTCCTCGTAGTCAACTCCTTGAATTTGTCGGAAAACCCTTCGCGACAAGTCGAGCTTTGTAGACAGATACGTTTCCGTCTGCGTCAGTATTTTTCTTGAAAATCCATTTATTCTCGACGGCCTTGCGGTCCTCGGGAATATCTACCAAAGTCCATACTTTGTTGGTGTACATGGAGTCTATTTCGGATTTCATGGCTTCAAGCCATTTCTCGGACTCGGGTCCCTCCATTGCTTCTTTGTAACTTGTAGGTTCATCCGACTCATCAGCCGAGATTGCATTCACAAGCTGTTCGTAAAACTCGGTAGGTTGACAGACTCTTGATGACCTACGGGGCATAAAAGGTTCCTCTTCATTCTCATCATGATCATCATCAATGTCATGATCGTTATGAATGTCGTTCTGGCCATTCTCTTCAGCTCCTACTGTGGAAGATGGTTCCAGAAAAATTTCCGTAGCCGTTTCTTCCAATTGGAATGATTGGTCAGTTACTTCATCGAGGTCTATTTTCCTCCCACTCAACTCTTTCGCGAGAAACTCCTTCTCAAGAAAGTGTCCCGTCTTGGCAACAAACGTTTTGCTGTCAGACTTGTTGTAGAAGGTGTATCCACAAGTTTCCTTGGGATAGCCCACAAAGATGCACTTATCCACCTTGGATTCAAGTTTGTCAGGCTGTAGTTTTCTAACATAAGCCTCACAACCCCAAATCTTCAGGTGAGACAACTTAGGTTTTGTGCCATGCCATTCTTCAAATGGTGTTGTCTTTACGGATTGGATGGTGCCCTATTAAGAATATGAACGGCAGTTTCTAATGCATACCCCCAGAATGACACAGGCAAATCAGTATGAGACATCATCGATCGTACGCTATCCAATAGGGTTCGATTACGTCGCTCAGCCACACCATTTCTCTGAGGTGTGCCTGTCGGCGTAAGCTGCGGTACTATGCCACAAGACTTCAGATGATTGCCAAACTCGTGACTCAAATACTCGCCACCTCGATCCGATCGAAGGTGCTTGATTTTCTTTCCGAGTTGATTTTCGACCTCATTCTGAAATTCCTTGAACTTTTCAAAGGTTTCAGACTTGTGCTTCATCAAGTAAATATACCCATATCTACTCAAATCATCAGTAAAGGTCACGAAGTAACGAAGACCATTGCGAGTGAGGACGTTCATGGGTCCACATACATCCGAGTGTATGATCCCCAATAAGACATCCGCACGCTCCATTATGCCATTGAATGGAGTCCTTGTCATTTTGCCCATGAGGCATTGTTCACATGTATCAAGGGATCCAAAATCCAATGACTCAAGAAGTCCATCCTTATGGAGCTTCTCCATGCGTTTTATACCAATATGACCAAGTCGGCAATGCCACATCTTCATGTGATCTTCATCATGCTTCAATCTTTTGGCCTCAATATTGTTAATGTGACACACGTCACCATCGAGATCAAGTACGAATAAACCATGCAACTCCGGTGCGTGAACATAAAACATTTCATCCTTATAAATCGAGCAACCAATTGTACCAGACTTAAAAGAATAGTGGTCTCGCTTCAAGCAAGAGCCACTAACAATGTTCACACTCAACGCGGGTACATAGTAGCAATTATTCAGAACAAAAACCAATCCCGAAGGGAGACTAAGATGCTTCGTGCCGACCGGCAAGACTTGAATCTTACAGCCATTCCCCACGCGCATCGTCACTTCATCTTTGAGCAAGCGTCTCCTATTCCTTAGTCCCTGAATGGAATTAGAAATATGAGCGACATATCCTGTATCAAATATTCAGGATGTGTTCCCGGCGCTTGTCAAGAGAAGATCAACAATGTGTATATCAAATATACCTTCGTCTCTCTTGGCGACCTTGCCAGCCTTCTTGTCCTTTAGGTAATTGGGGCAGTTGCGTTTCCAGTGACCTTCACCCTTGCAGTAGAAGCACTCCACTCCGGGTTTAGGCTTGGGTGCCTTGGGAGGAGCGGCAACTGACTTGCCATCCTTCTTGGGGCCACCTCTCTTGGCCTTCTCCCGCCTGCTTGACTTCTTGAAGTCAGTGGTCTTGTTGACCATGAAGACGGCGTGCTCCTTCTTGATCTCAACCTCGGCGCTTTTCAGCATGGAGAACAACTCAGAAGGGGTTTTGGTCATCCCCTGCATGTTGTAGTTCAGCACAAAGCCTTTGTAGCTAGGGGGAAGCGACTGCAACACCCTATCAACAGCAAGTTCATCTGGAATCTGGCATTCCAGAGCATTCAAGCGCTGAACGTAGCCAGACATTTTGACTACGTGCTCACTCACGCTGCCGTGCTCATCCATCTTTGCTGAGAAGAAGGCTTCAGAAGCCTCGTACCGTTCAGCCCTGGCTTGAGGTGCGAAGACCGCCTTGAGGTCGGTGATAATCTCATATGCACCCATCCTCTCAAAGCGTTTCTGCAGCTCAGCCTCCATGGAGTAGAGCATGCCACTCTGGACAAGGTTGTAATCATCAGTCCTGGAGAGATAGACATTCTTCTCGTCCTGACTGGCATCATCTGCTGGTGCGTCACCTAACGTGTCCTCTAGTACGTATGCCATCTTGAGGGGAACGAGGAGAATCCTCAGGGTGTGGAACCAGTTGGTGAAGTTTGTCCCATCTGTTTTTAGCTTATCTTTCTCTAGGAATGATCCTAAGTTGAACGAGGGGCGAGGTGCTGCCATCTACAAGGTTGATTCACAAGGATACATATTTAGACTTTTGTTCATAATGTGGAGTTTCAATTTAATCTCAAAATTCTAGAAAGCTCCCACTTAGATAAACACCTCTCAATTTAATTAAGTGATTATACAATCCCAGCCCCCATACCTCCCCCGATCGTCACGGCCATCAGTATGCGAACCAGGTAGGCCTCTAAGCCAATCACATCAGGCATGTGACTCGTGCTCGACCTTTCGGTCTCCTGTGTTCCAGGCCCGCATCTACATACGTCAAGCCTGCCAATCGAACCTTGATGTTAGCTGTTCAGCAAGGCCATATCTGCATATGCCAGGCTTGCCGAAGCCAACCTCATGCGAACTCCGTTTAATATGTAGGACAACTCCGGTATGTACGGAGCATCAAGCCATATGGGAGAACCTTCCACGCGGTGCCCACCAAGGGAGAACACAATGTTGGTATTGTGAGAGATGGTCCTGTTTCGTGCTACCGTCGATATATCTAGCATACTAGCATAAAACAGGAAGTAAAACTGTAAATCATACAACCTATGATCCCCCTTCATGCAAAGCAAAGTTAAACGCCTTTCTACTTTAGCTTGTGCAAGTTTTACGTGGCTGCTAGGGGTTTCGAGAGAGAGAACCGTTTCTATCCTGCGAAAAACATGCCACAACACCGTCTCCCATCCGTCTCTATTACACCCCTGTCGGGGCCCTCCGTTGCAAACATCTTCGCATCGCTAATGCAGAGAGACAGACACCCCCCAGCCACTTTATATGGTATAAGCCATATGTCAAGCGTGGAACCAGTCTCGCGTAAACGCGTAAGATCGGTCGGGGCCGCTTCATCAAACATTGCCGCAACGCTAAATGAGTACACGTGGGAGGGTAACGAATGAAGATTCGATGCCCACATCCTAGATGTGTCCTACCCGTACAATACATCTACGCATAGCTAGCTCATGATACCACTGTTGGGATACGGGGCAGAAAACACAAAATTTTCATACCTACGGTACCCGAACCCAAGATCTATGTGTCGGGACCCGGGGTTAGCGTATGCAAGTACAGTTAAGACATAGTCATATGGAGAGCCGAGAACCGCACCCACTTGTCTAAGCAGACAAGGCCAAGCACTGAACATTCTCGGAAAGCATCGTACGTGAGGGGCATCCCATCCAGTCCGGATGATCAACTGAGATGGGTCCTCATCGTCCGCACGCAAGTCAAATGATATGGGTGGTGAACTCCCATATTCAAAGACAAGTCGCCTCAACCATACTACCGACTATCTCAAAACTCTTACATAGACTTACTCCAGCCCGATCACTTAGTCGGGGTCTAGGGCGGGCTCGATCATACCACAAAGTGTGCACGATACGGAGTCTCGAGCAATCGCATATCTAAGGGCCACTTGGTGTATGAAAGACCGCCAGCCAGAACACAACTAAGGTCTCGAAAACCCATACAAAGACATGCATGTTATAAACATACACGCAGCACACATGCTTTGTATGAACAGCAGGTACCATTGCAATTCTCTACAAAGTGTACATTTTATTTATAACTCTTATAGAGTACAAACAAAGATCACATACATGTGATCCAACATTACAACACAGGCGGAAGCAAATTATGTCTGAGTACAGACAAGTTTAACAAATGGCTTAAGAAGCCTTATTTAAACACAAAGCCCTCCACGAGGGAACCAGTCGTCTGACTGGGACTAGACTAGTTGGTCTTCAGTCATCCAGCTCGATGAAGAAGCCACCTTCGGGGTCAGTGGCATCATCTAAAACATAGATTAAGCAAACGTGAGTACAAAGTCGTACTCAGCAAGACTTACATAGGAGCTATACTACTCATGCACATGTATCAAGGTAAAGGGAGGTGGGGTTTCACTTGCAGAAGTGCCAGCTTTGACTTGGCTAATCCTGAACTACGAGTACCAGACTTTGAGGTAAGAAGCGTACACGAGTCCACTACTTTCTCCAACCAATACACCACTATGGTGCCTTCCTCGACTTCCCCACGAGGAAGCACGCCATAGCACTCACACTTATCTTGGTGTGTTTTAGAAGTATCCGGTTCAAGTTATCTAATAATCAAGCTAAGCTTTCCAAGCAGTCCATAACCGCGGACGCGGCTATTCGAATAGTTTTGTGAACCTTGAAAGGGTGTACCGCTACACACACATGATCATCATTTACCGCCTTTGATCTCGACACCATTCAAGGGGTGCCAGCGAGGATGCTCACCACAACTGTTACCTCATAGCCGATCTAGTCCGAGAAAGCCGCCAACTTGGGTTGGTTACCACAATCGTGAACCCGGCCGGTTTACCGAAGTGGACCCAAGTGATGTGTGCGTGGTGCATAAGCCGGTCTCGGATGAGCCGTTCTCTCACTTAGCAACCAGGCCACTGACCTACCAGAACTCCGAACTATTGCGACATCTGGACATCGAAAGGGATGAGTTAGTAAGTTGAGAGGGGTCAGTGAGCCCAATGTGTGGTTGTACTCTTCATCTTGGATCACCACACAAGAACTCGTACTAGGGCGGTGTTCAACGAGACAACCCACTGTGTACTCCTACACAGCCTCTCATCGTTCACCTTGTATTAGGGTCGATTCACCAACACTTTTCTACCATCATCAACGTGATCATTCCCATCCTGACTCACATCACAGTAACAACATGGTATCATACTAAGCATGCAATAAGCGATAACATTTGCAGGGGCCACATGATATCAACCAACTCCTACATTTGCTAGGATTGTGCTTTGCTTACTACTGTGACAAAATGATAGGTCATGCAAAGGAATGGGTTCATCTATGCGGTGGAATCGTAACATGGTGATCATCGTAAACAATGCATAAGCGAGACATGAGAGGGAAGTGGGATTTTATCGACATGATCAATGGGGGTTTGCTTGCCTTGCTGACGAGGTTCGGGTTCGGGGTCTTCAACGAAGGGGGTGACCTCGGGTTCCGGCTCCACTTCTATCAGCAACATGACAATCATAGGATCAACATAATGTACAATGCACAATCACATGAATAAGATTGAAAGGGTGATGTTCATGGTACTGATGTGTTGAGCATTCCATTTAAATGGAGTATATTGCAAATTGAATTGCAAATTCAAACTCCACATTTGAATTCAACATTAACCAAGTTGTATGTGATATAGTTTGATCATTTTGAAACAACTTCAAATGTGTATGATATGCCTCTGATGTGTGATTGAAATGTAGCATGTTGCCATGGTTCAAGTTGCAAAAATATTTGATTTGAATTTGAATTAATTCCATTTAAATCAAATAGCAAATGCTACTGATCACATTTTAAATTCAACTCAAACAGAGTTGAAAGTTGCATATTTGGAAAGATAATTTTCTCCTGATCATTTTTCATATATTATTTGTCCAATTTGGAGTTAATATGAATTTTCTATGAATTTCCAAAGTTTGGGGTATTTTCTGGAATTTCTGGAATTCTTTTAATTCAAATATTCTCTGGAAATTCATTTAACTGATTTATTGCGCAAGTGCTGACGTCAGGGGGGGCTGACATGTGGGGTCACCTTGTCAGTGACTGGATTAATTAACCCGTGGGTTAAATTAATCCAGTGGCTTAATTAAGCCACTGGGCCCACTGGTCAGTGATCCAGGGGTCATTAGCCGAGTAATTAACAGGGGGGGTTTGGCTAACTCGCCGGCGGCTAAACGCCGGCGACTGGAGTCACGGCGGCGCTTCACGGGAATGCGAATCCGGCCACGGGAGGGGAAACGGAGGGCACCGGCTTGCTCCTGGAGGTCGTCCGCGTCTTCTGGAGGCAACAGGGGGTCACGGGGGTGCTCGGAATCGACGACGGCGACGACTCCGGCGGAAACAGAGAACCGGCGAGGTCGTAGATGACGTTGTGGTGCACGGTTGGAGTTGATTCGGGGCTCGTTCGAACGCTAGCACGTGCAGGAGTCAAACGCGTGCACTGGGGGTTCACGACGAGCACTGGAGCGAGGAGGACGACGACCATGGTGACGAAGAGCTCCTGCGTCCATGGCGGATCCGGCTAGAGGAAGCAAACGAGGGGGAGAAGTGAGGGGTTCCGGCCGTGAGGTCACCCTGAATCTATCTGGAGTGGTGGCTTGCTCGGGGAGGCGCTGGAGCTGCCGGAATTTGAAGTCGATCCACGGCGTCCGGCGATGAAGACGACGAAGCTAGCGAGCTCGTGGAGGCGTCCTGCTCCGATTCCTTTCGCAGGTCGATGAAGACGACGACGAGGAGCACGGTGGACTTGCTGGCTTGAGCTCTAGGGCACGGTGGCCACGCGGGGGCTCGACGGCGCTCCGGCGTTCTTCTCGGGCGACGACGAAACGGGCGAGAGAGGAGGGGAGGGAGCTCGTGGAGGGGGGGAATGGACTGCGGAGGCTGCGGAGAGTCTCCAGGTGCGAGAAGAAGCCACGGGGAGGCCTGGAAGCTCCTCGACGAGGACGTGTCGTCCCCAGCTAGCTCGGTGGCATTCCACCGAGCAGCTTGGAGGCGAGGGACGGGGAAGAAGACGCCTCTGCACCTGTGGGCCGGCTGGGCTGGGGTGGGCCGGCTTCTCCTGGGCGCCAGGTAAGGTTTTCTGATTTCTTTTCTATTTTTCTTTTCTGACATTTGTTCTGTTTAGCTAAAATAAATAGCTAAACATTTTATTAAATGCTGAAAACTTTTATGTGGCCTCATAATAATATGGACTAGCCACTCATAAACTTTCAACATTTTTAAAATTCAAATAATTTGAATTTTAAATCAAATAGGGGTATTTCAATAATTCCAAGGCACTGTTTGATTATTTGAAAAATCTATGAGCATGGGATGGGTCTCACATCACTTGATATGTGATCACACTCATTTATAAGACTTTTCAAAAATCTAACATGAATTTTTGGAGAAGATTTTTATCTGGACTTTTGAATTAATTCATCTGGGGGGGTTCCTTCTCCCTTTTTGATTTTGAAGTTGATTTCCTTTGAAATTTTGACATGATGCAAGAGTACTTGATCCTAGCACATTACCTAACAGAGGGTTCTGACACTATGCTATGGCGATGTAAAGTAACGGAGGGAATCGGTGTTCATACCTTTGAAGACCGAAAGAGGGAAACGTTCTTGCGAACGTGGTTGGCGTAGACTCGGAACTACGACCTCCCTGTCGTGTAGAAGACCACCAACGGCGAGGATGACTCCCGGTAAACCTCCAGCGACGAAGTAGCACCACAGGTGTAGTGCCTCGAAAAGATTATACACGTACGGCACAATCGATGTTCCTCCCGGGCCCCGAACCAGGCGAGCAGCGGAAGAAAGACGGCTACGGATCCCGACTCCAGCAGAACGACGGCCTGCCTTATGGTGGAGAACTCCAATCCTGGTGCAGACTCCAAACAAGGGGAGTCCACTTCCGGGAAGGAGAAGGAGGAAGAAGGAGATATTGGTGTGTTGGAAAAATGGGGGGCTACCCCTCCTTATATAGGCCAACGGGGGGGTGTGATCCTCCACCCCTCCCCCATGTGGGACTAAACTCCCAAAGGGGGGGTGCGCCGGCCAAGGGGGGGGCACCCTTGGCGCCAAGCCCAAGGGGGGAGACCCCCTCCTCCCTTAATGGGCCCCATGGGCCCATATAGCCTTTTTCCCATTTTTTAATTTATTTAATATGTTTTAAATATTTAATTCAGATAATTAAATAATCAAACATTATTATAACAATTAAACTTTATTTTTAACTATTCAAAATGTCCGGAAACCATTTCCTCCTCCGGAACTATTCCGGTGATTTCTCCTATTTCACCGATTGATCCCGTAACTATCCTATGCATCGATTGCCCTTAAGTGTAACACCCTAACGGTCCGGGAAACAGCAGACATGGTCGAGACTCTTCTAATTGACCAATGACTAGTCAGTTGGACCTGGTTACAATCCTTGACAGCCCCTGCGCTTCCATAGAATGAACTTCGATCGCTTTTGGAAACCGTTAACGATACGACGTAATCCCTTTGTGTTGCGGTACTTTGTTTGTCCGAGGTTTGATCGTCGGTATCCTACATACCGTGTTCACATCTCGTTCACAACAAACAACTTCTCTCGTCCATGATCATTGCATCTCTTGTGACCTAGTCATGTCCTTGCAAGGTGTTGATGCAATATCACCGAGTGGGCCTAGAGTACCTGTCCTGTCACAAGGACTGACAAATCCCGCTCTGATCTATTAACATACTCATCAACCATCTATTTCGGAATACCCAAAGTGCACCGTTATAGCCAGCATATTTCAGTCAGGCGGTGGGATACAAATCAAAGTCTCCTCATAGATGACAATTACGTCTGATCATTACGGTCTAAGGACTAAGCCATACATTACAAAGTCATAGCAACGCTGAACTATGTGACTCGATCACATTGCAATACTTTAGGTGGGTGTACGTCCATCACATCATTCCCCTTAACGATATGACCTCATTGTCAATGGACTTAAGTGTCGCCATGATCAGGAAAGCTTGATCAATCAATTGCCCAATGAGATAGTTTACCCGAGTTAAACTACGGACCATGTTTTATACTACACCTGTATTAGTATTTCCAAGTAATACAATTATAGCAAAGTATAAAACGTATTATGAACAAAACGGATATGTGACAAATATCTTTATTAATTTGTCTCTAGGGCACATATACAACACTTGTGTCATCATGCATAACATTATTATAGAGGATGATCGTGGGAAATATGTTGATCATAGACACTACGAGTTGATGGGGGTTCCCGTGCAAGTGAGGAGGTCCGCACATAGAATTGCTCAGTTCATTGCCTCGTACCATGCCATTCGCTCCAACGACACACATGATGAGCTTCAAAAAGATCTCATGGAAGAATGGTGGAATTGGAATGGACAACAATAGTTCCATACTTGTTGTATTTGTTTGAAAACTATGTGTTGTATTGTCTCAAAACTATGTTGTATTGGTGTATGTTGGTCCGTAAACTTGTTGTATTTGGTGTGAACAATTTCATGTACTTGTTGTATTTGTTGTGAACAATTTATTGTATTTGTATGGTACATTTTATTTGTAAATTTATATGGTTGTTTGATCTTGTTTGATGCATACTTGTGTGTGTTTGTTGTTTGCGCCGCGCTCCGTGCGCTGCAAAATGGAGCATCTGGCGGAGGTGCATTTTTACCGCGTCGGCGCGCGCTGCAAAATGGAGCTTCCGGCGGGGCAAATTCCAGCCCAGCGCGCGCCATCTGTTTACAGCGCGGCGCAAGCGAGGTTTAGCGCGCCGATTTTTAGCGCGCCTGTTGGAGATGCTCTAAGCGCGCCCAACCATGCTCAGCATCATCGGACCTTGCAACAACACATGCGCCCTCCTCATCAGCGACCAAGGGAGGTTCCGGTAACGGAAGTGGCGGCTACCATCCGCAAGATCGTCGCGAGTCAGTCGTTGGACACGGCCTGCCGCCGCCGACCTTGCAACAACGGCGGTGTCGCAAAGCAGTATAACCGGACGCCACTCCACAAGATACTCGTAGAAACGGTCCACAATGTTAATGAGGTTGCCAGTGTAGAGGGAGATGGGCTCACATGGCAGGATCAAGGAGAGATTGGTACGAGCTTTGGCAGCCGCGCAACAACGACCAAATGAGCAGCCGCGCCCCTTTTTTTTAGATGTAATTGTGCTCTAAGTACAAGAACTCGGCAGATGGGTTCACTTTAATACAACAACTTTGAAAATCTACGGTGAAGGTAAAAAAACTTGGCTTTAATGATTATTAGAGATACAAATCATTCCTATGATAACATATACACTTATGTATGTATACCATATGTACTTGATTGTCACCAACTTTTACTTATTTAAAAAGGACCTAAGGAAAAGCCACGATCTTGCTTTTTTTATTAATAGGATTTTATTCATTAAGGCCGGCGGGTGACCACAACACGCCGGGAGTAGTAGCCCTGCTGCCGCACAGTAGGGGGTAGTAGCTCGGAAGGGTCGAACTGTAATGTCCACCGTGTCCCAACAAGGGCGCGAATGACCTCTCCCAGTTGGGTGTCGTGGTCGTCGGTGGGCGGCAGAGGGTGTGAGGGCGGTGGGAGCGTCTCGTACCACGGCATCGGGGGAGTCGGTGGGAGCAAGGAGAGGCGGGGGAGCATAGACGGCGATGTCAGGCTTGGCGGGCATTGCGTCAAGCATGTCACCGAGCCTCGGGCACTGTCGACGCTCCTTCTGCTCGGTCTCCTCAATAGCCTTGAGAACCGTGTGCGTGTGTATATCTTAGTTGGCATCCACGTGTCTGCTTGGAGGCGATTTGTACCTCGGATGTACATGGAGGCCAAGTTTATGTACCTGGGATGCGTGTTTTTAAAGTTTTTTTATTAAACTGATCTCACTTGTCAAGTTTATGTATGTGACATGCAATTACCTCTTTCTTGTATGGCTGCCGAAGAAGGTGGATGGTGGGAGGAGATGGAGTAACAAGCGTAGTGATAGATGGGGACGGGGAGGGCAAGAGTGGACAGAAGATTCGGGAGAGGAGAGAAACCGGTGTGTGGGCCTATGAGACGGGTGTCACGTGCATGAGGCGGTCCACGCATTGAGTAAAATAAATTGATTGAATAAAATATTTCCCTCTTTTCTTCGGTATTATAGGTCATGATACTTTTTTTCTATTGTGAGTCATTTAGTCACTGAACCCTTGCCGCCGGTCATCGTATATGCTTCTCGTCGTCGCCAGGGCACGTCGTCGACCAAAGCCCATGTAGTGTCATCGTCGTCGGGGAGGTTTGGATCGAAGGGCCTATTGTGGAAGAGGTGGACCGCTACCATGAGACGATAAGGAGATATGTTCTTGAGTGGCGGTCTTCATCAAGCAGTGTGCGTCGACGACATTGGTGAAGCTGACGATAGCCCGAGTGATCCAACATGAAGATCTACATCAGTGGTTCAGCCCGGCTGGATCATGTGAGACGATGGCATCAATGCACATGTTTGGACGACAACGATCTCAACATCATATCCGAACTTATCGTACAACTACATGGTGTTTTTCCAAGTTTTATTAAGTAGTCTTCGGTTTTGTTTGGGGCGGCGAAGCAACGACATTGCCCTAGGTAGGAATAATTTTCTCCCCGTGTGTTTTTCACCGACGGAGGGCGTGTGAGTTGTCTTTCCAACGGGTCCTCCGGGACACTTTTGGTTTTGGTTTTTGATGAACCCGTCCAATTCGATCGACTCTACATGGTCTTCGGAGTTTCTAACGGTCCTTATCAGCATTTTTTCTCTCCGGGGTGGCGATTTACTTCGCAGATCACGACCGACAACGTCTCCTAGTCTCAATCGATGAATTTTTGGTCATTGCTTCTACAACATCATGGGTTTCAAAATATTTGCTCCAACGAAGTGAAGGGTCAGAGAAAGCATCAAGCTATGCTCACGTTGTGCCATCACTGGATGCATGAGAAAGGAGACTTCAACATTCCTATGATTTTGAATGTAATTTTTTCTGTAAGGATGTGTTTATAAGGGACCTATGATAATATATGGACTTATGACTTTTTAATAATATAAGGTAATGTTACTTATCATTGGCACACATCTTGACAATAAATCACATCAGAGACATATGTACACCTCTCCCAATGCATCACATCAGAGCACCACCACATATTCGCAATATATCACATCATAGGTACATAGACATAAACAACATATTTCCCCGTTTACTTTCATGATATTTCCGTCCCGGAGACCTCATTACAATGCCACTAATCTAGTACATGTTCAATATCAAATTCACAACTAACTTTCCAAGACTAGGAATAACAAATCAAACTAAAGAATCCACGATAACAACAAAATTTCACCCGTCAGGTTGCTTCAGTAGACACGAAATCTAGCTCGGCCAACCATAACGGAGACACCTACAGGCTACGCAATCGCGCTTTCAAGACCCACCATCGTGATATCCTTCATCCTAGCCATCACCTGCACCATCAGCGGTCTCTTACTCAAATTCAGGCCGATGCAGGACCTCGTGACGTCGCACAATGCGCGAGTAGTTTCTTAATTTAAGGAAACCATGCTCAAGTCGATCCACTCTGTGTCATGGTAATATTTATGATAGTACACTTCGAGAGCACTAGTGAGTGAGGAATCTTATCTTTGTGATACATGCAATGATGTACGTAAATTATACAGGTTCAGATCATCGACGATGGAGGTAATACCCTAGTCCCGTGCGGTGTTGTTTGCTTCTTCAGCATAAGAGTACAAGTGAATGTTTAGCCTCAGTTGTTTTCCCCTCCCCGGCTTATATAGAGTGCCCCAGCAGGGGTCTCATAATGGTTGGTTAATGCAAAAGTTACAGTCGGTTGTGGCCTAACTGCATCGTGGCTATTAACTGCTTGTTAACTGTCGTATTCACTACTAGAAACTGACTATCTTTGGCGCTTTGTTTTGACTTTATGTGGCGCATATGGGACGAGCATAGAATCGTCGCCACTAAAATTTAAATTATGTGGCGCATGTGGCCGTGCGCCACATAAATACATGCACGACAAAATTCTCAAAAAATTCCAAAAAAAATCAATAAATTAAAAAAAACTAAATAATTCAAAATAAATTTAGGAAAGAAAAACCAAAATAATTTGGAAAAACCTAATTATTTGATATTTTTTCCAATTTTTTAACTTTCTCCAACCAAAACACGCTTAACTTTTAAGTTTTATTTAGTTCAACTACCCTTATGCTACTCAAGTTCTTATCGATATAAGTATCATATCAACCCTCTTAAGCCTTGTATGTGTATATATATGTGTGTATTTAAATTTTCAAAAAATCAAAAACTTCAAAAGGAAATCCAAAAAAAAACCAAAAAAACCGGAAACTAAAAAAACAAATCCAAAAACTTTAAAAATTACAAAAAATTAAACATTTTAAAAAATAAAACTTTTGAGATTTTTTCCCTCTCATGCATGCCTACCCCCAGATTCTCGAAATTCCAAAAAGGAAAACGTTATTTGAAAAATAAGTATTTTTTCTACAAAATAAAAAAATCAAACTTATTTAGAAGTTCAAAATTTTCAAAAAATTGAAAATTAAATTTTTTGGCATTGATGATTTTGTGTTTTTTTTATTATTTTTTTTACTTTTTTGAAACTTTTGTGGCGTATATACAACAATAGAAAGCAACATTTATGTGACGCACATCGTATATGCGCCATAGAAAGGCATATTTTTATGGCGCACATAGTACATGCGCCATAGAAAGCCACATTTATGTGGCGCATTTGATTTTCGTGCGTCACAAAATTCCAAATTTCTGTGGAGCATGCAAAAAAATGTGTCACATAATGCATTTTGTGACGCACGAAAACCAAATGCGCCACAGAAAGGCATATTTTTATGGCGCACATAGTACATGCGCCACAGAAAGTCACATTTCTGTGGCGCATTTGGTTTTCGTGCGTCACAAAATTCCAAATTTCTGTGGCGCATGCAAAACAATGCGTTACTTATTTTTTTTCTTGTGAAGCACCCTCTTTTCAGTGCGCCACATAATGCATTTCTATCTGTAAGCAGTTTTCTAGTACTGATTTAACCGGATTAATCATTGTGTAATCAATGTCTTTAATTCCGCCGGGCATGGACTGACTGCATCGTAGCTATAATTGCTTGTTAACTACCGTATTTATCTGGAGTAATCATTGCACAAATGAATGTCTTTAATTTCAACATGAAGTAGTGGTTGATGTGGTCTTCTGTCGGGACCGAGACGACTAACTCTGGCCTTCGACTCTTCGTCTTTGGCTAACTGGAGGAGATCATCAGACTTGATGAGTCTTAGTCATTTGGATGATTCATCCTCTTCTTATCCTCCATGGGCTGTCACTTTCATGGGTCTGGGCCTTTAGTAAGGTCAATAGTATACTTGGGCATATCCCTCATTTGTTTCCCTCTCGATAGCCCCGGATTCCATTGAGGTCTTGTACGTTTGCGATTTGGTTGAATGAGTTTCAACTGATCGTCGAGCTCGAAACTTGGACAAACTACATGCTGATAGACCTTGGTGGACTTTTCGGATAGTCGCAAAGATGTTTGAACCAGTTGATGGAAATTATTGATGGTATCCTTTTTTCGATATCTTGTCGAAAGATTATGGCTCACTACTCGACCGTGGGTGTATCATTAAATTTTGAGTGACCGATTATAATGCTTGAGCTCCAACGGATCGAGTGTCGCAAGTCAATATCATTTGGGACGAACTTCGATCATTTTTTTCTTAGGAACCAAGTATGTGCACTCGGATAGTCGGATGTTTGATTTCTTGAAAGAAAGTCGAGCGAATCCGCTTCAAGTGTTACACACTCGGTATTATTCGGATGAGAGTTCACCCCAAACACTGTGTTACTTGACCCATGCTTCTCCATTGCTCGTTCGACTACCATAACTTTCGGGTGGAAGTCAGAATGGTGAATGATGTCATAGTGAATCTTGATATATCATCACATCATATCTTCTGCGTGTTGTCATACCAATCTTTAACCATTTGAAGAGTCATGTTGCCTTGGTTGTCATATCTCAGAACCAACTATCACTTCACATTTGAGTGGATTTTTTAATGACGGTGTTTCGAATTCTTGCGCAATTATCTGGCGGTTTTAGCCTCTTAATGACGGTTGTCCAATGGAGGGTAGTTAACAGTCTGTTGGCTATAAAACCCCATTTCGTGAAGAGATAACACATTTCCCACTTCTTTCACCTTTTTTGTGCTTGCGGTTCTTCTTCTTCTGTCGATCCAACTTTCTTTGATTTCTTTTGATCATGGCGTCCACCTGCAAGCTGGAGCGGCTGAAGCCCTCTAGCTCCTTCATTGTGATCGAGAGCTCGGGCCATGCGTCGGAGGAGTGGGAGCATGGGGTATGGCTCCCCTCCCTCGTCAACGAAGAACTTCTAACGGTGTACATCAAGGACATGCGTTTTTCAAGAACGGGGTGGCGAGTGCCCAATAAAATTGTACCAACGATAATTATGAAATACATGTGCCATAACAAAATTGTTGAAAAGAAAAATTTATCTGATAACTAATTAAGACTTGAAGGACAAGCCTGACCCATGAAGCATATCCTCCACAATGGCATCAAACCGATGCGCCATCTCCGGCGTCATATGGTTCATCCAATCCCCTACCACCCCTTTTCTAAAGAAGGATGTGTGCGGGAACTTGGCAAAGAACCCGTTAGCGCCTGTCTTGTTGGCACTGACGCCCCTTAGCGTCTCGATGCTGCACAACTTCACGATGTTTGCCGGTAGCCCCGCCGCCTCCTCGGCCGCAATGAATGGCACCTCGAGAAACCGTGCCAGCGCCCTAACTGTGCCCACCGAGTCGTGCAACATCTCCTCGTATCGCAGGAAGAGGACCCTCTCCGGGGTGGCTTGACTCGCCTGCCAGTAGCCGAGGATGTGGTCCCAGATAGAACCGTTGGAGTGTTTTCCCTCGCACGCATTCTCAAACAATTCAGAGAACGAGTACGTGGTGTTGTCCGTAGTTGCGGAGCTTTTGTAGAAGTGCCATAGGGAAACCAACATATCCTTGGGCTCCCTGAATACATGGATACATATATATTAAACCGGTTGATGGTTTCAATAATTGGAAGTCGGGCTCTTAAGCCTTTTCTCTAACCTTTTTTCTCTAAAAAAGAAGTAAAACGAAGATTAACGCCGCCTGCCATTGTTTCTGTGCACCTATGTTGCTGGTTGTGCGAGCATGTCCCTATCAGCCATGTTAAATTGTCATTTATATTTCAAACCGCTCTACTGTTAGTGTTAATCCCTCGTAGTCGTGAAGATTAGGATGATGTT
Organism: Bromus sterilis; assembly: GCA_950022295.1. Classification (NCBI taxonomy): domain Eukaryota; kingdom Viridiplantae; phylum Streptophyta; class Magnoliopsida; order Poales; family Poaceae; genus Bromus; species Bromus sterilis. Next base: position 33,108,451 of record OX465600.1, read on the forward strand.
TGGGGCCGACTGTGAATGTTTTCTTTATCTGCCAGCGGGCAATTTCTGTAGATATAATAATCTAGGGTCTGTCTACGTCTTAGTCGACTGAGACTTCTCAGTCGACGGCTGACATCACGTTTTCTTATACGTCTTTTTCTACTGCTTGTTTTATTTATTTGTTAATTAGGCTGGTTTGTTGGTTTCTTTGTTTGTTTATTTTTTATAGGCTTTTGTTTGTTGGACCGTCCAGCCTGCAGCCTAACATCAATACAAATTTGTACAGATTTTTTGTTTATAATTGTTCAGCTTTTCAGCTTCTGAACGATGCATCAGTAATAGAAAAAAATAGCAAACAAACTGTGCTCATACCAGCTTGACACATTATGCACGTATATGTGTAGCTGGAACATAGTAACAAAAAAACGCCTGGCCGGAGCAACGTCAGCATGAGCATATGGTCATAAAGTAAATGTGTGCCTAGTCTAAGTTTAAGTCAACTGACATTATTATAATTTGATTAGGCTTGTTAACTAGTTTTTGTTGTTGTTTGTTTGTTTGTTAATTTGATTGAGTTTTATTTTGTTTGTATGATTGGGCTTGGATATGAACTTTCCTACTTGTTTTTTTACGCATTCGAATAAGCTATTGAACAAAAAAGTTACAGACTAGACCCAACAAACGTATATAGTTTCTTTTGCCTTTTTAATAAATAAAACATGTCTAATATAATAAACTAAAATATAATAAAAAATATATCAATGGACATTGTCATGACATCATTAAGAATTAGCGTCGTCTATGGCCTGACGCGTAGACGACCTGAAAGCTGACACCACTCAAATATTTTAACTGGGACATTTCCGAAAAAAAATCCAGTTGCAGTTGGTATATCTGGGTTGCAGTTGCGACCTCGTTGAGAGGGTTGCAACTGGGACATTCCGAAAAATAAAAATCCCAGTTGCAGTTCGTATATCCGGGTTGCAACTGGGACATTCCAGGGGAAAAAATCCCAGTTGCAGTTGGTATATCCGGGTTGCAGTTGCGACCTCGTTGTGAAGGTTGCAACTGGTACATTTTGGGAAAAAAAATCCCAGTTGCAGTTGGTATATCTGGGTTGCAATTGCGACCTCGTTGCGAGTGTTGCAATTGGGACATTCCGGAGAAAAAAAATCCCAGATGCAGTTGGTATATCCGGGTTGCAGTTGCGACCTCGTTGTGAGGACGGCAACTGGGACATTCCAGAAAAATAAATCCTAGTTGCAGTTGGTATATCCGGGTTGCGGTTGCGACCTCGTTGTGAGGGTTGCAACTGGGACATTCCAGAAAAAATAAATACCAGTTGCAGTTGGTATATCTAGGTTGCAGTTGCAACCTCGTGGTAAGGGTTGCAACTGGGTCATTCCGGAAAAAAACATATAGTTGCAATTGGTATATCCGTGTTGCAGTTGCGACCTCTTTGTGAGGGTTGCAACTAGGGCATTAATTAAAACAAAAAAAAGCACGGCCGAAACAAGCCCAGTTGAATCGGTGCTCGATAAGAAAAACAAAACAAAATGGGTTGGTCGCCTCTTTTCGGGCTGATGACGCTCAGACCTTCTCTCCGCGCGAATCAAAAAGCACGCTAGATAGAATGGCTAATAAGTCGACTAGGAAAACCGAATTATTATATTAATTATTTATCAGAAAAATAATTTTAAAAAATGTGAGAAATGTTGTTGTTGATACGAACAACTAACAAAAATATAGAAAAAATAGCAACTCGATATGTTGCAACTTCAGGTTGATATAAAAATCTAGCTAAAATGACTTTTTTAACTAGAATTATTTTCGCCAGTGACACTGAAAAAATACGTAGTAAAAAGAGTGCGTTTGTTTCCCGTAGTAAAAATATGTATTACTACTTATTTTTATTCCCGTAATAAAAATATGTATTACTTATTTTTATTCCTGTAGTAAAAATACGTATTACTTATTTTGCCAGTGGCACTGAAAAAAGTACAAAACAAACAAATACATATTACTAATTGGAGCACGGCAAGCTAAGGACGAACACTGGCAGTGTCAAAATAAAAGAACGAACGTTGGCAGTGTCAAGAAAAAAAAAGAACGAACGTTGGCTGCCTCTGCTCTCCTCTTGTCCCGTCGCTGAACATGGGCCAGTGGCAGAATTGGTATGCCCCCAATCAAAAACAAAAAATGAAAACATGGTGTAACACCCTCAGTTGCTGTAACAGTAATCATCATCACTGTTTGTTAATCACTGTTATCCCCTGTCCCTAATCAAACTTTGCTTCTGCTCTTTTCAAACCATGCTGGTTAGTAATCAAAACCCTAATCTCAATGCATCTTCCTCGTCAAGAAACTATACCCTAGTTGAAACTACTTTGAATGAAAATTAAAACAAATGGGTTCAAATAAAGTTGTTCCATAAATCCTGAAACCATTTCAGTAAATTGCCTAAAATCATTATAATCATGTTGGACCAACTTTGTAAATTTTTGAAGTTACAGAAAATTCCAAACAATTCAAACAGTAGGTTAAAACCCTTGTTTTGGGCATTTAATAATTAAAAGAAATATCTAATGATTTTATTTTGCTGCAAAATCTTTTGTGGCACCTCAGTAATATGTAACCCTAATTTACAAACACCAATAACCTTTTACAAAAATGCTAGGGTTGATAAATTAATTACAGGAAAGAAATAGAGCAAACAGAAAACAAAACAAAATAAAAAGGGACTTAAAGCTCGCCTGGGGCGAGGCCCACCTCAACCAGCCCACCCTGGCCCGTCTTCCACCTCCCACCTGCCCCCATCACGTCGGCCACCTGCTCGACGCCGTGGCGCAGCCGTGGCCATGGGCGCCGCTGGAGCCCCCCTCCCTCACCTGCTCCCCCCTGTAGCACCAGTCGACGTTAAGCCCCCCCTGCGCCCCCTGGACAACCCCCACCCCATTTCCCCTCCTCCTCCTCTCGCCATCGTCGGGGAAAAATTTCCCGAGCGCCGTCGTCGCCGTTGCCGTGGCCGCACGCGGCCAACGGCCACTACCGCCTACGCCACCGTGTCCAACCTCTGCACCGTCGTCGTCTTCATCAAGTCCAGCAAGGAATCGAGTCGGGAGCCCTCCCTCGCCTCGCCCTCGTCTTCGTTCCCCGCTCCGGCCGCCGCGACCTCGTCGTCGATTCCGGCCTCGTCGCGCCTCCCCCAAGCTTGCTTCCCTCCCCTACGCCTCCGTCGTGAGCTCCTCTACCTCCTCCTAGCCTTCCCGTGGCCTCCCGTTCGCCGTAGCCTCCCGCGCCATTGGAGCCGTAGCTCCTCGCTGCCGGCTGTCGTCGCCACCGTGGTCTAGCTCACGCTTATGGCGCGCCAAGCGTGCCGTTCGGCTTAGGACGCTCCCCTTTAGCTCACGCGCTAGCGCATGCTCGAGTTCTCGCACAGAAACGTCGTCGTCGACTTCGCAGCTTTCGGCCGCCGCCAAACCTCGACGCCGGCACCGATTCCGGCGCCCCCGGGGACAAACCTTACCACCATTGGACGCGGTTTCCTCCCAGCTTTCGATTGCGCCCCTCCCCCCCCCCCCCCACGCCCTCTCCCATAGCCTGTAGCGCGGGCGCTGCCGACCTCGCCGGCGACGGGCTCCGGTGAGCCCTCCGGTGAGGATGACAGGCGGGCCCCCCGTGTCAGCCAGCTTAATTAGGGGTTAATCAAACCCCTGGGCCACTGACAACGGGCCCCACTCACTAACCCCCCGGCTAATCTCTTCTTAACTTAACAGAAAAGTTAACCCCCCCTTAGGCACTGACAGGTGGGTCCCCTCTAAATAATTAACTTAATGTTTTAGTTAATCTAATAATTAAAATTGAGTCACTGGCAGGTGGGTCCAGAGGCATTTTCTGATTTAATTAAATGTTTTATAAATAACAGAGGCTGACATGTGGGTCCCACATGTCAGCACTGTTCTGGATAATGTTTTGGATAATGTTTAAATAATAATAAAAGAAATCCAGGAAATCATTTAAATTGATTTAAACTTTGAAATTCAATAACTTTTAAACCGTAACTCGGATTCAAAAACTTTATACATGAAAGTTGATCAGAAAAATATAACGAATACAAATACACTATCCGTATGTCCACCACACCCCTCTAACACAACGAACATCGAACATTCCCCCTCCGGACCGACTGTCCGATAAATCATCCGGTACTGTTAGAGTGCCCGGATGAATTTATTCCAAACACGAATGTTTCTCGGAATAGGTCAACTAGCACGGATACACCCCCTTATGTTGTTCCGGTAACCACGACACCTCCGGCTTGATCCTTCCACCTCCGGACACCCTGTCCAGTAATCACCCGGAGCCGGTAGTTCATCCCCAGATGAATTTCCGTTCCGAGCAATGTGCATTGCACTGCGTTAGAACACCGTTAATATTTCATCTATCATGTCATGCATCTGTTTGTACATGCTTGTTGTGTATTTACTGTTTCTTCCCCCCCTTAATCTCTGGTAGACCCCGCTGCTGCCGTCGACTACACCGCTGCTGAGTACGACTACGTCGTCGACGACCCTACTACTACCGTCGAGCTTGCAGGCAAGCAGAGCCATTCTCTTCCCCAGATATCGTCTATCTTTCCGTACTTTTCTTGCACTAGGCAATTGTTACTGCTGCTGTTACGAGTACAATCCTATTCAATTGCATAGCCTGATTTTGTCGCCCCTTGATGTGCCTTCCTTTATCCTATGCTGCCTATTATTATTATTATGCATTACCCAGCAGTGAGCCCTGCGCATTGTTAGCTAGGATTAGATAGAGGGCCGTGATCACTCGGGGGAGTGAACGCGAATACGATTATTATAACTGCACAGGTACGGTACAATGCAGACACCGTCCTAGGCCCCTATCTGGGTTATGCCTAGTCACCTCAAGTGTGAGCTATCAAGGAGTAATCCTTGTACTCCACTCGAGGCTGACTTTGTCTTGCCGCCATAGGGTCCTGTAAACGGTTGTCCTTCAGGTGAGAAGTCGGGCGACCCAACGGTGCCCGCGAGAGGTATTGCGACGGGACGACAGGGAGGGTACGACCAGTGTACCGGTGTGCTTGGCCCCTGATCGTTGGCCGCGAGAGTTACCAAACTACGAAAGTCGAGCTCCTCCGGGAGCACACGCTAGACAAGGTAAGGAGACGGTTCACCTTGTTGGTAACCGCAGTGACTTGGTGGGAAGACAGGGCAGGCACCGATGTACTGGTGGTCCTGGCTGCTGTCGTTGTCCGCGGGTCAGTTAAGTCGAGGCAACGATAACAGTTGTCACGCAGGTTAATTAAAATGCAAAATGGTTCAGTGAATGTCTTGAGTTGGCTATATGCCATGTACGCACTACCTACCCGTGGGAACTACGAGTTATGGGCTCCTCCGCTTCTTAGTGTCGTCCGAGGACTCTTCAGACGTCAGCAGTACCGCGGCCTGCGCCGGGAAGTGGTGTTGTCTTATTTGCCGCGGTAGTGTGATTTGTATTTGCTTTGATTTAACTTCACCGGCCAGCCTCGCACCGTGCAGGAGTACGTCGGGGTTAGGGTCCAAAGCCCTGCGTACATAGGATATAGTCCGGCGGATGACCTCTCTGTTGAGTTTGAAAGATGGGCTATGAAGTGTCGGATAGCCTCGGTGGAGCGTTCCCTAACAAGGTTCCCGCCACCCTGGAGATCCGTGCGTGTAGCGTAACACAAGTGCACCCCTGCAGGGAAGATTAATCTATTCGGATAGCCGTGTCCACGGTAACAGGACGCTTTATGCTGAAGCTGGATCTTACCACTAGAAACTATTAATATTAAACTGTATGGTTCCGGGTTCTCTTCCTCGCGGGGATGTCGAGGAGGTGAACTCGGAGGCATTGTTAATTATTACAACTTATTATTATTCAATGTTGCAGCAACTTCTGCTTCATTGTTACTTTATGCTTTATATAAACTGTTGGCTGATTCTTACCTCATGCTGCAAGACATCGTCGGAAGATGCTAGTCTTCGATAAGCCTAGCTTCTTACCCTTGCTCTGAATTTCTGACTTTCAGTCCACTATATACAACCTCTTCTTTCCGTTGATACAATGCATAAGGCTTAGTAGCGGACGTAAGACTCGCGGGTATACCAGATACTCACCTGCGTTATTTTCTTTACTGTTTTGCCTGATCGGCCGCTGCAGCCGACGTTGAAGCCCAGGAGCAGGAGTACCCCGGAGGCGCCTACTACGACGTCGAGTTCCCCGTTGACCAGGAGTAGTTCGGTGGATCCCAGGCAGGAGGCCTCGCCTTTTCGATCCGTATCTCTGATATGATTTGTGCTAGCCTTCTTAAGGCAAAACTTGACTAACTATGTCTTTACTCAGATATTATGGCCTGTATGACTTATGTATTTGGGTCCGCGTGACCCCCTCTATTGTAACATATTTGTTTACCCTTTTGTGTTTAGTGTTATGCTGTGATATTATCACCGTGGCACCCTAATCTCAGTCGTGTACCCTGTGTGTATGATTACTGTACACGGTCTGATTTTGGGGGCGTCACACATGGGCCGGTCGTTCTTAGCGGGCCGACAAACAGGCGAACAACAACTCTTAGCGCACGAATCTAAAAGCAAGGACAAATTCAATGGCGGATCAGTCGACTAAGACTTGGTCGACCGAGTTTTAGCAAAACCCAATAATCTAATTGGCTATCAATACATGGTGACAAAAAGTAACCACCACCTCGCCAAGAGCCCACAACCCCACCCTCCCCTTGAACGGTGCCTCCAAGATGGACCGAGAAGCCAAAGGTGACGCCGCCGATTGGCCAAACAAGGCCAAGGCTTTCACCTAGGGATCTTCTGGGAGAGAAGGAGGGGCCCGACAAGGAAGCCCGACACGCCATCAAGAAGGAGATCAACACCGGAGACCCGCCATAATCGGGGTTGATGCGAGGTCGATCAAGGGGTTCCCCCATTCCAGGGCGTCCGCCATCCCAACCTCATGTACTAGATCTGGCGGTCCAAAACAAACAAAAATATATCGACGAGGGATGACCAAGTTGAGGAAGAGGAGACCGGGTAACCGAGCAGCCGAGGCCGCTGGAGCAACCCACATCAGCGATGAGCCGCCATCGCCCTACCGCTTCCCACATAGCCGGCAGGAACGGCCAACACCTACTGCGCCATCCGGCGGACGAGATCGACACCGTCCTGAGACCGGGGGCCCTGCAGAGGCGCAAAGCAACGGAGCCTCACCGCCACCTTCATCGGCAGACGTGCAACAACGCCGACGAGCACCTCCGGTGGCAGCGGGGCAGGGAAGAGGGAGGAAAGGGTGGCGATGGGGCTAGGGTTTGGTTGCTCCCCTGTGGCCCGTGGGGGGCGACGCAAGAGCCTGTGTGATTCCTCTTTGTTTTACATCTCTCGTCGTCACTATGTGCTCTTTCTATGATTGTGTGGAGACATCTCAACAGTTATGTTTCACCTATACGATTGACAAGGTGATCTGAAGGACTATCCGGGCACTGATCGGTAATGATCTATGTCCAAATAATTGGTGGTAATATTGTGCTTGGTGTTATATATTTTTTATGATTCGAAGTTCTATACTGCTGGCCTTGTTGTTGTTACCTGGAGCATTTGGTTGGCTCAAATCAAGAGATTTTTTAATTAAAAAACATCCTATTGCCTTTTGAGATTGTTGATTCTATGCCCCCCTTGTTGTTGTACTTGGCAGGTCTACAAAAAGAGGACGATGCGAAGAGACTGAAAGTTGGAGCAAAAGCCATCAGGAGGTGTTCGATGAATCTCATGATGATCTTGCGCCGAGTAGTGTCAAAGATCGGGGCCCGATGAAGTTGCTGGATTCTTCGTCCTTCGTTGTTTCATTTATTGCGCTTCATTAGTCTAGAGTGGTCTTTTTTGATACACTGATACTTGTTTGCTCTGGTCTGTAATAGGGCTAGTTGCTTGTAGTGTTGTTCAGGTTTTTGTCCTATAGTTAGCTCTTCGATATCAAGAGCCGACGGTGGGTTTTCTGGTAGTGTTAGGCTCGCTACTCCCTTTTTCAGTCCCTTGCTGTTGAACTTATTACCATATGTATTTTTTCTTTTGAAATGAATGTGTTTCCTTTTTTATTAAATGGAAAGGGATTTAAACCGGTTAAAAAAATTCTTGGGTCACCCGGGAGAGAAGAACCAAAGAGATGTGGATTTTCCGTTTGAGTTGTAGCCTTTAGGGTGTGTGTGTGTGTATTTTTTTTTCTGCGGGGTGTGTGTTTACTTTCAAACTGGGCCTATACGTATACGGTTGTACAACATATGTTTGTTAATCATGGAATCTAATTGGGGACATAACTTTTGTTTTGAGAATTAATCGATGATATAACTACTCTCCTAAACTGCATTATTAAGGACAAATTTATCTTTTTGAAAATTTCAAAGTGGTGTACTCAGATTGGGATCCGTTGCAATACTATATCGCAAAGGATCCCAAGTTCCCAACCACGTATACCGAATGGAAGTAAGAACAAGAGGTAATTATACCCATGATGCTCTAAACTTGTTATGGATGTTCACTTTAGTGTCTAAACTAAATAGCCGAACAGGTTCCAAAACTTAACTTGAGCGTGCAAATACAGTGCTAATCTCATTAATAGATGTAAAAAATGTTGATGTCACGTCGTATTTTGATTAGCAGTGATGACTCACACATTTATATCTCTATAATACATGGGTTCCACCTGTCAGCACAATGGATTTTTTTTTAAATTTATACATTATAATCACAGTGCTAAAATTTATTTCAAGCATTCCTGTTTTATCAATATTATATATACAAATAGAAACACTTATTAAAAATTATGTAGTTTTAAAATATATTCAGTATTTACATATTGATTATTTTAAAGCATTAGGTAAATAAAAAATGTTAAATAAAAATACATTAATAATTTTAAAACTTAATATAACATTTTTACGTAAGTTATTTTATTTGTATATATAATAAATAGTATGTCTCTATGACCTATGGGTTACACCTATCAACACATAGTGAATATGACCGCAAACAAAGGGAACTATTGCGAAACAAACAAGCGTCCTCTCGCTTGCAAACGAACTGAGATAGCCAACGCTCCAAATTATTTCAAGTGCTTAGTATGTTGTGAAAAAAAAGAAATATAATGAAACAAGCCCGTGTAGTTAAAATGGCCTGCAGTTAGTGCCCAACATGATTTTTAATAAGTGTTTTTATTTGGATGTATACTACTGTTAAAGCATGAATACTTGAAACATATTTTATTACTATGATTATAATGTACAAACTTTAAAAAAAATCTCATTGTGCTGACAGATAGGATTCATGGGTTATAGAGATATAAATATATGAATCATCACTGCTAACCAAAATACGACATGATAACAATGTTTTTTACATGTATTAATAAGATTATCACTGTATATACACGCTCGTGTCAAGTTTTGGAATCAATTCTACGTATTTTTTAAGTTTAGACCCTAAAATGAACATTGATAACAAGTTTAAGCATCATCGGTGTAATTACCTCTAAGAACAAACCAGGAGTCCTTTAGACCACATGCACGAGTAAAGTAACGGCCTATGCTTGTTATCTACACATAAGTCAGTGTGATCTCCTTCACCTCTGATACAATTAGCAGAGAGAAAAGGCAGGTTTTACCTGCAGACGTAGACGATCTTGCAGTCGGGGTTGTGGGCGACGGAGGGAGGCAGGAGGGGGTGGTGCAGGTGCGTGTTCATCAGCCTAGGCGACGGCAGCGCATCTAGCTTTGCTTCCTGGCCGACGCTGAACAAGCCGTCCACGAACGGGACGCAGTCGTGCGGGTTGAGGCGGAGGAGCGGGTGGTCGCCGTCGCCGGGCGGGTAGGCGGCCCGCGCCATCGTGGCGAAGGACAACGCCTTGAGCCATGTGGTGCCGCACTTGGGCGGGCTCGCGAGGAGCACGTCGCCGGGACGCGGCGTGAAGCGCCGCTGCAAGGAGAGCACCCCCGGCACCCTCCGGTGGGGCAGCCAGGCGCCCTGGCACTGCCGCAACAAGTGGCCTGCGCGTACGGTGATGGTGGGCATGGCGGCGATGATGTCCGCGTACTCCTCCGGCGGGGAGACGACGTGGTCGCCGCCGCCGACGGTGTCCTTGAACGGCGCCGGGCCGATGAGGCCAGAAGTTGCGCCTGCAGTGTCGTCCATGGTTCTACCGGCCATGCTAGCCAGCCAGACAATAATGGCTCTAGTTGCAGGCCAGTGGTGGCATCAATCCACTTGATACAGTTAAATATGGAACCTGTGAGTGATCCAACCTCGGGTTGCTGCCATTTCAAAATGAGATGTCTGACAATGTGCTGTGTTTCTAGTTCTTTGCGGTTTTTCCCACATGTACCCCTTAAACATAACATATAGTTTTTTTTTCCTTAACACAAAGTCAACGCTTCTGTCAGTTCCTTAAAATAAAAAAATACTTCCTCTGCTGTGGAGTAATATGTTGTGTTTGACTACCGTATTAACGACGGGTCAATAGTGCACACATGCAGAGATGAGCTGTGCATACTTGTAAAACTAGATGATGCCCCGCACTTGTTGCGAAACTTTTTTGCAAAATATTTTAGTGAAAATATTTGGTTAAATAAAGCATGTATATTTAAAACAATAACTTTTAAACTAATATATGGATTTAATATCATAATAAAATGAAAATTCTCATGCATGCATGTTGCATGTGGGTTTTTATTATGCATAGTGACATATTAAGGTGGGTCTTTCTCATGCATGTTAGATGATGAGGTGACATGCTTGCATGTTGAAAAATATATTCTAGTGGAGGGTGATGTGACATGCATGATGAGGTGGAGTGTGTGCATGTTGAGAGAATTTGGTAGTAGTGGGTAGCAACTTCTTAAGATTGTAAGATTCATACTGTACATTTTTTTCTTTCGTTCTTATAGAAAAAACAAATAATTATTCTGATCTATAATGGAAAAAAAATACTACTATGGACCCGCCATTTACCCTTTTCTGGGTAGCCGCAAACTAATATACTTCCTTTGTAAACTAATCTATAATACTATAATAGATCATCTCACTATCTTATCTATCTCAACATGCAAGCATGTCATCTCATCAAAGACTCATCACAATATGCATGAAAACAAGTCCTTCATTATTAATTGATTTCATGCACACATACATTTAATGACACATGCAATCTCGCTCAACATGCATGGATTTTTTTTACTATTATATTACATCACTTTTAACATGCATACATGTCACATCATCAAAGACTCACCATAATATGCATGAGAACAATTTATTCGTTATTAGTTAATCTCATGAATATATCAATATAATGACACATGTCAACCTACTCAACATGCATGGATTTTTTTCTTCATTACATTACATTACTTATATTTAATAAATATTTTTAATTACACAATAATAAAATACAATACATAAAATGTATTTTTATACTTTAATTTATATATTATTAACTTTCATATTTCACGCAATCAATCATTCAAAATATATTGCAACTGATTCCCGCAACAACGCGCGGGGTATCATCTAGAACGTTTTAGATTAATTTACGGAGGAAGTATTTATTTGTTAAAATATAATTGAAGTTTCCAAAATGTGTTTTTTTCATTATTCTTCTAAATACGGAGATCTAAACAACGCTAGTGGACGGACGCATTAACGCTAATCCATGTTTTTCCTTTATTACTTTTTAGTTTTTGTATTACGTAGGAAAGTGTCACTTCAACGAAGAATTATCGCTGAATCAGCCCAGTCCCAGGCTAAGGCTCAGTTGGTTGTCGTTGGTGGCAGCATTGGGCCTTCTGGCTGGCTGCGGAGGCGAGTCGAGCTGTGTGTGCCAGAAGAGGAGGGGAGTCTGTAGCCGCGCTGGTTTTTAGTCCCACATCGCTTGTCGTTGGAGGAGCGCTGGCCATCGAGTTGTATAAGAAGGCGTCCATGGCGAAAGGAGAAAACCAAGCAGCTGCGTGGTGAGCACAAAGCGAACTATTCTTTCGCCTTTTACTAAAGAATACCGTGTGCACGCCACATCAAGCAGCATACATTAATTTTTGAAGGGTTCTTCTCCTTGTGGAGAGGGTCCCACAATTCAAATTCGAAAATATTTGAATCTGTAGTATATGCAACAATAGCTCTTCATAGCTGTGCGCCTATGATATTTACAGAGTTAAATTCTGTTTGTCGCTCAACTGCTTTCTTCTTCTGCGAAACGACCTGTGCATCGCTCTCCTTCAGACTTATCGTTCAGGGAAAGCTCTCTCCTCCACACTTCCTCTTCCATCTCGGTCTTCAGCCTCATCTTGAATGGAAAGCTCTCTTCTCCACACTCCTCTTACATCTTGCTCGTCACAGCCGGTAGATGAGAGGCTCCATGATGAGCAACCAAGCGCTTTGCAGCTCACGGCTGGCCTGCACCATATCCAATGTCTGCCTAGGTAGTAAATCATGTTACTTATCGCATGCAGTCTGCTCATCAGATGTTTGCCATGACATGAACCACACACCTTCCCAAAAAATCACAAGACATGAACAGCACTCCCAGTACATGAGCCACGTACTACCAATAGATCACACCAGACACACAAACATGAAGAACACATCTTCCAGTTTACTTTCATGGTATTGCTGGCAGGACACCTCATTACAATGCCACTAACCTACTACATGTTCAAGCTCAAAGCCACAACCAACTTTCCAGGATTAGGAACAACAAATCAAACCAAAGAATCCATGATCACAGTATAACATTCACCATCAGGTAGCTTCACCAGACATGATCTCTAGCTCGGCCCACCACAGTGGCGACACCTTTGGAGTCGCGCCTTCAGGCCCCACCGCCGTGATCTCCTTCATCCGAGTCGCCACCTGTGCCATCCGCGGTCTCTTGCTCGAATCCGGGTCGATGCAGGACCTCGCGACGTCGCACAATGCGCGCGCGGTTTCTTCAGGGAAGGGACCCAGGCTTGAGTCCATCAGCTCCGAAAGGGGCATCTTGCCTTCGAAATATATAGATGCCCACTTTTCAAGTGGCAGGTCTTGATCAGGGAAGGGTACTCTCCCGGTTAATATCTCCAGCAATATGATGCCATACTGGTGCACGATGCTCTCTGTGTCCAACATGGTGCAGTCGTCGCTGACAGAATCAGATCCCTTGGTGCCATTCCAGAAATCAAGATCTGAAACCTTTGCGGCATAATCATCGGTGAGGTAGATAGTTGCTGAGCCGAAGCTCCGCGGCACAACTGGTGGATTCAGCTTATGCATTTGCTCGAGACAGTAAGCTATCCCCATCGATATTCTAAGTCGGGCCATCCAGTCCAAGTTCTCAGCTTCTCTAACTGCAACATAATCAAAATAATTATCAAATACTAATAATTAGAAAATTTTGCCTTCCAACACATTCTAAAATTGTTGAAGTGCCTGTACATTGTAGGAACCATTCTGTTTTTTTTCTGCGACAATAGGAACCATTCTGTTGACAGGGAGAAAATTAGAAGGATATATTCTGTACACACTTACCATGGAGATGCTCGAAAAGAGTCCCGTTAGGAGCATATTCAAACACCATGGCTCTGGTGAAAGGATTTTCTTCTTCACAGTAGCCAAGCAGATTCATAAAATTCTTGTGGCCCACTTTGGATAAACTTGAGATCTGAGGCCATAACCGTTTCAGTCAATGTGTATTACGCAGAATATATGTGTGCATAAGGAGGTCAGTGGCAGCTCTTACCTTTTTCCTGTACTGGGATTCACATTCTTTTGACCAATCATTCTTAGATGATATTAAACTTGACACAACCGCTATTTCAACTCCGCTTGACAATGTTCCCTTATACAGCATGCAGTTAGCCGTAGAACCAATTATATTGCTGAAATCCTCACAGGCTGCTACCAGCTCCGACCGTTTCAACGAAGGCACGCCTGGAAACATGATTTGATCATGTGTTAAGGTGCAGCCGAAGCACTCTAAATATATGATAACAAAATATGCACAAAGAGCGTGAAGGATACCTGTCACAAAAGCTCGCTGCAACTGCCCGCTTAGCCCTGTCACCCAAGGCCTCACAGCACCCACTTTCTTCGCCCGGCAGTACACAACAAATGCCACTGTGAGAACAAGGAAAGCTGCACCACCTGCTGTGACCAAACCATAGGATCTCCAGGAATGGTTATGCAAAGGGGCGCCACCCTGAGGACCATGACTTGGCTGTGGGGTGGAAGGAAGAGGCCCGGCAAAATGTGGAGGGGCTAGGGATGGGCGAAAAGCTGAAGGGGATGGTGATGGTGAGGCCTTAGGCGGAGCGACGGACGGCGAGGGCGACGGAGTAGGCGAGGGTGCTCTTCTGTGATGCCTGTGCCTCCTGGGATCAGGAGATCGAGTCGGTGGTCGGAGAAATGGTGGGAGGTCGTTTCCCCCACCTATCTGTAGCAGTCTTCTCGGATGTGAATTTCTGATGTTCCAACGGCACATGAAGCAAAACATAAAAAATGTTAGTAATAGTATATTTGGTTCCCCTTGAAATAAAAGCATCGACTTCTGTTCAACTGTGAGTAAGAAACACTTTGATTATCATAAATAAATTTTACTCATAGTAACATTTCCAGATGTATGAACAGCTATTCAGTTAACCATATATGGTACTATCATCACAAAAAAAACAGTGCCAATTCAGACTCATTGATTCGTTCCAGACGCTCGCATGATTGACACCAGAAGAAAAAAATCATTCAATCAATCAGTAGAAACATGGCCCTCCCCTCAGATTCGTGCCACCTTTCCCCCTCCCTGTACCACCGAAACTATAACAACTCGGCTCCACCTAACCACCGGCCGATAAAGCGGACCACTTCGAATCATTGCTGGAGCACCAACCAACAATCTACAGTTATACAGGTTCTCTCAAAGAAACCCCCAAAAAGAAAATCGCAGCCCGAAGCTCTGTCGAACGAGTCCCAACCCATGTGTAATACTAACAGTATAGTTAACTAGAATCACCAAGGTTGCTGCTGCACGCTCACCTGAGGCTGAGATCAACAGTACCGGCGCTCCATTCCTCGGCGGTAGCTCCTCCTCCAATCGCTGCACAAACCAAGAGCAACGGAAATCAGTTCCGTCCACCCCAGAAGCAAGAAACATAGAAGCAAGCGAGAATCCAAGAAGAAGATGGCGGACCTGCGGCGGCGTGGGCGAGAGGGCAGGAGACGGAGAGCAGCAGCAGCAGAAGCAGCGGCGGCGCGAGAAGCCGGCGGAGCGAAGAGGGCGGCTCGTCGTCCATCATAGGTCGGACAGCTCGAGGGGGGGAATGGCAGCGGCGAGAGGAGCACGGGGCAGTGGCATGTGGCTGGAGCAAGACGGAGGGGGGACCAAGTGGGAAGATGGAGAGGGGAATGAGGCTACCCTGCTGCTTGGTAGTATGGTGGTTTGGTGGCGATGGGGGTGGGATCTGGTCTGGGAAACGCGTGAGCGGTGGAGGAAAAAGGTTGGACGCGGCCAAGGCCAAAGGGAGAGAAGGAATGGTGGGCGAAGGCGACTGCCCAGCTCGGCGACGAATGCCATTTAATATTTCATTAACTTTCTTGCGATTTTAGCCTATTTTTTAAACGCCGAGACAAACGGAAAGCATTTAAAACCGACCAAAAGAAGGCAGAAAGATAAAACAAAGAAGATTTGCAAATCACAGGCTCACTACGGTTCACAATTCACAAAGTGTCTAAAGACTCGAGCCGACATTGCAACGACGTACTTTTTTTTCGAAAAAAAACTTCTGATCTATTCATCTTTAATCATGGCAATACAATGAAGCGAGCCCAGAACACGCCGCCGTCATCGTCCCTCCCTCACCGGAGCCGGACAAAACTTGTTGTAGTAGACAGTCGGAAAGTCTCTGTGCTAAGGCCCCATGAAACCAGCACATCGGAACAACAACTGTCATCACTGAAGAGTAGCGTAGAGTAAATCGAAAGGATCCAACCTGAAGACACAGGAACATAGACAAACTACAACCAGATCCAAAAAAAATCCACCAAGGACAGATCAATCGGAAACACGCATCCACACGCCCATCGATGATGCTAGACGCAACACCAGGATGGGGCTAGGCGGGGAGACCTTTATTTCATCTTCACGAAGGCGTCAACATCTCTTCTTCCAAAGCAAGACTGCAAGACACAAACCCAAACAAATCTTAAAAGAAAAATTAAAATTAGAGCCCTCACACCGATAAAAAAACCAGGATCCATCATATCAGCATGACCGTAAAGCAATCCAAGATGAGGCGAACCGGCAACCGCACCGATGAGAGGCGGCGGCGCGTTTTTGCTTCGTTTTTTTTTCTAACATGTGATTTTTCAACGAGGCTCTTTTCATTGCAACGACGTCCTGCCAAGCAGGCAAGTAGCAAGTTGTCGACTACTACGAACTACCACTAGTTTTTACAGATTCTATCTCTCTCTAAAAAAATACTCCACTACAGTTACTTTCATAAGTTTGAAAATTACGTGGAAATTCATCTCGTGCGTGCGGATACGGACCGGGAGAGAAGACCAAGCAAGCACGACCGCAACGGTTGGGTGCAACTTAAACTCAACATAATTTGGTTTAGAAAGATGGATGGATGGGAAGTACTCCCTCTGTTTCTTTTTACTTTGTATATAAGATTTGATCAAAGTCAATCTTTATAAAATTTGACCAACTATATAGAAAAATCTATCAACATCCACAATATGAAACAATTATCATTAGATTTATCATGAAATTAATTTTCATATTATATAACTTTGATATTGTAAATGTTGATACTTTTTAATATAAACTTGGTCAATTTTTATGAAGATTGACTTTGACCAAACCTTATATGCGAAGTAAAAAGAAACGAAGGGAGTACTACAAGCGGAGCGCGTACCCCCAACACACAAAAGTTGACCGTGACTAGCAACCATCTCTGTAATCAATCGCCAATTAAACTAGTAGCAAGACTCTCACATGCCCGCATTGATTCACTGATTTGGACGCGATCCCTTCTCATCCACTGCCTGCTCCGAATTATAGTAATGGTGAGCAGTTATCGCCGTCGACCGTTAACCAACGGGTGGATTAACCTATTCCCAGTGAGAGAGAAAAAAAATGATGGATTGATAGTAATATACTGGTTTTGGAGTTGACACGATCTTTGGGGTGCGAAAGGGAGATGTATTCGTGCCATACAAAATTATACTCACTACGTATCTCTCAGTCGAGATGCATGATGTACTACTACTGCGTTAGTTAGTTAGCAACTTAACTGCACTCGAGATACGCGGACTCAATCTGCCTGGCCTGGGAATGGAAACGCCAGGCACATCGCCTCTGCGAGCCACGCGAAAAACCTGGCTCAAACATTTGAAACTGCATCTGCAAAGACATTCAGCTAAAAGAGCGAGTGCGTTTGCCGGAGGTGAAAGAAGGATGATAAGAGATAGTACTACCAAATGTTGGTAACCTGTCAACTTTAACCGTAACCGATGTGTCTGTTGTTTGTTCATCCAACTATTTCGACTGTGACCAACGATCAACAGCCGCAGGCCCCGGCACAGGCACATCACCATAAAGAATAGTTCAATGAATAGATAGAGCCATCGGTGCCAGAAACCTATCAGCTAAACTACATCGGTTGCTTTAGCTATCAGAGTTTTGGTGAGTAGGTCTGAGGATGCAGTGACAGTGAGGTTCATTAGAGAGTAGACCAGAGGATGCAGCGAGCTTCATCTCCAAGACAGACTAGCGAAAGTAGACGGACACCAGAGGGACATCGACGTCGTTCTCTTCGTCGTCCTCGCAGGCCACGCCGATGTCCAGATGCCTCCGGTACTCGGGCAAGTCCACCTTGGCCACCTCCCTGGCGACGTCGACCACCTTCTTGCCTAGCCTGTCCTTGTGCCTAGCGAACATGTTGTTGTACAGCAGCGATGTGCCGCAGGAGATGCTGTAGGCTGTCAGGCCCTTGTCGGCGAACCACTGCAGGAGCTCGGCGAGGGTGAGGTCGCCCTTAATGGACCACCGGTCCCACACGGTCCAGCTCGTGCCCTTGTGCTTCATCACCTTGGGCGGGACTGGCTCGGCCATCGAGAACAGCGGCAGGGCGAGGTTCGCGAATGTGTTGCGGTAGTCTTCCACGGGGTGCTCGCCGGCGATCACCTTGTACAGCTCCAGGCACACGAGCCCTGTGGCCATGGCGGTTGAGGTTGCGATGGCTGGGATGATTCTGCCTGCGATGAACTTGGCCTTCAGCTTGTCAACCTCTGGAATGCTGTAGTTCCTTGCTCGCATGTTTGCTAATCCGGATATTAAATCCATGTGAAAGTTGGTGTCATCATCCTGTATAAAAGCAAAAGCACATACATTACATGCTGAAGAATACAGGAGAGTCAAAATGGGGATATATAAACACTTGTTTACAAAAGTTTTAAACCCAGGAATTGCTGATGCAATATTTGAAATAATTACCTTCTCAAACTGTATAGGTTTCATTTGGAATCCTGGAGGTAGCCTCTTGGCATGTTCTTGCAACTTAGCCAGAAGATCTTCAATAACGGCGACATCATCAACTGAGGTGCTGGAGAGATTCGAGGCCTTCTCATCTGTCACGATATTAACCCCTTGCTTTGGCTCAAATGTAGGAACTGCAATCTTCTTTACCACATCAGCCAGCTTACTAGTGTCCTTTGCCCATTCAGGTATAGCAACCCCAAATGACTCCGCTCTCAATATCGAAGCAGACATAATGAAGTTTAGGTGAGATTGATCAGCAGCTGAAAATTGCAGTGCACGAGGGAAGCGCTTGGGCGCAGACCAGAAAGGAGCACCCATACTGGTGGCAGCATCTTCAGGAAAAGTGAATGTGAGCTGCTTCACGCGGTTTGAGAAATAATCCTCAAATCTGTCAAAACAAGAAAGAGAAGGGACTTTAACTTGAGCACTTGAAGCACAAAAATGAGCTAAACCTAAGGAAAAAGAGAAGTTATAGAAGTACAGTACAGTACTTCATGCCAATGCATCCTGCATAGCAAGGTGATGTGATCTCAAGTTCTCAACAGGACTAGTTTATGCAGGTCACACAATTGAATGTTAATATAAAAGTGAAAACGGCTTAATCTGATCATCCATGCCTGGTGGACTGACCTAATCCTTTTTGTGATGAATTATCTAGAGAACTAAGTCAACAGCTTAAAATCATAGTAGAGAATCAAGCAAAATTGTAACAGAATTTATACAAAGGAGAATGTAACAAACATTAGCAGAAAAGAGGACGTACTTCAGTCGGGCCCAGCTTATGCAATCATCAAATGTGCTACACCGGTCCTTGTCAAGACATTCAGAGACACGTTCAAGCAATTCTCTTGCTTGAGCATCACCTGCCTTCCTCATTGCAGCAGCATATTGAGCAGGGTTAGACAGAAAAGAGTTCACTTCATTTGGCGTTTTCTCGAGCAAACCCTCAAACTCTGAACGAGCCCATGTCAAGCAGTGATCAATGTTGTGTGGAAAAGAATGGACTGTGCACATAGGTGCCTGCTTCTCAGGAGGATCTCTTGATGCCCCGTAATTTTCAGTAAGGTGAGGAATCACCATTTGAGTATTGCACTTTGCACCCAATGTACCTGACTCCAGTAGCGGCTTCTGGAAGTACAAACACCTCATGTCCATATACATCCTGGCATTGACATTATCAAGTGCATTGATGACAACATCTAGGCCCTCCCAGAATGTGTCATGGAACACGTTCTCAGTATCTGGACAGGCACGGTTCTGGAGAGCATCAATGTGAAGGCTGGGGTTGATAGCACCAGCAGCTGTAGCAGCCACAGTAGACTTTGCCTGTCCAATATTCCAATCACGGAATAAGAATTGACGGCTTAAATTACTTTTCTCAATGATATCATCATCTGTTATGGTCAGCTTTCCCTTGCTGCTACAAGACACTCCCATTAACGCAAGGTTTTTCAGGAATTCACATCCAAGAGCACCAGACCCTACAACAAAAGTATTAGCCTCCTCCATTTTCTTCTGAAGCTTGGAGCCAAATACAGAGACCTGAGCGTCATAGCGGCTGTTTGATGGCTTCAAATCTTGGGGATCCAATGGATATGTTGGCAGGGATTCAACAGAGTCAAAGTAGAAGAACTGCATAAATTGGAGCTTATCAGAAAAGGATAATGTGTGACCATTTACAACAAAGAAAATAGGTGGATAATAACAGCACAAACCTGGTAGAGAGGATGGAACTTCCCTGAACATGCCTTCATAACTTCTTGACCAACAATACCACCAAACATCGCAGCCATAGGGTTCAAAACAGCTCGAGAACCACTTGCAAACTGTCGAAATAGTTTCTCATCAATAGTGTCCAGCTTGTGATCAACCGAGGCTTCATTAATATCAGCAGCAATCTTTAGGAAACTCTGAGCATCCTGCTCACAACCAGCAGCAGGGCAGCGTCCATGGTCTTTCTTAAATTTGTCGAGAGCTTGGAATGCCAGGTGAAGCACAGGGGGGCGCTCAAACTTTGAAAAGTCACTCAGAAGAAAATCTCCAGGATCTGTCATGGCATCTCTTAATGCCTTGAAGGATAACACCTTCGGTTCCTTCACCTGTGTGACAATTCCACCTTTTACATACATGCCAAAGTTAGTTGTGTCCTCCTCAATGCTAAACGAAAATGGCCTTGCATTTTTAACCTTCCTTGGTTTTCCATCATTCAGTTCTGTCATACCATGGACCTCAGAGAAAACAACAAGATCACCGTCTTGGAACTCAAGCCGTTCATCATCAACACAGGATATCAGTGCAGGGTTATCATTGCTGATGGATGCGATTATACCAGTATGTGGATCTTCACCATCAACATCAAGAACAGTAAACTTTGGTCCAAAGTCACAAAAGATATTACCGAAAAGGCCACAGACTTCAGATTTGATAAAGGAAATAGGAGGCTGGTGGTTGTGACAATAGTCATCAAATTCATAAGCCTTGTCTAAACCTATATCAGTGAAAACAACAGCCTGCCATGAAAATAAGTTGCAAGTTAGACAGTCATATCAAAACAACACGAAGTGTATGAAATCTAAAGTGTGTATGCGGCAGGCTACAAATAAGGTCAGCGGTCAGCAACAAAAAGTTTGCAAGCGGAAAACAATGGATTTTGACAGTAAGGACTAGAGACAAACCTGGAACTTGGACAGGTGCGCCGTCGTAAGTTCCTCCGTCAGAGCGGAGATAAGAACAGCATTGTTCAGCTCTTGCAGCTTTGCTACACAAGCAACAGCCCTGTTCTTGCCAATGTCGTCCTCGGATAAAAAGAAATTGCCAGACAAGTCCCACATCTCCACATTTTTTACATCATGTATAGTGACAGACTTGACTCCAGCAAGGGCAAGATTCTTCGCTGCAACAAAGGTCAGCTGATATGTTTAATAAAGAAGCATGGCGCATGAGAGCTGTGGCATATTAGTTACAGAACCTGCTAAGACTTTTAACTAGTATAAAGATTAAAATACTTTGGTTAGACACAAACAGCACAAGCACTCCTCCCATCCCCAGGTTTCCTTCACATTGCTAATCAAATAAGCAGCAAGTAATATTCAGTTTAGATGTTATGGACCATTACATGCCTAACACAATGGGTTACAAACTTTCAGCAATGCCAGATCAGTATCTCTACCAGAGCCAGGGCAATATCATCTCTACATCTACAGCAGACAAGAACACAACCATATACCAGTTAATCAACATGTACATATAATGCAGATTGGCGTAGAATTTTCCAGGACAATTCTGCATCTGTATACGGTAACATAGTTAGCCTTTTAACAGGTATAAACATAACATAGAAAATTTAGACAGACAATATCACCTCCACATCTACAGCAGACAAAAACACACCCATATACCAGTTAATCAACATCTACATATAATGCAGATTGGTGTAGAATTTTCCAGGACAATTCTGCATCTGTATACGGTAACATAGTAAGCCTTTTAACGGGTATAAACATAACATAGAAAAATTATACGGACACATGAGAGTTGTCCTATATTGAATAATGTGGTAATCCTTTGAACTCATATAAACACAGAAAATTTATATAGACACAAACAGCAGAAGCACTCATCCCCACATGGCCACATCCCGAGGTTCCATTTCCATTGGTAATGAAACGAGAATCCAGAAGTTCTCAGTTTAACTGTTATGGACCGTTCCATCCCCAACACGAGTGATTCAAAACATTCAGCAATTCCAGATCAGTATCTACGAGAGTCTGGGAAATATCAGCACTACAAAGAAGAGGAAGACAAACCCCATAGACAAGTGACAAGTTAATCCACATGACAAGACAATTATGCATCTGTAGTACGATGTTGCGGTAAGCCTTCGTATAAACATAGGAGATTCATATAGATACATACATGACAAGCACTCTTCCCCCCATCCCCAGGTCCCATTCCCATTGGTAGTTTAGCTGTCATGGAGCATTCCATCCCCAACATGAGTGCTTAAAAACGTTCAGCGATTCCAGGTCAGTATCTACCAGAGTCCGGGCAATATCACCACTACATAGCAGAAGAAGACAAACCCCGAAGATAAGTGACAAGTCAATCCACACGGAAGAGACACCGGTGCAGTATTTTGCAGGGGCAATTCAGTGTATGCAGGGCATGTCGTGGTAATGAATTGAAATGACAAAAACAGCAGGCGGAGAAAGGGATGAGTGCACAAACCAACTTCAGCGCCGAGGCCGTTGAGGCCGGAGACGAGGACGTCGGAGGCGAAGAGGCGGCGCATGGTCTCCCTGCCGTACACGGCGAGCTGCCTGCTGTGGAGGTCCTCGTCGATCTCCTGCGGCGCGGGTGCCCCGTTCCTGCCGCCGGCGCCTTCCGGGTCGCCCAGCCTGGGCCTCTTGGCGTCCCCCGCGCCGCTGCCTTCGGCCCCCGCGGCGGCGGCATCGGACGGCCTCTTGGACGGGAGCATGGAGAGCAGGCCCCTGCGCAGCAGCCACCGTAAGCACCCCATGGTCGAAAGTCGAAACGCAAACGCCCGATACGGAGCGAACAGGAGCCCAGCCCCCCGGGGGAGGCGGGCGCTAAATACTGTACTACCGCATCGGGGGAACGGGACGGAACGTACCTGTGGGGGGCGGCGGCGTCGCCGGCGGGCGGAGGGAAGGGATCGGAGGGGATGCTTCGCGTGGCGGCTAGGTTTCGGCGCCGGGTGGCGTGGGAGCTCTCTCGGGGGAGGGGAAGTGTTGATTCGTGGGATGAGCGGCGGGGGGAGGGGAAGGGGGAGGGGGAGGCGGCGCTGGTGTTGGCAGGCGCGTGTTGGACTGGTGGTGGGGTGGGGGGAGGATGACGGGGAGGTTTTATATATGGGGAAAGGAGGGGAGGCCGGATTGGCTGCTCGCGAATTTTAGGGTGCGTTTGAATTGAAAGCGGGGGGTTCACTGCATACCAATTTCGAAACTCGGATGGGGTCTGGCACCCGATGTACTACTACTACTGCTGCTGTATGGAGTACAAATATTTTCAAATGTGAACTCGGTGTGTGTTGGATTTCTGTCACGATGTGAAATGTCATGAAACCGAATGATTTTATCTTCGTGTTTGTCTACAAGAGAATGAGATAGGATGGAACGGTTTATGGGAACGAAATGCCAAAATTCGATCGATACCGGAATTGAGGAAAAATTGCGCACTACAGTGCTTCTCGGTGGCGAGGCTCAAGCGTGGGTGTCGACTGGATTCGATGCTCCTGATGAAGCGCGTTGAATGCCTTGTTTCATCATCCATGGTGGTTAGTTCTAGCGCGTGATAGAATGGATTTGTTTTCTCCTAAAAAAGAGAATGGATTCGTTTCTAAAGCGTGCTTGATTACGTGCAATCATCTTGTGTGTTTGCATTCCTGGCTCGTTGAAGCTTGGTTGAGCTATATATGACCAAAAGAATACAAAAATCTAGCATGGACATTTCATCGAACGCATAGAGGGTGAGATATATGTTCGAAGGAGTAGAGTGTATCAGAGCGATGTTCGGTGTCGACAAGAACGACTAGGATGGGTCTGAGGTTGGTGGTAGATGGCAGCGTTGTAGATTGGGAACGACGACGGATCTAGGTGGTGATGGAGTAAAAAAAGGGTGAAGTGGTCGAGAGAGAAGCGAGGAGAGGTAGAGGGCGGGTACAGCTAGGTTTGAATGATTTGGGATGGACTCGGTTTGTCGGATTTGATGTGGCATATCCGTCCACATTTCCTCATATTCGTCTCACATATGAGTTGGGTTTAACGGGCATCGGACGTCCCGATCATTTGGGTTAGCTTTGGATGTCCATTTGGATGGTATTTTTTCGTTTGGACGGTGAAAATACTGTCCATTCGGATGTTTGCGAAGGATTTGAAGTGCCCTGCTGTGTATTCTATAAGTAAACCAACTCAATGAGCAATTCCTCGCCACCAATCCATGCACCCTCTCGCTCCCACTGTTGTGATGAGGTGGAACAACATAGCATATGTTCAACAAGGGCGGTTTAATGGGTTTAATATAACCATGATCCATGGCAAAGACGAGGATTAGAAGGGCCGCATTACGACAAGGAGAATAATGTTGTCCTATAAGCTACCACGGCACAATTGGTTCACGCTAGGATACTACACTACTAGAAGGGCAGTGCGCGCTTTGCTGCGCCGCTGATGTTACTAAGACTGTACAATATTTCTGGTCACACAAACCTTTTACAGTTTACGAATATCTAAATTATCAAGATACAAACTCAAAAGGCGTACTTCACATAGTACACACTTATGGCTAAAATCCATATAAAACATGTTACAATTGAATTAGTGATTTAGATGAACACTGAGCACGATATGTTGCAATTCTCTATTGCTTCGTATGCATCACTCTATCGAATGCCCAGTAACAAAATCAATAAGATAAACAATTCAGTAGTTAATGTTTCCAATATATTTCCATAGGATCCACGGCTAACCTGATGAACCAAGCGCACTATATATATACTCTGCTTTGGTGGCATTTGTAAATTTACGGGGAACAAGCACGAACTAATCATTAGTACCGACCATCCAACCTCGATGTTGTTGAGATCCACGCGAAATAATCCCTACAAATGCCACATATTAACAGTGGCCTTTGCATCATAGCATTTCCCCCTCAATGTAAGCCGTCGCACAATTTCATAATAACAGATCAGTAAGTACCACATGTCAATCGCAATTCTTATAATCTTCAATCTCAAACAAGACAAGAGGGAGTACTTGTAGGCCTCACTCATTAAGGATCTAAGGATCAATGGACAATCACGTTTAGTGATCGCCGTTTGTAGCTAGTTCGAAACATGTCGTCTTTCTTATTTCTCCTGACAATGCCCTCCTGGCATCTCTCTTTTCCGATGCCACATCTGGAGCATATGATTCTCCCCATAATTGTTGGAGTCCAACTTCTCTTAGCATCACTATACTGTCCTGGCCCGAGCTGCTCCTGGCTCTCTCCTCCCGATTTTGCACGTGGAGCCCAACAATCCAGGAGCAGAGAGAGGAGTGGAGGACTTGAAGGAGGGGTGGATTCGAATAGGCTCTTTAATCACATGCCCGAAACGTTCGCAAGCAAAAATCAAATAAAACTAACAAATGTCATTGAAACGCCATTCAAATCGGATGAGATTCATGCCAAGCGGACCTTTTTCATGCAAAGCTCAATTTATTAGTACATTAAATCAGACGATAGTTCAACTAAAATGGTTCGCGGCGATGAAAGAAGCATTGTCCTTGGTTCGCGCGGATTCCGACCTCATGTTGTCCTGGGCTGAGATCGGTCCAAGACCAACACGGTGACGTATCCGTGACAATGGCACGCATCTCCGACGACATGCTAAAGTCGAGGGTGGTCGGGTCCCTGCGCACCGCCGCTCTCGTGATCGGCAACGTCAAGGTCAGGGGTGGCGTCCACGCCCGACGCACCCCTGCGCCATGCAACCGCCAATCAGGGTTGTCGCGACCCCCACGCGGCCTTCAACCGCTAAAAGGACCATTCCAACGACGACGACGACAAAGCAGACGGCGGGAGGTCCCGCCAACAAGGCCGACCATGCGTACGAGGTAAACATCTGATACCTCGCGTAGTTATTTAGATTTTTTTTTACATTTCAGTTGAACTATCGTCTGATTTAATGTACTAATAAATTGAGATTTGCATGAATAAGCTTGGCATGAATCTCATCCGATTGGAATGGCGTTTGAATGACATTTGTTAGTTTTATTCGATTTTTGCTTGTGGACGTTTCAGGCATGTGATTAAGAGCCTTTTCGAATCCACCCCACTCCTTCAAATCCTCCACTCCTCTCTCCCTACTCCTGGATTATTGGCTCCACATGCAAAATCGGGAGTGAGGCATGTGAGAAATAATAGCAGCACGAAGAGAAGAGAGAGAGAGAGAGAACCAGGAGCATTTCGGGCCCATTAAACCTCAGCAAAAGGCCGTCTAATTTGAGGCCCGTGTAAATAGTCTAGCATCCGAGGCAGCAGCTGCGTCCCAGCGCTCAGCTCACGCGGCAAGCGAGGAACTCGTTTTTAGTACCACCTCGTTGAGCGACGCTGGTGCGGAAGGGCGCTGAGGATACAAACAGAGGGGCAGGGCAGCGCTACAACTCATACCTTTCTCGGCCTTTTGGCTAAGATCAAGTGTAGTATCTGTTCTTATCAGTTTAATATCTGATACGTGGGCCACGTGCCCACAACGATATTAAATTTATTTTTTGTGAGGGAGGGTCCACCACAGTGGCTTGCCACTGGGGCCCTTGGGTGTCGCCCAGGCGTTGCACAACTGCCTGGGCAGAGGCGCACCCCAACCAAATCAAGTTAATTTTTTGTATCTTTCAAATTCAAAGTAATTTTGCCAGATTTCCCTTTCTGTTTGCCTGGGTAGGTTATGAATTGTTTATAGCGTTGCATTGCACTGACAATGTGTAACGTCCTAAGTACCAATGCAAGTGCCCAGCACTGTCTATAACCTTCAGCACATTCAGGCAGGCATAATCGGCAAAGACAGTAGCCAGCACCATGAGGTTGAGCCGCTCCATGGCTGTGCTGCACCCTGAGGGTGACATCTTTTTTCGCGGCCAGTGTCATCCTCGCCACTGGAATGGTGCACATTATGCCGGTGGTGTTCGACAGCCTCACATCCCGGAACCGGAGGCATGAACGAGTTTCCTTTTGCAGGTCTTGTGGCCATGTCTGCGGCGATGACCACAATGGTCATAGACTCAGCTGGCTGCTGGGTACTACCTCCGGTCTCACTTGAGCAAGGCACGCCCACTTGAAAGCATCGACATACCTGAATGCTGAAGCTGACGAAGGAACGACCGAGCATCTACATGTGCAGGCGGCAGTTGTCAGCTCAGCAGAGCCCGGAGGAGGCTGCGATAGCTGACACAATCCGGCATAGCCGCACAGGGTGGTATCTCAGATGAGTAAGAGCAGCCACTCCAAGCTCATAGGACTTCCTGGCAACAGTAATCAGAGTTTAGTTCCATAACTTCTCGTATACCATAAAAACAGGGAATCTTGGAATGATTTGACCATGAAAAAGGTAACTTCAAATATACTATGGTAATAAATTAACTTTGCATGAAGATGCACACAATAAAGATCACGCAGTGGAAAGGTGAACTACATCAGCACATAATCTTCCAAAATATCCCCTATGACCAAACTGATGTCAACATTGAACAGTTTCAAAGAAAATAAACAGAGAAATTTCAGAGTGAAAGCAGAAGGCATAGTGTGGCAGGTTAAACAATTTTACAAAATCACTTTGGCATCTCTTTTCAAACCTTTCCTTATAAGCAATGTCAAGGTTAGAATTCACAACACACTTGTCAGATTAGATTGTCATCATCACATGTCTAGGTCCGGTCCTGTTATTTCAATCGTTTCCGGTGCAAAACTAAATTTCAGATAAAGAACCTGAGATACGCCAGTATCATAGAACCTACGAAAATCATATTTGAACAAGTGATCTACTATTTGAGTCAAGAAATGTTTACTATGAGATTAACTCACGGAGGGAAAGAGGGAGATTAGTAATGTACAGTAGTGACAGACAACACTACTTCAGGAACGAATGAATTCCCTGAATATGCTATTTGTGTTACTACCATTCAGGAATGACAAGAGCACATAATTAGTTTATCTTCTCAACAGCTTCGTCTGATTTGATTGCTTATTCCTGGCAAGAATGTGTTACATAAATTTGTTACATACTTGCGTTCATCTATACTACTGATATCTAATTGGAAAATAATTGACAAATATTGGAAATGAAGATAGATTTTTGCGTTCATCTATACTACTGATCATCTAATTTTTTTTATAAGAGAACTCATGGACTTTTCATCTATCTTCAAATAGAGTGCTGCACCTACACTCCAAGGATTTCGTGAGGAGATGTTTGAGCCACCACAGAGATCCGAGAAACTGCAAAAACAATCGGTGAATGAGGCATGTTTTTCAATCTGCAATGGTTATAGACTCAGCTAGCTGCTGGGTACTACCGCCGGTCTCACTTGAGCAAGGCACGCCCACTTGACAGCATCGACATACCTGAATGCTGGAGCTGACGAAGGACCGACCGAGCATCTACATGTGCAGGCAGTTGTTGTCAGCTCACCAGAGCCCGGAGGAGGCTGTGATAGCTGACACAATCCGGCATAGCCGCACAGGGTGGTATCTCAGGTGAGTAAGAGCAGCCACTCCAAGTTCATAGGACTTCCTGGCAACAATAATTGGAGGTTAGTTCCATAACTTCTCGTATGCCAGAAAAATAGGGAGTTATGAAATGATCTGACCATGAAAAAGGCAACTTCAAATATACTATGGTAATAAATTAACTTTGCATGAAGATGCACCTAATAAAGATCACCCAGTGGAAAGGTTAACTACATCAGCACATAATCTTCCAAAATATCCCCTATGACCAAACTGATGTCAACATTGAACAGTTTCAAAGAAAATAAACAGAGAAATTTCAGAGTGAAAGCAGAAGGCATAGTGTGTCAGGTTAAACAATTTTACAAAATCACTTTGGCATCTCTTTTCAAACCTTTCCTTATAATAACAAACACAAATAAACAGGGTCAGGGATTAGGATCAATACCTAATTACCTATTGAAATGTCTGGCAATATGTGATTTACTGCTTTAGGACAACTTTCCTCTTCAAACAGAGAGCTGAGTTTTTCCACACACTGTTTGCCAAGTAGGTAGATATTTTGAAGAACCAGTCCCTTGTTAAATAACCACATAACTTTACCATCATGCAGGTTCTAGAGCTGGGAATCTTGGTGAATTCAATGACAATTGGGGTGTCATTAGGTGCATATGTGAGGCCAGAGCTACCATCAGCACTCTAGTCGGTGCCCTGAGCTTGGTATAATTTGGGTGGTTGCATTGTTCAGGTACTTGTATTAAAACCAAGACTCTAGGGGTATCTCACCGATAAAAACCTACTATACTTTTTTCTGCTTCCATTTTATAAGGGGGTTAAAATAAGAGTATAACATGATGTACAAAGCAAATGGTTCCCTGATAAAAACATGAGTAGACACTACAGGCATGAAAAAACAATATTTGTAATTTTCTTCGGAAAGTAACCAACACTATATTTCCAACAACTATTGTTAAATGATCTTTTCATGGAGAAAATACCAAGTACGTTATTTTACCATAAGCTATAAAGCAAGTGCAAAGATCATTTATTTACTTTGCATTTGACGCCGGGAAGAACCAACAACACCAGAGGATAGACGGAAGTTGCGAGCCCATCCTAGCTGCATATTTATAAGAGTATGCATTTGCCTAGGAAGAATTCAAAATTTAAACCTACGATTTGCAACAAAATCAAGTTGGAATCTAACAAACAGAACTTCCTAAATTCAGTCGGGACCTTGGATTTAAGCTGCTGCAGGAAATCGTAAGATTTATTCCATTCTCTTCCCCCCTCATCGAATCCACGATTTCCCCTCCAAAAAACACCAAACAGATGAGCAAATCGTAACAGAAACATACCACAAACAAGAAACGGCCGACAGCAACGCAAGGACGAAGGACACCGGACCACAGCCACCACGCTGGACGCGCCGTTGAAGCAGGTGCAGACGACGCGGTCGAAGTCCCGGGCCACGCGGGCGACGTCGGCGCAGAGCAGCTCGCCGGGGACGATGGCCCACCCCAGCCGCACTCCCCTGAACCCGGCGAACTTGGAGAAGGAGGAGATCCCGATGGCCACCTCCCGCGCCCGGGGATCTCGTAGATGAACCTGGGCTTGTCGTCGCGCTCACCAGAGGCAACCAAGAGCCGAGAAGAAAACTGAAGCCGGCGGCCATCCGAGCAGGCACCATCCCCTCCTTACCCCCGCAGGCGGCAACTACCGCGTGGCCAAGGAGAATCCTCCAGCCGCCACGGCGCCCATCGCCAGCGAAGCCCCCCGCCCTCCAGCCGCCATGGCACCCCACGCCCTCGCCCCCACGCTCTCCAGCCGCCACGCAAACCCCTGCCCTCCAGGATCCAGCCAACACACGCTCAATCCGAAACTCCCCTGAACCGGGCCCTCAATACAGGCTCCAGCCAAGAAACCACACCAACACACAACAACCGCTTCGTGAGGGAAAAAAGGCCCACAACCCAGCCGGTTGACCAAGTCAAAATCGAAATTCCAATGGGTAAATTGAGTGCTCAATTGATCCTAGTGCCTCCATACTTAGGAAGCTTAGTGAATTGTAGGATTCTGCGAAAAAATAGAGTACTTCAATAATTAGCTTTAAGTAAACTCGATAACAAAGTGAATATCAACACGAGAAGTCAAACATCTTCATATAATCTTGAGACATGGTCTTTGATTAATCTCAATTTTGAGAGCAGATTTGCATGTGTACTTGATTTTAGGAATTTCTTGGGACTTCACCACTTCTCCAGTCAATCAACGATGTATCGAATGTAGAAACAAGGTGAGAATCACCTTGTTGCGTCGACGTGCAGGCCACTCTCATCATAGCACATGTATCTTAACGTAGATTCAAATCTTAACTGTTGACGCAACAACAAAAATATAAAGTAAAACGATGAAGTTTACCTATTAGACTATTTGGGGGTAATTGGTTTATGCCATCGTTGGAAGTATGAAGAAAGGTGTTGATGTTTGCAATTGAAGAAAAAAATCTGATAGTCTCATGGATAGGCTAAGATTGTGACTAATTTGCTTTACCTGGGGCTAGCCTTTGTTAGCCTAGTACATGTAAGACAATGAGTGAAACTTCTTTACGTCAAACTGAAAATTTAAGGCATAGTGTATTATTCAATTGTAGATGATTGAACCTCTTTGCTCTAGGTGGATGTCCAACCTTAACTGGGTTTTACTAAAAATACTTGTATATCAAACAATATTTTGAACAGATTACGACTATGGACTGGTGGAGAATTATTAAATAATGATGGGTCCAAGGCCCATTAAACATTTTCAAAAAAATAAGAGTGGTGGAAAATTTAGTACATCCCGAAAGTAGATAAATAGTTGGATCTCCTTATAGGGGTTCTCTTCCTCATGTTATTGGAGCAAGAGAAGAGAGCGAGCTCCAGCGCGCTCCTTCTCGGTCGCCATGTCTCAATGCGTCGCGTCGTGTTTCGTGAATGAGCCGAGTCGAACTCAGATCTATGTCATGTGTGTGCTTAATTTTTATTAGTCAGTAATGATTAATTAGATGACAACTAATTACAAGTCAATTATGTATGCCACGATCCGAGACATTGGGTCATGGGCTGTTACCGATTCTAACGTGGATCCAGCCCCACGCTGCCCTACCCGACAACATATATATTGGAGATGGTGGCAACCCTAGACTCCATACCATATCAAATATGATATGCTTCCTTGTGCACTACTCACCGCCATTCCGGCAGGTGCTATTGCCGTCGGTGGTCCCATCCCGTCCATCGTGTGCATTGTTGTATGGGAGAGCAAGCATCTAGAACCTTGTCCTTTGTGATTGTGCACCAGACGAAGGATAATTAGGTTGGTAGGGAGCATCTTTAACGTGATTGCTTGCTTATGTTCATATGTCCACTACATCGACTACGTTCTCGACATCACCATGAATCAGTTCAAAGCGGAGAAGGCTTGACGAGGGGATACCTCCACGACTCCTCACCGTGAGGGTACCTGGTGCGTGTCAAGATTGATGGCCCACTAGAAGCTTTGGAAGGCCCATCACCAGCCCACCTGAAGCACCAACGACTTTGCCAACATGGAGTCCAAACCGATATGGAGTCCATGATGTCTTGAATGCCTAATTGGAAGAATAATACTTTGAATGCCAGGATCTTATAGCTTCAAACATAGTTTTGGCCTTCGAGATGAAATCGGATGGCGATGACTCGAACTACAAAGATGTTCACATCGACAATACCCAATTTTTTCATGTAAAACACTTTTTCATTTGAGATCACCTTATATAGGTTCATTGTTGTGCCAAAAACTGGTGTCAACAACTCTTACTCTCTATACAATCATAGTGCAAGTGCATACACAACCTAACTCAAGAATTTGCATGTTGTTGATTTTCTTGACTTTCAACTGTCTGGTGGTTATACAGATACGATAGTTGGAGTCGTCAATGGCATCTTCTTGCTCCTCCTGTTTCTTAGTTACCACCACTGGCGCATGTAGGCAATTGCAACATGTCTCGATTTAACAAAGGTATGTGCAAATACATGATTTTTTGATCCCTTAGGATTTTTTAATTTTATAAGTTGGTGATTGAAATTCAATTTTATTTGATTTGTCATAAAGGGAGACGGGAATAAATCTCCACAAGTTATCATTGTTGATAGTTATAAAATAACGGCAGTGTGAGAATATCATCTGTGATCACTAATGATGTCATGTGAATATGGTTTTATAATACTCACAAGGTTATATTTTTTTGATCCCTTAGGAGTAGTATTTTTGTAGTAAAAACTCACAAGGTTATATTAGTAGCTTATTATGGTTTATGTCTGCATGTTTGCAATAATATTTTTTGAAGCAATATTAAGGAGCTAGCACATTGCTGAAAACTTATTTCATTCGCTTGTTGTATCTGCAACTTTGCACTAGCTACTGGATGCAAACTCAGAACGCCAATCTTCATCTTTCAAAATTAAATTACCTCTCCAACATCTGCCTCTAACAAATACTCATGTTTATGAAATCACGTTTAGTGTTCATGTATATAAGAATCAGTGCCATATTTAGTGTGTGCTTGATCGTACGTCAAATTCTTGCTGAACAACCACAGAAAAAATCCAACTTTTAATTATTTTTAAAGCAAGCCGTTTAGTATTTAGAAGTATACTAAATGTTCCGCAGTAACACACAAGGTATCGATCTAGTAATGATGTAGAAATGAACCATCACAAATTTAGATGCTCATAATTTAGCTAAGTTTGCTATTAGAATTGATCCTGGTCGCCACTTATGGCTTATTTCTCCTCATGGTCAAAGTTGTATTTTTAATGCTAATTTTGATCAATAAAGCTAGTTAAACCCCTTAACAAAAGCAAATCTTTCACTTCCCTCAGTCAAAAAAAGAAAATAAAAATGAAGAAAATCTTGCCCCTCTCCTCCATGCTGTCCAAGCGCCGTTGTCGGCTGGGCATGTGCTCTGGGCACGGCGACGCAGCGGAACCTTCAGCTGCAGATACGTTCAACTCATCGTATTACATTGATGCGAGAAACATTTATTTATTAACAAGGGAAGGGAAATTGACGCGTATGCGTATGCGTATCTGCTTTCCAGCTATTTTGAATTTTTTATTACCAAATGGATTTACGTGGGACAGAGGAGAGCAAGTGGAAATACTCCCCACCTTCTTTGCATCGTCTTTCCAACTCAGGACAATCATGTATATCTAAGAATTCGAGGGCTGGCAACCGCTCCAGGAGACCACAAATCCAAATCCACAATCTCCTAAGACAAGTGAGGCCACACATCCCATCAACCAATGCTTTCAGGCCATTGCAGTCATTCACACAGAGACTCATCAGATTGCCTAGATTTCCAAGGTTCCAAGGTAGATTGGCAGTTGTAAATTCTTGACTTTCGCAGTTGTAAATCATCAATTCCTCCAAGGACAACGGAAGGGTATCCTCCTCAGAAGATGAAGCGTTCCCTTCTAGGTTGTCACAATCTCTGATCCACAAAACACGGAGGCGATCCGAGCAACGGAACTCCTCTGTTGGCCAGCGCACAAGATCCCCGCATCTCAGATCTTCCACGAAGGAAAAGCATTTCCAAACCATAAGGTGTGATCTGGAAAATTCGGAGCTTGTGAACAAGATGTTGGAGCCTTGCAGAACCAAATCCTTTAGTTTTTCAAGTGGTCTTTCACTTTGTCTTTGCCGCGGGCCGTCTAGAGGCAATATATATATGTCGTCCAGAGACAGAGACCCAAGAGTTAAGCTGACCAGACATGGCGAAGAACCCAAATGAATCCTCATCAAAACTAAACTTATTGCATCACTGTGAACTCCAACTATGCTCATCTTGTTGACATTGGGGATTACTGGAATACTTGCAAGCTTGGGACAATTTGTGATCATTAGCTCCTCAAGCATCGGGAATGTTACCAAGCTATCCCTAGATTCTCCCAAACTATTTTCTGCCCACATCTCCAGGCTTGGTAACTCGTACAACCACAACTTCTTCAACAGAGGGAAAACTCGCAGAGGGCTACTGCGTCCTCCAGCTTCCACATCAAGGTTAGTACATAATGTTGTCAGATTATCCATCTTTGCTAAGGAAAAAATCTCGAGAGAGACCGAGATCCATACTACAGGTATACTCTTGCACCTTGGGCAGTCGTACATTTTGAGTTCTCTCAAGCAGTTAAACATATGAGGCTTTCTCATCCATTGTGGTATTTCTAGGCCACCATATCCACGTATCTCAAACTTTTGGATATTACTATGAGGTTCTAAGCACTGAAGAACTTCTTCCACACTACATGCCATATTTTTAGTTCCATCATCTATTTCCTGGTCCCAAGAGAACAACAACTCAGTTAGCTTTGGCTTCTGATTGAGATTGGCTTCTTTTGCATTCTCCCCACTCTTTATCTTGCTCAAATTAAATAGCTCCAACCTATTGCTAAGGTGTTGCAAGTCTTTGAGCTGCTCTATACCAAGTTCATCTTCGGTATCCACAACAAATGTTGTTAATATTTGAAGGTTGCTCAGTAGACCAAAGTTTGGAGACATACTTTCAAGACTGCGACAACCAGAAAGATAAAGATGGACGAGCTTTCTCAGTCTTGCCATGTCTTTTGGTAACTGTTGCAGCTCCTTGCATCCTATGAGCCTCAGTGTTTGCAAATTATACAACGCACATACTGAATCTGGTAACTTAGTGATGTCAGACTTGGAGAGGTCTAGATATCGTAGATGTTTTGCATTTAAAGTCCTGCAAATGGCAATTGAAGAAGGGGGGCAACACAATGCTCTTAGTGATGCCGATACATGTGGCAGCTCTTTAAGATCCTTGTGTGATTCTGAAGGAGCTAACAAAGTGCGGAGGTTTGTTCTGCCTTTGCATAACCCACTGATTTGTTCCAATTCTGCCTCTGACATTTGCATGTGACAAACTTCTTGTAACACTGCTTTCTGCTGAGTGAGTTCTTCAATACTTGCACATTCATCTGTGACATCTTTTGCAAGATCATGCATTAAATCATGCATTTTACAGTTAATAGTCAAATAACTTTCTCCATCATAATTGCCTCTGAACT
The DNA here is from genome assembly GCA_950022295.1 of Bromus sterilis. Taxonomy (NCBI): domain Eukaryota; kingdom Viridiplantae; phylum Streptophyta; class Magnoliopsida; order Poales; family Poaceae; genus Bromus; species Bromus sterilis. The sequence goes on from OX465600.1 coordinate 33,144,363, forward strand.
CCTGCTTATCTTGGAGGAAGGACCTCCAAACCAACTCACCGAAAATGAATTCTCCTCTTGTTCTGTTATCTTGAATAAAACCATTTGCCATCCATAGTTGGATCAACTTGTCCTTGTTCATTATATAGTCCTTGGGGAAAACTGCTAAGAATGCAAAACATTGCTTCATTTCAGATGATAGGTGTCTATAGCTCAACTTTAGGATGGACATGATCTCATCTTTCCCTCTAATATTATCCCTAATATTGCTTTCTTCGATGGCCTTCCATTCTTGTACTTGTTGATATGAACTTAGCAAGCCACCCATTGTCTTGAGAGCAAGAGGCAGCCCCTTGCACTTGTTGACAATACGTCTGCCAATGCTGACCAACTCAGCATGCTCCTGCGTTACACCGTTGCTATATGCTTTCTGTGCAAACACTTCCCATGAATCTTGTTCACTCAAACATGCTAGCTTATGGGGTTGAAGGGTCTGCATTATAGAGGCCACTTTCTGACTTTGTGTTGTGACGACTATCACACTTCCTGGTCCACCAACAGAACACAAAAGATGCTTCAGGACATCCTCCCACTTCCTCTCATCTTCATTCCACACATCATCAAGCACGAGCATAAACCTTTTTTGGCCAATGACTTGCTCAAGTCGCTTTTGCAATAGTTCGATGTTGCGAGGCAGGTCACAACTTCCATTTGTAGCCAATTCAATGATGGATTTGACAAGAGAAATATCATCAAAGTTGTCTGACACATAGTGCCACATCTTCAGCTGGAAATGTTGCTCGAACCCTTGGTCATGATACACCATCTTAGCAAGAGTCGTCTTGCCAACACCTCCCATCCCAATGATGGGCAGCACCTGCACCTTCCGCTGATCTTGTTGATCCAGCAGAAACTTCACCATGACCTCCTTATCATTTTCTCTTCCAAAGATTTTGGTAGAGTCATCCAGTTTTGAGTGTGTCTGCCGCCGAGGACGTTGCTGCTCGTTCCTATGGACAGAGTCCTCCAGGCCAAACTTGTTCATCTCCTCAACCAACTTATTTATCTTCTCGAGAACGGTCTTGAGTTTCTTGCTCATTTCAAAACGGAAGAGCAGTGGGCTGCGGTAAGTGATGTAGCTGAGCACCTTGCGGGTAGTGGACTTGCCAATATTACTCCGGCGGTGCAGCGCCTCGTACTGGAAGTCGTCGAGCACATCGTCCGCCTCGTAGGCGACGGACTTGAGCTCCTTCATCCAGCTCTTGACATACTCGTTTGTCTCACTCTTCTCCTCGGCGTTGGCCAGCTTGCACTCAACGGCCAGCAGATGACGCTTGAGCGTTCGGCGGTCGTCGTCGAGGCCACACATGCCGGTCGTCGTCTTGACGAGTGCGTCTGCAGCCTTGCCGGCCACAACGCGCACCAGAGGGAGAAGCAGCGACTCTGCCATGTTCTTGCAGGTTGGAGGAACAAGAAACTGGCAAACTGCAGCATATAAAAGAAGAAAAGGGAGGTTAAGCAATGACAGAATACCAAAAAACCTAGTAATCCTCCTATGGAGCCAGGACACATTATGCTTAATTACCACCTTGTAATCCTCCTTCTATTTTACTTTATTTCTAGTTCCACAATAGCTTAGCTTGTACATACTTTTTGATATGTATATATACATACAAATTTCATATTCTGTACAGCTACAAAAACAGAAGAAGAACAAGTGATGAAGAGCAAAGCAAGGTAAGGGTTGAGAAGAGAATTCACCTCAACAAGGCCCAAATTTGATCTTTGGTGAATGAGGAACGATACTGCTGCTCGTTCGTCGTCGACCCTGTGCTGGTCTCTCACGCGTCAAGGCTACTTCGTATGGGTGGGATTGTACGGTTGTTGGAGAGTGGACGATGGAAAATGGAGATAATATCTAAGAATCCAAGAGCTGAGCTGTATATTGAATTATTGACTGATACGTGTACCTTACTGGTGGCCCCTAATTCATTTGCAACTATACATCACTATTGTTGAATGTTCCTATGATTTTTTGCAACTTGCTAACACAAACGAATAGTCTGTGGTACGTACACAATCAAATAATGCATCATTTTCTAACTTGCAGATAAGAAATATTGAAAGAGAAGAGATAACTTGCATCTTCTGTGAATACTGGTTCAGCAGAGGTATGGGATCCGGATCATATTTTGTTTTGCTTATAACTTGCATCTGCTGTGAATACTGCTCCAGGACGAATTGAGAGCGTGGAATGTAACTACTACCTATGCTCTTTCAAGAATGTTCTGAAGACTCAGCGGCCCAAATGAAAACTCAATTCTCAACCTGAGATATTTTTCTCATTTGACTGACTTCTTCTTGTAACCTTCTGCAGGGTTTTATAGGCATTCTTGTGCAACTGCAAAATGTGGTATGGTGTAGATCAGATTAATGGTCATCGGGTCGAAAAGTAGGAGAAGCTACTACTGAAAGATGATAATGGAAAAGATGGAGCGCTAGCGTCATGAGGCAGAAGCTGGTGAGCAAGATCAACTAAACAACAACTCGGTGCTATCTCACGACGGCGTGTTCCTTGTTGAGTATCATGTTTGTACTAGGAAAGTTATGATAGTGTAGGATTTATTTTTGCCTTGACTTACATCTAACTTGATTATGTACTTTTATATATATATGCCCATAAGGCTCAAGCAATAGATCATCTATTTCACCAAACCTCTACGTGGTATCAGCCTAACCGATTCAACCTTAGCCTCCACCCCGTCGCTTCCGTCCCACGCCGCCTCCGGGGCCGATCTCTATGATCGCCGGCACCCGTACCTAGGCCTCGCTGTTCGGTCCCGTGGACCGGCTACCCTAAAGAGCCTTTTTCTCGATCTGTTGATCCGGGTTTTTTTTTCTTTCACCGCTTGTTTTCTATCGACGCTCTTTTTTGGTTTTCTGATTTAAGATCGGTTTGCGTCGCCCACCGCCGTTGTCGATACACGCCTCTACTTCGACACCGGGAGTCACCTCCCTGTCCCGAGTTCAGCGCGCCGCTCCCCCGATCGAGTAACGGGTTGCCGCTGCGTCGCCCCGTCGGGCTGCAGCGCCACTGCCTCGTGGTTCTCCCGTGGCCGCACCGATCTGCGCCGCCGCTGCGTCGCCCCTTCGGGCCGTAGCGCCGTGGCACGTGGTCCCGCCGCCGCCCTAAGGCCGTTCTCGTGGTTGCACCAACCCGCGCACTGCCGCTGCGTCACCCCTTCAGGCCGTAGTGCCGTGGCCCGCGGTCAACCGCCGCCCGAGGCCATCCGGTCCAGGCCGTCCCCGAGGCTGCACCGACCATCGCACTGCCGCTGCATCGCCCCGTCGGGCCGTAGCGAGCGTGGCACACGGTCCCTGCAACCGCCCTGAGGTATTCCCCACCATTGCGCCAACCCGCGTGTTGCCGCTGCGTCGCCCCTTCGGGCCGTAGCGTCGCGGGGCCCGGTCCATTCCGCCGTCCCTGCGCGTCGAATTCTACTTGGTATGCGTTGCGCCGTCTCCCTAGGCGCGGGAAACGCCACCGTCCGCGCCGGTCTTCGTCGTGTTGTCGGGTTCTTCCCGAACTACTTCGACCACCATCGTCGCGCTTTTGACCGAGCCGCTTCCGCTGCCGCTGTCGCTCTTCTTCCCGGTCCACAGCGACTTCCTCGACACCGGCCACCCCGACTCGACATCGACCACGACGTCTCTTGCATGGCTACCTTGACCACGGCTACACCATCCTACGCTCTCAGCTACATCAACATCAGCAAAAGGGATACCGCCTGCTTGGGAACCTCGTCGGCTTTCACTTCAGCCAGAACTCCACGAACCTAGTCTACCTAAGGAACCTAGACGTGCAGGTGGCCTGAAAAACATGTTACACTATACTCCAGTTTGACGTGGCGTTTCCGGCTCTGATCGATCCGGCCACAGGGCCAGTCCACCTAGTGTGATTTGATTTTGCAGCTGCCGGAAAATAGCTAAGCTAGCTACTTCCTCCATCCTATAATACAGTATTCCCTTTTATTCAATATTATCTATTTTAAAATTAATGTATCTGATACTAAAGTACATCTAGATATATTCAATTTAAAATAAATTGTATGAAGTTTGCAAAATAACACTACGTTATGAAACGAAGGAAGTAGCTACTAGCATGTGCATCCGTTTTTGGAGGCTGCGTGGTGCTTCAAGCAAATACACCTGCACGTCCTGCATTATTTATCTATTACTACCTCTCCGTTTCTTTTTAGTTCGCATATAAAATTTGGTTAAAGTCAAATTTGACCAAATTTATATTAAAAAATATCAACATCTACAACATCAACGTTATATCATATGAAAGCTAATATTATGATGCTTCTACTGATATTGGTTTCATATAGTAGATGTTGATAGCTTTTTCTATAAAAATGATCAAATTTTATCAAGCTTGACTTTGACCAAATCTTATATGCGAAGTAAAAAGAAATGAAGGGAGTACTACAATTCAACAGAGCATATTTCTTCGAACTGAGAGCATCTTTAGCAAATGTGTCATCCCATCGCTGATTTATATAAGAGCATTTTAGCGAACGAGCGCATTTTGTTGTAAGATTAGGTGCGGCAAAATTGCTTGGTACATGATTTTTAACGGGCGACCCATGAAATACCTTTCTCGCCGTCAGATCTACGGAGCAGACAACGGGGGTTTTAAGGTTGCCATCTCGCATTCCATCCCCTCCTCGCTAAAACCGCACCAATGACTCGGCGGGCGAAGCAGGATCTACGTGACCATTCCGTGCCACACATGCGGAGCCGCTGCTGCCATCATCTTGTCGATCATAGATAGATTCTTGCAAAGTGCGCTCGTCCTTCTATAGTTTATCTACACATACTTTTTTTATGGGAATCTAGTATTTGAAGTTCGAAGGTCCTATACAGCGCTCCAGGCGCCAGTTTGACGCCGTGGCGCGTGAGAACACGGCTGTATATATGGGCCAGCCGATCTAGTCTATCATCGCTTGATTATTTGTTTCTTTCGCTCGCTCACTTTCACTACAGTAAAAAAGACACATTTGCCTAATTTTTTTTAAAAGACACATACTGGTTCAGGAAAAAAAATGACTACATGTTGTACACAAAGTAACAAAAAATTGTGCATTCAAAAATGTCCATAGGTTTACAAAATATTTATAAATTCGAGAAAATATTTGCAAGTTTGAAGTTTGAAGATCATTTCACATTTGAAACATTTTTTGTGAATTCAAAAAATGTCACAAATTTAAAAATAAAATCAAGTGTTTGAAAAAATGTTCATAAATTCAAAATAATTTTCAATTTAAAAAATGCTTAAACAATGTTCACAAAATCGTAAAATATTCATGAATTTGAAAGTTTGTTGCTGAATTAAATAATCTTTGAAAATTTAAATGAACAGTGAATTTCGAAAAATCATAAATTAAAACAAATACGAATTTTCTAAAAATAGGAAAAAGAAAATAAACGAATAAAACGGAGTAAAAACATAGCAAAAAAAATACAAATCCACAAGAGTTGTATGTATGGGACTTTTAGTATTATTAGCGATGGAATTCTCAATACAACATGTGTATCTTGTAAGACACCTTTTGAGCAGACATAAACTAGTAAACAACATATAAATCAATGGTTTTTCTACTTTGTTTACGTTAGTGACTGGGGGGGGGGGGGTTCCAGAGCTGGCCTATGTGATGTACCTTTCGGGTGTGGGATGCTCGTTTAACTTTTGTATTCAATCTTGTTCCTTATTTACAGCCCACGGTCCAAATTTATACTTTGCTTAGCTAAACATACACTACAAACGCACTATTAAGATAGTATATGTTAGGCCATATGCTTTAGAGATATCTACTAAGTTATTTGAAGATATTTAAATACCTATTAACACAAACTTACACATGCATACACACACACACAAAATATACACTATAATGTATTCAATGGTACAAATTTAATTAGACGAGCCATGCATTTTTTTATAAATTATTTCTCATTTAAGGGTATTTGGTTTCAAGATCTTGTTGAGTGGAAAAATCAATGTCTTGAGAGAAAAACAAACTAGCATGACTTCATTTTTAAATATATTTTAAATATACTAGTATGGTTCAGTTGATAACAATTGCACCCAAATAACAAATAATATTGTAAGTAATATTTAGCAATATTATTTTGGTGTCAATTAAGCTAACTATGTAACAGAAAATTTTACTCATTTAAATTGTATCATAAAAAGATGTATAAAGAAATATAAAAGTTTTGTATAAACCACAAAGAAGCAACAAAAACCACTACTATATGTTAGCTCCAAGACTACTAAGTAGCTAGCTCTCTCTCTGCTCAAACTAGCAGAGTACTGATAGCAGGCAGTTAGACACTAGCTGATAACTTGCACACACACAGATAAGTGCGAGAGCTCCCCAAGAAACTAGGTGGTACTACTACTTGAAGCTAACCTGCTTTCACTGGATTGATTTTACAATGGGGAGAGCGGCTTCTTATATAGGAGATTGAACCGACTTACTAGGCTATTTACCTATGCCCTTACGTTATCGAAGGGGCAGCTAGTCACTCAGAATCGTTTGTACAGGCGATATTATTCACCGAAAGCGACATGAGAACACTGTAGGGAAAACACTGTAGCGCTCAATCGTCGGGATAAACCGCGCGACCTAGCATGTGTCTCGCCCCTCATCCCCTTTTCATGTTGCCTCTTCTCTTCTCCATTTTGTCACCATGTCGAACGCTCTTCCCCGTCGAGGGCAAGCGGATGGAGGGGAAGGGTGGGAGATGCGGGGGTGACGACGCTCCAACCACGGGCCTCGACGAACATGTGGTGAGAGCCCCCCTCTTTGTTTACTTCTTCGCCAATCTTTTTGCCTTCCTCACCGCTCCTCCTTCTCCAATCTCTCCAGTTTGTGAGATTCATCAGTACGTCATCGAATGGATGCACCAGGGGAAAATTGATCGGACATGGTGCAACTTGATTGTCTAACGATGGAATGTAGGCTACCATTCTAGCTGTGGTTTCACATATTGTTGATTTTCTCCTTGCTTTTGTAAAATTTATGGCTACTAATTGTGTGGAATTCATCATATTTTTATACTAATTGTGTGGAATTCATCATATTCATCTAAATTTCATTATCCCTTTTTCACTTTGCATCCAGATGTCAGTATTATGTTCATGGTCAGTTGTTTATGAGATGGAGGCTAGAGAAAGCTCTGTTCATAGTCAGTTGTGTACAATAAGGATGCAAGGTATGTTTTTTGTCTATTGGACTAAGGTGTCATACTAAAAGAAGTTTTATGTGTACTTTTGTCAATCAACTGGTAATTATTTAGGATTTTATGACAATTGTCCTTGCTGTTATGTTCTGTCATGTTACTCTGATAGTTAAACTTCAAATAGATGACCATCTCAAAGAAGGATGGTTTGTACTTGGTTGATGCTGGATTAATGGTATGGTACCATTCTAATTTTCACCGGTACTTGCTTGGTCAGTTTAGCCGGTTCTGAATTTTCTAGATTGAGAATTGCCTTTGCCTTTGCCTTGGTTCATGCGATGATCCATTAAAAGTTTAAATAATCGCTGTACAAATTTGCCTTTGAATACCCTGGGCACCATATAAGTTTGAAAATATCTGATTTAATTTATTTATTTTATAAGGATGTTTAATTTTACAGTACAAATGCCGAGTTAATTCCAGAAGGAGTAGTTGAAATGCATTGGATTCTATCGGAAACATGAATGTCTTGCACAAAATGCTACTGATATCTGTGTGTGCTGCTTGAAACACCAACTGAATTTCGGATGCCGGCGGTGATATTTGCAGACAGAATGAGGTCGTAGGACGTAGGACGTCGGCCTAAGCCCGGACATGGTGTTCTTCAGGAACAGAGACTTAGCGACCCAAGGCCCCCCGACGATCACGCAAGCACACCTCCTTGTACAAATCTGAAAAGTTTTCGATAAGTTCGTGGCAGCTTATTGGAAAAAATGTGTGGATGGCAATGTCAGTGTTTGGAGTAGTTGCTGACAGGTTCCTTTTGTTTGCTTGCTTGACAGATAGTACTCTTCTTCTTGCCGCCGAATGCGATCACCCCATGCACAACCACCCCAGCATGACAATGTTTAACAACCACCCCGGGTCCTGTTCAGGTGAGTTGTCCTTTTTTATTTTGTGCTTGCATCATGGGAGTAGGAAACACATAAATATCTCTTTGATCAGTACATTTCAGTGCATATCTTGTTATGGAGTATTTCTACACTGTATGCACATTATATTGGGCATAGTATCTTTCAGTAGTCCTTTAATTTAAATTAAATAAATGTTCTCTTTTAATTTAAATTAACTGAAACTTTTATTTTAATTTAAAATAAAGTGAAACTGTTCTTTTAATTTAGATTAATGGAAATTGTTTTTAATTTAAATTAATTGCAAACCTTTTCATTTAAAATAAATTAACTGGAAATATTCTTTTAATTTAAATTAAGTCAACATTTCCTTTAATTTAAATTTAGTTAATGTGGTGTGTGTAGTACAACAATAATACTAATTAGGGAATAATTTGGATTGGCTAGAAATCACCAAGTACAGAGGCCTTGTCTCTGCTCAGCCACACAGGCAAGAGATAATCGAAGACCTCTTTAGCAATGGCGTATACAAGTTGAGGCTAATGATGAAGCAGAAAGGCTTCTCAATTCAGATTCTTCAGAAGCATGTCAGCAATGGCCATGTATGTGTTGTTCAAATTCTACATGTAGCTTGTGGTCAGTGTAGCAGTTTTTAAAAAGAACTTTTAGTCTGCTAATTCGATTTTGGCCGAAGGTTTTTCACTTAGCGGTTCCTGTTTCTAATTTTTTTTCTCTGCATTATTTAGGCTTACATATCGGTTAAAGACGAGCAGCAAAAGTTACAAGCTGTAGTTCCAGGAGAACCTGTTGGCCACTTGTCGTCAAGGATGCTATAAATCCCAACACCGTAACAATTTGCTTCATCTAGGTAATTTGGATTTCACACGAGTTCCTTCTCCTGGCTTTAGCAACTTATATTTGAAGCAAACTGTAGCAACATTTTGCATGATCCTCAATTATCTAGACATGAGAAAATGTGTTGCAATTCATATTTGAAGCAACCTGTAGCAACATTTTGCATGATCATCAATTATCTAGACATGAGAAAACGTGTTGCAATTCAATTTACGCACTGATGTACAGTTACAGTCTCGCCATTTAACGCAATGGTGGTTAAAAAGTTACATGGAGCCATTTACAAGCCAACATTTTTTTTGCTAACTCCAGGGAAACATGCTGAAGCAACTAGCAAACCCAGCCCCCCTCCCTAAGGAAAAAGAATTAGCACTTTGAACTGCCTCAAACGTCTCATGGCTCTTCAAGGGCTTGACACTATTTTGTCTGCATAAGCATCTTTCATTTCTATCCATCTATAAGCTTGTCCAGATCTGTATTGTCAAGTGTGTACAATCATGCTTGATAAAGAAAATACCACATCTGTCAAGTTCTTCGCGATATTCACCTTGATGTTATGGGTGAACAAATGCGTTTGTGGTCAGTGTAGCAGTTTTTAATCAACACTGGAGGTGACACCAAAGGTGAAGATTCATTATTAGATCAACAGTGTTATTTTTTTCTTTCAGTGATTTCAAATTTTCAATGGTGGGTTCATGAACAACTTAAACTGTAATTGTTCCTGCATCTTGCAAAATTTCATCTTCTTCCATTTCTTCCATTTCAACTTCTGCATCTTCAATCATATCATCTCCATCTTCTGCACATGGAGTGTAGTTGAGGTCTGGGATGTTCTCCATGTCCATGACCTCGCTGGGCCTGGAGCCGGCGAGCCACTTGTTGGTGAGGCGGCACCAAAAGCTTGATGGCCTGGAGACGGTGACGCAGCCTGGGGTTGCTTGATGCTTCTTACATAGGTGGGTGATTGATGGTAACTTGCAGTTTTTTCTTCCCTGTTTCCAGATGTTGTTTCAGGCCCGAGATTGATCTGGTAGTATACGTGATGTAGTGTGCTCTCATGTGCTGACCATAGCCCGCGTTGCCCGTGGAGCAGCCCGCCGGTTGAGTCAGATCAAGGACCCAGCGGAAGCACCACCATGGTCGGCGCCACCAGGTAGCCACCCACGCCGAAGCTGTGGCGGCACAAATTCACTCAAGTAGAGACTATGATTGGTTGTGTGAAATAGGGGATTTTACTTTTCGAGGTTTGGATAGTGGTGGTCTTCGAGGTCTCGGCCCTCCCTGCTCATCTATGAGCACTAACGTGATATCAACGAGCCATCGCCGTTGCTACCTGATGTCTACGCACACTTCTATTCTTGTAGACTATGTTGGGCCTCCAAGCGCAGAGGTTTGTAGGACAGTAGCAATTTCCCTCAAGTGGATGACCTAAGGTTTATCGAACTCAGGGAAGTAGAGGTTGAAGATGGTCTCTCTCAAGCAACCCTGCAATTAAGATACAAGAAGTCTCTTGTGTCCCCAACACACCTAATACAACTAGGAGTTGTATAGGTGCACTAGTTCGGCGAAGAGATGGTAAAATATGGGTGATAGGTGTAGCAAAACAAAGTAATATAATTCTGTAATAAAAAGTGCAGCAAGCAAACATGTAACAAAAGTGAGTGCAAACGGTGTAACAATGATGGAAACAAGGCCTAGGCTTCATACTTTCACGAGTGGCAACTCTCAACAACATTAACATAGTCTAATCACATGATATTTCCCATACAACATGCAATAGAGATGCACTCAGAGGTCATTCCTTTGTGGTCAAGAGAGGATGAGAATTATGTAGGGCTACAAAAGCACACCTCAAAGTTCGTAGTTCTCAATCTATGAATTTCCCAATGTCACCGCGGCCATCCAAAGAGAGTACCACAATCACCACAACATATCTCAAGGATAGTCAAAGACAAGCACCAAGTGACTCTCAATCTTCAATCCACACACAAAAGAGGAAATCACTCATGATAATATTCTTCTAACCCATGTCCAATAGACCGCTGTCACCATGGTCTCGGGGGTTATACTAGATAAGATCAGTTGAGTACATCAATCCAATACATAGAGGAAGGAGAAATATCATGGGATCACCCTAGATTAACATAGCCTATGATCACAACGAAGATCACATCATGGGAGAGAGAGAAGAACACATAGCTACTGGTAGAAACCTTAGCCCCGAAGAGGAACTACTCCCGCTTCATGGAGGGAGGAAGCAACGTCGATGGAGATGAATCCGGGGGCACTTCACCGTCCCGGCAGGGTGCCGGCACAGGAATTCTGGTCCCCCGAAGCCTGTCGGCGATGGCGGCGGAGATCGGAATTGCTTCTGGAGAAAAGGGGTTCTGTCTTCGGAGTTTCCCCGTGACGGAGAATAAATAGGCGAAGGGGGGCAGCCAGAGGTGGACCAGGGGCCCCAGGCGCCCCCCTGGCGCGGCTAGGGGTGGGGCCGCGCCGGGTGGCCGTCTGGGCCCCCCTGGCTCCCCTCTGGCCCCTCCAGGGCTCTTCGCGAAGCTTCCTTCACGCTGATTTTTTATCTGAATTTTCCTGAATTTTTCTGGCACTTTTTATATGGGGGAAAACTGAAATAGAAAAACAGCAGAAAACAGGAACTGGCACTGGGGTGCACTGAGTTAATAGGTTAGTCCAAATATGATCAAAAGTATATGAAAGTGTATCTAGATCATAGCGATATCACACAAAATATGCATGGAGCAAGCAGAAATTATAGATACGTTTTGGACGTATCAACATCCCGAAGCTTAATTCCTGCTCGTCCTCGAGTAGGTAAATGATAACAGCATAATTTCTGTGGTGACATGCTAGCAACCACAAAAGAACTTTGAAAAGTAAAGCAGTCAAGGTTAGAGATTCAATTCAAGTTATAACATGCAAGAGTATATATTAGCATTGAAGCAAGTAACAAAAGAATATTAGGTGCGCTAGTAGAAAACAGGGCTTTAGTTCAGACCTGGCCAGCCCATTAGTCCCGGTTCAGTCACGAACCGGGACCCATGGGGGCATACGTCCCGGTTCGTGCGCCCAGGGCGCCGGCCGGGCCTCGTGGGGCACAGGTCCCGGTTCGTCTGGACCTATTAGTCCCGGTTCCAGACACGAACCGGGACGTATGGGCCTCCATCCATTGGTCCCGGTTCGTAGATAAAACCGGGACTAAAGGTTGGCCATTAGTCCCGGTTCCAGCTACGAACCGGGACCAATGGATGGTGCTTCGTCTTCCCGCGCTTCTTCTTCCCGCGCTTCGTCCCGAGGCGGTTTCTTTTCCCATGCGCGTGCGGCCTCCAACCATTGGTCCCGGTTCGTAGCTGGAACCGGGACTAAAGGGTACCTGTAGTCCCGGTTCCAGCTACGAACCGGGACCAATGACGTCGCTTCGTCTTCCGCGCGCTCCCGACGAGCTTCCCATGCGCGTGCGTTGGGAAGCCGCACGCGCATGGGAAGCTCGTCGGGCGCGCGCCCGACGAGCTTCTCAGGCTATAAGTAGACGAAGGCCGGGAGCACTCATCTCATCTCATCTTCCCTTCTCATCCCTCGCGCCCGACGAGCTTCTCGCCGCCATGTCGGGGTCGCCGCTACGATGGCCGTCCGACTCCGACACCCCGTCGGACGAGGACAATTCCGAAAGGCGCAAGTTTTGGGACCCGCCTCCGAAGCGGCGGCCTCGACAGCACGGGCGACGATCGCGCGCCGCCGCCGACAGCCCGCCCCCCGCCGACGACGACAGCCCGCCCCCCGCCGACGACAGTTCGCCGCCCGCCGACGACCCGCTGGAACGGCTGGCGGCACTGGAACGGCTGGAGGCGCAGGAACTTCGCCGTGCCGATCGTGCGGAGAAGTCCCGCGCGAACCTGGCCAAGGCGAGGGCCAAGAAGAAGGAGAAGAAGAGGGCCGAGATGACGGCGCGTGTGGAGGCGAAAGTCGCGTCGGAGGAGGCCACCAAGCGGGCGGCGCCCAGCGACGACGATGAGGGCGCCGGGACCTCCGCCAAGAAGCAGAAGATCGAGTAGTTTAGCTCTAGTCGTTATATTAGACGCTTCTAGCTTCGATCTTCTGTAATAAAATATTATGAATTATATATATATTGTTGGTTTGTTAATCGTGATTGTTTTTTTGTTAATCGTGAATCATTGTTGTTTGTTAATCGTGATTGTTTTTTAATAATTGTTTGGAATTCAAAAAATTAAATCATATGATATCAAGACCTAAGGGTTATAATGATTGATATCTTACTATTGTCAGGAAAACAACAAGTGCAGACTTGGAAACTAGGGGAGATAGAACCTGAAAGTTAAGCGTGCTCGGGCTGGAGTAGTGAGAGGATGGGTGACCGGCCGGGAAGTTAGATGATTTGGAATGAGTGTTGATTAATCCATATTAGAGATTAGAGATTAAATTCTGAAGCAGTGAGGAGGGGTGATTAGAGATTAAATTGTCAAATAATTCAAAGATTCGAAAATGAAAAAAATTCAAAAGTTTTTTTTAAAAAAAAAACAAATTTCGAAAAAATTCCTTTAGTCCCTTTTTTAACATCAACCGGGACTAAAGGTCCTCCATCCCCCGCTCCAGCCGGCTTCCACGTGGAGGCCCATCTGTCCCGGTTCGTAAGCGAACCGGGACTAAAGGTTCTGGGCTTTAGTAACGACCCTTTAGTCCCGGTTCCAGAACCGGAACAGAAGGCCCTATAGAACCGGGACAAATGGGCATTTTTCTACTAGTGGGTGCGATAAAACGAAGTAATATAAATCTGTAATAAAAAGTGCAGCAAATAAACAAGTAACAAAAGTGAGTGCAAACGGTGTAACAATGGTGGAAACAAGGCCTAGGCTTCATACTTTCACTAGTGGCAACTGTCAACAACATTAACATAGTCTAATCACATGATATTTCCCATAAAACATGCAATGGAGACGCACTCGGAGGTCAATCCTTTGTGGTCAAAAGAGAATGAGAATTATGTAGGGCTACAAAAGCACACCTCAAAGTTCGTAGTTCTCAATCTATGGATTTCCCAATGTCACCGCGGCCACCCAAAGAGAGTACCACAATCACCACAACATATCTCAAGGATAGTCAAAGACAAGCACCAAGAGACTCTCAATCTTCAATCAACACACAAAAGAGGAAATCGCTCATGATAATATTCTTCTAACCCATGTCCAATAGAGCGCTGTCACCATGGTCTCGGGGATTATACTAGATAAGATCAATTGAGTACATCAATCCAATACATAGAGGAAGAGGAAATATCATGGGATCACCCTAGATTAACATAGCCTATGATCACAACGAAGATCACGTCATGGGAGAGAGAGAAGAACACATAGCTACCGGTAGAAACCTCAGCCCCGAGGAGGAACTACTCCCGCTTCATGGAGGAGGGAAGCAACGTCGATGGAGATGAATCCGGGGGCACTTCCCCGTCCCGGCAGGGTGCCGGCACAGGAATTATGTCCCCCCGAAACTTGTTTTCGATGGCGGCGGAGATCGGAATTGCTTCTGGAGAAAAGGGGTCCGGTATCAGGGTTTCCTCCGCGCGGGTAAAAATAGGGGCCAAAGGGGGCACCGAGAGGGGCCACAGGGCAGCCAGGAGGGCAGGTGGCGCGGCCTAGGGTGGGGCCGCGCGAAGCACCCTCCTGGGCTCCTGGTGGTGGCCCTCCTGCCATGTCTTGGTTATTCCGGAAGCTTCCGGAGCGCTGATTTTTTATATAATTTTTTCGGGATTTATTGGGCACTTTAATTATTGGAAAAACCTGAAATACAAAAACAGCAGAAAACAGGAACGGGCAACTGGATGCACTGAGTTAATAGGTTAGTCCAAATATGCTCAAAAGTGTATGAAAATTCAAGCAAAACATGACAAAGTCACACAAAACATGCATGGAGCAAGCATAAATTATAGATACGTTTGGGACGTATCACTACCACACAGCCGCCCCAGGGCCACTTCATCAGTTTTTTTAATCCCACAAATGTATTCTTCATGTTATAGTTAATCTTCTGTTCATTTTTTGTGTTTAGTACAAGCAGTCCATTCTCATGTTTAATCTCCCAACGGTTAAGCTATTTCAACCGCGCCAAGTAAATAATCTCATTGGTTTCCTATATATATCTGGATTACATATGCCATTGGTTGCATTTTCCTATACTATATATGCCCTCGACTCCTTTGCTCTGAGAGGCGCCGCCTCTATCTCTGCCCCCACTTCCCCTGCCCTGCCTCGATTAAATTGTCGACACTGGCCGGAAGAGAACGCGGCGACATCTAATATGTGCAGCTTCTCTTCAGGTTTTTTAATGTTATGGTTGTCTAATTTTGCGGGTTGTTCATCTACTATTAAAGCTTTAATTTCATACTCACCTTTTTCTCACCCGCCCAAGAATTTGAAGCTTAAACCGATTAGGGGATGTTGTTTGCTGGATTGTTTAGTCAGATAAGTACCATAAATGATGAAATTTTACTTGATTGTCTTCTAAGCGTGTTTTATTTTTATATAAACTCGAGAAGATCATGTGTGCTTTTTTCATTCCTCTTTTCACGACGGTTTAGGCATAAGGTGATGCGGTGTCAAATTAATTTTGTTCATGGGCAATGCCTCTTTTCATGCATTTCTAGCGTCATCTTCTATCATGTCCTACTGCTTAACAATTTTTCTATTTATCACTAAGTAATTGCGAGATATCTTTGGTTTATTGTTAGGTACATTAGGATTTTTTTTTTGCAAATACACGATCATTCTAGGCAGGATTAGCTGAAATGAGCATGTTCGTCTTACTAATTGTTCTTGCTAGAGAAAATATCATGGATATATCATATATCATTTAATCTGGCCAAAACAGAGCTTGCCGCACGTGAAAAATTTGATATAAGAATAAAATATTACTTTCGAATAATGTTTCTGATAAAAAGGTCTGAAAAGATCAATGAAATACACCACTTTCTCTAGGCTACTATAACTATTACTATGCATGTACACGCTAGCTTTCATGCGGTTTATGATGGTTTATTCAGTATCTTTGACGGCTATTACATATATGTTTTATCTTATACTCCCTCCGTTTCTAGATATAGGGCGTATAGTTTTTGGCACGGAAATTAAAGAACACACGTGGAGGAAAAATCATACCGAATTTGAAAGGGATTATCCATAGGTAAATGATGTGAGCAAATATAGGGGTTTACAAGAAATAAGGAAACATGATCAAAAAATTAAAAAAATTGTCCAAACGAGTGTTGTAACACAATACACCCTATATTTTGAATTTTTTCTCAAAAAACTATACGCCCTACATCTAGAAACGGAGGGAGTATATGATGTGTTTTATTTACATAGGTTGCATCCAATGAAAACATACGTCTACCTTTTGTTTCCAATATTGCTTGATATCTCTGCTACAATGTCTTGTCCTTATTTATCGTGAATTTTGCAGGTAGGTTGATCAAAGGCTGTAGTTAACTGCAACAAAGAGGAGGACATGTTCGACACACTTGGATTCCCCTGGCTGGAACCTTTTAAACTTAATTTTTTTTTGCGGGGTGACTTAATCTCTAGCTTATCCTAAACCTTCCTGAAGTTCGCTAGACATAGTTTTTTTTCTCCTTGTACCCTACCTCAGTTGGTAACTGTTTTTGAACCTCTATAGAAAATGTAGTTTTCTAAGGCTTGGATGTAGTTGTTGTTCTCTTTGTTGTATTATAGTAGATCTGTAGTCAGTCTGTTCTTTGCGATGAATGAATCTACGAACAAATTGTTAACCCTTTTGTTGTACGTCCGTTTACCTTCTAAATGGACACAATTTTTTGCATGAGCATCTCGCGGGGTTGTGTGTTTTCTTTGCAAGTGCAACTATAACAACGTGAAAACAAAAGTAGAATAGTATGATTAAAAAAACCAAAATAATCACTACATAGATGTAATTCAGTACCAACGAAAAAAATAGTTCCCACATCTATATCACTATCTGGTCCCTCTTGCGGCATTTGCCACAACGGGTCATCTAGTTTTCTAAACTACGCCACTACTTGCCTATCTCTTTAGATGCTAAGTCACTACATGTAGCAGGCTGCATGCATGCATCGAAGACAGGATGAAGCCCACAATCTTCACCTCAACCTTGTCGGAGATGCTTGATGTTGATGATCCCCACCTTTTCCCGCATCTCCTGGAACCGAATACGACCAAGTGCCTTTGTCGGGATGTCTGCCTTATGCTCACCAGTCCTGATGAACTCCACGATCACCATGCCCTTCTCGACGCAATCTCGTATGAAGTGGTAGTGAAGATCGATGTGCTTGCTACGGTCATGAAGCGTCGGGTTCTTGTAGAAGGAAATCGCCGACTTGTTGTCGACGAAGATGATCACAGAAGCGATGTCTTGATTCAGCATCTCACCGAGGAGGCGATCCAACCAGATTCCCTGACATGCCATTGTAGCTATTGTGATGCACTCTGGCTCACATGAAGAAGTGGCGACAACCTTCTACCTCACCAATTGCCAGTTGATGGGACTGCTCCCAAGAAAGAACAACACTCCAGAGGTGCTCTTCCTAGAGTCCATGTCACCGGCATGGTCGGAGTCGCTGTAGCCTGATACATGACAAACATATCTATCATTTTTCTTGTTTCATGCTTATTTGTGTGAATTTTAACGTGTCCTTCCGTATTTTATCTACACGTACTATGTATTTGGCGTTCGAAGAACATCGTTCGGATCAAAGACGGAAACGAGTAACCGATTATATTTCTAGGGAAACCGGCCTGCAAGTGGCCTGAAAAACAGGTTCTTTTTTTTCCAGCGGTTCTGGCACTAGTTTGACGCCACATAGCACCTAAAGATGGCTGTATGGGCCACCAATCTTATCTATATATATCCTGTTTATTCTCTTTCGCTTGCTCTTGCTACAGTTAAAAAGACACGTTACTCTAAAAAAACCTACAAAAAACATTACCCTAGAAAAAGTTAAAAAGACATGTACTGGTCCAGGAAACAACCGACTACAGGTTGTGTATGAAATAAAAAAAATCATCCAAAAAATGTCTGCGGGATTAAAAAGTAGTCATCAATTTTATAAATTATTTGTAAATTTGAAAGATGTTTCACATTTGAAACAATGTTTGTGAATTTAAAGAATTTACACAAATTGAAACTAAAATCAGGCATTTGAAAAAATATTCACAAATTCAAAAACATTTTCCCATTCGAAAAATGTTCATTAAATTTAAAAGTTTGTTGATGAATTAAAATTTCTTTGAAAATTTAAAATCTTGGTGAATTTGAAACTTTTGATGAATTTTCTACACAATTAATAAAAATATATTTAAATACCTATTAACACAAATTTATACATGCATGCGCGGCGTCTACGCTACCCTCTTCTCGTCTTCCCTTGTCTCGACGTCCATGGCTTCTGGAGCCTACATAGATTCTTGCAAAGTGCGCTCGTGTTGTTGCGTAGTTTATCTAGACGTTCATTTTTTAGGGAAAACTACACATACATACTTGGAGTTCGAAGGTCCTATACAGCGCTTCAGGCACCAGTTTGACGGCATGGCGCCTGAAGATGGCTGTATGGGCCAGGCGATCTAGCCTAGCATAGCTTGATTTTTTCTTAATTTCGCTCGCTCACTTTCACTACAGTAAAATGACACGTGCTGGTTCAGGAAAAAATCAACTACATGTTGTATACAAAAACAAGTCGTGCATTCAAAAAATGCCCGTACTTTAAAAAATATTTATGAATTTGAGAAAATCTTTGCAAGTACGAAAATCATTTCACATTTGAAAAAATCTTTATGACTTCAAAAAATATTCAGTTTTTTTTTAAATCATGCATATGGAAAAATGTTCATGAATTTAGAAAATGTTCACAAATTCATAAAATATTCATGAATTTGAAAATTTGTGCCTGAATTTAAAAATCTTACAAAAAATAATAATAATTGGGAATTTGAAAAAAACTAAAAACATGATTTTTCTAAAAAATAAAATAAAATAAATGAATAAAACAGAGTAAAAAGACCCAAATCTACAACACTTGTATGTATGGGACTTATTAGATTAGCGATGGAATTCTCAATACAAGTATAGAACATGCATACATTGTCAACTTATTGTCCAACATGTGTATCTTATAAGACACTTTTGACCAAACAGAAAGTACTAAACAACACAGAAATCAATGGTTTGTCTACTCTGGCTTACGTTAGTGATTGGAGGGGAATGTGAGGTAGCTTTCGGGTGTGGATGATGCTTTTAACTTTTGTATCCATCTTGTTCCTTATTTACTGCCATGAGTTTAAATTTATACTCTGCTTCCTCAGTACCGGAATATAGAACTAGTACACTTCAAATACCTATATTTGGGTATGGAGGGAGTAGTAAACATACAACACAAACAAAATATTAAGATATTATATGTTAGGCCAAATGATTTAGAGATGTCTACTAAGATATTTGAAGATATTTAATTACCTATTAACTCAAACTTACACATGCATACACACACAAATATATACATATACACTATTAATGTATTCAATTGTACAAATTTATTTAGATGAGCCATGCATTTTTTTCTCATTTAAGGGTATTCGGTTTCAAGATCTTCTTGAGCGAAAAAAGCAATATCTTTAAAGAAAAACAAACTAGCATGACTTTATTTTGTAATTATATTTTAACTTTACCAGTATGGTTCAATTGATATCAATTACACTCGAATAACAAATAATATTACAATTAATAATTCGCAACATTATTTTGGTGTCAATTATGCTAACTATGTAATGGAAAATTTTCCCTCTAATTTGTATCATAAAAAGATATATAAAAATATATATAAAAGTTTGGTATAAAACACAGAAAAGCCGGCTCCTATATGGTGGATGAGCGTTATTGTAATTTATTTGGGAGAAGTCATATTATCTCCTCTCATTTTATTAATTAAATTATTGGAAATACTTAAATATATTTCTAATGATAACCTGATCTCAAATCAAGTTTGGAAACAGTTATGCACCATATAGCTCATCTAATAAATCCTCAATGACAGAAATATTGAATTTATTTTCTGCACTTAACCCGAAGTTAAAAAAGAAGACCTGCTCTGTAAAGTGATGGAAGTAGTGAAGGTTTAGGCTTCAGATCTGTGAAGTTAAGTAAATGCCTAAATCAAATGAACTGCGAATTAAAATAAGAATTCAAGTATGAATATATGACTCATAATAAATTTGAGAAAGTCATTTTATTCTCACACTAAGATATTTAATTGTGGTTTCACCATATTTCAAAAAAAGACAAGAAAATAAAGTCATTTTTGAAGTTTAAATAAACCTCTCAGCCGAGATCTTCTTTATTGGATAGATAATTATTCATTTTGATAACATGCTTTGAAAAGGTTTATACAAAGACTCCAGAGTCTTAATTTCCCCTAAAAATAAAGCAAATCAAACTGTGATGTGTATTATATACTTAAAACAGAAGAAAAGGAACGGCTAAGATTAACTCAACATAAGCAACAGAAAAGAAACGGCTCTGATTTATCCATATGTCATGTTTTTAAATAGCTATTACAAAAAGATGCAAAAATCTATCACGTACACGAGAAGCGCACGTACAAGTCTTTAACGGAATCATCACCGGCATCCATGAAAGCAAGGCCGATTTGAATCTCAACCGAACATTTGTTTAGAAGAAAACCAACTATACTCAGAGAAACAAACAAATACCAACCATGTTACGTTAGATTATAGTATCGAGTCTCAACCAAAGATTTCTAAAGGAAAAAGAACTGTGCTAATTAAGAAAATAAAAGCATACAGAAGTATAACAAAGGCCAACATTGCTACGTTTAGATTATATTTATAAGATGACAAGACTAACGAAGTAGGCACTCGCAAAAAAAGACTAACAAATTAGGACTACGATTAATTTAGCCATGGTACTAAGTCGGGCTAGACCGATTCACAAACACACATGAATCTATATATAAATAATTTTTAATATTTGTTGGCAATCCAACCAACCGAGCTAGCAGTGCGAACAAACACGCACGCACCATTAGTAAACAAGGACCTATTAAATGCCATGTTGTGAGGCCATTTGCTTCAAAAAGATAAAAATTATATTTAAAAGTTAGAATAAACTATATGAAAACTTGTACGCGTTCCCTACAATTCTATAACATTTTGTTTTAAAATATAGTGATTTTTAACCTATAATAAAATCTCTTTTCCCAACAAAAAAAAGATCAAGCCATTTTGATATAATTATTTTTAATTTTCTAATATTTCACATATAAAAATATTTATTATATAAAATTTCATATCCTATATATACATAGTTTCAGATTTTTTTTGCAATATATATAGGTGGTATTTTAGTGAGAGACTCAATAGAGTATGTCATCTATTTGCCTTTTCCGAGGATCAATCATTTTTTTGTCGAGAGTATCGGCTAAACTTTTTAAGAGTATAAATTAAGTTTCATTGCGCTCACATTTGATCATTGAATTGAAGAAAAAAAAATACCATCCAACTGAACATGCCATTACATATCAACTATTTGGCAAGAGTAGAGACCATGAAGTAGATGAGTTATACATAGATAAATAATTACAATAAGCGGGCAATACAAGAAAAGGAATATGGAGAATGGAAAGTATTTATAATGCATAACTAATTCTCCATCAACTGACTGAAAAATAAATTATATGCCAACTAATATTGATGATCAAAAAATATTAAAAGGAGAAAACACAGATCCATCCCATCAAGTGCATCTCCAAACCACACATAAAAAATCTTTGAATGCACTCCAATATTTACTTGCATAATCTCCCACATTTTTGTGACAGTAAGCATCTTTGTAATATTGACTATGGGGCAAGATAATAGATGCTTTATATTAATGATGCCTAATTTTCAAAATCTATATATTAACCCTTTCCAGATGAATAGAGAATATGTTTTAAGAAAAACAAATGCTAGCATTTTGATATTAGAACGAACTCTATGTAACACCCATAAATACCTAAATTCAGATTTGGTTGTCCATTTAGAAACTCTTACTGGATGGTTAAAGTATAGAACCATAACATAATATAAAATTTGGAATACATTGTTTATGTATAAGTTTGAATAACATAAAATAGCAAAATAGTTCTATGTGATACCATATATAATAGATCCTTCATAGTTAGAAACAATAGAAATCTATAATTTATGTAAAATTGTATATTTTACCGATGTCTTCTAATCTATAATACCTAAATAGTTCATTCCCACTAACCTATTTATCTTTACATGCAAGCTATCCAAATCATTAAGTAGGTCCACCTTTTTTTCCACTAACTCTTTATGCACATGTCTTCATTAAATCTGCATGCGCATGCAACCTATCAAAAATAAATATTTTAAAAAATATGCACTAAGACTCACAATTTATAATAGAAAATCAATGTATGAGTTATCTCGCATTTTATTTTTCTATGCATCATATTTTTTATGAATGCACATATGTAGTTGCTATCAGTGTTTTAGGTTTAGCTAAGAGTGATGTCTGCACTCTCTCACTCAATGTTGTTTCGTCTCATATCATCTCACCGATATATTTTCAAGATAATATATAAATAAATAATCATACTTATTTTCATATTTTTGATCAAATTTTATTAGATATTTTACTCTAAGCAATATTACTTTCAAAAGATATTTAGTAATGAAATTATATTAAATTTATAAAAAATCATATTTAAAATATTAATATTTTATTATTAGTTTCCGAAGCAATGCGCGGGGCATCACCGTTCTTAGCTATACATTATTAATGTCCATAGCTAAGAAAAATAAATAAACAGGGAGCTGTTGGCCAACCCAAGGCCGACTGCCAACCCAGGTGGGATGACAGCCTCTTGTCGGCCAGCCCAAGGCCGACTGGGCCAATTATGCCAGCCCAAGGCCGACGCTGTATTATTTTTGCAAATTTGCAAAACCGTGCATTATTTCTATAAGTTTCAAAAAAAATGTATTATTAAAAAAACCGAATAACTAAACATGGTGTATTTCGTCACTAATTTTTTAGTAATATCAAATTTTACAAAAAAAATTCAAGAAAATCCATATGAAAAATTGTTCAATGTTATAAATGGATAACTCATGTCAAAAACTTGAAAAATGATTATAATGTGAAACAGCTCTAGCCGCAAAAATGCGCGGGTCAACTCGCTAGTTTATTTATCAACATTCAAAATTTTGAAAAATTATGGGATGTTACACTGCTTCGGTGCGGATGCGGGCTTGGACTAACCAATCCGCTTTGTGCCCGTGTATCGGGCGATTCGAGTGTCCTTGTTAGTGAGGAGCACATTGAGGAGTATGTGTTGGGTACCGCACGAGTCTTCTTTCATTCAGGGATGAGGAGGGGTAGAACATCCTGCAACAAAGACACCACCTCATCTAATTCCGTTGAGGCAATAAAAGTTAGACGTTTCCGGAGGTTAGCAAGTAAACCATTCTGCATGACCTGACACACCAAGATCGATTGGGAGGTGGAGTGGGAGAAGAGGTGAGGGTAGGTGATAGCAAGCGGGCGGGCGGTTAACCATGAGTCCATCCAAAAGAAGTTGGTGTTGCCGTTGTTTGTGAGGACAAAGGAGGTGTTCTGAAGGGCAAGGAGAAAGTTGCGAACCGTATTCCAGAGGAAAGAGTTTGTGTGGCGTGTTTGGTGGAGATCAGGGCTATACTCCGAGTGGAACCATTGCACCCACGGGAAGTCCTGCTCGGCGAGGAGTTTGTAGGAGAATTTCATGAGAAGGGCAGAGTTTTGGAGCTGCGAGTTTTTGATGCCTAGCCCCCCTTCGCTCTTGGGGAGACAAACATCTTTCCACGCAATGAGGCATTTAGAGCATCTCCAGCCGTTCGCCCCCCCAGGACGTTTTGCGGCGCTATTTTTAGCGCCGCTTGGGGGTGCTGGACGCGGCGATAGGTCCCGGGGGGGCCGGCTACCCAGCCGCGCCCCCAAGGCGCCCCCCAAGACTGACGGGCCGACCAAGGAGCGACCCAAATTCGACCCAAAAACGGCGCCGATTTGATTTTTTTTGCACAGTTTCAGCACAAAGCACGCGAATTTCGTCTCAATTCGGCGCAATTTCGTGTCGGTTCGGCGCAATTTCGTCATACAACATGATACTACAAACACATAGTTCGGCACAAATACAAAAAACTGATCAAACTAGGCATTGCCTTTGCGCATCCATAGGTGATCCACTAGATCTTCTTGCAGTTGACGATGCACATGCGGGTCTCGGATCTCCTGGCGCATGTTGAGATATGCTGTCCAATCTGATGGTATCTGGTGATCAACAACTGCAAGAGGCCCCTGGTTGATATATGGTTCACAGTCATACACTGGATCCACTTTCTCGCTCTCGATGATCATGTTGTGCAGGATGACACAACAATTCATCACCTCCCACATTTGATCTTTCGATCAAGTCTGAGTGGGGTATCGGACAACAGCAAATCGAGACTGTAGCACCCCAAATGCCCGCTCGACATCCTTCCTGCAAGCCTCCTGGCACTTGGCAAAGTGGGCGTGCTTCCCTCCTTGCACAGGGTTTGAGATAGTCTTCACAAACACCGGCCACCTTGGATAGATGCCATCTGCTAGGTAGTATCCCTTGTTGTACTGGTGCCCATTGACCTTAAAGTTCACCGGAGGAGCATGACCTTCGACAAGTCTGGCAAAGACATTTGAGCACTGCAGGACGTTGATGTCATTGTGTGTTCCTGGCATACCAAAGAAAGAGTGCCAAATCCAGAGATAATGTGTAGCAACCGCCTCAAGTACCACACTGCAGTGACCCTTTGCACCCTTGTACATCCCCTGCCAAGAAAACGGACAGTTCTTCCATTCCCAATGCATGCAGTCGATGCTTCCAAGCATCCCAGGAAATCCTCTTGCTTCATTCTCTGCTAGGATTCGAGCAGTGTCTTCTGCATTGGGTGCTCGCAGGTACTGCTTTCCAAAGCAGCAAACTACTGCCCTGCAAAATCTGTATAAACAATCAAGGGCGGTGGACTCGCCATGCGTGCATAGTCGTCCTGTTCATCACCAGGAGTTCCGTATGCAAGCATCCTCATGGCCGTTGTGCACTTCTGAAGCGAGGAGAACCCAACTGTGCCGGTGCAATCTTTCTTGCAAACGAAGTAGTTGTCGTACTCTCGGAGTGAATTGAGAATGCGAAGAAAGAGCTTTCGGTTCATGCGATACCGGCGCCGGAATACCTTGTCGCCGTGCAGGGGAACATCGGCAAAGTAGTCGGAGTAGAGCAAACAGTAGCCCTCCGAACGGCCCCTCTCCTTTCCCTTCCGGCGACCCATCTTGGAACCTCCTCGCTGCGGCGCCTTGTTGGCGCCGAAGAGGTCGGCCAAGCCGGCGAGCATCATGAGATGCTCGTCGTCCTGGGCGCCGGCGATCGCCTCTTCCTCCAGCAATGCGGCGAAGAGTTCCTCATCGTCGGAGTCCATCTCGGGGGAGGCAATTCGCCGAACAGGTGCGGCGCGAGGTGGGCGCGGCTTTGCACCGGTGGGCTCGGCTTGGCGGACCACGGCGGCCAAGCGCCGGTGAACTAGGCGGGGGTAGTCGGCGTTGGAAGAGGGGCCGACAGAAAGAAGCTTTTGGGCGGCGGAAACAGTTATCTAGCGGCGGCGCGGCAGCCGGTGGCGGCAAGGGTGGTGGTGGAGAGGTGTTCTTTTTGGGTCGGTTTGGCCTGACAGTGGGCCACGCACGCGTTTTCGTTTCGTCCGGCGCCCCCAAGCGCCCCCCAGCGCGCTGGGTTCGGGTTGGGTTCGCCGGACTCAAAATCGGCCCGATCCGGCGCTAATTGGGGTCTTGGGGGCGCGGCTGGGCGAAATACGTCCGTTCGGCGCTATTTTCGCGGTCTTGGGGGCCTCTTGGGGGCGCGGCTGGAGATGCTCTTAGCACCGGAGCATTTTTCCTTAGCAGCCCCAAAAAAGATCTCTGAATTGAGTCCAAGCGTTGGACAACTCTATTTGGGTATCAAGGAACAATGTGTTTTCTTTTTGCGGGTATGAAAGAACAAAGAGTGTTGAAACATAATAGAAATAAGAAGTTCAAAAAAGCTTGTGAAAAGTGTGCAAAATCAAGGTGGTTCGCAAGCATGAAGCACAATGATTGTTCTTCAGTACTGCGGCAGGGTGCACTCGACACCGGGCACCTTGCCACCCTCGCGGTCGGCGCAGTAGTCGTAGATCCTGTACTTGTCCTGCACCCACTGCATCTTCTCCCGCTGATCGCCGGTGAGCCCACCGCAGTCCACAAACGCCCCGGCGCAGCCCTGGACGCAGTCGCCGCCGTAGCACTCGCAGACGTCGAGGTCGATGCCGCGGTAGTTGGCGACGAAGGGGGCGCGGCTCCAGTCGGCCCTGACGCGGCCGCCCTGCGTGGCCCAGTCCTCGGCCGCCCAGATGCTGGAGTAGGCGTACATGGGGCGGCTGGTCGGGAACGCCACGCCATGGCTGCCCTCGTAGTTACGGAACGCCCGGATGGGCACCCCGTCCACGTACCAGGCGAGCATGCAGGGCGTCCAGGAGATGGTGTAGTTGTGGTAGCCGTCGGCGGGGTCGAACCAGGGCCGGAACTGCATCTCCTTGCCGCCGACGCCGGCGGCGTAGACGTTGGTGTGCAGCGTGTAGGGCTGGCCCGTCTCGTTCCCCAGGAACTCGAAGTCGATCTCGTCGTGCTCGTCCCCCACCGAGGATGTCTGCATGCACGCAGTTCATCGAACAACACTATCAATCCATCCTTGAAGAATCAAAATGCTCGTCAATGCAGATATGTATGATCGATTAGGGGGAGCAGCTACTTACGTAGTATGTCGTGACGGTGCCGGCGGAATCGCCCTTGACGAGCTGGATCATGGTGGACACTGTCCCGTATATGAACTGCCTCTTGGACCGGATCATCGAGCCTGACCGCCAGACATTCATTCATGCAGATAGTCAGAAGAGAACTTCATGAGAAGTAGTACAGAAAATCTGAGGTTGAAGAAAGACCTGAGGAGTTGCTGACGAGGGCGAGGGAGAGGCTGTTGCCGCCGTCGTAGGTCCAGCAGTTCTGGGGCTCCCACGTAGCGTCGCATTCCTCGTAGAAGTTGCCGCCGGACACGAGGCCAAGAACCAATGCAAATGCTAGAGCTATCACTAGAACCGATACTCCTGGCTTTCCCATCTTCCTTTTTACCGGACGAACACTTCGATCAATCAAAACTATCTATAGAATCGATGTTTTGTCTTCAGAGAGAGCTAGGGAAAGAGATATATGGTGCGTTGAGCACGTCGGAATATGATGTGGATGGATGGATTGGAGGCGTGTGGAATGATGAGGAGGGGAAAGTAAAGCTGGGTGGTGTGATGTCGCGGACACGTAGCTTGGAGAACCGACAGAGTCACACATGCACATATGACTTTGCTTCGGCGACGTGCCTGACATGGCAGGGCAGGGCATACTTGTGCCGGACGTTTTGAAAGGCATCGAGCCGTTGCCCCTCCCGCCGGCATCATTGTTCCGCTGCCCGGCGACCAGCGTGAATCATTCTTTCTCTGCACCCAGGACCAAGAAAGTATTACGGCAACTCTACCGGACCGACTCAAACGAAGAATCGTAATTTATAGTACGAAGTATTACCTTTTTCCATCACAAAAGGTTACTTACATAATCGTTAAAGTTAACTAAACATAAAGAACTAAAAAATGCTGAAGGTGATGACGTGGTTGTCGTCGATATGTGACGGCAGATGCCATGGGGATGGCTAGAGTGAGGGAAAGATGCGAGGAAGAAGATGTCGATGGTGCCGGAATCGGGTTGGACACAAACACGATGACGGACACCACGATGTACCCAGGTTCGGGGCTCTCCGAAGAGATAACACCCATACTTCTGCTTCTTTCTTATATATCAATGGAACCGAGCTACAATAACTGCTTCTCTATCTTCTCAGGGGAAGGTGAGCGCCGCCGTGGGCAAGGCTCTCTCCTGCTTCCCTGAGGAGTAACTACAAGCTGTGAATGAACTGAATGACCTGTGAGTAATGGGGCGAATGAGCGGATCGTCCCCCACGCAGGAGGGGTACCCCGGGCTCTTATAGCTTGAGCCCGGGGTAAATCGGTAACTTCACTGCCGATTGGGCCCAGCTGTCATCCTCTAATCGGCTGGGGCCCACCGACTGCTCCTCTCCGGGTGATCCGGACCCGACGAGCGACGGCCCATGTTGTAGACTCGTAGGGCATGATGGTGAACAGTGGAGCTAGGAGGTGCGGTCTTGTCGTCCTGTCCGCGGAATCGGCGGAGAGGTCGACACCGCATCTCTGCCAGATCTTCGATGTGACTTGGCTTCTCTGCCACCCCGATTTCTCGAGATTGCGCATTTATGACCTCGTACTTGTACCCGCGACCGATCTCGGGGTCAACTTCCCCAGGGGTAGTAGGTCGTACCGATTGCGCCTGGGCCGACTGGTGGTTCCAGGCAAGGTCGATTGCTCTAGGCAATCAGCTGTGCTGATACCCACCTCGGCCCAGCTGCGGGCCAATCGGATAATTGTCTTGATGATGAAAAGGGTGGACCAGTTGCGCCTGGGCCGACTGCTGGCATTCGGTATGGCTGATTGCCTCGGAGCAATCAGCCGTACGCCTGCCCAGCTCGGCCCAGCTGCAGCCCAATCGGTCCATCCTTGTGTCTTGAAAGGTTGCTTTCTCTTGGGTGAGCCTACCCGGGTACCAATCCCCCGGCAGTAGCCCCTAAAGCTGTAAAGGTCCCACGGTCATTTGACTGCGGGGCCTTTGCAGTTTTCAATCTTTCTCCAATATCTTCCGAATGCTATGGCCTCATCAAGTGCGTCATTCCAAGTTCGTCGACCGACTCGGAGCTCACACTCGGCTGACCAAGATTTCATCCGATCTGTTTTGAATCATCTCCGATTTCTGCCTTTACTTTTTGAGAATAGTATCCCTCGCCGATTACCTTCCAACGGTTACCTCCGATTTCTCCGGGATGCAGTCAATGGACCGGGGCCCATGACCCACGTGCGACTTGACATAACTGCAGGCCTCGACCCCCACGTCGCACGCCTCGCTTCCCACGCTGGGATCTCTTGCGCTAGTTTGCCGGTTGGTCTTCCTGTGGGCTAGGCCACACCAGGCCACACGGCCGCAACCGGATCCCACTCCCCTCCCCCGCCGCCCTTATAAGCCACAGGGGAGGGCCTGTGCCTCTTCCTTCTTTCATACGTCGTCTTCCTCCTCCGCCTCTCGCTCTCGCACGCCATTGCTGCTCCGCTCGAAGCTCTCCCTTGTGCTCGTAGCTTCGCCTCCGCGCACGGGATCCGCTCCGGCTGCACATTCGTGTGCTTCTCCGCCACCGCGGTAGTCTTTTCCCGCTACTCTCGCGCTCCTCGGCCTCTTTCTCTTTCCGCCCGAGAGCTCCATGGCGCCCCGGTGAGACACCTCTCAGGCCAGCCGCGGGTGCTGGAAGGGCCCCCTGGTCACCGCCGACGCCATCCAGGCTCTGGTTCGCGCCCGCAAGATGCCGGCTGATGTCCAGTGGCGCGTTCCCGGTGCCGAGATCTTGCCCGCTGCGCGTGCTGGCGAGCGGGTCGTCTTCCTCGCTCACTTCGAGCGTGGATTCGGACTCCCCGCCAGCACCTTCTTCCGCAACTTCCTCGACTTCCATTGCCTGCAACCACATCACCTCGCAGCGAACTTCATCATGATCCTCTCCGGCTTCGTCACGCTGTGTGAGGGATATCTCGGCTGCCGCCCAAGCGTTGCTCTTTGGAAGCGGTTCTTCAACCTCCGAGCTCACAATGCTCAGACGGGAGTTGTGGTGCCATCTGCCACGGAAGGTGGTGAGCCCATGTATCCGACTGACATGACCGACTGCGGCAGTTTCCTTGTCGCAGCCGGCAAACCTAGGTACAAGAGTCCCAAGATCGTCCAGTCATGCAAGAACTGGCAGACCTCCTTCTTCTACGTCAAGTCGCCCGATCAAGGCCCCGACCTCCTAAATCTGCCCGAGTTCTCCCTCGCCCGGCCGACTGAGAAACATCAGTGGTCGTTGAAGTATGGTGTCGGAGACCTCGACGTGGACGCCCAAGTCGCTCGGGTTGCTCAGCTGGAGCAAGAGGGGCTCCTGCCGACTGATCTTGTTGCCGCTTGGCTTCAAGCCCGAGTGCTTCCTCTGTAGCGCCGAGTGCACCGCATGTGCGACATGTCGGGCTCCAGAGATCCCACTCGGCTCTGCACGTGGCGAGTGAAGCTCGAAGACCTCTGCGTCAGGATAAGGGCTATTACATCCAGTGCCTTGCCCGATCCTTTCCGCTTCGGCCTTGAGTACCTACACCGCCGACAAACACCACCCGTGGTACGTTCCGACTGGTCCCTTTCTCCGATTGCTTGTGCCTCATACTCAATTTCTCTGACAACTCTCTTCTTCTTGCTCAGCATTTCATTCAATCCAATCTGATGGAAGATGGCCAAGTGGCCGGCACGTATGCCCCCGACCGCGAGGAAGATGACCCTACGGACTTTGAGTACAATGGTGAGGCTCCTCCTTCCGACTCCGAGGACGACGATGCCGAAGATGGTGAATCTTATGGGGAGTCCTCCGAATCCGAGGATCCTGCTGCTGATGCCGATGTCGAGGCTGCCGACCCCGAGAACGCCGACACCCGAACTGCGGCTCAAGGGGGTACGCCTGACCCTTCCCTTGAGCAATTTCTACCCGAATGGAGTGATGACGATAGTGTCTCAAAGGTTGGTAATCTTGTTGCAGCTCCTCATGCCAATCCGCCGAAGGTGCCGACTAAGCGCGCCTCGGCAACCAGCTCCTCTTCTGGTGCTGCCTCTAGCAAGGCCGCGAAGGCAGTGCCGACTGCACCCAAGGGTAAACAGCCTCGAGCGACGGCCACTCGGGTGCCGACTACTCAAGCGCCTCTGAACGTCGCCCCGTTGAGGTGTGGGATGCCCACGGGCGCGCCGAGAACAATCGGGTATGCCCTCATCTTCATGCTTTGAACCTCACTGTCTTCTCTTGTACTGACTGACCTCTCCTTTCTCCTTTCAAGGAGCCGATTGGTCTCGACGACATTGACACGGGCATTCCTGCCCGTGCCAACGTGGTCATATCACCTGCTGCGTCTGCTGCTGCCATCCGCAAACGGCCACCTGCTCCACCTCGTACCTCCAAGGACGCCGAGCGCGCCGCCAAGAAAGCTCGCCTCGAGACTGCCAAAAAGACTGTCACTTCTTCCATTGCCTCCAAGATCTCCCCAAGCACGGCCGACCAGGGAGTTACTGGTGGCGAAGGAGCGCAACCGGTCGATCCGATTGCCCCATCTCCACCACGCCGCTCCGACCTGGTCTCCGCCCCCATGACGACTGCTTCGCCGATTGTGGTGTCCGCGCCACCACTTATGATGACAACGCCGCCGATTGTGGTGCCTGCGCCACCAATTATGACGACCACCCCGCCAATTGTGGTGTCTGCGCCGCCGATTATGACGACCACACCGCCAATTGTGATGACCACATCGGCCTCGGCTCGTCCGATTGCGCCGCAGCCACAACCGAATGCCTCCAGCCTTTTGGCGACATCAGCGCCACTAACTTCTACCATCGTTACCTCTGTCGCTGCAACTCAAACTTCATCACGACAGTCGACCTCTTCTGCGTCGGAAATTCTGATGCGCTCGGTGGACCAATTCCGGGCCGAGTACTCTCGCACCCGCCATGTCGGCACCGAGCGCGATGCTTCACCGCGCTCCCAAGATCCTTTGACGGCAGCCTACAGTCGGGTGAACGATTTTGCCACCGCCATTGCTCGGGACCTCCAACAGCTCGACCGCAATCATGCAGTAAGTTCTTCCACTTTCCTTTATGGTTCTCCTTCAATCGGGAGACTTTTCTTCCGGTGGGTGCGCGCAAGCGCACCCACTGGGTGTAGTCCCCGAGATTCGGGCCGATTGCTTGCAATCGAATCGGATCTTCTTTTGGCTGCTGTATCTCTAAAGTTCATCTTGCTGTTCTTCTCGGGCTGTTATGGAAGAGAAACGCGAGATCTTCGAGAAGCTCCTCGACGCCTATGCCGCCAGCCTCCGAACTCTCGCCCAGGCCCAGCTCGAGGTCAACAACCAATCGGCCGAGATCAATAGGCTGAGAGGTAACTTGTGCATCGTTTCTAACTTTCCTCCGACTGACAATTTCTTTTGTACTAATAGCTTTGTTTTTTCCTCTAGTCTCTGTTCCCATGGTGGATGATCTTCAAGGCCGAATCTCTGAATTGACCACCGAGCTCCATCAGCAAGGGCCGGCACTCGCCGCGGCTAAGCAAGAGACAACTCGACTGCAGGGGGTGGAAGCCGACTTGACTCGGACCATTAAAAGCCTCCACTCCGAGATGGCTGCTCTGAAGACGAAACACTCGGACGAGCTGGCCGCCGTGGCTGCGTCTGGCGATGAACTTCGTGCTGAGCGAAATGCGGCTGTAGCTGCCCGAGAAAAGATGCAAACCGAGAGGGATGATGCCATCGCAGCCCGAGACTCCATCCGGAAAGATCGCGACGAGCATATTGCCAAATATGAGGAGCTGGAAAAACATGATTATGAAGAGACCACCCGACTGCGCCGCCGAGCCAAGGGTTTCTGTGACACAATGACCGAGATGGACGTCGTCCTTAGAGGTACGTGTTTCTTGCATCCGAGTATATTTCCGATTGCTTCTTATTTCTGTGTCATTACTCATACTTCTCTTCGTGGTGCAGAGGCCTGGCCTGAATCTGAAACAGCTGCTTATGCAGCGGTGGCCAAATCCCGAGAGGAGACCGTCGCGGCCGGAGGGACCTGCCAACTCGATGATGATGTCTGGACTCGGCATGAGTATGTGCTTGGCACTAAGGCCCGCGTTCCTGTCATCAAGGGGGTTGCACTATCCTTCAAACTTGGCATTCTAAAAATTGCCGAATTGCTGTGGTCGCCGGCTGAGCTCAAGGTCGGACTCCAGAGAATGAAACATGCTGCTAGCTCCTCTGCCGAGGTCCGCAGATCAGACACTCTGGACGAAGAAGATTCTGACAAGGGAGATGCTCTGAATGCTACCATCGAGCAAACTCGGATTCTTCTGAAGGCCATCCCACGTCGGATCGACATCCTGCTCAACTCCGCAGGTCGGACTGGTGCTGAAACTGCTCTTTAGACTGTGCTGAGCTGGTACCCTCAAGTGAAACTTCCCCAGCTTTACGGCCTCAGAGAAAACGCATCCGATGTGCTCGAGAAGACCTATGCTGAGGTGAATCGGCTCGCCAGCGCCATGGTGAACTGGTTTTCCCCCTACGACTACACTCCATATCTCGACGAGGGAGGGAACCCGCTGGCTGCTACTTCCATTTCTGGGCTGGCCGAAGAGCTTTCTGACAGCGGTTCGTCCCATACCTCTCCGAGGTCCAAGCATGCTGGGCCCACGTCTTCTGACGCGCAGTCGGAGCCGGATGCCACTGCTGCTCCGACTACGAGCTCTGCGCCATCAACTGCCCCGACTTCTTGAGTCGTGCCGCCGCCGACGCCATCTGCCTCTATCGACGACATCTGATCAGCATTATCTTATCTTTTTTTTCAGACTAGCCGTTTGTAAGACACTATTTTAATTCCGCCGCCACCCACTGGGTGTGGTTCGATGTAATGAACTTATTCGGCCATGGGCCTGTTATTTCTATGCAATCCGATTTCTCGTTGCAAGTTTTATTTGTGCAATCGACTTTGCGTCTTTGTCGGTTTCTTTTATCGGTCTGCACTTGGGGGTGTCATGCCTTGTCCGTGTTGCTGCCGACATGCGGTCTGCAATCGGATCAAAGGTTGATTTCCAGCCAAGGTTCGATAAGTGTTTCGAATTTACACGACAAGGTTTAACGCAAAGGATTCTGCAATGTTAGGATCCGATTGCTCGCTGCCGGCTGCTCGGTGCACCGGTCCGTGGCGCAATCGGTGGCTAACTTAGCCGGCTATGCCCTTTTTAGAGCGTTTTGACTTGTATCTCGGGAATTTGTACTGCCAACTACCCCAACCACTGCCCTTCTCGATGCCACAACCACTCTCGTGACTTGTGCTCAAGTCGGGTGCTAAGTTGAGTGCCATCCCGCAGCCCCCGTGCCTCGTTGGCTTATTTTTCTGACCTCGTGGTCGGTCAGTCCCCGAGTACTTTATTCACGTTTCGGGTATGACGAAGCGTTGCCGACTTGGGCTAGCTTTTCGAATGAAATTATCCAAAGGTAATCGAATGTTCTTTTTCAGAGGCATGATAGCTTTACTGATCGTTTGCCGAATGGCGTACATAAATTTGTGCCGCTCAGCTATAGAACGGGCATAAAAGCTCGGAGTTCCACGACCGCTCTGTTTCTACTCCTGACATGTCCTTGGGCCGAGTGCCCTTGGTGCAGTCGATCAAATAATACGAGTTGTTCTTGAGTGCGCGGTTGATGATGAATGGTCCTTCCCAGGGTGAGGATAGCTTGTGCTGCCCGTCTGACTTCTGAATTCGGCGTAGCACCATGTCGCCCTCTCGGAAGGCGAGAGGACGAATCTTCTTGCTGTGGTAGTGCCGCAACTTCTGCTGATAGACTTCTGATCTGGACAAGGCCAGCAAACAAGCTTCTTCCTGGAGATCGACACCGTCTTCTCGTGCTAACTTGGCTTCTTCCTCGGTGTACAAGGCATGCCGAGGTGAATCAAACTGGATGTTGGACGGGATGATTTCTTCTGAACCATACACCAGGAAGAAAGGAGTGAATCCAGTCGACCTGTTTGGTGTGGTCCTCAAGCTGAACAATACTGCTGGGAGTTCTTCAATCCATGCTCCGGGTGCCCTCTCAAGTGGCTCCACCAATCGGGGTCTGATACCTGAGAGGATGAGGCCATTTGCTCTTTCTACTTGACCATTCGACTGGGGATGTGCCACAGATGCAAGATCCAGCCGAATGCCTTGCTGAGATGCATATCGAGCCAGTGCCCCCTTTGCGAAATTGGTGCCGTTGTCGGTGATGATGCTATTGGGCACGCCATATCTGCACACGATGTCGGCCACAAAGCGAACCGCAGTCGGCCCATCCAGCTTCTTGATCGGGCGGGCTTCAATCCACTTGGTAAATTTATCCACTGCAACCAGGAGATGTGTCATGCCACTTCGAGCCCTCTTGAATGGACCAACCATATTCAAACCCCACACCGCAAACGGCCATGCTATTGGGATTGTCTTCAATGCTGATGCTGGCTGGTGACTTTTTGCCTTGAACCGCTGGCAGCCCTTGCAATATTTCACAAAATTTTCAGCCGCTGCGAGCGCAGTCGGCCAATAGAAACCATGTCGGAAAGCTTTGCTGGCAATGGCTTTTGCAGATGCATGATGACCGCATTCACCTTGATGGATGTCTCTGAGCAATTCCAAGCCTCTATCTTCTTCTACACATCTCTGAAAGACACCAGTTGCACTTTTGCGCACTAGCTCGTTGTTGATTATTGTGTATGCCCAAGATCGGCGGCTGATTTGTCTTGACTCTGCTTCGTCTTCTAGAAGGACTCCGTCTGCTAGAAATCTCTAATCGGCTGTGCCCATGATGGCGCACTGACAACTACCATTACTGCGGCCTGCTGGGGTGCTACTTCTTCTTGGATCTCGGCTTCTTGGCCATTGGCCTCTTGGATCTCGGCTTCTTGAACTTCTGTCATCTCGACTTCTGTCTCTGAATTGCCGATTGCGGCGCCTGGCACGCATTCGGCAGCCCCTGGTGGCGATTGCTCGTCTGGAGCTGGAACTTCTTCACTGCAATCGGCAGTGCCTGACATCGTTGGCTTTTCTGAGGCTGTGCCATCTGGCGTTGCCTCTGCTTGCTTCCCTTTGGCCTTGCTCATCTTGCTGCATTCGGCAGCCCCTGGTGCTGTCGGCTCTGCTGCTGCTGCTGCACCTTGGGCGCTTGAGTGCTTCTTTAGAGCTGGAATTTTTGCCGGTTGAACTTCTTTTGCCTTCTTCAACGCTTCGAGGTCGGTCTCCGAAATGAAGATGGACTCAGACTCTGGGGTGGCATGATGGATGGCTTCCTGATGTGCTCAAGTGATACGCCTGGTGGGATAGCTTGCCTTGTTGAGCCGAACTTGGACAATGCATCTGCTGCTTCGTTGTTTGCTCTCGGCACATAGTGGAACTCACATCCTTCAAAGTATCCACTGATTTGCTGCACTAGGAAGCGATAGCTTGCCATATTTGCATCATTTGCATCCCAGGTGCCTGTGCACTGCTGTACTACCAAATCGGAGTCACCAAAACATTCAATATTTCGAATGCCGATCTCCTTGGCCAGCTTGATACCATGCACAAGGGCTTCGTACTCGGCAACGTTGTTTGATGCTGCAAAGTGAATTTTTTTGCAGCGCGCCGAGCTTGGTGGGCGAGCCCAGGAAATAGAACTTGCCCCGGCATGCCTCGGTCTCGCACATGACGTCCTTCTCGAACCCGCCGATCTCGTCTCCCTGGGTGCCGAGGTCGTACTCGTGCTCAGTCCAGCCGTCGTCTTCTCCGACGCGATGGTACCGGATGATGGGCGCGTCCGGCTCGACGACGAGCACGACGCAGCCCAGGGTCGTGGGCGCGTCGGAGAGCAGGCAGCTGCAGTTTATCAGCAGGTCCTGGTCGATCGCCAGCGGCGGAAGCTGGATCTTTTCACGGCTGTGGTGGTCCAGCAAGTAGGTGTCGGCCGCGGCGAGCCGGTCCCGGACTAGCAGCCACCCCTGCGGAGTGGGACAGAAGGCCTTGTCGGCGAGCTCGTGGGAGTCCAGGCCGCCGGAGATGGGCTCCTTCCCGGCGACGCTGAACACCGTGGTCGTGGACTTGTTGGTGTCGTTGCACCGGTGCTCCACGGCGAGGCACGACATCGACGACATGACGTCCATCTCCCTCCTCTGTGGAAGATCAATCACACAACGCAAACAAGAGTAACTCGCCCTGGTTCGCCTTGATCCGTCGGCAAAGTTGGTGGACAACCTCGCACGGCCTGATGGATCTAAATAGGCGCTGGACACCGGTTCTATCGGAGCGTGAGTCGGAATCGGCCGGAACTGACCATGGAAGACGATCCAATCGCTAGTGCACTTTCAAGTTGCAACGAGGACCGTCAGATTCACACCACGTTTAGTTACTTACTTGGAACGTTTTGACTCCATATAATCCGTGTCTTCCAAAGCAATCCAACCCCAACTCTGATTCTTCTAGGCAAATGATTCGGAGCGAACATCGGGTATTTTGGCTCCTCACGGGGACCCTCTCTGTATCGTTCGAATTTTTGGCGCTAATCTTGGCGCAAACTAGTTGCCAGGTCAAGTTTTGCCCACGTTCACATAGCTGAGAACCTTAGCGAACTAAAGAAACGCCCCTCACTATTCACGTCCACTCACTATCACCCACTTTCCCCTCTTTCTCGTCTGAATCCACCTCTCATCTTTTGGTGATCCCCAGCGATGGACCGCAGCTCGTTGATTCTTATCACCCCTTTGAGGATTCTCCAGGAGCGCGATGCGAGGCGGAGGCGTGGTGCGCTTCGGGCGGCGGTAGCAGCTGGCGTGTCCCGGCGATGTGGCGGTCGGCGACGACGCAACTACCAACCAAAAGGCACCTTCATCTTGCACTGCCGCATCGAAGACGATTGGTGGTAGAAATACGACCACGATATAAAACCCAACAAGATCTCTCAGACCTGGAGGCCGACGAGAAGGAGGTCATCACTCTAATTGCGGCGTGCGGTGGCAAGTTCTACTTCAACATCACACATACTGAGTTGGACGTTCTTGATTCCTACCCCGCTCTTGTGTTCAGCTCCATCACGGTAGACAAGATCATTGACGAGATCTAGGGGTATAAGAGGGGGCGGCCAAAGTTTTCCTGGTGGAATCGAACGGAGAGCTCTACATTGCCTCCCTGCTATGCGTCACGTCGATGAAGATGATATATGGCACATAGTTAGCATTGCGATACGTTTATAATCCTGTCAATTGCCCATCTGTAATTTATTTACCTCGCATAACAGTTTTATCGTCTTTTGAAAGAGACATCACTAGTGAACATCACAGGACCCCGGTCCATATTCTCATCACTGTTTACAAGCTTATTTCCTTTTCAGTATTTACTTTCAGCTGCTATCATCATTATCATTATCATTATCCCTTGTGTTTTTGATCCTTTGTAAACAACAAGACCAGAGAGATTGACAACCTCTCTGAACTTCGTTGGGAGCAAAGTTATTTGTGTCGTGTGCAGGTCCACATCAGTTGCACCGCTGACACCTACTTATCATTGCCGAAGTCCTACGGGAGACAATCTTAAAACCTCGGTATCTTCACCGAGGGAAACTTGCCGCTACGCTGCATCTCACCTTCCACTTGGGGTAACCAACGAAGGGCGAGAAGCAATTATCCTCTCTCGCGTATCAAGCAAATTTCTGACGCCGTTGCCGGGGAAGCAAGCAAAATTACACCCGTCAACTCTCACACCAGCAAGTAAATTTCTGGCGAGGTTGCCGTCGACTCCGAGTGATAAGATAGGGGAGTTTCCCACTACCTTTTACCTTTACTTTTTTGTCTTGTTAGTTTACCTTTCAGTTTTTATCTTTGTGTCTTATATCAAAAATCATAAAAAATATATCTTGCTAGTAGCTGTCATTATGTCTGGTCCTTTTGCCTTTGTTGAGATAGAGGTTCTCACCTTTCAACAAGAAGGAGGTGAAAGTTTAAAAGATGCTTGGTATAAAATTAATGATTCTCAAAAAAGAGCCACCAAGAAGCAATCCAATACTATCCTGCTTAGAAAATTTTATGTTGGGATTACTCCTTGGAATAGGTTCATATTAGACACTGCTATCAATGGGAATTTCCTAGAAGCCCCAATTTGGGAGTCTCTTAATGTTATTGAAAATCTTGTTGGATATCTCAATATTGTTAGCATACAAGAAGATATAACTCTAGCTCACATTATGAAAAAACTTGAAAAGATAGAGTTAGAAATACCAAGTATAACTAGGATAAATGAGTTGGATCGCAAGATTCAAGGGAATTTCAATAGGCTTGATAGCTCCATACTTAAAATTATTAAAACTTTTGAGACAATCAAATTCCATGATATGGATCTTTCTAGGATTGATAAGATTGAGGAAATCATTAATACTTTAGGAACTACTTTCTCCTCAATCAAACCAAAAAAGGTAGCAACTCCGGCAAGAAAGGAACCTAAGTTTAATCATGTCCCTAAGGTTCCTCGACCTAAAAATAATCCACCCATTCCCAAGGAAGTTGAAACCGTGAAAACTTTGGAAGAAATACCTCTCTTTGATAAAATTATAAATGAAACTTTCATTGATTTTCCGCCTTTTGGTTTTCTTCCTAAAAGTTTCCTTATTAGGCCTTTATTTGAAAGACCTCTTAAGACTAGTTGTACA
This sequence comes from Bromus sterilis, assembly GCA_950022295.1. Taxonomy (NCBI): domain Eukaryota; kingdom Viridiplantae; phylum Streptophyta; class Magnoliopsida; order Poales; family Poaceae; genus Bromus; species Bromus sterilis. The sequence continues at coordinate 33,183,955 of OX465600.1, forward strand.
ATCGAAGAGCTTTTTGATGATCTTGATGATGGTTCGATTGATACAACTTGATCTTTTGCCTTATGCCTAGCTTAAAGGCGTAAAAGAAAGCGCTTGTTGGGAGGCAACCCAAGATGTTTTTACTTCTGTTTTTAGTGGTCTTGATGATTGTTACTACTGTAACAACATCATTGTATCTTTATTTCCAAGCTTTGTGCCAAGTTATAGCCTCATATGACAAGAGAAGCGAAAGTTGTGACTGTCGGGAAACGCAGTAGAAAACCAAAATTTTCGGCCTACGAATCAAGAACCCAAGATCATCCAAGAAGATTGCATACAAGGTTTTAGGTCATGGCTCACCAACCGATGTAGCGGAAGTAGAGTTTGTGAAGACCGTCGGTGCAGATCCCCGCAGTTAGGAATTTCAATGACCTCCCAACCGCGAGGATATCGATCCCTCGAACCGTCCCGCGATCTAGTCCCACGGACAAGTCCCACGAACAAGCTCCTCGAAGAAGGGTCGAAGGTACGACCCCTCCATTAGTATCCACACATCCCTTAGCAGCAATCCAGCAGCGCTCCGCCGTCCAGAGATGAACGCCACCGAGAAAACTAGAGGGAGAAAACCCTAACGGATTCCGATCTAGAACAACATCTAAACCAGGGTCTAATTGTGGAGCAACGGGGTTTAGAGAAGGGAGGGTGGCGCATAGGTCTTGGAGACAAGTTGTGTGTCTCTCCCCTTCCCCTTGGCTCACCTTATATAGGTGTCCAGGAGGCCTAGGGCGCAGCCCAAGGAGGATTGGGAGTCCAACTTGGAATCCCAAGCCTTCCAAACCTTCTCACACCTTCCCACCGGAAACCTGCCATAATGGGATTTGGTAATTCCACCTGGAGGAGGATTCCCCTTTCCTTGGTGCGCCCCCACCTCCTGGCCGGCCAGGGCAGCCTAGGTGGCTTGCCCCCCAAGGCCAGGGGCGCAGGGGAGTGGGTGATACTGCCCGGAACCTTCCGGAACCTTCCATGACCTTCTAGAAGCTTCCAGGACCTTCCGGGACATACCGGGACCGTTTCGGGACATTCCAGACACTTCTGGAGCACTTCCAGGACCTTCCGAGACCGTTCTCGGACGTTCCGGAGCCATCCGGATAGTTTCCAAGACCATCCGAGTTACAATTTAAGCCACCCGATGACCGCGAAGGTTGTCGGGACGCCCAGCAATTATCCGGAAACTATTCCGGTTGATCCAGGACTTCCCCAGTACCATTCTCATATGTTCCGGAACCACCTGGGACTACTCCAGAGTGATCCGGACATAATCTTAAATACCAGAACTACTTCTGGTGCCCTTATGAACAATTCCATAAATCTCCAAAACTACTTCCGGTACCCGTATGAACTATTCTGCTTTGCTTCCACTAAACCTTTCTACCATACTAGTATTCTAACAGACTACTGCTCGTTAAGTGTGTGACCCAATAGGTTCGGTATAATGCGTACATGACTCAGAACATCTTCCGGCATAGGTCAACAGCCTTTTGTCAATAGCCAATAATCAACAGCGGAGCCATGGACACCCATGTTGACTCCCGCACATACACGAAGAAACTTCGAGTGAACCATTATGTTTATTCATGTACCATTCCCTTTGCTTCGCGATATATGACAAAGTTAGAGGAGAGAAGTTTGGCACCCATGTGTAACAACTTTTGAACACAAGCCACTCGTTATCCTCTTTGCTCGTTTGTCCCTTTTCTCGTTATCGTATTCCGGTATCCCCGTGACTGAATCACAATGCGTCTGGCCAGACTAGAATGGATACCGTCATACCGAGTGGGCCCGATGTGAATATCTTCTTCATCGTGAAGGAGCAAATCCCATTCTTGAACTATCGCAGTCACTAGCCACACCATCTGACATACCCAGAACTTATTTTACTACTTCCCATTTACGGGAGGATTCATCTAAGAACCAAAGCATGTCTTCCTGTGTGAAGCAACTCGATACTCTCATGGTCTAAGGAATTACGTATATGATAACATTTCATGATATGACTTATAACGTAGTTATGATGTGATCTCTAAGTATATCATTCAATTCTGGGGTCGGTTCAACATCATTGTTCTGCTAACAATATGTTCCCATTGCTACTGACATCCTTGTTACAAGAACAATGTCCATGATTAAGAAAACGTAATCATCAATTAGCACATGAGCTGGTCTTAGAGGCTAAACCAGGAACTCTTGGTGTTTACATTTCCACACATGCAAATGAGTTTTCTTCTGAATCTCACAGTCAGGGTCATTGCAATTATAGCACAGAAATATAAACATTAATTACGAACGTGGAAATATATATAATAACATTTTATTATTGCCTCTAGGGCATATTTCCAACAGTCTCCGTTTGGAAATATGCCCTAGAGGCAATAATAAAATTTTATTATATATATTTCCACGTTCATAATTAATGTTTATATTTCTGTGCTATAATTGCAATGACCCTGACTATGAGATTCAGAAGAAAACTCACTTGCATGTGTGGAAATGTAAACACCAAGAGTTCCTGGTTTAGCCTCTAAGACCAGCTCGTGTGCTAACTGATGATTACGTTTTCTTAATCATGGACATTGTTCTTCTAACAAGGATGTCAGTAGAAATGAGAACATATTGTTAGCAGAACAATGATGTTGAACCACCCCAGTATTGAATGATATACTTAGAGATCACATCGTAACTACGTTATAAGTCATATCATGAAATGTTATCATATACGTAATTCCTTAGACCATGAGAGTATCGAGTTGCTTCACACAGGAAGACATGCTTTGGTTCTTAGATGAATCCTCCCGTAAATGGGAAGTAGTAAAATAAGTTATGGGTATGTCAGATGGTGTGGCTAGTGACTGTGATAGTTCAAGAATTGGATTTGCTCCTTCACGATGAAGAGATATTGACTTTGGGCCCACTCGGTATGACGGTATCCATTCTAGTCTGGCCAGACGCATTGTGATTTAATCACGGGGATACCGGAATACAATAACGAGAAATAGAGACAAACGAGCAAAGAGGATAACGAGTGGCTTGTGTTCAAGAAGTTGTTACACATGTGTGCCAAACTTATCTCCTCTAACTTTGTCATATATCACAAAGCAAAGGGAATGGTACATGAATAAACATAATGGTTCACTCGAAGTTTCTTCGTGTATGTGCGGGAGTCAACATGGGTGTCCATGGCTCCGCTGTTGATTATTGGCTATTGACAAAAGGCTGTTGACCTATGTCCAGAACATGTTCTGAGTCATGTCCACATTATACCGAACCTATTGGGTCACACACTTAACGAGAAGTAGTCTGTTAGCATGCTGGAATGGTAGAAGGTTTAGTGGAAGCAAAGAAGAATAGTTCATACGGGTACCGGAAGTAGTTCCGGGGATTTATGGAATAGTTCATAAGGGCACAAGAAGTAGTTCTGGGTATTTAGGATATCTCCGGATCACTCTGGAGTAGTCCCAGGTGGTTCCGGAACATATGAGAATGGTACTGGGGAAGTCCTGGATCAACCGGAATAGTTTTCGGATAATCGCTCGGCGTCCCGACAACCTTCGCGGTCATCGGGTGGCTTAAACTGTAACTCGGATGGTCTTGGAAACTATCCGGATGGCTCTGGAACGTCCGAGAACGGTCCCGGAAGGTCCTGGAAGTGCTCCAGAAGGTTCCGGAATGTCCCAAAACTATCCCGGAAGGTCCTGGAAGCTTCTGGAAGGTTCTGGAAGTTTCCGGGCAGTACCACCCACTACCCCACGCCCCTAGCCTTGGGGGGCAAGCCACCTAGGCTGCCCTGGCCGGCCAAGGAGTGGGGGCGCACCAAGGGGAGGGAATCCTCCTTCAGGTGGGAATACCAAAACCCAAATATGGCAGGTTTCCGGTGGGAAGGTGTGGGAAGGTTTGGGAGGTTTGGGAGTCCAAGTTGGACTCCCCGCCCCCTTATTGCGCCCCAAGGGCCTCTTGGCCACTGATACGCCCAAAACATATCTATAATTTCTGTTTGCTCCATGCATGTTTTGTGTGATATTGCTATGATCTAGATACACTTTCATACACTTTTGATCATATTTCGACTAACATATTAACTCAATGCACCACAGTGCCAGTTCCTGTTTTCTGCTGTTTTTCTATTTCAGTTTTCCCCCATATAAAAAGTGCTCCAAAAATTCGGGAAAATCAGATAAAAAATCAGCGCAGAAGAACCTTCCGGAAGGACCTGAGTGGGGCCAGAGGGCCACCACCAGGGGCCCAGGCGCGCGCGCCCTAGGGTCTGGCCGCGCCAGGGGGCCGCCTGGACCCCTGGTGGCCCCCCTGTCTGCCCCCCTTCGCCTATATATTCTCTGTGACGAGAAACCCTCGGAAGAAGAACCCTTTTACGCGATCTCGCCTCTGTTCTGCCGCCGCCGTGCTTCCGAGATCGGGAGCACCAGCAGACCTCTTCCCGGCACCCTGCCGGAGGGAGGGCCGACCTCCGGGAGTCTCTTCTCCACCATGGATGCTTCCCGCATGTGCCGTGAGTAGTTTCCTTTGGACCATGGGCCCGTGCTCAGTAGCTATGTGATGTTCTCCTCCACTCTTTGTTCTTCATGGTTTAGACCTCGTGAGCTGCCCTACATGACCGAGGCACTTTTGTAATCTTTCGTTTGTTGCTATGCTGAATTTGATGGGATCTGATGGATTATGAGATTATGTTCAGATTGTGATAGAGTAATATATTTGGTTCTTATCTTTTATATTTTTGTTCTTAAGTAATTCTTGCATGTTCTCCGTTGCTGTTTATTGCTTTAGCCAAGTAGTAGGTAGTAACCCCAAGAGGGAACGTTATGCTCGATTGTGGGTTCATGCCCCCTGATGACACGCTTGAGTGACAGAAACATGAGTCTAGGGGATGTGCTGTTGCCACAAGGGGGAAAGCAACGGTGCTTGTAACCGCGGTTGCAAGGATTGTTTACTTTACGCAAAGTACTTTTTAATGCAGTTGTCTGTTGCTTTGGGTTTACACTTTGGGTGGGGCTCGCAACTTAATACCAACGAGATGTTCTGGATAGATATCTCAAGGTAGATGATTAGTAGTAGATGCAGTTGGATTTCGGTCTACTTATTTTGGCGTTCTGCCCATGCTTTTGAGCCTCTTCCTTTCTTTTGTAGCATAGTTAGCATTGTGGTGCGTTCATAATCCTGTCAATTGCCCTTCTGTAATTTGTTCACCTCGCATAGCAGTTTTTATCGTCTTTTGGGAGAGAGACATCACTAGTGAACATCACGTATCCCGGTCCATATCCTCATCACTGTTTCCACACTCATTTACTTTTCTGCATTTACTTTCAGTTGCTATCATTATCCCTTGTGTTTGATCCTTTGTGTACAACAAGACCGGAGAGATTGACAACCTCTCTGAACTTCGTTGGGAACAAAGTTATTTGCGTCTGTGTGCAGGTCCGCGTCAGTTGCGCCGCTGACACCTACTTATCATCTCCGGAGTCCTACTGGAGACAAACCTTGGTATCTTTACTGAGGGAAATTTTCTGTTGTGCTACATCACACCTTCCTCTTTGGGTTTACCAACGAAGGGCGAGAAATCACTATCATCACCTCGCACATCAAGCAAAGAATTTCTGGCGCCGTTGCCGGGGACTCCGAGTGCTAAGATAGGGGAGTTGCACACTACCCTTTACCTTTGTTTTTTAGTCTTGTTAGTTGATACGTCCAAAACGTATCGATAATTTCTGCTTGCTCCATGCATGTTTTGTGTGATATTGCTATGATCTAGATACACTTTCATACATTTTTTATCATATTTGGACTAACCTATTAACTCAGTGCACCCCAGTGTCAGTTCCTGTTTTCTGCTGTTTTTCTATTTCAGTTTTCCCCCGTATAAAAAGTGCCAGAAAAATTCGGGAAAATTAAAATAAAAAATCAGCGTGACGGAAGCTTCGAGAAAAGCCCGGGAGGGGCCAGAGGGGGGCCAGGGGGCCCAGGCGGCCACCCGGCGCGGCCCCACACCTGGCCGCGCCAGGGGGCCGCCTGGGGCCCCTGATCCACCTCTGGCTGCCCCCCTTCGCCTATTTATTCCCCGTCACGGGAAAACTCCAGAACAAGAACCCTATTCCGCGAACTCGCCTCTGTTCCGCCGCCGCCGCGCTTCCAAGATCGGGAGCACCAGAAGACCTCTTCCCGGCACCCTGCCGGAGGGAGGATTGACCTCCGGGAGTCTCCTCTCCACCATGGATGCTCCCCGGATGTCTCGTGAGTAGTTTTCCTTGGACCATGGGTCCGTGATCAGTAGCTATGTGATGTTCTCCTCCCCTCTTTGATCTTCATTGTTTAGACCTCGTGAGCTGCCCTACATGATCGAGGCACCTTTGTAATATTTCTGATATTGCTATGTTGAGTTTGATCGGATCTGATGGATTATGAGATTATGTTCAGATTGTGATAGAGTAATATATTTGGTTTTTATCTCTTATATTTGTGTTCCTAAGTAATTCTTGCATGCTCTCCGTTGTTGTTTATTGCTTTGGCCAAGTAGTAGGTAGTGACTCCAAGAGGGAGCGTTGTGCTAGATTGTGGGTTCATGCCTCCCCGATGACATGCTTGAGTGACAGAAACATGAGTCTAGGGGATGTGCTGTTGCCACAAGGGGGAAAACAACGGTGCTTGTAACCGCGGTTACAAGGATTGTTTACTTTACGCAAAGTTCTTTTTAATGCAGTTGTCTGTTGCTTTGGGTTTACACTTTGGGTGGGGCTCGCAACTTAATACAAGCGAGATGTTCTGGATAGATATCTCAAGGTGGATGATTAGTAGTAGATGCAGATGGATTTCGGTCTACTTACTTTGGCGTACTGCCTGTGCTTTTGAACCTCTTCCTTTCTTTTGTAGCATAGTTAGCATTGCGGTGCGTTCTTAATCCTGTCAATTGCCTTTCTGTAATTTTTTTACCTCGCATAGCAGTTTTTATCGTCTTTTGGGAGAGAGACATCACTAGTGAACATCACGTATCCCGGTCCATATCCTCATCACTGTTTCCACACTCATTTACTTTTCTGCATTTACTTTCAGTTGCTATCATTATCCCTTGTGTTTGATCCTTTGTGAACAACAAGACCGGAGAGATTGACAACCTCTCTGAACTTCGTTGGGAGCAAAGTTATCTGTGTCTGTGTGCAGGTCTGCGTCAGTTGCGCCGCTGATACCTACTTATCATCTCTGGAGTCCTACTGGAGACAAACCTTGGTATCTTTACTGAGGGAAACTTGCTGTCGTACCGCATCACGCCTTTCACTTGGGGCCTACCAACGAAGGGTGAGAAGCCGTCATCAAGAGCAATTTCTGGCGTCGTTGCCGGGGACTCCAAGTGCTAAGATAGGGGATTTGCACACTACCCTTTACCTTTGTTTTTCAGTCTTGTTAGTTTATCTTTCAGTTTTTATCTTTGTTTCCTTTATCAAAAAAATATATAGTATGTCTAGTTCCTTACTTGCCAATCAATGTCTAACTTCTTTGAAACTAGATCTTATTGGCATGGAGGATTCACCGAGGATCAACAAGAATATTACAAGGAATACCGCTTGTCTCAAAAAGATATACACTTATGGAGACTCATACATCAATCGTATGAGTATGCTAAAAACTTGTGCTCAATATATAATATATCTTTCTGCAGGGATGAATCTTGTTGCTTTATGAGGCACAAACACCTTGCTTTCCAATGTGAGTACAATGAGGATGAAACCTTAGCTTCTTATGCTAAGGGAAATTATGATTTTTATGATGCAGAACAAATAGAAGAATTTGTTGCTTATAAGGGTGCCTATGAAATTACTTCTCTTCTTAAAAATATTAATGATGCCCCTTACAAATCTGATAGTCTTGCTATACTTAACTATTGTTTGGAAAATTATGATGCAAATTATTATATTACTGATCATCTTGAGAGAATCTCTCCTCCAAAGTAAGAGACTAATGTTTTGCAGGACTCTATGGAAGAAGAAATTACTGAACCTGAAAGCTCCTTGGATGAAAAAGAGGAGGAGAGTGACGAACAAGAGGAGGAAGAAAGGAGCCATCCATGTCTACCTTCTAATGAGAGTAACTCTTTGACTCTTACCTTATATGAGTGTTATGATCCTTTGGATTCTTTTGAAATATCCCTTTTTGATGAAGTTGATGCCTTCTATGCTTATGACCGTGATGCCACTATGGATGATGCTTATGGAGATGAACTTGCTATAGTCCCTCATGTTAAGCATGAAATTTTTGTTGTTGCACCCACACTTGATTGTCCTATTATCCTTTTGAAATCTCCAACTCGTATTCCGGAGAACTTTGCTCTTATCAAGGCTCAATGTGATGGGTTGCATTTATCTTATAATCCTAAAGACCGTGTTGAAAACTATACACGTGTGCTTGCAGTTCATGAACAACATGATTTATGTGATAGTTATATTCTTGATGTTGTTCATAATACTACTGAAAATTATTTTGAGAGAGGGAAGTTTGGTTGTAGAAACTTCCATATTACTAAAACTCCTCTCTTTATGTTGAAAGTTTTGAAGATGTTCTTGTTCTACCTTCCTATGCATGTCACTTTGTGCTTCTTTGATTTATTTTCTTACAAGATGCCTATGCATAGGAAGTGGGTTAGGCTTAAATGTGTTTCATATTTGCTTCTTGATGCTCTCTTTTGCTTCAAGTCTTTATTCTTATGAGAGCATCTTTTATAATCTTTATGCCTAGCTTAAAGGCATAAAATAAAGCGCTTTCGGGAGGCAGCCCGCAATGAATTTAGGTGTTTCTTTTTGCTTTTGTTGTTTCTTGATGATTTTTACTACTGTAGAAACATCATTGTATCTTTACTTTTCAGCTTTGTGCCAAGTTATTGCCTCTTACGGCAAGTGAAGTAAAAGTTGTGACATGCTGTCCAGAAAACAGATTCTGTCCTCGTGACCAGAAAAATTCCAGAAAAATATCAGTTCATCTGTTTGAGCTGAATTTTTTACACAGTATGCTCTATACAATTACGAAACTTCCGTATGTTCTGAGTTTTTTTATTTGAGTTGCAGAAGTGCCCCTAAAAAATTCTTTACTATCTGCTGTTCTGTTTTTCACAGATTCTGCCACGTTTTGTCTCTCCTTACTTTTGCAAACCTTAAGCTTGCTTTTTCTTTGCAAAAACTTTTTGGCACTCTTGAGAAACAGTAGCTCTTCAATATTATCTTTATATGCAGTAGAGAAAAAATTATTTATTAAGCGTGCTAACCTCTCTAATCAGCTTATGATGAGTTATGTATGAAGGGAGTTTTCAAGTGTGCGTTGGAAGATGGTGAAAGAAGATCCAGGAGTGTCAAGCGCTCAAGCTTGGGGATGCCCCCATGCATCCCCAATAAATATTCAAGGAGACTCAAGTGTCTAAGCTTGGGGATGCCCCCCGTGCATCCCCTTCTCCATCAACCATCATCAGTTCGTCCTTCGTCTCACTATATTTTTATCACTTCATGTGTTATGTGCTATGCTTGGAGCGTCTCGCTCTTAGGTTTTGTTTTTAGTTTTCTTTAGCTTTGCTTGCTGTTCATAACAATTTAGGTCCCGTCTTACTTTGTGTGGGAGAGAGACACGCTCCGCTTTCAAAATCTAGAACACATCATAGCTACTGCGATGTTTAGTTTTAATCTTAGTTTGTCTTTAGCAAGAGCTTTGGATTTTGTTTAGTTTGTTGCTGCAACTCTTTTTAGTTTTCATGTTTATCTTGTTTAATAGAGTTGGTTGTTGCTCTGAGTTGTGTTTTGTCTTGAAAGTAGGTAATTGAGGTTGCTATTTAATTTTAGTAGTAGCTTGCAATAGTTTTGAGGCATTGTTGTGAGTAATGTTTGGACTTTTGGTATCAAGAGCTCTTGCCTATTAGTGATAGGTGTCGTATTTTGGGCAATCCGTGTTTATTTTCAAAACCTACAAAGCTAGTTGAGAACTCTAGCTACTAGATAGATCACTACTCTTCTGAGGAGTCGAATATTAGAGTACACTCACGTACCATGAGTCGAGGATGCACAAGGATAACCAAACCCCCATACACTCCTCCTCGGGGTACTTGTCTCTTTGTGAACCTCCTCATTAGATTGAGAGTTACCGATAATAAGTGCATGAGTTCTTCGGAGTAATGTAAGTATTGAGAGTTGACACTTCCACCTTCCCATATTTTGCTAGCCTTTCCCGTGCCGTGCATTGCCTTCTTCTCAACCCGAGAGTTGGTGTCCACCTTCGCCGGTACTTCCAAACCCTTGGCATGATACGCTCTGTCATCATAAGCCTCCCTTTATCCTTCCTCAAAACAGCCACCATACCTACCTATCAAGGCATTTCCATAGCCTTTCCGAGATATATTGCCATGCAACTTCCACCTCTTCATGACTTGATCTTCATGTCATACATGCTTTTGCTTGATCGATGAGCCGCATGCTAGTGGGGCCTTGCCCTAATCATTGCTACATGACGCGCTGGTATCATTGCATATTCTGTTACACTGCTAGACGCATACATTGCATACATCATGATAGTTACATCTTCTTTATGATTTTGAGTACCTTGTAAAGTGTGAAAGATTTCCTATACCTTCTTGTAAAATAGAGTGTTGCCCTTAAGTGAGGAAAAGATCCCAAAGTGGACACAATAAAAGATACCAAAGAGGACAAATGAGAGTTAAATAGAAAGAGCCATTGAGGCCACAAAAAAAATACAAAAAAATAGAAAAAGAGAAAAAAGAGAGAGAAAGGGGCAACACTACTATCATTTTGAGAGATCCACACTAGTACTCCCTCTATATCCTTGTACTCCATAGAGATGATCATTATGCATATAGCTATGTGGGGACCTTCACACTATAGAACTTGGCTTGCATATTCCAAGGATGAGCCTTCTCAAACGAGCTCTAGGTCTTCATGAGCGAGCAAGTTAGATGCACCCCCACTAGTTTCATTGGAGAGCTTCCTAGATCATATGTGCATCCGTTGCATGGAAATCCTACTCCTCACATCATATCTATCATTTGGCATCTCTTGCCTATGATTGTCCTCATTGATGTGAGCCTTTCTTATTCTTTTTTGTCTTCCTCCTCCTCCGTACTTCTCTCTTTGCCATCCTAAGTGTCAACTCTCGTGCTTACGCTCATCCATTGCATGAGTGCTCAAAATATTGAAAAAGGAGTGGATCAAATTGACTTGTACCTGGCTAGTGGTTGATACGTCCAAAATGCATCACTATTTTATATAGTAAATCTTTCTTATTCATTGATATATTTCATGATATGATGCTATTCTTATGTTGTTTTGGCTTATTTTACATAGTTTGCAACTTTCCGGTGCCGAAGCAGCAGACGCTGGATTCAGCAGTAAAAAGTGGACGCTGAGTTGCTGAAGAAGAATACCTCCAAATTACCTGAAAATCGACGGAGGGTATTTTCCAGAAGGATCACGAAGACACGCAAAAGAGCGACCGGAGGGGGGCCACAGGGTGCCTAGACGGCCACCTGGCATGGCCCCCACCCTGGCCGCGCCGGGAGGGCGCCTAGACCCCTGGGACCACTCCCGGTTCCCCCCTCTGTCCTATATAACACACATCATCCAGAAACCCTAAAAAGGGGAGAGTTTTCGGAGTTCCGCCGCCGCTCCGTGGCGGAAACCTACAGAGAATAAAAGCCATCTCCGGCGGGAAGATTCCGCCGGGGAGATCACCTCCCGGAAGGGGAGATCATCGCCATCGTCATCACCATCGTCACGGGCATCATCGAGATCATCATCAACATCATCCCCATCATCAGCAGCATCTCCACCTCAATCCAATCTCATCTCACAATTGCAACTTGTGTTGTAATCCGTACTATCTATCCTCTATACTCTATCGGTGTTGATTACTACTATGTGGTGAATGCTATTGAGTTTTGTTGGAGAAATATCATTGTGTCCAGATTTTTTATCATCTATTTATCCCCACTGATCATGATCTCTTTTATGTCTTGTGAGTAGTTATTTTAGTTCTTGAGAACATGGGAGAAGTCTAGTTGTTAGTAGTCACATGATGTTGAAGTAATATGTGTTGTTTGATATTTAAGTTGTGTTGTTATTTTCCTAGTGGTGTTGTGTGAGTCGAACACTCAACACTTCGCCTTATCAAGGACCTAGGGGAATACATTGTCTAAAAGAATGCTTACGGTGGGTTGCCGGAGTGACAGAAACCTAAACCCCAGTTTGCACGCTTTTGCACAAGGGAACAATGGATCACCGATCGTATTGCTATGGTTAGGCTTTTGCCTTAATTACTATCTTGTATTTGCGGATGCTTGCAAGGTGTTTATTCATAAGAGTGCACTTGTCTTAGTCTAGAGGGTGTACTAGCATAGAACCACCCACTCAACACTTATCAACACAGCACATAGTACTGATACGGAATATGGCGAAAGCACATGACTACCTCTCCCGTGTGTCCTCAAGAACACTTTAGCCTTTATAAGTTCAGTTGCTAGGCCTCTCCTTTGCTCAGAAAGGATTGGGCCACTCGTTACTCTCCAGTGCCTTTTACTTTGCTCGTTTTTACTTTCCTGTCGCTTATACCAAGAAAACCCCTAAAAAGTTATCTTTCAGTGCTTGCAGTTACCTCCTTGCCAAAGTCACTTGCTATTACCTTCTGCTCCTCGTTGGGTTCGACACTCTTACTTATCGAAAACGCTGCAATAGATCCCTTACGGTTGTGGGTCATCAGTGGTCTGGGGACGAGTCAAGATAAGATTCCAGAAAAAGACCAAGTGTGAAACTTTAGTAGATTGAGTTCTCAACAAATAAATATTTTTCTCGTATTCCCTATCCCCCTTCTTGCACGCAAACACCATTTGGAGACATTCGAGTCACGGACAGCGAGAGCTCTTGCACCTAATGTTCTTTTGTTACTTGTTTCAATGCTAATATAGACTCTTGCATGTTATGACTTGAATTGAATCTCTAACCTTGATTGCTTTACTTTTTAAAGTTCTTATATGGTTTCTAGCATGTCACCACAGAAATTATGATGTTATCATTTACCTACTCGAGGACGAGCAGGAATTAAGCTTGGGGATGTTGATACGTCCAAAACGTATCTATAATTTCTGCTTGCTCCATGCATGTTTTGTGTGATATTGCTATGATCTAGATACACTTTCATACACTTTTGATCATATTTGGACTAACCTATTAACTCAGTGCACCACAGTGCCAGTTCCTGTTTTCTGCTGTTTTTCTATTTCAGTTTTCCGCCATATAAAAAGTGCTCCAAAAATTCGGGAAAAATCAGATAAAAAATCAGCACAGAAGAACCTTCCGGAAGGACCTGAGTGGGGCCAGAGGGCCACCACCAGGGGACCAGGCGCCCTGGTGGCGCGCCCTAGGGTCTGGCCGCGCCAGGGGGCCGCCTGGACCCCTGGTGGGCCCCCTGGCTGCCCCCTTCGCCTATATATTCTCCGTGACGAGAAACCCTCGGAAGAAGAACCCTTTTCGCGATCTCGCCTCTGTTCCGCCGCCGCCGCGCTTCCGAGATCGGGAGCACCAGCAGACCTCTTCCCGGCACCCTGTCGGAGGGAGGGCCGACCTCCGGGAGTCTCCTCTCCACCATGGATGCTTCCCGGATGTGCCGTGAGTAGTTTCCTTTGAACCATGGGTCCGTGATCAGTAGCTATGTGATGTTCTCCTCCCCTCTTTTTTCTTCATGGTTTAGACCTCGTGAGCTGCCCTACATGATCGAGGCACTTTTGTAATCTTTCTGCTGTTGCTATGTTGAGTTTGATGGGATCTGATGGATTATGAGATTATGTTCAGATTGTGATAGAGTAATATATTTGGTTCTTATCTTTTATATTTTTGTTCTTAAGTAATTCTTGCATGTTCTCCGTTGTTGTTTATTGCTTTGGCCAAGTAGTAGGTAGTAACCCCAAGAGGGAATGTTATGCTCGATTGTGGGTTCATGCCCCCTGATGACACGCTTGAGTGACAGAAACATGAGTCTAGGGGATGTGTTGTTGCCACAAGGGGGAAAACAACGGTGCTTGTAACCGCGATTGCAAGGATTGTTTACTTTACGCAAAGTGCTTTTTAATGCAGTTGTCTGTTGCTTTGGGTTTACACTTTGGGTGGGGCTCGCAACTTAATACCAGCGAGATGTTCTGGATAGATATCTCAAGGTGGATGATTAGTAGTAGATGTAGTTGGATTTCGGTCTACTTATTTTGGCGTTCTGCCCATGCTTTTGAGCCTCTTCCTTTCTTTTGTAGCATAGTTAGCATTGCGGTGCGTTCATAATCCTGTCAATTGCCCTTTTGTAATTTGTTCACCTCGCATAGCAGTTTTATCGTCTTTTGGGAGAGAGACATCACTAGTGAACATCACGTATCCCAGTCCATATCCTCATCACTGTTTCCACACTCATTTACTTTTCTGCTTTTACTTTCAGTTGCTATCATTATCCCTTGTGTTTGATCCTTTGTGAACAACAAGACCGGAGAGATTGACAACCTCTCTGAACTTCGTTGGGAACAAAGTTATTTGCGTCTGTGTGCAGGTACGCGTCAGTTGCGCCGCTGACACCTACTTATCATCTTCGGAGTCCTACTGGAGAAAAACCTTGGTATCTTTACTGAGGGAAATTTTCTGCTGTGCTACATCACACCTTCCTCTTGGGGTTTACCAACGAAGGGAGAGAAATCACTATCATCACCTCGCACATCAGCCACCTATATAATGTGGGGGAGGGTGGGGGCGCAGCACAATTTGTCCCCAAGGCCTATGCGCCACCCTCCCTCCTCTAAACCCCGTTGCTCCACAATTAGACCCCGGTTTAGACGCTGTTCTAGATCGGAATCCTTTAGGGTTCTCTCCCTCTAGTTTTCTCGGTGGCGTTCATCTTTGGACGGCGGAGCGCTGCTGGATTGCTGCTACGGGATGTGTGGATACTAATGGAGGGGTCGTGCCTTCGACCCTTCTTCAAGGAGCTTGTTCGTGAGACTTGTCCGTGGGACTAGATCGCGGGACGGTTTGAGGGATCGATATCCTCGCGGTTGGGAGGTCATTGAAATTCCTAGCTGCGGGGATCTGCACCGACGGTCTTCACCAACTCTATTTCTGCTACATCGGTTGGTGAGCCATGACCTAAAACCTTGTATGCAATCTTCTTGGATGATCTTGGGTTCTTGATTTGTAGGCCGAAATTTTTGTTTTCTACTACGTTTCCCAACAGTGGTATCAGAGAGATCCTTGATTAGATGCACGTTTAGGTCTAGATCATATGTGTGATATGAGGCATTGATTTTCTTGTTGCTTCCCTGTCATGTGATTTTTTCTATGCTTGATGGCAAGTTGAGGTTTTGCTACAAGGATTGAGTTTTCCATCGATCCCTCTATGCTGCTTTCAGTATGCTGGTTGCCTTGATCATGGTCTACATCAAACTCCTTGGATCTCATCTTAATATTGCAATAGAAGATTTAACATGGAGGGGCTTGTGGATTTTATGAACTCAAATCCACACGGGGGTCACGCGTTGAACGAAGTTTGGCTTGTGGCATTAGTTGTTGCACGCACCCCGAACGTTAAACTAGCAACAATGAAGTATCGTGTTTGGTTTGTATAGGGAACAACGTTTGCATGTAACCTGCTAATCAACCACGATAAAAGTTGCAACAACCCGTGTAGATGGTGATCTAACTCGTTTTTGCAGGATGTGCATGTGATGTGGTATAGCCTTCAAGATTTGCAATGTGTTTGTATGAGATGTTATATGTTATGTAATATTTATTTGCGACCTGCGTGTCATGGTACGACATGATGACTGGAGTCATATGATTGTCACTTAATTATGGCCTGCGTGCCAGAACTGTTTATTAGCTCGAGGCAAAGCAATAGATAGATGCAAGGTGATGATCTACGATGCGGAGGTGGACCCCGACGCACATGCCGGAAGCTGTGGTGATGTTCACGGCGCCAAGGACAAAGTTGGTGGACACGGTGACTTCAACCACGACGACATGAAGACAATGAAGACTTCATGAAGCAAAGGGCTATACTATATCACATATTTTTATGAACTGCATGTGATGTTTATCCCTTTTATGCACCCTTGTTTGATGCGCGGTAGTCGTATTTTATTAGGGTGATCTCTCGCAAAACAATATCAATTTGATAGTGTTCTTCCAACTGTAGCACCGTCTATACTATGTTTCACATCGGATCAGGTCATGTCACATGGGTGCACACGGTGTGACGCATAAAAGGCGGGTGTGTTAAGAACACACTGCAATTACACTTGGTTGTCTTGACGATTTGGATAAAAGTTTGCTACCGGAACACGCCCATCGAAAGATGAACAAGAATCACTTTTGGTGTGATTGGAAAGTTGGCCTACTGGTCCAGTCTAAGTCATCAGTGATGTCACATCAATGGCGGACGATTGGGTCAGATCTTGAATCACTCCAGCATCAATTACGAGAGATATTGATCTGAGTGGGAGCGCACTAAGTAATTAAATTGATTAATCACAAGTGCAACTTAATTATGAACAAAGTCTAAGTATTTGCATTATCGTTGTAGAATAATGGCTCGCGTTACCACATTCCCAATTGATTTTGATTAACTGTATTATCTGGTAAAAAAACTTTACGATTGGTATCGTATTGTGAGGACTATCCTCAATAGTGCCGAGAAGGACCATGTCCTATCGCTATTTTTCGATGCTCTCCCGCTAATGCTATGGATGATGTGACTTACGTCCATAATCCAAAATGCTAGAATTCCACCACAGCTAAGTGCATTGTCTTCACCACCATGAAACCCGAACTTCGAAACGTTTGGGATATTTATGACATATTCATGGAACTGAAAAATTGTTTTCAGTAGTAAGACAATTAATGTTGGATATAAGATATCTAGTACAATGTATGATTGTAAGCATTAATAAAAATGTTCACTGTGCTCTAAACAAAACTGATAAGTGTGGAATCCAGAAGAACACCGATCATATGATGATGAGAATTAAGGGAAAGGAAGTCCAAAGGATGTTAGTAAGACTTACACGTCGGAAATTCCATGGCCTGCGCCATCCTTAATCATGTGTGAGCTTTTGTGAGTAGAAGTGGCATTGGAAATAGAACTATGATACGTATAAAGGCAAAACGAAAGAAGACTGGAATAACCAGCTCAGAAATGAAAGTCATACGGAGTTATAGATGAATTCATTGTTGATCAAGAGATGTAATTCTTGGGAATCATGATTAAGCAGTTAATTGTGGATTCTATATATTGTGATTAAACTGTTGATCACCGGAATATCACATCGATTGCATATTATTGCAACTCGATGCAAGAAATACTATGGCCTTTATGACTAGCTAATGATGAGTTTTGACACACTCGGGAACACGGTGAAAGGTTTACTATACCGTGTGTTGACTCTATGATTATCTTCATAATTCATTTTAGAGTTGAGTAAATTGTTACTACACTTTAGCCTTGTTGCAAAACATCATTTTGAATCATGTTTGTTGCAAGAGAGTTGTTCAAAGCTATGAATAACGTAAAGGCCATACTTCCATTATGAATAGGTTGTATGTTATGAATCTTGATAATAATACTAAACATCCATAACACTGACGCTAAACGTCGCAAGACTGACAGAAATACCACATAGATGTGGCACTGCCGTTTATCACAAGTGACATAACATGCATGAAGAATTTCCATAAGTGATGGACTTTCAAGTCATATGATTAGGAATCACTTGACGCTTGCGATCTTTGTCTCGAAGTAATGTGACTAAAACACCGTTGATAGGCCACACATGAAAGGGAAACTAAACCATTGGTAATCATACATGATGATGTGTGTAGTCCAATAAGTGTAGTTGTGTGCAGTGGATTCGCTATCTTCACTCATGAGTTGAAGTAGATATGTTGATATCTACTCAATAGAGACATACGTCTGAAATCTTTGAAATGTTCAAGGAATTTAAGAGTGAAAAAGAAATTAATTGTAACAAGAAAATAAAGCTTCTGCAAATTAGATTGTAGAAAGTAATATTTGAGTTACAAGTTTAGCGAACGTCTGATGAGTTGTGAAGAACTGTCATAACTTGCGTCTCCCGGAACATCACTATGAGTAAAGTGTTCGAGAGATGTAATCAAGCCATGTATGACACGGTAAGATCAAATATGACGTTTATCAATTTGCCATTATACTTATTAAAGTTATGCGTTAGTGACTACGGCTTTTACACTGAAAAGAGCACCATCAAATCTGTTGAAATGGCACCATATTAGATATGATATGGAAATGATAAAACCATATTGTATTTTATTAAAATTTGGGTGTATGAGACATATGTTTGACATACTCAAAACACCAAATCAGATAAGTGCTACTTTGTGAAGGTTATTCCAAAAGGTTTGGTATTCCTCTATCACTACACAAAAGCAAAATTGTTTGCTGTTAAGAACAATGTGTTTTGAAGAAAATGGTTTCTTGCAAAAGAGTGAGTGGGAGGACAGTGCAACTTGTTAAAGATTGTTGACTCTTCAAATAAGTGCGCAGCTGAACCACACAGGTTAGACAAAACTCGTACAAACATTCATGATATGTAAAACAAGATATTGTTGTTCGACAATGATAAACCTGTGATATACAAAGAAGCGTTGATGGGCCCTGACTCTGGGATTTGGCTAAATGCCAAATAAATCCGAGATAGTATCCATGGAAGTAAGTCAAGTTTTGAACTTGGTAGACCCTCCGAAAGACTAAAAGTCTGAAGAATATATATATATATATGGATCTATAATTGATTTGGATGAAATTGTTTTATCCATAAAGCTCAACTCGTTGGAAAATTGTTTTCTAGCAAGTTCAAAGGTTGACTACGGCAAAATAGTTTCAACCGTAGAGATGCTTTAGTCATTTCGGGTTATATTAGCAATTACTACATATCTCATTTATAGGATATGGTAGAATGAACGTCAAAACAAAGTTCCTACACGGAAATATAACAAAGGACGTATATGTGATACGACCGGAATGTTTTGTCGATTCAAAGGATGCTAAAATAGATGCAAGCCTTAGATATCCAGTGATGGACTGAAGCTAGCACAATGGAGTTGGAATTTTCGTTATGATGAAATTGCCAAAAGAGTTTGTTTTCATCGGGAATAAACGAAGATGCTTGAATGTTCAAGAAAGTAAGTGTGAGTTGAATGATATTTCTAAAACCTTATGTAGATGACATATTGTTGATTGGAAATGATATAAATTTCTTGACACGAATAAGGACTTCGTTGGAAATAGTTTTCAGTTGAAGAACTTGGGATAATATAGCATTAGTATTGAGCACAGTGATCTATGTAGATAGTAAGTGCCTGATCATGCTAAAGCCAACATTATATGTTGACATGATACTAAAGTAGTTTAGTATGAATACGCCAAGAAGGATGTTCTTGCCGAGGTCACGGTGAAAAGTTGTTTGCGGAAATCGGTGTTCATGAACACAGATAAGCAAAAACACGTGAATTGAATTCCACTCACCTGTGTGTTTGGATTAATCATGTACACCATAATATGTAAAACAACCAGATATGTCTAGTGCTCCAAAAGGTTGTGAGTAAGATACCAAAGTGATCAAGATGTTGATCATTGGACAAACAGTGAAAAGTTAAACTTATGAAAGATAAGATATGTTTCTCGGAAAAATGGAGAGAATGAAGAGCTCGTTGTAATGAGTTACACCAGCTGAATTTTTGATGTAAATAGTTACACCAATTCAGTCTTCATACTTACTCCGACCGATTTTTCAATATTAAATGGGATTATGTGTTTCACACGAAAGGGTGGCACAGTATGGAGGAACTGTGTTAAGTTAGATACTGTGGCGAATTCTATAACAGAGGCTAAGTATACTGTTGCTTAAAGAAGAAACAAGGGAGGGTATTTTGAACCATCCGTTCATTTATGAACATGGTATGGTTTCCTAGATGCTTGAAGCTCATGGAACATTGATGAATGATTTCATGACTTATTCTAAAGGAACCAAGGTCCTGCCAAATGATTCAAACATATACAAAGCTAAACTGATAAAATTAGTGAATTTTATGATAGCGTGAAAACGCGAAGATATGCAAGATACAAACGGGCCTGAAACGTCAGATCCGATGATGAAGTCTATACCACAAATGAAGCATGTATTACACCAGTATGCCATAGGTGTAAAGTGCTCAAGCACTGATAATATTATTGACTCTAGTGCAAGTGGGAGACTATTGGAAATATGCCCTAGAGGCAATAATAAAATGTTATTATATATATTTCCACGTTCGTAATTAATGTTTATATTTTTGTGCTATAATTTCAATGACCCTGACTATGAGATTCAGAAGAAAACTCACTTGCATGTGTGGAAATGTAAACACCAAGAGTTCCTGGTTTAGCCTCTAAGACCAGCTCATGTGCTAACTGATGATTACGTTTTCTTAATCATGGACACTGTTCTTGTAACAAGGATGTCAGTAGCAATGAGAACATATTGTTAGCAGAACAATGATGTTGAACCAACCCCAGTATTGAATGATATACTTAGAGATCACATCGTAACTACGTTATAAGTCATATCATGAAATGTTATCATATACGTAATTCCTTAGACCATGAGAGTATCGAGTTGCTTCACACAGGAAGACATGCTTTGGTTCTTAGATGAATCCTCCCGTAAATGGGAAGTAGTAAAAT
The DNA here is from genome assembly GCA_950022295.1 of Bromus sterilis. Lineage (NCBI taxonomy): Eukaryota > Viridiplantae > Streptophyta > Magnoliopsida > Poales > Poaceae > Bromus > Bromus sterilis. The sequence goes on from OX465600.1 coordinate 33,204,757, forward strand.
AAGTTCTGGGTATGTCAGATGGTGTGGCTAGTGACTGTGATAGTTCAAGAATGGGATTTGCTCCTTCACGATGAAGAGATATTGACTTTGGGCCCACTCGGTATGACGGTATCCATTCTAGTCTGGCCAGACGCATTGTGATTTAATCACGGGGATACCGGAATACAATAACGAGAAATAGAGACAAACGAGCAAAGAGGATAACGAGTGGCTTGTGTTCAAGAAGTTGTTACACATGTGTGCCAAACTTCTCTCCTCTAACTTTGTCATATATCACGAAGCAAAGGGAATGGTACATGAATAAACATAATGGTTCACTCGAAGTTTCTTCGTGTATGTGCGGGAGTCAACATGGGTGTCCATGGCTCCGCTGTTGATTATTGGCTATTGACAAAAGGCTGTTGACCTATGTCCGGAAGATGTTCTGAGTCATGTCCACATTATACCGAACCTATTGGGTCACACACTTAACGAGCAGTAGTCTGTTAGAATGCTGGAATGGTAGAAGGTTTAGTGGAAGCAAAGAAGAATAGTTCATACGGGTATCGGAAGTAGTTCCGGGGATTTATGGAATAGTTCATAAGGGCACCAGAAGTAGTTCTGGGTATTTAGGATATGTCCGGATCACTCTGGAGTAGTCCCAGGTGGTTCCGGAACATATGAGAATGGTACTGGGGAAGTCCTGGATCAACCGGAATAGTTTCCGGATAATCGTTGGGCGTCCCGACAACCTTCGCGGTCATCGGGTGGCTTAAACTGTAACTCGGATGGTCTTGTAAACTATCCGGATGGCTCTGGAACGTCCGAGAACAGTCCCGGAAGGTCCTGGAAGTGCTCCAGAAGGTTCCGGAATGTCCCGAAACCACCCCGGAAGGTCCTGAAAGCTTCTGGAAGGTTCCGGAAGTTTCCGGGCAGTACCACCCACTACCCCACGCCCCTACCCTTGGGGGGCAAGCCACCTAGGCTTCCATGGCTGGCCAAGTAGGTGGGGGCGCACCAAGGGGAGGGAATCCTCCTCCAGGTGGGAATACCAAAACCCAAATATGGCAGGTTTCCGGTGGGAAGGTGTGGGAAGGTTTGGGAGGTTTGGGAGTCCAAGTTGGACTCCCCACCCCCCTTATTGCGCCCCAAGGGCCTCTTGGCCACCTATATAATGTGGGGGAGGGGTGGGGGCGCAACACAACTTGTCCCCAAGGCCTATGCGCCACCCTCCCTCCTCTAAACCCCGTTGCTCCATAATTAGACCCCGGTTTAGACGCTGTTTTAGATCGGAATCCGTTAGGGTTTTCTCCCTCTAGTTTTCCGTGTGGAGTTCATCTCTGGACGGCGGAGCGCTGCTGGATTGTTGCTACGGGATGTGTGGATACTAATGGAGGGGTCGTACCTTCGACCCTTCTTCGAGAAGCTTGTTCGGGGGACTTGTCCGTGGGACTAGATCGCGGGACGGTTCGAGGGATCGATATCCTCGCGGTCGGGAGGTCATTGAAATTCCTAGCTGCGGGGATCTGCACCGACGGTCTTCACCAACTCTACTTCCGCTACATCGGTTGGTGAGCCATGACCTAAAACCTTGTATGCAATCTTCTTGGATGATCTTGGGTTCTTGATTCGTATGCCGAAATTTTTGTTTTCTACTACGTTTCCCAACATTTTTCATGCCTATCATTTTACTGTTGTGTGTTCTTTATCTTTTCGTAGCTACTGCCATGTTTAGTTTTAGTTTTAGTTTGTTTTTAGCAAGAGCCTTGGCTTTTGTTTAGTTTGTGGCTGGAACTCTCTTTAGTTTTCATGTTATCTTGTTAAGAGAGTTGGTTGTTGCACTGAGTTGTGACTTGTCTTGAGAGTAGGTAATTGAGGTTGCTATTTAATTTTAGTAGTAACTTGCAATAGTTTTGAGGTATTGATGTGAGTAATGTTTGAACTTTTGGTGTCAAGAGCTCTAGCCTATTAGTGATAGGTGTCGTATTTTGGGTGATCCGTGTTTATTTTCAAAACCTACAAAACTAGTTGAAAACTCTAGCTACAAGATGGATCACTAATATTTGGAGGGATCGAATATTAGAGTACACTCACGTACCATGAGTCGAGGATGCGCAAGGCTAACCAAACTCCCATACACTCCTCCTCGGGGTACTTGTCTCTTTGTGAACCTCCTTATTAGATCGAGAGTTACCGATAATAAGTGCATGAGTTCTTCGGACTAATGTAAGTATTGAAAGTTGACACTTCCACCTCCTCATATTTGCTAGCCTCTCATGTGTCGTGCATTGCTTTCTTCTCAGTCCGAGAGTTGGCGTCCACCTTCATCGGTACATCCAAACCCTTGGCATGATACGCTCTGTCATCATAAACCTCCTTATCTCTTTCCTTAAAACAACCACCATACCTACCTATCAAGACATTTCCATAGCCTTTCCGAGATATATTGCCATGCAACATACACCTCTTCATGACTTGATCTTCATGTCATACATGTTCCTGCTACACTGGCAGCGGCATACATTGCATATATCATGATAGCTACATCTTCTTTATGATTTGAGTACCTTGTAAAGTGTAAAAGATCTTCTATACCCTCTTGTAAATTAGAGTGTTGCCCTTAAGTGAGGAAAAGATCCCAAAGTGGACAAAATAAAATATCCCAAAGAGGACAAATGAGAGTTAAATAGAAAGAGCCATTGAGACCACCAAAAAATACAAAAAAATTAAAAAAGAAAGAAAGAAAAAGAGAGAAAGGGGAAACACTACTATCCTTTTGAAAGATCCATACTAGTACTCCCTCTTATCCTTGTACTCCATAGAAATGATCATGCATATAGCTATGTGGGGACCTTCACATTATAAAACTTGGCTTGCATATTTCAAGGATGAGCCTCCTCAAAAGAGCTCTAGGTCTTCATGAGCGAGAAAGTTAGTTGCATCCCCACTAGTTCCATTGGAGAGCTTTTCAGCTCATATGTGCATCTGTTGCATGGCAATCCCTACTCCTCGCATCATATCTATCATTTGGCCTTCTCGCCTATGATTGTCCTCATTGATCTGAGACTTTCTCATCCTTTTTGTCTTCCTCCTCCACAGTATTCTCTCTTTGTCATCCTAAGTGTCAACTCTCGTGCTTACGCTCATCCATTGCATGAGTGCTCAAAATATCGAAAAGGAGTGGATCAAATTGACTTGTACCTGGCTAGTGGTTTGGGGACGAGTCAAGATAAGATTCCAAAGAAGACCAAGTGTGAAACTTTAGTAGATTGAGTTCTCAACACAAAAATATGTTTTTCTCGTATTCCCTATCCCCCTTCTTCCACGCAAACACCATTTGGAGACATTCGAGTCACGGACAGCGAGAGCTCTCGCACCTAATGTTCTTTTGTTACTCGTTTCAATGCTAATATAGACTTTTGCATGTTATGACTTGAATTGAATCACATATCTTGATTGCTTTACTTTTAAAAAGTTCTTATATGGTTGCTAGCATGTCACCACATAAATTATGCTTGTTATCATTTACCTACTCGAGGACGAGTGATGACGGCTTCTCGCCCTTCGTTGGTAGGCCCCAATTGGAAGGCGTGATGCGGTACAGCAGCAAGTTTCCCTCAGTAAAGATACCAAGGTTTGTCTCCAGTAGGACTCCAGAGATGATAAGTAGGTGTCAGCGGCGCAACTGACGCGGACCTGCACACAGACACAGATAACTTTTCTCCCAACGAAGTTCAGAGAGGTTGTCAATCTCTCCGGTCTTGTTGTTCACAAATGATAAAACGCAAGGGGATAATGCTAGCAACTTGAAAGTAAATGCAGAAAAGTAAATATAGCTTGGAAACAATAATAAGGATATGGACCGGGATACGTGATGTTCGCTAGTGATGTCTCTTTCCCAAAAGACGATAAAAATGCTATGCGAGGTAAACAAATTACAGAAAGACAATTGACAGGATTAAAAACGCACCGCAATGCTAACTATGCTACAAAAGAAAGGAAGAGGTTCAAAAGCATGGGCAGTACGCCAAAGTAAGTAGACCGAAATCCGTCTGCATCTACTACTAATCATCAACCTTGAGATATCTATCCAGAACATCTCGCTGGTATTAAATTGCGAGCCCCACCCAAAGTGTAAACCCAAAGCAACAGACAACTGCATTAAAAAGAACTTTGCGTAAAGTAAACAATCCTTGTAACCGCGGTTACAAGCACCGTTGTTTTCCCCCTTGTGGCAACAGCACATCCCCTAGACTCATGTTTCTGTCACTCAAGCATGTCATTGGGGAGGCATGAACCCACAATCTAGCACAACGCTCCCTCTTGGAGTCACTACCTACTACTTGGCCAAAGCAATAAACAGCAACGGAGAGCATGCAAGAATTACTTAGGAACAAAAATATAAGAGATAAAAACCAAATATATTACTCTATCACAATCTGAACATAATCTCATAATCCATCAGATCCGATCGAACTCAACATAGCAATAGCAGAAATATTACAAAGGTGCCTCGATCATGTAGGGCAGCTCACGAGGTCTAAACAATGAAGATCAAAGAGGGGAGGAGAACATCACATAGCTACTGATCACGAACCCATGGTCCATGGTGGAGAGGAGACTCTCGGAGGTCAATCCTCCCTCCGGCAGGGTGCTGGGAAGAGGTCTTCTGGTGCTCCCGATCTTGGAAGTGCGGCGGCGGCGGAACAGAGGCGAGTTCGCAGAATAGGGTTCCTCATCTGGAGTTTTCCCGTGACGGGGGATAAATAGGCGAAGGGGGGCAGCCAGAGGTGGACCAGGGGCCCCAGGCGCCCCCTGGCGCGGCCAGGGGTGGGGCCGCGCCGGGTGGCCGCCTGGGCCCCCCCTGCCCCCCTCTGGCCCCTCCCGGGCTTTTCTCGAAGCTTCCGTCACACTCATTTTTTATCTGAATTTTCCCAAATTTTTTTGGCACTTTTTATATGAGGGAAAACTGAAATAGAAAAACAGCAGAAAACAGGAACTGGCACTGGGGTGCACTGAGTTAATAGGTTAGTCCAAATATGATAAAAAATGTATGAAAGTGTATCTAGATCATAGCAATATCACACAAAACATGCATGGAGCAAGCAGAAATTATCGATACGTTTTGGACGTATCAACATACCCAAGCTTAATTCCTGCTCGTCCTCGAGTAGGTAAATGATAACAAGCATAATTTCTGTGGTGACATGCTAGCAACCATAAAAGAACTTTGAAAAGTAAAGCAATCAAGGTTAGAGATTCAATTCAAGTCATAACAGGCAAGAGTCTATATTAGCATTGAAACAAGTAACAAAATAACAAAAGGTGCAAGAGCTCTCGCTGTCCGTGACTCGAATGTCTCCAAATGGTGTTTGCGTGCAAGAAAGGAGGATAGGGAATACGAGAAAAAAGTATTTTTGTTGAGAACTCAATCTACTAAAGTTTCACACTTGGTCCTCTTTGGAATCTTATCTTGACTCGTCCCCAGACCACTAGCCAGGTACAAGTCAATTTGATCCACTCCTTTTCGATATTTTGAGCACTCATGCAATGGATGAGAGTAAGCACGAGAGTTGACACTTAGGATGGCAAAGAGAGAAATATGGTGGAGGAGGAATACAAAAAGGATGAGAAAGGCTCACATCAATGAGTACAATCATAGGCAAGAGATGCCAAATGATAGATATGATGTGAGGAGTAGGGATTGCCATGCAACGGATGCACATACGAGCTAGGAAGCTCTCCAATGGAACTAGTGGGGGTGCATCTAACTTGCTCCCTCATGAAGACCTAGAGCTCTTTTGAGGAGGCTCATCCTTGGAATATGCAAGCCAAGTTCTATAGTGTGAAGGTCCCCACGTAGCTATATGCATAAAGATCATCTCTATGGAGTACAAAGATATAAAGGGAGTACTAGTGTGGATCTCTCAAAAGGATAGTAGTGTTGCCCCTTTCTCTCTTTTTATTTATTTTTTCTCTTTTTTATATTTTTTTGTATTTTTTGTGTGGCCTCAATGGCTCTTTCTATTTAACTCTCATTTGTCTTCTTTGGGATCTTTTAATGTGTCCACTTTGGGATATTTTCCTCACTTAAGGGCAACACTCTATTTTACAAGAAGCTAAAAGAGATCTTTCACACTTTACAAGGTACTCAAAATCATAAAGAAGATGTAACTATCATGATGTATACAATGTACGTCGCTGCCAGTGTAGCAGGAACATGTATGACATGAAGATCAAGTCATGAAGAGGTGGAAGTTGCATGGCAATGTAACTCGGAAAGGCTATGGAAATGCCTTGATAGGTAGGTATGGTGGATGTTTTGAGGAAGGATAAAGGGAGGCTTATGATGACAGAGCGTATCATGCCAAGGGTTTGGAAGTACCGGCGAAGGTGGACACCAACTCTCGGAGTGAGAAGAAGGCAATGCACGGCACGGGAAAGGCTAGCAAAATATGGGAAGGTGGAAGTGTCAACTCTCAATACTTACATTACTCCGAAGAACTCATGCACTTATTATCGGTAACTCTCAATCTAATGAGGAGGTTCACAAAGATACAAGTACCCCGAGGAGGAGTGTATGGGGGTTTGGTTATCCTTGCGCATCCTCAACTCATGGTACGTAAGTGTACTCTAATATTCGACTCCTCAGAAGAGTAGTGATCCATCTAGTAGCTAGAGTTCTCAACTAGTTTTGTAGGTTTTGAAAATAAACACGGATTGCCCAAAATACGACACCTATCACTAATAGGCAAGAGCTCTTGACACCAAAAGTCCAAACATTACTCACAACAATACCTCAAAACTATTGCAAGCTACTACTAAAATTAAATAGCAACCTCAATTACTTACTTTCAAGACAAAACACAACTCAGTGCAACAACCAACTCTCTTAACAAGATAAACATGAAAACTAAAAAGAGTTGCAGCAACAAACTAAACAAAAGCCAAAGCTCTTGCTAAAGACAAACTAAGACTAAAACTAAACATGGCAGTAGCTATGAAAAGATAAAGAACACACAACAGCAAAAAGATAGGCAGGAAAAATCCTATGATGGGTTCTAGATTTTGAAGGTGGAGCGTGTTTCTCTCCCACACAAAGTAAGACGGGATCTAACTTGTTATGAACAGCAAGAAAAGCTAAAGAAAACTAAAAACAAAACCTAAGAGCGAGACGCTCCGAGCATAGCACATAACACATGAAGTGATAAAAATATAGTGAGACGAAGGACGAACTGATGATGGTTGATGGAGAAGGGGATGCACGGGGGGCATCCCCAAGCTTAGACGCTTGACTCTCCTTGAATATTTTTTGGGGATGCATGGGTGCATCCCCAATCTTGAGCGCTTGACACTCCTGGATCTTCTTTCATCATCTTCCATCGCACACTTGAAAACTCCCTTCATACATAACTCATCATAAGCTGATTAGAGAGGTTAGTACCCTTAATAAATATATATTTTCTCCACTGCATATAAAGATAATATTGAAGAGCTACTGTTTCTCAAGAGTGCCAAAAAGTTTTTGCAAAGAAAAAGCAAGCTTAAGGTTTGCAAAAGTTAGGAGAGACAAAACGTGGCAGAATCTGTGAAAAACAGAACAACAGATAGTAAAGAATTTTTTAGGGGCACTTCTGCAACTCAAATCAAAAAACTCAGAACATACGGAAGTTTCGTAATTGTATAGAGCATACTATGTAAAAAATCAGCTCAAGAAGATGAACTGGGATTTTTCTGGAATTTTTCTGGTCACGAGGACAAAATCTGTTTTCTGGACAGCATGTCACAACTTTTACTTCACTTGCCGTAAGAGGCTATAACTTGGCACAAAGCTGAAAAGAAAAGATACAATGATGTTGCTACAGTAGTAACAATCATCAAGACACAACAAAAGCAAAAAGAAAAACCTAAATTCGTTGCGGGCTGCCTCCCGAAAGCGCTTCTTTAAAGCCATTAGCTAGGCATGATGCAAAAAGAAGAATCAAGTTTTATCAAGGGAAAGAGAATAACTGGCCCGAGTAACGGACTCAAAAGGTAACTTGATTTTCTTTCTAGGGAAGTGTTCCATCCCCTTTTTGAATGGGAATTGGAATTTTATATTCCCCTCTTTCATGTCAATAACCGCACCAACGGTGCGAAGAAAAGGACGTCCCAAAATGATTGGACACAAAGGTTCACACTCTATATCCATAACAATAAAATCAACGGGAACATAGTTGTCATTGACAATGATAAGAACATCGTCGATCTTCCCTAAAGGTTTCTTTATGGAAGAATCAACAAGACGAACACCAAAAGAACAAGGCTCAAAAGGCTTCAATTCAAACATATCAAATATTCTTTTGGGCATAACAGAGGTACTAGCTCCAACATCACATAAAGCATAGCAAGAGAAGTTATTTAATTTAATTTTGATCATAGGGCCCCAACCATCCTCTAGCTTCATAGGTAAGGAGTCTTCTACTCTAAGCTTCTCCTCCCTAGCTTTGATAAGAGCATTTGTGATATGCTCCGTGAAGGCAAGATTAAGTGTGATAGTGTGGGGGTCTCTAGACATTTTGTGTAACAAGCTAATAACTTCTGAGAGGGTACAACTATCAAAATCAATATCACTACTATCAAAGGTGGTAGTAGTGTCATCTAGGCTCTCTTGTTTGAAACCCTCTATGTTCATAGGAGTTTCTTTTTCTACGATTGAGGTATTAGCATCATCATTAATAGGTCCAACGGGACTAGGAGTGCATTGGGTGCTAATAGTTTGAGTGTCCTCAACAATTTGGATAGTGGCAACTGTGTGGTGTGTAGGAAGGCTCTTAATTCTATCCTCTTCCTCTTTTTCTCTAGCCCATCTTTCTTTAAGTTTAGCCATCATCCTAATGTTTTCATTGATTTGTAACTAGATAGCATTAATAGGAGTGGCCTTATTCTCCTCAAGGGGGGAGGTTCTAATTTTGAGCATCTCAATATCAAGGGCTAAGCTTTCTACCTTCAAAGAGAGATTATCTATTTTAGATAATTTCTCTTCTACATTTTTGTTGAAGGATTTTTGGGTAGTGATAAAGTCTCTAAGCATGCTTTCTAATTCAGAAGAGGGGTTCTTGTTGCTAGGGTAGGTGTTGTTGTTCCCATAGTTGGATGGGAACGGTCTAGGATTGCTAGCAAAATTTCCCTATAAGCACTGTTGTTGAAGTTGTTTCTAGCAATAAAGTTCACATCTACTTGTTCTTGAGCAACCAAAGAATTTAAAGGAACATCATGAGGATCAATAGAAGGTTGCTTGGTAAGTAGAGACATAATTAAATCAACTTTTTCATTGAGGGAGGTAATTTCCTCGACAGAGTTTACCTTCCTACCTGTTGGAGCGCGTTCGGTGTGCCATTGGGAATAATTGGTCATCATCTCATCGAGAAGCTTTGTGGCAGCACCAAGTGTAGTTGACATAAAGGTTCCTCCCGCGGCCGAATCTAACAGGTTCCGCGAGGTAAAGTTCAAGCTTGCATAAAAAGTCTGGATAACCATCCAAGTAGTCAAACCATGTGTAGGGAATTTCTTAACAAGAGATTTCATTTGTTCCCAAGCTTGGGCGACGTGTTCATTATCCAATTGCTTGAAATTCATAATATTGCTCCTCAAATGGATAATCTTAGCAGGAGGGTAGTACTTCCCTATAAAAGCATCTTTGCACTTATCCCAAGAATCTATGCTATTTCTAGGCAAAGATTGAAACCAGATTTTAGCATCTACCCTTAAAGAGAAAGGAAAGAGCTTAAGCTTAACAACATCACCTTCCACTTCTTTATACTTTTGCATATCACATAATTCAACAAAATTATTCAAGTGTAAAGCAGCAGCATATCCAGCACCAGAGAATTGATCTCTCATAACAAGGTTTAGCAAAGCAGGTTTAATTTCATAAGAGGTAGCTGAAGTGGCAGGTGTGGCAATGGGAGCGCAGATAAAGTCTTGGTTGTTGTGACTAGTGAAGTCACACAACTTGGTGTTTTCAGTGGAACCCATAGTAGCAGCAAGTGTGGCAGATTTTTTTGTAGTTTTTGATAAAAGACACACAGATAAAAAACTGAAAGATAAACTAACAAGACTAAAAAACAAAGGTAAAGGGTAGTGTGCAACTCCCCTATCTTAGCACTCGGAGTCCCCGGCAACGGCGCCAGAAATTGCTCTTGATGACGGCTTCTCGCCCTTCGTTGGTAGGCCCCAAGTGGAAGGCGTGATGCGGTACAGCAGCAAGTTTCCCTCAGTAAAGATACCAAGGTTTGTCTCCAGTAGGACTCCAGAGATGAAAAGTAGGTGTCAGCGGCGCAACTGACGCGGACCTGCACACAGACACAGATAACTTTGCTCCCAACGAAGTTCAGAGAGGTTGTCAATCTCTCCGGTCTTGTTGTTCACAAATGATAAAACGCAAGGGGATAATGATAGCAACTTGAAAGTAAATGCAGAAAAGTAAATATAGCTTGGAAACAATAATGAGGATATGGACCGGGATACGTGATGTTCGCTAGTGATGTCTCTCTCCCAAAAGACGATAAAAATGCTATGCGAGGTAAACAAATTACAAAAAGGCAATTGACAGGATTCAGAACGCACTGCAATGCTAACTATGCTACAAAAGAAAGGAAGAGGTTCAAAAGCACGGGCAGTACGCCAAAGTAAGTAGACCGAAATCCGTCTGCATCTACTACTAATCATCCACCTTGAGATATTTATCCACAACATCTCGCTGGTATTAAGTTGCGAGCCCCACCCAAAGTGTAAACCCAAAGCAACAGACAACTGCATTAAAAAGAACTTTGCGTAAAGTAAACAATCCTTGTAACCGCGGTTACAAGCACCGTTGTTTTCCCCCTTGTGGCAACATTACATCCCCTAGACTCATGCTTCTGTAACTCAAGCATGTCATCGGGGAGGCATGAACCCACAATCTAGCACAACGCTCCCTCTTGGAGTCACTACCTACTACTTGGCCAAAGCAATAAACAGCAACGGAGAGCATGCAAGAATTACTTAGGAACAAAAATATAAGAGATAAAAACCAAATATATTACCCTATCACAATCTGAACATAATCTCATAATCCATCAGATCCGATCAAACTCAACATAGCAATAGCAGAAATATTACAAAGGTGCCTCGATCATGTAGGGCAGCTCACGAGGTCTAAACAATGAAGATCAAAGAGGAGAGGAGAACATCACATAGCTACTGATCACGGACCCATGGTCCAAGGAAAACTACTCACGAGACATCCGGGGAGCATCCATGGTGGAGAGGAGACTCCCGGAGGTCAATCCTCCCTCCGGCAGGGTGCCGGGAAGAGGTCTTCTGGTGCTCCCGATCTTGGAAGCGTGGCGGCGGCAGAACAGAGGCGAGTTCGCGGAATAGGGTTCCTCTTCTGGAGTTTTCCCGTGACGGTGGATAAATAGGCGAAGGGGTGCAGCGAGAGGTGGACCAGGGGCCCCAGGCGCCCCCCTGGCGCGGCCAGGGGTGGGGCCGCGCCGGGTGGCCGCCTGGTCCCCCCTGGCCCCCCTCTGGCCCCTCCCGGGCTTTTCTCGAAGCTTCCGTCACGCTGATTTTTTATCTGAATTTTCCCGAATTTTTCTGGCACTTTTTATATGGGGGAAAACTGAAATAGAAAAACAACAGAAAACAGGAACTGGCACTGGGGTGCACTGAGTTAATAGGTTAGTCCAAATATGATCAAAAATGTATGAAAGTGTATCTAGATCATAGCAATATCACACAAAACATGCATGGAGCAAGCAGAAATTATCGATACGTTTTGGACGTATCAACGAGCAGAAATTAAGCTTGGGGATGTTGATACGTCCCAAACGTATCGATAATTTCTGCTCGTTCCATACATGTTTTGTGTGATATTGCTATGATCTAGATACACTTTCATACACTTTTCATCATATTTGGACTAACCTACTAACTCAGTGCAACCCAGTGTCGTTCCTGTTTTCTGCTGTTTTTCTATTTCAGTTTTTCCCATATAAAAAGTGCTCCAAAAATCCGGGAAAAATCAGCGTGTCGGATGCTTCCAGAACCCCGAAGGAGGTCCAGGGGGCCACCACCAGGTGCCCAGGCGGCCACCTGGCGCGGCCAGGGGCCTGGCCGCACCAGGGGAGCGCCTGGACCCCTGGTGGCCCCCCTGGCTGCCCCCCTTCGCCTATTTAATCTCCATCACAGGAAAACTCCGAAGATAGATCCATATTTCGCAAACTCGCCTCTGTTCCGCCGCCGCCGCGCTTCAAAGATCGGGAGCACCGTCAGGACACTTACCGGCACCCTACCGGAGGGAGGATCGACCTCCGGGAGCTTCTCCTCCACCATGGACGCTTCCCGGATGTGCCGAGAGTGGTCTACCTTGGACCATGGGTTCATGATCAGTAGCTATGTGATGTTCTCCTCCCCTCTTTGTTCTTCATGGTTTAGACCTCGTGAGCTTCCCTACATGATCGAAGCACATATGTAATTCTTCTGCAATTGCTATGCTGAGTTTGATGGGATCTGATGGATTATGAGATTACGTTCAGATTTTGATAGAGTAATATATTTAGTTTTTATCTCTTATATTTTTGTTCCTAAGTAATTTTTGCATGTTCTCCGTTGCAGTTTATTGCTTTGGCCAAGTAGTAGGTAGTGACTCCAAGAGGGAACGTTATGCTCGATTGTGGGTACATGCCCCCTAATGACACGCTTGAGTGACAGAAACATGAGTCTAGGGGATGTGTTGTGGCCACAAGGGGGAAAACAACGGTGCTTGTAACCGCGGTTGCAAGGATTGTTTACTTTACGCAAAGTTCTTTTTAATGCAGTTGTCTGTTGCTTTGGGTTTACACTTTGGGTGGGGCTCGCAACTTAATACCAGCGAGATGTTCTGGATAGATATCTCAAGGTGAATGGTTAGTAGTAGATGCAAATGAATTTCGGTCTACTTATTTTGGCGTACTACCCATGCTTATGAGCCTCTTCCTTTCTTTTTAGCATAGTTTGAATTGCGGTGCGTTTATAATCCTGTCAATTGCCAATCTGTAATTTGTTTACCTCACATAGCAGTTTTATCGTCTTTTGGGAGAGAGACATCACTAGTGAACATCACGGGACCCCAGTCCATATTCTCACGATTGTTTACAAGCTTATTTTCTTTTCAGTATTTACTTTCAGCTTACACATGGCAATGGGTACCCGTTACCCGCGAACCCGGTGGGTAAAAACCCTATTAAGGTAAGGGTATGGGAAATAAAAATACCCATGGGTTTTTAAATAGGCAAAAAATATACCCAACGGTATGACGGGTACGGGTATGGGAAGGCAGTACCCATACCCGCGAACCCAAGAACCCGTAGTAATAATATACCAATATGTGTTTGCAAATTAAAATACTAGCCGCAAATGTATTCCACCCTGGCCGGCCCTCCTCATAGCGGCCCACCCAGTCTACCAGGACGGACCCCACGCACATCAACACGGCCATGCCCATGCAGCAAAAACCGCACACACACAGCCCCACCGCCTCTCTCCACGTTCAAGTCGTCGACGCTTCAGTTGAGTTCAGAACGAATCGCCCCCGGCCCTAACCCTAGGCGGCCTGCACCGCGCCGCAACTCGGCACTGCCTCCGTCAGCCGCCGCCGCTGAGCACTGCCCGCCGCCGGCCGCTTCCGTCGTCGCCCCATTGTCAGGTTTGCCGCTACGTTCCCTAACCCTACACAGCTAGCCGGCTACGCCCGTAGCCCCGTACTCCCCATAGTCCCACTCCCGTACTAACTACCTGTGCTGTCTCATGTACCAATGCTAGGAAGTTCATGAGTGAATAAGTGAACGAGTTAGCCAATGATCCAGATAAGTAGTACATAACCTGGAATGTTTGCATAGTGCAGAGGCTAGGAACATATTGCAGACTAGAAGAACAAATTACATAATTGTATACTTAGTAACGTGTAGAGATGAAGATAGCATTCCGTACCTACCTTCTTGTTCAATATTGAGATGTAGATACATCCGGGTCAGCAGTCTCCTGACTAGTAACGTGTAGTTAGTAGGCCAAGGGGCAGCTATAGAACGTGTAGTTCAGTATTCAGGTTCCTAGTAACGTGTAGTTCAGTATTTAGGTACCTAGTTAGTTCCGTACCTACCTAACTAGTAACGTGTAGTTCAGTATTCAGGTACCTAGTAGTCTCCTGACTCTCCTCTCCTCCCAGCGAAGCCAGCCACACTCCTTGACTCCATGGATGTGGAGATGGGAACGGGACAAGAGCATACCCAGGAGGAGACCGAGGGGCAGCGGCTGCAAGAAAGCTCGAAGGGCAAGGCCTCGTCCTCTTGTCTCCGTCCACCTCTAAGTGGGCAGATGCCTGGGCGTGGCCGTGGCGGACGTGGCGGCTACAAGGTCGGTCGTGGCCGCGGCGGCACCGGTACACAATGTTCGGCGTTGGCTGCTGCTTCTACGAGGAGGAACACTTGTGCTCCGGCACCGCCAACGAAAAGGGCAAAGCATGACAAGGCTTCAATTTGGTGATTAATTTACTGCTCATAACATTTTTGTTCTTATTTTGTTCGTATTCTTGTTATAGCATGACAAGGGTGTGTACTGTAGAAATGCATAGCACTTGATTTTTGTTCTTATTCTTGTTAAGTTGAGTAAATAACATTTCTTTTCTTTCAAAGTGATACAAGTAGAAATGGCCAAATCCAAGAGGATGCTCACATCGAGGTCGATGAAGATGGAAATATTATTGATGTTTCAGATGGAGAAGAGGATGATGTGGAAGAGGTAGAGAATCATGGTTCTACGCGCAAGCTCACGTCTAAGGTTTGGTTAGAAATGGAGAAGCTAAAAATGAATGGAGAATGGAAGGCCAAATGTAATTGGTGTCATAAGGTACTTAGCGCGGGATCGAGGAGTGGAACTAAGCATCTTCGGGTGCATCTCAATATTTGCACTCTTAAGAAGCTGAAGACCAAATCTGGTAAAACTTTGTGTCAGTCCTCACTGAAGTTGAGTGCCAAAGAGGATGGGAAAGTGAGCATGGAGAGCTACACGTTTGATCAAGAGTATGCTAGAGCAGAGCTTGGCAACATGTTGGTGTTGCATGATTATCCATTGTCTATGGTGGACCATGTTGGTTTTAGGAGATTTGTTGCTGCACTTCAACCATTATTCAAGTTGCATACAAGAAATACTATTAGGTCATTTGCTATGTCTTTATTTCCTGTGTTATACTTCTAAATGTTTCTTCTTTGTCATGATTATATAACCTTGAATTTGTTCCTTTTGTTTTGTAGAAGTGACATTGTGGAACGGTATAACCACGAAAAGAAGAAGGCCATTCAGTACATGACTATGGTCCAATCAAGGGTTGCAGTCACCACCGACATGTGGACCTCTGATAGCCAAAAGAAGGGATACATGGCTATTACAGCCCATTTCATCGATGAGTCTTGGAGGCTAAGGAACATTCTCATGAGGTATATTACATTGAAAACCTCAAGTATTTCATTGTACATGTTGTTGATGGTTCATTGAGCTTTTGCCAAGTCTCTAATTGTTTCATTTGTGTGCATCTTGTAGGTTTATTTATGTGCCAGCACCACATAATGCAGAAGTTATAGCCGAGCAGCTCTATGAGTCATTGGTCGAATGGAATCTTGATGAAAAGTTGTTGACTGTGACAGTTGATAATTGCAACGTTAATGACAAGGCAATTGAGGTGATTATGGGCAATATAGGCAAAAGTAAGCTTCTTTGTGAAGGTACTTTACTTCACATGCGTTGTTGTGCACATATTTTGAATTTGATAGTGAAGGATGGCTTAGATGTCATGAAATCAGCTATAGAAAACATTCGTGAAAGTGTGGCATATTGGACTGCCTCACCAAAAAGGATAGAGCAGTTTGAGGACATGGTTAAGTATAAGAAAGTGAAAATAACAAAGAAGTTGAGACTTGATTGCAAGACTAGATGGAACTCTACTTTCATAATGCTTGATACAACTTTGCCTTATAGACTTGTCTTTGAACGTGCAAAAGAAAAAGATAAGAACTATGAGTGGCTACCTAGTTCTGAAGAATGGGCTTTTGCTGTTGATGTTGTAGAGAGACTTAGATTGTTCTATGAAATAACCGAGCTATTTTCTGGAACTGATTATGTGACTGCCAATGTGTACTTCCCTAAGATATGTGAAATAAAAATGAAAATGAGGCAGTGGGAAACTTCTAGCAACAACATCATCAAAGAAATGAAAGAGAGCATGGTTGAAAATTTTGATAAGTATTCGAGTGAGATCCAAGGACTAATGGCCATAGCCACACTTCTTGATCCTCGGTACAAGAAGCAAATGTTGGTAGCTTGCTTTGCCATGCTCCATGGCATTGAGCCATCTTCTTATGAATGCAATGAAAAAGTTGATGACATAGTTGCTAATTTGCATTTGTTGTTGGAGTACTATGAAGTGGAAAATGTGGCATATACACCAAATGAGGAATCTATGATGTCTACAATGAAAGCTCCTGCAATCATGAGTGTCTTACAAAACATTGTAGCTCAGCAAATGCCCTCGACAGCCAGACTTCAAGGTGAAATAGATCAATACTTGAATGATGGATTGGTGCCTTACACTGAAAAATTCAATGTGTTGGATTGGTGGAAAGTGGCTGGAACTAGGTATCCAACCTTGAGGAAAGTTGCAAGGGGCGTATTTGCTATTCCCGTTACAACGGTTGCTTCAGAATCAGCCTTTAGTATAAGTGGTAGAAAGCTTAATGAGCATAGAAGTCGATTGACACCTCATATGGTTGAGGTGTTAATGTGCTCACAGGATTGGCTTAGAAACAAGTACAAAGGTGAGCAAATAAAGTTTTTTATTAGTATTTTCTCTTGTTTTCATGTTGTTAACAATTGTCTACTTTTTTAGATGCCCACACAGGAGAAACTAGCTTTTGGACTTGTCTTCAAGACATTCAAGAAGGGATGCAGGTAACACTTACTAATTGCAAACATATCTAATATTTTCTTTGTAAACTTCATACTCTCAACTTCTCATATTTTCATTGTTATCATCTTTATGTCCCAAACTAGGATTTGGCACTTTGAGGGAAATGTCAAGGCTCATAAAATGAAGAGAAGATCATCAAATCTACTCTCAAGTTGGGTTGGTGTCATGTTGGAGTTGTTGAAGATGCTACAATGATTTTGTGTCAAACTTATTTACGTGTTGAACTTAAACATCTTGTTGTGTTGAACCTATTTTGTTATTTGTGTGTCCAACCTTAAGTGGCTGAAGTTTATGATTATGCTGAAATGTGTGACATTTATGTCATTATGTGTTGAAATGCTAAAATATATATGCTGAAATGTTGTTTATATGTGCTGAAATGTTCTTTTAATATGCTAAAATGTTGTTTATATGTGCTGGAATGATGTTTTCATGTGCTAAAATTCTGAAATGAGATATACATGTGTTGATATGGGATATACGTGTTGTTGAAATGCTCAAGTTATAAATATATGCTGCTAAAATTTGATATATATTTGGATTTAATGATATCGTTGAGATGGGTATTTTTACCCGCGGGTATAACCCGTACCCTGTAGGGTACGGGTATGGGACAATTCAAAACCCGAGGTACGGGTACGGGTACGGATATGGGCAAAAATTAATGAGAGGGTATGGGTTTGGGAACGCGTTACCCAAACCCATACCCTGCGGGTGCCATGTGTATTTTAGCTGCTATCATCATTATCATTATCCCTTGTGTTTTTTATCCTTTGTAAACAACAAGACCGAAGAGATTGACAACCTCTCTGAACTTCGTTGGGAGCAAAGTTATTTGTGTCGTGTGCAGGTCCACATCAGTTGCGTCGCTGACACCTACTTATCATTGCCGGAGTCCTACGGGAGACCATCTTAAAACCTCGGTATCTTCACCGAGGGAAACTTGCCGCTACGCTTCATCTCACCTTCCACTTGGGGTAACCAACGAAAGGCGAGAAGCAATTTTCCTCTCTCGCGTATCAATACCAACGATATGTTCTGGATAGATATCTCAAGGTGAATGATTAGTGAGTAGACGCTAATGGATAAACGGTCTACTTGTTTTGGCGTACTGCCCATATTTTTTAGCCTCTAACTTTCTTGTGACATAGTTAGCATTGCGGTGCGTTTATAATTCTGTCAATTTCCTAGCTGTAATTTGTTCACGTAGCTTAGTTGTTTTATCGTATTTTGAGAGAGAGACATTACTAGTGAACATCATGGGACCCCGGTCCATATTTCCACCATTGTTTACACCTCAACTCTTTACTGTTTTATTTTCTTTTCAGTTGCAATCACCATCACTATTTCCATCGTGTGTTTGATCCTTTGTAAACAACTAGGCCGGAGAGATTGACAACCTCTTTGAACTCGTTGGGAGCAAAGTTATTTGTTTTTGTGTGCAGGTCCACGTCAACTGTAAGGCCCGATATGCGGTACTGTTCCAGATCTAGGTGTTTCCACCCAGATCCGGGGACGAAGCACATATCGGTCCCACCGCGACATATGACAAAGCCATATGCCCCGGATTTCCAACATGATATCACAACATTACAGATACAGGATACAACATCTCATACAATCGGCATACAACTGCCTCAAATATAATACAACAGCGGAAGATCAATGTCTGAGTACAGACTACAAGCAAATGCCTAGTGGCAAAGAGAAAAGCATCGATCCCATAACCACACGGGTCCAGGCCCTCCACCGGGATCCGCCTAACTAGTCGTCGTCGAGTCTCCACGTGAAACGTCGATCACCATACCTGTTGTCGATCAGAACCCTGAAAAGAGTTTGGGGGTAGTATCATGAGTACAGAGGTACTCAGCATCCAACTGCACTGGTCATCTGACCCAGTAAGGACTTCATCACTCGTCATTCTAGGACAACTAGTAGTTTATGGTAAGGAAGGGGTAAGTGGTGAGGTTGCTGCCGCACTAGCATTATGAAGTGGCTAACGATCTAGAGAGTAAGATAAGAAGCCAAGCATTCGATGAGGAATCGCCTCCAACAAGTCTTGCTATCCACCTACTACGCAAACATAACACCTATCCTATCCTTGTCCTCCTCTTCGCATCCCAATGAAGAAGAAGCAGTCAAGGCACACACACGTTGATCAAGTTATATTAAGATTATCTCAGTTGTTGTTGTCTATGAACAGGACATAGGTCTCAAGTCGTCCATAACCGTGGACACGGCTTCTCGAAAAGATTTAACCCTGCAGGGGTGTACCAACTGCCCATTACGAGGCTCCGCACGCACGTCCATCACTCTCAGTTGCTACCCATCATAGGCAACCATTTTATGATTTAGTTCCAAGAGATCCGAAATGACAAGTCCCTCTAGCTAAGAACGAAAAAATCCGGGTGGCCCCCGGTGAGTCGACATCCAGCTCAGGAGCCGGCCGCTCTCTCGATCTGGTCTCTACCGTCTGTCGCAGGTTTGGATAGCCGGTTAATCACACATTGGGAAACCGGGTCCTCAGCCGGACAAAGTGGGCCAGCAAGGGAACTATGTCCTCACTGGTCCGGGTTGTTTTAAAGGATGTCTGCCAGGAGCTACCCGACAGGCATATATGCATGGTTTTCAAATGGTAAATCAGCTTGGGCCACCACTAGAAATGTTTGAAGCTAGATAGGTAAGAAAAGGGGACCCCATAAAATCCCACACGCGGTTAGGCACGGTCAGTCTTAAAACCAATACCCGGAACTCGGATCCTAGGTGACTCGAATGGAACAAAGTGTCGGGGCGGGATAGCCTAGACCTTCCATCCTTCGTCGAATATAGTCAACATTATAATAATCATATCATCAATAACAACAATAATAATGTGATATCCCAAACCAGAAGTAACAGGGTAACATCGTAGCATCCTAAGCATGCATACTAAGCAGGGGCTGAGCAACGAGCAATAGTAACATAGCAGTACAAGGTTTGCTGGGAAGGGACATGGCTGTATCGGTTTGAAAGAGGTTGTAAACATGTGGTAGGATCAAACATCGCCTAACCTATTCTAGCATGCAAACCGCTGGTTGAAATAGAATGGATCATAAGTAATGTATAGTCCTTGCCTGTTGAGAAGTCGGGTTCCGAAGGTGTAGTTGATCGCAAGCTCGCATCGTCTCCGAGAGGTACTCGCGGGAGCACACAAGAAGTAAACACTGGAAATCAATCAACGGTGCACCACTATTACTACGGAGCAACACAAGATCAAAGAGAAAACACAAGGCACGGCAACGCGACACGGATCTATCGTCGAGAACGGTTACTAACAGTTTAAGTGGGGTATCAGTCGCACACGACGGATACCGCACGTTTACGGTGGTTCAAGTTGCTTAGCTACAGGTGATCAACCAAGGTTGTTAACATGGCAACTCAAGCAAGCATGGCATATCACACAAACAGGTCAAGAGGTGAAGCACAATTAAATTACCTAAGCTAGTCAATTTAAGTGGGGTGAAATCCTAGACATGCAAACTATTGCGGACCCCACGATAAACATTGCATTTGGTACTGTTTTGCCCTAAACAATATTTTATTATTTTTATTAGCAAGCAATAATAGCAAAAACACAATCTACATGCAATTCTAGTCAAGTTACATGTAAGAAACATTTTAAACAGAGCAACAGATAAAAAGTTATAGCAGTTACAGTTTACAGTGGCAGGCAGTGTAATTAGCAGTCAAACAGCATGTAAACAAAGTCAAACATGGCAACAAGCAACAAATTATTAAACTAGGCACAATTCTAAGCAAGTTTCATATTTAAATCGTCGCAATCGGAGCTACGGTTAAAAAGTTACGGCACTGCAAAAATCCTAATACAAACTGCCTAATTTAATAAAAAAACCTAGCAGCAGGAAAAAAACTAGACGGGCCGAAATCTACTCCTATTGGCCCAACAGAGAAAAAAAACAGAACTAACTAAAAAAAGAAGAAAAAAAGGGGGGCAGCCTCACTGTTGGGCTCGGCCCATCTGGCTTGGGAGGCCTGGCGGCTGGAGTGGGCCGCTGGAGTGGGCCGGATCTGGCCTGCCTGGGCCGTGGGGGCGCGAGCAGGCCGGCCCACCCGCGGGCGCGTGCGGGAGCCTCGTCCCGAGCGGGCGCTGGAGGTCGTCGCGCTCCTCCCGAGCAACCATGGCGGCGGCGGCGGCTGCCTCCGGCGAGGTGGCGAGGCAGGGGGTGGAGGAGGCGCGGGGGCGCCGGATCTGGCCGCTCCCTGCCAGATCCGGGCGGCGGGGCTCCAGGGGGGTGCGGCGGCCGGTGCAGGGAGCTTCGGGCCCTGGCCAACCATGGCAGAAACGGCGCGGCGGCGGGATGCTCCTGCGGGAGAAGAGAGGGAGAGATTAGAAGAGAGGGAGGTGGAGGAGAACGGGAGAGGAGAGGAGAAGGGCGCCGGCTGGCTGCTGCGGTGGCCCGGCCGGAGGGAGGCGCGGCGCGGCTGCGGGCATGGAGCTCCATGGGCACGAGGAGAGAGGAGAGAGGGAAAGGTGGGTGGCTGGGAGCGATCTCGGCCGTCAGATCGGGCGATCTGACGGTCCAGATCTGCTGGGCTGAGACTACTGCGAAAATTGGGGTAAAACAGGGGTGTGGCTGCATATTTTGGCTAGGGAAACCCTAAAAA
Source organism: Bromus sterilis (assembly GCA_950022295.1). Classification (NCBI taxonomy): domain Eukaryota; kingdom Viridiplantae; phylum Streptophyta; class Magnoliopsida; order Poales; family Poaceae; genus Bromus; species Bromus sterilis. The sequence continues at coordinate 33,226,421 of OX465600.1, forward strand.
TGGGTGGGAGTGTGGTGGTCTTTATATAGCATGGGTGGCTGGCAGTTTGCAAAAACATCATCGATTTTTACCTCGCGCGCACGGTGCTCACGTTTCTGACCGCCGGGGGTCCGCAGTACCTCCGATTCGGGTAAAACTTCGAACTGCGCGATCAGTGCGTCGAGCCGGAGGCGTTCACCTCGCGCTGGAACCGTTCCGAAAACACTTTCCGGCGCGCTATAAAAATAACTCGTTTATTTATTAAACGGGTTTTTTCGTTCCGTTGGCTGCGGCTGGTCTCGTGTGGTTTTCGCGACGGTGATCGGGTGAAACCCGATGTCGCAAAGGTCGAGTGTCAGGGTGGCAAGGGTCGGTCTTCGTCCGGTACGAGATAAGAGGGGGGGAAATAATCGCCGATCGATAAATCGGGGATGCAAACACCGCAAACAAATCAGGCAATCAGACAATTCACACCGAAAACAAAAAATTTTATTTTTGCAAAAACTGGGCTGTTACATCAACCTTGTCTCCATCCGGTAACATAATCTCTGGCTGTTGACACCTACTTACATAATTCGGAGTCCGCCGAAGACATAAAACTTACCGTCCTCGTGTAAGGGAAATTTACTGCTAGCTGCATTTCAACCTTTCACTTGGGGTAACCAACGAGGGGCGAGAAACCATCAGATGCGGGTTCCGCTAGAGTTGCTCTAATCGGCCAGGCCGTGTAGTATTTTGTGCCGGCCAAGCAGTTTGACTCTGTATCAGATACGTCGCATCAATAGTTAGTACGGCTTACGCCGTTCTACATAAATAGCTAGCCTAGATTAGGGTTTAGAGTTGGGTTTTATTGTTTTGTTTAGCCATTGGTACAAAATTGCATCTACGAGACGTGTAGGACTACCGGCTTGTCAGATCCACAGTGGAACCCCAACTTGATCATCTACTTCGTGTGCTTGATCATTATTCGCAGTTTGAGATTGCAATTTATCCTCGTTCTTGCCGTTTCTTCGGTTGCTTGCAGGAACATGAACCTCGTTCTTCAGGTTGACCGTGTCTACGGCAAGATCAATAACCATCGGAGATTGGTTTAGCGATTACGAGGTGTATATTCGGGTACGGTATAGCCGGATCGTCAAGGTCAAAATCCACCAAATCGGTAGCTACCTTCACTCTCATTGAAAGATCGGGCCTCCGTTACATCCGTATGGGAGGAGCTGCTCGAAGCAACTTACGGGTACGTGTTCTGGGAGCGATGGTAGGCAAACCACGGTGAAGTGGTTCAAGCTTCGACGAGGTCAGTATAGACAATCCTCGCACTCGATCTTAATCACAATAGAACAAAGAAAGAAAACCATGGGCATTCATAGATGCGATTGGGAGACGGTATCGATAAATTTTGTTGAACTTAACATTGATGCAACTTTCAACATCCTGGACGAAACCGATGCTACTACTGCAAAGCTACGCGATGACCATCATGACTTCATAGTAGCCAGCAAGCGTTCCATCCTCCACAACGATCTTACAGCTATGACCGAGGTAATTGCCCTGCGAAAAGATCCGATTCTACAGCTATGACCGAGGTAATTGCCCTGCGAAAAGATCCGATCCTCTCACGAATAATGGTGGTAGTACCCGTATTACCCGTTTTCGCCTTGTGGTATCGCCACCGTCACGATTCGAGCACTGTTCTAGAAAAAACCAATCAGATTATGCGTATCCTTTTCAATAAAAGTCGCAATGACAACTTTCCTAAAGAAAAGAGTCAGTGATCCATCCCTAGTGATCCATTCCTACTAAATAAACAACATATGAATAAATGTGGATAAAGCTGCCATAAAGTCTTTTCCCAAGCAAAAAAATAATCAATAATTCGTCATTAATACCAGTACTAAAGAACCTCATATATATATATGGGGACACATATGAGCCCATTGAAATCCTTGATCCACATCTCCTCCCCTTGAAGCCGCACGCCATAGCTAGCTAATCTCCTCGGTTGTTGATGGTGCAGATGGTGCCAAGCTCGGCGTAACGGTCATTTCCAGCTCCCCCAACCCCAACGTACACTTCGGCTTGCCCCCTCCGCCCCGCCCCACCACCATCCCCACCACCGCCGCCGCCCCACCCGATTCAAATCTCAGCCAACCTCCACCCGAAGCGGCAGCAATTACACTCCTGCTGCTATGCTAGCCCCAATCCAGCGCAGCTCCCCACTCCCCTCCTCCCTCGTGCCGCCCAACCATTCCCCCAGATCCCACCCCATGGGCGCCGCGCCGGATCTCTCCCCCTCCCCGCCGCCGCCGGACCGCACCACATCGCCGGACAAGGACGCCCTCCGGGTAAGCAGCAGCGGCATCACCGGCAGCGTCGCGTCGTTTCCTTTCCTTCGGTCGCATCGCGTGCATCCGGTGTCTGATTTCGATTTGGTTTCAGGACTGGAAGGCGGACATGATGTCGGCGCTGGGGGAGTCGGTCTCCTTCGGCCGGTTCCTCACCGAGCCGCTCGAGTGGGGCCGGTGGTCGGCGTTCGAGCACAAGCGGTACCTCGAGGAGGCGGCCGTCCAGTCGCGCCCCGGATCCGTCGCAATGAAGAAGGCCTTCTTCGAGGACCACTACGCCAGGAAGCGCAAGAGCGCCGATGTCGACGAGGACGCTGATGCGGAGGGCGCCGCGTGTGGCGCCGCCGAGGCCACCTGGTCGGCCAACTCCTCGTGTATGACGGGGGAGGATACTACCCGCAGCGTGGATTCGGCTGCTCCGGATCGCGGCGACGTTGCCGAATCTGCTGCGCCGGGGGACGCGTCTCAGGAGCTCGAGACCGTGGCCAACGTCGTTGCTTCATCTCGCCGCTTGGACGGCACGGATGCGCGGTCACACGAGCAGGGTGGTGATGTGCAGGTTGCTGATCCGAGAAATGGGCTGCAGTTGGGTACTGGATGCGTCGTGGCCGCTGTTGATGATGCCGCTGAGAAGCAGCCGTTGCAGGTTACCTCTCAAACGAGAAATTTGTTCGTAATGTGCAGTTCGATTGTAGTACTAAGTGTTTCAAACCATGTGAATTGTTTGCAGGAGAGCTCGATTGTTAATCAGGGCAGCATAACAGATCCTGTCAAGAAGAAGAGGCATCCCATGTCATCGCTGTTTCAGAAGCCTGCTGCGGAATTCAGTTCTCCCCCATCAGGAAAGAAAGTGATGTGTTCATCAGCGAAAAAATGGCCAGCAAAGGAAAACAGCTCGCCACTTCCTAGTACTGACAGTGACAGTAACAAGCAAGAAGCAGCTTCAGTTGCTCAGACAGGGTCGACTTTGGGCACGTTGCATATGTCTATGAGCTTCAGGAGATGTGATGAAACAGGCAACCCTGCCTCGAAATCAAGAAATCTTGGCTCCACAATTGCTTCTAGGATTAGTCAGTTGGAATCCGCGAGTAGGCCAGTGAAAGATGTTCCTCCTAAGGTTAACAAACATAGGTGGACAAGAAAGGTTCGAAATTTTCTGATGCATGGTGTGAATTTAGCGTTATGGGGTTAACAGTTCCGAGTCTCACAAATAAGCTGGTTTGCTATATTTCAGGTGTTCTGCAAAGATGTTCCAGAAGCAGCTTCCGAAACGACTCAGCAGCATGAACAAAGGTATCGCTCGGAAGCCAAAAGTCAGCTTAGCAATTGATTGATATCAGACCATAGCAAAACGTTTAGCCATACTAAGATGAAACTGAATATTCCAGAATTGAAAATTCAAAGCATATATGCCTTTTTGCTCTGATGTTCTAATGGTTATCCTTATTCTCTCTGACACATATAGCACATTGCATTTTCTGGTAAATGCCATTAAACATAAAAACCATCTTCTGACTTTCCTCTTGCATCATCCAGGTCTCCATATGTCAGTGTGACAAGGGTCAAAGAGAAGTTGTTTGGTTCACCTTCGCCAGCGATGCATCCCAAAGCAAATATAGTTAAAGAAAATATGGTAAGCAATTAAACCTGAATGAGACAGTGGACATGTTATTTCAAGTTCCCCTCATTTGAATTAAATTTCTTTCAAGGAGCATCACAACAAGTCAACGTCTATGAACAATATATGTAAATTGTACAGGCCAGTAATTATTACTCCCTCCGATCCATAATAAGTGTCGTTCATCTAGTACAAAATTTATACTAGCTTAGTACAAAATGTCAAACTGAGCGACATTTATTATGGATCGGAGGGAGTATCTTGTAAGAAGTTTACTCACATAACCTGTGATAGTTATTTGATCACTCTCCAATCAGTATTTGTTTCCAAAGGAAGACTAAAATGAAAAAGGATTATAGTACATTATATCAAACCTTATGAGCAACTGTTATGCAGGGAAAAGCCAACGATGAATCTGAATTGAAAGAAATGCATCAGAGCGTTCGTTTCAAGGGCAGGAATTTTTATTGGAGAAATAAAGAATCAAAGGATTCAAAGCAGCAGGTATTTGAGTCATATCTTGCTACAGTCTCACACTAGATACCATTGGTTATGTCATGATATTTTATAAAATGTTGTTCAAAAAGTATGTATTAAGTTGATGAAGTTTGTGGTGGGTGGATAGGAATGTGTCCACATATCCAAAGGAAAGAGAGCTAGATATTAATTTAGTTGATTTTATAAACAAGTATCTGTCATGTCTTTTTTGTTAGATACAATTGGTTACTTGCTGCTATTTTATAAATATTGTTTACATTAAAATAAATCTGTTTTTAATATTTTGTCTTTTGTAATGGTAGTCTGTGGCAACCAACTGGTTAGTACTTAAGTTTGTAGAGAACCCAGGTTGAGGAGCTTTGTCATTGGTCGTGGGTGGCTAAGAGTACTGGCTGACTAGCACTACTCCTTTGATCCATAGTTATAGCCACGTAATGACCATGTTCCCTTACCTTGGGTCTTGGTGGTAACTATGGATGAACATGGTCCATGAACAATAATAAATTGGTATGCCTGAAACATTTCTGGATCATTTTGAAATTGTGACATCACATTTGTCATTTATGACAGTCGGGTAGTGTTTCAACTCACGAAGTATAAAGTCTCTGGGCCTTAAACAACGAGAGCCAGAATATGGGATCAGTAAACAATGATGTATGTCTAGTTTATGGAAGTAGGAACTACCTAAGTACTGATTGGTTCAGCACCATGGGTGAGACTTATGAATTACGGGTAGATGAGAGAAACAACAACATTTGTGCAAAGAATATAATAAAATAACAAGATCTAGCGCATTCTGTTATCGAAGTTTCTAGCCTGTTCTGAATTCTGACGACAGTACTATGATGTAAAAATTTCTAGCCTGTTTTGTTACGAAAGCTGTGATCTATGTTTTCTGACAAGGGTTTAAATGCAGGGCGCACAAGCGATCTTTAATCCGCCGAACAGTGATCATACACTGAACGATGCTAGTGATCCAGACGGAATTAGCAGAGGAGCCTTGAAGGACAAACAAAAATGTTGCTTCCCATTCTAAGCCCTGTAGTAAGAGGCTTGTAGGCCTTTCAGTAAATAGTAGCGTATGCATTTAAGTTGATTCTGCTGTGTGACTACCTATGGCTTCTATCGGGTAGTTATACTATTGGCATCCTATATTTAATCCTTCTAATGTATAGTCTGATTCCCTTTTTGTAATCATGGCTAGTAGCATTTTCTTGCTTGGAAAATAAAGTTCATGCAAGTATATAATTGCATTAGTCTATTGGAGCAATTGGCTTATGCCGCGGTGTTTGCTGGCAAATGCCAACAAAGTGTGCAGCAGTCAATGGGAGATCTTATATAATGTAATCTGATTATATATACTGATTGATCATTTTCAGTGTTGTTTCTTCAGAATAGGTTAACTAACACGATGCATTTCGGTGATGTAAGACTGCAGTATTCAAGTGTCAAATGAATGTGGGCGAACAAACGAAAATCCAGTCAAATGTAGAATGTGTATTTCTCCGACGAACAAATACAGATTGCACATTTCTGTATTTATATCCACATTTCTGTATGGAAATTGCTAATCGAGCTCCACGGAGCCTGAAATTTGAAAATTTCAAAAATCAAACTTCTAGCTTTCAAAAAATCTGTAAAAATACTCTTTTGCAAGATACACAAAATAATATTTAAATCATATATTTTTAGCACATGTATTATTCACTATAAAAGTGCATGATTTTTTTACAGCTCATATCAAAAAATTATTTCATAACTAAATTTTACACATATCTTGCATACATCTCTAAGTACTTATGTATTATTTTAAGACTTTTTTAAAAGCTAGAATGTCAAACCTAGACTTCCTTTGGGCGGCATAAAAATAAGGTTTTCATCATTTATGCCATCAGTTGTATCCCACTACTCAGTTTTGCCACTAAGAGTTTTATTTGCTTAAAATGTTCTCACTCTGCTTGGTGCATGCTCAAAAATGTCACTAGACACCATTCTTGCCAGCTCCAAGCACGTTTACCATGTTATATAACAAAAATAACGATGGACCTATATGTCAGCTCTTCTATGTTTCACTATGATAAAGTGTGGGCCCTACCTCGACCCCAACAATGTTCTGATTCTTCTCTCAAATATTTGCTTCCTTACTCCTGACAAGAGGGCCCCACATATATCATTGTGATATAGAGAGATCCGCATATGGTTCTAGGATTATTTTGCTCATATAACATGGTCAACTGGTTTGACCTAAAACTAATGGTGTCTAATGGCATTTTGAGTAAACATCTAATGGAGCATTGGCATTTTTAGGTGTTTAATTTCATTTTGAGCAAGCATCTCAGAGAACGATAGCATTTTTGAGCAGGTGTAATTTTAAATGGAAAAACTGAATAGTGAAACACAACTAGTGGCATAAATGATAAAAACCCTAAAAAATAAGTCGCCTCTCCCTAGATTTTACCATAAGCCGCATCTCTTATTCATTGGGGATCCTAAACTAGTAATCAAATAACTAATTTAGAAGCCTCAACAAATTTAGAGAGCGGCTTAATTTTTAAGCTGACGAGAGGTGGCTTATTTTAAGTCGTCTAAAAAAACTGGCCCTAAATAGGCCATTTTAACGGTCCATAGTGTAGGGATTCATGTTGATCCTTTCTGCCATTGCTCTCTCCATTCCAAGAATAAGGTGTCACATGCATTTCTAAATTCAACTTTGATCATTAACAAGTTATGTGTGTGGTTTCGTGAAAAGATCTTGCATGCTCACGTGATAGTCTTTTTTCTGAAATGAAGGCAAACTATTTACTTTATCAATTAATTAAGCAGCAAAGAGTTGCCCAATTAATTTACGGGAAATCGGGCAAAAACCATCACAAGCTATTGAGTGATACTCACACATTACCCCACACCCACCTCACATCAAGGGCTTAGTCAAGATATCACACTAACGTCATCGTCATCACCCTCCCTAGTCTCCGATCAAGTGAATCTGACTACGTCGAGGACGAGCGTCGACCCAACCCTCACCATATAGATAGCGTAGAAACACGTGAAGGCCCGTGCCAAACTCAGTCATCCACGCTTGGGGCAACACAACTCCAACTCTAAAGGGTAGCTTTCAAAAACTATGCAAGATTGGCGTCGTGAAAGACCATCGAACAAACCACATGTAGCCTATCATCGTCGCCACTGAGGCTCCACCGCCGCATCTCCGACTTCACCGCAATAGAATACGACGAGGTAATCCCACGAACATGTTAAAGAAGAGTCAAGCACCACAACCATTGCCGCGTCTTTGACGTTGTGCACCCTCATCGTCGTTGCCACAAAAGCCTCGACGCCAACATCACCATCTTCCACTTGTCCTGCTTGTCGATTCTTGAATCAAGTGATCCTTGATTGTTTTCCATCGGTCTCCTTTCGAGATTCCCTCTCATCCAAGTTATCTTGGACCTGATCTTCTTGAATCCCGATGCTGTTTTTGAGTCACCAACCTCGCTGCTCATCCGCTCAATATTTCGCACTCCCCTTCCTTTTCGCTGCCAAACTCGTGATCGCGTTCATTGTTTTGGTCGAGGCATCCCTCATGCCCGAAGGGTCTGGGATCTCCTGACCCCTCTCCCTTCATTCATCGATCTCCCTCTCGATCTTCGATCCACCTAGTCATCGCCTCGGGGTCGCCCCGATGAGAGGACCGTAATTTTCGGCAGTCATGACCAGAGAATATAGTTACTCATGTCCTTCTCCTTGTTTTTTTGGGTTGAATCTCTTTTGTTTGTCGGGTCCTATGTTAAATGTTGTGTGGTCATCTAATATAAGTTTGCAACCCCTAAAAAAATGCCAATTAATTTCTTTGGAATTTAACCCTTAAAAAATCCTGAAAAATGAAAAGCTTGGATAACATGTTGTCTAATTTTGAGCACCAAGCACACGACCACAAGTGTGAGAAAAGACGTGACGAGTAGACGTCTCCACGGTCTGAACTCTGAAACTTGTTATCCTAAAAAAAAACTCTGAAACTTGGTATAATTCACAGCGGGACGGACACGTATACCCAGTTGACGTCTTCATAAGAGGCTCGCGTACTCCGCGGCCCCGCCACACCGTCGATTCTCCGCTCGCTCGCCAATCCAACCAATCCATAACCCCGTTGCCCCCGTCTCCGCCGCACCCTCCAAAACCCTAGTTCCCCTCCCCTCCCCCATCCAGCCTCCGCCCTCCGGGCGCCGCCGCCGCGAAGATGCCGAACCTCGAGTGCCGGATGTACGAGCCGCGGTTCCCGGAGGTGGACGCCGCGGTGATGATCCAGGTGAAGCACATCGCCGACATGGGCGCCTACGTCTCGCTCCTCGAGTACAACAACATCGAGGGCATGATCCTCTTCTCCGAGCTCTCCCGCCGCCGCATCCGCTCCATCTCCTCCCTCATCAAGGTCGGCCGCCAGGAGCCATCCATGGTCCTCCGCGTCGACCGCGACAAGGGCTACATCGACCTCTCCAAGCGCCGGGTCTCCGAGGAGGAGGCCGCCACCTGCGAGGACCGCTACAACAAGTCCAAGCTCGTCCACTCCATCATGCGCCATGCCGCCGACACCCTTGGCGTCGACCTCGAGCCCCTCTACCAGCGCATCGGCTGGCCGCTCTACCGTAAGTTCGGACACGCCTTCGAGGCCTTCAAGCTCATCGTCACCGACCCCGACGGCGTGCTCGACGTACTCACCTACGAGGAGACGGTTGTCGGACCCGACGGCGAGGAGGTTCGTTCCCGACCCCCTCTCCCTATCTGCTCCTGATTGCTTGATGCCTAATTAACTGCTAAGTATTGGGTATACTCGAAACAATGCCATCAATTTACTTCGGGCTTCTAGTTTTATGACATGACACATATAAATATCAACTGATTATACCTTTAAACCAATTATTTTGTTGGTACTACTGCAGTCTGTTAATTGTGTCCTGTATCAAAGTTGCCTCACGAACAACTAATTTTTAGTAGCTGATTTGGGGCCTGTACTTAATAACTACCTGACGTTTTTGAATTAGTCGACTCAAGTGTTGCTTTGTATTGGTTGGTTGAAATATGGCCGTGTACTTAGCTTGGTTCTTTGTGAGTTGTTTATTTAATTGATATGCTAAGTTATAGTTGTAACTTGTAAGTCAGAGAATCAGTAGCTTGTATAGGTAGTTAAGTATTGGGTGTACTCCAAGCAATGTCATAAATTTGCTTCAGGCCGCTAGTGTTATGACTTTTTGACACTAATATCCTGCAATCGGTTATTTTACATGTGCTTCTCGAGTAGATATTTGTTACCATTGTGGTCTGTTAATTTTGTCCTGCACTCCTGCATCAAAGCTGTCTCATCAATAGTTGAAACCTGGTATCTGGTTTGTAGGCTGTACTTAAATTCCCATTGTGAATCGAATTACTTCGAGTAGTCAATTTTAGGATATCCATTGCTTCGAATATTATAATTTAGCTTTGATTCTCTGTGTACTGTTGGTTGGACCAATGTAAACCTATTAACTTGGTACTAGTAAGTCAGACATTCAGTAGGTTGTATAAACAGTTAGCATAAAATTGAATGCAAGAATTAATAACTTGTAACCGGTTGGACGCTTACATGTTTTTCTAAAGTAGTTATTCATTTGTTCCTACTGCAACTGGTTAATTTTGTTCTGCATCAAAGTTGACCCATGAGCAGTTAATTCCTAGTGGTTAATTTGGAGTCTGTATTTAATGACCTAATGTGTATGAATTTAGTCTATTTAAGGATATTTTGTTGCTTCAAATTGGCTTGTTTAAATATGGTAATGTACTTTAGCTTGATTCTTTGCATACTGTTGATTGAATGGATGTAAACATGGTAAGTTATATTGGTAGGTTTAGTAGTTTGAGTAAGAAATTGAAATTAGGTATCATGGTTTAATTGTCTATCAGACATGCTTTAGATGAAAGTCATCATGGTGATTTGTGTTAATCACAATGTATGCTATAACAGTATCTGTCTCGGTTCTTGAAGAGCAAATTGACAAATTCTATAGATTGAGTTCATTTATGGCAGTATGGTACAGATCATAAAATCTTGTATTTTACAAAGGGCTGGCGCTGATTATGCATGCTTAAATGACCTTTATAGTATGTGACTGTACAAATTGGACGTTTCTTAAGATTCATTTGTGCTGACATTTTCTACAGGTGACTAATGTTGTGCCGGCTGTCACCCCTGAGGTTAAGGATGCCCTTGTCAAGAACATCAGGAGGAGAATGACACCACAGCCACTCAAGATTCGTGCTGATGTTGAGATGAAATGCTTCCAGTTCGATGGTGTTCTCCACATTAAGGTTCTGTTTGCTTCCATCCATGCAGTTTTGTTTCCAAGTTTATGCTTGGTTGTGAGTTGCTGATTCTGTTTTGCAGGAAGCTATGAGGAAAGCTGAAGCTGCTGGGAATGCTGATTGCCCTGTGAAGATTAAGCTAGTTGCTCCTCCGCTTTATGTTCTGACCACACAGACACTTGACAAAGTTGGTGATTTCTTCCATTCATTTATGTGATTAATGTTGGTTCTTGTCTTACAATTTTATTTTCTTTGTATAGAAATATACAAATCAAAACTCATCACACAAAGTTGTTAATGTCTTTGCGTGGAGGAGTATTTCAAATAATGTTTTGGTCTGTCTTGTAACCTAAGTAAGGTAATCGGGGAGGGGGTAGTCATTTATTTTTCTGTGAAAAAATGGCATATGTATTTTAGTAGATGGATGGACACACTGCTATTATTGACAGACCTTTAAATTTCATTAAAATTTAGATACCCATGTGTTGAGGATTCCTATGATGCAAGGCAGTGGGTACTTTGTATTCACACATCTCATGATACCAATGTATGGTTTGGGGTTATTCATAAAGGAAGGAGGTGGAATCAGGTTCCCTGATTATATGAGCGTGGGTGGGTGGGGGGAGGGTGGCTGTACGTGTCACTCTAGTCTACTGAGTAAACTAGTAGAGCCCATATCTCATTGTGTTATTCATAAATTTTAGTATGGGATCCAGTGATATGACACTTGCTGATTTTGTATATTGCTGTTGTGAACAGGAACAGGGGATCGCAGTTCTGACAAATGCAACCAAAATCTGCGCAGAGGCAATTGAAAAGCACAAGGGGAAATTGGTGGTGAAGGAAGCGGCTAGAGCTGTAAGTTCCTCATGATCTGGGCTCAATGAATAACGAGTGGAAAAAAAAACCCAATGCCTATTCAGACATCTGCAAGCTTCTATTCAGTCCCACCCATGATTCATGTCTATTATTTCCCTGTGCAGGTGAGCGAGGGAGACGACAAGCTGTTTGCCGCCACAATAGAAAAGCTGAAGCAAGCAGGCGAGGAGGTCGACGGTGATGATGACAGTGAGGAGGAAGACACTGGCATGGGAGAGGTGGACGTGGCTGGTGCTGGTGCGAACTGATTCTCCTCGCGAGTGGGGTGAGATTACTTGTACAGCGCCAGCAAGGAAGGATGATGTTTGGTTGCTCATATTTGAGGAGGCACGTTGGATGAATGAGTTTACTAGTACTACTTTGATAGATATTGATCGGTTGTAGGCTACCCGTAGTCTTACATATTGATTTGCTTTTCTTTTTTTGAAACGCTGATGCTGAATGATGTTATTTGGTACAATTACCTGTTTTCGTCGAAGATTATTTATACATAAAATAATTTTCCTCATGCTTGCTCACAAGCGAAATTAGTGGTTGGCAACTTGGCATTGATCTCATTCTCCCTGTTCTCTGAATTCTTGACAAATCATTTGCACTGCCGGTAGCTCGACGGCAGATCGCGTAGCCCCGTTCATCTAGGAGCCTCGATCTCTAGCACCCACCTATTGAGGAACTGCAAACATTAGCGGATTATTACCATTCCTTTGTAGACTCTTACCACGTGCTTCACGCGAGCTCATGTGAACGATGAGTGTAAACGAAAACGAGGCGTTCTGGCTGAATGTCCATCTCATCAGGCACTGGCTCCTAGATAATCTCGGTTATATAGTTTCTAAACAATTGTAATTCAACAAGCACCAGTGGTCTAGTGGTAGAATAGTACCCTGCCACGGTACAGACCCGGGTTCGATTCCCGGCTGGTGCATCTCTGTTTTTATTTTTTTATGGGTCAACTCCACTTGGGTCTTGCCTTAACTGGCGATTGATGCCTTCGTTTTCCTCTTTATGAGATGTTTTGTTTTACCAGTTGAAATGTTGCATGTACTTCTTCTTTTTTTGGTACAGGAATGTTGTACATATTTGCATGCCCGCCGTGGAAGCCTGAAAGATAGTCCATTTCGAGTGATTTTGGGTCCCCGGGTGCAAGATTTTTATATCTTGTCACCCGAAAAGGCATGCACCGTCGTATACTGATGTGAACAAAAGCCCACATACGTAGATACTACCACTACCATACTCCATACGGGTGAGTGTGCAGAAAGTGCAAGTCCCATGCCATTCTGAATCCTCTCTCTCTGTCGGCATCCATCAAGGCCAGAAATGCCATCCCAAACCAGCCAGGATGTGCATGCATCTGCATATGTATGACATGGAAGTGGTGCAGCCACAAGAAGAACCGAAGAAGAGTCCAGTTCCGGCCGCAACAGCCGGTACTAGTACGCACGTACAAAAGGAACCTTTTGCTCCGCTCAAGTTCCCATGGAAGATGGAACAGTACAGTGCGTGGGCGGTGTTCGCTTCCTGTCCAACCGAACCCAACCCAGCTCATACAGATAAGGAAATTTGATCAGCGTGCAGATAAGGAAGCAGCGGCGACATTGAATCCAGACAGACGGAGTATGCATGCTCCATCGAGGGATACGTACGATCATGCGTGTAGCTAGCGCCAAGCGCAGACGGCAAGGAAAGGAGCAGTGTCCAGTCCAGTCCAGTTCATCCAGGCATCATGCGTGTATGTATGTATGTATGTATGTATGTATGTATGTATGTATGTATGTGCCTTGCTGCATGCTTCACACGATGGATCGGATCGGCCATGCCACGTCAGGTTGTATGCATAGGTCAAGTCAGCACAGCACTGTCGCCTATCGCACTGTTGTCTTGATTAATTTTCCTTCAGATCGTTCGCATTGGACGTATCCATTGTCTAGCTGCTTGTTGAGAATGGCGAGGCTGCAGCCAATAATAACAACGCAATGACCGCGTAAAAGAATAAGAAATGGATCACCATACTTGTGTATGAGCCTCCGTTACACCCCCCCCCCGGGGGGGGGGGGGGGGGGGGCGATCGAAGGGTCCCCAACCCTAACCGTCCGCCTCACCCTCCTCTCTCTCCCCTTCATCGCCGCCAGCGATTGGCCCCGAGCGAAGTCAGTGCGTTCGATGACATTGGCGGAGGGCCTTCCTCCCTTTCCCGAATCAATGGCCGGTGCGGGCGGCTAGATCCGTGGGGTGCACCCCCCCGACGGCGCGGCGAAGCCCAACGATGAGTGCGGGAGACTACAACGGCCAGCGGCGTGGCGGCTTCCGTTGGTGGCTAGGATTCATCCCCAGCGTAGCGACTCTCGGTGGCGGCTTGGACGGTGAGTGATGGCGAAGTGCGGCGCTAATACAACGTTGTTCGGGCTCTGCGGCTGGAAGACGGGGCGGCGACCCTGGACGACGAAGCAACACTGCCAGCGCGATTGGCGGCCTGCGTGGGGTGAGGTGGTCGGCATCTTCGGTTGCTCTGGCAATGAAGAGCCAGCAGGTGGTCGCGGCGTGGATCCCTTCACCCCGGATGAGTCTGGGGAAAACCCTTGGTCGGTCTTTCGGCTACGACGGCGACGACGCGTGTGCGTACCGTGTATCTCCCTAGAGGCGCGAGGGCCCTCCTTCAACCCCATTCCAGCTCCCGGGTGAAAACCCATCACGATTTGATCAGCGGCGGTGCCCTGCGCCTAGTGACCTGCTTCTTGGAGGCACTGTGTGTGGACGCTGGATCTTCGGGTGAGGAGATATGAGGTTGTTGGGCGTCCGTCGACTGCGAGGATGGGACCAGTGGCAGCATGTGGATTTCACGAAGGTGGAGTGGCGTGATATTTGGCGAGTTAAGAACGGTGGGTCTCGGCAACATGAAGCAGCGGGGTCTTGGTGATGGACGAGTGTTGATGGATGTCCACATGATGGTGGCGTCATCTGGCATCGTGGTGACGTTGACAACAGTTGGGCTTGGCAGGGCCTTTGCATTGGTCTCTCCTGAAGATGAGACATCGAAAAATGGCGACCACAGACTCTTTATCGGGCGCATGCGGTGCACATTGAGTATTTCCTAGGCTGATTGGTACTCTCGGCTCACTAAAGTGCAGCCTACTGAGGCCACCAGATTAGTTAGTCTGTGTGGATGCGCCACAACACTCCATAAGTTTTAAGAGATGCGATTGTGATCGTCGAGAAGGTGATTTTGGGTCGATCCATGTATCTGCTTTGCCAGACTCTGTTGAATTATTTAATAAAGATGGTTGTATGCATCTTTCGATGCAGAGGACAAGGGTACTTCTCCTTTTCCAAAAAACCTAGAACTCGATCAAGGCTCTTGGAAAACAGAAAGCTCGTGCATGTTTTCATTTTTTTGTAAACTAGACCACAACAGACGTGGATATATAGTTTTTTTCGTTCCGTTTTATAAATAAAGCAACTGCACAGTGGGTCAACGTCATACAAAAACCATACAATACACTGTATACACTCATGTGTGATAATGCTGGGGCAACATCACACACGAGCAGTGGCTGAGACAAGACCTAGGCCGAGGGAGGGAGGAGGGGGGGGGGCTGGGCCTGGGACGTGGGGATTTTTTCATTCGTATAGAAGGCGACCGACGAATCCCACGCCGCCGCCGCAGCCGCCGCGTTGGCTTGGCCAATCGCGGGGTATGATTCATTCATCCCTTTATACTCGTTCATATGCTTGCCGTATATGTGTTGTATATAGATGTTTCAGTGCAAGGTTTTATACGTGTTAGCATGTTTAGTTTTCGGTATGAGATGCATGCCGTAAATGACATGTTTACTGTTTTCTCGTGCATTAGATTAATCAAAAATATGCTAATATATCCAGCACTCTTCTGTTTAATTAATGAATGATGTAAATCTTTTACCTCCGTTTCAAAAAAAAAAAGTCTTTAGCTCAAGTCGCTCTTGGCAACATACAGAGCGTGCCCGTGGCGTGGGATGGATGCATGCAGGGGTTGAGTCTACGGTGAAGAAACAGGTGTGAGCTGCTGAAAGGTCAAACTAGCTAAACCTATTATGTTCTTACTACTCGATATGAACTGTTTCTACATTAATAATTTTGAGGTAAGAAACATGCTTGCATGGTGGTCGAGACAGTGGTGCAGGCGGGCAGTGCAGGAAGCTCCAAATCCCCACGGTCGGGTGCGCAAAAGGTGCGAGTCCCGTGGTGTTTTGAATCCTCTCCTCTGTCGGCATCCATACCACATCTAAATCAATTGTCATATAAACGAATGACATGGACGTCCTGCAGCCACCCACGAGGAGAATAAATCAGAAAAGCTGGAATTTAACCTGCATGTTGCATACACAATCAGATACGCCAACTATTCAATCGGGTTGTGTGTGAAAAAAGGTGCAAGTCCCATGCACGAACATAACGTCCATGGACTTGGTGCCGTTGTGCAGTGACAACACAAGATCGACCCATACACACGCACATCGTATGCACAAACAAACTAACCAATAAGTTATCTTTGCTGAATTTGCTGATGTAGTTGCTCTTGGCAATATGCTGGACTGTACAGAGCGTGGTGTTCTCTTTCTGTCCACCCAATCCTAGCCCGGCCGTGCTACTGTAAAACTATATACAACTCCTCAAGTTGCACAAATTTCTCCATAGTTTGTTCGTTTCTTCCTTTGTTCGAGTGGATCGGCATGCAACTTCGAGGTGGACAAATTAGGAGTTGGGAGAAACACGAAAATGTGTAAGTGATCCAGTCGCTGAGAGAGGGTCAGGTCAAACCCGGAAAAACTGAACACCAACGATCATCGCAGCCCTTAATTCATGTTGATATCGACGTTCCCAAGTCAAACTTGTTGCCTCAATTCAACCGAGCATGCCCGTTCGTCAGCAGGCTGCGCCCTCGTTTCAGACCGTCTGCCTCTGCCTGCAGCCAATCGCAACACAAGGCCTTGCAACACAAAACTTTCTTTATAAGCTCCTATATACTATACTAAGATAATATGGATCGGGCGAGACATGGATAGACATGGACCGTCGGGTTAGGTAGACTGTACGCCAATGCGCTACAAATTGGTAATCACTGGACTGAAGATAGATCGATTAGTTTACGTGGCATTTTGAATCCTCTCCCGGCACAGCATCCACCATCACGGCCAGATTTTTTTTTGACGAAAAGCAGCGTCAGTACTGATTTCATTAATTAAGAGTAAAAGAGTACAGATGACTCAAAAGAGAAAAAATAAATAAATAAGAAGAGGGAAACTACACTTCTCCAAGGAGAAGATGCCACACATCACACCACAACTACAGAAAGCGGAGCGGGGGAGGGGGGCGGGGGTACAAGGTCGACATCGGGCTCATGACCAATCGACAAAGACATCGGCGGGCTTCAGCTAACCAGCGCGGCAGACGCCATGGCCGCTGGTCGTCTGATCGCCACAAATCGACGCCACTCGAAGAGAGGGAGGGGCGCCGATAGGAACGAGGTGATCCAAGGGTGGATCGGGGGCTCGCTAACCCGACTTCCAATGAAGACATCAACACCTCCAAAACTTGTACGATCTTCAGGAGCAATCAGAAGACCTCGACGGAGAGCGGCTCCGGCTGCACCAAGACATCAAACAACAGCCATGGAGTTGGTGCACCAAAACAACACCCCAAAGGGGGTCGCGACGTCTCAAACGCCGCCGTCGTCCGATCCAGAACTGGATCTAGGCTTTCGCCCGGAACGCACACGATGGGGGTGGACAACGAAGACTTCCCAACAACACCTCCAACGAGGGATGCGGCGCCCAGCGGCGTCGCCGTTGTCGGCGCCAGCAAGAACCGGCAAAGGGTTTTCACCCGAAGCAACGCGGACACCCCATCTACAACTCTGCAACAAGTGTTGACGCCGGTCAATCCGGATCGGGAAGGGCGGAGGGAGGGGCTACCGGCGCGGGAGGGTGAAGGGGTGGCAGAGGATGGACTCCTGGCGGCGAATTTGGACGGAGGGTGCCAGATCCACGTGGGACGAGCGACAGGGAGGCGGGGCGAACACCTGACGGCCGATCTGGAAGGGGCGCCAGATCTGCGCGAGGTGAACGACGGGGCTGCACCTGGAGTGGACGAGGGGGGGGGGGGGGGCGGAGCCGGCAACCGGAGGTGGGACGGGAGAGCTTCGAGGAGGGGAGGATGCAGGGGAGGCTGGCCACCATGGCTTTCCGGACTGCCCACCGCGCGCGACGAGCGAGCTCCTCGCCGCCACCATCCTTGCGAGCGCCGCGGGGTTCCCCGCCGGCTTGCTCTGGCGGCGGCGAGGGCACAGGCTGGAGCGGGGAGGGGGTGGCGGCGTCTAGGTTTACGACCGCCTCCCGAGTCGCCCCTAGGGAGCGACGCGGGGGCCATGGATGGGAAGCGTCGTCTGTGTTCAGAAAATACTCATCAAGACCACTTCACGTGTTTTAGAGAGGAAATAAATCCCAGTTCACGTGTACACACAGGAATGGCATGGATGTGCGGCAACCACGGGAAGAGGAAGAAGCAGCCAGCCGAGCCGTGTCCACCCCCCACTCTCTTCCTCCTCACCCCCCTCTCATCCCGAGCTCAACCCTCTCTCCACACTTTCTTCCTCACTTAAACCTCTCTCAAATCCATTCAAGTTGGTGGCATTCCCCTTTGGAGTTTGTGTGCTTAGCATTGCTTGAGGTAATCTCCTTCATCTCTCAAAATTTGATTGGTTGAACTTGTCTATTTTATTGACATTGTTGATTTGCTTCTTAACCCTAGATTTTGCCTAGATTCACTAATATGCTAGATTTGTTTGAGTTGAATGTGATATGGATGAACTAGGGTTAAGTTAGTAAGTGAGATTTGCTAGATTTGTTTGATTTAGTTAGATTTGTTGACTAGGGTTAAATCCATATGCTAGATTTGTTAGATTTAGTTAAGTGTATGAGTTAGGGATAAGCTTAAATGCTAAATTAGTAAAGTGGATGAACTAGGGTTAAGTTTATATGCTAGATTTGGTTGATGTAGTGAAGTGAATGACCTAGGGCTATGTGTTATATGATATTTGTATTCTATATTGTGGTTATGTGTTATAAGTATTTATGTTACTTGTTTTAGATGGCAAGAATTGTCAATGTTCATTATGTTGACAAGACATCATTTATGAATGCCGATATTGTTGACAATGAGGAAGAAGTGTTGACATTTGGTGCAAGCCCTAGTTATGAGGAGGTTGTTCAACAAATTAGGATAGTGTTAAATTGGATGGATCCTAGTGACCAAGTTGAACTCTTAGGAAGATATGATGTTGGATTGGGTCAAAAGTCTCTAATGAAGAAGATGCCTATCAAGTCGGATTTGCAATGGGGCGCATACAAGGAGATTGTTGCTTCATCGGAAGTAAAGTCTCTTGAAATATTTTCCACCAAGGTCAAGGGTTCTCTTTTTCATGTTGACTTGAACCGAACCTCAATAAATGATATTAGCCCTATTAGAAGTGTGCCAATTGTTGAGGAAAGAGTTGAATTGGAGACCATAAATGCAATGAGTCAACCTCCTATTAGCCAAATCATTGAAGAAGAACATAACAATGAAGATGACGATGATGATAACTTGGAGCAAGATGATGATAGGAACAACAATGATCTTGGTGACATAGCGGCTCAAGTGAGTCATGAGGACATGAACCATGACATCTTCTATCAACGGTACTATGCCCATGACTCGGATGATGAAGGTCTGATACGTCCAAAAAGCATCACTATTTTATATTGTGATTTCACCTTATTCATTGATATATTCCACTTTAAAGTATTGTTCTTATGTTGTTTTGGATTATTTTACACAATTTACAACTTTCCGGTGCCGAAGCAGCAGAACCAAAATTCAGCGGTAAAAAGTGGATACCAAGTTGCTTAATCAGATCAAGTCCAAATGCGATGAAATTTTACGGGGAGTATTTTTATGAAGATTGACTGGGGATCACCGAAGGAGGAGGTGAGGGGCCCCACCAGGCAGCCAGAAGGGTGCCTGGCGCGGCCCCCCTGGTCGCGCCAGGCACCCTCCTGGATGCCTAGTGCCCCCCTCGGTGCCCCCTCTCGCCTATAAGACCCCCCTGGGGTGAAAACCCTAAAACAAGAGTCATTTCCGTGTTTCGCCGCCGCCACGGGGCGGAAACCTACAGAGGAGAAAAGCCATCTCCGGCGGGAAGATTCCGCCGGGGAGATCACCTCCCGGAAGGGGAGATCGTCGCCATCATCATCATCATCATCGTCACGGGCATCATCGAGATCATCATCAACATCATCCCCAACATCAACACCATCTCCATCTCCATCCCATCTCATCTCACAATTGCAACTTGTGTTGTAATCCGTACTATCTATCCTCTCTACTCTATTGGTGTTGATTACTACTTTGTGGTGAATGCTATTGAGTTTTGTTGGAGAAATATCATTGTGTCCAGATTTTTTATCACCCATCTATCACCTCTGATCATGATCTATTTTATGTCTTGTGAGTAGTTACTTTAGTTCTTGAGAACATGGGAGAAGTCTAGTTGTTAGTAGTCATACTATGTTGAAGTATTATGTGTTGTTTGATACTTAAGTTGTGTTGTTATTTCTCTAGTGGTGTTATGTGAGTCGAACACATAACAGTTCACCTTTCATGGGCCTAGAGGAATACATCGTGCACAAAGGATGCTTATGGTGGGTTGCCGGAGTGACAGAAACCTGAACCCCAGTTCGCAGACTTTCGCACAAGGGAGTTATGGATCCTTGATCGTAATGCTGTGGTTAGGCTTATGCCTTAATTACTACCTTGTATTTGCGGATGCTTGCAAGGTGTGTAATCATAAGAGTACACTTATCTTAGTCTAGAAGGTGTACTAGCATTGATCCACCCACCGACACTTATCAACACGATACATATTACTTGGCAGAGTATGGTGAAAGTGACTTGACTATCTCTCCCGTGTTTTCTTGAGAACGCTTTAGCTTTTATAAGTTCAGTTCCTAGGCTTATCCTTGTTAAAGGATTGGGCCACTTGCTACTCCTCAGTTACCCTGTTTACTTTGCCTGTCTTTTACTTTTCTGTTGCTTAAACCAAAAACCCCTAAATATTTACCTTTGAGTGTTTGCAGCCCTTTCCTTATCCAGTGTCACTTATCAACACCTTCTGCTCCTCGTGGGATCGATACTCTTATTTATCGAAAAGCTACAATTGATCCCCTGGACTTGTGGGTTATCAAGAATCATTTATTGGCGCGGTTAACAGGGAAGGCAACCCAACTAAACCTATTAACTTCCGCCATCAACAGCTTTTCTGGCGCCGTTGCCGGGGAGTGTAGCGCTATTGGTAAGTGAAGCCGGTTGACGGGGATCAACCCCGGCAAATCCCATGGTCAGAGACCCTTGGTTAGTCATGAGAGGCACAGGTTGGACGATATCTCGTCGGCAAACAGGAAGGCTCGCTCCTGATCGATATTATTGATTGGGGAGATGCGATTACAGTGGAGGCCAAGGCTGGAGCGCTCAAGGCTAGGGTTACAGGTGAGATTGGATCCCTTTTGGCGTCGCCCCTCCTAGCCCTTATATACCGGGCTAGGTCTCGGGGAACTCATCTATGTTTACAGGTAAGCTTTCCTAACCCTAGCTTGCTCCGTACGGCAGGTCTTCGCACCTTTCCTTATGAGTCGAGAACTCCTACGTCGGTGCCAACTAGTGGACCGAGGCCGTATCTTCATGGGCCTTCTGCCTTCATGGACACCAGGTAGGCTCATCCGTAGGAGTCGTGGGGTCACCCCCTCGTCAGTAGCCCCCGAGTGCCTGGGGGACTCGAAGAGTCGCGCAGGGACTCGAGTACATCCATTTGTCGTTCATTGATATGCACGGTTCATCCGTGGGTCGCTGGCAGTCTGGTGGCCATGACAAAACCTGTTTCGAGGGATGCTAAGCTGAAAGGGCCCAAGGAGTCGACGGGTCGAGCCTTGGTGAATTGCACTAGGGAAAATACCACAGTATCCCAATCAAACCCACGTCCCTCGATGTGAGCTTGGAACACTGGTGTCGAGAAAAAATCCGTCCGCTTCAGGTCTTACGGTGTTCATTTGCCGCCAGTAATGTGTGTAGCCTAAGGCGCGTCCGCCCGGCTTTTCTATCATGCTCTGCGCATGGGAAAGGTTGGGAGTGAAATCTCTCTTCGGCAAGTCCCAGCCCGGGTGTACTTCGCAGCGGGGTCTTACCTACACGCTAATCTTGCGTGGCATCTGGGCACAGTGTATCGTGTTCCAGGAATGTGTGTTTTTGGGGCGCGGAGCCTTATAGCATTGCACCCGCTTGGAACAAAACATCAAGCGATCTGTTCACTCATTCACCCGAGGAGCTTTGTTTTCGAGTGCTCAGTCGGGGGGGGGGGGGTTTCGCGAGTAATCACTCGAACGCCGTTTCGGCTCTTCAGGTGAGGGAGCACCCGAGAATCTTAGCACCGTGTGGTCTTGGCGAATGTTTGTTTGTCTTACGTCGGGTTGAGGGAGCACCCGAGACTCTCATAAGTGCGAGTGTTCACTCGAGCACGTGGCTGACCTTTGGGTGAGGGAGCACCCGGGACTCTTATGATGTACGCTCCCGATGGGAGTAAGATGTTTTTCTTCCTTGGGGAAAAGATCTAAAAGATGGAATCTCTGGGCCTTGATGGCGTACTGAGCACGCCTTGCTGTGATATGACGTTGGCGTGGTATTCTTCAATTTGTTGACCGCTGCGGTCTGTCGTGTGAAATGACTTGGTGTTGTCCCGCCAAAATTTTCGCGTAGCGCGATCATGGTCCTCTTTTTGCGCGCGTAGTGGGCGGTGTTGTTACTGCGCCGGTTGGATTTTCCATGCTTTTCGCCTCTGTACGGGATCGTGGCACGTTTTACTGGGCAAAAAGGTTGGCCGGTGGCCCTTCTTGCCAGGCTCTTTGAGTTAAATATCATGCGGCCGACTGAATTGTAGGTTTTACCTAGCCATTGCCTTCCTCCTCTTTCTCTGTTTTCCTTCGTGTTCCTGAGCCTTCATCTTTTCTCCTCTGCGTGCTGCTGTGAGATCTATGTCCAAACGCTCCCGTGCTGCTATCGAGTCGGCCAAGATGCCCGGCAAGTCGGAGCGGTCCACGTTCGGGGCTGAAGATCTGGATGCGTTGGTTGCTGATGGCATGGTGGTGGCAGGTGATGCCCGTCTTCCTGGCGATGAGTCGACTCCAGCGCCGGCGGCGGACGAGCGGGTATGCTTCCAGGCTTTCTTCCACCGTGGGTTTGCTCTTCCGCTGCATCCTTTCGTTCGGGGCTTGCTGTATTCCTATCGGCTCCAGTTGCATGACCTTACTCCCAATGGGATTTTGCACATTGCGTGTTTCATCACTCTTTGTGAGGCCTTCCTGGGGATTTATCCTCATTGGGGACTTTGGAGACGCCTTTTTAATGTGAAAAGGACGAACTGTGAGTACGCCGTGGGTCGATTGGGTATCTCCATTGGGGATAAACATTCATACTTTGACTTGGAGAAGATCGATTCCGTTAGTGGCTGGCGGAGAGGCTGGTTTTATCTGAAGGATCGCTTCATTGTTGGTCAGCAATTTGGTCTTGCTTCTTTCAATCCGGGCACACGGGTGGTCAGACAACCTTCATGGTCTCATTCTTTGACCGAGGTGGAGTCGTCTGAACTGACTCCATTTTTGGAGAGGATTTCTGTGTTGAAGGATAACTTGACTGGTGGTCAACTTATCTCTGTTTTTGTGGGAAGGCGAGTTCAACCGTTGCAGCATCGAGATCGCCCTATGTGGCAGTACAAGGGACTCGATGACTCGACGAGATGCTCGCCTGAAGAGATAGAACCTGATGCCTTGCTGGCTCGTATCCAGCATGTGACCAAGTGCTCTAGTATTTCCGAGATGCGCCTTGTCCTTCCATATGCTTCTGATCATCCTCCGCCGCCGGTTGGTTCCCATGTTCCTTCATCTATTTGGACGAGTACCTAGTTTTGTTTTGTTGTTGACATTGCTTGCCTTGCAGGGCCATGCTCCAGTGCCGTGTAATCCTCCGCAGCCGGAAGACGCCGATATTCGTGAAGAGCCTGATGCTTCCGCATCTGATAATGCTGCGCCGGCTGCTAATGCTGAGATTGTGCTAGTGGAGGCCGGAGATAGTGAGGACTCGAGTCCCTTCCGTGTGAAGCGGTCGCGCCCCTTGGATGCTGAAGATCATGCCGCGTTAGGTGATGTTGTCCCTTCTGCTGCTCCTTTTGCTGGGCCTTCCCCTTCGGCTGTTGCTCCGGCCCCTCCTCCCAAGAGGGCCAGGCTTGGGAGGTTGGGGCGTCCTCGTGGTGCGCGTGTCGGGTAAGATTCTGCTGAATTAGTTCCCGTTTCTTTTTCCTTGTTCTTGCGACTGATGATGCTTTTATTTTGTAGTGCTGCGCCTGCGCCGGCTGCTTCGTGTACCAGCGCAGCTGCTACTGATCTGAAGTCAACGAGTTCTGGGGCGGCAGTCAAGCATCTTGAGGATCACTCGGCTGCCGCTGGCCAATCTGGGCCGACGGCGACTCCTGCCGTTTCGACTGCGGGTGTAGTTCCCGGTGTACCTTCTTCTGGGGCGCCTGGTGCTGATGCTTCTGAGCCTAGGCCGGCCGAACTTGGTCCTCCGTACTTTGGTCGTCTTGGTCTGGCGATTGAAGACAAAGCCCGTGCTTTCGACCATGTCTCCAAGCTGGTAAGATGATTCGTGTCTGTGTTGTTTTATCATCGGGGGCACGACAGTGCTCCCGATGGGAGTAGCCCCCGAGGCTAGAAGTAACTGTTTGCAGTTGCTTGTAGTCTTTGTCTTTAATTAACACCTGAGTGCCTGGTTCTTGCAGCCTATTTTCCAGCACTGTGAGCGTTTGGTTCTTGATGCTGAGCGTTGGCAACGGGCCCATGAGTCTGCCCAGGATGCCTTATCTGCTATGAATGGTGAGTTTTATTCTTGTGCTGCTGATCTTTTGGGTGCTTTGTCTTTTGTTCTGAGTACTTTCTTTGCCTCGCAGGTCGTCGCCAGGCTGCCGAAAAACAAGCCGAAAAGGCGGAAAAGACTGTTTCCGTTCTCGAGGCTGCCTTGGCTTCCAAGGAGACGGAGTTGCATGGTCAACATGAGGAGCTGGTTCGCCTTCGCCAGGCTGAGGATGCGCATGCGCAGGTGGAGGCAGTCGAGGGAAAACGTCTTCGCGCCTTGGCGGGCTCGCTCGTGTGTAAGTTTGGTGTTCGACTATTGCTGTTTCCACTGTTTCCCTTGATGACGTTTCTTTGTTTGGTGCAACTGCTGTAGGTGCGAAGCCGACGGAGGCTGCTGCGTCGGGGTCCGGGAGTCTCCAAGGTGTTGTTGATGCTGTTGCGTATGATGTTGCAGTGGTCGAGGACGTCTGCGCCCGGGCTTCCAATCTTGTGGGTCTTGCGCACGAGCACCTTATGCCGGAGGGTACGAAGGTGCCTGATGGCCTGGGTGCTCGGGTTGCTGCGTTCGACCCTAATGGTAAAAATATGGTGGAACTTGTGGCGGAGAGCGTGGTGAGTGGTTCCTCCACGGCCCTTGTCGTCCTCATAGGGCATGGGGTTTCCTTTGATGATTCGTTGGTTGAAACCATCCCGCATTATTCTGGTGAGCAGGACGACCGAGCCGACCGGCTGGCTCGTCGCCTGCAACAAGTTGTAGATGCTCAGGGTCCCCCTGCCGTAGGTGAGGGGGAGGCACAATAGTGTTGCGCCGTTTGGAAACTTTGTCTGTAATTCGTGACTCTGTTGAGATGGTTGATCTTTTGCAACTTTTATCTGAATGTCTGCTTGGCTGTTCCTCTTGCTGTTTTTGATTTGTTTTGTTCATCCTGTGGTAGGCCACTCCAGGCTTCCTTCGTCCGTGGAGTTCGCTGAAGGATGATGCTCGCGAGGGTGCGTACGAGTCCGTTTGCTTGCGGCTGAAGGACGCTGAGCGGGATATTGTCCGACTGAAGGGGTCCGTGGCCGTTCAGCGTACTCGGCGTGAGCGTTCCGAGTCCGTGGTTGAGGGCCTTGCTTCGTGGGTGGTGAAGTTGTCCGACCTCCTGCGGGGTGAGTCTTGCCTCTGCTCGGTTGCTTGATTCCGTTTGGTGGGTTTTTGCCGTCTTTGTCTTGATCGTAGTTTTTTGACTTTCGAAGTGCTGGCAGGGCGAACTCGGGATGAAGAGAGGGCTCTTCAGTCGGAGATGTCACGGCTTGATGATCCTAGTGTGCAGGCGAGCAATCCCTTTTGGGCAGATGGGGCTCGTGCTCGAGCGTTTGCTTTGCTTCGTCGCCGAGTTGAGCGGGTACCGGAAGCTCTCAGTTACTGCCAGCGGGTATTGGGTGGTATCCATGCTGAGTTCTATCTGTTGGAGGTGGTTCCTTCATCCCTTGAGAGGCTTTGTCGCATTTTCTCTCAGCCTGCTGAGTTACGTCGGGTGATGGATCATCAGATTCGTGCTGGAGCCCGAGCTGCTTTGGGCTTGGTCCATAGTCATTGCCCAGGGGTGAATTTTGCTAAGGTGTTGGCGGGTCCTCCAGGTGGTAGGGGTCATCCGATGAATGAGCACTACGTGGCTGTAGATAGGTATGCGCACCAGGTTGTGAGGCGAGTTTGCGAAGAGAACGACCGCCATCTGGGTGCACTTATTAAGGAAAAGTTGGAGCCTAAAGATTAGGTGCTTCCCTTTGTTGTATATGCTTCTTCTTGGTTGTATATATCGTCTGCATTTGTAGTTGCGTGGGACGCCTCGGGGGTGGCTGCTTCGGCGAGCCCCCGAGGGCTAAGTTAATGTGCCGCGATTGCGGAGGACGCCTCGGGGGGTGGCTGCTTTGGCGAGCCCCCGAGTGCCAGGTTAATTTTCCGCGATTGCGGAGGACGCCTCGGGGGGTGGCTGCTTCAGCGAGCCCCCGAGTGCCAGGTTAATTTTCCGCGATTGCGGAGGACGCCTCGGGGGGTGGTTGCTTCGGCGAGCCCCCGAGTGCCAGGTTAATTTGCCGCGATTGCGGAGGACGCCTCGGGGGATGGCTGCTTCGGCAAGCCCCCGAGTGCCAGGTTAATTTGCCGCGATTGCGGAGGACGCCTTGGGGGGTGGCTGCTTCGGCGAGCCCCCGAGTGCCAGGTTAATTTGCCGTGATTGCGGAGGACGCCTCGGGGGGTGGCTTCTTCGGCGAGCCCCCGAGTTCCAGGTTAATTTGCCGCGATTGCGGAGGACGCCTCGGGGGGTGGCTGCTTCGGCGAGCCCCCCGAGTGCCAGGTTAATTTGCCGCGATTGCGGAGGACGCCTCGGGGGGTGGCTGCTTCGGCGAGCCCCCGAGTGCCAGGTTAATTTGCCGCGATTGCGGAGGACGCCTCGGGGGGTGGCTGCTTCGGCGAGCCCCCGAGTGCCAAGTAATTTTGTGGAAAAACATTTATGTAATATCTTTCCTACTGTTCCTTACAAAGAGCGATGATGTAGTGGCTTTAAGGGCCTGGTAGCTTTGTCTTCCAGTGCTGGGTTTCTTCGGGCGATGTTCCTTTCCTTCTACGAGAGCGCTTCTTCTGCGAGTCCCGTGGTCCTGCTGTCTTGGTGGGTTACGAATGCTTCTGCTATCTTGTGGAATTCTTTGTCGCAGCGGTCGGATCTGACGAAACTGCCGCTGATTGTGATGACCCCGTTTGGTCCTGGCATCTTCAGCTTGAGGTAGGTGTAGTGGGGTACGGCCATGAAGCGAGCGAAGGCTGGCCGCCCGAGAATTGCATGGTATTGCGACTTCCAATCGACCACTTCAAAGTCAAGTGTTTCCTTGCGGAAGTTCGTCGCGTTCCCGAAGACTACCTCTAGGCTTATCCTTCCGAGGGGGTAGACTGATTTTCCTGGTACGATCCCGTGGAAGGTTGTGCCTGAGGACTTGAGTGCGTTGTTTTGGATGAGCATCTCGTCGAGTGTTCGGGTGAAGATGATGTTGATCCCGCTGCCGCCATCCATGAATACTCGCGACATGTCGTAATTTCCGATTCTGGCCTCGAGTACCAGCGCGGCATGCCCTGGTTGGGGGACGACTGGCGGGTGGTCGTCCCGGGAGAAGGAGATTTCTGTCTCCGACCCGCGCAGGTACTCTGGGACGGCCGGGTGTGCAGAGGTTGCTAGGAAGACTTGTCTGGTGACTTGTTTCTGCTGCCTGTTGGAAGGTCTGCCTTCTTGTATCATGTAGATCCTTCCGTGGGCTTCTGGGTATTGGTTTTCTTCTTCTGGTGTCCTTTGCCGTTCCTGGATGGCGGCCACCTGTCTTGTTGGCAGAGGGGGGGCTGGTGGCGCACCGTGGGCGACTGGCCCAATTGCTATGCTTGCGAGTAGTCGTGCTGCTGCGACCGCGGAGCGACTTTTCTCCTCGGCCAACTCGTTGAAGCTTCGACAATTCCTGAGGGTGTGGGATGATTTGAGCTCTCCTCGCTCGTTTCTGAATCCGTGTATAGAGCACGGTCCATCGAGTTGTTCTTTGGCAGAGCGGAATGCGCGAGTGCCGTCACGTGGCTGCCTTTTCCTCCATTCTTGTCTTTGAGCCTGGGGCTCGTCTTCTGGGTTGTCTCGACGTTGTGGTCTGTTATCATCATGGTGCCTGCCGTTCCGGTCATCTGAGAAACCGGCGGCGACCAGGTCAGGTCCTCTGTCGTTGTAGAAGTTCCGTCTGGGTCGCTTCCTTCTTCTGTCGTCTCCTCTATCTCCGTTGTAGTCGTAGTCGTACTCCGATCGTGCAGTGTGGGTTTCTGTTTCATTACGAACGGAGTCTTCTCCGTCTTCCCAGCTGTTGGCTAGTTCTAACAACCGTGCGAGTGTTCGGACTTTCATCTCTCCGAGATGCTCCTTAAATTCGACGCGCTGAAGACCTCGCCTGAATGCGTCGATCGCACTTTCATCCGAGATGTCTTCCGCTCAGTTCTTGAGTATCGTCCATCGCTGGATGTATGCTCGCAGGGCCTCCCTCGTTCCTTGTTTGCATGCACGCAGCTCCTCGAGTGAGGCTGGTCGCTTGTATGTGGATTTGAAGTTTTCTATGAAGGCTCCTCGGAACTGGCTCCAGGAGCTGATGGATTCGCGCCGAAGGTTTTTCATCCAATGTCGAGCGGAGCTCTCGAGCATGAGCTGCACATACTGCATTGCCGTGACGTTGGTTCCTCTTTGGAATTTGACCGCTGTTAGGTAGTCGTCGAGCCATGCCTCCGGCTCCTCGAGTCCGTTGTACTTTAGTGTCGTGGAGTTCAGTTTGAACCCGTTGGGCATACGCGTCTCACGTATGGCACGTGTGAAGCAGAGTGCCCCACATGGCTCGATTTCCTCGTCGGAAGCCTCTTCCTCCGAGTACTCCTCGCGTGCTGCGCATCTTCGCCTGCTGCGGTTGACTCTGTTCTGCGTGGTGTCGTCTCGCGCGTATCGCCGAGTGCTGCGGCGCCTGCCGTTGTCGTCGCTGTCGCGTTTCTTGTGCTTGTCGGAGCACCTACGTCTGTCGTTGTTACTGTCGTCGTCGTCGTCTGGTGAACTGGGGTCCCTGTCCGGTGTCCGCTCGCGAGTCTGCCGCTTTGCGCTGGATTTCTTAGGTACCGAGGCGTCGATAGCGTCCTTCATTATCTGCTGAGCTATGGAAGTGTAGCGATCCGTTTTTCCCTTTCTGCTTTTCTGGGCACGGGACAGGTAGTCTTGGGCACTTATGAGTGCTTCTGCCGGAGTGAGAGGCTCCTCTTCGTCGTCGTCCTCCTCTGACCTGAAGTCGTCTTCCAGTTTTCGTACTACTCTCGCCCTTTCTGTCTTTCGCAGGTTGTTGAGTTTCGATCTATTGCGGATGGGGGAGTCGTGGCCTGGCGAGTCACTTCTGGGAGATTGTCTGCGACTGCTTTTCCTTTCGGGTTCCGGTTTTGCTTGTTTCTCCATGGCTAGGCGCCACTGTCTCGTCTGCTTGGTTAGCTCTCCCGCTAGCTTGTTGTATGCCCTTAGCTCGTCTCTTGAGGCATCTGATGGTAGCAACCCGCCACGAGCGACTGCTTCCTTTACCATTGCCATAAATTCTTTAGACAAGTATATTTTTTCTTTGGGTGGTTCGCCCGCCGCTTCAACCGGGGTTTTCTGCCTGCTGCGTGATGGCTGGCTGCCTTGCCCAGGTGCTTGATGTTTGTTGCTTAGCGGCTGACTGCTTTTCTGATCGCTGGGCCCTTGCTCCACCGGGACTTTCTTTGGTATGGTCCCCGGTTCTCCTAGCTGTACGACCATCCGACTGTTGTTGCCGGGACCTGTCGCCCTGTTGTTGGTTGGGGTGTCTTGACGAGTGCCCGGGTCGTCGATTCGTCCGTTGTTACCTGACGTTGATGCGCCAAATTCTACCATGAACACCTGTGATGGTGTCCTTGCCGTCTCCTTGCTGATACGTGCGATCGTGCTTCTCCATGCTGGGACTTCACTCGAGTGGTCGTGAGTAGCGTGGAGCTGTGAGTCGGGTGGGTAGCTACAACCGCCAGATAGGATGGCTGTGCTGGCGGCGTCCGCTACGGTCGTTGCTGCAGGTGTTCCCGTGGGCGCACGGGTGCCGTCGATGAGGCGAAGGGTACCCCAATGGTTGATGTAGATCTGATACGATCCGAAGATCAGGTGGACGCCGGAGTGTAGATTGGCGAAGGCTGGCTTGAGGGACGGGAGGTGGGCCGTGAATCCAAGGGACTCGAACAGGTTGGATCTTGCCGGATCCATCGAGTCGATGAGTGTTGATGATGATGAGGCCATCGAGATCGCGTTCCCAACCTGCGCGGTTCCCACAGACGGCGCCAATTGACGGGGATCAACCCTGGCAAATCCCATGGTCAGGGACCCTGGGTTAGTCATGAGAGGCACAGGTTGGACGATAGCTCGTCGGCAAACAGGAAGGCTCGCTCCTGCTCGATATTATTGATTGGGGAGATGCGATTACAGTGGAGGCCAAGGCTGGAGCGCTCAAGGCTAGGGTTACAAGTGAGATTGGATCCCTTTTGGCGTCGCCCCTCCTAGCCCTTATATACCAGGCTAGGTCTCGGGGAACTCATCTATGTTTACAGGTAAGCTTTCCTAACCCTAGCTTGCTCCGTACGGCAGGTCTTCACACCTTTCCTTATGAGTCGAGAACTCCTACGTCGGTGCCAACTAGTGGACCGAGGCCGTTTCTTCATGGGCCTTCTGCCTTCATGGACACCAGGTAGGCTCATCCGTAGGAGTCGTGGGGTCACCCCCTCGTCACCGGTAAGGGAACTTTTATTTTCTGTTGTTACTTTCAGTCCTTATGGACTCTTCTGCTGTTGGTTCGTTGCTGGTAAGGAGCCGCCCCACGACTGTGGTGGTCACTCCTACCCCTACTGAAATTGTGCCCTATGGAATACCATTTGGTATTGTTGATTATGTCTTGGCTAATTGTTATACAGGAGAAGGACATCCGGGAGAACACCTGCTATATTTATCACAATTATGTTCTTTATTTAAGCTTGCAGGTGTGACGATGGAGTTCGTCATGAAGAAACTATTCTCCATATCACTCAAAGATAAAGCTTCAGATTGGTATAAGCTACTCGATAACTCTGATCTGCTTGAATGGCCAGAGCTTATGTCCCTCATTTATGCAAAGTTTTATCCTCTTTGTGAAATTCACCAAGACAGGAACTACATCTACAATTTTTTGGTCTCGCGACGGAGAGAGCATCGCTCAAGCTTGGGGGAGACTGAAGTCCCTGATGCTCAATGCCCAAACCATGAGCTCCCCAAGGAAATTATACTTACAAATTTTTATGCCAGGCTTTCTCGTCAGGACAAGGAGATGTTGGATGCATCCTCTAGTGGGGTATTCCAGACCAGAAGTATGGAAGAAAAATGGGATCTTATGGAAAGGATCCAGAAGAACACTTAAGACTGGGAAATTGATAAAGGTATTGAACCCGCTATAAACTATGAGCATGAATACATTGAGAGTTATGTGAAGACTGATTACTTTAATACCTTTTGCTCTAAAATTGGTCTTGATTCCCAGCTAATGGTTGACTTTTGCAAGGACTTTTCTTCTCATATTGATTCTTCCAGGAAGAAGGAGAATCAACATCATAAACCTTTCAAGGAGTCACCAATTGAGATTAATGTTACTGATCCTATTTTACCTGCAGTTGTGTATGAACAGCCTCCTTATCCCTACGGGATAAAGGAACACTCTTTTGTTACAGGTATTTTAAACAAGAATAGAAGGACCACTGATGAACCTGAGGACATGATCAAGGTCCAGCCTCAAGTTTCAATGGTCAAGGATCTGGTAACCAGTGATATTGAAGAATCTACTATTAGTTTTTGTGATGTTGCCACTAACATTGTCACAGCTAGGAACAAAGGCCCAATTTCAGGTAGACCAGTTGTATCTGTCAAAATAGGAGATCATAATTACTATGGGCTATGTGATTTGGGATCCAGCGTCAGCGCTATTCCCTTCACACTTTATCAAGAAATCATGCACGAGATTCAGCCGTGTGAGATCGAGGACATAGATTTCACTATCCATCTTGCGAATAAACAAACAATCTCTCCAGTTGGGATTGTAAGAGATGTTGAAGTACTCTGCGGGAAGGTAAAATATCCTACAGACTTTCTTGTACTTGGTTCAGTGCAAGATAGTTTTTCCCTATTATCTTTGGTAGGCCCTTCCTCAGCACTTGCGGAGCTATAATAGATTGCAAGAAAGGTAAAGTTTCTGTTGAATTCAACGGTGAGCCGTATGAATTTAATTTTTCTAAGTTTTCTAAGCAGCCTCGTGGTCCTGACCTGTCAAGTAATGAAAAAATAATTGAAGAAATTGCTTCCATTGCTATTCCTCCTAATGACACTTTGCAGCAATTTATGGAAGACCACGAGAATGATATACATATGCAGGAAAGGATGAACTAGAAGACATATTTTTAAGACAAACTCCCATCCTGAAGCACAACCTCCCGGTTGAACCTTTAGGAATCCTCTCGCAACCGAAAGAAGACCCGGTGTTCGACCTAAAACCACTACCCGATACGCTCAAGTATGCTTATTTAGATGAAAAGAAAGTACATCCTGTTATTATCAATTCTAACCTTTCAGGGTATGAAGAAGAGCGATTATTGGAGACACTCCGCAGACACCGGGGTGCTATTGGCTATACTCTTGATAATCTCAAGGGTATTAGTCCATCCATTTGCCAACATGCTATCAATCGCGAGCCCAATGCTAAACCGGTTGTTGATCATCAACGACGGTTGAACCCAAAGATGAAGGACGTGGTTAGGACGGAGGTTCTCAAACTTCTAGCCGCAGGTATCATCTATCCTATAGCTGATAGTAAGTGGGTAAGTCCCGTTCATTGTGTTCCTAAGAAAGGAGGTATGACTGCTGTTCCTAATGATAAAAATGAACTAATACTTCAGAGGACTATTATTGGATATAGAATGTGTATTGATTTCAGGAAGTTAAACAAGGCCACCCGGAAGGACCACTATCCTTTGCCCTTTATTGATCAGATGCTCGAGCGGTTGTCTAAAAACTCCCACTTCTGCTATCTTGATGGGTACTCTGGCTTCTCCCAGATTCACGTCAACACCGCAGATCAAGAGAAGACCACTTTCACGTGTCCTTACGGTACTTATGCTTATAGGCGTATGCCTTTCGGTTTGTGTAATGCACCTGCTACTTTTCAGAGGTGTATGTCTGCAATATTTCATGGTTTCTGTGAGGAGATTGTAGAAGTTTTCATGGACGACTTTTCCATCTATGGAAACTCCTTTGACCACTGTCTCCACAATCTTAATAAAGTTTTGCAGAGATGTGAAGAAGCAAATTTGGTGCTCAATTGGGAGAAGTGCCATTTCATGGTTAACGAAGGGATAGTTCTTGGACACAAGATTTCCGAAAGGGGAATTGAAGTGGACAAGGCAAAAATTGAAGCTATTGAAAGAATGCCCTATCCAAGGGACATCAAAGGTATTCGTAGTTTTCTAGGTCATGCTGGTTTATATAGAAGATTTATCAAGGACTTTTCTAAGATCTCGAGACCCCTTACCAATCTTCTCCAGAAGGATGCCCCTTTTGTATTTGATGAAGATTGTAAGGAAGCTTTTGAAGTTCTTAAGAAAGCCTTGATAACCGCTCCTATAGTACAACCACCTGACTTGAATTTGCCCTTTGAAATTATGTGTGATGCTAGTGATTTTTCTGTTGGAGCTGTATTAGGACAAAGGGTTGACAAGAAGTTGAGTGTCATCCACTATGCCAGCAAAACACTTGATAGTGCTCAAAAGAATTATGCTACTACCTAGAAGGAATTCTTGGCAGTGGTGTTTGCTTGTGATAAATTTAGGCAGTATATTGTTGATTCTAAAGTTATTATTCATACTGACCATGCTGCCATTAAGTATCTTATGCAGAAAAAGGATGCCAAACCAAGACTCATTAGGTGGGTACTCCTTCTTCAAGAATTTGATTTGCAGATTGTCGATAGAAAAGGAGAAGACAATCCGGTGGCGGATAATCTTTCAAGGATGGAAGATATCCCGCACGATCCTATTCCAGTCAACGACAGTTTCCCAGATGAACAGCTTACTGTTGTGAAAGTACAATCTCATTCTGACCCTTGGTTTGCAGATTATGCTAATTTTATCGTTGCAAAGTTTTTTCCTCCAGGTTTCACATTTCAGAAGAGGAAGAAATTCTTCACGGATTTGAGGCATTACTTTTGGGATGATCCACATATTTATAAAGAAGGTGTGGACGGGATCGTAAGAAAGTGTATACCGGAGCACGAGCAGCAGGACATTCTTCGACAATGTCACGATAGTCCCTATGGAGGACATCATGCCGGTGAAAGGACCGCACATAAAGTTTTACAATCAGGTTTTTATTGGCCTACTCTCTTTAAGGACGCCCGAAGGTACGTTCTATCTTGTGATAAGTGTCAGAGAGTTGGTAACATTAGCAGGAGAAATGAGATGCCTATGAATTACTCACTAGTGATCGAACCTTTCGATTGCTGGGGTTTTGATTTTATGGGTCATTTTCCTCCTTCACACAAGTACACACATATCTTAGTTGCTGTTGATTATGTAACCAAGTGGGTTGAAGCAATCCCCACTGAGAGTGCTGATCACAAGTCATCTTTGAAAATGCTCAAAGATGTAATTTTTCCTAGGTTTGGAGTACCAAGGTACCTCATGACAGATGGAGGGTCACACTTCACGCATGGAGCTTTTAGGAAAGCTCTAGCCAAGTACGATGTCAATCATAGGATTGCATCACCGTACCACCCTCAAACTAGTGGGCAAGTTGAGCTCACCAATAGGGATATCAAGTTGATCTTGAAGAAAACAGTAAACAGTTCTAGAAAGGACTGGTCAAAGAAGTTAGGAGATGCTTTGTGGGCGTATAGAACTGCTTACAAAAACACCATGGGCATGTCTCCGTATAAGATGGTCTATGGCAAGGCTTGCCATTTACCATTAGAGTTAGAGCATAACGCTTTCTGGGCTGTCAGGGAGCTGAATGCTGACCCAAAGTTAGCTGGTGAAAAGTGTCTCATTAACTTGACTTCTCTAGATGAGTGGAGAAGTGAAGCTTACGAGAGCGCTAAAATGTTCAAGGAAAAGGTAAAGAAGTGGCACGATAAAAGAATTCTGAAATGTGAATTTAATGTTGGTGATAAAGTTTTGTTATTTAGATCTCGTTTCAGGTTTTCTCCAGGTAAACTACTTTCCAGATGGGAAGGACCTTTTCATATCGAAGAAGTATATCGGTCGGGTGCAATCAAGATCAATAATTTCGAAGGCACCAAACCCCAAGTTGTGAATGGACAAAGACTCAAACATTATATGGCAGGTGATCCAATCAATGTGGATGCAAACATGATATATACAAGTACTCATGAAGAACATGTAGCAGCCCAGTTTCAGACTCCGGCAGGAGCAGAATTAGAAAAGGTATGAATTATGGTAAGAAAACACCGCGAACGTCAATAAAAGTTAACTTTTCAGAGTTTTTGCGAAATTAGGAAAATTTCAAGCCCGAGTGGAGCCGGAGAGGAGCTCCAGGGAGGCTAGGAGGCCCCCTGGCGCGGCCCCACTCCTAGCCGCGCCGGGCACCCTCCTGGCTGCCATGGACTCCGCTTCCGACTCCACCTAGGCTTGAAACCTTCCTTCTGTTGCAGAAATTTTTGCTATATATTTGCCTGGATAGCCCCGGCACCGTATCTCTCGATTTCGCGTGTTTTCTTTCTCGGTCTGTTTCTGCCAGGAAAACTTTCAGCAGATCTAGGTGCCATGGCTTCTCCAAGTTCCCCCAAGGACAAGTTCATCGTCAACGTCATCAACCCTTACCTAGCTAAGGTGAGGAAGCACCCCCAGGTCCTTCGTGTGGAGGACGGTGTCCTCTGCAAGGAAGATCTGGAGGGACCAGTCAAAGAGGGGAGCACCGAAGATCGGCTGAAGGAGATGGAACATGAGGTATTCAAGTTCAAGAAGATGGTGGAGCGCGGTGTTGAAGCTAACTTCGACATCATGAACGAGATCGAGGCTTCCCACAAGAAGGAGATGAAGGAGATGTGGTCAAGTTTGGCCGCATTAGAAGAAAAAGTTTATGAACTCCAAGCACAGATCTATGAGTATGAACTAAAGTTTCTGCACATGGGTTTAGGTGCTGAGTGCAGGATCTTGGAGACGGGAATGTCCTTCGAGACTGGAGAACAACTGCCATGGAAGCGCTTCGCCAAGGAGTACCTGACTGAGAAGAACAAGAATGAGGAGTAAAACTTCTTGGGTAATGGCACCCCCTTAGCTTGTTCCAAGCTTGGGGGAGTGCCCGATATCTTTATCTTTTTCTTTAGGAGTCAAGTAGAGTCGTATCATGTCTAGGGAGGTCACTTTATGAAATAGGTGTTGCTTTGAGGTCTATTACTCCTCTTGTGGAGAGCTTTGTATCCGTGAGTGTGGAGTCGTCTATGAAGGAATATTAATGAGAAGTCTATTAGTTTCTTCGCTGCACTTGGTATTCTCTTCACGCAATCGACATTATGAGCTGATTCTTATGGGGAGTATTGACCTTATATCAGGTATGGCTTCGAAAACTTTATTTAATCTTGGCAAGTATAGCTTTGGTCATAACAACAAGCATGTTTTTCTCAAAGTAGCGACATAGCCAAAACCTTTGTGTTATTATGCTTGAAGTGTTATGTTGACAAGGAAGACAACTTGATGTTTCATGCTAGTTTTAATGTTTATGCTTTGTATTGCTTGCATCTAAGTTGTCATCAATTGTCAGCTCTCTCAAAGCCTTGCTAGCCAAAACTCTAAACTAAGCGGAATTCTGCTTGTACTTCCATACCTTGAAACCAACTTCTTCCACTTGAGTCCACCATACCTTCCTACTTGTGGTATTCCACTACCACTCCTAAAGTATATAATTTATGTGCTATCTTTAGATGTTCAAACTCTTCTGTTTTGTGCCGCTGATTCAGCTCATGAGGAAGTGGTGGGTGACCCATGATCTTCTTAATTTGGACAAGTTTTATCTTGGGATTGCATGTCTAATCTGCAAACCCCTAATACGAGAAGGGACTGACATGAGTGCCCAGCTCGTAAAACATAAATACTAACACACAAGTTCCTTCGCCCTTTTACGAGTGATAAACAAAGGAATCCAAGGGGATGTGATCGTCGCCACATGGGAGCCGTTCCTCGAAACTTGTCCAAATTATGAAGTGAGAGAGTTATCTATCAGCAGTCGTTGACGGATCATGCACCACCCAAAAAGTTTGTTTTTATTCTATTTGATCTAGAGATAGCACATAAGTTTTCCCTGCTTACCCTTTTGCACGGGATTTATCTTTATTTTGTGTTGAGTCAGTCCTTCCTACTTCCTTCTTTCTTGAGAGAGAACAAACATTTGATGTTGATAAAGATGCTTGCATATAAAGTTGCATTGAAATCTAGCATGTTACATCTTTGTTGACATTATCTTTTGATAAGTGAGTTGTTTACAAAAGCTTATGCTTAGTAAACATCTTCCTTTATGTTGATATGTGCACTTCTTGACTAATAGCATGTTCTTTCAAAAGCTTCAACTGTTTCATTATATGTGAAAGAGCAAAAGTAAAAGTTATTAGTTGTTCCTTGACCAAGGCTATGTTTATCATGATTTGATGAGTTTTCCAGGTCCTACTTTGTTATAATTGTTACTACTTTCTCATGAGGACCTTATGAGTTGAGGTTGCTGTTGAGGATGTTTAAGTTTGGTGAGGAATCTTGATGCTTCTTGTTCGTATTCTTTTATCGACACTTCACTCTCTAAACTTGTGGACAGGTTTACCGAGCTCAGCAATCGCTTGAGGACAAGCGAGGTCTAAGCTTGGGGGAGTTGATACGTCCAAAAAGCATCACTATTTTATATTGTGATTTCACCCTATTCATTGATATATTCCACTTTAAAGTATTGTTCTTATGTTGTTTTGGCTTATTTTACACAGTTTACAACTTTCCGGTGCCGAAGCAGCAGAACCAGAATTCAGCGGTATAAAGTGGATACCAAGTTGCTTAATCAGATCAAGTCCAAATGCGATGAAATTTTACGGGGAGTATTTTTATGAAGATTGACTAGGGATCACCAAAGGAGGAGGTGAGGGGACCCACCAGGCAGCCAGAAGGGTGCCTGGCGCGGCCCCCCTCGGTGCCCCCTCTCGCCTATAAGACCCCCCTGGGGTGAAAACCCTAAAACAAGAGTCGTTTCCGTGTTTCGCCGCCGCCACGGGGCGGAAACCTACAGAGGAGAAAATCCATCTCCGACGGGCAGATTCCGCCGGGGAGATCACCTCCCGGAAGGGGAGATCGTCGCCATCATCATCATCATCGTCACGGGCATCATCGAGACCATCATCAACATCATCCCCAACATCAGCACCATCTCCATCTCCATCCTATCTCATCTCACAATTGCAACTTGTGTTGTAATCCGTACTATCTATCCTCTCTACTCTGTTGGTGTTGATTACTACTTTGTGGTGAATGCTATTGAGTTTTGTTGGAGAAATATCATTGTTTCCAGATTGTTTATCACCCATCTATCACCTCTGATCATGATCTCTTTTATGTCTTGTGAGTAGTTACTTTAGTTCTTGAGAACATGGGAGAAGTCTAGTTGTTAGTAGTCATACTATGTTGAAATATTATGTGTTGTTTGATACTTAAGTTGTGTTGTTATTTCTCTAGTGGTGTTATGTGAGTCGAACACATAACAATTCACCTTTCATGGGCCTAGAGGAATACATTGTGCACAAAGGATTCTTATGGTGGGTTGCCGGAGTGACAGAAACCTGAACCCCAGTTCACAGACTTTCGCACAAGGGAGTTATGGATCCTTGATCGTAATGCTGTGGTTAGGCTTATGCCTTAATTACTACCTTGTATTTGCGGATGCTTGCAAGGTGTGTAATCATAAGAGTACACTTATCTTAGTCTAGAAGGTGTACTAGCATTGATCCACCCACCGACACTTATCAACACGATACATATTACTTGGCAGAGTATGGTGAAAGTGACTTGACTATCTCTCCCGTGTTTTCTTGAGAACGCTTTAGCTTTTATAAGTTCAGTTCCTAGGCTTATCCTTGTGAAAGGATTGGGCCACTTGCTACTCCTCAGTTACCCTGTTTACTTTGCCTGTCTTTTACTTTTCTGTTGCTTAAACCAAAACCCCCGAAATATTTACCTTTGAGTGTTTACAGCCCTTTCCTTCTCCAGTGTCACTTATCAACACCTTCTGCTCCTCGTGGGATCGATACTCTTATTTATCGAAAAGCTACAATTGATCCCCTAGACTTGTGGGTTATCAAGAATCGTTTATTGGCGCGGTTAACAGGGAAGGCAACCCAACTAAACCTATTAACTTCTCCGCCATCAAGGTCCGGAGAATGATTTGGATGAGGATGAATTCACGGTGAAAGAAGCCGAGTGTTACACAAAAATCACCGGCCGAGATCACCGGATATCATTGTTTTGTGACCTTAGCCTTGCCCATAAAGAGGTTTTTGATGGTGGCATGAGTAAGGTTATTGAGCCGAGACCATGTTCAAAAACTACAACCGAGGAACAAGATAAGTCTTGTCTACAAAAAGGGTTGATGTTTGAGAAATTGCTTGAATTGAAAATGTGGTTGTGTGAGTATGCTATCAAGCATCATAGACCTTTCATAGTTGTCCACTCGGATTGCAAGAAGCGAAACCCCGTCAAATGTGAGAGGAAAGGATGTTCATGGAGAGTGAGTGCTAGAGTCAAGAAAGATGGATGGTGGAAGATATCCGGTTGTCAACAAGTTCACCATTGCAAAGTTAAAGTCGGTGAAGCACGCAAGACACATAGGCAATTGACATCGGAATTCATCGGATATAAATTCATGAAGCATGTATCCAAGGACCCGACCATTAAGATAAAGTTGATGATGAGTTTGGTCGAAGATTTGTTTGGATATAAGGTGAAATATGGGAAAACATGGAAGGCAAAGCAAGTCGCTCTTAGAATGTTGTACGGTGGATGGGAATAAGCCTACAACCGCCTTCCTATATTGTTGGGAGCAATGGCTAGTACGGACCCGAATATGTATCACATCGTCAATGATAACAATGGGGTGTTCAATCGTGCCTTCTGGACTTTCGGCCCTTGTATCTCTACTTTTGAACATTGTCGTCCTGTTTTGTCTATTGACGGAACATTCTTAACCGGAAAATACAAAGGCGCACTCTTGATAGCATTGGCACATGACGCTAACAGTCAAGTGTTGCTCGTTGTATTTTCTTTGGCGTCTGCTGAAAACCAAGACAATTGGGAATGGTTCATGTTGCTTGTGAGGACGAAAATCATTGGTCCAAATAGAGAGGGATGCATCATATCGGACCGGCATCAAGGCATATTGAAGGCCGTGGATATTCACATTCCAGGCTATGCAAATCTAGAACACCGATGGTGTATGAGGCACTTCGTATCAAACTTCTATCGGGCATGTAAGAACAAGGACCTTTGCAAGGACTTGACCTCCGCTTGTGTGGCATTCACCGAGCGGGCGTTCTCGAGACGCATGGACAAAATATACAAGAAGGCGAATGATGGTGGAAAAGAATTCCTAAGGAGAAATTTGGAAGAGAGGCACAAGTGGTCACGAGCATGCGATGAAGGAGGTTAGAGATATGGTGACATGACAAGCAATATGGTTGAATGCTTCAACTTTGTGTTGAAAGGTGTTCGTCAGTTGCCAGTGACAGCAATTGTGGAATATTCATTTTACAAGCTAAACGAGTATTTCTTGAAGCATTCCGAAGAAATTGATGAATTGATTTCTGAAAATACATTACCTCCCAATGAGGTGTATCCCAAGAAGGTTGAGGAGTGACTTGAGTTCCAGAGAGGTAAATCCTCAATGCAAATAGAAACTTGCTTCGGTGTGGCAGAAATGAAATACCAAGTGGATGAGCCGGGTGGCACAACGCGAGATGGACAAACATATGGTGGGAGAGCATTCGAGGTGTCTCTTAGGACACACACATTCTCATTCCAAAGTCCTAGCAAGTACCGTTGGCCTTGCTCACACTTGATTACAACGGCTAACACAAGGAATGTCAATGTTTCCGATGGGTTGACTGTGAGATTGTATCAATTCACCCTAGAGACCTCAAGCTTGACATGGGCTGGTAGATTCAATCCTTATTTGGATCAGTCATAATGGCCTGAGTATCATGGCCCTGAAATAAGGCCGAACCCCAATTTGATGGTTCTCACCAAGGGAAGGAGGAGGTCGAAACGGTACTGGAATGATATGGATGAACTAACTAGCACATGACAATTTGGTAGTGGACATTTCATGGAGCCTAGTAAGCGCGAGTGAAAACATCAAAAGATGGTGGTCAAGGGCCTTCCCGTGGTAGTGGTGGTGGGCCTTCCCGTGGTGGTGGTAGAGTATCGGTTGTAGATTATTTGCGAAATCCAAATGGTTGATAGGTATATATTTGTTCAATGACACTACATAAAATTTGGTCAACCCACGATTGATAATTGACTAACTCATATGAATTGTTTTCCTAGATGGACTTTGTTTGTCATTTGGACAAGCTCCAAACGAAGGCCAAAGACTATCGCCGGCTCCTCATCGAAGCGGAGATTGTCAATTGGATAGCATGTAGTAATCAATAAATTAGCGCTTCAAGGAAATTCTCTTGTTGTGATCATGACGTGCCCGATGAAATCATCTTAGAAAAAGAAGAGATGCTTCACTCGGTGCAGGCTAGGAGGCGGAAGGCTTTGCATAGGTTGGCGATGCAGATTTCGGCGTCCGTTACAGAGAAAGAGTTAAACCAAATGGATATGGACAATCCTGCACAGATTCTCGGTTGGCCAATCAAGCAAGCAAAGTCGCCTCGGTGGAGTTTTGTGGCCGCAAATAAGGATGTCCATATGCATTTCATTGGATACAATGATATTGACTTGGCGCCTTTGCCACCACTTGAGTAGTTGTGTGATTGTCATGGACTCTGTCCTTGTTGTGGCATGTATCTTTTGAACCTTGTTGTGGCATGTATCACTTGAACCTTGTTGTGGCATGTATATTTTGAACCTTGTTGTGGCATGTATCATCTGAACCTTGATGTTTCATGTATCATTTGAACCTTTTTGTTTCATGTACCATTTGAACCTTTTTATTTCATGTACCATTTGAACCTTTTTGTTTCATGTACCATTTGAACCTTTTTGGTTTATCTTTCATTTTGAACCTCCTTGTGCAGGCATGGCTTCATCCGGTTCGAAGACTAGGCCTCCTTGCGCCAATGAAGAGGACATGACGGACAAGCGGACGCCGGCTACCTTGGACACAAAGAAGGATGCTCATGTGAAAACCCCAACATGTTGGTGTGGTGATGTTTGTCTTTTGAAGGTGTCCACTGACCGTAAGAAGGCATGGACAGAAGGTCGACGATATTTCATTTGTCCCAACTATACCCATGATCGTGCGGAGCCAACTAATGCGTATGATAATCCACCGGCATGATAAAGACAAACTTCAAGTTATCCTATTTTTCCATCACTGCATGTTAGTAATACATTCTCTTATTGTGATGTAGTCACCTCCTCCTCTTTGCAAGTACTTCGCTTTCATAGATAAGGAAGTACCAAAGCATATTCGGAAGGCCCAAGAAGATGATTGGGCATTGATGGTACGAATTAACACCCCCTCGTTGGTTACCCAAAGTGGAAGGTTGAGATGTAGACAACAGCAAGTTTCCCTTAGCGAAGATGCTAAGGTTGAATGTCGAACCAATAGTACTCCAACAGATACAAGAAGGTGGTGAAGTGAACAATGGCGCCGTTCACAACCTAAGGTTGCTTACTTCACCTGGACCTGCACACATAGCAAATAACTTTGCTTCCCAACGAGTACAGAGGAGTTGTCAATTCCTACGGCTTTGTTGTTTACAAAGGATAAAACGCGCGGGATAATAATGATAGTGATAGCAACGGAAAAGTAAATACTGAAAGTAAATTAATAGTGTAATCAGTGTTGGAAATATGGACCGGGGTCCTATGATGTTCACTAGTGATGTCTCTCTCTCAAAAGACAATAAAATAGCCATGCGAGGTAAACAAATTACAGCTGGGAAATTGACAGAATTATGTGCGCAAACCAATGCTAATTATGCTATAAAGAAAGGAAGATGCTCAAAAGCATGGGCAGTACGCCAAGACAAGTAGACCGAAATCCATCTGCATCTACCTACTAATCATCCACCTTGAGATATCTATTCAGAACATCTCGCTGGTATTAAGTTGTGAATCCCACCCAAAGTGTAAACTCAAAGCAACGAACAACTGCATTAAAGAACTTTGCGTAAAGTAAACAATCCTTGCACCCGCAAGTACAAGCACCGTTGTTTTCCCCCTTGTGGCAACAACACATCCCCTAGACTCATGTTTCTGTCACTCAAGCTAGTCATCGGGGGGCATGAAC
Organism: Bromus sterilis; assembly: GCA_950022295.1. Taxonomy (NCBI): domain Eukaryota; kingdom Viridiplantae; phylum Streptophyta; class Magnoliopsida; order Poales; family Poaceae; genus Bromus; species Bromus sterilis. Next base: position 33,270,141 of record OX465600.1, read on the forward strand.
CCACAATCATGCATAACGCTCCCACTTGGAGTCACTACCTACTACTTGGCCAAAGCAATAAACAGCAACGGAGAACATGCAAGAATTACTCAAGAACATAAATATAAAAGAGGAGAATCAAATATATTACTCAAATACAATCTGAACATAATCTCATAATCCATCGGATCCCAGCAAACTCAGCATAACAACAACAGAAATATTACATGATCATGTAGGGCAGCTCACGACGTCTAATCCATGAAGAACAAAGAGGGGAGGAGAACATCACATAGCTACTGATCATATACCCATGTTCCAAGGTGGACTACTCACGGTTCATCCGGGAAGCATCCATGGTGGTGGAGAAGCTCCCGGAGGTGGTTCCTCCCTCCGGCAGGGTGCCGGGAAGAGGTCTTCTGGTGCTCCCGATCTTGGAAGCGCGGCGGCGGCGGAACAGAGGAGAGATCGCGAAAAGGGTTCCCGTTACGGGGGTTTCTCGTCACGAGGAATAAATAGGCGAAGGGGGAAGCCAGGGGGGCCACCAGGGGTCCAGGCGGCCCCCTGACGTGGCCCCACCCTAGGGCGCGCCGGGAGGGCGCTTGGGGCCCTGGTGGGTCCCCTCTGCCCCCCCCCCCCCCTCGGTGATTACCGAAGCTTCTTCTACGCTGATTTTTATTGGATTTTTCCCGAATTTTTGGAGCACTTTTTATATGGGGGAAACCTGAAATAGAAAAACAGCAGAAAACAGGAACTGGCACTGGGGTGCACTGAGTTATTAAGTTAGTCCAAATATGATCAAAAGTGAATGGAAGTTCATCAATATCATAGCAATATCACACAAAAGAGGCATGGAGCAAGCAGAAATTATAGATACATTTTGGACGCATCAACATCCCCAAGCTTGATTCCTGCTCGTCCTCGAGTAGGTAAATGATAACAAGCATAATTTCTGTGGTGACATGCTAACAACCATAAAAGAACTTTTAAGTAAAGCAATCAAGGCATGTAATTCAATTCAAGTCATAACAGGCAAGAGTCTATATTTAGCATTGAAATAAGCAACATAAGAACATAAAGGTGCAAGAGCTCTCGCTGTCCGTGACTCGAATGTCTCCAAATGGTGTTTGCGTGCAAGAAAGGGGATAGGGATATACGAGAAAAATGTATTTTTGTGTTGAGAACTTAATCTACTAAAGTTTAACACTTGGTCTTCTTTGGAATCTTATCTTGACTCATCCCCAGACCACTAGCCAGGTACAAGTCAAAATGATCCACTCATTTTCGACATTTTGAGCACTCATGCGATGGATGAGTGTAAGCAAGAAAGTTGACACTTAGGATGGCAAAGAGAGAATATGGAGAAGGAGGAAGACAAAAAAGGTGTGAAAGGCTCACATCAATGAGGACAATCATAGGCGAGAAAGCCAAATGATAGATATGATGTGAGGAGTAGGGATTTCCATGCAACGGATGCACATATGAGCTAAGGTAATCTCTCCAATGGAACTAGTGGGGGTGCATCCAACTTGCTTGCTCAAGAAGACCTAGAGCTCATTTGAGGAGGCTCATCATTGGACTATACAAGCCAAGTTCTATAATGTGAAGGTCCCAACATAGCTATATGCATAAATGATAATCTCTATTGGAGTACAAGATATAAGATGGAGTACGAGTGTGGATCTCTCAAAAGGAATAGTAGTGTGCCCCCTTCTCTCTTTTTATTTCTTTTTCTCTTTTTTCTATTTTTTGTATTTTTTTGGTGGCCTCAATGGCTCTTTCTATTTCTCTCATTTGTCCTCTTTGGGATCTTCTAATTTGTCCTCTTTGGGATCATTTGATTTGTCCACTTTGGGATCTTTTCCTCACTTTAGGGGCAACACTCTATATATTACAAGAAGTATAGAAGATCTTTCACACTTTACAAGGTACTCAAATCATAAAGAAGATGTAACTATCATGATGTATGCAAATGTATGCCTCTGCCAGGGTAGCAGGATATGCAATGATACTAGCGCGTCATGTAGAAATGATTAGGGCAAGGCCCAACTAGCATGCGGCTCATTGATCAAGCAAGTAGCATGTATGACATGAAGATCAAGTCATGAGAAGATGGATGTTGCATGGCAATATATCTCGGAAAGGCTATGGAAATGCCTTGGTAGGTAGGTATGGTGGCTGTTTTGAGGAAGGATATAAGGAGGTTTATGATGATAGAGCGTATCATGCCAAGGGTTTGGATGTACTGGCGAAGGTGGATGCCAACTCTCGGAGTGAGAACAAAGCAATGCACAGCACAGGAGAGGCTAGAAAAATATGGGAAGGTGGAAGTGTCAACTTTCGAATACTCACATTAGTCCGAAGAACTCATGCACTTATTATCGGTAACTCTCAATCTAATAAGGATGTTTCTCAAAGAGACAAGTACCCCGAGGAGGAGTGTATGGGGTTTGGTTATCCTTGCGCATCCTCGACTCATGGTACGTGAGTGTACCCTAATATTCGACCCCTCAGAAGAGTAGTGATCCATCTAGTAGCTAAAGTTCTCAACTAATTTTTTAAGTTTTGAAAATAAACACGGATTGCCCAAAATACGACATCTATCACTAATAGGCTAACGCTCTTGACACCAAAAGTCCAAACATTACTCAAAACAATACCTCAAAACTATTGCAAGTTACTACTACAAAAGAATAGCAACCTCAATTACCTACTTCAAGTCAAGACACAAAACTCAGTGCAACATGCAAACTCTATAAACAAGATAAACATGAAAACTCAAGAGAGTTCCAGCAACAAACTAAACAAAATCTCTTTAAAAAGATAAGCATGAAAACTAAGAGATAAACATGACAGCAGTTATGAAAAAGATAAAGAACAATCACAGCAAAGATAAGCATGAAAAATCCTATGATGTGTTCTAGATTTTGGAAGTGGAGCGTGTTTCTCTCCCACACAAAGAAAGCTGAGTTCTAACTTGTTATGAACAGCAAGCAAAGCTAAAGAAAACTAAAAATAAAACCTAAGAGCGAGACGCTCCAAGCATAGCACATAATGCATGAAGTGATAAAAATATAGTGAAACGAGAGACGAACTGATAATTGTTGATGGAGAAGGGGATGCACGGGGGCATCCCCAAGCTTAGACGCTTGAGTCTCCTTGAATATTTCTTGGGGATGCATGGGGGAATTCCCAAGCTTGATTGCTTGACACTCCTGAATCTTCTTTCATCATCTTCCCTCGCACACTTGAAAACTCCCTTCATACATAACTCATCATAATCTGATTAGCGAGGTTAGTACCCATAATAAAAAAAAATTATTAAAGATATTCTTCAAGAGATACTGTTTCTCAAGATTGCCAAAAAGTTTTTGCAAAGAAAAAGCAAGCTTAAGGTTTGCAAAACGAAGAAAAGGCAAAACAGGACAGAATCTGTGAAAAACAGACCAGCAGGTAGTAAAGAATTTTTTAGGGATACTTATGCAACTCAAATAAAAAAACTCAGAACATACGAAAGTTCCATAATTGTATAGATAACGCTGTGTAAAAGTTTCAGCTCAAAAAGATGAACTGGGATTTTTCCATGATTTTTCTAGTCACGAGGACAGAATCTGTTTTCTGGACGGCATGTCACAACTTTCACTTCCCTTGTCATATGAGGCTATAAATGGCACAAAGCTTGAAAAGTAAAGATACAATGATGTTTATACAGTAGTAACAATCATCAAGATCACTAAAAACAGAAAAAAAAGGAAATCCTAAATTCGTTGCGGGCTGCCTCCCGAAAGCGCTTCTTTAAAGCCATTAGCTAGGCTTAATGCAAATAGATCAAGTCTTTTCAAGAAAATAACTAGCCCGTGTGACGGACTCAAAAGGCAACTTAATCTTTTTCCTAGGGAAGTGTTCCATCCCTTTCTTGAGAGGGAATTGGAATTTTACAATCCCTTCTTTCATATCAATAATAGCACCCACGGTGCGAAGAAAAGGACATCCCAAAATAATTGGACAACAAGGTTCACATTCAATGTCCATAATAGTAAAATCAACGGGAACATAATTGTCATTGACAATGATAAGAACATCATCGATCTTCCCCAAAGGTTTCTTTACGGAAGAGTCGACAAGACGAACAACAAAAGAACAAGAATCAAAAGGTTTCAATTCAAATATATCATACATTCTTTTGGGCATAACGGAGGTACTAGCTCCAATATCACATAAAGCATAGCAAGAAAAGTTATTCAACTTAATTTTAATCATAGGATGCCAACCATCTTCTAGCTTCCTAGGTATGGAGGCTTCTACCCTAAGCTTCTCCTCCCTAGATTTGATGAGAGCATTAGTGATATGCTCCGTGAAGTCAAGATTAAGTGTGCTAGAGTGGGGGTCTCTAGACATCTGATGGCTTCTCACCCTTCGTTGGTTACCCCAAGTGGAAGGTGGAGATGTAGCGCAGCAGCAAGTTTCCCTCGGTGAAGATACCAAGGTTTGTCTCCAGTAGGACTCCAGAGATGATAAGTAGGTGTCAGCGGCGCGACTGACGTGGACCTGCACACAAACACAGATAACTTTGTTCCCAACGAAGTTCAGAGAGGTTGTCAATCTCTCCGGTCTTGTTGTTTACAAAGGGTAAAACACAGGGGATAATGATAGCAAGTAAAAGCAATAAAGTAAAGATAGCGTGGAAACAGTAATAAGGATATGGACCGGGATACGTGATGTTCTCTAGTGATGTCTCTCTCCCAAAAGACGATAAAACTGCTATGCGAGGTAAACAAATTACAGAAGGGAAATTGACAGGATTATGAACGCACCACAATGCTAACTATGCTACAAAAGAAAGGAAGAGGTTCAAAAGCACAGGCAGTACGCCAAAATAAGTAGACCGAAATCCAACTGCATCTACTACTAATCATCCACCTTGAGATATATATCCAGAACATCTCGCTGGTATTAAGTTGCGAGCCCCACCCAAAGTGTAAACCCAAAGCAACAGACAACTGCATTAAAAAGCACTTTGCGTAAAGTAAACAATCCTTGTAACCGCGGTTACAAGCACCGTTGTTTTCCCCCTTGTGGCAACAACACATCCCCTAGACTCATGTTTCTGTCACTCAAGCGTGTCATCGGGGGGCATGAACCCACAATCGAGCACAACGTTCCCTCTTGGAGTCACTACCTACTACTTGGCCAAAGCAATAAACAGCAACGGAGAACATGCAAGAATTACTTAGGAACAAAAATATAAGAGATAAAAACACAATATATTACTCTATCACAATCTGAACATAATCTCATAATCCATCAGATCTCATCAAACTCAGCATAGCAACAGCAGAAATATTACAAAGGTGCCTCGATCATGTAGGGCAGCTCACAAGGTCTAAACAATGAAGATCAAAGAGGGGAGGAGAACATCACATAGCTACTGATCACGGACCCATGGTCCAAGGAAAACTACTCACGAGACATCCGGGGAGCATCCATGGTGGAGAGGAGACTCCCGGAGGTCAATCCTCCCTCCGGCAGGGTGCCGGAAAGAGGTCTTCGTGTGCTCCCGATCTCGGAAGCGCGGCGGCGGCGGAACATAGGCGAGTTTGCGAAATAGGGTTCTGTCTTCGGAGTTTCCCCGTGACGGAGAATAAATAGGCGAAGGGGGGCAGCCAGAGGTGGACCAGGGGCCCCAGGCGCCCCCCTGGCGAGGCCAGGGGTGGGGCCGCGCCGGGTTGCCGCCTGGGCCCCCTGGCTCCCCTCTGGCCCCTCCAGGGCTCTTCACGAAGCTTCCTTCACGCTGATTTTTTATCTGAATTTTCCCGAATTTTTCTGGCACTTTTTATATGGGGGAAAACTGAAATAGAAAAACAGCAGAAAACAGGAACTGGCACTGGGGTGCACTGAGTTAATAGGTTAGTCCAAATATGATCAAAAGTATATGAAAGTGTATCTAGATCTTAGCAATATCACACAAAACATGCATGGAGCAAGCAGAAATTATAGATACGTTTTGGACGTATCAACATCTTGTGAAGGAAACGAATAACTTCAGAAAGGGTGCAATTATCAAAATCAAGGTCACTACTATCTAGTAAAGTAGCAGTGGTGTCCATTAGGCTCACTTGTTTGGTAGCTTCTATAGTCATAGGAATTTCTTCTTCTACGGTTGAGGTCATAGCATCACCATTAATAGGTCCTATGGGACTAGGGGTGCATTGGGTGCTAAGAGTTTGGATATCCTCAACAACTTGGATAGTAGCAACGGTATGGTGTGTAGGAAGGCTCTTAATTCTATCTTCTTCCTCCTTTTCTCTATCCCATCTTTCTTTAAGTTTATCCATCATCCTAATGTTTTCATTAATTTGCACTTGGATGGCATTCATAGGAGTGACCTTCCTCTCCTCAAGAGGAGAAGTTCTAATTTTTAGCAATTCTACTTCATGGGATAAATTGTCTACCTTCGACGAGAGGTTATCTAATTTGTCTAGTTTTGTTTCTACACTCTTGTTGAAGGCTTTTTGGGTAGTGATAAAGTCTTTAAGAATACTCTCTAATTCAGAAGTGGAGTTTGTGGTGCTAGGATAAGTGTTATTGTTCCCATAGTTGTTGGAGGGGAACGGTCTGGGATTGCTACCAAAGTTACTCCTATAAGCATTGTTGTTGAAGTTGTTTCTAGAGATGAAGTTCACATCTACTTGATCTTGAGCAATCAAAGAATTTAAAGGTACATCTTGAGGATCAATAGGAGATTGCTTGGTAAGTAGAGACATAATCAAGTTGGTCATCATCTCATCGACAGAGTTTACCTTCCTACCTGTTGGAGCTCTTTCGGTGTGCCATTGGGAGTAGTTGGTCATCATCTCATCGAGAAGTTTTGTGGCAGCACCAAGTGTAGTTGACATAAAGGTTCCTCCCGCGGCCGAATCTAGCAAGTTCCGCGAGGTAAAGTTCAAGCCTGCATAAAAAGTTTGGATAACCATCCAAGTAGTCAAACCATGCGTAGGGAAATTCTTAACAAGAGATTTCATGCGTTCCCAAGCTTGGGCAACGTGTTCATTATCTAATTGCCTAAAATTCATAATATGGCTCCTCAATTGGATAATCTTAGCAGGGGGATAGTACTTCCCAATAAAAGCATCCTTGCACTTATCCCAAGAATCTATGTTATTCTTAGGCAAGGATTGAAACCAGATTTTAGCTTCATCTCTCAAGGAGAAATGAAAAAGCTTAAGCTTAACAATATCACCATCTACTTCTTTGTACTTTTGCATATCACAAAGCTCAATAAAATTATTTAAGTGCAAAGCAGCATCATCTCTAGCACTGGAGAATTGATCTTTCATAACAAGGTTCAGCAAAGCAGGTTTAATCTCATAAGAGGGTGCTGAAGTAGCAGGTGTAGCAATAGGAGTGCAGATAAAGTCACTTTTGTTGTGACTAGTGAAGTCACACAACTTGGTGTTCTCAGAGGAACCCATAGTAGCAGAAAGCAAGATAAGTATTTTTTTGTTTTTTGATAAAAGACACGAGCAAAAACTGAAAGGTAAACAAACAAGACTAAAAAGCAAAGATAAAAGATAGTGTGAAACTCTCCTATCTTGAAGAGTGGAGTCCCCGGCAACGGCGCCAGAAATTTCTTTTGATGGTACGAATTAACGCCCCCTCGTTGGTTACCCAAAGTGGAAGGTTGAGATGTAGACAGCCTCAAGTTTCCCTTAGCGAAGATGCTAAGGTTGAATGTCGAACCAATAGGACTCCAACAGATACAAGAAGGTGGTGAAGTGAACAATGGCGCCGTTCACAACCTAAGGTTGCTTACTTCACCTGGACCTGCACACACAACAAATAACTTTGCTTCCCAACGAGTACAGAGGAGTTGTCAATTCCTCCGGCCTTGTTGTTTACAAAGGATAAAACGCACGGGATAATAATGATAGTGATAGCAACGGAAAAGTAAATTGATAGTGTAATCAGTGTTGGAAATATGGACCGGGGTCCTATGATGTTCACTAGTGATGTATCTCTCCCAAAAGACGATAAAATAGCCATGCGAGGTAAACAAATTACAGCTGGGCAATTGACAGGATTATGTGCGCAAACTAATGCTAATTATGCTATAAAGAAAGAAAGAGGCTCAAAAGCATGGGAAGTACGCCAAGACAAGTAGACCGAAATCCATCTGCATCTACCTACTAATCATCCACCTTGAGATATCTATTCAGAACATCTCGCTGGTATTAAGTTGCGAATCCCACCCAAAGTGTAAACTCAAAGCAACACACAACTGCATTAAAGAACTTTGCGTAAAGTAAACAATCTTTGCTCCCGCAAGTACAAGCACCGTTGTTTTCCCCCTTGTGGCAACAACACATCCCCTAGACTCATGTTTCTGTCACTCAAGCTAGTCATCGGGGGGCATGAACCCACAATCATGCATAACGCTCCCTCTTGGAGTCACTACCTACTACTTGGCCAAAGCAATAAACAGCAACGGAGAACATGCAAGAATTACTCAAGAACATAAATATAAAAGAGGAGAATCAAATATATTACTCAAACACAATCTGAACATAATCTCATAATCCATCGGATCCCAGCAAACTCAGCATAGCAACAGCAGAAATATTATATATGTGCCTCGATCATGTAGGGCAGCTCATGAGGTCTAATCCATGAAGAACAAAGAGGGGAGGAGAACATCACATAGCTACTGATCATAGACCCATGGTCCAAGGTGGACTACTCACGGTTCATCCGGGAAGTATCCATGGTGGTGGAGAAGCTCCCGGAGGTGGTTCCTCCCTCCGGCAGGGTGGCGGGAAGAGGTCTTATGGTGCTCCCGATCTTGGAAGCGCGGCGGCGGCGGAACAGAGGAGAGATCGCGAAAAAGGGTTCCCGTTACGGGGGTTTCTCGTCACGAGGAATAAATAGGCGAAGGGGGGCAGTCAAGGGGGACACCACGGGTCCAGGCGGCCCCTTGGCGCGACCCCACTCTATGGCGCGCCGGGAGGGCGCCTGGGGCCCTGGTGGCTCCCCTCTGCCCCCCCCCCTCGGTGATTCTCGAAGCTTATTCTACGCTGATTTTTATTGGATTTTCCCGAATTTTTGGAGCACTTTTTATATGGGGGAAACCTGAAATAGAAAAACAGCAGAAAACAGGAACTGGCACTGGGGTGCACTGAGTTAATAGGTTATTCCAAATATGATCAAAAGTGTATGAAAGTTCACCAATATCATAGCAATATCACACAAAAGAGACTTGGAGCAAGCAGAAATTATAGATACGATTTGGACGTATCAGGCATGGAGAAGGTCAGTCTTTGAGAGAAGGCTTCAAGAAGGGTTGGAGAACGAGCATTGTGAGAAGGAGAGGAATGAGTGTAAGTTGCGTGAGGAGGAGAGGAAGCGCCAAGAGAAGAAGGCACGTGATGAGGAGAGGGCAAGGAAGCTCAAAAGAGCTCGTGAAGCAGAAGAAGAGGATAAAGAACGCGACAAGACGGGCAAATGGCCACGCTTCACTCAATAGGCGTGGTTAACCTTGAAGATTGTCATTTCAAGTCGTGGAACTTGTTTTGAACCATATGTCCGGTTATCGTTTGTCATCGCGTCGAACCATATGTCCGGTTATCGTTTTTCACCGCGTCGAACTTTATGTGTGTTGAAACTTGTTGTGAACCTTATGTTGTAGAACCTTATGTGATTTGTGTGATGTGGACCTTGGGCAGACCTCTTATTATTGTTTGTGTTGGGAAAAAAATTGTTAAACTTGTTGTGAAAAACTCTTATTATTGCTGTGAAAATATGTTATGTGGGTGGACCTCTTATTATATGCATCTGTGTGTTCAAACTTGTTGAAAAGTGCTATCCAGGTAAGACACGCCAGGGACCTTGGCGTGTCTGCCCCACTTAGATACGCCAGGGTTGTTGGGCGTGTCCACCAAACAGAACTGAGGCAATTCCCAAATTCCTGCGTGGCTGGACACGCCGAGGTCCCTGGTGTGTCTAAGTGGGGCAGACACGCTAAGGTCCCTGGCGTGTGCAGCCACGCAGGATTTTGGGAATTGCCTCGGTTCTGTTTGGTAGGCACGTCAGGCGTGCCTGCCCAGGTAAGACACGCCGAGTTCCCTGGCGTGTCTTACATGGTTACTTCAATTTTTTGTCCCCTTTTCTGTTTTTTAACACGCTTTGCACCACTTTGCACCGCCTTGCACAACAATACTATCATCATTTCACAGCAATAATAAGAGGTTCCACAATAAAGTTGCATAAATCCATCATAACTAAAGTTGCACAAATCCAACACATAGCTAAACTTGAACAAATACTCCAGCACATAGCTAAATTTGCACAAATCCAACACATAGCTAAAGTTGAACAAATCCTCCAACACATAGCTAAAGTTGCACAAATCCAACACATAGAAAGTTCACATAACAAGCTAAAGGTTCCACAAATGAAGTTCAACATCACTAAGTGTACGACAATATGACATCACATCCACTTCTTCTTCCCTCTCTTCGCAGGCATCTTTCCCTTGCCCTTGCTAGCAACTCTGCGGACGCCTTGTGAAGAACCTTGTGACAGTTGTGTCGGTGCAGACGCATCATCCAGCTCATCATACTCCTCCGACCGCGGGTGTAGGGCATGCTCCTCCGTTTGCTCCTCCGTCTGCCATTGTACATGCTGGCTAGAAGAGGCTCCAATGTGAGAGGGTGGACGGGCATCAATGTCGCTCCTACGTTGGCAAGAAAGCATGCCTTCTAATGCACGACAACGAGCAACGAGCCTCTACAACAACATAAATAAATAAATAAATAGTCAAAAATAACAACAACAACCATGCTAGGCTATCAACAACAACCAACAACAATAGTGATTCGAGCACAAACCTGCATAGCACTCCTGAGAGGACCTTCCGACTCTGGACCGGGAGCATGTCCTAGTGCCAATTGTCCTTCATTCACACATCTATATAGCTTCGTTCCCTAATAACAACAAGAGTAGTGCATTGGACTATGATGTAACAACAACAACCAAACATTGATATATTTACACAAAGTAGGCGTTGGACACTTACCACTCGGTCGTGTAGAGGGGCGTACTCAAAATTCCTTCCATCGGTCTCCCTGATTATGTTGTTGAATTGAATATCAACATCTTCCGGAAGTAAATCTAGTACATCCTCGTGAGAAAAAGCACCCCTCAGAACAAGCCTATACTCTCCTCGAAGCCACTCCAAGTAAGTCAAGTAAGCATGCTCGTTGTCCGGAGTCCTATCCATTTCAATTCTCTGGCGTCTCTGATTATTCCACATGTCCACATATAGGACATGGTGGTCCTCCCAATCAATGACATTCTTTACGCATGAAGATATTCTTTTGTCATCACTCGAGTGTACTAAATTGAGTGCTCACATGTGAAGCTTCATGCTTGTGTTCACATAATCCGGCGGGGTTTGCTGGCGAGCTCCGTATTGCTTTGCGACTTGTTGTGGAATATGCCACTCGACCGCATAGAAGCATATCATGGGGCATCGCACCCGCCACATGAGTTGATCACGTGTGCACATCTCGTTCAAAGGAAATTGGCGGATGACATGGTATGGCCTCCAGTTGACCTTGATCACATTTCAAAGCAATGAGATTCTTAAATAAACATACGGACGTCAACATCGAAAAAAGAAAATTAAGAAGATCAATTACCTGATGGTAAGTCAATGTATCTAGCTCGTTGATATAAGACTTGTAGCGGCCCATCGAGGCCGCCGTGAACACATCCACACTCGCCCATGTCCAGGCAACAGTGGGGAAGCGCATAGGGTCATCATGATAAGACCACTCTCAATCTTCCCGGGGATTCTTTGCTAATGGACGGCCAACGGGTAAACGCTCCCACATCCATACCTGGAGAGCCCAAACAAAACCTCCAAGGCTAGAGGTTTTGTTTGACCTCCGACACACTTCGTCCAACTGCACATTCGAAATCTCAATGGGTAATGTATTAAACAAAATGAACATGTGCATCAGCATTGATGCAAATAAGTTTTACCTGCCGGTATAAGAAAGCTAGTGCCGCCGACCCCCAACTCCAGTGCACGTCCCAGTCACGTAGTGCATCCAAATACATCCAGGAGGCCGTGTCTCCTGAAGCATCTGGAAACACCACAAGAGTCAGAGATGCCAAAAGTATGCCCGCGCGTACTGCTCCACAATATTCGCATCAACGCCATCTGGATAAAGCATCCGATGGTCTCGTATCCAACTATAGACCACACCTGCAATCCTAGGATCCTTCCTGTTTGGATCTGTCCATCGTTCAGGCTCAACCCCAACCAATCCTCGAACGCGTTGTCGCCAACCCTGAGACGCCACCTTCCCGGTAAGAGCCCTACCCTCAATCGGAAGACCGGAAATCATGGCCATGTCCTCCAGAGTGACCGTCATCTCTCCAAGTGAAAGGTGGAAGGTATGTGTCTCCGGCCTCCAATGGCCCAAGAGCGCGGTGATGGCCGTAGAGTTCATAACGGGTGGTATATTCTTAAAATTTAGCACAAAGCCGAGAACACCCAACCTCCTGAAATAGGGCTCGTAGCGCTGATCGTAAATCATTCTCTCGTTTGGATTGTGACCCCTCAGACGAATCAGCAGTGGAACCTAAATTAAAAAAAAAACTAATTAGTTTCCTTACTACTTACAAAAAAACCAAAGCAAAAAGAAATATCGAACTAGTAGTTAGATAAACATGAATACCTGTCCTTGTTCGATGAGCCTTGCACGGTGCTTTTCTTCATAATAAGGATCAAGTCCAGGGTACACGCCAACTTCCGCCATCCTACATAATTATTTATCCATACACGTAAATATAATTCTTATTGCCAACAAAATAGCACAATCTATATCTAAATTTGGACAACAAATCAACAATGTATACATACATCTACACAATTATAAAATAACACAATTATTTATTCATACACTCAATTATAATTCTTATTGCTAAAATAATAACATAATATGTACATCTAATATTTCTTTTATTCTTCAACAAGAACTCAACAATGTAAACTTCAACAATGTATACATCAAACATCTAAAGTCCAATAGAACTATCATCTAAACTTCAACAACAAACTATCATATAAATAAAATCTTGCATCTCAAAATTAACTTTCTTTCACATCTCAAATAAAAACTAGCCAATCAACTAAATAAGCACCTAAACAACATCCTAGAAAAATTAAACAATCTAGCCAATCCAATACTCAAAATATTAAGAAAAACCTAATTTAGGGTTTCACCTAGTGATTCAAAATCCAACAAAAATAACAAGCCATAGCAAAAACTAATTGAAAAAATAGAAGGAGAATACCTCAATGAAGTAGGGGAACCTCAGATCCGCAAAGATTTGTGGCCAATCTTCAAAATTTGAGAGAGATTTGAGGGGAGGAGAGAGGAGCCGCCGCCGTCCCTGTTAGTACAGCCCTGTGCGCCCCCAATCCGGAACCAACCGAGTACCCCTTCGAAACCGCACTGTTAAGTTATCCAGGTAAGACACATCAAGGTCCATGTCGTGTCTTACCTGCCACGTCAGCGATCCGTGACCCGTTGGCAGAAAGGGGGGCCATGGCACACACGCCAGGTTCCCTGGCGTGTCTTAGAAGGGCAGGCACGCCATAATGATTGACGTGTACAAAAAAGGTTAGATCTTATTAAAAATTTAAAACAGGATCAAATCATGTTAAAAATTAAAAAAGGGACCAAAACAGTAAGGGCTCGTTTGAGTCATAGGAATTCCTTAGGATTCTTGTAGGATTTTATCCCATAGGATTTTTTTCCTACGTAACTCATTTGATTCATAGGAATTGTTTCTATAGGAATTTTTCCCATAGGAATTTTTGTACTACTTCCCATAGGAATCCTAACATTCACTCCAACCTTTTTCTACAATTCCTTTGATGGAATCAAATAAACTTTGGTGCAAACAAAATCCAATAAAAATGGAGTGGGCATGTCATTGCAATCCTATGATTTTTCTATTCCTATGATTTTCCTATCCTATGAATCAAACAAGCCCTAAAAAGGTCTCAGAACAGATTCGTCGATAAATTTCTGTTGGAGGCAGTGCGTGCGTGCATGGTGTTCGCTCTCTGTCCAAGCAAACCCAACTCGATCAGCCCAAGTTGCAGCCATTTGCTGACATTTCCCCCCTGCATCACGAGCTCGATCCAGCATCGATCAGCACGAACTCCAGCTAGCTGTAGGCAGTAGGCTGTGGCGTCCAGCAAGGAAGAAGCGGTGCCCTTAACTGCGTCACCTACGGCCTTGCTGTCTGCATGATATGATGGATCGGCCATGCATGTAGCAGCCATGCTTGCACATACAGTAGTACTTCCTCCATTTCATAATATAGTACTTCTTCGATTTTTGTGTTTTAACTTTGATTATAAATTTAACCAACATGATCAATTGCGGTGGAAATAAAAAATGTATCATCAAAAACTTTTTTCGAATATAAATTCAATGGTGTAATTTTTGCTCCCACCGCATTTGATCTTATTGATTTAATTTACGATTAAACTTAAATCTCGATAAGCATGGACGCATTATCTTATAGAATGAAGGGAGTATTATTTATACTTACGTCAGGACGATATGTCCACTCCATCATCTAGTGCTCCAGGGTCCAGGCACCTCGTCGCCCGGCGGATCGAATTGTTAGCATCTTATTAATCTGATTGAGCTCTCCTCAGGATACCACTGCGCCTTCTCATTCAGACCGTCGTTTAGTTTTTCTTTTTATATATCCTACCTCAAAAAGGGCGATGCTCATGTTACCGGAGAAGCAGAAGAAAGCTGCACGTACGTTGTTAATTAGTAAGTATAGTCGTGCATTAGATTGTGCATGCCGACGAATCTGAAGCCTGTCCTCTTTCTTTTGTTTTCTGAATTGGATCTGAACTCTGAAGCCTGTACTGATCTGGAACAGACGAAGGCAAATCCACTTGGGTCTGGGTGACAAACAATCAATTGTCCAGTCGGTTTGGTTGAGCGTGCAAAGAGGTGCAAGTCCCATACGCACGCATGAACATAAACTTCCGTCAGGCCGTCACGCAAGTCCAATGAAGTTTTGTTTTTTAAAGAATTTTTTGTTTGAATTTGCCCGAGTTGCTTTTGGCAATATATATACTGTAGAGAGCGTGGTGTTGGCTTTGTGTCCACCCAATCCAAGCCCGGCCGTGCCATATAAAATTTCCCTCTTTGCTCCACTGGGTCGGCAGCATGAGCGTGCGATGCGCAGCAGCTTCGAGGTGCAGTGCAGTGCGCGCCGACGCCGGCCGGATTATATACGTTAGAGAGAAAAAAAACGAACGGCCGTGATGGAGCCGCAGAGAGACGTCAGGTCAAACCAGCTTCTTAAAACTCGCGAGCATCGCAGCCGTCCAAATCCGTCTGAACCTTCTTGTGCGCGAACCGATATGAACGCCTCCCAGTCAAAGATGGGAGTCGTCGTAGCCTTAAATTGCACCAGCATGTAGGCTGTAGGCAGGCTGCGCCCCCGTTTCAGACCGTCTGGCTTGGCATGTACACGAAGCAACCAGCCAATTTATACGGTGCTGTCGCATGGGTTTACGTATAAACCACTTGTTTTGTTTACCCGGCTGCAGCCAATGGGATCGCAAGGGTTTGCAAGGAGGATAACATAGTATTATTTTTGTAGGCTGAGACGTGGACCCGGGCAGTTGGGTAAACTTGGTGTACGCACAACTTGGCATCGTCCATCGTCCATGGCTTTGAGCTGCAAGCAATCATGGGAAGAACATGCATGGCGATGGTGATAATAATATACATTTCGATCGGTGCGGGCAAGCGAAGCATGCACAGCGCACGCACGAACGCATATGCCTGCATGTGAGGCCGTACCGCGCGCGGCGGGCCGGGTCGACGGCGACCGGCCATCCTTCACCGGCGCCGCACGCAGCAGCAGCGGGCAGCGGGTCACGAAGGAAGAAAGAAGCGTGGATCCAACAACCCGGTTTGACCGTCTCACTTCTTCTTTCTTTCTTTCTTTCATTCTAGAAGAAAAGAAAAGCAAGTGTCTAATTAAGCCAGAGAGAGAGAGAGGGGGACGGGCGGGCGCAAGTGGGCCGCGGATCCACTTGTGAGGGAGCAGGGCTGACGTTCACGTTATCCTCCTCCACCCTGGTGTCGATTGGTTTTTGTAATGCCACTTGCGCCGCCCACTTGCATCTCTCTCTCTCTGCCCAGACTCAGACCCACACAGAGAAAGATAGGGACCGGCGAGTAAAATAAGGAAAAGTCGGGCGGGCAGAAAAGCGCAAGTTGCCCGTCACGCTCGTCCGGCCGACGTACTACCATCCTTGGTCCTCTTCTTCCCTCCTACAAGTCCCGTCTTCCACGAAAACGCCTACTGTACTACTTGTATCCCGATTTGATTGATTCAAACCACTGGTTCTACTTCTATGTTTTGACGTCGTCAAGGAAGGAAAAAACACATGTGTAAGTTGGGTGTGCGACAGTGACCACAACAATGTGTGACAAGATAATCAATCGGAACCACCGTTGATTCCGTCCTACAAGGACTGTTACAGCCCCGGTCTGTTCCGCCTCGTTGAACATGTTTTAAATTTATTTTGAAAAAAAAAATGTTCATGGAACTAAATGGTTTTAAAATCTGATGAAATGGTCATGTGACGACAACACAAGCGTACGCATACCACAATGGAATTAAAACGACAGAGAATATGTACATAGATTTCGAATGCTTCCATTGTCCAAACCTAATTTTTACTCCTCAAATTTGTCTCCACCATATCTTCTTACCAGCAACAACAAACAAAGGGAAGTAAACCAACAAAAGCTACTACAACTAGCACTACGAGTAGGGGGTGTGTCCCGCGATAAGGAGAAACAGCGAGGGGCCAGGTGTGAAACCGCACCGACCGACCCCTCGCCTTCACGCCAGAAAGAAACAAGACCAAAATAATCCCACCGCCCCCTATGGATTTGATTAATCGTACCACCATTTTACCGAAACGCCCCTCTATGGCTGCCGGAGAGGAGGCTCGGGTTTGACCGGAGGGCCGGCGACGGCGACGGCGATCACGCCGCTCTGCCGGCGAGCTTCTCGGCGGTGCGGGCGAGGGACTGGAGGTTGCACTTGACGATGGTGTCCACGAACACGCGGGTGTCCTCGGGGGTGTTGCCGGGGGGCACGTCCACCACGTACGACTCCACCACCAACGTCGACGCCGCCGCCCCGGGCGCCGGGTGCACGGTGGTCACGGACCGGTAGTTCTGGAGGCGGTGCTCGCCGCCGACGACGCGGAAGCTCAGCACGTGCCACTCGTCGTCCAGGATCTCGAGCCGCTCGCGGCTGGACGCCGCGGGGAGGCCCGACACCACGCGCACCTCCCGGAGCGTGCCCACGCCGCCGTCGCCGTCCAGCAGCGCGCAGCTGCGCACGAAGCTCTTGTACGCCTGCGGCTGGTCGAAGCGCCGCACCACGGCCCACACGTCCTCCGCCGGCGCCGCCACCCGCTGCACCACCGCCGAGCAGCAGCACCGCCGCCCCGGCTCCGCGTGCTCGTGGTGCCGCGCCACCTCCGGGGGCACCGTCCCGTCGTGCTCGCCGCACCTGTGCGCCCCCGCCGCCGGAGCCGCCAGGACGCCGGAGGAGGAGACCAGCCGGTGCGACCTCAGCGCCGCCGCGCTGTACGGCGTCGGCATCGGCTTCGGTCGGAGGTCGGAACGGGGAGGATGGTGCGGTGCGGCGTTTGGTTGGTCTGGGATTGGTTTGGTTTGAGGGAGAGAGTAGAGTGGCTTAAATTAAAGGTGGGTGGAGAGAGACGCGTATATATAGTGCGGAGCACCTGTAGCCCACCAGGAAGCAACAAGTGAAAAATCCAACGCGCTTCCAGTTGCAGCTACTCCGTCTCGTCTCTTTCTACAGTAGCAAACTATAAAATTGAAAATCACACTTTTTATTATAGCATCGATTTACCTGAAATTTTTTACGAACGTTTTCTTTCTAGGGTATTTTTGCAAATGTTTTGATGGCAAATTTAAATATAGGGGATTGATCGTTTAAAAAAACACATGACAACTTTTGAAGAAAAAAAACCACTGTAAAAAGAAGGAATATGCCATCCTTCAAGCATTTAACTCGTCCACACAAAAATGTTTGCTTGGCATCCCTTTCAATTATCGTTCGTCTGTTAGCTATATCAAAATTTAAAAGCATTCTTCCAGGGCTTCAAGATTACTATTTTCATCATCAAAATTTGCATGTTGGTAAAATATTCAACATTGTTTGCCACAAAGAAAAATGAGTTTTTTCCCCAGTAATTTTCCTCCTTTTAGGTGAATTATTCAGGCAAATGCATATGCACCCTTGAAACGGAGCGACAATTCCGTTTGCACTCCAACCTATTGCTAGCGCGAAGAACAAAATTTAATCTAGGATTGAGGTGTTAAGGTAACAAAGCGGGATATGGGAAAATTCTAAATAACTTGGAAAATAAGAAAATATTAAAACATAAAGTATATAGACAAACACACTCATTGATGGTTGTCTTTCGGCGCAAATTGCTCTACTTTGCTTGCGCACCCACTTGCTCGTGGTTGTGATGGGGTAGATGATTTGGAAAGAGGTTCGATGACGGGTTGCACGCTAAGGGGCCAGGGTGTAGTTTGATATATTCAAAAACATCATTTGTATACACAACTTAATTTTATTTAGATTAAAGCTTTTACTTAAACCATCGCACAAAGGATTCAAAACCTAGCCACCCAACCTTTGGACGATGGCACGTATGAAACAAACAAAGTACAGAACGACAAAAGCCAACAAATCGGGATACAAGAATATTTCAAATAACTTACAAAGAAACCATTCCAATTAAACGATGAAAACTATAGATAACACACGGACTTGTGACGGTCTTTCGACGCGACGTTGCATCGCTTTGTGCATTCGCCTCACATGACCACTTGCTCGGGATAGCGATGGGGGCAAATGATGTGAAACGGGTCAGTTGGTGGGTCTCATGCTAAGAGGTCAAGTGGAGGTCCATCCATGAAAACACTCCGTTTGCAATACACGGGTTTTTATCTTACACAAAAACTCAATTTTAAAATTTAAATTAGAAACATAATCTTTTATTTAAATCTATCACATCGAGAATTTAAACCCGGGTACGTTTGTAACACAAAGGGTACACAAGGACAAAAGGCGGACCCGATTAATGTACGCCGTCTGGTCCTTAACTTGAAATCCTGTGTGTGTGAGAGAGAGAGGCTTGTGTCTCACATAAAAATTGGCCGACTTGCCTTTGCCTCGTTGGACTTTTGGATCTTTTTGTGTGTGTGTTGTGTTGTGTCCCTTAAATCGTCCGACTTGCATTTGTCTTAGTCGGATCTTATGGCTGTTGAACCCCCTTGGATGATCCGCAATTTACTTGCGAGGACGACGCGTCCTGCACTGCACCCTCCTGCCGTTGTTGTCTGTGGCTCTGTCGGCCTTGGTTGGTACAGATCCTCCTCTTTTCTAATTCGTCCCGGCGCTTAATAATGCATCTAGGTAAACGACAGCGGCTTCCCAAGTATTTTAACCTTTCTTTCTTTCGTTTACTGCGTTGATTGTCCCAAAACATTTGATCAAGTTTCCGGGTCGATGGAGATGTGTAATGTATTGTAATCAGGGATGCTTCTGGCGAGTTGAGGAGTTGGGGCGATTCTAGTAGTTGTTGCTGCTCAATTCTATTTTATCTACTAGTAGTATATATGTGGTGATTCCTCTATGTTGGAAGAAGAGCATATTGCATATTGTTTCGTTATGACAGGTATTTGATCAATAATTAGCACCTCACTAAAAGTGGTTACACTATACAAAACCATAACCATGGAAAGTAATTTAAAAAAAGAATAGAAACTTCTTTATAAAAAATGATCTATTCATCATCTATCATGACAGTACAATGAACTTACAAAATAATAAAAAATACATCCAAATATGTAGGTCACCTAGCACCGATTATACACACTAGAGTGAGCCGCGATCATCACCCCTCCCTCGTCGGTGTGGATAAAACTTGTTGTAGTAGATAATCGAAAAGTCCTCATCCTTCCACCGACAAGGCCCGGGATCTACCGCGCCTCCATAGCCCTAATGCCACCGGAGACTAGGCGGATTGGCAGCGGCCCTGATGAGGGGCAGAGGAGCCTTAAGCTTTTCTTGGAGTGAAGACGAAGCCTGAAAAAAAACATTAATGTTGAGCTTTGGATTTCTTAATGAAATCGGGAGCAGACAACTCATTAACTACGTGCTCTCAAGATCAAATGCACCCACATAAACAATAAATTCCAAAAATTATTAGCTATTTTTTTTAAAAAATTGAAATGTTTTGTGGATGAACTTCAACAAATGTTTTAACATCCTATAAAATTTCACCTTGAAAAGGCATCTTTGGAGGCATATACAAAAAAGCAGGACTAAAAAACATATTTGGAGCACTATTGTTTTTAGCACACACACACACCACTACGAATGTCTTTTTGTGATGCAATATGTTATAACATTTGTTGGTATTTATCTTGATTTTTTTACTATTTTTTTCAAAATTTACTATTCATGTGAGTGCATTTGAGCTCGAGATTAGAGTAACATTTCCCATGGATGGTGTGTTTTCTTAGTTTCTAGTAAAAACTTTCTCTAAAAATGGTTTTTGACGATGGTGCAATGATGACGATGAACTTTGTCGGCTGCTTACAGAAAGCGGCAATCGTTGATGGTTGGCAGGCGGTGATGCTCGGTGGCGGTGACAGTGGCTCGCGACAGCGGTGTGGCGATCACAATTTCCGGTAGGTAGGGGCGGCGACGTGGCAAACTCCGATGGCGGTTAGCGGACGTGACACTTCAATAAAAAGAAGCCACCATCCCATAGATGTGAGGAAAGTTTTACAAAATTTACAAAATTTCATAAAAAATGTGTTTATGAAAACTGTTTTGAGAGGTTTTTTGGTCATTTTTATATGATGATTATTTTACAGATGTGGAAGCTATTGAAGATGCTCTACTCTAGGCGGGTAAGGAATATTTCCTCTCATGTTATAGCAGTCCAGATTCGTTCAATGCAAGCCTCTCCAATTCATGGCGCCAACAGCGGGATGAGCAAGGCGATGTACTTATAAGTTTACTACCCCCTCCGAATTACTCCCTCCATAAAGAAATATAAGAGTGCTTAGATTACTAAAATAGTGATCTAAACACTCTATGTTTCTTTACAGAGGGAGTACTTGATATGATATTAATTCAAGCTTGGTTTAGACTTGAACTATTGACATATCAAATAATTTCGAAGCAGAGGGAATATTAAAAAGGAATTAAAACCTTCAAATTAACCCACTTAGTCATACCCTAGGCGAGTATAATGTACACATCTAATCTTGATTTGTTGAGTGGAAATCTTTGCACGGCCATGTGGATCTCATGCAAATAAAAACAATGATAGCACTCACCCACAAGTGGTAGACATTTTTGGAAGAGCAGTGCCTCTCCAATCCATGGCGCCAAAGGTGGATGAGCAATGCCATAAATTTTTAAATTGAAAGCAGGAATGGACAAGAGAGAAAAGCTTACAAAGGCAGGTTGTCTCATGCAGTGGAGGTGATATCACCGTGAACAACAAAAAAAGGACGGGCGCAAGTTGCGTTGGTTGGGGCCCCGAGACTATCCATCTAACTGTGGCCGCTGCTGTTGGACCGTTGCTGCAACGCCTCCCTCTCGTCGTCGTCATCGTCTTCGTCTTCCTCCCGTTTTCACGTTCTCTTCCCTATTTTAAAGTTGCAGTTTCGGTAACTTAAAGTTGCAGTCGTAGTGGTGGTGGTGTTGCTGTGTGGGATGTTCAGGCTCAGTGGAATGCATTTCTGGTGCACTGATGATGGGAAAAAGAAACGCCACTCTGCCTCAAAAAGTTAGATGATGAGTTGTATATTTTGGGTGTGTGGAGGGAGGCAAACATCATCAAGTGTGTCGCCTTTCCTTGGTCCAGTTCGATTTGGCAATGTATATCTGAGCGTTTTCTATTTTGGCCAGTTGCCCGAATCCGTGGGCTGCCTTCGACAGGGACATGTGCGTGCTGGTTGGATGGATGGATAGATAGATTGATAGATAGACTTTGTGGTTGTGGAAGTGGCTAGAACTAGAAGTAGAAG
The DNA here is from genome assembly GCA_950022295.1 of Bromus sterilis. Lineage (NCBI taxonomy): Eukaryota > Viridiplantae > Streptophyta > Magnoliopsida > Poales > Poaceae > Bromus > Bromus sterilis. The sequence goes on from OX465600.1 coordinate 33,292,346, forward strand.
CTTCTCGATGGAGAAACTTCTGGATTCCGGAGGACTTGGCGAGTTCATGGAGTCATGGAGATGCTTCTTCTTGGGTTTCCTGGATGGATGGATGGAAGGAGTGGGGAATATGCCGCCTTTGACAGATTGGCCAAACTTGTGGGCAGCATTGTGCGTCACAGATTTAAATTTTAAAGTATAAAAGGCCACCATCTAGGCATGATAGGGTTTATCACGAATTGGTTTGCGTTTGAGGAGAATTAAGAATGTACCACCATTTACAGTCGGCCACACATTCAGATGTGCACCGATTCCCAAGAGTATATAGAAGATGATTTTATATAGTACAAGTAGTTTGTAAGTAGAAAGGCTTGCTGGTTTTGGTTCTTGGTGTGGATCATCTTGTTGAGCTCTCTAGAAATGGTGCACCTGGAAATGGTTTTGGATTAACCGGTTCAAATGTTTTTTCTAAATGGTTTGGTTTCTTATTGTAGGTTTAAATGGTTCAGGTTGTTACGGGTCATTCCTGTTCAAAATTGGGTCTAGTTTGGTTCCACGAAAGAAGGAATTGGGTATGGTTCGGGTTTGGATCTAAACAGTTTGGTCCAGTCAAGAACTATGGTTAAGCACCGGTGCATTCGATTGGCTTCGTCTCTTCCAAGCGAGAAATCCGAGCCATACATCGCCAGGTTTTAGTCCGGTACAACTCATGTACCCAATCATTGTCGGGTTTAGGTGCACGCTAAGGGCGTTTTCGGATCTTCTTCCGCTCCACGCTTCACAAAATCCTGAAGCAGATCTGAACCGAACGGATTAGCCCTAAGAAGCTAGCATTTTGAAGCTATGATCGATTACAGTGCAAAAACCTGGAGCGAGGTCGGCCCAGCTCCACCGATTTGAAATAGCTGGAGTTCATGCTATTTACAACATCCTGCCACCGCTAAACATACCAGTTCACTTACCTCACGTTCAAAAAATAGGACCTATCACTACAATGGTGATCCCCCTCGCCTCGCTGTGCACTTGTCGGTTCTAATTGGGCTGCCTCCAACCGGCCCAATATGCAACAAACAAGGCCACATCCTTCCTAGCCAGGCTGCAGCACGAGAAGCTGCCGATGCAGCCGAACACATCTTAGATTGCTACCTGGAGTTAGAAGTTACGAAAATAAGCTAGATATGAGAAGTTTTGGGAAGTTAGAGGACATCCGAACACACCCTAAGAAAGTTTCAAATGCCCCCTTTTTAAAAATTGAAAGAGATACCTAGGGGTGCAAGACAACTCTCTCTAACGAACTCAGCGAAATAGACCTGTAACTTCGGGAGAAGGGGTGCCCCCTCACAAAAGGGGGTCGCACTGACCAGGCGCGGGCGACTGTTTACTAAAAACACAGGTCTCCGCAAAGTCGTAAGACCATGTATGGGGGCTGACGCCTGCCCAGTGCCGAAAGGTCAAGGAAGTTGGTGAACTGATGACATGGAAACCGATACTGACACTAAGAGACAAACCTAGGGGAGAAAATGGGATTAGAGACCCCAGTAGTCTTTTTTTCAATCTAAAGATTCAAGAAGGGACTCCACGAAACAATACAAGGGCTTTCTAATTATCATATTTGTCTTATCGTACATTACCTACGAAACAATCAGATTAAATAGGTCGATCAAAAATCAATTTAGGAGTTGTGCTATGGAGGACATTACCATCAAAGAAAAACATTTCTCAAATGAATTTGCAGACCTATGATGATCAAGTAGAATCATCCGCTTCACATAGGCTAGAGGCTAATCTTGCATTGTATAGAGATTTTGTGAGAAGAGGAAAATCCAAGCAAACAAGAAAGGAAAAAAAAATCACGTCTTAGCGCCGCATAGGCCTTGTGAGATGACACGCGCAGAAAGCGACTATACCCCCTCCCCTCACAGGGTGGACCTAGAAAGTAGAGCGGGGGGGATATATAAATGATGCAATTTTATTTAAATTCATTGAATTTTAACATTTTCCCTAAAAGTAAAAAATAAACCCTATTGAAATTCATATCTTGAGTGAGGTCCTAGGCCCCCACTCCCCTGAACATGGGTCTGTCACTGCCCCTTGCCCTACCTCTCTCTACCCTTTACCATCCCATCCCCTCGAAATGTGTCCAAGCCCAAGTGAGATGTTTTCATCGAGGCGACTACTAGCGACAACGGCTGAACCATGATTATGATCTGGACACACAAATATGTAGTTGTAGGCCTGGCGAGCAGGGTTCATCGAACATGGGTGAGGGATGTGTCGAGCAAAAGCTCTTCACTTTGGCATCGACGTCGATGATGCATGCGGTTGTTGCGTCCTCCTTGGGGCGTCGATGTGGCTTTCACCCTTCCCCTTGTGAGTCCTCCTTGGTGAACACACATGTCCTTCCTGATTGATTTGATGGTGGTGGCATTTTGTGTTGTTACTCTCTTGGAGGCACCTGATGAGTCCATATCTCTGATCTCAGCGACGACTTTAGGTCAGTTCGAGCATGGTTGGGTGCTTTCTCGGCACCCAACGCTTAGCGATCTTGTTTCCCTCCTATCATTTACACATAGACCTGAGCATGGGTTGGACCGGGTCGGGATTCGGTCCAGCCCAAACAAAACCCAACACATGAAATCTAGGCCTAGGCCCAACCTGACAAAAGCCCAAAAAGATCGATGAGAGGCCTTAACCCAGTTTAGCTCGACTGTCGTGCCTGTTTTCCAGGTCCAAACCCGAGATTTTTGAGCCATGTTTTTTATGCCCAGGTCAATTTACACATGACTACGTTGTCAAATTGCTCAGTCCTTTTTGCTCACCGGCAGTATCGATGTGTTCGGGACAAGAGGGGCAGATGATAGAGTAGAAGTTTTGTGAGGAGTGCACCATAGTCTAGTGATTTGGCTTGGTTCAGAACGATACTCCCACTGTCCCACCGACCCTGCTAGGGTTTCCCTCTCGCACCGTCACCGCGAGACGACGGGAAGGGCGCCACCACCGCGAGACGACGAGAAGGGCGCCGTCGACTCGTCCTCCAACCACCCCTCCACCGCTCCTTTGCCGTAGCCAGAGGGCGGGTCCGAGTAAAACCCGACCGTTACCAACGGTAGCGGGGCGTCTCCGAGTCCCCTGGTGCGGCGACCCTGGTCAGGGACGAGGCGTCCGTCCCGGGGAACAGGGTTGGACGACGAGCGGTGTCGATACAACGATGAGGTCATCATTCTCAGCGGCGACGCCGGCTCTGACCAGCATGGGGCAGGGTGTGGGCCCCTGGGTTGCGTGAGGCCTCCCCTCCCTTGACGTTGGGCTGGTGGGGGAGGCGGCGTAATGATGGCGGTTGGCTAGGCGTGCTCGTCTTGCCCCCGTCTTGGCTCTCGGACGATTGCAGATGGCGAGCAGCGCGCGGATCCTTCCTGGGATCTTCCCCCGACGATGGTGGAGGAAGGTTGGATGGCCTTCTCATGCAGATGGGTGGCGGTTGGTGGCTTCACGTCGATCTCGACTGGTTGAGTTGGATGGGCGGGACAAAAGAGGAGACGCGTTGGTGGTAGGCTGCCCATCGCCGGCACAGAGGGTACTGGCATGGGCCGCGGCGCGCCCATCACCGGCACAGGAGGTGCGGTAGGGGACGCAAGCCACTCCTTCCCTTCGTCTGTCCCGGGCCGGATGCTCTCGAGTAGTAGACCCGGCGATGCTCGGGCGGGGTTGCCGCTGGTTTTGCCAGTGTGGTGGTCAACTACTATGATCAAAGTCATCTTCTTTGGATGATCTCAGGACAGGCTGAATGCAGGGCGGCGACCTTAGTGGTGGGAGGTGCGTTGGTCGTGGAAGGATTGCGCGGCTCCGGTGTAGGCAGGCAGTCACGGTCGCTCGAGCGATATGGATGCGGGTGGTTGGCAGAGTGGGGATCGGTGGGGGGGGGGGGGGGGGGAGGGGGTGCGCACCGGAGGTCATCCGTCGCCCAATCCTCGTACTGGTCGACGGAGGCGACGTTCGCGGATGCCGTCCCCCTACCCTGTAGGCCCCGTAGTGGTGTCCCTTCCCTTTCGATGCTTCGAGTGAAAACTTGATCTTCGAATCGAACGGTGGCGGCTATCGTGGTCTTACCCTTCTTGGAGGCACCCTCATGGAGTCCTCGCTTCGCCGTTGTCCGTCTTTCATCTTGAGTGTAGTCTTGGGGTGGTGTAACGGTGTCGGACACCTTTATATCTTGCCTGGTGTATGCGTAAAGTGTGATGGTGGCATGTGTTTGTATCTTTATGTTTGTTGATCATGGCTTATTTATAAAGAGGGACAAAAGCCTTTCGATATAGACCTATAGTCCAGTGATTTCATCCAGGAATCACGAGTTCGTTGGCCATCGCTTGCCTTGCCGTTTCTATAGTTGTGTTCCGGTCACTCCGGTGCTTTTTGCATAACGCCAAGCTTTTTTTTTTTTGCGATAACGCCAAGCCGATGGGTCCAACAGTGCATTTCCAGTGCTTTGTTGGCGTTGGTCGTCTTATGTAATCTAGGTTTCTTTGATCTGTTTGTATGGGAGTTATCTCAACACCTTGTATACTTCGGTCGGTTTAGACGAAAATCAATTTCAAGAAATATAAATTTAAAGAAAACAATGGTGGATCTGCAATCAAAACACAACACATAACAAGTGTTCAGAGGAATGAAAAGCAAATGTGCTTTGGAGATGCTATCATTCCTCTCTCAGAATAAACAGAGCCCCAAACTTCACACACACATGATCGATCGATACCCTAAACAAGAAACTTCCTTGAAATTTCACGAAAAAGGGAGTCCTTTCGGCGGTCCTTCTAAACTGATCTTTGCGACGCCGTCCCGCAAATCCTAGAAATAAAGTACTAGCATACACTAAACTGAATCGATTGTGAGCCCCCTTTTCTTCTCTGCAAATCTTTGAAGCGGGAAAGATATGGTAAAGTACTAATTATCAAACTGGCATGTCCACTTGTATTTGGTCAGGCTAAGGCAGGTGGACATGATAAGGAGATCTGATGAGCAAGTGGGAGAGACAGGCTCCCCTCTAAAGCAACTGCTACCAGCAGCTATGCCAGCCTGAACATCACGCGGCATTGTTTCCTGCATCAAGCCATCATCTGGTCCTGGTGATTCTTCTGAATTTCTTCTTTTACCTATGCCAGCCTGAACGTCACACCAACCAAGGCAAGTGGAAGTTCATTTTGTTCGACATGAGTGAATAATAGTAGCTGGCACAGAAATGGTGGTTGCATCCTATTTCTGTTGATGGAACGAGAGGGTGGCCGTATCATCGCTATCGGTTAATGATTCGAATGATACTTCTAACTAAAAGACACAGAACACGGACTTGAGGTTGGGACATGAGTTAATTTGGTTTGACAGGGTGAAGGATAGTACTACGCAGGAGATGCCAGCAACTTGACAAGCAAGGCCCATGAGCAATAATTCAGTTGGGTCCTATTGGGAAATATCTTGTCTTGGAATAATTTTTGGAATGGTCCAAATGTGAGATTCTTGAAACACAGAAACTGACTGGGTTTTCCAGTTACAACAAACAAAAGGGAGATACACATACATACCTGTCGACGAATAGGAAGGTCACAGCCTTGTATGCCAGAGAGAACAAACTGTTGCTGTTGAGTCTCAGTTTTGTGCCAGAATTCTGTAACTGGTCATCTAGTGCAGAGAAGCATCTGTGCTAGAACCAACAAAAGAGCATAACAAAATACCAGAGAAGTTCACATTAGAGCATGTCCATATAAGCGATGTCTACACGCGGTCTTGCATAAACGCTATGGCGCAGGACTACACATTAGTAGAAGAACAAAATAGCCATGTACTAGGAGAGATGAACAGCATGTGGGTCAGTCAGTCCTGCTTAACTATCATATGGAAGGTTTTGGTCTTATCTTCATCGGCAAGCTCCTTGAGAAGATCATCATCAATATCAGTCACCGGGGTTCGTAGCGGATCCTCGAAATAGCGCCCGTGGAAGACCATCTTCGCCATCCAGGCTTTCCTCCTGTTGCCGTTGAACTTCTCCTCCTCCCATGTGCCAGATGCCACCAGAAGGTAAACATAAACGGTTCTCTGCTGGCCAGGCCGGAACGCCCGTGCGATCGCCTGCCTGGTCTTGGAGTGGTTCCACTCTGAATCCAGCATGACCAACCTTGATGCACCTGTCAAGCTGATGCCCTCGGCGCAGGCTGTCGTCGAAGCAATAAGCACCTTCCTCTTTCCTTCACTGTCAGTGTTGAACTTATCCATGACGTCAGAACGGACAGGCAGCTCTTGATCACCTTGGAGCACCAGGACTTCCTCACCGAGGCGCCATCCAAACACATTCTCGATCAACTCAACAAGAAAGGTTATCGGCGACACATTGTGGCAGAATATCAGCACCCTCTCCCCCCTGTACGACGACTTGTGCAGGAGATTAATGACAAACTTTGCCTTACAACCGACGGAGAAGTTCCTCTTGTACTTGTCAACTTTATGTACTTCTTCTGGAGTGAAGTAAGTGCTGGAAGATTTGGTTGTTTTTATAAGCCATGGATGGATGGAAGCAATTGTTATAAGCAGCTCAACCTCAAGAAGAAAACGGGTACCTCCTGACGTGGCCATTGATATTTTGGAAAGTATATCTTCCTGAATTTCAGTGGGTTTCATGAAGAGGGTATATACATGTATCCCTGGAAGGATACTCAGCTTTGACCCTTCGAACGAATCGATGAACCCACATGTAAGCTTGTTTAACAAACTGATACCATCTGCCCTGTCCCAGTAGTCGCTAGACTCAATCATTTGCCCAACTCTGTCCACGAAAATGCGCCTTGCCACTGCTTCTCTATGTTTAGCTCTCCTGCCACGCGTTTCCTTCTTCCATTCCGGGACAAGCGCAGTCATAATATCGTCGACAAACCGAGGTCTTGCCAAAGACAGGGTGTTGAAATACTCTTCAAAGTTATTCTGGAAGACTGTACCAGACATGAGGATTCTGAACTCAGTCTTCACCTTCATCAGCACCCTCCTCAACTTGGATTTGTTGCTCCTTGGGTTGTGTCCCTCGTCAAGGATCAACAGCCCAGGGTTGTTGATCAGGACTTGCGCCATGAATGCTCGCTGTGGCATTCTCGAGTCTTCTTTCGTCAGCCCTAAGAAAGATGAGTATGTCATGAGGAGAACACTTGGACGCTCATGCCACTTGCATAACTTGTCCAGACGATCCACAAGGGAAATATTTTTCCAGGAAGGTCGGCGAAAATTGCTTAAAATTGCCTGCAGCCTAGGATCAGTAACCCACATAGGCTTCCCTCTCCTGTCTGCTTGGTGAAGCACATGCAGAGGAACTGAAATGCCCCATTTCTGAAATTCTCTCCTCCATGTATGGATAGCAGATTTTGGAGTAAGCACCAATGGCCGGCTTCTCGGGTGAACTTTCAAGTAACTGTCAAGAAATGAGATCAGCAGCAGTGTTTTCCCTGATCCAGGGGTATGTGCAACCACACAGCCACCTTTACTAGTTGTTGGATTATCAATTTCCTCAAGTTGTAACGACCCCGCCAAGTTTTTCCAAATAAATTCGAACGCTTTCCTCTGGTGAGGAAGTAATCTCGGCTCAAGATCGGGTATTAAACTCCATAAGTTCCCAGAGCCCCTCGGTTCTGAAAACTCTGGTCCCAAGATTGCAAGAAGAGAAGGATCAAGTACAAGATCACCATGGTCAAAATTTCGGCATCCAGATCTCTCCTTGTTATAGTCATTACCATTGACCTGCATGGAGCGAAGATATTATGCATCCTGTCAATATGACGAGTCCAAAGTGAAAGCAGCGTATTTTTATTTGAAATTGCTTTAATTGGACCTACCATTTCCGGAAATATATCCTTTGCCTCAACACATACAACATTGCATAATCTGCACACTAGTCCAAACCCCTCATCCAGCATGCAGTCATGGCAACATGGAATTTCTTCACTTTTACTAAAACCAGCAGTGCCCTCATGAACTGCTTCTGAATGTGACTCCTGAAAAGTTGTGTCTTGTCTTATTCTCAAAGTGCCGAAAACATAACTAGCATACTTTTTTCAATAAAGGACATCAAGTAAATGCGTTATGATTGCAAGGGGTGCTAACAAATTTTCTTTTATCCATAGCCCGTACACGTCATTTATATCCTAACAGGAACAACGATCAATCAAATGATGTAACATACCGAGATGTTTTTATGACGTGAGATGTTGAACATTGCACTTCAAATAACTTATTATATTGCAACCAAACAGACTTGTGGGGTGGGACAGATCTAAACTTTTAGCGAGTTCCCATGGTTCATCTTTCCTAAATGGGCAAGTTAAATAGAAAATAATAAGGCCATATCAATCGAAAAGGTGATTTACTGATCATTAATTAAGTGAAAATTATTCCAAAAATGATTTCATAATTCCTAATGTTCCCATATAGTTTTTTCAGAAGTACGCATAGACTCAGGCTTGAGTATATCAGAATGTTCACTATCTCAGTATCTTAAACAAAAAAGAACAAAGATGCTCGTAGCCACAAAGGGACACAACTGCTTGTATATTACCAAATTCAAGGTCCTTCCATTTTCTCGAGAAGTTCTAAATCATTTCACGGGAAAGTTGAACAATTATAAAGGAAATACACAGTGTACCTGATTTTTCTCAAGTGCTACTGTGATCATTGCGTGGTCCATTTCTTTCCAAAATTCCTCAAGATCATCCTTCTCATCCTGACTATCATTAGAATCTGTCCATGTAAAATTCTTTTCTCCATAAGCAAAATGATCGCAATTCATCATCGGGACACCTAGATTAAACTCAAAGTCCCTCTCCATTTCACTGTGGATGTTTCCTATGCATTGGTTTATCATTTTCTTGTATTCTCTTTCGCACATGCGTTCCTTTCTGTTCCTGCCCCTATTCCGATAGAATGCTGGCTGGGAACTGCCATTTAGGCTGCGTGATGAAGTAAATGACTTCCGCCGAAGAGATAAAGGGGGGCGACGATTCTTCTCCTTACACTTTGCAGGTATCCATGGAATATGAGGATCCAAAGATCTTTCTTCAACTGTGCTATCCTCCTTCACTTCGACAGAGCTGGCCTTTTCCTTCACAGGATCTATCCTTGTTGTGCGCTTATGCTTCCCTTCTGCGGAGCTTGGGTTTTCCTTGACTGTGAAAGCGCTTGCATTTGTTTGTTTCCGAGTGGTATTCACTGGGACCTCTGCATAGGTTGATTCTATTTCAACCAGTGAATCTCGACGCAAACCTCTTTGTGAAGTGTCATGCTTGGTGGAAGATGCACCATGTCTGTTCCACTTGTCACGGCCGAAATTAGGTGTATCATAGCTAGTAAAGCGTACTGCTTGAGTTTTCCGACGCTTTGAGCGCCTCAAATCCACATCCTCATACGAGAAAACATCCAATAAACCATCCAATTCAGTCTTGGCAGTAAATCTTCTGTTTTCTAATTGACCATCCAATTCACTCTTCATAGTGAATCTTGTGTCTTCTGTGAGATTGCACTTCTTTGCATGAGTGACAGGGATATTTTTGATAATTGGGCATAAAGCCTCATCCTTCAGTTGGAATGAAACTATCTCCAAGTTGTTGCCAAAGCCTGGAGGTGTGCTCATGGAATCAAGATTGCTACGTACTTGGCATCCTTTGATGATTCTATAGATGATCTTGCCTTCTACCAACTTAATGCTGAACTCCATTCCATTCAGGATAGACAAAACTACAAGATGTGCAATTTCTGAGGAGAATCTAGCACTTAACAACTTGCTTCTATTGTGAGAGAGGCAGTTCTCTGCACAACTCCATTGTACGCTTCCCTCATGGAGCTCCGTAGGCTGAAGCTTTTGCAAGAGGAGGATATTGGTTAGGGTCACCACTTGTTCTCTTCTATCAGATATCATTTCTCCATTTTCTGTATTGTCAGGACATTGGTTCTTGTAGGGTATAACGACAAACAAGCAGAGACACTGATCTTCATTATGATTTCTCTTGGTTGTGATGAGCCTTGCATCATGACACGGTAACATCTGCATGGATATAAGAGAATAAAGTAATCAAGAGATGATGCAGTTTTCCCTTTACAGTTTATTGGTAGTTTAGCCTCTCAGTTCCTTCTTTTGTAATAGTTTTTATAACGGTGCCGAGTTTAGGGTTTGCATCGTCTTAGACTGGTCACAATGGGGATTAAGTTAGACTAGTAACATACACATGTTACGAGACTATGCTACTACATTCACAGTGGGTAGTAACATATATGTGGTGTAATGCAAAGACTTATTTATTAGGTTATAGACTCATATTTTTGATATGTGTGATGTTACAGTAACTTGCTAAGTTACCACAAACACCTCTCTCCTCATTAACTACATGCCACATAAGCAAATTTGTCTTGAAATATGAGACGTTACTACTATGTTACTCTCCACTGTGGCCAGCCTTAATACTTCTTCTAATACAAAACGATACGCATTTGGGCCTGCATTTGAAAATAAAAGCTATGCTATACAAAGACATGGATATATACCAACACTGCTATGGTGTTCAAACTCTTCATATTCAGCACATTATGTTTGTGTTCTTCTTTTCATTCCTAAAAACCAATACTAGTATATATTTTCCAAGATATAACGAGTACGCAAAGCTGTTACAAAAATGAAAATAGTAAGTCGACATTATGTATTTTTCCTATTACTAAGAACATTAAATGTATTTTTGGAAGATAGAACAGAACACCTATGTACTCCCTCCGTTCCTAAATATAAGACATTTTAGAGATTCTACTATGAACTACATACGGATGCATATAGACAGACATATATGCATCCGAATGTCTATATGCATCCGTATGTAGTTCATAGTAGAATCTCTAAAATGTCTTATATTTAGGAACGGAGGGAGTAGTATAAATATTACTCCCTCCGTTCCTTGATATAAGGTGCCTAAGGTTTTGAGAAAAAAATCCAAAATACATGGCATATTGGTATTATACCATCCGTCTAGGTAAATATACTTACGGAAAGAGATAGAACAGATAGTCTCTTTTCTATTATTGGCTGAGTTGAACTGTTTTCTCCTTATTTTTTCTAGGAAAAGATCATTTCAATTATAGCATTACATGTACGCGTTAATATCCGTGCAAAAAGCTTAGGCACCTTATATCAAGGAACCGAGGGAGTAAATAGTAAGCTGACATTTATTCAGGACATTATGCATTTATTTTAACTCTTCATATTCAGCATATATGTGTTTTTGTGCTCCTAAAAACAATTAGGTACAATGCATTTATGTATCCAGAATGCTTATGTAAACCTGTTACAAAAAAAAGGTTAAAATATTAAGTTGACATACTGAAGATTTTATTTCCCCGGTCGAACTTCCTTGGAGTGGATGAGACGATTGTACACAGACATCAACACCAGGCTTGAGAAGATGCGAGCAGTCGAAGCACGTAGCCCTTCTGGAGCGCAGGCGCAGATGATCCCTATCAACATTATGCTCCACTGTGGAACCATAGTAGATGAACTTAACGAACAAACCGCTATCCCTGACCCTTATACAATTACATGCATGCCATGAGCCATCATAAAATGCCTCGAATGCTGCAAGCAAAGGAGATATTCAGTTATATATACATATTTGATCACAGCAATGTATATAATACTCCCTCCGTCCCAAAAAGAATGTCATGGTTTTAGTTCAAATTTGAACTAAAACCATGACATTCTTTTTGGGACGGAGGGAGTATATGCTTGTCATGCTACTTGCTTACGAGTTTCACTGATGGGATGGCTACAGCGACCTTTAGGTCCCTTGAGCGTATCTTCAGCCATGTAGCTTAGCACCTCATGATGTCAAATTCAATTGCCTGCTAAGCAAATGAACAGAAAAAAGTTTTCATCATACCGAAAATAAATCTGTTTTTTTATCAACACCATCACCGACAGTTCATGCTTTGAGATTCACATGTTCTCACTATCTTCATTGTAACACTAACACATCTCATTTCATACCTTAGTGGTGTCAATTCTATAACATCAAAATGTCTAAAACAAAGACCAACGAGATCTAGAATCGACAATCACATAATCATTAATTCTTGAGCCATGTAGCTTAGCACCTCAAGATGTGAAATTCAAGTGCCTGTCAAGCAGAATTTTGTAAACGCTCTCTTCATACCGTAAACAAATCTGAATTTTTTCAACAACATCATCTTTAATGGATAATACGTGGCTGCCCCTGGTGGGCTATACCACCCCTACATCCGGAGACAGTTCGTGCTCTGAAATTTGCATGTTCTTGCCATCTTCGTTCTAGCACATCTCATTTCACACCTTATTGAAGTCAATTCTACAGCATCAAAATGTCTAAAGCAAAGGCGAATGGATCTAGAGTCTGACTATCACTTAATCATTAATTCCAATTCTGGACATGCATATAAATGGATTTCTACAATCAAGATATGAACTAGTCCATCACGGAGACTACAAAGATGCATAATGTAGAGACAAAAATATGTGAATCTCAAAGCACGATCGATGGTGAATAAAATCCAACACTCTATTATAAATATCTCCATAAGCACGCAGGTTCAGTTACTTTCCTTTTTTTGCGAGAAAATGCAAGATTCATATTCTAGTGCCAAACTGCGAATAAATTTGTGAGAAACTAGTTATAAATTTTCTAGCATAAGCATGCAGATTCATTCTCTTCTTGCCAGAAATGCAAGATTCATGTGCTAGTGCCAAACTGACGGTACGGTAGATATGTAACAAAATACTCTTTTGAAAGAATCTCTTGTATCAGCAGATACTAGAATCGGTCGTGCATATTATCATATCCCTCCGATTCATATTACTTGTCTTAAAATGGATGTATCTAGATGCATTTTAGTGATAGATACATCAATTTTAGGACAAGTAATATGGATCGGAGGAAGTACAATGTTTTTGTTTTTGGGGTGGGTGGGGTGGGGGTGAGTTCTAGAGGAAAGAAAAAAAACATGGCGGTTGCCTGTGACGTTAGAACTTAGAAACAATGTTCACAGACCCCGAAAAAAAAAAACAATGTTCACAGTAAACTGTCTAGCGCTGCTTATACAAAAAGTCTTAGTGTTTATGAGCAACACGAATTTGACCCGGTGAAACATAAATAACTCGAAAGAATCTGCAACTGAAAAAACTCGAAACGCCGCCGGTCGCCGGATCCGTACTCATTTAACCCTAGTTCTTGTGCCGATGGACCTGAGATGTCAGATGTCCCGGGACTGACGAGCAAAGAATCGACGGACAGAAGGAAAAAAAAAACAGGGCATACCGATGGAAGCGCCGCTAGCTGCTGCAATCAACAACCTCGCGACGGGGGTAATGGTGTCCGTTGGCGGAGCGAGCGATTGCGGTTTCACGCGAGAGTTCCGGCCAGGCGGCGGAGTCTACCTGGCGGCGGAGTACTAGAAGCAAAACAGTATGGTTCTTGGAGACGACGAGTGTGAAAGGGGAGCAAACAGGAGGGCGAAGAAGAAGAAGAAGGCTCTGAGTGGGTCTCCGCTGCGGTGCGGTGTCAGGTAGGAGTACTACTACTCGAGTGCATGCGCTCGTCTGGGGAAGCGGGCGGCGACGGGACGTGACGGAGCAGCCAGCAGCGGGGCTGCAGCAGCAGCACAGCACGAGGAGGAGAGATCATAGGGATGCGGGCGAGCTCTTCTGGTGGGTTCCGAGAATTTTGATTATATCCCCATTTCACTTTTCCAATGTGATGATACCCCTAGGAATTATAAGGAGGCTCGGGTCCACTTGTCATTGAGATGATTTCAGAACAAATCATCTAACCCCTAGTAAAATGAGGCAAATCCCCGATGGATTCGATGCCTTGACTATAGGAGAACTACTTCCCTCGAATTTTGATTTATATTTTGATCATGACTTTATTAATAAATAAAATATAAATTATATGTAACTAAAATAACATCATTGGAAACGAGATTGAAATATGAATTAACATCGGATTTGCATTAACATATTGTTAATCAAATACATGATTAAAATTTGACCCAAAATACGATGGTTCCAATGATGATGCATAGGCATTTCATCATAAATTACGAAGACACTTCTGCTTAGCCTACTAATGATATTACACTTCTCGATCGCCTTGGAGGTTGTTCGATCAGAATCTGACCCGACGGCCCGTAGAACTCCTTATCCAATGTCAGGTTTGCAACATCATTCTTTTTTCTTTTTGAAACTGGTTGGATCCCAAAGGATTAAGAACTTTCTATTAGATAAGTACGAAGGACCATACACATTACATCGAAGTACCCCAAAGAAAAGAAAATGCAAACAGTTAACATAAGAACTTCAACTACAATCAGGTCCAAGACACTGCCTTAGTCTAGATATGTCCCGGTCTTCACTGAGGACGGACCACTTGGAACCACCGGAACGCCAACTCGCTACCTTCAAACTCCGAAGAAGCCGATGGTGAGAGAGCTAGACTCCAAACTCGGAGGCACTGCCTCCCTTAAGGCATAAATCCAGGCGGAAGAAGACGTTCGCTCGCCGACCAGCACAACCAACACCATAAGATCGCCATTCGACCAACACGGACATCATTGAAATCTTGTGGACTGTCCATCTACCGCCAAATCCAAAGGAAATCGGCGGGCGGCGTAGCTCCAAGAACATCATCAATGAGGATGAGCCCTTTCCTATTTGCCAGATCCAAATATTCTGCTCGATCTTAACCCCTTTTCCAGCACCACGGTGGCTTCGGGAGGCAAGAACAGAGCGGGAATCCTCTTAGGGATATCAGCAAGATTATTAGAGGGGAATTTGCCAGATCCTCTTCCTTCCTATTCTCTCCACCGCGAAGAGAAAGCAAAAAACAATGACATCATCCATCAAAGTCTGCTCGCAATCTTTGGTGACGAACTCCTCGACGGAACTAACCTAAGCATGTACATATGGAACAAGAACCAGACACCGCAACCGCTCACCGTCGGCCACCATGACTGCCGGAGATAGGAGAGAAAGGGGTAGGCAAAAGAGGCGGAGGAAGACACGAGACTAGCCAAAGCGGTCGAAGCCATCCTTCAACATCATCCTTGTTGCAAACCCTTTGAGCGTGTAACAACCCACTAGTGATAAATTCCTCCAAAAAATTTAAATAATTTTGCATTTTTTCACCTTAGTAAGAAACTTTGCTCAATTGATCCTTGCTAAAATCCATGTGATAGAAAAATCTCATTTTTGTTGTTGTTAAATAATGGATTTATTTGAATTCTTTCATTTCCTCCTTTTCCACTCACTCCATTTTTCCCAAGCTTCATTGTTGATCCTCTAGACCTACAATTCTGCATTCATTCATGTTTTGTTATGAATTAATCCCTACCAATTTTTAAGATTTTAGCCCTCCTATAAAATGGGTTGTAGTTTAAAGGGGCTTAACTTAAATTCAAATGGTTTTCAAATTATTTAAATAATTTTGACCCAAACCATTTTCTAAAATATCTATAAATCATGAGGAGTACGAATCATACTTTATATGATTTTATACCCCATCTTTCAATTTTATTTAGCACATTTTTCTCTGCTATTTTATTTATTAATAATAAAGATCAGGAAAACCCTTTAGAAGCCATTGGACCCAAACCCTTCCCTCCAGCCTATCTCCGCGAAAACGTACAGAGCCTTCACCACCCGCTATATCACTTTACAACAGCCGGGAAAGACCCCGCGTTGGCTCCGCGTGAAGCGGAGGAAGTCCTCCCATGTCGTGGGTCAGAGGAGGGAGAGCCACCCCCCTTCCTCCATGTCGCCCACCTCAAGCCCCTTTTAAGTCGAGCCCCTATCCCATGCGCGCGTTCTGAAACCCTAGCCGCCTCCTCTCCCTTTTCGCTGCCGCCGGCCAGCTCTCAAGCCCCTTTCCTCCTTATGTTCGCCGCCAAGAGAACCAAGTATGCGAGCTCCAATTCACTGGCACCGGAGCCCGTCGTCCCCGTGCGCACCTGTCGCCATAGAATGTTGTTGGTGCGGAGTCACGCCCAGTCGAGGCCGAAGCGTGAAATGATGCGTGTTGTGCTGGGGGCAGCCGCCGCTCAAATTCAGCACGGGAAAGTTGTCTGACATCACATATCCCTATGCGAATGTTCTAGTGGACTGGTGGAGCAGCGATCCCGAGGCAGATTCGCCCCTGATTCCGGCACATAAAATCTTGCCCATTTTGATTGATTTCAGCATCATTTTCTTCGTTGTTTTGATCTATATCTTCACAAAACTCATGCATGTTGTTAAGAGGATTAGTAACAAATTTACCATCACAATTATTTCTCTCTTTATCAATACAAATATGATGAGGTGGCAAAATAAGAATTTCTTTACGAAGAAATCCGTCGACATTGGGATGAAGATCAGTGAAGAGAAATTGTGTTTCGTCAAAGACAACATCATGCGAAATATAGATGCGTCCGATGGAAACATCAAGGCATTTAACACCTTCATGTTGAGAACTATAGCCAAAAAGACACAATGTTTTGAAGAGAACATAAGTATGTGATTGTTATATGGTCTAAGATTTTGCCAATAGGTGCATTCAAAATCACGGGGAGATGTGTAGTCGGGTTTTGTGTGGATAATCCTTTCTACGGGAGTTTCATTATTGATAACACGACTAGGCAACATGTTTATAAGATGAACATCAGTAAAGAAAGCCCTCGTCCCAAAATATTAGAGGCACCGAAGGACCAACTAGGAGAGCTAGGCCAAGTTCCACTATGTGTCAATGTTGCGTTCAGTAGAGTCATTTTATTGGTGAGCATGAGGGCATGGCATATGGTGATATTACATTTTTTTGAAAATAAAATTCAATTTCTCATATTCACCTCCCTACTCAGATTATAGAGTAATAATTTCGCTATCAATTTTTTGTTCAATAAGTTCTTGAAAGTTATGAACAATACTTGGAAAACATCAGATCATTTCTTTAGAAGGTAGATCCAAGTATATTTTTTAGTCATCAATGAAGCTAACGTAAATATGAATGTATACCAACAGAGGTGGAAGCAGGACCCCAAAGACCAGAAATAATAAGTTACAATGATTTGGTAGAAGCAGTTGGAAAAATTGGATAGAGTAATTGATAACTCTTATCTTTTTTAAATGAATCACAAATTGTTTCATGAATACGCTCACCAACATACGGGAGCTTATTCATCCTAGTTCCTAAGCACTTGCTCAACACAAAAAAGATGCATGTCCTAATCTACCGCTACACCGTATTGACGAGAGTTTGAGCACACCATATGCTTGTTTATTGGATCTTTTAGGTTTGTGAATCAACATATAAATCCCTGAAACAGATCTACCTCGATACAAGATTTTCTTCATTGCCAGATCCTTGATCAAAAAGAAGAAGGGGTGAAACTCGAGGAAGGCATGATTATCAATGACAATACAATGACCGAAAAGAAGATTTTTCAAAGAACTTGGAACATGCAAAAAAAATTGAAGATGAATTTTTTTATGTTGGATTTTTATAATTGAGTGACCACTGTGAGTCTGTGAAAAATCTCCGTACCTGCTCCATTGGTAGTGTGGACTTGCTGTTGACCATGATACTTCTCACGAATGGTCACCGTCTCTAATTATCCGGTGATGCGATCTGTAGCGCCACTATCAACGTACCAATTCGTATCGACCCCGTAGAAGGCATCATCTGCATTGAACACCTTATGATCTTGCGACGAGTCATCATCATCATCAAAACGATACCAACAATCATTAACAGTGTGGTCCGACTTGCCACATATCTGGCACCTGACAACATCAAGGCGCATATGCGCAAAGAAGGTTGCCACATATCAAGTCCCTTTTTGCGCATTAGCGTGCTATGCGTATGTTGCTGACGCAGGACAACCACTCCGAAGCTGCACGAGAGGATCTCCTTGGAGAGATTGTAAAGCAGGTAGCACGAGGATCTCCTTGGAGAGATCGTAAAGCAGGTAGCCAGGCATCCGTTGATCCTCCCTGACCCAGATCGGGTGGAGAGAATTGGGCGTCGCTTCCTCCTTGCCATCCTTGTCCTTGGTGACGAGGAACTTGGCTGGCCCCAATGTTGTTCCATCGGCATGGACGAAGAAACCCGCGCCTCCGAGCTGCGGCATGATCTGCCCATGCCACATGACGTAGTTCGTTCGGGTGAACTTCTCCTCGTGGAGGCCATATTGGGAAGCATTGTAGGACGCCATGACCGGAGCTCGGGATGGAGATGCGAAGGCTAGATGGGATGAAAGAGATCGGGTTGGTTACCATGTAAGTTTGCGGGAAGGATTTGTTACCTCCTTAGAGGCGACGCCTGCATGTTATTTAGCAGGGCCTTATCCCTGATACATATACAAGAGTGATTGAGATTACAACCAAGAGAGGTCTGCATTACAACCGTGGAAACAAGATCTTAGAGGGATAGCTACTGCTTACATGTATGCTTATCATATGTTAACAACCTCACAACCTATGAGAGATTCCCTTGAGAGCTTGCTGCAGTGAGATATATTTAACAAGAGGCTCCCATCTAAATGGTGAGATTCTCAACGCACAGAAACTGATAAGGTTTTCCAGTTACAACAAAGAAGAGGGAGATACACAGCCTCTTAGGGCAACTCCAACGCGCCGACGCCGACGCAAACGGACGCGCGATTTGTCCGTTTTCTGTCCGTTTGCGTCGGTCCTTGGACACTTGTCCGCGCGTGTCCGCGACTTTTTTGACGCGTCGGCCAACGTGGAGACGCATTTTGTCCACGCCAACAAAAGCGGAATTTTCGATTCATGCCCGCGCCATGCCAGACCGCGCGCTGGCAACAAAAAATACACAGTTCGCGCCATGAATTCAAAGCTGACTACACATGCCAGCACCGCAACCAAAAAAAGCCCACGCCAAACCTTTTTGGCGTCCCCGATCAATCATCCGAAGCTAGCATCTTATTTTGCATCTTCTCGAACCATGCACGCTTCCTTGGAGATACGGTGTTCAAGTCCACCTTCATGATCTCCATTTGCTTCGTCATCACGGCAAGCTTCACTTGCTTCTCTTCGATCTCAAGCTTCTTCTTTTGAATCTCGAGATATGCCTTCATTTGCTCTTCTTTCTCTAGGCGCTTCTTCTCTTCTCTCGCCAACTTGCTCGTGGCTAAACCTTTCAAGGTTTCTTGCAAAGCAAGTGTTGCCGCCTCTCGTTTGTCTTCGAGTTTAGAGGTTTTTTGCCCTCTTGGCCTCTTCTCGGGATCACCATGATCAACCACGGCGGAGGGGCCTCCATTCTTCTTTTGGGCAGCATATTGCTCCCTAAACTTCGACAATTTGCTAATGATGTCCCAACAATGGATGAGGGTGAATGACTTGTTGCCATGTTGAACTTTGAACAATTCCAAAGCTTGGAACGCCTACACACAATGAGCAAGCAATTTAATGCGGCGCGCTATGGCAGCAATGCGCTAGGCGCGCTCTGCACAACAGTTTAATGCGCTGGGCGCGCCCAGTGCGCGCGCATGGCGCAACAATTTAATGCATAGATGCGGCGCCAAAAGACCGCGCCTTTTTGCTCCGCGCCGGTCTTGGGGTCTTGGCCAACATCCCTCCAAGCATGACAAATGAGCTCATCCTCTTTGATCGTGAACGCCTTGGTGCGAATGCTTTGGCCCCTCTTCTTTTGAGCATTTGCTTGTTGAGTGAGCTCGTTCATGAATGTCAATGGCGCCTCGTCAATGTCAAGGCCATCATCGCTGCGCCGGTCTCCTTCAGCGCCGGGGCCATGCATGACACCATCCTCGTCCACAAAATAGCCAGCGTCCGCGCCCGCCCATGTCCTCTTCGGGGAAGGCGCGGCCGTCCTGGTTTTGCGTCTCGTCCAGATCGACGCCGCGCCCCTCGAAAATGAGCATGTCCATGAGCATGGCGGCGTGCTCGCTGATTACGCCGTCGTCGGGCGCTTCCTCGAGCTCTTCCTCAGGCGCTGGCATTCTGTCGAACAGGTTGCGGGGAAGGGGCAAACTGTCGATGGAGAGCTCCCTCGAGCGCTTCCTCCCCGACAAGGAGCCACTGCCCTCGTCCCAACGCCAACGGGGTCAGCATTGAGGTTGACGTCGATGGCGCACATTGGAGGAGCCATTGCCGTCGGCGGCTGCATCATCACCTCCGGCAAGGTGTCATGCGGTGTGACGCTCTGTGTGATCGACAAGTAGGCCATGGGAGGACAAGGGCGGGCGCTCGCGCCCGTCCGCGCCGACGCAAACCAGGCGCAAATTTGGGCCGGAAATGGGTCAGGACGGACAAGAAAACGGACGGGCGTCCGTTTGCGCCGGCGCGTTGGGCCGCGATTTCTGTCCGCGCCGACGCATCCGGACCAAAACGGACAGAAAAATGCGTTTTGCGTCGGCGCGTTGGAGTTGCCCTTATACCAAAATAGAACAAACTGTTGCTGTTGAGCCTCAGTTTTATACTTTTTGACAGATTTCTATAACTAGTCATCCAGTGCAGAGAAACATTTGCACTAGAACCAACAAAAGAGCATTACAAAATACCAGAGAGGTTCACATTAGATTAGAGCATGTCCATATATGCTATATCTATATGCGATCTTGCATAAAATAGCCTTATAGGAGAGATGAACAGCCTTTGGGTCAGTCAATCAGTCCTGGTTAACTATCATACGGAAGGTTTTTGTCTTATCTTCATCGACAAGCTCCTTGAGAAGACCGTCATCGATAGCAGTCACCGCATTTCGTAGCGGATCATCGAAATAGCGCCCGTGGAAGACCATCTTAGCCATCCAGGCTTTCCTCCTGTTGCGACTGTACTTCTCCTCCTCCCATGTGCCAGATGCCACCAGAAGGTAAACATAAACGGTTCTCTCCTGGCCAGGCCGGAACGCCCGTGCGATCGCCTGCCTGGTCTTGGAGTGGTTCCACTCTGAATCCAACATGACCAACCTTGATGCACCTGTCAAGCTGATGCCCTCGGCACAGGCTGTCGTCGAAGCAATAAGCACCTTCCTCTTTCCTTCACTGTCAGTGTTGAATTTGTCCATGACGTCGGAACGGATGGGCAGCTCTTGATCACCTTGGAGCACCAGGACTTCCTCACCGAGGCGCCATCCAAACACATTTTCGATCAGCTCAACAAGAAAGGTTATCGGCGACACATTGTGGCAGAATATCAGCACCCTCTCCCCCCTGTACGACGACTTGTGCAGCAGATCAATGACAAACTTTGCCTTACAACCGACGGTGAAGTTCCTCTTGTACTTGTCAACTCTATGTATTTCTTCCGGAGTGAAGTAAGTGCTGGAAGATTTTGTTGTTTTTATAAGCCATGGATGGATGGAAGCAATTGTTATGAGCAGCTCAACCTCAAGAAGGTAACGGGTACCGCCTGACGTGGCCATTGATATTTTGGAAAGTATATCTTCCTGAATTTCAGTGGGTTTCATGAAAAGGGTATATACATGTATCCCTGGAAGGTTGCTTAGCTTTGACCCTTCGAATGAGTCTATGAACCCATATGTAAGCTTGTTTAACCAACTGATACCATCTGCTCGTTCCCAATTGTTGCTAGACTCAATCATTTGCCCAACTCTGTCCACGAAAATACGCCTTGCCACTGCTTCTCTATGTTTAGCTCTCCTGCCACGCGTTTCCTTCTTCCTTTCCGGGACAAGCGCAGTCATAACATCGTCGACAAACCGAGGTCTTGCCAAAGACAGGGTGTTGAAATACTCTTCAAAGTTATTCTGGAAGACTGTACCAGACATGAGGATTCTAAACTCAGTCTTCGCCTTCATCAGCACCCTCCTCAACTTGGATGTGTTGCTCCTCGGGTTGTGTCCCTCATCGAGGATCAATAGCCCAGGGTTGTTGATCAGAACTTGCGCCATGAATGCTCGCTGCGGCGTTGTTGAGTCTTCTTTTGTCAGCTGTCGAAAAGACTGGTACGTCATCAGAAGAACACTTGGACTCTCATGCCACTTGCGTAACTTGTCCAGACGATCCACAAGGCAAATATCTTTCCAGGTCGGTTGGTAGAAATTTCTTATAATTGCCTGCATCTTTGGATCAATAGCCCTCAATGGTTTGCTTCTTCTGTCAGCCTGGTGAAGGACATGCAGAGGTAGTGAAATGCCCCATTTCTCAAACTCTCTCCTCCATGTATGGATAGCAGATTTTGGGGTGAGGACCAATGGCCGGCTTCTCGGGTGAACTTTCAAGTAACTGACAAGAAATGAGATCAGCAGCAGTGTTTTGCCTGATCCAGGAGTATGTGCAACCACACAGCCACCTTTAATGGTTGTTGGATTATTCATTTCCTCAAGCTTTAGTGATCCCGCTAAGTTCCTCCAAATAAATTCGAATGCATTCCTTTGGTGAGGAAGTAGGTTCGGTTCAAGATCGGGTATTAAACTCCACAGGTTCCCGGAGCCCCTCGATTCTGAAAACTCTGGGCCAAAGATTGCAAGAAGAGAAGGATCAAGTACAAGATCGCCATGGTCAAAATTGCGGCATCCAGGCCTCTCCTTGTTATAGTCATTACGATTGGCCTGCATGGAACGAAGATATTATGCATCCTGTCAACGATGAGTCCAATGTGAAATCAGTGAAAAGAAGTTGAAATTGCTTTTAACTGGACCTACCATCTGCGGAAAGATATCCTTTGCCTCAACACATACAACATTGCATAATTTGCACACCAGCCCAAGCTCCTCATCCAGCATGCAGTCATGATAACATGTATTTTCTTCACTTTTACCTAAACCGGCAGTGCTCTCATGAACTGCTTCTGATTGTGATCCCTGAAAATTTGTGTCTTTTTTATTCTCAAAGTGCCGAAAAAACAAGTAGCATACATATTTCTTTTTATAAAGGACATAACGTAATTCATGGCAATTAAGGGTGTGCTAACAAATTTCCTTTTATCCAAAGTCTGTAGTCTGTACACCTAGTTTTATATCCTAACAGCAACAATGATCAGTCAAATACTCAAATGACATAACGTACCGAAATGTTTTTATGACATGACATGTTGAACATTGCACGTATAATAACTTATCATATTGAAACCAAAAAGACTCGTAATGTAGGAGTGGATGCATAACTTTTAGCGAGTTCCCGTGGTTCATCTTTCCTGATTGGGTAAGTTAAATAGCAAATAGTAAGGAAAAATCAATAAAAAGGTGATTTACTGACCATTAATTAAGTGACCATTATCCCAAAAACTATCTCATAATTCCTATGGTTTCATACTACTCAGGCTTAAGTATATCAGAATGACCACTATCTTCATATCTTAAATAAGAAAGAACAAAGTGTTCCTAGCCACAAAAGGGACACGACTGCTTGTATATTCCAAATTCAAGGTCCTTCTATTTTACTCAAAAAGTTCTAAATCATTTCACAAGAAAGTTAAAGGATTATATAAAAAAAAGGCATACCTGATTTTTCTCAAGTTCTAGTGTGGTCCATGCGTGGTCCCTTTCTTTCCAAAATTCCTCAAGATCATCTTTCTCATCTTGACTATCAGGAGAATCTGGCCATGTAAAAATAAAATTCACTTCTTTGCAAGCACCATGATCGTAATTCATCATAGGAACATCTAGATTAAACTCGACGTCCCTGTCCATTTCACTCTGAATGTTTCCTATGCATTGGTTTATCAGTTTCTTGTATTCTCTTTCACACATGCGATCTTTCCTTTTCCTTCCTCTTTTCTGATAAAATGCTGGCTCAGAATTTCCATTTAGGTTGCATGATGAAGTAAATAGCTTCCGCCCACGAGATGAAGGGGGACGACGATTCTTCTCCTTGCTCTTCACAGGTTTCCGTGGAGTACGAGAATCCGAAGATCTATCATCAACTATTCTCTCCTCCTTCACTTCCACTGAGCTGGGTTTTTCCTTCACAGGAGTTCTCCTTGTGCTCTTATGCTTCCCTTCTGCAGAGACTGGGTTTTCCTTGACCACGAAAGTGTTTGCACTTGTTTGTTTCCGTGTGATGTCCACTGGGACCTCTTCATAGGTTGATTCTACTTCAACTGGTGAATCTCCACGCATACCTCGGTGTGAATCGCCATGATTGGTGGAAGATGCACCAAGTCTCTTACAACTGTCACGACCGAAATTAGGTGTATCATAGCTAGTAAAGCGCTCTGCTAGAGTTTTCCGACGCTTTGAGCGCCTCAAATCCACATGCTCATACGAGAAAACATCCGATAGATCATCCAATTCGGTCTTGAAACGAAACCTCATGTATTCTAATTCACCTTCCAATTCAGTCCTCATAGTGAATCTCCTGTCTTCTGTGCCTTTGTGCTTCTTTGCACGAGGGATATTTCTGATAATTTGGCGTAAAGCCTCATCACGCAGTTGGAATGAAACTATCTCCATGTTGGTGCCAAAGTCTGGAGGTGTGCTCGTGGAATCGAGATTGCAACGCGCTTGGCCTCCTTTGATGATTTTATAGACTATCTTGCCTTCTACCAACTTGATGCTGAACTCCATTCCATTCAGGATTGACAAAACTACAAGATGTGCAATTTCTTGGGAGAATCTAGCACTTAACAGCTTGCTTCTATTGAGAGAGAGGCAGTCCTCTGCACAACTCCATTGTACGCTCCCCTCATGGAGCTCCTTAGGCTGAAGCTTTTGCAAGAGGAAGATATTGGTTAGGGTCACCACCTGTTCTCTTCTATCAGATATCATATCTGCATTTTCTGTATTGTCAGGACATTGGTTCTTGTAGGGTATAACAACAAACAAGCAGAGGCACTGATCTTCATTATGATTTCTCTTGATTGTGATGAGCCTTGCATCATGGCACAGTAACATCTGCATAGATAAGGGAATAAAGTAATCAAGAGATGATGCAGTTTTCCCTTTACAGTGTCTGATAGTCTAGCCTCTCGGTTCCTTCTTTTGTACTAATTTTTATTTTGGTGTTGAGTTGTAGGGTTGGTGTCGTCTTAACGTTTCTTCTAATGTAAGACAACATGCATTTGGGATTGTGTCTGAGAATAAAGGAAAAAAATGCTATAAAAATGTTGATATATCAACAATGCTACGGGTCACATTTAACTCTTCATATTCAGAACATTAAGAATGTGTTATTTTTATTCCTAAAAACTATAACTATATATTTTCCAAGATATAACAGAATGGTTAAGTAAAGTTGTTACAAAAAATGAAAACAGTAAGATGCATTGTGTACTTTTTTTGCTACTAAAGAACATAAATGACTAAATGTATTTTCGGATGATAGAACAGAACAGCTGTGTAAACCTGTTACAGTAAAATTATAAATAGTAAGTTGACATTTATTCAGCACATTATGTATTTATTTTTGGAATATTAAACCTAGAACTTCATGTTCAGGACATTATGCAATTATTTCTTTCTTAAAAATCGTACTACGCATTTTTCGAAGATATCTCATAATGGGTATGTAAACCTGTTACAGGAAAAATAAAATATTAAGTTGACATACAGAAGGTTTTATTTCCCCGGTCGGACTTCCTTGCAGCGGACGAGGTGATTGTACACAGACATCAACACCCGGCTTGAGAACATGCGAGCAGTCGAAGCACGTAGCCCTTCTGGAGCGTATGCGCAGATGATTTCCATCAACATTATGCTCCGCCCTAGAACCAGAGTACATAGACTTAACGAACAGACCGCCATCCCGTACCCTTATAGAACTAACTCCATGCCAGGAGCCATCATAAAATGCCTCAAATGCTGCAAGCGAAGAAGATATTCAGTTATACTCCCTCCGTCCTTTGAAAAGTGTACTTCCAACTTTATTGGAAAGTCAAACTTTTAAAACTTTGACCATGATTATATAAAAATGCATCAATATTTATACCATCAAATTAGTATCATTATATTTATTATGAAGTATATTTTTATTATATAATTATTTGATTTCATAATTATTGTTATATTTTTGTGTAAACTTAGTCAAAGTTTAAAATAGTTTGATTCTCCAAGAAAGTTGAAAGTACACTCTTCAAAGGACGGAGGGAGCATATACATGTATTTGATCATAGAAATGCTTAATAGAACCCCTCATTAAATGATTAATAGATAATTGACATTCTAATCACTTACGAGTTTCACTGATGGGATGGCTACAGGGACCTTTAGGTCCTCCCTTGAGCGTATCTTCAGCCATGTAGCTTAGCACCTCATGATGCGAAATTGGAGTGCCTGCAAAGCATAGTATTTTCAAAAAATGTTTGCGAAAAGAAGTCTGAATGTCTGATCAACACCATCCTAAATGGATAGCAGATGGCTGCCCGGTTGGGCCATACACGATTCTACAGCATCAAAATGTCTAATAAAGCAAAGACAAACGAGGTCTACATTCGACAATCACTTGATCACAAATTATTTTTCAATGCCCAGCATAAGTATAAACGGATTTGTACAAGCAAAATATGGATTAGTAAATCGAGTTCAATCATGCATATAGTAATGTAGAAAGAGAAAATATGCAAATCTCCAAGCACAAACAATATGGTAAATAAAATCCACATATCTCCATAAGCAATTAAGCATGCAGACACAGTTGATTTATTTGGAAGAAAAATGCAAGATCCATATTCCAGTGACAAACCAGCTTTAAATTTGTGAGAATACAAACCACGATACATTTTATTTTAGAATAAGAGATGCAGATTTATTTACTTTCTTCTGTGAAAAATGTAGATTTCACATACATATATTTGTGCCAAACTGCCAATGAATATGTGAGAAAACACGTTTTTCTTTCGCGGAAGAATGTGTGTGATTCATGCATGACTCACACAGCAAGAGCAAACAATGATGCGTTCTAGAGAGAAAAAGAAAACCCTTCATCAGCAGAAAACTCCGGATTTTATCGATCCGGTGAAACAGAAATAAGACGAGAGAATCCATACTTGGTTCGATCAAGCAGATACGGCGCAAACATGGAAAGGAGCAAGAAAGAATCGACGGAAAAAAACAGGGTATTATATCCTCGGACATACCTTTGGTGGAACGGGGGAGGAGGCGGCGATAGCTGCTGCTGCGAGCAATCTCGCGACGGTGGTGAACGTCTCCGGCGCCGGCGAGGCGGAGGCGAGCGTGCAGAAGTAGTAGCCGGTTCTTGGAGATGGGTGTGAAAGGGGGGCAAACAGGAGGGCGGCTGCGGGTGTCCGCTCCGCTGCGGCGCGGTCAGGTCAAGTAGTACTCGAGTACGTGCACGCGCTCGTCCGGGGAAGAGGCGAAGCAGCGGAAAGCCAATGGCAGCGGCGACGGGACGTGACAGACCAGCCAGCAGCAGCAGGGAGAGGAGGAAGAGAGATAGAGGGAGAGAGGCGCGATCATCGGGGTGCGGGTCGGTTCTGGTGGGTCCCTTGCATTGACTGTGTAGGCCGGAGTAGGGGTACTTGTCGTGGTAATACCTAGGGTATACCCTCATGTACCTTATATCAGAGGTTATCCCTAACATAACCACCTTTTTGAAAACATCTATAAAATAAAACGTAAACAAAAAATCTCTTCCTCTCTCTTTTCATCCGAGTAAGAAGCTACTCGGATAAGGCCAGAATCTTCCGAGTAGTTAGTTTATTCGGATGACACTACTATAAAGGCAGCCCTACTCGAACAAGGCCTTGCCGAGTAAGGCGTTACTCGGAGCAAAGCACCGCCGACCGAGCCAGCTGGTTACTCGGAAGCAAGAAAAGCCGAGCTGCACGACGCTTGGACAAGAAGAGGAAGAGCCGCCAAGACATTAAATCCATATGCGTTACCCCTACTTAAATGACTGTAAAGGGGGACGTTTCTCATTGTAATAACAGTCATCATTAACTCTGTAATTAAAACCCATTATTGGGCAGCGAAGGGACAGGGCGCACTCTATATAAGCCCATCCTTTCCACCATAGAAGGAGACCCATCGACACTTCGAGCAAGAACACCCCGGTTCATCTGGGACAGGATTAAGGTTGTTATCTCCAAGGAGAGGCCTAACATGTATAACTACTCTTTGTGTCACCATCTTTACGTACAGATCTTCATAGCTCCATCATTACCCCTATATCTATTGTTAGGTATATAACTACAACAATTGGCGCCCACCGTGGGGCTGAGCTGATCAGCAACCGTAGAGATGGGATTCCTTTCGTCTTCGTCGTCGACCCGCGGTCCTGAACTCGTCCACGGCAAGAGTTTTCTCTTCGGATCGTTAGCCTTTGTGGCCGACGAGTACGCATGGCTGGCGGATGCGCCACTCCAGACGCAGCTGTTGCCCTCAAGGGGCAGCGTACACTTTCGAGCCGATGCATCGGGGGCTCTTCGCCTCCAGTTATCAGCGCGTCCTCAGACCCAGGTTCTGTGGCCTATCCCCCACAAGAAGAAGAGGTCAGGCCTCCCACGCGTTCCCTATCGGAACAAGCCTCGCCCGATCCAGCAGGTAGCGGTCATCGATTCTGTGGAGTCAGCTCAGCAGACCATTAGCGAGCTGATCGCAAAGGAAGGTCCGACTGAATCACTTCTGCACATCTTCAACTCTGGTGACGATGATGACCTTCTGATGTCTGACCTAGAGCCAGAGGCCGAGCAAGAGGGGAGCAACGGTTCTCCTGTCACCATGGCCGAAGTTTGTATGGCTGGAACTCCACCACCTCAAGGGTCACCAACCAGAGAAGGCGGAGATCGGACTAACGAAGTAGCTCGGGAAACGAAGAGATACCACTCGGAGGAGGACGTCGGCGGACATCCGCTTTCAGGCGTCTAGAGCTTGGAGGTTCCAGTCGACGACCCTTTACTCGAGAAGAACAAGCGGCGGCAGAAACAGCAGAGCAGATGTTGCAAACCCCCATAGACACCTCGATTCTAGAGGCAGCCAGGCTAACCAATCTAGCTGAACGGCAACGTCTAACCGAATTGCAGAATACATTGGAGCATCAGGCTCGGGAGGTGGCCCGCCTCAAGCAGAGTAGAACCAGTCGGCAACTGAGGGGGAATGGCGAAAACCGATCTTTCCGAGCTCTGGATACCCCAATGGAAAATCTAATAGCAGCTACTCGGATTGCAAATTCCTTGCAGCCGAGTGGTTCAACAGCCGAAGGAATAGAGCACTTAGCATTCCTGTTACAAAAAACAGTGGAGCAGAACGCTGAATTCAGTCAATCACTACAGCGAGTTCACTCTCAGCCTCCCCTCACAGGCACCTCTCAGTCTGTTTATACTCCCCGAAGAAACAGAAATCATTCACCTCGGAACAAGGGGAATCCTCATGATGAATATCGTCATGAACAGTTCCGAAACCCAGAGTTTCAAAGAGGTGATGAGCATGCAGCTCGGAGGAGAGATCAAGACTACGCAGCTCGGAGGAGGGACCAAGAGCGGCGCCGAGTGGATCCTCAAGAGGAAAGATACCGAGATATTGAAGATGATGCTCGAAGCCATTTGGTGCAAAATCGAGTAGATCGTGCCAGGATGTACCGACAAGACCAAGTTAGTTATCCGATGGCCACAGGCCCCATCTGTTTTAGTGAGAGAATCCGGTCAACCCCGATTCCCCCTCGCTTCAGGATAGCGCAAGGAGTAGACAAGTACCGAGGTGATGCTAAGCCGCAGACATGGTTAGATGACTACAGAATAGCAGTCCAGATAGGAGGAGGTGGAGATGAGATATCCATGATGCACCTTCCCCTGATGCTGGAAGGTTCAGCTCGGACGTGGCTAAACCAGCTTCCACCAAATAGCATCTGGATATGGGAAGATCTAGTCAGAGTTTTCGTCAAAAATTTCGAAGGAACCTACAAGAGACCTGGAGGGCTAACTGAATTGCAGTTATTCACTCAAGGTCACAATGAGCCCACTCGAGAATATATTCAGAGATGGATCACATTACACAACTCGGTAGAAGGAGTCTCCGAGTTCCAAGAAATTCATGCCTTTAAGCAAGGTGTCAGGTATAAGGAGTTAAGCCTGAAGCTCGCAAGATCCCCTGACGTCACTTCGCTTGGCAGATTGATGGAAATCGCAAACAAATATGCCAATGGGGAAGAGGAAATTCGGCAGAAGACTCAGCAGTATCGAAGTGGTAACAACTCGGCCTCCAACCCCAAGCAAAAGAATGGAGGCGGGGGCGGTAAGAGAAAAGCAGAAGGAGCACCAACAGATGCCGAATTAGTAGCGGCCGCAAGCGCGGCAGGAATCCATAGCAAAAATCAGCCAAGGAAGGAGTGGCAACCTCGTCAGAAAAGGCCTTCAAATGATGATGATATCCTAAACCAGCCTTGTCCTCTTCATACCACCCAAGATGCTGAGGGAAAGACAGTTTTCCCGAAGCATACCGCCAGGCAGTGCCGACTGATCAAGAGAGCGGCACAAAATGCAAAGACCGGGCCACAGCAGGACAAGGGAAAGAAAAAGGAAGGAAGCCCAGATCTGGACAGTGAAGGTTTTCCTCGGGAAGACGGAGTTTTGGTCATTTTCGCAGGCCGGGAATCGAAGAGAATTGAAAAGTTGAGGATCAGAGAAGTTAACACTGCGGCTCCAGTCGTTCCGAGTTATATGAAGTGGACAAATGTCCCGATTACGTTTGATCAATCGGACCATCCCCCTCATATCCCTCACCCTAGAAGACACGCTCTGATAGTTGACCCATTAGTGGAAACAGGGAACGGCAATTTAAGGCTGAGGAATGTCTTGATGGATGGAGGCAGTGGCATAAATATTTTATATGCTAGTACCTTAAAAGGTATGAACATCCCGATATCTAAACTCAGTAATAGTTACTTGGAATTTCACGGAATCATTCCAGGAAAGAAAGCACTCTCGCTAGGAATGATTACTCTGAATGTAGTCTTCGGTACACCTGATAATTTTCGAAAGGAAAAGATTACCTTCGAGGTAGTCGACTTTCCAAGCGCTTATCACGCGTTACTCGGACGGCCCACTGATGCAAAATTTATGGCGATTCCGTGCTATGTTTATTTGAAGTTAAAGATGCCAGGCCCTAGCGGCGTAATTACCATATCTAGAGATTATAAACAAGCTGAAGAGTTGTTACAAAAAGGATCATTGATAGCCGACCAGCAAATGGCGGAAGTAGAGTTGGCCGAGTTGAAGAAAGCCTTCGACGCATCCGAGCTGTTGCAGCCCAAGAAATCATCTTCGTTCGAGTCAGCAGGAGAAACAAAAAAAGTGCAGATCCATCCTAACGACGAGGACAAGTTTACCAGCATCACCACTGACCTGAATACTAAATAGGAATTTGAGCTCATCAACTTCCTCCGTGAGAATTGGGACATCTTTGCATGGAAGCCATCTGACATGCCCGGAGTCCCAAGGGAGTTGGCTGAGCACAAATTGCGGGTTGACCCGAAAGCAAGACCAGTGAAAGAGTCCCTTAGACGATTTTCTTCAGAAAAGAGAAAAGCCATCGGACAAGAAATAGCAAGGTTACTAGCAGCTGGATTCATCAAGGAAATCTTCCACTCAGAGTGGTTAGCAAATCCTGTGATGGTTCCAAAGAAAGATAAATCTTGGAGAACTTGCGTTGATTTCCGTCATCTCAACAAAGTTTGTCCAAAAGAACACTTCCCCCTTCCTCGCATCGATCAGATTGTGGATTCCACATCTGGGTGTGAAAGACTATGTTTCCTCGATGCATACTCGGGTTATCATCAAATCCGATTATATGAACGAGACGAAATATTAACCGCGTTTATAACTCCTTTTGGCTGTTTCTGCTACGTCACTATGCCATTCGGACTTAAAAATGCAGGGGCAACATATCAGCGTATGATGCAGAATTGCTTGATCTGGCAGATCGGGAGAAATGTTGAAGTGTATGTCGATGACATTGTAGTTAAGACAGCTGAGGGAAGTAATTTACTGGCCGACCTGGCCAAAACCTTTCAGAGCCTTCGGTCTTACAACATCAAATTAAATCCAGCAAAATGTGTATTTGGTGTTCCGGCGGGAAAGCTACTCGGATTCATGGTTTCTGAAAGAGGAATTGAAGCCAACCCAGAGAAGATAGCAGCAATTCAGAACATGAAGTCACCGCAAAAGCTCCGAGATGTCCAGAAACTAACAGGGTGTCTTGCAACACTCAGTCGATTCATTTCCCGACTCGGAGAAAAGGCACTCCCCCTCTATCAGCTAATGAAAAAGTCGTCAAACTTCAATTGGACCGAAGAAGCCCAGGAGGCCTTTGAAGAATTGAAAAAGCAGTTATCAACTCGGCCAGTTCTCGCAGCCCCGAAAGAAAAGGAGCCACTCTTATTGTGTATTGCAGCCACAAGCCAAGTTGTCAGCATAGCCATAGTGGTGGAAAGAGAAGAGGAAGGAAAAACACAGAAGATTCAAAGGCATGTGTATTTCATCTCCGAGGTCCTCACACCATCCAAACAACGATATCCTCATTACCAGAAGCTGGCAATGGGAATTCACCTGGCATCACAAAAGTTGGCTCACTACTTCCAAGACCACTCGGTCACTGTAGTATCAGAAGCTCCTTTGGCCGAAATAATGAATAACAGATACGCTACAGGCAGAATTGCAAAATGGGGACTAGATCTTTTACAATACGATATTCACTATCAACCCAAGAAAGCAATCAAGTCACAGGCTTTGGTAGATTTTTTGGCCGAATGGACAGAAGCACAAAGCATCCCGCAACCAATTCCTGAGCACTGGACTATGTTTTTTGACGGGTCAAAAATGTTAAATAGGGCAGGAGCAGGAGTAGTGTTGGTCTCCCCAAGAAAGGACGAAATGAGATACGTCCTTCAAATCCATTTCCCAGCATCAAACAACGAGGCCGAGTATGAGGCCCTTTTGTACGGATTACGAATGGCCATTTCACTCAGAATCAGAAGGCTGATGATTTTTGGAGACTCCGACCTGGTGATCAATCAGGTCATGAAGGAATGGGATATAAGGAGCCCAGCAATGACAACCTACTGCGTAGCAATCAGAAAACTGGAGAAAAAATTTGATGGGCTGGAGCTCCATCATATCCCAAGGGAAAAAAACCAGGCAGCAGATGACTTAGCCAAGCTAGGATCAACTCGGGGGCAAATTCCCCTAGGAGTTTATCTAGAGCACATACACGCCCCAACTGTGAAGGAAGATCCCTACTCGGATGCAGATCCAAGCATGTTGCCAGATGAGAACATCCCGGACAAAGAAGATATTCCCGCAGTTGTGGACCTTGTTTTTGACATAGAAGTAATCCCTCCCGAGTGTTCCTTGCCCATTCTGAGATACTTACAAAAGCAAGAGCTGCCAAATGATGAAGTAGAAGCGAAGCAAGTTGTGCTGAAAGCAAAATCATACTCCGTGATCAACAACGAGTTGTACAGAAACAACGTTACAAAACTTCCCCAGCGGTGCATATCGGAAGAAGAAGGTCGACTCATCTTACAAGACATACATTCCGGCGAATGCGGTCACCATGCGTCAAGTCGGACACTAGTGGCCAAGGTTTTCCGAGCAGGATTCTTCTGGCCCAATGCTCTAAAGGACGCCAAGAACATTGTTGATCACTGCAGAGGATGTCAGTTTTACGCAAATCAGCCGCACAAGCCAGCATCCGAGTTAAAGACAATACCGCTAGCATGGCCTTTTGCTACATGGGGGTTGGACATGATAGGGCCACTCAGGACAGGCACCTCAGGATTCACACATATCCTAGTAGCTGTAGATAAATTCACAAAATGGATAGAGGCAAAACCAATAAAAAGTCTAGACTCAGCTGCTGCAGTTAACTTCATCCAGGGCATTGTACACCGTTTCGGCGTTCCCCACGATATCATCACCGACAATGGGTCGAATTTCAATTCAGCCGAGTTCAAGCAGTTTTGTTGGAACATGGGTACCAGAGTAAACTTCGCCTCAGTGGCACACCCTCAATCCAATGGCCAGGTAGAGCGAGCAAATGGGTTGATCCTGAAAGGAATCAAACGACGTCTTATGCGGGAACTAAAGGAAGCAGCTGGAGCCTGGGTTGAAGAACTACCCTCAGTTTTATGGGGATTAAGAACAACTCCAAACCGATCCACTCGGGCTACCCCCTTTTTTCTGGTGTATGGTGCAGAAGCTGTCCTGCCGAGTGACCTGAAGCACAATGCTCCTCGAATAACTCAGTATACTGAAGAAGAAGCCGAGACAGCTCGGCAAGATGGCATTGACCTTTTAGAAGAAGAGAGGAACTTAGCCTTAACACGCTCGGCATTTTACCAACAAGACCTTCGACGGTATCACGAGCGTCATATTCGAGCTCGCTCCTTTCAGGAAGGTGACATGGTTTTGCGTATCAAGCAAACCTCTGATCACAAGCTAGCCCCTCCCTGGGAAGGCCCTTACATTGTAACCCGAGTCTTAGGTAATGGAGCCTATCGGCTATATGATGTATCGAATAATAGAGACGAACCACATGCATGGAATGCCCAATTGTTACGGCGCTTCTATGCATGAGATCCTTATCAATCAATTCAATAAAGAGATTCTGCCTTCATCAATTCCATTCTTATTTTCAAGCTTTCTTCCGAATTGTACGCAGCTCGGACCAAAAGCTTACGCTGACTTTTCGCTAAAAATCTTGAAAACCCGAGACGAAGAAGAAAAACGATGATTTCAGAAACATAGTTCTATATCCTTGCAGATAACTGGCTATAGCAAGCCACCTGACAAGTTCTTCCGAAACTTGGGGGCTACTTAACGTTACGAAAAATCTAAGTTTTTCGTCCGAGCTGTACGCAGCTCGGACGAAAGCTTAAGAAAAACTTAACTAAGTTGCCCAACAAGCTCTTCCGAAACTTGGGGGCTACTTAATGTTACGAAAATTTAAGTTATTTGTCCGAGCTGTACGCAGCCCCGACGAAAGCTTAAGAAAAAACTTAACTAAGTTGCCCAACAAGTTCTTCCGAAACTTGGGGGCTACTTAACGTTACGAAAAATCTAAGTTATTTGTCCGAGCTGTACGCAGCTCGGACGAAAGCTTAAGAAAAAACTTAACTAAGTTGCCCAACAAGTTCTTCCGAAACTTGGGGGGCTACTTAACGTTACGAAAATCTAAGTTTTTCGTCCGAGCTGTGCGCAGCTCGGACGAAAGCTTAAGCAAAACTTAACTAAGTTGCCCAACAAGTTCTTCCGAAACTTGGGGGCTACTTAACGTTACGAAAATCCAAGTTTTTCGTTCGAACTGTACGCAGCCAGGACGAAAGCTTAAGAAAAAAACTTAACTAAGTTGCCCAACAAGTTCTTCCGAAACTTGGGGGCTACTTAACGTTACGAAAAATCTAAGTTTTTCGTCCGAGCTGTACGCAGCTCGGACGAAAGCTTAAGAAAAACTTAACTAAGTTGCCCAACAAGTTCTTCCGAAACTTGGGGGCTACTTAATGTTACGAAAATCCAAGTTTTTCGTTCGAACTGTACACATCTCGGATGAAAGCTTAAGAAAAAACTTAACTAAGTTGCCCAACAAGTTCTTCCGAAACTTGGGGGCTACTTAACGTTACGAAAAATCTAAGTTTTTCGTCCGAGCTATACGCAGCTCGGACGAGAGCCTAAGCAAAAACTTAACTAAGTTGCCCAACAAGTTCTTCCGAAACCTGGGGGCTACTTAACGTTATGACAAAACTCAAGTTCCTTATTCGAACTGTACACAACTCGAATGAAAGCTTAAGAAAAAACTTAACTAAGTTGCCCAACAAGTTCTTCCGAAACTTGGGGGCTACTTAACGTTACGAAAAATCTAAGTTTTTCGTCCGAGCTATACGCAGCTTGGACGAGAGCCTAAGCAAAAACTTAACTAAGTTGCCCAACAAGTTCTTCCGAAACTTGGGGGCTACTTAACGTTATGAAAAAACTTAAGTTCCTTATCCGAACTGTACACAGCTCGGATGAAAGCTTAAGCCGCATTTTTCTAAGTTGCTCAACAAGTATTTCAAAAACCAGAAAGAAAGGAGGAACAATGATTTCAGAAACATAGTTCTATAACCTTGCAGACAACTGGTTATAGAAAAACAAATCAACACCTCAGGGTCAGGCCTTCTTAATAAAGGGAGGTAGTTTTAGAGGAAAATTGTGCACCAAGGGCACAACAATAAGACATAAACTATTTATTACAAAACCACTCGGCATTCCGAGGCAAATTCAATTGTTTTTCCCTTAACATGATCAGGCATCACTAGCCTCATCAGATTCACTGGTAACCCCAGTAGACTCCACGAAGAAATCAAGATCTGGCATCTTCGCAATACGACTTGCAGTCTCAGCATAACGGGACAAGAAGGTCGTGCAGCTCGGACCATGCCCTGGGTCACCATCTCCGACTCGTTTCAAATTATGGATTTTCTCTGAAAAATGAGCTTTAGTCAGAGCCAGAGCATAATTCGCGCCACTCCGAGCTGAAGACCTTTTCCAACGAGCAATTTGTTGTGGAGCCGCTTGAAGTAGAGGAACAACTGTATCCTAATGAACACGATTCTCCTCAGTAGGCGAAATGTAATTCTTCAAACCCAAGGTGGCACCCATGGTTTCTTCGGCATACTTCTTTGCACTCGCACACCTCATGGTCAGAAGGCCCTTGGACAAGGAAAATTCCGTCGTCTTGGGAGTGTAATTGTCCTTCTTCATGATTTCGGCAAACTCGGCCATACGCGCATGTTCTGCCTCAGGATTGGTGGAATAAACTGCAAAAACATAATGACTATAAAATCAAACTAGATGATTTAGCAACAACAGGTCGGACGCACGATGCAAGGAAAATAACTTACTGGATAGCATCTCGCTAAACGAAGCAAATCTCCCGGCACAGTATTCTTCAGCTTTTTTGACAGATTCCCGAGTTGCCGCCAGCTCAGCTTCATGGTTCTCTTCGTCTTTAGAGCGCAGCTCGGACAGTTTCTGCAGGTCGGATTGAAGCTGGGAGATAATGGCCTCTTTCTCTTCAAGAGTTTTCTTCTGGCTGGCCACTTGGTTCTCCAAAGCTTTCTTCTCCTTCGCACGTTTCTCAGTTTGCTCAATCTCCTTTTTCATCTTACTGACAAATTCATCATTTTCTTTCACCTTCGCATCAAATGCTTTCTTCGCAGCCTCTGCAGATTGAGCTGTTAGAAACATCACAAGGCGAACAATTTGGAGATTCCCGAGCTCTTAGAAGCATAGCCTTACCATTATCCTCAGCGTGCTTTTTCTTCAAAATTTCATGTTCTCCTTGCAGTTTCACAAAATCAGTTCCAAGTTTGCAAGCCTCCTGGCACAGGAAAAATCAGCCAACATTCTCTACAACATAAGACTCCGAGCAACTTCAAGAAGTTACTCGGAGCCTTGGGGGCTACACCCAGTGGGTGCACTAAGAAGTGCCCCCACTGGACGATTATCAAGCCGACAGCATCTACAACACAAGACTCCGAGCAACGTCAAGAAGTTACTCGGAGCCTTGGGGGCTACACCCACTGGTTGCATTAAGTAATGCCCCCACGGGAAGTCTATCAAAAAGCAACTCGGAAATCGAATCCACACACCCAGTGGATACAAGGCTTTCATAAGCACTTACATGCAACTTGGTCTTCATCATCCCAGCGTCGGAAGCTAACTCATGTAACCGCAGCTCAATTTCCGAGGCCTTCGTCAGAGACTCCTTCAATTCATCTACTACGGTACCCTCAATCGAGGTATCAACCAAGACAGAAGTAGGAGGAGGCCGAATTTCGCCTGAGGTCGCAACAGAAACAGTAGGATTCTTTCCAGCGTTCGTCACCTCCGAGGTAGCAGGAGGAACAGGCGTGTCTTTGGCATTCACCCCTGAGGTGACAGGTTGAACTAGCATAGGAGCAATAACCTCCTGATTAGCAGAAGCTTCCGGAGCAGTTGGGGCACTGGAAGCAGGGAAGGTTGCCATATTCGCAGTAAGGATCGG
Source organism: Bromus sterilis (assembly GCA_950022295.1). NCBI lineage: Eukaryota > Viridiplantae > Streptophyta > Magnoliopsida > Poales > Poaceae > Bromus > Bromus sterilis. The sequence goes on from OX465600.1 coordinate 33,330,307, forward strand.
TTCTACATCAGGGCCAACATCCATATCTAATAAAAACAAAACTTTTAAGCAAGATCCCGGAGCAAGGATAAAATCTAGAGCCTAAGAACGAATACTCACCATCAACTGGAATTTGCTCCGGAACAGAATCCAGCACCTGGAAATCAGTCACAACACAGTTACTGACGTCTTCATAAGCTGTAGCATCATGAGTCTCAACACCAGGGAGCGACTCGGATCCACTCGGACGAACACTGCAATATGAGAAAAGTTTAGATCTGCAACAAACACCAAAGAAGGAAAAATAAAAGCTGTCGGATATTACTTCCGAGCTGTTTTAAGAGCTCGTCGCGGGGGAGCAACAGCGGCGGGAGCAGCTTGACAAGATCCTGACCCGGAAGACTTCCTGGGAATCTCGGCGGCATCCGTCGAAGCATTAGCCTTTCTCCCGCCAAGGGTGGAAAGCGTTTTCCGCTGTTTCATGGGAGCCACTCTCCCATGACTCGGGCTTAGAGCGGTGGCCTTGCCACTACCTTCCCCCTTACTCGGAGATATGGGACATTTCGTCCCCCGAGCAGATCCTTCCCGAGCTGCCTCACGGTCGTGATTACCCTTGGAGCGCCGCTCAGCAGTTGGGCGAGGAGGTACCACATCGGACTCCGTCTCCTCGCCCTCCTCAACCCCGAGTCCCGCGTCGTTGTTGCTATCCTCGTCTTCTTCGACAGGGTGCTGTGGCGCTAGAGGAATCGGAGATGGAGCGATGTTCGTCTGAAAAATAGTCAAAATAACCAGATTAAAACTCAAGATTTATCACAACACTCAAAAGACTAGTCGGTTCAAAGAAAATCACCAGAGAGGGAGGATGACTAATATCAAGAGGCCTAACTCGGCCAGACATCTGCGCACCATGAGTCACGCTGGTGATGATCTTCATGAGTTGTTCAAACTCCTTCTGAGACATGGCCGAGTTGTTATAACGGGTGTTATCCTCGATCCCCGTGTACTCCCACATCCTCCTAGCTCGGGCTTGCAAGGGCTGAATTCTCCGACTAACGAAAAGAGCAATCAGATCCATGGCGTCTAGCCCTGTTTTCTTCATCCTCACCACTTCCCTCATTAAGGGTAAAACACGTTGTTTCTCGGAAGCAACCAACCGAGGATTCCAGCCTCGAGAGTCGGACAGCCTGACATCCGAATAAGGAGGCAGCGTCCGAGTACCAGAGGTGGTATCTACCTTACAGTAGAACCAACTATTTTGCCAGTTCTTCACAGAGTCGGGCAAACTGGAGGGAAAATACTGGATACCCTGCCTTTTCGCCAAAAACAGCCCCCCACAAAGATGATTTATCTCTGCTTCCCCAGAGTTCTTTATCTTTTGGGGCTTTATGGTGTAGATGGTGCGTAAAAGGTTCCAATGGGGATCTATCCCAAGAAAGCCCTCACAAAGAGAGAAGAAGCTAGACAAAAGAGTGATGGAATTGGGAACGATATGATGCAGCTGAGATCCGGTGAAAGCAAGGAAATCAAGAAGGAAAGGGTGAGGCGGAAGAGAGAATCCCCTATCCACATGATAAAGAAGAAGAACTCGCTCATCCTCTCTAGGGTGAGGTTCAACCTCACCTGGGCCAGGAAGGCGACATCCATGGCGAGGGATTAGCCCCTCGTCTTGATAGCGCCGGATGAGCTCCGTCGTGACAACGGAAGGTAGCCATTCCCCCGCAGACATGATGCCAGGGGACGCGCAGCAGGGAGCCCCGCCGGTATGAAGAGCGCCTGGAAGATCACCGACGGGAGAAGAAACCCTCGATCTAGAAGGTCACCGGTGGAAAAGAGGAAGGAGCAAGCGCTGTTCTAAGAAGAAGGAGAGAAAGAGGAAGTTGTATTTATAGATGCAAGGGGGAAGCTCACACAGTTATCAAGGCACTCAATGAGGGCGCCCGTTACGGTCCCCCAAATCCAGCCTCCTTAAAAGGCGCGCAGTTAATGATAAAATAACTGACTGTCGCGGAAATCGAGGAACCGCTCTGACAGAAAAGATCCCCTGACAGAAAAAAGATTCGCTCCCATCGAAAAGCAGCCCGGGAGCAAGACATACAGGAGATTTCTCCAAGTCCGCACGACTCGGAAGTAAAAAACCCTCAAACGATTTCTCCGAGTAAAAACCCTAACTCGGAAGAAAGTTAAACAAATAACTTTTTCCGAACAAACCATGACTCGGACAAGGGTGTCATTTTTCTGATTCATTCCGAATAAGTCATCACTCGGAAAAGATCATTAAAAACGATCCGAGTAAGTCATCATTCGAAGCAGCTAAGACGAGCAATTACTCTCGGAAAAATCCCGAACTAGCTTCGGCAAGCATTACAAAGGAACTTCCGAATAACTGATTCGCTGATAATCTGTCTCTGACGTAGATTGCCAGATTACTAGCATGATCTGGTGTGAGGGGTAAAGAATTGATATCCCATGGGATATGGTTTAAAGCTCGTCAGCTAATGCTTTAAATATCAAACTTTACATATTTGGTTACATATGGGGTTTAAGGCCTTTTTACCCCAAGACACGCCTTCCGAGGCCTCAGTCTACCTCTTCCGAGAGACGCTTGAGTGTCGCCAAATCTCTCCAAGAACAACTCACCCTACTCATAACCGAGGGGACAGTGTAAACATTGATAAAGTCCTTCCGGGCCTCTTATCGAATTTAATCTCCACACACCTCATGAATTCACGAGCACCCAGAAGCACTTGGAGAACCAATTAGTGCATTAAGGGCATGTTTGGGACTACTCCACTTCACAAAAATTAGCTTCACTCCACTAAATTCATTTTGGAGCAGCTTTATGTAGGAGTTATAGATTTATCAAAGATTTTTTTATCATGTTTGGCTTGCAACTAGCTCCAGCTTTAAGAATGAAATTTTTGGTTGAAAAAATCTATTTGATTGGTTGATGAAGGGGTATCCACTTACTGGTGGTAGTGGTGGGTAATTTCCCCCCAACTCCAGCTTCTAGATTTTATCTGAAGCACCCTTTAGGAAGCTTCACAAAAAACTGAGAGTTATACCTCAGATTCTAGTTTATTTGCGGAGCAGCATATCATGAAGTTACCCCGTTTGGCTTGCGTTTTTTGGAGCGGAGCTAAAATTTAGAAAGCGGAGCAGTCCCAAACAGACTCTAAGATAACAAGTAATTTGGGATGGAGGAAGTACATATTTAAAAAAATACGGGCTATTTAGACGGTGTGGTGAATTAACTCATATTTTTTATAATTTATAATAAAAGTCATCTAATTTGAAACGGACAAAGTACTAGCTAGTACTCATGCAATAGCTGCTTCCTTTCTGATTTGTTCAACCCCACACCAGACGCATGCACTCACTACACGTGTCGTGCGAGTGCGTGCATCTCCTAACCTACGTACTTTTCTTCAAGCCCGCATTTTCCATGCATGCGTACGATACTCCTCCTAGCTAGCTAGCTATAGTACATATGCATGCATCAACATAGCTGCTAGATGTTCATCAATCAAGCATCGCTTTCTAATTCAATTTCTCCATCTACTCTCATCCGTAACCAATCAACTGATCTACCTAATCTTTCTTGCACGCGCAACTCAACTCGGCTACTTCTTTCTAGGATCGAAGACCTCATCGCTCGTCTTCAACCTACGAGCCCGCACTCCTTCCCGCTCGTGTGCTCGCCCTCACCGTCCATCATCAATCGCAAAGTCCTCCATCCTTCACCACGCTCATACTGCCCCTAGTTGTCGCCGGTCAAGCCCCGAAGGATAAACCTAGGTGCCAAGATCAGGTGGGAAAGATATATGAACTATATATGAACTGGGCGTGCATGCTCACCAACGAACCATGCAGATCCACTACTCACTTAACAACCACATCGTCCTCTACGATGTAGCATTGTCCCCGGGATGGGCAAGGTCATCCAACTCCACCTCCATACGGGCCACACCCATTGGACACTTGTGCATGTATTCTCACCCATGACGGAGATCCACAAGTCACTCAACAAACACAAACATCCTCTACGGCGTTTGCACACTCAAAGAGGTCATCATGCATGCTCCACCTCATATAGTTCGCACCATTGGGCAAGATATACAATCCATACAGCGACCCGCCTATGACCAACTTCTGATCTCGTCTAGCCAAGCGACCCTACGCCATTACACACTAATTAGGATGGCAAACCGCTACGAAAGAAGGTTGAACCACCACCCTCCCCTCATGCTTCTACCTTCGCTCCCATGACCCATCGCATGGCCCCTTCGGTGGGAGAGGAACAAACAAACGGTACGCGCCTACAATCCTCACCTCATCGTGATCCAAAAAAAATTGTCCAATGCATGTCGTGGTGTAGACGTGAGCTTGTATGATGGTTTGTGATTGGTAGAACGCCAGCGTCTCACCCACGACGGTAGAGACTATGATGGTTGCGGGAATTTTTTAATAATATATTTGAATGAATTTTTTGGCTAGATGGATATGAATATTTTAAAACTAATAGTGATTGAATTAACACATGAATTTAAGATAACTATCTTAATTAATATAATTAAATTTCCCATGCATGCATGCATGTTGCATATTAGGGTGGATTTTTATTATGCATAGTGGCATCTTGAGGTGGATCTTTTATCATGCATGTCGAATGATGAGTTGGCATGCTTGCATGTTGAAAGAAACTAGATGATACCCCGCGCGTTGCTGCCAGAATCAGTTGCAATATATTTTGAATGGTTGATTGCATCAAACATGAATAGTTAAATTAATAGTATATAAACTAAAGTAAAAAACACATTTTATGTATTGTATTTTATTATTGTGTAGTTAAAAATATTTATTAAATATAAGTAATGTAATATAATGAAAAAAATGCATGCATGTTGAGTGAGTTGGCATGTGTCATTATATTGATGTATGCATGAGATCAACTAATAACGAAGAACTTGTTCTCATGCATATTGTGGTGAATCTGTGATGATGTGACATGTATGCATGTTAAAAGTGATGTAATATAATAGAAGAAAAATACATGCATGTTGAGAAGGTTGCATGTGTCATTAAATGGATGTGTGCAAGAGATCAATTAATAATGAAAAAAAATCTCATGCATATTGTGGTGGGCCTTTGATGAGGTGGTATGCTTGCATGTTGAGATAGATAAGATAGTGGGGATGATCTATTATATTATTATAGATACTAGCAAAAGACCCGTGCGTTGCAACGAGTATAAATAGATATGCTTAAAACTATGGAAAAATCCATTGAAACAGTTTTTGGAAGTAGCAAAATAATTTCCTTTTGATTTGGGTAAAACAACAATGAACGTACTTAAAGTACCAAGTGGTATTTTTCAAAAACAACCTAAAAATGGTTAAGCCTCTTGTATGTGAGCATCACATGATATTTACAATTTACAAACATAATTTTCTTTTGATTTGGGCAAACCACCAATTAATGAAGTTACTCAAAGTACCAAGTGGTATTTTTGAAAAACAACCTAAAAAATGGCTAAGTCTGTTATATGCGAGCATCACATGATATTTACAATTTTTATTTTGTAGTGTGCAAATGTCGACGAACAATATTGCTACCATATATGCATGTGCTTTGCAATGAAAAGATTAGTGTTTGTGAAAGCACAATGTCACATAACACTAAATTTACTATGATTATGCGAGTTACTTCGTTCACTAAAACGTTCAACAAACCAACATCAAGTAACGCCTGATGGGAAAAAAAAGAAAGATACAAACATACATCTGCACATTTTGCTCGCTCTCTCATATTTCCTAAAAAAGCATGTTCAATATACTCCCTTATTCCTTTATGTAAGTTGTATTTATTTTGACACGATGATCAAGGCACTAAATTAAAGAAAATTTAGGATGAAATTATCCTAGGTAAATTTTCTATTAAGAATAAATAATTCAATTAGGACAAAAAAGAGAAGGGATACATGCAATCGAGAAAGAGATACTTTCCTTTTCTAGTTGGAGAGATACATGTAATCAAAAGGGATACACTTTTCTTTCTACCAGAGGGATACAAAATAATTACAAAGAATTAAAAAATAAAAACTTATATTTATTTTTGACACGATGACCAAGTTATGAAACTGTAGAGAGTATAGAACGAAATTACCCTAAGCTAATTCTTTTATTAATGGAAAATAAATAAATCAGGCCAAGAAAAAAAGAGATACATAAAATAAAAAGATATATTTCCATTTTTGTAGAAGGAGAGATAAAGGGTACTTATCTTTATTCTTGAGCGCTAAAAAATGGATTACAACAAATTTATGAAAGTGCAACTTATATTAGGAAATTTTATTAAAAAGGGCAAACTGGTCCTTCACTTAACTTGCTTGTTTGTATTCTTTTTTCAGCGGCTACGACCCAAAAAAATAGGCCCAATAAAGCCGAACGAACATGCAGCGAAAAATGTGGTCAATTTGCCTCTGTGCGCATTTTTTGACCCAGAGAAAGAGGTCCAATAAGCAGAACAAAGCGAATCGTTTTCTTTTTTCTGAAAACACTGGACTGCGGGTTGATATAGCTAAAAGAGAGGGGCTTTTTAGCAAAAATGCAAAAAACGAACTAAGAAAGCCACCTCCCTTTATTATTAGGTATTAATATACTCCATGATTTGTGCATACGGTATTTACTATTCTTTTCCTAAAAATCAGGTAAATCCAATTCATGTGCTAACTAGTCTAGGACATTTCTTTAAAAGGAGGATTATCCCGGCCTCTATGCGCATAATCATTTTATTAAGTCAAGTACTTATCAAAAAAGTATAAAGTTTAATATTTAGGGGTTGTTTGGTTTCTAGTCTAAGGACGACTAACCATCCCTCGCCCTGCTTGCATTAAACCAGCGCGGCGCTCGAGAAAACTACTTTGGCGCCTCTCATTTATACTGGTTCCTTTGCTTTACCCAACACCGACTATTTAAACGGATCTACGCAAGACTGTGAAACACATCAAACACAATCGTTCCGTTTTCTTCTCCCTTCACCTCCGTCTTGACTCCGAGCTCTAGGCTCTTGTGGGATAAAGGTCGGTTCGCCAACCGAGCAACATCGAGTGCGGACAGTAGCTCTCTTCAACAAGTCAGGCGTAGCAACGGTGCGGGTTGGGATTACGGAGAACACCTCTCTCCTCACGGGAAGGCTACGTGTCGGCTTGTATGTCATGAAGGCCACCACTTCTGGCCTCCCCCCCCCCCCCCCCCCCCGCGATATGGATCAGTGTTGGCCTAGGTCTCTCCTACCGCCTATAAATATACCTTGTAAGCCGCCGCACGGGATAGATCATCAAGTTGTAAATCCCTCGGCGTTTGTAGCACCTCCACAAATAAGGACTAGTTCGCTGGTTGACGCGCATGGTTTTTCCTTTCTTCGCGGAAGGCTTTTCCACGTTAAATCTGCGTGTCCCCTGTGTTGTTTTTCATTCTTCTTCATTGCTATTTGCGTGTCGATTTCCTAACAGGAGCCTCAGAGCTAGCAAAAAGCAAGGATGACTCATCTGGTCGCCGGCATAGTTTTAGACTAGGTTAAACTCATGTATTTCGTTCAATTTGTATGAAATGTGTCATGTTTATGTAAATTACACTGGAATCTGATGAAATTTATTTGAGATTGTAAAAATTTGGCGTATTTTGGTTAAACTATTGGTGGATGGATAAGGCTACAGTTGGATGGCCTGCTTTCGCATCAGTGTCCGTGAACGGATGCGACACCCGTTTTAGGGGTCAACATTGGAGATGCATGTCGTGGTCATGCCAAGGGGATACCCTTAAGGGACATAAACCATGGGGTACCCTTGATACACGGGGTTATGTAATGAAATAACTTAACATGATCCTGAGCAAAGAGTTAACCCAGAATGATAAAGCAGAACCATACTTCCGAGTAGCACCTAGCTCGGGATTACGCGTTACTCGGAAAGGAAGCTACCAAGTCAACTGTTAGTCGGAAGGAAGGAAATCAACCACCAGGAGGAACAATGAAGCCCAAGGCGTTACCTCCCATTTAAGAGGAGTAATAGGTAGATTAATGAGTAGCCGTTTCCTCTATTTATGATAGGGCATTACTTGTAACATTAAACATCATCAATGTGCCATGACCAGCCTTTACAACTCCCATGACGCACTCTATATAAGCCATGGGAGGACATTGGGCTAGGGGGGACTCTCTCTTCTTCTTCCTCCCCCTCACTCTTTCTCTCTCACGGGACCTTATCCCATGTAATACCATGTTCTTCGTGTTCTTACACATATAAAGGAAACCCTCCGGGGAACGAGACATAGGGGTTTTATCTCCTCCGCGAGAGTTCCGAACTCGATAAAACCACCTGCGTCCACCCGTTTGCATCTCGATAGATCATGCTCCGTTCATACCCCCTCTCTATTGTCAGGATTATATCCCCGACAGTTGGCGCCCACCGTGGGGCTGGCGTCTATCGAGCCATGGTGCAAATGGTCTTCCTCAACCTTCGGAGGCAGATTGATTTCTACGGGTGTCCTCCATTTGGGTTCCCTCGACTTCATCGCCGAAAACTCTGCGTTGCGCACCTTGATGCGTCGTTCGTCGGGATCACGCAGCTAAGTACATGCAAACTCAAGTTGTAAATATTTTTGGTCTTACCGTGTATACGAACAACATACATGCAAGATCGGTGCTGACGACAACACCGACAAACACAAAGCTTCATCGTCGCTGCGTTGGTTCGACTGCCGTCGGTGAAAAGCTAGCAAATAAGTATCATGATGGATGAGTAATACCAATCATAGCAAAGCCACCATGGAAACCTGATGGATGAGCGGTGCCTCTTTCGACCCCACGCCTGTCAGATGATTGCGGCCTGAGCAAAGGCAGACGCGATTGCTTCGACATCTCCCGCGAGCTCGAGTTCATGGAGAGCGCGAAGCCGACATCCACTGCCAAGAAGAGTGGCCTCCATGAACTCATTAAGCGGCAATTAATGATTTCCTATTCTGGTTACCTTTTTAATTGATGGCATACCATTCGGTTTTCATTCTGGTTAATTTGTGCATGCATACATTGATAGTCATTTAATATTTAATTTATACTCTACATACTTGGATGGGGGGCATCTGCCTGCTCCGGCCTGGGACGTACCGACCAGCTCCCAACCACGTTTATACTTGGACTCAGCGTCTGAGTCCCGCCATACAGCGTCAGCTCGGATTCAGCATCGTCCCCGACTCATCGTCAACTCGGCCTTGCTTCTCCAACTCGGTCGTGCTTCCCCTGCTACAGGAAGACGACTTGTGTCGTTCAAGCACAAGGGCGACTGGGCTGCACCCAGTTACTCCGATGCGGCGGCTACGTACGGCGACTCAGCTGCAGCACCGGCAGTGCCCAGCCCCAGGACAACACACGACGACTTGGCTACACCGGCAACTCAGTGCGCCGCTCGACGTACAACAACTATCACGTTGTCGTACCGCCTGCGCGCGTCGCGTTCCTCTCCTCGTTGAGCCGCCGTGCCTGTCCACGGCCGCCATGGCTCCGGCCCTGGTGGTCGCAACCCGCTCCTCGATGGAAATTTCTTCCCCTGCATTGGCCAGGTGAAACGCCTTCTCCCGTTTATTTTGCCTTGAGTCTCTCCGCGCAAGAAGTGCGTCGGTTAAATTCTCGGGCAATTAAATGCGGGCAAACTGCAGTGGTCATAGCGGACTGGGTATATTTGATTGCATGCAGCCCGCTGGAGCCATAATTGCATGTTAATAATACCGTTTTATCGTTACCACACTGCTAAAATGCAATTAATGTGTTGCCTTGGCATCCAAGTTTTTTTTGCACCGAGTAACTTGCAGGTCTGCTCAATTGCACACTTTTTACTCGGACTGGTCGCGGAGACGCACACGGCTGGCTTCGCTCTAGCGCCGCACCGTACACCTCCGGCCTCCGCTCTAGCGACCCGAACGGCCGACCTCCCTTCGCACGGATGTGCCTCGGCGGCCAGCTGCTCGCCGAGGGCCGCGCATGGATGTGCTACTCCTCAATCCACTTCCTCGACCTCGCCTTGCCAACTCGGGCCGCCGCCGCTCCTTCCCATGTCAGCTCGGAAGCGTTTCGTCGTCAAACACTGCAGCCCACTCGGACATCCTGCATATGACCTGCGATCCATTCGGACGACCACACCCAGGAATCCACGGTTACTAAGATTCGTATTAGTACATTGCTACTTCTACTGATCATCCATCAGCTTTTGTGTGCTAGTTATGTACCTACGTTCGACGAGGCCGTAACTCGGACGCGCCTACTGCACTCGCATATAACTCGGCGATCCTTTCCTAACAACTCCAACTCGGTCGCGCTAGCTCCCACGACCTGACCGTATCTCGGACGACGTCCTTGTCGCTCGCCGGCGTGCCGACCTGGCCGCAACTCGGACCGCCTTTGCACACAATTTATTCATCCGCTGGTACGAGCCTACGACTCAGGACTCATCCTGAACGCCATGACCGAGCTGTTCGCGTCCATGCGCGTCTGTACCACCGAGCTGCTCACTTCTACAACAACTCGGACAAGGGTCACTCGTCCGCACTACTCCAACTCGGCTAGCTACGCCATAATTGGACGGCGCTGCTCCGACTCGACGGCGACTCGAAGCTACGCTTTTCTTCTGCGGCGCCTCTTCCGCGATGCTTCTTCCGCGATGACTCCAACGAACAACTCCGCTTGCTGCTTCAACTCAGCTGCGATCTGGCCAACTACTCGGTCCGCTACAAAGCTAGCACAAGCTAGCACAAACGCCTGATGGATGAGCAATACAAGCCAACGTAGATTCGGTCGAGCTCCAGCCAAACTACTAAGGTATGGACTAGTACGTGGGTACTGCTATTGTTCATCCATTGGTGTCTCTGTGCTAGCTTTGCATGTACGCGTTCGACATCGTCTCCGATCTGCTCCAACTCGACGGCTTCCCGACCTGCTCCAACTTGATCTACGCCGCGCCTTCGTCATGATCCGGACGAGCTATACGCTCCTTCCACAACTCGGCCCTGCATTGACTTGACATCGACAACCCGGACTAGCTACGCTCTCATTCTGTGACCCTTCATCCTCAACAGTTCAAGCAGGACGAGCTACGCGCTCCCTCCGCAATGACCATCGCGATGATGCGAATGAGCTATGTGCTCCTCCCACACCGACCTAATGGACCCCTTCGAGGATGTTTCTTCGTCGTGTCACGGCCTCATCGACTCTGACCACATCATCAACGCGGAAAATAGCTAAGTTTCTCATACAACACATTTCCATAATTAATCTTTAGCAAGTTGGTCTCTCCCGAGCTTCAGTCGGGAACCACTTCTCGCCTTTACCCGAGTCTACCTCGGTGAAACACAAATTATTTTCCCCGTAGTTCGACCGGTCCGCCGTTAAAAGTTTAACGCACTCGGGGGCTATGCCGCACCCGGGGGCTACAACTTAGTTAGAATCACATTTAGCTTTATGGGTGGCTCTTTGCTCCACCCCAGTGGATGCGTCGCCAGTCGGCAGGTTCTTTACTTGGTTTTCTCTTATTCTTCATGAAACGCCTATACATGCTCGGTACCTAAACGCCTACTCTTCGTCCCCAACCCGGTCACAAACAGATCGTCTGGTTGGAAAGAGCAAAAGCTAATGGTCCACCGACTCTGTAAATGGCTAAACACGAGAAAACAAATAAACCAAGTGAAATATAGTATCTGCAAAGTTTGAGTTCTACACTTTATTATCTGCAAAGTTTAAAGTTCCGCGTTTTTCACTCAGCTTTCTGGGTATGAATACTATAATACTTTCATTCTCTATCTGTTTGCATTTCTTTCAGGTCAATGAAGGAAATATCTTTGGTTTCATTCCGTGCCCGCGCACAACGAGATTCCAAATTCCTTCAAGAAACAACACTCAAGAAAATGTTCCGTGTCCACGCACGATGAAACAATTTTGTATAGCTTCAGTAAGAGACTCCAACTAACTACCAATAGTTAGTCGGATCCTTGGGGGCTACACCCAGTGGGTGCACTGATCGTGCTCCCACTGGAAGGAAAATTTATCCCGAGTAGATCTTCACTCGGAAGAACAACGTACCGAGTAAGTTACCACTCGGATAGTCAACAAAATCGAGTAAGTTGTTACTCGATAATCTAAATCAAAACCGAGTAAGTCATCACTCGGAGTATTTTTTAAAGAGGCTATTTATCAAGCATGAAACAGTTTCGAACGCTATAATACTTGAGGCTAAGTGACATGCATGAATGCGGCCATATTTCAGAATACACAGCAAACGGAAAATCTTGTATTCATTAGTTGTTCGAGAAAAGTTCCGAGTAGTTAATTCGCTAGTAATCTGTCTCTGACGTAGATTGCCAGATTACTAGTATGATAAGGTGCAGGGGGTAAAGAATTGATATCCCACGCGGTATGATCTAAAGCTCATTTTATGATGCTTTAGAATATCAAACTTTGCAAATCTGGTTCATATGGAGTTTAAGGCCTTTTACTCCGAGACACGCCCTCCGGGGCCTCAGTCCACCTCTTCCGAGAGACGCTTGAGTGTCGCCAGATTTTTTCTTTAACTTGCCCGACCCATATACAAGGCAAAAGTATACAACTTTAATAAAGTTCTTCCGGGCCTCTTATTGAGTTAAACTTCATGAGCCTTATGAAAACATTATCAGAAGAAAGAATGCTCTTCTGATAATTTGATAGCTTCAGTTAAAGACTCCAACTAACTACAAGTAGTTAGTCGGAGCCTTGGGGGCTACACCCAATGGGTGCACTGATCGTGCCCCCACTTTAAGAAAAATTCCCGAGTAGATCTTCACTCGGAAGAACAATGTGCCGGGTAAGTTGTCATTCAGAAACCTTAAACGAAGCCGAATAAGTCATCACTCGGAAATCTAGAGGAAACCATGTAAGTCATCACTTGGAGTATTTTTGGAGAAACTACTTCTCAAGCATGGAGCATTCCCGAATGTTACGATACTTGGGGTTAAGTGACATGCATGAATGCAGCTGCATTCATGATACGCAGCGAATGGAAATATAAACTTGCCCGACCCGTGTACAAGGGAAAAGTATAAAACTTTAATAAAGTCCTTCCGGGCCTCTTATTGAGTTAAAACTTTGAAATCTTACGAAAATATAAACACCGACAAAAGAAAGGATGTTCTTCTGAAAATCTGGTTACTCAATCTCGAGAACCCAGAAGCACTTGGGGGCTACTGTCGTGGTCATGCCAAGGGGATACCCTTAAGGGACATAAACCATGGGGTACCCTTGATACACGGGGTTATGTAATGAAATAACTTAACATGATCCTGAGCAAAGAGTTAACCCAGAATGATAAAGCAGAACCATACTTCCGAGTAGCACCTAGCTCGGGATTACGCATTACTCGGAAAGGAAGCTACCAAGTCAACTGTTAGTCGGAAGGAAGGAAATCAACCACCAGGAGGAACAATGAAGCCCAAGGCGTTACCTCCCAGTTAAGAGCAGTAATAGGTAGATTAATGAGTAGCCGTTTCCTGTATTTATGATAGGGCATTACTTGTAACATTAAACATCATCAATGTTCCATGACCAGCCTTTACAACTCCCATGACGCACTCTATATAAGCCATGGGAGGACATTGGGCTGGGGGGGGACTCTCTCTTCTTCTTCCTCCCCCTCACTCTTTCTCTCTCACGGGACCTTATCCCATGTAATACCATGTTCTTCGTGTTCTTACACATATAAAGGAAACCCTCCGGGGAACGAGACGTAGGGGTTTTATCTCCTCCGCGAGAGTCCCGAACTCGATAAAACCACCTGCGTCCACCCGTTTGCATCTCGATAGATCATGCTCCGTTCATACCCCCTCTCTATTGTTAGGATTATATCCCCGACAATGCCCTAAACTCATATTGTATTAATGGATTGTCATCCAAACCTATTGTAGCTATCCCGTGACATCGTCTTCGAGCGCTTACAGACAAAATTCATAAGCTCCATGTCTTCCGTATGTCTTGAGTAATGACCATGTACATATCGAAGCAGGTGTCTGGAATATGACCCGCAAGAAATTGATTATATTTTTATGATAAACATAGCAAATATTTCAAATGCCCAAAGTAATGCACATATTTGAACTCAAATATGTGAAGTTATCTTATGCTCAACCACATTCAACCAAGTTCCAAATAAATTAGAGATGCTATTAGGGGATTTAGGGGTACATACATTAAAAGACACATATATTATATGCCACAATAATCTTATTAGTGGGCATCCTGATAAATAAACAACATCGTTTACCTTCCTCTTATTTATGTTTTGCCAAGTTATCCTTAATCAACATTGCTTCCTTGTGCACAAACTACATAAATACATTTATTTTTTAAAGGAACCTTGATTTCCCAAATATGAAGTGACTTTGGGATTGAACCAATGTTAATCAAATCTACATACATAGATTTTACTGAGAATACACCCGACACAAAAAGTTTCAGTGTAGTGTATGCAACTCATCAGATATGTTGACCTTCATCAACCGGGCCACAAGATGTAGGTATTCATTCCATGTTTCTTCCACTAGTGCCCGCCAAAATTAAATATTTAAGGGAACACAATTAATTATTGTGCTTATGAGCGCGTGTTTACTCTGTATAATATTATATTGCTTCGGATGCTACAAGGCTAACGGTGTCTCGGTAGTACGTAACTTTTCAAAATATTGTAGTGTTTTCGTTCCCAATAATGAATTTACATCTATTAAAATAGGCTACATTTTCCCGCATCAATCACTTCCAAAAAGGAGTCATTCAGTTGCATCGTGACATGAGCTAGGGTCTTGGAATGTAAATACTTATTACACAATAACTGTGACCACACCCGTTTCGCCTTCAATGATAGCCTATATAATCATTTACTAAGTAGACACTTGTTATTAACTTTAATGTTTTCGATTCCTAAATCCCATCCTTTGACCTACAAAGTATGTTCCACTTAGCCAGTCTATAGTTTGGTTTATTCTTGTCACGTTGCCAAAACACATGATCGGTGGAAGTTTAACTTTTTCCGTACCCCTACGGGTACTCCAAAGAAGGAACATCAACATGCTTGTAAGAACGATATTTATGAGTATTAGTCGACACCCATAAGAGATAAGTTTTTTTTTCAACAACTTAGCTTCTTTCGAAATCGATCTTCAATGCATTCCCATTCCTTGTTGGCTAATTTACGATGATAAATTGGGATTCCTAGATAGTTAAAAGGAACATATCCCTACTCAAATTCGAACAACATTTTATAATTATCTTGGACCTTGTTGGCGCGCCCAAAATAGAACAGTTCATTCTTATGAAAAATTATTCTTAAGCCAGATAGTTGTTTAAAAAGACAAAACACTAGTTTTATGTTGGATACCCCCACCATCCACAAGATGAAGAATGAGCCCACCTACATGCCCTTCCTCCTTGTCTCTACCAATGAGGTCTGATAATATATTGTAAGGCCCGATATGCGGTACTGTTCCAGATCTAGGTGTTTCCATCCAGATCCGGAGATGAAGCACATATCGGTCCCACCGCTACATATGACAATGCCATATGCCCCGGATTTCCAACATGATATCACAACATTACAGATACAAGGATACAACATCTCATACAATCGGCATACAACTGCCTTAAATACAATACATCAGCGGAAGATACATGTCTAAATACAGACTACAAGCAAATGCCTAGTGGCAAAGAGAAAAACATTGATCCCCATAACCACACGGGTCTAGGCCCTCCGCCGGGATCCTCCTAACTAGTCGTCGTCGAGTCTCCACGTCAAACGTTGATCACCATACCTGTTGTCGATCAGGAACCCTGAAAAGAGTTTGGGGTAGTATCATGAGTACAGAGGTACTCAGCATCCAACTGTAGTGGTCATCTGACCCAGCAAGGACTTCATCACTCGTCATTCTAGGACAACTAGTAGTTTACGGTAAGGAAGGGGTAAGTGGTGAGGTTGCTGCCGCACTAGCATCTGCTAAATTAAACTGCCCAGGAAAAAAAACAAGGCAACGGGCCGAAACTAGTGTTACTGGGCCGGCCCAACTCACAGCGCAGCAAAAAAAATAAAAAAAGAAAAAAAAGAAAAAAGGAGGGCGCCTCACCTTGGGCCTGGCCCAGGCCGGCTGTGGGCAGCAGATGGGCCGCTGGGGCGCGCGAGGCCCACGTGGGCAGCAGCGGTTGGGGCGAGGGTCACGGGACGCTTGTCCCGGGCGCTCCCGACCGGCGGCGGCGCCGTCTTTGCCTCTCCGGCGAGGCGGCAGGAGGCTGCAGGGGGCGGCGCGGTTGGAGGGGAACCACAGACTGGGCGGATCCGGTGCAAGGCGACGCGGATCGGGACGTTGGGGACGCCGACACGGGTCCTGGCGGCGGAGCTCGATCTGGTGGCCGATCCCGTCGGCCATGGCGCGGCTTCAGAGTTGGGTTCGCCGCGGTTGCGTCCTGCATGGAGAGGAGGAGGGTGAGAGGAGGAAAGGAGCACGGGAGGAGAAGGGAGAGAGGGAGGAGCGGCGGCCTGCTGGGCTCGCCGGAGTGCGGCCTGCCCACGGCGTGGAGGCGGCTCGGGGAGAGGAGAGAGGAGCACGGGTTGGAGGCTGGGTGGATCTGGGCCGTTGGATCGGGCGATCCGACGGTCCAGATCGCAGGGAGCTAGGATTTTTGGGCAAAAAAGGCTAAAATGCGAAAATTGGGCTATTGTGAGGGGGGGGGTGGCTGCAATTTTCTGGCTAAGGAAACCCTAGAAAGGGGTGGGAGTGTGGTAGTCTTTATATAGCCCAGGTGGCTGGCAGTTTGCAAAAACATCCCCGGTTATTCTCTCGCGCGCGCGGTGTTTACGTTTCTGATCGCCGGGGGTCTGCAAGACCTCCGATTCGGGTAAAACATCGAACCGCGCGATCAGCGCGTCGAGCCGACGGTGTTCACCTCGCGCTGGAACCGTTTCGAGAACACTTTCTGGCGCGCTATAAAAATAACTCGTTTAATTATTAAACGGGGGTTTTCGTTCCGTTGGCTACGGCTGGTCTCGTGCGATTTTTGCGACGGTGATCGGGTGAAACCCGGTGTCGAAAGGTCGAGTGTCAGGGTGGCAAAGGTCGGTCTCCATCCGGTACGAGATAAGAGGGGGACAAATAATCGTTGATCGATAAATCGGGGATGCAAACACCGCAAACAAATCAGATAATCAAACAATTCTCACCGAAAACAAAATTTTTATTTTTTGTGAAATCTGGGCTGTTGATACGTCCAAAACGTATCGATAATTTCTGCTTGCTCCATGCATGTTTTGTGTGATATTGCTATGATCTAGATACACTTTCATACATTTTTGATCATATTTGGACTAACCTATTAACTCAGTGCACCCCAGTGCCAGTTCCTGTTTTCTGCTGTATTTCTATTTCAGTTTTCCCCCATATAAAAAGTGACAGCAAAATTCAGGAAAATTCAGATAAAAAAATCAGCGTGACGGAAGCTTCGAGAAAAGCCCGGGAGGGGCCAGAGGGGGGCCAGGGGGGGCCAGGCGTCCACCCGGCGCGGCCCCACCCCTGGCCGCGCCAGGGGGGCGCCTGGTCCACCTCTGGCTGCCCCCCTTCGCCTATTTATCCCCCGTCACGGGAAAACTCCAGAAGAGGAACCCTATTCCGCGAACTCGCCTCTGTTCCGCCGCCGCCGCGCTTCCAAGATCGTGAGCACCAGAAGACCTCTTCCCGGCACCCTGCCGGAGGGAGGATTGACCTCCGGGAGTCTCCTCTCCACCATGGATGCTCCCCGGATGTCTCGTGAGTAGTTTTCCTTGGACCATGGGTCCGTGATCAGTAGCTATGTGATGTTCTCCTCTCCTCTTTGATCTTCATTGTTTAGACCTCGTGAGCTGCCCTACATGATCGAGGCACCTTTTTAATATTTCTGCTATTGCTATGTTGACTTTGATCGGATCTGATGGATTATGAGATTATGTTCAGATTGTCATAGAGTAATATATTTTGTTTTTATCTCTTATATTTTTGTTCCTAAGTAATTCTTGCATGCTCTCCGTTGTTGTTTATTGATTTGGCCAAGTAGTAGGTAGTGACTCCAAGAGGGAGCGTTGTGCTAGATTGTGGGTTCATGCCTCCCCGATGACATGCTTGAGTGACATAAACATGAGTCTAGGGGATGTGTTGTTGCCACAAGGGGGAAAACAACGGTGCTTGTAACCGCGGTTACAAGGATTGTTTACTTTACGCAAAGTTCTTTTTAATGCAGTTGTCTGTTGCTTTGGGTTTACACTTTGGGTGGGGCTCGCAACTTAATACCAGCGAGATGTTCTGGATAGATATCTCAAGATGGATGATTAGTAGTAGATGCAGATGGATTTCGGTCTACTTACTTTGGCGTACTACCCGTGCTTTTGAACCTCTTCCTTTCTTTTGTAGCATAGTTAGCATTGCGGTGCGTTCTTAATCCTGTCAATTGTCTTTCTGTAATTTGTTTACCTCGCATAGCATTTTTATCGTCTTTTGGGAGAGAGACATCACTAGCGAACATCACGTATCCCGGTCCATATCCTTATTATTGTTTCCAAGCTATATTTACTTTTCTGCATTTACTTTTAAGTTGCTATCATTATCCCCTTGCGTTTTATCATTTGTGAACAACAAGACCGGAGAGATTGACAACCTCTCTGAACTTCGTTGGAAGCAAAGTTATCTGTGTCTGTGTGCAGGTCCGCGTCAGTTGCGCCGCTGACACCTACTTATCATCTCTGGAGTCCTACTGGAGACAAACCTTGGTATCTTTACCGAGGGAAACTTGATGCTGTACCGCATCATGCCTTACACTTGGGGCCTACCAAAGAAGGGCGAGAAGCCGTTATCAGCTGTTACAATACAACAACACCAACAAGGGATCTCGTCCCGAGATCCAGGACGATCCGGGGGAGAGGGGGAAGAGAAAAGAGACACGACGTTCTTCAACACCACCAACAAGGGACTCAGCTCCCTGTCGACGTCGAACTTCTGTCGAGATAAATTTCCGCAGAGAAACGGCAACGTCGGAAAACGAAACCATCAGTGTCAAGAGGAAGAACGACAATTCAGAGCGACGATCAAGGGAAGCATTCTCACTGGAATTGTGAAGATATTGGGCAAGAGGACTGAAGTCAACAGATGACCAAGATGTTTAACCAGAACCGGGAGAACTAAAGGTACTACAGGATTTCCCAAACCTGAGATCGGAATCAAGACAATACGCTGCAAGCAAGGCATTGTAACGATTTCGATACTTAACTTACTCGAGATCCTAAAGTTTTGAAGGGGACAAGACGAGATCAAAACACTTACGGCACTTGTCCTGACCAGATCAAAGGTAAGGAGTAAAAAGAATTCTACTCTCCGATAACTAACTTAGTAACTACAAAATAGTTTTTATCTAGACTCGACTTCGGCCAGAAAAGGGATCCTACGGTCGGTAAGGCTCTGATACCAAGTTGTAAGGCCCGATATGCGGTACTGTTCCAGATGTAGGTGTTTCCATCCAGATCCGGGGACGAAGCACATATCGGTCCCACCGCGACATATGACAATGCCATATGCCCCGGATTTCCAACATGATATCACAACATTACAGATACAAGGATACAACATCTCATACAATCGGCATACAACTGCCTTAAATACAATACATCAGCGAAAGATACATGTCTGAATACAGACTACAAGCAAATGCCTAGTGGCAAAGAGAAAAACATCGATCCCCATAACCACACGGGTCTAGGCCCTCCGCCGGGATCCGCCTAACTAGTCGTCGTCGAGTCTCCACGTGAAACGTTGATCACCATACCTGTTGTCGATCAGGAACCCTGAAAAGAGTTTGGGGTAGTATCATGACTACAGAGGTACTCAGCATCCAACTGTAGTGGTCATCTGACCCAGCAAGGACTTCATCACTCGTCATTCTAGGACAACTAGTAGTTTACGGTAAGGTAGGGGTAAGTGGTGAGGTTGCTTCCGCACTAGCATTCATGAAGCGGCTAATGATCTAGAGAGTAAGATAAGAAGCCAAGCATTCGATGAGGAATCGCCTCCAACAAGTCTCGCTATCAACTACTTACGCAAGCATAACACCTATCCTATCCTTGTCCTCCTCTTCGCATCCCGACGAAGAAGAAGCAGTCAAGGCACACACACACGTTGATCAAGTTATATTAAGGTTATCTCAGTTGTTGTTGTCTATGAACAAGGAGTAGATCTCAAGTCGTCCATAACCGTGGACACGGCTTCTCGAAAAGATTTAACCCTACAGGGGTGTACCAACTGCCCATTACAAGGCTTCGCACGCACACCCATCTCTCTCAGTTGCTACCCATCACAGGCAACCATTTTATGATTTAGTTCCAAGAGATCCGAAACGACAGGTCCCTCTAGCTAACAACGAACAAATCCGGGTGGCCCCTGGTGAGTCGACATCCAGCTCAGGAGCCGGCCGCGCTCTCGATCTGGTCTCTACCGTCTGTCGCAGGTTTGGATAGCCGGTTAATCACACATGAGAAACCGGGTCCTCAGCCGGACAAGGTGGGCCAGCAAGGGAATTATGTCCTCACTGGTCCGGGTTGGTTTGAAAACTATTGGCGGCCGACCAGCACACACACGGTTTCAAATGGTAAATCAGCTTGGGCCACCACTGGAAATGTTTGAAGATAGGTAGGTAAGAAAAGGGGACCCCATAAAATCCCACACGCGGTTAGGCACGCTCAGTCTTAAAACCAATACCCGGAACTCGGATCCTAGGTGACTCAAATGGAACAAAGCGTCGGGGCGGGATAGCCTAGACCTTCCATCCTTCGTCGAATATAGTCAACATTATAATAATCATATCATCAACAACAATATAATAATGTGATAGCCCAAACCAAGGAGTAACAGGGTAACATGGTAGCATCCTAAGCATGCATACTAAGCAGGGGCTGAGCAACGAGCAATAGTAACATAGCAGTACATGGTTTGCTGGGAGGGGACATGGTTGTATGGGTTTGAAAGAGGTTGTAAACATGTGGTAGGATCAAACATCCAACCTAACCTAGACTAGCATGCAAACCGCTGGTTGAAATAGAATGGATCATAAGTAATGTATAGTCCTTGCCTGTTGATAAGTCGGGTTCCGAAGGTGTAGTTGATCGCAAGCTCGCATCGTCTCCGAGAGGTACCCGCGGAAGCACACAAGACGATAAACACTGGAAGCAATCAACGAGCAAGCATCTATTACTACGAAGCAAACACGAGCAAGCATCAACAAGAAGGCAACACGAGACGTCGCACCTACAGTCGAGAGCGGTTACTAACAGGTTAAGTGGAGTACTCGTCACACACGACGATACCGCACGTTTACGATGATTCAAGTTGTTTAGCTACAGGCAGGGGCGGAGCCCATTAGGCCCACCCTGTAGCACGGGCTACAGGGTCACAAAAAAGTTAGTGCTAATTATCAATTATCTAGCCCAAGGCATCAGGGTGGGCTGAGAGAAGTGCTACAGGGCCCATATACATTCACGTTTCATTGGACTGCTAAGTGCTTAAACCTGCGCACGAGTGAGAGGGGGAGCCAGCAGCGCTGTAAAAAAATCGATCGACGATTCCCTGGTACTCGTACATACGATCGATCGAATCGTGGCCTCCTCTTCTGATCGCCTCCTGACTCCTGAGTACTCCCGAACAGAACAGCCCCTCCCAACATAAAAAAAAACCTCCTGATCCATCCACGAACAGAAACAGCCAACGAGCGGCGGCGAGCCGGCGAACTGGCGCAGCGATCCGAGCTGGAGCGGCTGCCGACTGGGGCGCTACACGGCTGTCGGGCTGCAGACGGGGACGACATCGGCAATTAGCTAGGTTTTAACCGGTAATCTATTCAAATCAAGCACAGTAATTTACTAATTAAGTTGCATGCAGATAGTATAGATTAGCTAGTACGAGTATTTTTCATCTCTCACTTTGTATGTTTATTTGTTAAATGCAGATAGTATGGACAAGTTTCTTCTCAAAAGAAAAGCACCTGCACAAGATGTTCCAGAAGATATGAATTGGGAGGAGGAGATTCAGCATGATCCAGGCAAGCGAAAATTGATAGAAGATTATCATCCTAAATTGATCTAGTAAAAAGAAAGTACTTGCTTAATGGACCTTGTCAGCCAAGAAATATAGATTTTCCATATTCAAGCTTTGGGGCTAAGAAGAGAAGATTCAATCCGAAATGGTTTGATGATTATGGGAGTTGGCTTGAATACAATAAAGAGACGAAAAAGGCATATTGCTTTTGTTGTTTCTTATTTAGGGACTGTTGCCACAAGAAAGAAGCTGGGTATGAGGCATTTGTTTTGAATGGTTGGAATACCTGGAGCGTTCCAGCAAGGTTAAAAGATCATGTTGGCGAGCCAGGTAGTGTTCATGATCAAGCAATGAAAAAATGTATTGCCTTACTGAAAAGAGAAGAACACATGTATGTTGCTATCCAGGTTCAAAGTGAAGCTTCTAAAGTTGCATATTTTATTCGGCTAAATGCCTCAATTGACACAGCTAGAATATTGTTGAAGCAAGGCTTGCCTTTTCGAGGTCATGATGAGTAAAAGAACTCGCACAATAAAGGGAGTTTTTTGGAGGTTCGTGGCTTCTTAGCTGAGCATGATCCAGCTGTTGGAAAGGCTACGGGAAAAGATGCTGCAAAGAATGCTCTTATGGTTGCTCCCGAAGTCCAGAAAGATATTGGTGAAGGTTTTGCGCATGTGATAGTGCAATCTATTCTCAAAGAAGTTCACAATAATGTGTTTTGTTTGCTTGTTGATGAGTCTAGAGATGTCTCTGGCAAAGAACAAATGGTTGTGGCTTTATGGTATGTTGATAGTTCTGGTGATTCTAAAGAAAGTTTTGTTGGTCTTGTTCATGTGAAAGAAACAACATCATCATACCTCAAGAGTTCAATTGATTCACTTTTTGCAAAGTATAAGCTGAGTTACAATCAAGTTAGAGGACAGGGATACGATGGTGCTAGCAACATGCGAGGTGAGTTCAATGATCTCAAATCTTTGATTATGAGAGAAAGTAGCACAGCTTATTATGTTCATTGCTTTGCTCACCAACTTCAGTTAGTTGTTGTGGCTGTTGTCAGAAAGCATAAAGGAATTAGTAATTTCTTTAGTATGATTTCTACCTTGTTAAATGTCGTGGGTGGTTCTTCCAAGCGAAAGGACATGATTAGAGATATAAATACTGAAGAAATGAGCAAGGCTTTAGGGTGTGGACAGCTAACAACGGGAACAGGTCTGAATCAAGAGCAATGCCTTCAAAGACCCGGAGACACTCGTTGGGGTTCTCATGCTAAAACACTCAAGAGTTTGGTTGACATGTTCAGGTCAGTTATTAAAGTTCTTGAATTTGTGGAAGAGGAAGACACTGAAAGAGCAAATAGAGACCAAGCAAATGGTCTTATAGTTTATTTTCAATCTTTCGACTTCGTCTTCTATTTGCATCTCATGTTGACAATCCTCACTACTACCAATACATTGACATTAACATTGCAAAGGAAGGACCAGGACATAGTAAATGACATGAAATGTGTGAAGTCAACTAGAATTGTTTTGAAAGAACTTAGAGAAGATGGATGGGACTCTATGTTAGATGACGTACATGTGTTTTGTGAGAAACATGATATTGTAGAGTTTGATATGGAAGAAGCATATATTAATCCAAAAAAGAGAAGACAGGTGACCGGAATTACAAACAAACACCACTATGAAGTTGATTGCTTCAATGATGTTTTTGATTGGCTAGTTCAAGAGCTTGATAGTAGGTTCAGTGAGACATCCTCTAATTTGCTTGTTTGGTCAGCGGCTTTGAGTCCAAGATACTCATTTCGTGATTTCAGTTTGGATAATCTTATGAGTTTGGCTAAATTATACCCTCAAGATTTTGATTCGGGGGAATTGAGAGATCTTGATAAGGATTTGTGTCTCTATATTGCTGATGTGCGCACAGATGATAGCTTTTCCAACATATCAACAATTACCGAGCTTTCAAAAAAATGGTGCAAATAAGGAGGCATATTATGTACCCTTTGTTTTATCGGTTGTTGAAACTAGTAATTGTCTTGCCTATAGCCACTGCTACAGTTGAGAGGTGCTTTTCAGCTATGAAGCTTGTCAAAATATGCTTGCGCAATCGCCTCAATGATGATAGCTTGAGTGATGATGTTATTTGTTATGTGGAGAAAGAAGAAATGAAAAAGATTACCAATGATCAAGTTGTTGAGTATTTCATGGCCCGGAGGAACAGAATGTACTAAAGGTAATATTACAAGCAGATTTAAACCTTTTAAGTTCTTTGATGTGGGGATTACATTATGTTATTTTTTAACATTCCATTTTTTGTATGATGTAGGTTATTGAACCTCGATGGCTAATGATGTGTTGTAAAATTCGGGAATGCAAGACGGATCAGAATGCCAAAGTCAGTTGCTAGTTCCATCGTTTGAAGTAATTTTAGCCTTTCTTTTATCATTATATTAATAAATATTATAACTGCATCTTGTTTTCATACATCGACTTTTGTTGTGTCTGAAATTTATGTTACAAGTTATGAAACACACCATATTTAATAAATTATTGCTTAAAAACTTATTTCATAATTAAGTGGTGCATCAGGGTAGCATTAGCTTCAGCTCCGCCCCTGGCTACAGGTGATCAACAAAGGTTGTTAACATGGCATCTCACTCAAGCATGGCATAGCACACAAACATGGCAAGAGGTGAAGCACAAAGTAAACTATCTAAGCTAGTCAATTTAAGTGGGGGGTAAAACCTATACATGGCAGCTATTACGGACCCCACGATAATTATTGCATTTGGTACTGTTCTGCCCTAAACCATATTTTATATTTGTTAACAACAGAAAACAATAGCATAAACACAAAGTACATGCAATTCTAGTCAAGTTACATATAAGAAACATTTTAAACGGAGCAACGGTTAAAAAGTTATTAAAGAAACAGTTTACAGTGGCAAGGTTGTAATTAGCAGGTCAACAACATGTAAACAAAGTCAAACATGGCAACAAGCAACATTTTAATAATCTACACAAAAATCTAAGCAATTTTCATGTTTTACGCATCGTGATCCGAGCTACGGTTAAAAAGATACGGGCAACACAAAATAACAATACAATCTGCTAAATTAAACTGCCCAGGAAAAAAAACAGGGCAACGGGCCGAAACTAGTGTTACTGGGCCGGCCCAACTCACAGCGCAGCAAAAAAATAAAAAATAAATAAAAAAATGAGGGTGCCTCACCTTGGGCCTGGCCCAGGCCGGCTGTGGGCAGCAGATGGGCCACTGGGGCACGCGAGGCCCACGTGGGCAGCAGCGGTTGGGGCGAGGGTCACGGGACTCTTGTCCCTGGCGCTCCCGACCGGCGGCGGCGCCGTCTTTGCCTCTCCGGCGAGGCGGCCGGAGGCTGCAGGGGGCGGCGCGGTTGGAGGGGAACCACGGACTAGGCGGATCCGGTGCAAGGCGACGCGGATCGGGACGTTGGGGGCGCCGGCGCGGGTCCTGGCGGCGGAGCTCGGTCGGGTGGCCGATCCCGTCGGCCATGGCGCGGCTTCAGAGCTGGGGTCGCCGCGGCTGCGGCCTGCATGGAGAGGAGGAGGGTGAGAGGAGGAAAGGAGCACGGGAGGAGAAGGGAGAGAGGGAGGAGCGGTGGCCTGCTGGGCTCGTCGTAGTGCGGCCGGCGGCGGCGGCCTGCCCACGGCATGGAGGCGGCTCGGGGAGAGGAGAGAGGAGCACGGGTTGGAGGCTGGGTGGATCTGGGCCATTGGATCGGGCGATCCGATGGTCCAGATCGCAGGGAGCTAGGATTTTTGGGAAAAAAGGCTAAAATGCGAAAATTGGGCTATTGTGAGGGGGGTGGCTGCAATTTTGTGGCTAAGGAAACCCTAGAAAGGGGTGGGAGTGTGGTGGTCTTTATATAGCCCAGGTGGCTGGCAGTTTGCAAAAACATCCTCGGTTATTCTCTCGCGCGCGCGGTGTTTATGTTTCTGATCGCCGGGGGTCCGCAAGACATCCGATTCGGGTAAAACTTCGAACTGCGCGATCACCGCGTCGAGCCGACGGTGTTCACCTCGCGCTGGAACTGTTCCGAGAACACTTTCCTACGCGCTATAAAAATAACTCGTTTAATTATTAAACGGGGTTTTTCGTTCCGTTGGCTGCGGCTGGTCTTGTGTGGTTTTTGCGACGGTGATCGGGTGAAACCCGGTGTCGCAAGGTCGAGTGTCAGGGTGGCAAAGGTCGGTCTCCGTTCGGTACGAGATAAGAGGGGGGAAATAATCGCCGATCGATAAATCGGGGATGCAAACACCGCAAACAAATCAGACAATCAAACAATTCACACCGAAAACAAAAATTTTAATTTTTGTGAAATCTGGACTGTTACATATATCAACCACTACATTAAACATGGGCGACGTCAGATCCCCCTGTTTCAATCCCTTTTTGCGTTTGGAAATAATGGCCTATGTCGTCATTATAACCTTGATCCCCACACCACCTATTTGTAGAAAGGATTCTACTTGCTTTCTCCAGGCCGCATCAATACCCTTCATACATAAGGTTTGCTGCATGAAAGACCACTTTAATCTATCATAACCCTTTTCGAAATCCACTTCGAAGACAACTCCATTAAGTTTCTTGGAGTGTATTTCATGTAGTACGACCACACAATTTAGGATAGAGAGAATTCCTTCTATGACACTACTCCTAAAACATGATGCCTTATGTGACACTCTCAACTTTTTGCTTCTTTCTATGGTCACTTGTATAAAATTTATGCCTCACATGACACTTTAGTGTATTTTTAGAGCTAACGGTGTCAACTTTTCATATACAAAGTTATTTTTGCCCCTGGTGCAATGTGTGACAAAAATACAACTAATATTGTAATATGAAATCGTGCATGTAATTCATAATAACTGAAACGCTAATTCAAAAAATTCAAAAAATCGCCAGAACCTCCCTTGTATTTTGATGCCATATTCCCTGTATTTTTTGAATTTTCTTGAATTAACGTTTCAGTTATTATGAATCTGCATGCACGGTTCCATATTTCATAGTACAACAATATTTATGTATTTTTGTCACACATTGCATGAGGGGCAAAAGTGACTTTGTATGTAATTGTTAGTTCTAAAAATACACTAAAGTGTTATGTGAGACATAAATTTTACACAAGTGGACATAAAAAGAAGTAAAAAGTTGAGAGTGTCACATAAGGCATCAAATTTAAGAGTGGTGTCATAGAAGGAATTCTCTCTAGTTTGTTTATTGAGAGAATTCGTTCTATGACACTACTACTAAAATATAATGCCTTATGTGACACTCTCAATTTTTTACTTCCTTTTATGTCCACTTGTGTAAAATTTATGCCTCACATAACACTTTAGTGTATTTTTAGAACTAACGGTGTCAACTTTTCAAATACAAAGTCACTTTTGCCCGTGGTGCAATGTGTGACAAAAATACAAGAAATATTGTTGTACTATGTAATATGGAACCGTGCATGTAGATTCATAATAACCGCAAAGCTAATTCAAAAAAATAAAAAAATCGGTCGTCGCGCTTTGCCTAACCGTCGCGCGTTGCGCGGTCGCCGCGCCTTGCCCGGCCGTCACGCCGCCTGGTTCTTCTTCAGCCACCGCCTGCTCCATGGCGCCTTGGCCGCTGCGCGCCGCCGCTGCTAGGGTTTCGCCCCGACGCGTGAGGAAGGTTGCGGGCTCGGGTTTGTTCGACTTTGCGTGAGAGGAAGGTTGCGGGCTCGATCCAGTCAAACACGGGAAGTTTGGTCCATACGGGTAAAAAGTGACGGAACGAATTAACGGAATCGACGGCAGTGTCATGTGAGGCATAAATTTTACACAAGATGTCACATGAGAAAGTAAAAAATTGGGAGTGTCACGTAAGGCATCAAATTTAATAGTAGTGTCATAGAAGGAATTCTCTCTTTAGGATATGTCGTTCGGACATGAAACCCCCGTCTAAGTCGGTAGCACCGCAGAATGCCTAATCTGTGTGAAGCGATTAGTACAGATTTTGGTAAAAATCTTAAAGCTAACATTGAGCACACAAATTGGTCTAAACTACTCAATGTGAGATGACTTCTCATTTTCAGGCAACAACGTAACTGTTCTAGAGTTCAGTTTGAATAAGTGAAAATGGCCATAAAAATATCATGAAACATATGCATCAAGTTCCCTTTATGATATCCCAACACCCCTTATAAAAGTCCATAGGAAAACCATCCCCTCCTTTTCAAAGAAATGATCCATTCATAGATCTAGCAACCTCACGACTATTCGCCGGAAGAGAGATCCCAATCCTATTCGCATTACCAACTATTTCGTCCTCGGCGAAGTGTAAAACATAAAAAATCATATTAACCGACATGCCTGTATCATCAATGTTCAACCGAGCTTGGATTCGTCTTCTCACCTACCTATCACTAGAAGTTGGACTCGGTGTTGATCTGCTGGCAGTTATGGAAAAATCGCAATGGTGTCGTATTTGGCCCTGCGAGGCCACTGGTAGAGTTTGGTGTTTTAGTTGCTCAAATCTTCGAGGAGCTTCGTCGATGGAGTAGGGCCGGAGGGTCGGGAGTTAGTGTATTATATGAGTAGTCGCGTTTAGTGTTGGGAGTTTTCTCCTCAGGAGCCGGCATTGTTTAGCCAGCTCGTTTGTATCTTCTCAATCTTGTACTTTATTTCTCCCTTCTATAAAGCTAAGGTACACAATTGCGTACTCTCAAAAAAAAGTTGAACTCGGGATCCCTCCAAAGGCCACCACTTCCTCCATCGAAGGACAAGTCATGGGACGTCCTCCTACCAGAGTCTCGATCGGCGCCATAGGGGACCCCATATGATTGGGTATCCCACCATGACTGAACAACAGAACCCGCCCTAGAAAAACAACATCTCGTGGTGGAGAAGGGAAAGGTGTGGAGACCGCCTGCCTTCGACTCCTCCCAAGACCATTGTCGAAGAAGGATCTAGCACCGGCAACCACATGGTAGAGGCCTCCTGCCCTCTGGTGTGACCCCGGCGACTGCTGGCCAGAAGAACAATGCGGTGAAACCGGCGGTGAAGATGGTGGAGAGAGTGGCGCCTGCTCTGATGGATTATCTAATTTCTATTTATTTGGTTGTAAACTATGTGACTTGTTTGTTTAATAATAAATTTGATTGTAATGTATAAATTTTTCAAAATACAAATTTGAGGGAAAAACCATATGGATTGCCCGTTGGATGTTGCAACCTGGGAAGCACAGACAGGGGTCGAACGCTTGTCCGTTTGACCACCCAAACAGATAAAAGGCTTGTCTGTTTGAGTCGAGCAATTGGAGTTGCTCTGACACACACACACAAAAAGGTCCATCTCAAAGACAATGTACAAATCACTGCATGTGCACCATATTAGGGGCACATTGACACACAGTTTATGAAAACGTAAAACCCATGTGATGCATCATACTACATGCGTGTATCCTGAAGCAATCTAAATAAAGAGCAGCGAATCATACGGAAATAGTAGGAAATAAAACCCGCAATCCAGATGCTGCGGTGCTGTCTTCCACCCAGACATCCATCACCCATAAACAGGCACAACACATTCTAAGGCCAAAAGGGCATGTACCATCTCTGGCAGGAAAAGGGAAATAAAACCTCCCTAGCGACAAGGCTAGACATACAAGTGCCTTCCACAAAGTTAAAAACACCGCCATGTTTCTCCAAAGATTTTTTTTAGAAACATCGCCATAGGCAAAATGCACATGTGGGCCACAACGCACAAATTTGGCAGACACCCTCATTTGAAGTAAAGAACAAAAGATATATGGGAGATGGTTTGCCGACCGAAAGGTTATGGAGGCCTTGGAGTTCTTAACACCGATAAATTTGCGCGTGCTCTGCGGTTGAGGTGGCCATGGTATGAGTGGAAGGAGCCTAGCAAGCTTTGGGTGGGCATTGGCAACCCATGCGACGAGGAGGACTTGGAATTTTTCTACGCCTCTACAACCATCATTGTGGGGGATGGGGCTAAGACACCTTTCTGGACCTCCCCTTGGCTTCTTGGTCGCAAGACGAAGGACATTTCCCCCTAATCTTCAAAGCTTCCACAAGGAAAAATTGGAAGGTTCGAGAGGCTCTGAGGGATGGGGCCTGGATTGCCAAATTTAAACCCCCCGCATTGATGTCTATGGAGCATATATGTCAATTCTTTGAGCTTTGGGCGCTTCTTAATACTACACAGCTTGATTCCATATTGAGGACGACATCGTTTGGAAGCTCACGCCAAGTGGCCATTACTCGGCGGCCTCCGCATACTTAGGGCAATTCTTGGGAATGACAAACTCCGCCATGGAGCAAATGGTTTGGAGGAATTGGGCACCACCAAAAGTAAAGTTCTTTGCTTGGTTGGCCATACAAGACAGGATATGGACCGCTGAAAGATTGGAGAAGCGCGGATGGCCAAATTGTGGGCCTTGCCCTCTATGCAGGAGGGAGGTGGAATCCGGGACACATCTCTTCACCAAGTGCCGCTTCACCTTACGGTTGTGGCACTTGGTTAAGGAAAAGTTTCACCTTCATCAACAGATCTACTCCTCCACGTGGCAAAGCGACGATACGATCAAGTCTTAGTGGTTGAATAGGATGGACAAGAACTCCCCCGACAGTAAGGCTATGGCTTCCCTCGCCATGTTGGTTTCGTGGACCATTTGGAATGAACGTAACGCAAGGGTGTTTCGGCACAGAAGTGCGCCGGCAACGGTGTTGCTTGGCATTGTCGTTGAGGAGTCGCGTTTGTGGATAACGGCGGGTGCAAAACATTTAGGAGTACTTTTATCGTGCGAGTAATCGCCCATGCCGTTGTAAGGGTGATTGTAAATTCATAAAACTCTATTCTCCTCTTATTTAATATATAAGGCAAATCTTTTGCCACCGTTTCAAAAAAAAAAGATATATGGATGCAGTGCAGGAACAGCAAGGTACACATATGCACGTCTGTATCAACATAGCAATCGAAATCACTTGAACCTGATACTCTTTATCAGCAAAGTAAACTTATTGATCTAACCGATTGCTGAACAAAGGCACTACAATTGGCTGGCTTTTCGTTTTCATTCGCCCGTTCGGTATACAGTAACTGGGTCACCTTAAATTTCTGAAACAATTTGATTGCTACAGCAAACAAATGCGATTAAGCACGGTACAGTAATACAAGTGGAGCTGCAAGAACTACCTGACAAGAAATCACAGGACAAGTGAACGTAGTTTCGGTAGTTCAGCAATCGAATGAATCTAAATAGTTTTGAATCCTTTACTCAATAACAATAACGGTGGCATTACACAAAAATTCTACTGTTATCGCAAAAAAAAACACAGAAATTCTACTGGGAATGCAGTTAACACTAACCTTTCTTTTCATCTAGTCGTTTTCCTCCACACAAAAATATTTTGATAAAACAAAGTCACTTATTTCTAGACGGAGGAAGTATATCTCAAAGACAATGTACAAACGACTGCATGTGCACCATATAAGGACACACGGACACACATTTATGAAAACACGAACAGCAGTAAAAAGAGGTAAATCCATGTGATACATCATACATGAGTGTATCCTGAAGCAATCCAAACAAAGAGCAGCGAATCATACGGAAATAGTAGGAAATAAAACCAGCAATCCAGATGCTGTGGTGCTGTCTGCCAGCCAGACATCATCACCCATAAACAGGCACAACACATTCTATGGCCAAAAGGGCATGTACCATCTTTGGCAAGAAAAAGGAAATAAAACCACCCCAGTGACAAACAAATAAGGCCAAACACACCACTATCTTCCACAAAGTTCGAAACATCGCCGTAAGCAAAATGCACCTTCCAGCAGGCTGCAGAGCACAAATTTGGCTTAGAGAACAGAGCAACACTACTGAATACAGAGATTCAGGTTGCCATGGAACTATGTATTTATTATTTGTTGAGTCGTACCAAAACAAAGGCACCACAAAATCCACAGCTCGTTTTTTCGGTTTTATTCACTTATCCAGTATACAGTAACTGGCAGTCTGGCACAAGTTAAAATTTCTAAAATAATGTGATTGCTGCAGCAAACTAATTCGATTAAGAACAGTAGTACAGTAATGCAATACTAGTTATGCAACGAAAATCACAGAACACTTTAACATAGTTTCTGTAGTTCAACAGTCCAATCAATCTAAATTGATTTAATTCCTTTGCTCAATAACAATAACAATGGCAATCCACAGAAATTCTACTGGGAATGCAGTTAACACTGACCTTTCTTTTCCTCTAGTCGTTTTAACTACAGGATCTATCTAACAAACAGATAACAACAGAATTTCTGAATCTCTATCTTCACAATGTAACAAATTTACTATGGAAACCAAATATGTAGTGGAAGTATGAAACTCCTTTGTCCTCTGTAGTCGAACTCTACCTGCAGCAATTCTGAATGTGCATGGCAGCAATCAGAACCACTGGTGCACAAGAACACCGCTCTCCCGGAGCGAGCTGAAGAGCTCCAAGCACTCCTCGTATGTGTTCTGATACTTGGGTGACCGCTCGCCAGGGCAGCACCTTTGCCACCGGTTGTAATGGCACTCAAGGAACACCTCGTCGACCAAGCAGATCGCGCCGGTGTCGAAGAGCCTCGGGATCAAGTCAAACTCAGTGCCTTCCACGTCCATCTTCATCACCACATAGTCCTGCTCCGACACCGTCCGCTTCAGCCACTCGGCGAAATCAAATGCCTGCACATTGCGCACCTCGCCGGACATCTTCTTGCCGGCCGTGGGGCGGATGCGCCCCATGCCGCGGCCACTAGCCTTGGTCTCATCCTCCTTTCCAGGGTCGCCATTGATCTCGAAGCTGAGCGTCTCATTCTTGACCCAGGCGGCATACGGAAGCAATGTGACTCCCTTCCTTGTGGCGTAATCAGGGTGGAACGTCGGGTCGGCCTCAATGGCGAACACCTCGAAGGTGTGGTTCTGCTTGGGGTACTGCTTCCGGAACCAGCTGCCGATGCTGGATCCGTAGCTGCGTGAGCCGAGATCGACGTACACATACCGGCGCTTGAAGCTGATGTCCGCAAGCTCTGGAAGGTACTTGATGTTCTGGATGTTTCGCTTCAGCGTGAGCCATGGCTTCAGTGGCTCTTCCTGGATCAGCGGCTCGGCGCGCGTCAGGAGCTGGACCTTGTGATCCCCAATTGTGCAGTTGTTCGCTGAATGGTCGGCCGAGGCAGCTTGAAGCTTCTGGAAGACCAGTTCCCGGAGGGTGGACGCGTCAGGGGAGGTGATCTCGCGAGATCGGACCAGCCGCAAGGACGGGAAGAGCGCCTGGAGCGAGCGGAGGCTATAGGCGTCGCCGGCGCTGGAGGTGAGCACGACGAGATGGCCCTCCGACTTTAAGATCCGCGCGGCCTCGCCGGCGAGGTCGGACGGGCGCTTGGAGGAGTCGAGGGCACGGCCGGCGAAGACGAAGTCGACGGAGGAGGACTGGAACGGCAGGCGGCGGTCGTCTCCCGCCACGGCGAGCGGCGGAGAGCGCTTCTTCGCGACGGCGACGGCGGCGGCCACGCCGAGCTCCCGCAGCGCGAGCGCCTCGGGTGCCCCGCCGAGGCAGACGGCGCGAGAGGACGGCGCGAGGAGGCCGTCGGCGAGGTGGCGCCCGAAGAGCTCGGCGTGGAACTCCACCGCCTGGCGCCACTCGTGGCTGCGCCAGGCCTCGGGCGACCCGGCGGCGGCGGCGGCCTGGGCGTGGGTCCTCCTCCCGACGACCGCGGTGGACGGCACGGCCGGGTACGGCGCCCACCCGCCGCCGCCCCCAACGGTAATGAACGCGCCGTACAGCAGGCGTAGGACCAGGGCGGCGACGCCGAGGAGCAGCGCGCGCGTCAGCACCCCCTTCCCGGCCCACTTCCGCGCCGCCGGCTCCATGCCGACCCCGGCGAATTTTTCCCAGCTCCGGCGAATCTAGCAGCCGGGTCGGTCGGCCGGACAATCTGGCGGGTGAACAATAATAATCCGGCGTGCGCGTTGGCGTTGGCGTGGGGGTGGGGGCTAACGGGCGCAGAAGCGGGCGGAGGTGTGGTTGGCGCCGACGAGGGAGGGGCGGGGGGGCGTGGGCAGGAAGAAGAGGGGAGCGGGCGGGGGGTAATTGGTGGGAGGCTCCATGGTCGCGATGATTATTGGTGGTGGGAGGCTGCGGCCGCTCCCATCGGAAATTCGGGGACGAACGGCGACGGCGAAGGAAGGTATGCGAGCGAGTTGGATTGAGGAGAGGAGGACGGTGGCGCTTTTCACGGCGGGTATGGTGGGCCCGGATTTCCGCCGCAGAGTTAGGCCATGTGGTTTTCGAAAATTGCTGTTATGCCACTCATCATCAAGAGTACTACTAGAAAATAAAGCTTCACAAAAAGTGTAGGAAATAAATGTGGGATGAGTTTATCCGAATTTCTCTTGTTTATTTTTTTATAGCAATGGTCCAGATTTACATACATATTTAATTTATGAACCTTATACCTTTACCCTAAAAAAAACCATATACCTACAACACGTTAGAGCGGTGGGGGTGGCAAACACGAACGTTTTGGATGGTAATTTTATCGCTTAGGTGATGATAACTTTAGTTGTTAAGCATGGTAATCTCGTTCTTCGGTTCGGTTTCGCTGAAAAAGTAACCAATTTTGGTTGCAAATTAACATCCCCTTTGCGCTAAACTTGCCATCTAAAGCCGTTAGGGCGAAGGTGCTTTCGCCCTGATAAGATAAGACAATGATTTATTACAATAAAAATTGAACATTAAAAGTATCTATAATTGGATTGGACTAATTTGATCCTGTTTGAATGTTGTCTATTTTAAGCCCACGTTTATCCGTGCATGTAGCCATGTTTTAGTTAACTTTTTCATCCTATATATTCGCTTGCATGCATATGATTGATGAGAATGAAGACAAAAATAGAGGACTATAATGGGTCAAGTCCAATGTGATGGACTATTCAAACAACCTTGAACATCCGCATATATTTCTTAAATATGAGCTAAATATAAAAATAGGTGAGCAAACCAAACAGAACAATTTAGGGATTTCAGTTGGATGCCCTTTCTTTTCTTTCAAGTCAAGGCATTATTCAGATTACTCGCAAAAAAAGGAATTATACGGATTGTTCGCTTGAATGTATAAGAAAATTCGAAGACTTAGTTGTAAATACTTTAATGATAAACAAAATAAAAGTGTACTTTTCAATCAAAGTGGTATGCTCTTCCATTTCTGTTGTCACGAACTATATACATATTTTTTTCATCAAACCAAAAGGAATGAAAAGATAAAAAGCAATGTCTAAGCCTATAGATATTGAAATGGTTAACTAAATGAGCAATGGTGCGTCATAGCGTCATTTTCGGCCATAGAGGTGAAACAAAAAAAATGATGTTTGCGAACTGAGCCTATCATAGATGGTGAGATTATTTTTTTGTGGTCGAATGAATCCATCAAAATTTAAGTCCTAAATTGGGCATTGTTGCATGCATATTTTTTTGGGATTTATATCAGGCATTCCAACGATGATCTTTCAACAAGAGGGGTGGGGGGCATTGTCCTCAACAATGCGACGCCTATGGTGAGTTTATTATCGATTTAGTATGTTCAAACGGTTCATAAGGTAGAGTGTGCATGCTTATCTTGATAGGGAGGAATGATTGCAGATTAGGCGGAATGACGGTTGGTCCTGAATTTTGAAGTGAAGGGAAGTATACATGGACTTTGTGGGAAAAAAAATTCATTAGCAGGTAATATTGGTTTGATTTTGTACATGGGAAGACACTGGACTAGGACATGTCTACAGCTTAAATCGTCTTTTTTGAGCAGAATCAGCATTAGGTATGCGGATCAGAGAAATGGGGTTCACACGCAAATGCAAGTGATGCGTATTACACCCGTCCCCTCCGATGGATGAAGCAGAGCATCCAACACGAGCATCTGCATAGGGAAAGTGACAATGGAGGTTCACACTTGGTTGCCTTTGCCTTGCTTGAGGCGTCGGTGGCATGTGGATGTGGGACGCGTGCGACGGTGTCGCGGCAAATCTTTGTGTGCACGTGATCCACCCCCGACCGTTGGTCCGTGCCAAAAGGTAAAACGGCGTGGAGTGGCAGGGCATGTAATTTCTTGGGACTGTACCGCCCGGTTTGGTAGTATGGGTATGGGTGCTCCTCGAAGAAGACGGTGGCCGGTGGGTGGGAACCGAAAAGGAAAGGAAGGAAGGAGGAGGATCATGGGGGCCAGAGCAGAGCAGAGAGAAGCCCTCTGTCTGTCTCTGGCAGTGTGCCGTGTGTCGTGTGCGTGCCCAGTGCCAGGCAATTTGGGCTGGCTTGGGAGGGAATTCTGTCGGCTTCGTCACGCGGTTTCGGATCCCCCGCCCCCACCCCCCACCTTCCCCTTCTGGATGGTGGATCAGGACGAGCCCTCCCTACCCCTGCGCCGGAAATTTTTACAAATTTAATCCTTATTTACATTTTAAACATAAAATATGTTGCATTTTACAAATTTTTATAAATTTTTACAAATTTAACCCTTATTTGCATTTAATATATGTTAAATATGTGTCCTAGAGACAAATTAATAAAGAGATTTGTCACATATTCGTTTTGTTCATAATAAGTTTTATACTGTGCTATAACTGTATTACTTGGAAATACTAATACAGGTGTAGTATAAAACATGGTCCGTAGTTTAACTCGGGTAAACTATCTCATTGGGCAATTGATTGATCATGGCGACACTTAAGTCCATTGACAATGAGGTCATATCGTTAAGGGGAATGATGTGATGGACGTACACCCACCTAAAGTATTGCAATGTGATCGAGTCACATAGTTCAGCGTTGCTATGACTTTGTAACATATGGCTTAGTCCTTAGACCGTAATGATCATACGTAATTGTCATCTATGAGGAGACTTTGATTTGTATCCCACCGCCTGACTGAAATATGCTGGCTATAACGGTGTACTTTGGGTATTCCGAAATAGATGGTTGATGAGTATGTTAATAGATCAGAGCGGGATTTGTCAGTCCTTGTGACAGGACAGGTACTCTGGGCCCACTCGGCGATATTGCATCAATAGCTTGCAAGCAAGTGACTAGGTCACAAGAGATGCAATGATCATGGACGAGTAAACTTGTTTGTTGTGAACGAGATGTGAACACGGTATGTAGGATACCGACGATCAAACCTCGGACAAACAAAGTATCGCAGCACAAAGGGATTACGTCGTATCGTTAACGGTTTCCAAAAGCGATCGAAGTTCATTTGATGGAAGCGCAGCGGTTGTCAAGGATTGTAACCAGGTCCAACTGACTAGTCATTGGTCAATGAGAAGAGTCTCGACCATGTCTGCTGTTTCCCGGACCGTTAGGGTGTTACACTTAAGGGCAATCGATGCATAGGACAGTTACGGGATCAATCAGTGAAATAGGAGGAATCACCGGAATAGTTCCGGAGGAGGAAGGAATGGTTTTCGGACATTTTGAATAGTTCAAAATAAAGTTTAATTGATTTAATAATGTTTTATTATTTAATTATCTGAATTAAATATTTAAAACATATTAAATAAATTAAAAAATGGGAAAAGGCTAAATGGGCCCATGGGGCCCATTAAGGGAGGAAGGGGTCTCCCCCCTTGGGCTTGGCGCCAAGGGTGGGGCCCACCACCCCCTTGGTCGGCGCACTCCCCCCCCCTTGGGAGTTTAGTCCCACATGGGGGAGGGAAGGAGGATAGCACCCCCCCTTGGCCTATATAAGGAGGGGTAGCCCCCCCCTTTTTCCAACACACCAATATCTCCTTCTTCCTCCTCCTCCTTCCCGGAAGTGGACTCCCCTTGTTTGGAGTCTGCACCTGGTTGCAGTTCTCCACCATAAGGCAGGCCGTTGTTCTGCCGGAGTCGGGATCCGTAGCCGTCTTTCTTCCGCTGCTCGCCTGGTTCGGGGCCCGGGAGGAACATCGATTGTACCGTACGTGTATAATCTCTTCGAGGCACTACACCTGTGGTGCTACTTCGTCGCTGGAGGTTTACCGGGAGTCATCCTCGCCGGTGGTGGTCTTCTACACGACAAGGAGGTCGTAGTTCCGAGTCTACGCCAGCCACGTTCGCAAGAACGTTTCCCTCTTTCGGTCTTCAAAGGTATGAACACTGATTCCCTCCGTTACTTTACATCGCCATAGCATAGATCTTGGGTTCGGGTACCGTAGGTATGAAAAATTTGTGTTTTCTGCCCCGTATCCCAACAGTGGTATCATGAGCTAGCTATGCGTAGATGTATTGTACGGGTAGAACACATCTAGGATGTGGGCATCGAATCTTCATTCGTTACCCTCCCACGTGTACTCATTTAGCGTTGCGGCAATATTTGATGAAGCGGCCCCCGACCGACCTTACGCGTTTACGCGAGACTGGTTCCACGCTTGACATATGGCTTGTACCATATAAAGTGGCTGGGG
This sequence comes from Bromus sterilis, assembly GCA_950022295.1. Taxonomy (NCBI): domain Eukaryota; kingdom Viridiplantae; phylum Streptophyta; class Magnoliopsida; order Poales; family Poaceae; genus Bromus; species Bromus sterilis. The sequence continues at coordinate 33,368,951 of OX465600.1, forward strand.
GTGTCTGTCTCTCTGCATTAGCGATGCGAAGATGTTTGCAACAGAGGGCCCCGACAGGGGTGTAATAGAGACGATTGGGGATCGGTGTTGTGGCATGTTTTCGCAGGATAGAAATCGGTTCTCTCTCTCGAAACCCCTAGCATCCACGTAAAACTTGCACAAGCTAAAGTAGAAAGGCATTTTAACTTTGCTTTGCATGAAGGGGGATCATAGGTTGTATGATTTACAGTTTTTACTTCCTGTTTTATGCTAGTATGCTAGATATATCGACGGTAGCACGAAACAGGACCATCTCTCGCTAAAACCAACATAGTGTCCTTACCCTAGTGAGCACCACCTGGAAAGTTCTACATTATGGAGGAATCACGTGTCATACGGATGTCAAACATTTTTTCGTTCACAAGAGGTGGGTGTAGCAAGCCTAGCATGCCCAGAAGCATGGCCTTGTATGACACAGCAACAAATCACATAGGGTGTGATGGCGAGCCTGGCATGTGCAGACATGGCCTCGGGACACAAGAGACCGAAAGGTCGAGCATGAGTCACATGGATGATGTGATTGGCATGATGGCCTACCTTGAACAACATACTGATGGTCGTGTCACACGGGGGAGGTATGGTGTTCTAGGATCGTGTAATCACTTAGCAAAACTGAGAGATGTTTTCCTAAGTGGGAGTTTTAGAAATTAATTGTAATTGAACTCCACATTACGAACAAAAGTCTAAATATGTATCTTTGTGAATCAACCTTGTAGATGACAGCATCACGCCCCTCGTTCAACTTAGGATCATTCCTAGAGAAAGATAAACTGAAAACTAATGGGTCAAACTTCACCTCCTGGTTCCGCACCCTGAGGATTCTCCTCGTTCCCCTCAAAATGTCCTATGTACTTGAGACTGCATTAGGAGATGCACCAGCAACTACTGCTACTCCGGCTGAGAAGAAAGTCTATCTCATTAAATCGGATGATTCCTCCCTTGTCAAGAAGGGTATGCTCCATGCCATGGAGGCTGAACTGCAGAAACGGTTCGAGAGCTTCAGTGCTTATGAGATAATCACTGACCTCAAGACCGTCTTTGCACCTCAAGCCAAGGTTGAGAGAAATGAAGTTTGTGAAGCTTTCTTCTCTGCAAAGATGGAAGAGCACACCAGCATGACTGAGCACGTAGTCAAAATGTCTGACTACGTTCAACGCTTAAATGATCTAGAATTTAAGATTCCAGATGAAGTGGCGATTGATAGGGTGTTGCGGTCGCTACCCCCTAGCTATGAGAGTTTTGTGTTGAAGTACAACATGCAAGGAATGGTTGAGACCCTTTCTGAATTGTTCACAATACTCAAAATTGCTGAGATGGAAATCAAGAAGGAGCACAGCTGCACCAAGTACCTAGAAGATAAGAAGGCCGGCAAGGTTGCCGGAAGAGACATGGATATATGTGATATACATGTTATTGATGTTTTCCTGACAAGTGCTCGGAGCAACGTCTGGATATTTGATACCAGATCAGTTGCTCACATCTGTAACTCCCAGGAGGGGATGCAGAATAAACGACTCTTGCGGAAGGATGAAGTGACGATGCGTGTTGGGAACGGTGCCAAGGTTGAAGTAATGTCAATTGGAACGCTTCGTCTTAGTCTCCCTTCGGGATTGATTCTTGTCTTGAATAATTGCTATTATGTACCCGCGTTGAGTATGAACATTGTGAGTGGCTCTTGCTTGATGCGAGACCAGTATTCTTTTAAATCTGAAACAACTGGTTGTTCGTTTTATAAGAATAATGTCTTCTTTGTTCATGCACCGGCGCGTAATGGTTTATTCTTAATGGATCTCGAATATCATGACTCCCACATCAATAACGTAGAGGCCAAAAGATTAAAGCCTAGTAACGAAGAACACATGACGATGTGGCATTGTCGACTTGGTCATATTGGTATAAAGCGCATGGAGGAACTCCATAAAGATGGACTTCTGGAGTCATTGGATTTTGGATCCCTTGACACATGTGAACCATGCCTAATGGGCAAAATGACAAGGACTCCATTCAATGGAACAATGGAGCGTGCGGTGGACTTATTAGGGATCATACATACGGATGTATGCGGACCAATGAATGTCACCGCACGCAATGGTTTTCGTTACTTCGTGACCTTCACGGAAGACTTAAGTAGATACGGGTATATCTTTTTAATGAAACACAAGTCCGAAACCTTTGAAAAGTTCAAGGAATTTTAGAGTGAGGTCGAGAATCAACTCGGGAAGAAAATCAAGCACCTTCGATCTGATCGAGGAGGCGAGTATTTAAGTCACGAGTATGGCACTCATCTGAAGACTTGTGGTATTGTACCACAACTTACACCAGCTGGAACACCTCAGTGAAACGGTGTGTCCGAGCGACGTAATCGAACACTATTGGATAGTGTACGGTCAATGATGTCTCATACCGACTTACCTACATCATTCTTGGGGTATGCATTAGAAACTGCCGCTTACGTTCTTAATAGGGTACCGTCCAAATCCGTGAAGACAACACCGTTTGAAGAATGGTTTGGCAAGAAACCAATGTTGTCTTACCTAAAGATTTGGGGTTGTGAGGCTTATGTTATGAAACTTCAGCCTAACAAACTCGAATCTAAGGCGAAGAAATGCATCTTTGTAGGATATCCAAAGGAAACTGTTGGATACACCTTCTACAACCAATCTGAGGGCAAAACGTTTGTCGCTAAGACTGGACACTTTCTTGAGAAAGCGTTTCTCTCGAAATAATTGAGTGGGAGGAAAATAGACCTCGATGAAGTGACTGACCAATCACTCCAAATGGAAGAACCGGCAACAGAAATTGTTCTGGAACCTTCTTCCACAGTGGGAGCTGAAGAGAATGGCCAGGAAGACATTCATAACGATCATGGCATACATGATGATCATGATGAGAATGAAGAGGAACCTATTTTGCCCCGTAGGTCATCAAGAGTCCGTCAACCTACCGAGTTTTACGGATAGCTTGTGAATGCAATCTCGGCTGATGAGTCGGATGAACCTACGAGTTACAAAGAAGCAATGGAGGGACCCGAGTCCGAGAAATGGCTAGAAGCCATGAAATACGAAATAGACTCCATGTACACCAACAAAGTTTGGACTTTGGTGGATATTCCCGAGGACCGCAAGGCCGTCGAGAATAATGGATTTTCAAGAAAAAGACTGACGCAGACGGAAACGTATCTGTCTACAAAGCTCGACTTGTCGCGAAGGGGTTCCGACAAATTCAAGGAGTTGACTACGAGGAGACATTCTCTCCTGTAGCGATGATCAAGTCTATTCGGATCCTACTAGCAATAGCTGCCTATCATGATTACGAGATATGGCAGATGGATGTGAAAACTGCGTTCCTTAATGGCAACATTGAGGAAGAGTTGTATATGATGCAACCAGTGGGGTTTATCGATCCAAGGAATGCTGGTAAGGTGTGCAAGCTTCAACGGTCCATCTATGGGTTGAAGCAAGCATCTCGGAGCGGGAATCTTCGATTTGATGAGGTCATTAAAGCTTTTGGATTTTTCCAAAACGTCGAAGAGTTCTGCGTCTATAAGAAACTGAGTGGGAGCTCTGTAGCATTCCTTGTGTTATATGTAGATGACATATTACTGATAGGGAACGATAAGAAATTCTTAGAAGAAGTAAAGGAATATCTGAATGGACAATTTTCCATGAAGGACCTGGGTGAAGCTGCGTACATATTAGGGATTAAGATCTATAGAGATAGACCTAATCGACGGTTGGCCTTGAGTCAGAACACTTATATTGACAAGATATTGAAAAGGTTCAGTATGGGTAACTCCAAGAGAGGCCTCTTGCCAGTTATAAAAGGTGTCAAATTAAGCGTGACTCAATGCCCAACCACAGAAAAAGAGAAGGAGGAGATGTCCTCAAAGCCCTATGCCTCAGCCATAGGTTCTCTCAAGTATGCTATGTTATGTACCAGACCGGATTTAGCGCTGGCCATTAGTATGACTAATCGCTACCAGAGTAATCCGGGAATGGCTCACTGGACAGCAGTAAAGAACATCCTTAAGTACTTGAGAAGAACCAAGGATCTCTTTCTCGTTTATGGAGGAGTTGATGAGGAGCTCACCGTAAAGGGTTACGTTGACGCAAGCCTCGGCTCAGATCTAGATGACTCAAAATCCCAACCGGGATATGTTTTCATGTTGAACGGTGGCGCAATTAGCTGGAGGAGCGGCAAACAGTCAGTCGTCGCCCAATCTACAATGGAGTCGGAGTATATTGCCGCTTGCGAAGCGTCAAACGAGGCGCTGTGGCTGAAGAAGGAGCCAAGAACTGTTTCTGCGATAACACGGGTGCCATTGCTAACGCGAAGGAGCCAAGAACTCACTCTACAGCCAAGCACATCCTCCGAAAGTTCCATGTGACGCGAGACTACGTCAGGGATGGACACACTAGGATTCACAAGATACATACGGATCTGAACGCAGCAGACCCGATGACTAAACCTTTTCCACAGGGCAAGTTTGAAGAACACCGAGAGACCATTGGTGTTAGATACATACCTGATGTAAACTAGTGTAATTTGTACTCTAGTGCAAGTGGGAGACTGTTGGATATGTGCCCTAGAGACAAATTTATAAAGATATTTGTCACATATTCGTTTTGTTCATAATAAGTTTTATACTGTGCTATAACTGTATTACTTGGAAATACTAATACAGGTGTAGTATAAAACATGGTCCGTAGTTTAACTCGGGTAACTATCTCATTGGGCAATTGATTGATCAAGATTTCCTGATCATGGCGACACTTAAGTCCATTGACAATGAGGTCATATCGTTAAGGGGAATGATGTGATGGATGTACACCCACCTAAAGTATTGCAATGTGATCGAGTCACATAGTTTAGCGTTGCTATGACTTTGTAACATATGGCTTAGTCCTTAGACCGTAATGATCATACGTAATTGTCATCTATGAGGAGACTTTGATTTGTATCCCACCGCCTGACTGAAATATGCTGGCTATAACGGTGCACTTTGGGTATTCCGAAATAGATGGTTGATGAGTATGTTAATAGATCAGAGCGGGATTTGTCAGTCCTTGTGACAGGACAGGTACTCTGGGCCCACTCGGCGATATTGCATCAATAGCTTGCAAGCAAGTGACTAGGTCACAAGAGATGCAATGATCATGGACGAGTAAACTTGATTGTTGTGAACGAGATGTGAACACGGTATGTAGGATACCGACGATCAAACCTCGGACAAACAAAGTACCGCAGCACAAAGGGATTACGTCGTATCGTTAACGGTTTCCAAAAGCGATCGAAGTTCATTCGATGGAAGCGCAGGGGCTGTCAAGGATTGTAACCAGGTCCAACTGACTAGTCATTGGTCAATGAGAAGAGTCTCGACCATGTCTGCTGTTTCCCGGACCGTTAGGGTGTTACACTTAAGGGCAATCGATGCATAGGACAGTTACGGGATCAATCGGTGAAATAGGAGGAATCACCGGAATAGTTCCGGAGGAGGACGGAATGGTTTCCAGACATTTTGAATAGTTCAAAATAAAGTTTAATTGTTTTAATAATGTTTTATTATTTAATTATCTGAATTAAATATTTAAAAAATATTAAATAAATTAAAAAAATGGGAAAAGGCTAAATGGGCCCATGGGGCCCATTAAGGGAGGAAGGGGTCTCCCCCCTTGGGCTTGGCGCCAAGGGTGGGGCCCACCACCCCCTTGGCCGGCGCACTCCCCCCCCCTTGGGAGTTTAGTCCCACATGGGGGAGGGGAGGAGGATAGCACCCCCCTTGGCCTATATAAGGAGGGGTAGCCCCCCCTTTTTCCAACACACCAATATCTCCTTCTTCCTCCTCCTCCTTCCCGGAAGTGGACTCCCATTGTTTGGAGTCTGCACCTGGTTGGAGTTCTCCACCATAAGGCAGGCCGTCGTTCTGCCGGAGTCGGGATCCGTAGCCGTCTTTCTTCCGCTGCTCGCCTGGTTCGTGGCCTGGGAGGAACATCGATTGTACCGTACGTGTATAATCTCTTCGAGGCACTACACCTGTGGTGCTACTTCGTCGCTGGAGGTTTACCGGGAGTCATCCTCGCCGGTGGTGGTCTTCTACACGACAGGGAGGTCGTAGTTCCGAGTCTACGCCAGCCACGTTCGCAAGAACGTTTCCCTCTTTCGGTCTTCAAAGGTATGAACACCGATTCCCTCCGTTACTTTACATCGCCATAGCATAGATCTTGGGTTCGGGTACCGTAGGTATGAAAAAAAAATCTGCCCCGTATCCCAACAATATAAATATCATAATAGAACGAAAATTTCCATCCATGCATGTTGAATGTGGATTTTTATTATAAGTAGTGCCATATTGAGATGGACCATTCTCATGCATGTTAAATGATGAGGTGGCATGTTTGCATGTTGAGAGAAATATGCTAGTGGGGGCTAGCTATTTAGATATAGATGATTAGCTACTAGGAATAAAAATCCTATTATGTATGTTTGTAAACTGAATTCTCATCTCTGCCATGCCATGCTTGTATTATTATTTTTGCATTGCAATTTGTTTGCTTCTCCGTCATTCCATGCTTCTTACGTTGCCTTTGCATACTAGTTTATATTTACTTTTATAATTTAGCGCTAAATGGATGTTCACATGGCACTTGCCGAGGGTGAAGGCAACAACAACAACACCGTAATAAACACACAATTTTCTCTTATTCAAGTAGTAGTGGCATGCGCATGATGAGTATTGCTAACACTTTTTGTAGGCATACCTCGACCCAGTTGAGGATAGTTTCGCCGAAGCAGAGTTGCTCAGTATTATCATCAAGTGTCAACTTAAGAGGATTGAGAGCCTTGAGAAGGATGTCATTCCGGTCAAGCAAGAGCGAGATGATCTCCTTCATGACAAGGCTATGCTCATTCATGACAACCTTGAGGTAAAGGATCAAAAGAAGAAACTTGAGAAGGATGTGAACCATCTCGAGTCCATTACTAGTGAGCTGATGGAGATAAACTTGTGTTATATCATTAACGTAGACAAAAAGAATGAGAAGCTTCGCAAGATCAAGACCACACCATTAGCAGTTAGTTTAAACTTGTCTTTTATGTTAGATTGTATTTATCAGAGAACTTGTCTTTTGAAGTTGTAAACTACTATGTTGAGTATGCTGGAGGTACTTTTATTTAGTATATATAATTAGAAATGTCTTAGTATTTAAATGTAGGTTATATCATTTTTTATACGTGCAAAATACACATCTACGACATGATAGGATTTACAAATATCAAAGATAGGCCATTGTACTGCTGATGACGTGGGATGTCAGCGTCATCATTGTTTTTTTTATCACTCACGCTATATTACTAGTGTGTGGTGCCCACACCAAAAAATCCCTTTTTGCCACGCCATATATAGACTTTTTTTTCTACTAGTGCCATGATGATAGTATAAAGTCTCTTCGGCGAATCTTGTGGGATTCGGTTGGTGTTTGTCTTTCCTGGATCTGCATGAATTCGATCTTCATTTGTCTGCGTTCATATGTCTATAAGTTGGATCCTTTCGATCGAGCCTTCTCTTCATCAGTGATGGTTGTTGCTTTTGTGTGCGTTTTTTTTGGAACTTACCACGACAGCTTTTTGATTGTCTAATACGACAAGGTTTGACCGGCTCCAATGATGAAGGGGTGATGATGACGGCGCGTCTTTTGCTCGGTTAAGTAATTGTAATCGTCGCTAAGTGATATATGAACATTGATGTACTTTTAATACTTCTGATGTTCGTTGTATTGTTATGATGTTTGATGAATAAATATAAAAAAAACTTGCAAACTTTTTTTTATGAACCATCAGTGTGTAGACCATGTTCTCTGACCAGAGCAAATTAACCGCAAAATGTCTGGTTACCTGCAAAGTAAACTGAATAGCCAATCCATTCCATCATCTAAGTACGAAATTAGAGCGGGCACAACAATACAAACAGTAGCACCAGAAGCAGCATAAACCCTGCGTGTTAAGATCATAACACAGATAAGTAAAGAGTAGCACCGGAAAAGGTAATCAAACCACTCCTTGATTCGATTTGTCTGGATCATCGACAAGGAAGCAATATAGAGGCCGTATACATGTGTCCATGCCGAGTCACTCCGAAAGTGAAGTACTGGACTAGTAGATGTTGACAATGGACATGACTCCATCGATTCCCCACCCTACCACGCAAGTACGTACGATCGTTCACTGCGAGCTGCTTTCTCGCAACTAGTCGTCCATCATGTCATGCATGTTGGTTCCACACATTTCAAATTGCTATTTCCCTCCCCAGCAGTCCCCGGTCCATTGCTTAACCAGCTCAACAACCTCGCAAGCTCTAGTGCGCGCCATGTCAGTCACAACACCACCCTCACTTTCCTTTCGCCGGCCGGCTTTAATCCCTCCACCGGCCGGCCTCTTTAATCATCCGCCCGGCTTTCGCAAAGCGCAAATAATGCATGCGATCGAGAGATATCTATAGTATAGTTCTTCTACACGCTCCTCCGCCGCCGGTTCCCTTACGTGCTAAGGCATCATGGCTATGCAGCCGTACGCCGCGTCCCCCGACGTCCACGACTACGTCGCCAAGTCCCCGCCTCCGCCTCCGCCTCTGTCCCCGCACCCGGCCCCGGCCGTCGTTAAGCCGAAGTCGCCGCACCCCTCGCAGGGCGGCGCCGGGCCGCCCGTTGCCACGGTGACCACGGCCCTGACGCCTGGCAGGGACAGCGCGCGCCCGGACCACGAATATGGCGGCGGCGGCGGCGACGAGGCCCAGGTGCTCGACGGGTTCGTCCTCGTGCTCCGCGCCGGCGCCGCGCTCCTGGCCTTCGTGGCCATGGTGCTCGTCGCCTCCTCCCGCCACGGGGACTGGATGGACTTCCTCCGCTACCAGGAGTACAGGTGAGCGCATCATCTAGCTCGATGATCCGACCGTGCTACCGTTCTTGAGAGTGTGCATAGCATGTGCATGGCACGGTGTTGACCAGCACATGCTGCTGCTAGGTATCTCCTCGGGGTGTCCGTGGTGGCGTTCGTGTACTCTGCGGCGCAGGCGTTGAAGAACTGCCGCCGGATGCGCCGCGGCGCCGCCCACGCGAGCTTCCTTGATTTCGCCGGCGATCAGGTGAAGTGCTGCAGAGAACCTTCCATAGTTCCATAGGCACCGTTTACCACGTGACCATTCTAGATGTAGCTACGTAGCTCTACGGTCACTATAGCTAGTTTCTTATGGGTTAAGTTTACTTAGCAGAAGTACATATGCATGTGTGTGTGCAGTTCAAAAAATGATCACGTGCTGCTGTGCTGACTGACCTAGCTATCGTGGTGTGAATGAATGCAGGCGGTGGCGTATCTGCTGGTCACGGCGTCGGCGGCGGCACTCCCGATCACGATCCGCATGCGGTCGGCGGTGGTGAACGTCTTCACGGACGCCATCGCGGCGTCCATCGCGCTGGGCTTCCTCGCCTTCGCCGCGCTCGCCCTGTCCGCCATGCTCTCCGGCTGCAAGCTCTCCAGACAAGCGCACTACGACTAACCACGCCATCATGCAGTTCATCGCGAGATCGATCGATCGATCGGGCCATGGTTGTTGTTGTAGAAGAAAAATTAGCTTAATCCATGTCGAAAAAAAAGCAAAATTCAGAGACACCTGTAGAGGAAACTAGTTGAATCCAGGAGCAAAAAAGTAGAGAAAAAAAGGAACAAAGTTCAGAGTTGCTCGTGGCATCTGAAGATCAGATGATAAGTGACGACCCAAGTTGTCACGAGAGCATTTTCATCACAACTTTGTTGTAGGGGTTTTGGGGTGAGAGAGGCTCGAACTCTCGACCTCAGAATCACTCACGTTTAGCTATGAGACCTACGCGCTAGCCAACTGCGCCACCATCCTATTCATGTTTAATTTGCGATGACAACCTTCCCAAAGCATGACTGCAAACCCTGTTAAGTTGACATGGCATTGGCTGATTGAACGCTGATTGGCTAAGCTCCCGACCACGGAAAAAGAGAGACGCTCCAGTGTTTTGTCTCGTGATTTTAAACACTGCAACTTTGTAACTGCAAAAAACTTAATAGCCAATCAGCGTTAATACATCCTGTAAAATGTTTCTTTCTTTTCCAAATCTTCTCTCACCAGTAATCTTATGGCGTTACTATGTTTTTATCATGATGTTCTTGAGAATCACTCGTTTCATGGCAAATACTACCTATGTTTATCAATGTAAGATGTTTTGGCAATTTAAATTGAATTTGAAATCTCAAAACGTCTTATATATATTTTTAACATAAAAGATAACACTTTATTAACCAGAGGTGTAGAAACACCACAACATGTGAAAGACCTTTAGGAAAACAGAAAAATACAAGAAAGTTCCTGGACTTTTGCAATAAGGACCTTGGAGAATAAAAGGAAAAGTGATCGGGTCCTCTGTCTTCTTCCTCGATTCTGCTCGCCGCCGCTGGGGAACTGGCCACTTTGGGCGGCGAGAGTGCCACTGCTTCTGGCTACCAGCAAATGGACGGTTTGCCTCCGATGGAGGATAACTTAGCGGCTGCCCTTCAGCCATAGGACGCGTAAGCTCAACGAATGGGGAGCCACCACCTCCGTCACGAGAGCTTCCGCCATGAGCTTGGATCCCGACAACTCGGGAAAGATCTGCAAGTGCCCAACGAAGGGAGGAGCTACGCGAGCACCCCATCCTCACTGGAACTGTATTCCTTGACGCAACAGCACAGGAACAGACGCATCACCGCCTGCCCCGGTCCCCTTTGTTTCACCACCAAGATGAAAACCAGAAAGAGAGAAAGGAGCCGGGAGCGATCCATGGAGCTTATTCGCAGGGTATACGGAGAAGAGCTTGTACGCAGCAACCGACACCATGCCGCCACCGCGCTCAAGATCTCTGGCGATCGACCGACGCGGCCCGATCACGCCGTCGAGGCAGTCATTCATAACCGCAGTCATTCATAACCGTAGTATTGATGATGCCCAGTCCCCCCATGCACTTGGGGAGGCACATCGATTTCCACTTCACATAGCGATATTTCCTCCGGTTATCAACCGCGTTCCAGAAGAAACCACTACGATGTTTGTCAAAGCCTTCATGGATAGAGCCAGGAAGCCGATAGAACCCCATGGTGTAGGTAGGAAGGGAGGAAAGGCAAGCATTAATCAGACAGACTTTGGCGGCGGAGGAGTGATGTCTACCCCGCCAAGGTAGCACCCTATTACCAACCTTACGAACCAGCGGAGCCATCACTTTAGCCGAGACCATGTCCAGCGAGACAGGGATCCCAAGGTACCGGAAAGGGAAACTCCCCAGCGCATAGTTCATAAGGGAAGCGACCCTGTGCCCTTCCTCTAAGGAGCACCCGGGCGCGAAAATCTCACTTTTAGAGAAGTTAATTTTGAGGCCCGACAAAGCCTCAAAGCAAAGCAGAAGGAATTTGAGGTTAGAGAGACAGAGATTATTATTTTCCACCAGGATAACCGTATCATCGGCATATTGGAGGTGGGTGAGCCCCAAAGGGAGAAGGGGGCAGAGAACCGCTGAGATGTGACCAGCTCCAGCCGCACGGTCAAGGATACCCGAAAGGGCATCAGCCACGAAATTGAAGAGCAGGGGAGAGATAGGGTCGCCTTGCCTCAGGCCCCTGCCATTAGGAAAGAAAGGGCCCACACGACCATTAACTGAAACAGCAGTATGGTCCCCAGTAACCAATTGCATGTCACGATGGACGTACGCGCCATCAAAACCTTTAGCCAAGAGGACATCACGAAGGAACGACCAACTCACACAGTCATAAGCCTTTTCGAAGTCAAGTTTGAGCACTATCGCGTTGATTCTAGACCGCTTGATTTCATGAAGCACCTCATGAAGGCTGAGGACACTGTCCAGAATGAACCGCCCCTTAATAAACGCAAATTGATTGTGATTAATCACTTTGTGAGCAATCGGACCCAACCGAGAAGCGAACGCTTTGGAAGGAAACTTTGCAAGATTATTAATAAGCGCAATAGGTCGAAAGAGTTTGATATTGTCAGCCCCATTAACCTTAGGGATCAAGGAGAGGGTAGCGTAGTTGAGTCTCGAGATATCCACGGTACCCAAACAAAAACCCTGAATAATAGCATAAACCAAAAAGCGAATAGATGCCTAGAACTTCTGGAAGAAGGTGATAGAGAAGCCATCCGGACCCGGGGCAGAGTTAGCCTTAGAAGATAACACCGCGATGTCAATCTCCTCATCTGATAAAGGGAGCATGAGGGCGTAGTTGTCTTCATGCGAGACCCGAGCCTCCTCCGGCCAGAAGGATCCACAAAGGCGAACACCCACATCAGGGCGAGCCGCAAGAAGAGAAGAATAGAACTGTGTAAGATTGGAGGTTATAGTTTATAAGTCTTCGCAAATCTCTCCATCAATCCTTGATATTGTTATTTTACTAATCAGGCATTTGTAAATTTGCATCCTTACTAATTCAGGCGCTTAAGTAAGGAGCTTTTGTGTGGGGGTACATTCATAGTATCTAAAACCTAACACGTGATGATAGTAAGTTTTTTTTTACGCAAACTGAGTATTGTTATTCATTTTTCACAAACAAAGTATTGTATAATCGTTTTTTAGATATAATATGCAGACATTATGAATAATATAGCTTGTCAAAGAACAAATCAATGTCATTTTCCCGGCGCGCATATTCTTGTACTCCCTCCGATCCATATTAATGAACTTAAGTTTGTCTAGATACATATGCATCTAGTCTAAATACTTAACTAGATACATATAAATCTAGGCAAAGTTGAGCCCGTTAATATGGATCGAAGGTAATACTGTAGTTTACTTTATAGGGATGCAAATATATATGTGTGCCCTAAAAAAAAAGGATGCAATGTGTGAGATAGAGACGGTTCCGGACGGGGAGTCGGTCTGGCTACGGGATACAGACGAGTCTGTATATAATCAGATCACATACATCGTGAAGGTGAAAAAAAGAAAAAGACCACATCGATCCAGACAGAGGGGCTGCTCAACTCAGATCGAAGAACTCTGCCTGATGGCCAAGACGCCGCAGCCGCCATGGGTGATCCAGTTCAACCGCACCAGCAGACCCGTGCTCGTCGCCCCGTTCGACGGGTGCCGCCGCCGCTCGCAGGAGATGACGGACATGCCGGTGCTGCAAGGGAAACGATGCATCGGCCGCGACAGCGACTGGTCGCTCATGCTCGACGAGGTCACCAACGGCTGCTTCCTCGTGAGCTTCTCCACTAACACCTCGCCGTCGACCCCCACGGTAATCGCTCTCCCGTCTCTGCCGGAGGACGCTCGCGATCTATTATTCCTGTGTTTCGGCTGCGCGCTCTACACGCAGACCCCGCCCGACTGCACCGTCTTTTTGGATTTCGTCAGGGACAAGTCCCTCCTCCATTGCCGCCCTGGCGACCTTGAGTGGTCTCGCCTCCCAGTGGAGTTCATCGAGGACGACGAGGTGGTGGACGAGTTTGACGGCCCCATAACCGCCGGTCACCACGGGAAGGTGTACGCCACAACCATGGCGTCCCTGGTGACCGTCGACGCATCCCACCCGGCACCATCTGTCGAAAGGACGGACATGAGGCGCCCACCGCCGTGCCCCGTGCACGCCGGCTACAAGTGCTACCCGGTGCCGTGTCCCGGCGGCGAGCTCTTCTTGGTGCGCTGTTGCATCTTTGGTGACCCGGACGTGGTGGACCTCAAGGTTTTCTTGTGGAATCACGAGGATGATGCGTGGGAATTACTCGAAACCATCGGGGATAGAACATTCTTTGTGGGCAAGTCTACTTTCGCTGTCCAGCCGGCGACTGAAGCAGGAACCCAGCCCAACTGCATCCATGTGCTACGTAAAATTTGCGATGAATTTGGTATCTACACCGCGTCTCTCGATGATATGACCATTAGGCTGAGGTGGCCTTTGTTTGGGCTGCAGCTATAGATTCTCAGATTCTAGACATCTAAAAATCAGAAGCTAAAACAAACATACAGATTTTGCAGGCAGCTTCGTAGAATCGCTTCCGAATAATGAACTAGCATTCAGGTGAAACCAGAAGCTGCGATTTCGGTGATTCCCGAGCGATGCCCGAGCGATAACCGAGCTGCCACTTGTCCCTGTAGCAATATACCCAATATCATCCCCGTTATTACAGCAATAATGCCATCCCATCTTTTCAAACGCACGCACTAGCTACCTAGCGATCCTTTCCTACTCCGTTTTTCTCGAGCGCACATAGCAGTCACCGGAGCATGGTGGCGAGCCGGTGAACTGGGGTTTGGCCCGTCCCCTACATCCGCCATGCCTCTCCGGAACGGCGCCGAACCTAGTAGTCTGCTCCCTCCCGTACCTCTGCTCCTTCTCTCACCGGCGAACGGCGACGAGCCTTGCTGCCCCTGTCTTCCCCCTCTACTGTCGCTCCTGATCTCCAACTGCGCTGCCGGCCAGACTGTCCTTGTAGCGCGTCGAAGGTCTAGGTACAGCACACCGGGGGGTCATTCCTGCATGCCATCTCTCCTAGTACAGCTGGTACCGGCCGCTTGTTTGGGATGTGATGGATTGGATCCGTACGCACCTATGTTACAGCCAAGAACATAATACTGGACATAATTCCTGCACGCCATCTATCCTTGTCCTGCAACTCAATTTTTTTATCCTAGTCCTCTCCATGTCACTGTTCGTAAATCATTATTCCTTTCATGTGACAATGGTGCTGATTTTCTTCAATTTGTGTTTCAAAGGTGTTCATCATGATATGTCTAGACAAAAATAATGTGTGTATTTTTTTGATAATTCTCACTTCATCGAGTCAAGATAGATAATTTGGGTTTTTATTTGCATATAATCATCATTTAAGGACGTTACTGATACTTCAAAATACTCACAACTCCTACAGCTGGTCAACAAAAGGTAAACAAACACTCAGATTCTGATTCTTAAAAATCCAAAGCTATAGCTGATTTTCTAGAATCCATAGGAAAGTGATTCTCAGAAATCTGTAGCCCAAAATCCAAGTATAGTTGAGGGTTGTGAGAATGATGATGATGATGATGACCAAGTATTCTGGGCTCTTCCCACTAGGTAAGTTTAATTCCACTTCCTCAATTTGGGAGGGTTTTTTTTTTTGAGGATTAATTTGGGAGAATTTATGTTTGTTCAATGTGATGATTTAAAGATGGCTTGAAGTTTTGATATATATTTTTGCAGCTTCGGTCTCAAAGCAGTACAGGCCAACGATACTGATGATGATCTCTCCAATGAGGTATGTATGCTCATAATTCTATTATTTATACGTCTTTGACTAGCTTGCTGCAAATTAATTTTGGTAAAGAAAGAAGGGAAAACATGATTTCCTTTTTCAAATTTGTCGTCTATCCTTGACGTACGCAGGTGACACAAAAAAGAATTGGACATTGCTTGGGAGAGAGAAAAAAGGAGGACTTTCCCATGATCAATGCGGCTTCTACAGAGGAGAGGCAGTGGTGTGACCTTCATACTGATTTATTGCTGTTGCTTGTGTCCAAAATTTCCTTCATCGATTTCCTACACATGAAAGCTGTCTGCAAGCAATGGAACTCTATTAAGAGCCCGATACAGCATGCAAAACAGCCGCCATTGCTCATGACAACTCGTCCAGGAGGAAGGACCAAGGATGATCTTCTCGAGGTCTTCGATCCGATTAGCAAGAAGAAGTACAACATCAAGGTAAAAATCCCTGCTTCAAGTCTCAAATCGCAGGGTTCACAATTACTACATTTCACAAAGAACGGCTGGGTCATCCTGTCAAGAGCCGGCGACCACATGTACTTCCTAGTGAATCCGTTCAAGAATTACCCGGATGGTGGCCATGTGATTGCTCTTCCACCTCTAGATAACCTTTGCCTCAAAGGATTGCCGTTCTCTTCCGTGCCGGGTTCTCCGGACTTTGTGGTCCTCGCCGTGGGATCCACACCAAGCTCCAAAGTTGTCTTGATTCAAACATGGCGAATCGGAGACAAAGAGTGGAAGGAAGAAATCTTAGGCAATGATGATGTGTCGTTCTTCATGGCATCTCACTGCCCCGTCTTCCTCGATGGTGTTGTCTACTTCCTAGACATCAATGGCAGGCTTGCAGTTGTGGACTTGAACGCGGACAAGATGGAGTGGAAGGTACTTGACAAACCAGATCAACCGATACGCGAAAACGACTATGTGTATACAAATAAGGAGTGTGACTACAACTATTTGGCGGAGTCGAAATGTGAGCTGGTCGCTATTATCCGAGAAAACGGCAATTTTGGGTTCATCATAATTTTTAAGCTCGATCGGTCTAGGATGGCTTGGACGGAGTTGAAAGAGATGGAGGATGCTGCTGTGTTTTGGGATAGAAGCAATGCTCTAGTTGTGCACCGTTGCGCAGGGGATTTATTCAACAAGGTGTACCTTCCGAATTGTAGTGAGACTCACGAGGGTAGCAGGGCGCAGATCTACTACTGCTTAAAAGAGCAAGAGTACTGGCCTTGCTTCAGTGACAAGGAGCCCATAAACGCGATATGGTTCCAGCCAAACTCGAAGGACGTATTTGATGATGTATGTAAACTAACTGTTTATTAGATGCCCCGATTAGGTTGTGCCTAACGATGCAGATGCAGAAGAGTTCTCCTTTGTGCGTTTGAGTTGTGTCCTTGGACCCCAATTTAGAGCAAACCATCGCTTTGGAGGCACCTTTTTTTTTGAGCGTTTGAAACAAACTTTACACGCGGTATGCCACATGCTGTGGGATCATTACAGGATCATGGGGTTCTAGAAGCCACATGTGGCGCCCCCTTTGAAGAGAAAGAGAAAATCTAGCAATGTTGTGTGCCTCAGTATTAGTTTCCCTTCCCTCAAAAATGATCTTGCAATGTTGGGTTGGCATCCGCTGATTAATCTCCTTCGCAATTGCCGCTATCGGCCCACTGGTGCCACATAAAATGTCAGAGACCACCTGCTTTGAGTCGCAAGAGATAATGTATCTGTTGATCCCTAGATCCTCCGCGAGAGCAACTCCTTCTCGGCACGCAACAGCTTCCAGCATCGCCGGGTCGAAAAGCCCTTCAATCACAAAACTTGAGCTACCAAGGTAATTCTCAGCAGAATCCCTTGCGATTGCAGCCGCCGTTCCTCTGGAGTAATGAAGAACTCCCGCGTCTACATGGATCTTCGCGGCCCCCGCAGGTGGAGCCGACTGAAGCAGTTGCACCTGTTGTCGCCTAGGAGCCGGAAGTCTTTGGCTTTGCTGAGCAAGTCTGGTGTCCTGCTGCTTTGATGCTTGAAGATCAACAAGGAACCGAACTATAAAGGAATGGGTAGAACTGGGACTTTGAAAATCTCCTTCATGAATGGCTTTCCTTCTAGCTGTCCAAATTGCCCACATAGTCACTGTAATTTTGACAAAAGCTTCATGCGTTAGGGAATCCTTCACATGAAATAACCAACTCTTAGCTCTTGGATTCACAGCTTCTACCAGGAATTCGGCTATCTCCGGTTCGGCCAACGCCCATACACATCGTGCCATTGGGCAGAGCAGGAGGGAGTGGCGCCAAGAATCTTCAGCTCCACAAAGACCGCAGTTGCTTGAGGTCGCCATATGGCGGTGGCGCCTCACATCTTCAGTCGGCAATGACTGCTTGGAAAGCCTCCACAGAAACATTCTTATCTTTGCCGGTACCTCGGTTTTCCACAGCTCCTTCCAGTCCTTTATTTCATGTGACGCGGTAGATGGCCATGCCTCTCCGTCAAGCCATGCTTCTCTTCTCTGCCTCGTCGAGATAAGCATGCGATAGGCCGACCGAACTGAGAACTCGCCCCTTCTCTCAAAGTGCCATGCCCAGGAGTCTTGGATATTTGAGGTACTGATAGGAATACCCAGGATGTAAGGAACATCAATGGGTAGAAAGGTAGCATTAATCACAGCAAGGTTCCATGTAGCATCAGTCCGTGATATAAGCTCTGAAACCCGGGAAGGTGGGTTTGGTACTAGTGATCCATACGGTCTCAAAAACTCATCCCTTGGGATCCAATTGTCCTCCCATATTCTCGTATCATTCCCTGTCCCAATCCTCTTTATCAGACCTTGTTTGAGGACATCTCGGCCTTCCACAATTCCTCGCCAAACTTGGCTTGGGTGATTGCCCAATTCTGCGTTGAGAATATCCGTTGAGGGGAAATACACGCTCTTCATAATGCGAGCGCTTAGGGAATTTGGATTCTTGAGAACTCTCCATGCTTGTTTAGCTAACAGGGCAAGGTTGAAAATTTCAAAATCTTTGAAACCCAACCCCCCTAGTCCTTTCGACTGGGTCATCGTCTTCCATGAGACCCAATGTGGTTTCCTTTTCCCCTCCTTGCTCCCCCACCAAAATTTCCGGATCAACATATTGAGGTGTTCACACAACCCCCTGGGGAGTTTGAAACAGGACATGGAGTAAACGGGTACCGCCTGAGCCACGGACTTAATCAAAATCTCCCTGCCCCCAAACGAGAGTGACTTTTCGATCCATCCTTGCACTTTATTCCACAACCTGTCCTTGAGATATTTGAAAGCTCCGTTTTTTGAAGATCCGATATCAGAGGGCATGCCCAAATATTTCTCATTGAGGGTCTCGTTTGGCACATGCAAAGCACCCTTGATCGATGTCCGGATAACCTCCGACACCCCTTTGCTGAAATAGATGGACGATTTGCCATAGTTGATCCATTGTCCACTCACCTTGCAATATGTTTCAAGAACTTGGCACACCTCAACTGCTCCCGTGTTATTAGCCTTGAAAAACAGCAGGCTGTCATCTGCAAATAATAAGTGGTTAACCGGCGGCGCCAAGGGAGCTACCTGCAGGCCACTTAAATTTGGTGACTGAACTCTAGATTTTAAGAGGCACGAAAGGCCCTCTGCTGCAATCAAGAATAAATACGGAGAAATGGGATCGCCCTGACGAATACCACGTGAAGGCTTGAACTCTTGAAGTTTTTTACCATTGAACAAAACTGAAAACTTTACCGAGGATATCATGTCCATCACAATATGAACCCAGCTCGGTGGGAACCCAAGTTTCATGAGGACTGCTTGGAGGTAATCCCACTCGACTCGATCATATGCCTTTGTCATATCTAGTTTCAGCGCACAGTGTTGGTTTTTCTTCGCCCGGTTCCGCTTCATAAAATGTAAACATTCATATGCTGCTATGATGTTATCCGTGATCAATCTGCCAGGGACAAACGCTGACTGCTCATCAGATATTATGTCAGGGAGGATATCTTTCAGGCGGTTAGCTACCACCTTGGAAGCAATCTTGTATATAACATTGCACAAACTTATTGGACGGAACTGAGTGAGTAGCGTGGGATCCTTTACTTTGGGAATTAGAACTAGGAGCGTATCATTGATGCTGCTTGCTGACTCACGTCCTTCCACGATTGATAGCACAACTTTCGTTACCTCTTCCCCACATATTCCCCAATGTCTTTGGAAGAAATGCGCCGGGAATCCGTCAGGGCCAGGAGATTTTATAGGAAACATTTGGAATAATGCTGTTTTCACCTCCTCCCTTGTGTACGGTGCGATCAGCTGGGCACACATTGCAGCTGATACCTTAACAGGGATACAGTCCAGAACCTCCCCCATATTATGTGTCCCTTCAGCTGAATATAGATTTTCAAAAAAGTTTGTGGTCATCTCCTCAAGCTCCGGTAAATCCTCTGCAATGGTACCATCGTGACGAGCCAAGGATTTGATTTGATTCTTACGACGGCGACGGCTAGCTCTAAGGTGAAAATAATAAGTGCTCTTGTCACCAGAGGCCAATCATTCTAACCTTGCTCGCTGTCTCCAAAGTTGTTCTTCCCTGTGGAAAAGCTCGACCAGTTTATCTGTAATTTTTGTCTCCACTCTCGACGGCCCCGAACGACCTGGATCCCTCCGCAGATCAGCCAACTTCTTCTTAAGATCCCGGATCTCCATTCGAACGTTACCGAAGTGAGTTCTGTCCCAACTAGATAAGTCTGTTGACAAAGCTGCGAGTTTTTCCTTTATGCTCGTCGGTGTTGTTGAAATTTGGGACGCCCATGATGCTGACAGTACCTCCTTCAGAGAGGGATCTCGCTCCCACATCGTCTCGTACCTGAATCTTTTGGGTCCGTTCTTGATATCTTTTCCAGTCCCCAGCCTTAGCAAAATCGGGATATGGTCAGAAGAAGCGGCTGAGAGGTGCTGCAGCATTGCTCCTGGAAACTGAGCCATCCATTCCGGTGAGGCCAAACCTCTATCCAGCCTTACTCTTGTGAACGAACCCCCTGTCACCCTTTTCTCGAATGTCCACATATGTCCCGAGTATCCTAGATCAGCTAGACCACAAGTGTCCACAGTGTCACGGAATGCGTCCATTTGGGATTGGCTCCGGGGGTTCACTCCGTCATGCTCTTCTTGAAGGAGAACCTCATTAAAATCTCCCATTGCTATCCATGGCAGATCACGGTTTACCACTATACTTTTCAGTGCATCCCAAGTTTTGTGGCGGTCTTGGAGCTGTGCTTCTCCATAGACAAAAGTAGTACGGAAGTTAGCTTCTCCTAGCCCTTCAACCACAGCATCAATGTAATATCTTGAATGATCAAACACTTCAACTTTTATTTCATCATTCCAAAACAGACCAAGACCTCCACTTCTACCGGTGCTACTAACAGAAAAACTTTTAGAAAATCCAAGAGACTCAGCTAAACCATCCACCCTCGAACCCTCTAGTTGAGTTTCCACAATACATAACATAGAGGGGGAAAATTCCTTCACGAGATCGCGAAGCTCACGAACTGTCTCGGGTTTGCCGACCCCGCGACAGTTCCAGCATAGGATACTCATTGCGCTCGGCGCGCCTCTGTACCAGAGGGCGCCGATCTTGCATCATTTGTTTTGACAGCAGACGGTTTTGAAGCCGGGTTTCGATCTGTCATTACCCCGGTTTTTGTCCTCTTGGGATCCTGTTTTGGAGGTGGGCTTGGTGGAACATCGCTTGGTAGTTGAGCTGCACCACTTCCATCCTTCAGTTCTGATTTATCAGCTGGAGTCATGTCAACGTCAGTGTGATTGGTCTTGAGCACAGTCACCTCATCTGCAGCAGCTTGATCATGAGTTCTTTTGAAACGCGGGTCACTCTCGTCATAGTCCATAAACTCTGTATCATGGCTAACAGCAGGCTGGCCTATGGTGATTGTACTGCTTCCTCGGCCTAATCCACCACGTCCTCTTCCGAGACCTCTGCCCCTGGATGCGGTCCCCGGTCCAATACCTGCACCTCTGTACCATTCGGCCCTGAGGTTCCTGAACACGAGTGCTTCAGGGGGGTGGATGCCATCCCCATGTTCTTTGAATTGGTGGCCTAGATGTCCACAAACTGCACACCAATCCGGGAGCCTCTCGTATCTCACACGAAAGATTTGGCGTTTCTTCTCAAAGATGAGGGATACTGCATTTTTGAGAGGCTTCCGAACATCAATCTTGACCCGAACTCTGAAAAAGTTCCCTTCAAAATCACTGGCCCTTGGTTCAGCATAGACAAACTCTCCTATTTTGCTCGCCAGTGACTTGAGGAGGGGGTGGAAACCATCAGGTAAATCATGGATTTGGACCCAAATCTCCACCGTGTCCAAGCTGATCGAGGTTGGCCGGGTGAATCCATTATATTCCGCTATTACCACTGCGTTCCCCTTGAAATTCCATGGGCCATCCCCCATCACCCGCTCCCAGTCGCCCAGGCAGGCAAACTGTAAGGTATAAAGGTTTACCTCCAGAGGTCTGATCTTGAGACCGGCTGGGCAAGATCCCACACCGCCCTCATTTGTTTGAAGAAACCGAACTGGCTATAAGATTTGGCTGTGTGTACTCTCGCGATCGCCATCCACCTGATAGCCTCCTTCTTCAGCGGTTCCTCCTTCTCAACAATCACGTCATCAAGGTCGTCTTCTGTGAGTCCCAATTCAGCCATCATCTCCTGTAGGTCACTTGATTCGCCATCCTTTGCACTGCTGGTCGCCATCTTTAGTTCTCTAACCCGATTAGATCGCACCGGGTTGTTTCTGGAAACCCTAGAAAAACCTAATCTCCTACTCGCGAAACAATTGGTACACCCCACGACCAGCGTGATGATGGACCACTTGCGGAGAGAAGGGAGATGTAGATGATCAGGGGAGAAGAACTCCACGTCGCCGGTCAAGCCGCCGATGGGAGTAAAAAAACCCTAACTCACCGAGGCGGAGGGTATCTACCCTACATATGGACTGTTGGAGGCACCTGGAGTTATTTGTTCGGTCGCTCTATCGGGACGAGCCGAGCGAACCAATTCATTCGCTTGTATAAGCCTCCAGCGCGACCTCCTTAGTACACCCCAACCGGGCCCAACAGACAAATTACTGGGCCCATTTTATTCACCCATTATTTATTAAAAAAAACTAAAAAAAGCATACGTGGCTCATTTGTGAGTACATGAATGTGCATCTACCTGAATGTGAGTACCTAAAGTGGCGAAAACTTTGATGGGTAGTCGATCTTAGCAGTCATCAATGTAAATTATTTATGGGACTTAAATGAAATGTACTTAGCAGTCATCTTGTTTATTTGATTATGGGCAATGGAACTAAATTTTTAGTGAGTAACAAAATTATTTCAAGGATCTAGACATGTACTATTAGAACTACATAAGCGAAAAAGAACTCGAATCAATTAGCTAGAAAGCACAAAATGAAAAACTGAAGAAACTATTGTTTTAGTGGAATAATAAAAGCTACTAGAGAAAAGCATAAAATAAAGGACCCCGATAAGTGCATGACATCAGGGCGATAGAGATTTAGCTCAAACGTCAGGTCGGTCAACAACACGGAACGAACAGATGGAAACGTTCGGACCGAACGATCACCCAACCAAAATTGTTATTCGTTTTGAGCGCTGAGA
Source organism: Bromus sterilis (assembly GCA_950022295.1). Lineage (NCBI taxonomy): Eukaryota > Viridiplantae > Streptophyta > Magnoliopsida > Poales > Poaceae > Bromus > Bromus sterilis. The sequence continues at coordinate 33,391,983 of OX465600.1, forward strand.
TGGGCCTAGCCCAGACATCAACCTTCCTATTGGGCCACATAGCAGACAAAAAATCAACACATAGCAATTTTTTCAGTATTGTCATGGTAAATTTTTTTATATTTCCACTATATAGTACTCCATCCGATCCATAAAAAGTGTCGTCGAGCAACACTTTTTATGGATCGGGGGGAGTATGAACAATGAAGACAAAGAAGTTAAAAAAATATGTCAAAGTATGAAACAAATGCAATGGCAAAAAAGATGCATGTTAAAAAATGCCATATTATTTTAATTAAAATTGCCATAATTTGTATGAAAAAATCATAGAAACATATAATGAATTGTACAAAAAGACACAGAAAAACAAATATGCCATGGAAGATTAATATGAGAAATTGCCATTCTATTTTAATTCAAATGGTCATATATTGGTTCGATGAATTTGTTGTGTATCTACAATAACACATGTTATAAAAAAGAAATTGCCATTATCCGTATATTAATTTTATCATGCTCGACAACTTAAATTACCCAAATATAATCCAATTGATAATCTGATTAAAACACCTATATTTTCTAGGACTAGGTAAAGCCCAAAAGGTGCATATGTTAATAAAAATGAAAAATATTGCCGTGATGAAAAAATGTAGTGTAAAAATTACCACGATAAAAAATATTCATTTTTGCCATGGAAAAAATGTCAAATTTGATAAAAATATATATAAATCAACCTGTTTATCGAAATTGTCGTGGGTGTAAAGCAATACAAAAATTGATTACAAATTTGTCTGGTAATGCCATGGCACAACTACCAAAGAGTGTGAACTACTACAAAAAGTTAATCAAACATTACCATGGTAAAAAATGCATGTTCAATTTTGCTATCGTATTTTTTAACAAAAAAAAATCTAAATTTGTCATGTTATATATATTTGGAACACCTAGGTGTCTGGGCACCTTACAACATATACGCCTATATTTCATAGGGTATTTCATTATGAATAAATATGATAAGTACGCATATATCTATAAATAATTTTTAATCTTTGTTAGATATATATACCCACGATTTTTTTTTATAATGTTGTACAATACGTACTTTGTTTTGGGTATATATGCGTACATTTCATGTTGGGTATTTAGTTCTAGACAAATATGATTAATACGCACATACCTAGAAATGAATTTTAATCGTAGATAGATATATATACCCACAACTAATAACCCTCCGAAATTAAATTTAGAGGCGAGGAGTCTGCTATATATATATATATAGACAAATTTCCGAAATGTAAAATTACGGTGCATTGATGTCAAAACAGATGGGGGTGAAGAATATATATATATATATATATATATATATATATATATATATATATATATATAATTTGCCATATTTTGCGTATTAAAATTACAATGTATGTCTATAATCACACAAAATAGAAAATAATTCAAAAATTTCCATGGCAAATGCATATTCTAAATTTGCCATCTTTTAAGCAATAAAATTACCATGTATGTGAGTAATAACACAAAACAAATAGTGATTCAAAAATTGTCATGCCAAATACATATTCTAATTTACCATGCTATTTACATATAATTTGCCATATTTTGCGTAATAAAACTAAAATGTGTGTGAATACTAACACAAAAATATAAAATAATTCAAAATTTTCCATGGAAAATGCATATTCAAAATTTGCCATGCTATTTATATATAATTTGCCATCTTTTGCATAAATTTTTTGCCATGTATGTGAGTAATAACACAAAACAAATAATGATTCAAAAATTTCAATGGCAAATACATATTCTAATTTACCATGCTATTTATTTATAATTTGCCATCTTTGCGTAAAAAATGACACTTATGTGAATAATAACACAAAAACAAATAATGGTTCAAAAATTGCCGTGAAAAATGCATATTCTAAATTGACATGCTATTTATATAATTTTTTCCATCTCTTGCATAAAAAAATAAGTATAATTACAATGTCATGAAATTTTATTGTGATTCAATAATTTTCCATGGTAGATTACTCAATCTACTATGGTCAATAACTAAAAATTTGACATGATCCACACTCTAGATTTGCTATGGTCGATTTATAAAATTGTCGTGATAAAATAACCTAAGAATTTCCATGAACTAAAGAAAATAAATCATATGACAAAATTTTCAAGAATTGACATATCACGCAATTAAAGAATTGCCATGTCACAAATACAAGAATTGCCATGTCTCGTAAGCTATATATATATAATAAAAAATAACATAAGAATTGTCATATCCCACAAATATGAATTTACCATGGATGATTTGAAAAAAGAAAAAAAAAGCTATGAGTTTGGCATGTGAAAGAAATAAGAATTTACCATGTGCAAAGATCCGTCGCAACATATATAAACAAATTAAATAAAAAAACATGGCAAAATTGCCACAGTGTGAAAACCTATTGTAACCATGGCAAATTTGTCATGTTCTACTCAAACAGGCATGTCCAAATAATTTTCTACAAAAAATGCCACGTTCCACACAGTATCGTGCGTCTACTATGGTCAATAACTAAAATCTGCCATGATCTATAATCTAGATTTGCTATGGTCGATATATAAAATTAACGTGATAAAAGACCCTAAGAATTGCCATAAAAAATCCTGGGCACAACATCTCCCCTGATTCTGCAGCAACAGCTAGACGCGCTCGACTGGCGTCGCCCCCGTCTTGGCCACCGCCGCCACCGCGCCGCCCATGGCGAAGTCCGCCGCCACTTTGGACGGCAACCTGAGGCGATTGGGAAAGTGGGCGCGCCACTGTCTCCTCGGACGACGCCGTCGGAGTTCCTCGCCTCCTGTCGACGACTCCATCCTCGTCCTCGTAGACACCCGCCATAGTGATGGTTGCAGAGGGTCTAAGTTTGGGCGTGTTTGACTAAGACAGAGAGTGAAGTGGGATGGGATAAGGTGGAGAGAAAAAATGTTCGCGCGAGACCCTAGTCAGACCAAATGATTACAGTGTGATGTGGCAATAAAACGAGTGTCGGGTTTTATTTTGTGATGTGTGCTTAAAATCAATGGTGAAGAGGACGTTCGGGCGATTAACTCATGTGCCTGACGTCATGCACTTATCATTTGGCAAAATGAATGTAGAAAGATGTTGCTTGAAACAAAATGAGCACAAAATGATTGTTGGCACATCACCTTACCTCAGTGCATGGAACTCTCTTAATTGGGTTGGATGCTCGTCCCTACTCCAATCCTTTCACATTTATTGTTGATTTATTTCAGTGCCTTACAATATCTGGAAGCAAAGCATGATAAGTTAGATTTACATGCAAAATGGAGCCGATCTTTCCGGTATACATTTTGAAGTTATATATATTTGCACCCATGTTATTCGTTTGATTTTTGTGCACTTCTTAATTAAAGCAACTATTGAAAGTCACAGCAAGGGCAACTGATCAACTTCTATTATGGGCTACATGAAGAAGGCAATAAGCAAGTTCGACTCGTTTAAAGGAAATTGAGGGTACATGCTTCTTCTTTTTGAGGCGGGTGATGGGTGTAGATATCACCTCCTCGTTGGTTACGCAAGGTGGAAGGTTATGAAGTATAGCAACGAATTTCTCTCACGTGAGAACGTAAGGTTTATCGAACCAAAAGGATTCCGGAGACGACAAGTAGGTGGCAAACCACGGCGCCATAAATTGCTTTGGCGCGTAAGTTGACCTAGACCTGCACACAAGACACAACTAAATTTTCTATCACGAGTAAGAGGGGTTGTCAATCACTCCGGCTTGCTGTTTACAAAGTATTAGATGCAATAGGAAAATAAAAGGTGCAACCGAAAAGAAAGGAAATCGGTAAATTGCAGCGGTGTAAATATATTATGGTGATATGGACCAGGGCGTCATGGCGCTCACTAGTGATGTATGTCTACCAAAAGACGATAAAAACTTATGTCGGGTGAACAAATTACATCAGGGCCATTGACAGGATTATGAACACACCGCAATGCTAATTATGGTTGCAGAGAATGCAAGGTTTAATTATGTGGGCATTACAGTAAGACAAGTAGACTGTTTATTCATCAGCATGTACTTACAAATCATTCACATTGAGATATTTATCCAGAACATATCGCTAGTATTAAGTTGCGAGTCACGTCATCAATAATTTGCGATAGTGATGTTGTTGATGGTGACGAGGAGGTGGGGGATATCCAGAGGTTGATGGGGGAGGAGGACGGAGATGGATTAGCTGAAAATTTAGACTCTGATTATTCTGAAGATGATGAAGGTGAATCGAAGGATGACATGAAGCTTGTTCCGTATTCTTGGAATCAGGATTTATCGAACCTCCTAGTAGTGCACGACTAGCATCAGTCATCATGGCAGTATCATCAAAATCAAGTTCAAATAGGTGTTGTCTTTCCCACCAAAAAACAATTGAAAAATACGGTGATTGAGATGCCTATGGCTACACAGAGTGTATACCATACACACATTTCTAGTCCAATAAACTTGACTTTGAAATGTGTTCAGAAAGATTGTGAAGTTAAAGAGCACGGTCACGTGCCTAAGTATGGTGTGAACCGGCTTGTCACCAGTGTTCTTCCACAAACGCGTGTCCTGACAAACCTCTTGGCGGATCATCCAAACCTGACTTCAACTCTTATTGCACAACTTATGTAAGTAAGATAGTCGAGAAGAAAGACATGGAGGCGAAGCACCTATTTAGATGTGAAGGCCACGTTTAATTATGATATTATATGAGAAGGCTTGGAGGGCAAAGAATATAGCCATGGAGGATAGATTCAACACTTTCATAGACTCATATGATAATGTTGTTCGTCTTTTTCGCACATTGCGGGAGAGAAACCCCGACACTTACGTGGATATCCAACACATATATCTCAAGTCTATAGCATGGTTCAAGGGTGTTACACAGAGTATATTTTTCTTTCTCCATAAAAATAAAGCCTTTTGACATTATCGTTCCTTGATGTGCGTGGATGGAACATTCCTCTCACTGGCAAGTAGAAAGATCAGATACTGGCTGCTATTGGTGTGGATAGAAACAATCAAATTGTTCCACTTGCTATGGCGGTTTTGAGTCTCAAGCCATGTTTCAAACACCATCACCACATCCTACGCAGGAACAGCAGCAGGACACGCATGGTGCCACTCTGTTTGACACAAAAAATAATAAAAATAACGAATGTGTTATTATGTTATTATTTTTCTACGCCCAAGGAGAAATAAATATTGCGGGTGTGCCAGTGTACAAGGTACACAAATACATGAGTAAAAGAAAAGGAAAAGGTGGAGCCTGCTGGCGCGGCTAAGTGATCAAGCGATCATGGTTTCCTGGTTTCCGGGTGCCTCGTAAAGCACCCGGTTAATTACTCCCGCGGATGGTACCGCGAGACACCTCCGATTAAGCTGTGCAGTCGTCGTCTTCGGTCTTCGCTTCGCGTTCTATATGCATGGTGGTGGTGATGTGTGTGTGTGTGGCGGCGGCAGAGTCCGTGTACAAGTTGGTACACGTGCCGTCGAAAGTGTGGCCTTTGCTCCGGCCACACCCGCCTACGCCGTCTTGCCTCGTCGGTGTCGAGCGGCGTCGATGTTGTTGAAGTCGTGGTAGCATGCATGGTTGAGCTTGGCCTGGACGTCGTCGATGGCTTTGTAGCTTCGCCGAAAGTGCGAGGGGTACACCCCGCGGGAGTGGAAGATTGGAAGGAGAACGAGCGGACGTGCAACACATTGAGTGTGCACATCCGGGCATATCCACGTACACTGCCGCCAATAGCGGTGAACTCGCCACCTTGTTAGTAGAAGCGTTCCAGAGTGCCGCCTCCACGGGAATGCGTCTGGATCGGGAGCCGCTATGCACGAGCGGATCCCAGTGAGTGTAATGTACACCCACGTCGTGAGAAAAGAAAAGGATGTGACAGACAACTCAATGTGTCTCAGCCCCGGGTGGATGTCATCTCCTCCGCCAATGGAAGCGACAAGGTGTCGCCACGTCGAAGGATACGCCGCCTGTGCATCGGATGACACATGTCGCCGCCTCTCGCCAGCCCATGACGCCTTCATGAGCCGGCAAGATGCCGATGGATGAAGCGTCTTTAGGAGTTGGTAGAGTCTCGCCTAGACTCCACCCGGTGAGCTTCGGCAATGTCGTGGTCGCCGAAGAAGAGTGCGCCGGGACACGTAAGTGCCGGTCCCGATACGTTGCCGTGGAAAAGTACGTCGAACGCCGCCTATAAGTGCGACCTCGTCGCATCACCGAAGAGGAGTGCGTCGAGAGCGCCGCACGCCAGTGCGACCCCGACGCGTCGCCGAGGAAGAGTGTGTCGGGTGCCGCACATAAGCTTCGACCTCGTCGCGTCGTCGTGGTCACCGGTGAAGAGTCAGTCGGGCGACACACAAGAGCGCCACCCCAGCGCATCGCCGTAGTAGTTGTCGATGCAGAGTGCGCCAGATAGCCACACACAGTGGCAGCCCTGACACGTCGTCGTGGACGTCGTCGGTGAAGAGTGCGCCGGATGACGCACATAAGTAACAGCTCTGGCACGTCCTCGTGTTCACCGGAGAAAGGCGTATGGAGGGGCTTCACAGCAGCCCCCGACACGTTATCCGTGCAGGAGTCACCAGTGGAGAGTTCACCGGGGTGCTACACAGCCCCGGCGTGTCGTGTCCCTCGCGGGAGTTGTTGGGGAAGAGTGCACCGAGGGGCTACAGCCCCCGGCACGTCGTCGTCCTCACGGGAGTCGATGGGGGAGAGTGTGCACCGAGGGGCTATACACAGTCCCCGACACGTCGTTGTCCTCGTGGGAGTTGCCGGTGGAGAGTGCGAGGGGTTACATAGCCCCCGGCGCGTCGTCGTCTTCCCGGGGGTCGACAGTGGAGAGTGCACCGGGGCTACAGCTACACGGCCCGGCCCGGCACATCGTCCTCATACCCGCGTGAGTCACTGATGCAGAGCACACCTGAGGACTCCACCGCGCCGCCGGCTCGTCTTCGCCTGAGCGGCGTCGTCAATGAGGGGAGAGTGTGCCTGGGATGCACACGAACGGCACCTCAGCGTTGGCCAGCGTACGTGTGCTCCTTGCACGCGTGAACACGTCGGTCGCCTGGACGAGATGTACTCTCGTCTGGCGTACGTGAGCTTCAGAATCAGATGCAATCTGATCTCCCTCGTACTTTCCTTCTTCATGGTCAGCCCGCCGGCCGGACTAGACGCGTAGGGAGCGCTGACGCCATGCATGGCGCCCACGCACCTGCCTCCTCCATGTCCTGGAGGGTGGTACGTATCCTGGGCTGGCTACACAGGAAAGATGGATGGATGTTAAATATTGTGCTAACCTGAGATGAAGCTTCATGTTGTGTTGAAGGCGTGTTCTCATCATGTAGCGGCCGTGCGCAGCCGCCGTTGCGCTGCGCTCGCTCCTGATCGTTCACCTCCTATGCGCCCTCGTCCTCTTGATCTCCTCGACGCTGCCGCCACGGGCGCGTCTCGTCCCTGGCTCCTTGCGTCATGGCGCTGCGCCCTGGGCTGCCGCCGCCGGACAAGGTCAGGCCGCGTACATTTGCCCGGCGAGCGCGCCGCCGTCGTGGGCGCGCTCTCTCCTTTGGGCGAGTTCTGCCCTGGGTCTCCTTCTTCCCCCCTCTCACGGCTGGAAAGACCTGTGTATTTATAGGTAAGAGAGATAAGGCGGTACGTGCAGGCCGTTGGCTGCTCCGATTTTCTTGTTAGGTTAGCGCGTTGAGGCCGAGAGAGATTTCGAGTTGATTCTTATCTCTTTGTCGTTGCTTTAAAACTGACGATGAAAGGAAGCTTCAGGTAGACTTATCTCTTAGGTGACACACACATAAGTATCCATATGGTCTACGGTGCGTTATCGATCGTGCGTTCGACTGTATATCTGTACATACGTGCCGGCCGGGCAGGCGGGCAACGGTGTGTATTCCCACATCCATATGTACATCAGGTACGGATGTTGAAGTTATATAATACATGCGGGCATTTTAGCTGCGCCGAGACCTAAAACATGTCCATGCTAGTACGTAGCTGCACCAAGTGCCAGTACATGAGTTTTGCCATGCTTGCAATATAAGCTAGGTCAATTGATAAATCAACCAGTGCTCGTATGTGAATGTGATACGTGATCGTACATAGGCACTTAATGGAAATGCTCCATTCCATGTATATGTACACGAGGTAACGATTTTCTATAAATACCATCCAACAACTCTTTTCTTAAAAAAACAATATTTAACAATTTTTCTCTATTTTTATACTATTTATAGTACAAAATCTCATCGAACACACTCAAGAGACACGACCCCATGAGCATGTATATGGCAGAAGTTTCCGTGAGCGGCGTGGACCAGCTATTCGGCTCTCACCTTCTGATCCTCGGCTCAGAAAGGTACAAACTCGTCCACATTGGTAGTCCGAGGAATGCTATTTTTAGCTATGTATCAGATCTATTTATTAGCTTCACATAACTATGTGTGAGACTGATATTATTAGTTCCGTTTAAGAGATTATTTTACGCAAATTATTATTTTAAGCGACTTTCGAGCATATGTGATTATTAATAGCAAAAAGAAGAAGTATGATCATATGTCAAAAATAATCAAGAAAAACACAAAAAATAAAAATACGCTGTCGGCGTACTAGTTACCTACCGATGACATCGTGGCATGCAAAATCAGTCGGCTTGTTGACGTAACGGGCCTGCGGTCGACGGACCGTTAGTGTAAGGGCGCCCCATCGATAACTAGCCCCAGTTGTCAAGCAACAGGCTTATACTTTTGAATATTTTGAAAATGACACATATTTTCTAAAGTTTTAAGAAAAATGTAGTACTATATTTTAAGAAAAAAAATCTGATTATCTTACGGATCGAGTGCTTTTGACTGATCTGCTAAACATGCTCTTAGTATTTGAAAAAATAAAATCCATGAGCACAAGCATCCATGACTTTGTTTTATAGAAGCAGTCGACCTTAGTAAAAAATCAGAAATCCACTGTAACCCCAGTCCTAGAAAAAGGAAAACACGGCAATAAAATTCAAAGGAGGTCAAGTACAAGTTGAATTAAGCAGAGTTCAAATATGTGTCGAATTTACATCTGTTTATAGCAAATATAAATTGGAGTCTGAATCGGTTTCTTTCACCGTATGTTCGCGTGTTCGGTTCGGCCCGTCCATCGAACACACGCCGCGCCACAGAGTGGCCATATATCATCCTTGCTTGCAGACTAAGTTGATTGAATCCAGAGAGAAAAAGAGGGGACGAGAGACGAGAGCGAGAGCAGCCTCGCCCGCACCGAAACAGATCCAACCCGAAATCTCCCCAAACCCTCGCCGCCGACCATGGGGCAGGGCACGCCGGGCGGCATGGGCAAGCAGGGCGGCGCCCCCGGCGACCGCAACAAGCCGGGCGGCGACGCCGACAAGAAGGACAAGAAGTTCGAGCCGCCCGCCGCGCCGTCCCGCGTCGGCCGCAAGCAGCGCAGGCAGAAGGGCCCCGAGGCGGCCGCGCGCCTCCCCAACGTCGCGCCGCTCTCCAAGTGCCGCCTCCGCCTCCTCAAGCTCGACCGCGTCAAGGACTACCTCCTCATGGAGGAGGAGTTCGTCGCCGCGCAGGAGCGCCTCCGCCCCACCGAGGAGAAGACCGAGGAGGACCGATCCAAGGTCGACGACCTCCGCGGCACCCCCATGAGCGTCGGATCCCTCGAGGAGATCATCGACGAGAGCCACGCCATCGTCTCCTCCTCCGTCGGCCCCGAGTACTACGTCGGCATACTCTCCTTCGTCGACAAGGACCAGCTCGAGCCCGGCTGCTCCATCCTCATGCACAACAAGGTACGCTGCTGCTACTGCTGCCCATGGCACGGATCTGTCTCCGTCCGACTTTGCTCTCTCGATCTACGTACCTGGTGAGGCTAGGGTTTGGATCTTACGGGGAATTCACCAACCATAACAAATCAATTGAATCCTGTTCGGTCTGGGCCCTTTTAGGTTGCTCAGAGAATTGGGGATCTGGGTGTACTCCGAAGTGGCAGATATATTGGAATCAGGGGTACTTATTGGTGAATTTTCCTGTTAATCTGAAGTGCTCAAATACACTAGAAAGTTAACTGATGAACCATTAAACGAGGGTTTCATGATGACTGGTACGATGTTGAGGATTGCATAGTTTGGGTTGTGAAGCTGGCATATGTAGCAGAGGACTGCAGTCTGCGGTTTTCTGCAATTCATTTGACAGAGGACTTTAGAAAGCCTACTTATTGTAGGTTCACTCCTGAAATCTAGACAACTAGCTGTATTGTGTAGTTCTGCAAGGCTTCAATTGACTTGTTATGGTTGATGATTTCCAAAGCTAGTTTGCTTTCGTTTGGATCTTAGGGGGAATTCATCAACCATAACATAACAAGTCAATCCTAGGGGGAATTCATCAACCATAACATAACAAGTCAATCCTAGGGAGAGTTCATCAACAACAGATGTTTTGATTTCGATCATCTGTAGAGGGTTTCCGTTATGAAAGTAATAGAAAGGGGTGCTTTGCCTGGCTAAAAAAAACCCAACAATGACCATGTGATGTGTAGTTCTGGAACTCATTTTTGTTGTGATATTAAGTGAGAGGGTTGTCAATGCATGTGAAGGTGTAATCATTTTGGTAGACATAAAAGCATTCTATTCCGTGTATTATGTTTGTACGGTGTTACTTTAGTTCTTATCTTGTAGGCTTGATATTGTATTCAATATCTGAGTAGCCCTGAAACAGGTGTAGTATTTGTTTATTTTCAATCAGAAAACATAAAAGGTTCAGAAATTTTTCCTACACGCTCTCTTTAGATACTGCCCATTGCACATTTTTATATAACTGTCATATAGCTTGTAAAAAGATGTTATGATGGCTCACAGAAATACAATTTTCCAGGTTCTCTCTGTGGTTGGAATTCTGCAAGACGAGGTTGATCCTATGGTATCTGTGATGAAAGTTGAGAAAGCTCCACTGGAATCATATGCGGACATTGGTGGGTTAGATGCTCAGATTCAAGAAATTAAGGAGGCAGTTGAGCTTCCGCTGACCCACCCTGAGTTATACGAAGACATTGGAATAAGGCCACCCAAGGGGGTCATATTATATGGAGAACCTGGAACAGGGAAAACTCTACTTGCCAAGGTTGGTGTTCTGTTTTTCGAACTGAACATACTGCTTATTTTTTTTATGGGCATTTTAGGCTTCAGCCCTCCTTAGTTTATTCCAGGCTCTAATATTCGTCTGAATTGTTGCTTTGTTTTGCATTATATACTTTTTTAAATAACATTTTACTTGATTTCTGATGTATGCATGTGACTTGAAAATTGCAGGCTGTTGCGAACTCCACATCTGCAACTTTCTTACGTGTTGTTGGAAGTGAACTTATTCAGAAATACCTTGGCGACGGTCCAAAACTAGTTAGGGAACTGTTTAGAGTGGCAGATGAGCTTTCTCCCTCGATTGTCTTCATTGATGAGATCGATGCAGTTGGAACGAAGAGGTACGACGCTCATTCAGGAGGCGAGCGTGAGATTCAGAGAACTATGTTGGAACTGCTGAACCAGCTAGATGGTTTTGACTCGCGTGGAGATGTTAAAGTTATTCTAGCTACAAATCGCATTGAAAGTCTTGATCCAGCCTTGCTTCGTCCTGGCCGAATAGACCGAAAGATAGAATTCCCTCTTCCGGACATTAAGACTAGGCGGCGCATCTTCCAGGTACTTACATCAGTCTATGTTGAACTTATCATTATATTCTTTTTTGAGAATTATAGAATGCAACATTTGGTTGGTTCTCATGAACATTTGAATCTGCAGATACACACAGCTAAGATGACATTGTCAGATGACGTGAACCTAGAAGAGTTTGTCATGACTAAAGATGAGTTCTCTGGTGCTGACATCAAAGCAATATGCACTGAATCTGGATTGCTTGCTTTGAGAGAGCGTAGAATGAAGGTATGGATGGACTCTATCTCTACTTCAGATGATTTAACTTTGTTTTGGTAGTTCACTGAAGTATGCCTCTCATTCTAGTTAGTGTCACTTGGAATACTGGCAGTTGATGCACATAATTTTGGTTTTGCATATGGATGATAGATAAGCATATAGGTTTTGTTGCATACTCGCATATCAACTTTTGTTATGTATGTACCCCTAAACTTTCAATTAGGCAGTAGAACTTCAGCTTATTGTCTACACTATCAGAATTTACTAGTTTTATAATTCACGGCAACAATTCTGTTCTATATACTAGTATGTTATTAGCCTATCATGTTCAGGATTATTAAGTTTTGTTATGCGTCTTGTGCCATCTATATGTCCTAATAAATGCTGGAACACACTGTACATGTACTTCATGTTCTTGATCTTCTGTTTCCCGGTTACCCCTAGGTTACACATGCCGACTTCAAGAAGGCAAAGGAGAAGGTCATGTTCAAGAAGAAGGAAGGCGTGCCGGAGGGGCTTTACATGTGATGAATTGTGCACCGGTCTTCACTACCAGAATAATACTGTGTAGTGATTATATATTTGGTATCGTGGGATATGTTTCCCCCGTTTGGAGAATAGGCGCAAATTTGTTTGTAACCTTTCTTCGCCTGAATGGTTGGATAATTGAATAGTTTGTTGTACTACGATCTGTTGATGCCTTTCTTCCGAAGTACTGAATCATAAGCTTGAAGCGCAGTGGCCAGTCATCGAAACCGTGCTATTCTGGTGGTTCTCTAAAATTCATTGTAGATACGTGGGAGCAAATATAAGTTGGCATTGCTTGCTCCATGGTATCACCGAATACTTGAACCTACACCGCGTTTGACTTTAGCTTACAAGAGAGTAGGAAATATAGTATTAGAGCATCTTCAACAGTACGATCTATATGGAATTTGGACAATGTGGATCTCAGAATAGCCTTCAACAGCTCGTCTAAATGAACGTGTAAATATACACATCCTCTAAAATGACCTTGATATTGTCTATATGAAGCATTGTCTAAAGCTCAATTGAGTCTATAATATAGAAGAGAGAATATAGACAATGTGTATATAGACAATTTGCTGTAAATTTAAACGTGTATATGAAAGAATCTTTATAGATCATTGTCTATATGATTATATGATTATATAGACATCCAAATATACACATGCTGTTGAAGATGCTCTTAGGGAATAATTTTCTTATGTTCTGCTGGCAAGTATACAATACGATTTGAGGGTTCTGAGAACAGGACATTCAAATTGGAAGAATCATTTCAAACTGTATAGGCAAGGACTGTGCAATACGCCTCTACAGCTTGTGCATCAAAAAGTTTTCCCAGTTGAGATATTGTCTCCACCTTGTTCATCTGTGTACCCAAAGGCCAAAGCCAAAGCCAACAGCTAATGTACAACGACAAAATACATAAGAGGGCAGTAACGAATAATTCAGATCAGCTTGTTTACATCACGATTGAAATGGATCATTAGTCCATTAAATCAACGAAATTACTATGCGTCCAATACTTGGTGTATGATTTGGGTACGACACTGAATCGAGTGGCTGTGCTGCAATTTGTCATGTGCATGGATGGTTTGATGCTTCGTGTCGTACAAATATCGGATGAAAAACGTCGTATGCATAGCAACACTCTTAAATCAAAGTGGCTGCACACTTTAGGACAAAAACTCATGAAGAGACCAGATTAGGCAATAAACTTCTTTATATGATCAACTTTTATGGGAAAGACAATCTGGGAGGGAAAAACCATCCACGTCAGCTTACTCACTCAAAGAATCGATCACATGATCTCTAGTATGAGCAGTCCAAGGTATGTCAAAGTGAAGGCCATGTGGATGGTATCCCACCCCATCCCAAGAATCAATTTTAGCCTTAAGTCGGTCACTTAAAAACGAGTTTATGGTCTAAATTTGACCAGTTATTGAGTTTTTTGGCCTAAATTATGCAATTGTTTTCACTCAGTGGACTTCTGGGCATTTTATTCTTTACATCGAAAACCAAGGCCAATTGCCTTGATGAGAACTAGGGGTGGAGATATCTATAGGGTAGGGAGGGCCATTGCCCCCCCGCCTCCCCCCTCGCGCGCGCACACGGTACTGCCCAAAAAACAAATTTTAATTTATTAGTTAATATTGACTACATAATACCATATATGGACTTTTCTATGTCATGTTTAAACAATATGCTAGCAAGGCTCACGAGTTCCTCTCTTCGGCTCAAGATATACTATGTGAGTTCTTAACCATGAGGCGTTTAAGTGTCTATCTTTCAGATATCTATCTGTTCTCTGACGATAATTAGAGGATGAAACTTGTTAAAAAAGTTAATATACCCTGTGAGTTCTTAACCATGAGGCGCTTATGTGTTCATCTTTCAGATATGTATTTGTTCTTAGACCATTACTCATGAGGGAACTTGTTGATGAAGTTAATATGCTACTTAAGTTCCTAACTATAAGGCATTTAATTGTTTGTATTTCAGATATCTATAATTTCACAAAGCATTACTCAAGGAGGATTTATTAGGAAGTTAATATACTACTGAGTTCTGAACCATAAGGCATTTAAGTGTTTATGATTCAAATATCTATTTTTCTCAACCCATTACTCAAGAAGGAAACTTTCTAATGAAGTTAATATATTATCTAAGTTCCTAATCATGAGGCGTTTAAGTGTGTGTATTTTAGATATCTATCTGTTCTCCAACCATTACTCAAGGAGGAAAATTGGTGATGAAGATAATATAGTATGTGGGTTCCTAACGATGAGGCATTTCAAATATATATTTGTTCTCAAACCATTACTCAAGGAGGAAACTTGTTGTTGAAGCTCATATATAATCTGAGTTCTTAATCATGATGCATTTAAGTGTCTTCCTTTCAATATCCATCTATTCTCAAACCATTACTCAAGGATGAAACTTGTCGAGGTTAATCTGGTATTAGATGATGCTGAAGAGGCTTTTCGTGTCAAATAGCTATTGCTAAGTCCAAATTCCATAGGGAAAATCAGTCATTGCCACTATCAAAGTTGCATATACAAGTTTTGTGACTCAAACTTGCGTTTTTGGCCCCTACCACCAACAGTTGAGGAGAAATTAGGTCCATTCTGGTCTACATTGTCTTCGCTAGTTGCCATCACTTTACAATCAACTTTCGACCTTTACATAATCTAGGACACACCGCTTCTCCACGTCAACCACATGGAGGAGGAGAGTCGGTTGGCCCTTTAGGCAGATGTGGGCCCCATAGTTGAGTTCATAATAAAAAATTTGCCAATCCGGTGTGGCCTGAATTGGTTGACTCTGTGACCTTTTTGATCGATGTGCGAGAAGCCTATTCCGGCCACTCCGTAGCCTCCACTCGCATTATGAAAAAAACAATATATCTTCCACACAACCACAATATCCTCTCCTCCCTCGTGATATGCAAGCCGAGAAAGTGGTTCTTCACCTTCTCCGTGCTGACAGGTGGATCCACAGGAGTTCTGGATCATGTCATAGATGGCCACAGTCTCTAGTGTCCTTGACGTCCACCACTTCGATGGTCAAGATGGAGGAGGGTGTGCTCTCCTCGCACGACAAGGAGGAGGAGCATCCACCCCTCCTCGCCGAGGCCAGGCAGATGCTCAAGCGGTCGTGCCACAACCGTGTTCTGTGACCGCCTTCGCCGCCCAACTGTATCATCCGTGATAAGGAGGAACCGACGTCCCTATCATGCAATCTCGATGTTCAAATCGGATGTCGCATCAAGGGAGTAAATAACAAAAAACTACCACATTACATGCTAGGTCACACAAAAAAAATACCTTTTATAATTTCTTAAATTACTACCACAAAATTGGTCGCTGTTCCAACAAACACAATTCACCGAACAGTTAAATTTTAAGCCCGGTTCTGACATCTCTGCCCATTAGGATCCCATGTGGCATAAAAGTAAACATTGTTAGCTTTGACTGTTATGATAGATGGAGCCCACATGTCGGTTCGTTCCAAATGTACAAAAAAATTCCCCCTCCCCCCAATAAACTATTTTCTCCCCGAAAAAATATTGTTACCCCCCCAAATCATTTTTATTAGAAAAAATCATATTTACAAGAACAAATCATTTCAGTTTTTTTTCTAGAATTTTTTCCCCAAAAAAATCTTCCCCCAGAAAAATATCATATTTCCCCCAAAAAATCAAAAATTTCCGGAGAAAAAAAACCTTTTTACCCAAAAAAATCATTTTCTAAAAAACAATATTAGAAAAATTTCCACCCGAAGAAAACTAATTTTTTCTTTCAAAACCTGAAAAAAATCATTTTGCCCCCCCCCCCCCCAAAATATGTTTAGCCCAAAATTTTATTTTCCAATAAAAAGTCAACTTTTTCGAGAAAAAGTTTCTGGTAATGATATTTTTTCCGAAAATGGTTTTCCCAATAATTATCAAATTTACAGGGAAAAATAGAAATTCCGAAAAAATGAGTTCCCTCCCAAAAAAATACTTTAGGCCCAAAAAATCCAATTTTTGAAAAATAATTTCTCCTTTGAAAATTTTAATTTCCACCGTTGGAAGGACGACGGCGACGATGGAGATGCTGGTGGCTTTGGAGGCCATGCCTTCAAGTTCATCGCCTGATATCTTGGTTAGTTTATTCAGTTTGTTTAGTTAATACTACTTTATTAAATTTTATCTGTCTCGATGTAAGTATTTTAACACATTTAATCAATATCTTCTGCTTAGTATGAATTATGAATACGTCAGTTTCTAAAACGACTCTCTGACATTTGCAGCATCGGGTAGCGAACGGCTCTTTACCAATCAATGTTCATGGAACGGACATGTCCACAGACATTTGATGTCGTTGGTTTGGTGAATCGCGTTAGAATTGCCATCTAAGAGAAGTGATGGTTGGTAAATCATGTAGGAATGATCGGATACATGGACCGATCTGTTCCTTTAATTCCTTCCACTATAGAGCTACAGCGAAAACGATGATGGAAGACGAGAAAGGATGCAAGATGGAGCAGCATCGATGCAACAACAAGGATAAAAGCATGAATGATGCGTACCAAATCCCACTATACCAAATCTATCCTCGTCTCGTAGCATCTGCGCTTGGAATATGACCTCCGTCATCTCATCCCCAACGGTGCCGGCTGCACCACCTGCTCTGCTCCACTCTGTTGCATATGGCTGACAATGGCGAAAATTACAACTTGTTCACGGCCTTACTTGTGATGCTCTGAGATGATGATACTCTTGTCGATCCTCATCAAGGTGTTCACCACCTCCCTCATCGACGGCCTCGACTGGCAAGCCATCTGCGTGCACGAGACCGCCAGGTCCAGCAGGTCCAGCGCCTTCGCCTGCTCATGCTCAGGCCAGTACATGATCTCCTCATCCAGGCAGCTCATGACGCTCCCATGGTCCGCCTGCGCCGTCAGGTTGGATCTCATCCAGGTTACAATGTCGATGCCGTCTCCGAACGCAGGATCGACGGGCATCTTCCTGGTTAGGAGCTCCAGAAGCACCACCCCGTAGCTGTACACGTCGCTCTTCTCGGTCAGTCTTGTCGAGTAGCCTTGCTCTGAACACAAATGAATGACAGCATATGTTATTGTTAACTCTGAAGTTTTGCATAAGATGACATTTCCCAGAAACATAGACTGATTCATTGCCAGGAAATGTGTGTCCAAATGAATATATGTGATCGAGTTTACCTGGAGCAATGTAGCCGAGGGTGCCAACGACGACGGAGACCGTCGCATCCGCATCCTCATCGCCCACAATTTTCCCCATTCCAAAGTCTGTAATCTTGGGTACCAACTCGGCATCCATCAGGATGTTGCTCGACTTGACATCCCTGTGCACAATCATTGGCACGCAGTCATGGTGAAGATAGGAGAGGCCTTCCGCGGCACCGAGGGCGATCAGATGCCGGGCCGTCCAGTCAAGAGCAACCTGGGGAGTCCTCTCATGCAACAGCTCAAAAAGAGTCCCCTCCGGCATGTACTCGTAGAGAATCATGCCAACATTTCTCCGAATGCAGTACCCGGCCATCCTGACGATGTTTCGGTGCCTCACCATGGTGAGTATCTTCATCTCAATGGGAAATCCGCACCGTGAAAGATCGACCGTCTTGACCGCCCACTGCTTTCCGACCGCGAACTGCGTCTTGTATACCGTGCCGTGCCGGCCTTTGCCGATGACGTACTTCTCGCTCAAGTTTTCGGTGGCCCGGAGGATGTCTTCATAGGTCAGATCTTCCGGCAATTCCTCTGTCGAGTCCAAGTTGCGTACCGAGCCGCTTTTCGCCGATAGGCGCTTCGACCTCTTCACCATGTAATGGATAGTGCAAAATGCGGCAACCATAACTGCAAATGTTGACAACAACAATGCCACAATAACTTGTGTGTTCCTCCTTTGGGTTTTTCGAGACTGGTCTCTTGAGCAAGGTGCATTGCCAGGATGTATGCACAACCGAGCATTTCCGCGAAAAGCGTCGGGAGACTCTTCGGCGAGCTTAGCCCAGTTGCCAGCAGGGAGCTGGCCAGAAAGCTCATTGAAAGAAATATTGACAGTAGAGAGTGAGATCATGTTGGAAAGTTGCGATGGAATCGGACCAGATAACGAGTTTACCGACAAGTCGAGCACCTC
This sequence comes from Bromus sterilis, assembly GCA_950022295.1. Taxonomy (NCBI): domain Eukaryota; kingdom Viridiplantae; phylum Streptophyta; class Magnoliopsida; order Poales; family Poaceae; genus Bromus; species Bromus sterilis. Next base: position 33,410,669 of record OX465600.1, read on the forward strand.
CAGGTTCCGAAGGCTGCTGAGGCTACTTGGAATCTGGCTTCTCAGTCTGTTGTTGCTAAGGTTCAGACTCCGGGAGATGTACTGAAGGTTGCCTAAGCTAGGAGGGATGACTCCTTCCAAAGCATTGTCACCAAGATCCAGCTCAAGAAGGCCCTGTGTTGCAGTGAAGGCATCTGGAATTGTTCCCGTGAGCTTGTTCCCACCGAGCAGAAGATATTGCAGGCTACCAAGTGTTGCAATCTCTGCAGGTATGCTTCCATTCAGGAGGTTACTTCCAAGGTCCAAATAGAAGAGCTTCCTGCATTTCTGAAGTTCCCCTGGTATCGGTCCGGTAAGCCGGTTCGACGCAAGGCGCAGAGTCCCGATGGCGCTTAGAGCTCCGAGCTCATGCGGTATCGGACCGGAGAAGTTGTTGCCGGACAGATCAAGCATGGTGAGGTTGCGCCATGAGCCAAGAACACTCGGTATTCTTCCATCAAACTGATTGCCACTGAGGTCCACAAATGACCACCCATTGTTTGTGCCCAAATCTTCAGTCAGCAAGCTCCCACTGAACAGGTTGTCGTTGAGCCTGACCCTCCAGAGAGACTCACACTTGGCTATCTCGCCGGGAATTCCACCACTGAACTTGTTGTGTCCAATAACAAGGACGGCGAGCCGGCCTCCGGTGCAGACACCGGCTGGAATCGCGCCGTGGAATCGGTTGCCGGTGAGGTCGACACGAACGAGGCCATTGGTTGTGTTCAACCCCAGTGCTCCCGGGATCTCGCCGCTGAAGTTGTTGTATGCCAGGATGAGCTCTCTGAGCTTCCTTGACTGAGTGATCCCGGCAGGAAGCTCTCCGCTCAGGCTGTTGTTGTAGAGCAGCAGCTCCTCCATGTCCGGCATTCGCCACAGCGCCTCGGGCACCGTCCCGTGGAGCGTGTTCTTGAACAGGGCCAGCTTACGCAGACGGCCCAGCTCGCTGAACTCCGGCGGTATCGTCCCGGAGAGGCTGTTGTTCTGCAGCTGGAGCTCGACCAGCTCCCGGCATCTCCCGATTTCTCGTGGGATCGTTCCGGCCATGTCGTTGTCTGCCATGGAGAACCTCTGTAGCCTGCTCAGGTTTCCGACGAACCGCGGAATCGAGCCGTTGAAACTGTTGCCGTTCAGATACAGCATCGTCAGGGACTGGCATCTCCCGATTGCCTCCGGAACCTGTCCGGTCATCCCGTTTCTCGACACCGCCAGGCTTTCCAGGTCGACGAGCTCCCCGATGCTCGCCGGCAGCTCCCCGGCGAAGTTGTTGTCGTCGAGGAAGAGCTGCTGCAGCCTTGGCAGGGACGCGAAGAAATCCGGTACGGTGCCGCCAATTTTGTTGTAGGAGAGGATTATGTCGGTGAGGTTGCCGCAGTTGCCGAGGCTCCGGGGGAGCTCCCCGGTGATGCCGTTGGTGTCGACGGCGAGGTAGGTCAGCCGGCAATGGGCCGGGAACTCGGGCATCGGCCCGGAGAGCGCGTTGGTGCTGAGGTTCAGCACCCTGAGCCCCGGGAGCGCGGCCAGCTCCGGAGGGATTGCGCCGGAGAGGGAGTTGTTGCTGAGGTCCAGGTACTCGAAGACGGACGCCGCGCCGGTGTCCGGCGCCGGGATCTCCCCGGCGAGCGCGTTGCCGCCGAGGTCCACCTTGCGGAGCTGGCGCGAGGAGAGCAGCTCCGTGGGCAGGGCCCCGGCCAGGCGGTTGCGTGCCAGGATGAGGGTTGCGACGCCGGAGCAGGCCGCGAGCGCGGCGGGGACGGGGCCCGCGAAGCCGTTCCCGCTGAGGTCGAGCGAGGAGATGGACGGCGGGAGCGCGCAGAGGCGCGGCGCGGACGCGGCTAGCGCGCCGGACAGGCCCACCCCGGACAGGTTGAGCGCGACCACGGCGCCGGCGGCGGAGCACGTGACGCCACGGAACGCGCAGTGCTGGGGTTGGGTGGCGGCCGAGCTGGCGTTGCTCTGCCACGACGGCAGGAGGACCCGCTGGGAGGCCTCGGGCAGGGAGGCGAGGAAGGAGAGGAGGACGGCGGCCGCGGAGGCGTTGGCCGGCGCCGGCGCCGGCGGCGTGACGGAGGTGGCTGGTGGTATGAGGAGGAGCAGCAGGAGCAAGGAGATGCGCGACATGGCCGGCCGGAGAAGTGAGATCTGCAGACCACCAAATCCACGCACGCGCACCTACCAGCAGCACAGGACGACGCGATGCTTGCCCACCACCATCAACTGCATTTTCGCCATTGTCGGGCTCGGGCATATGCATCGCAGCGGAGTGGAGCAGAGCAGGTGGCGCCGTCGGGGAGGATGGATGACGGGGGTCATATTCCAAGCGCGGATGCTACGAGACGAGGACAGGTTGAGCCGCCGAGCCTCGTGCTTCATTCATTCTTTTTCATGTTTCAGAATAGAAAATGAGACAGGCACTGTGAGATTCTTTGTCGACAGTCACCACTGTAGATTTGGTAGTGGGATTCGTTCGGTACGCGTCATTCATGCTTTATTTTCTGTTGTTGCATGGATGCTAATGCTACTGCTCTACTAGCTAGCATCCATCCTTTCTCAGGTTCCATCATCATTTCTGCTTGCTATGATTCTTCTAGTGTCAGAACCCTCTGTTAGATAATGTGCTAGAATCAAAATAACCTTGTATCATGTCAAAATTTTCAAAAGGAATCTTTAAAATCAACATCAAAAGCAAATGGGAGAAGGAAACCCCCAGATGAATTAATTCAAAAGGCCAGATAAAATCTTCTCCAAAATTTCATGTTAGATTTTTGAAAAGTCTTATAAATGAGTGTGATCACATATCAAGTGATGTGGGACCCATCCCATACTCATGGATTTTTCAAATATTCAAACAGTGCCTTGGAATTAATCAAATAACCCTATTTGAGTTAAGATTCAAATTATTTGAATTTTAAAAATGTTGAAACTTTATGAGTGGCTAGTCTATATTATTATGAGGCCACATAAATTTTTTCAGCATTTAATAAAATGCCTAGCTATTTATTTTAGCTAAGCAAAACAAATAGCAGAAAAGAAAACAGAGAGAAAAAGGGAAAAAGAACTTACCTGGAAGCAGCCCAACTAGCTCCCCGCAGCCCACCTAGCCGGCCCAGCCCGCAAACCCCCCTTGTCGTCTTCTACCCCGCGCTGCCAAGCAGCTCGGTGGCGAGGCGCCGACGCCGTGGACGCCACCGCGACGCCTTCAAGCTTCCAGGCCTCCCCAGGCCTCATCTCTTCGTCTGGACGCATCCTGGAGCCGCCCCAGTTCATTCCCCTCCCTCCTCGTCGTCTTCCCCTTCCTCTCTCGCCCGATTCGTCGTCGCCCGAGAAGCACGCCGGAGCACCGTCGAGCCCCCGCGTGGCCACCGTGCTCCTCGCGACGCCTCGAGCTGTCCAGAAGAACCGCAGACGTCGTCTTCGTCTTCCCGTGCGGTGAATCGAGCCAGGAAGCCCCGGAGACTCCGCCATCGCCACCAAGTCGCCGCCGGCCACCGTGAAGGACTTCGTCAATTCCGTCGCCGTTGAACCAGCCCAGCCTTCGCCACCACCTCTACTGAGTTCCTGGTGAGCTCGGGTTCAAAACCCCTCACTTTCCCCCTTCGATTACTCCCTCTAGCCTTGGCCACCATGAGAGCCGAAGCTCCTCGCCGCCGGGATCCATGGAGACGTTCAACCGCTACGCCATCGAGCCCGCCATGATGTCCATCATGTTCCCCGTGCTCCTCCTCGTCGAACCAGCCTAGCCCCGCCTCGATCCGTGCCCTGGAACGAAATCCCGATCACGGCCGTGCTAGGTCGCCGCAAATCTTGACGCCGGCGAGCGTACGGTGCACCCCAGCGCTTGGTTTCGGTCCCATTCGACGCGCGCGAGTGAGGGCTTCAAGTTGATGGTCTCGGCGCTACAAATCGTCGACGGATTCGCCCTCCCCGTGCAGCGCCGCCGCGGTCCAATCGCCGGCGTTTAGCCGCCGGCGTGTTAGCCCAAACCCCCTCCCTTAATCACTCGCCTAATGACCCCCTGGGTCACTGACCAGTGGGCCCAGTGGCTTAATTAAGCCACTGGATTAATTAACCCCACGGTTTAATTAAATCCAGCCACTGACAGGTGGGACCCCCTTGTCAGCCCCCCCCTGACGCCAGCACTGACGCAATAAATCAATTTAAATGAATTTCCAGAAAATCAAAATGATTTAAAGAATTCCAGAAATTCCAGAAAATACCCCAAACTTTGGAAATTCATAGAAAATTCATATTAACTCCAAATTGGACAAATAATATATGAAAAATGATCAGGAGAAAATTATCTTTCCAAATATGCAACTTTCAACTATGTTTGAGTTGAATTTAAATTGGGACCAGTAGCATATGTCATTTGGTTTATTTGAATTTAATTCAAATTGAAATCAAATGCTATTGCAACTTGGACCTTGGAATTATGCTACAATTCAACCACACATCAGAGGCATGTCATACACATTTGAAGATGATTCAAAATGATCAAACAATGTCACATGCAACTTGGTTATTTTGAATTCAAATGTGGAGTTTGAATTTGCAATTCAATTTGCAATATACTCCATTTAAATGGAATTGCTTCACACATCAAAGCATGTACATCAAGATTCAAACTTCCATCATGTGTTTGTGCATTGTATTTACTTTGCTACTTTGCTTGTTGTTTGTCGAGTAGAGGTGGAACCGGAGCAGGAGGCTGCCCCCTTCGTTGAAGACCCAGAACCCGAACCTCGTCAGCAAGGCAAGCAAACCCCCATTGATCATATCGATAAAATCGCACTTCCCTCTCATGTCTCGTTTATGCATTGTTTAGGATGATCACCATGCTACGTTTCTACCGCATAGATGAACCCATTTCTTTGCATGACCTATCATTTTGTCACAGTAGTAAGCAAACCACAATCCTAGCAAATGTAGGAGTTGTTTGATATCATGTGGCCCCTGCAATGTTATCGCTTATTGCTTGCTTAGTATGATACCATGTTGTTACTGTGATGTGAGTCGGGATGGGAATGATCATGTTGATGATGGTAGAAAAGTGTTGGTGAATCGACCCTAATACAAGGTGAACGATGAGAGGCTGTGTAGGAGTACACGGTGGGTTGTCTCGTTGAACACCGCCCTAGTATGAGTTCTTGTGTGGTGATCCAAGATGAAGAGTACAACCACACATTGGGCTCACTGACCCCTCTCAACTTACTAACTCATCCCTTTCGATGTCCAGATGTCGCAATAGTTCGGAGTTCTGTTAGATCTGTGGCCTGGATGCTAAGTGAGAGAACGGCTCATCCGAGACCGGCTTATGCACCACGCACACATCACTTGGGTCCACTTAGGTAAACCGGCCGGGTTCACGATAGTGGTAACCAACCCAAGTAGGCGGCTTTCTCGGACTAGATCGGCTATGAGGTAACAGTTGTGGTGAGCATCCTCGCTGGCACCCCTTGAATGGTGTCGAGATCAAAGACCGTAAATGATGATCATGTGTGTGTAGCGGTACACCCCTGCAGGGTTAACAAAAGTATTCGAATAGCCGCGTCCGCGGTTATGGACTGCTTGGAAAGCTTAGCTTGATTATTAGACAACTTGAACTGGATACTTCTAAAACACACCAAGATAAGTGTGAGTGCTATGTCGTGCTTTCTCGTGGGGAAGTCGAGGAAGGCACCATAGTGGTGTAATTGGTTGGAGAATGTAGTGGACTCGTGTACGCTTCTTACCTCAAAGTCTGGTACTCGTAGTTCAGGATTAGCCAAGTCAAAGCTGGCACTTCTGCAAGTGAACCCCACCCCCTTTACCTTGATACATGTGCATGAGTAGTATAGCTCCTATGTAAGTCTTGCTGAGTACGACTTTGTACTCACGTTTGCTTAATCTATGTTTTAGATGATGCCACTGACCCCGAAGGTGGCTTCTTCATCGAGCTGGACGACTGAAGACCAACTAGTCTAGTCCCAGTCAGACGACTGGTTCCCTCGTGGAGGGCATGTGTTTAAATAAGGCTTCTTAAGCCATTTGTTAAACTTGTCTGTACTCAGACATAATTTGCTTCCGTTTGTGTTGTAATGTTGGATCACATGTTTGTGATCTCTGTTTGCACTCTATAAGAGTTATCAATAAAATTGTACACTTTGTAGAGAATTGCAATGGTACCTGCTGTTCATACAAGGCATGTGTGCTGCGTGTATGTTTATAACATGCATGTCTTTGTATGGATTTTCGAGACCTTAGTTGTGTTCTGTCTGGCGGTCTTTCATACACCAAGTGGCCCTTAGATGTGCGCAGCTTGGGGCATCGCGATGCGATTGTTCGAGACTCCGTCTCGTGCACACTTTGTGGTATGATCGAGCCCGTCCTAGACCCCGACTAAGTGATCGGGCTGGAGTAAGTCTATGTAAGAGTTATGAGATAGTCGATAGTATGGTTGAGGCGACTTGTCTTTGAATATGGGAGTTCACCACCAATATTATTAGACTTGTGTGCGGACGATGAGGACCCATCTCAGTTGATCATCCGGCCTGGATGGGATGCCCCTCACGTACGATGCTTTCCGAGAACGTTCTGTGCTTGGCCTTGTATGCTTAGACAAGTGGGTACGGTTCTCGGCTCTCCATATGACTATGTCTTAGCTGTACTTGCATACGCTAACCCCGGGTCCTGTGGCGCGTCTCCTTCGCCTCCTTCCTCCTCGTGCGCCAGGGAGGGCTAGGACGCCCGACGCTGCTCCAATCGCCGGCTCCCTTCGACAGGGCCGCGACGGCCGCTGTTCGTCCCCCCCTCCACCGCGAGCACTCCGGCAACCAGCCCCGCGCTACCAGGACGCCCTCGAGCTCCCTGTGAGATCCCCTACCGATTCCCCTCTCCCCCCGCGCCTAACCGCCGTCGTAGCCCTTCTCCCCGTCGCCGCCGTGTCACCGTGTTCGTGGCTCCGGCCGCCGCATGGCACCGCCGCTCGCTCAAGGCCGACCCCCCCCACCGTGGCCACACACCGAGCGCCCGTGCTCCCTCGCGCACGCCCGCCCGCGGCTGTGAACTCGCCGCGCGGTCGCGTAGCCCCGGCCTCGCCGTGTTTCCTTGCCGGCGTGGGCATGGCTGCCGCTAATCCCTATCAATATGGATTAAGACTAAGCGCCCCTTATGTGTCTATGAGCAGTGGGCCCAAGGCCAAATAATTAAGCCTAAGGGAAAACTGTTAGAGATAATTGTCCATGTTAGACTTACAAGTGGGCCCAAGGTCATTAGCTAGATTAAACAGATCTGTTTAATTATATGGGTGTATGACACATGGGCCCCCCTAGATATTTTGGATTAAATAAAATATTTAAATGATTTAATTACATAGAGTGTATGACATGTGGGCCACCCCCACCATTTTAATTAACAAAATTGTTTTATTAAAATGGGTCACTGACATGTGGGTCCCTGTTGTCAGGGTTGACCCAGTCAAAGTTACTATTCTGGATAATGTTTGAATAAATGAATTAAATAAATTCATAAAATCTTTTAAAATGATTTAAACTTTGAAATTCAATATCTTTTAATCCGTAAGTCAGATGAAAATATTTTATACATGAAAGTTGATCAGAAAAATGTAACGAATACGGATACGCTATCCGTATGTCTACCACCCCCCTCTAACGTACCGAACATCGACATTCCCCCCCTTCGGGCCGTCTGTCGAAAATTCCCGGTACCGATAAAAGTTGTCCGGATGAATAACTTTTGTATACGAAAGTTACTCAGAACGGATCCACGATTACAAATACGTTATTCATACTCCCACCACACCCCTGTAACATACCGAACACGAGACATTCCCCCTCCGGTTGCACTGTCCGGTAATCACCCGGAGCCGGTAAAACTTTCCGGATGAAAATGTTCTGAACATGAAAGTTGTTCAGAATGGATCAACGAGCACGGATACACTATCCACATGTCAGTCAGATGTCTCTAACACTCAGACATGGAACCTTCCCCTCCGGATCATCTGTCCGGTAATCAATCGGTACTGATGAGTCATCCCCGGATAAATTCCCGCTTCGACTAAAATACTTAACACTGCGTAAGAGCCCCGTTGCTGTATATCTGCTATGTCATACAATTGTATTGCTATTATTGTTGTGTATTTATTGTTTCCCCCCCCTTTATTCTTCGATAGACCTCGTTGCTGCCGCCGGTTACATCGATGCCGAGTACGACTACTTCGTCGACGACCGTACCCCTACCATCGAGCTTGCAGGCAAGCAGAGCCATTTTCTTCCCCAGATATCGCCTATCTTTCCGTACATTTCTTGCACTAGGCATTGTTACTGCTGCTGCTACGATTACAATCCTATTCAATTGCATAGCCTGATTTTGTCTCGCTTTGATGTACCTTCCTTATCCTATGCTGCCTACTTTATCTATATATTATATTCAGCAGTGAGCCCTGCGCATTGTTAGTTAGGATTAGATAGCGGGCCGTGGTCACTCAGGGGAGTGACGCGGATACTAAATATATACAACTGCAACAGGTACGGATCAATGCAGACGCCCTAGGGAACCTACAACGGCGAGACTCTGCCGAGTCGCTTCGAGTTTGACTTACGAGTGGAATGGACTCGTATTTCACTCTCGTCGGCTCAGTAGCGTAGTATCACCGGGATGATATGAGGTTTACCTCTTTAGTTCATTCCGCTGATGTCTCTGTCAAACCTCTTTAAGTGTGCCATCGAGGGTGATACCTCCTGGTTTCACTTAATGGTAGGGACTCGAACCAACTGGTGTCCTTAAAGGTAAGAAGTCGGGCGACCCAACGGTGCCCGCGAGTGGTATTACGACGGGACGACAGGGAGGGTACGACCAGTGTACCGGTGTGCTTGGCCCCTGATCGTTGGCCGCGAGAGTTACCAAACCACAAAAGTCGAGCTCCTACAGGAGCACACGCGAGACAAGGTAAGGAGACGGTTCACCTTGTTGGTAACCGCAGTGACTTGGTGGGACGACGGGGCAGGCACCGATGTACTGGTGGTCCTGGTTGCTGTCGTTGTCCGCGGGTCGGTTAAGTCGAGGCAACGATAACGGTTGTCACGCAGGTTAATTAAAATGTTAAATGGTTCAGTGAATGTCTTGAGTTGGCTATATGCCATGTACGCACTACCTACCCGTGGGAATTACGAGTTATGGGCCCCTCTGCTTCGTAGTGTCGTCCGAGGACTCTTCAGACGTCAGCAGTACTGCGGGCTGATTGTCGGGAAGTGGTGTTGTCTTATTTGCTCGCGCGGTGGTGTCTTATTTGGTTTTGCTTCAACTTCACCGGCCAGCCACGCACCGTGCAGGAGTACGTTCGGGTTGGGGTCCAAGGCTCGGCGTACTTAGGATTTAGACCGGCGGATGGCCTCTCTGTTGAGTTTGAAAGATGGGCTATGAAGTGTCGGATAGCCTCGGTGGAGCGTTCCCTAACAAGGTTCCCGCCACCCTGGAGATCCGTGCGTGTAGCGTAACACAAGTGCACCCCTGCAGGGAAGATTAATCTATTCGAATAGCCGTGTGCACGGTAACATGACGCTTTATGCTGAAGCTGGATCTTACCACTACAAAATATTATTATTAAACTGTATGGTTCCGGGTTTTCTTCCTCGCGGGGATGTCGAGGAGGTGAACTCGAAGGCATTGTTAATTATGATTACAACTTATTATTATACAATGCTGCAACAACTTCTGCTGCATTGTTACTTTCATTACTGTTATATTAACTGTTGGCTGATTCTTACCTCATGCTGCAAGACATCATCGGAAGATGCTAGTCTTCGTTAGGCCTAGCTTTTTACCCTTGTTCTGGATTTCTGTCTTTCAGTACACTATATACAACCTCTTCTTTCCGTTGATACAATGCATAATGCTTAGTAGCGGACGTGAGTCTCGCGGGTATACTAGATACTCACCCTGCTTTATTTCCTTTACTGTTTTGCCTGATCGGCCGCTGCAGTCGACGTTGGAGCCTTGGAGTCCAGGAGAAGGAGATCCCCGATGCCGACGACCTACACATGAAGATCCCCGATGCCTTCTACGACGTCGAGTTCCCCTTTGACCAGGAGTAGTTTGGAGGTTCCCAGGCAGGAGGCCTCGCCTTTTCGATCTGTTGTTATTTGTGCTAGCCTTCTTAAGGCAACCTTGTATCCTTGTGTCTGTACTCATATACTATTTGCTTCCGCTGACTTTGTGCTCTCGAGTTGTTGTATTCGAGCCCTCGTGGCCCCTGGCTTGTATTATTTTATTTGTAGAGTTGTGTTGTGATATCTCACCGTGAGTCCCTGATCTCGATCGTGTACCTTGCGTGTATGATTACTGTACACGGTCTGATTTTGGGGGCGTCACAGATTCAAGCCGACATCTTCATGATTAACATCTTGAAATCCTCCAAAGCGGTCACTGGCTCTATCTTCTTATCTTGGAGCTTGATCATATTCTTTTGTGTCACCATGAACCTGCCAAATCTCCCAAACTTTTTTCTTCCTTCACATCGTAGTCCATGGAACATGTCTCCTCCTTCTTTGCCATGATGCCCTCCAATATCTCTATCATGTTGGTGCCACCCATTCTCGCTTCTCCTTCTTCTCTCCCTTCCTCCCCTGATATCTAATCACCTTGATGTACATCGCTAACGCACTCCCTCCCGTGTCGCTCCCGCGAGCGACCAAGAGGGTAAACCCTACCCGCTAGTGAAGCCCCCTTTCTTTACATCCCTATCCTCGTCACCACCGACTCATGTTGACGGGTGAAGCTAGTTTCGCGTCAGCAATTGCGGGGCATCTCTTCCCCTGCCTCGATGGTGGCTGGCGCGGGCTGGTTAGATCGGGAAGCAGCGACACGCTAGCGGAGAGTGTGTCCACACTGCGGTGGGCGGTGTTGGTGGAGCGACGCTTGGCGGTGTGAAGGGCCTCATGTTGGTGTTGGTCCGCGCGTGGAGCGCCCGGAGGTGTGGTGGTGCACGTCATAAAGGCTCGGGGTGAGAGGCTCCGCTAACCAACGCCGACATCATGCGATCCAGGATGAGAGGGCCACCGGCCCTCTTGGAGGTAAACACAAATGGTGGATCAGTTATGGTTCGCCTCATGGATGTTGACGAAGTGTGGTTCTCCTCCGGTGATGGGCTGCCACCTTGTCTTGGTCATGTCGTTCACATGATCTTTGTTCACCGAGGGACTCGATGTCCAAGCTTGTTCTTGGTGCCTTCGTAGCTTGTTAGTGGCTCGGCCAGTGTCATGTATCTTTTTGTTTTCCTTTCCTTTTTTCCTTTTCTCTGTTGCCATGGCCATAGTAATGGGGTTGTTGTTCTATCTATAAAGTGGAGCGAATACCTTTTTCCATAATTTCTCTAATCACCTTAGAGAAACTATAGCAGATACGCTAAACACATATGCGAGTCGCCGCAAAACGGATATGCAGTACGAAAGTTGGTGCGGCAGAATAGATACCACATCCTCAGACATCATATTACATATTTGAAAGAAAGATTGTTCGCAGTACACAGAATAGCCAGAGCACACAAACACGACAAAAAAAACATCAACAAAGCATCATTGTGATAACTAATTAACCGTAACTCATGCCAATTTCTTATTTCTGGAACATACCAATTTTTTCTTGTATATGGATTATGAGATATGGTAATTCTTATTTTTAGGACATGTCACTTCTTATTTTGTGAGACATGGTATTCTTATATGTTGTCATGGGGTACACATTTATTAAAACATGATAATTCTTATTTGTGTGACATACTGACATGGCAATTCTCATTTGTTAGACATGTCGTTTTTTGATTTGTGTGACATGGCATTACTTATATGTGCGATATGGCAATTCTTATATATGTTTTCATGGGTACACATTTGGTATAACATGACAATTTTCTTGAAATGTTGGACCTGGCCTATTTTAGCATTTAGTAGAACATGGCAATTTTGTAGGAATGTTGGACATGGCCTTTTTTAGCACAAACATGATAATGTGAGGAAACATGGCAATTTTTCCGTTGGAAATGTTGGACAGGGCTATGGCAAATTTGACATGCTTAAAATGGTGCAATAGGTTTTCACCCCATGACAATTTTTCCATGTTTTTTGTTAGATTTTTTTTATATAGGTTACGATGAATCTTTGCACATGGATTTTTTTTTATTTTTGCAGGCAAACTCATAGCATTTTTCTTTTTTAAATCATCCATGGCAAATTCTTATTTTTGAGAGATGGCTATTCTTATCTGCATATAGCTTATGGGACATGGTAATTATTATTTGTTGGACACGATAATTCTTATTTTTTGAACATGCCAATTATTATTTGTAGGATATATCAACTCTTATTTTTTAGGACATGGCATGTTTTAGGTAATTCTTATTTGTTGAACTTTGTAATTCTTATTTTGCTGGACATGCCAATTCTTATTTGTAGGCCATGACAATTGTTGTTTGTAGGACATGGTAATTCTTATTTTTAGAACAAGAGTTTTTTGATTATTACCATGTCCCTAAAACTACAATTGCCAAGTCCCTAAAACTACAATTGCCATGACATTTTAGCGTAAACTGCCATGATTTGTAAATAGAAAAAGTTGAAGTATGAAATTTCCATGTCACTTAAACTACAATTGCACACCTCGTAAAATAAAATAAATTAAAATTTAGGACCAAATATTTACCATGGCAGATGCATATTTTTTTGAAGATTTCCATGCTTTTTTACATAAAATAAATTTTCCATGCTCAACACAAGCTATGATTAAAAATTGCCATGGCAATTTTTATTTGAGTGACATGGAAATTCTTAGTGTGTGATATGGTGTTCTTATTAATGTGACATGGAAATTTTTATTTACGTGATATGGCAATCCTTATCTGTGTATCATGGAAATTCTTATTTATGTGACATGGCAATTCATTTATATGTTTTAATTAAAATACCATGACATTTTTTCTTGGAAATATGGCATTTTTAGTTATTGTTTGCAAACACACCACGACATGTTTATGGATTTTTTTTTCACTAAACCATGTCACATTTTAGTTTCATTGGTTACGGTAAATTTGCTTTCTGAATGATGGCAAATTTAGTTTATGGTACATGGCAAAATTATTCACCATGAAAAAAAAATCCATGGAAATTTTCTTGTTCATACTTGATTTTTCAACCTCTTGTGTTTTTTCACACATGGCAAATTCCTTATACAAAATATGGCAATTCTTGATACGGATTTGCCATCGTAGTTCTTCATATGAATCTGCCATGGCTATTTTCTTGTTCATACTTTGATTTTTATTTTTTGTGTTTTTGCACACACGGCAATTCTTGATACAAATTTGCATCGCAATTTTTTATAAGAATCTACCATGGAAATTTTCTTTGTTTTCATACTAGATTTCCAAAAAAATTGTGTTTTTTACACATGACAATTTCCTCATTAAAAAACATGGAGATTTTAAGTAAACTTCCATGGAAAATTAATTGAAAATGCCACCAGAAAGTTTACCTTTCATTGATGATGGAAAATTTGTCTTAACATATATGGAAAAAATTAAAAATGTGTTGACATGGCAATTCTGGAAAACGTTGCCATTTTTCCGAATGTGTATTTTTCGCCATGGCAATTTTAATTATTTTTCATGGAAAGTTTTTCCATTCTTTTCGTTAGGGAATCATATATGTTTTCTTATAAATATTGCCATTATAAAAAAATGTGGTGACAAATTATGGCATAGTAAATTTTTATTCCACTACTATTTGTTTCCATGGAAAATTTTATCATGTATAAATTTTTGTTATTGTATGTTAGACGTTTATAAATAGGTTTTAACATAGTATTAGCAATTTTTACTGTACACAACATGGCAAAATACATACTACATATGTTTTTTAGTTAATTTTCTGTTTTGTTTTTGTTTTGGACCGGGAGGCCGAGGTAAGCCCTTGCTAGCATCAGGTGTGCAATTATCGACGTCCTTAATTTTTGCACGAAACTTGCAACAAATCGTATTTCTGAACCATATGTTTTTTTTGGTTACTAGAAGATACCCCGCGCGTTGCTGCGGGATTCAGCTGTAATATTTTCTGAATGTATGAAGTTTGAATAGTTGGATTAATAATATATAAATTAAAAATAGAAATAATATTGTATATTGTATTTGATTATTGTGTACTTAATATAAGTGACATGATAGAATAAAAAAAATCCCATGCATGTTGATTGAAGCCTGATATGGTGGCATGTGTGGTGAGATGGGTTATATGTGCATGAGATTAACTATTAATTAAATCCTTTATCTCATGCATATTGTGATGAGCCTTTGATGATATATCATGTGTGCATGTTAAATAATAAAGGTAGTGGTTTAGCATGTTGAGAGAATTGGAACCAACTTTTTAAAAATGTACCATAGAACAACAATCCTTTGCCAAATGTTTGCATCAACAGTTCAAAATGAGAAGTGTTTGCATGAAATCAAATGTGTCCATTAAAAGCCACAAATGTATTACGACTTTACGAGACACTACGAATCAAAGAGGTAATCACAAACGGAGCTCTCAAGTCAAGTCTCAAGTGGAAATAAAGAATGAATGGACGGTGGGATCGACAGCTCTAGCACACTTAATCAAGGACTATTAAATTAAGCTCCAAGGAAGGACTTGACAGCCGCCGCTTCTTGAACGGCAAGGGGCTCTGCACCTCCTCCTCCTCCCCCCACCTTCGCATGCCGGCGGCGGCGGCCTTCTCCGGCACCGGCGTCAGGTTGAGGTCGAAATCCCTCGCGCACGACCCGGAAGCCGTCGACGCCGACGCCGTGAGCGACACGGACAGCCCGTCCCAGTAGTGGCACCTCTTGTGCCCGCCGAGCGCCTGCCCCGTCGCGAAGCTCCGTTGGCACACGGAGCACCTGTGCCTGCCCACGACGCCAGAGCCAGACGACGTCGAGGACGCCGCCGTCTCCTCCGCCGACGACACGCTAAAGTGCAGGGGCGGTACGGGCGCCGCCCGTGTCCGGTGGCTGGCCTTGTGCCCGCCGAGCGCCTGGTGAGACGCGAACGCCTTGCCGCAGACGGAGCACCGGAACCGGAGCTCGCAGGCTGCTGCCGGCGCCGCCGCTGTCACGGTCTGCAGCCATTGCCCCTTCGGTGCTTCTGCGCGGTCGCCGCCGGTGGCCACGGAGGCGAGCGCCATGAGGCAGAGGTGGACGTAGTCGTCGTGCGTCATCTTCATCATGGCGTGCGTGCGATCTGAGGCTAACCGTTAACGCTGCTTGATTTGATGGGTATGTATGATTATGGTTTAATGAGCCATGATCGAGTTCTGCGTACGTGTTTATATATGCTCCCGGGTGCATGCAAGTGTTCGTTGTATATGAATATTTGAAGGATCTAAGAAGGTGTGAGGAGTTTGGTTCGTTCAAAGCAGCATGAGGTTAGAAAGAGGAGTTTTGGTTCAAAGTAGCACGAGGGCGGAAGGCTACGTGCATGCATGAGGAGCGGTTTCCAGTTATCCACACGTGCGCGTCGTGCGTTTAATACAAGTATTTTATTCAAGTGTGAATAAATAGAAGTTATCTAATTTGAAAAAAAAAAAGTAGTTTACTGTGTTGTTGCGGGATTATTTTTTAATTTTCTCTTGTCCCTCACTGTTGAGTTTTTTTGATAGTTGAGGATACCTTTCGTGAAGGTCATTCGTGCGTGCTTCAAACACGCTAAATATCGTGTTTTATTGTGTTTCAATTTTTTTATAGTTCTTTCACGTTTGATACGTGGCGGCTTTTGGATGTATAGCCGCCACGTCTCGAGTTCCAGGATGAATACCCTAGCTCTAACCTTCACTGGTTGCACCAGACAATGGTGGTGCTAAGTTAAGCAGCTTTCCTGGTCAAAGGAATTGCTTTGGGCATTCTTCTGACGTGCTCTGCATATTAAAACCCAAGATCATAACTTCAACGGTTAGATCCTACGATGTCGTGTGCTCTTGTGTTGTTCCCTTTTTGAAGTGATGATGACATAGCACTCACCTCGGTATAGTCTAGAAGGACGAACCCGGCCCAGTAGCCATAGGGTCGGCCAGGGGCACATCATCAAATTGGAGTACAAGACATGTACACCACTAGATTTGGTAGGACTAGTTGTAATTGACTAGGACTCAATCTTGTAACTTGACTCGGGCTATTTGTAACCCTAACCCCTGTTCACTATATAAGGCGGTGTAGGGATCAATCGATCAACAATGTTTCTTACACTCAATATTCCCAATCTCTCACGAAAAATACCTTCATATGAGCAATATAATCTACAAAGGCGGGCAATATGTTATTACCTATCACCGAGGGTCTGAACCTAAGTAAATTGTGTGTTTCATGTGCACTCATGTAGATATACTATTTGTGTGTTGCCCCAAGCTGATCATTGGGAGTACAATATACCAACATGAAGGAGTTGCTTCGGAGAAATTTTCTCCACGTTCGAGTATTGTAAAGGGTGACGGATGATGTTGTTGCTTGTTGTTTTTTATCTGTCGATCATCGTGTCAATTCTCTTTATCTTTCATTCTTCTCCATTTATCTTTGTTGGTGTTGAGCATCTTTAATGTCCATTTTTTTCATACCTTTGTGTGTGCATTAATATATAAGTATTTTATTATCTACATGAGTGGCAAGTGGTAGCTCGCAAGCAGTAAATAAATAGGTTGTCGATTTTAATGGGGGTTTACCTATTTCATCATGGGTACTCAGTAAAAATCATACAATTTACAAACCATTGAAATTACATTCAAGGATACCTCCCCGCGTCGCTCTGGCCCAAGGCAATCCAGGAGGCACCTCGTTACCCTAGCGCCGCTACCCATCTTCCTGTGGTGCTTTTTATTATAAGACGTGGGATGCAATTGATTCGCATGCGTGGCGGTAGCCCTTCATAGGCGGCGACAATGGTTGGCCGGTCCTTCCGCGTCCTGTCGGTTTCCACATCTCATCGTGTCGTCTCCATTGGTGAGGTCTAGCGGTTGGCGGCTCTCGGCTACTTTTTTTGATAAAGAGAATATATTAATATCTTAATAGATATCAATTATACCCAGGCTCTGCAACAACGCAAGGTACTAAAGAAATTAGAGATGCACATAGACAAAAAACAAAGAACAAAAAGAAGAAGAAAGAAAGATCCGCTACAGTGATGCATCCCTTGTAGGTGAAACACATCCACTACCAAGATAACACCCAGAATTCAAATTTTCCTAAAGCGACGCCTTCTAGAAGAAAACAGTGCACAAGTTCCATCATCACCAGATTATCGATGATAGGTTTTCACCTAAAGAAATCCGCATGCTCAAAACAATACCTTCAACAAGGTTATTTTTTGGCACAACCAATTAAGGCTAGACCTTGTAATTTTCATCCTGAAAGATAAGACATTCTACTCCTTCTATGCTACCGCTTCCACTAGATGATGTCGCTGCTACGAGTTCTGGATCACCAATAAAATTCCTCATAGCATCGAAGGATCGATCCACCATTACTAGGCCTGAGACCACAGACACCATGACATTCTTTGCCATTGTCTTACCATGGAAATCGAAATGCCGACATGTCCCATAAGAACAAAGCTTCGTATCCCGCCCTCTTGAAGTCGCACAGGCTGAAAGAAAGCACACAACCGAATCCCATATGATCCAGTAATCTACAGGTGTCAAGCACCCATTGAAGATTTTCAGCGGTCTCTTCCGAAACTCATCAACATCTAGATTAATGACGGTTAGCATCAAGTAGAATACCGTCATAGCGCGATAAAAACCTTAGAACCGCATCCATTATTCAAGCATAACCAGCAAACACCCACGCCATCGGTCACAGCAACAAAGGAGAAAGTAATCACAGCGCTGCCTGCGCGGATGCGCCACTCGCCCCTGCCTTGCTGCTTCGGCTCACGCCAGGCCACAACCATTAGGACCAAGGCGGCCTGAGCCACAAGCATCAAACACCATCGGTGTGCCAGCAACCACCACGGATAGGAGACAGGTCGAGTTGCCCCGCCGCCGATTTTGAATTGCTGCAAATGTTTCAAGAAAACTGAGTTTGAATTGCTGCAACATCAGCGACGCGTGCTGCAGGGTGTTGAGTATATGAACTATTAGGAAACATAGATAGCGTAGGACTCTATTCTACCTTGACTTGTACTCCAAGTAGATCATTGTACTCATGTATATATGCGTCCAAGGCTCAAGCAATAAACATCGATTCCACCAAACCCCTCTCTATCCTTCTACATGGTATCAGAGCCTGAAGAGAACACACGTACAGCAGCACGAGGTGTTACCAGCTTTTCTGAATGTTTCTCGATGACTGTTTCTTCAGGCTGCTTATCTACAAATATATCTCTGCAGGTTACGTCTTGATGGGTGATACTAGCATGAACATCCTTGCCTGAATCTTTTCAGCGGAGTACTTGCCTGAATCTTTCCAGTCTTATGTTTTCTGATAGCTTGAGATGACTTGCTATTAGCTGTACAGTTTATCGTGGTAATTTTGATCCAAGTTTACTGAGTTCGGGATAGCTTGAAATGAGTTGTTATTAGCTGCACGGTTTATCGCGGTACTTTTGGTTCAAGTATTGTAAGTTTAGGCGATGCAATCACAATCCCCTTAGCTCGATTGATAGCCATTGCAACCACAGGTGATATCAACAGGCTGGTAGTTCGGGCTGGTAAGTGGTAATTTTCGTTCAAGTAATTTAAGTTCAGGTGATGTGCGCGCTGCACGAGGCTGCGGCCGTGGCCCGGTCGTGCAGGACTGCAGGTACAGTAGAACATCTCCGCGGCAAGCTTGAAAAAATTTTAGAGACAACGTAGCTTCAGATAGTAGCGCGCACGTTCACAAGCCAAGGGGAAACTGAACTAGTGAAGTTGCGGTATGCAGCAGGAGGACAGGAACGACGTACTGTGCGACAGTGCGAGATTCCTGAGCTGGTGAAGGATTCCCACGAAGCCTCAAGGCTTGAGCTCAACCTAGTAATCCTCCAAGGGTAAGAGTAAACCGATCTTTTTTCGCAAAAAAAAGAGTAAACCGATCGAATCGTGTGCATGTAGCTCTTGACCTTCAATCAAGCTGTTCATGAACGCACAATATATTGTACTAGATAATACCCCGCGCGTTGCAGCGGAATATGTAGCAACCGAATTTTTATCAATAAAATTTAAATATGCCAAAGTTCTCTTAGGAGAACAAAGTACAATAGATATCATAATCTGCATATGGTGGGCATGAAAAGTTTATAAAATTTAAATAAAAGTTCAATTGAACATCTATAGAGTTAGTAATGTGCTTTATATGGTTGGCTTGGTACTTATTTGGTGAGAACAAAGGAATGAAAAGCATGTAGAGACTTGTTGTGGCATGCATGACGAGGTGGATAATGTGCATGTAGAATTAATTGATGTGACATGCATGATGAGGTGGATAGTGTGCATGTAGAGAGAATTGGTAGTAGTGGGGATCAACTTCTTAAGAATAGTAGACATGTAATTACCGACTAATTAATTTGGTGGACACAATGTCCCCAACCTTCAAAGGTATGCATGAAATCTTTCTTAATCACGTACAAATACTGATTAGGCAACATTCATACAGTATAATGGAAGAAAACAACAACAGTTCTTTACTTCATTTATCAATTGAGCGAAAGCAGAGAGGTCAATTAGATACACGCTTCATCTTCCCTCTCGCAAAACTGTTGCCGAAGACTCTCCTGATACGGTGGCAACACTCACTACAGGCTGAGAACATGGTATATTGTCTAAATCAAAACCTTCATTTTGCATCAGGACCATCATGTTGTAGCTTATGTAGGCCGGAGATAAATCAGGAGGCGATTGGCTGTGGTCAAGGTATTGCATGACCTTTCTCATGGTAGGTCGCAAATTAGGTGATGGATACGTGCATAGTAAACCCACTTTGAGCATGACGGTTACCTCTTCCGTGTCGAATTCCCCTCCAAGTCGTGGATCCACCGTGTTGAGAATTGAGCCATCGTGATGGTGCTCAAGCACCCACTCCACTAATAGCACCGGATTGTTTTGATTGTGGGTGAAGATTGATCTACATCCACAGGCGACCTCCAGCAGAAACACGCCAAATGCATATACATCAGAGAATGGTGTTGGCCTTCCTGTCCGGGAGAGTTCTGGCGCAAGATATCCCTTGGTGCCAGCCACATGGGTTGTTTCAGCGACGGTTTCGTGCTCATATATCCTTGCAAGTCCAAAATCGCCCAACCTTCCATTCATCTTACTATCCAAAAGCACATTGCTTGCCTTTATATCTCGGTGGATGACGACCTTCTCCCATTCTTCATGGAGATATAGCAAGCTTGATGCAACACCTTTAATAACCCAATACCTTTGAGACCAATGCAGTGTTGGGCCATTTCTATTGTGTAGGTACTTGTCAAGACTGCCATTTTCCATGTAGTCATATACCAGGAGAAGCTCATCCTTCCACCTGCAGTAGCCTAACAATTGCACAATATTTCGATGTCGAAGACGACCAATGCTCACCACCTCGGCGATGAACTCCTTTACCCCTTGCCTTGAACCGTCTGACATTCTCTTCACGGCGATCTCCTTGTAAGGCTTGCGAAGCACACCCTTATAGACACTTCCAAAACCTCCCCTCCCTAGCAGGTTCTTGTCATTGAACCCCTCGGTTGCATGAAACAAGTCTTCGTAAGAGAATCGGTTGGGTCCGAATGGAACTTCCCAGTCCTCGAGCACTTCGGAGTACTTGAGAAGCCGCTGTCTTACCAATATGTAGATTCCGATGCCTACAGATACTAGCGTCACCGACGCTAAAGCTAGAACCATCTTCAGTGACATGGACATGGACAGTGGGTTGGACCGGTTGGTCGAGGGCGATGGCAAGGCCGGCAGCACCGAGATGTCCAGTACAGGGGCCGGCCCGTCCAGTGCGAAGCTCCAGCCTAGGATGAAGTGTCCGGAGATGATACTGGCGGTCGCCGACGAAAAGCCGACGTAGGCCGTGCTCTGCACCACACCGGAGAGGTCGATGGTGCTCTGCAGCAGGGGCCTCTTGGGCTTGACCACGCCCATAGGAGCCATGGTCATAGTGATCATCTTTGCCCTGCTGTCGTAGTCCACCCACACTTGCATGGCTTTCCAGCTTATCACGGATAGGTTCAAGAACCGCCCGGTGCCGTCATCGTAGTGCCCGGTGTTGGCGGAATCGAGGGACAGCAGGCTATCAACGTCGACGCCGACGTGCTTGCTGTTGAGGTCATGGAACTCGGAGTTGAGGACCGAGTCGAGCTCCACGGCGAAGATGCTGGCGCTCTGGTTCCCCATGGACTGGCCTGGCAATACAGCGGAGAGCACCTCCCAGGATCCAGAGATGAGAAAGGCCAGGCCGCGGCTGCTAAGGCTGGCGTGCTGGCCGTGGCCGAAGATGGCGAAGACGAAGGTGGTGGAGAAGGACCGCACAGAGCTTGTGGCGTTGGACGCGACACGGAAAGACATCGGGGACGGGTGGAAGGCATGGCCTTTCATCTTCCTGGTGGCGCCGTTGGTGAGCAAGAGGAGGCCGTTCGGCACGACCGTGCTCGCGCCGCCGACCGTCAGGTTCGCGCCCGCGAAGCCGTTGAGGGTGAACTGCCGACGTTCATCGATGCTGCCGGTGGCCGCAGGGCAGCGACCGGCAGTGACGAGGAGCAGGAGCAGAGAGACCAAGTGGTAAGGATTGAGAAGCATGGCTCTCGTATGCTTGGCTATGGTGCTTCGTGCTTGGGATTTCTGAACGGTAGCGACGAGAATTCTGGGAGCCTTCTTTCTTTCAAAAATTCTGGAAGCCTTGTGGTGCATTCGTTTTCGTGGGGAGTTGGGCGTCTATCGACTGAAATGTGAATACATGGATGGGGTATAGAAATTGTGCTCTCTACACCACATATGGTTGAATGCAGTCATTTTCTTGTTGAGAACTGAGACGTCACTCTACCGTCTAGTCCCGGGAAACCACTAGTCCATATCTTTTCTTCTAAAAAACACAAGTCTCAAGTCCTCGTTTTGACTCTTGACTTCGCGGATACTAGACTATCTATAATCAAACTTGATTAATCCAAACCTTCATATGCTATTAACACGTTCGATCAGATCTCAAATTTTCGATTTCAGATCTTTTAATTACAAGGGGGTGACTAGGGCCCATCGCATGTGACTTAACTGTCAATTACAAAGGAGTGACTTAACTAAGTTACATGCGCTGACGTCAGCCCGCATGTTTTCTTAACTAGGTTTTTGTTTGTTTGTTTGTTTGTTCGTTTGTTTGAGACTGATAGTTATCTAATGAGCTTTACTGGACAAGAAAAAAACACTGTCATACCAAAAAAAATACTATAATAAATGTAAAAATGTCAATTTTAAAATCTTTAAGTAAATATCGAAACAGTTGCGACTCGTTGGTGAACTTGCAACTGAGAAAAAAAAAATCAAACCAAATGTTGACTCATTGGTGGACTTGCAACTGAAAAACAACACGGTTGCGTCTCGTTCGTGGACTTGCAACTGAGAAAAAAAAATCGGACTCGGTTGCGACTCGTTGGTGGGCTTGCAACTGAGAAAAAAATCGGACTCGGTTGCGACTCGTTGGTGGGCTTGCAACTGAGAAAAAAATCGGACTCGGTTGCGACTCGTTGGTGGACTTGCAACTGAGAAAAAAAATCGGACCTAGTTGCGGCTCGTTGGTGGACTTGCAACTGAGAAAAAAAATCGGATCCAGTTGCGACTCGTTGGTAGACTTGCAACTGAGAAATAAATCGAACCCACTTGCGACTCGCTGGTGGACTTGCAACTGAGAAAAAAATCGGACCTAGTTGCGGCTCGTTGGTGGACTTGCAACTGAGAAAAAAATCGGATGCAGTTGCGACTCGTTGGTAGACTTGCAACTGAGAAAAAAATCGAACCCACTTGTGACTCGTTGGTGGACTTGCAACTGAGAAAAAAAACTTGGACCCAATTGCGAATCGTTGGTGGGCTTGCAACTGAGAAAAAAATCGGACCCATTTGCGACTCGTTGGCGGACTTGCAACTTAGAAAAAAATCGGACACAGTTGCGACTCGTTGATGGTCTTGCAACTAAGAAAAAAAAACTCGGACCCACTTGCGAATCGTTGGTGGGCTTGCAACTGAGAAAAAAATCGGACCCATTTGCGACTCGTTGGCGGACTTGCAACTTAGAAAAAAATCGGACACGGTTGCGACTCGTTGATGGTCTTGCAACTAAGAAAAAAAATCAGACCCAATTACGACTCGTTGGTGGATTTGTAACAACAAAAAATAAGTCAGACCTAGTAGCGACTCGTTGGTGGATTGGAACTGAGAAAATAAATCGGAACCAGTTGTGACTCGTTGGTGGACATACAACTGAGAGAAAAATCAACAAAAAAATAAAGGGAACCATCGACGGAAAAAGGACAACCTATAAACATCGCATAATAAAATCGAAAAAATAACCAAATTTTTTGAAACAGTTTGCTCAATCAACCCTTAATCAACTCTTGTACAGTTTTTGAAAACAGAAAATCACACAACAACGGATTCATATGCAACTTCTATATTTTGTGTGTACATGCGCTTTAACAATTTTGTATTAAAGAACTTTATTATATGTTTAGAAAATTTTCAGTGACTATTAAAAAATATTTGTCATATAATATAAATATAGTGAATATTAAAAATGTTCATTCTACATAATTATTTTTAACTTATATAAACAAATCAATGTATATTTAAAATTAGTTCAGCATAATAAATTTATTTTTAAGTATTTAATAAAATATTCACCATATATCATGAAAAATTATAAAAAATGCAAACAAAATAAAAATGCATTAAAATCTAAAACTAGAAAAGAAAAACCGAAACAAAAGAAATATTGAAATGAAATATTCAATCATATCTCATAATTAATAAAATTAAGCCAAATACCTTGATTTGATGATTTCTAATCCCTAATTGATGTGCACGGCTTGGTCGGCTGGGTGATCTTGATTAGCAATTTCACCAAGAATTTTAATCCCTAATTGATGTGCAGACTCGCAGGGTTGTATGTTTGTTGCCACGGAGTTTCAGAATTTCCAATCCATATTGATGTGCAGATCTATTGATGCGGCAGTGACGCAGTGCAATCAATAAATTAGTTTAAAAAATCCAATCCCTAATCAATTAATCGATCGGCTAATCGCTGCGATAAGGTGCGGTCTAATTACCTCTTCAATCTTCACGCCGCTGCGCCACAGGGCCCCTCTTCCTTTTCGTCTTTTTCGTTGTTTAAGCCGCCAGGAAGCAGGGAGATGAAGGGAAACCGTCTCGTCTATTAAACGTGAGCCAAAGCAGGGCAAAAGCTGGATCGCTCGGCGGCTGAAAAGGGATTAGTAGTAATCTGATTAATCTTTCTATTAAGCCTACACATCTCGGGGCCCAGGGGAAAATGGGGACCCTGAGCGGTTGTGCTCCTCGCGCACCCTCAAAGACGACGGCCCTGAACAGGATAAGCATATTTGATTTGCATCTTAAAAGAAAAAAAAATTGCATGTGACTTATGATTTAATATAGCCCGATATTTGGTCGATATTTGACCGATATATCTTCTAGGAAAGCTCGTCGATATTTTTTTCTTCATTGAATATCGGCAAATAGCCCGATATATCGCCGATATAGCTGCATTCTTTGTATCAAATATCCCTAAATAGCTGCCAAAAAAGCGCCAATATATCCCGTATCCCGCTATTTTAAATCTTGATGTGACTTAACTAATTCTCATGTACATGAGAATTAGCAAAGCCGTAATTACAATAATTCAAATCCATACAATTACACAGAAATAGAACCTAATCTCAATTTTCGGCGACGGTGCTCGGGCACCGCGTGTCCATGTCCCGACGGTCGGCTGAACCCCCGAGAGTGGTTGTCCGGATTGATCAAGGAGCCATATGCTGCAGCTGCAGGGGCTTCGGCTCCACTTCAACACTCACGAGGCGCTGTCTCTTTATGGAGATTTTGAATTTGGCATTGAGCGTCTCTCAAGTTTCACCTGAATCCATGTCACCATCGGATGTGAAGATACTAGAGACTAGAGCTCCAGAGGTGGAGCTCGCAGAGGCTGCCATCACAGAGCAAGTATGTCGGATCTGCTCCTCTGCTAGCACATCCACAATAAAGTTCAGCAGAGAGAAGCCTGAGCTTGAGCAGATGGTTGAGGGGGGAAATAACGGGATGGTCATATTGCAGAAAAGTAACATGAGTTGTTATTAGCTGCACGGTTTATCGTGGTACTTTGGATTCAAGTATTCTACGTTCAGGCGATGCAATCACAATCCCCTTACTAAGCTTGACTGATAGCCATTGCAACCACAGGTGGCTGGAAGTTTTTTTTTGCTTGCTTGCTCTATGTAGTTCGAGCTGGTAATTTTAGTTCAAGTATTCTAAGTTCAGGTAATGTGCAGGTACAGTAGAACACCTCCGCGTCAAGCCTGAAACAAGATTAAAGGCGACGTAGTTTCGGACAGTAGCGCGCACATTTAGAAGCCAAGGGAAAACTGAACTAGTGCAGTTGCAGTATGCAGCAGGAGGACAGGAGCGACATACTATGCGACAGTGCAAGGTCCCCGAGCTGGCCATGGCGGCACCCGCTCGAGGACGGCGGCCTGAAGACGTTGCCATCCGTCGTGACCTTGTGACTTGACAATGGCATCAGAAGCTGAGCAAGACTGCTCCATGAATTGCGCGCAGGCTCTCGAATGGATGCTCAAATGGTTCACGACACACATCGGGTGTGACATGAAGCCATTGATTCAACCTGACAGAGATGAACAGTGATCTTGCCGTTTAGAGTAGGAGACTACCTCAATTTGTGTCGTTATTTCGAAAAACCACCATTTTTTATTATTATTTTCCAGATACCCACTATGCCAGAGATCGGTTGTTTAAAAAAACTACAAAGTGACGCTGATGACCGTCTTAGCAAAGTGGCGCTGATTCATTTGGTCGACACAATGTTTCCAACCTCGTGAGTGTTTCTTAATCACTGATATACTCATACACATATTGATTAGGCAACATTCATATAATGAAAAAAAAAACAATTCCGACACGCAGGACGGCGCGGTGTCGGAGAACAGAGCATAACTTCTTAATAGAAGTACATATATACTATATTTATCGAATTAGCGAAAGCAGAGAGGTCAATTGGATACACGCTTCATCTTCCCTCTCGCAAAACTGTCGCTGAAGATACTTCTGATACGATGGCAACACTCGCCGCAGGATGCGAACATGGCATGTTGTGCGAATCAAAACCTTCATTTTGCATCATGGCCATCATGTTGTAGCTTATGTAGTCCGATGATAGATCAGGAGGCGATTGACTGTAGTCGAGGTATTGCATGACCTTTCTCATGGTAGGTCGCACATTAGGCGATGGGTGTGTGCATAGCAAACCCACATTGAGTGCAATGGTTACCTCTTCCGTGTTGACTTCCCCTTCGAGTCGTGGATCCACCGTGTCGAGGATTGAGCCGATGTGGTGGTGCTCAAGAACCCACTCGACTAATAACGCTCGATTGTTTGCTCGTCCGTGAAGATTGGCCTACGTCCACATGTGACCTCTAGGAGAAACACCCCAAACGCGTATACATCAGAGAAGGGTGTTGGTCTACCTGTGCGCAAGAGTTCTGGTGCAAGATATCCCATGGTGCCTGCCACATGGGTTGTTTCAGCAGCGGTTTCGTGGTCATATATCCTTGCAAGACCAAAATCGCCCAACCTTCCATTCATCTTACTATCCAGGAGCACATTGCTTGCCTTCACATCTCTACGGATGATGACCTGCTCCCATTCCTCATGTAGATACAACAAGCTTGATGCAACACCTTTGATGATTGAATACCTCTGAGACCAACATAGCACCTGGCCATTTCTGTTGTGTAGGTACTTGTCAAGGCTACCATTTTCCATGTAGTCATAAACCAAGAGAAGTTCACCCTTACGCCTGCTGTAGCCCAACAATTGAGCAAGATTTCGATGTCGAAGACGACCAATGCTTACCACTTCGGCGATGAATTCCCTGACAGAGATGAACAGTGATCTTGCCGTTTAGAGTAGGAGACTACCTCAATTTGGGTCGTTATTTCGAAAAACCACCATTTTTTTTCCAGATACACACTATGCCAGAGATCGGTTGTTTAAAAAAACTACAAAGTGGCGCTGATGACCGTCTTAGCAAAGTGGCGCTGATTCATTTGGTCGACACAATGTTTCCAACCTTCAAAGGTATGCATGAAGTCTTTCTTAATCACTGATATACTGATACACATATTGATTAGGCAACATTCATATAATGAAAAAAAAAAACAATTCCGACACGCAGGACGGCGCGGTGTCGGAGAACAGATCATAACTTCTTAATAGAAGTACATATATACTATATTTATCGAATTAGCGAAAGCAGAGAGTTCAATTGGATACACGCTTCATCTTCCCTCTCGCAAAACTGTCGCTGAAGATACTCCTGATACGACGGCAACACTCGCCGCAGGATGCGAACATGGCATGTTGTGCGAATCAAAACCTTCATTTTGCATCATGGCCATCATGTTGTAGCTTATGTAGTCCGATGATAGATCAGGAGGCGATTGACTGTAGTCGAGGTATTGCATGACCTTTCTCATGGTAGGCCGCACATTAGGCGATGGGTGTGTGCATAGCAAACCCACTTTGAGCACAATGGTTACCTCCTCCATGTTGAATTCCCCTCCGAGTCGTGGATCCACCGTGTCGAGGATTGAGCCATTGTGGTGGTGTTCAAGCACCCACTCGACTAATAGTACCCGATTGTTTTCCTCATCGGTGAAGATTGGCCTACATCCACATGTGACCTCTAGGAGAAACACCCCAAATGCGTATACATCAGAGAAGGGTGTTGGTTTACCTGTGCGCAAGAGTTCTGGTGCAAGATATCCCATGGTGCCTGCCACATGGGTTGTTTCAGCAGCAGTTTCGTGGTCATATATCCTTGCAAGACCAAAATCGCCCAACCTTCCATTCATTTTACTATCGAGGAGCACATTGCTTGCCTTCACATCTCTATGGATGATGACCTTCTCCCATTCCTCATGTAGATACAACAAGCTTGATGCGACACCTTTGATGATTGAATACCTCTGAGACCAACATAGCACCTGACCAGTTCTTCTACTGTGTAGGTACTTGTCAAGGCTACCATTTTCCATGTAGTCATATACCAGAAGAAGCTCACCCTTCCGCCTGCAGTAGCCTAACAATTGTGCGATATTTCGATGTCGAAGACGACCAATGCTCACCACCTCGGCGATGAACTCCTTTACCCCTTGCCTTGAACCATGTGACATCCTCTTCACGGCAACCTCGATGATGTTAGGCTTGCCAAGAATGCCCTTATAGACACTTCCAAAACCTCCCCTCCCAAGCAGGTTATTGTCACTGAAGCCCTCGGTTGCATGAAATAAGTCCTTGTAAGAGAATCGGTTTGGGCCGAACGGAACCTCCCAATCCTCATATACCTCGGAGTACTTAAGGCGCCGTCTTACAAACAAGTAGATTCCGATGCCTGCCGAAACCAGCGTCACCGATGCTAAGGCCAGCACGATCTTCATTGGCATCGATATGGACGGTCGGTTGGTCCAGGTCGAGGGCAAGGTCGGCAGCTTCATGATGTCTATAGCAGGGGCTGGCCCATCCATCGCGAAGCTCCAGCCGAGAACTAAGTGCCGTGCGGAGATGAGATCGCCAGTTGCCGAAGAGAACCCCACGTACGCCGTGCTCTGCACCACATCAGAGAGGTCGATGATGGTCTGAAGCAGGGGCTTCTTGGGCTTCGCCAGGCCTAGTGGAGCTATGGTCACGGCAATCTCCATGGACCTGCTGTCGTAGTCCACCCACGCTTGCATGGCTTTCCGGCTGATCAGGCTGAGGTTATGGAACCGCCCACCTTCGTCATCGTAGTACCCGGTGCTGGTGGAAAGGCGCGACAGCAGGTCATCAACGTTGATGCCGACATGGTTGTCGTTGATGTCAACGAACTCGGTGTCTCTGAACGTGTCTAGCTCCACGGCGAAGATGTGGGCGCTCTGGTTGCCATTGTTTGTGTCGTTGAGGAGGCCCAGGAACGGTCCTGGTGTTCCAGTGGAGAGCACCTCCCTGGACGCGGCCATGACGAATGCCATGCCATCGCTGCTCAGGTCGTCGTATTTACCGAAGATGGCGAACACGAAGTTGGTTGAGAAGGACCTCACGAAGCCGGCGGCGTTGCGGAGCCGCAGCGGGGACGGGTAAAAAGCCTGGCCTTTCACCCATGTGCTGACACCTTTGGTCAGCATGAGGAGGCCGTTCGGCATGACCTCGGCCTCGCCGTCGAGCCTCAGATTCGTGCCCGTGAAGCCGCTATAGATGAACTCCCGAACGTGATCGCCGCCGCTGCCGGTGGCTGCGTGGCAACGACCAGCAGCGACGAGGAGCAGGAGCAGAGCGACCAAGTGGTAAGTCTCGAGAAGAAGCATGGCTCGCGTATCACCAGCGGCGCAGAAGGACCGCACGCCGGTTTCTTTTTCCTTGGCTAGAGTGGTGCTTGGGATTTCTGAATGGTAGCGCGGTGAAGGGAGCTTTTGCCCCTTGTTAGTGCTTCCGAGTTGGGGCGAGGGAAATTCTGGGAACCATGCCGCGAGTTGGACGTCAACCGACTGAAATCGAAATGCATGGAAACGGTGCTCTCTGCTCTGCTCTGCTGTCTAAAAGTGACTGCAGTGTCTACACACCACATGTGTCTGAAACTTTGAATGCAATCGTTTTCAAGTGGACGTGGGTCGACCGGCCAGGCCGGGCAACCACAAGTCTCAAGTCGTCGTTCTTCAGTCTTGTGGGCAGCGTGAAACGGACACGTACGTACAATGGTATCATCTTAGTAATACCACGTAAAATAAATGATAACATAAGCGGTTTTGCTAATTCTCATGTACATAAGAATTAGTTATGTCACATGTACTTTGTTTTTTTTTTCTGTTTGTTCAAAATTACGTGTACCTACATGAAACGAGGGTAGTGTTTGTAGGAACATGAACGTAACCTAAGCTACGTTAAAAAAAAAACTTAAGCTCGCAGGATAGCCAAGGTGGGCTGGCTCACATTTTTTTTTCTTTTATATTTTTTCAGTTTATTTTTTTCCTGTTTCAATTTTTTGGATTTTCCTTTTATTTTTATTTTTGATTTATGGATTTTAATATATTTTTTGCACTTTTCTATAACTTTTCAAGATATACGATGATTGTTTTGATATAAGGTGAAAATTTATTAAATACTTAAATAACTTTTTCTAACATGATGAAGTACTTTTAAATATACATTTATTTTTAACATAAGTTGAACACATTTAATATAGAATAAACATTTTTAATATACACTAACATTTATTTATTATATTATAAATATTTTTAGTACACATTGAACATTTTTCTGTACCAGTTGCAAGTCCATCATCGACTTGAAACTCGACCCGACCTTTTTTAGCCACCCCAGTTGCAAGTCCACCACTGACTTGCAACTTGGTCATTTTTCTCCACCTCAGTTGCAAGTTCATCACTGACTCGCAACTGGGCTCGACTTTTTTCCCCACTCAGTTGCAACTCCCACCATCGGGGTTTTTCTGCCTTGTTGCAAGTTCACCATCGACTCGCAACTGGGCTCGAATTTTTTTTTTGCTGAGTTACAAGCACACCACTGACTCGCTATTGGCCTGACTTTTTTTTCTTGTACGAGTTGCAAGTTCACCACCGACTTGCAACTGGACTCGACTTATTTTTACTGTCCCAGTTGCAAGTCCACCACCGACTTGCAACTTGGTTATTTTTTCCGTCCCAGTTGCAAGTCCACCACCGACTTGCAACTGGGTTCGCCTTTTTTTTCACCGAAGTTACAAGTCAATCAATGATTTGCAACTGGGTTCCGACTCTTTTTGCACCAGTTGCAAGTTCACAACTGACTCGCAACTTGCCTCAACTTTGTTATTATCCACCCTAGTTGCAACTTCCACCATCGACTCCTTTTCCGCCCAGTTTCAAATTCACCACCGACTCGCAACTGGGCTCAACTCTTTTCCCCACTAAGTTGCAACTCTCACCATCGGGTTTTTTCGCACAGTTGCAAGTTCACCATCGACTCGCAACTGGGCTCGACTTTTTTTCCTGCCGAGTTACAAGCACACCACTGACTCGCTATTGGCCTGACTTTTTTTTTCTTGTACGAGTTGCAAGTTCACCACCGACTTGCAACTGGACCCGACTTATTTTTACTGTCCCAGTTGCAAGTCCACCACTGACTTGCAACTTGGTCCTTTTTTCCGCCCCAGTTGCAAGTCCACCACCGACTTGCAACTGGGTTCACTTTTTTTCCCACCGAAGTTACAAGTCAACTAATGATTTGCAACTGGGGTCCGACTCTTTTTGCACCAGTTGCGAGTCACTTGCAACTTGCCTCGACTTTGTTTTTCTTCACCCTAGTTGCAACTTCCACAATCGACTCCTTTTCCGCCCAGTTTCAAATTCGCCACCGACTCGCAACTGGGCTCAAAAATTTTCCCCACTAAGTTGCAACTCTCACCATCGGGTTTTTTTTTCGCACAGTTGCAATTTCACCAACGACTCGCAACTGGGCTCGACTTCTTTTTTCCGCCTAGTTGCAAGCACACCACTGACTCGCAACTGTCCTGACTTTTTTTTATTTGTACGATTTGCAAGTTCACCATCGAGTTGTAACTGAGATCGACTTATTTTTACTATCCCAGTGTAAGTTCACCACCAACTTATAACTGGTTTCATTTTTTCCGCTCCAGTTGCAAGTCCACCATCGACTTGCAACTGTACTAGAACTTTTTTCTTGTACTAGTTGCAAGTCCAACACCGACTTGCAACTCGGTCCGACTTTTTTTAGCCATCCCAGTTGCAAGTCCACCATCAACTTGCAACTGGGTACATTTTTTTTTGCCCCCAGTTGCAAATTCATCACCGACTTGCAATTGGACTGGTCCTTTTTCCCCATCCAAGTTACACGTTTAAAATTTTCTAAATATATGATCGACGTTTTTTCATATATTTTTTGCATTTTTTAAATATATGAATAACATTTTTTCAATGTTTGATCAACATGTTTTAAATACATGATCAAAAAAATTTCATACAAATTGTATAATTTTTCTATATACATCTTAAATACATGATCAACATTTCTTCATATATGGTTTAACAGTTTTTAATACATGCTTAGCAATTTTAAATACATCATCAATTTTTTTTCATATATGATTAACATTTTTTAATATGTGATCAACATTTTTTCTCAAATATTTGTAAATGTTTTAGACATTTTTCGGATATATGATTAAGGAAGTCCACACACATTTAATATTTTTTCAAATGCTTTATTAACATTTATTAAATAATATAATGTATTTTTTGTATACATGAGAACATTTTTCTATATGCATTCAATATTTTTAAAATTCTTGAATAACATTTAAAAAGTATATGCAATTTTAACATATTTATTTATATTATTTCAAAGTTAAAAAAAATAAAACAAACAAAACAAATAACATGTTATAAACAAAAAACGAGGCTGTGTTCTCCCGCATAGTTGGGCCGGCCCATGTTATAAACAAAAAACGAGGCTGTCCTCCCGCACAGTTGGGCCGGCCCATATTAATTAAAGGTAATTTTTGTAAGCTAATTTGTGATAAAATCAGAGTACATGTGACATAACTATGTCACATGTACATGAGCCTTAGACAGACCCTAACATAAATGAAAGAGAAATTGCAGAAAACAATGTCTGCATAATCTGTCCTTTGTATGGCCTTCTGTGTCACCCCTCTTGAATATTGAAATGATTCAGTTGGGAGAGCAAGGTCTCAGTATCATCGCGTCCATGCCACATCTTGTGGTTCTCAAGTGAGTTATCTTCAGAAATCAGGACCTAATGCTGCCATGACGGAGGGGGCCTTTCCGTGTCTTAAGGTGATCTGGTTCACATGCAAGGCTAGTGGGAACGAGCTGAGGTTTGATCAAGGAGCCATGCTGCAGTCTCTTTATGGAGATTTTGAATTTGGCGTTGAGCATCTCTCAAATCTCACCTGAATCCATGTCACCATCGGGTGTGAAGATACTAGAGCTCCAGAGGTGGAGCTCGCACAGGCTGCCATCACAGAGCAAATATGTCGGATATGCTCCTCTGCTAGCACAGCCTGACACCCACAATAGAGTTCAGCAGATAGAGGCCTGAGCTTGAGCAGATGGTTGAGGGGGGGAATAACGGGATGGTCCTCTTGCAGAAAAGGAACATGAGTTGTTATTAGCTGCATGGTTTATCGTGGTACTTTTGGTTCAAGTATTCTAAGTTCAGGCGATGCAATCACAATCCCCTTACTTAGCTTGACTGATAGCCATTGCAACCACGGGTGGCTGGAAGTTTTTTTTTTGTTGCTTGCTTGCTCTATGTAGTTCGAGCTGGTAATTTTAGTTCAAGTATTCTAAGTTCAGGTAATGTGCAGGTACAGTAGAACACCTCCGCGTCAAGCCTGAAACAAGATTAAAGGCGACGTAGTTTCGGACAGTAGCGCGCACATTTAGAAGCCAAGGGAAAACTGAACTAGTTCAGTTGCAGTATGCAGCAGGAGGACAGGAGCGACATACTATGCGACAGTGCAAGGTCCCCGAGCTGGCCATGGCGGCGCCCGCTCGAGGACGGCGGCCTGAAGCCGTTGCCGTCCGTCGTGACCTTGTGACTTGACAATGGCATCAGAAGCTGAGCAAGACTCTGCTCCATGAATTGCGCGCAGGCTCTCGAATGGATGCTCAAATGGTTCACGACACACAACGGGTGTGACATGAAGCCATTGATTCAACCTGACAGAGATGAACAGTGATCTTGCCGTTTAGAGTAGGAGACTACCTCAATTTGGGTCGTTATTTCGAAAAACCACCATTTTTTTTTCCAGATACCCACTATGCCAGAGATCGGTTGTTTAAAAAAACTACAAAGTGGCGCTGATGACCGTCTTAGCAAAGTGGCGCTGATTCATTTGGTCGACACAATGTTTCCAACCTTCAAAGGTATGCATGAAGTCTTTCTTAATCACTGATATACACATTTTGATTAGGCAACATTCATATAATGAAAATAATAATAATTCCGACACGCAGGAAGGAGCGGTGTCAGAGAACAGAGCATAACTTCTTAATAGAAGTACATATATACTTTATTTATCGAATTAGTGAAAGCAGAGAGGTCAATTAGATACACGCTTCATCTTCCCTCTCGCAAAATTGTCGCCGAAGATACACCTGATACGGTGGCAACACTCGCCGCGGGATGCGAACATGGCATGTTATGCGAATCAAAACCTTCATTTTGCATCATGGCCATCATGTTGTAGCTTATGTAGGCCGGTGATAAATCAGGAGGCGGCTGACTATAGTCGAGGTATTGCATGACCTTTCTCATGGTAGGCCGCACATTAGGCGATGGGTGTGTGCATAGCAAACCCACTTTGAGCACAATGGTTACCTCCTCCATGTTGAATTCCCCTCCGAGTCGTGGATCCACCGTGTCGAGGATTGAGCCATTGTGGTGGTGTTCAAGCACCCACTCGACTAATAGTACCCGATTGTTTTCCTCATCGGTGAAGATTGGCCTACATCCACATGTGACCTCTAGGAGAAACACCCCAAATGCGTATACATCAGAGAAGGGTGTTGGTTTACCTGTGCGCAAGAGTTCTGGTGCAAGATATCCCATGGTGCCTGCCACATGGGTTGTTTCAGCAGCAGTTTCGTGGTCATATATCCTTGCAAGACCAAAATCGCCCAACCTTCCATTCATTTTACTATCGAGGAGCACATTGCTTGCCTTCACATCTCTATGGATGATGACCTTCTCCCATTCCTCATGTAGATACAACAAGCTTGATGCGACACCTTTGATGATTGAATACCTCTGAGACCAACATAGCACCTGACCAGTTCTTCTACTGTGTAGGTACTTGTCAAGGCTACCATTTTCCATGTAGTCATATACCAGGAGAAGCTCACCCTTCCGCCTGCAGTAGCCTAACAATTGCGCGATATTTCGATGTCGAAGACGACCAATGCTCACCACCTCGGCAATGAACTCCTTTACTCCTTGCCTTGAACCATGTGACATTCTCTTCACGGCAACCTCCATGTCAGACTTGCGAAGAATGCCCTTATAAACACTTCCAAAACCTCCCCTCCCGAGCAGGTTATTGTCACTGAACCCCTCGGTTGCATGAAATAAGTCCTTGTAAGAGAATCGGTTTGGGCCGAAAGGAACCTCCCAGTCCTCATGCAGCTCGGAGTACTTAAGGCGCCGTCTTACAAACAAGTAGATTCCGATGCCTGCAGAAACCAGCGTCGCCGATGCTAAGGCCAGCACGATCTTCATTGACATCGATATGGACCGTCGGCTGGTCCAGGTCGATGGCAAGGTCGGCAGATTCAAGATGTCCAGTGCAGGGGCTGGCTCATCCATCGCGAAGCTCCAGCCGAGGATGAAGTGTCGTGTGGAAAAGAAGTTTGTTGCCGAAGAGAAGCCGACGTACCCCATGTTCTTCACCACACCCGAGAGGTCGACGGTGGTCCGCATGAGGGGCCTATTAGGCCTGCGAATTCCCAACGGAGCCATGGTCACGGTGATCTCCGTGGCCTTGCTGTCATAGTCCACCCAAACTTGCATGGGCTTCCGGCTTATCAGGCTTAGGTTCTCGAACATCCCGGTGGCGTCATCATAATACCCGGCGTTGGTGGAATCGAGGGACACTAGGCTATCAACGTCAACGCCGACATGGTTGTCGTTCATGTCACGGAGTTCGGCGTCCTTGAACGTGTCTAGCTCCACAGCGAAGATGTGGTTGCTCCGGTTGCCAATACTGTCTTCGTTGAGGAGGCCCAGGAACTGGCCTGGCGACCCGGTGGAGAGCACCTCCCGAGATGATGTGATGAAGAAGGCGATGCCGTCGCTGCTCACGTCGTCGTATTGACCGAAAATGGCGAAGACGAAGGTGGTCGAGAAGGACCGCACGGTGCCGGTGGCGTTCGATGCGGTGCGGAACGGCAGCGGGAACGGGTGGAAAACATGGCCTTCCGTCTTTCTGGTGGCATTGGTCAGCATGAGGATGCCGCTCGGCATGATCCAGCTTGCACCGTCGACCGACAAGCCAGAGCCTGTGAAGCCTTGGTAGAGCAACCGCGGAACGACATCGCTGCGACTGCCGCCGCTGCCGGTGTTCGCGAAGCAGCAACCGGCAGCCATGAGGAGCAGAGCGATCATGTGGTGAGGTTGAAGAAGCATGGCTCTCTCTCGACCTCTCGTATCACACACACCAGTGGCGCAAAAAGACCGCACGCTATGGTGCTTGGTTTCTGAACTGTGTAGCGCGGCCAATAAAACCTTTTCTCCCTTTGCCAGTGTCTCCTAGTTGGGCGAGGAAATTTCTCGGATCCTTCATCCTTGTGCTCGCCGGTGGGTCTACTGAGGAGTTGGATCTGTACCGACTGAAATGGAAATACATGGACTGCAGTGTCTACCCACCAGCCACCACATGTGGCTGAATGCAATCGTTTTCCAGGAGACGTGAGTCGACCTGCCATGCGGAACAGCCACAGGTCCCAATTTTCAAGCCGTCGTTCTTGAGTCTTCAGTCAGCAATGTGGGCATCTTGAAAGGCATGATCCATTTACTCGTTTTTGGTTCATTTGAATCCGTGCGGCTAAAAACCGAGACTCAACGAGACGACGCAAAAAGATCATGATCCGTTTTTATTTGTTTTTCGGTCCACTGCAATCCAAACCGAACCCAAATTCGGAACGCATATGCGGGATAGGAGACAGACCGCCCACTCGTCCGCCCCCGGGCCAGCATGGCAGCCACACAGGGACCCTTTGACTCCACACGCGGCGTTGACTGGTCCATTAAATAGGACCAACCGTCCCACCAGTTCCAACTCACACTTCCCGCCGCCCGCCTCGCTTCCCCAACCCCCACACTTCGGTCTCGCCATGTCGCACAACCGCGAGGCCGAGGGCTCGTCGGGCGGTGGCCAGCGTCCCCACGAGCACTCCAACCACGTCCATCCCCAAGGAGGATATGATACTGATAGAACAGGGTGTCGTTACTACACTCCGACGTCAAGCTCCCGTAGGACTGGCACCTCAGCCCGGTAAGGGTGTCGGTGCCATCGCTAGACGTCGCGACCTCCCACGCCCCCCCCTCTCCGCCGAGGTGTCCTCAGGCGAACTGTATTAGGCCCTCCGTCGTCGCTCAGGACTCGGGGCCTCCAGATCTGTGGTTCGCCATCGCCCGTGGTGAAGGCGGATTGCCCCGTGCCCCCCCCCCCCACCCCACCCTCGCCGCCGTCGGCCTGCCTCCTTACGTCCCACCGGACTATGGTGAGGAGGAGGCCCTCAGAATGGCCTTCGAGGCCACCTAGTGGGAGGAGAAATTGTAGTGGCCGAAGCTCGCCGACCTTCTAGACACGACATCAGCTGAGCCCGACGTCGCCGACTGTGCTCCTTTGTCGCCACCTCCCCCGCTCCGTCGTCTCCACCGAGGCCTTTGTACGAGGCACTGTCGCCGCCATCGCACCCTCCGCCGCTCGTCGACGACCACGAGGCCCAGCTGTGCGAGGTCATCTGCGACCTCATCGGCACGCGTTGTACCTTCGAGTCTGACCCCTTCCATCTCCTAGCGTTGATGCCGCTCCGCCGCCTCCGTCAGCCCTTCCACACGGCTAATGCCCCCATGTGTGCCGTGGTCACCACCGGCCTTCATCGACCTCAGAGCGGCGACGATGATGGCGACGTCGAGGATGACTTTGGACCAGGAAGAGGCCCATCGACGACCGACAATGACCTAGGGTTTACGTTAGAAGTTTTTTATTTTTTTAATCTACTACTAATATAA
This sequence comes from Bromus sterilis, assembly GCA_950022295.1. Taxonomy (NCBI): domain Eukaryota; kingdom Viridiplantae; phylum Streptophyta; class Magnoliopsida; order Poales; family Poaceae; genus Bromus; species Bromus sterilis. The sequence continues at coordinate 33,448,766 of OX465600.1, forward strand.
AAATCACCAGAGGTGCTGGACCAATTGATCTCGTACGTCCAATACTGTCAATCTAATGAACCAGATTACTCCCATGTTGTATAGCACAACACCCAAACTCCTCTATCCCGCAACAAAAAAACGGTTCGCACCCTAATTTGATTCCCTCCCCTCGAGCGAACTCCCCTGACACTGACCCCGCGGCCCCATCCCCGGCACTCCGCCGCCGCCCCTTCCCCGCCCCTTCGCCGCCGCCCATCCCCGCCGCCCATACACCTCCCATCCAAGGCACGCGCTTGCCCCTCCTCCTCTGCACCTCCCTTCGGACAACGGTCGTCGCCTCCGCCCATCCGCCCATCCGCGGCCTCCATCTCCCCCTCCTCCATTGCTCAGCCACGCGCCTCCCTCCTCCTCATATGCGCCTCTTGCTGGCCACTGGTCGCCGACTCACCGTCCTCCTCTGTCGCGCCCAGAGCCGAACGCCTGCCTGGACGACGCTAGAGGGGCTACCATCCCACGCCCTCCACCTGCTGGTCACGTGGCGCCGCCGGCCAAGCACTGCCATTCCGCCGCCGCACAGCTACGCCAACATGTGTGCTCCAGCCACGTCCAGAACGGAAACGGATAACGTAAGCCGGGTTTCTTTACTCTTCCCTTATGTCTTCTTTGTTTCTGGCTTACCTTCATGGTGGGATTAATTACTGATGCAACTGAATGTCGTGAACCCTTCTGCATGAATTCTTTGTCCATTCTATTGTCCGTTTAGTTCTGGTTTATAAACACATAATTGGTCTGCATTATTTCTTATGTATATGTTGTTTCTATTCTATTTATCATACTGTTCTATAATTTGGTTTCTCAGTACAGACAAATCAACACTAAACAATTCATGGAATCAGCTCCACAGCTGGGATTGGTTCCAACTTCAAACAGTACAAGTCAAATCTCAACTCAGGGAGCGAGCTGGAGTATGATGCATGTTTCCTTCACATGTGCAGACTGGAGACCTGGGAGTGTAACTCTAAAGACAGGTTTTATTGACATAACAACATCGAAGGGCTTCTATTGTGTTTTTTGCAGTTCTCAGTATGTAAGTAAACCTTTTCATGCTCATTGCCTATCGACTTTTTAGCTGGAGCTGCTTAATGTCTGTCCCACCTATTTATAGTGGTCTTTACTCTTTAGTGTGTGAGTAGAAGAATTAGTAATATAAGCTCCAAATGAACGGATTAATTATGGACACTGATATAATAAAATAAGGATGATTTATTATTCTCTTGTTATTCTTTCAAAGATACAATATTTTTGTACTCATGGACGAACGTTTTTCTTAAGTTCATGATTCAGAACGGAGTGCTGCAATTCTGAAATGCTACCTTAATTTGTGTATAGAGCTACATAGATCTTCTGATAAGTGAGAGATATTTGCATCAGGTTTCTACATTTTGTTACTACTACTCCAGGCATTGTTGCACTATTACCTAATATAAGACTTAATGTGCACAAGCTTCTGCTGCTTGTGTGAACGAACGAGAAGTTTTGAGAACCAGATTTATTTCATACTCTCTGTTTTTATCCTCTCCCACTTGAAGTTCACACAAAATTATGTTCTGCACAATAAATTTTGAACAATGTGATATGTTCTCAGTATAAGGATTAGGGATATGCAATTAGGATTTTTATTTGGCAATTTTATCCTAGAAAACTGTGAGTTATGATATGTGCAAGGTAATAGTAAACCCGTTTTTTTCTATGTGTTAATCTTGCTCCAGGTTATGCTCCTTTTAGCAGTGGGGGAGCCAGGAAAATTAAATAAAGGGGGCCGAATGTTTGTTAAGCTTTGTTAGGGAGGGCCAAGCCACCAAAATACAGCAACTTAGCAGTTAAAAAGCACTATATACATGTATACTAAGCTTATCCCTGTCTTTTTATGGGGGGGGGGGGGGGGGGGAGTTTGTTTCAATTATTTTCAGTTGTCTGCTCTTAGTAACCATGTTAGTGAATTAGGCAGATCATACTTAGAGACCTGAAGAATATATGCATATCTTCATATGCTGGAAAGCTGATAGAAGCGAATGTTATTAACAATGATTGTATTGCAACCAATTGTGCTTTACTTTTATTTTACACTGGTATGTGTACCTTCCCTGCCCTTTTATATTTGTACAACTTCCATGAAAGGGAAGTGCACCAAATCTTTGATTCACCATGACGACGTGCATTATAAAAAAAACATTCGAATTCTTAAAACTTAAGATACCTTAACTACTAGCGAATCAATGAAATGGAGTGTACAAAATCTTACTTTGGTAGCAATCATCCATGTTGATGAAATCTTTATCGTCCATGTTTGGCAGAACAATGGAGCGGAATGTTGACCTCATGAAGAAAAGAGATAACCATGCATGTCGATTATGACTTACTTAGTCCACTCCTTGCTCTACTTACTAATGACGTTTGAAGCTACAGAATACTAATTATTTTTCTTTATGAGCATGCATCATTTGAGATGCAGATGCGGATCACTATCTTTGGCTTCATTTTTATGGGTGAAAACTCGATGTGTGTAGCGTCGTCAAAGTTTTTTCCATTTTTATTTCTTCTTCATTTTTAGTGTAATAACTGTTCACAAGGTTAAATTAGAGAATTTTCTTTCATAATATTTGTTTTGAAGGCCTTCCATGAACTGCAAGTTTTATATTGATCAGTTCTTTTGCATATCATCGAAGTTGTTGAGCGAGTGCGTGCATACATATTTTGTTTTATTGTAAGAGAAGGGGTCGTAGTTTTTTCTTTTCAAGATAGAGAAGGTGTTGTTGTTGTTGTCCGTGTACATTTGGTCATAGATCCCGAGGATGTCATACTCTTGGACTCTTTGCTTTCCACCATCTATGTTGGCAAAAAAATTGGATGAAGCAAAGGGCCTTTTATTGTCAAAACTTCTGGACGCTTGCGATGAAGCCATGAAAATCATGGGGAATTCTGCTAGAATGGAGAACATTGCATTGATAGATAGTAGGTATGTATAGTTGTCCATTTTTTTTGCCCAAGTCTTTATTCTGTCAATTGAAAAAAAAAGTCTTTATTCTGTCGGCTTTTGAGTTGAGGGTTTAAACTGTAACTGCTATTTTTTTGTAGTTCCTTTGATATGCTATAGAAATATTATACATCAATTTATATAGTTATCAATCAATGTATCTTTTTTATTTTATTTTATTTTATAATAGTGTGCTGAAATACCAAATTATTGCTTCTATTGACACATATAGTATTTGATATAAGGGAACTAATCTAAAGAAAACATTTCATGTTGTGTGACAATTTTTAACCTCACTAGACAAAATATACCTTACATTTTTTAGGTTGAAATTGAAGGCAGAGATGTTTTTTTTTTTGTGTTTGATATATCTTATACGTCTAACTTGCCTTGCACATGTATGGTTGCTCATGTTCACCTAATGTTAGGTTTTTGAACTACCAGAGTTACATGTGTGAACTGGTGGTGTGCTTTAGAACTGCACATTATTGTGCATCAATTTCTAAATGGTCATGCTTTCTTTTATTGCCAAAATTTTATAAAATACAAATTTAGATAATTCATACTCACAAGAACTATATATGCATCGTTTGAAACGTGTGTTGCACGTGCACGCTTACTAGTGTATAATTAAGTTTGTAAGACTTTTCATATTAAAAAATGTTTTTCCCATTTGCATTTTGCCTCCACCGCTGGGCACCACGCGGTCCAGACGGACACGGGGCGCACATTGGGTCCACTAGGGCGATCGAAACGTTAAAAAACAGACAAAATCTAGTCGTTTGAGTTGCCCTTAGACAAAACATTTGGTCCACTAGGGCGATCCGAACGTTAAAAAGCATTGATAGCCGGACTTTTTAAACGTTTTCTATACAATCGGTGAACGGTGCAATCATTATCCAGCCCAATTTTATGGCGGATATGGGATGCGGCGAGGTGTGTCTGCCACATCGGATCCGGCCCACATGGCCCACTCCGATCCCACATATATATGTCCTCATCCCCACAGGCTCCCTTTCGGTGATCTTTGACCTTTTTCGGCATGGCGAGCAGTGGATCCAAATTCTCCGTCGTCTGATCTGTGGATTGGGACATCGTTCTAGTTGGGCCTAAGGAGGAGATGGCCATCCGCATTGCACTTATGGTGTGCTGTGCCCGACGCGCATGGCAGAAGACGCGGGAGGCAGCGGCGCGCCTCATGACGGACATGGCCGAGGCGGAGTCGAACGCCTGGCGCCGCTACTGGGTGACCCGCAACCCCAAGCGCCGCAGCTGCATCATGATGGAGGTGTCTGGCTCCAATCACAATGGATCCATCGTGGAGCCTATATCGACCAGCAATGTGTAGTCTATCGGACCCAACGAGAAAGAGCTGAGTATGGGAGACTGTTGCGGGGTTCAGCTAGGCGCTGAACATGAAAAACTCCTCACGTGAGTGGACCACAGGTTTCATCGAATGTTGAATTGTTAAACTTTCGCTACATGATCCGTGCATGGATTTGAATTATCATAATTGAAAGATCTGGTTGTCAAAATAAAGATTTAAGGTTTGACCAATCACTGTCTGCCGACGCGTCCACGAACATTTAAGAAACCGCATTTTTATATCCGACTGTAAATGCTCTTATGTACAGGTTTTATTACATCGCCGTGAAGTTCAATTATTAGGAGGATTCTGACTCAGTAGTAAAGAGAAAGAAGCCAGTAATAAAATCATTTTCGAAATAGATATTAAAACTCATGTAGTAATTCATCCAAAATAACGGGAAAATAATACTGTATTACAAATTCCACTTCAACGCTCAGGAGACGCTCTCTTTATGGAGAATTCGAATTTGACATTGAGCATCTCTCAAGTCTCACCAGAATCCATCACAGAGTAAGTATGTAGGATCTGCTCCTCTGCTAGCACACCCACAATAGTGTTCAGCAGAGAGAAGCCTGATCTTGAGCAGATGGTTGAGGCCTTGAGCAGATGGTCATCTTGCAGAAAAGGAACATGAGTTGTCATTAGCTGCACTGTTTATCATGGTACTTTTGGTTCAAGTAGTCTAAGTTGAGGCGCTGCAATCACAATCCCCTTACTAAGCTTGACTGATAGCCATTGCAACCACAAGTGGCTGGACTTTTTTTTTTTTGGTTGCTTGCTCTATGTAGTTCGGGCTGGTAATTTTAGTTCAAGTATTTCTTAACTTTTTGGGGTGGTTTTTCAGAGAAGCTAAGGAAGGGCAGCTTCTGGGAGAAGCTGCCAAAAGAACTGGCCTAAGTTCAGGTGATATGCGCGTTGTGTTAAGCCGCAAGCCTAGTGCAGTTGCAGTATGCAGCAAGAGAACACGAGCGACGTACTATGCGACAGTGCAAGGTCCTCGAGTTGGCCATGGCGGCGCTCGCTCGAGGACGGCGGCCTGAAGCCGTTGCCGTCCGTCGTGACCTTGTGACTTGACAATGGCATCAGAAGCTGAGCGAGACTCTGCTCCATGAATTGCGCGCAGGCTCTCGATGGATGCTCAAATGGTTCACGACACACAACGGGTGTGACATGAAGCCATTGATTCAACCTGACAGAGATGAACAGTGATCTTGCCGTTTAGAGTAGGAGACTACCTCAATTTGGGTCGTTATTCCGAAAAACCATCACTTTTAATTTTTTTCTAGATACCCACTATGTCAGAGATCGGTTGTTTAAAAAAACCACAAAGTGGCGCTGATGACCGTCCTAGCATAGTGGCGCTGATTCATTTGGTCGACACAATGTTTCCAACCTTCAAAGGTATGCATGAAGTCTTTCTTAATCACTGATATACTGATACACATATTGATTAGGCAACATTCATATAATGAAAAAAAAAACAATTCCGACACGCAGGACGGCGCGGTGTCGGAGAACAGAGCATAACTTCTTAATAGAAGTATATATATACTTTATTTATCAAATTGGTGAAAGCAGAGAGGTCAAGTAACCACACGCTTCATCTTCCCTCTTGCAAAATTGTCGCCGAAGACACACCTGATACGGTGGCAACACTCGCCGCGGGATGCGAACATGGCATGTTGTGCGAATCAAAACCTTCATTTTGCATCATGGCCATCATGTTGTAGCTTATGTAGGCCGGTGATAAATCAGGAGGCGGCTGACTATAGTCGAGGTATTGCATGACCTTTCTCATGGTAGGCCGCACATTAGGCGATGGGTGTGTGCATAGCAAACCCACTTTGAGCACAATGGTTACATCCTCCATGTTGAATTCCCCTCCGAGTCGTGGATCCACCGTGTCGAGGATTGAGCCATTGTGGTGGTGTTCAAGCACCCACTCGACTAATAGTACCCGATTGTTTTCCTCATCGGTGAAGATTGGCCTACGTCCACATGTGACCTCTAGGAGAAACACCCCAAATGCGTATACATCAGAGAAGGGTGTTGGTTTACCTGTGCGCAAGAGTTCTGGTGCAAGATATCCCATGGTGCCTGCCACATGGGTTGTTTCAGCAGCGGTTTCGTGGTCATATATCCTTGCAAGACCAAAATCGCCCAACCTTCCATTCATCTTACTATCCAAAAGCACATTGCTTGCCTTCACATCTCTATGGATCATGACCTGCTCCCATTCCTCATGTAGATACAACAGGATGCAACACCTTTGATGATTGAATACCTCTGAGACCAACATAGCACCTGGCCATTTCTGTTGTGTAGGTACTTGTCAAGGCTACCATTTTCCATGTAGTCATAAACCAAGAGTAGTTCACCCTTACGCCTGCTGAAGCCCAACAATTGAGCAAGATTTCGATGTCGAAGACGACCAATGCTTACCACTTCGGCGATGAATTCCCTTACCCCTTGTGTTGAGTTGTGTGACATTCTCTTCACGGCAACCTCCATCGCAGGCTCTCGAAGCACACCCTTGTAGACGCTGCCAAAGCCACCCCTCCCAAGCAGGTTCTTGTCACTGAACCCTTGGGTCGCATGAAATAAGTCCTTGTAAGAGAATCGGTTTGGGCCAAACGGGGGCTCCCAGTCCTCACGCACCTCAGAGTACTTCAGACGCCGACGCCGACACCGTCTTACAAAGATGTAGATTAAGATGCCCACCGCAACCAGCAACACTGATGCTAAGGTCAGAACGATCACGGTGATATAACGGAACAACATCTTCCTTGATGCATATTCCTCGATCGGCCAGACCGGCAACATCGAAATGTTCAGCGCAGGGGCTGGCCCATCCAGCGCGAAGCTCCAGCCGACGACTAAGTACTGTCCGGAGGTATAAACGTTGTCCTTGGTCGCTGAGAAGCCGATGTATGCCGTGCTCTGCAGAACATCCGAGAGGTCGACGATGGTCTGCAGCAGGGGCTTCTTGGGCCTGGCCATGCCCAGCGGAGCTAAGGTCACAGTGATCTCCATGGCCCTGCTGTCATAGTCCACCCACACTTGCATGGCTTGGTAGCTGCTCAGGCTTAGGTTCCGGAACTGCCCGGTGCCGTCATCGTAGTAGCCGGCGTCCGAGGAATTGAGCGACGTCAGGTTATTCACATCGATGCCGATGTGATTGTAATTGATGTCATGGAACTCGGCGTCTCTGACCGTGTCAAGCTCCACAGCGAAGATGCGGGCGCTCTGGTTGCCATTATTGGATTCATTGAGGAGACCCAAGAACTGGCCTGGCAACGCCGTGGAGAGCACCTCCTTGGACGCGGAGACGAAGAAGGCCATACCGTTGGCGGTCAGGCCGCGGTTGGCGATGACGAAGACGAAGGCGGTGGAGAAGGACCGCACGGAGCTGCTGGCGTCCGACGCGGCGCGGAAGGGCAGCGGGGACGGGAGGAATGCCTGGCCTTTCACCGGGCTTCTATAGTCGGTCAGCAGCTCGAGGAGGCCGTTGGTTGCGACGACCGCGCCATCAAGCGTCAGGTTCACGCCCGTGAAGCCGTTGTAGACGAACTTCCGACCATTGTCGCCGGCGGCGGCGAGGCAGCGACCGGCAGCCACGAGGAGCATGAGCAGAGCGACCAAGTCGGAAAGAAGCATGGCTATGGTTCTTGGGAATTCTAAGCGGTAGCACGTATTCGTGCCCTTGGTTTGTGATTATGAGTTGTGGTGAGGAAAATTGTGGTGCTACCGACTGAAATCGAAATGCATTGACATGGTGTAGAAATTGTGCTCTCTTCCCAGCTGCCGAAGAGCGACAGCAGTGTCTGCACCTCATGTGGTTTTTTCGAGCTGAGACGTGAGTGGACCGGCATGCATGCCGGGCGTCCACAAGTCTCCAAGTCTTCCTTCTTGAGTATTGACATGTGGCCGGGAGGTAATTGTACAGACTTTTACACCCACGTGAATGTTCGTTAGGATTTGACACAGGAACAAACAAGCGCGTTTTGTAAGGAAAAGTGTAGCGCGCGCGAGAGCTTGCCGAGCATGCACCTCCACAGAACAATTCCTGCCATCAAACCGTCCAACCAATGGCTCGTCTAGCAACATATGCTACGGAAATTGCTTTGGAGGACGAGGTTCAGGGAGGATGTTTTCAAATTTGAATCTCCATTTGGCTAAAAAACCTCAGATTTCGTGTGAACAAACATGCGCACATATAATACATACCTGTAAATTTTTAGAACATTATCTTTTCACACGTGGTGTACAGAAAAATACAAATTGGAATTTGAAAATGGGCCATTTTTTTATTGTTGTGCTCGATTTTCTTTTGTGCAGTCTGCAAATCATAATATTTCAAAAAAAAATTACATGTTTGTGCGAAACACATATAAGAATCCATGAATTTTTTTTGAAATGTTTAAATATGTTTTTTGAAAATTTTAAAATAATTTTTCCCCTGAAGTCCTAGCTCCAAAAGTCTGCACTCCATATGATAATATTTTCTACATGATTGTAACTCAAGGTGTTGCCATTGTTGTGGGCTTGTGGCTGGCCTCAAGGGATGGCAGGCGGGCCAATTCCTATTTCACAATTAATGCATCGAATCACGGTAAATGCTATGTGACGCTCGCAAGCATCACATTTTGTTGAGGGGTTAACCAAATCTATTGTATTACACAGAAATATTTAAAGAATTGCAGGTAATATTGCGTGGCTACAGGAGCCACACATAACGACCCAAAGAAAGGGAAATTGAAGATTTGGTTAAACTGTGAGCATCCGAATACGATACTCGGGACTCAAACTTGAAAATGCAACTATTAAAATAACTACTGCGAGAAATAATCTCCTTTACTATCGCTGAGAAAACTCCTCCTTCCCCTGATTTGATATCTTGAACAGCCTTCTACAGTCGCTGGATAACAAAATCTCATTGATGTTAAGATCTTCTGCTAACAACAGACGCTCTTTGCATGACATAGTTTCAAGCACTACTGTATCACAAATACCGTAAACAATCAGCGAGGAGGAACCCACATATCTCCCATCTCCATCCCTGCATACCGCCGACACAACACCACGTCTTGTAGAAGGCGAGAATCCACCATCAACACTTATTTTTGTAGTACCAACTGGAGGTAGAAGCCACACAGTAAAATGATTCATCGTTATATGTACTTGTCGGTATAGTAGGTTCCCCCGCTCCTTGCCAATATAATGTATTGCTTAAAGGATTGCAGGGTCTGATAAATCTTTCTATTAACCGGAGCTCGGGAGCATCACATAGTCGACGTTTCGCTGAGACTGCATCCAGATGGGCCGACCCACTTATATGCTTTTTCGGTTTTTCTCTATTTCCTTTTTATTTTTCTTCAATTTCTTTTCCTCCTAGATTCAGATTTTTTTTTATTTTTTATAAATTTCCACAATATATGGTGAATTTGTTCCTAATATTCGGTAACAATTTTAAATAGATTTTGAACTTTCTTTAGAACATGATAAATATTTTTTAATGCATATTGATTTTTTTTGTTATATTCATTGAACAATTTTTTATATATAATATATATATATATATATATTAATTATAGGATGAACATTTCGTTGTATTTTTTAACATTACAACATACCATGAATTTTTATATTGTATGTTGAGTATATTTTTAATCCTCACCAAACACTTTTCAGAATATAGAATAAACTTTTGTTAACATACAATCATTTTTTTATATTGTACTATGAACATTTTTTAATACACATAAAACTGTTTTTAATATCCTACTAGTCTTCTTCAAATTTATGGGTGGCTGGTTTGGCCAATATCAGCCTATCAAGAGACTCAATGTCGATAACTTGTGGGCCACGCTAGGCCTTGACTTGAAAAGCTCGCTGTTGGATTGGCCCATATCGGTAGAGATTGAAATTCCTGCTGTCGGCCCAAGCAGGTCCGACAGACCCATATAGTGTTCCATGTTTAAAAAAATAGTATATATTATTTGAATTTAAAAAATATATATTTCTTAAAAAATTGCAATTCTACACTAGCTTCTCCATGTAGATCACCTAGAAGCTCTTCTCATACATGATTGACAATAAAATCTCGAGATCGATCATATTTCTTTTGGAGCATTTATGCGCGATCTCTAATTTATTTATTTTTTGAAAAACTTCTGACCTATTCATCTTCAATCATAGAAGTACAACGAACACCAAAAATAATAAAAATTACATCCAGATCCGTAGACCACCTAGCGATGACTACAAGCATTGAAGTGAGTCAAGGACGGGCCGCCATCATCGCCCCTTCCTCACCGAAGCCGGGAAGAGCTTGTTGTAGTAGACAGCCGGGAAGTCTTCGTGCTAAGGCCTCATAGAACCAGCGTAGCAGAACAGCAACCGTCGCCATTGAAGAGTATCGTTGATCGGAAGGATCTAACCTGTAGACACACGAACGTAGACAAACTACGATGAGCTCCGAGCAAATCCATCAAGGATAGATCTACCGAAAACACACATACACACGCCCACCGATGAAGCTAAACGTACCACCGGGATAGGGGCTAGGCGGGGAGATCTTTATTTCATCTTCACGGTGTTGGCTTTTGACCCGACCTTGACGACGCAACCGTCGAGTACTTTCCGACGATGCGAGCGTACAAGCTAACTGCAGCCGATTTCTATCCGGCCGATCGAATCGTATACGGCAATACACACATGCACGTACACTACTTAGCAACCAAGCAGTTGGATGGATCCCTCACGAACTAGTGCTGGTACGTGTCTAACTCTTGGCGACTCGGCGGAAACACGATTTATAGCTACAGGCTCTTGTCGAGCCTGCTAATAACTTTGTATTACTCTTTTCGTTGTTGTTCGGTACAGATTACAGGGGTATACCTATGTATATATACTAGCTAGCACCGGCCAGCTAGCAATCTTAGTAGGAGAAGGATTTGAAGCTAATACGGACACAAACATGGAAAGGCCAGGTACTAGTCCGTGTTTAACTCTAATATTCACCCCCTTAAACACGACATCTTCATTGCGACCTGGATCCCAAACACGATTGTTACTTCTTATTGTTGGCATTGTCTTTGCCGTTGCTCGCAGCATTTCACGGATCGTCTTTATTACCGTCAGCTCATACATAGGTTGACGACAACACTTCTCCTCGGTCGTGTCTTCAACCTTCACCTGTTCTTCGGTGCTTGGTTGATTGTCTTTGAGATCCTTTTCTCGCATCACAGCTTAGACTTTGATCTTTTCCCGCATCTCCAAGGACTTCTGTTGTCCAAGGAATTTCATGAGAATATCGGCAAGCTGATCTTTCGTGTTCATATGTTGAACCTCAATCATCCCTTCGTCAATGCACTCTCGGATGTAGTGCTTGCTCCTCTCATGATGAAGCACCTTGCCTGTTGTGCTCTTTCGTTCATCAACATCACCTGTCATGTCGCCTTCTGAATAACCGTGAAGGATCGATCCTTCCTTTCCCTTTCGATACATGCATCCAAGATCGATAGTGCCTTTCACATAGCGCAAGATTTGGTTCACTGCGCTCATGTGTTCGGTTGTCGGATTCTCCATGAAACGACTCACGATCCCGGCTGAATATGCCAAGTCAGGTTGGGTATGCACTAAATATCTTAGACTGCCCACAATGCTTCGATACATTGTGGTGTCCACCGGCGGATTTGAGCTTAACTTGCTCAACTTGTGACGTTGGTCCATTGGAGCTTGCACCTTGTAGCAATCTGTCATGCCACACTTGTCCAATAACTTGACCTCGTACGTCGATTGACATAGGGAAATATCACCGGAGCTTTGCTTCACTTCGATGCCTAAGTAATAGCTGAGTAATCCCAGATCGCTCATGCTAAACTTCTTCTTCATCTACGCCTTGAAAACTTCAATCTCTCGCGCGCTATCTCCGGTGATAATCAGATCGTCGACATATACTCCGACTAGCAGATTTGAACCTTTGGAGTTCTTCGTATAGACTGCATGCTCGAGGGGACATCTCTTGAACCCGAGCGAGACCATACTTTGGTCCAACTTTGCGTTCCAAGCTCTTGGCGCTTGCTTCAGCCCATATAGTGCCTTCTTGAGCTTGTAAACTTTCTGTTCTTCGCCTTTCTTCTCGTAGCCGAGGGGTTGTTCCACGTACACTTCTTCTGTGAGGTCACCATTGAGGAAAGCGGATTTAACATCCATGTGATGAACCTTCCAATCCTCTTGTGCTGCCAAGGCTAGGAGCATCCTCACAGTCTCGAGTCGAGCAACTGGTGCAAACACCTCCTCATAGTCGACTCCTTGACGTTGTACGTAGCCCTTTGCGACGAGTCTTGCCTTGTACTTCACAATAGCACCTTGCGTGTCCTTCTTTAACTTGTATACCCACTTCAAACCTATGGCCTTATGGTTGGAAGGTCGGGTTACCAAAGTCCACGTGACATTGCTCTCAATCGCCTTTATCTCCTCGTCTATGGCGTGCATCCAGCTTGGATTCTTGCTCGCCTCTACAAAGTTCGCCGGCTCCTCAACTCCGAGCAAACATAGTCCGGAGTACTCGAGCGTAACTGGCTTTGCTTTCTTGTAGATTTCTTCGAGGGTCTTGTAGCGATGAGGCCCGGAAGAATCCGTGGCTTGCAAAGGAGGCGGCACAAATTGTGCCAGCGTCGATGCATTTGAGGAAGATGATGGAGTTTCGGGTGATGCCGGTTCGTTGGCATCCTCGTCGTCGTGACCGTGACCATCATCTTGATTGTCGTTGTCACCCCCGAGATCTCCATTCGCATCGTGCGCATCATTGTGCTATCTTGCGACCCTTGCACATCATCATTGGCGTCAGCACCATGGTGATTGCCTCCATCGTGATCACCTTGGTTGGGCGTTCCTCCATCCACCTGGACAACCTCTTCTGCATCATCATCATCGGGAAAATCAACTGTGAATATGTTACCATTTGGAGCGTCGTCGTCGGCTGTTGAGCCCCAATTCCACGCTTGTTTTTCTTCAAACACAACATCGCGTGAAATTCGTAGACGCTTGGTTCGTGGATCGTAGAAGCGGTATGCCTTGGTGCCCGAATTTCTCTCGTGTCCGATGAACACCTTCTTGGTGTTGCGATTGGCCAGCTTTGAGAGGTGCGGCTCCGCCGTCTTCACATGTGCCAAGTACCCGAACGTCTGTAGATGAGACACATTCGGCTTACGTTCGTAAATTGCTTCATACGGAGTCTTGCTGATCACTGCCTTCGTTGGAGCCTGATTGAGAAGATAGACCGCCCTCGTGACTTCTTCTCCCCAAAAGACCCCTGGCATGTTCTTGCTCTTGAGTAGGCTTCTTGCCATGTCCATGACTGGTTGGTTGCGTCTTTCAACAACACCGGTCTACTGTGGCGTATAAGGGCCCAGTTCTTTTCAAGCAAGATTCTAGAGAATCAAGATTCTGGAAAACTTCCCCCACAATCTGCTTCTCCCAGAATCTGCTTTTCCGAGAATCCAGTTATTTTCTGAGGTTGTAGTTTCAGATTCTGGGCTGAGTTGTGCGCTGAAATGTCTATGCTGCCCTCAGACAAAAACTGTTTGTTGAATTGTGAACGTTTTATGGTTTCTAACATTTTTTTGGTCGAATGCGAGGATAAAAATATTTTGTTAATATCATAAATTCCTAAATATCATAAATTGCTAAATATTAAACTTTACATAACATCATGTTTGCAGTGATTATATTACAAATTTAGAGAATAATCTCAAGGTACAAGGCTGATAGCAATAGCCTCAAGTGTTGCGGTCATAGTACCATCATCTTCCGGTGGTAGAGCATTGGCGCCTGCAAACGGCGATGGAGGTTGCACATACAAATCATTGTCAAACTTGTCAAAATGCTCATCCCGAATCTTGCTATCACGAATCAAATTGTGCAGACACATGCATGCAGTGACAATCATCTTTTGGGTCTCCGGTTTGTATCGTGGTATGCCTTCAAGAATTCGCCATTTCATCTTGAGAACACCAAAAGATCTTTCAATGACATTTCGTAAAGACGAATGACGATGATTGAATGTCTCATATCTCCCCATCGGCGGATGTTGTTGGAAATCTGGTACATGATATCGTTGCCCTTTGTATGGTGCTAGATATCCAACCCTGTTTGGATATCCAGAGTCCACAAGATAATATTTATCTACGATAAGACAAGGCATTAGAAAATCCCAACATATTATAATGTATATAACTAAATGTATACGTACATGAAATTACCTGGAGGAGGTTGTGGAAAATGATCATAGCGAACTATAGCATCACTCCCCACACGTGTGTCATGAACTGATCCGGGCCATCCAGGAACAACAAATGTGAACCTCATATCAAAATCACACACTGCCATAACATTTTCACTTGTGTAACCTTTCCTATTTCTGTGTTGGGGCTCCAACTCTTTAGGCACAATCACTTCAATGTGTGTTCCATCTATGGCTCCAATAGCATGTTCGAAATGAGGCCAGAACTTAGATTTTTTAAGTACAGGCTGAGGTTCAGAGAAAGTTGGGTCAATTGGTGTAATGTAATCCCCAGCCATGCGGTCTACACACTCCAAAACCTCATGAAATTTTTTGTTTATGACAGAACGACTATGTGCAAACCGATCGGCGACATTATCAGTGGTCTGACATGTACCCACAGTCCATAGAAATTGAGCCAATGCTTCTTTGGATGATATGTTGCAACTTGACTTCAACCCATAAGTCTCAGTTAACCGAGTATGCAATGTATAAAACACTGACCTCCGCATTCTGAACATAGCATAGAAACCTTTTGCATCTTGCTCTTTCTCTTCTACCCATTGGAGCCCTGAAACAAGGTGTAACCTTCTTGGAGCATACGGTACTGTCATACTTGACGATGCCACATCCATAGCAAATGCAATCATGGCCGCCTCAAATTCCTTATCATCCCGTTTCTTTTTGGAAATATCCATCTGCCACAATAACATATCACATAAGAAAATAACATTTGGAAATATCCATCTACCACAATAACATATCACATAAGACAATAACAGAAGCACATAGTTTAGTTCCAACAACATATCACACAAGAAAATAGTTTGGTTCCAACATCATATCACAAAAGCAAATAACATGGTTCAACAAATGGTACAAGTTGATAGCAAACAGTTTGGTTCCAACATCATAACAGAGAAGCAAATAACATGGTTCAAATGGTACAATACCATTCTACTTATTGGTGAACTCCCACATCCTCTTTAGCCATGCAAGCCTCGCATGTGGTTCATGAGACTTGAAGGAAGAGAAAACATCGCGATATTTTTTTTCCATGAAAAGATTTGTAGCATAGAAATGTGCATCACTTCCTGGAGGGGCACCATCTGCTTCCACCATGGCTAACATATCTTGAATCTCTTGTCTTGTTGGATCCATGGTCTCTTTTGCAACCTCCTCTGTCTCTCTCTTGTCCTTTGCACTAAACAGATCCACCATGCGCACAAATGCCTCATTTTTAGCAGTCTCACTTGCCCACTTTTCATTCATCTTAGGACTTGGCGAATACGGACATGCCCTCTTTTTCCCACGCTTTGCTCGATTCACAAGCGGTGTGTCTTGGCCTCCTTGAGTTTCAAACTCTGATGAATCTTCTTCCAAATTGATTCGAGAGGCATCACCTTGATATGTGGGAGCTGGCACCCTCGCGTGCTCGTTTGTGACACAAGTTGTATCAAAAACCTCCGCCATTTTGTCCTCCTCTGCTAATGGAGCATACCGAAATTTTACAGCTTGAGGATGTGCCTATAATCACATAGAAAAACTAGTTAGTACCAGAAAATAGAAGCAACATAAAAAAATGATATGACCAAAATGATACCTTTATCTCCAATGTCCACCACTCATTTGGAGCAGCAATGGTCTTCGTATGCTCATCTCTTCCTATGCCAGATGCTTGTTGATTCAGTGTTTTCCATGTGTTATAATCGCTTCGACATACATCCCATCTATTTTTAATTTGCCGGCTCGAATAGTTTCTTCCAGACCGCTCATTAAATTTTCTATGCAAATTAGCTTGTCTGATCTCTGACAAAGTGGTGCCGGAGCGGTGATTTGCTCGCACCTCCTCTACGCATGCAGTCATAAAAATTGTATGAGCAGCATTATCCCAATTTGCTTTGGGTTCCTTGGCCATCTACCATTAGCATCGTTCATAATTATTAAAGTAACACACATTTGTAGCAATAGAAACAGTAGCAAAAATATATGTTTGGCAATATCCAGATTTTTTTTAGCATCAACAATTCATCATCAAGCAACCATTCAACTAGCATCTATCCATCCATCAACATTGGTATGCTAAAATTACAAGAAAAATAAAAGAGAAGCAAGAACAGAGGGAAGAGGGGCCGCTCACCTCGTCCAGTACTGGCCAGCAGCGTCGGGGGAGGGGGAGCAACGCCCGTCGACGATTGGAGAGGAGGCGCAGCCGAGGGAAGATGCGGGGCGGCGCCGGCGAGGTCGGGGGTGGGGGCGGCGCTGGACGACGGTCTTGACAGGGGTGGCGGCGGGGGAAGAGGAGGGGAACGCGCGGGAAGAGGAGGGGCCGGCGGGGGAAGAGGCAGGGGCGGCGCCTGCGAGGTCGGGGGAGGGGTAGCGGCCCCGGCGGCGGTCTTGACAGGGGTGGCGGCGGGGTGGAACCCTAGCCAGGGAGCGCCATGGGGGAGGGGGGAGTGAGCGACGGGCTGGGGTTGGGTCGCTGCTACTCTGTCCGTCCGGTGTTGGAGCGTGGGTGGGGTGGCAGTTTCTTTGTAATTTGTGAATCTGATAAGGGTATGTCTATATTCCGAATCGTTTTCTTTGGTGGGATTGCTCAAAATCTCAGGATTCTGGGAAAAGGAGGTGGTGGAGAAGATTTTGGGTTGCACTAGGATTCTGCAAAATCTTGCCAGGATTTTGGAAGCTCAAACCAGTTCTTTTGCTTGCTAGATTTTCCAGACCCCGATTCTGTAGAATCTGAGGAAAAGAACTGGCCCAAGGTACCGTGAGGAACCTTTCCTTGCCAATCTTCTTGCAGTAGTTGTTGAATTCGTTCGGCATAAACTCCCCGCCATGATCTTTGCGTAGATCTTGAACCTCCAACTTGTGTTTCATCTCCGTCGTTGGACCTTCAACGTCCCGACTCCCGGATAACTTCGGTACCATCTTCTCCTCTTGAAGTAGCACCTCCCGGGTTGGTTTTTCAACCACCGTTTTGATCGTATCACAAACTTCGGCCATCATAAGACCTTGATCGTCGTCTTCCTGCTTCGCCAAATTTGCATTGATCTCACGTTTGTTAGGCTCCGGACAATCCCTCGCAAAGTGACCCATCTCATTGCAGTTGTAGCACTTGACCTTCGACATATCAAAGTTCCGTGGCTCCTGCTCGTTAGATTGGTCGGCCCTTCCACTACCTTGTGGCTTGCCTCTTCCTTTGCCTTTTCCGATGTGTCCGTCGCGCTTCGTGTTACTTGAACCTTTGCCATCGTCGCGTCTTCCTTTGCTACTTGGGATCTCCCAATCTGCGCGCATGTACATGAGTTGATCTTCACCTCCTCCCTTGCCTTTTCGACAACCACGGGCATTCTCTTCCCATGTTCGCAGGCGTCCGACCGCCTCCGTTATGGTCATGTCCTCGATGTCGATAATTTTCTCAAGCGTGTCGATGATGTATGTGAATTTATCAGTCACAGAACTGAAAAACTTCTCCACAATCTCGACTTCATCAAGCTTTGCACCAAGCGCGCGGATCTCTCCCACCAGAGTAGTCAGACGCATGGCGTAGTCGTTCACCGATTCAGTTTCCTCCATCTGCAACTTGTGAAGTTGGCGCTTCAGCACTTGTGCCCGAGCCTTCGTGACGCGATCTTCTCCAATCCTCATCTCCTTGAGTGCGTTCCATGCCTCTCTTGCTGTCTCGTACTCCGCCAATGTCATCAGCACAGAGTCCGGTACAGACTGGGCTATGGTGGCCATGGCACCTCCGTCGCACTCATCGTCGACGTCGTCGTCGGTGACTGCCTGTCACACTCGGAGGGTTCGGAGAATAATCTTCATCTTTACGGCCCACACACCGTAGTTGGTGTCGGTCAGCATCGGGTACTGGATGGGGATGTTGCGATGCGCCGTTACGTTGACGCCGCCCGTTCCTCCACCGCTTGTCGCTGACTTTCCACCCTTCTTCACGTTTCCGCCAGTCTTGTTCGCCTTGGAGCCGTCGTTGCCGGATTTGTTCCTCTTTGAGCCGTCGTTGCCAGACTTGATCCCCTTGGAATCGCCTTTGCCGGCCTTGCTCGTCTTGAAACCGTTATTGCCGGACGCAACAGACTCCGCGTCGCTCATCGTGGATCGTCGAGGCTCTGATACCAATTGTTGGCTTTTGACCCGACCTTGACGACGCAGCCGTCGAGTACTTTCCGACGATGCGAGCGTGCAAGCTAACTGCAGCCGATTTCTATCTATCGAGTCGTATACGGCAATACACACATGCACGTACACTACTTAGCAACCAAGCAGCTGGATGGATCCCTCACGAACTAGTGCTGGTACGTGTCTAACTTGCCGGAGCTCGTACGATGAACGTGCATAGGCTGGCTAGCTCTTGGCGACTCGGCGGAAACACGGTTTATAGCTACATGCTCTTGTCGAGCGTGCTAATAACTTTGTATTACTCTTTTCGTTGTTGTTCGGTAGAGATTACAGGGGTATTCCTATGTATATATACTAGCTAGCATCGGCCAGCTAGCAATCTTAGTAGGAGAAGGATTTGAAGCTAATACGGACACAAACATGAAAAGGCCAGGTACTAGTCTGTGTTTAACTCTAATACACGGAGCCGCCATCATCTCATTTTCTGAAGCAAAATACAAACCCTACATTTTTTTTAAAGCAACTAAAATTGAGCATACAAGCGTTTTAAAAGAAAAAGTCGCTTGTAGATATGCTACTCCATGGTCCACTGCACTTCTATACCTGCCTCACCTAGCAGCTTTTCTCATGCATGATTGACAAGAAGATCCCCAGATCGATCACTGTTCTTCGAGAGCATTACGCGATCCCCAAATTAAATCCCCTGTTGCTGACAGACACAGGGACCAATTAATCATTGATTCCAGGCTCTTGTGCCCTTACTTTACACACAACAAAACACACAGCAATCTGATCGCCCTGATCTGCTCTGCGAGTAGACCGCTTGATTCCAAGATGATGAGGGCATCACTTCGATTCTTCTATAGCGCAGGCAAAAACTATGAAGAAAATGGATACGAATCATGGTACATAACCGAGCCGACGGCGACTTGCTTCGTCCTTATTCCCGGCCGTACGTACGTAAGCGCGGCGATCGGCCACGGCAGGTCAACCCGCTCCGCTCTGCCGAAGATCGAAAGGGTTTACGCTAATGAGATTTTGACCTCTGACCAACCAGCTAACACACGGTTGACTTTGTCAAATCTACCTAGATTACTCCCCAACTAAACCTAGCTAGATTAGCTACACCATGCATGCAGCTGTAACCATGGTATAAAAACTCAGCATGCAGCTAGCGCAACTCGCATCGTCCAAAAGTTGCTAACCAAGTTGCTGTAGCAATGTGTATGATATTCATTTTGACTCCCTGTTTCTGCTTCTGCGGCTAACCACCACCCTTACGCGTATGACGTCCAGATGTACTGTACAAATAGTCTTAAACTTTGATAATTATGTCATGGGATCGATTTCTGGACATGGGCTGATGAAATGTAAGGAGGCTTCGCTCGTTGTGAGAAAATTAGCATTATTCGACCCACGTAAACTAAGTTCTTTGGTGCAAGACAGCAAGCAGGTTGGCTAGGACTTAACCATGCATGGATGTGATCTGCTCAACAGAGATGTGCAATTGTTTTTAGCCACGCGATCTCTGATTGATGGCCCAAATCTGCCACAATTCTAAGTTTACGTCTACTTTGCTAATTTAGCATTGGGCGCGAATAATGCGGTAGCTTAGACTGAAGATCCTTTCCTCAAAAAATGGAGTGGAGATCTTATTAGCTTGGCTCCATTGTTGTACAGCAGGGCAACATAAGAGGATCCGATGGCGTATGCGGCAGCTAAAGAACGCCCTGCATGGATGCATTCACCATTTATTCTGGAGGAGCACGCAGATACACCAAGATCCGTGGTCACTTCATAATGCTATGTCGTGGCTGTCTGCTACTGAAACTACGAGAGATTAATGGGGTATTAGGTGTTAAGTAGGGGTTAATTAATGGAGATCTTGGGTACAGCCAATCTCATCCTTGATTCCTTGTCAAGGGCCAACCTGTCTTTGGTTTTTCCTTAGGGTAACCTATTTTTGTTTTACATATACCTAGTGGTTATGTTAAGCATTTGTTCTACTTTTTACCCGTTAGTTATGAGACTGCGATAGAATTTAGAAAAACCTTGTCATGTACTCCCTCCATACCAGTGCATAGGGCACACTAGGAAGTGCATCGCGACCTAGGTGGCATTAGATTGGGCGTGGAGAAGCAACTCTGAGCTGGGAATTTTTTAATCACAGCAATGAAATTGAATGCTACTTAATACAGCGCCCTCTGATCTCTCCTCGCAGGCCCACCTACTTTGATGGCATGCAAATTGGCTTCACTATTTTGCCTAATTAACGCTGCATGCATCGCCCGTCCGTGGGAAGGGGAGAGGTTTTCTCGGGGTAAATTTAAGGCAAAGGAAGAGACGTGGTCAGGGAACGAGGAAAAAATTAAATGACTCACGCCTAAGTGATTTGGAAATACCTGGTTTTCGTATTGTGCCTTATGCACTGGTATGGAGGGAGTATTCTCTTCTCTATGGCTTTGGTTCGACGATTAAGGCAATGAAAATATTTTTATCGGAATAAAAGACACACATTGCTCATTAGTCATCTTGTATCAAAGTTTGCACCACTTGTTATTTTCTCAAAATGAATAAGGTGGACCAATTTGTCAAGATGACGTAGTAACTCAGAGGTAGACAAGCAGCGATGCCCGTTGTTCGACCAATAACCTGAAACTTAAATCACCTCCTTGCTAACTATGTGTTGACTCGGTCGGCATGGCTTGATGTGCTCGTCCCTTGTGGTGTTACACCTGACGACTTCTGACTTGCTGGAATGATGCCTACTCCACCTCCATCGAAGAGGAATGAAAAAGAGCGTCGGACTTTCATCACACTCATGTTCCTGTGCACATGGCTTCTTCATCGTGACAATGTGGTGAATTCCTCCTGTCGCACAATCATCACCTTTTTTTCACCGTAAGAGGAGCTATGAAGGATAATGAGGTTGTTTCATAGTGAACGTTTTCCTTACTAGGGTTACTCATGCCTTTGTTAGTGTTCGGCTATGTGGACTAGCATTATGTGTTTGCTTAGAGCATCTTCATCTGGACTTGCCTGATTTTGCCCATTATATGATCGTCGAGACGTTCAAACAGTGCACACAACCATAACGGTTCAAATTATCCGAACACATCCATATGATTGGAGAGGATGAAAAAAATAAGAAAGAAACAAAGAGAAAAGGTGGTCTGTGCTGGGCTGAACCGTCTGAATATGAGCCCGTCTTAACATGGTAAGCCTAAAGGTCACAACTAAAGATATTTGGGTTCCTCTTCAATCGTGATAGACGGAGTAACTGACCCAAAGATCCTGAAAACAATTGCTATTCGTGAAGGGATGAGCCTGGCTTTGGATCATTACAAACGTGATGTAATCATATCCAGCGATTGCAAGATGGCGGTTACAGAAGTGGTTAAGGCTCAGGGAGGACAAAAAAATTCTGTCATTAAAGAGATTTTAGCTTGAACAGTTAGTTTTTATAAGTGTAGTTTTACATTTGAAAGTAGAATTTCCAATTTAGATGCTCATAATCTTGCCAGACACTCTATTGGCTTAGCTGGAGAGGACGCCACTTGTGGCTTACTAATCCTCATGATCCTTGTATCAGTATGTTTATGTCCAGTGATCAATAAAATGGTTGGCAAGGCCCTAAAAAAACTAAAGAGCAATCAAACTGAAAATAATAAACTTTTCTTTCGCAATGTATCAACTAATTATTAATATTTGATACACATGTCCTTTGTCACTTCGCGTCTATATCACCTTGTCCCCCCCCCCCCCCCCTCCCCCTTCATATGTACGTATGGATGAGCTGAAAAACCAGCCAGTCAAAAATATTTTGTGAATTGCATCAGCTAGAAACATCACCCGTACAATAGTAAAAGAGAGAATTTACGGTGCATCATTTTGCATGATCCAATGATTCAAATTACATGTGACTTATTTAAGCCCAAGGGAATAATGGTTAAAAAACCGGTCGTCCAAGGAAAGAAAATCGGTTCATAGGATAATATCGCTCAAAAAAATTAATTAGAATTTATTAATTTAATAAAAATTAAATAAATGTCAAAATAATTTGTAAACCGAAAATATCTCTCGGGCATTGTCAGGATACATGTGACATCAATGTATCATATTCGAATCTGGACCGTCTAATCTGGTCCGACGGACGGTCCACAATCACTTAATGCACCGTAAAAGACTAGTAAAATAGTAATTACTTCACCACCTGTTCTGGGATAAATTTGGCATACCTTTTGCAGATGCTAGTACGCAGAAACATCAATAGTTTGAATTCAACTGTGGGCGGAGATCAGCGCAGCAAATGGGTACTGGTAGCATGCATGCATGCAAATCTTAACTAATAATCCCAAAGTTCTCGGCAAAGTCCGATAGTATATGTTCTGAAGCTGGTCATAAGTGGGAATTGCCCTTTCTCCTTTTTAAGAAAAAATTGGCAAACCAGAGCCGTCCCAACAAGCAGTGGCGGAGCCAGGATCAGAAGTCTGTGATGTCATTTCAAATCTGTGATGTCAAATACATGTGTTTTCACAGATTTTATAAAAAAAAATACATGATTTCTACTTGTATACAAAGAATTTTTCACAAACGTGTGTGGTCAATTGACCACACAACTCTCAACGTGGGCTCCGCCACTGCCAACAAGTACATAACATAATTTAATATACTATTATGATTAGTACATGCATACATAGCCAAAGTTGATGTGATGATATCATTGACCTCTAACATTGACAATAGCATAAGATCGATATGTTGCCCAGCCCATCACATGACATGCATGGGTGAAGCCAACGATCTCGTCGATGATCGATCCTATTCTTTTCTGACTCGATCGAGGTCCCGTCGCCATCAATTTTAATCACCTACTCCCTTCGTCCCATAATATAGTAACGTTTTGCAAACTAGGGAGTAGCTAACAAGCAAGCGAGTGGTTAATCAGGTTGGCGGTTAGCCCTGCTCTTCACGTCAAATCGATCGGTAGAACTGTCAAGCGAAAAAATGAGAGCCGTGGTGAACTCTTGGAACGCGTAGCGCCACTAGCTGATTAACCCCATCTAGCTTATGTTGCAAGCATAATTAGCTGTAAGTGCTCGTGACAGTAACAATACCGGTCGTGGTGATTTGCGTAGACGTGAAAGACGTGAAAGGCTGGCTAGCGGACAGTAATAAAACGTCAAAATGTGCTCAGTAACTTCTGTACGTCGGGGTCGGAGGGTGATGGATCATACGTGATTAATTTGGTCGAAATGATACCACACTTCTTCATCGGGGTAAGTTCCGTACACGATATCCTGGAAAACGACATTGCTCACATATCAGGAGAGTTACATCTAACAAAGATATCTTGTTGTTACTCCGTACCAACCAAGCGGGAGGTGACTAGCTGCTTGTTTTTTTCTCCTTGAGACGAAAAAATTACAGAAAAGATTTCAGCTAGGCACAGCATCATAGCATAGCAAGATTGATGGATCAGCGACCAATCAATGCGTTCATGTGCTCTCAAACATAAGCGGGCATGATTAGCCTAAACTACGGAGGCGAAATGAGAAAAGAAATGGGTCGTGCTGCACGCCCTGCACTTTCTTATTGCACTCAACCAGCCGGCTGCAGCCATAGTTCTCCTGTTTGAGCTTCTCGAGAGAGAATATACGCCGTCTCCCTCTCCCTCTCCGTTCATCACTAGATGCAACTCAAAGATTTTATCAAGAAGAAGGTCTACTCCCTATATACATTTTCATGTTGGATCATGTTAGTTAGACTTAGACACACAGCTCTGAAAACGATGATTACCCTAATTTTTTACTCAGTGGTTAACCATGCATGCATGATTCTTCACCTGATGATCTACTGCCTCCCCTATATTCTCGTGTTGGATCGTAGTAGACACAACTCGGTAACTCTCATGTTTTACTCAACAGTTGGTTAATCATGATTTGGAACAAAACGCGATCCTTCATCCTTGACCTGCTGATCCAACATATATAGGAAGAAAATGAATCATACAGTGTGAACTAACGGGCATAGGCTGGCATCATTTGACCAGCCCCGGATATTTGCAGCAGTGACGTTGGTCTGACATGCATAGCATAGTCCTACATCGCTGCCGCCGTCGCCATGAACGTATAGGTGAGACGATGAGATGAGGGTCAAACCACAATGAATTAGCTACGTGTCTACCACCAGATTAACACGGATTGGCGCTGCCGCTAGCTACGTGTCCACACGCAGCCCATGAGGACGGCGCCAAATGCCATGTCCATGCGCCCAAGCACCATCCCCACCGGCATCCGCCACACGTACGGCCGTCCGCTAGCTCCCACCCTCCCATCCGCTCCGGCTCCGTCCCCTATATAACGACGTACGTGTAGGTCGATCTCCTCCCATTCCCGTCCATCCATAGCTTCATCACCAGCATCGGCGGCGCACCGCCCTTGTTAGCCATGACCGCTCTCGACTTCATGCCCGCCGACAAGCCCATCCAAGCCGCCAGCATCGCTCTCGGCGTCACCAACAACAATGCCTCCGCCGCCGCCGTTCCCGTGCAGCAGCAGCACAGGAGACTGGAGGGGAGGGTGGCAATCGTGACCGGCGGGGCGCGCGGGATCGGGGAGGCCATCGTGCGCGCGTTCGTCCGGCACGGCGCGCGCGTGGTCATCGCCGACATCGACGACGCGGCGGGGGAGGCGCTGGCGGCCGCGCTAGGCGGCGCCCTCTGCACCTACGTGCACTGCGACGTGTCGGTCGAGGCCGACATGGAGCGCTCCGTCGGGTGCTGCGTGGCGCGCCACGGCCGGCTGGACATCCTCTGCAACAACGCCGGCGTGCTGGGCCGGCAGGCGCCTCCAGGGGCCGCGGGCGCGGGCGGCATCGCGTCCCTTGACGCCGCCGAGTTCGACCGCGTGCTGCGAGTGAACACGCTGGGCGCGGCCCTCGGCATGAAGCACGGGGCGCGGGCCATGCTGCAGAGGCGCGGCGGTGGCGGGAGCATCGTGTCGGTGGCAAGCGTGGCCGGCGTGCTCGGCGGGATGGGCCCGCACGCGTACACGGCCTCCAAGCACGCGCTGGTGGGGCTGACCAAGAACGCCGCCTGCGAGCTCGGGGAGTACGGCATCCGCGTGAACTGCGTGTCCCCGTTCGGCGTGGCCACGCCAATGCTGGTGAACGCGTGGCGCCACGGCGACGACGAGGAAGGGGTCGCGCCGGCGCCGGTGAGCGCCGAGGAGGTGGAGAAGACGGAGGAGATGGTGCGGGGCATGGCGACGCTCAAGGGCCCGACGCTGAGGGCGGCGGACATCGCGGAGGCGGCGGTGTTCCTGGCCAGCGACGAGTCGAGGTACGTGTCCGGCCACAACCTCGTCGTCGACGGCGGCGTCACAACCTCCCGGAACGTCGTCGGGCTGTGAAGTCAATCTGATTCAGATACAGGTGGATGGATGGAGGTAGGAAGTACGTGCTCGAGTCGGGGGTCACAATCGAAGTACAGCTCGATCGGCTTCAGTCAGTGAGGGAAGTGGGCCAAGCCGCTTGCATGTACTGTACTTTAAATTAATTAGCTTGGCAGTAGTGGTAAGTAGAGTAATTACCGAATTAGCTGTTGTTTGTTTGTAGTATGACTGAGTCATGTGACGAAAAGATGTATGGATTTAGACAAATTTGTCTGGTTTTCTTTCTTCGTTCATTATTGCGCTGGATCGAGAAGAATTGTTTGGGACTGACGGTGCAGAAGAAGTGTTGTTGGAGGCAAGCACGGCCACTGACCAGAAAAAGAGTTCAGTTCAGTCGTTGCACAGTAAATAGTGGCAGTTTGTTTATTCGACCTGTTTGACTGAATGGTTCGTGCGATGAGCGATATATGCCTAATGATTTCTCAAGGGTTTCTCCCTTCCTTAATTCAATCTTCGTTCGTACCAGGTCGAAATGAGTTCATTCTTTTGTCTTGCGGATTGATGGTGCAGAGGAACTGTTAGAGCATCTCCTTCGATAAAGGACAAATTTTTTAAGGCAAAAGATTTGTCTCATCGATTAGTTAAGAAGAACAGAGTTACCCAGTTAATTAATTGAAAATCGGGGAAAACCAATGCAAATTAGCCACATGTAAACTACTCACGAGGCATGCAATCCCGTACATACATGATCAACCTAACAACCATACCCAACACGCAACGACCCTCAACCCTTCCGCTGCTACAACACAAATAAATACACAACAAAAAGACCTCGGTCAAATGCCACGGGCACCCCGAAATCCACGAGCACATGTCACGCCATAAGGACACCCCAAATAAAGAACAAATTTTATTAACTTCAAATGATGCATCAAAACGATACAAACACAATGAGCATGCATTCGACCACCGCATTGCTAAAACGCATGCGCTCAACATCAACTCGCGCGCACACACACAAAATACACATCGATACATAGCAAAATCATATAAGATCAAAGCTATGCCAGAACGAGAAGAAAAAACCGAAGTGATAAAATACGCTATCGACGAACTACTACATTCGCCTTATCTGCATCAACAAAATCATGACACCACAAGAACGACGAGGTTCTTCAATAGCAACGCCTTCAAGAAGGAAGTGGCACTCAAATATCGTCATCGTCGGATCCAACCAACCAAAAGTCAAATCCAAGATTTTTCACCCTAAAGAACTAATCTGGGCATCTCCGAGAAAAGCCTTCGACAAGGCAGCGATGCAAATACATCGCCAATCCTGGGTATAACCACATTGAGTTTGACCTAGATTTTCACCCTCGAGCTCGAATAACACCACCATCAAAGTCAAGCATGTGTTATCTCCACCACTTTTCTTAATCCCATCAGCTACATTGTGTATGATCGCTACATCAAAGTCAAAGTCAAAGTCAAACAAACCCAAAGGTTAAGTTCATCATCGGACATAGATAAACTAAAGATATATATACGAGAATATCTAGATAAACGGAGAGGGGACTTCGGGCATCATCATTTTCACGTTAGTTCTTTATACTTATGATCATCGGAGCAATGATGATCCTCTGATTAGGCGTCAACGGCGAATGGGAGTTGTCGTCGTCAATCATCCTGTCGGATGACGATGAATAAGAGTTGACAATGCTGTTGAGACGTCGGATGGCGCGGGCTTGCTTCTTGGCAAGCAATGTCACCTTTTCATTGGTGGTCGCGCCTATTCATTCGCGAGGCGCTCGGACTCGTCAATTTCGAGTCAGAGCACCTTCGTGTTCTTACAGCAGAGGACTTCCCACAGAAGACACCAAAAAGAGTGTGGACGTTGGCTAGGATTTATATGGGTGCGGTATTTTGTGGGGTTTAAGGGGGCTAATGTGGGCTTGATACAACATGACGAAGACGTTCAAGCGCGTCGAAGCCTCCATATATAGCTAGATACCATATAGAACCAATTTAAGGGATCTAATGCCGTATCGTTCATCCTCACATATGAGAACGTTTTAAGAGCTCCGGATGTAGATGCTCTTGTGTATTGTATGGTTTCACATGGGTATGCAATCACACATTGTGCCTTTACAAAAGAGCATCTCTAGCAGCGAGTGAAAACGCGTAAAAACTGTAAAATTCCGGTGACTATACGGGTTCGAGTCGGTTTTTAGGACCGAACATAACCCGTATATTCGGTCCGACCCGTAAACGGCTTTGGTGGTACGTAAAAGAGTTGCCCCGAATCCTATTTGTACCGCCCGGAGGCACATTTCCAGGTCACAATCTAAACCCTCGCCGCCGCAACCCACCGCCCCCACCAGTCCAATCCTACCAGGAGACTTAGAGGGTGTTTGGTTGGGCTTTTCCAACTACAGCCGCGGCTTCCGGCTCCGGAGCTAAAAGCTCCTATTTAGGAGTTTTGAACTGCAACTGTGGCTTTTGGCTGCGGCTATGACAAGGTCAAAAGCCACAGCTGCAACCAGAGCTGCAGCTGAAAAAGCCCAATCAAACAGTTTTTTAGGAGACTTTGCAGTGTCGACCCATTCTCCATTGACAGTGGCAAAGAAGAGTATAGATGTCAAACTTGACGCTAGAATAACGACGGACTGACTTTGTGACGACGACTTTGGCAGTGCAGTGGTATATCATAATCAGCAAGTTGCGGTGACAGACAGACAGACAGACAAGATTGCTTGATACGTGTTTCTTCCACCAAGTTGCTCATGCATGCTTTCCCTATGATACTTGGGCACTTGGCGGAGACTAAAGAGGCCAACACAAGCCACAGAGATTTGAAGAAGGGGAGAAAGAACGATGGCGCGCCTCCGATCGCGTCCACACAGCAAGGAACAAGGAAGGATATGGGAGCACAACACTTTGCTGCACCGCCGTTGGTTTTGACCGTCTGCACTGCATGCATGCGGCAGGCAGCATCAACAGTGCGTCGCCGGCACACCAGCCAGCCAGTGTACGCGCGCGGCGCGGCATGGCTCGGCCGCTCCGCGCTCCTCGGTCGGCTGAGGCTTCCCATGCATGCCGGTTGGGTGTTGGCGGCCCGTCATGCCTCGCGCCGGCCGCCGCGACTCGTACGCCTCGCGTCCCTTTGTCGTCGGTCACTCTGCTGCAGTGCTGCCTACTACTGCGCTAACTGCGCTGCCGACGTCTCAGTGTTTTTAGGGAAACTTCAACAGGTCATTAACATTATGTTCAAGTATTCGCTAGCCGTGATATGAAAGCTGTATTCCCCCGCCACCACTGAAGGAAGCCACCGGGCTAAGCCGGACCGGCTGACGGTGGTGGTAGATGTCTTTCTCTCTCCCGGTCTGTTGTTGGGTGGTGCGGGACACCCAAGGGCGTGGGGGCATATCCCCTGTTCCGGGCCGTACTGGTTGGTGGCAGCTAGCTTCTGGTGACGCGGGGCTACAACGCGACATGGCGACATGGAGTCAGGCGGATGGGGTGCCTTGGGAGGGCTAGAGGTGGTGTGTGGGCTGTACTGCATCCAGATCCATATGGATTTGGCTTCTGTCAAATCTAATATGGCCAAAGAGACCTGCTCACTGCCAGCCATGGAGTTCGGTATCGGCTCTGTGCACACGAAGCAGAATGGAGGTTCGCGCGAGCAGATCCAGGGGTGAAAATCCTGGCCTCGGCTATACCAAGACCGGTGATGGCGGCGCTCTTTTGTGTCGTCTCCTTTTTGAAGGCATCGCTGTGGAGAAGCTCAACAACTTTATCCACTATCTCCGGAAGAAACCCTAGATCAATCAATCGTATGACGCAGACGCTTTTATGTTGTTCCCTCTTTGAAAGTGTTATTCTTGATGGTGTGCATTAGGTTAAGGAACCAGTGGGCAGTTTCAGCAGTGGAGCGGCGTTTCATGTGATAAAGTGATGGTGTGGAGTCTCGGCGGTGTGATGCAGCAGGGTTTCGACGACGTAAGCATAACGAGCGTAAAGAGGCGACACCAACGATAGTCTCACAAGATCGATGCACCAGTTCTACTCTGAAAATGGATTGGTGAAAGACAGTGGTGACGATCTTTCTAGCGTGTGCACATCTCGTGCATAGGGTCGAGAATTTTTTTTAATAAAAGGTCCATAGTTCATCACATGAACCAACCGCGATAAGTCGAAGAGTTCATCTGTTCCAGGGGAGGCAGATCGATCTGATAGCCAGGGCTCGGCAAAAACTCCTGGCAAGGGCAAGTCGCCTGATGCGACGTCTGTTCTATCAACCAAGTTGGGAGGTTTGGTGCTTACAGAGAGGGAGACGCGGGTGCTGACCTTCAAGGCACCGACGATGAAGAAGAAGGAGGCAATCCGATGGTCTATTGTGGGAAAGGTCTTTTCTCCACGTGCTTTCAATATCTTTGCTTTTGAGAAAGCCATGATCCGTGCATGGGGCCTCCACAGGGAGGCTCGTTTTTCTGATGCGGGAGGGAATATTTTCACGGTTAACTTCGGCAGCGAAGGTGACTGGAAGCATGCTTTGAACAATGGTCCATGGCAGTTCGACATGAAAACTATGGTGATCAAAAATTATGTGGGTGATATCAGGCCGAGTGCTATGAAGTTTGATACAACAGAGGCCTGGGTCAGAGTTCATGATCTTCCTTTTGATTTTCGCACGGAGGAATTTGGTCTCGCCCTGCGGGACTGGCTTGGGGAGATCATCAAGGTCGATGTGGAGAAGGATGGGATCTCCAGGGGCAAATATCTGCGGGTTAGGGCCAGACTGTCTATTTTTGAGCCCTTGATTCGCGGGTTCTTTTTCCGCCCCTGTCCTGAGGATGAAGAAGACACTTGGTTTCGCTTCAGCTACGAGAAGATACCCCATTTTTGCTTTGACTGCGGGAGGCTTGTTCACAGAGAGGAGGGGTGCGAGCCACCAGAAGATGCACCCAAGCAGTGGGAGGCGAAGTTGCGTGCCTCCCCAAGCAGAACTGGCGGATCAAAGGGGTTTGGGAGTTATGGAAGTAGTAGCTCGGGCTATGAATATGGAAGCTCTCGGTTAGCCGACGAGAAGTTCTATGGCAGCGGTAAAGGAAAGGTTAGGGACATGCCCACCAGGAGGAATTTGTATCCGGAGTATGACAATGCTGATGGTGTGCGCTTTAGTGCCAGAGGGTCAAGGAGTCGTGATGAGGTCTCCAGCCCTCTCAAGACAGCTCCAAAAAGTTCCAGACAACCCGCCTATGATCTCCGGGAGGATCTTGAAAAGAGGAGAGAGGGTGATATCCGGCAAATACTGGTGGACAAGCAGAGGCGGACTGCGGATAATCTCTACGAGGAGCTCAGCCAGTCCTCGAGAGTGTATGGGTATAGTGAAGGGCATCGCAAACCAGGCCACTTTGTGAGGAGACCTAGAGAGGATCACCCCCGGGCCCCACGCCGTGATGATTTTTCTTATGGTGGCTATGGTGATTCGAGGAGAAGGCCACGCTGATACGTCCCAAACGTATCTATAATTTCTGCTTGCTCCATGCATGTTTTGTGTGACTTTGCCATGTTTTGCTTGAACTTTCATACACTTTTGAGCATATTTGGACTAACCTATTAACTCAGTGCACCCAGTTGCCAGTTCCTGTTTTCTGCTGTTTTTGTATTTCAGGTTTTCCGGCCATTAAAAGTTCTCCAAAAATTCCGAAAAAATTATATAAAAAATCAGCGTCCCGGAAGCTTCCGGAATCACCATGGAAGGAGGGGAGGGCCACCATAGGGACTCCAGAAGGGTCCCTGGCGCGGCCCCACCCTAGGCCGCGCCGGGCACCCTCCTGGCTGCCCTGTGGCACCCCTGGTGCCCCCCTTTGGCCCTATTTTTACCCCCGCGGAGGAAACCCTTCTCCAGAAGCAATTCCGATCTCCGCCGCCATCGCCATCAAGATTCGGGGGGAAAAAATTCCTGTGTCGGCACCCTGCCGGGACGGGAAAGTACCCCCGGATTCATCTCCATCGACGTTGCTTCCTCCCTCCATGAAGCGGGAGTAGTTCTCCCTCGGGGCTGAGGTTTCTACCAGTAGCTATGTGTTCTTCTCTCTCTCCCATGATGTGATCTTCGTTGTGATCATAGGCTATGTTAATCTAGGGTGATCCCATGATATTTCCCCTTCCTCTATGTATTGGATTGATGTACTCAATTGATCTTATCTAGTATAATCCCCGAGACCAAGGTGACAGCGGTCTATTGGACATGGGTTAGAAGAATATTTTCATGAGTGATTTCCTCTTTTGTGTGTTGATTGAAGATTGAGAGTCTCTTGGTGCTTGTCTTTGACTATCCTTGAGATATGTTGTGGTGATTGTGGTACTCTCTTTGGATGGCCGCGGTGACATTGGGAAATCCATAGATTGAGAACTACAAACTCTGAGGTGTGCTTTTGTAGCCCTACATAATTCTCGTCCTCTCTTGACCACAAAGGAATGACCTCCGAGTACGTCTCCATTGCATGTTTTATGGGAAATATCATGTGATTAGACTATGTTAATGTTGTTGAGAGTTGCCACTAGTGAAAGTATGAAGCCTAGGCCTTGTTTCCACCATTGTTACACCGTTTGTGCTCACTTTTGTCACATGTTTGCTTGCTGCACTTTTTATTACAGATTTATATTACCTTGCTTTGCCACACCTATCACTCGTATTTTACCATCTCTTCGCCGAACTAGTGCACCTATACAACTCCTAGTTGTATTAGGTGTGTTGGGGGCACAAGAGACTTCTTGTATCTTAATTGCAGGGTTGCTTGAGAGAGACCATCTTCAACCTCTACTTCCCTTAGTTTGATAAACCTTAGGTCATTGATACGTCCCAAACGTATCTATAATTTCTGCTTGCTCCATGCATGTTTTGTGTGACTTTGCCATGTTTTGCTTGAACTTTCATACACTTTTGAGCATATTTGGACTATTCTATTAACCCAGTGCACCCAGCTGCCATTTGCTGTTTTCTGCTGTTTTTGTATTTCAGGTTTTCCGGACATTAAAAGTGCTCCAAAAAATCCAGGAAAATAAAATAAAACATCAGCGTCGCGGAAGCTTCCGGAAACACCAAAGAAGCGGAGGGGGGCCACCACATGGAATCCAGAAGGGTCCCTGGCGCGGCTGTGACACCCTGGTTTTTGGCCCTTTTTATTTGCATTGGATTTCTTCTGATTGTCTGGATTTGGATTTTATTTGCCTGAGTTGCAAACTCTTTTGGCCTTGCTCACTAGGGTCCAAATTTTATTTTGGACCAAGTGACCCCTAGACCATCCTTCCCCATAGCCATGATCAAGTCATGATCATTCATGACCTTGCCCAATTTTTATTAAGCCAAAAATTCCTTTTCTCTAAAGGAAATTGCTCTGTTTCCCCCTCCTGGATGAAGCTAACCTCACTTCTACATACCCATTTGCCTTGAAACATTTTGTGCTGAACAATGGAGTCATGGCACATGATCCCATGCAATGAGATGAGCAAGTTCAGTGCAAAAATTCTCCTATAGAAATTATTTTGCAATTCTGGTCAGTATAGCACTTTGTACAGCAAGTACCCTGTAGACTTATCTATTGGTCCTGAAATTTTGAACACTGCTAGTCCTTCCTAAGTGTAGCTTGCACACAAAAATTCAGCACCAGTTTCCCAGCCATTTTCTCTACAGAACCTGCCAAAGTTTGATGCAGAAACAGTAAATTGAACCTCACATCCACATCTGACCAAACCAACTGCACCCAGGCGCCTAGATCAACTCCTGGACGTTCACTGCACCTGCCAGACACGTTTGCACAGCAGTGGCAGCCCCCGGTGCACGAGTGCACGGGGTGAGCATGCTCACTGCCGGCCAAACTCGCGCTCTCGCCATGCCCGTGGCAGTGCCCGTGGCCTGGCCGCCAGAGGCACCTCGCACACCGAGCGCCCTGAGCCGCGTCTCCTTGTCCACGAGCTCCGCAGAGCCTCCGCTCGACACCTCACCCAGCGCAGCGCCACGCAGCCCGCCGGAAGCTCGCCGTCACCGCACTGTTCGTCCGCCGCAGACCCATGGGCCGCCACTGTACCAGCACGCTTGCCGCCCTAGCCGTGGCTGCTTCCGCGCATCGTGCTCCACCCCTGCAAGCCTGCACAGCACCTCTTTGCCCCTCGCGCCGCTGCTAGCCATCTGTCCCGGCAATCCAGAGCCGCAGAGCTGCCACCGACGACCAGTCCCGTCGCCCCAGCAACGCAGAGCTTCAGGATAAGCCTGCCCCCGCTGCAGTGACGCCACCGCCTCCGCAAACGTCGCCGAAGCCCCCTTATCCCCTCGGCAGTTCGCCTGGCGCCATTGCTGCTCGGTCCGACGACGCCCGCACGTGAACCCCGGTGGGCTCTAGAAATTGGAGCCCCCGGCTCGTCCCAGACCACACCTACCACCCCCACCTCACTCGAATTGCGCGCAAGCAAGGAAGAAGCCTGCCGGGGAGGCCCTGGCACGAGAACCTCGCCAGAGCTCGCCGGAAGGAGCTCCACCGTCGCCCCCTTCCTCTGGTGCTCCCAGGGCACAACCCCCTCTTTCCTTAGCCTTCTTTCTCTCTGGCGTAGCTAACCCGCCGCTCGCCGTGGTCCATCTTGCAGTGTAGCTTGACCCCGACGACCTCCCTCCGCCGCCGTCCACTGGAGAAGAAGACCCCCTCGCCGTCCGACCACCATTCGCCAAGCTACGGGTACGGGCAGAGCCTCCTCACCCAGCCCCTTCCAGCCGTGCACTCCTCCGTCGCTGGGGAGGCCTCGCCGCCGGTGAACGCCGTCACCGAAGCCCGCCCCTGCTCTGTTCTACCCCTCCCCTTCTAAACCTGCCAGGGCTGGCCCACTGGCAGCCTCACAGGCCAGCCCGAAGCGGTACGATTGGAGGCGTATTCTGAAGAATACGCCTTCGACGTGGCCACCCCCTGGAAAATCAATGAAATTCATTTTTAATTATTTAAAAATGGATTTTGACCAAAATTTGACCATGAATAACTCCTAAACCACAAGGCCAAATGAGTTGATTCTTTTTGCAAAATTGTTTTCTTGATCTCCTCTTTAAGTTGGCAAAGTTTTGGGGCTTGACTCCCCTTGTAGGTCCACTGGACAGAGAGATGATGCATTGGACCTAAATTGCTTTGCCACTTTTATTGTATTGCAGAAGTTGACCAGGAGCTTGCAAGAGACCAGGAGTTCCAGGACACTCCACTTGACCAAGGCAAGCCACAATATTCTGGTCATGAGGAGCTTGAGTTGGATTTTGTCCATTTGAAGCCTTAACTTGGTTTTTATGCTTGATTTAATTTGCTAATTAAATTATTACTGCCTTGCCAAGTGAAAAATTGATTCATGCCATGTTACCGTATTGCATACTCATGATAAGATAAAAACGTTGTTATGCTCATACACCTAATCTGAACGTTGACCAAGTGCCACCGAACCGAGCTCTTTTTCGTGCAGCCACATTTTCCTGTGCGGGCAGGTCTTGATGCGGTCTACCGATGGGCATTCCTTACGCGTATTCACCAAAGTGGGAGGGCTACACGCGGCAGTTGCCTTGGCCGGGCAAACGGCGGTAGCCTTGACAGCTAGTATTGTTATGGGTACCCGTCCCCGTTTGGGACAAGTTTGGGCCACGCGATGGTTGGAGCCATGCGATGGTCAGTGTCGGGATGACACCGGGCTACCCAGGACATGACTTGTGTAAGTATGTCGGTGATGCGGTAAGGGGGACACGCGGTATACCGGTCTCGTTGGGGATGTCTAGCTCACTACTCACGGGGCTGGTTCCAAGGATCCTGTGGGACAGGTTCCGGGAGTTTTGAGCGGAGGAGGAACTCCATGTGTGGTGAAAGTGCACAAACTCTGCAGAGTCAAAAATCTATTCGAATATCCGAGTCCTCGGTCATGGGACACAGTTCGTACTAGGCCACACGAGGTCAACAAGAATTTGACAATAAAAATCTTAAAATGTTGAAATGCTTGAACCGTTTGGTAAGTGGTCATGAGGTGACCCAGTATCGAGTCGGGAGGACTCGAAGGTAAGACTCGTGGTCACGTGGTGAGCGTAAGTTGTGGACTATGCACTAAAGTTTAATTTTCCATGCACTCATACTCACCATGTTTATAATCATGCCTTGTTCATATGTGCTCTTTATGTCTTGATTGTTGTGTGCTTGCAAGTACATTCAATGTACTGACCTGGCGTGTTATGCCAGATGCAGGAGAAGCTGCACCGGAAGAGTTGATTGTGCCGTACTTCGCGAACTAGGCCGTGTCCCAGCAGTGTCCCGGTGGAATGGAGCTCCATCACCCCGTCGTTCCGCTGCCGTAGTGTTCCTCGTCAAAGCGAGGCCCGAGATGTGCTATAAATAATGTACATAGAGTTGCCGCACACCCTGTGCCGCCATGCCTCGAAGTAGTTTGTACCCTCGAACTCTTGTATCCGCGTGTATCATAAATGAAGCGGTCGTTTCTATACCAATGTGTTGAACATTGCCAGAAGACTTGATCTCTGGGCTGGCAATGTAAGGTAAACCGGTCGCTCTGAGCCGGGGTGCCACAACGATTGGTATTAGAGCCGCGCTGACTTTAAGACACACTAGTTAGGCCGTGCGCTAGAAAACGGTAGCTTAGAAGCTTGCTTGATCCTTGCAACTTGATTGCTGCATACATGGCATATAGATGCATTGATTTTATTAGTAATGGCTAACCTTGTGAGTGTAGATGGCACCTGTTCCTTTTCCCTTTGAGTACGACCCGTCACCGTCAAGCTTTCCGGCGCTGCTCCGTCGAGTTTGGCTTCGGCTGTACCCTCAGGGAGAAGACCCGGTGTTCCAGGTGTACCGTGAGAAGTTGGCCGACTTCGTGCACGAGTATCGAGCTGAGGTGTTCCTGTTCACGAGCTCCATGGTTGGCAGCCTTTCTCGTTCCGCGAAGGGAGGGCCCGCTTCCACACCTGAGCAGGCTGTCTTCTATGCTTCCATGGCTGCTCTCGTCGACTTGCATCAGCAGGAAGTAGGGATGCAGACTCACCCAGGTCTTTCTCATTACCCCACCATGACCCCCACGGGCCATGTTCTGTTTCCACCAGACTCAGCGTGCGACCGTCCGGACGTCCACCTCTCTCGCTACGTGGTCGCCAAGTATGAGTTGATCGTCAGCCTTGCGGAGGAGTTGGCTCGTTCCCGGGAGGCGCTCGCATCCCTTAGTAATGTCCAGTCACCACCTCCCCCACCTCCTCCACCTGTTCTGGCGCCACCTCCACCCACTACTCTCACCCTACAGACTCCTTCAGTGCCTCCTGGTGTTCCGGTTGTCACTCGACGCGAGACCACAAAGGAGTGGTCCACGTTGGTTGCCACCCCAGCTGCTCCGATGCTTAGTCCGCACCCTTCTCCTTCTTCTGAGAATAAGCCTCCGCGTAAGCGTCGTTTCATTGGTTCCTCCTCTAGCAGCACGATTCACGTGATTAGCTCCGGCTCCGAGGGCAACTCCGATGACTCTGACGACCGCCACGACTAGAGTAAAGTCGAGCAGCCGGATGTTATGTTTACTGTCATGTAATGCATGTTGTCAACTGCCGTGTGAGCAGCTCTAGTTATGCTATTTATGTTAGTCGCCCTGTATGCAGTCATGATGTGATGTATGAGTGTGAGGTTGCTTCGCTTCTTATTTAGAGTTCTGGTGTTAATGATTTCCGTCCTGTTGCTTTGATATAGGTGACTCGGACGAACCCTTGCTCGCTTTTTCAGTTGACGGCACCACGCCTGGTTCTGAGCTGATACTTGGTCGGCCGTACGGGGTGGATGCCTCCTTTATTTATTTTTTCTCACACTGCCCTCGAGTTCTGAGCTGTTTTGCGGCCGTCTCGGGCAGCTGTTGAGTTTCTTTTCTTACAGTGGAGTCCCTATGCTCTGAGCTGATTTTCGGCCGACTTAGATGACCTCCGCTTTATTTTTCTCACACTGCCCCCGAGTTCTGAGCTGTTTTGCGGCCGTCTCGGGCAGCTGTCGAGTTTCTTTTCGCAGGAGAGACCCTATGCCCTGAGCTGATTTTTGGCCGACTTAGGAGGATCGCTTCTCTCTTCTTATCACTCTTGTTCCAAGTTCTGAGCTGTTTTGCAGCCGTCTTGAGCAAGGGGTGAGCTACCCCAGCAAATGCCCCAGATCCGAGTTGTCAAGACCGTTCTGGTGGCCGCTGGATTCTTGTGCCTTTTTGCAAGGGATTCGGATAGTCACTGCCCACCGCCTCTTGGAGTTTTTGAGTTCCTTCTTGTGTTGCCGTCACTTCGCCTATTTTCCCCCTTGCGGTTCCTCATGATTGTGGTGCTCTATGTTGGGAACAGTTATAGGATGCGGCGTGGTGAAGGCAGCCAATCTGGTGATGACGACACCCCTCGTCGTCGATCCGCCAGGCAAGCTGGATTGTCACCCGAGCATCTACCACCTCATCCGCCACAAGCACCAACCCCAGACCAGATCATGAGAATGTTTGAAGAAAGGAGGAATCAGGATCTCATGGAACTGCTGAGAGGAATGCAGAATATTGTGGGACAGAATCAGAATCAAGGGTCACGCTCCAAGCTGTCAGATTTTCAGCGCGCCCGTCCACCAGACTTTAGTGAAGCCACAGACCCCCTTGAGGCAGATGATTGGTTGAGGACTATGGAAAAGAAACTAAAGATAGCACGCTGTGATGAGGAAGACAGGGTCCCTTTTGCTACCCACTACCTTGAGGGTTCCGCCGCCATTTGGTGGGACAACACCAAGGCTGTGTGGCCCGCAGGAGAAGACATCACATGGGAAAGGTTCAAGGAGAAGTTCCGCACCTATCACATTCCTTCCGGAGTGTTGAAGACCAATCAGAGGGAATTCCTTGCTCTCACCCAAGGCAGCCTGACAGTGAGCGAGTACCTGAACAAGTTCAACCATTTGGCAAGGTACTCCATCCATGACGTGAGCACCGAAGAAAGGAAGGTGGACCGCTTCCTTGGAGGACTTAGTCCCACTCTTCGCTGTCAGCTCAGCATGCTGGACTTTCCAGACTTCCAGACTCTGGTCAACAAGGCACTCATTGCAGAACGTGAGTACAAGTCTGTCCTCGAGGTCAAGGCGGTATATGATGACCGCAAAAGGAAATATGAAGCAAAGAAGGCCTCATATGAACCCTCCGCTCAGAAGCCGCGTGTGGTACAGGCCGCTTCCCAACCCGCCCCAACAAACTTCAAGCCTTCCTGGAACAATGGCAATGCCGCAACTAACAAGCCGGCAGTCCAAGGGAAGCCCTTTGTCAGCAACCAAGTGAGGGAAGATTGTATGCGGAACAGTACCTGTTTCAACTGCGGGAAGCCAGGACACTACGCAAAGCAGTGCACCAACAAGACGGGGAAACCGGCACCGCAAGTCAACAACATGGGAGGCCAGAACAACTACCGCCAGGCCCGAGTCAACCACATCTCGGCCGAAGAAGCCCGCGAGTCCCCCGACGTATTCATTGGTATGTTTCCTATAAATAACATACTCGCGGCTATTCTATTTGACTCTGGGGCAACCGATTCGTTTCTTTCACGGGGCTTTGCCACCCAAAGCAATTTTTCCCTTTCTTTTCTGGATGAACCGGTGGTGGTCAAAACCCCTGGAGGAATGCTCAGGGCAAGCACGGTATGCAAGGATCTGGAAATAGAGATATATGGGGTCAAGTTCCCGGCCTCTCTGATGCTGCTGGAATTAAAAGGGATTGATGTAATAATCGGCGTTGATTGGATCACCCAACATGACGTTCATCTCGCCTTCAAGACCAGAATAGTGAGTTTGGTAAACCCAGAAGGGAAAGCAACCCGATTCACTGCCGTGGGAATGCCACGCAAGAAGGAGGTAACCGTGTGTCAGGTCACCACAACAGAGATGAGCAAGATACCAGTGGTCGGGGAATTTCCAGATGTATTTCCAGAAGAGTTGCCAGGAATGCCACCAGACAGAGAACTAGAGTTTGCTATTGAGATTGTCCCCGGTACAGCCCCAATATACAAGAAGTACTACCGAATGCCGTCCACCGAACTGGTCGAGTTGAAGAAGCAGCTGGATGAACTATTACAACAGGGGTATATCCGCCCCAGCACCTCACCATGGGGATCGCCCGTATTGTTCGTCAAGAAGAAGGATGGTACTCTGCGGATGTGTGTTGACTACCGCCCGCTAAATGAAGTCACCATCAAGAACAAGTACCCGCTGCCCCGCATTGATGATTTGTTTGATCAACTGAAGGGAGCCCAAGTGTTCTCTAAAATAGATCTTCGCACCGGCTATTATCAGTTGAAAATCCGGAAGGAAGATATTCCCAAGACGACATTCACCACCCGATATGGCCTATACGAATTTACGGTCATGTCGTTTGGGTTGACGAATGCCCCATGTTACTTCATGGGGATGATGAACAAAGTCTTCATGGATTTCTTGGATAAATTTGTGGTGGTGTTCATTGATGACGTACTCATATACTCCAAAAATGAAGAAGAGCATGAGCAACATCTCCGTGTTATACTGGGACGACTGCAAGCTCACCACCTTTACGTCAAGTTCAGCAAATGCGAGTTTTGGCTAAAGGAGGTAGGATTTTTGGGGCACATCCTGACCGCACAAGGTGTGGCAGTGGATCCCAGCAAGGTGACCGATGTATTAAACTGGAAGCCGCCAACCACCGTGACTGAAGTCCGAAGCTTCCTGGGATTGGCAGGCTACTATCGCCGATTCATTGAAGGCTTCTCCAAGATAGCCAACCCGTTGACTGAGCTGTTGAAGAAGAATCAGAAATTGGTCTGGACCAAGGCATGTGACCACAGTTTTGAACAACTAAAGGCAAGATTAACCTCCGCCCCGTCCTGACCCTGCCAGATATCCATAAAGGGTTTGATGTGTACTGCGATGCCTCCAGGCTCGGTCTTGGGTGCGTACTGATGCAAGAAGGAAAGGTGGTAGTGTATGCCTCCCGGCAGCTACGCCCACATGAGGTCAACTACCCCACTCATGACCTGGAGCTAGCCGCTGTGGTGCATGTCTTGAAAATATGGAGGCATTATCTCATCGGCCAGCGTTGCGAAGTGTATACCGACCACAAAAGCCTCAAATATATCTTCACCCAACCCGACCTCAACCTTCGGCAAAGAAGATGGCTCGAGTTGGTCAAGGACTATGACCTCGGGATAAACTATCACCCAGGGAAGGCCAACGTGGTGGCAGATGCTCTCAGCCGGAAGCCGAGTTCAGTGAACGCACTCTGGGGAAGGCTGCACCCAGAGCTGCGCAAGGAAGTCATTCAACTCAACCTAGTGTTGTGTGACTCAATGACCACCAAAACTCTGGAGGTCACACCAACCCTTGTCGCAGAAGTCAAGGAAGCTCAAACCCAAGACGCGGAAGTTCGCATCATCAAGGAGAAGATCCGTCAAGGAAAATCTGAACACTTTCACACGGATGAACAAGAAGTGCTGTGGTTTAAAGGCCGAATCTGTGTACCCGACCAGAACAACCTAAGGCAGCAAATATTGCGAGAGGCACACGAGTCAGCATACTCCATCCACCCGGGAGGTACCAAGATGTACAAAGACGTGAAGGCCATATTCTGGTGGCCCGGGCTGCGAAAGGATATCGCCTACTACGTTGCCTGCTGCGACATCTGCAACAGAGTTAAAGAGGAACATCAGAAGCCCGCGGGACTGTTGCAACCCCTACAAGTTCCGCAATGGAAGTGGGATGACATCTGCATGGACTTTGTCGTGGGACTTCCAAGGTCCGCCAGGGGCCACGACTCCATCTGGGTGATCGTGGACATGCTCACCAAGGTGGCCCATTTCATCCCAGTGAAAACCACCTACAGAGCCAACCAATTGGCAGAGCTGTACATGTCCCGAATCGTCAGTCTGCACGGCATACCAAAGACAATCACCTCAGATAGAGGGTCCACATTCACATCTGCATTCTGGCAACGTCTTCACCAAGCCTTGGGGACCGCATTGAAGCATAGTACCTCTTATCACCCACAGACGGATGGTCAGACGGAGCGGGTAAACCAAATACTAGAAGACATGCTCAGGGCATGCGTATTGGCCCACGGCTCTAAGTGGGAGGACTGCCTACCATATGCGGAATTCTCGTACAATAACAGCTATCAGGCCAGCCTCAAGATGTCACCCTTTGAAGCATTGTATGGACGGAAGTGCCGTACCCCCTTAAACTGGTCCCAGACAGGGGACAGTCGTATATTCGGCACCGACCTAATGCTTGAGGAAGAAAAACAAGTCAAGGAAATTCAGGACCGCCTGAAAGTCGCCAAGTCCCGACAAAAGAGCTACTATGACAACAAGCATCGCGAAGTGAACTTTGAACCCGGTGATTTCGTGTACCTCCGAGTAACCCCAATGAAAGGAGTGAGAAGATTCAACACCCGAGGAAAACTTGCTCCAAGATACATCGGGCCATTCCCAATAGTGGCTAAAAAGGGAAAGGTGGCATACCAGCTGGAACTACCACCTGAGATGTCCGACGTCCATGACGTGTTCCACATATCTCAGCTACGCAAGTGCATCGCACCACCAGTAAAGAAAGTGGATGTGCAGGAGTTAGAACTGACACAAGATCTGACCTATGAAGAGAAACCTGTCAAAATTTTGGGTGAGATGGAAAGGACCACCCGCAGTAAAGTGATACGGTTCTATAAGGTATTATGGGATCACCACACTGAGGCAGAAGCTACCTGGGAAAGAGAAGAATTTCTGAGATCCGCATATCCTTATCTGTTCCCTGAGCAACCAAATCTCGAGGACGAGATTTACCCTAAGGGGGGTAGGTTTGTGACACCCTGGTTTTTGGCCCTTTTTATTTGCATTGGATTTCTTCTGATTTTCTGGATTTGGATTTTATTTGCCTGAGTTGCAAACTCTTTTGGCCTTGCTCACTAGGGTCCAAATTTTATTTTGGACCAAGTGACCCCTAGACCATCCTTGCCCATAGCCATGATCAAGTCATGATCATTCATGACCTTGCCCAATTTTTATTAAGCCAAAAATTCCTTTTCTCTAAAGGAAATTGCTCTGTTTCCCCCTCCTGGATGAAGCTAACCTCACTTCTACCTACCCATTTGCCTTGAAACATTTTGTGCTGAACAATGGAGTCATGGCACATGATCCCATGCAATGAGATGAGCAAGTTCAGTGCAAAAATTCTCCTATAGAAATTATTTTGCAATTCTGGTCAGTATAGCACTTTGTACAGCAAGTACCCTGTAGACTTATCTGTTGGTCCTGAAATTTTGAACACTGCTAGTCCTTCCTAAGTGTAGCTTGCACACAAAAATTCAGCACCAGATTCCCAGCCATTTTCTCTACAGAACCTGCCAAAGTTTGATGCAGAAACAGTAAATTGAACCTCACATCCACATCTGACCAAACCAATTGCACCCAGGCGCCCAGATCAACTCCTGGACGTTCACTGCACCTGCCAGACACGTTTGCACAGCAGTGGCAGCCCCCAGTGCACGAGTGCACGGGGTGAGCATGCTCACTGCCGGCCAAACTCGCGCTCTGGCCATGCCCGTGGCCTGGCCGCCAGAG
Source organism: Bromus sterilis (assembly GCA_950022295.1). Lineage (NCBI taxonomy): Eukaryota > Viridiplantae > Streptophyta > Magnoliopsida > Poales > Poaceae > Bromus > Bromus sterilis. Next base: position 33,492,608 of record OX465600.1, read on the forward strand.
GCACCTCGCACACCGATCATCCTGAGCCGCGTCTCCTTGTCCACGAGCTCCGCAGAGCCTCCGCTCGACACCTCACCCAGCCCAGCGCCACGCAGCCCGCCGGAAGCTCGCCATCGCCGCACTATTCGTCCGCCGCAGACCCACGGGCCACCACTGTACCAGCACGCTTGCCGCCCTAGCCGTGGCTGGTTCCGCGCATCGTGCTCCCCCCCTGCAAGCCTGCACATCACCTCTTTGCCCCTTGCGCCGCTGCTAGCCATCTGTCCCGGCAATCCAGAGCCGCAGAGCTGCCGCCGACGACCAGTCCCGTCGCCCCAGCAACGCAGAGCTTCAGGATAAGCCTGCCCCCGCTGCAGCGACGCCACCGCCTCCGCAAACCTCGCCGAAGCCCCCTTATCCCCTCGGCAGTTCGCTTGGCGCCATTGCTGCTCGGTCCGACGACGCCCGCATGTGAACCCCGGTGGGCTCTAGAAATTGGAGCCCCCGGCTCGTCCCAGACCACACCTACCACCCCCACCTCACTCGAATTGCGCGCAAGCAAGGAAGAAGCCTGCCGGGGAGGCCCTGGCACGAGAACCTCGCCAGAGCTCGCCGGAAGGAGCTCCACCGTCGCCCCCTTCCTCTGGTGCTCCCAGGGCACAACCCCCTCTTTCCTTAGCCTTCTTTCTCTCTGGCGTAGCTAACCCGCCGCTCGCCGTGGTCCATCTTGCAGTGTAGCTTGACCCCGACGACCTCCCTCCGCCGCCGTCCACTGGAGAAGAAGACCCCCTCGCCGTCCGACCACCATTCGCCAAGCTACGGGTACGGGCAGAGCCTCCTCACCCAGCCCCTTCCAGCCGTGCACTCCTCCGTCGCCGGGGAGGCCTCGCCGCCGGTGAACGCCGTCACCGGAGCCCGGCCCTGCTCTGTTCTACCCCTCCCCTTCTAAACCTGCCAGGGCTGGCCCACTGGCAGCCTCACAGGCCAGCCCGAAGCGGTACGAGTGGAGGCGTATTCTCCAGAATACGCCTTCGACGTGGCCACCCCCCAGGAAAATCAATGAAATTCATTTTTAATTATTAAAAAATGGATTTTGACCAAACTCTGACCATGAATAACTCCTAAACCACAAGGCCAAATGAGTTGATTTTTTTGCAAAATTGTTGTCTTGATCTTCTCTTTAAGTTGGAAAAGTTTGGGGGCTTGACTCCCCTTGTAGGTCCACTTGACAGAGAGATGATGCATTGGACCTAAATTGCTTTGCCACTTTTATTGTATTGCAGAAGTTGACCAGGAGCTTGCAAGAGACCAGGAGTTCCAGGACACTCCACTTGACCAAGGCAAGCCACAATATTCTGGTCATAAGGAGCTTGAGTTGGATTTTGTCCATTTGAAGCCTTAACTTGGTTTTTATGCTTGATTTAATTTACTAATTAAATTGTTACTGCCTTGCCAAGTGAAATATTGATTCATGCCATGTTACCGTATTGCATACTCATGATAAGATAAAAACGTTGTTATGCTCATACACCTAATCTGAACGTTGACCAAGTGCCACCGAACCGAGCTCTTTTTCGTGCAGCCACATTTTCCTGTGCGGGCAGGTCTTGATGCGGTCTACCGATGGGCATTCCTTACGCGTATTCACCAAAGTGGGAGGGCTACGCGCGGCAGTTGCCTTGGCCGGGCAAACGGCGGTAGCCTTGAAAGCTAGTATTGTTATGGGTACCCGTCCCCGTTTGGGAAAAGTTTGGGCCACGCGATGGTTGGAGCCATGCGATGGTCAGTGTCGGGATGACACCGGGCTACCCAGGACATGACTTGTGTAAGTATGTCGGTGATGCGGTAAGGGGGATACGCGGTATACCGGTCTCGTTGGGGATGTCTAGCTCACTACTCACGGGGCTGGTTCCAAGGATCCTGTGGGACAGGTTCCGGGAGTTTTGAGCGGAGGAGGAACTCCATGTGTGGTGAAAGTGCACAAACTCTGCAGAGTGAAAAATCTATTCGAATAGCCGAGTCCTCGGTCATGGGACACAGTTCGTACTAGGTCACACGAGGTCAACAAGAATTTGACAATAAAAATCTTAAAATGTTGAAATGCTTGAATCGTTTGGTAAGTGGTCATGAGGTGACCCGGTATCGAGTCGGGAGGACTCGAAGGTAAGACTCGTGGTCACGTGGTGAGCGTAGGTTGTGGACTATGCACTAAAGTTTAATTTGCCATGCACTCATACTCACCATGTTTATAATCATGCCTTGTTCATATGTGCTCTTTATGTCTTGATTGTTGTGTGCTTGCAAGTACATTCAATGTACTGACCTGGCGTGTTATGCCAGATGCAGGAGAAGCTGCACCGGAAGAGTTGATTGTGCCGTACTTCGCGAACTAGGCCGTGTCCCAGCAGTGTCCCGGTGGAATGGAGCTCCATCACCCCGTCGTTCCGCTGTCGTAGTGTTCTTCGTCAAAGCGAGGCCCGAGATGTGCTATAAATAATGTACATAGAGTTGCCGCACACCCTGTGCCGCCATGCCTCGAAGTAGTTTGTACCCTCGAACTCTTGTATCCGCGTGTATCATAAATGAAGCGGTCGTTTCTATACCAATGTGTTGAACATTGCCAGAAGACTTGATCTCTGGGCTGGCAATGTAAGGTAAACCGGTCGCTCTAAGCCGGGGTGCCACAGCGGCCCCACCCTAGGCCGTGCCAGGGGGCCTCCTGGCTGCCCTGTGGGTCCCCTCGACACCCTGATGGCGCGAGAGATGATGGGTGTAGTCTTCTCGCCCTTCGTTGGTGAGCCCCAAGTGGAAGGCGTGATGCAGCACAGCAGCAAATTTCCCTCGGTAAAGATACCAAGGTATGTCTCTAGTAGGACTCCAGAGATGATAAGTAGGTGTCAGCGGCGCAACTGACGCGGACCTGCACACAGACACAGATAATTTGTTCCCAACGAAGTTCAGAGAGGTTGTCAATCTCTCCGGTCTTGTTGTTTGCAAAGGATAAAACGCAAGGGATAATAATAGCAACTTGAAAGTAAATGCAGAAAAGTAAATATAGCACGGAAACAATGATAAGGATATGGACCGGGATACGTGATGTTCGCTAGTGATGTCTCTCTCCCAAAAGACGATAAAATTGCTATGCGAGGTAAAAAAATTACAGAAAGGCAATTGACAAGATTATGAACGCACCGCAATGCTAACTATGCTACAAAAGAAAGGAAGAGGTTCAAAAGCACAGGCAGTACGTCAAGGTAAGTAGACCGAAATCCATCTGCATCTACTACTAATCATCCACCTTGAGATATCTATCCAGAACATCTCGCTGGTATTAAGTTGTGAGCCCCCCCCAAAGTGTAAACCCAAAGCAACAGACAACTGCATTAAAAAGAACTCTGCGTAAAGTAAACAATCCTTGTAACCGCGGTTACAAGCACCGTTGTTTTCCCCCTTGTGGCAATAGCACATCCCCTAGACTCATGTTTCTGTCACTCAAGCATGTCATCGGGGGGTATGAACCCACAATCTAGCACAACGCTCCCTCTTGGAGTCACTACCTACTACTTGGCCAAAGCAATAAACAGCAACGGGGAACATGCAAGAATTACTTAGGAACAAAAATATAAGAGATAAAAACCAAATATATTACTCTATCACAATCTGAACATAATCTCATAATCCATCAGATCCTATCAAACTCAACATAGCAATAGTAGAAATATTACAAAGGTGCCTCGATCATGTTGGGCAGCTCACGAGGTCTCAACAATGAAGATCAAAGAGGGGAGGAGAACATCACATAGCTACTGATCACGGACCCATGGTCCAAGAAAAACTACTCACGAGACATCCTGGGAGCATCCATGGTGGAGAGGAGACTCCCGGAGGTCAATCCTCCCTCCGACAGGGTGCCGGGGAGAGGTCTTCTGGTGCTCCCGATCTTCGGAAGCGCGGCGGCGGCGGAACAGAGGCGAGTTCGCGGAATAGGGTTCTCCTTCTGGGGTTTTCCCGTGACGGGGGATAAATAGGCGAAAGGGGGCAGCCAGAGGTGGGCCAGGGGCCCCAGGCGCCCCCCCTGGCGCGGCCAGGGGTGGGGCCGCGCCGGGTGGCCGCCTGGCCCCCCCTGGCTCCCCTCTGGCCCCTCCCGGGTTCTTCTCGAAGCTTCCGTCACGCTGATTTTTTATCTGAATTTTCCTGAATTTTTCTGGCACTTTTTATATGGGGGAAAACTGAAATAGAAAAACAGCAGAAAACAGGAACTGGCACTGGGGTGCACTGAGTTAATAGGTTAGTCCAAATATGATCAAAAGTGTATGAAAGTGTATCTAGATCATAGCAATATCACACAAAACATGCATGGAGCAAGCAGAAATTATAGATACGTTTTGGACGTATCACACCCCCCTTCGCCTATATTTACCCCTCGGGGTGGAAACCCCTAATACGGACTCCTCTTTCGCGATCTCGCCTCTGTTCCGCCGCCGCCGCCGTTTCAAGATCAGGGTTGCCTGGAGAAGCTGCTCCGGCACCCTGCCGGAAGAAGCTACCCCCTCCGGGAGACCATCCATAGCCATGGACGCCTCCCGTATGTACCGTGAGTAGTTTTCCTTGGACCTTGGGTCCGTGACCAGTAGCTATGTGATCTATCTCTCCCTTATTTGTGCCTCCACTTTCGAGTCCTCATGAGCTGCTTCACATGGTCGAGGCATCTATGTAATTTCTGTTGTTGCTATGCTGAGTTTATTGGGATCTGATGGGTTATGAGACTATGTTCAGATTGTGATGAGTAATATATTTGGTTCTTCTCTTTTATATTTTGTTCTTTAGTAAATTCTTGCATGTTCTCCGTTGCGGTATTTGCTTTGGCCAAGTATTTTATTTGCAACTCCAAGAGGGAGCGTTATGCTTGATTGTGGGTTCAGCCCCCTGATGTCTAGCTTGAGTGACAGAAACATGAGACTAGGGGATGTGATGTTGCCACCAGGGATAAAACAACGGTGCTTGTACTTGAGGGTGCAAGGATTGTTTACTTTACGCAAAGTTCTTTTAATGCAGTTGTCTATTGCTTTGAGTTTACACTTTGGGTGGGATTCGCAACTTAATACCAGCGAGATGTTCTGGATAGATATCTCAAGGTGGATTATTCGTAGTAGATGCAGATGGATTTCGGTCTACTTACCTTGGCGTACTGCCCATTGCTTTTGAACCCTTCCTTTCTTTGCAGCATAGTTAGCATTGCGGTGCCTTCATAATACTGTCAATTGCCCAATTGTGATTTGTTTACCTCGCTAGAACTTTTATCGTCTTTTGGGAGAGAGACATCACTAATGAAAATCACGGGACCTCGGTCCATCTTCATATCATTGTTTACACCCTCAATTTACTTTCAGTCTTTACTTTCAGTAGCCACTATCATCCTCTTGCGTTGATCCTTTGTAAACGGCATTGCCGGAGGAATTGACAACTCCTCTGTACTCGTTGGGAGCAAAGTTATTTGTATCTGTGTGCAGGTCTAGGTGAAGTAGCAACCTCGGCGCCACTGTTCACTTTACCACCTTATTGTATCCTTCGGAGTCCTACGGGAGACAAACCTTGGTATCTTTGCTAAGGTAAAACTTGCCGCTACTCTACTATATCCAACCCCGCACTTGGGGTAATCAACGAGGGCTTGAAGAGTATTACACTCTCTTGCCACCAGCAAGTTTTCTGGCGCCGTAACCGGGGACTCCAGCCTACAAGATAGGGGAGTTGCACACTATCTTTTACCTTTGCTTTTTAGTCTTGTTAGTTTACCTTTCAGTTTTTACTTTTGTGTCCTTAATTAAAAAATACCAAAAATACCTGTTGCTACTATGGGTTCCGATGAAAACACTAAGTTGTGTGACTTCACTAGTCACAACAACAGTGACTGTATCTGGACTCCTATTGCTCCACCTGCCATTTCAGCACCTTCTTATGAGATTAAACCTGCTCTGCTTAATCTTGTCATGAAAGATCAATTCTCAGGAGCAGGAGAAGATGCTGCCTAGCACCTAAACAACTTTATCGAGCTCTGCGACATGCAGAAGTACAAGGAAGTGGATGGAGACATCGTCAAGCTGAAGCTTTTTTCCTTTCTCTTTGAGAGGAAGAGCCAAGGAGTGGCTACAATCTTTTCCCAAGAACAGTATCGATTCTTGGAGTAAATGCAAAGATGCTTTTATAGGGAAGTACTATCCCCCTGCTAAAATTATTCAATTACGGAGTAACATTATGAATTTCAGGCAATTGGATAATGAACACGTTGCCCAGGCTTGGGAACGTATGAAGACGCTTGTCAAGAACTGCCCCACACATGGACTGACTACCTGGATGGTTATCTAGACTTTTTATGCAGGCTTGAACTTCACCTCGCGGAACCTGTTAGATTCGGCCGCGGGAGGAACTTTTATGTCAACCACTCTTGGTGCTGCCACAAAGCTACTTGATGAGATGATGTTGAACTACTCGCAATGGCACACCGAAAGATCTCCAACTGGTAAGAAGGTAAACTCTATCGAGGAGATCTCCTCTTTAAATGAAAAGGTTGACCTTATCATGTCTCTACTTACCAAGCAACCCTCTATTGATCCCCAAGATGTTCCTTTAAGTTCTTTGTGTAAGTGCATCAAGTGCCAACCCCTTGAGGTTTTGGAGTTTGATGACAAAACGGTTAAGGGAATGATGTGTTTGTGAGTATACACACGAGAACAGTCCCTGATGAGGTGTTTAACCACCAATGTCGACCCCCCAAAATGTTGAGGAACATTGGATAAATCGGAGCGTTTCCAGAAGAATGAAGTTGCGCGAAATCCTGAGGAATCAGGATCATGAAGCGTTCGGTTGAAGCTGAAGCTGAGGACGATCCTGAGGACGTTCGCACTGAAGACGAAGTTGAAGCGTAGTCTTCGCTAAGACTTTTTATACTTCTTGAGTCGTAGGAAAACACCGCACTGTTGGAGGGGTTGAAGAAAACAAGTTTCGAAGTTCTGAGGAAGTGCTCAATTAGGAATCCTAAAGAAAAACCCTGAGGAAATCTCCTGCAGTAGAAGTTCAGTTCCTCGGGTGTCTGAGACCTTGTTCTTCAGGAAACTGAGGAATCTGTCTTCGGTTGAGGAGTCTGGAAACTGCGAGTGCAGTTCTCCTGAAGAGAGAGTAATCTCCTGCAGTAGAAGTTCAGTCCTCGTGTGTCTGAGACGTTGTTCTTCAGGACACTGAGGTAACTAACTTCGGTTGAGGAGTCTGGAGAGAGAATACTTTGACCGTGCCACGTGTTGCATGGTGAGAGGCTAGAACTTGTCTAGCAACGGTCATTTCCGAGGGCATGAGAGTAATTGCATGCATGGGCATTTATGTCCTTTCACCTCTTGGCTGCTCCGAGAGAAAAACTGACACTTGTCATTTGAGAGCAACCCATCTCTGAGGAAACTGAAGAACATATGTGAGGAAAACCACCAGCCTGAGTAGTTGAGCATTTCTGAGGAAGTCGGTTCGAGTGATCTGAAGCTTTTTACTCTTGAAGACTGTGATCTTCCAGCCGGTGTAGAAGTCTTCAGTCTGAGGAAGTCAAGATGAAATTGTGACTTCCCTGAGTGACTGAGTCTGTGAAGGTTTCGGGAGTCTACCTTGAAGACTCACCTGAGTTATTGGACGGAGTCTGAGGACTCTAGTTCAAGGAGAACAAGGTGAAGACTATGTCTTCTGAGTTGAATCTCAGCCTCTCCAACCAGACGTAGAGTTGTCACAGCAACTTGAACTGGTCTACCAAACCAATGTCTTCAATATCTGGTGCTATCTCTTCAACCTCTTAAGCTTCATTATTTGCTATGTTGACTTCTTATGCTTCAGCTCTCCCTCTGCTCTTTGTCTTCATACTATGCATCTGAAGCACTTCTGCTTATCTGAATTGATTTATTTCTGTTACGTTATGATGAGCTGCCCTAATGATTACATTCTGTGAAGTTTTATTTCTTCATGATTTTGGTTACTTCTTCAGCTTCATGATTTCTTCAGTCCTGAAGAAAACCAAAATCTGGTAGTAAAATTGAAAATCTCCCATTCACCCCCTCTGGTCGATATATTGCACTTTCAATTGGTATCAGAGCAAGGTACTCCCTTGTTCTGTGTGATTCGGTTTAACCACCTGGAGTTTTAGTTATGTCGACCTCAGGTACAATGAGCGTTGCCTCAAACTGCCCCATCTTCGACGGGACAGACTATCCATACTGGAACAACAAGATGAGGATGCATCTTGAAGCCATTGACAAGGATCTGTGGGATATTGTTGATCAAGGAATTCCTGAAGCAAATCTGATGACTGCTCCTGAAGTTGTCAAGAAGAACTGGCAGCTTGATGCAAAAGCTCGAAGCATCATTGGTGGTCATCTAAACAAGGCTCAGTTCAACCGTATCAGTGGTCTGGATACTGCAAAGAAGATATGGACAAGACTGTCTAAAGTCAATGAAGGAGTCTCTGCTCAACGAGACTCGCGGGTTGATACACTCCGCAGTCTCTTCAACAGATTCAAGAGGCTGGACAATGAGCACGTGCAACAAACCTTTGACAGACTCACTGACATATCAAATGAACTTCAAGCACTAGGTGCCGCTGATATCACAGATCATGAAGTTGTGAAGAAACTACTGAGGTCACTGGATGACTCATTTGAGTTCCTATCGCTGATGATTCAAGAAAGGCCTGACTTCAAGACTCTGGATCCAGCAGACATTCTCGAGCGCCTCAATGCTCATGAACTGAAGCTCTCTGAAAAACGAGATTTATACAGCTCCACGCCTAAGGTCCGCGCGCTAAAAGCTAGAGCACGAAGAGTGTCCTCTGATGAAGAGTCTGAGGCTGATACTGATGATCCTGAAACTCTTAGCCGTGAACTCGCTGTCCTCACCAGAAAGTTCCAAAGATTCACGAAGAATAATCGCTTCGGAAATTCCTCAAGATCGTCCTCAAGAAAAAGCAAAGATGATGACTCTATCGAAGCAAGAAAGAGAGTCTGCCACAAGTGCAAGAAACCTGGGCATTACATCGCTGAGTGTCCTCTATGGGAAAAGGAAGCTAGACTGAAGAAGAAGAAGAAAGGGAAAGATGACAGTTCTGATGAAAAGACTAAGAAGAAATCCTCAAGATCCTCAAAGTCTGCTGGATACAGGAATAACAGTTCTCGTAAGGCTCGCGCATATCTCGGAAAAGAATTGGACTCGGAAGACTCTGGTTCCAACCCTGATGCTGAGGAAGAAGAATCTGAAGAATCTGAGGGTGTGGCCGGTCTGGCTCTTGCCACGACGCTTGTCTCAAAGTCAATCTTCAGCACTGAGGAATCTGATCTATCACATGTTGATGATGAAGCTGAAGACACAACCCCTTCCTTCTGCTTCATGGCCAAGTCCTCCAAGGTATCTTCTTACTCATCATCAGATGATCCCTCTGATGTAGAACCTGATGAAAACTATGCTAAAATTGCTAAACTTGCATTTAAGCAACAACGTGCACTTGAAAAGATTCAGATCTCACTAAACAAGAGTGATGATATGTTGGTTGAGGAAATGATGAAGACTCAAAAGTTGACCGATGAATCAAAAATTCTTCAGTCAAAGTTTGATGACTTGTTCAAATGTCATGAGGCACTCCTTACCGATCATGAAAAGCTGGCTCATGAGTTCCTCATGAGGAAACAAGAACTTGAACGTGTAAGGATGTCTCATGACGATCTGAGGAAAGAAAATGATTCACTCCTCTCCCAACAGATCATCATGCCCCAAGAAGGATTCAATCCTCCCTGTTTAAAATGCATTGAACATGATCGTATCATGTCTGTGCCTAGTTCCTCAATGTCTTCAGACTCTGTTATTTCTATTGCTTCTGTGGTATCTAACCCCTCATCTGAGGATACCATAGACATTGCTGAAGAAAATGCTAGGTTGAAGAGTCTACTGGAAACCGGCATGTTCAAGTGTCTGAAAGGACATCAGACCCTTTGTGACATCCTCAAGAAACAGATCCTCAACAGGAACCCGAGGAAAGAAGGTGTCGCATTCACTCGGAAACTCAACTCTGATGGGTCTTACTGGAAACCTGAACAATATCCAGAGACCACTTGGATTCGGGAAAACATGCCTCCTCCTGATCCCTATACTTTATCTGGTTATGATGATGTTTCTTCCGATGTGATGATTGAGGCTTTTGACTCAAACTATAAACTGTTTAAGAATGTTAATGGTGAGGTATTTGCCAGATACATCGGAACTAACTGCAGGAACGGTCCTCCAGTCAAGCAGATCTGGGTTCAGAAGGACCTCATCACTAACCTTCCTGTGAATGCAGATGCAAATGAGCTGAGGACATCATCTGAGGACGATACCTCAAAAGGAAATGATTATAATCATGTATCTGCTAACCATTTTGTTCACAGGGAAGCTCCTCATAAGAATGCTTATTCATTTTCTTATCCTGATGCCACCATCTCACACCCCATTAGGTCTCATCACCCTCATCAGTCCTCATGTGCCTCAAGACCACCCATTAAAATGTGGGTGGTTAAGAACTAATCATCCTTGCAGGGACATGACCTGAGGCAATTACAAATTCTGCAGATCATATGCCCAGGACAACATCATTGGAGTCAGTTGAAGGATATTTATATTGTTTGGTTTCATAGAATCAATCCTGAGGAATTAATTCTGAGGAACCATAAAATCCTCAAACTAAGACTGGCTCATAACTTGCTGTATGAGATACTAATTCCTTTGCAGGGAAAGACTGAATGGGTGATGGACAGTGGATGTACAAATCACATGACTGGTGACAGAAGCCTTCTTATGGAATCATCACTGAGTCCTTCTTCAAAGAAAACCATCACCTTCGCTGATAAAGGTAAAAGTAAGGTATTGGGTCTCGGCAGAGTGGCTATCTCTCGATACCAACACATTGATAAATTCATGCTTGTTGAATCACTTGGATACAACTTGATGTCTGTATCTATGCTCTGTGATCTTGATCTCGTTGTTGTCTTCGGAAAATATGGTTGTATTGTCTATATGGTTAGCAATAACTCCATTGTCTTCAGTGGAGTTAGGAAAGGTGATCTATATATTGTAGATTTCTCTGAAGGTCCTCAGGTTGCTACATGCCTCATGGCTCGAGCTTCAGAATGCTGGCTATGGCATCGAAGACTCGGCCATGCTGGAATGAGGAATCTCCAGAAGCTGGTACTGAAGAAACATGTCCTCGGAATTGAGGAAATCAGATTCACGAAGGACCGGCTATGTGGTGCTTGCGAAGCTGGAAAGATGACCAAAGCCAAGCATCCTGCCAAGACCATCATGACTACTACAAGACCTCTGGAATTGCTTCACATGGATCTATTCGGTCCTCCAAAGTATTCAAGCTTTGGAGGTAATATGTATGGTCTTGTTATTGTTGATGACTTCTCACGATACACTTGGGTGCATTTTCTTCTCTATAAGTCAGAAACCCCAGCAATCCTCAAGCGCTTCTCCCTCCGAGTCATGAACAACTACAACCTGAAGATCAAGCACATTCGAAGCGACAACGACACTGAGTTCAAGAACTTCGGTGTGGAAGAATTCCTCGATGACTCAGGAATCACTCATGAATTCTCTGGGCCTTGCACTCCTCAGCAAAATGGAGTTGTTGAGAGGAAGAACCGAACCCTCATCGAGATGGCTCGCACGATGCTGGCTGAGTACAATACTCCACTTAAGTGGTGGGCTGAAGCAATCAACACTGCATGCCACATCGTCAATCGAGTGTATCTTCACAAGTTCTTCAATAAAACATCATACGAGTTAATGGTCGGTAAGAAACCCAATGTAAGTTACTTCAAAGTATTCGGTGCACCTTGCTGGATTCTTGATCCTCATCACCAGTCCAAATTTGCACCCAAAGCATGTGAGGATTTCATGCTTGGTTATGGTATCAACTCGCACACCTACAACGTCTTCAATATTAGTCATTATAAAATTGTTGAGACTGTAGACGTGCGATTTGATGAATCTGATGGCTCCCAAAGAGAGCAACTGCCGCATGATTTAGGTGAAGCACCACCAGAAGAACAGATCAAGAAGATGGGTGCTGGTGATATCCTTCCTGCGGATCATCCTGAAGAAATCCACATACCTCCTGCTCCTGAAGAACATCCAAATCCTGATGCAAATAATCCTGATGACGATCCTGATCCTGAGGCTCCTGATACCCTTGAAGCTCCTGAAACACCTGAAGCTGATGAAAATGAATCTGACAGCAGTGACGAAGATGCGCCTCAAGATCACCCTCCTCGACTTCCTCGTGTGGCAAATGAAGTTCAAGTGGAAAAAATCCTCGCTGACGTCAACCTACCAGGTCCTCTTACTCGTGCAAGAGCTAATCGTATAGCTAACTTTTGTGGGCATTTCTCGTTTGTATCAATTTCAGAGCCCACCAAAGTCACCGAGGCATTCCAAGAAGCAGAATGGATTCAGGCAATGCAAGACGAACTTCTTCAGTTTAAACTGAATGATGTTTGGGAACTAGTCAAACGTCCTGATCCTCGAGTTCACAATGTCATCGGCACGAAGTGGATCTACCGCAACAAACTCGATGAAGATGGACAAGTCATCAGAAACAAAGCTCGTCTCGTAGCTCAAGGATATACTCAAGTGGAGGGGATGGACTTCGGTGAAACTTTCGCTCCTGTTGCTAGACTTGAATCCATTCGTATTATGCTTGCATTCGCTAACCATCATAATATCAAGTTATATCAAATGGATGTGAAAAGTTCTTTCCTCAATGGTAATATCGAGGAAGAAGTATATGTTGCTCAACCCCCAGGTTTTGAAGACGCAAAGAAGCCTGATATGGTGTAAAAATTGAAGAAAGCCCTCTATGGACTGAAGCAAGCCCCTCGGGCTTAGTATGACACACTAAGGGACTTCCTCATCAGCAAGGGCTTCAAATCTGGTTCCCTCGATCCAACTCTTTTCACAAAACGATATGATGATGCCTTATTCATATGTCAAATTTATGTTGATGACATAATATTTGGATGCTCTAACAAGAAATACAGTGAAGAATTTGCATTCTTGATGAGTGAACAGTATTAGATGTCCATGATGGGCGAACTGAAGTTCTTCTTAGGGCTTCAAATTCGTCAACAACGCAACGACATCTTCATCTCTCAGGAGAAGTACCTCAAGGAGTGCCTGAGGAAATTCGGGATGCAAGACTGCAAGGGTATCAAGCCACCAATGCCCACAAATGGATAACTTGGCCCTGATGAAAATGGCAAGGACTACGATCAAAAGGTATACCGCTCCATGATAGGTTCTCTGCTATATCTATGTGCATCAAGGCCTGATATAATGTTGAGCATTTGCATGTGTGCCCGATTCCAAGCGGCACCTAAGGTATCGCATCACCAAGCGGTGAAACGAATTCTTCGATATTTGGCTCACACCCCGTCGCTAGGCTTATGGTATCCAAAAGGCACACAGCTGGATCTCGTCGGATACTCAGACTCAGATTATGCTGGAGATCGAGTGGATCGGAAGTCTACCTCAGGAACATGTCATTTCCTCGGACGTTCTCTAGTGTGCTGGTCATCGAAGAAGCAGAACTGCGTCTCCCTCTCCACTGCTGAAGCTGAATACATTGCTGTTGGCGCTAGCTGCTCACAGCTTCTTTGGATGAAGCAAACTCTGAAGGACTACGGCATCAACCTGAAGAAAGTACCACTGCTATGTGACAATGAGAGCGCCATCAAGATCTCTCAGAATCCAGTACAACACTCGAGGACGAAGCATATTGAGATTCGGTATCACTTTCTTCGGGATCATGTATTGAAGGAAGATATCGTCATCAGCCACGTGAAGACTGAAGACCAACTTGCTGATATATTCACTAAGCCTTTGGATGAGAAGCGATTTAGCACTCTGAGGTGTGAGCTAAATATCTTAGATTCCTCAAACGTCCAGTGAATGGACACACATCCTAACGCTTAAACAATATTGAAGAATCCTGATGCACAACACACGATGCGTCGTACTCCTCAAATCATGAGGAACTACCTTGCTAAGTGTGAAGAAATTAACGTGGAATTGACTCAAGATTCATACGACAATTGTATGGTATCAAGTGTCTCATTCCATATAAGGTGGGTAGCGCCACCGCCCAAACACCTCAGGATTTGTTGTTTCTCACCTTCCTCAGGATTTGTTGTCTCTCAACTTCCTCAGGATTTGAAGTCTTCATTACTGATGATTACCGTGTTTGTCCTCAACAGCGTTCACCTATAGTTATTGCTTTTCAACTTTTGCTTCTTCATCTAGGTGAACGTGATCGGACCCGTCCCTCTGTGCTCACTTCTCTAATCTGTCTATCTCATATGCGTTCATCCGGAAAACATGTATTCCTCAGGCTAAAACCGTAAGTCTGCATTCATCAGCCTGAAACCATTTGTCTTCAACCTCAGCCCTTGTCCTCAAGTTCATCAAATCACGGATTTTCTGTTACAACTGTCTTAAATTTGTTGGGAGTTTACCGCACGTCGTGCTTATCCACCATTAAGATATCCACTGAGGATCCCAACAATCAGGGACTATCTGGTCCACAAATTTCGCAACCCCTCAGCTTTCACCCCTCTATAAATAGCCCTCTACCCCCCCCGGTCATTTCCCCCCACCGCTCCTCTCCCTCTCGCGCCGCTGCCCTTGAGCTCCTCAAGCTCGTGTGCTAACGTCGCCGGAGTTCGCCGTCGCCGGGGACGAAGACTCGTTGTTCCTAAACTTTCGCCTCAAGTCTGGTATGCTTATTCCTCAGTGGATTATTCCTCAGCGTATTATTCCTCAGTTCTGTTGTGTCCTCAAGCCAGTTAATCCTCAACTGTACTACTAGATTTCTGAGACCTATACCTATGCCTCATTCCTTTGTTTTCCTCAGCCTATTCCTCATGAACGCATATAACCGTACCCCACTTCCCTCGCAACTTAATTCTGTCACAGGTACATGTCTGCTGAGGAATCGTATGGTTGTCATACTCTCACTTCATTTGCAGCTCACCTCGAACGTACAATTCCTCAGTCTCCTCGGCTGAAGAAAATGGCTCCTCGGCGTAAGCACACTGATACCGCTAAAGACTTGCCTCCTGAGCTCTATGAGAAGCTGAAGACTCCCGAACGAGAAACCGCTGATGAACGTAAGAAATGGGTACAGAAGATCACGAGGGAATGGGCCAAGCATTGGGTGGCCTATCAATGGCTTAATCTTCAACATGAGGAAATTTTTGCCGTGAATCCGCCACTGAAGACCTTGGGTATCAAGGCTCGACCTCCACCTGCACCAGGCGTCATTCCTGATCCCACAATAATGCACACTCCTGAAGACTTTCCTGATGCATATGCTCAATATCTTAACCGCAGTCGTAGCCGTGTCAGGGATCTGGTTCGTGACATGACTGCATCAATACAGATTCCGCCTCAGGCTCAGGCTCAACCCAGGCCACAACCTCCGCCTCAGCACCGCAAAAAGGCTGCTGGCATCAAGCCCTCTATGCAGTCCTCAGCTAAGCCTCAAGGTGTCGGTTCCTCATGTCAACGCACGGCTGGTGCTGCCCCCTCCTCAAGGATTCACACTGATGAATCTGGTAATGCTCCTGAGGCCTCAACCACAATGCCTCAGTCTCAGCTGAAGACCAAAACTGTTCTTCAACGCGGCCCACGCCCCTCACCAAAGAAAACTGCTATGCGTGGCACCATTCATCATACTCCTCAAACCTCTGATGATGAAGATGAATTTGAGGATTTGGCCGGCTTTGTCGCCACTGAAGCTGATAAGATTGAATATGTGCGTGCTGCGGCCAGACGCAAAGCTGAAGCAACGGGTTCAGAAATCCCGCTTCTCCTTGATCCCAAGAAGATCTTGGAGTACATTGAAATTTGGTCTGTCAACCTGACACTCCTCTTGATGATTTGGACATCCCTAAAGTCATCAAGTTCTATGTTCAACAGTTCCTCATAAATGAGATTCATCAACGTGATCTTCAGAAACAGTTGAAGGCCAAACTGAAGAAAGTCCTCAGTGACTTCAAGAAGAAACCTATCACTGAAGTTACTCCTCAGGAGTTTACTGAGCATCAATGTGAAGTTCAACGCCTCAACATTGAGTTCGCTGCCAACCGTACTTATATTGGAAAATCCAAGGAACGAATCTCACAACAGATGGCCAAGTTGATGAAGCTTCGACAGCCTGCTTCCTCAGTACCCACTGATGCCTCTGCCAAAAGCCTCAGGCCCCTGAAGCCCCGGCTCGCACAAACTTTCCAGTTTCTGAACTTCTGTATCTGCCAAGTACATTGTATCGGATTCTGGCGAAGACCTTCTGCCCCATTAAAGGCTATGAATCCTCTGCTGAAGAAGTCATTGGCATCATGAAGAACATACTCCACAACCTCTGCATGTCTGGGCCAATCAACGTTCCTGACTTCTTCTTCAGAACTCTGGTTGATGCCGCATAGAATCCTCATATCCTGAAGCCATACGCGCCATGGATCATGAAGCTCATCCGAGCCACGACTGGTATTGATTTTCAACCTGATCACCCAAATCATAGGACATATCTGCCGCCTGTCGAAGTGCTTCAGCATACGATTGCTTCAAATAACAAGGGCAAAGGCATCTTCTATGAAGAAGTTCTCCCGACCAATTCCCTTGGTGGAAACATTTGTCATCCTCAGTCTCGAACTACTGATGAAACAAGAACTCATGCCTCTACTGAGGACACGACTCAGGCTCGAGTGATGACAGACCGAGAGCTTCTGATTAGTCTTCATCAGAAGTTTGACCGAAATCATGATTGGGTGAAGCGTCAGTTTACCGAAATCCTCAGCTACATGGCTCAGACACATTCTTTAGTGAAGAAGGTGCATCAGTACACTCATCATACATATCAACATCTCGATGCCTTGATGAAAGAAGTATTCACCCCTGAAGACCTTGCAAATTTGGATCTTCAAAAGCCTCCGATTCCTGCAGTCAAACCCCCGAGGCAATTCATACGCTGCACAACTCCTCCTCCGGTCATGGACTCTTATTCTTCAAACCAGGAGATGACTGCTGAAGAAGCTGAAGACACTGCTGCCTGTCCTCATACTGCCACGGATTGCCTCAGGCGTTAGCTTCAGTTTTCCCTTTTTGTTCATTTTATGACAAAGGGGGAGAAATCTGTTAGTCTTCAAGCGGGTTTTAGTTATGGGATTCTTCAGTTACAACTCTCGTTCTTTAGAATTTTTTGTAACGAGTTGTAAACTGTAATTTTGGTGTTTGCCTGATACTATTCCTCAGTTACCTTATGCTATTTCCTCAAGTTTATCATATATGCATGTGATTATCTCTGCAAACACCTCTCTCAGTGCGTTGTTTAAATTCCTCAAACACTTCATAACATGCACTGTTTCAAAAATGCCTGGATATAGGAGGAGCTCCTCATATACCTCAAAATTCTTCAGATATAAAAAATTCTTCAACTCATATGCACTTCCTCAGGGGGAGCTTCATAATATCCAGCTTAATGATAAAAATGTTCTTCAAAGTTTTTATTCTTCAAACTCATAATTTTATCCCCGTTGAAGCTTAACCTGATTGTCATCAAATCATCAAAAAGGGGGAGATTGTAAGTGCATCAAGTGCCCACCCCTTGAGGTTTTGGAGTTTGATGACAAAACGGTTAAGGGTGTCAGAACCCCAACTAGGGTAAGTGCTAGGGTTTGTTGTGCCTTTGCATCATGCAAAAATTCGAATGAAATTCAAAAATTGGGAAGCAGAAAGCCCTGAGAAATTAATTCAAATGGCCAGATAAAAATCTTTTTCCAAAAATCATTTGAATATTTGGAAAATTCCTATAAATGATGGTGATCATTTTAAAAGTGGTTTGGGTATTTTCCGATGCCCATGGAATATTCTAAAATTCAAACAGTGCTCTGGAAATTAAAGTTTACCCCTATTTGAATTGGAATTCAAATGTTTTGAATTTCAAAAATGCCCAAATCCTAAAAGTGACTAGCTACTGGTCACCTAGTAATTATAAAAATGTTTGGGCATTTTACAAAATTGCCTAGCTATTTATTTCTAGGCAAAACAAAATAACAGAAAAGAAAAACAGAAACAAAAATAGAAAAGAATCCCAGCCAACCCCTCAGGCCGCAGGCCCAACTAACTCCTACCCGGCCCAGCCCGCGAGTCCCCCCCGTTGTCGTCTACACCGGCGACGACAAGCAGCTCCGTGGCTTGCATGCCGACGCCGGCGACGTGGCCCGAGCCACCTAGCCCTCCCCTGGACGCCTCTGCGCGCCACGACGCCCATGAGAAGGCCCCGCACCCCCTCCCCCTCTCCCTGGACCTCATCTCCCTCTTCCTCGCCTTTTCTCCCGTACGAACCGAGCGCCGCCGAGCTCGCCGTCGAGCACAGCCGTGGCCAACGGCAAAGGATCGCCGTGCCACCTTGTCCAAGAGGACCGCCGCCGTGGACTTCATCGAACTGCGCTCGGAATCGAGCCCCAACGGCTCAGACGACGACGCCCTCTTCAACCTCTCGCCGCCGGCCGCAGTAGATCCCGGCGGGAAATTCTTCACCACCGAGCCCCCTCCTGCCTCCCCGTGCTCGCCATCAAGCTCTGGTGAGCTTCACGAGACTTTCCCCCCCAACCCACGCTCGATTTGGCGCCCCGTAGCCACCGCTCCGCTGTCCAGTGGCTCCGGCCGCCGCCTCGTTCGACGCCGCCGACGAGCACGGCCTCCCCGGTGGTTCTGCGTTGCTCCAGAAGACGCGCACGACTGCGGGCTTCATTTGGGTGGCCGCGCCTCTTCAAGCCGTTGCCATTTGGGCACTCCGGCGAGCCCTCCGCCGTGCGCTGAGGTCGCCGCCGGCTAAACGCCGGTGGGACGATTAGATTAGGGCTAATCACCAGCTTAACCCCCCCCCCCCCCCCCGAGTCCATGACAGGTGGGCCCTGGTCCCCCTAATGATCCAACTTAATTTAAACTAACAAAACTTAACCCAGACTCACTGACCTGCGGGTCCCACGCGTCAGGTTGACCCGTCAGCAGCCCTGACGTCAGCATGACACAATGCTGATGCAGAAAAGCCTTTTTCCTGTTTAAAATAATTCCAGTAATTCCAGAAAATTGAATAAACTTTGGAAAATCATAATTATTCATATTAACTCCAAATTAAACATATAATATATGAAAAAATATCAGAAAAATGCAAGGATTAAGAATATGCAATTTGTTTTCATGTTTGACCATTTTAAAATGGGGGAACAGTAGCAAATGTGCATATGGCTTAATTTGAATTCAAATTTGAAGTTTGAAATTGCATTTCAAATGCAATATACTTCAATTAAATTGAATATGCTACCAACCAGTACCTTTCACATCATGGACAACCTTATCATGTGTATGTGCATTTTACTTTCGAAGTTGTCCCCCTTTGTTGATGATTGTGCGGATGACAGACGTTCCGAGACGGTGATCACCCCGAAGAAGAAGACCACCGTTAAGACCCGTGCACCGTCAGCAAGGCAAGCAAACCCCATTGATCATGTCTATAAAATCCTACTTCCCTCTCAGTCTCGCTTATGCATGTTTAGGAGATCACCGAGACACGTTCTTTCGCATAGTTGAACCCATTCCGATGCATGACCTATCATTTTGTCACCGTATTAAGCAAACCACAATCCTAGCAGATTTAGGAGTTGAATGATGAGCATGTGGCCCCCCGCAACTGTTACTGCTTTTGCTGCTTAGTGATACAATGAGGGTGTTATGTTTGTGAGTCGGGATGGAATGAACACAGTGGTACCGATGATAACGTGTTGGTGAATCCACCCTAAACAAAGGTGAACAATGAGAGGCTGTGTAGGAGTACACAGTGGGTTGTCTCGTTGAACACTGCCCTAGGCCCCGAGTTCCTGTTTTGAGATCCAAGACAAAGAGTATGACCACATGTAGGGTTTTATGGGAGCCCCGTTTGGCCTCTTTGCGTACCCGATCCGGTCCAGGAGTCACACTAGATTCGGGCTTTCCATTTGATTTAAGTATAGATATGTGGGTGGACCTGTGAGGCAGTGAAACCATCTGTCAAAGGTGGCATTTCGGTCCCTTACATTATCTGAGTCCATTTCGTGGAACCGGCCGGACTCTCGAGCGGTGACAAACTCAGGTAGTCGACTCCTGGATTAGAGAAGGTGATGTGAGGATAGTGCCTTGGTTTCATCCACGTCCGACATCCGCTTGAAGGGTGACAAGAACGAGGAGATAAGTGATGACACGCGTGTGAAGATGTACACCCCTGCAGGGTTAATGAACTATTCGAATAGCCGTGTCCGCGGTTATGGACTACTTGGAAACTTCTACTTGATCATAGATAACTTGAATGGATACTTATAAAACTCGCAAGATAAGCGTGAGTGCTATGGCGTGCTTCCTCGTGGGGAAGTCGAGGAAGTAACCATAGTGGTGTATTGGTTGGAGAATTGTAGTGGACTCGTGTACGCTTCTTACCTCAAGTCTGGTACTCGTAGTTCAGGACTAGCCAAGTCAAAGCTGACACTTCTGCATGTTGAACCCCACCTCCTTTACCTTGATACTTGAGCATGAGTAGTGTAGTTCTGATGTAAGTCTTGCTGAGTACGACTTTGTACTCACGTTTGCTTATTCTATGTTTTAGATGAGAAACCGGACCCCGATGGAGTCACCTTCGTGAAGCTCGACGTTGACTAAGTTAGCATAGTCCCAGACAGCAGTCTGGTCCCTCGTGGAAGGGCATGTTTGTTTACAAGGCTTCTCTAAGCCATTTTTTAATCTTGTCTGTACTCAGACCTAATTTGCTTCCGTTGTATGATGTAATGTGATCACAGACATGTGATCTTTGTATGCTCTATATGTATATCTATAAATAAGTACTTTGTAGAGTTATGTGATGATACCTGCTGTTCATACTAGGCATGTGTGCTGCATGTATGTTTATAACATGCATGTCTTAGCATGGGTTTTCGAGATCTTAGTTGTGATCTGGCTGCCGGTCTTTTATACACCAAGTGGCCCTTAGATGTGCGCAGCTTGGGGCATCGCGATGTGATTGCTCGTGACTCTGTCACGTGCACACTTTGTTGTATGATCGAGCCCGCCCTAGACCCCGACTAAGTGATCGGGCTGGAGTAAGTCTATGTAAGAGTTAGGGTTCAATCGATAACATGGTTGAGGCGACTTGTCTATGAGTATGGGATTCACCACCCATAAGCATTTAGACTTGTGAGCGGACGATGAGGACCCATCTCAGTTGATCATCCGACCTGAATGGGATGCCCCTCACGTTCGATGCTTACCGAGAACGTTCTGTGCTTGGCCTTGTCTGCTTAGACAAGTGGGTACGGTTCTCGGCTCTCCATGTGATTGCATCGTGACTGGAATTACATACGCTAACCCCGGGTCCCGACAGACTTGGTATCAGAGCAGGACTGTCTGTAGGCTTATCAACCCTTGGTCGAAGTCGAGTCTAGCATTCTATAGTTATATAGTTACTCTGGGTATAAGGGAACAACGTAAGGCTTCTTTTTCTCCTTACCCTCATCGATCTGAGTTCTGGGTCACCCTTATCTTTTCTACGGGATGATAGGACTAGGCTCATCTATGTCTGACTAGAACATCTCGTTGAGTGCTTCCTTTTAGCCGTAGGATTGTTGTGGTCGTCCAGAGTCTCCGTGTTTTTGGTTCCTTGAGGAAGTTCTGTCCAATCTCCTCAAGGTTGTTTCATTTTCCATCCCGGTGTAGCCGTTATGCTGCCCGATTTATCCCGTGATTCTATGAATCTTTGCCTTTGCATTACAATATTTTCCTCCTAGTTATGTCCTCTTGTCTTTGATTCCATCATACAACCTGTTCTGGTTGTTGATTTTTATCACACAGGATGTCAGGTGGAACTCGTAGTGCTGTTCGTCGAAATCGAGACCGTGTTCGGAATCGAAATGATAATGCACCTCCACCACCGCCTTCTGCGGCGGAAATCACGATGGAAGCTGAGAAGAATCAACGTGACCAAACACGCCTTCTGGAGCTCATCGAGCAGAATACCTCGCGTCATTTCAATGTGGTTGTGAGCATTCAGGACTTCATCCTCCTCAAGCCACCGGTATTCCGATGTTCTTCTGAGCCCCTTGAAGCTGATGATTGGCTCCGTTCCATCGAGCGTAAGCTTGACACTGCACATGTTGCTCCCGATGACAGAGTTATATTCGCGGCGTACTTTCTGGAAGGTGCTGCTGCTGAATGGTGGGAGAACTATGTTGCTATGCAGCCAGATAGTCACGTAGTGACTTGGCAGGAGTTCTGTGTTGCCTTTCGAGGGTACCACCTTCTGGATGAGTTGATGGAGCGCAAGAAGGAAGAGTTCTGCAATTTGACTCAAGGAGAGATGTCCATCCATGAGTATGTGAGAGAGTTTAACCGTCTTGCTCGGTATGCCCAAGATGAGATCACCACCGATGCCAGAAAGCAGGCAAGGTTCCGTAAGGGACTTAGCCCCATCCTTCTTCATGATCTCAACCTCATCGAATTTGCCACCTTTGAGGATTTAGTCAACAGATCCTTCAGAGCTGAGCATGGCAATGAAGTGTTCGAAGAGTCCCGCAAGCATGCTCTTGAGCATGCCCCTTCTTCAAGTTCAGCCCCTCAGAAACGCAGAATTTGGATTCCAAACCATGCCATACCTCAAAACCTTCTTCAGAGACCACCACCGAATTTATGCCATCCACCTCAACACATTATTCCATCCCGGAATGATGGTGTGCAACCAAGTAATCCCACTCCTAGCAATTCAGACAGGGTATGCTTTAAGTGTGGTCTTCCAGGCCATTACTATCGTCAATGCCCTCAGGTCTTGATGGCACCACGTCATTATCGACCCAAGCCTCCAAAGAAATCCACCACCAAAGCCATCCCAGCAAAGCTTTCAGCCACAAGTAGTGGTTATGTGAACCAAATCTCAGTTGAGGACACCACTGATGCTTCTGACGTCATTCTTGGTACACTCCCAGTCAATCATGTCCCCACCTCCGTTCTTTTCGATCCAGGAGCTTCTCATTCATTCATGTCGGAGAGTTATGCACTTCGTCATGAATTCCATTTTGAAGAAATGTTTTCTCCAATGATCATTCAAAATCCTGGTTCTAAATGGCAAACTAATAGAGTAAGATATGGTAATCAAATTGCAATTGAAGGTTTTGTATTCCTTGCTTCTCTTATAGCCCTCAAGTCTTCAGACATTGATGTCATCCTAGGAATGGATTGGTTATCAAGGCAGAATGCTTTCCTTGATTGTAAGGCCAAGTCAGTTAAACTCACCCATTCTTCAGGCCAGATCATTGACTACACATCACCCAGCTCTAGAACCCAGATGCATATTTTGAATGTGCTTCCACTTCCAGACCCCGAAGATATTCCGGTGGTTCGTGACTTCCCGGATGTCTTTCCTGAAGAACTGTCGGGAATGCCACCCGACAGGTGTGTAGAATTTATAGTGGATCTTATACCAAGCACAGCCCCAATTTCCAGACGCCCATATAGGATGGCCCCACATGAGTTAGCTGAGCTAAAAACCCAACTTGATGCTTCGTTGGCAAAAGGCTTCATCCGTCCTAGCTCATCGCCATGGGGTTGCCCCGTTCTGTTCGTAACGAAGAAAGATGGAACAGAAAGGATGTGCGTAGACTATCGTCCGCTAAATCTAGCGACAATAAAGAACAAGTACCCACTGCCCAGGATCAATGATCTTTACGATCAACTTGCAGGATCCTCTGTCTTCTCCAAGATGGATTTGAGATTAGGCTATCATCAAATCAAAATCCGAAATGAGGACATTCCCAAGACGGCTTTCACTACTCGATATGGTCTTTACGAATATACCGTCATGTCCTTCGGTTTAACCAATGCCCCCGCCACATTCTCGCGCTTAATGAATTCGATCTTCATGGAGTACCTAGATAAATTTGTTGTGGTTTATCTTGATGACATTCTCATCTACTCGAAGAACGAAGAAGAGCACGCAGAACATCTTAGGTTGATATTGATGAAACTTAGAGAGCATCGCCTTTATGCTAAGTTCTCCAAGTGTGAATTTTGGCTACCAGAAGTGACCTACTTAGGCCACGTGATTTCTGCAAAAGGTGTTGCAGTCAATCCCGAGAGAGTTCAGGCCGTCCTTGACTGGACTCCACCTGAATCGGTTAAGCAAGTTAGGAGTTTTCTTGGCCTAGCCAGCTATTGCTGTCGCTTCGTCGAGAACTTTTCTAAAGTTGCAAAGCCTCTTACTGAACTCCTCAAGAAAGATAAGAAATTCCAATGGACCCCCAAGTGCGAGGAAAGCTTTCAAGAGCTAAAAAGAAGATTGACTTCTGCACCCGTACTTGCACCTCCAGACACCAAAAGGGATTTCGAGATCTATTGTGACGCTTCACGGCAAGGGTTAGGATGCATACTTATGCAAGATAGACATGTGGTAGCTTATGTTCACGCCAGTTGCGGCCACATGAAGAGAACTATCCTACCCATGATCTTGAACTCGATGTCGTAGTTCATGCCCTGAAGACTTGGCGACATTACCTCCTTGGTAATCGTTGTGAGATATATTCCGACCACCAAAGCCTCAAATACATATTCACCCAACCAGATCTTAACCTCAGGCAAAGACGCTGGATAGAGTTGATAAAAGATTATGACTTAGGAATTTCTTATACCCCAGGCAAAGCCAATGTCATGGCTGATGCACTAAGTCGTAAGTCGTATTGTAACAACCTCATGTTACAACAGTATCAACCACTTCTTCATGAGGAATTTCGAAAGCTCAACCTCGAGATTATTCCTCGTGGATCTCTTTTCAACTTGGTGGCGAAACCAACCCTTGAGGATCAAATCATAGCCGCCCAGAAACAAGATAGTAGTATTCAAGAGATCAAGCAGAACATTGTTAGCGGAGTTGCTAAATGTTTCTCTGCAAATGATCAAGGAACGATATTCTTTGAAAATCGTTTAGTAGTTCCTGAAAATGGAGACCTAAAGCAGCTGATCCTTAAGGAAGCTCATGACACTCCCCTCTCCATTCATCCCGGTAGCACAAAAACGTACCGAGATCTACGCCAGAGATTTTGGTGGAACCGGATGAAGAGAGACATTGCACAATTTGTTGCCGAATGTGATGTTTGTCGTCGCGTTAAGGCAGAACACCAAAGACCTGCTGGCACTCTTCAACCATTGTCTATTCCCGAGTGGAAATGGGACAAGGTCGGTATGGACTTCATCACCGGCTTTCCAAAAACCCAGAAAGGAAATGATGCCATCTTCGTGGTCATTGATAGACTTTCAAAAGTTGCTCACTTTCTTCCTGTTCGCGAGTCTATAACTGCTAGTCAGTTGGCGGACTTGTACGTCTCTAGAATCGTGTCTCTTCACGGTGTTCCTTTGGTGATCAATTCTGATCGTGGTAGCCTTTTCACCTCTAGATTCTGGGAAAGTTTTCAAAATGCTATGGGAACTCATCTCTCCTTTAGTACAGCTTTCCACCCTCAATCTAGCGGTCAAGTTGAAAGGGTTAATCAAATCTTGGAAGACATGCTCAGAGCTTGTGTTATCTCTTTCGGAAAAAAATGGGAGAAATCTCTTCCATTCGCCGAATTTGCTTATAACAATAGCTATCAATCTAGTCTGAACATGGCTCCCTTTGAATTCCTCTATGGACGACGATGTCGAACACCCCTAAAGTGGTCAGAAACCGGTGAAAGACAACTCTTTGGACCGGATATGATCAAGGAAGCAGAAGAGCAAGTTCGCATTGTTCGTGATCGATTGAAAGCCGCTCAGTCTCGTCAAAAGAGCTACTATGATCGTCATCATAGAGAGGAGAGCTACAATCTTGACGAGAAGGCTTACCTTCGGGTTACTCCTCTGAAGGGAACCCAAAGATTCGGTATCAAAGGCAAGTTGGCCCCACGTTACATCGGACCTTTCCGCATTCTAGCTAAACGTGGAGAAGTTGCCTACCAACTTGAACTACCCCCTCACATTTTCCGAGTACATGACGTATTCCATGTGTCACAACTCAGGCGTTGCTTCGAGGACCCCATCCGCGAAGTCGACCATGAAACGCTTGATCTCCAAGATGACCTTTCTTATCGAGAGTACCCTGTTCGTATTCTTGATTCAGCAGAGCGTGTCACTCGTCGTCAGAAGATCAAGTTCCTCAAAGTGCAATGGTCACATCACTCTGAGAAAGAAGCAACGTGGGAAAGAGAAGACCGCCTCCGTGCCGAGTACCCCACCTTCCTCCCGACGACTTCTAAATCTCGGGACGAGATTCTTTTGAGTGGGGGCGAGTTGTCAGAACCCCAACTAGGATAAGTGCTAGGGTTTGTTGTGCCTTTGCATCATGCAAAAATTCAAATGAAATTCAAAAATGGGGAAGCAGAAAGCCCTGAGAAATTAATTCAAATGGCCAGATAAAAATCTTTTTCCAAAAATCATTTGAATATTTGGAAAATTCCTATAAATGATGGTGATCATTTTAAAAGTGGTTTGGGTATTTTCCAATGCCCATGGAATATTCTAAAATTCAAACAGTGCTCTGGAAATTAAAGTTTACCCCTATTTGAATTGGAATTCAAATGTTTTGAATTTCAAAAATGCCCAAATCCTAAAAGTGACTAGCTACTGGTCACCTAGTAATTATAAAAATGTTTGGGCATTTTACAAAATTGCCTAGCTATTTATTTCTAGGCAAAACAAAATAACAGAAAAGAAAAACAGAAACAAAAATAGAAAAGAATCCCAACCCACCCCTCAGGCCGCAGGCCCAACTAACTCCTACCCGGCCCAGCCTGCGAGTCCCCCCCGTTGTCGTCTACCCCGGCGACGACAAGCAGCTTCGTGGCTTGCATGCCGACGCCGGCGACGTGGCCCGAGCCACCTAGCCCTCCCCTGGATGCCTCTGCGCGCCACGACGCCCATGCGAAGGCCCCGCACCCCCTCCCCCTCTTCCTGGACCTCATCTCTCTCTTCCTCGCCTTTTCTCCCGTACGAACCGAGCGCCGCCGAGCTCGCCGTCGAGCACAGCCGTGGCCAACGACAAAGGATCGCCGTGCCACCTTGTCCAAGAGGACCGCCGCCGTGGAATTCGTCGAACTGCGCTCCGAATCGAGCCCCAACGACCCAGACGACGACGCCCTCTTCAACCTCTCGCCGCCGGCCGCAGTAGATCCCGGCGGGAAATTCTTCACCTCCGAGCCCCCTCCGACCACCCCGTGCTCGCCATCAAGCTCTGGTGAGCTTCACGAGACTTTCCCCCCCAACCCACGCTCGATTTGGCGCCCCTTAGCCACCGCTCCGCTGTCCAGTGGCTCCGGCCGCCACCTCGTTCGACGCCGCCGACGAGCACGGCCTCCCCGGTGGTTCTGCGTTGCTCCAGAAGACACGCACGACTGCGGGCTTCATTTGGGTGGCCGCGCCTCTTCAAGCTGTTGCCATTTGGGCACTCCGACGAGCCCTCCGCCGTGCGCTGAGGTCGCCGCCGGCTAAACGCCGGTGGGCCGATTAGATTAGGGCTAATCACCAGCTTAACCCCCCCGAGTCCATGACAGGTGGGCCCTGGTCCCCCTAATGATCCAACTTAATTTAAACTAACAAAAACTTAACCCAGACTCACTGACCTGCGGGTCCCACGCGTCAGGTTGACCAGTCAGCAGCCCTGACGTCAGCATGACACAATGCTGATGCAGAAAAGCCTTTTTCCTGTTTAAAATAATTCCAGTAATTCCAGAAAATTGAATAAACTTTAGAAAATCATAACTAATTCATATTAACTCCAAATTAAACATATAATATATGAAAAATTATCAGAAAAATGCAAGGATTAAGAATATGCAATTTGTTTTCATGTTTGACCATTTTAAAATGGGGGAACAGTAGCAAATGTGCATATGGCTTAATTTGAATTCAAATTTGAAGTTTGAAATTGCATTTCAAATGCAATATACTTCAATTAAATTGAATATGCTACCAACCAGTACCTTTCACATCATGGACAACCTTATCATGTGTATGTGCATTTTACTTTCGAAGTTGTCCCCCTTTGTTGATGATTGTGCCGATGACAGACGTTCCGAGACGGTGATCACCCCGAAGAAGAAGACCACCGTTAAGACCCGTGCACCGTCAGCAAGGCAAGCAAACCCCATTGATCATGTCTATAAAATCCTACTTCCCTCTCAGTCTCGCTTATGCATGTTTAGGAGATCACCGAGACACGTTCTTTCGCATAGTTGAACCCATTCCGATGCATGACCTATCATTTTGTCACCGTATTAAGCAAACCACAATCCTAGCAGATTTAGGAGTTGAATGATGAGCATGTGGCCCCTGCAACTGTTACTGCTTTTGCTGCTTAGTGATACAATGAGGGTGTTATGTTTGTGAGTCGGGATGGAATGAACACAGTGGTACCGACGATAACGTGTTGGTGAATCCACCCTAAACAAAGGTGAACAATGAGAGGCTGTGTAGGAGTACACAGTGGGTTGTCTCGTTGAACACTGACCTAGGCCCCGAGTTCCTGTTTTGAGATCCAAGACAAAGAGTATGACCACATGTAGGGTTTTGTGGGAGCCCCGTTTGGCCTCTTTGCGTACCCGATCCGGTCCAGGAGTCACACTAGATTCGGGCTTTCCATTTGATTTAAGTATAGATATGTGGGTGGACCTGTGAGGCAGTGAAACCATCTGTCAAAGGTGGCGTCTCGGTCCCTTACATTATCTGAGTCCATTTCGTGGAACCGGCCGGACTCTCGAGCGGTGACAAACTCAGGTAGTCGACTCCTGGATTAGAGAAGGTGATGTGAGGATAGTGCCTTGGTTTCATCCACGTCCGACATCCGCTTGAAGGGTGACAAGAACGAGGCGATAAGTGATGACACGCGTGTGAAGATGTACACCCCTGCAGGGTTAATGAACTATTCGAATAGCCGTGTCCGCGGTTATGGACTACTTGGAAACCTCTACTTGATCATAGATAACTTGAATGGATACTTATAAAACTCGCAAGATAAGCGTGAGTGCTATGGCGTGCTTCCTCGTGGGGAAGTCGAGGAAGTAACCATAGTGGTGTATTGGTTGGAGAATTGTAGTGGACTCGTGTACGCTTCTTACCTCAAGTCTGGTACTCGTAGTTCAGGACTAGCCAAGTCAAAGCTGACACTTCTGCATGTTGAACCCCACCTCCTTTACCTTGATACTTGAGCATGAGTAGTGTAGTTCTGATGTAAGTCTTGCTGAGTACGACTTTGTACTCACGTTTGCTTATTCTATGTTTTAGATGAGAAACCGGACCCCGATGGAGTCACCTTCGTGAAGCTCGACGTTGACTAAGTTAGCATAGTCCCAGACAGCAGTCTGGTCCCTCGTGGAAGGGCATGTTTGTTTACAAGGCTTCTCTAAGCCATTTGTTAATCTTGTCTGTACTCAGACCTAATTTGCTTCCGTTGTATGATGTAATGTGATCACAGACATGTGATCTTTGTATGCTCTATATGTATACCTATAAAGAAGTACTTGTTAGAGTTATGTGATGATACCTGCTGTTCATACTAGGCATGTGTGCTGCGTGTATGTTTATAACATGCATGTCTTAGTATGGGTTTTCGAGACCTTAGTTGTGATCTGGCTGGCGGTCTTTTATACACCAAGTGGCCCTTAGATGTGCGCAGCTTGGGGCATCGCGATGTGATTGCTCGTGACTCTGTCACGTGCACACTTTGTTGTATGATCGAGCCCGCCCTAGACCCCGACTAACTGATCGGGCTGGAGTAAGTCTATGTAAGAGTTAGGGTTCAATCGATAACATGGTTGAGGCGACTTGTCTATGAGTATGGGATTCACCACCCATAAGCATTTAGACTTGTGAGCGGACGATGAGGACCAATCTCAGTTGATCATCCGACCTGAATGGGATGCCCCTCACGTTCGATGCTTACCGAGAACGTTTTGTTCTTGGCCTTGTCTGCTTAGACAAGTGGGTACGGTTCTCGGCTCTCCATGTGATTGCATCGTGACTGGAATTACATACGCTAACCCCGGGTCCCGACAAAGGGACTGATGTGTTTGTGAGTATACACAGGAGAACAGTCCCTGATGAGGTGTTTAACCACCAATGTCGACCCCCCAAAATGTTGAGGAACATTGGAGAAATCGGTGCATTTCCAGAAGAATGAAGTTGCGCGAAATCCTGAGGAATCAGGATCCTGAAGTGTTCGGTTGAAGCTGAAGCTGAGGACGATCCTGAGGACGTTCGCGCTGAAGACGAAGTTGAAGCGTAGTCTTCTCTAAGACTTTTTATACTTCTTGAGTCGTAGGAAAACACCGCACTTTTGGAGGGGTTGAAGAAAACAAGTTCCGAAGTTCTGAGGAAGTGCTCAATTAGGAATCCTGAAGAAAAACCCTGAGGAAATCTCCTGCAGTAGAAGTTCAGTTCCTCGGGTGTCTGAGACCTTGTTCTTCAGGACACTGAGGAATCTGTCTTCGGTTGAGGAGTCTGGAAACTGCGAGTGCAGTTCTCCTGAAGAGAGAGTAATCTCCTGCAGTAGAAGTTCAGTCCTCGTGTGTCTGAGACGTTGTTCTTCAGGACACTGAGGTAACTAACTTAGGTTGAGGAGTCTGGAGAGAGAATACTTTGACCGTGCCACGTGTTGCATGGTGAGAGGCTAGAACTTGTCTAGCAACGGTCATTTCCGAGGGCATGAGAGTAATTGCATGCATGGGCATTTATGTCCTTTCACCTCGGGTTGCTCCGCGGCTATAAATAGCCACCCCCAGCCCCATTTGTGGGTTGGCTGATCCGAGAGAAAAACTGACACTTGTCATTTGAGAGCAACCCACCTCTGAGGAAACTGAAGAACCTATGTGAGGAAAACCACCAGCCTGAGTAGTTGAGCATTTCTGAGGAAGTCGGTTCGAGTGATCTGAAGCTTTTTACTCTTGAAGACTGTGATCTTCCAGCCGGTGTAGAAGTCTTCAGTCTGAGGAAGTCAAGATGAAATTGTTACTTCCCTGAGTGATTGAGTCTGTGAAGGTTTCGGGAGTCTACCTTGAAGACTCACCTGAGTTATTGGACGGAGTCTGAGGACTCTAGTTCAAGGAGAACAAGGTGAAGACTATGTCTTCTGAGTTGAATCTCAGCCTCTCCAACCAGACGTAGAGTTGTCACAGCAACTTGAACTGGTCTACCAAACCAATGTCTTCAATATCTGGTGCTATCTCTTCAACCTCTTAAGCTTCATTATTTGCTATGTTGACTTCTTATGCGTCCGCTCTCCCTCTGCTCTTTGTCTTCATACTATGCATCTGAAGCACTTCTGCTTATCTGAATTGATTTATTTCTGTTGCGTTATGATGAGCTGCCCTAATGATTACATTCTGTGAAGTTTTATTTCTTCATGATTTTGGTTACTTCTTCAGCTTCATGATTGCTTCAGTCCTGAAGAAAACCAAAATCTGGTAGTAAAATTGAAAATCTCCCATTCACCCCCCCTCTGGTCGATATATTGCACTTTCACTTTGGTTGCTCAGGAGCAAGTAGATGTTAATTTTGTCTCTAGAAGCAACTTCAACAATAATGCTTACAGGAGTAACTTTGGTAGCAAAAATCCTAGGCCTTTTCCATCCAACAACTATGCGAACAACACTTATCCTACCACCAGAAACTCCACTTCAGAATTAGAGAGTATGCTTAGAGACTTTATCACTACCCAAAAGGCCTTCAACATGAATGTGGAAGAAAAACTAGTTAAATTAGATAATATTTGTTTGAAGGTAGACAACTTAGCCCTTGATGTTGAGATGTTAAAAATCAGAACCTCTCCCCTTGAGGAGAGTAAGGTCACTCCTATTAATGATGTCCAGTTACAAATCAATGAAAATATTAGGATGATGGCTAAACTCAAAAAGATGGGCTAGAGAAAAATAGGAAGAGGATAGAATTAAGAGCCTTCCTACCTACCACACTGTAGCCACTATCCAAGTAGTTGAGGATGTCCAAACTGTTAGCACCCATCGCACCCCTAGTCCCACTGGACCTATCAATGGTAATGCTACCACCTCAGCCTTAGAAGAGGAAAACTCTATGAACATAGAGGCTTTCAACCAAGTAAGCTTAAATGATATCACTACCTCCTTGGTAGATAGTAGTGATTTAGACTTTGACAACTACACTTTACCAGAAGTTATTGGTTTCCTACACAAGATGTCTAGAGACCCCCACACTAGCACACTCAATCTTGCCTTCACAGAGCATATCACCAATGCTCTAATCAAAGTTAGGGAGGAGAAGCTTAGACTAGAAGCCTCCATACCTAGGAAGCTAGAAGATGGTTGGGATCCCATGATAAAAATTAGATTGAATAACTTCTCTTGTTATGCTCTTTGTGATGTTGGAGCAAGTACCTCTGTTATGCCCAAAAGAATGTATGATATGCTTGAATTGAAACCTTTTGATCTTTGTTCTTTTAGTGTTCGTCTTGTTGATTCTTCCGTAAAGAAACCTTTGGGGAAGATCGACGATTTTCTTATCATTGTCAATGACAATTATGTTCCCGTTGATTTTACTATTATGGACATTGACTGTGAGCCCTCTTGTCCAATTATTTTGGGACGTCCTTTTCTTCGCATAGATGGTGCTATCATTGACATGAAAGAGGGAACTATCAAATTCCAATTCCCTCTCAAGAAAGGGATGGAACATTTCCCTAGAAAAAATATTAAGTTACCTTTTGAGTCCGTCACACGGTCTAGTTATTCTCTTGAAAAGACTTGATCTTCTGCTTTAAGCCTAGCTAATGGCTCTAAAGAAGCGCTTTCGGGAGGTAGCCCGCAACGAATTTAGGTTTTTTTTTCTTTTGTTCTGTTCTTAGTGGTCTTGATGATTGTTACTACTGTAGAAACATCATTGTATCTTTACTTTTAAAGCTTTGTGCCAAGTTTAGCCTCATACGGCAAGGGAAGTGAAAGTTGTGACATGCTGTCCAGAAAACAGATTCTGTCCTCGTGACCAGAAAAATTCCAGAAAAATCCAAATTCATCTTTTTGATCTGATTTTTTTACAGAGCATGCTCTATACAATTACGAAACTTCCGTATGTTCTGAGTTTTTTGAGTTGAGTTGCAGAAGTATCCCTAAAAAAGTCTTTACTACCTGCTGTTCCGTTTTTCACAGATTCTGCCACGTTTTGTCTCTCCTAACTTTTGCAAACCTTAAGCTTTCTTTTTCTTTGCAAAAACTTTTTGGAAATCTTGGGAAACAGTAGCTCTTCAAGTTTATCTTTATTTCCAGTAAGGGAAAAATTATCTTATCAGGGTACTAACCTCTCTAATCAGCCTACAATGAGTTATGTATGAAGGGAGTTTAAAAGTGCGCGATGGAGGATGATGAAAGAAGATTCAGGAGTGTCAAGCGCTCAAGCTTGGGGATGCCCATGTGCACCACCAATAAATATTCTAGGAGACTCAAGCGTCTAAGCTTGGGGATGCCCCCGTGCATCCCCTTCTTCATCAACAATTATCAGTTCGTCTCTCGTTGCACTATATTTTTATCACTTCATGCGTTATGTGCTTTTCTTGGAGCGTCTCGCTCTTAGGTTTTGTTTCGTTTTGAGTTTTGTTTTGCTTTCTTTGCTGTAGTAACAAGTTAGATCCCAGCTTACTTACTCTTTTGTGTGGGAGAGATACACGCTCCGCTTGAATTAGAACTCCTCATAGGATTTGCATGCTTATTCTTTTAGCTGTGAGCTGTTCTTTTTCTGTTCTTAGCTGTTGTTCTGTTTAGTTGTAGTGATTTAGTTTTTCTAGAGCTTTTCTTTTTTCTTAGGTTGAACTTTCTATAGGTTGCATGTTTTATCTTGTTAGAAAGTTTGCTTGTTGCACTGAGTTCTGTGTCTTGACTGAAAGTAGGTAGTTAAAGTTGCTTTTCTCTTTGTAGTAGTAACTTGCAATGCTTTTGAGGTATTAATGTGAGTAATGTTTGAACTTATGGTGTCAAGAGCTCTTGCCTATTAGTGATAGATGTTGTATTTTGTGCAATCCGTGTTTATTTTCAAAAACTACAAAACTAGTTGAGAACTCTAGCTACTAGATGGACCACTAACCTCTGGAAGGTTCGAATATTAGAGTACACTCACGTACCATGAGTCGAGGATGCGCAAGGATAACAAAACCCCCATACACTCCTCCTCGGGGTACCTGTCTCTTTGTGAACCTCCTGATTAGATTGAGAGTTACCGATAATAAGTGCATGAGTTCTTCGGACTAATGTGAGCATTCGAAAGTTGACACTTCCACCCACCTATACTTCTTCTAGCCTCTCCTGTGCCATTGATACGTCCAAAAAGCATCACTATTTTATATTGTGATTTCACCCTATTCATTGATATATTCCACTTTAAAGTATTGTTTTTATGTTGTTTTGGCTTATTTTACACAGTTTACAACTTTCCGGTGCCGAAGCAGCAGAGCCAGAATTCAGCGGTAAAAAGTGGATACCAAGTTGCTTAATCAGATCAAGTACAAATGCGATGAAATTCTACGGGGATCATTTTTATGAAGATTGACTGGGAATCACCGAAGGAGGAGGTGAGGGGACCCACCAGGCAACCAGAAGGGTGCCTAGCGCCCCCCCTTCTGGCCGCGCCAGGCACCCTCCTGGATGCCTGGTGGCCCCCCTCGGTTCCCCCTTTCGCCTATATAAACCCCCTGGGGTGGAAACCCCTAAACAAGAGTCGTTTCCGTGTTTCGCCGCCGCCACGGGGCGGAAACCTACAGAGGAGAAAAGCCATCTCCGGTGGGCAGATTCCGCCAGGGAGATCACCTCCCGGAAGGGGAGACCGTCGCCATCATCATCATCGTCATGGGAATCATCGAGATCATCATCAACATCATCCCCAACATCAGCACCATCTCCATCTTCATCCCATCTCATCTCACAATTGCAACTTATGTTGTAATCCGTACTATCTACCCTCTCTACTCTGTTGGTGTTGATTACTACTTTGTGGTGAATGCTATTGAGTTTTGTTGGAGAAATATCATTGTGTCCAGATTGTTTACCACCCATCTATCACCTCTGATCATGATCTCTTTTATGTCTTGTGAGTAGTTACTTTAGTTCTTGAGAACATGGGAGAAGTCTAGTTGTTAGTAGTCATACTATGTTGAAGTATTATGTGTTGTTTGATACTTAAGTTGTGTTGTTATTTCTCTAGTGGTGTTATGTGAGTCGAACACATAACACTTCACCTTTCATGGGCCTAGAGGAATACATTGTGCACAAAGGATGCTTATGGTGGGTTGCCGGAGTGACAAAAACCTGAACCCCAGTTCGCAGACTTTCGCACAAGGGAGTTATGGATCCTTGATCGTAATGTTGTGGTTAGACTTATGCCTTAATTACTACCTTGTATTGCGGATGCTTGCAAGGTGTGTAATCATAAGAGTACACTTATCTTAGTCTAGAAGGTGTACTAGCATTGATCCACCCACCGACACTTATCAACACGATACATATTACTTGGTGGAGTATGGTGAAAGTGTTGGGAAACGTAGTAGAAAACAAAAAATTTTGGCCTACGAATCAAGAACCCAAGATCATCCAAGATAGATTGCATACAAGGTTTAGGTCTTTGCTCACCAACGGTTGCAGCGGAAGAAGAGTTGGTGAAGCGGGTGGACGTAGTGGAAGTAGATCTCGCAAGTTCTCCCACGAACAGTCCCTCGATCAATCCCACGAACAAGTCCCGCGATCTAGTCCCACGGACAAGTCCCATGAACAAGCTCCTCGAAGAAGGGTCGAAGGTACGACCCCTCCATTAGTATCCACACATCCCGTAGCAGTAATCCAGCAGCGCTCCGCCATCCAGAGATGAACGCCACCGAGAAAACTAGAGGGAGAAAACCCTAACGGATTCCGATCTAGAACAGCGTCTAAACCGGGGTCTAATTGTGGAGCAACGGGGTTTAGAGGAGGGAGGGTGGCGCATAGACCTTGGGGATTGATTGTGTGTGTCTTCCCCCACCCTTGGCTCACCTTATATAGGTGGCCAAGGGGCCTAGGGCGCAGCTCAAGGAGGTTTGGGAGTCCAACTTGGACTCCCAAGCCTTCCAAACCTTCCCACACCTTCCCACCGGAAACCTGCCATAATGGGTTTTGGTATTCCCACCTGGAGGGGGATTCCTTCCCCTTGGTGCGCCCCCCACCCCTTGGCCGGCCAGGGCAGCCTAGGTGGCTTGCCCCCCAAGGCTAGGGGCGCAGGGGAGTGGGTGGTAATGCCCGGAACCTTCCGGAACCTTCCATGACCTTCTAGAGGCTTCCAGGACCTTCCGGGACATACCGGGACCGTTTCGGGACATTCCGGACACTTTTGGAGCACTTCCAATACCTTCCGGGACCTCTAACGAATGTTCCGGAGCCATCTAAATAGGTTTCGGAACAATCCGGGTTTAGGTTAATATGTCCGGTGAACACAACATATTGTTTAAGATGTCCACCGATCACCGAAACTATTCCGGTTGATCGTAAACTTTCCCATTACCATTTTCATATGTTCCGGAACCACCTGGGACTACTCCAGAGTGATCCGGACATATCCTTAAATACCCAAAACTACTTTTGGTGCCCTTATGAACTATTTCATAAATCCCCGGAACTACTTCCGGTACCCGTATGAACTATTCTGCTTTGCTTCCACTAAACCTTCTACCATTCTAGTATTCTAACAGACTACTGCTCGTTAAGTGTGTGACCCAATAGGTTCGGTATAATGCGGACATGACTCAGAACATCTTCCGGACATAGGTCAACAACCTTTTGTCAATAGCCAATAATCAACAGCGGAGCCATGGACACCCATGTTGACTCCCGCACATACACGAAGAAACTTCGAGTGAACCATTATGTTTATTCATGTACCATTCCCTTTGCTTCGTGATATATGACAAAGTTAGAGGAGAGATGTTTTGGCACCCATGTGTAACAACTTCTTGAACACAAGCCACTCGTTATCCTCTTTGCTCGTTTGTCCCTTTTCTCGTTATCGTATTCCGGTATCCCTGTGACTGAATCACAATGCGTCTGGCCAGACTATAATGGATACCTTCATACCGAGTGGGCCCGAAGTGAATATCTTCTTCATCGTGAAGGAGCAAATCCCATTCTTGAACTATCACAGTCACTAGCCACACCATCTGACATACCCAGAACTTATTTTACTACTTCCCATTTACGGGAGGATTCATCTAAGAACCAAAGCATGTCTTCCTGTGTGAAGCAACTCGATACTCTCATGGTCTAAGGAATTACGTATATGATAACATTTCATGATATGACTTATAACGTTGTTACGATGTGATCTCTAAGTATATCATTCAATACTGGGGTCGGTTCAACATCATTGTTCTGCTAACAATATGTTCCCATTGCTACTGACATCCTTTTACAAGAACAATGTCCATGATTAAGAAAACGTAATCATCAGTTAGCACATGAGCTGGTCTTAGAGGCTAAACCAGGAACTCTTGGTGTTTACATTTCCACACATGCAAGTGAGTTTTCTTCTGAATCTCATAGTCAGGGTCATTGCAATTATAGCACAGAAATATAAACATTAATTACGAACGTGGAAATATATATAATAACATTTTATTATTGCCTCTAGGGCATATTTCCAACAGAAAGTGACTTGACTATCTCTCCCGTGTTTTCTCGAGAACGCTTTAGCTTTTATAAGTTCAGTTCCTAGGCTTATCCTTGTAAAAGGATTGGGCTACTTGCTACTCCTCAATTACCCTGTTTACTTTGCCTGCCTTTTACTTTTCTGTTGCTTAATCCAAAAAACCCTAAATATTTATCTTTCAGTGTGTGCAGCCTTTTTCCTTATCCAGTTTCACTTATCAGTACCTTCTGCTCCTCGTTGGGATCGACATCCTTATTTATTGAAAAGAGACAATTGATCCCCTAGACTTGTGGGTTATCAAGAATCGTTTATTGGCGCGGTTAACGGGCGAGGCAATCCCACTAAACCTATTAACTTCACCGCCATCAACGAGCTTTTCTCGCGCCGTTGTCGGGGAGTGTAGCGCTATTGGTAAGTGAAGCCGGTAAGGGAACTTTTATTTTTTGTTGTTACTTTCAGTCCTTATGGACTCTTCTGTTGTTAGTTCGTTGCTGGTAAGGAGCCGCCCCACGACTGTGGTGGTCACTCCTACCCCTACTGAAATTGTGCCCTATAAAATACCATCTGGTATTGTTGATTATGTCTTGGCTAATCGTTATACAGGAGAAGGACATCCGGGAGAACACCTGCTATATTTATCACAATTATGTTCTTTATTTAAGCTTGCATGTGTGACGATGGAGTTCTTCATGAAGAAAATATTCTCCATATCACTCAAAGATAAAGCTTCAGATTGGTATAAGCTACTTGATAACTCTGGTCTGCTTGAATGGCCAGAGCTTATGTCTCTCTTTTATGCAAAGTTTTATCCTCTTCGTGAAATCCACCAAGACAGGAACTACATCTACAACTTTCGGTCTCGCGACGGAGAGAGCATCGCTCAAGCTTGGGGGAGACTGAAGTCCCTGATGCTCAAATGCCCAAATCATGAGCTCCCCAAGGAAATTATACTTACAAATTTTTTTGCCAGGCTTTCTCGTCAGGACAAGGAGATGTTGGATGCCTCCTCTAGTGGGGTATTCCAGACCAGATGTATGGAAGAAAAATGGGATCTTATAGAAAGGATCCAGAAGAACACTAAAGACTGGGAAATTGATAAAGGTATTGAACCCGCTATAAACTATGAGCATGACTACATTGAGAGTTATGTGAAGACTGATTACTTTAGTACCTTTTGCTCTAAAATTGGTCTTGATTCCAAGCTAATGGTTGACTTTTGCAAGGACTTTGCTTCTCATATTGATTCTTCTAGGAAGAAGGAGAGTCAACATCATAAACCTTTCAAGGAGTCACCAATTGAGATTAATGTTACTGATCCTGTTTTACCTGCAGTTGTGTATGAACAGCCTCCTTATCCCTCCAGGATAAAGGAGCACTCTTTTGTTAGAGGTATTCTAAACAAGAATAGAAGGACCACTGACGAACCTGAGGACATGATCAAGGTCTAGCCTCAATTTTCAATGGTCAAGGATCTGGTAACCAGTGATATCGAAGAATCTACTATTAGTTTTTGTGCTGTTGCCACTAACATTGTCACAGCCAGGAACAAAGGCCCAATTTCAGGTACACTAGTTGTATCTATCAAAATAGGAGATCATAATTACTATGGGTTATGTGATTTGGGATCTAGCGTCAGCGCTATTCCCTTCACACTTTATCAAGAGATCATGCACGAGATTCAGCCGTGTGAGAAGCATACATTCGCATCATGATAGTAACATTTTCTTTATGTGAGTACCTTTGTAAAGTGTGAAAGATCTCCTATATTATTTTAAAATATAGAGTATTGCCCCTAAAGTGAGGAAAAGATCCCAAAGAGGACAAAATCAAAAGATCCCAAAGAGGACAAATGAGAGTTAAATAGAAAGAGCCATTGAGGCCACCAATAAATAAAAAAAATAAAAAAAGAGAAAAGAAAAATAAAAAGAGAGAAGGGGCATACTACTATTCCTTTTGAGAGATCCACACTAGTACTTCATCTTCTATTCCTTGTACTCCATAGAGATCATCATCATGCATATAGCTAGGTGGGGACCCTTCACACTATAGAACTTGGCTTGTATATTCCAATGATGAGCCTCCTCAAAAGAGCTCTAGGTCTTCTTGAGCAAGCAAGTTAGATGCACCCCCACTAGTTCCCTTGGAGAGATTTTAGCTCACATGTTCATCCGTTGCATGGCAATCCCTGCTCCTCACATCATATCTATCATATGGCCTTCTCTCGCCTATGATTGTCCTCGTTGATGTCAGCCTTTCACACCTTTTTTGTCTTCCTCCTCCACCTTCTTTATGTTTCGCCTTTTAGGTGTCAACTTTCTTGCTCACGCTCATCCATTGCATGAGTGCTCAAAATATCGAAAGGGAGTGGATCAGTTTGACTTGTACCTGGCTAGTGGTATGGGGATGAGTCAAGATAAGAATCCAAAGGAGACTAAGTGTGAAACTTTAGTAGATAGTTGTTCTCAACAAACCTTACTTTTTCTCTCGTATTTCACTATCCCTTGCTTGCACGCAAACACCATTTGGAGACATTCGAGTCACGGAAAGCAAGAGCTTTTGTACCTTTTGTTCTTTTGTTACTTATGTCAATGCTAATATAGACTCTTGCTTGTTAAGACTTGAATTGAATTGCATGCTTTGATTGCTTTACTAAAAAGTCCTTTTATGGTTGTGTGGCATGTCACCACAGAAATTATGCTTGTTATCATTTGCCTACTAGAGGACGAGCATGAATGAAGCTTGGGGATGTTGATACGTCCCAAACGTATCTATAATTTCTGCTTGCTCCATGCATGTTTTGTGTGACTTTGCCATGTTTTGCTTGAACTTTCATACACTTTTGAGTATATTTGGACTAATCTATTAACCCAGTGCACCCAGCTGTCAGTTGCTGTTTTCTGTTGTTTTTGTATTTCAGGTTTTCCGGCCATTAAAAGTGCTCCAAAAAATCCAGGAAAATCAGATAAAAAATCAGCGTCGCGGAAGCTTCCGAAAACACCAAAGAAGCGGAGGGGGGCCACCACAGGGACTCCAGAAGGGTCCCTGGCGCGGCCCCACCCTAGGCCGCGCCGGGGGGCCTCCTGGCTGCCCTGTGGGTCCCCTCGACACCCCCCTTCGCCTATATTTACCCCTCGGGATGGAAACCCCTAATACGGACTCCTCTTTCGCGATCTCGCCTCAGTTCCGCCGCCGCCGTTTCAAGATCAGGGCTTCCTGGAGAAGCTGCTCCAGCACCCTGCCGGAAGAAGCTACCCCCTCCGGGAGACCATCCATAGCCATGGACGCCTCCCGTATGTACCGTGAGTAGTTTCCCTTGGACCTTGGGTCCGTGACCAGTAGCTATGTGATCTATCTCTCCCTTCTTTGTGCCTCCACTTTCGAGTCCTCGTGAGCTGCTTCACATGATCGAGGCATCTATGTAATTTCTGTTGTTGCTATGCTGAGTTTATTGGGATCTGATGGATTATGAGACTATGTTCAGATTGTGATGAGTAATATATTTGGTTCTTCTCTTTTATATTTTGTTCTTTAGTAAATTCTTGCATGTTCTCCATTGCGGTATTTTCTTTGGCCAAGTTTCTTTGCAACTCCAAGAGGGAGCGTTATGCTTGATTGTGGGTTCAGCCCCCTGGTGTCTAGCTTGAGTGACAGAAACATGAGACTAGGGGATGTGCTGTTGCCACTAGGGATAAAACAACGGTGCTTGTACTTGCGGGTGCAAGGATTGTTTACTTTACGCAAAGTTCTTTTAATGCAGTTGTCTATTGCTTTGAGTTTACACTTTGGGTGGGATTAGCAACTTAATACCAGCGAGATGTTCTGGATAGATATCTCAAGGTGGATGATTCGTAGAAGATGCAGATGGATTTCGGTCTACTTAACTTGGCATACTTCCCATTGCTTTTGAACCCTTCCTTTCTTTGCAGCATAGTTAGCATTGCGGTGCCTTCATAATCTTGTCAATTGCCCAACTGTGATTTGTTTACCTCGCTGGCACTTTTATCGTCTTTTGGGAGAGAGACATCACTAGTGAAAATCACGGGACCCCGGTCCATCTTCATATCATTGTTTACACCCTCAATTTACTTTCAGTAGCCACTATCATTATCTCTTGCGTTGATCCTTTGTAAACGGCAAGGCCGGAGGAATTGACAACTCCTCTGTACTCGTTGGGAGCAAAGTTATTTGTATCTGTGTGCAGGTCCAGGTGAAGTAGCAACCTCGGCGCCACTGTTCACTTTACCACCTTCTTGTATCCTTCGGAGTCCTACGGGAGACAAACCTTGGTATCTTTGCCAAGGGAAAACTTGCCTCTACTCTACTATATCCAACCATGCACTTGGGGTAATGAACGAGGGTTGAAGAGTATTACACTCTCTTGCCACCAGTCATCCACATGAGGGATAACCTACATAATTCTCATCCTCTCTTGACCACAAAGGAATAACCTCCGAGTGCGTCTCCATTGCATGTTTATGGGAAATATCATGTGATTAGACTATGTTAATGTTGTTGGGAGTTGCCACTAGTGAAAGTATGAAGCCTAGGCCTTGTTTCCATCATTGTTACACCGTTTGCACTCACTTTTGTTACTTTTTTCTTTGCTGCACTTTTTATTACAGATTTATATTACTTCGTTTTATCACACCTATCACCCATATTTTACCATCTCTTCGCCGAAATAGTGCACCTATACAACTCCTAGTTGTATTAGGTGTGTTGGGGACACAAGAGACTTCTTGTATCTTAATTGCAGGGTTTCTTGAGAGAGACCATCTTCAACCTCTACTTCCCTGAGTTCGATAAACATTAGGTCATCCACTTGAGGGAAATTGCTGCTGTCCTACAAACCTTTGTGCTTGGAGGCCCAACATAGTCTACAAGAATAGAAGCGTGCGTAGACATCAAGCTATTTCTGGCGCCGTTGCCGGGGAGGTAAGCGTTGAAGGTATATCTGTAGATCTTGCAATTAAATCTTTTCATTTCTTGTTTTTACTTTTCATTAGTTATGCTTATGGAAAACTACACTCTTAGTTCGTTGTTTGGGGGAAATAATTATTAATGATTTTTATGATGGGACATTCAATCCTAGTATTCATTTGTTGAAACTTACAGAACGTTGTGAGTTATTTAAGATTTCAGGTTTGACAAGAGGTGAAGTCATGAAGAAATTGTTTGCCTTGTCACTGAAAGGAAAATCATTGGAACGGTATAGGCTACTAGATGATTCTCACCTACGGGATTGGGAAGAGATCCAGTCTTTCTTTTACTCCAAGTTTTATCCTCTTCATGAAGTTCATGAGAATAGGAATTATGTTTATAATTTCTATCCTCATGACGGAGAGAGCATATCTCAAGCTTGGGGGAGACTGAAAAATTTAATGCTAAAATGTCCTGACCATGGGCTCCCCAAAGATATAATTATTACTAATTTCTATGCGAGGCTCTCTCGACAGGATAAAGACTTGCTCAATGCTTCCTCTATGGGTTCTTTCACAAACGAAAAGACTGATGCTAAACGGGAACTCCTTGAACGAATACAACGCAATACTGAAGATTGGGAGATCGACAAAGGTAAAGAGTCAGGTATAAATTATGAGTATGATTGCATTAAGTCCTTTGTTGAAACTGCAAGTTTTAATAAGTTTAGTGCTAAGTTTGGGCTTGATTATCAACTCCTTGTTGATTTCCTCAAATATTTTGCTTCACATATTAATATGCCTAAGGAGAATTGGATCAAGCATCATGAACCTTTTAAAGAGATTTGCAAAGAAAATGAGATTGTTCATGATGATTGCAACATGCATGATCCAATTCCTGAAAATGAAGTTTTATATAAGCATGTTAATTTTTGTGGAGTGGATAGACCTTGTGAAAGGCCTATGATTGAAGAAGAAAAGTATTGTAAGCAACATAAGCATGAAAGAACAAGGGTCAAAGATTTAAATGAAATTGCTAGAGAATTGTGTGACCTTTATCCTTTTACTTGTGAACTTTGCTGCATAGAGGGTCACTTTAATTTTCAATGCATGAACTTTCAAAGCATAACTGTTAATCAGTTGTGTGATAACATGATCACTTCTGATCTTTATGATGAACTTATGTTATTTTTGATGTGTGAAGAGTTATCAGAAAAGACTTCTTGGCTAGATGTTAATGCCTTAGGAATTAGCAACACTTTGCAAAATTTCCATCTCTATTGTGTTGTTAATTGCCATGAAAATGATTACATAAGTAAGATTAGAAAGGAGGGAACTTTACCAAAGTATAAAAATGTCTCTTATATCTCTACTAATAAAAAGGAGAGTTTCTCCCAAGTTTTCCCTATTGTTTCTAATGATAAACCAGGATATGTGGAGAAGCTTCATCTCCAACCACTCCCTCCTAAGGTAAATAAGAAGAAAAAGAAGAGGAGGAGGAAGAGGAGCAAGAAGGAAGAAGAATGGGTATCAACCT
This sequence comes from Bromus sterilis, assembly GCA_950022295.1. NCBI lineage: Eukaryota > Viridiplantae > Streptophyta > Magnoliopsida > Poales > Poaceae > Bromus > Bromus sterilis. The sequence goes on from OX465600.1 coordinate 33,536,873, forward strand.
GGCCTGAGCATATTCCTCGCATCAATTTTTATCCTAACGGACAGAAATTTTTGGAGGACGGTGAGCTTGATTGCATTCATTATTATCCTGATGTTAAGTCCGTAGGCACTATTGAAGATGATTTTGATTATGATATGCATATTACTTTTTTTGATCGGGAAAATGATGATAATGCTACTTATGATCTTGAAAATCCTTTTGGTACCAACTCTGAGAGTGATGATATGGAAAGCTCTAAGCTTGGGGATGCTAGGATTGCAAGTCCTTTACCCATTAGTGATGTGGTGATGTCTACGCACGCTTCTATTCTTGTAGACTATGTTGGGCCTCCAAGCGCAGAGGTTTGTAGGACAGCAGCAATTTCCCTCAAATGGATGACCTAAGGTTTATCGAACTCAGGGAAGTAGAGGTTGAAGATGGTCTCTCTCAAGCAACCCTGCAATTAAGATACAAGAAGTCTCTTGTGTCCCCAACACACCTATGTGACGCCCCCAAAATCAGACCGTGTACAGTAATCATACACGCAAGGTACACGATCGAGATCAGGGACTCACGGTGAGATATCACAACACAACTCTGCAAAAAAATAATACAAGTTGTTTAATACAAGCCAGGGGCCACGAGGGATCGAATACAACAGCTCGAGAGCACAAAGTTGGAGGAAGCAAAAGTATCTGAGTATGGACACAAGAATACAAGGTTGCCTTAAGAAGGCTAGCACAAATAACAACGGATCCAAAAGGCGAGGCCTCCTTCCTGGGAACCTCCAAACTACTCCTGGTCAACAGGGAACTCGACATCGTAGAAGGCATCGGGCTTCATGTTGCGGTGGTCGGCATCGGGGATCTCCTGCTCCTGGACTCCAAGGCTCCAACATCGACTGCAGATGCCGATCAGGCAAAACATAAAGGGGGAAAAATAAAGCAAAGGTGAGTATCTAACATACCCGCGAGTCTTACGTCCGCTACTAAGCATGATGCATTGTATCAAATGGAAAGGGGAGGCTGTATATAGTGGACTGCAAGATAGAAATCAGAATAAGCGTAAGAAGCTAGGCCTAACAAAGACTAGCATCTTCTGGCGAGTCTTGCAGCATGAGAAGAGAAACAGCCAACAGTTCAATAGCAGAAATGTAATAACAATGCAGCAGAAGTTGCTGCAGCATTGTATAGTAGTAAGTTGTAATAATTGATAATAATAATGCCTCCGAGTTCCCTTCCTCGACTCCCTGCAAGGAAGAAGACCCGGAACCATACAGTTTAATAGTAGTAGTTTCTAGTGGTAAGATCCAGCTTCAGCATAAAGCGTCCTGTTACCGTGGACACGGCTATTCTAATAGATTAATCTTCCTTGCAGGGGTGCACTGGTGTGACTCTACAACGCTCGGATCTCCAGGGTGGCGGGAACCTTGTTAGGGAACGCTCTACCAAAGCTATCCGACAAAAAGTAGCCCATCCTTCGGCAATCAACAGAGAGGTCATCCGCCGGACTATATCCTATGTACGCCGGGCTTTGGACCCTAACCCGAACGTACTCCTACACAGTGCGTGACTGACCGTTGAAGCAAAATCAAAGCAAATACAAATACACCGCTCGAGCAAGAGAAGACAACACCACTTCCCGGCAATCAGCCCGCGATACTGCTGACGTCTGAAGACCCTCGAACGAGACTACGATGCAGGGGAGCCCACACTCCTCGTCCCACATGTAGGTAGTGCGTACAAGCCAAAAGGCTACTCAAGACATCCGCCGAACCATTTAGCATTTTAATTAACCTGCGTGGCAACCGTTATCGTTGCCTCGACTTAACTGACCCGCGGTTAACGACAGCAGTCAGGACCACCAGTACATCGGTGCCTGCCCTGTCGTCCCACCAAGTCTCTGCGGTTACCGACAAGGTGAACCGTCTCCTTACCTTATCTCGCATGTGCTCTTGGTAGAGCTCGACTTTCGTGGTTTGGTAACTCTCGCGAGTTACGAGCAGGAGACAAGCACGCCAGTAATGTCGGTCGTACCCTCCCTGTCGTTCCCGACGCAATACCTCTCGCGGGCACCATTGGGTCACCGGACTTTCTTACCTTTAAGGACAACCATTGCTCAGGTACCTAGAGCGGCTATACAGAGTCAGCAACGAGTGGAGTACGAGGATTACTCCTCGATAGCTCCACTTGATGGTGGCTCGGCAGAGCCGAGCTACGGGCCTTAGACGGTGTCTGCATGTACCGTACCTGTGCAGTTATAAATATCGAATCCGTGTTCACTCCCTTGAGTGGTCACGGACCGCTATCTAATCCTAGCTAACAATGCGCAGGGTTCACTGTTGAATAATGCATAATTATAATAGGCAACATAGGATAAAGGAAAGGTACATCAAGGGGCGACAAAATCAGGCTATGCAATTGAATAGGATTGTAATCGTAGCAGCAGCAGTAACAATGCCTAGTGCAAGAAAGTACGGAAAGGTAGGCGATATCTGGGGAAGAGAATGGCTCTGCTTGCCTGGAAGTTCGCGGGTAGGGGTACGGTCGTCGACGAAGTAGTCGTGCCCAGCAGCGGTGTAGTCGGCGGTAGCAGCGGGGTCTACCGGAGAATAAAGGGGGGGAAGAAACAGTAAATACAAAGAAATCATAGCAAACATATGAATAACATGACGTATGCAATGTTAACGGTATTCTAACGTAGTGCAATGCACGTTGCTCGGAGCGGGAATTCATCCGGGGATGAAATACCAGCTCCGGGTGATTATCGACAGAGTGACCGGAGGGGGAAGGGTTCATGCCAGAGGTGTCGTGGACATCCGACAAACATGTGGAGGGTGTATACGTGTTAGTTGAGCTATTCTGAACAACTTTCGTGTTCAGAATAAATTCATCCGGATACTTTAACAGTACCGGACAAATCATCGGACAGATGGTCCGGAGGGGGACGGTTCGATGTTCGGTATGTTAGAGGGGTGTGGTTATTATACGGATAGCGTATCCGTATTCGTTATATTTTTCTAATCAATTTTCATGTATAAATTTTTTGATCTGACTTACGGTTTAAAAGATATTGAATTTTAAAGTTTAAATCATTTTAAATCAATTTCTGGATTTTCTTTTATTAATAAAACCTAACATTATCCAGAACAGTGTAGTTTGACTGGTCAAACCTGACCAGTGGGTCCCACTGGTCAGCCTCACATTTTAATAAATCATTTTATCAAATTTAATTAACCCCTGGACCCACATGTCATACACTAAACAATTACAAATCATTTTTATTAATAAAAAAAGACAGTGGGGCCTAAGTGTCAGTCACACAGTGCTAATTAATATTTTTAATTAAGTTTAAAGGATTGGGGCCCATCTGTCATATGTCCAGGGGGTTTTATTAACCAGTTTATTTAAAAGAGGGTTAAGAGGGGGGTGGCCCACTTGATAGTGGCTCATTAGCCACTGATGGAGAACCTGGCAGGAGGGGCCCTCCGATCAGCCTCACCGGAGCACGCCGGCGACGGCAGAGCCGCCGGAGTTTGCCCGTGCGCACGCTATAGACCTCCATTCATGGCGCCGTTTGGTTCTACGGCTTCCCGAGCTCGAGCCGCATCGAAAGGTGGTCGTGGCGTTGCCGGGGACGGGCTGGGACGAGTGCTATGTCGACAGGGGCGGCGACCAGAATGTGACAGCCGGCGAGGACGACAACTCGGGGTGTTAGTTTGAGCGTGCGATAGCGGGTTGGGCTACGGGGCGTATGCAGAGCACGGTGGCACGCTTGGCGGAGAAAAGCACGAGCTGTGCCCACGGCTACGTTGGCGCATGGCGGCGAAGAGCTCGGCCCCAATGGTGAAACGGCCTACGGCGAGAGGGAGGCTATGAGGGAAGATGTCGAAGGTGCAGGCACTTACAGGGAACCTGTAGGTGTGCTCAGACTGCCCGGGGAGGCCTCGACGGAGTGGGAATTGAAGGAGTTCGCCGGCGACCCCGAGGAGGAAGACGAAGACGCAGGCGACGCTGTCGGGCTCCTCGTCTCGATTCCTTCCCCATGTAGACGTGGACGACGACGCTGGTGCTCCTGGACAGCACGACGCGGGCTGGGGTGGCCGGTGGGCGCGTGCGTTCACGCCGCGGCGACGGAGGCGCGGCGGCGGACTCTGCTCGGACGCGAGAAGAATAGGGGACGGTAGGGGAACGGCGGGAAGTGGTGGGGGATAGGGTTCGTGCTAGGGTTCCACGGGGGCGAGGGGTCTTATCCACGCTCGCCGGCCGCCGGATGGCTTCCACGGCGACGGGGCGAGCGGTGTCCACGGCCGATGGCCGCCACGCCATGGGCGTGAACAGGGGAAGCAGGGGAGGGGCACTTGGGCTGATCTCGGGGTAGGTTAGGTGGGCTTGGCGGCCGAGGGGGAAAGAGAGGAATGGGCTTCTCCTAGGGGGTGGGGTTGGGTAGGTTTTTATTTTTCATTTGCTTTTCTCTTTTTTTCTGCTATTTCTTTTTGTATATATTTTATACACCTAGGCATTTTATTAAAATGTGGCAAGTGTCCCATAATTGAGTATCCACCAAAGGCCAGTGCCACAATAGTTTTGGGAAATTTTAAAAGTCATTTAGTATTTGCATTAGATATTAAATGATTAATTTGGGGTTTTAGCTACTGTTTAGATTTATTTTAATTAATCTAGAGATTAATAAAATCCCCAAAATGGTGTGACATGCTCCACTGAATATTTGTGATTTAATAAAAGTGGAAGCACAATTTTTGGACAAGGTTTATTGTCACCTATTTTTAATATTCTTCAAAGGCAAATCAAGCTACTGTTTTAATGGATAGAATTAATCTATAGCTCACAAGAAATACCCAAGTTGGTGTAACATGGTTCACTGAATATTAGTGAATTTATATAAATGGTTTCATATTTTTTGGGAAAAGTTTATTTGCCACTTTATTTCTATGATCCAGATCAAGAAGGGGGGTTGGACTTTGATTTGGATGATGATGATCAAGGCACACCTGGCACATGGTTTATTGATATCAACCATTATGATACAGAACATGATCAACTGTAAAGTTTGATCAGGGCATGATGGGTACATTGGATTCAATACCCCCATCATGATCTGAAGATTAACAAAAACCAAATTTTTGATTAAGGCCAGTTTGAGCAACAAAGATTATCAACAGTGATTAGCAACAGTAATCCTGATTACTATAGGTGATTACTGTAGCATGACACCCGGGGTGTTACAAATCTCCACCACTACAAAGAATTCTCGTCCCGAGAATTAAAAGTAGGACAAGGGGTAAGGTTTCGGTTTTGTATTCTAACGAGTCTTCTGGTGGTTGTTGTCCTTCTCAAGGTAGTTGATCCTTCACTTTGATGTCTTCACTTCTCTGCATCGGTGCATCTCGACAAGTTGTCATCCTTCCATCGGGGTCTCCATCGTACATATGAATATGTTGGGGGTAAACTCAAGGGGTCGGATCGGAACAAGCTTAATCAGACTGAGATGGTCGAAGGGAATGGGGTACAAAGTATCTCACGAGTTAAACTCAGGGATATACATCGAGAGAAACAAAAGAAGGCATGAGAAGTTTTCCAGCGGATATGCAAGCATTCGACGATGATAACGGAGGATGAAAAGGGGTCCAGGGCATCTGGCATAAGCACTGAGTCTGATGTTGAACTGAATATCACAAGGTAGAGAACTCGTGAATTGCATACGAGGTCAAGCAACAGGAATAATCTCAAGAGCATAAAGGTACAAGAGAGTCAGGTTTCGATCCTGTGGAACTGTGGGTTATGGTGGTGACAAACAAAGCAATCAAGCTGCAAGGTAAGTCAAAGAACATCTTGTTAGCTATGTCGGCAACAACATCAGTGCTAAGGGCGAGGGACGCAGAGAACCATTTTCCTGCTCGTTAAGACGAGGCGGACCAATTGCCAAGGTTCTCGTCCATCGGTGGTCACCGAAAAGTCATCAACAATAGTAATAGGTTGTACGGACAAAGTAGTACACCGGAGTGTTTACATCAGCAGGGAATTATCACTGCTTGGATAATTTATATTCAAGGAAATGTTAAACAGACTAATGGAAAGGAAAAATGTGATGGTACACAAGTATCAGGTGTATATCTTTCCCAAGGGAAAACAGAGCAAGATATACATGACAAAGTTTGTATTGGCAATGAGTCAAAGGTCGTTTTCGATGATAAAACAAATCATCGAGGGGGCAAGGATGGTATTTCCCAGGATGTATCCAAGTAACACTTGGGAGAAGTCAAAATGTCGATGATGACCACGACACATCATGTCAAAAGGTTTCAAGAAAATATAATTGAACAAAGACGACATCAAGCAAACGGAATGGTGAAGCAAAAGTAATCAGTGTTCCCGGTTGACGACAACCAGAACCATGAAATGGCTATGACAGGGATAGGCAATGTTTCATCACAATTCATAAGATGTAGTGCAAATGCATGATATCCTCGAGACGCCAGGGGGCTAATACTCGAAGGTACAATGTAATAGTAGTTGAATAGGATCATTGATTTGTATAAGACAAGTGTTCAACCTTGTGTGTGAAATAGAATCAAAGGATAATATCATGGTTAGAACCATGATCGCAAGAGTCTTGATCATAGGTGCAGGATGAATTTATACCAAGGGGTTATTATCTTTACGAGAAGCTTTCACGATAAGTTCTACATCGTATCCATGGGTATGAACACAAAGGTTCAGGGTCGACTCCCACTTCTTCAATGCATAACATTTCAATCACTTCTCGCTCACATGAAGGTTGTAGGATTGCAAGAACATCGGACGGATGGCCAGTAGAGTATAACCCGCATAAAATTTGGGTTCATCAGATTAGGGGAAGCATAGGGTTAACCCATCGGGGCATTTTGAAACCCATACAACAAATATCATAAGCAAGGGATACAAGTTCGAAAGCAGAAGGCTGACGACATGGAGCAGATGATACCATTTGCCAAGGGCATTTTTCATCAGGGGAAAATTCGTCAATGACTTAGGACACAAGGGGGCGGCAGGTAGTAATCCACCAATAAGGTCAGGCGGCGTACCGAGAGTCTGGGGCGAGTATCAGTACTCAACCATAAGAAGAAAGAATGCCAAAGCCTTGGAAATAGAAGCATCGGAATAATTTGATGCTTAAGTACAAAGGAATTATGACTTCCATATCAGGTATCATATTCAGATACATCGATCAAACAGGAATAAGTTGAATAGAATCTTGAGGATTAATCAATTAAGGTTTGATTTACCAAGAACCAGCTCATTTCCGGAATGACGTCTGAGCCAGAAGAATGGATTCATAGGGATCAACGGATGATTGCGTGCACTAGCACACACGATGATTCGACAGATCGGAATGGCAATGCCAAGGGAGGTCATCAAAGACTACAAGAAAAACGGGATTAATCATAGAGCAAGCAGGTAAGAAGAATCTCCAAAGCAGTAGGATGCCGAGGATTGTCGCGAGATCGAATAGTATTTCAAAGTATTATGGGAATCACATCAACCACTTAGGATGAACGGATCCTCGTTAAATGTAAGGAATTTTCCGTAGGGTGAAAGAAGCTGCAAGGCAGTAGGCTTAAAGAATTCCCGAAACAACGGAAAGTATTACGATGCATCTTGTGAACACAAGAGCAAATGGGATTGAATGGATGAACGAAAGGTGTATGTGGTTACACATACGGACTTATCGGTGAAAGCGAATTGTAAAGGTGATCGGCACCTATGGTTTCATGAGTTTTATCGGAGAGTAATCTTCGGCACCTTCTCGTAAAGCAAGCGATCATCTGTAATGAGGGGCTCTCCGGGAGGAAGTAGTCACGAGAACCTAAAGTCAGAGTTAGCAAAATCTTTAACCCGAAAGGAAGAGAGAGCAGAGTCCCAGAGTAAAGGTGAGGAGAAAAAGATCCTAATACCACCCAGTTTTGCGATGTGGGCCGATAAGCCACACGACACTGTTAGCAAAGTAGTTTTGCAAAGGCTAGACTCGACTTTGAGCAAGGATTTGGAAGTGGGTGTCCTACAGGCAGTCGGCTCTGAGACCAACTTGTGACGCCCCAAAAATCAGACCGTGTACAGTAATCATACACGCAAGGTACACGATCGAGATCAGGGACTCACGGTGAGATATCACAACACAACTCTACAAAAAAATAATACAAGCTGTTTAATACAAGCCAGGGGCCACGAGGGCTCGAATACAACAGCTCGAGAGCACAAAGTTAGCGGAACAAAAAGTATCTGAGTACAGACACAAGAATACAAGGTTGCCTTAAGAAGGCTAGCACAAATAACAACAGATCGAAAAGGCGAGGCCTCCATCCTGGGAACCTCCAAACTACTCCTGGTCAACGGGGAACTCGACATCGTAGAAGGCATCGGGCTTCATGTTGAGGTGGTCGGCATCGGGGATCTCCTGCTCCTGGACTCCAAGGCTCCAACGTCGACTGCAGCGGCCGATCAGGCAAAACATAAAGGGGGGAAAATAAAGCAAAGGTGAGTATCTAACATGTTGCTGTCACCTTGTTCTCGGAGATTATACTATATAAGATCAATTGAGTACATCAATCCAATACATAGAAGAAGGGGAAATATCGTGGGATCACCCTAGATTAACATAGCCTATGATCACAACGAAGATCACATCATGGGAGAGAGAGAAGAACACATAGCTACTGGTAGAAACTTCAGCCCCGAGGGAGAACTACTCCCGCTTCATGGAGGGAGGAAGAAACGTCGATGGAGATGAATCCGGGGGGCACTTCCCCGTCCCGGCAGGGTGCCGGCACAGGAATTCTGTCCCCCCGAAACTTGATGGCGATGGCGGCGGAGATCGGAATTGCTTCTGGAGAAAAGGGGTCTGGAATTAGGGTTTCCTCCGCGGGGGTAAAAATAGGGCCAAAGGGGGGCACCAGGGGGGCCACAGGGCAGCCAGGAGGGCAGGTGGTGCGGCCTAGGGTGGGGCCGCGCCAGGCACCCTCCTGGGCCCCTGGTGGTGGCCCTCCTGCCATGTCTTGGTTATTCCGGAGGCTTCCGGAGCGCTGATTTTTTATATAATTTTTCCAGGATTTATTGGGCACTTTAATTATTGGAAAAACCTGAAATAGAAAAACAGCAGAAAACAGGAACTGGCAACTGGGTGCACTAAGTTAATAGGTTAGTCCAAATATGATCAAAAGTGTATGAAAGTTCAAGCAAAACATGGCAAAGTCACACAAATCATGCATGGAGCAAGCAGAAATTATAGATACGTTTGGGACGTATCAACATCCCCAAGCTTAATTCCTGCTCGTCCTCAAGTAGGGAAATGATAACAAGCATAATTTCTGTGGCGACATGCCACACAACCATATAAGGACTTTTAAGTAAAGCAATCAAAGCATGCAATTCAATTCAAGTCTTAACAAGCAAGAGTCTATATTAGCATTGACACAAGCAACAAAAGAACAAAGGGTGCAAGAGCTCTCGCCGTCCGTGACTCGAATGTCTCCAAATGGTGTTTGCGTGCCAGAAATGGGATAGGGAATACGAGATGAAAAAGTATTTTTGTGTTGAGAACTTAATCTACTAAAGTTTCACACTTGGTCTTATTTGGAATCTTATCTTGACTCATCCCCAGACGACTAGCCAGGTACAAGTCAAAATGATCCACTCCCTTTCGATATTTTGAGCACTCAAGCAATGGATGAGCGTAAGAAAGTAAGTTGACACTTAGGATGGCAAAGAGAGAGAAATGATGGGGGAGGAAGACAAAAAAGGTGTGAAAGGCTCACATCAATGAGGAAAATCATAGCCGAGAGAAAGCCAAATGATAGATATGATGTGAGGAGTAGGGATTGCCATGCAACGGATGCACATGTGAGCTAAAAGCTCTCCAAGGGAACTAGTGAGGGTGCATCTAACTTGCTTGCTCAAGAAGACCTAGAGCTCGTTTGAGGAGGCTCATCATTGGAATATACAAGCCAAGTTCCATAGCTATATGCATGATGATGATCTCTATGGAGTACAAGGGATAGAGGATGAAGTACTAGTGTGGATCTCTCAAAAGGAATATTAGTGTGCCCCCTTCTCTCTTTTTATTTCTTTTTCTCTTTTTCTCTTTTTTCTATTTTTTTTTATTTTTTTGGTGGCCTCAATGGCTCTTTCTATTTAACTCTCATTTGTCCTCTTTGGGATCTTTTGATTTTGTCCTCTTTGGGATCTTTTCCTCACTTAAGGGCAACACTCTAATTTACAAGAGGGTATAGAAGATCTTTCACACTTTACAAGGTACTCAAAACATAAAGAAGATGTAGCTATCAAGATGTACGCAATGTATGTTGCTGCCAGTGTAGCAGGAACATGTATGACATGAAGATCAAGTCATGAAGAGGTGGATGTTGCATGGAAATATATCTCGGAAAGGCTATGGAAATGCCTTGATAGGTAGGTATGGTGGCTGTTTTGAGGAAAGATATAAGGAGGTATATGATGACAGAGCGTATCATGCCAAGGGTTTGGATGTACCGGCGAAGGTGGACGCCAACTCTCGGAGTGAGAAGAAAGCAATGCACGGCACATGAGAGGCTAGCAAATATGAGGAGGTGGAAGTGTCAACTTTCAATACTTACATTAGTCCGAAGAACTCATGCACTTATTATTGGTAACTCTCAATCTAGTAAGGAGGTTCACGAAGAGACAAGTACCCCGAGGAGGAGTGTATGGGGGTTTGGTTATCCTTGCGCATCCTCGACTCATGGTACGTGAGTGTACTCTAATATCCGACCCCTCAGAAGAGCAGTGATCCATCTAGTAGCTAGAGTTCTGAACTAGTTTTGTAGGTTTTGAAAATAAACACAGATTGCCCAAAATAAACCACCTATCACTAATAGGCTAGAGCTCTTGACACCAAAAGTTCATACATTACTCACATCAATACCTCAAAACTATTGCAAGTTACTACTAAAATTAAATAGCAACCTCAATTACCTACTTTCAAGACAAGACACAACTCAGTGCAACAACCAACTCTCTGAACAAGATAAACATGAAAACTAAAGAGAGTTCCAGCAACAAACTAAACAAAAGCCAAGGCTCTTGCTAAAGACAAACTAAAACTAAAACTAAACATGGCAGTAGCTATGAAAAGGTAAAGAACACACAATAGAGAAAGATCGGCATAAAAAATTCTATGATGTGTTCTAGATTTTGAAAGTGGAGTGTGTTTCTCTCCCACTCAAAGTAAGACGGGATCTAACTTGTTATGAATAGGAAGCAAAGTTAAAGAAAACTAAAAATAAAACCTAAGAGCGAGACGCTCCAAGCATAGCACATAACGCATGAAGTGATAAAAATATAGTGAGACGAAGGACGAACTAATGATTGTTGATGGAGAAGGGGATGCACGGGGGCATCCCCAAGCTTAGACGCTTGAGTCTCTTTTAATATTTGTTGGGGATGCATGGGGCATCCCCAAGCTTGAGCGCTTGACACTCCCGAATCTTATTTCATCATCTTCCATCGCACACTTGAAAACTCCCTTCATACATAACTCATCATAAGTTGATTAGAGAGGTTAGTACCCTTAATAAATATATTTCTCCCACTGTATATACAGATATTCTTGAAGAGCTACTGTTTTTCAAGATTTCCAAATAGTTTTTTCAAAGAAAAAGCAAGCTTAAGGTTTGCAAAAGTTAGGAGAGACAAAACGTGGCAGAATCTATGAAAAACAGAACAACAGGTAGTAAAGAATTTTTTAGGGGTACTTCTGCAAATCGAATCAGAAAAACTCAGAACAGACGCTTGAAAGTCAATTGTATGGAGCACGCTTTCAAAAAAATTCAGATCAAAAAGATGATCTGATGATTTTAGGCTAATTTTTCCGTCCAAGGACAGAATCTGTTTTCTGGACAGCATGTCACAACTTTTGAACTTTCTTGCAATCGGAGGCTAGACTTGGCACAAAGATTGACAATAAAGATACAATGATGTTGCTACAGTAGTAACAATCATCAAGACCACTAAAAACTGAAAGTAAAAACTCAAACTAAAGATAACAAGGGTTGTCTCCCTAGAGCTCTTTCTTTATAGCCATAAAGATAGGCTTAAGATTTTAATGATGCTCTCGTAGGAATAATAGTTGAAGCTCAAAAGAGAGCATAAAGAAGCAAATACCAAACACATTTAAGTCTAACATGCTTCCTATGCAAAGGGATCTTGTAGAGGAAAAACTCATTGAAGCATAAAGATATTAGCATAGGAAGGCAAAACAAATGCAACTTCAAAGCCTTCAACATAAAGAGAGGGAACTTGATATTATTGAAATATCTATAAGCATATGTTCCCATCTCATAATAATTTTCAGTGGGATCATCAATAAACTTAACAATATATGTATCACATAAAAAATTCTTATCATGATCCACAAGCATAGAAAATTTGTTACTCTCCACATAAGCATCGAAAGTATTCAAAGAAGACATACTAATAACATTGCTAGTAACATGAGTGTTGTGCAAATAATGAAGCTCCATAGGCTTTTTGATTTTCTCTTCAAACACTTCATGTCCCAACTCAAGGTAGAGCTCATAAAGCTCTCTCATAATTTTTGCTGTTGTTTTCCATAAGCCTGACTAGTGAAAATAAAAACAAGAAACAAAAAGATTTAATTTCAAGATCTAAAGATATACCTTCAAGCACTCACCTCCCCGGCAACGGCGCCAGAAATAGCTTGATGTCTACGCACGCTTCTATTCTTGTAGACTATGTTGGGCCTCCAAGCGCAGAGGTTTGTAGGACAACAGCAATTTCCCTCAAGTGGATGACCTAAGGTTTATCGAACTCAGGGAAGTAGAGGTTGAAGATGGTCTCTCTCAAGAAACCCTGCAATTAAGATACAAGAAGTCTCTTGTGTCCCCAACACACCTAATACAACTAGGAGTTGTATAGGTGCACTATTTCGGCGAAGAGATGGTAAAATATGGGTGATAGGTGTGATAAAACGAAGTAATATAAATCTGTAATAAAAAGTGCAGCAAAGAAGAAAGTAACAAAAGTGAGTGCAAACGGTGTAACAATGATGGAAACAAGGCCTAGGCTTCATACTTTCACTAGTGGAAACTCCCAACAACATTAACATAGTCTAATCACATGATATTTCCCATAAACATGCAATGGAGACGCACTCGGAGGTTATTCCTTTGTGGTCAAGAGAGGATGAGAATTATGTAGGGCTACAAAAGCACACCTCAAAGTTCGTAGTTCTCAATCTATGGATTTCCCAATGTCACCGCGGCCATCCAAAGAGAGTACCACAATCACCACAACATATATCAAGGATAGTCAAAGACAAGGACCAAGAGACTCTCAATCTTCAATCCACACACAAAAGAGGAAATCACTCATGATAATATTCTTCTAGCCCATGTCCAATAGACCGCTGTCACCTTGGTCTCGGAGATTATACTAGATAAGATCAATTGAGTACATCAATCCAATACATAGAAGAAGGGGAAATATCATGGGATCACCCTAGATTAACATAGCCTATGATCACAACGAAGATCACATCATGGGAGAGAGAGAAGAACACATAGCTACTGGTAGAAACCTCAGCCCCGAGGGAGAACTACTCCCGCTTCATGGAGGGAGGAAGCAACGTCGATGGAGATGAATCCGGGGGCACTTCCCCGTCCCGGCAGGGTGCCGGCACAGGAATTCTGTCCCCCCGAAACTTGATGGCGATGGCGGCGGAGATTGGAATTTCTTCTGGAGAAAAGGGGTCTGGAATCAGGGTTTCTTCCGCGGGGGTAAAAATAGGGCCAAAGGGGGGCCCCAGGGGGGGCCACAGGGCAGCCAGGAGGGCAGGTGGCGCGGCCTAGGGTGGGGCCGCGCCAGGCACCCTCCTGGGCTCCTGGTGGTGGCCCTCCTGCCATGTCTTGTTTATTCCAGAAGCTTCCGGAGCACTGATTTTTTATATAATTTTTCCGGGATTTATTGGGCACTTTAATTATTGGAAAAACCTGAAATAGAAAAACAGCAGAAAACAGGAACTGGCAACTGGGTGCACTGAGTTAATAGGTTAGTCCAAATGTGATCAAAAGTGTATGAAAGTTCAAGAAAAACATGGCAAAGTCACACAAATCATGCATGGAGCAAGCAGAAATTATAGATACGTTTGGGACGTATCATGTGGTAATTGATAATTCTTTTGCTAGTAAGAATAAAGACAACATGTTTACAAATATAGTTTCTAGAAATGATAATGCTCTTATCTACTATGATGATGTTATAACTCCTATCTTTAGTGATTATAAAGGTACCTATGACATAAGGAGAAATTATCCTTATGAAACTTGTCATAATCATGGAGGGAATTACTCCCTTGTTGAACACCATCTTCCTAATACACAATTAATCTATAGTGTTCAAGTTGTTTATGATAGTCCTACTCCCACTATTACCAATGAGAAAGATTATGCTTATGTGGAGAGTAAGAGTACCCTTTTGCATGTGGATCATGGTAACAATGCTTTATGTGATACTTATATTGTTGAGTTTATTCATGATCCCACTGAAAATTATTATGAGAGGGGAGCATATGCTTATAGATATTTCAATAATATCAAGTTCCCTCTCTTTATGTTGAAGGTTTTGAAGTTGCACTTATTTTGGCTTCCTATGCTAATATCTTTATGCTTCCATGAGTTATTTCTCTACAAGATCCCATTGCATAGGAAGCATGTTAGACTTAAATGTGTTTGTTATTTGCTTCTTGATGCTCTCTTTTGTTCTTCAACTCTTATTCCTTATTCCTATGAGAGCATCATCAAAATCTTAAGCCTATCTTTATGGCTATAAAGAAAGAGCTCTAGGCAGACAACCCTTGTTATCTTTAGTTTGAGTTTTTTTACTTTCAGTTTTTAGTGGTCTTGATGATTGTTACTACTATAGCAACATCATTGTATCTTTATTTTAAAGCTTTGTGCCAAGTCTAGCCTCTGATTGCAAGAAAATTCAAAAGTTGTGACATGCTGCCCAGAAAACAGATTCTGTCCTCGTGACGAGAAAAATCACAGAAAATCCCAGTTCATCTTTTTGAGCTGAAATCTTTACACAGCGTGCTCTATACAATTACGGAACTTTTGTATGTTCTGAGTTTTTTGATTTGAGTTGCACAAGTATCCCTAAAAAGATCTTTGCTACCTGCTGGTCTGTTTTTCACAGATTCTGTCATGTTTTTCCTTTTCTTCGTTTTGCAAACCTTAAGCTTGCTTTTTCTTTGCAAAAACATTTTGGCAATCTTGAGAAACAGTAGCTCTTCAATAATATCCTTATTTACAGTAGATAAAAATTTATTTTAGTAGGGCACTAACCTCTCTAATCAGTCTACGATGAGTTATGTATGAAGGGAGTTTTCAAGTGCGCGATGGAAGATGATGAAAGAAGATCTTAGAGTGTCAAACGCTCAAGCTTGGGGATGCCCATGTGCACCCCCAATAAATATTCAAGGAGACTCAAGCGTCTAAGCTTGGGGATGCCCCCGTGCATCCCCTTCTTCATCAACAATCATAAGTTCGTCCCTCGTTGCACTATATTTTTATCACTTCATGCGTTGTGTGCTATGCTTGGAGCGTCTCGCTCTTTACTTTTCTAGGTTTGTTTTTGCTTTGTTTGCTGTAGTAAAAAGTTAGATCCCGTCTTACTTTGTGTGGGAGAGAAACACGCTCTGTTTGAACTAGAACTCCTCATAGGATTTGCATGATTATTTCCTGAGATGTGAGTTGTTCTTTTTCTTTTCTTAGCCGCTGCCCTGTTTAGTTGTAGTGCTTTAGTTTTCTTCTAGAGCTTTTCTTTTGTCTCAGGTTGAACTTTCTATAGGTTGCATGTTTTATCTTGTTAGAGAGTTTTCCTGTTGCACTGAGTTTTGTGTCTTGACTAGAAGTAGGTAGTTGAAGTTGCCATTCTCTTTGTAGTAGTAACTTGCAATAGTTTTGAGGTATTGACTAGAATAATGTTTGAACTTTTGGTGTCAAGAGCTCGAGCCTATTAGTGATAGATGTCGTATTTTTGGCAATCCGTGTGTTTTTCGAAAACCAAAAACCCCTGTTTAGAACTCTAGCTACTAGATGGATCACTAACCTCTGGAGGGTTTGAATATTAGAGTACACTCACGTACCATGAGTCGAGGATGCGCAAGGATAACCAAACCCCCAAACACTCCTCCTAGGGGTACCTGTCTCTTTGTGAACCTCCTGATTAGATTGAGAGCTACCGATAATAAGTGCATGAGTTCTTCGAACTAATGTGAGTATTCGAAAGTTGACACTTCCACCCACCTATACTTTTTCTAGCCTCTTCGGTACCGTGCATTGCCCTTTCTCATCTCGAGAGTTGGCGCATACTTCGCCGGTGCATCCAAACTCCTGGCACGATACGCTCTGCCATCATAAGCCTCCTTATATCTTTCCTAAAAAATGCCACCATACCTACCTACAAGGCATTTCCATAGCCTTTCCGAGATACATTGTCATGCAACATCCACCTTCTCATGACTTGATCTTCATGGCATACATGCTACTTGCTTGATCGATGAGCCGCATGCTAGTTGAGCCTTGCCCTAATCATTGCTACATGACGCGCTAGTATCATTGCAAATCCTGCTACGCCGGCAGAGGCATACATTTGCATCATGATAGTTACATCTTCTTTATGTGAGTACTTTTGTAAAGTGTGAAAGATCTTCTATACTCTTGTAACATATAGAGTGTTGCCCCTAAAGTGAGAAAAAGATCCCAAAGAGGACAAAATCAAAAGATCCCAAAGAGGACAAATGAGAGTTAAATAGAAAGATCCATTGAGGCCACCAAAAAAATACAAAAAAATAGAAAAAAAGAGAAAAAGAAAAATAAAAAGAGAGAAGGGGGCATACTACTATTCCTTTTGAGAGATCCACACTAGCACTTCATCTTGTATCCCTTGTACTCCATAGAGATCATCATCATGCATATAGCTATGTGGGGACCCTTCACACTATAGAACTTGGCTTGTATATTCCAATGATGAGCCTCCTCAAACGAGCTCTAGGTCGTCTAGAGCAAGCAAGTTAGATTCACCCCCACTAGTTCCCTTGGAGAGCTTTTAGCTCACATGTGCATCCGTTGTATGGCAATCCCTACTCCTCACATCATATCTATCATATGGCCTTCTCTCGCCTATGATTTTCCTCATTGATGTGAGCCTTTCACACCTTTTTGTCTTCCTCCTCCACCTTATTTCTGTTTCTCCTTTTAGGTGTCAACTTTCTTGCTCACGCTCATCCATTGCATGAGTGCTCAAAATATCGAAATGGAGTGGATCAGTTTGACTTGTACCTGGCTAGTGGTCTGGGGACGAGTCCAGATAAGAATCCAAAGGAGACCAAGTGTGAAACTTTAGTAGATAGTTTTTCTCAACAACCTTTTTTCTCTTTCTTCCCAGTCCCTTGCTTGCACGCAAACACCATTTGGAGACATTCGAATCACGGACAGCGAGAGCTCTTACACCTTTTGTTCTTTTGTTGCTTGTGTCAATGCTAATATAGACTCTTGCTTGTTAAGACTTGAATTGAATTGCATGCTTTGATTGCTTTACTTAAAAGTCCTTATTTGGTTGTGTGGCATGTCCTCACAGAAATTATGCTTGTTATCATTTACCTACTCGAGGACGAGCAGGAATTAAGCTTGGGGATGTTGATACGTCTCAAAGGTATCTATAATTTCTGCTTGCTCCATGCATGTTTTGTGTGACTTTGCCATGTTTTGCTTGAACTTTCATACACTTTTGAACCTATTTGGACTAACCTATTAACTCAGTGCACCCAGTTGCCAGTTTCTGTTTTTTGCAGTTTTTGTATTTCAGGTTTTCCGGCCATTAAAAGTGCTCCAAAATTTCCGGCAAAAATATATAAAAAATCAGCGCAACAGAAGCTTTCGGAATCACCAAGAGAGGGAAGGGGGGGCCACCACCAGGCAGCTAGGAGGGCAGGTGGCGAGGCCCCACCCTGGGCCGCGCCAGGGACCCTCCTGACTGCCTCGTGGGTCCCCTCGATGCCCCCCTTCGCCTATATTTACCCCTCGGGGTGGAAACCCCTAATATCAATCTCTTTCTCGCGAACTCCCCTCTGTACCGCCGCCGCCGCTGTTTCAAGATCGGGGCTGCCTGGAGAAGCTGCCCCGGCACCCTGCCGGAAGGAGGAACCCCCTCCGGGAGACCATCCATAGCCATGAGTAGTCCCCCTTGGACCATGGGTCCGTGACCAGTAGCTATGTGATGAATCTCTCCCCCTTTTGTGCTTCCACTTTCGAGTCCTTGTGAGCTGCCTCACATGATCGAGGCGTCTATGTAATTTCTGTTGTTGCTATGCTGAGTTTGTTGGGATCTGATGGATTATGAGACTATGTTCAGATTGTGATGAGTAATATATTTGGTTCTTCTCTTTTATATTTTGTTCTTGAGTAAATTGTTGCATGTTCTCCGTTGCGGTATTTTCTTTGGCCAAGTATTTTATTTGCAACTCCAAGAAAGAGCGTTATGCTCGATTGTGGGTTCAGCCCCTTGATGTCTAGCTTGAGTGACAGAAACATGAGACTAAGGGATGTGCTTTTGCTCCCGGGATAAAACAACGGTGCTTGTACCTGAGGGTGCAAGGATTGTTTACTTTACGTAAAGTTCTTTTAATGCAGTTGTCTGTTGCTTTGAGTTTACACTTTGGATGGGATTCGCAACTTAATACCAGCGAGATGTTCTGAATAGATATCTCAAGGTGGATGATTCGTAGTAGATGCAGATGGATTTCGGTCTACTTACCTTGGCGTACTGCCCATTGCTTTTGAGCCCTTCATTTCTTTGCAGCATAGTTAGCATTGCGGTGCCTTCATAATCATGTCAATTGCCCAACTGTGATTTGTTTACCTCGCTAGCACTTTTATCGTCTTTTGGGAGAGAGACATCACTGGTGAAAATCACGGGACCACGGTCCATCTTCACATTATTGTTCACACCCTCAATTTACTTTCATCTTTTACTTTACTTTGCACCTTTTATCTCTTTCGTTGATTCTTTGTAAACGACAAGGCCGGAGGAATTGACAACTCCTCTGTACTCGTTGGGAGCAAAGTTATTTGTTGTTGTGTGCAGGTCCACGACAACACCTTAGTCAGGAAGTAATTTCTGGCGACTTTGCCACCTACTTGTATCTCCTGAGTCCTACTGGTTCGATAACCTTGGTATCTTCACCGAGGGAAACTTGTTGCTGCACTGCATCTCAAACCTTCCATTTGGGGTAACCAACGAGGGGCGAGAAGCCATCAACAGCCGGAAGCGTCCTCGAGGGTGGCGAATCACAAAGCATGGCTCTCAATGTGGGACACCGATGCACCAAACAAGGCGAAAATTCATCGTGTGGCGTCTCCTCCGTAATGGCCTCACTGTGGGTGAGCAGTTGAGGTCAAGAAAGATTAAGCAAGGTGTTTTCTGTGTGGCATGTGGGCGAGACGAATCTATTCTTCACAGGTTTTGGAGCTGTCCCCACTCTCAGCTCTTCTGGAAGGAGGTGTGCTCAATCTTAGGAGCAGCGGTGGACCTCCCACCTGCTTCGATATGCTCCCAGGGCTCTCTCTCCGGGTGGTTGCTGGACTGGTTTGCCTCGGCTGCTGAGGACCAGCGAGCGCTCATGATCCAGGGAGTGTACACTATGTGGCTCGCTCGGAATGATGCTAAAGACGGGCGCCGGATTGCTGACGCCTCTGAAGTTGCGAGGAGGGTGATTTTCTTCATGGATGAATGGCGATCTGCGAGGGAGAAAATGCTGGCTAGCTCTCAGCATAGCGCGGCTATTGGAGATCACCGCTGGGCTCCCCCGTTGGATGGTTGGCACAAGGTGAATGTGGACGGCGCTGTCAGCCGGGGCGGTCGCGCTGGAGGTGGTGTCCTGGTGTTTCGAGATGAGCTGGGAGCGTATAGGGGAGGTGAGTGTGTGTTCTTTCCAAACATTGCTGGACCGGAGATGGCTGAGCTCCTTGCCTGCAAGGCAGCCATCCAGCGAGCAGCTTCCCTGGGAGTTTCGAAGCTCCATATCGAGATGGACTGCCAAGCTGCTGTTTCTATGATCAACGAGAAGAGCAAGAATAGGTCTGCCATGGGTCCTCTTGTGGAGGAGATCAAAGCCGCCCTTTCAAACTGGAGCTCACATAAAATCACATGGGCAAACAGGAAGGCTAACTCAGTAGCACATACTCTTGCAAGACTCGCTGCTGGTAGCTCTATTTGTCAGTGTTGGCCTCTAGAGCCACCTGATTGTATCTTAGGTCTTATTTCCTCTGAAATTGTACACTTTGTTTGAGTTATGAAGGGACCTTGATTTCAAAAAAAAACACGATAAGTTAGTACTCGTAACGAAGTATTTCCTCCGTCCCGATTTATTAGGCCCAAAGACCATTTCTCTTATACCAAGGTATATAATAATTTGCTCACATTAATCACTTTATGTCATTCCTAATGCACTCTCTCATATGCTAGTTTTCACATGCAGCTAATAAAAAAACTTGCATGCAGTGTATTTATTTTCTTGCAATGGGACTAACAACAATAACTTCTCATGTAACCAATGAAAAGATGCATGCACGCAACTTTTTAAGATGAGGCCTTATAAAAAAGGAGATGTTCATGCTGCTTACGGGTCTAATAAACCGGAAGGGAGAGAGTACAAAGACCAGGCAAATCGATGGGCAGTTCATCACATGAACCATCAACTCATGTGTCAAACAGATCGAATAAACAGCAGCTAATTACTTCTACTAACCACCACCACTGCCAATCTAATTAATTTAAGTACAAGCATGCGGCTTGGCCCACTTCACTCACTCACTCACCACGGCAGCCTATAATCGAGCTGTACTTGATTGTGACACTCGACTCGAGCACGTACTCCTCCAGCTGCATCTGAATGGGTTTGACTTCATAGCCCGATGAGGTTCCTGGAGGTGGTGACACCGCCGTCGACGACGAGGTTGTGGCCGGACACGTACCTCGACTCGTCGCTGGCCAGGAACACCGCCGCCTCCGCGATGTCCCCCGCCCTCAACGTCGGGCCCTTGAGCGTCGCCATGCCCCGCACCATCTCCTCCGTCTTCTCCACCTCCTCCGCACTCACCGGCGCCGGCGCGCCCCCTTCTTCGTCCTCACCATGGCGCCACGCGTTCACTAGCATTGGCGTGGCCACGCCGAAGGGAGACACGCAGTTCACCCGGATGCCGTACTCCCCGAGCTCGCAGGCGGCGTTCTTGGTCAGCCCCACCAGCGCGTGCTTGGACGCCGTGTACGCGTGCGGGCCCATCCCGCCGACCACGCCGGCCACGCTCGCCACCGAGACGATGCTCCCGCCGCTGCCGCCCCCGTGGCGCTGTAGCATGGCCCGCGCCCCGTGCTTCATGCCGAGGGCCGCGCCCAGCGTGTTCACGCGCATCACGCGGTCGAACTCGTCGGCGTCCAGGGACGCGATGCTGCCCGCGCCCGCGGCCCCTGGCGGCGCCTGCCGGCCGAGCACGCCGGCGTTGTTGCAGAGGACGTCCAGCCGGCCGTGGCGCGCCACGCAGCACCCGACGGCGCGCTCCACGTCGGCCTCCACGGACACGTCGCAGTGCACGTAGGTGCAGCAGGCGCCGCCCAGCGCGGCCGCCAGCGCCTCCCCCGCCGCGTCGTCGATGTCGGCGATCACAACGCGCGCGCCGTGCCGGACGAACGCGCGCACGATGGCCTCCCCGATCCCGCGCGCCCCGCCGGTCACGATGGCCACCTTCCCCTCCAGCCTTCTGTGCTGCTTCTGCTGCACCGGGACGGCGCCGGCGGCGGCATTGTTGGTGATGCTGCCGGCTTGGGCGGCCTTGTCGGCGGGCATGTAGTCGAGAGCAGTCATGGCTGACAAATAAGGGCGGCGGCTAGTGATGGAGCTTGCAGCTATGGATGGATGGATGGACGGGATCGAGCAACACGTAGTGTCGTTATATAGGCGGATCGGAGGGTAGGAGGCGCCACGCGGGCGCACGGGCATGGCATTTGGCGCCGTCTTGGTCCTCGTGATTGCGTGTGGACACGTACCCGGCGTCTGTATCAATCCGTGTTAATCTGGTGGTAGTACTACTAATTCATTGTGGGTTGACCTTCATCATCTCTACCGACGTTCATGGCGACGGCGGTAGCGTCGTAGACATGTCACACCAACGTCACTCATAAAATTATAGGTAACATATCCGGAGCTGGTCAAATGATGCCAGCCTGTGGCCGTTCGTTCACACCCTGCAGTGATTCAGTTTCTTTGATTGCTCGAGCAGCAGGTCAAGAATCATGATTAACCACCCAGTAAAATATGTTTACAGAGATGTGTCTCTAACTAGCATGATCCAACATGAGAATATAGGGAGTAGATCTTGTTGGTAAAACTTTTAGTTGCATCTAATGTTCTGTGTCGAGAAGCTGAAACAGCAGAACTATGGCTGCTGCCGGTTGACTGCAATAAGAAAGTGCAGGGCGTGCAGCACGACCCATTTCTTTTCTCATTTCGGGGTCCGTAGTTTAGGCTAATTCATGGCCGCGTATATTTGAGAGCACATGAACGCATTCATTGGTCGCCGATTCAACAATCTTTCTATGCTATGATGCTGCACTCTTTCCTGAAAATATTTCATCTAGCTCAGGGAGTAGATATCTTTGTTAGATGTAACTCTTCTGATGGTGTGTGTGCAAAGTCGTTTTCAAAGCAATCGTGTACGGAACTTACGGCGATGAAAATATCTGGTAATAGTAGTATCACTTCGCGAATCAACCTGCGGTTGAGTTGGTTAGGTGAATGGTTGTATCCCTAGCCCATCAGAATTCAAATCCTAGATTTAACAATGGTGCACGCATTTTCCTGAATTTATTCCAGGGCTTTCGGTGATGCGCTTTCAGTGGGAGGAGACGTTCCCGTCGAAGACGAGGTGGTTGGTTCGTTAATCTCAAGATGATGTACCGGCTCAGTATTGCGAAGATGCTCATAGGAGTAGGATGCGCGTGTATGCGTCATAGGGGGCGATTGTATACTCGTGTATGTGAGCGTCAGAGTTGTACTGTGTACCTAAAAAAAAGTAGTATCACTTCGACCAAATCTCCGACCCGGGCGAAAGTTACCGAGCCTTCCTTTTTTTGACTTCTTATTACTGTCAGTTAGTATTTCACGTCTACGCATCTCACGGTAGGTATTGTTTCTATCACGAGCACCTCACAAATCACGCTTGCAACATAAGCTATAGCTTGAGTAAAAAAGACAAATATAAGCTATAGCTATCCGCAAAAAACCAAAAAAAAAGCAATTCTAGCAAATCCGTCATCCCACTGCCGATCCGTATAAATGCGGGTTTTTAGCGAGCGGATGAAGTTTTGATCAGAATAAAACAATCATATTCAGCGTGTTATGTAAAAAAATTATAAGCGTCACGCAAACAGCCGCTTCAGCCGTTATATCTACGGTTCGCCCGATATGCTTTAGGGTTCTCGTCTGTCATCCATTCCCTCCTTTGTCGCCCTAATTTATCGTTGTGTACAGTTCTGAACTTCGTCGATTAATTAGATGACGCTTGGTGCTAGTGGAGGTCCCCGATGGGGGGGGGGGGGGGGCGGCGGTGGCCGCTTTGGTAGCTCCACCCAGGACCGGAAGGTTTCGTTCGCGCTCTCGAGGCGACCGGACTTGGAATCGGTTCATGCGCCTCATGACCTCATGACCTACCTTTCCCCGTACACCATAACTTGCAGCGACGTCGACATCAGACTCTGCGCTGGGCATCCAGACGAAGAACGACCTCGCCGCGCAGGCCCTCGCTTCAACCCCAATGAATGAGGAGTTACCAAGAAGAGCTCTGAGTATGTATTACCCGGCGACCTCCGGTGACCAAATATTATGTGTTAATTTTCCAGTATTAATCATAACGGTTCTACCAACATTTGTTTCGTACTGCAAAAATATTTTACGGCGACCCGCATCTCGGACAGAAGATTTGATGGATCTATAGAGTTACACTAACATATGACTGGGGTTAATCAACTAGTGGTGCTGCGGCTCCCATTTTCTTGCTTGACAGTTCTACAAATCGATTTGACGTCCAAGAGAGAAGATTCTGAAGAGCTAGGCTAACCGCCAACCTAGTTAACCACTTGCTTCCACCTCCACCAAAAATAAAAAACTAACCACTCGCTTGCTTGTTATCTAAGGTGAATTAAATTGATGGCGATGGGACCGCAAGTCAGAAAGATACAGGATCGAAGAGATCGACGGCTTCATCCATGCAAGTCATGTGATGGCCAAGCCGGAGGTCAATGATATCATTACATCAACTTTTGCAGCTTGTAATACAGTAATAATCTGTTGAACTCCGTTATGTAGTACTTCGCTTGTTGGGATGGCTGTGGTTTGCCTCTTTTTCTTCAGAAGGGGAAAGTGCAATTCCCACTTATGACCAACTTCAGGCATACTTTGCTGAGGACTTTGTGTTTGTGATTATTAGTTAAGATTTGCATGTATGCTGCTACTGGTACCCATTTGCTGCGCTGATCTCTGCTCTCAGTCGAATGCGAACAAGTAGTAGGAACATTTTCGACGTGTCACCCATGAATGTAGGAGAAAAATAAAGACTTCAGTACACCTCCAAAAAGTTGGGTGTGTTTTTCAATTTTATAAGGTTGTTTTTGTAAGTTTGGCATCTTCGTAAAGAAGAGAGAATGTCTCATCTAGGTGAACAAATAATTCAAATCCGACAGTGCGGTGCATCTACCCGCAATTGGTTGGCATGATTGACGTAGTTTCACATAATTTGGTGAATTCGACCAGTTTGAATGTATTTAACAAAATTAAGCATACCTACAACAAATACTTGTTCGGTTGTTCACCCATTCAGCTTCCATGACATCCTTACAAGTCGGTTCAACTTATTCGTTCGGAAAAAATAATAAATGTGGTTAAATCTTTCCACTACACGATCGCACACCATAAACGAGAAAATTGTTACTCCCTCCGATCCAAATTAATTGACGCACACTTAGTACAACTTTGTATTAGAATTATACTAAGTGTGCGTCAATTAATATGGATCGGAGGCCGTACCTTTTATTTTGTATTATGGAGACAACCTGCACTTGAATGGTTAGTAGGATGGTTACGTCTAGCTCATCAGAAATAAAAGTCCAAATTTTACATATGTGTGTCTCATAAACGCAAAATATTCTTTTCGTGGAAAGCGATGCTCTTGGCAGTATGAAGATTTCATCAATCTCAAAACCAACCGATTCAGTCTCTTGAAGTTTCTCATAAAACCAGATGTGTGTGCATGAAATCGTATAGGATGAGTGTATGTGCGTCTGCAGTTATGTTGTGTTTCTCAGTGAAAAAAACAATTGTAGTAACATATTTTCTGTAGAAACTATCACAGGTAAAAAGGGAAGGATATTGTTAACATAACCACTGGGCATTATGTAATACCAAGAACGGGTTGGCCTATGATGAGAATGAGATCGACTGTACACTCAATATCCCCATTAGTAAACCCAATTAGACCAAATACCGCATTAAGCTGTCCCAGCTTGGGTAGCAGACAAATTAAGCCAAAGCCACTATATAGCATTATGAACTGAGCATGGATCTTGGTGTATCTGCGTGTCCCCCCAAGTAAAATGAGAATACATCATCCAAGCAGGCATTGTTTAGCTACTGCTTGCGCCATCAGATCCTCCTTTCGTGTCCTTGCTGTACAACACTAGAGCTAAGCTAGGATCTCCAATGATCCAAGCTACCGCATTATTCCCACATAATGCTGAATGAGCAAAATTATTTTGTTTGCGGGGAGCTAAACTAGCAAAGTTGAAGTGATAAACATACAATTTGTGCAGATTTGGGCCGTCAATCAGAGATCGGCTGGCTAAAAAGAATTGGATTTCTCACGCACATCACATCGCATCCATGGCTAAAACTGCTGTCGTGCACGAGAGAGCTTAATTTACGTGGAATCGAATAATGATTATTTTCTCACCACGAGGGAAGCTTCCTTGCAATGTTTTCCCATTGGTCATTTATATGGCGATCTATACGTCCTGAACCAGAAATCGATCGCATAATTATAAAATGTTTAAGATTATCTGGACGGCGTACACGTACGTGTGGTGGTTAGCCGCAGATCAAACCACAGGGTCAAACCTAAGCAGAAGGAACGGAGAGTCTCCGTGTTTTTCATATAGTACTCCACACTTGAATTAATCAGCAACTTTTGGGCGAGACGAACTGTTCTTCACGCTGAAAACTGTTTTATGGATTATATTTAGGGTATGCCGCTGCGTGTGCATGCATGGTCAGTCTTGGCTGAACAAATTCTGGTTTTGCCTTTCTGACAAAGTTAACCGGTTGGCTAGCTGGTTCGTCGGTGATCTTTGGCAGATCGGAACGGGTTGACCCTATCGATCGACGTACGGCCGGGAGAGCGTCAGGCAGCTCTCGTCGGTTCGGTTATGAACCCGTATCCATTTTTTCATAGTTTCTCAGTGCTATAAAAGAACTGAAATGACGCCCCATCATCTTGGAATTAAGTGGTGAACTGGTGATCCATTGGCAAAGCAGATCAGGGCGATCGGATTGTTGTGTGTTTTGTTGTGTAAAGTAAGGGCACATGAGCATGGAATTATTGATTAACTGGTCCCTGTGTCTGTCAGCAACAGGGGATTTAATTTGAGGATCGCGTATGCTCTCGAAGAACAACGATCTCCTGATGATCTTCTCGTCAATCATGCATGAGGAAGACTGCTTTGCTTGGTGCTATACATGAAGAGGCAGGTACGTACAGAAGGTTGGTCATTTGGATGAATGAGTGCAGAAGGGCAGTCATATGCAGCGAATGTTCGTGTACATTGCTTATTTTCTCTTCTTTTTTATTTTGAAGGAGAGCTATTCATCTAGCGTTGTTGGATAATGTACATACGGACACACACCACCGAGATTCCGATACTCTCTCCTTGTTTCCGCTCTTAAGCTTAGCCGAGAGTTAACTGCATAAAATCACCACAATTCAGACACTAAGTTGCGAAAAACTACCGGTTTGCTATCAGTTTGTCAATTGCATCTATTTTTCAGTAATGCTGGTGCGAAAAGCACTGATTGCACGGTTCAGCGCGTTTTGTCACTCAAACTGACGAGACGGTCCCACTCGTCAAGGCCACTAACAGAGAAAGTCAACCCTGTTACGTTTGACCATGACAATGACCGTTATGACACGCGGGACCCACATGTCAATCTCAACAAAACAAAAAAATTTAAATAAAAAGTTGTCAAAATAATCTCAACACTCTAAATTTCTTTTTGGGGGGAATTGGATTTTTTCGATAACTTCTTATTTAAATTTCAGTTTTTTTACATGGGCTTTGAGGGTATTAAGAAAAGTTAGATACACTATCGAGTTTTGCTCTCAACGCACCACCAATGAATGCATGAGGAAGGTGATATTGATATATTTAAAAATATGCATGCTATTTTCTAATGATGATTATATATTTTTAATATATAATTTTTTTTCGTGCATTAAAACTAGATAGTGGGAGATTTCTCTCCTCAATCGCTCCCATGACGTTTGGGCCGTGTGATTCATTATCCTCTTGTAGGGTCAATCAAATCAATATTTGTTTGGAAAATTGATAATAATGGGCCATGATATCTTGCACAGTTAGCTGTGGCCTCGTTTTCGCCATGTCAACTGCATACTGGGCTACTGGCATGCCTAGCCCATTTTAACCATCTTTATGCTTAACGGCCCTAAAAAAAACTTGTCTGAATGACTCTACACTGTTCAACACGAACACAATGATGCTTAGCCCTCACATCATCCCATAATAAGGTGAATAATTAATATCACAATCACTCTCCTTTCTAAGTTACATCCCAGATGAAACAAAGCGTAAGTTTAACTTATATATCGAGAGAGGATTTTTGGAGCTCGAGCTCCATGGTTTCCGTTTTTTGAAAAATTCAATAAACCTATTTTTTATTTTTCAAAATATCTGAAAAATTGTACAAGTAAAAAAATATGAGTGGTGTATGTGTGTAAAATTTTAGGATAAAATACTTTGAAATGTGATCTACACAAAAAAAAAACAAATTCATGGTATGGGAGGATGAATAGTACCATGTGTTAAAAAATCCTAGATTTGTTTTTTGCACAACCCTCATTTTTTGTTTTTCGTTCTGAAATTTTACACACTTGTGCATTGTGGCTTCATCTATCTCTGTATTTTTTCAGTTTTTTTTAATATAAAAAATATAAAACTTCACAAATTTTGAGTTTTGCTGTATGAAGGGTTCATGGAGCCCAGTCTCCATTCACAATTTCGTTATATATCTATCATTGTCACTGTGTACCGTGATGTGATTCTTGCTATTACTCCTATGTAAGTAGGAGGAATGTGTAGAGACAGAGATTGATATTTAATTTATTCAAATCCGAAAGAGAAAAGGACGAACATTGACACTAGACTATCTCTTCTATACAAATATTATTAAGAATTGCAAACATTAACTACTCCCTCCGATCCATATTAATAGATATAAGTTTGTGTAGATATACATGCATCTAGTCTAAATACTTAACTAGATACATACGAATCTAGACAAGGTTGAGTCCATTAATATGGATCGGAGGTAATAGTTATAACTATCAGAAATGTGGACAAATATACAAATCTTACATTCTTAAAAAGTTGCTCTCGACTACTACCAATTCTCTTAATATGCACACACTCTACCTCATCATGCATGCCACATCATCCTCCACTAGCATATTTCTCTCAACATGCAACATCATCCAACATGTATCAGAAAGACCCGCCTCAATATGCCACTATGCATAATAAAAACCCAAATGCAACATGCATGCACGTGAATTTTTATTTTATTATGATATTTATATTAAATCCATATATTATTTCAAAAGTTATTGTTTCAAATATACATACTTCATTTAACCAAACATTTTCACTAAAATATTTTTCAAAACAATTCCGCAACAATCGTGCGGGGGCATCATCTAGTATTATTAAGAATTGCAAACATTAACGTGGACGCGCGTGTGTCTGTGTTCCTCATTTCATTCCCAAACAAAAATAAAAAAAACATGCTCTCGGGAGCTAGGCCAACCCACCGAGAGCCAGTGGCCCAAGCCCATGGGTCGCTCCATGCCAGGTCTAGTGCTTTTTGACTGTAAAGTATATATAATTTGGTCATGGAAAATATATCTCTATGTACAAATGATGTAAATTTACCCCGCAAAAAAAATTGATGTAAAATTATTTTTTATTTTCTGATGTAAAATTATGTACAAATGGTAGGATATGATATAGAAAAGATAGTATTACTCAGAAGGTTTTGCCAAGGAAGACATGTTGTACAAATGTAAAATATGAGCTTATTTATTATGAATGAGTCTTCTTACTTGCTAGCTTGTTTTTTTTTCAATGAGTGAAAATCTCAAGCAACTACACTGAGGGCTATTTCCTTATGGGATAGCTAGTTTAGAATTCTCAACAAATGATATATGCGGCTTATGGTAGAAGTCGAGGAGGGAGTGGCTTATTTTGTAAGCGGCCTAAAGAACCGGCCCTCATTTATTCTAGAGTAAATTTTCCACTTCTTTGATAGATCTTTAGCCTATCAACAATAAAGTGAGAATAACAAAAGAGAACTCAACATGACTTAAGCTTATTTTATTGAGTTAAAATATCACAATTAAGTGTGGCATGATTTTATAATGAGTTCAAAGTTGTCCATCTCATAACCAAGGTGTCCCTCCCAGAAAAAACAAATATATTTTCTTAAAAAAATCATGTGGGACCAACATGTCAACCTCAACAAAAACAATTTTGTCCCAAAAAATCCAAATGTTTACCAAAAATTTCAAATGTTTTGTCGGAAAAATCTTATCCTTTTCCCAAAAAAAATTATATTTAAAGAACAAAACTATTTTTTACCAAAAATTTAATTTTTCAGGGAGTAATTTTGTTTTCTAAAAAATCTTATTATGGATAGGAGGGAGTAATCCCCCCCCCCCCAAATCTAAATATTCCCCGAGCAAAAAACATAAAACTCGTAAAAAAAATTAGTTTCCCCAAATTATTTTATCTTTTGGGATAAAAATAATTGATTTCATGAAAAAAAAATGCCAAAATGATTTTTCAGGAACTTTTAGATTTATTGGGGGGGGGGGGGGATTTAAAATTTATGTAGTTTTTTGGGTACAAATGATTTTTTTCTAGTTCTTTAGAAATTAAAAAATGAGTTTTTTTTTGCCCTACTCCGTAATGTGGTAGTTTTTTTTGCTATTTACTCAGATTAAAGGGGTCCTGAGGTGAAGTGGTGTGGTCTTCTGAGTCAAAGACGACAAGTCTTCGGGACATAGTTTAGGTACTCGACGGAGGGCTCTTGTTGATGGATGAGCGAAGGACGATGGCGATGTCTTGCGACATGGTGGCGTCGATGGTAGGCCTAACAAGATCATTTATTTTTACCTCTGCAACGAAGATGGGTTCGCGGAAGACGGCTACTCTTGGACCGTGCGCATGCGGCATGTGCTAAGGATCTTTTGGTCATGTGCTCCTGTTTTAGATGGTATGTATAAGGATGAGATCATGGCAAGCAATCCTGATCATGATAACCATTATCGTTATGTTTGTAGGTAGAGTGACTTTTGTCGCCTAAAAGGTGGATTCAGAAGGATCGATGTTTTATCTTGCAAAGCATTATCGAATAATCTATAATACTATAATAGATCATCCCCACTATCTTATCTATGTCAACATGAAAGCATGCCACCTCATCAAAGGCCCAACACAATATGCATGAGAACAAGTTCATTATTAGTTGATCTCATGCACACATCCATTTAATGACACATGCAACCTCGCTCAATATGTATGGATTTTTTTCCTATTATATTACATCACTTTTAACATGCATACATGTCACATCATCAAAGACTCATCAAAATATGCATGAGAACAAGTTCTTCGTTATTAGTTGATCTCATGCATACATCAATATAATGACACATGTCAACTCACTCAACATGCATAAAAAAAATTTCCATTATATTACATTACTTATATTTAATAAATATTTTTAACTACACAATAAAAAAATACAATACATAAAATGTATTTTTATATTTTAGTTTATATACTATTAATTTAACTATTCATGTTTCATGCAATCAATCATTCAAAATATATTGCAACTGATTCCCGCAGCAACGCGCGGGGTATCATCTAGTTTAATAATATGATTGTGTGCATCACTCGATGTAGAGTCCGGGGTTCAACCTTTTTTCTTTTGAAAAAGTATACCATTCAGGTGTTGATTTCTTTAGGCTGAGATGGGCTCTCACCCCTCAGATCCGATGCGCCGTGTTTTTTTAACAAAGGGAGGCGCTCAAAGCATCATATTTCATTGAAACAAAGCTCAAACGCGTGAAACTTTAAAGTTCTTCCATGACACATTAGAGAAGATATTTGTCCATGCCATAAGAAGGTACTACCTTCATTCTTTTTTTTTTGAACGTAGGTACTACCTTCATCCTTGTTTATTAGCCACCATTGTATTTACTATCATATTTTAATTAATAAAATGTTAAGATATGTCAAGAACAATTATATCACTGGATTCGTGCTTGAACATAGATTCCTATGATATAATTTTTCGAGACACGTCTGAACATTTTTGTCAGTTAAATATATGATCATAATTTAGCACAAAATACAAAGTGGACCAATAAACTAGGATGGAGGTAGTATGAAGCAATAGTAGAGCCATGAGGACGAAGGGCGCACCCCAACCCCTCGTAGCCATCATGAATCGTTCAGGGAGATCATGTTCCAACTTCAGAAGGGAAATCAAGTGTGCTCTTTTCTTCATCAGAACAACTACAGAACATGCCTCCTGGGTCAGTGATAAGTCCTAGATATTCTAAGCTTGAGAACGAAGAAGCATAGAATGCTTTCTTATTTTATTTGTATTCCTCATGCTTTATTTCATCTCTTTCTGCATTTCTAAGAAGCTTTGTGCATGAACAATGTATTGACATGTGAATATGTGATGCTTGTAGCTAAGAGCAGTACCAGGTCTGATGCATCCTTCAATAACACCTTCGGGCCAGAGGCGCATATTTCTAGAAATGAAGAACAGAGTAATCCACTTTTAATGACAATCTCTAATCACTCTTGCAGATTATTATGACAGAATTGCAACTTCTCATTCTAACGAAATTTGGGTCCATCATTCATATCTGCATTTCTGACTGTTTATTGTAAATCTGACTCATACGGATAAACAGAACATCAACACCGATGATCTCTTGCGTTATTGTGGCAGCTGGTAGATTTTTGTTTTCCAACTGGATTAGCCCTCTTTTCGTTAATTGCTCATAGGCCTCACATTGCTACGTCAGTAAGGTAACTATAGTGGGATTCCTGCGAGCCTTCTGCATTTCTTTCCTCTGAACATCTCTCTGCTTAATTTACCCTATACTACTTCATACGAGTACAGCAATGGTAACCCGGCCTCACATCATCCCACAACTAAGTTACTTTATTAATATCATAATCATTGCTTCGTCCAAGCTAAATTACATCCCAGTTTGCCAATTCGTCACTGAACCAAACAGCAAATTTAACTTATCTATGTTACTATGCAGATTAGTGATACTAACAAAGGGTATATAACTATATATGCATGCAAGGTATGCCATTGTATCTTGATTCTTACCCCTATGCAGTAGGTGACAAACAGTGACATGGATATTGCTCTGTCTCTTGCACCTAGCTAGTGCCCACTCAAAACAAATAAACATTTCCTCGGAACTATATATAATTACCAAGAAGAAGTCTAAAAAAGAATAGGCCAAGACAAACAAAGCCTTTTTCTATATCTTGCGTACTAGCACAAATTTTGAAATGAAATTCCTAATAATGAACTGCCAATGACTCACTTGTGAAGATCAAACATGGCGTTCTACTAGCTACGGTTTTATATTTGTCCCACAGTCCTCCGTCCAGAGAACGACTTGCACAAAGTTTGGCAAATTAAAAATCAGATAGCAACTCGATCATAGGTGTCACCGAACCACAGAGAATTTGCCATACATGTAATTATGTCCTGTACCACACGGCCGGCATGTCAGGTTGCACCCTAAACTCCTATATATATGCACACACCTACCTTCTTCTTCTTCAGCCGTCTCAAGTTCGATCGCATCCCAAGTCCAGGATACTAAGCTACATTCCTACTTGTTTGTACGTACACTCTAGTTGATCATGGGCATGCGTGTGCCGTCCAAGTCCAACCGCGAGGTGGTGGAGTCCCTGTACGCCTCCCTTGCCCGCGGCGACGCGGCGGCCGTGACGGCGCTGCTGGCGCCGGACCTGGACTGGTGGTTCCACGGGCCTCGCCGGTGCCAACACATGCGGCGTTTACTGACCGGCGAGGCGAAGGGCGCCGCGGCGTTTCGGTTCGCGCCAACGCGTGTGGCGGAGGTCGGCGGCGCCGCTGATGGCCGGTGGGTGGTGGCGGAGGGGTGGGCCGGCGAGCACGACTACTGGGTGCACGCATGGTGCCTCCGTGACGGCGTCATCACCAGCTTCCGTGAATACTTCAACACATCCGTCACCGTCAGAAATCTAGGCCAGTCGGAGGCGAAGGAGGATGTGGTGTGGGCCATCTGGGAGAGCCAATCGCCCAGGCCCAAGGGCCGCTCCATGCCAGGCCTAGTGCTCGCCATCTGATTAACATTGTGAAGTTTGTATATATACTGTACATTGTTTCTTAAAAAGAAAACTGTAAATTGCCTCAAAAAAAGTGTACAAATTTTGTAAAAAATATGATCTTTTTTTTACTTCAACAATGGAAAGCTGAGTTTTGTCCAAGCAAGATATCATGTGGTACAAATGATGTAAACTAGATGATATCCCGTGCATTGCTGCGGGAACTATTAAGAAAGAATTTGATGTTTTAAAACACGTGAAAAATTGATGAACATAGTATAATTTGATTATAAAAAATTTAAAAGAAATATTGTTTAAAATAAAAAATCTATTTTTTTTATGAAAAGTCAAAAATTGGTTAGATTTTTGTTTTGTTAATTTACTTTCAGGACAATATATCGGCTAGATGATTTGAGACGAAAACAACGTCGAGTAGAGATGATGAAGACGTGTCCACCCTTAGCTAAATCTAAAACAATGATAGCAACTTTGGATGTGTATTTATAAAAAAATGACACATAGAAAAATAAATTGCAATGTAACTCATAATTTTATTTTCTATAAAAAAAGATTCTTATAATTTGTGAGGTTGAGTGCATAAAAAGTTTTATTTATTTGTGATGAACGGTAGCATGTGCATGAAAAAATAGTGGAAGAGTTTATACGTGATGGATCTACTTGATGATGTGGATAGCTTACATGTCTAGATAAATAAGCTAGCGGGAATTAGTTATTTAGGTATTATAGATTATTATTTCACTTTTGAGGGTTAGTATTCTTACTTGCTGCATGTTTTGTGTGAATGAATGCAAATTTCAAACATCTATACTAGTTTTACTACACATTTTCTTCATTGTTTGGAGAGGTCTTCGGCTCAACTAGCCACCCGAAGAATTTGAAGGAAGTGAGAGAGGCCACATTGGAAGAAACAACGATTTGCGGCTGAAGCGGCGGTTTGCGGGCCGTTCCAAAAAAAAATACGGGCCGTGCCGATTATGGCAGTTCTATTATGGACCGAAACTTCGTCCATTCGCGAAACAATCTGCATATATACAGGACGACGGCCTGATAGCACATCTACTAGAGTTGCTCTTATGGGTGTTATTTCCCTTCCTGAGAGCATCACCGAGGAAATCCGACACCCTCTCACCCTTGTGATATAATCTTCGGGTTAAACCCAAATCCACCTTGTTGGATCTCGTTGGTGATGCATCCACGACCCACCTCGTCGGATTGACGTCATCGACATATTTACTTCGTTGGAAGCAACGTTCTAAGAAGACCCTTTGACGGTCACAGCAGGTTTGTGGTGTTGTTATTGTATTAATCGGGTGATGGAGGTGATAGGGTGATCATGGGCAGCAAGAGCAACATTGCCATGAAACAACGTGAAATGAGTCTTTGACACCGGCGAGGTGTCAAAGAGCATACTTGTGGCATACATGCTCAATGCAATGTATGTAGATTTAATTGACATTGGGTTAATGTCGAGGTCTTTGCACTTTTGGAAGATTAAAGTTCCACTTCAGATTAAAAAAAATTATGTGGTTTGTGCACAAAGGAGTTATCCTCACCAAAGATAATTTAACCAAAAAAAACTGAATTGGTAATACTAGATGCTGCTTTTGTGATCACAATGAATCGATTAAACACCTCTTTCTCGAATGTCCTCTTGCAAAACTATTATGGCGATTTATTCATATCGCTTTCAACATCAACCCTCCTAGTAGCATCTACGCGTTATTTGGGACGTGGCTTAATGAAGTGGACAGTCTCATAGCTATTCGGATAGGAATATGTGCTCTATTTTGGGCTATTTGGAATACGAGGAATGATTTGATTTTTAATGGTGCACAATTTACTAATTTTTTGCAGGTTATCTACAAAGCTACAACTTGAATCCGTATGTGGTCGTTACAAACTCATGCGGACTTCAGGGAGCTTTTGGTTATTGGGTGCAACCGTTGAAAGATGGTAGCACGGGCTATTTACAGCCGATTTGGATGGCGAGCTAATAATAGGCTAGGTGTGTATGCTTCGTAGTCTATCTTTGATCGTCGCTTGTGACATTTATCTATGGAGTTTATTTTTAGCTCGGTTTATGAGCATTTCAATACTTTATGACTTTGTTACATTTTATTTCAATAATATGACTGCATGCATCGATGCAGAGGCCGGGGTCTCCCTTCTTTCTAATAAAAATAAGTATGCAACAACGGTCTTTAGTCATTTGTATTCGGCTGTTCCCGATCTAGCTAGGTGCGGCTTGCCCTTGGTATAGGTTTCGCACGGCTTTTCTTCCACAAGCTTGGAAGTCCTCTCAATTGGTGTATTCTTCTCTCAATGGAATTTTAGCAACTGCTAACTGAAAAAATGAAAAGTTGACCCGCCCTGTCATAAACTTGATTATCATTCAATAATTTGGGTTTTTGCAACAGCCAAACAAAGATTTCGTAGCTATCAGGAAAAAATTTAAAAGTGGTAGTTTTTTCTGACCTAGCTTGAAATGTGATATTTTTTTGCTATTTACTCTTTATTACATCTTGTGTGCTTGATTATTATATACTTAGAATGCCCCAGTTTCTGAATAATCAAGTGCAAATGGCCCAGATTCTGATTAATCAAGTGCAAATGGCCCAGTTTTAAAGATCAAATATGGCGCTCTAATAGCTACTCCCTTCGATCCATAATAAGTGTCGCTCATTTTGTACTAAGCTAATACAAACTTTGTACTAGATGAGCGACACTTATTATGGATCGGAGGGAGTACATTTTTGTACTCATCCTATAGTCCCCCATCCAGAGAACGACTTGCAGACAGTTTGGCAAATCACAAATCAAATAGCAACTCATAGATTTCGCCGGACCAGAGATTTTTTTTCAATAATTTTTTTGCTTGGGAAAAACCGTAGATTGTTCATGTCATCGTCTACGTACACGCCAATCCCTCTCCTACTCTACACGGCCGGCATGCATGTCAGGTTGCACCCTACCCTATATATACATACGCCTACCTTCTTCCTCAACACACGTTCCAGTTCACATTCCAAGTATACTGGACACCCACCCTACTCATTTTTCTTGCTTGCACTCTCACTCTCGTTAACCATGGGCATGCACGCGCCGTCAAAATCCAACCGCGAGGTGGTGGAGTCCCTGTACGCCTCGCTTGCCCGCGGCGACGCCGCCGCCGTGACGGCGCTGCTGGCGGCCGACCTGGACTGGTGGTTCCACGGGCCCCGCCGGTGCCAGCACATGCGCCGCCTGTTGACCGGCGAGGTGAAGGGCGCGATGACCTTCCGGTTCGCGCCAGCGCGGGTGGCGGAGGTCGGCGGAGCTGAGGACGGCCAGTGGGTGGTGGCGGAGGGGTGGTCCGGCGAGCGCGACTACTGGGTGCATGCGTGGTGCCTGCGCGCCGGCGTCATCACCAGCTTCCGCGAGTATTTCAACACGTCGGTCACCGTCCGGAAGCTGGGCCGGCCGGCTAAGATGGACGTGGTGTGGGCCATCTGGGAGAGCCAGTCGCCCAGGCCCAAGGGCCGCTCCATGCCAGGCCTAGTGCTCGCCATATGACGACAATGCGAATATGATATACATGAGTCTAAAAAAATGTATATGATGTACATGAGTCTCAAAAAAATGTATATGATGTAAAACCTCTCAAAAAAATGTATATGATGTACAAATTTTGTAAAACATCTTGTTTACTTCG
Organism: Bromus sterilis; assembly: GCA_950022295.1. Classification (NCBI taxonomy): domain Eukaryota; kingdom Viridiplantae; phylum Streptophyta; class Magnoliopsida; order Poales; family Poaceae; genus Bromus; species Bromus sterilis. The sequence goes on from OX465600.1 coordinate 33,574,430, forward strand.
ACAAAGAGAAGTTAGTTTTAGGTGAGCAAGATATGTTGTGCAAATGATGTAAAATAAGGCTTTACTTTCGAGAATTAGTCCTCTTGTTAGGATGTTCTTTGTGAATGAATGCAATTAATTCTCAAACAACTATACTAGCTTTATGACATATTTTCTTAATTTCTTCAAGAGGTTTTTATCGCATCTTCAATAGATGATGTAAAACTCGGCGCCAAAAATGATTACATGGCATGAGAGAGAAGGTTTTGGGCATCAGTTTCTTTTTTGTTATAACAGGTCCTAAACTTTTAAACAGGGATATTAGAAAGAAAATATTCATCGATTAACGAAATGGTGGTGGAAACTTGAGACTTAAGATGGTCTTTGGCAGCAGTTGTTTTTGGCAACAGGTTAGAGCAACTCTATCAGATCCGCCAAAACAAGATACGCTGAAAGTGATATGTGGGTCGCTGCAAAACGAATATGGAGTACGAAAGTTGGTGCGGCAGAACAGATGCCACATCTTTGAACGCACATAATAGCCAAAGCATCACCGGAGCACACAAATACGAAAAAAATAACCTAATATGTGATCACCTCAGGTCGCTGGAGGTCGTCGAGGTAGATAGGCCGTCGAGAAGGAGGCGAAGCGGGCGCACGCCACCAAGTATTCCTCGTAGGTGGCGACGTACCTCACCTTTGCATCGACGCGACGTTCGGTTGCGCCCTTTTGGTACGCTACTATGGCAAAGTTGGCGGCACAGATAGCCTCCTTAGCGTGGCACGACCTTGCGGTAACCGGCCAAGCTAGCGGCCAAGCTCGAAGAGGCACATCCATGAGCGGTTGGCGTCTAGATCGGCGGTGTGCAGATGAAGAAGAAGACGTGTGTCGTGTAGCTCTCGGGGGCATCATCGGCACGAGCTTCACGGCCGAAGCCGTTTGCTCCAGGTTCGGTCCCGCCACTCGCAATTTTTAAGGCATTTTTTATGAACATGATCGTGGATACTCTGTATGATATGGACCCTGTTATATCATTTAGACAACCGTTATCTCTTGGGTTGTTACATCAGTGGACATAGCTGAAAGAAAAAAGGGTTTAGACATGCCCAAAAGCTATAGGTGTGACAAGTTCTTTTGGCTTCCAAAAAGGTAAATTCACCACGAAATAGATGTATCAATGGCTAGAGAATGACCATGCTAAAGAAAAGTGTAAATGGATTTTTTTTAATCAAAGATAACCTTTAAAATACAGTACAAACATTCCTTTGCTGATTGTTTTGGAGTGTTGTTTTGACTAGAGAGGTGATGAGAAAATAGATTGGCCTTGGAACCTGACTGGTTAATATTTTCTTTGACCAAGTCGGAATAGTGCATTTTTTATTTACCTGTTTGGTTGCTAGGTTATCTGGTGGTCTTTTTTTTAGGGATGGAGGAATGTGGGGGTCAGTTTTTGCAATTAAGTGTTGCCATAACTCGATTTGGCAATTTTATTTGTCGCTTTATCCTTTCTTCCCTAATGGTGAAAAGTTTTATATTGTGGGTTTAATGGCTATTTGTTAAACTATTTTGATTTCTTGGAATAAGGTCACATTTGAGAAGAAGATGGTCAAGTCTCCTTGTGAAATTATGCACTATACTTATTCTCTTCTTCTCTACTGGGTAGGTCTTCAGAACCTAGTGCATGCAACTGATATGAACATAGGACTGGAATTACTGAAGAGCAACACCGGCAATCTTCTTCACCTTTGCTAAGGGGCGATCCAAGGGAAACCTTCTTGACGAGGAGATCAAAATTGATTCTCCCAAAGTTGTGAAATTTTGATATTGAACATGGGTTTGGATAGTTGTATTGTGCCACTTTAAGCCTTCTCTTGGAGCTGTCTATTCAGTTTAAACTTGTTTCTTTATTTTTAGTTTAATATTGATGGTTCGATTCTGCTTAGTTTGATAGTGTTATTAGGTTTTCGTGAGAAATTCAATTCTCCACATGAGAGCATATGCTCCTACCTCCCGGAAATGATACTTTAACGTATCAAAAAATTCGGAACAAAAATTGGCATATACTCCGAACATTTTATGTGTGCACGTCAAATTTCGTGAAAATCCGACATTTTAATGACCCGTGTAAAAAAGACAACAAATGTGCCCATAAAAAACCTTTGTAGCAACAATGTTTTGTTCTTTTACACACAATACGTCGATTTTCCGTAAAAAGGACTTCAAATTTTTTATTCGATTTTTTGATACTTCTAATGTGTTTACAAATATATTTTAAAAACCAGAAGCATATGCTCACCAAATCCGGTTTTTGTCCACAGTGAACGAGCCGATTGTCGACATGCTCAACGGGTTTTCTAGCAATGCTTGAACTCGCTCTCTCCTTTTCTCATCTCTTTTATCTTCAAACTCGCTCTCTCCATTTCTAGCCTTTTTATCTTCATTTTCCCATGAGGACTCATATGTCTCTTCGTGATGTTTTAGTGCAGTAATGGAAAAGGGAAACCCAGTTCAGAAGAAGAACTCCTGTAAACCATAATTTGCCAACAAAAAAAGTTTCATTTCATTCTGGAGTACTTCGAATCTACCGCAGTACTCCATCATAACCATGGCTTGGCATTTCTCTCTTTAATGATTTAATCAAGAGGTTGTACTACACCTCTTGAACTAGCAACACCTAGGATTCCTGACTGATCCATCAATCAAAGCAGAAACAGATCCATCAATGTTGTCGGCCGGCATGGCGATCGACCACCGGCATCATCTCCGTCCTACATTTCACCACGCACCGTAAAAGCTATACAGCTAGGCGGCGGTCGTCGGCGTGCCGGCGTCGCTCCTCGTCTCGGCGGGGCTGTACAGCGCCGACCGGCTGCTCTTGGGCCGGCTCTCCTCCAGCTGCCGCACCACCTCCGCCATGCTCGGCCGCGCCGCCGCCACCGGCGCGCAGCAACCCATCGCCAGCTTCAGCGCCTGCACGAGCCCCTCCTCCGCGGGGCTCCGCACGCCCTTCGCCACCTCCGGGTCGAACGCCTCCATCGTCGCCTCGTCGAGCACCGCCGCCTTCACCAGCGCCGGCAGGTCGTCGCCCCCGTTCGCCGCCGCGGAGGGCTTCCTCCCCGTCAGCAGCTCCAGCAGCAGTATCCCGAACGCGTACACGTCCGTCCGCGGCGCGCACCGCCTCATCGTCTGCAGCTCCGGCGCCCTGTACCCGTCCGCCTTCGCCGCCGACAGCACGGCCTCCGCCGCCGACGGCACCAGCAGCGTGCCCGCCACCGCGTACTCCGTCACCCTCGCCACGAAGTGTTCGTCCACCAGCACGTTCGACGACCGCACGTTGCCGTGCACCACCGGCGCCTCCCCGTGCCGCCCCTCGTGCAGGTACGCCAGCGCGCGCGCCGCGCCCAGTGCGATCTTGTGCCGCCGCGGCCACGTCAGCGCCGGCCTGTTCTCCGGGCCGCCGCCGCCGCCGTGGAGGAGGTCATGGAGCGTCCGATGGGGGAAGTAATCGTACACCAGCAGCTTCTCGCCGCGCCGGCCCTGGTAGAATGCCCGGAGCGGCACCAGGTTCTCTTGCCGCGCGCGCCCGATGCGCCGCACGGCCGGCCCGCACGACGCCGCGTCCTTGCAGCTCCCCTCGCGCAGCAGCCGGAGCTCGATGCTGCCGCCGCCGTCCGACAGCTTCGCCTTGTACACCGTGCAGTAGCTCGCTTTCTCCACCACCTGCCCCGTCGCGTTCAGCACCTCCTCCAGCGTCAGGTGCTCCCCGCCCTGGAACACCACCAGCTTCCCCTCGCCGTCTTCCTCCGTCTCCACGCCCTCCTCCGCCGCTCGCCTCACCCTGTTCCGCCTCCACCTCCCCTGCGCCCAGCCGATGGACACCGACGCCAGCACGACGGCGCCGGCCATTAGCCCGATGACCAACCCGGCGACGCTGCCGGAGCTGAGGCCCGAAGGGGATACGCACGGCTGGCTCAACGGCGGGCCACACAGCGCCGGGCTGTTCCCGAGGAACGATTCCGCGGTGAATTTGGAGGCTACAAATCCCGGAGGCAGCTGACCGGAGAAGTTGTTGTAAGAAAGGTTGAGCATTCGGAGGCCTCTCATGGCGGCGAGGGACTCCGGTATGGGTCCAGAGAACCGGTTGCCGCCGACGTCGAGGCGCTGGAGGCCACGGAACCCCGTCAGGAACTCCGGAAAGTCGCCGGAGAGGCGGTTGGCGCCGAGATCAAGAAGGCGGAGACGGTCACACGTACCATTGGGCCCCGCCGGCGCGGGCACCGCTCCCGTGAGAGCGTTGCCGTGGAGCCTGAGCTCGACGAGGCGGTCGCAGAGGTTCCAGACGGAGGGCGGGAGCGCGCCGGAGAGGGCGTTTCCGGCGAGGTCGAGCACGGAGAGCGCGGGCGCGTTGCCGAGCTCGAGCGGGATGGCGCCGGAGAGCGAGTTGGCGGCGAGGTAGAGGGAGTCGAGGGACGGGAATGCGCCGAGCTCCGGCGGGAGGCGGCCGGCGAGGGCCGCGGCGGGGAGGCGGATGGAGGTGAGGAGGAGGGTGGCGTCCGTGGAGAGCGAGAGGTTGGCCCGCGCGGCCGCGGCGTGGCAGTCTAGCGGGTGGCCCGCGGGCGTGGACCAGCGGAGGCCCCGCCAGAGGCAGAGCGGCGTGGAGGCGTTCCAGGTGGCGAGCTGGGCGTTGGGAATGGTGGCCGCGGCGCCTTGGAGTGCCGGCTTGAGCTTGTCGATGACGAGGGCGACGTCGCCGCCGGTGGCCACGGCGGGGCGGGCGCGTGGCAGGAAGAAGGTGGCGAAGAGGAGGAGGAGGAGGAGGTATCGTGGTAGTGCGCGCGCTGTTACTGCCGCAGTGCGCATCTTACAAAGTCTGTGCATGGAAGCTCGCGAGCTGGATGGAGGTGTAGAAGCTGGGAATGGAGTGGGCAACTGAAGTGAAGTGGAGTGGAGCAAGAAAGAAGAAAGAAGAAAGCGAGAGCTTGGGGTGGACGGGTGGTCGGTCGTGTGGTCCGGAGGTTTTAGCACATAACACCATTTGTTGGGGCTTTTCTTTTACGCAAAATTACAACTCCTAATTTTTTTTCGAAGAATACCACTATTTGAGGTAATTATTTGCAGAGAACCCATAAAACACTATTGGCTCATTTGATCCCAAATTAACAAACTGGACCCACCAATCAAGACCTCAAATTTTGTTTGTTCAAATTTGTGGGCTACTTTCAGCAATTATTTTATGTTTCCATTTCATGATGTATTGATTTGAAAAATAATCAAACTGTGCAATGAAAACCTACACAAGACATAGCTGTCTAAACTATACCATACAAAGATATATCATGAACTGGAAATACAAAATAGTTTTATGAAGTACCCCACAAAATTTGAACAAACAAATTTTGAAGTTCTAATGGATGGGTCCAGCCGGAAATATCTTGTGTAGCCTGAGCTACAATAGCTCGTTTTTTGTAAAATAAAAAAAGAATATTAAACAGTTCAAAAAAAAATTGAATTATTTTATGGATATACATACACATGTATAGGACATTTGTGCAAATTTTTAGACCATTATACTCTAATGCGCCGTGGGATTTTTTTTTGAAAAATATTTGATTTTAACTGGGCCTTTTTTTTCTTGGATTTGGGACAAAATTTTGTTATTTTTATGCAGACTGTATATTACAATATTTTCAAACGAAATTTTACACGTTCGTGCAAAATTCATATAGCTTTCCACGGATTTTTTTTTTTTTCAAATTATCAGGGCACATATAGCCCGAGCTACACTAGTTCCAGCTTGCTAATTTAGGATCAAACGAGTTAATAGCATGTTATGTGTTTTCTGCAAGTAATTACCCTAAATAATGGTGTTCTCTGCAAAAAAAATTAAGAGTTATGGTTCTGCGCAAAACAAGCCTAACAAGTGGTGCTATCTGCTAAAACCTCTGTCGTCCTTGTTGTGAATGTTCTGTCTTTAGATAGTGAATGGATGGCTTTCCATGCACACCAGAGCGGAGCTAGTGTGGGTGGCCTGCTGCTGTGCTGACTGACACATGCACATCCATTTTTCTTTTCTTTTTCTTTTCTTTTTGAGAATGGAACGCATGCACACTTTGGTCGTCGTGGTCCTTGGAGCAAGCAAGGTCAGAGGGCGAGTGTGAAATGGTCTGGGGACGCCAGCCACAGTTGCGCTTGCGTTGCGCGTACCTCATCGTCCTCTCTCCCCATGCGTAGGCAGCTGCGTCCATTCGTACGTACAGTACGTGTGAAATGAGAACAGTGCTGCTATCACACTCGACTCACGTGTGCACTGGTTTGCTAATTAAGACAAGAGAAGGCATACTACCAGATGGTTTGGACTACCCATAGTGGGAGCAAGGCTGGCCCCAATGAGGAGTAACTTAGCAGTAACATAGAGTCCAACTCAGCATTTTTGCTTATGTGGCAATGAGTTAATAAGGAGAGAGATGGTTGTAGTAACTTAGCTAGTTACTAGCTCTTTGAGTAACATCACACATACCAAGACAATATGAGTCTATAATCTAATAAATGAAGTCTTATATGACACTACATATATATTACTACCCATTGTAGAGGTAGTAACATAGACTCGAAATTCGTGTATGTTACTAGTCTAAGTTACTCCCCATTGTGACCAGTCTAACATCACTAGTAACATCACATTTATCTATGCAAAATAGATGATGTGGCAAGTAGTTAATGAGGAAAGAGAGGGATGTGGTAACTTAGGTAGTTACTTGCTCTTTGAGTAACATCACACATACCAATACAATATGAGTCTACAACACAATAAATGAAGTGTTGCATGACACCACATCTATGTTACTCCCCACTGTAGAGCTAGTAACATAGACTAGTAACAACGTGATGTTACTAGTCCAAGTTACTCCCCACTATGGCTAGTCTTAGGGCATCTTCAATGGTTGTAAGATAGCTGTTGGTAAGTTTGTCACCTAGCATAGAATGATGATGTGTCATGCAATAAATGAGGTGAAAGAGCAAAGTTGTATGTAGATTAACCAACACCTCTTGCACAAGCTCCAAGGTAAAATAGAGAACAAATACATTTATTTTCTCATCTTGTATTGAATGACTTACATACCCATTAGAGTACTTGTATGATAGCTTGTTGGTTGATGACATGAACAATTTACCAACAACGCTTACATACAAATTATTGAATGCTCTTAGTAGTACTACTCCAAGCTTCCGACATGAGCATGGGAGCATGTGATCGAGCGGGCAAGCTTGCCGAGAGTCAAGTGTGCACGCACGCACGAAAGCCAACTTAAGCAAAGGACGGACTCTCGAGAAGTAGTAATTTACTTGTACCAAGGTCTATCTATGTTCTTGCTCTTTGTCCATTAGTCAAACAAATCCTCCACCATAAGATTCCCGTGTCCACGACATACATAATTGTTGCATGGTGCTTCCATTCCTTCCTTCGAGTGTGCAACTTTACACTCTTCCCTTTTTTTTCGTGATAATATGTGTCCCATTTATATAATAAAGATCAAAGTACAAGTATTAAAGTGTTGTATATACATACAAGGACATTTTATATAAAATAACACTCCATCCGTTCTAAATTAGATGAGTTCCGTCTATTTACATATGTATATAGCCATGTACACAAATAAAAGTCATCTAATTCTCCCCCCCCCTTCTTCCCCTCAAAAAAAAAGTCATCTAATTTGAAACGGAGAGAGTAGATTATAATTAAATCATTGATGGTGTTAAGGTCTTTTTCTTCCGCATCCGCCGACGATGTGTCGTGAGCACTCGGGCACTCTCTCTGATGTAACGAGTTTTAAACAAGCGAATCGTGTCGAATGTCATGCAATCTGTCGATGTTGTTGTGAATGAGTGCAACAAGATTGAGTAATTTGATGCGTCTTAGCAAAAGAAGGGCATCCCCTTCTTATTTCATATATAGAGAAATCAAGTGGTCTTAAACTTACTATAGGAAGACAAGAAGAAGAAAAGGCATATACATAAACTACTAAAACTTCAACCAATATGGCAAGCAGAGAGATAACTAAGTCTAAGAATTCAGCATGAGCCCAAGCTGAACCAAACAACCGGTTCTGGGATACGAGGATTCAAAACGCCTTCCAAATATAGATCAACGCAATCCATCAGGATGACACTCCAAGAGCTTGAGCCAAACATATGGCTGGCAGCTCAGACTCCATAAACTTAGACCAAATATTACATACCAAAGCACTAAAGTTGAGATAGGACACCAGGCTAAGCTCACATGACAACAAAACTATGAACTCAATAGCTACAAAAGACTAGCAACAACAAAATTCAGGCTTCAACCATCGGGACTTTAGAATTTCACTTTCCATCGTTTCTAGCAATTTCACTCTAGGCTTCAGAGTTTTTTGCCCTACCTCCTTTATCTGCAATGTGGCTCAGCCCATAATCTAGTTGCTCATCGGTTCAATAAACACGATAGGATCATGAATCGATTTCTTATTACAAGATAATATTGTTTCTGCATCTCCAGACGACCCAAAACATAGCAACAATTCCATCCAACACTAACTTCTTATCATTTTTTGTCAAAACTACCAAGCCATCTCCCAAAGCAAGAACATCGATATTAGGGGTGGATTTAAGATTAAAAGCATACTTTGCCATGCTCCAAATGACCTTAGGAGTAGAGCAAGAGAACGAAAAGGTGATCAATATTTTTCTTATCACCACAATAGTCACATTTATCACACCCTGGCCATGAGGTTGTCTTTGGTCAAGATGATATTCCTGGTCATTCACCAAAGAACTAAATTAATTTTATCGAGGACTTTTATTTTAAAAAGAAATTTATGAGAAAAGCTACTTCTGAAATCAACCAATTTCCTGTAAAGGGATATGATAGTGAACTTATCACCAGTAGTAAGGTTATGCCTAATCGAGTATTTACCTTCACTCATGTGAACTTATTCACATCTAAGTTTAAGGGAAAACCAGAATTAAAGAGTTTCACCACGTAAAGTTCTTCTAAAAAAAGACCTCCCCACCCTTTCTTATATCATTAGTTTAAGGGAATTCATAATTCAAGAATCTCACATGGTTGACTACTCTACTTTGTTTGTTCATTAGAACTTTGGTAATGGTTTTAAAACTAACATTAAAAATACAAATAGGCCTAAACTTTCAAATTTATAATGCATCTTTAGTTTTATGAACCAGAGTGGTAATCCCATAATTGAGTCTACTAATGCCCAGTTGTCCCCTATGAAAATCACCAAGCAATCCCTTAAGGTCCCATTTAACCACATCCCAAAAAATTTGATAAAATTCGTTAGGGAGCCCATCAGGTACAAGACTCTTATCAGTTTTCCATCTAGAGGACCCGAAATGTATTTCTTCCGAAGAAATTTTTTTAGTTAATAACTCAACATCGGAAGAAGAAATTTATCGGCATAACCTATTTTAAGAGTGTTAGTAGATTATTCATGAGTACCAATTTTTTTTATAGAAGTCAGTAACAAAATTCATGAGATTTTTCTCACCCGCAATCACCCCTCATCCTATGAGAGAGAGAGAGAGCTAATTCTATTTTTCCTCCTTCTACCAATAACTCTAGCATGATAATATCTAGTGTTTACATTACCGTATATAATCTCGTTATCTTTATACCTCTTCAACCACTTCACCTCCTCCTGCATCATGAGCCTATGCAGTTGAACTCTTAGTTCAAGCTGCTTAGTTCTGGAAGGAATAGCGAGGTCCCAAAATTCAACATTTTCATCTATCTTTCCAGTTTTCTGTACAAAGCGCCAACATTTTTAATCCAACCCTTTAGTTTTTTCCTAACGTTTCTCATCCTATTTTTCCACCTACAAGAGAAAATGAACATTTACAAAACAAAGATAAAAGAAAAAATTGTCTATAAGACGGAAGTGGGGAAGAATACATTTCAATCAAACGAGGAACGTATTCTAAAGGTGCTTCTACCTCAAAGAAGAAATGAATAAAGTCAAAGGCAAATAAGATCATATTTCTTCCTAAGGGAAAAAGAATTGTAGGAGTGGTACTACCCAAAAAGGATATGCGCAAAATTAAAAAGGAGATCATAATAACATCCACTCTAAGGAACAAATAATTTTAGGAGTATTCCTACCTCGAAGAAGAAGTGACAAAAAAAGGAAAGAAGAACATATTTCTTTGTAATTAAGAAAAATTGTAGGAGTTGGGTTATGTGACAAAAATGGATAAAGAAAAATAAAGAAGAATGAAGTTCTTTCTAAGGAACAATAAATTATAGGAGTGGTTTGAACATTAAAACTCAATAGTTTGAAATAAATAAATTAATGGTATAAAACTATACCTAACACGAATAAATCAAAGAAAATATTAAGTAAATCTTTTCTTATATACAAAATTTGAAAAAATTAAAAAATTGAGCACAAATTACATGGAACTTATTCTTAGAAATAAAAAAGAACTTGCACTCTTTTGTGTTGTGCAAGGCCAAGTGTAAACTTTTGCTACTCTAATAATTATCATTATGATTTAGGATGATCCATTAAAATGAAAATCCCATTCTAAGTTCCTAACATAAGTTAATTAAAGTGAGACAGTCACACCATCTAATTGCTATCGCATGGAAACGTAAAGGAGTTGATCTGATGGCCAAAAGATAGACTAATCCAGAATAAGAAAACAGGAACCAAAACCATTAGCATAAGCGAGAAAAATAAATGAATGTTTCAAGTTAGTCACCCTTTTCTTATAGGTAAACAATACATGCACCAACAAAACAAAACACATGTTATAGTAAGATTGAATGAATAAAGGGAATTAATATTATCCTAAAAAATAAAAAAATGTAGAATTTTTTTAAAGCGAATGATGACAAACTTCACACACAATACATAGAACTTGCGATGTCCTACAGTGTGTAAGAATACACCTACGTTATTGTAGCTTCTAGATAGCAAAGATTTCCCCTTAATTCATTTTTTTCAATGTGGAAATAATAATGGTACTGCTTTTCACTTTTTTGTGTCTCCTTGACACATTTTTGGATCCTTTTTTTAGATATCTTTTTATTTATTTTTATTTTTTATTTTCTCTTAGTAGAAGCAACATCTTACAATAATGACTATTACACTTATTCAAATTCATGTAAATGCAAACATAACTTTTGCTATGAACATACAAAGAAACTCTCTATATGATGCCTTTGTTACTGTGTATCGGAATGTGCGGAGATCTACCGTAGCAATGACATCTAAAATCCGATGAACCATATAACTACCATGCTAGCTATCTTACGACCATGTAAATCATATGACAACGAAAACATATCTCTAGACATGTAACGTAAATGGTAAAGCATGAAAATATACACTCGAAATAACTATGAAAATGCTACATATAGAGGTATGATGACTGCTTTGAGGAGATATCTAGGTTTATGTGCGGCAGGGCAATAGGAAGCTCTCCCACATAGTTGGATCATTGGATGTATGAGCGGAACCCTCTCCTTGGATCCACTTGACATCGAGCCCACCCCCGTCAAAATGTTGTTCTAGTTGTCATCTCTCTTGGCCATTCCATTGCTACAGGGCTTCCCAACATCCCTGACCTCACCTTCGTGATCTGGGTGAGCGTTTGGTTTGTTTGCCTCTCTTCCCGAGCCTCTTTGTGCTTTATAGGATGATACCAGGGATAGCGTCACTGATCTGCTTCGCCATGGGCGCTTGTTAGTGTTTCTCTCGTAGCCCTAGGTGGGCTCGACTGCCTTAGTTTGTTTAGTTTAATCTTCCTTTTAAAGGTTAACCAATTTTCTTTCCAATTGCATATGACTAGTGGGACATGTTAACCTTCCTTTAGGATAAGTGACAAAGAGAGGGTAAAATGTTCTAGAAATTATCTCGGGCACGGTCAAAAGGCTTTGACCTACGTAAATAATGCTCTGGGGTATTTTTATAACACCATATGATAAAATAACAATAAATTTAAGGACACTAAAAAATTAAGGATAAATATAAGTAATGGATTCGATTAAGGGTTGAAATATAATTTCCCTTATTTATTTTTCAACAAGGCAGATCCTATCTCCGCGAAAACTTCGCTGCTAGTAGTTTAGTTGGTTATTGCCACATCGACTGCGGCAGAGGGAATCTTGAGTTGTCTCCTTCCATGGATTTCCTAATTGGATCGAGGTGAAGCTTCTAGACATGTGTTCTCGGTGATTGGAGGACTTTAGCAACATCGAAAACACGCATCGTCAACGAGGACATGCTCTCCGCGTGAACTTCGCTCCTGCGGTAAGGCTTGCACACTGAGCCTCGAAATGTTTTCCAATAGAATTTCCTCAACCCCTTAGTCTCCTCACCGAAGGAATCGGGCCTGGGACCATTTATAGCCCGCATGCCTTTATTTGTCCTCATGAACGATGAAGCTTCACCATGGCCGATTTTCTACCACCGCTTCTCTATCTTCCCCCCATCTTCTAGTGGTGCTTTTGGAGCCTACATGACCCTCTCCTTGGAGGCGCACGTCATCTACCCTACCGCCCCTCCGCTAAGATGTTGCTCTGATTGTCGTATATGCTGACCAATTTATTTTATTGAGCTTCCCCAACATCCGTCACCTCACCTTAGTGATCTAGGTGACCGTTTGGCTTCTTTGCCTCTCTTCCCGAGCCTCTCTATGCTTTGTGGGATGTTCCCCAGGATAGTGTTGCCAATCTTCTTCACTACGAGTGTTTGCCGGCATTGCTCTCAGAGCCCCAGGGGCTCGTATCGCCTCCCATAGCCACATGCTCGCTCTCGCATGCCTTTGCGTCCAACAACCTTCATATCCCACTCCCAAGCATTCTGACACATCGTCGTCGCATTTGATAGCTCGTTGAAGTACAAACACCAATGGAGACATCGGCATATGAGCCTGACTGCTTTAGTTAGTTTAGTTTAATCTCCCATTTTAGGGTTAATCAGTTTGCTTTGCGATTGCTTATGACTAGTAGGATATGTTAACTTGTTCACTCTCCCATTTTAGAATGGCGAGTGATGAAGTCCTTGCTGGGTCAGATGACCACTACAGTTGGATGCTGAGTACTTCTGTACTCATGATACTACCTCCAAACTCTTTTCAGGGTTCTTGATCGACAACAGGTATGGTGATCGACGTTTCATGCGGAGACTCGACGACGACTAGTTAGGCGGATCCCGGCGGAGGGCCTGGACCCGTTGGTTATGGGAATCGATGATTTTCTTTTGCCACTAGGCATTTGATTGTAGTCTGTACTCAGACATATATCTTCCGCTGTTGTATTGTATTAAGGCAGTTGTATGCCGATTGTATGAGATGTTGTATCCTTGTATCTGTAATGTTGTGATATCATGTTGGAAATCCGGGGCATATGGCTTTGTCATATGTCGCGGTGGGACCGATATGTGCTTCCTCCCCGGGTCTGGATGGAAACATCTAGATCTGGAACAGTACCGCATATCGGGCCTTACAACTTGGTATCAGAGCTGAAAGGATCGGAATGTCGACTAGAGGGGGGGTGAATAGGCGGCTAACACTTTTTAAACTTTTCTTAACAATTTAGGCTCAACAAGGAATATAGATTGTCTAGATATGCAACTATGTGAGCAACCTATATGCCAACAACTATGATAAAACAAGCAAGCAATAAATAAGCATGGAAAGTAACTTGCACAAAGTAAAGATAAAGGGGAACACGAGAGACAAGGATATGTTTCCGAAGTTCCTTCTCTTTCGAGAAGTACGTCTCCGTTTGGAGAGGGTGAGGAGCACAATGCTCACACGAAGCCAACGAGGGCCACCCTATTTCTCCTCACGCTCTTACCGATGTAAGATGCTATGATCCACTACGAGGCGGCCTTGAAGGTGGCAACCAAACCTTTACAAACAAGGCTGGGGCAAACTCCACAACTTAATTGGAGGCTCCCAACAAAACCACGAAGCTTCACCACAATGGAATGTGGCTTCGAGGTGACCTCTTTCGTCTAGGGCACCAACGCACCCAAGAGTAACAAGATCCACACGGGATTAGTGGGGGGAATCAAATATCCTTTGGTGGAAGTGTAGATCGGGGCCTCCTCTTCCAAACCCTAGAGAATCAACAAGTTTTGATGGCTAGGGAGGGAGATTGGGCAAGAATGGAGCTTGGGCGTTAATGGAGGTGAGAGCAATAAATGAGGTGAGGTTCAATCGGGAAGAAGACCCCCTTCTATAGGTGGCATTAATTGCAGCCGTTGGCTGTCCACCAACCATGGTAGTACCACTTCAGAAGCGGTACTACCGTGCTGCAGTACTACCGTACGGAGAGCGGTACTACCGTGCCACCGGTAGTACTGAGGGTCACTACCGCGCCCACTACCGTGGAGTCCAGAGGGATTCCGGTAGTGGGTGCGGTACTGGCCCTGGTACTACCGGGGCGCGGTACTACCGTCCCAGGCACGGTACTACCGCTCCGCGGTACTACCGAGCCCAAGTGCCGCCCCCCACTACCGCAAAGTCCAGTGGGAATCCGGTAGTGGATGCGGTACTGGGTCCGGTACTACCGTGGAGCGGTACTACCGAGCCCCAGTGCCGCCCCCACTACCGCAGAGTCCAGTGGGATTCCGGTAGTGGTTGAGGTACTGGGTCGGGTACTACCGCGGTGCGGTAGTACCGCTCGTGAGCCCATCCCTATATGATTCCACACCTCCATAACGCAAGAGAAATATGTGGGTGCAGAAAGTGAGACCGTGTGATGATTCCACCCACCATTTCCAAAGCGGATCCCCTCTTCATAGTACGGTTTTCCTACGACTCAAATATCAAAAAGGAGATCGAAAGAAAAACTCCGTCTTCATGCTTCATACACCGAGGGGTCAATAACCATCTTGTTCCAATAATGTACTTATCTGAAATGCTCATCGCACCCGGTTAGTCCGCAAATGTATTGTCATCAATCACTAAAACCAATCAAGGGAAAACATGCCCTATCAATCTCCCCCTTTTTGGTGTATTGATGACAACACAAGATTTGCACAATAAAAATAGGGAATTTAAAACAACATGCTATTAGTTTATAAAATATAGACAGGCTCCCCCTTGATGTGTGCATCATTTTAGATATGCCTCTGGAATGCAAGACACACACATAAGGAGGACACTCCCCCTATATTTTATAAACTAGGCCATACTAAGCTAGACAAGACAAATATGTGAGCATAAGGATAACATGTCATAACATAGCACCACATAACCAGACAATAAGAGTACAAACATAAAATAGCATATGTCTCACACCATATATCATGGAAGTCTCACAATACGGACTAAAAACCAAAGCAAATAAACGGAGTTCACAAGCGGAGCAGATGAGACAAATAAAACACGCGTGTGACTCGCCCAACCCTGAGAAGATGCAAATCAGAATCCTAGACCTCTCTCCCCCTTTGGCATCGAGACGCCAAAAAGGCAAAGAATGACCTAGCGTCCCATGGTGATGAACTACTCGTCGTCCTGGTCGTAGTCCTCGTCATCGTCAGACTCCTCGGACTCCACTGCTGCCTCTGTGTCATCAGTAGCTGGCTGCTGAGCAGTGGACGAAGGGCCAGGCACATCATCAGTGAGGTCCCACGCTCTGAACTAGGAGATCCACTTGTCCTCGGGAGTGATGCCCTCTCGGACCCACTCTCGACGGTCATGCCTTGCTGTCTGTAGAAAGCCTTCTGCAGCAGCCTGTTCTCCTTCTCCCTCCTGTGGGCCTCATACAGGCGGTGCTGATCGTCAGTCTGAAGGGAGAAGAGCTGCTTCACCTTCCTAGTGAGCTTGGCTGACCATCCGGGCTGCTTAGGAACCTGTGCAGAAGACGAACCACCCGCACCAAAGCTCGCACCAGAGCGAGTGCGGGGAACACTGCCGCCACCGGCCTTCGGATCCTCCTGAATCTCCTCATCAGACCCGACAAGAGGAGGGGAACCATGCGCAGAACCATGACCTCCAACCCAGTTTTCCTTGATGCGCAACTGAACCTCCTCGTGAGCAGTTGATGGCAAGAGAGTGTTGATACTCTTCAAGCCCTCGTTGATTACCCCAAGTGCAGAGTGAGATATAGTAGAGCGGCAAGTTTTCCCTTAGCAAAGATACCAAGGATTGTCTCCCGTAGGACTCCGAAGGATACAAGAAGGTGGTAAAGTGAACAATGGCGCCGAGGTTGCTAACCTCACCTGGACCTGCACACAGATACAAATAACTTTGCTCCCAACGAGTACAGAGGAGTTGTCAATTCCTCCGGCCTTGCCGTTCACAAAGGATCAACGCAAGAGATAATGATAGTGGCTACTGAAAGTAAAGACTGAAGGTAAATTTAGGGTGTAAACAATGATATGAAGATGGACCGGGGTCCCGTGATTTTCACTAGTGATGTCTCTCTCCCAAAAGACGATAAAAGTGCTAGCGAGGTAAACAAATCACAGTTGGGCAATTGACAGGATTATGAAGGCACCGCAATGCTAACTATGCTGCAAAGAAAGGAAGGGATCAAAAGCAATGGGCAGTACGCCAAGGTAAGTAGACCGAAATCCATCTGCATCTACTACGAATCATCCACCTTGTGATATCTATCCAGAACATCTCGCTGGTATTAAGTTGCGAATCCCACCCAAAGTGTAAACTCAAAGCAACAGACAACTGCATTAAAAGAACTTTGCGTAAAGTAAACAATCCTTGCACCCGCAAGTACAAGCACCGTTATTTTATCCCTGCTGGCAACAACACATCCCCTAGTCTCATGTTTCTGTCACTCAAGCTAGACATCAAGGGGCTGAACCCACAATCAAGCATAACGCTCCCTCTTGGAGTTGCAAATAAAATACTTGGCCAAAGCAAATACCGCAACGGAGAACATGCAAGAATTTACTCAAGAACAAAATATAAAAGAGAAGAACCAAATATATTACTCATCACAATCTGAACATAGTCTCATAATCAATCAGATCCAACAAACTTAGCATAGCAACAGCAGAAATTACATAGATGCCTCAATCATGTGAAGCAGCTCACGAGGACTCGAAAGTGGAAGCACAAAGAAGGGAGAGATAGATCACATAGCTACTGGTCACGGACCCATGGTCCAAGGAAAACTACTCACGGTACATACGGGAGGTGTCCATGGCAATGGATGGTCTCCCGGAGGGGGTAGCTTCTTCCGGCAGGGTGCCGGAGCAGCTTCTCTAGGCAGCCCCGATCTTGAAACGGCGGCGGCGGAACAGAGGCGAGATCGCGAAAGAGGAGTTCGTATTAGGGGTTTCTACCCCGAGGGGTAAATATAGGCGAAGGGGGCATCGAGGGGACCCACCAGGCAGCCAGGAGGCAACCTGGCGCGGCCTAGGGTGGGGCCGCGCCAGGGACCCTCCTGGCCTCCTGGTGGTGGCCCCCCTTCGCTTCTTTGGTGTTTTCGGAAGCTTCCGCGATGCTGATTTTTTATCTGATTTTCCTGGATTTTTTGGAGCACTTTTAATGGCCGGAAAACGTGAAATAAAAAAACAGCATAAAACAGCAACTGGCAGCTGGGTGCACTGGGTTAATAGATTAGTCCAAATATTCTCAAAAGTGTATGAAAGTTCAAGCAAAACATGGCAAAGTCACACAAAACATGCATGGAGCAAGCAAAAATTATAGATACGTTTGGGACGTATCAGCAGTCAGAGGCCCAACGGGAAGGCGCTCAACAGCAAAGGTAGCTGCCCACGTGATCTTGAAGAGGACCTGAAGATAAGGTCCATAAATGGGAACCTTTCGTTCCATCACCGCAGAATAGGTCTCCTCCCACATGATGTCACAAACATCCAAGGTATGCCTGGTGCCCTTGCACTCCACATAGAGGAGAAGAATGTTTACCAGATAGCTATGAACCATGTACAGATTTCCCACTCGGGGGAACAAGGAAGTCCTGAAGATGCGGTGCATGATGTCCAAGAACGGGCAAAGAACCACTCTGTACTTATGATTTCCCTTGGCATCAGTATAAGGAATAGACGTCTGATAAGGACCTAACAGACTCTTGCTCTTGGCATTCTCCACTGTGTGTGGGCGAATACCAACGGGCCCCTCGCGCGTGGAGACGGGAATGTGCAGAGCCGTCATGAAATCCGCCCATGTGCAGTTCACCTGCTCATCCTTGCACATCCAAATGATAGTCCGATCATCGTGGTTGGTGAAGTACACGGTGGCAAAGAACTGAGCAAGGAGCTCAGCATCAAACCGCTTGTTGAAGGAGATGATATCCAGAATCCCAAACTGCTCGCATAGGGCATATGCCTCTCCAAAGTAATCAGGGTGAGCCCGCATGTGCCGCAGTTGGACAGACTTCACATGAGGAACAAACTTGTTCTTCCTGCTCTTTAGAATCATATTGAACACATCCCGCTGAGACTTGTTTCAGAACTGAGAGCCAACTAACTCTGGGTCTTTCTCGGAGCGGTAAGGATTGACTTCACGGTATGCCTTGTACTCGGGAAGAGAGATCTCTGAAATAGGCTTGACTGGTTCCTTCTTCTTGTGAGCGACCTTCTTAAAGTTACTTCCAGGTTGGCCAGGGGCATTGCGCTTGGGATTCCGACGAGAGCCATCACATGACCAACATCAACAGAAAGAAACATAGAACAAAACACATGAGATGCAAGAGCCGGACACAAGTGAACAAGGCAGGCCTATTGGGGAGGTGTCAGTTCTGGAGACCACGGTAGTACCGCCGGAGGCACGGTAGTACCGCCCAGCGGTAGTACCGCTGGACGCGCGGTAGTATCGCGCAAGCGGTAGTACCGCAGCGAGACCGGCGGTAGTACCGCCCTGGAGTAGAGAACACGGATCTGAGATCCGGTACTACCGAGGTTCCAAAAACTCAAACCACTCCAACACATCTACTTTATTCCTATCTAGCAATCTATCCATGTTCTCAAAATGCCTAGGCATAGCCAAAAACCTAGTGGATCTACAAGTATTGCCCTAACACAAAGTGCAAAAAAAACTGAACCAAAAGTGAAGGGAAATGGGGCAATACCGGTATCCATGGCACCCGGGGAGGATGGGGAACAATCCCACCAGAGGAGAACAGGGAAAGATGGCACGGAGGCGGCACACCGGGAGGGGGCGCCGGGGTGGGCGCCGCTGCTGCGGAGGGGATAAAACGAAACTGAATGGGGGTAATGGGGAGGAACTCCCCGTACCCCTTCAGTTATACAAACCTCGGGGCAGCGGTAGTACCGCTCCAGTCACGGTAGTACCGTGACCATAGCGGTAGTACCGCTTGCAGCAGAAACGTCCACCAAGAGCAACGATGAGGGGGCTAATGCATCGAATGTCTTAGGGGGAAGGGCTTGGGATGACTCGAAACACGGCAGATGGATGGAAAACACTCCGAGACAAAACAACAACAAGAAAATGCAAGGTCAAACTCGGAGTGAGCAAGATGCAACAAAACAACCTAAACACACGAAAGAAGCACAAAAGCGAAACAGTCCTCCCAACGAGAGGGGCGGTGGCCGAAGCCACCATGTTTGAGCTTATTTGGTATGACACCACAAAGATGTATCTTGGGTTCATTGCCAATGCTCTTCTTTGAAGCACCGTTGTCACCTTGGGTGACCATGACGACCGCCGAACGTGACCATAGTGAAAGAATTTTGTCTCTTTCCGCATAATAGGTGGAGTGGTTGCCTATGAATTAAGCAACACTCCCCCTATGTCCATGCCTACATCCAAGCTAGACCTCATGTTGAGATGGGAAGTGTGGGCAATTCTTCAGACCACATTATTTGAATCAATGATATTTAGCTCATGCCTCAACTCTCGAAATCTTGCTTCATCTAAAGGCTTGGTGAAAATATCCGCAAGTTGATCTCCGGTGCCCACATATGAAAGGTCAATATCACCCCGCTTCACATGATCTCGAATAAAGTGATGACGAATCTCAATATGCTTCGTCTTGCTATGTTGAACGGGGTTGTAGGCAATCTTGATAGCACTTTCATTGTCACATATGACACTGTAATCCTTCAAAGTTTGCCTCATCCATAATAATTGCGCACAACAACTTGCGGCGGCAATGTACTCAGCTTCGGTCGTGGAGAGGGAAACACAATTTTGCTTCTTGGATGACCAACACACCAAAGACCTACCAAGGAATTGGCATCCTCCGGAAGTGGACTTCCTCTCCACTTTGTCTCCCGCCCAATCCGAATCCGTGTACCCGACGAGGTTGAAGCTTGAGCCTTTAGGATACCACAATCCAAAGTTTGTGGTATGAACCAAATATCGAAAGATTCTTTTGACAGCCACTACGTGAATCTCTTTTTGTGCGGATTGAAATCTTGCACACATGCCCACACTCAACATGATATCCGGCCTAGATGCACAAAGATACAGCAAAGAACCAATCATAGAACGATACTCCCTTTGGTCTACCTCTTTACCGTTCGGGTCGAGGTCAAGTTGACACTTGAGAGGCATGGGGGTCTTGGATCCTTTAAGACCATCATACTTGAACCTCTTGAGCATGTCTTGAGTATATTTGGCTTGGTTGATGAAAGTTCCTCTTGACAATTGTTTGACTTCAAAACGAGAAAGAACTCCAACTCTCCCATCATAGACATCTCAAACTTGTCGGTCATTAGCTTAGCAAATTCTTCATTAAAAGATTTGTTAATCGAGCCAAAGATAATATCATCAATGTATAGTTGGCATATGAACAATTGCCCACTAACCCTCTTGGTAAAAAGAGTGGGATCGATTTTCCCAATTTCAAACCCATAATCAACTAAGAACTCGGTAAGGTGCTCATACCAAGCGCGTGGAGCTTGCTTAAGGCCATAGAGCGCCTTGTCGAGTTTATAGACATGATTGGGGAAATTTTGGTCCTCGAACCTAGGGGGTTGCTTGACATATACCAACTCATTAATGGGACCATTAAGGAAATCACTCTTCACATCCATTTGATATAACTTGAAGTTGTGATGAGAATCATAAGCAAGAGCAATACGAATGGACTCAAGACGAGCCAAGGGGGCGAAAGTTTCACCATAGTCAATACCTTCGACTTGGGAAAAGCCTTGAGCCACCAACCTTGCCTTGTTCCGGATGACAATGCCAAGAGCATCTTGCTTGTTCTTGAATATCCACTTGGTCCCAATAACATTATGATCACCTTTGGGTCTCTCCACTAATGTCCACACCTTTTCCGCTTGAAGTTATTGAGTTCATCATGCATGGCCTCAAGCCAAACCGGATCTTCAAGCGCCTCACCTACCTTTTGGGGTTCAACACAAGAAACAAATGCATTATGGGAACAAAAGTTTCTCAATTGACTACGAGTTGTAACCCCCTTTTGGATGCTTCCGAGCACTTGATCCACCGAAAGATCTTGTGATTTTAACCGGGATGCAATCTTGAGTGCTCGGAGAACTCTTTCTTCTTCCAAAGTTTCTTGAGAGGGAGCAAGAGAACCATCTTCGGAAGAAGGAGCATCCTCAAGGACTTGCTCATCATGTTGAGCATGTCCTTGAACAAGAACATGATCTTGGTCATCATTTGGTGTACCACCATCTTCAATGATTGGATCTTGACCTTGATCTTGTTCGGGCGAGAGAGGACCTTCGTCTTGTTCTTGGTTTGCTTGTGGATCTTGAGGAGGTGATGGCTCCACATGCGTAGAGCATTGTCCTTCTCCTTCCACCACAAGGGGTTACTCAATGGGTAGGAAATGACCCACACCCATTCTTCTTATGGCTTGAGTAGGAATTTCATCACCTACATCATTAAGATCACTTTGCCCCACTTGGGAGCCATTATGTTCATTGAACTCCACGTTGCTAGATTCTTCAACAAGTCCGGAAGACTTGTTGTAGACTCTATAGGCGTGAGAGTTTGAAGCATAACCAACGAATATGCCCTCATTTGTCTTAGACTCAAACTTAGACAAACGAGCACCTTTCTTAAGAATGAAACACTTACACCCGAAGACCCGAAAATAGTTGATGTTGGGCTTCTTCCCGGTGATGATTTCATACGGAGTTTTGTTCAATATCTTACGGAGATAAAGACGGTTGGTTGCATGACAAGCGGTGTTGATGGCCTCTGCCCAAAAGTTGTATGGACTCTTGAACTCCGCCATCATTGTTCTTGCTGCGTCAATCAGAGTGCGATTCTTCCTCTCCGCAACACCATTTTGTTGAGGGGTATGATACGTCCCAAACGTATCTATAATTTCTGCTTGTTTCATGCATGTTTTGTGTGACTTTGCCATGTTTTGCTTGAACTTTCATACACTTTTGAACCTATTTGGACTAACCTACTAACTCAGTGCACCCAGTTGCCAGTTGCTGTTTTATGTTGTTTTTGTATTTCAGGTTTTCCGGCCATTAAAAGTGCTCCAAAAAATCCGGAAAAATCCGATAAAAAATCAGCGTCACGGAAGCTTCCGGAAACACCAAAGAAGCGAAGGGGGGCCACCACCAGGAGGCCAGGAGGGTCCCTGGCGCGGCCCCACCCTAGGCCGCGCCAGGAGGCCTCCTGGTTGCCTCGTGGGTCCCCTCGACACCCCCCTTCGCCTATATTTACCCCTCGGGGTGGAAACCCCTAAGACGAACTCCCTTTTCGCGATCTCGCCTCTGTTCCGCCGCCGCCGCTGTTTCTAGATCGGGGCTGCCTGGAGAAGCTGCTCCGGCACCCTGCTGGGAGAAGCTACCCCCTCCGGGAGACCATCCATGGCCATGGACGCCTCCCGTATGTACCGTGAGTAGTTTCCCTTGGACCATGGGTCCGTGACTAGTAGCTATGTGATCTATCTCTCCCTTTTTTGTGCCTCCACTTTCGAGTCCTCGTGAGCTGCCTCACATGATCGAGGCATCTATGTAATTTCTGTTGTTGCTATGCTGAGTTTGTTGGGATCTGATGGATTATGAGACTATGTTCAGATTGTGATGAGTAATATATTTGGTTCTTCTCTTTTATATTTTGTTCTTGAGTAAATTCTTGCATGTTCTCCGTAGCGGTATTTGCTTTGGCCAAGTATTTTATTTGCAACTCCAAGAGAGAGCGTTATGCTCGATTGTGGGTTCAGCCCCCTGATGTCTAGCTTGAGTGACAGAAACATGAGACTAGGGGATGTGTTGTTGCCACCAGGGATAAAACAACGGTGCTTGTACCTGCGGGTGCAAGGATTGTTTACTTTACGCATGGTTCTTTTAATGCAGTTGTCTGTTGCTTTGAGTTTACACTTTGGGTGGGATTCGCAACTTAATACCAGCGAGATGTTCTGGATAGATATCTCAAGGTGGATGATTCGTAGTAGATGCAGATGGATTTCGGTCTACTTACCTTGGCGTACTGCCCATTGCTTTTGAGCCCTTCCTTTCTTTGCAGCATAGTTAGCATTTCGGTGCCTTCATAATCCTGTCAATTGCCCAACTGTGATTTGTTTACCTCGCTAGCACTTTTATCGTCTTTTGGGAGAGAGAAATCATTAGTGAAAATCACGGGACCCCGGTCCATCTTCATATCATTGTTTACACCCTAAATTTGCCTTCAATCTTTACTTTCAGTAGCCACTATCATTATCTCTTGCGTTGATCCTTTGTAAATGGCAAGGCCGGAGGAATTGACAACTCCTCTGTACTCGTTGGGAGCAAAGTTATTTGTATCTGTGTGCAGGTCCAGGTGAGGTTAGCAACCTCGGCGCCATTGTTCACTTTACCACATTCTTGTATCCTTCAGAGTCCTACGGGAGACAAACCTTGGTATCTTTGCCAAGGGAAAACTTGTCGCTCTACTATATCTCACTCTGCACTTGGGGTAATCAACGAGGGCTTGAAGAGTATCAACACTCTCTTGCCATCAGCAAGTTTTCTGGCGCCGTTGCCGAGGACTCCAGTCTACAAGACAGGGGAGTTGCACACTATCTTTTACCTTTGCTTTTTAGTCTTGTTAGTTTACCTTTGAGTTTTTACTTTTGTGTCCTTTATCAAAAATACCAAAAATACCTGCTACTATGGGTTCCAATGAAAACACTAAGTTGTGTGACTTCACTAGTCATAACAAAGTGACTTTATCTGCACTCCTATTGCTCCACCTTCCACTTCAGCACCTTCTTATGAGATTAAACCTGCTCTGCTTAACCTTGTCATGAAAGATCAATTCTCAGGAGCAGGAGAAGATGTTGCCTTGCACCTAAACAACTTTATCGAGCTCTGCCACATGCAGAAGTGCAAGGAAGTGGATGGAGACATCGTCAAACTGGAGCTTTTCCCTTTCTCTTTGAGAGGAAGAGCCAAGGAGTGGCTACAATATTTGCCCAAGAACAGTATCGATTCTTGGAGTAAATGCAAAGATGCTTTTATAGGGAAGTACTATCCCCCTGCTAAAATTATTCAATTGCGGAGTAACATTATGAATTTCAGGCAATTGGATAATGAACACGTTGCCCAGGCTTGGGAACGTATGAAGACGCTTGTCAAGAACTGCCCCACACATGGACTGACTACCTGGATGGTTATCCAGACTTTTTATGCAGGCTTGAACTTCACCTCGCGGAACCTGTTAGATTCGGCCGCGGGAGGAACTTTTATGTCAACCACGCTTGGTGCTGCCACAAAGCTACTTGATGAGATGATGTAGAACTACTCGCAATGGCACACCGAGAGATCTCCAACTGGTAAGAAGGTGAAATCTATCGAGGAGATCTCCTCTTTAAATGAAAAGGTTGACCTTATCATGTCTCTACTTACCAAGCAACCCTCTATTGATCCTCAAGATGTTCCTTTAAATTCTTTGGTTGCTCAGGAGCAAGTAGATGTTAATTTTGTCTCTAGAAACAACTTCAACAATAATGCTTATAGGAGTAACTTTGGTAGCAACAATCCTAGGCCTTTCCCATCCAACAACTATGGGAACAACACTTATCCTACCACCAGAAACTCCACCTCTGAATTAGAGAGTATGCTTAGAGACTTTATCACTACCCAAAAAGCCTTCAACAATAATGTGGAAGAAAAACTAGTTAAATTAGATAATCTTTGTTTGAAGGTAGACAACTTAGCCCTTGATGTTGAGATGTTAAAAATCAGAACCTCTCCCCTCGAGGATAGTAAGATCACTCCTATTAATGCTATCCAGTTACAAATCAATGAAAATATTAGGATGATGGCTAAACTCAAAGAAAGATGGGCTAGAGAAAAAGAGGAAGAGGATAGAATTAAGAGCCTTCCTACTTACCACACAGTAGCTACTATCCAAGTAGTTGAGGATGTTCAAACTATTAGCACCCATCACACCCCTAGTCCCACTGGACCTATCAATGGTGATGCTACCACCTCAACCGTAGATGAAGAAACCTCTATGAACATAGAGGCTTTCAAACAAGTGAGCTTAAATGATATCACTAACTCCTTGATAGATAGTAGTGATTTAGACTTTGACAACTGCACTTTACCAGAAGTTATTGGTTTCCTACACAAGATGTCTAGAGACCCCCACACTAGCACACTCAATCTCGCCTTCACAGAGCATATCACCAATGCTCTAATCAAAGTTAGGGAGGAGAAGCTTAGACTAGAAGCCTCCATACCTAGGAAGCTAGAAGATGGTTGGGATCCTATGATAAAAATTAAATTGAATAACTTCTCTTGTTATGCTCTTTGTGATGTTGGAGCAAGTACCTCTGTTATGCCCAAAAGAATGTATGATATGCTTGAATTGAAACCTTTTGATCCTTGTTCTTTTGGTGTTCGTCTTGTTGATTCTTCTGTAAAGAAACCTTTGGGGAAGATCGACGATGTTCTTATCATTGTCAATGACAATTATGTTCCCGTTGATTTTACTATTATGGACATTGAGTGTGAGCCCTCTTGTCCAATTATTTTGGGACGCCCTTTTCTTCGCACAGTTGGTGCTATCCTTGACATGAAAGAGGGAACTATAAAATTCCAATTCCCTCTCAAGAAAGGGATGGAACATTTCCCTAGGAAAAAGATTAAGTTACCTTTTGAGTCCGTCACACGGGCTAGTTATTCTCTTGAAAAGACTTGATCTTTTGCATTAAGCCTAGCTAATGGTTTAAAGAAGCGCTTTCGGAAGGCAGCCCGCAACGAATTTAGGTTTTTATTTTTGCTTTTGTTCTGTTCTTAGTGGTCTTGATGATTGTTACTACTGTAGCAACATCATTGTATCTTTACTTTTCAAGCTTTGTGCCGAGTTTAGCCTCATACGGCAAGGGAAGTAAAAGTTGTGACATGCTGTCCAGAAAACAGATTCTATCCTCGTGACTAAAAAAATCCCAGAAAAATCCCAGTTCATCTTTTTGAGCTGAATTTTTTACACAGAGTGATCTATACAATTACGAAACTTCCGTATGTTCTGAGTTTTTTTATTTGAGTTGCAGAAGTATCCCTAAAAAATTCGTTTCTACCTGTTGTTCTGTTTTTCACAGATTCTGCCACGTTTTGTCTCTCTTTACTTTTGCAAACCTTAAGCTTGCTTTTTCTTTGCAAAAACTTTTTGGAAATCTTGGGAAACAGTATCTCTTCAAGATTATATTTATTTGCAGTAGAGGAAAAATTATTTTATTAGGGTACTAACCTCTCTAATCAGCCTACAATGAGTTATGTATGAAGGGAGTTTTCAAGTGCGCGATGGAGGATGATGAAAGAAGATTCAGGAGTGTCAAACGCTCAAGATTGGGGATGCCCATGTGCACCCCCAATAAATATTCAAGTAGACTCAAGCGTCTAAGCTTGGGGATGCCCCCGGTGCATCCCCTTCTTCATCAACAATTATCAGTTCGTCTCTCGTTGCACTATATTTTTATCACTTCATGTGTTATGTGCTTTGCTTGGAGCGTCTCGCTCTTTAATTTTCTAGGTTTGTTTTGCTTTCTTTGCTTTAGTAACAAGTTAGATCCCAACTTACTTACTCTTTTGTGTGGGAGAGATACACGCTCCGCTTGAACTAGAACTCCTCATAGGATTTGCATGCTTATTCTTTTAGCTGTGAGTTGTTCTTTTTCTTTTCTTAGCTGCTGTTATGTTTAGTTGTAGTGCTTTAGTTTTTCTAGAGCTTTTCTTTTGTCTTAGGTTTAACTTTCTATAGGTTGCATATTTTATCTTGTTAGAGAGTTTGCCTGTTGCACTGAGTTCTATGTCTTGACTGAAAGTAGGTAGTTAAAGTTGTTATTCTCTTTGTAGTAGTAACTTGCAATAGTTTTGAGGTATTGATTAGAGTAATGTTTGAACTTATGGTGTCAAGAGCTCTTGCCTATTAGTGATAGATGTCGTATTTTGGGCAATCCGTGTTTATTTTCAAAACCTACAAAACTAGTTGAGAACTCTAGCTACTAGATGGATCACTACTCTTCTGAGGGTTCGAATATTAGAGAACACTCACGTACCATGAGTCGAGGATGCGCAAGGATAACCAAACCCCCATACACTCCTCCTCGGGGTACCTGTCTCTCTGTGAACCTCCTGATTAGATTGAGAGTTACCGATAATAAGTGCATGAGTTCTTCGGACTAATGTGAGTATTCGAAAGTTGACACTTCCACCCACCTATACTTTTTCTAGCCTCTTCCGTACCGTGCATTGCCTTCTTCTCACTCCGAGAGTTGGCGTCCACCTTCGCTGGTACATCCAAACCCTTGGCATGATACGCTCTGTCATCATAAACTTCCTTATATC
The DNA here is from genome assembly GCA_950022295.1 of Bromus sterilis. NCBI lineage: Eukaryota > Viridiplantae > Streptophyta > Magnoliopsida > Poales > Poaceae > Bromus > Bromus sterilis. Next base: position 33,602,141 of record OX465600.1, read on the forward strand.
TTTGCTCAAAACAGCCACCATACATACCTACAAGGCATTTCCATAGCCTTTCCGAGATACATTGTCATGCAACATCCACCTTCTCATGACTTTATCTTCATGTCATACATGTTCCTGCTACACTGGCAGAGGCATACATTTGTATCATGATAGTTACATTTTCTTTATGTGAGTACCTTTGTAAAGTGTGAAAGATCTCCTATATTCTTGTAAAATATAGAGTATTGGCCCTAAAGTGAGGAAAAGATCCCAAAGAGGACAAAATCAAAAGATCCCAAAGAGGACAAATGAGAGAAATAGAAAGAGCCATTGAGGCCACCAAAAAAATATAAAAAAGAGAAAAAGAGAAAATAAAAAAATAAAAAGAGAGAAGGGGGCATACTACTATTCCTTTTGATAGATCCACACTAGTACTTCATCTTCTATCTCTTGTACTCCATAGAGATCATCATCATGCATATAGTTATGTGGGGACCCTTCACACTACAGAACTTGGCTTGTATATTCCAATGATGAGCCTCCTCAAACGAGCTCTAGGTCTTCTTGAGCAAGCAAGTTAGATGCACCCCCACTAGTTCCCTTGGAGAACTTTTAGCTCACATGTGCATCCGTTGCATGGCAATCCCTACTCCTCACATCATATCTATCATATGGCCTTCTCTCGCCTATGATTGTGCTCATTGATGTGAGCCTTTCACACTTTTTTTGTCTTCCTCCGCCACCTTCTTTCTGTTTCGCCTTTTAGGTGTCAACTTTCTTGCTCGCGCTCATCCATTGCATGAGGGCTCAAAATGTCGAAAGGGAGTGGATCAGTTTGACTTGTACCCGACTAGTGGTCTGGGGACGAGTCAAGATAAGAATCCAAAGGAGACCAAGTGTGAAACTTTAGTAGATAGTTGTTCTCAACAAAAATACTTTTTTCTCTCGTATTTCCCTATCCCTTTCTTGCACGCAAACACCATTTGGAGACATTCGAGTCACGGACAGCAAGAGCTCTTGTACCTTTTGTTCTTTTGTTGCTTATGTCAATGCTAATATAGACTCTTGCTTGTTAAGACTTCAATTGAATTGCATGCTTTGATTGCTTTACTTAAAAGTCCTTTTATGGTTGTGTGGCATGTCACCACAGAAATTATACTTGTTATCATTTACCTACTCGAGGACGAGCAGGAATTAAGCTTGGGGATGTTGATACGTCCCAAACGTATCTATAATTTATGCTTGTTCCATGCATGTTTTGCGTGACTTTGCCATGTTTTGCTTGAACTTTCATACACTTTTGAGCATATTTGGACTAATTTATTAACCCAGTGCACCTAGCTGCCAGTTTTTGTTTTCTGCGGTTTTTTTATTTCGGGTTTTCCGGCCATTAAAAGTGCTCCAAAAAATCCAGGAAAATCCGATAAAATATCAGCGCCACGGAAGCTTCCGGAAACACCAAAGCAGCGAAAGGGGCCACCACCAGGAGGCCAGGAGGGTCCCTAGCGCGGCCCCACCCTAGGCCGCGCCAGGAGGCCTCCTGGCTGCCTGGTGGATCCCCTCGACGCCCCCCTTCGCCTATATTTACCCCTCGGGGTAGAAACCCCTAATACGGACTCCTCTTTCGCGATCTCGCCTTTGTTCCGCCGCCGCCGTTTCAAGATCGGGGCTGCCTGGAGAAGCTGCTCCGGCACCCTGCCGGAAGAAGCTACGCCCTCCAGGAGACCATCCATAGCCATGGACGCCTCCCGTATGTACCGTGAGTAGTTTTCCTTGGACCATGGGTCCGTGACCAGTAGCTATGTGATCTATCTCTCCCTTCTTTGTGCTTCCACTTTCGAGTCCTCGTGAGCTGCCTCACATGATCGAGGCATCTATGTAATTTCTGTTGTTGCTATGCTAAGTTTGTTGGGATCTGATGGATTATGAGACTATGTTCAAATTGTGATGAGTAATATATTTGGTCTTCTCTTTTATATTTTGTTCTTGAATAAATTCTTGCATGTTCTCCGTTGCGGTATTTTCTTTGGCCAAGTATTTTATTTGCAACTCCAAGAGGGAGCGTTATGCTTGATTGTGGGTTCAGCCCCTTGATGTCTAGCTTGAGTGACAGAAACATGAGACTAGGGTATGTGCTGTTGCCACCAGGGATAAAACAACGGTGCTTGTACTTGCGGGTGCAAGGATTGTTTACTTTACGCAAAGTTCTTTTAATGCAGTTGTCTGTTGCTTTGAGTTTACACTTTGGGTGGGATTCGCAACTTAATACCAGCGAGATGTTCTGGGTAGATATCTCAAGGTGGATGATTCGTAGTAGATGCAGATGAATTTTGGTCTACTTACCTTGGCGTACTGCCCATTGCTTTTGAGCCCTTCCTTTCTTTGCAGCATAGTTAGCATTGCGGTGCCTTCATAATCCTGTCAATTGCCCAATTGTGATTTGTTTACCTCGCTAGCACTTTTATCGTCTTTTGGGAGAGAGACATCACTAGTGAAAATCACGGGACCCCGGTCCATCTTCATATCATTGTTTACACCCTAAATTTACCTTCAATATTTACTTTCAGTAGCCACTATCATTATCTCTTGCGTTGATCCTTTGTAAACGGCAAGGCCGGAGGAATTGACAACTCCTCTGTACTCGTTGGGAGCAAAGTTATTTTTATCTGTGTGCAGGTCCAGGTGAGGTTAGCAACCTCGGCGCCATTGTTCACTTTACCACCTTATTGTATCCTTCGGAGTCCTACGGGAGACAAACCTTGGTATCTTTGCCAAGGTAAAACTTGCCGCTCTATTATATCTCACTCTGCACTTGGGGTAATCAACTAGGGCTTGAAGTATCAACACTCTCTTGCTATCAGGGTATAAGCAGCGGAATATTGATGTTTGATCCCCTCATCTCCAAGGAATTCATCCAAGGTGTAGTTCTTGAACTCGGTGCCGTTGTCACTCCTAATTGCCAAAATCTTTGAATTGTGCTGACGTTGAGCTTCATTGGCAAACTCGATGACGGTTTGTTGGGTCTCACTCTTCTTCTTGAAGAAATAAACCCATGTATATCTTGAGTAGTCATCAACAATAACCAAGCAATACTTCTTTCTGCCAAGGCTATCATAAGATGGAGGTCCAAAGAGATCCATGTGAAGGAGATCCAAAGGCCTCATGGTGGAGATGATATTCTTGACGGGATGATTCTTCTCATGTAGCTTCCCTTCAATGCATGCCCTACAAGCACGATCTTTGGCAAAGCTAACATTTGTTAGTCCAATGACATGCTCACCCTTGAGAAGTGTTTGCAAAGACCTCATATTGACATGGGCTAGTCGACGGTGCCAGAGCCATCCACATCAACTTTAGCCATTAGACACATGGCGGTTTTGGTGGGGACTTCTGAAAAGTCCACCACGTACATACCGTCCTCCACGTGTCCAATAAAGGCCACTTTAAGAGTTTTGCTCCACATCAAGGTGACCATGTCTTTATCAAATAAAGTGCAAAGTCCCATCATAGCAAGTTGACGAACGGAAAGTAAATTAAAGGCACAAGTCTCAACTAGCAATACTTTCTCAATGGACGAGTCCGGAGAAACTATCACTTTGCCAAGACCTAATACCTTTGACGTGTTTGCATCTACAAATTGGACACGGGTGGTTCGAGATGGACCAAAATCAATGTCCACCAACATGTCCTTGCTTCCGGTCATATGACTTGTAGGCCCGCTATCAAGTATCCATGAACCACCACCGGAAGCCGCCACCTACATGAGATCAATGCTTTGGTTTAGGTACCCATTCATGAATGAGTCCTTTTGCGTTAGTGACAAGGGTCTTAGGCACCCAAATGGACCATGCAATATACTCATCAAAGGAACCAACAAATTTGGCATAAACATGCTCATCATTAGTGCAACAAAGAACATAAGAGGGGTTAGTTGGTCCGTCAAAGTCATTGGGAATGGCACCACTCCTCTTGGTCACTCCACCCTCAATGGCCTTTGCCACCTTTTCTTGAGGCTTCTCCCCTTCCTTCACAAATGTGACTTCCTTTGAAGGAGGAGGTGCCTTGCCTTTCTTCTTTTTGTTCTTCCTCTTCTTGTTCTTCTTCTTTGACGAACTTGCACCAAAACCAATGCATTCCTTGCCAATGACCTCCTTTTGGGAACTCAAGAGATCATTAAGGTTCTTTTCTCCTTGAATGCACGAGACAAGTCCCTTCTCAAGTTGTTCCTTCAACCTAGCGTTTTCCTCAACGAGAGGAGCATGCTCACAACAAGAGTTAGAGGAACTAGGTTTCTCTACCACAATAATAGGAGAAAAGGTAGTAATTTCTTTAGTGAGTTGCATACTTGTTTCATCATGAGCCTTCTTGAGAGCCATGAGTTCGTGTTTTAAGGACTTGTGGTCCTTTTCGACTTTCTCATGATCCAAAAGAAGTCTTTCATGAGCCTCAACAAGTTCATCATTTTTAGTCTTGAGATCACAAGCAATAGCATTAGAATGTTTAAGGTCAAGTTTTAGCTTAGAGATATCACTAGCATACGTCTCATCAAGACACAACTTAAGCTCACGCTCTTCTTCGAGAGAATGATATAGCTCCTCTATCTCATCCGCATAGTTGTGACTATGACCTTGCAACTCGGTGATAGTCTCATCAAGTTGCTCAATGTGAGCATGTGCTTCGTCTAGTTGTTCCAAGAGAGCAACAAAATGTCCCTTGGCAACACCTTTGAGCTTGGACATGAATAGTTCGAATTCATTATTCTCTTGTGCTTTGGGATCCTCATTTTCCTCCACACAATCCAACAATGAAGGGTTAGTGGGAGTAAACGGTTTAGAGTGAGGAGTTACCGAGGTAGTCTTGGCCATGAGACACTTGTGGATGATGTGAGGGTTCTCGTTGGGGGAGTTGAAGAGAGAAGTTGATGAGGGGGATTCAATGGCGATAGCAACGGTGGCGGTTGCCACAATCTCACCACTTTCTTCATCCTCCTCATCATCGGAATAGTATTCTTCTTGAGCCACCAACACACGTTGTGGCTTCTTCTTCACAAAGGTCTTGTTCAGTGGTGGCTTGTTCTTGTCCTTACGGATGAGCTTTCCACCGTGGTCTTCTCTCTTCTCATACGGACAATCCGCAACAAAATGACTCACATTGCCACAATTGAAGCAAGTTCTTATTCTTTGGCCCTTTGGCTTGAAGCTACTTGTGTTGGACTTGAAGTTCTTCTTGTTGCTCCAAAATTGTCTTGAGGCTAGAGCCATGTGCGCATTGTAAGCATACTTGGTGTCTTCCGGACCCACATCCTCTTCATCTTCATCTTCATCTTACTCAACTTGAACCTCCTTGGCCTTCAAGGCGAGGGATGGCATCTTGGAGCCACTTTGGCGAGCCAATTTTAACTCGGCCGTGGAGTCCAAGATTTCCATGGCAACGAATTCACCCAAGACTTGGTTTGAACTCAACTCGCGAAAGTCGGGCCTTTGACGAATGACCTTGGTGATATGCTTCTTGTGTAGGAGCATAGCCGTGATGAACTTTATTTTTATCCATCCGTCGTCGGTGTCCATGCTCCCGTGGTCCGTCGTGGAGTTGGCGAGAGCCACCAACCTTTGATGAACATCTTCGAAAGACTCCCCTTCGTTCCTGACAAAGTGATCGGCTTGATCTTGAATCTTGTCAAACTTCGAGCACCGTACGCTAGAGCTTCCCATGAGAGTCCTCTCAAGAATATACCACATCTCTTTGGCCGTTTCACACTTTAGGACAAGATTGTATTGCTCTTCCTTCAATCCATTTCCTATCACAAGCATAGCATGACTGTTGATGGTGTTGTCCCGATATTCTCTTGGGGTCATGTTGTGGCGGTCACGAGGATTGAATCCCTCCTCAACGATGCGCCACAGTTCCACGGAGGACCCCTTCAAATTTCTCTTCATGCGATGAGTCCAAACCGGATAGGCATCTTTGTTAAGGATGGGAATAGTGCCTGCATGCGGAAAATGAGGCTCGGGAAGAGGTAGTGAGTTGTAGGTAACAGGAGGATCCACCGCGGAATGAATACCCGATCCATTCCCTGAACGAGGAATGGACCAGCTATCATTCCTACCATCATCACTAGGTTGGGAGATGACATCTCCTCCACCCAACGTTGGAATGTTGGGGATGATGGTGGGGTTGCTTTCCGAGGGCATCCACCAAGCATGTCGGTGACTTTATTCATGTGCGCCTTAATGGCGGACATGCCTTCATTGTACTCATGTCGAGAGATAGATGACGAGTCATCATTCGCGAACGCATTCGTGAAGCCCTCGGTACTCGAAACCCTTTCCAATAGGGGAGGGTTCGAAGTAGCTCCCGGAACCTTAACCTCTTTTGGTTTATCCTCTTGCGACATCCTCTTAAGGTGGTAAAGCCCTTAGTAAGAGACGAGGCTCTGATACCAATTGAAAGGATCGGAATTTCGACTAGAGGGGGGGGGGTGAATAGGCGAATAACACTTTTTAAACTTTTCTTAAAAATTTACGCTCAACAAGGAATATAGGTTGTCTAGATATGCAACTATGTGAGCAACCTATATGCCAACAACTATGATAAAACAAGCAAGCAATAAATAAGCATGGAAAGTAACTTGCACAAAGTAAAGGTAAAGGGGAACACGGGAGACAAGGATATGTTTTTGAAGTTCCTTCTCTTTCGAGAAGTACGTCTCCATTTGGAGAGGGTGAGGAGCACAATGCTCACACGAAGCCAACGAGGGCCACCCTATTTCTCCTCACGCTCTTACCGATGTAAGATGCCGTGATCCACTACGAGGCGGCCTTGAAGGTGGCAACCAAACCTTTACAAACAAGGTTGGGGCAAACTCCACAACTTAATTGGAGGCTCCCAAACAAACCACGAAGCTTCACCACAATGGAATGTGGCTTCGAGGTGACCTCTTCCGTCTAGGGCACCAACGCACCCAAGAGTAACAAGATCCACACGGGATTAGTGGGGGGAATCAAATATCCTTTGGTGGAAGTGTAGATCGGGGCCTCCTCTTCCAAACCCTAGAGAATCAACAAGTTTTGATGGCTAGGGAGGGAGATCGGGCAAGAATGGAGCTTGGGCATTAATGGAGGTGAGAGCAATAAATGAGGTGAGGTTCAATGGGGAAGAAGACCCCCTTTTATAGGTGGCCTTAAATGCAGCCGTTGGCTGTCCACCAACCACGGTAGTACCGCTTTAGAAGCGGTACTACCGTGCCACCGGTAGTACTGAGGGTCATACCGTGGAGTCCAGAGGGATTCCGGTAGTGGGTGCGGTACTGGCCCTGGTACTACCGGGGCGCGGTACTACCGTCCCAGGCACGGTACTACCGCTCCGCGGTACTACCGAGCCCCAGTGCCGCCCCCACTACCGCAGAGTCCAGTGGGAATGCGGTACTGGGTCCGGTACTACCGTGGAGCAGTACTACCGCTTCAGGAGCGGTACTACCGCTCCGCGGTACTACCGAGCCCTAGTGCCGCCCCCACTACCGCAGAATCCAGTGGGATTCCGGTAGTGGTTGCGGTACTGGGTCCAGTACTACCGCCCTGGCAGAGCCAGGGAGCCCATCCCCATATGATTCCACACCTCCATAATGCAACAGAAATATGTGGGTGCAGAAAGTGAGACCGTGTGATGATTCCAACCACCATTTCCAAAGTGGATCCCCTCTTCATAGTATGGTTTTCCTACGACTCAAATATCAAAAAAGGAGATCGAAAGAAAAACTCCGTCTTCACGCTTCATACACCGAGGGGGCAATAACCGTCTTGTGCCAATAATGTACTTATCTGAAATGCTCATCGCACCCGGTTAGTCCGCAAATGTATTGTCATCAATCAATAAAACCAATCAAGGGAAAACATGCCCTATCAAGAGCCTTACCGACCGTAGGATCCCTTTTCTGGCCGAAGTCGAGTCTAGATTTTTTTTTTTGTAGTTACTAAGTTAGTTATCGGAGAGTAGGATTCTTTTTCCTCATTACCTTGCTCTGGTCAGGACAAGTGTCCTAAGTGTTTTATTCTCGTCTTATCCCCTTCAAACTCTAGGATCTCGAGTGTGTGGAGTTTCAGAACCCTTACAATGCCTTGCTTGCAGCGTATTGTCTCGATTCCGATCTCAGGTTGGGAAGTCCTGTAGTACCTTTAGTTCTTCCGACTATGGGTAAACATATTGGTCATCCATTGCCATCCATCCTTTTGCCGGTGTTTTCATGACTTGCGTCGAAAATACTATCCTTTGATCCTGTTATCTTTGTCGTTCCTCCTCTTGACACCGACGGTTTCGTATTTTTGACAATGTCATCTCCCTGCGGAAAGTTTCTCGACGGAGTTTGACGTTCGGCATGGAGCAGAGTCCCTTGTTGGTGGTGTTGAAGATTGTCGACTCCATTTTCTCTCCTCTCCTTTCCCCCGGATCGTCCAGGATCTCGGGACGAGATCCCTTGTTGGTGTTGTTGTTTTGTAACATCCCAGATTTCACAAAAATTAAAATTTTGCTTTCGGCGTGAATTGTTTGATTGTCTGATTTGTTTGCAGTGTTTGCATCCCCGATCTATCGATCGTCGATTATTTCCCCCCCGCTTATCTCGTATCGGACGGAGACTGACCCTTGCCACCCTGACACTCGACCTTTGCGACACCGGGTTTCACCCGATCACCGTCGCGAAAACCGCACAAGACCAGCCGCAGCCAACGGAACGAAAAAACCCTGTTTAATAAGTAAACGGGATATTTTTATAGCGCGCCGAAAAGTGTTCTCGGAACGGTTCCAACGCGAGGTGAACGCCGCCGGCTCGATGCGCTGATCGCGCAGTTTGAAGTTTTACCCGAATCGGGGGTCCTGCGGACACCCGGCGGTCAGAAACGTAAACACCGCGCGCGCGAGAGAAAAACCGGGGATATTTTTGCAAACTGCCAGCCACCTGGGCAATATAAAGACCACCACACTCCTACCTCTTTCTAGGGTTTACCTAGCCACAAAATTCCAGCCATCCCCCTGTTTTTGCCCCAAAATACCCCATTTTTCGTCCAACCCTAGCCTCTCAGCCCCTCACAGCCGTTGGATCTGGAGATGAGTGGCTCACGCTTCGCCACGTCACCAGCCCCAGCCCCGAGCTCGTCTCCACGCACGAGCCGTCTCCCGTGGGGCAAGCCACGGCCGCGCCGCGCGCCGCCGGCTGCAGTTGCAGCTCTGGTGAGGCCACGCCCCGGTGACCCCCTCCTCCCGCGCTCTCCGCCGCCCTCTCTCCTTCCTCTCCTTCCCCTATTCTCCCTCTCTCATCTCCTCTGTCTTCCTCTCAGGGGCGCCACCATGGGAGCCCATGGCAGGAGCTCGCCGTCGTCACCGCCATGGAAATAGCTCGCAGCGTCCCCGCCCATGTACCCTTGCCGCGCCGTCCTCGCATCCAGATCCGGCGGATCCCGCTCGAACCCGGCCTCATGCCGCTCCTGGCCGCCCGAGCCTCCTCGCCGGAGGAGCTCCGGCGCCGCCGCTACGGGACGAGCGCACGAGGCGCGTTCGCTCGCCTCTGCGACCGATGGGCCGGCCTGCCAACAGCCCCCCCACGGCCCGACTCGGCTGCCCACTCCACTTGGGCTCGGCCCAGCTAAGGTGAGGCACCCTTTTTTTATTGTTGCTGCTGCCCCCGTTGGGCCGGCCCGTTTGCTGTGTAGCGCCCTGGGCGACGATTAGTTAGACCGCGCTTCTGTTTAGGCCCAGTGGCACTTTTTTTTCCAGAGAATGTTTAGCAATTTTCTGCTCATTAAAAAATACAGAAAAATATAGGATTTTGCGGTGCCCGTATCTTTTTAACGGTAGCTCGGATCGCGACGCTTTAAACATGAAACTTGCTTACAATTTTGTGTAGATTAATAAAATGTGCTCTTTTGCCATGTTTAACTCTGTTTACATGTTGTTTTACTGCTAATTACATCGCATGCCACTGTAACTTGTTTATTTAATAACTTTTTAACCGTTGCTCCGATTAAAATGTTCTTTATATGTAACTTGACTAGAATTGCGTGTAGATTTTGTTTATGCTGCTCTTGATTGCTAATAAAAAATAATAAAATATTGTTTACGGAAAAACAGTACCAAATGCAATATTTATCGTGGGGTCCGTAATAGTTGGCATGTATAGGTTTTACCCCCCCCACTTAAAGTGACTAGCATAGATAGTTTATCTTATGCTTCACCTCTTGCCATGTTTGTGTGCTATGACATGCTTGCTTGAGTTACCATGTTAACAACATTTGCTCATCTTGTGTAGCTAAACAACTTGAACCATCGTAAACGTGCGGTATCGTCGTGTGTGACGAGTACCCCACTTAACCTGTTAGTAACCGCTTCCGATGATAGACGCGATCGTTGCGTTGTCTCGTGTTGCCTTATTATTGATGCTTGCTCGTGTTTGCTTCGTAGTAATAGAAGCTTGCTCGTTGATTGCTTTCCAGTGTTTACCGTCTTATGTGCTTCCGCGGGTACTTTCGGAGACGATGCGAGCTTGCGATCAACTACACCTTCAGAACCCGACTTATCAACATGCAAGGACTATACATTACTTATGATCCATTCTATTTCAACCAGCGGTTTGCATGCTAGTCTAGGTTAGGCTCGATGTTTTATCCTACCACATGTTTACAGCCTCTTTCAAACCGATACAGCCATGTCCCCTCCCAGCAAACCTTGTACTGCTATGTTACTATTGCTCGTTGCTCAGCCCCTGCTTAGTATGCATGCTTAGGATGCTACGATGTTACCCTGTTACTCCTTGGTTTGGGGATATCACATTATTATATTGTTGTTGATTATATGATTATTATAATGATGACTATATTCGACGAAGGATGGAAGGTCTAGGCTATCCCGCCCCGACGCTTTGTTCCATTCGAGTCACCTAGGATCCGAGTTTCGGGTATTGGTTTTAAGACTGAGCGTGCCTAACCGCGTGTGGGATTTTATGGGGTCCCCTTTTCTTACCTACCTAGCTTCGTACAATTCTAGTGGTGGCCCAAGCTGGTTTTACTTTTGCAACGTGTGTGTGTTGGTTGGCGCCCCAGCTGTTTTCGAAACAACTCGGGCCAGCGGAGACATAGTTTTTCCGTTGGTCCAAACCTGGAAGCTCAGGGGTTGCCCACATAGTTTGGGTAACTAACCCGACCTCGTCCAGACGTTAGAGGCCGATTCGAGAGCGCGGCCTGCTTTTGAGTTGGATGTCGACTCACCGGGGGCCACCCGGATTTGTGCGTTGTTAGTTAGAGGGACCTGTCGTTCCGGATCTCTTGGGACTAAATCATAAAATGGTTGCCTATCATGGGTAGCAACTGAGAGAGATGGGCGTGCGTGCGGAGCCTCGTAATGGGCAGTTGGTACACCCCTGCAGGGTTAAATCTTTTCAAAAACCGTGTCCACGGTTATGGACGACTTGAGACCTACTCCTTGTCTATAGACAACAACAACTGAGTTAATCTTAACATAACTTGATCAACGTGTGTGTGCCTTGACTGCTTCTTCTTCGTCGGGATGCGAAGAGGAGGACAATGATAGGATAGGTGTTAGGCTTGCGTAAGTAGCTGATAGCAGACTTGTTGGAGGCGATTCCTCATTGAATGCTTGGCTTCTTATCTTACTCTCTAGATCGTTAGCCACTTCATAAATGCTAGTGCGGCAGCAACCTCACCAGTTACCCCATCCTTACCGTAAACTGCTAGTTGTCCTAGAATGACGAGTGATGAAGTCCTTGCTGGGTCAGATGACCACTACAGTTGGATGCTGAGTATTTCTGTACTCATGATACTACCCCCAAACTCTTTTCAGGGTTCTTGATCGACAACAGGTATGGTGATCGACGTTTCACGCGGAGACTCGACGACGACTAGTTAGGCGGATCCCGGCGGAGGGCCTGGACCCGTGTGGTTATGGGAATCGATGATTTTCTTTTGCCACTAGGCATTTGATTGTAGTCCGTACTCAGACATATATCTTCCGATGTTGTATTGTATTAAGACAGTTGTATGCCGATTGTATGAGATGTTGTATCCTTGTATCTGTAATGTTGTGATATCATGTTGGAAATCCGGGGCATATGGCTTTGTCATATGTCGCGGTGGAACCGATATGTGCTTCGTCCCCGGGTCTGGATGGAAACATCTAGATATGAAACAGTACCGCATATCGGGCCTTACACTGTTCAGAAGTCCAAACTTTTCCAAAATTTGCAGAAACATCTCGGACAAAATTATCTTTCACCACAAATTTTTTTAGAATTTTTTCATATTTATTTAATTTTTTAGTCTCTTCGGGTGCAGATGCACCCGGGCACCGAATCGCTGCTTCCATATCTCTGCAAAAACTTCATTACGGACTAGTTTAGTTGATTGTTGCCACAATGACCATCAATTAATTGCAGCTCAGGTCACTCCTGCCCCGATGGCAACCCCCGCCCCCAAACTGAATGGAGGGTCCATCAGGGCACTCTCAATGCTAGTATCTTAGCACGATATCATAGACGTTTTGTTATGTGGCATAACACTTAATGAAGAAAAAGAGGAACTAAGATACAACCCTTGCACGTGGACATAAGCAAAAAAGCATTATTAAACCATTCACATGTATACATGAGACTAAAATCATTAAATAAGATACAACCCCTAAGAAACAATGCATTGTGGTGGTTATATCTTAAGTTTTTATTGCTTCTATATATTATATGCTAAGAAACAATGCATTGGGAGAGCCTCACAATCCCCCGTAGCCATTACCACCAAGCGCATCCACACTGGGGCGGCAGCCAGGGGTCGCCGTCTTCCTAGAGGCTCAGTCTCCATTGAGATCCAGAACTCCAGATCTAGTCTCCGCTCACCGGCCGGCCTGCCGGTTAATTAATTGGTTACAGTTCGCACGTCGACTGCCGTGGTACGGATGTTTCCCCCCCTCTTTGTATGTGGGTATACACAAATCTTTGACTCATCTTACTCCATCCTTCCTCCTTCGAGGTTCCTAAATTTCTTCTTGACTGTAGTGCAACTAGTCGGCCTTGGGCTTGCGAGATGCCTCACAGGTCAAATTAGGCTAACTATCCACCTGTTACTACTGTACCCCCTTCAGTGTTGGTAAAGAAAGTCAAAGTAGGATAATCACACAACAGTATGAGTATCTGTGATAAATCTGTAAATTTGAATTTCAGATATATTCTCCTGATTATGTAGATGGTCAACTCGATCTCTGTATGTGCATGTGCTAGCTAGTACCAAATAAACTACTGTATTGGGGAAGGTGTGAGTGAGTCTGTATCCTAAACCCGTTACTGTTAAGATTCAACCATGCGTGGTGTAAGTAAATCTAAGAGGAACATAATCCTACTGGCAAAACAAGTCCTGCCGGGGGAAGGCTGTATTTTGAAGCGTCTGATGCGGCTCCTCTTGACATCTCTCGCTGGGGTTTGGGTCTAAGACTCTTGCTGAAATTCAGCTTATTGATTGCTTTCAAGGAATCAGAGCGCTAATGAGTGTTCAGAATAACTGATGTACTGATTGACGGCTGGAGATCAGCCATTGTCAAGTCAAGTCAAACTATGGAGAACTGTCGGTAGCAACAAGATAGGAGAGCTTAATTGTAGTAACCAAATTTGAACACTTCTTTGTGCTAAAATATTATGCTTACTTGCTGTCTACTTTTTATTTGGAAATCTTGCTTCTACTTTGAAATGACTGAGATTTTTAAGGCAAGAATTGGCAAACCTGTTATTTCTTCAATGATTATACACATAAGTAACTAGGGAGTTTGGATTCATCTGATGTTCATATAATTCATGACATTTGCGTCATCTGGTATGGTGGACTCATAAATAATGGCATTTGCTCTTATTTAAAGGGTACTTCACTGTTGCACATAACTGCAAATGGACGAACACAACGCTCTGGAATACATGCTGATTGATGGAAGTGCGGTGGCAATGGATCTACCGTTGTCACTTTTAAAAGACATCACACAAAATTTCAGTGACGATCATATAATTGGCAGCGGCGGATATGCGGTGGTTTATAAGGTACACCACTGTAATATCTTCCATCTAATTACAGTTGTTGCAAATAATAAACTGGCACATGCTCACCTGACATCACAATTGCACCACCACACGCTTAAAAAGGTTTGTGATAATAGTACGTGTTTGTGGCCGCAGGGAATGGTTGGAAATGAGATAGTTGCTGTGAAGAGGCTATCCAGGACGTTGGATATGCATGAGAGTAAATTCCACAAAGAGGTTGAGTGCTTGACGAAGGCCAAGCACAAAAACATAGTGCGTTTTCTCGGATATTGTTCTGACACGCAAGGGAAAATTGCAGACTATGAGGGGAAGATGGTCATGGCGGATATACGAAATTGGTTGCTCTGTTTTGAGTATGTACCCAACGGCAGTCTTGATAATTACATTGCTGGTAATGTCGAAACATTCATTTCCATCTTTACTTACGTTTTTATATACCCCAAGGATCCCACGTAGATTATGCTTACATTGCATGGCATTTGTAGGTTTATTACATACATAATACAATCTCTGTCTAAAGTAATACGGAATCCTATCTCTACAGATGCATCTCATGAACCTGAATGGAAGGAGCGTTATCAGATAATTAGGGGAGTATGTGAGGGTCTATGTCATCTTCATGAGAAGCGGATTCTGCACTTAGATCTGAAACCAACTAATATTCTAATAGATGATCACATGGTACCCAAAATTGCTGATTTTGGTCTTTCAAGGTGCCTTGACAAAGAGCAAACCCGAGTTTTTACTTCAAATCTTTGTGGATCACTGTAAGCCAGCCTCTGGAGAGCTCCCCTTTATTTCATTTTGTTAGGGATGAGTTTAATTTCTATTTCACTGCCAGTGAGAAGTAACTTCATAAATCTTCTTGTAGGGGATATTTGGCACCCGAATTCTATAGTGGACATATCGCATTTGCGTCAGACATATATAGTCTTGGCGTTATAATCATGGAGATACTGACAGGGCAAAAGGGTTATTCCGAAGCTGATAATGTAAGAATAATCTAGGAGTTTTCTCCAAGTTTAAAGTGTGAAAATATAAACTATCAACATTACCCTCTTAGTTGATTGAATTAGAAATGTTCTAGACTTGGGGTATTGAATTAATAAATATGTATGATTGGGTTGTTTAAGTTATATATCAAAAATAAAAATACATAGTCCGATGATTGTATATACATATAGATCAACCGACATGCAGTCGCTTGTCTGTGGAGATAGACTCTCCACTAACCGACGTTTATTGACGTGTGCTAAAACCCATCTGTATATGGGTTTTAGCGCCCATTAGTGGAGAGGTTTCTGGACTAGTGATATGTCAATAATAATGTTAACATATCCCCATACAAATTGCATGTATAAAATATTACTGGACATCTCAGTTTGCTATATGCCTATATAGCCCTTTCCCTATACGCTAAAATATGCATGATGATCGTCGTCTTTGGTGGCAGCATTTGACCAATTAAGGGTATCTTCTACAATGCAAAGTGCTTAGAGAGGTTCTTATAAAAGTTAATCAGTTTTTTCATAAGCACTAATGATGATCCTCTATTCCCGAATAGTTGGAACCTACTACCCATTTTTTCTATCTGTGCAGCCCTGCTGTTATGAGTTATATTTTCTAAATAATCTTTCCATGCCAGCATGCCACATTATCAAGTCATGCACGCCATTCGTAAGTAATATTTTTTGTGTTGTCATGGACAGTGTATGTGTTGTACGCTTGGAGGATACCTATGTAGTTTACGCTTCACATTTTTGGTAGAAAAGGGGTTTCACACACACACTCACAAAAGCTCTGTGTTCATCATTTTGTTACATGCTTTTTAAGAATTTGGGAGTGTGTATTTTCAATAGGTGATCAAGTTAGTACTTCTGGAGTCATCACAATAAACCTAACTCATGATTCATAAATGCAACTTTGTAGGTAATTGATAGTTGGATGATTCAATTGGAGACATCAGATCAGGTGGACACTCTGTTGGAACAAGTAAGAGTATGCACAAAAATAGGGATAGAGTGCATGAACCTGGACCCAAAGAAGAGACCTGTCGCCAGACACATAGTCGATATGCTTGATGAAACAGAAAGTGTTGTGTACTCAGACAAAACTGGCACCAGCAGTTCATCACATAATCCGCTGACCTCGCCTGCCCACGGCGGTGGCGATGCAGCGGCAGCAGCAAGGGGCGGAGTGCGGGAGCGGAATACGGAGTGGTGGGACCGCCTCAGCAGTCGGGTGTGCCCGGATTCTGAGTTCCGGCGGGCCTTCCGCATGTCGTGCGCCACATTCGACACACTCTGCGACGAGCTCAGTGCTGCCATCGTCAACGACACCGCACTGCACGCTGCCATACCAGTGCACCAGCGGGTAGCCATCTGCTTGTGGCGCCTTGCCACCGGGGAGCCCCTCCGCGAGGTCTCCCGCCGCTTCGGCATCGGTATTTCCACCTGCCACAGCATTATCATCAAGGTCTGTGCTGCCCTCACGGCCGTCCTCCTGCCCAAGGTCGTCCGCTGCCCAGATTGTGTCCGGGATCCCCGGCATTGTTGGCTCCGTGTATACCGACCACATCCCCATCGGCCCACCCAGGGAGAATGCCAGTGAGTACTACAATCGCCGTCTCACGGAGCGCATGAACAAGGCGTCCTACTCCGTCGCCTTGCAGGCTGTCGTGGACGCCGACGGCACTTTCATGGATGTCTGCATCGGCCTCCCAGGCTCATTGTTCGACAAAGTTGTACTCGAGCGGTTGGAGCTGCACGCCCGCTGCAAGGCCGGGCTGCTCGGAGATGGCCAGTACCGGCTGGTTGGTGGCATGAGCTACCCGCTCAAGGACTGGATGCTCGTGCCGTACATGTACCAGAACCTGACGTGGGCGCAGCACGCTTTCAACGAGCGTGTCGCTGCCGCGCACGGAGCTGCGCAGGGCGCGCTCCAGAGGCTCAAGGCACGGTGGCACTGCCTGCGGCGCCGCACCGAGCCCAATCTGCCTGACCTTCACAACATGGTCAGTGCCTGCTGCGTACTGCACAACTTATGTGAACGCAGCGGTGAGAGGCTCGATGATGACCTCCGGTCCAAGCTCTCGTGGGACGAGGGCGATGTGCTCACATCTCTAGAGTCCGAGAAGGAGCGGGACAGGATCGCGCATGACCTGTTCTCAAAAAAAAGGATGGCACACGTCCTCCTCCACGGCGGCTTTAAGTTTGCCAAGTGATGAACTACCGAGGCTCGCTAATATACTGCCAGGCTTGAAGTGTGGCTTGCTCTTCGAAGGTGGTAGAATCATTCCATGGTGGTGTCCTGGACTTGGCCCTCCTGGGTCCTCAAGTTGCTTAGTAAAATCTCTCGAAACTTTCTTTGGTCGGGCTCTACTGACACCAGGTCTGGGCATTGCCACATCGCTTGGGAGAACGCCTGTGAGCCAACAATTTTGGGCGGTCTGGACATGCATAATCTGTTCCATCTTAGTGCCGCCTTGAGTATTTGTGTGGAAGAATCTTGGGCTACTGGGGTTTTCCCGGTCAGTCTGCTCTCCAGTCCTTCGCAAGATCAAGATGGGAGTCGCACGCCAGGGCCATTGCCTCAAACTGTGGACTTGTGGAGTGGTATTTGCAGTTCTACGTCAAAAATTAAGCGCAAGGAACTTAACTCCCTGGTCATTTTAAACATGCTGTTCATTTGGCTAGAGAGAAACATCTGTAACGAGTGGAAACCGTGGGTTAAAGGGCGCAAAAATTGGGCTATGCCGGTACAGGTACTGTAGGCGGTCATGAGTGGCAATCTGGTTCCTGGAGCCTTGCTTCATTGATGTAAAACTTCTTTGCACTTTGTTGTCTACCTCCCTGCACATTCTGTATGTTTTGGTCAAGGAGAGAGATGCCGCACAAATGAGTGCTTTTGATCTAGAGGGAATTACTGCTGCATTTTCGTTACTGTTTGCTATATGTATGTTCATTTTTTGCCAGCTTAGCTAGTATGTTCTTGTGTCTGTTAAGGAAATCTCAGGTAAGTGAAGACCAATTTTATACTATTACCATTGACTTACCTGTAGCTTCATACATACACACTTGATATTCCTCCATACCATTAGGTTATGTTATGCTGGTTTCTGATGCTTGATCCCATTATTGGGAGCATTTGGAGCTGAGAATCAGAACATATCCTTCGACAACTTTGTTGTCTGAGATGAACACTAGGTGATCACCTAGACGAATGAAAATGATGATGGTGAAAGTTCGATACAGATGCTTGAATAATGTATTCTACTAGTTGAATCAGGGCTTTCTGAAATTTTGCATCTCTGCCTCTTTCAGTTTATATGCAACATTCTGGCAAGCCAAGAGGATGTATATATGCCCATGCATTATTGAATTGATAAGCTTGCTTGTTGCTGTCTGAGATGTGCACCAGTTGATCAACCAGACGAAGGAAGAGCCCATCTGAAAAGTATAATTAAGGCATATGCAGTTTCGTCGCCCGAAAGCAACATCAGTTTGGAGAACATCTCTGTTTAATTTGTTCTTTACAGGTATCGCTATTTTTTTTCACTTTCAATCCAATGTACTGTATGTCTTTCCCTGCATCACTGTCTTCGCCCATAGTGTATCCCACAACTTATCCAGATTCTTAATTCCTTTCGGCACAAGTTTTGTTTGCTCTATCGAATAAAATCAAGCCAGTTTGTTGTCCTGTGGACCTTTTGTTCATTCTTTCCTTCGATTTATTTGACAAAGCAGAATTATTAAAGCATCCTCGTCATTGAACAGAAGTTCATGCATATGCCATTTGAACATGACACAGCAGAATCATGATGGAGGCCTGTCATTTATATATTTTTTCTAGCTAGTTGTTGCTTTTATATGCAATGTTTTTTTTTGCGGGGAAGCTTTTATATGCAATGTTCTGGCAATATATATACATGCATTATTGAATTGGATAACCTTGCTTGTTGCTGTCTGAGATGTGCACCAGTTGATCAACCAAACGAAGGAAGAGCCCACTTGAAAAGCATAATGAAGGCATATGCAGTTTCGACGCCTGAAAGCAACATTAGTTTGGAGAACATGCATGCCTGTTTTGTTGCTTGGATTTTGCAGACTGTTCTTTTACAGGTATAGCCAACATTTTTTCCACTTTCAATTCATTGTACTGTACGTCTTTCTCCCACGTCATTATCTTCGCCCATGGCGTATCGCACCACTAATCCAGATTCTTAATTCCTTTCGGCGCAAGTTCTGTTTGCTTTATTGAATAAAATCAAATCAGTTTGTTGTCCTCTGAACCTTTTGTTCTTTCTTTCTTTCTTTCGACATATTTGACGAAGCAGAATTATTAAAGCATCCTCGTCATCGAACAGAAGTTCATCCATATGACATTTGAACATGACAACTGACCTTTTCTATCTCTTTTCCTTTTTTCTCGGGAAAATTATCAATCTCTTTTTGTGAAGGATATTTTTTCGGAGTAAGAAAGACTGTAAAAATAGTTCTACGTCCTACTAGTTTCTAGAATGAATTACTGCTCTTCTTAGGATGAATCTTCATGTTCTTAATTTTACTTGTTAAGCCTGTTCTTGTGCACGAGCGAAAATATCAGGAAACTCAACTTATTGTTCTGTTTCTTCGTATCCCCCATCTCTCTTGGCAACTACTGAACTCTTATTTTCTCACATCACTTTTGCCCCTGTTCACGGCCTGATTTATTTTCTAAGTACTCGGTCTTGGACCTTTCTATGTTTAATGAATGGCTGTGTGCATCAGATGATTCAGAGGCCGGGGTTATCTCCTTTTCAGAAGAAAAAAAAAGAGAGGATTGATGACGATGGCACTTATGGGCAATCTCTACGATGGCTTTTCTTTTTTACTTGATTTGATAAAAATGTACTAACACAACAATTACTACCATCAAAACCGTGTTGTCCACCTCCCAAGCTTCTTGACAGGGGCTCATCCTCTGTGTAACTACTAAGAAACTATGGGTTCAGAAAAGCTTCGCTGTTAAAACCATTGCTGAGAGTGATACATTAAATTGACGTGCCGTTCGCCTGTTACGAGGACTACATATTGTTTTCTTTGTTTGCCATTTTGCATGAACGTTGAGTGGTGAGCTTTAAAAAAACCATTATTACCATTTCTTGGAATCTTGGCAATAGCAAAATCTGGGAGCTGGCCCAGCAAGCTCAAAATCTCCCTAACAGAGCTACCAATGGAAGATCTATTGAAGCCCTATAACCACAGATGCCGAACGACATTCGCCCAATCTCTTTCAATAACCACTAGACAAGCTTCTGCTTCAGCAGCCTCTGCATTTGGGCAATTTTGACTTGTGCTTCATGCAGACTCTTAACACTGAACCAATTGTATCTCGAAGAACCTGCCCCCATCGCTCGTTGGTTCGTCTCATGGGCTAGTATGATCAAATATGTGTTCCAACTTTCAGGCTTGTCATGGGCTCACCCTACCTTGGCCCTGAGTGTGTAGATGATCACGTCACTTGATCTTCATCCCCGGTAGGGGGATTCTAGTTAGGTCCTAGTGCATGATTCCGTTGTTCGATACGACACTTAGAGCAATCGAACTATCGAAGCATGTTGAGCCGAGCACAATGACGGCATGTGCATTCATGGTTCGATAACTCTGCTTGCTGCTATCTGAGATGTGCACCACTTGATCACAGGATAATTAAGCAATATGCAGTTTCGAACGCCTGAAAGCAACATCAGTTTGGAGAACATGTCTATAAGTCTGTTTTGTTGCTTGGATTCTGCAGACTGTCCTTTACAGGCAAACATTTTCTCCGCTTTTAATTCCACTGTACTGTACGTCTTTCCCTGCACCACTGTCTTCGCCCATGGCGTATCACGCCATTTATCCAGATTCTTAATTCCTTTCGACGCAAGTTTTGTTTGCTTTATCGAATTAAATCAATTCATTTCGTTGTCATGTGAACCTTTTATTCTTTCTTTCCTTCTATTTGTTCGACAAAGCAGAATTATTAAAGCATCCTCCTCATCGAACACAAGTTCACCCATGCCATTTGACAACATGACAATTGACAAGTAACCTTTTCTTTTCTTTTTTGCGGGAAACTGATCAATCTGTTCTTGTGAAGGAATAGGTGTTGCTTACATGATGTGAAATAAGATAGGGTTTTTCAGAGGAAGAAAGGCCATAAAAATAGTTCTATGTACCATCGGTTCTTGGATTAATTACTACTCTTCTCGGAATGAGTATTCATGTTTTTATTCTTACTTGTTGGCCTGTTCTTGTGCACGAGCGAAAATCTCAGGCAACTCAACTTACCGCAATGTTTCTTCGTATCTCTCTCCATCTCTCGCAACAACTGAACGATTGTTTTCTCACGTCACTTTTGTTCCTTATAAATTATTCGAGGACTGATTTACTTTCCATTTTCTAGTGGGAATTTTAGCATCCACTTCACCTGAAAGAATGCGTAGCTCCCAAGTCCCATGTGAGCGACCCAAGACCAAGAGTAACCCTAGGTGCTGCCACACAGGTCTCCCGCCATTCACGCGTCCTCACCGTCAGCTTGCACAATAGCATAGGTCGACATGAAATTCACGAAGCTGCTGCAATGAGGAGGATCGATGACGATGACGCTTATGGACAACCTCAAGTCTCAACAACGGCTTTTCTTTCGATGGTGTGTATGTGTGTGCACGTCCTGGGTTGTTACATCGATCGATGAGGCATGTTGTCCTTATTAAACAAAAAAGAAATTTTAAAAAATGTACTAACTTAACAAGCAAACAAGAGTACCATCAAACAATGTTGTCCACATGCCGAGCTTGACAGGTGCTCATTCACCCTCTGTGTAACTACCAAGAAACTATGGATTCAGAAAAAGAGTCACTGTTAAAAGTAGATCAATTTCTCTAATCGCCAATGGCGTCACACCGTTGTCGAGAGTGATATGTTGAATCGACGTGCCGTTCGCCTGTTACGAGGGCTACATACATATCGTTCCCTTTCAGAGATGTCTCTAGTTTCATGGGTCGTGTTCATCCCCACTGCCACTAGCTAGGCTAGGCCGGCGGCATGGTCGAGATGCTGGTTCCTGATGCTTGGTCCCATTGTTCCCAGCATTTGGAGCTGTCCAGTGCATTTGGAGCTGTTCAGAGCATTTAGATCTGGGCATCAGGACATATTCCTGGCTGGGCCTGGGCGTCCTCCGTCCTCCACCTTGTTATCTGAGATGTGCACTAGGTGATCGCCGCAATGTGCGCGATATGCTGCAACATGGTGGCTGCGAGCTGATTAATTCCAGCAAGTATAATTTCTTCAACTTGAAACGAGAGTTCAGAAAAATGTCTCTTTATCCGTCCCTCGCTTGGATTCTGCGGATGGATCGTCGGCGAGTAGCTCGCTACCTTTCCCCACTTTCAGTCAAATGTCCTTCAGTTTCAGCCCAGCTCGATCCTTTGCTTTCAGGACAAGTTTTGTTTGTTTTCTGAAACTAATAAATCAGGTGCCATGGGAATCTCTTTGTTCTTTCTTCTTTCATTGGAATTATTATCCGGCAAAGCAAAACCGACATCGATCTGAACTTCAGGGAGTACTTCTAATCTCTGTCTCTCTGTAAAGCTGTTCTTGTGTAGAGTGTGTTCACAACTTAAGGCCGGGCAGAGTACTGCGCACCAAGGTCATAGATGAAAATTGTGGTCAAAACGTCGATCTCAACAGCAATCCAAATCATCAATAAGTCAAAGGCCGATATGAACAAATCAACAGAGTAGAAATTTGCAAATTGCAGTGAAGATTAATTACGTCCAGTACAAGCAAACTTGCTTTATTATTCTTCCACCATGACACCAACGACGGAGACATACAAGCAGTAGCAGTGAAGACGCAGCCGCCGTGGCGGCGCCGCGTCGCCATCACCGGCCGGTTCTCGGCTTACTTACTTAGCTACACGTACTAGGTACCAGACACGCAAAGCAGAAACAGCAAGCAACCAGGGAGAGCAGAGGATGAAGAAGAAGAACGGAAGCAACAAGTCAGCCCATGCGTAGCGTAGGTCCAGCCGTCCAGCTTGGCCTAGAGGGCGAGGACGAGGCCGGGGAGGGAGTTCTTCTTGCGGTCGGGGCGGCGGCTCTGCCAAACGCACTTGGAGGCGGCGGCGGCGGCGAGGCGGGTGACGGTGAGGTCGGTGTTGAAGTACTCGCGGAGCTGGGTGATCACCCCATCGGCGCCCACGGTCCAGGCGTGCACCCAGTAGGCCTCCTTGGCGTCGCCGTCGGTGCCCTCGGCGATGACGGTGGATCCGAAGGCGTCGACGGTGCGCGGCTGGAAGCGGAACGACGGGGACGGGGAGGCGCCGCCGGTGAGGACGCGCATCATGTGCTGGTGCGCGGGCGGGCCATGGAACCACCACTCGAGGTCCGGGGCGAGGAGGCCGTGGACGGCGGCGTGGTCGCGGGAGTTGAGCGCCTCGTAGAGGCGGAGCACGAGGAACTTGTTGCGCTGCTCCTCGGTCTCGAGCCCGTGCTCGGAGGCGGCGCCGCCCTCCAGCTGATCCAGGTTAGCCAGCTCCTCCCGAGGTTTCCTGCCGCTCCTCCTGTCGGAGACGATGAAGAAGATGGCGAGGACGGCGGCTTCGGCTTAGCTGCTTGCTCGTGATCGTGTCGGCGAGAAGCAACGAGAGATTGGAGTGCTTGGAGCAGCGGGAGGCGGGTTTTATAGGTGGTGGGGGCGCGAGCGATGATGGATCGATGATGGGCCCGTGCGTGCGCGCCAGGGTGGACGGCAACCGAATCGGGATCGGGTCGGGCCCGCTTGCTGAGTCGGATGATGGGTGCGTCGGACCCACCGCCGGGGAACCAATGAGAGAGAGAGGAGGGTTCGAGGAAAGGAGGAGCCTGTGCGCCACTTGGCCGGTGGAAACTGAGATCAAAATTAAGGGCCTAGGTTCTTTCTTTCTCCTTTGCTATTTGTTTTTTTTTCTTGAAAAGATTCCCTACACCCAGCAGATCTCTGCGCGCTCGTCCGCCGTCTCCCGCGTGTGACGCGTGTCACACTCTTAGTCAAAGATGCTTTGCAACAAATGTCCAGTTGCAAAGGGTTTCACAACAAAGCTTCAGTTGCGAATAATGATGTTAACTATCGTAAATAAAAATTGTTTCTGTAACAAGAATCAAGTTGTTCGTATTGTAAAAAAGTTCCACAACATCGTTTGTGTTGCAAATGCTTCACAACATCGCTCGTGTTGCAAAGAAAATAAACTTTACAATTTCATTTATACTGTAATTTTTTTTCCGCAATATCGTCTATGTTGCAAAAGAGCTTTGCAACATCATCTTTGTTGCAAAGAGCTATTACGTCAGCTCCTGGATCATCCGCATCGGACGGCTCGCGGCCCGTCGGATATTTTAGAAAAATCCTCCAGCTGACGCGTAGCACTCGCCTTTTTTTTGGAAAAAGAGAATATATTAATATCGAAAATATATTACTTACACCCGGCCTCTGCAACTACGCACTGCCCAAAAGGCAGTACAGATGCACTCAGCCAAACAAAACAAAAAGAGAAGAAATAGAAAGAAAAGTCTCGATATAGAGTTACAATCCTTGCAGCAGCAGCAGCACGCACCACCAAGCCAACACCTGATGTCCAATTCTTCAAAAGCACCGCCTTCAAGAAGAAATCAGTGCCAGGCACAATCAATTAAGGCCAGACCTTGGGTTTGCACCCTGAAGATAGTCCCCGCTCTCAAAATAATGTCTTCAGCAAGATCATTGCCACACACAAGCAATTAAGGCCAGACCTTGGATTTTCATCCAGAAAGGTAGGACTTTGAACTTCACCTGTGTTGTCGCCCCCGCTAACATACTACTGCCATGATTCCTGAAACTCCGAGCCAGTTCCTCATCGACGAAAGACTCCAACCACCATTGCAAATCCTCCAATCTCAGCCTTCATGACATTCTCACCTCTGACTTCACCATGGATTTGCCCATGATGGCAACAGAGCAGAACTTCGCGCCACTTTTTGCGTTGCGACCGAATATCATCCGATACAGCAATCTTCAGGCATAGACCCATGGGAGTTCGCCGGCGTAGCCTTCCGGAACCCGACACTCCGGCCAGATCAAAGAGGACATACGTTAGGCAGATCTTCATCTTGGCGCGATTTGGAACCCTAGGACCGCCGCCTTTATTCGAGCACACCAGCAAGTCCCCACGCCTCCGACACGCTTCCAGTGAACAGTTCGAGCAGCCCAGGCACACGTGACAGCGACAGAAGGAGTGCTGCACACCCTAAGACATACGCATGAGCGACATCGCCGTCCGCGCCGTCGCATCCGGCCATCCACACGCTGGTCCCTCTCCACCCCATCCACGCCTCCCATCAGCCCGGGCAGACAGACGCCACGCAAGTGCGAGCGCCGCCGCCTCGTTGCCATACCAGCCGCCGGACTGGAGCCGGCTGTCCACGCAGCCACGGCCACCGGCCACCGCCAGAGGAGCCCAGGGCCGCCGCCCCCGCGTCCGTGCTACGCCATCTGCGCCCGCCGTCTAGGGCCGTGGAACGCATCTAGCCGGAGGCATCCACCGCGTGAGGAGAGGAGGCGACGACCCGCCGACCGCCGTCCCCCACACGGGGGTTGTGTCCTCGGTGGATTCCTCCGGCGGCGGCGGATGAGAAGGACGAGGTAAGTGCAGGGGCATCGACGGCTAGGGTTTCGCCCGGGCGGCCCCCCTGGGAGCGACGCGGGCGAGTCCTTCTCCTCCAGGTCTCCTTTGCTATTTGGTAGTAGTTGCCTTGAAACAAATTCTAGCCTCAGTGAAGTGTCAAAAAGGAAAATCTAGCCTGAGTTCATTTTGCAACACAAGAAGATGAAGGGGAGAACATCGGGCTCAGAACTTTGCGGCGTCCTTGAAATGGCTAGTCACGAATGAGTCGGAGCGAGTCAAGGTGTAGGCTATTTTCCCACCGTCCTTGGCTATAAAACACCCATCCCACGTTCCGTCTCAAAATCCTAGACCTAGCGTTGCCTACCCCCTACTATAACATCCATCTCCGCAATCGTAGCCACCCTTCCATACATTAGATAACGATTCATCGTCACAAGTGGGATGTGTCGATGATTCTCCCTCTCCTCCTGCTGCATTAGCCGCGGCCGTCACGCTTTGTCCCTCCTTGGTGATCGAGGCGACACTTCCTCATCTCGTATCGCCAGAGGTTCAACATCTAGCGGGCATTGTAACCGTTCCTCGCCTGCGCTGCGCAACTGGGTGGACTCGAACTCCAACGATGGTGTCATCACCATCACACAATTACCCCTATCGACTCACAACCGAGGATGACATTGTTGTCACGCTTGAGATGTCTGCCCACGAACCAGATGATAATCACGTGAGAAAAGGACCGCCACCAATGTTTTGTGGCGCCTATCGATTAGATGAACGAACAACAATAGCTGGAGCTTCTGGCGAGATATAGTGCCATCAGGCCGTTGGCGAGCCACTTGGCTCCAGCTCCAGTGACGACCTAGACGAGGTGCACCTATCCTCCTCCTTCGACAATTAGACACCGTTGGGAGTAGATGTAGAGTTATGGAAAACTGGTTGGGCGAGTCAAGTTAAAGGGAAACACATGTTTTCTCTCTAGCAAAACACTTGGTTTTACCTACACTTTTTAATGTTTTTGCAAGGGTTGTGTTCGTCACGACTCACGACCCATTTGACCTCTCTGACGGTGCTTGGAAGACCCCTAGCTATATATGTGTCCTAACAATGGTCGAGCGACGACATTGCGTGTCTATCTAGTCTAAGAATGCATACGGTCGCTTAAAAACGTTTGGTTAGCCGCTAAAATAAATGGGATGAACTTTGCCACAAACTATAAGAAGTTAGTATTTCAAATGTTGTATAAGTTGTTCATTGAGTTTTATTTCGTTGTTTGAATGCTTAAATTAGAACAAAGATTTACTGTATAAGCAAAGAAAAGCCAACAAATCAAAAAAGAAGAAGGAAATACGCACTAGCTTATGGAGACCGTACTTGGTGGACTTTGAGTTTACTTGTCGGCGTGACAGTTCCTAAAAAAGCTACTGGTATGAAGCACACGCTCCATACGCGTATTGAGGAATGCCGTTTTTATAACTCTGCTGGGTTAGGCTAGAGTTGCTTTTATTTTTTTGAAACCGGGCACACGCCCCTTTTCATTATTGAACATAATGAAAATACAACAGTTTTAGAAACAGAGTACGGAAAGGAAAAGGGAAATATGTGTTCAACATAATTGAAAAACCCACCACCTAAAGGTTCGGATCGAACCCCGGCTATGGGACGAAAACCCAATGATGCCGCTCATCCAAAATACAATTTGTCAAACTACAAATAATCATTGCGCGAACGACATAGAACACTCCAGCATAACCGAGAACCAAACAGAACGGCTAGAGTTGCTGGATTACTGATCCGGTTAACGGTGAAAAGAAGAGTGATATGAGGGCAGTGCTATCTGGTCGTCGTGCATGCTGATCGACGGCGACATGGCATGAGTGTCCATGGTTGGAGCCGACCGGCCACTTGATGCCAATCAGGGTGCATGCCCGGGGGAGGTTCTATTCGATGGAACGAACGAACGAACCGATTGGTGGACCGGCCGATTCTGTCCCTGTCCCTGACGTGGCCGGCTTTCCAAGGAGATGCGCCTAGCTGCCTGCACTGCACCCACGCACGCAGGACACGGAGATCCACCGACCCATGCATGATTGCCCTTGGCCGCCACTTTGTCCGCTTGCTCGTTGCCCCCATCCATCGATTCATGGCTCCTCCTCCTAGCTAGTGTCCTAGAGTCGTGCAACGTGTGTGGCCATTAGGGGCCTCACTACGGGAGAAGCGGTTGACGCCTACGGTCAATCTCTATGTCGACGGCCAAATGTCGGGGCCGTCGGCGTAGAGGCCCGACTCGTCAGCCCTCGTAACGGGTCGTCAGCGTCCCAAAGCCGTCGGCGTAGGCCTTTTTTAGGCCGAGGGCCGCTGTTGGCGTAGAAAGGCCGTCGGCGTAGGTCTATTTTACGCCGAGGGCTGCCGTCGACGTACCTCAAGCCGTCGGCGAAAGGCCTGTCGGGTGGACCCCGGTGACGGCGGCCGATAACCCCGTTAGCCAGTGGAGGCTACGCCGACGGCCCCGACCCTATTTTTATTTTTCCTTTTTTTTGTTTAACCGTTTAATCTTATATTACTAATACATAAAATAATATATTACCTGCCCGGCCGTCGGCGTAGGTAGTGGCAGGGTCCAGACGAGAACAGCAGGCGACGCGTGGCCTGACTGGAAGGGGACCTACCCTGACGACCAGGCCGTCGGCGTAGGCCCGAAGCCCAGCCGCCCCACAGCCTGCCGCGTGGCAACCTAGGCCGACGGCGTAGAGGGCAGCCAGGCCTAACGGTCGTTAAGCTCAGGATGGGACCCACTGGCGCTACGCCGACGACCTCTACGCCGACGGCCGCGTAATAACTGTCGGGCTAGCCTATACGCCGACGGCCGCCCCTACGCCGACTGCTTTTAGGGCAAGCCCGAGGAAACCCAAACCCGACGGCTCTACGCCGACAGCGGCCGTCGGTGTAGGCCTAAGCCGACGGCTTTCTAGCCTACGCCGACGGTGGCCGGCCGTCGGCGTTTGGCTGATGTCCCGTAGTGCCTGCCTGGTGCACCCAAAGTTTCTCCGTCTGTTGATTGTCTTGTGTCTACAAGTCACTCACTCCAATATGAGCCCCACCCACGATCCGATCCTTGTGTGTAGCGAGGAACCGCCACCGGCTTGAATCCTGAGATCAAAATCATCAACCGCACGTCATTATCCCATCCCAAGTAGGAGTAAAGTACACTGCATGCCTAGAAATGAATGAAATGACATGAGCCGGCCGCCCACGCCAGTGAGAGCTTGCGTTCCCGGCGGAGGCGCCATTTGAACGGCCTGTCGATTCCGTGACGTGGCCTTCCAAATCCACCGACGACCGACCCGTGCATGGCTATGGTTTGTCCAGATGCTCGTCTCTTTGCTGCCCTGCTGCGTCTGCGTGTGTGACCATACCTGATACCTGCACGAGCGAATGAGCGATTGCAACAAATTCGGTTAATTTTGGAACCTAGCGTACGTACGTTCCCGGGGAAGTGACTTCCACCCGGGGTACAAGGAACGGAACACACTACACCAGTGCACCAACACAGGGCAAAGAAAAGCGACCGCCTACGGCGACACCAACCGGCCGGCCGGCCATCGGAGCCCATCTCGTCTCGATCGATATCCAACTCCGACGATCCAACAGCAGCCGCGCGCCGCCGCACCGCATGCCACCCAACTGTGTGGTGTGGTGCAGTGTTCTCAAAATAAATAAAAAACTGTGTGGTGCATGCATATGCAGCTACGTACGGCGATCGACCCACCGTCATTTCGTTCCTTCATTCTAGACATCCTCGTGCATGCAGCTCCGACGACAGACCGGTCCCCTTTCCCTTCCGAATGGATCGACTGGGACGGGCTAGAGCGAGGGGACGAAGCTTCCCGGAAGCTTCGCCACCCGTTCGCCTGATTATTTTTCGGATGGACGTAAGTAGCACTTATTTTACTCCATCATTATAGACACGAGCACGGTACCGGTTTGGTTTCTGCTAACAGCGATGTGCAGTGCAGCAGCTGTTGCTGCTGATGATGATTGAGGAAAAGGACGATGAAGATGGTTATCTTAGTTAAGCCTGCCCGCCATCGAATCATCAAGGCACGTACACTCTACACTAACTGAATAATAATATGATTCAGCAAGACGTGACGTATCTGCATATACCATTTTGTTTTTTGCATCTCTGCAGATCACACCAGCATCAAACTAAGTATACTAGAGTATCAACTACTCCTTTCGATCCATAATAAGTGTCGGAGTAACTCAGAATGATGATGCGCAGTATCAGAGATTCTTTTGTTTACGTACGTGTCCTTGTCCACACGTAGATAGTAGGTAGTGTGTGCATGTTCCATATCTCACCAATGCGCACGGCTCTTGTAGCCCTCAGCGTCTTATCACCGGTCAAGTAATTAGTCATCTGCTTGCGATTGAGGGATTCATTGGTTGGTTGCTGATAACGCACCTTTTTGCCAATCCATCTGCAACTCGTATGCCTGCACTCTTTTGTTTTCTCGGCTTCATTGACATGGCATGATATACTATCATCACGTAGCCGCCATGTACGTTAGTTAATCATTACGTTTCTTTCCTCGACTAACACTAGTGGACAGACCCTCATATTATCCCGGTTCATATGGGCCTTCGGTCCCGGTTCCACACCCGGGACCAATAACTCGGGACCAATGATGATCCCGCTTGGTCCACGAACCGGGACCGAAGAAGCTCCACGTGGCCAGGCGCGCAGCGAGGGGGGAGGGGTCATCGGTCCCGGTTGATAGGAAGAACCGGGACCGAAGAGGCTCCACTGCCCTCCTTTTTAGCCATATTTTCTGATTTTTTATTTATTTATTTTGTGTTTTGTATTCAATTAAATGGTACCATATATATATAAATTAAAGCAACAATGAAGGAACCACAATATATATTACACATTATCGTCACGAATATATCATATACACCATCTCATTCGTCGTGCTTGGTCGAACATGTATTACACAAACGGTACTCACACGAGTTCGATCTAATTTACATCGGTCCTTGGCCGCTTGTCTTCCAAAAAATGAGGGTGAAAGAACTCTCCGGTCGGAGCTATGACATGGTCTAATAAGAATCCGGCGATTTCCTCTTGAATTGCTCGCACGCGTTGTCGTGGTAGAAGACCGTCCCGCATTCGTTCGATCTAATTAAAAGAAAGGGATCAATATATATGAATGAAACTAAACACAATTTAACGCAATAAATTAAAGTATTGAATGTTGTTTATCGTACTTCAATTTTCCTTATGTTTTGGGTTGCGGCCGTCTCTTTGGTCGTCTGGCGAATGAACTCGCAGACATAATATCCACATAAGTTATTCCCGGGTCCCTGTCTCAAACACTTTACGAGAACGGAGATCAATGAATATTATAATCAGCATGATAATTATACTGAAACTAGAATAAAACAGATGCACGGATCTAGCAAATAGTACTTACATCCAGTGATTCAAATGTAAACTTTGCCGGAAGACCCGGTGTTTTGGCGGTGAACCGTTTCCAAACCCTCTGGAGGCATGCTTGCATGTCCTCCCATGATTTCATAGATTTGCGTCCCGTGTGCGAGACAGTAACACTCACTCGAAGTTGTAAGGAAATAATATTTCCCTTCTTGTGCCGAAATACGTCAACGATTGCAACAAGTTGTTCTCTGTCTGGTTGGGCTTCTCTTTGAGAGTTCTTTCATGAACGAACTGGCAGTCAACGAACCCAATGTCATAGATTTGTCCTTTCTTGCATTCGAGAATCTTCATTCTGCATATATAATTAGTTTAGTGATGAGTGTAAGATTGTACATGAAACGAATGAACTGAGCTAGAAAGGCTTGATCACTGAAATTAATGATACTTACAGACAATATGCACTGACGATAGATTTGTCGATGGCGTCTCCATTGTAAAACTGAAATAATTCTGAGAATTCAATCAGATCGAAGCCTTGTCCATGCCCGTAATGCTCGTTCTGAAATTTAGCGTAGATCCAGTTTTCGGATTTAGCAGATTTTTCCATGTACCAGGCATGCAATTTTCGCATCTTTGTTGGTAGATCGTTGACTAACTCGGGTTTGACGAGAGGATACCCGTGTTGGTATTGGTATGCCGGTACGAATTCCTCATCGTTCCCGAACTCATCCAGACGGCTCAGGTAATCAGTAATAGACAATCCTACTGCCTGGGCTTTTGCTCCGTACTGTCTTATAAACTCCGGATCTTTGTTCGGATCATACGCATCGACCTGATGCTGCTGGGGGCGCGGCCAAGTGTGCACTTTGAGCGGTTCGATCGATTGTTCTTTCTGTAGTCCGAGCTGGGCAATCTCTTTTCCGACTCTCCGCTCTTTTGCCTCAGCCGACTTTGTAATAGAGCGTTCGTAGTCTGATGTGAGCGGTATGGGGTTGTGAAGCTTCTTCTTCAGTTTCGCGCACACGGCGTGATCTTCTGGGGTGCGCGGGAACAATGGCTCTATCGTCTTGTTCTTGTTGGCCACATCAATCTTCCACTTTTCATAAGACATTTTTACGGGCACTTCCAGTTCCTCAGGTGTCATCTCTCCGGGTAGCTTCTTCATATTCTGATGAGGAACTTTTGGGAGGGGTGATCGCTTACGTTTCGGTGATTTCTTGCTGCCCCTCCTAGTATAGGTACGCTTCCGCTTCTGGCTCTGAGGCTCAGAAGATGGAGACGGCTGAGGCGACGGTGGAGATGCCTGAGGCGACGGTGGAGACGGCTGAGCCGGAGAGTGGTGAGGCGGTGAAGGCGATGGTTGCGGTGAAGAATGGTCACGTGGCGGCGAAGGTGGATTGCTCTTCTGAAGAGTGGGTGACCTTGGCGGCACATAATTTGGAAGCACGATGTGCTCCTTTCGCCATAGAACACTCCCCTTTTTTGCTTCTCCTAGTTCTTTCAGCTCCCCATCTTCACCTGCAGGGTGGTCCAGCTTCAGCTCCTCATAATCATCCATCACATCATCCACCATGACGACAGCGTATCCTTCTGGAGTCGGGTTGCAATGATAAGTTGGTTTCTCCGGGATTGATAGGGCCATGCCGACCGCCACCGTCACCTTTAAGTTCATCACTTGCACCTTAAGCTCACAACGTGTGCTCTCCGTGATATAATCCACTGGGTAGCGTTTAGGAGCAACCGTTGTTAGTGCATCATCATCATCCTGCTGGAGCTGCGTGGAAGCTTGGGGGCTTTTCCGATTCGATGGGGCGCCGGTAGCATCGAATCCAGTTTCTAACAAGAGCTGTTGAGGTTGGCCGCCACTTTGCTGGCTAAGTTTGCCGATCAGCTCCTCCGCTTGCTTTAAGCCTTCTTCTACATTACGCAGCCGCTCTTTGGTAGCCGTTTTCTCAGCCTCATTCACCACTTTCTCTCTCTCAGCCGCCTCTTTCTCAGCTGCCTCCCTTTCCTTCCTCCTCTGATGGCTTTTATCTGGATATTTCTTGCTTTCCGAAGGGAAGGAAAGTTTCCAACACTTGGAGCCTGGCGTGCCTCGTGCTCGTCCTGGGTGTTCTCTATTTTTTAGGGCACGTGTGAGCTCGTCGTCCTCTCTATCGGGAATGAACCGTCCCTCTTCAATATCACGTACTGCATCTCTAATATCATCGATGGGCAGCAGGGGATCATCTATGTGTGGCTGGTTATATATTGCCATCCCATCTTTGTCCAACGTGCCCCCATGGCCGTAAAACCAGTTTCTTGTCCGTTCGTTCCATGTTGTAGGCTCTGGAGTGATCCCGGCATCAAAATACTTGGCCTCAATTGCCTCCCACCTAGGCATGCAACCGGCGTAGCCAGCAGGCCCCATTTTATGGTGGTAAATCTTCTTAGCGGCATTCGTCTGATTTATTTCAGACCTTTGCTGCGCGTGCTCCGATTTCTTGTACGCCACAAAATCATCGCACTTCTCTCTTATCTTACCATAGCCGTGTTCGAAATCCGGAGTCTTGTCTAACTTGACATATTTTAGGTACAAGTTTTTCTTCCAATTCTTGAATTGCTCGGCCATCTTGCTGAGAGCAAACTGCTTGACTCTAGCCTCTAGTTCCAGTCTAGCTGCCGCCTCCTGAGCTGGATTATCCCCCTCTGGCATCCGTAGGAGGAAATTATGCATGAGCATGTTCCAAAGCCTGTCTTTCATGGTGTCGCACACAAACGAGATTGTAGGGTCCTTTAGCTGCATCCATTCTCGAATGGTGATCGGGATGTTGTCCCTCACAAGAGTTCCGCATGCCTTCACAAATTTTTTCTTGACATCGTCCGGAGCTAACGGTTCGCCGTCTGGACCGACCTCTTCGATCCTATACCTCACATTGTCAGCCAACTTTTTGGTTGGGCCTCGTTTCGGACTTGCGGAGGAATGGCCGGATCCGGATCCGGAGGGCTAAAAGAAGAAAGAGTGTTAATATATGCATGTACATATACAACTGCATTATAATTAACAGTAATTTACATATATATCAACCTCGCCGGTGTTTTCGAGATTAAAGGTTCCGCCGGAGGCGGAGCCGGCTTGTCTCGCGTCCGATGCTTCTTCTCGGTGGAGAGACTCGTCTCCCTCACCGGAATCGTTCAGAAACCGGCGGGTGACATCTTGACCTTCATTGTCGTTGATCATATCGTGAAGCAAGTTTTCCTCATTTTCATATCTATGAAATATTGGTTCCATAGTATCTGCAAATTAAGAATTGCAAGCTATTATAATGCAAATCGTAGGCGGCAGCGGTGTAGTCAACGGTGGAAGCAGAGTCAACCGAAGATTAAAGGGGGGGGAGAAACAGTAAATACACGGCAATCATAGCAAATTCACCAGATAATGTGGACATAGTATGATGGACTCGTAAACCTTAAGGTGTCAGCGGCAAAGGATTTTATGAAGGCTTTCACTATCATGACACACTCAACAACCCAACCATACTACTCGTCCGGACAAGGTGATTACCGGACAAGGTGTCCGGAGGGGGAAAAGATCAAGCCGGGGGTGTCGTGGACATCCGACACGCGTGTGGGTTGTGTATCCGGGTTAGTTGACCTATTCCGAACAACTTTCGTGTTCGAAATAAATTGATCCGGGTACTGTAGCAGTACCGGACAATTCATCGGACTGGCAGTCCGGAGGGGGACGGTTCGATGTTCGGTATGTTAGGGGGGGTGTGGTAGAGCAACGGATACCGTATTTGGATTCGTTGATTTTTTCTGAGCAACTTTCATATATAAATTATTTTAATCCGGGTTACGGATTAAAAGATATTAATTTATTAAGTTTTATCCAATATTTAAATCAATTAAATCAAATTTCCTATTTAATAATTCTTTTATTAATTATTAAATGAATTAATAATCATTTTTAATTAACTGACCAGTGGGTCCCACTGGTCAGTGACTGTTTAATTAAATTAAATTAATTTAACTAATAACCAGGGGTTGTCCCCACATGTCATACTAACACATGTGCTAATTAATCATTTTAATTAAATTAAATTAGGCAGGGCCCACATGTCATTCACAACAGTTAACTAATTAACTATTAATTTCTTTTTAACAGGCCAATTAGGAGGGGGTGGCCCACCAGTCAGTGGCTAATTAGCCACTAATAGTGGACCTGACTGGGCGGGCCCACCGGTCAGCCTCACCGGAGAGGCCACCGGAGACGGCCGCCGGCGAGGTCGAGCCCGAGCTCGCTGCAGGCCACGGGAGGGAGCGGGGCGTGTCGCGTTCGAACCAGGGGTGGGCCGCGCGTCGATCTGGGGTGGTGGCGTCGCCGGAGACCTGCCGGAGTGACGACGGCGACGAGTACAGCGGCGGTGCAGGGGACAGCTCCGACGGCGTCGACGATTCAGCGCATGTAGAGGGCTTAGGTGGGTGCGTTCGACAGCTGGGGACACGGGGAGCAAGATGGCGCGGGTGAGAAGCTCGACGGCGGCGGGGAGCGGTTCCAAGCTCGACGGCGGCGCACGGGAAGCCAACAAGGGGAGGTTGGGAGGGGGAAGAGGAGCTCACGGCGATTGTGTAGCCATTAAGCGGGCTCGGGGACGGGGCTCGGTGCTGCGTGTCCACGGCGTCGAATCGGCGGGCAGCCTGCCGGCGTCGACGGCGAATTCCGCGCGGAGAAGAAGAGGTTGGGGGATTTGGTGGAGTTGGGGGAGGAAGAAGAGGTTGCGCGTATTATAGTAAGGGCCATCGATCCCGGTTGGTCGCACCAACCGGGACCAAAGACTCAACGGTCCCGGTTGGAGCTACCAACCGGGATCGTTGGCCTGGGCGGGGAGGGGCGTGGTGCTGCCACGTCGCACCAGGGTCATCGATCCCGGTTGGTAGCACCAACCAGGACCGTTGAGTCTTTGGTCCCGGTTGGTGCTACCAACCGGGATCGATGGCCCTTTTATGCAATGTTTCGGCTTCCCGCCCTTTTCAAATTTATTTTATTTTTTAATTAGTTAGGTGTTTCAATTTAAAATGATTTTTTGTTTGGAATTTGAAAAAACTTTTAACAGCAAAAATGCTTCAATTTAATTAACTAATCCCAAACCATTTTTTGTTTTGAAAAATATTTTTTAACTATACAATTTTACTATTTTCAATTAAAAATGCATTTTCAAATATTTGCTCTTTATTTTTGTGAATGATCTACCAAATATTTGATGTCAATTTGAACCAACCCATTTTTGTATTATACTAGACCATATTTTATTAACAATTTACAAAAGTTTCCATGTAAAATGTTTCTTATGCACCTCTGCTGAAAAAGACAAATTGCCGCCAATTCAGCTGGAACGGGGTGAAATTTGAACTACAAGGGCTTGATAGATTGCTCTTTATAAAAAAAAACATTTCCAAGTGCACAAGTACTCATTTCATTAGAGGTCTACAAAGAGTTTTGCAAGATTCCACACCTAGCTATCACCGGCCATGCCCCCCTCCCCCGTTTTGACCGCATTTTGAAATCGGTGCTTAAACAATTCAAAAAAAATCAAAAATATATAAAAACTTCGTGTTGCATCCTAATTTATGTCCTAGTAACCATACAAACCAACAAACTTGGAATAATGCAAATCTATTAAAAAAGTCTTCTCAAAATGGGCTATCGAGTATGAAGGTTCATGGCTTTCAAGCCAAATGGCCGAAGTTATAGCTAATTTCAAATGATAGTTTCCCCAAATGATCTCATATTTTGCATATGTGTGTATATTTGAATGGCCAACAAGTTTGCCAAAGGAAGTTTTCATTTCCGTTGCACGAAAAATCCATTTTTCATTTTCCGAGTGCCGAAAGTAGGGTCTTTTTGTGAAGGATCTACCAAATATTTGATGTCAATTTGAACCAACCCATTTTTGTATTATACTAGACCATATTTTATTAACAATTTACAAAAGTTTCTATGTAAAATGTTTCTTATGCACCTCTGCTGAAAAAGACAAATTGCCGCCAATTCAGTTGGAACGGGGTGAAATTTGAACTACAAGTGCTTGATAGTTTGCTCTTTATTTTTTCAAAAAAACATTTCCAAGTGCACAAGTACTCATTTCATCAGAGATCTACAAAGATTTTTGTAAGATTCCACACCTAGCTATCACCGGCCATGCCCCCCTCCCCCGTTTTCACCGCATTTTGAAATTGGAAAGCACTACAATTGGAAAGCATCATGTTCAAACTTGGCTAATTGCAAACATCACAAAAAAATCACCAATGGTTCAATACATTATTACACATCACTTGTTTCCTACATTGCTTATGATCGCTTCTTGGGCCGTAACCACGGAGCATCTTCATTGCTTAATGAGATAGTTGGGTCAGTTTTCACTGTGAATGGAGAAATTTCATGAAACTTATCGTAATCTTCGGACATGTCCGTCTTGTCCTCGACTCCCACGATGTTTCTTTTTCCTGAAAGAACTATGTGACGCCTGGGCTCATTGTCTGATGTATTCGTATCCTTGTTTTTCCTTTTTTCGGTTTAGAAGACATGTCCTTCACATAGAAAACCTGAGCCACATCTTTGGCTAGGACGAATGGGTCGTCTGTGTGACCAAGATTCTTGAGATCCACTGTTGTCATTCCGTACAGCTGGTCGACCTTTACCCCATCTACATTCATGTTGACCCAACTGCACCGAAACAAAGGGACCTTAAAAGTAGGTCCATAGTCAAGTTCCCATATCTCATCTATGTAACCATAGTATGTGTCCTTTGTACCATCCTCATTTGTTGCATCAAAGCGGACACCACTGTTTTGGTTGGTGCTCTTCTTATCTTGGGCGACCGTGTAAAATGTATTCCCATTTATCTCGTACCCTTGGAAAGTCAATACAGTCTCAGACGGTGTCGCGGCCAGCAAGTAGAGTTGATTTCCAATAGTGGTGTCATGCATGAGACGTAATTGCAACCAAGTGCCGAAAGTCTCCATGTGTTTGACTTGAATCCATTGGTCATCCTCCCCCGGGAACTTGGAGCGTAGAACATTCTTGTGTTCCTCGATATACGGTTGGACGAAGATAGAACTTTGTAGAACTGTGTAGTGTGCTTGAGTCAAAGAATGCCCGTCCTGAAATATCTTTGCTTTCTTTCCTAGCGTTCCTTTTCCACTCAGTCTCCCCTCATACCGCGATTCAGGAACACCAATCGGCTTAAGGTCAGGAATAAAGTCAACACAGAACTCAATGACCTCCTCTGTTCCATAGCCCTTGGAGATGCTTCCTTCTGGCCTTGCACGGTTACGAACATATTTCTTTAAAACTCCCATGAACCTCTCGAAGGGGAACATATTGTGTAGAAATACAGGACCTAGAATGGCAATCTCGTCGA
Organism: Bromus sterilis; assembly: GCA_950022295.1. NCBI lineage: Eukaryota > Viridiplantae > Streptophyta > Magnoliopsida > Poales > Poaceae > Bromus > Bromus sterilis. Next base: position 33,640,695 of record OX465600.1, read on the forward strand.
CCAGGTGAACCAGCAGATGCGTCATAATATTGAAGAAGGACGGGGGAACACCAACTCAAAACTGACGAGACATTGGACCACATCCTTCTGTAGCCTTTCCAGACTTGCATGATCGATTACCTTCTGATATATTGCATTGAGAAATGCACATAGCTTCACAATGGGTACTCGAACATTTTCTGGTAGAAGCCCCCGCAATGCAACCGGAAGCAACTGCGTCATAATCACGTGGAAATCATGAGACTTGAGGTTCTGGAATTTTTTCTCTGCCATATTTATTATTCCCTTTATATTTGACGAGAAGCCTGCCGGGACCTTGATACTTCTAAGGCATTCAAAAAAGATTTCCTTCTCTGCTTTGGTAAGAGCGTAGCTGCTTAGACGCCCTTTATCAGTATGCTTGTGGTATGGGTCTTTCATACGTTGCTGGTCCTCCATTGCTTCTGGTGTATCTTTTGACTTCCCATACACGCCCAGGAACCCTAGCAGATTCACGCAAAGATTCTTCGTCACGCGCATCACGTCGATTGAAGAACGGACCTCTAGGTCTACCCAGTAGGGTAGCTCCCAAAATATAGATTTCTTCTTCCACATGGCCGCGTGTCCGGTAACGACGTCTTTCGGAACAGATTGACGGCCAGGACCCTTTCCAAAGATTACTTCTAGGTCATTCACCATACCAAATACATCAGCACCTTTAGGGAGCTTAGGCTTTTTCCGGTGATCTGCCTCACCGTTGAAATGCTTGCGTTTCTTTCTCACGATATGATTGGGCGGCAGAAATTGACGACACCCGAGGTACACAACCTTCTTACATTTATCCAAATATATACCTTTAGTCTTATCTAAACAGTGCGTGCATGCATTGTATCCCTTGTTTGACTGTCCTGAAATGTTACTAAGAGCAGGCCAATCATTGATGGTTACGAAAAGCAACGCTCGCAGGTCAAATTCCTCCTGTTTGTCCTCATCCCACACGCGTACACCTGGTTTGGCCCACAGCTCCAAAAGTTCATCGACTAATGGCCTTAGGTACACATCAATGTCGTTGCCGGGTTGCCTCGGTCCTTGGATGAGCACTGGCATCATGATGAACTTCCGCTTCATGCACACCCAAGGAGGAAGGTTGTAGATACATAGAGTCACAGGCCAGGTGCTGTGACTGCAGCTCTGCTCTCCAAAAGGGTTCATGCCATCTGTACTTAGACCAAACCATAAGTTTCTTGCTTCATCTGTAAATTCTGAGTGGCCTCTCTCGATTTTTCTCCACTGCGACCCATCAGCGGGGTGTCTCAACTTCCCGTCTTTCTTACGGTCTTCTTTGTGCCATCGCAGGAACCTGGCATGCTTCTTGTTTCTGAACAGACGTTTCAACCGTGGTATTATAGGAGCATACCACATAACCTTAGCAGGAACCCTCTTCCTCGGGGGCTCGTCATCTCCCTCAGCATCACCAGGGTCATCTTGTCTGATCTTGTACTGACTCACAGTGCATACCGGGCGTTTATCAATACTCTCGTACTTTTCACCGCGGTACAGGATGCAGTCATTAATGCATGCATGTATCTTCTGCACATCTAATCCTAGAGGGCAGATAACCTTCTTTGCTTCGTGTGTTGTCGCGGGCAATTCGTTATCCGGTGGAAGCTTCGACTTCATTATTTGCAGTAACTTCTCAAATCCGGTGTCAGAACCACCAAAATCTGCCTTCCATTTCAACAGTTCCACTGTGGTACCGAGCTTTGTGCTGCCATCTTCGCAATTTGAGTACAAGGGCTTTTTGTGATCCTCTAGCATGGTCTCCAACTTCTCCTTCTCTTTTCCTGTTTCACAGTCTCACTTTGCATCAGAGATGACCCGACCAAGACCATCAGCGGTCTCATCTGATTCCCGTTGTTCTTCTTCACTGTCACCTCGAGGAGCTCCATCTTCTTCATTGTCTTCCATTGCAGTGTCACCGAATTCTTCAGGGGACATAGGATAGCTATCATCATCCTCCTCTTCTTCATTGTCTTCCTGCCTAACCCCTCTTTCTCCGTGCTTGGACCAACAATAATATCCGGGAATGAAACCTCTCCGAAGCAGGTGGCCTTGAAGTGTTCTCGAGGAAGAGTACTCCGCCACGTTCCGACAGTCAATACAGGGACAAGGCATAAATTATCCACTTTGTTTGCATTAGCCACATTGAGAAATGTATGCAGGTTTGTAATAAACTCGGACCCGCGTCGATCGCTGTACATCCATCGCATCCGTGCTTCGATCTGCGTCATATAATTAACCATTACAATAACTTCGTGAATAGTGAAAAGACCACTATATATGCACACGTGCAGTATTTTTGTATCAGTTACAGATGGAGAAGATAAGGTTGCTAACCTCGGCCGAGGATACGGTGTTCTGAGGACCTAAGTGTGGCTCGTACATTTCGTCGAACACCTGGTGTGCAATCAAAGGAAAAAAATTCTAGCACCCACCCCACCCCAACACAATCCTGAAAATTTTTGAGGCAAAATGGCAAAGTGCTGGTTGGGGGCTTATATAGCCAGGGCAACAATCCCGGTTTTTGCCAACAACCGGGACCAATGCCTCGCAGTGCGCCACGTGTTGGTCGCCAGAGCATTGGTCCCGGTTTGTGACAACAACCGGGACCGTTGCCTCACATGAACCGGGACCGTTGCCCATTCCAGACGAACCGGGACCGTTGCCAGGCATCGGTCCCGGTTCTGAAATGAACCGGGAGCGATGCCTTTTTTGGGCTGGACGAAAGGGGGTCTGTCCACTAGTGTAATTCTCTCCCTAATTATGTTATGATGATGCGGCGAAAACACCTGCTGTGCCCATCTCAATCGGTGTTTGATACGTCCACGGATCGATCCATCCGTCTTTATCACCGCCATATATGTACGTGATACATGATCGATCTACCCGCCTGCGGATCCCAGTTATCACCAACGCCGGTTACCCAAAGCGCGCCTCCCTCTCCATCATCATCATCAGATACATTTCTGTTTGCGGTTCTCGATCAAGCCGTCGATCTCCATATGAAAAGTTGAAATAAATTAGGCGATGTATCGTTACAAACGATCTAATAATTAAGTATACACGTTCGTGTGCATCTCTCTCTTGGAAACATGCATGTTTAATCGCTTGAGGCTTGACGTTGAACCTTGGAGATACATGTACTATTATGTAGCCAAAAGCAGGCCACACAACAAATACTACAGGCAACCGTAAAACCAGGCTAGCTACGACATCGCATCCTCTTTGGTGCTAGTAGCTTATTTGCTTTGCTTGGGTGACACGCTCGCACTGAATTCCACTTAAATTGCTGAAATGACAAGTGATATATACGATCGGTGGAATCCAAGATCAAGGGTTTTGTAGCCTTCTTTCTTATCCTAGTATCAGGACGTGACAACTCGACGACAATCAGACTCCACTACCCTCCTTTTTCTTTGGCTTGTCTGACATTCTATGGTCAATTTGGATCCATGGTGGAAGCCTACAAAATTAGGATCCATGATGGAAGCAAAAGCAACCGTGAGTGCTTCGGATCAACCATATGAAATGACATAAATATCATAACATCGATCGTGCTATGGTGGGTCACGCTGTTTTATGTATACCCCTATAGGACATGAAAATTTGGAAGGATTACGCTCCATGCATCTACACATTTCACTGCCCTTTGAAAACCTGGAATGATGTTGACTTTCTTATCTTCGAATGGATCGTCTTTTTTCCTCTCCCCAACCCCGCATATTCACTTGCGGCATTGCGAAATGTCACATGAATATAATTTAGAAGTAATTCATCATCGGGTTGATGAGACGCGTGGAAATGTGCTTATGAATCTCGCAATAAAGAACCTGCATGCATCACTTTCAGTAGTTAGGCTTTTATCATTGTACTCCTATATATATGTCCATGAGGCTTGAGCAATACATCAACTCTTTCATCAATCCCTCTTTATACTTCTACATTGACTAAAGGGGCCACATGGCCCCCATTTCCATTGAGAACAAACTCAAAGTATCAAACCATTATAAAAGTCCGCAGAACTAGTGCAAACACACCCATCAGGAAGGTATAACAAACATACATTCCTAGACATCTGAACCACATCGGTGGAATGCAACATAACACTACAACGACACAACCCTAAAAAAAATCTATGTACCAAATTGGCTCATATACGGGCAAGAATAAATGCTTCAGCAGACATCATTACAATCTTCAGACAACCTACTTCCCATGCGGTCCGTTGTCCTCATTCGTAGACACGATGATGGGAGTGTACGAGAGGAGTCGTGCATCAAGCGCAATGGGATCAAGGAGGCCAAGAAGGCTAAAAAGTTTAGCATCTTCATGGTGTCGACAAAATAAAGATCGCTAAAGGTCGAGGCCAAATATCTCGCATTGAAAGTTGACTTGGATCCTGCGTGCAGAGATTGAAGTGTATATCGACCATTCTGGTGGAAGAAGAGGCGGAGGAGGCCAGACAGGGTGCAACAGCTAGTGTGAACGACTGAAGTTTGAGGGACCACGAACAACCGACCGAACAAGATCGTTTTTTTTCCCGTAAAGACCGAACTTACATTTTTGTGACTCGAGCATGTAAAAACAATGAACATTTGCCTTTTCTAAATGTGATTGGGCATTAATTTTCTATTGTTATCAAATTTAATTTGTAATATTTTTATTGGGATCGAAGCTGGATCGGTGTTTAGGAACCCTTGTAAGACCATGGAACATAGCACACACACCACCCGTTCACCTTTCTTCTTCCTCCACCTTCGTCATAACACTGAGATCTAGGCTCTTGTGGGATAGAGATCGGTTCGTCGGCCAAGCAACATCGATTGTGGACAACATCTCTCCTCAACAAGCCGGGCGTAGAGGTGGCCTAGACGGCGGTTATAGGAAGCACCTCTCCTTACGAGAGTGTTGTGAGCCGGCTGGTATCCCATGAAGGTCACCACTTCGGGCCTCCTAAGCATGGCGGGTTCATTATCGGTCGAGGCGCTTGGCTTGGGAGCCGGAGGGTGGTCTCCTGCTCCATCACTGACCGACGCTCCCCTTTGACTCCTTCCGTGATAGGTAGTTGTAAAAACTACCTATATTTTGTATGGAGGGAGTACATCATATGAGTACAAGGGATGAGTGGAGCGCCGTCCAGGAAGAGTTTGTAGAAGAACGTTGTTGGTGCGACGATCACCCTGCCTCGTTGGCTGTCAGCTGGACCGAAGCTTCTTTATCACTGGAAACCACAAAGCTAGTGAAATGCAAGGAGAACCCATCCAACCACAGACGTAGTTTTAGATTAGATTAAGCTCATGTATTTCATCCAATTTTTATGAAATGCGTCCAGTTTATGTAAATTATATCTTAATTTAAATGAAATCCATGTGAATTCGTATGAATTTACTAAACTTCGATTGAAATAATGACGAATGGATGAGGTCAAGGTTTGATAAGCAACTTCCAAGTCAGTGCTTACGAACTGATCCCCTGTGGGCGAAGGAATGAGGCGTTGTAGGGTATAACGTTGGAAATGCCTTAGCGCCGCGCATCCCGAGCTAAGGTTCCATTCGAAAGAACGATTGGTCCACCGACAGATTCGTTGATGTGGCTTTCCAACGGATCAAAATCTGCACGCACGCACGCAGGTCTTAACTTTCAGGGTGAAAATCCAAGGTCCGACTTTAATTGGTTGTGCGTGACAATGGCTTTGTGTAGGCATTGTTTTGATAGTGAAAACTTTTTCAGGGTGAAAATCCATGATCTATGTTCATGCGGCGACGATGCATCTGCACTGTTTCCTTCATGAAGACGTTGATATTAGAGAATCTAAACTTCAGGTGTTGTCTTGGCGGTGGTTGTGTTGTTGCTATAAGAACTGAAACATTGTAGCGGGACTTTTTCTTTCTTTTTTAGCTTCTTCGTATTTTTGTTTAGCTGAACCCATTCGAACTAACTTTTGGGCATTACATAGTTGCAGAAACCAGATGTAATTAATATATTTTCGATATTAGTATATTCTTCTTTAAAACAAAATCACGGCGACCGACCGACCGACCGGCCATGCATGATTGTGTGTGTGATTTGGTTTGGGTGCAGCCGCCAGCCGCCAGTTTGTTTGTTTGTTGGCTGCTCGATCCCACAGGCCACAGTCCAGTCCTGCAACGTTTGTGGTGACGGCACGCCTGCTTGGTGCATAGCGGCCGGTCACTTGTCTGCCACGCACGCCATGTAGTCCAGGTCCAGTAGTGGAATACTAGTACGTACGCATATATACATGGACATGGCCGCCGCCTAAGCAAACAGCTTTGGGACGTAGCGCTTGCTGGTGCTGGTGCTGGGGGAGTGGCACCCGGGGCGGGGCGGGGACTTGTCTATAATGCACTGCACCTAGGTACACAGGAGATGGAAAAGAAACAGTCGGTTGACGGTGACGTGCTTGCACCGACCGGCGGCCGGGCACCGTGCATCGTCGTGTGTCACTCACGACGCAAGCAGCTGCTAGCAGAGCCCATTCCCGATCGATCCAAAGTTCCAAACTGCTGTGCTGTGCGAATCGCCGCCGCATGCAATGCCCCCCATGATGCCAACTGCGTGATGCATGCATATGCCGACGTAGCAGTAGCCAGTAGGACGATCCAGATCCATCGCCACACCAAACAGTGTGTGTGTGGCGCAATTACTTGCTCGCGGCCGATTGAATTTGGGACGATATACAGAGCAACGTCGACGAAGCTTCCAAGAAACTTCTCGCCCGCTCGCTTCTCTGTATCATTCCATTGCATGAATGCATGCATGCATCACCAACGCAACACATCGATCCTACTACGTACGTGCTGCTTAATTTACTCCAACTAGATGATGCCCCGCATGTTGTTGCGGAATTTTTTTGTAAAATATTTTAATGAAAATGTTTGGTTAAATGAATCATGTATATTTGAAATAATAACTTTTGAATTGATATATGGATTTAATATAAATATCATAATAAAATAAAAATTTCCATGCATGCATGTTGCATGTGGGTTTTCATTATGCATAGTGGCATATTGAGATGAGTCTTTCTCATGCATGTTGGATGATGAGGTGACATGCTTGCATGTTGAGAGAAATATGATACTGGAGGATGATGTGGCATGCATGATGAGGTAAAGTGTGTGCATGTTGAGAGAATTGGTAGTAGTGGAAAGCAACTTTTTAAGAATGTAAGATTATTGTAGAGTAGACACGGGGGCGACTACATGCATGTTTTCGTAACAGCAGCGACGTACTACGTACGTGCACCTGCTGCTGATGAACATCTGAGCTGGCATGTGTAAATAGTACCGTACTCCTTCCGTAAATTAATGGTATAAAACATTTTAGATCACTATTTTCATGATCTAAAACCTCTTATATTTGTTTAGAGAGAAAGCGGTTGTGTTAAGCTGGATGGACCTGGCCTACCTGCCATCGATCGATTACTAATTAAGGCACACTCATCACTGACCGATCGATCCCACGAGACGTGACGTATCTGCATTATATTAGTCTGCATATATGGATGATCAAGCTAACCCAATATCGATGGAAGATGCAGTATCAGAGATTCTTTTGTTTACGTACGTGTCCTTGTCCACACGTAGGTAGTGTGTCTGTGTGTGCATGTTTCATATCTCGCCAATGCACACGGCTCTCTCTTAAAGTCTTATGTAGTAGTCTTGTCATCTTATTATCCCCGGTCAAGTGATCTCATCTCATCGCGTTCCAAGCCTTGATTGGTTGCTGATAACACGCACCTTTGTCAAATGTCAATCCATCTGCAACTCGCATGCATACTTTTGTATTTCTGCGTGATTGACAGTTTCAATCGATGCCTGCATCATATAGCTATAGCTAGCTAGCCGCCGTTCTACTTAGTCATTACGTTTCCATGCCTAATCATCCATCTAATTATGAGAATATGATGATGCGGCGATCAAAAGCAGCGTGCCCATCTCCATCGGTGTTAATTTGATCGATCCATCCGTCGTTATCACCGTATATGATCCATCTACCTGCCTACCACTCCCAGTTATCACCAACGCTGGTAGGTTACCCGAAACGCGCCCCTTCACAATCATGATGTAAGTACGTAATATATTTCTGTTTACGATCCTCGATCAAGCGGTCGATTTCCATCTGAAAAGTTGAAATAAATTTAGACCATGTATCTCTGCCTTGGAAGGAAAAAAAGATCTTCAGTCGCTTCACGTTGTGCCTATACTTCTTTCGTTTCATAATATAAGATCGTTTTGCAAGCTATCTTACATTATGGAATGGAGGACGTACAAGTGTTATGTAACCAAAACCTGTTCGTGAAAATACATCGATTGATGCACGCAGCGCTCTAGAAACAGGCTACAATATCTCATCCTCGTCACTGCCCAACTTACTGCTTTGCTTGGGTCACACTCTCACCGATTTCCACTTAAAATTTGCTGAAATGACAGGTGATATATTCCTGCGATCGGTGGGATCCAAGATGAAGGGAATTGTAGCTTTCTATCTTCTCCTAGTATCAGGACGTGACAACTCGATCGATGACAATAGGACTCCACTACCCTCCTTTTTAATGTTGATTTGGCTTATGTGACATTCTGTGGTCAATTTAGACCCATGGTGGAGGCAAAAAAGCAAATCATGAGTGCTTTGGATCAGCCACATGAAATGACTTCCCGCAGAAACAAAAAAAAAACCATATGAAATGACATAAATATAAGCACTTGATCTAGAAATTTCTCCGCCTTTGGAACCTTGCAAGTGTGTCAACTTCCTAGGCATCAAATGCACCTGGGTTATTTGCTTTTCTCCTTTTGCCATTTTTTCCTTCAGTTGCGGCGTTGCGTGATGACACACAAAGGTAATTCACTTCTAATTCCACGAGACGTGTGGAAATGCGTTAAGCAATGTCACAATAAGAAGCCTACATACATCGCATTCAGCAGTTAGGTAAACTCTTAGTTAACACATCTATGCACAATATTTACCCGCGTCTTACTAAACTCATCATACCGCACTCTGGATACTTTCTTGAAAAGCTAGGACTATTGTTTTCCTCTCGAAAAGGCGCTATGGACATGGTGGAAGTGATTGATCAGAAATCATTTTTTGCAATGTCAATGTCCCCGTGCGTTACCATGAGCCGAAAGCGCACACACACGCACGCTTTCGAATAGATCGATCGCCGCCTTTTCGTTTGTCGACCGTGCACTTATTTCACAACTCAGCTTTGTTGTTGGATGGCTACACGTACAGATGTAGAGTTCTCAGCCCAGCAACTATAGAATCCCCTGGTGCTGGTGGACTTTGTTTGAGTGAGCTTTAGCTAGCTAGTGCGGCCTGAGACGTCAGTTATTAACCTCCAAACGATCAACACACCGACCCAATTCTATGTCACCTTTTTTTTTTGAGGTTTTCTGACTGTAGAACAATTGTTCTATGTCACCTGGATGGCTCTTGGCTCCTCAATCCTCAACAGGACACCAAACTTTTCACACACACACAATTTTCATACCGATATAACAAATCACTTGCATACGTTTGGCAGTTGCACAACACCGATCGATACATGGTGATAAAAAACGGCCTTATTTGCACTGAAATGGAGGAGTTCATCTGGCAAGAGACCTGAGGGTACTACTACCACTACTGTGTATATATCTTAGCTAGCCTGCCCTTGCGAACGCCAGGTCGAGGAGCGTTCTGAAGAACTTGTGGGGGTAGATGGGCGGTTCCTCCGTCAGTGCCTGCATTTTTTGGGATGATACCAAACAAACAGATGTTACAAGGTGAAGGTTTTACAAGGCTATGAAGGATTGAGGAGTATGGTAGTGTAAATAGGCAGTGTGTAGTTTCTGGAAAAGTGCGCAGAGACGCTCGTTTGCGTGAGGCTTACCTGGTGAATCAGGACTGTCGATGGAGTCATCCCGGGTACGGTGTTTACCTCTATCAGCAGCACCTTCAGGATCAAATGTAGGAAAAGCAGTTAATTGCCACATCTAATTTCTTTTCTTCTTGGGTTTATAACTGCACAAATATGGGAGAGAGTGAGGTACCTCTCCGTTGCGCACATTAACAAATGCGTCAATGCGTGAAAAACCCTCCAAACCCAATGTGTTCGCCATCGTCTCGATACAACTTTTGCACTTCTGCAGCGCATCCTCACTAGGAGGGCAGAAAGATAAAATACAAAGTCAGGACACAGATGAATCTGGAACTATGTTCATCTCAAAAAAAAATCAGCAAATGGTTCGACAGCAACCAATTGTGTCAAATCATGAGGGAAAAGAGGAAGTATGGTGAGATTCCATTCAGTAGGGTAAAAAATCCACTACACAAAGAAAAAGGGAAATAATAACAGGAACAAGTTCAGACCTCATAATTGTTGCTGGAGGTGGTGTCAAGTTGATTCCAGTTCCACCTGAAAGTACCAGCATAAAGCAAAGCAGTGAAAGCACATTAGCAAGTTACTCTCAAGACAGTATAACTCTTATAACAAACCAATGTAATGTAAACCTTCAAACACCTGTTCTGTTTCGGATTAATTACCTTGAAATTTCTCTTCAAGAGACAAAATATCTCCACTTTCCTTGACTGTGATACTTGGATTTAGTGAATGCATCTCCCCACGTTTGCCAACTACACCAACGGTCACTTCAAGCCACTCATTCTCACCCTTCCACACCAGATCGCGGGTACTATCATTCACTGATTTATTTGAAATAATAATTTCATCGGTTTCGATAAATGGTTCAAATATTAGTGACTCCGGAGGCGGGACTGGCATCTCAATAACTCCATGTGCCTATAAAAAATAGACCAACGCGAAAATGCATCTTAACATCAAGTCCCTCAGTCTTAACGAGTTACCAAATTGAATTTCTGGTACCTTGGATAGACAGTTAGCAGGCAGACGCGGAAGCTTTCTCCTCAGCGCATTCACATAGACCTCTAGGTCCTCTGGACAGCTGATAACAGATAGTTTCTTAATGAGCAATGAAAAAGACAGTCAAAGTTACCGTGCCCACATTAAATAATTGAAAAACATCAAGTGAACAGGAGTAATGAAATGCTCACCGCAATCTTGCCACACCAGTTGAGCATCCATCACGAGCAGGTTTCACACATACCGTTTCTGTTTGTAGTTTTGTTTTCAGCTCATTCCAGATATCAACAAGAGATGACTTCAGTAGCTCTTCTGTTGCTCTTACATCCTTTGGTATAGTGTGAATTCCATGACTAGCCAACTGCACAAGTACAAGAAAACTGGTGAACCACCGCGCAAGGTCACCATCATAACATGAGCACAGCACTGACAAATCTAGTCAACAAGCAAACATTGTGCTGTTAACGTATTGCTCACGGATTATATCATACATTGTCAGTGCCAGCAATCAATTTTTTAAAATTAGCATTCCTATACAGAAGACCTGCTCATACATGGTCAACAGCAAGTGAAGTTGCAACTTTGTCCATGCATGTTCTGGAAGCTACTGGTCCAGGCCCTGCACAAAGAGAACTTTGATATTAGCATAATTTTAAATTATTAGAGTTGGAAACATATATGTATCGTACAAGCTGCAATTGCACCTGTGTAAGGAACTCCTGCAGATTCCAACAGCGATTGAATGGTACCATCCTCCCCAATGCCACCATGAACTACATGTAATATATTCGATATTGAAATATTAACAAAAAAATAAAGCATACGTGGTTAAGCATAACGAATGCCACAATCAAGTGTGAGTAAGCTATTGGTCCTGGCCTCTGCATCTGTAATTTCACTATGTGCCTTACCATTTATGTTTCGTTTTATTGTGACAGGAGGAAGTAGCTGAAGTATTAACGGAGTCAATTAATTCAAGAAGTATTATTTGAAAAAATCCAGAAATATTATTCTGATTTCCGTACAACATTTCATCTGGCGACAGTTAACCGTGCATCCACCATAAGTTCATACGTACATATATAAAAGAAAAGACAGACATTATTGTGCCTAGAAGGCTAGAAGATCAGCTACACAAATATGTACTGAAGAAATACCTGCTATGAATACTACAGCTTTAGCTTCTTTAACATAGTCAATCCACTGTTGTAGAGAATATTTGATAGGTTGTTCATCAGTGATGTCAAAGCCCGCAAACCAATCGTGTTTGCTTAATGCTCGCTCAAGTTCTTTCATTACTTGATCACGTAAGCGAGATGTTATCTCAACCCGCTCTGGTTCAATTGCTTCGAAACATGCAGCATGAACTTCTTCAGTGGTATGTCGTAACACTAATGAATATCTGTCACACAATAAGAGGCTGATGCTTCAGTGAACTATAAAAACTAGGAAGAATGAAGGAAAATATCTTTGTGTACTTGATCTTGAATGCCTACAGTTAAACTAATGTATCAATGAGTTGAGAATTCCGGTTTAGGCACAAACACCCACAAATAATAACCAGCATCATTATGCTTTTGGAAATATCATGATTACGTGCAATCAGAAGTGAGCGAAGCAAAATACTGCATCTAGCCTCATTTGGGTGGAGTGGATGTATCCCACCACAAACTTCAAGTCTCACAACTTGAGTATGGATGCCTATTTTATCTCATAATTCGTCCTACATCTTTGTGTACTTATTTGTAATTAAAGTGTCAGATACAGAGATATGTACTCCCTCCGATCCAAATTAATTGACGCACACTTAGTACAATTTTGTACTAGAGTTGTACTAAGTGTGTGTCAATTAATATGGATCGGAGGGAGTAGTTGTTTTTCGATTTGGTCTATGACTGTATGCCTCATCACAGTTGCACTGACAGCACGTAACAAGTAAATAAGACAACCCATCTCCTATCCAAAATTATAAATTCCAAGATTGAAATGCAAAACAAACTTAATTCTTCGAGCCAATATACAATGTCCAAATAGTACTTTCCATCACACCAATACCGAGTAGCATTCATTCTTCAGTTTAGGGAAAAAAATAGTATTCTTCAACAATCTATATGAAATGATTGTCCCTTTCAGGACATAGATGCACAGGAAACCAATCAAAATTTGGTTGATCAGTTAGGATGAAATTAACATAGGTACTCTAGTAACAAACTATAGAAAATAAAGTTGGAATTTTCTGTTTTCAAAGAGTAACTAGAAGATCCATTATGTAAGACCAAAAATATGATCACTGGGTCTGCACAGGTAAAGCTTCATGTCCCGCAATTAACGAGGTGGTGGAAAAACACTTACGGCAGTGTCCAAACATCGCGTGAACTTTCGCTGAAATCTTGATTGTGGGAAGAAGAATATCCATTTGAAGGTGTAAGCAAGCACGGTGTCACATCAAGCTAAATCCACCAGAAGAGAAATGAATATCAACTATCAGAGTATGAAAATGGAACATTAACAGATAGGATGCCATACAGCCCAATAATTAATGGTACTCCCTCCGATCCATAATAAGTGTCGCTTCTTTAGTATAAAGTTTGTACTAGCTTAGTACAAAATGAGCGACACTTATTATGGATCGGAGGGAGTAACAAATACAGATTGAACATGAGCTAATTGCCATCACTTAAATATGAATGAAAGTATCAGAATGAAAACACCATGAGGGTCAAGAATTAGGCAATTAGATACTAGGAAGCTGCAGATCTTACATCATCGAAGCCTTGCAAATTAAGCCAGACATTTGTGCCACTCATAAGAGATACTTGCCGCTCGGAAGTATCGCCACCAAATATCACAAAAGCCTTCTGCTTGCATGTACCATTCTGGATTATATCTGCTTGTTTTGCTGATTGCATTTTTCTGGACAAGGCAGTCCATGCATTATTGCTTCGAACAAGGGAAGGAAAACGTGAGCAAGCATGCTGAACAATTGTACGAAGGATTCGAGAGTGAGAGAATCCAACCTGAAAAGTGTTGTTGCTTTTCCAAGTTAGAGGTGAGATCAAGCATTGTATGAGTACAAATGTAAATGTACAATACTTACTCGCAGTAATTGCATGATGAGTCATGTCTAATGTTTTATACTGCATATTATTTACCAAAAATAATACATGATGGTTTTGTGCAGCAGTAAGTAAAGATGTACACAAATGAGGAAAAACCATGTAAACTAATTGAGTTGATTTTTATTTATAGAAATTGAAACTACCAAATTTTCGATGGGCACAGTACAGGGTATAGTAACGATACCTTTGAAGCTTGTTGAAATAAGAAACTGGTTTGCTCCATCCCACTTATCTGTTAAGACAGTATAACAACAGATGTCACACACTAGAAATCGCAAGCCACACTGCAAACTTAAGCATGAGGAAACTTTCTAAAGATGCTTACCAAATTAATGTCAGTGAAAAGGACAGTACCATACTCTGTATTTCCAAATTCACCACCGTTTGCAGATGAGGACAGAGAAGCAGCAGTAGTTGGTAAAAACCAACCATCTATCCTGGCAAAGTCACGCAGGCCAAAATGGCGAAACAAAAGAGATACTCCTTGTCTTATGCAATCAATCACCTCTGCCGGAAAACGTGGAGGTGTATGATAAGCAACCTGTGAAGGGGTCAATATTCAATGCATTCGCGAGTACGTTAAACATATCTAGTAGCATGTGATCTATATTTCCAATATGTTCTAGAAAAAAAGAGGATCTATATTTCAAACACCTGTTGAGTTGGAAGGTACTTCCTACGGTAGTTAAATATTGTATCCTCCTGAATATCACTAATAGTTGACGACTGAAGCTCAACCTGCAGAAAAGGGGATAAAAAAACTAGTTCAGTCATTCTGCACATTTTGCAGAAATCGAACTCTATCCATAAGGAATAACTTCTTCTGTCTGCCCTCTAGGACTATGTAAGGTAATGGAAATCATTTTCAAGAACTTTCCTTAGAATTAATAATCCAAAGACAGTACTATGTTGTAAGTAGGATTTCTTTACGAATAAAAATAAAGTCATAAGTCATTGATTCTGCTAAGGAAGATAAGGAACACAGATCTAAGACTTTTGTAATAAGATCATATCATTTTCCTCTTGGATGTTGCAGTTACTTTACAGATCCAAAAGGAGTACTGGAAACAGAACAAAAATAATAAAATATCTGAACTTGATAACAACCAGACTTCGGTTCGACCATGTGAAGGAGTAAAGACCATTGGAAAACAGGGGTAAGAAAAAGATGATATAAATCTTACTTCTGTTGGAAGCAAAACGATAGGCTCACTGTTATTAGCTGTCCCAACATCAAGAACAATGGCTGTAAACTCATAGCCCCCTTCAAGAAAAACTTCTATGATAACCTTATCATCAATTCCCTGTTAAGACATCAGAGATATCAGATTAGGTGACACATTATTTTCTCCTTAAGGAATAAATAGCATTAAGTAAAAAAGTACCAGGCACCTCTGAAAATATTCCCTCGGCTTTCTCAGCTGCCTCATTAGCGCCATAAGCGACAACTACACCGATACTTGATCCGGCCCTCGTAGGTTTGACCTGCATATGCACATCAGGAGTACTAAGCAAGAAATTTAAAGGAATACATTTTCAAATAAGGCATATGTACTTACAATCACTTTTCCATTTTCTTTACTCAAATTGATGCTTCCAAACCATTCCTCCAATTCTGACCTGGCCAACTTATCCTTCTGCTTTTACATAGCCCATAGGTGACACATGCAGGACACATGGTCAGGCACCAACAGAAAACATCATAATTAGCAATCACATACAAAACCTCCTAAGAAATCATTCGTTGTAAACTTCCATAACTATTTTTGTACTTTTGCAAAACACAAACAAATATACATTTGTCCTAAGTGTTTGTTAAATTTAGTTCCCTCATTTTCTGAAACAAGAAGCACATGAAACAGAGTTTTAAATGATTAAAAGACATTAAGCGTGCCACAGTGTCACTACCTGTTCTCCTTACAAACTACATATTCTGCATACTTAACCTTGCATGCCTTATCATTTTTTTATAACGAGATGCAAAGGTTTTGAGTTTTCTCAAGTATTTTTTTTTTCCAAAAAGAGGGACTGTACTGTAGTAAAGATAAAGGTAATACTCCCTCCGTTTCTTTTTACTTCGCATATAAGGTTTGGTCAAAGTCAATCTTCATAAAGTTTGACAAACTATATAGAAAAAACTATTAACATCCACAATATGAAACAATTACCATTAAATTTGTCATGAAATTAATTTTCATATTATATAACGTTGATATTTTAAATGTTGATACATTTTAATATAAACTTGGTCAAAATTTATGAAGATTGACTTTGACCAAACCTTATATGCGGAGTAAAAAGAAACGGAGGGAGTACATATGACATTGTGTACATAAACCAGTCACAAATAAGCATTACCTCCATAAGAAAGTTTGGCACTGTTAAGAAACCTTTAGCGTTGAGCTCGAGCGATGCATTGTGCTGCAGTCATATTCAAGATTCAAGAAATCAGGTTACGTATATTATTGGATTGGTTCATATGAAGTGAATATATAAAACGTGTCCAATATTTGTTGGGCACAGATCAAATTTCCATCACATCCTTTAAATGACAGTAATGATACTGTAAAGCTGCTCATCAGATAGCATTTCATAAAATCCGCTTGTTTCATGCAATGGAAGGTTTTTATTCTAATAATTTCCAACATTCTAATACTGCAAACTCATTTCAAGAGATTAATCGGGTATATTTGTTAAACTAGAAAAACGTTGAGGATGTGACTGGAATGTGCCTTGGGCAACTTACTATGGGCCAAGTGGCGCCATGTCATGATTAGAAGCATACCTTGTCAAAAGCACGGCGGCATTCATTAGAGGGGGTCCCAACAAAAGGAACATTTGCTTTCTCCAAAAGCTCCTGAATATTTTATACAACATGGCAAACATATAAAACATCACAAATACTGCATTTCAGTTGAGTACTCGAGTACAGCTTTAAATACTGATGAATTGATAGTAAGTTGTATACTGCAGGTATACTGGGTTTTGGCAGGTGTTAGCGTCTTATCATCAACATCAATCAGCAGCAGTGTGGGATTCTCATGAAAATAACTAGGCTAGTGTTATGCCAGATCAAACTGAAAATCTGCCAGCATGAACACTAGCATAAAACTTTATTTTGGCATATAAAGCAATATTTAGTACGAACCTGAATACCACCATCTTCACCAAATTTGCCATGTATCACGGGGAAGACAATGTCAACGTTGGCAGCAAGATGCTCCGCGAATTCAGACAAGGAGCAGAATTCTTGTGCTAGACTGTAGAAGGTGAAAATTTAGAAGTGAACATTCAGAAATTGGCAAGGAAGAGAAATAATAAGCTCTGGCAGTAAGCTCACCTCTCAAGCTTGAAATCGAAATCGGAAGGGGTGTTGGAATACAGCTGCGGAGCAGAACATGGCAGATTGTCATTTGCAGATACAGTGCTCCAATCAAAATTAAACCAAACATAGTGGGTAGGGTAGCAGTTTAATTAAAATTCAACCAAGGGAATTATCATTATTATTATTATATGACCATGCGTAAAGAGATGAGAGTGGGCTCCTCAAAGGGCACAGCCGGATTCCGTTCAGACAAACGCAGTGACACCACAACAGACAGCGGATTCGGAGTAACTGAATATTCAGGTGAGGTGAGAGGTTCACAAGAGCAGCTGAGCAGATGGGCTCACCTGCGCGGGCGAGATCGCGAACGCGTTCATGCCGCAGTCGATGTAGTAGCAGCTCACTAGCAAGTCCTCCCCCTGCATCCAATCCAACCAACCAACAATTTTTTTCTTTAAGAAGAAGAGGAGAGTGACCAAGTGTTGACCCGAAGCTCACTCGATCAGTCAAACCTTAAACACTAGTAGGAGTACGAGGCAGAGTGATATGGAAAGGAAAGGCTGACCTGGATGTGATCGAGCACGGAGCGCGCGGAGTTGAGGGAGATGCCCCGCTCGGCGGAGGGCCCGCCGCACACGAGCCCCACCCGGAGCGGCCTCCCCTCCTGCTCCGCCGCCGCCATCCCCGTAACAGCCCGATCGGAGACCACCGCGCGGAGCGGAGGAGGAGCG
Source organism: Bromus sterilis (assembly GCA_950022295.1). Lineage (NCBI taxonomy): Eukaryota > Viridiplantae > Streptophyta > Magnoliopsida > Poales > Poaceae > Bromus > Bromus sterilis. The sequence continues at coordinate 33,658,797 of OX465600.1, forward strand.
ACGCCTCGCGCCGGGGACGCGAGCCGGCCTAGGGCGGACGAGGAGAGCGCGCGGCGCGGGGCGAAGGTGGTGGTCGGGGAGGGGAGGCGGGGCAGCAGGAGGGGCTGGGCGAGGGAGAGCAGCATGCGATCGGCGCAATGGAGTGGAGGTGGTCTGGTCTCTGGTGAGACTGACCGGTGACTCGGGCGTGTACGGTGGTGGTGGGAGGGAGCCGGCCGGAGTGGGAGAGTGAGAGTGAGAGGGGGATGTGGGCGCGTGCGTGTCGTTTTTGTAGCGGACGCGGCCGGCGCCGGCTTGTCGCTTCCGCCGGGGCGCCTTCAGGTCAGGTCATGTCAGGTGGTGGTTATGTTTTCAATCCATTTCGAACGGCAGCTCTGGTTTTTCAAACCTTGCCCCTAATTGTTACGATGACTCTATGCAATTAACTCACTAAAATTGAATTTCACCGCCGGCGAGAAAGAGATAAACGACTGAACATAGACCAAAGCCACAAAGGCAGATAGATACTCTAGACGGCATCATGCGTATACAATTAATTGCCGAATCAGCCAGATTCTTTAAAGTGCTCCACTTAACAAGTGCTAATGACATACGTAATCGACTTGTCCTACTTGGCCGTCTAAACCGGCTTTTAATATTAATCCCTTGGATTCCGTTGAGCCACGGGGACACTGCCAAAACGTTGCATCATGTTCTTGTTTCTTTGTAAACTGCTGACCAATTTTGCGGGCTCAAGTTCGAAGGCAAACTTCCCCGAAAAAAAAAAGTTCCAAGGCAAAGTTATGTGATCCATGCACATGCTCTATCGGCCACACAATGTAATGTTTATACCTTTTTTTTGATAATTTATACGATTTTGTTGATATAGTGTACAGGCCATGGTCATGAGAGATTGAGAGTCGTCGTCCCCCCTCGTTTCTCTCTCCCCTTGAGAGCCGCATGTAGCTTCCCAAAGCCTTCCCCATCTTCCTCCGTCGGAGCTATTGGTTGAAGAAGGGAATGGTTTGGGTGGTGGATCTCCTCTGAAGATAGTAGGGGTAGTTGTAGGTCTAGATCGAGTTTACCATCGGGTTGTCATGAGTTATGTCATAGATTGGCGTCATGTTGTAGGCATCCGACGATGGTCATCAGCTTCTCCCGTTCGTTGCCCAAGGTGGATGGTGGCGGAGGAGACGGGACCCGGCGAGCCCCTTCCAATAATCTCGATTGGGTGCTCGATAGGAAGCAACATGTGGACACCATCTAATTTATTTGTAATTGTGAAGGCGCAAGGGAAGAAGACTTGACATCTAGGTGTTGCCTCTTCTGATCTATCTCCTATGATCTTTGTGTTATCTCTTGCCGCTGCATCAACCTTGATCGCTGGAACCGTTGATCAAAAAAGGAAAGTTTATAGTGCGCCTTCTCCAACCTTTGTAATGAGGTCCTCATCAACCTACCTAGTGATGGCAAGGCTCGATCATACCGGATCCGGTGGCCAAAGCGGCTCCGGCGAGTTTGTTGTTTGTGCAAATACCTTTTTTTTTATCTTTGAGATTCTTTGTGCAAAATGGAAGAACATAGTTGTATTTATTTTTCTTTTAGGGCCCTTTAGGTAGTGTTGTATAACTTTGACTTAATATACCAACTTTTGGCACCTTATGGTCTCATCCACTGTTCAAAAAAATAAACATAACTCAAGTCATGTTACCATCATTCATGAAATATATTTTACCCTGCTTTATATATAAAGCAACACATCAAAGTACATGATTGAACAATACAATGTGGTGAGGAGGCCCTCTTACAAAGCATATCTACGAATACAACATGAAAACAAAACTAGCCTAACACCCTGTGAAGGTGCGGCCGAAGATGCATGAGCTCGACGACAACACCCAAAGGAGGGTGGCAGTGCCAAGTGCATTGCCGAGACCAACCATACAGAGAAGGCTTTTCACCTGAAACCCTGATACAAGGATATGACCCACGACGATGTCTTCAGGAAGAGACTGGAAACCACGAGTGTCATTGCTGTCGGCACCAAAGCGCAAATATTTCCCACGGAAACTCGCCTACACCATCAAGATTCACCCAACCACCAACACGACAAAGGCCAACCCAATCACACCAGATCTGGGCACTGCCACCTACGAAGGAAGGAGACAAGCTGGATCCTCCCGCCACTACACCCCTTGGTGCCCACACAACTAAAAGGTGAGTGAAGCCACCACTATCACCAGGGGGCCTACCGAAAAGCCAACCATGTGGCCCACCAACCCAGGTCGCCACCCAGTATCCAGGTCCCGAGATACCACCAATCATCCTCATCTCAATGCACCAACTACTGTAGGAAGAGTGAAAGATACCTCATTTCACTCCTAGCCCGACATCAACCACCGGGTTCGGATCAACGCCTCCATCGTAGGAGGTTTCCACACATATGTGGTACAACCTAGAGGTTTTTGAGGTCCATCGTCGAGCAAGCCTCAACCCTAGGACAAGCCAAGCTCGCACACCGCCACTCCCACATCCATAAGTGCCGATCCCACTGATGGCATAATTGAAAGGACCACGATGTCGCCTAGAGGAGGGTGAATAGGCGTCTTAAAAACTTCTTATGGATTTGGCTATATCTTAGTGCGGAAATAAACTAAGCGGATACTTTTCAAGAACAAATCCCAAATATAGTAGGCTCAACTAAGTGCACCAATAACTTAATCTAAATATGATGAACAAAACAAGGATACTAGTGCACCGTGAAAACTAGTCCGAGCCAATTCGAGCAATGCTTTCAACATGGTAGCGATGCAAAAACCTCGCCATTGTGAGGTATAACCAACACTGGTTAAACCTAGGTTTTCACCATGGAGCTCAAAACCATCAACTTGAAGTCAATAATGTGTTGTCGCCACTACTTTTCCGCGATCCTATTACCTACATGCATTGGTGATGGCTTCTCGCCCCTCGTTGGTTACCCCAAGTGGAAGGTTTGAGATGTAGTGCAGCAGCAAGTTTCCCTCGGTGAAGATACCAAGGTTATCGAACCATTAGGACTCAGGAGATACAAGTAGGTGGCAACGTCGCCAGGATCTGCTTCCTGACTAGGGTGTTGTCGTGGACCTGCACACGGCAACACATAACTTTGCTCCCAACGAGTACAGAGGAGTTGTCAATTCCTCCGGTCTTGTCGTTTACAAAGGATCAACGCAAGAGATAAAAGGTGCAAAGGAAAGTAAAAGCTGAAAGTAAATTGAGGGTGTGAACAATAATGTGAAGATGGACCGGGGTCCCGTGATTTTCACTAGTGATGTATCTCTCCCAAAAGACGATAAAAGTGCTAGCGAGGTAAACAAATCACAGTTGGGCAATTGACAAGATTATTGTAACAGCCCAGTTTTCACAAAAATTAAAAATTTTGTTTTCGGTGTGAATTGTTTGATTGTCTGATTTGTTTGCAGTGTTTGCATCCCCGATTTATCGATCGGCGATTATTTTTCCCCCTCTTATCTCGTACCGGACGGAGACCGACCTTGTCACCCTGACACTCAACCTTTGCAACACCGGGTTTCGCTCGATCACCATCGCAAAAACCGCACGAGACCAGCCGCGGCCAACGGAACGAAAAAACCCCGTTTAATAACTAAACGGGATATTTTTATAGCGCGCCGGAAAGTGTTCTCGGAACGGTTCCAGCGCGAGGTGAACGCCACCGGCTCGAGACGCTGATCGCGTAGTTCGAAGTTTTACCCGAATCGGAGGTCCTGCGGACCCCCGACGGTCAGAAACGTAAACACCGCGCGCGCGAGAGAAAAACCGGGGATGTTTTTGCAAACTGCCAGCCACACTCCCACCCCACTTAGGTTTTTCCCTAAGCATCTAGGCAGCCCCAGATCCAGATTTGCCACAAAATAGTCTATTTTTGCACATTTGAACCCCAAATTGTAGCAAACCCTAGCCCCTTCTGATTTGGACCGTCAGATCCGAAGATCCGACGGCCCAGATCGCTCCCCTAACCGCTTCCCTCTCTCTCCTCATCCGCCAGCCCGACGTCGCCCGTGGCAGCCGCCGCTCTCCGCGCCGCCGCGCTCCGGCAAGGTCACGGCCGCCGCCCTGGTGAGGCGCCTCCCGCCGTCTCCTCGCGCCCCCTGTCCTCTCAACCTCCTCTCTTCTCTCCCGCAGGTGGAGCCACGCCGCGCCGCCGCGCCATGGGTGCTCCCGTCTCGAGCTCGGCCGCCATCGCCCGCGGGAGCGCACCGCCCCGCCCTCTGGATCGCTCCGCCGGCCGCCCCACGCCCGGATCCGCATCGAGCCCCCCTGCCTCGCCTCTCCGCTCGCCGTCGCCGTCTCCGGTGGCCGGACGGAGCCACCAGCCGCCGGCGCCGCCGCGTTCCGCTGCGGGATCGGGATGAGCCCCAACCGCCGCCCGGCTGGGCTCCTCCAGCACGTGGGCCAGGCGCGCCCCCAAGCGGCCCAGCATCCCGTGGCCCGAGCCGGCCTCAGCCCCCCAACCGGCCAGATGGGCCCAATAGCACTAGATTCGGCCCAGTGCATGTTTTTTATATTTCTAGGCTTTTTATTTATCTATTAATTGTTGCGATGTGGCGGTAGTTATATCTTTTAGACGCTAGCTCGGATCGCGACGCTTTCAACATGTAAATTGCTTAGTTTTTTTGTGTAGATTATTAAAATGTTACTTGTTGCCATGTTTGACTTTGTTTACATGTTGTTTACTGCTAATTACCATTGCATGCCACTGTAAAATTGTTTATTTAATAACTTTTTAACCGTACCTCTGATTAAAATGTTCCTTATAGATAACTTGACTAGAATTGCATGTAGATTGTGTTTATGATGTTCTTGCTTGCTAATAAAAATAATAAAATATTGTTTAGGGCAAACAGTACCAAATTCTATTTTATCGTGGGGTCCACAATAGTTTGCCATGTTTAGGTTGTGCCTCACTTAAATTGACTAAAATAGATAGTTTATTTATGCTTCACCTTTTGCTATGCTTGTGTGACATGCCATGCTTGAGTGATATGCCATGTTAACAAACCTTTGTTGATAACCTGTAGCTAAACAATTTGAACCTTTTTAAATGTGCGTTATCGTCGTGTGTGACGAGTACTCCACTTAACCTGTTAATAACCGCTCTCGACGGTAGGTGTGATGTCTCGCGTTGCCTTGTTGTTGATGCTTGCTCGTGATTGCTTCGTAGTAATAGATGCTTGCTCGTCGATTGTCTTTTCCAGTATTTGCCGTCTTGTGTGCTTCCGTGGGTACCTCTCGGAGACGATGCGAGCTTGCGATCAACTACACCTTCGGAACCGGACTTATGAACAGGCAAGGACTATACATTACTTATGATCCATTCTATTTCAACCAGCGGTTTGCATGCCAGTCTAGGTTAGGTTCGATGTTTGATCCTACCACATGTTTACAACCTCTTTCAAACTGATACAGCCATGTCCCCTCCCAGCAAACCTTGTACTGCTATGTTACTATTGCTCGTTTCTCAGCCCCTGCTTAGTATGCATGCTTAGGATGTGATACGTCCCAAAAGTATCTATAATTTCTGCTTGCTCCATGCATGTTTTGTGTGATATTTCTATGCTTTTGATACACTTTCATATCTTTTTATAACATATTTTGGAACTAACCTATTAATGGTTACAAGAGTGCACAAATTCTTGTTTTTGTACTTTATGTGTAGGAATTACTTGGATAAAGGAAAAATCACAAAAAGGAGCCTTGTAGGAGTTGGACTCTAACTCTCCCGAAATCTGTCCCCACCAGACAGGTTTTAAAGATCGCCTCGGAAACGCTAGAAGACGGCCTCAAACGGAAAAACTTAAAAAAACTACAAAGTTGTAGGGAAAAAAAATTCGGTGGATTTAGACATAAAATTCGGCCCAATCTGAGTTCAGAAGCTTCCAGAAACCCCGAAATACAGAAGACATAATCTGGATGACGGGAATCCGAGAGTCTATATAAAGAGAGGAAACCTAGGTCAAAGGGCACCACGAAAATTCCTCCCCCTTGGCAGCCGTCTTGAGGGGGAGATCAATCTCCACAGCAGAACCATCTCCAAGGAAGAAGAAGGGCCAAGGGCCGCTGCGCCCAAGGGCCGTGGCCACCGCCGTGGCCGTGGTCGTGGGCGCCGCCGTCGCCGTCTCCTTCGTCTTCTCCAGTCTGCACCTCTCCATCAACAACTCTCTCTCACTCACCATGTCCATGTGTGAGTAGTTTCCCCTCGGGGCTAAGGCTTGTATCTTGATCTATGTGGTTTCTCTCTCCCATGATGTGATCTTTGTTTTGATCATTGGCTATGTTAATCTAGGGTGATCCCATGATGTTTCCCCTTCTTCTATGTATTGGATTTGATGTACTCACTTGATCCTATCTAGTATAATCCCCGAGACCATGGTGACAGCGGTCTATTGGACATGGGTTAGAAGAATATTATCATGAGTGATTTCCTCTTTTGTGTGTGGATTGAGAGTCTTTTGGTGCTTGTCTTTGACTATCCTTTAGATATATTGTGGTGATTGTGGTACTCTCTTTGGATGGCCGCGGTGACATTGGGAAATCCATAGATTGAGAACTACGAACTCTGAGGTGTGCTTTTGTAGCCCTACACAATTCTCGTCCTCTCTTGACCACAAAGGAATGACCTCCGAGTACGTCTCCATTGCATGTTTTATGGGAAATATCATGTGATTAGACTATGTTAATGTTGTTGGGAGTTGCCACTAGTGAAAGTATGAAGCCTAGGCCTTGTTTCCACCATTGCAATACCGTTTGTGTTCACTTTTGCCACTTGTTTCTTTGCTGCACTTTTTATTACAGATTTATATTACTTCGTTTTACCACACCTATCACCCATATTTTACCATCTCTTCGCCGAACTAGTGCACCTATACAACTCCTAGTTGTATTAGGTGTGTTGGGGACACAAGAGACTTCTTGTTTCTTAATTGCAGGGTTGCTAGAGAGAGACTATCTTCAACCTCTACTTCCCTGAGTTCGATAAACCTTAGGTCATCCACTTGAGGGAAATTGTTGTTGTCCTACAAACCTCTGCGCTTGGAGTCCCAACATAGTCTACAAGAATAGAAGCGTGCGTAGACATCAGGATGCTACGATGTTACCTTGTTACTCCTTGGTTTGGGCTATCACATTATTATATTATTGTTGTTGATGATATGATTATTATAATGTTGACTATATTCGACGAAGGATGGAAGGTCTAGGCTATCCCGCCCCGACGCTTTGTTCCATTCGAGTCACCTAGGATCCGAGTTCCGGGTATTGGTTTTAAGACTGAGCGTGCCTAATCGCGTGTGGGATTTTATGGGGTCCCCTTCTTACCTATCTAGCTTCAAACATTTCTAGTGGTCGCCCGAGCTGATTTACCATTTGAAACCCCGTGTGTGTGCTTGGTGGATCCCCTCGCAGTTTTTAAACAACCCGGACCAGCGGAGACATGGTTTCCCTGTTGGTCCACCTTTGACCGACGAGGGCCCGAGGCCTCACGTGAGGCGTCTCGGTAACCCAAACCCTGTTGAGACGGAAGAGTCTGATCCGAGAGCGTGGCCAGCTTTTGGATTGAGTGTCGACTCCCCGGGGGCCATCCAGATTTTTTCGTTGTTAGTTAGAGGGACCTGTCGTTTCGGATCTCTTGGAACTAAATCATAAAATGGTTGCCTGTGATGGGTAGCAACTGAGAGAGATGGGCGTGCGTGCGGAGCCTTGTAATGGGCAGTTGGTACACCCCTGCAGGGTTAAATCTTTTCGAGAAGCCGTGTCCACGGTTATGGACGACTTGAGACCTACTCCTTGTTCATAGACAACAACAACTGAGATAATCTTAATAACTTAATCAATGTGTGTGCCTTGACTGCTTCTTCTTCGTTGGGATGCAAAGAGGAGGACAAGGATAGGACAGGTGTTATGTTTGCGTAAGTAGTTGATAGCAAGACTTGTTGGAGGCGATTCCTCATCGAATGCTTGGCTTCTTATCTTACTCTCTAGATCGTTAGCCACTTCATAAATGCTAGTGCGGCAACAACCTCACCACTACCCCTTCCTTACCGTAAACTACTAGTTGTCCTAGAATGACGAGTGATGAAGTCCTTGCTGGGTCAGTTGACCACTACAGTTGGATGATGAGTACTTCTGTACTCATGATACTACCCCCAAACTCTTTTCAGGGTTCTTGATCGACAACAGGTACGGTGATCAACGTTTCACGTGGAGACTCGACGACGACTAGTTAGGCGGATCCCGGCGAAGGGCCTGGACCCGTGTGGTTATGGGGATCGATGTTTTTCTCTTTGCCAGTAGGCATTTGATTGTAGTCTGTACACAGACATATATCTTCCGCTGTTGTATTGTATTTAAGGCAGTTGTATGCCGATTATATGAGATGTTGTATCCCCTTATCTGTAATGTTGTGATATCATGTTGGAAATCCGGGGCATATGACTTCGTCATATGTCGCGGTGGGACCGATATGTGCTTCGTCCCCGGATCTAGATGGAAACATCTAGATCTGGAACAGTACCGCATATCGGGCCTTACAATTATGATGGCACCGAAATGCTAACTATGCTGCAAAGAAAGGAAGGGCTCAAAAGCAATGGGCAGTACGCCAAGGTAAGTAGACCGAAATCCAGTTGCGTCTACTACGAATCATCCACCTTGAGATATCTATCCAGAACATCTCGCTGGTATTAAGTTGCGAATCCCACCCAAAGTGTAAACTCAAAGCAACAGACAACTGCATTAAAAGAACTTTGCGTAAAGTAAACAATCCTTGCACCCGCAGGTACAAGTGATACGTCCAAAATGCATCACTATTTTATATAGTAATTCTTTCTTATTCATTTATATATTTCATGATATGATGCTATTCTTATGTTGTGTTGGCTTATTTTACACAGTTTGCAACTTTCCGGTGCCGAAGAAGCAGACACAGGATTCAGTGGTGAAAAGTGGACGCTGAGTTGCTGAAGAAGAACACCTCCAAATTACCTGAAAATCGACGGAGGATGTTTTCCAGAAGGATAAAGAAGGCACGCAAAAGAGCAACCAGAGGGGGGCCACAGGGTGCCCAGGCGGCCACCTGGCACGGCCCCACCCCTGGCCGCGCCGGGAGGGCGCCTGGGCCCCCTGGAGCTCTCCCGGCTCCCCCCTCTGGCCTATATACCCCTCGTCATCCAAAAACCCTAAAAAGAGAAGAGTTTCCGGAGTTCTGCCGCCGCTCCGTGGCGGAAACCTACAGAGAAGAAAAGCCATCTCTGGCGGGAAGATTCCGCCGGGGAGATCACCTCCCGAAAGGGGAGATCGTCGCCATCGTCATCACCATCGTCACGGGCATCATCGAGATCATCATCAACATCATCCCCATCATCAGCACCATCTCCACCTCCATCCAATCTTGCCTTACAATTGCAACTCATGTTGTAATCCGTACTATCTATCCCCTCTACTCTATCGGTGTTGATTACTACTTTGTGGTGAATGCTATTGAGTTTTGTTGGAGAAATATTATTGTGTCCAGATTTTTTATCATCTATTTATCTCCACTGATCATGATCTCTTTTATGTGTTGTGAGTAGTTACTTTAGTTCTTGAGGACATGGGAGAAGTCTAGTTGCTAGTAGTCATATGATGTTGAAGTAATATGTGTTGGTTGATATTTAAGTTGTGTTGTTATTTTCCTAGTGGTGTTGTGTGAGTCGAACACTCAAGACTTCGCCTTATCAAGGACCTAGGGGAATGCATTGTGTATAAAGAATGCTTACGGTGGGTTGCCGGAGTGACAGAAACCTAAACCCCAGTTTGCACGCTTTTGCACAAGGGAACAATGGATCACCGATCGTATTGCTATGGTTAGGCTTTTTCCTTAATTACTATCTTGTATTTGCGGATGCTTGCAAGGTGTTTAATCATAAGAGTACACTTATCTTAGTCTAGAGGGTGTACTAGCATAGATCCACCCACCAAACACTTATCAACACAGCACATAGTACCGATACGGAATATGGTGAAAGCACATGACTACCTCTCCCGTGTGTCCTCAAGAACACTTTAGCTTTTATAAGTTCAGTTGCTAGGCCTCTCCTTTGCTAAGAAAGGATTGGGCCACTCTTTACTCTCCAGTACCTTTTACTTTGCTCGTTTTTACTATCCTGTCGCTTATACCAAGAAAACCCCTAAAAAAGTTATCTTTCAGTGCTTGCAGTTATCTCTTTACCAAAGTCACTTGCTACTACCTTCTGCTCCTCGTTGGGTTCGACACTCTTACTTATCGAAAACGCTACAATAGATCCCTCTACGTTGAGGGTCATCAAGCTACGTTTTCTGGCGCCATTGCCGGGGAGTGTACGCTATTAGTAAGTGAAGCTGGTAAGAAGGGTTTTATATTTCTGTTTTAGTTTTGTTGTTGCTATTTTTGTCATTATGAATATCCCTACTATTGGATCGTTGTTCTTGGGGAGCCGCCCCACAACTAAGGTAGTTACTCCTGACCCTGCTGAAATTGTGCCTTATAAGATACCATCTGGTATTATCGATTATGTCTTGGCTAATCGCTATGCAGGAGACAGACATCCAGGTGAACACTTGCTATATTTATCACAACTGTGTTCATTATTCAAGCTTGCAGGTGTGTCACTAGAGTTCGTTATGAAGAAATTATTCTCCGTATCGCTTACGGACAAAGCTGCAGATTGGTATAAGCTCCTAGATAACTCACATTCTCTTAATTGGGAAGAGCTTATGTCTCTCTTTTATACAAAGTTTTACCCTCTTGTGAAGTTTATCGAGACAGGAATTACATCTATAACTTTAGGTCTCGCGAAGGAGAGAGCATCGCTCAAGCTTGGGGGAGACTTAAATCCCTAATTTTCAAATGTCCTATCCATAAGCTCCCCAAAGATATTATACTTACAAATTTTTATGCCATGCTTTCTCGTCAGGACAAGGAAAGGCTGGATGCCTCCTCTAGCGGGGTATTTCAGACAAAGAGCATTGAAGAAAGATGGGATCTCATCGAAAGGATCCAGAAGAATACTGAAGACTGGGAAATCGATAAAGGTATTGAACCCGCTATAAATTATGAGCATGATTATATTGAGAGCTATGTGAAAACTGATTATTTTAATACCTTTTTCTCTAAGATTGGTCTGGATTCCCATCTAATGATTGATTTTTGTAAGAACTTTGCCTCTCATATTGATTCTTCTAAGATGAAGAAGGATCAGTACCATAAGCCTTTCAAAGAAGTACCTATTGATATTCACGTTGCTGATCCTATTTTGCCTGCAGTTATATATGAACAACCCCCTTTTCCTTCAAGAATAAGGGAGCACTCTTTTGTGACAGGCATCATAAATAAAAGTTAGAGAAGAACAGGCGAACCTGAGGACCAGATCAGAGTCGATCCTCAAGTTGCTATGGTTAAAGATTTAGTTACTGATGATGTTTTAGATTCTATTATAAATTTTTGTGTTGTTTCAACTAACATTGTCACAGCCAAGAATAAAAGCCCACTTTCAGCTACACCAGTTGTATCTGTTAAAATAGGAGATCACAATTATTACGGGCTATGTGATCTGGGATCGAGCGCTAGCGCGATTCCTTATTCGCTTTATCAAGAGATCATGAGTGAGATTTCACCCTGTGAACTCGAAGAGATCGATGTTACTATTCATCTTGCAAACAAAGCTACTATCTCTCCTATTGGGATTGTGAGAGATGTTGAAGTCCTATGTGGAAAGGTAAAGTACCCTACCGACTTTCTTGTACTTGGTTCAGTGCAAGATAGTTTTTGTCCTATTATTTTTGGTAGACCTTTTCTCAGAACTTGTGGAGCTATTATAGATTGCAAGAAAGGTAAAGTTTCTGTTGAATTCAATGGTGAGCCATATGAATTTAACTTTTCTAAGATTTCCAAGCATCCTCGTGGTACTGAATCACCTAGTGATGATAAAATTATTGAAAGTATTGCTTCTATTGCTATTCCCCCTAATGATACTTTGCAGCAATACATGGAGGACCACGAGAATGATACTCATATGCAGGAAAGAAATGAAATTGACGAAATCTTTTTGAGACAACCTGCTATCCTGAAGCACAACCTTCCGGTTGAACCTTTAGGAATTCTATCCAAACCAAAAGAAGACCCGATGTTTGGTCTCAAACCCCTTCCCGATACGCTCAAGTATGCTTATTTAGATGAAAAGAAAGTATATACTGTTATTATCAACTCTAACCTTTCAGGATATGAAGAAGAGCGATTATTGGAGGTACTTCGTAAACACCGTGGTGCAATTGGCTATACCCTTGATGACCTTAAGGGAATTAGTCCATCTATCTGTCAACATACTATCAACCTCGAGCCCAATGCTAAACCTGTTGTTGACCATCAACGACGGTTGAACCCAAAGATGATGGACGTTGTGAGGACCGAAATCCTCAAGCTTCTAGCCGCAGGTATTATCTACCCTATAGCCGATAGTAAGTGGGTAAGTCCAGTTCATTGTGTTCCTAAGAAAGGAGGGACAACTGTAGTCCCTAATGATAAGAATGAACTAATACCTCAGAGAATTATTATTGGATATAGAATGTGTATTGATTACAGGAAGTTGAACAAGGCAACCAGGAAGGACCACTACCGCTGACCTTTATCGATCAGATGCTTGAGAGGCTGTCCAAAAACACCCACTTCTGCTATCTTGACGGGTACTCTGGCTTCTCTCAAATTCATGTTAACACTGCCGATCAAGAGAAGACCACTTTCACTTGTCCTTATGGTACTTATGCTTATAGGCGTATGCCTTTTGGTTTATGCAATTCCCCTGCTACTTTTCAGAGATGTATGTCTGCAATATTTCATGGTTTCTGTGAGGAGATTGTGGAAGTCTTCATGGACGATTTCTCCGTCTATGGAACTTCCTTTGACCACTGTCTCCACAATCTTAATAAATTTTTGCAGAGATGCGAGGATACAAACTTAGTTCTAAACTGGGAAAAGTGCCATTTCATGGTTAACGAAGGGATCGTGCTTGGCCACAAGATTTCCGAGAGGGGAATTGAAGTGGACAAGGCGAAAATTGAAGCTATCGAAAGGATGCCATATCCAAGGGACATTAAAGGTATCCGTAGTTTTCTCGGTCATGCTGGTTTCTATAGAAGATTTATTAAAGACTTTTCTAAGACCTCGAGACCCCTCACTAATCTTCTCCAGAAGGATGTTCCTTTTGTATTTGATGAAGATTGTAAGGAGGCTTTCACAATTCTTAAGAAAGCTTTAATAACCGCTCCTATAGTACAACCGGCTGACTGGAATTTGCCCTTTGAAATTATGTGTGATGCTAGTGATTTTGTTGTTCGAGCTGTTTTAGGACAAAGGGTTGATAAAAGGTTGAATGTTATTTATTATGCTAGTAAGACCCTTGATAGTGCTCAAAAGAATTATGCTACTACTGAGAAGGAATTTTTAGCAGTAGTGTTTGCTTGTGATAAGTTTAGGCAGTATATTGTTGACTCTAAAGTTATTATTCATAGTGACCATGCTGCCATTAAGTATCTTATGACGAAGAAGGATGCCAAACCAAGGCTCATCAGATGGGTACTCCTTCTTCAAGAATTTGATTTGCAGATTGTTGATAGGAAAGGGGCAGACAACCCTGTGGCGGACAATCTTTCAAGGATGGAAGACATACCGCATGATCCCATCCCAGTCAACGACATTTTTCCAGACGAACAACTTGCCGTTGTTAAAGTACAATCTCTTTCCGATCCTTGGTTTGCAGATTACGCTAATTTTATCGTTGCAAAGTATTTGCCTCCAGGTTTAACATTTCAGCAAAGGAAGAAGTTCTTCCATGATTTGAGGCATTACTTTTGGGATGACCCTCATCTTTTCAAAGAAGGTCCAGACGGGATCGTGAGAAGATGCGTACCGGAACACGAGCAGAAGGACATTCTCAAGAAATGTCACGGTAGTCCCTATGGAGGACATCACGCCGGTGAGAGGACCGCACATAAGGTTCTCCAATCAGGTTTTTATTGGCCCACTCTCTTTAAAGATGCTAGAAATTATGTTTTAGCCTGTGATAAATGTCAGAGAGTTGGTAATATTAGTAGGAGGAATGAGATGCCTATGAACTACTCACTAGTTATTGAGCCTTTTGATTGCTGGGGTCCTTTTCCTTCTTCGCACAAGTACACTCACATTTTAGTTGTTGTTGATTATGTAACCAAGTGGGTTGAAGCAATCCCCACTGAGAGTGTTGATCACAAAACATCTTTGAAAATGCTCAAAGATGTAATTTTCCCTAGGTTTGGTGGACCTAGGTATCTCACGACTGATGGAGGATCACACTTCACGCATGGGGCTTTTAGAAAAGCTCTAGCCAAGTACGATGTCAATCATAGAATTGCGTCACCGTACCATCCTCAAACTAGTGGGCAAGTGAGCTCACCAATAGAGAGATCAAGTTGATCTTGCAAAAGACAGTTAACAGAAATAGGAAAGACTGGTCGAGCAAGTTAGGAGATGCTTTGTGGGCTTATAGAACTGCTTACAAAAACCCCATGGGCATGTCTCCCTATAAAATGGTCTATGGCAAGGTTTGCCATTTGCCATTAGAGTTAGAGCACAAAGCTTTCTGGGCTGTTAGAGAGCTTAATGCTGACCCAAAGTTAGCTGGTGAAAGGAGTCTCATGAACTTGACTTCTCTAGATGAGTGGAGAAGTGAAGCTTACGAGAGCGCTAAAATGTTCAAGGAAAAGGTAAAGAAGTGGCATGACAGGAGGATTCTGAAACGTGAATTTAATGTTGGTGATAAAGTTTTATTGTTTAGATCCCGTTTCAGGTTTTCTCCAGGTAAACTACTTTCCAGGTGGGAAGGGCCATTTCATATCGAAGAAGTCTACCGGTCTGGTGCACTTAAGATTAACAATTTTGAAGGCACCAAACCTCAAGTTGTGAATGGGAAAAGACTCAAGCATTACGTGGCGGGAGATCCCGTCAATGTTGATGTAAATATAATACGCACAACAACTCATGAAGAACATGTTGCAGCCCTGTTTCAGACACCGACAGAAGCAGAATAAGAAAAGGTATGTATTACGGTAAGGAAACATCGCGAACCGCCATAAAAGTTCCATATTACGAGTTTTTGGAAAATTAGGAAAATTCGAGGCCTAAGTGGAGCCGGAGACGAGCCCCAGGGGGCCCAGGCGCCTCCCTGGCGCGCCCTACCCCCTGGCCGCGCCAGGAGGCCGCCTGGGCACCCAGGAGTCCGTCTCCGACCCCACTTTGGCTCGTTGCCTTCCTTTTGTTGCAGAAATTTTTGCTATATATTCACTCGGATCGTTCCGGCAACGTATCTCGCGATTTCGTGTGTTTTCTTTTTCGATCTATTTCTGCCAGGGTAAAAGTTATTGTTAGGGATGTCTTCTTGTGGCTCGAGTGGAGAGGACTTCATGGGACGGCGTCTACGTGAAGTTCAGAAAGATCTCAACCAAGGGAAATACATAGATTGGGACACAAAAGAAGAAATCGCTGCAAGGCGAGTGGAGATGGAACGTTCCGTGAGAAAAGAAGTCAAGACTATTACCGCCCAGCAAACAGGGGGTCCATCAACACAAGGAGGAAGGTAGAGCAACCCCATCATGGTGGGGAGTGTCCAAACTTATTATGATCTTTCTCTTAACCTTTCAGGAATGGCCCCTACACCTGAAGATCAACGTACGATTTCTACCATCTCCGAAGCCTACCGCATCACCAATCAACTGTGTGAAGATTTCCGTGTACTAAAGGTGCAAGTGGAGATTTTGGAGAAGGAAAACCAAACCCTTCGTCGTGTCATCAAAGATTTGAAGAATCAGCAACAAGAAGAATGAGGAGTGAATCTCCTCGGGTAATGGCATCCCCTCAGCTTGTTCCAAGCTTGGGGGAGTGCCCGGTATCTTTATCTTTATCTTAGTCTTTTAGAGTCAAGTAGAGTCGTATCATGTCTAGGGAGTTTATTATATGAAATAGGTGTTTGAATTGAGGTCTATCACTCTGTCTGTGGAGAGATTGTATCCGTGAGTGTGGAGTCGTCTATAGTGGAATATTAATGAGAAGTCTATTGGTTCCTTTGCTGCACTCGGTATTCTCTTCACGCAATCGGCATCATATGAAGATTCTTATGAGGAGTATTGACCTTATATCAGGTATGGCTTTGAAAACTTTATTTAATTTTGGCAAACATAGCTTTGGTCTTGACAACTTACATGTTTTCTCAAGTAGCGACATAGCCAAAACCTTTATGTTATTATGCTTGAAGTGTTATGTTGACAAGGAAGACAACTTGATGTGTTATGCTTACCTTAATGTTTATGCCTTATATGTTTTGCATCTAAATTAGCATCAATTGTCCGTTCTCTCAAAGCCTTTGCTAGCCAAACTCTTTGCCAAGTAGACTTCTGCTTGTGCATCCATACCCTGAAACCATTACCTTCCATGTGAGTCCACCATACCTTCCTATTCGTGGTATTCCCCTACCACTCCTATAAGTATAGAATTTATGTGTTATCCTTAAATGTTCAAAATCTTCTGTTTTGTGCCTCTTGTTTAGCTCATGAGGAAGTAGTAGGTAATTCATGATCTTCTTAAGTTGGACAAGTTTTACCCCGGGGTTGCATGTCTAATCTGCAAACCCATAATACGAGGAGGAACTGGCATGGGTGCGCCCAGCTCGAAAGATAATATAATAAACAAACCCTCCTTCACGCTTGGTCTATGAGAAATCAAAAACTTTGGCAGTGATAAACAAAGGAGATTAAGGGGATGTGATCGTCCCCACTTGGGAGCCGTTCCTCGAAACTTGTCCATCTTGAGAAGTAATTGAGATATCTATTAGCATTCGTTGACAAACTATGCACCACCCCAAAATCTATTTTTATTCTGTTCGATTTATGGATAGCACATGAGTTTTCCCTGCTTGCCCTTAAACAAGGCCTTTCTTCCACTTTCATGTTGAGTCAGTTTTCCCACTTCCTTCTTTCCCCTAAGAGAACAGACATTTGATGTTGATGAGGATTCATCCATATAGAGCTGCATTAAGTTTTGACATGCCATATCCTTGTTGACATTATCTTTTGATAAGTAAGTTGTTTGCGAAAGCTTTTTCCTAGCAAGCATCTTCCTTTGTGTTAGCATTTGCACTTCATGACTATTAACATGTCCTTTCAAAAGCCTCAAATTGTTTGTAGTTTTCCTTTGACCAAGGTTATGTTTGCCATAATTTGATGAGTTTCCTCAGCCCTACTTTTGGTTATAATTGTTATTACTTTCTCATAAGGGCCTTATGAGTTGAGGTTGCTGTTGAGGATGCTTGAGTTTGATGAAGGAACCTTGATGCTTCTTGTCCGTATTTTATTTATCGACACTTCACTCTCTAAACTTGTGGACAGGTTTACCGAGCTCAGTATTCGCTTGGGGGCAAGCGAGGTCTAAGCTTGGGGGAGTTGATACGTCCAAAATGCATCACTATTTTATATAGTAATTCTTTCTTATTCATTGATATATTTCATGATATGATGTTATTCTTATGTTGTTTTGGCTTATTTTACACAGTTTGCAACTTTCCGGTGCCGAAGCAGCAGACACAGGATTCAGCGGTGGAAAGTGGACGCTGAGTTGCTGAAGAAGAACACCTCCAAATTACCTGAAAATCGACGGAGGCTGTTTTCCAGAAGGATAACGAAGGCACGCAAAAGAGAAACCAGAGGGGGGCCACAGGGTGCCCAGGAGGCCACCTGGCGCGGCCCCACCCCTGGCCGCGCCGGGAGGGCGCCTGGGCCCCCTGGAGCTCTCCCGGCTCCCCCTCTGGCCTATATACCCCTCGTCGTCCAAAAACCCTAAAAAGAGAAGAGTTTCCGGAGTTCCGCCGCCGCTCCGTGGCGGAAACCTACAGAGAAGAAAAGCCATCTCTGACGGGCAGATTCCGCCGGGGAGATCACCTCCCGGAAGGGGAGATCGTCGCCATCGTCATCACCATCGTCACGGGCATCATCGAGATCATCATCAACATCATCCCCATCATCAGCACCATCTCCACCTCCATCCAATCTTGCCTCACAATTGCAACGCATGTTGTAATCCGTACTATCTATCCCCTCTACTCTATCGGTGTTGATTACTACTTTGTGGTGAATGCTATTGAGTTTTGTTGGAGAAATATTATTGTGTCCAGATTGTTTATCATCTATTTATCTCCACTGATCATGATCTCTTTTATGTGTTGTGAGTAGTTACTTTAGTTCTTGAGGACATGGGAGAAGTCTAGTTGCTAGTAGTCATATGATGTTGAAGTAATATGTGTTGGTTGATATTTAAGTTGTGTTGTTATTTTCCTAGTGGTGTTGTGTGAGTCGAACACTCAAGACTTCGCCTTATCAAGGACCTAGGGGAATGCATTGTGTATAAAGAATGCTTACGGTGGGTTGCCGGAGTGACAGAAACCTAAACCCCAGTTTGCACGCTTTTGCACAAGGGAACAATGGATCGCCGATCGTATTGCTATGGTTAGGCTTTTGCCTTAATTACTATCTTGTATTTTCGGATGCTTGCAAGGTGTTTAATCATAAGAGTACACTTATCTTAGTCTAGAGGGTGTACTAGCATAGATCCACCCACCAAACACTTATCAACACAACACATAGTACCGATACGGAATATGGCGAAAGCACATGACTACCTCTCCCGTGTGTCCTCAAGAACACTTTAGCTTTTATAAGTTCAGTTGCTAGGCCTCTCCTTTGCTAAGAAAGGATTGGGCCACTCTTTACTCTCCAGTACCTTTTACTTTGCTCGTTTTTACTATCATGTCTCTTATACCAAGAAAACCCCTAAAAAAGTTATGTTTCAGTGCTTGCAGTTATCTCTTTACCAGAGTCACTTGCTACTACCTTCTGCTCCTCGTTGGGTTCGACACTCTTACTTATCGAAAACGCTACAATAGATCCCTCTACGTTGAGGGTCATCAACAAGCACCATTGTTTTATCCCTGGTGGCAACAACAAGGGGTTGATACCACCCAAAGTGTAAACTCAAAGCAACAGACAACTGCATTAAAAGAACTTTGCGTAAAGTAAACAATCCTTGCACCCGCAGGTACAAGCACCATTGTTTTATCCCTAGTGGCAACAACACATCCCCTAGTCTCATGTTTCTGTCACTCAAGCTAGACATCAAGGGGCTGAACCCACAATCGAGCATAACGCTCTCTCTTGGAGTTGCAAATAAAATACTTGGCCAAAGCAAATACCGCAACGGAGAACATGCAAGAATTTACTCAAGAACAAAATATAAAAGAGAATAACCAAATATATTACTCATCACAATCTGAACATATTCTCATAATCCATCAGATCCCAACAAACTCAGCATAGCAACAACAGAAATTACATAGATGCCTCGATCATGTGAAGCAGCTCACGAGGACTCGAAAGTGGAAGCACAAAGAGGGGAGAGATTCATCACATAGCTACTGGTCACGGACCCATGGTCCAAGGGGGACTACTCACGGCGCATCCGGGAGGCGTCCATGGCCATGGATGGTCTCCCGGAGGGGGTTCCTCCTTCCGGCAGGGTGCCAGGGCAGCTTCTCCAGGCAGCCCCGATCTTGAAACGGCGGCGGCGGAGGTACAGAGGGGAGTTCGCGAGAAGGAGATCGATATTAGGGGTTTCCACCCCGAGGGGTAAATATAGGCGAAGGGGGGCGTCGAGGGGACCCACGAGGCAGTCAGGAGGGTCCCTGGCGCGGCCCAGGGTGGGGCCGCGCCACCTGCCCTCCTGGATGCCTGGTGGTGGCCCCCCTTCCCTCTCTTGGTGATTCCGGAAGCTTCTGTTGCGCTGATTTTTTATATATTTTTCCCGGAATTTTTGAAGCACTTTTAATGGCCGGAAAACCTGAAATACAAAAACAGCAGAAAACAGAAACTGGCAACTGGGTGCACTGAGTTAATAGGTTAGTCCAAATAGGTTCCAAAGTGTATGAAAGTTCAAGCAAAAAATGGCCAAGTCACACAAAACATGCATGGAGCAAGCAGAAATTATAGATACGTTTGGGACGTATCAATTGGTCTAAAAATTCGATCGATGTTGATGCACAACCAAACTCTCTGCATCAAGCTACCGTCCATAGATTGCATCTCACTAGCTAAGGCAACCATCTAATCCGGAGAGAGGAAACCTCATGAAGACCTTTCGATGGTCACCGCAATCTACAATGAAGCAACAACCGCAAGTCGGAGTGTCCATCAAATACCAACACCGACGACGAAGCACACCGCCAACTGACACCCTGTCGGAGAGAGCCTTGTCCAAGTCAGTTCACCGAGGCACCAACATGGACGAATCAGGAGCACGAGAGACATATTTGACCAGTGACCAAGAACCTAGAGACCGTAGCTCAACTGGTTGCAACACCCACGACCGAGGACACGGGAAGAAGGGAGATGAGTAGAGTAAAGGAGTCTACCGCCCAAAACTACCAGAGCACCGCGGAGAAGGGCCCCACCATCGCCATCAACCGCGCGGCCTTCGCTGTCGGCGTCCTTCTCCGACGGTGCAAGAAGACATAGATGTGGGAAGACGGCGCTATGCCTTTCCTGCTTGCTCCCAAGTCGCTTGGGCAAGGCTGGATGGGTATGTTTGTGAGGTATGTAGTTCTCCAGTAAAACAAATGACTATTTGATGTAATCCATAGAGAGTGAGAGAGAAGGAGGAAGAAGAATACCATGTCAATATGTCTATATATATTACAGCCAAAATTCAAAGACGAGCTTGGACTCATATGCTTTTGGTGAATAGTAAATTTAAAAATAGTAAGAAAATACTAAAAGTTTAGAGATCCAAGATGCTCGTGTGAGCAAGGTGTTGGGAATGTGCCCTAGAGGCAAATAAAATATGTTTTATCGAGCATATTCCATTAGTTCATAATACGTTTGATACTATGCTATAACTGTATTAAGCGGAAACATTAATACAGGTGTGGTATACAAACAACTAGGTCCCTAGTCAACCCTAGCATACTAGTCCATTGGGCGATTGATGATCAAGGTTTCCTGATCATGAGACAATGGCGTCTGTTGACAATGGAATCGTATCATTGGATAATGATATAATGGACATACACCCACCAGAAGTGTTGCGATGTGATCAAGTCACATAGTTCGACATTGCGATAACTATAACGTAGTGACCAGATCCTTAGACCGTAATGATCATACGTAATTACTGTCTATTAGGATGCCTTGATTTGCTACCCACCGCCTGACTGAAATATGCTGGCCATAAAGGAGTACTTCAGGTATTCCGAATAGATATGTTAATGAGTATGCAAATAGATCAAAGCGGGATTTGTCCATCCGTGTGACGGATAGGTACTCTGGGCCCACTCGGTGATGTTACATCATAAAGTTTGCAAACGTGTGACTAGGTCACGGAGTTGTAATATCACGGGAACGAGTAAACTTGTTTGTTGAGAACGAGGACGAACTAGGTATAATGGATACCGATGATCAAACCTCGGACAAGCAAAGTACCATAGGACAAAGGGAACAGGCACACGGTTAACGGATCCGACAACGATTGAAGTTCATTCGATGGAAGCGCAGGGGCTATCAAGGATTGTAACCAGGTCCAATTGATTAGTCATTGATCAATGAGAATTGTCTCAATCATGTATGCTGTTTCCCGGACCGTAGGGTGTTACACTTAAGGGTACTCGACGAAGTAAGGATTGATTCGGGATCACCGGAGAAATTGGAGAGAACACCGGAATTGTTCCGATGAAGGCCAGAAGTTGTTCCGGGTATTTTGAAAGGTTCAAAATATATTTAATAATGTTTAATATATGTTTTATTATTTAATTATCTGAATTAAATATAAAAATGTATTTAAATATAATTAAAAATGGAAGAAAAGGCACATGGGCCTCATAGGGCCCATTAGGGGGAGAGGGAGTCCTCCCCCATGGGCCATGGCGCCATGAAGGGGGCCCACCCCCCTAGGGCTGCGCCATTTGCCCTCCCCTTGGGATTAGTCCCACCCCGGAAGTGGAGGGGAGGGTGGCACCCCTCCTTGGCCTATATAAGGAGGGGTAGGGTGCCCTTTTTTCTTCATACAAATTGATTTGAGACAAGTTTCTCTCATCTCTCTCTCCCTCCTTTCTCCTTCCTCGAGTGGACTCCCCTTGTTTGGAGTCTACACTTGGTTGGGGATTTCTCCACTATACGCACGCCGTCGTGCTGCTGGAATCGGGATCCGAATCCATCTTCTTTCCGCTGCTCTACTGGTTCGGAGCCCGGAGGGACGTCGGGTATACTGTATGTGTATAATCCCGCGAGGCACTACACTTGTGGTGCTACTTCATCGTCGTGGTCGTATCGCGAGGTCTTCATCAGCAACGTTCCGACAGGGACGTAATCCCGTCATCGGTCTACAAGGATCGGGTGGGTACAGGAGTCATCGTGGATCTGTGCGGCATCGGGGATTGCCGGTACGACTACACCAACCACGTTCATGCGGGAACGTTTCCCGCTTAATGGACTACATACTGGTATGTGACCTATTTCTGTCTGTTACTTGCATCGCCATAGCATAGGTCTTGGGTATGGGTCTCGTAGGTTATGAAAAATTTGTGTTTTCTGCCCCGAACCCCAACAGTGGTATCAGAGCAAGGCTATGCGTAGATGTATTGTACGGATAGAACACATCTAGTATGTGGGCATCAATTCTCCAATTGTTACCCTCTCACGTGTACTCATTTAGCGTTGCAGCAATGTTTGATGAAGCGGCCCCCGACCGACCTTACGCATTTACGCGAGACTGGTTCCACGCTTGACATATGGCTTGTACCATATAAAGTGGCTGGGGGGTGTCTGTCTCTCTGCATTAGCGATGTGAAGATGTTTGCAACGGAGGGCCCCGACAGGGGTGTAATAGAGACAATTGCAGGATTGGTGTTGTGGCTTTTTTTCGCAGGATAGAAAGTGGTTCTTTTCTCGAAACCCCTAGCAGCCACGTAAAACTTGCAAAAGATAAAGTAGAAAGGTGTTTTCAACTTTAATTTGCATGTCGGGGGGAATCATAGCATGTATGATTTATACTGTTGCATCCTGTTTTGCTAATATGTTAGATATACAACAGTAGCATAATAGGATGATCCCTCACTAATCCAACAAAGTGTCCTTCCTTAGTGAAGCACCATCTGGAAAGTTCTTCATTATGGAGGCATCACGTGTCACACGGGTGTCAAACATTTTTACGTTCACAAGAGATGGGTGGAGCAAGCCTAGCATGTCGAGAAACATGGCCTTGCATACGCGGCATATACTCACTAAGGTTATTGTGGCGAGCCTGGCATGTGCAGACATGGCCTTGGGACACAAGAGACCGAAAGGTCGAGCATGAGTCACATGGATGATGTGATTGGCATGATGGCCTACCTTGAACAACATACTGATGGTCGTGTCACACGGGGGAGGTATGTTCTTCAAGGATCGTGTAATCACTTAGAACAAACTATGAGGAATGTTTGTCTGCGTGGGAGTTCCAGAATTGTTTTTGAAACATGAACTCCATATTATGAACTTAATCTTCATGTCTTAGCAAATATCATTGTAGATAACGTCATACCAATGTTTAGAACTATGGCTCTTTTAGTATGATAGAACTTAAGGTAAATGGGTCTTACTTCATTGATGTGTACCAACACCATTAGAGACATACTCATTAGTAATGACTTGCTAAACATAATACGAAGAACTGCTAGGAGATACACCTGACAACTCCGTAATCAAGGAAGATGATGATGAGTATCGCACTCACCGTCACTTATGAATGACTGTCCAATACACCATAATTCATTCTATGGAATCTGAATTGTGAATGCATGTTAACCAACACGTATGACGTGCTAGGTGAACTTGAAAGCACTTGGTCACAAATCAGAGTAATAGAATATGAGTATATGGACGGGGTTTCTTTCAACTATGGTGGAAGGAACAACCTGCTGAGAAAGTCACTTGGAAAATGTATAAGATACATGGAACACCTTGTGTATAACTTGGACTACTGAATGACTGGTTACTTTGTGATAACTGGGGAGTTGCATCCGTTTCCGCCCAGTTAAAAAGACCATGTCTGGACTATGTCATGAAGGAGAATCGTTCACCTGTCATGAGGTCATGGTTAAAGTTAAGAAGTTTAAGAGTAGAACCAATGCAGGAATGGTCATTGACGGAGAAGGTATATTTGATATACGAGTTATAAATGTCTTTTCCACGAAACACTAATTGCGGTTGATTAAGTATTCGATGCTTGAACTTACTGCTTGAGAGTGACTTGGAAGGGATGAGGTGACAATGTGTGCTGACGGCAATCAAGATAGTTGATGGTCGACAACACTCTCCCTCTACATCTATCAATTGATTAATATATGAATAAATTTTATGATCGTTTGAATGAGGACTTTATTAGTGTGTCTTGCATCTCACGAAGACAATTATTCATATTAGTGAGAAACAAGTCAGTTGTTCTCCTTTTATGAATGATATCTCTTATGGTCACATTACGATTATGAATGAGTTATTCTTATATTGATGATAGTTGTTTGATCATTTATAAGAAATATTGCAATTCCAAGAAATATCCAGGCTTAATAATGACACTACAGTTTAAGTCATGAATGGTATGATGATGTCTTAAGATAGTTGATCTCTTGACACATACAAACCATGCCTTTTAGGTGAGATGACTAAAACCTCGCATTCTGGTAAACGGAATGTGTACTGATTGTTGAGTATCATACATTGTGATGCATCGTATGTCAGCATGTGGTGAATTTCATTATTTCGTGAACTTCGTATGTGGACTTAGATGAATATTTGTATTCACTAATGAAACATGAGTCTGAAACAATTTTATATGATCAAAAGGGATTTCAGAGTAAAGATGGATATTAAATTAACAAGAAAGACAAGTCTCTACGATTTGATCAAAGTGACAAATGTTTTGAGTTAGTCTTGGGCATAAAGACTTGTGTGAAAGTTGTTCCACAAATTGCAATGTCTTGAGACACTTCAATATGATTGACGTGCCTGAACATTGTGATCATATTCTATCAAGAAGTGTATGGTCTAAGTTATCTCTTACCAAGTTACGTTATTATTGTTTAGAGTTATTAATTTAATATGCAAACACTCACTTCGGCATAGGGAACCATCTGAGTTCGTGGAAACCAACACTATATATGTCATGGTGTGTTGTGGTTTCTAGGAATCTTGACTTATGTAAGATAAATTATCTTTGTAGTGTATCCTTATACAACTATGGATGCATCTTCCAAAACTAGAACCAAAAGGAGCAAAACTTGTATTGCTATGTTTGGTGTTTGTCAAGAATTGTTCTTGATAAATGTGGTAATAGAAGAAAAGTGAAAGTTCAACCAAGGTAATTGACCTTGCCTCCAAATGTCAGAGTAGTGCAACGGAATATGTTCTGGAAGCAAAGCTCTACAATAAGAGGAGAAACTAATGATAATGATCATGATCTTCTGATGGGAGCTTTTACTGAGAAAGGTAGGATTCAAGAATATATATTTGCCCCTGGTGCAAAATGATATTCATGATTCACTTGTCATGTTAATGGAACAAGACATTCCTACGAACTACAAAGAAGCGATGGTGGACCTAAGTACGAGATATGACTACGAGTCATGAAATCCTATGTTGAGTTACATTTAAGATTGCTTGAATCTTATCAAGTAAGGAGGTTACTTGATATTCACAATAACTTCAGAGTTATGAGGAATAAATGTGAACATCAAAGGGACGTCAAGATTGGTTTGTCACAAAGATTGTTTCTGACAAATTCAATGGGTTGACTACAATGTGTAGCAATGCTTGAGTCAAATGGATATTCACTACGATTGATCCAGGATTGTTATCAATACCGTGACTTCCTCAAATCCTGTATTTGAAGAAGTGTTGTAATTGGTACAACAAGAAGGTTTTGGAAAAACATATGGATACTAGTGTCTCGTAAACTGAATTCTCATTTTGATGGATGATCAAAGGATTTTAGACTTAACCAAAATATCGAGGAAACATGCATTTGCATGAAACTGAGTGGGAGCTGAATAGTTTCCTGAAAC
Source organism: Bromus sterilis (assembly GCA_950022295.1). Taxonomy (NCBI): domain Eukaryota; kingdom Viridiplantae; phylum Streptophyta; class Magnoliopsida; order Poales; family Poaceae; genus Bromus; species Bromus sterilis. Next base: position 33,685,007 of record OX465600.1, read on the forward strand.
TTAATATATATACGACATATTTTGAGTGGGAGCTATGGGAGTATTATCCTAGACTTATATGTAAATGCCATATTTGAGTAGGAGCCATGTGGTTAGTATCCTGAACTTAATATGTGTCTGACATATCTAAGTGGGAGCCATGTGGATGTTATCCTTGTATTATATGTGGCCGACATATTTGAGTGGGAGCAATATGAGTGTTATCCTATAACTTAATATGTGCATGGCATATTTGAGTGGGAACATGATAACATTCTCATATATGGATAACATATTATGAATGGTGCAGTTGGTGTTAATGATTATTTGAATCTTTCATAAATGAAGATGAATAAGTATTAAGCATTGAAGATCTATTAAGATAGATATGTGTTTAATAACATTGAGTCGTAATACTTTCCTGGATAAGATTCTGAAGGAGTTCAGAATGGGACAAGTCAAGAAGTGGTCCTTACTTGTATATCCAAGAGAAGTGTTGAGTTAATCTCAGTACAAGAACAATGGTTAATGGTTAATGAAAGAAATGGATGTGTTGGATCCTCTATGCCTTTGTCATAGGTTCTTTCATATAAAACCAGAGTTATGTACTCGATGTAATGTGACCCAAGTTCTTAGTAGTAAGAACATGTTGTGATATGATTTATGAGTAAATCATTGAACAAAGAGTTAAGTTTATCCTTCAGTGTCTGAAGAGAACTGAGGATACATCTCAAATTTGTAAAGGATAGTGGACTTGACCATAAATGTTATGCTGGTTCAAGTTTTGACACTAACCTAGAAAATTGAGATATCATACTAATGAATGCCTAAGTTGAAAGAAACATGGTTAGACATCAAAGTTGCATACAATGCACTAAGGATTGAATCTACATTGATGTTGCTGCTTTAGAAGTAGCAGGAGTTATATTATGGCTTAAGAAGTTCGACTTCTGATTGAGTGAGTTTCAAGTGTGCATGACTATGGGAAAGTCCGCGTGACCCACCGGATGTCATTGCTATGACACAGCAAACGAAGTCTCAATTCACCGCCAAATATATATACCTCATCATTATAGTGGATAATGAAGGAATGCCAAATTAGGTGACATGATGATTTGCAAAAGGACATACGGTTCTGAATGGTACCCAGACCGTTGATACAACCTCTTCCACGGGCAAGCATGATCAATAAGGAGTTATGATCGAGAGAAAATGCAACTAGATTATTTGTACTCTAATGCAAGTGGGAGACTGTTGGGAATGTGCCCTAGAGGCAAATAAAATATGTTTTATCGAGCATATTCCATTAGTTCATAATACGTTTGATACTATGCTATAACTGTATTAACCGGAAACATTAATACAGGTGTGGTATACAAACAACTAGGTCCCTAGTCAACCCTAGTAGGATGCCTTGATTTGCTACCCACCGCCTGACTGAAATATGCTGGCCATAAAGAAGTACTTCAGGTATTCCGAATAGATATGTTAATGAGTATGCAAATAGATCAAAGCGGGATTTGTCCATCCGTGTGACGGATAGGTACTCTGGGCCCACTCGGTGATGTTACATCATAAAGTTTGCAAACGTGTGACTAGGTCACGGAGTTGTAATATCACGGGAACGAGTAAACTTGTTTGTTGAGAACGAGGACGAACTAGGTATAATGGATACCGATGATCAAACCTCGGACAAGCAAAGTACCATAGGACAAAGGGAACAGGCACACGGTTAACGGATCCAACATCGATTGAAGTTCATTCGATGGAAGCGCAGGGGCTATCAAGGATTGTAACCAGGTCCAATTGATTAGTCATTGATCAATGAGAATTGTCTCGATCATGTCTGCTGTTTCCCGGACCGTAGGGTGTTACACTTAAGGGTACTCGACGCAGTAAGGATTGATTCGGGATCACCGAAGAAATTGGAGAGAACACCAGAATTGTTCCGATGAAGGCCGGAAGTTGTTCCGGGTATTTTGAAAGGTTCAAAATATATTTAATAATGTTTAATATATGTTTTATTATTTAATTATCTGAATTAAATATTAAAATATATTTAAATATAATTAAAAATGGAAGAAAAGGCACATGGGCCTCATAGGGCCCATTAGGGGGAGAGGGAGTCCTCCCCCATGGGCCATGACGCCATGAAGGGGGCCCACCCCCCTAGGGCTGCGCCATTTGCCCTCCCCTTGGGATTAGTCCCACCCCGAAAGTGGAGGGGAGGGTGGCACCCCTCCTTGGCCTATATAAGGAGGGGTAGGGTGCCCTTTTTTCTTCATACAAATTGATTTGAGACAAGTTTCTCTCATCTCTCTCTCCCTCATTTCTCCTTCCTCAAGTGGACTCCCCTTGTTTGGAGTCTACACTTGGTTGGGGATTTCTCCACTATACGCACGCCGTCGTGCTGCTGGAATCGGGATCCGAATCCATCTTCTTTCCGCTGCTCTACTGGTTCGGAGCCCGGAGGGAAGTCGGGTATACTGTATGTGTATAATCCCGTGAGGCACTACACTTGTGGTGCTACTTCATCGTCGTGGTCGTATTGCGAGGTCTTCATCAGCAACGTTCCGACGGGGACGTAATCCCGTCATCGGTCTACAAGGATCGGGTGGCTACATGAGTCATCGTGGATCTGTGCGGCATCGGGGATTGCCGGTACGACTACACCAACCACGTTCATGCGGGAACGTTTCCCTCTTAACGGACTACATACTGGTATGTGACCTATTTATGTCCGTTACTTGCATCGCCATAGCATAGGTCTTGGGTATGGGTCTCGTAGGTTATGAAAAAATTGTGTTTTCTGCCCCGAACCCCAACACAAGGTGTGTACAAAATTTTGTGGTGTTTGAACATCCGATGAGTTCGTGGCAAAAAAACACAAAATCAACTATGAATAATATTCTTTCTCAAAGTTTCTCAAACACCTGATTTTCCCCCCATAACTCCATGAAACCACGTGCAGGGCCTTGAAAAGATGAAGCACACGTGCAGACATTACAACTTCAGATATAAAGATGTCATAAAACTAATATGATCCTAATTCTTACTGTTGCAGGTGCAATACCAAAGACTATCTTGTGTTATCTTGTAAACACACTAGTTTTTCATTGTACAATACCCCCTCCATAAACTAATATAAAATGTTTTAGATCATTAGTTTAGTGATGATCACATCATGCTTACGCTAGGTGGGGATCGAAATGAGACTATGTAAGTGAGGCACAGTTGCCAATCTATGTAAACTGGAACAAAATACTACTGGGTGAGGACGCGTGGTGCAGCAAAATTTACGCTACTGGTGGCACAATCTGCTGGTCGAGCTAATAATACTCCCTCCACACTGAAATATAGATTGTTGGGTTTTCTCCGTGCAACTCTTCTCAACTATCTATATTTTGATACAGATAAAATATTAGGCAGCCCCTTAATCTCCTATTATGTTACAAAGTACAAAGTATGCAATGATAATCACCCCATTATTTCCTAACATAGTTTCATATTATGTTACAAAGTACAAAGTACATATGCACATCTTTATTAAAATTTGTCTCTTGCTAGACAAATTTGATCACAAAAAATGATTAAAGAATAATATCATTGGTTTACTTTATATTCTAAAATTTTCTATATACAAATGCTTACTTAATCATATACTAGAAATCACTATTGTGATATTTATCGGATCGTACTATTTACAGATCTTTATCATAAATAGTATAAAATTATGTATTATAGAAAAATACTTCTAGCTTAAAATTTTGTTACAAATTACATTTTACAATCTTTCTATGATATTCTGTACAAACATAAAACACATCAACTAATATTTATTAACATTACCATATGGTTAAATTAGGCCAACAAAGAAACTATGCTTATAATTAAGACTATAACATACTAAAAATAAGATCTAGATAAACATAAGTTTTAGTAAAAAATATATTTATTTTGATTCGCCCTAAGCCTAAAAATGATTGGTTTTGTGATTCAATTTTCATTATAAAGTGGAAAATTTCTTTCTTCTTAATGAACTATAAACATAAATTACTGGTTTCTCTTACAAATATGGCAATTTATATAAGAAAGCCTTAACCCGTACCATGGTACTAAAACAACAGCAACAACGGAACAATGCACATGTTGAAGCTTGTACCAACGACATCGCTAGCCAATAAACACATATCTTCTCATTGATCCGAATTGATACTCTAAATTACAAGTATCCAAATGATATCCCATCATGCTTCAGTAAGAGATATTTATTGTAAAGACATAAGATATATATGAAGTTAATGGAGGATTTTTAGATAATGAAAGAGATCACACTTCCGTCTTTAGTATGCACAAATGCATGTAAGGCACATCTTTATAATTTGTAGTGTGCATACTAATGTTGGAAAACCTAAAGCAACTAGCGAGGGCTTTTAGTTCTTGTTATTCATAGCTTGAAATTGTTCTGAATCTTTGTTAAACTAGCTAGATCATCATATTCACACCGACAATATTATTACCTTTATTTTGACCTCTCGATATATTTTTGTTTTTTGGACCAAGAATGACCGGAGTGCCTTCCAAACAGGGCACATAATTCATATCAAACTCCAAAATAGTGGGTAATAATAACTAAAGTCATGACCTCTCCAAACCCACTTTTGACAATATAGTAACAAGATGAAGAATGGAAAGTATGAAAGACGTTGGGAAATTACCTAGAAACAAGACGAGAGCAGAGAAATGAAGGTTAACCTTGTCGCTGAGCCTTGACGCGGAAAAGGTCTCCACCTTCTTCTCTAGCGAGACCACACCGTTCAGGAGAGGCGCAATCATAGCAGTTACCTCCTCTTCGGAAAGGGGGACCGGTGACAAACGGGAGATATATGTTTCTTCTGTGTATTCCCACATGCGTGTGGGGTGGGCCTGGATAGGTTGGATTCGCCTCTCCACCCATGTCTTCATAATTTTTTCACTCGTGAGCTCGGCGTGCTTCAACTCCGCCACCGCCTCTACCAGCGCTAATGAGCCCGGCGCGGCCTCCCTTAGGGATATCCAGGAGCGCCAACGTTTGGGAGCTCCTCTCACAAAAACAGGAAGCCCGACGAATCTGGGGCATAAAACCATTGTTTTCCCCAATCTTTTACTGAGTGCTCGGTTTCAACTGATGTGAGGTCATCCTGGCAGCAGCACATTGAATCGTGTGCGTTCTAATTTTTATATGGTTCGATGAGATGATCTCTCATGGTTATGTATCTGAGCTTGTGTAAAGAGATTAGCATTCCATCCTTTAAAAGTTTTTTTTATAGGCATCCTTTAAAAGTTTTGATTGTATTCTTGTCTGGAATGGCCGCTAGCTTTTACACTGATGGAGTGAGGAAAATTAACAAGAGCACACCATGCATGCATGAATGCACCGAGCGAACAAGGTATATATATAAGGAAGAAAAAATAAACAGCGGGTATATACATTTTTGTTCTCTTTGTCCAAATTAAAGCTAGTTAAGTATACATACATGTGAATTTCTTAATCATGGTACTACGCATAGCACCATATAGTGTCAACTCAACTAATTTGCATATATTAAGCCACAGCAATGGAGGAGCAGGGGACTTAATGGTGGTGTGGAGATTGGGTATATAGTTACAGTTAGTGCCCCCTCCCCGTCTCCGACTGCGGGAGGAGGCCCGGGATGTATGGCACGCCGTACTTTGAGATGAACTGCTGGCCCTGGATGAACGCCTCCACGGTGTACTCCTTCTGCGCCTCCTCGTAGGAGACGGTCTTGATGCCGCCCCACTTGGCTCGCTGGCTCGTGTCGGCGCCGGGGCCGTGGTTCTCCACCTCGGCGTAGAACAGCGTCTCCAGCCCGAAGTCGCCGTTCCACTCGAGCCATCCCTTGGGGTCGATGAAGGCCCCGATGTCGTTCTGGATGTAGATGGTCCTGGAGTACTCCTTCCATGGCCTGGCCAGGTAGGTCTTGATCTTCTCCGTGGCGGCCTTGTCGAAGTCCGGGTGCGGCTGGATGGTGTTGTTGTGCATCACGGTGCCCCCCACTGAGCGCTTCTCCCGCCGCCCTTGCGCCGTGATGATGTTCACCTGGTTGTCCATGGGCTTCCTCGGCAGGATGAGGCAGTTCTGGATCACCACCTGCGAGTTGCCGAAGATGAAGTCGATGGTGCCGGTCACGGTGCAGTCCCTGAAGAACTGCCGCTGCGCGTGCGTGTAGAGCGTGTCCTGGTACCCGTCGAAGTAGCACTGGTAGAACACCGCCTGGTCGCTCTGCACCCGCAGCGCCACCGCCTGGTGGTTCTCCGCCCCCGCCGTGTTCTCCACCCTCACCCCCTTCATGAAGAACCCGTTCCCGATCGCCTCTGAATCATCCATCATTTTGAGTTTACATTTCCGTTATTTTATGGTAGGTCGACGATAAGGTTCTCTAGCTAGTTAATCAGGTACTAGGTAGGTAGGTAGGTAGGCAGGTACCCATGGTTGCCGTGTCCTTGGTGGTGAGGTTCATCTTGAAGTTCTTGTTGCCGGTGATGATGGTCTTGTCCATGCCGTCGCCGATGATCACCAGGTTGGTCACGGGCCGGCCGACCGACACGTACTCCTTGTACGTGCCGGCCTTGATGTACATCACGTACATGGACGCGCTCTTGACCGGCACCTTGGCCAGCGCCTCCTTGATGGTCTTGAAGTCGCCGCTGCCGTCGGAGGCCACCGTGACGTTGGGCTTGAACTCGGGCGCCGACGGCTCCGCCTCCATCAGCCGCCTCTTGCCGTCGTTCATCCACACAGGCGAGCCGTCCTCCTCCCCGAGCAGCCGCCTCCCGATGCTGAGGCTGCCGAGCGTGGACGAGAACTGGTCCACCACGGCCAGGATGTCCTCCGTCAGCTCCTGCGACGCGTTCAGCGCGCCCCGCATCTTGCCGGCGGCGTCGGTGGTGGTGTTGAGGAAGCCGTCGAGGCAGGTCTCCTGGTAGGTGAGCGCGGCGCTGAGCCAGGTCTTGAGGTCGTCCACGGCCTTGTTGAAGTCGGTCATCTCGAAGCCGCCCAGCTTCTCGAAGGTGGTCCGGAGGTCCTCGATGGCGTACTCCAGCAGCTCCTTGCAGTTCTCCAGGGCCCCCGACGTGCGCTGGTCGTTCTTGAGCTCCTCCAGGGTGGCCGACTCGCTGATGGCCTTCTTGATCTTCTCCGACGTCACCTCGAAGATGGCCTTGGCCAGGTCCGTCGGGGACGTCGCGTTGCCGCCCACCTTGGTCAGCTCCGCCTCGCACGTCTCCTTGTAGTCCATGGGCTGGCAGAAGGCCTTGACCGACTTGACGGACGTGGTGAGGTGACCATCGTCCTGCTCGCCGGAGTTGCCCTTGAACGACACCACGCACACGGCGGCGACCACCGCCACCACCAGCACGGTCGACGCGCCGATGATCGCACCTTTACTCATCGTGGCGGGGCGGGTGGAGTCCGGCCGGGTGCCTGTACTGGAAAGCGCGGGGAAGGTAAAGGAGACGGGTTATAACGGGCGGCGAACCGGCCAGCGAGGTGAAGAAATGGATGGACCGTGGACGACGGAGCTGGGAAGGCGGCGACGTGTACGGAGAGTCCCACGGCTAAAATAGATATGGCGGGCTCCGCCGTTTGGGTACATGCAACTGCAAGCATGCATGCATGCAATCTACCGAAGAGTCACGTGTGCATCCGGCAGGTCGTTTACAACACTGACGTATTTCGTATGCATCATATTTTAACACTTTAGCTATGTTTCAATAAAAAAACTTTAGCTAATTGTTAGTTCCTGAAAACTGAATTTATGTAAATCAATTTCTCAGTGTTATTGATTCATGCTTCAACAGTTGTGCTCTTTTATGTTTTCGTGTGTGTGTGTGTATGGAGGCGCGTGCGCTATATTATGTTTTAGGTTGAAATTTTTGATTGATCATTATTTTGGGTCAATCAATTTTGAATTGGTTTGAAGCCCATTTTGTGCTTCCTTTGTCAGTTGTTTTTACAGCTGAGCATGCTTTCGTTTTGTTTGTTTGTATGCTTCTCGGTATTTTTTAATATTGGATGAGTGTAAAATGTACACAGAGAAATTATATACATATCTATAAATTATATACTTCTCAAAAATGTATAAGTTATATTATATATTCATATTTTTTTAAACTATTAAAAAGATAAAGATATGTGCAAGCTTTTTAAGTTTGATTTTTCATTTTATTTCTTCTTACAAGTTACTACCAATATCGCTAAGTCATTATATCTTAGAAAACTTCATTATTTTTAATATTTATTTATTTATTAAAGGTAATGCCAACTTCATTAATTCATTCCTTCTTATGATATTTTTTGAAATTCCACTATTCGATACTTATTCGTTTATATTATGAAGAATAATTTATCTGCAAAATTTGTTCAAATTTATCATTGTTTTTAATTCTATGTTCTTAAAGGGTAATACCAATATCACCCTTAGAAAACTTTCTTATTTTGTTTTTGTATTAGTTCTTATTTCATTTATTTCTTCTTAAGAGTAATACCAATTTCACTAATTCATTTCTTCTTAGGAAACTTTTTTTTCTAAAATTCAACTAATATATGCTTATTCTTGCAATATTATAGAAAAATGAAAAACGTGTATATATTATGTGCAAAATTTCTTTTTATTTGCTTGATTTTTTTCTTTCTTTTTCCTTCTTATAGTGGAGGGATGAAGCAATAAAATAAATTTTGTGGTTTCATCTCTACTATATTGGGCTCAACTTTTACAACTACGCAAACACTTAGTGCTAATTAAGTAAGATCTTTTGAAGGATTTGGAAAAGTCATTGCGATTAGTCGACACCCGTTCCATAGAGGCAACTTCGTCACTGTTAGACCATAATAGCAAAGAGATTAATTCATTCTTCCAAAGAAATTTAATTATTTTGTTTTTGTTTCATGTTTTCTTCTTCTTTAAGTGTAATATCAACTTTATTAATTCATTCCTTCTTAGAAAACTTTTTAAAAATTCCACTATTATATGCTTATTTTTGCATTTATAAAAAAATGTAATTTCAATGTAAATTGTGTGAAATTTTACAATTTTAATATTGTTTTCTATCTTCTTTCTTATTCAAGGGTAATATCAATGCAACTGATTCATTCTTTCTTAGAAAGTTACTCCCTCTGTTCCAAATTAGATGACTTTCATTTGTATATATGTTTAAAACTTTAGATACACATGCGAACGAATGGAAGTCATACTATATTTATGTCTTCAATACAGAACCGTATAATGCAAAAGTTGTAAAGTACAGCACAATGCGGAGGCGTCATACTACGAAACACTGGTTCATGGTAAACATAGAATCTGATACTCCCTCCGTAAAGAAATATAAGAGCATAGTTATCTATATGCTCTTATATTTCTTTACGGAGGGAGTACAAGAGAAGCAATGTATGCATCTCCAGAATGGTCTGAAAATAACGGTTACAAATAAAGGACATAATGCGAACTAAACGATACAATAGATGCACTACACGGATCTAATCACCTTTCTAAAACTACCAAGTGCTACCGATCTCACTGAGCCGGGGCGATGCTCGTCGGGGTCTTTGGTGGCCATGTTGCGGCGACTGGCAGAGCCTTGCAGAAGAAGGTGATCTCTTGTCCAGCCATCCACAAAAGACCCCGCCTCCGTGTCGATAGAGTAGATGCGCCCTGTGAAACTAAAGTTCACCACGACATTTCGTGCTCCCTCGTCAGCTGTGACGATCTTGATGGAATACAACATGTAGTCCCACGTCGGAACCTGGCTTGATGCTGCGTCTATCACACGGGACCAATCCGGAATGTTGGCTCCGGAGCGATGGCATGGATATGTTCGCTCTCACAATCCATCTACCATCAAGCTCTCTGTCCCAGATGCTCAGATCAGCACCCAGCACTTGCACCATGCAAATCCTGTCCATGGTTGACTTGACAACCCTGTAGTCTTGACCACCGGCTGAGTTGTTGCGGTAGAAATCTTGAGGAAGGGGAACTTCAGAGAAAGCTCTTGATTGGAGGTTGAATGCAAGTATGCAACCACCTTCCACACCTTGTACATCATGTACTCCCTTCGATCATAATAAATGTCGCTCATCTAGTATAAAATTTGTACTAGCTTAATAGTACAAAATGAGCGACACTTATTATGGATCGGAAGGAATACAAGACATTTTCTTGAACCACGGAATACGGCCTCCGCAGGAACCGCGTGTTATGACCATTCCTCAACGCTCCTGACACGACCAGCTCTCATGCACCGGCGTGGAAGACGTTCACCTGCATTTATATGTGTCAGACTAGGATCTCGTGTGATATATGCGATGCATGACATCAATCTAATATTGCAAAAAAAAACACTTACATGGTAGTGTACTGGCTCGGTGCTGTGCACGCGTATGCCGTCTGGCTCGAACGTGATGTTTTCATATGACTTCATCTTGGAGAATGAAAACTCTCCGTGGATGACGGGAAAGTGGCCCCATGTGTGCTTTTCGTCAGCATAAATGGCGGGGTCAAATGGGATTATGGGTTCGACGTCGATACCATATGACCTAGGTATCATGTCAAGATATCCAGGTGTTGGTGCCGATTCTCTCGCCAATAGACGAGAGTCCAACGTATCCATAACTAGAAGGGTGTTGTCTAGGCTAAGGAATGGTTGCCTTGCCATGCTTGCAGCAATTTTAAGGTTTGGCGAGAGGAGTGGCATAGCCACAAACATGGAGAAGTTCCACAGCATCTCGTCGAACTCCACTACGTAACCTACAGTTGGAGGGACGAACCTTTTGCGGAAACGGATGATGAAGGCAGGTACTGTGCCTGCCGCGCACCATAGCAGCGACACGGCCAATGCGCGGACAAGATCCTTGCAGACTGGGAGACGGCTAGCTGAAGATCTCGCGGAGCATGTCGGGACTGCCGAGCACCTCATCGACGGAGCGGTTGACGCCATGTAGAGATCTTCTGTCTAATGGCCTAGAGGCTTTTGGTGTTGAGTAGAAGCGGGAGGTTTGCAATGGAGTGGTATATTGATCCCAAGTTTCACTGTTTTACACGTTGGGCAGACACGACGGGAGCCCTAAATACGATATCCGGTCTGTTGTTGTTCTGCATTACTACTATGTTAGGATGTCAAATTGATTTTGAAGTGGGATTCACTCACCTTACTTCGAGAGCATGACCGCAGGCGTGCAGCGTTATAACCGGTGAATATTGGTTGGCGTCCTTGTCTATGCGTGCCTACAGAGAGACGTGACCATACCTGTTTGTGGGTACAGAGAGATGTATAGAGCAGCCGTAAACCAGCGGTACACGTGAACGCAATTTGTTGTCAAGTTCGTGGAAGTGTATGTCCAACTGTACGTAAGAAATAACTGCAAGTAAAACATACAAGTTTCCAAACTCAATGCCATCCAAAGCTTGTCTCATACAAATAATGGGATTAACCATGCTTGGGATGCCGCATATAGTACCAGTACTTATATCAGCATGCCCTCCATCATGATCGGTAACGCCTGGCAAAATATAGCCAGACCAAATTCATAGATTATTACATGACACCGAATGTTCTACATAAAAACGTTGATACATAAGAAAGTTCTAATTGATACAGACACCCCGGTGACTACTTGACTAGCGCTTTCTCTTGTATGTTGATTTCAATCCGCAGGTTGATGCGTAGTGACCGCCCAGACCGCATTCTGTGTATCTAACCTCCTTCGGCGGCTTCTTCAGACCCTTGTAGTCTGGACAAGATGGAGTGTAATAGCCAGGCAGGCCGCAATTTTTGCATCTCCTCTGTTGAGCCTTGGGATGCTTCCGCCAAAAGAGCGCACCGCCGCCAATCCTTCTTAGAAGAATCGTTGATGAGGCTAAACTTTGGGTCACAGCGGGTGCAAAAAAACTAGGAGACTTTGTAATACGCGAGTATTTGTCATGCCGCGTTGATGGGCGACTTACAACACTGTAAAACTCTATTCTCTCTTACTTAATGAATAAGGCAAATCTTTTGCCTTCGTTTCAAAAAAAATTTGTTGTTCTCCATTTCTTGTACTTGACGGTTGAATGCTTCATCATCTGACTCATCGGATGAAACTGGGCCATCCAAATGGCAAGGGCATGACCTGGTGTAGTTGTCCTTGGAGCCACATACCCTGCATTTTCCTTTGCTTGATCTGGTAGCCATGTCGGCCGCTGACTTGAAACGCTTGGTTTTTGGCCTTCCTTTGGCTGCTTTCTTCACTGGAGGTAGTAATGCTTCATTGTTGTCAAGATGATCGTGTGTATTGATACCGTCCTTGTGTTGCTGGATGTCTGCAGGATCTTTGGCACGAAGACCTTCATCGCTTTGCTGCGTCTGCTTCTCTGTGTGGTCGACCGGAGAATTGTTAGAACTTTTGGCTTTATCAGTGAGGTTTATAGAACCTGAATGCTTATTGTTCATCGTGGGGGCTGCGCTGGATCCACCAGCCTACTCCTGAGCAGCTAACATAGCTTCAAGCTCCTTCTTCAACCTGTCTAGTGCTAATAACCCATGCTGGAATGCCTCAACACCGGAATCTGCAAGCTTTACAACTTCAAGAGATTTTACATATATCAAGTTGTGCCTGAATGTTTTTGACACCTGCACATTCACATCCTTCCTATATAACTTCAAGTGTTCTGAAAGAATGTCTCTTGCCTCTTGTGTCCACCTCTTCATAATGTACCTTCCTGGTATTTGTCGCATACCAACGTGTATCATAACCTGCTAAAAAACATTATCATGTTGCTCAATGCAGAAACGTTTGCCTTCAAGATTGGCCGACAATTGACATGGTTGATTCGAACATACCTTCAAGGCGTGTCGGCACAGCAAGCCTGAATGTTCAAACATCCCGCACTCGCAACTGAACACGCCGTTCTCCCTGTCCACTGTGACCACATAAACCACTTTGCACCAACGCTGTCGCCGTTCAGCGTCCCCATGCTCGATGGTGATACTTCCGTCTACTCGATTTCCCTTTACGAAAAACGCTTGTGATTGGAATAATTCCACATAAAAGATCTTGAACACGGCCCTCGTGAATATCTTGGCTGCATGTCTCTCAATGAGAGCATTTGACCTTATTAAGGTTTTGTCCTGCACGTCAAGATTAGCATAAATCAGAACAATACATACTGGTAGAAAGGCTAACAATTGCCATGCAGAAACCTGCAATAAATATAGCTAAATAAATAATCTGAATGAAACTTGTTAAAGCACCTTCTTAGTATGCCCATGTTCAAAGTCTTCTTCGGCACATTTGTCTGCATACATTTTGTTATACTGCTGCACAAAACAGTTAATTACCACTGACCTTGAGACGTACGATTTCAACACGCTGTTCATGCACTCGCTCCGCTGCGTGCTGCGGCAGAAAATACCCTTCAAATACGGCTTAGCCCATTTGTGGCGGCAGTCGTACACTTGCTGCAAAAAAGAGTTAGCTTCGAGGCCGTAACGTAACATAAGATCCATCCAATCTTTCTCAAACTGATCCACTATCATCATCTCATGTAAGAGCATGTTGAATTCGTTGCGGAATGGGGTGCCATTCCTATACATACTGCCGACTTTCTCCCTCATCTTCTTCAACACATGCCATTGGCATCGTAAATGTGATGTTGAACCCATAACAACATCAATAGCACATTCCATTTGCCTGCTTTGATCTATTTCAAACGATAACAATTGCGAGCTGGAATAATGTGCATATTGCCTGCTTTGATCTGTTTTATTTGTATATATGTTTAGAACTTTAGATAGAGATGCGAACAAATGGAAGTCATCTAATTTAGAACGGAGTGAGTACATTATATAGATTATGTTTTAGTTTTTATTTCATTTTATTTCTTCTTTAAGGATAATACCAATTCCACTAATTTATTACCTCATGGAATATTTTAGAAAATCACTATAAAATGATTATTCTTGCATATTAAAAAAGTGTAAACTGTGCGTAAATTTTGTATGTATTTTTTAATTATTTTCATTTCCTTTGTATCGTCAATTCATTCTTAGTTAGAAAAATTCATTGTTTTGATTATGTTATAGTAATTATTTAATTTACTTTCTTCTTAAAGGTTAATACCATTTCCAATAATTCATTCTCCCAAACATTTTTTTATTTCATTTGTTTTCTTCTTGAAGGGTAATACCAATGACACTAATTCATTCTTCCTAGAAAATTTGATTGTTTTGTTTTGTTTTAGTTTTTTTCTTAATTTTATTACTTCTTTAAGGATAATACAAATTCCACTTTTTTCTTATCTTTCTTCTTGAAGTGTAATACCAATGTCACTAATTCTTTCTTTCTTATAGAACTTCATTATTTAGGTTTTTTATTTTTTTTTCTTTTTTTTCTTTAAGGGTAATATAAATGCCACAAACTCATTCTTTCTTTAGAAAACTTCATTATTTTTGTTTATTTTATTTTTTTCTAAAACAAATTCTTTTCTAAGGGTAATTTTGATGCCACTAAGTCATTCATTCTCAGGAATGTACTTTTTGTGGAAAACAAATCACTATTACATGCTTATTCTTTCATATAATAAAAAGCGAATTTTATGTAAAGTGGGTGCAACTTTTGTCATTGTCTGTTCTAGTATTATTATTTTATTTTCTTCCTTATTAAGTGGTAATACCAATGCCATTATTTAATAATTATTTTTCAATCATTGTTTTGATTTGTTTTATTTTTATTTCATTTTCTTTCATCTATAGGGTTAATTCAATGCAAATAATTCATTCCTTCTTAGCAATTTTTTTTTACAAAAAGCCCATTATTATATGGTTATACTTTCATGAAAAAATTGATTTGTATTAACTTTAAAATATGATTTTGAATTTTTAAAATACCGAGTTAAAAGGCTCATGACCTAGTTGCGTGTTAAGGATGAACTTGCAAGTAAGACAAAAAAAAGTTTGAAAGCAGTTGCATGTCATGGGTGGACTTGCAACAGTCTTAGAAGCGTAGAGCCAGTTGTGTGTCAAGGTTGAACTTGCAACTAGTTGTGAGTCAAGTATGTATTTGCAACTAGGGCAAAAAGGGTCTAAGTCAGTTGCGTACCGACGGTGGACTTGCAATTAGGATTTAATTTTTTTTTAGGTTGTTGCGTGTGGAGCATGAGACTGGCGCAACATCATAGGGCCTAGTTGTGTATCAAGTGTGAACTTGCAACTAGCTAGTTGTGTGTTGAGAGTGAACTTACAAATGAGGCAAAAAAAATATCAAGGTCAGTTGCATGTTGAAGGTGGACTTGCAACTGAAAAAAGGTTAGGGGCAAATTGCCTGTCAAGGATTAACATGCAATTGGAACAAAAAAGGTCAAAAAACATCTGCGTGTCGATGGTGGATTTGCACTTGAAACAAAAAGGTCAAGTCCACTTGATGCTACTGATAGACTTGTTACTGGAACAAAAGGTTGGGTCCAGTTGCATGTTGAAGATGGATTTGCAACTGGATCGGATCACGAGCGATTTGCTTATCGATGCAAAGTTGTGTCTCAATGATGGACATGCAACTAGATCGAACGAGTTGCATGCCAAAATGTGAATATGTAACTCGGTTGGGTAAGTCCAAGTTACGCAAATGGTGGATATGCAATGGTGACAAGTGTTGGAGGAGAAGTTGCGTGTTAAGGATGAACACACAACTGGATAGGATTGGGGCAAGTTATGTATCTAAGATGGATATACAACTGAGTTCGGATCAAGCTTAAAATGTTAGATGTGATATTACTAACTCTCATCTATATAATTGCTTAAAAAAACTCTCATCTATATAAAATTAGTAAATCCGTTGAAAAATCTCCCTCAACCCCCTCCGATACTCTTGTGGAGGTGATTAAACCGAACATAGCCTCACTTGGTAGTTTATATGAAATTATCGTCACGAAATCCAAACGGAGAATCCAACCAAGTAGCTAGGATATGAGCAGTGATACCGTGTTGAGCAGCCGGCCACCTCTAATATTGAAAGATCAGAACATCCAAACCGATCCATATGTCACTCCCCCTGCTATTTCACATTTGAAAACTGAAGAAGATGCAGACAATTTCATGGTCTGCTTGGATTTATCCTGCGTCTTTTACCTGGATACAGTTCAGACAAAGACTCGTTCCTCACCCCCTGCCATGAGCTCTCGAGCTTAACTGCACTTGCTCCCGCCAAGAATCAAGCGGACATGGAGGCCATGCACGTTCGCCTCGCCCTCGTCTTCCTCCTGCTGGTCGCGCTCGTGGCGGCACAGCCTGCGCCGGCGCCGTCGCTAGACGACGTGGGATGCAACGGCGTGCTCCTCACCTACACCCTCGATGCCCGCGAGAGGATCAGGCCGTTCGTGGACCCCGCCGCGGCGGCGGCCAGCAGGCAGCCCTACTCCTTCCGCGCCAGCGCCACCGTCCTCAACAACGGCGTCCGCACGCTCCCGGCGTGGGCGCTGCTCGTCGCCTTCGCGCACGGCGAGATTCTTGTTAGTGTCGACGGCGCCGTGCTCACCTCAGGGGACGACCTGCCGTACAACACCACGGCGGCCGCAGGCGGCGCGACGGTGGCGGCGACGTCCTTGTCTGGGAGCCCGCAGACGGACCTCCTCACTCCGATCGCCACCGCCGGCGACCTGTCCAGGATACAGGCGACGGTGAGGCTCGTCGGGACGCTGTTCGGCGGGCCTGAGCCGCTCGTGACGCTCCCGTCTGTGATCTCGCTCGCCGACCCGGCGTACACCTGCTCGCCTGGCGCCACCGCACCGACGTTCCTCTCCGCGTGCTGCGTGCTGACGGCGCCGGACCGGCCCGCGGCCGAGCCTCCGGCAGGCAACACCGCCGGCGGACCCTACCCCCCGCGCGTCGCCGGCGACATCGTGATCACCTACGACGTGCTCCAGGCGCACGAGACCACGTACCTGGCGCTGGTGACGCTCGAGAACAACGCGCCCATGGGCCGCCTCGACGGGTGGGAGCTGTCGTGGGAGTGGCGGCGCGGCGAGTTCGTGAACTCCATGAGAGGCGCGTACCCGCGGGAGGTGAACACGAGAGGCTGCCTCTACGGCCCGCAGGGGCAGTACTACAAGGACCTCGACTTCTCCAAGGTGCTCAACTGCGACCGCCGGCCGGTGGTGCACGACCTGCCGCCGTCGCGGCGCGACGACACGTCCCTCGGCCAGATCGAGCACTGCTGCAGGAACGGCACCATCCTGCCCAAGTCCATGGACAAGGCGCAGTCCAAGTCGGCGTTCCAGATGGAGGTGTACAAGATGCCGCCGGACCTCAACCGGACGGCCAGGCCGCACGCTCCGGCCAACTTCAGGGTGTCCGGCGCGTCGCCACTGAACCAGGAGTACGCGTGCGGGCAGCCGGTGCTGGTGAGCCCCACGGAGTTCCCGGACCCGAGCGGGCTCGTCTCGACGACCCTCGCCGTGGCGACGTGGCAGGCGGCGTGCAACATCACCGTCGACGACGCCAAAGCGGCCAAGCCGCCGCAATGCTGCGTGTCCTTCTCCGCGTTCTACAACGAGTCGGTGATCCCCTGCAGCACCTGCGCGTGCGGCTGCCCCGCGCCCGCCCCGGCGGCGACGACCTGCAGCACGACGGCGCCGGCGCTGCTGCTGCCGCCGCACGCGCTGCTGATGCCGTTCGAGTGGCGGGCCAAGGACACGCTGAAGTGGATGCACGACGAGGACCTGGGCGTGCCGCCGAACCCGATGCCGTGCGGCGACAACTGCGGGGTGAGCGTGAACTGGCACCTCGCCACGGACGCCGCCGGCGGGTGGAGCGCGCGGGTGACGCTCTTCAACTGGGAAGACACGGACATGCGCGACTGGTTCGCCACCGTCGTCATGGACGACAAGGTCTACGGCGGCTTCGAGCAGGCATACTCATTCAACGCCACCGCCGTCGGGAACGGCACCATCTTCATGCGGGGCAGGGAAGGCTTCGACGACCTGCTCAGGGAGAACAACGTGAGCGGCGTGGACTACCCCGTGCCCGGAAAGCAGCAGTCCGTGCTCTCCTTCACCAAGAAGACCGCCGCCGGCGATGTCGACGTGATCGGCGGCGACGGTTTCCCGACGAAAATCTTCTTCAACGGCGAGGAGTGCGCCATGCCGCAAAGGATTCCAAGTCAGGGGGTTGGCATTCACGCTAGCCGTGGTGGTGTCCTAGTTCTCTTGTTCTTGTTGATCTCACTCTTCTGAATTTTGTAGAATGCATTTGAATTTTGGGGCAAATGGCCGGCTGCCCGCGCAATTTCGTGGGAAACAACTTGAATTATCAAAAAAACAGCGGTGATGGGTGCACCTACGCGGTTATTTACAATTCAGTACGACCTTTGTACTCCCTCCGATCCATAATAAGTGTCGCTCATTTTCTACTAAGCTAGTACAAACTTTGTACTAGATGAGCGACACTTATTATGGATCGGAGGGAGTAATTTAATACTTACTCTGTAAACTAATATAAAATGTTTTAGATAATAATTTTTATTATCTAAAACATTTTATATTAGCTTACGGAGAGAGTATAAGACGTTTTTTGATACGAAGGAAGTACGTGCTATATTTAGTGTATATAATTTTCTGAAGATGTTTTGTGAGCGATCAACTATCATTTGAATTAAGTTGCATTTTGGTGGTGTTATTTTTCTATTTTGTGGAAGGACAAATACCATATATTATGTACTATTAAATAAAACCAACCCTTGCAAGAATTTCGCAAGAATAAAAAATTATGGAAAAGTCTTTGAATAAATCAACATTGTCTTCCTTGGGTATTCATCGATGGTGCGTCGTGAGCAAACCTCGTTGACGTCTCTAGGAGGTCGTCTTAACCAAGCATATTATTGAACACATTAGATCGAACAAGACGATGTACACCGGAAGACGCTGATGATCATGATCTTTCCTGGACAAGCTAGCATCATGGAGGGCCAAAAGATAATTACAACTTCGGCAAGGCAAAGGATGGGGACACAAAGCCCACAAATTACTAAGCTTTATTGAACGAAGAAGGAACCGGAGAATAAGAACATGTCGCTACATCATTCCCTCCGTAGGGCGCCATCAATAACCTAGACAAACGAAAAGAACAATGAGGGCCAAGGTCTGGCCCTAACTGGAGCTCCACACATCCTCCGCTAATGCCAAATGACATCGTCCGGACGAGAACATGACGAGAAAATCTTATTCCTTGCCCTTGACAGCGCCATCGCCTCATCGCCACTGACCAAGAACTCAGGCTTAACCTTGACTGAAGCTAAGACGACCAGAGAGTGCAAAGACAACTCTAACTGAAGCTCCGAGATGCTAATAGTGAGTGGGTACGTTGAGAAGATTGTGAAGCTTTTCTGAAATGGTACGCGATTCTCTCAAATCTTGCTAAAGGACAGAATACCAAGTCGAGCACACACCAAGATGGCGGGTCACCTATATGGAAGCTAAATCATCTTCCATGCAAGCCTTTAAAATAAACACCGACATCAATGTCCATGGACACGTTTTGGGCATGTTCATGGATAGGATAAAGGAGGAAGCCATTCAGCGATATGCTCGAACGTCATTTCTTTTGATTTTGGTTCAAAAATGAAAGAGGAGGACCACGTGATTTTTTTTTGTTGCTTTTGTGTTGGGTCTCGCAGCAGAAAACAATATTTTTTCTAACTAGCGTCGCCCTTAACCCAAGATCTATCTAGCTGTAATGCTGTAACGGAAAGACTTGCGGAATAACATACCTCGGGGTGTAGTCCGTTGCGCGGGAAACGTTCCCGCAAACGTGGTTGATGAAGTCGTAAACCTTTCACAGCCCCATGGGTGTGTTAGCACCCTGTTGGGTGGTAGTGCCGCACGTGCAGCACCTCGTAGTACTCGCACACGTACGGACTCGATGACGACCTCTGTTCTCCGATCCAGCGAAGGTGGCGGAAGTAGACCTCCCGGAACCAGAGTTTCAGCAGCACGACGGCGTGCGTATGGTGGAGAAGCCTCAATCCCAGCACAGGTTCCAGACAAGGGGACCCCGGCTTGAGAGAGACGAGAGAGGGGAGAAGACCGGTGAAAACCGATCTCAATTCGGAGTAATATTTATTTTCTCACGAATTTCTGTGTATTAAATATGTGCACCCTGCCCATCTATATATAGGCAGACGGAAGGAGTCAAGCCCCTCCCTTAGCAATGTGGGACTAAACCCTTTGCCAAGGGGGGGTGGCCGGCCTGTTGGGAAACGTAGTAGAAAACAAACAAAATTCGGCCTACGAATCAAGAACCCAAGATCATCCAAGAAGATTGCATACAAGGTTTTAGGTCATGGCTCACCAACCGATGTAGCGGAAGTAGAGTTGGTGTAGCTCGTTGAAGTAGATCTCGCGGATAGTCCCACAAACAGTCCCTCGATCAAGATCACCGAGGAAGAAGAAGCACCTCGATCCGTCCCACGCACAAGTCCCTCGAGCAAGTCCCTCGAACAAGATCTCCGAGGAAGAAGAAGCTCCTCGGAGAAGGACCAAAGATATGATCCCTCTATTAGTATCCACACGTCCCGTAGCAGCAATCCAGCAGCGCTCCGCCGTCCAGAGTTATACGCCACCGAGAAAACTAGAGGGAGAAAACCCTAACGGATTCCGATCTAGAACAACGTCTAAACCGGGGTCTAATTGTGGAGCAACGGGGTTTAGAGGAGGGGGGAGGCGCATAGGCCTTGGGGACCAGTTGTGCTGCGCCCCCCACCCCTCCCCCACATTATATAGGTGGCCAAGAGGCCCTTGGGGCGCAATAAGGGGGGTGGGGAGTCCAACTTGGACTCCCAAACCTCCCAAACCTTCCCACACCTTCCCACCGGAAACCTGCCATATTTGGGTTTTGGTATTCCCACCTGGAGGAGGATTCCCTCCCCTTGGTGCGCCCCCACCTCCTTGGTCGGCCAGGGAAGCCTAGGTGGCATGCCCCCCAAGGCTAGGGGCGTGGGGTAGTGGGTGGTACTGCCCTGAAACTTCTAGAACCTTCCAGAAGCTTCCAGGACCTTCTGGCACCTTCGGGGATCGTTTCGGGACATTCCGGAACCTTCTGGAGCACTTCCATGACCTTCCGGGACCGTTATCGGACGTTCCGGAGCCATACGGATAGTTTCCAAGACCATACGAGTTACAGTTTAAGCCACCGATAACCGCAAAGGTTGTCGGGACGCCCAGCGATTATCCGAAAACTATTCCGGTTGATCCAGGACTTCCCCAGTACCATTCTCATATGTTCCGGAACCACCTGGGACTAATCCAGAGTGATCCGGACATATCCTTAAATACCCAGAACTACTCCTGGTGCCCTTATGAACTATTCCATAAATCCCCGGAACTACTTCCGGTACCCGTATGAACTATTATGATTTGCTTCCACTAAACCTTCTACCATTCCAGCATTCTAACAGACTACTGCTCGTTAAGTGTGTGACCCAATAGGTTCGGTATAATGCGGACATTACTCAGAACATCTTCCGGACATAGGTCAACAGCCTTTTGTCAATAGCCAATAATCAACAGCGGAGCCATGGACACCCATGTTGACTCCCGCACATACACGAAGAAACTTCGAGTGAACCATTATGTTTAGTCATGTACCATTCCTTTTGCTTCGCGATATATGACAAAGTTAGAGGAGAGAAGTTTGGCACCCATGTGTAACAACTTCTTGAACACAAGCCACTCGTTATCCTCTTTGCTCGTTTGTCCTTTTTCTCGTTATCGTATTCCGGTATCCCCGTGACTGAATCACAATGCGTCTGGACAGACTATAATGGATAACGTCATACCGGGTGGGCCCGAAGTGAATATCTTCTTCATCGTGAAGGAGCAAATCCCAATCTTGAACTATCACAGTTACTAGACACACTATCCAATGTACCCAGAACTTATTTTACTACTTCCTAGTAACGGGAAGATTCATCTAAGAACCAAAGCATATCTTCCTGTGTGAAGCAATATGATACTCTCATGGTCTAAGGAATTACGTATATGATAACATTTCATGATATGACTTATAACGTAGTTACGATGTGATCTCTAAGTATATCATTCAATACTGGGGTCGGTTCGACATCATTGTTCTGCTAACAATATGTTCTCATTGCTACTGACATCCTTGATACAAGAACAATGTCCATGATTAAGAAAACGTAATCATCAGTTAGCACATGAGCTGGTCTTAGAGGCTAAACCAGGAACTCTTGGTGTTTACATTTTCACACATGCAAATGAGTTTTCTTCTGAATCTCACAGTCAGGGTCATTGCAATTATAACACAGAAATATAAACATTAATTACAAACGTGGAAATATATATAATAACATTTTATTATTGCCTCTAGGGCATATTTCCAACACGGCCAAGGAGGGGGGAGTGGGGCGCCACCCTCATGGGCCCTAAGGCCCATGCCCCCCCTTTTTCCCTTTTTCCTTTTTTCCTTTCCACTAATGGGCTTCTTTCCCAAAGCTAGCCCATTGCACTTTTTAATTATAAATAAAATGGTATTAATTATTAATTCACTTAATTAATAATTAATACATATTATTTCATCTCCCGATGATCCGGAACTCCTTCCATCTCACTCCGAACAACCTTCGAACCAACACGGAACTTTTCCGGTACGTCTTTCTCTCTTCTCCGGTAACTCCGATAGTTCCGAATAGGTCTTTGATATTCATCGAGGCCTTAAGTGTGTTACCCTACGGTCCGAGAACACTCCAGTCATGACCGAGACAAAGGCTATGGCCAATGATCAATAGCGGGACCTGGATGCCCATAATGACCCCTGTGTATTCCGGAAGTAACCGATTGGACCGTTCACGTTGTATACCATTCCCTTTGTCATGCGATACTAGATTAGTCCAAGATTTGATCAACTGCATCCAATGCATTAGTTCTATCTTGTTACCGATAAATCTTTATTCACTTGTTCCGTGATATTCATCCTTGTGACCTAGTCACACGCTGCGCAGCTTTATGGATGCAATCTCACCGAGTTGGCCATGAAATATCTTTCCATTATATGGATTGACAAATCACGCTCTTGAATCAACACTCCTCAACATATCCCATCGGATAGCCCAAGATACACCTTTATGGTCACCATGTTTCAGTGTGACGGTTAATGCACTCAAAGCATCCTCAGAAGATAGCAATTATGCGTGATCTCATGGTCAAAGGAACAGGCTACTACGTTCTGTAATTACAACACTGAACTTTTACGATTTGATCATGTTGCAATGCTTGCATTGGGTAATGTTCATCACGTCATTCATTCAATGAGGTGACCTTACCGTTAATTGACTTGATTGTCCATGATCGTGAAACCACAATCATCAGTTGACGATAAACTAGTCATCATGAGAGGCTGACTAGGAACTCTGGTTGTTTCTATACCACACCTGTATCATTGTTTCACTGATACAATTCCAGCACAATATGAAACTGGTCATGAACTTATTTAGATATATTGGAATAATCATATATTATTTGCCTCTAGAGCATATATCCAACAGTCTCCCACTTGCACTAGATAGCAAATAATCTAGCTGCATATTTTCTCGATCATAATCATCTTATCATATAAGTGTTTATTGATCATGCTTGCTCATGGAAGAGGTTTCGTCAACGATCTGTACCCGTTCAGATTCGTATGTTCCTTTGCAGCAGGTATTGGTCAACTTGCTTGATATACCCTTCATTATCTAATAATGCTTGAATTATAAGTTTGGCGGGAGAGTGAGACTTCTTATTTTACAGTATTCTCTGATGACAAAATGGTTTTAGTCCCTAGGATTCCCATAGTCATGTATACTGAAAAATACACTCAACAAGAAGTCTAAACTTCTTGCGCTAAACTTTATTCAACCTTCGACTTCCTTAAGTAGATATTTATATTTTGTAGAGTTTTGGTTCGTGAAATTATAACACACATTTCCTTTCTATTCCTTTTGGTGATATCTCTAATTCATATAGACCCATAATAAGGCTTGCAATCGTAATCCAGTATTACATTCAAGTCTATTATCTTTTCTATCATTTAGAGTATTGTCCTCGGTTTCTCTTCAGATACTGAATGCTTGGACTTTGCTCAGGTTCTGTGTTTTGCCAACCAAGCACATCGAAACCTGTTCTTCTTCTAAGAACTTTTGAGTCATTCTGTTATTGGATTCACAACTTCCGTTTTATGGTAGAATCATATGTCAAAGATCATATAGGATCACATGTCTTGAGACAAAGTGCATCCCTATTATTCCATTAAAACATTATTTTGTGATAATAAGGTTTTACATCCTTTATATAATTCCTAACCACAAGAACCTTTTCTTGTTTAGGATATCATTCCAATCCTTTTGATGTTCATTACACGTGTCCTAATCTATCCTTATAGATTTTAGTGTGTGACACATCTGTATTTCGTTCATATAAGATTCTCGTAATCCTTTCATCTTATTAGCCTTAATCTCCATGTATATCAACGTATATATATGAGATTGTTTTCACATATATCATCGTATATATATGAAATTGACATTGTGCTCCCACTCAAATATATCTGACATATATCTGTAAGTAAGCTTTTATTAAGATTCTATTCTAATTATGTCAGACGTAATAATATTGCTTCCAAAGCTCCCACTCAGAAAATGCTCTCTGCATTCCAAGTTTTCAGGAAGTCTTCAAAGCTCCCACTCAATTTCCTGAAATTGCAGTCCGTCTCAATATTTTGATTACTTCAAAATCACTTGATCAAATCAAGGTTGAGAGTTCTTGCCTTGAGGTACTATGGTCCATCTTATCGAAACATTCTTTCGTTATGCCAATTGCTACTTCTCTTCAAATTCCACAATTTGAATGTGATGCAATTTCAAGCTATGGTCCCTTCATAGTGTTTGTGAATGAAATGTCCATATTGATTTAGCATTGATACGCTTCCGTAGTCAATCATTATTGAATTTAGCCATAACATCTTTTATGTGACAAATCAATCTTTATGTGTTGCATCATTCTTAATAACTACCTGGTTATTCGGAATGTGAAATAACTACTTTATTTCATAGGATGTGAGCCATCCCATATGCAACTCAATATGATTTCATTTCTCCTCGTTTCCTAGGTAACCATCAATCCTTCATAATTTATGAGCAGTGTCCCTTTTGTTTCACTTAAGAAGATTCATGATTATTGTTCTGTACAGAACGTATTCATGACAATCTTCTTACTTTTAAATTATGGTTGTAACTAATATACCATGATCATCATCAATAGCATATTTCCTCTTCTCATGGAGTCATTTCAGCGGAACGTTTTCCGTTGCGTTACTCTGTTATCTGGAGGCAGGGTCAATCACCCTGATCAAAGAATTCACTTTTCTCCCATTGGTTTATTCCTTGAGAACCATCTTCTCATTCACCAATTCAAGCAATACAAGTTTTTTTATTTGGGAAGGTGTGTTTTACAATTTCTCACAACTCTAATACAAAGAAAGTTATATCATATAAAACTTCTAGAAACTTTCTAACACCATCATCATATGGAGTCATCAGCTTCATTAAATTCAGAATGGTTTCCTTATTTCATGAAGTGGGTGTTTTAACTTAATAAATTATAACAACTTTGTTCATTAAAAATAGCATTAGCGTAAGGGGAATGTATTTAGACCACACTACATTTTAGCATGACTACGGATGGTTTTAGGTGCTTGAGCACTTTATACTTCCATCGTAATTTGTGGCATTATTTCCACAAGTCTCCCATTTATGTCAACTATAATATTCATCACTTTGATCACATCATGGTGATTTGTATTCTTATATCCAACTTCACTGTGATTCCGTAATCTCAGATTTATGATCTTAATTGAATGCCTTGTTCAATTAATCATGTGAAGCATCTTTAATGATTATTCATGCGCTTGGTTAATACATCATTTATGTACAATGTTTGGCGCAAGTTCTACTTTGCTAGAACTCCGTCATTAGTCATCTTGGTTGATAATAAATTCATGAGTTAATAGATCGAGTATCTAATGACTTCATCATTTATGAATTCATCTCATGCATTTAGTATAGCTATGACTTTTGACCTTATTGTTATTCATAATAACTTAATCATTAAACATTGAATATTACTTGACAATTATGGTGTTTTATAAATGCTTCTATCATAATATAAACTCAGTTGTAATCATAGTATAAGCACACTTTATTCATCAAAATGGAACAACTGACTTGTCTCAAAACAGGAATAACTTTGTCTTGCGAGATGCAAGACATATCACTAAGTGTTCATACTTAATTGATTACAAAAGATTTATCTAATACTCTAAGTATAATTCTATGATAGATGTCTTGGTGAAATATTGGTGGCCATCAACTGTCTTGGTTGTCATCAATCCTGGATCGCACCTCTTCCCATCCATGCAACGGCAGGCCCTGTTTTCATAAAACAGAACAAGTATCAAATACTTATTAAACTGCAAATGTTGTATAAGGGAACAAACATTTATAACGAGTATATCTAATATATACCTTCTCCATCAACAATTTCTCCTTCAATGAGTGCAACCTTTGCATCAAGAAGATTAGTCATGAAATCCTGGAGATGCATGTTATCTCTTCTCCCGACATAGCCATGGACATAATCTTGATAACTCGGTGGAAGTGAATGTAGCACCGTGTTTATCGCAAACTCCTCTGTGGTAGATTTATTTGTTGTCCCATAGTCAAAGTCTTCCACAAGGCTCAGATACATCCTATGCATCTTGTCTAGGTGGGCTCTCAGGCAGGTGTGCTCTTCCATCTTTGTAGAAAGAAAATGTTTTTCTATCTCAAATCTGGCCACTCTGAACTGACGTATAAACAATGACTTTAGCGTGTCTATCATGTCATAAGCACTAGTTTCCCTAAACATATTGCTCAACTCATTTGACATGGAGTGTTCCATAACATTCTTCACCACAAAGTATTTCGGTCGACGAACATAGTAATCCATCATTTCTTGTTCATCTCCATTGTTATCCGGAGGATCTCCCACATGGCTTTCTATTATGAACAAGATGTTTACTCTCTTGAGTGAAGTCCTAAGGCGTAGATACCAATTAACGAAGTTTGACCCATTTACTTTAAGTCTATCACCACCCATGAAAGAAAGCAATTCACGATGTTCATTTGGATTCATTTTCTACAAAATATTTGCAAGGAAAACAATTAAGACTAGTTCATAACAATGAGTTCATAATAATCATATTATAGATGAGCTCACACTAAAACAATCATCCCTAAGAAGTTTTAGTGATTACATGATCCAGATTCACTATCCGTCCTCGAATATCACAACGGCCGACGGATTAGTTTCAAAGGTAGACAACTAGTTTGTGCGATCACATCCTATATGTGACTCATGCTCGATCTTTCGATCTCTTGTATTCCGAGGACATATCTGCATATGCCAGGCTCGCCAAATTGACCTTAGTGTTATATGCTGCTTAGCAAGGCCATATCGACATATGCCAGGCTTGCCAAGCCCAACCTCATGCGAACTCTAATGTATGTATGACACCCGATCGTCACGGCCTGCCTATCATAAAGAGAACCTTCCAGGTGGTGCACACTTCGGTAGAATACTTATGTTTGGCATTTTATAAGGGATCATCTTATTTAATGCTGCCGTCGTGTATCCTATGCTAGCAAGTTTTAAGATGTATGATCATGGTGGCACTAAGTCTACAGTGTCTCCATTTAAGTTTGTTTCATCATGATGAACGTTTACTACTTTCTAGTAACACATAGCAAAGCTATCAGTACATCAAGATTAAGCAAACAACAATAGCCCCCTCTGCAATATAAAGTTAGACGCCTCTATATTTGTATATTGCATGTTTTACGTGGCTGCTAGGGATTTTCATAGATCAACCGTTTCTACGAACATTGAACCATAACGCTGATTATAGATTGTCTCTATTACACCCCGTACAGGGCCCTCCGTTGCAAATGCCATATCCGCCAAAGTAAGAGAGACAGACACCCCCCCAGAGCCACTTTATACGGTACAAGCCGTATTTAAAGCGTGGAACCAGTCTCGCGTAAGCGTACGCGTAAGGTCGGTCGGGGGCCGCTTCATCAAACAATGTCACAGATATAACAAGTACACGTGAGAGGGTAACAATCGTAGAATCAACGCCCACATCCCCGATGTGTTCTATCCGCACAGCAAAACGAAGCATAGATCTAGCTCATGATACCTGATACGTGCAAAACGTATCTATAATTTCTGCTTGCTCCATGCATGTTTTGTGTGATATTGCTATGATCACTTTCATACACTTTTGATCATATTTGGACTAACCTATTAACTCAGTGCACCCCAGTGCCAGTTCCTGTTTTCTGCTGTTTTTCTATTTCAGTTTTCCCCCATATAAAAAGTGCCAGAAAAATTCGGGAAAATTCAGATAAAAAATCAGCGTGACGTAAGCTTCGAGAAGATCCCGGGAGGGGCCAGAGGGGAGCCAGGGGGGCCCAGGCGGCCACCTGGCGTGGCCCACCCCTGGCCGCGCCAGGGGGGCGCCTGGGGCCCCTGGTCCACCTCTGGCTGCCCCCCTTCGCCTATTTATCCCTCGTCACGGGAAAACTCCAGAAGCATAACCCTATTCCGCGAACTCGCCTCTGTTCCGCCGCCGCCGCGCTTCCAAGATCGGGAGCACCAGAAGACCTCTTCCCGGCACCCTGTCGGAGGGAGGATTGACCTCCGGGAGTCTCCTCGCCACCATGGATGCTCCCCGGATGTCTCGTGAGTAGTTTTCCTTGGACCATGGGTCCGTGATCAGTAGCTATGTGATGTTCTCCTCCCCTCTTTGATCTTCATTGTTTAGACCTCGTGAGCTTCCCTACATGATCGAGGCACCTTTGTAATATTTCTGTTGTTGCTATGTTGAGTTTGGAGGGATCTGATGGATTATGAGATTATGTTCAGATTGTGATAGAGTAATATATTTGGTTTTTATCTCTTATATTTTTGTTCCTAAGTAATTCTTGCATGTTCTCCGTTGTTGTTTATTGCTTTGGCCAAGTAGTAGGTAGTGACTCCAAGAGGGAGCGTTGTGCTAGATTGTGGGTTCATGCCCCCCCCCCCCCCCCCGATGACACGCTTGAGTGACAGAAACATGAGTCTAGGGGATGTGCTATTGCCACAAGGGGGAAAACAACGGTGCTTGTAACCGCGGTTGCAAGGATTGTTTACTTTATGCAAAGTGCTTTTTAATGCAGTTGTCTGTTGCTTTGGGTTTACACTTTGGGTGGGGCTCGCAACTTAATACCAGCGAGATGTTCTGGATAGATATCTCAAGGTGGAGGATTAGTAGTAGATGCAGATGGATTTCGGTCTACTTATTTTGGCGTACTGCCCGTGCTTTTGAACCTCTTCCTTTCTTTTGTAGCATAGTTAGCATTGCGGTGCGTTCATAATCCTGTCAATTGCCCTTCTGTAATTTGTTTACCTCGCATAGCAGTTTTATCGTCTTTTGGGAGAGAGACATCACTAGTGAACATCACGTATCCCGGTCCATATCCTCATTACTGATTCCAAGCTATATTTACTTTTCTGCATTTACTTTCAAGTTGCTATCATTATCCCTTGCGTTTTATCATTTGTGAACAACAAGACCGGAGAGATTGACAACCTCTCTGAACTTTGTTGGGAACAAAGTTATCTGTGTCTGTGTGCAGGTCCGCGTCAGTTGCGCCGCTGACACCTACTTATCATCTCCGGAGTCCTATTGGAGACAAACCTTGGTGTCTTTACCGAGGGAAAACTGCTGCTGCACTGCATCTCAAACCTTCACTTGGGGTAACCAACGAAGGGCGAGAAGATGACGAAGAGACGGAGTCTGATGCAGTGCCTCCTCGTACTACTGCCGAGCAGCGCTCCAAGAATAATCATGACCGTGAAGCAGCTCGGGAAGGATCCGTACGGGGGATGAAGCGTCCCATGTCTCCGAGTAAAGGGGAGAATAGCAACAAAGCCGCCGCCCTTAGCCCGAGTCATTGGAAGGTGGCTCCCATGAAACAGCGGAAGACGCTTTCTACCCTTGGCGGGAGGAAAGTTAGTGCATCGACAGATGCCGCCAAAATCCCCAAGAAGGTTTCCGAGTCGGGAGCTGCTCAGGCTGCTCCTGTCGTTGTTGCTCCCCCGAGACGGGCTCTTAAGACAGCTCGGAAGTAAAATCCGACAACTTTTTATTTATCCTCAGTGATCTTTGTCAATCCTAACATTCTTTATGTTGCAGTGTTCGTCCGAGTGGTTCCGAGACGCTTCCTGGCGTTGAGGCTCCTGATGCTGCAGCTTATGAAGATGTTAGCAACTGTGTTGTGACTGATTTTCAGGTGTTGGATTCTATTCCTGAACGAACTTCAATCGATGGTGAGTATACATTCTTTGGCTCTGAATTTCATCTTTGCTCAAGGCTTTGCTTATAAATTTCTTTTGTTAGACATGGACATTGATCGTGACGCAGATCCGATCCCAACTGCGAATGAGACGATCTTCCCTGCTCCCAGCACGCAGACTGCTCCGGAAGGTTCTACCAATCAGGAGGTTATTACCCCTGCGGCAGCGGTTCCTCCTACTACCTCGGGGGTGAAGAATGCCGAGAAGAGCTCTACTGTTCCTGTTGCTGCCCCAGGAGAAGTTCAAGCTTCTCCCACTTTAGTCTCAGTTGATACCTTGCTTGAGGGTGCTGTTCTTGACGGATTGAAGGGGTCTTTGGCGAAGGCCTCGGAAATCGAGTTGCGGCTACGTGAGATGGCTTCTGATGCTGGAGTGATAAAGGCCAGAATGCATGTAAGTACATGTGCAAGTTTTCTACCCACTAGGTGTACATATTTCCGAGTTGTTTTGAGAATTTACTTGTGGGGGTACTACTTAGTGCATCTCGTAGGTGTAGCCCCCAAGGCTCCGAATAACTTCTTGGAGTTACTCGGAGTCTTATGTAGAGATTATTGATTTAGTGATTTTCCAGTGGGGGTACTTCTTAGTGCACCCACTGGGTGTAGCCCCCAAGGCTCCGAGTAACTTCTTGGAGTTATTCGGAGTCTTATGTTGTAGAGACTGGTGGTTAGGTGACCTTCCAGTGGGGGCACTTCTTAGTGCACCCACTGGGTGTAGCCCCCAAGGCTCCGAGTAACTTCTTGGAGTTATTCAGAGTCTTATGTTGTAGAGACTAGTGGTTTGGTGATCTTCCAGTGGGGGCACTTCTTAGTGCACCCACTGGGTGTAGCCCTCAAGGCTCCGAGTAACTTCTTGGAGTTATTCGGAGTCTTATGTTATAGAGACTGGGTCTTGAATAATTTTTCCTGTGCCAGGAGGCTTGCGAACTAGGCACTGCTTTTGTAAAACTGCAGGGAGAGCATGAAGTCTTGAAGAAAAAACATGCTGAGGATAGTGGTAAGGCTCTTCTTCTTGTATCTTAAGAGGAATTCGAGATGTTTTCCCCACGTGATATTTCCGATTATTAAATCTGCAGAGGCTGCAAAGAAGGCGTTTGATGCGAAGGTGAAAGAAAGTGATGAATTTGTGAGCAAAATGAAGAAAGAGATTGAACAAGCTGAGAAACGTGCGAAGGAAAAGAAAATCCTGGAAAAGCAAGTGGCCAGCCACAAGAAGGATCTTGAGGAAAAGGAAGCTGCCATCTCCAAACTTCAGTCCGACCTGCAGAAACTCTCCGAGCTGCGGTCCAAAGATAAGGAGGAGCATGAAGCTGAGCTGGCCGCGACTCGGGAGTCTGTCAAAAATGCTGAAGAATATTGTGCCGGGAGGTTTGCTTCATTTAGCGAGATGCTATCTAGTAAGATGTCGTTCTTTGTTGTGCGTCCGACTTGTTTCTATCTTGTTAATTTGGTTTGATTTATACGCCATTATTGTCTTTGCAGTTTATTCCACCAATCCTGAAGCGGAACAGGCTCATATGGCACAGTTTGCCGAGTTGATGAAGAAAGATAATTATACTCCCAGGACGACGGAATTTGCCTTTTCCAGAGGTCTGCTAACCATGAGGTGCGCCAAGGCGAAGAAATATGCTGAAGAGACCATGGGTGCCACCTTAGGGTTGAAGAATTACATCTCGCCTACTGAGGAAAATCGTGTTCATCTGGATACGGTTGTTCCTGTGCTTCAGGCTGCTCTGCCGCAGATTGCTCGTTGGAAGAGGTCTTCAGCACGAAGTGGTGCCAATTATGCTCTGTCTCTGACTAAAGATCACTTTTCAGAAAAGGTTCACAATCTGGAACGAGTCGGAGAAGGTGATCCTGAGCATGGTCCGAGCTGTACGACCTTATTGTCACGGTATGCTGAGACTGCGAGTCGAATTGGAAAGATCCCAGATCTTGATTTCTTCATGGAATCTACTGGAGTTACCAGTGAATCTGATGAGGCAAGTGATGCCTGATCGAGTTGAGGAAAAAACAGTTAAATTTGCCTCGGAATGCCGAGAGGTTTTGTAATAAATAGTTTATGTCTTATTATTGTGCCCTGGGTGCACAATCTGTTTCGAAAACTGCCGCCCTTTATTAAGAAGGCCTGACTCTGAGGTGTTGATGTGTTTTGCCATAACCAGTTATTTGCAAGGATATAGAACTATGTTTCTGAAATCATTGTTCCTCCTTTCTCTCTGGTTTTGAAG
Organism: Bromus sterilis; assembly: GCA_950022295.1. Lineage (NCBI taxonomy): Eukaryota > Viridiplantae > Streptophyta > Magnoliopsida > Poales > Poaceae > Bromus > Bromus sterilis. Next base: position 33,717,728 of record OX465600.1, read on the forward strand.
TACTTGTTGAGCAACTTAGTAAAATGCGGCTTAAGCTTCTATCCGAGCTGTGTACAGTTCGGATAAGGAACTTCAGTTTTGTCGTGACGTTAAGTAGCCCCTAAGTTTCAGAAGAACCTGTTAGGTGACTTTAGCTAAGTTTTGCTTAAGCTTTCGTCCGAGCTGCGCGCAGCTCGAACGAAAAAACTTGGAATTTTCGCAACGTTAAGTAGCCCCCAAGTTTCAAAAAAACTTGTTGGGCAACTTAGTTAAGTTTTGCTGAAGCTTTCGCCCGATCTGCGTACAACTCGGACGAAAAACTTGGAATTTTTCTTAACGTTAAGTAGCCCTCAAGTTTTAGAAAAACTTGTTGGGCAACTTAGTTAAGTTTTTCTTAAGCTTTCGTCCGAGCTGCGTACAACTCGGACGAAAAACTTGGAATTTTTCTTAACGTTAAGTAGCCCCCAAGTTTTAGAAAAACTTGTTGGGCAACTTAGTTAAGTTTTGCTTAAGCTTTCGTCCGAGCTGCGTACAGCTCGGACGAAAAACTTGGATTTTTCGTTACGTTAAGTAGCCCCCAGGTTTCAGAAAAACTTGTTGGGCAACTTAGTTAAGTTTTGCTTAAGCTTTCGTCCGAGCTGCGTACAGCTCGGACGGAAAACTTAGATTTTTCGTAACGTTAAGTAGCCCCCAATTTTCAGAAAAACTTGTTGGGTATCTTAATTAAGTTTGGCTTAAGCTTTCGTCCGAGCTGCGTACAGCTCGGACGAAAAACTTGGATTTTTCGTAACGTTAAGTAGCCCCCAAGTTTCAGAAAAACTTGTTGGGCATCTTAGTTAAGTTTGGCTTAAGCTTTCGTCCGAGCTGCGCGCAGCTCGAACGAAAAAACTTGGAATTTTCGCAACGTTAAGTAGCCCCCAGGTTTCGGAAAAACTTGTTGGGCAACTTAGTTAAGTTTTGCTTAAGCTTTCGTCCGAGCTGCGTACAGCTCGGACGGAAAACTTAGATTTTTCACAACGTTAAGTAGCCCCCAAGTTTCAGAAAAACTTGTTGGGAAAGCTAGTTAAGTTTTGCTTAAGCTTTCGTCCGAGCTGCGTACAGCTCGGACGGAAAACTTAGATTTTTCGTAACGTTAAGTAGCCCCCAAGTTTCAGAAAAACTTGTTGGGCAACTTAGTTAAATTTTGCTTAAGCTTTCATCCGAGCTGCCTATAGTTCGGACGAACAACTTGTTGGATAACTTGCTATAACCAGTTATCTGCAAGGATATAGGACTATGTCAGCTTAGGCTTTTGTCCGAGCTGCGTACAACTCGGACGAAAGCTTGAATTAAGAATGCAATTGATGAAGGCAGAATCTCTTTATTGAATCGATTGATAAGAATCTCATGCATAGAAGTGCCGTAACATTTGGGCATTCCATGTATGTGGTTCTTCTCTATTATTCGTTACATCATATAGCCGATAAGCTCCATTACCTAAGACTCTGGTTACAATGTAAGGGCCTTCCCATGGAAGGGCTAACTTGTGATCAGAGGTTTGCTTGATACGTAAAACCATGTCACCTTCCTGAAAGGAGCGAGCTCGGATATGACGCTCGTGATATCGTCGAAGGTCTTGTTGGTAAAATGCCGAGCGTGTTAGGGCTAAGTTCCTCTCTTCTTCTAAAAGGTCAATACCATCCTGCCGAGCTGTCTCGGCTTCTTCTTTAGTATACTGAGTTATTCGAGGAGCATTGTGCTTCAGGTCACTCGGCAGGACAGCTTCTGCACCGTACACCAGGAAAAAGGGGCTCGCCCGAGTGGATCGATTTGGAGTCGTTCTCAATCCCCACAATACTGAGGGTAGCTCTTCAACCCAGGCTCCTGCTGCTTCCTTTAGTTCTTGCATAAGACGTCGTTTGATTCCCTTCAAAATCAACCCATTTGCTCACTCTAACTGGCCATTGGATTGAGGGTGTGCCACTGAGGCGAAGTTTACTCTGGTACCCATTTTCCAGCAAAACTGCTTGAATTCGGCTGATTTGAAATTTGACCCGTTGTCGGTGATGATATCGTGGGGAACGCCGAAACGGTGTACAATGCCCTGAATGAAGCCAACTGCAGCGGCTGAGTCTAAGCTTTTTATTGGTTTTGCCTCTATCCATTTTGTGAATTTGTCTACAGCCACTAGGATGTGTGTAAATCCTGAGGTGCCTGTTCTGAGTGGCCCTATCATGTCCAAACCCCATGTAGCAAAAGGCCATGCGAGGGGTATTGTCTTCAACTCGGATGCTGGCTTGTGTGGCTGATTTGCGTAAAACTGACATCCTCTGCAATGATCGACAATGTTCTTGGCATCCCTTAAAGCATTGGGCCAGAAGAATCCTGCTCGGAAAACCTTGGCCACTAGTGTCCGACTTGACGCATGGTGACCGCATTCGCCGGAATGTATGTCTTGTAAGATGAGACGACCTTCTTCTTCCGATATGCACCGCTGGGGAAGTTTTGTAACACTGTTTCTGTACAACTCATTGTTGATCACGGAGTATGATTTTGCTTTTCGCACTACTTGCTTGGCTTCTACTTCGTCATCTGGCAGCTCTTGCTTTTGTAAGTATCTCAGAATGGGAAAGGACCACTCGGGAGGGATTACTTCTATATCAAAAACAAGATCCACAACTGCAGGAATATCTTCTTTGTCCGGAATGTTCTCATCTGGCAACATACTTGGATCGGCATCCGAGTAGGGATCTTCCTTCACAGTTGGGGCATGTATGTGCTCCAGATAAACTCCTGGGGGGATTTGCCCCCGAGTTGATCCTAGCTTGGCTAAGTCATCTGCTGCCTGGTTTTGTGCCCTTGGGATATGATGGAGCTCCAGCCCATCGAATTTTTTCTCCAGTTTTTTGAGTTCTACACAGTAGGTTGGCATTGCTGGGCTTCTTATATCCCATTCTTTCATGACCTGATTGATCACCAGGTCGGAGTCTCCGAAAATCATCAACCTTCTGATTCCAAGTGAAATGGCCATTCGTAATCCATACAAAAGGGCCTCATACTCGGCCTCGTTGTTTGTTGCTGGGAAATGGATTTGAAGGACTTATCTCATTTCGTCCTTTCTTGGGGAGACCAGCACTACTCCTGCTCCTGCCCCATTTAACATCTTTGACACGTCAAAAAACATAGTCCAGTGCTCAGGGATTGGTTGTGGGATGCTTTGTGCTTCTGTCCATTCGGCCAAAAAATCTACCAGAGCCTGTGATTTGATTGCCTTCTTGGGCTGATACTGGATATCATATGGTAAGAGGTCTAATCCCCATTTCGCAATTCTGCCCGTGGCATATCTGTTGTTCATTATCTCGGCCAAAGGAGCTTCTGAGACTACTGTCATCGAGTGGTCTTCAAAGTAGTGAACCAGCTTTTGAGATGCCATGTGAATTCCCATTGCCAACTTCTCGTAATGAGGATATCGCTACTTGGATGGCGTGAGGACCTCGGAGATGAAATACACAGGCCTTTGAATCTTCTGTGTTTTTCCTTCCTCTTCTCTTTCCACCACTATAGCTATGCTGACGACTTGGCTTGTGGCTGCGATGTACAGCAAGAGTGGCTCCTTTTCTTTCGGTGCTGCGAGAACTGGCCGAGTTGACAACTGTTTTTTCAATTCTTCGAAGGCCACCTGAGCTTCTTCGGTCCACTTGAAGTTTGACGACTTTTTCATTAGCTGATAGAGGGGGAGTGCCTTCTCTCCAAGTCGGGAAATGAATCGACTGAGTGCTGCAAGACACCCTTTCAATTTTTGAACATCTCGGAGTTTCTGAGGGGGATTCATGTTCTGGATTGCTGCTATCTTCTCAGGGTTAGCTTCAATCCCTCTTTCAGAAACCATGAAACCGAGTAGTTTTCCTGCTGGCACACTAAATACACACTTTTCTGGATTCAATTTGATGCTATAAGATCGCAGACTCTGAAAGGTTTCAGCCAAGTCGGCCAACAAGTTACTTCCTTCAGCTAATTTGATTACAATGTCATCAACATATACCTCAACATTTTTGCCAATCTGCCAGATCAAACAATTCTGCATCATGCGTTGATATGTAGCCCCTGCATTTTTAAGTCCGAATGGCATGGTGACATAGCAAAAACAGCCAAAAGGAGTTATAAATGCGGTTAGTATTTCATCTCATTCATATAATCGGATTTGAGATAGCCCGAGTATGCATCGAGGAAACATAGTCTTTCACACCCAGATGTGGAATCCACAATCTGATCAATGCGAGGAAGAGGAAAGTGATCCTTTGGACAAACTTTATTGAGGTGACGGAAATCAACACAACTTCTCCAAGTTTTATCTTTCTTTGGAACCATCACATGATTTGCTAACCACTCGGAGTGGAAAATTTCCCTGATGAATCCAGCTGCTAGCAATCTTGCTATTTCTTGTCCGATAGCTTTTCTCTTTTCCGAAGAAAAACGCCTAAGGGACTCTTTCACTGGTCTTGCCTTTGGATCAACCCGTAATTTGTGCTCAACCAACTCCCTTGGGACTCCAGGCATGTCAGATGGCTTCCACGCAAAAATGTCCCAATTCTCACGGAGGAAGTTGATGAGCTCGAGTTCCTATTTAGGGTCCATATCGGTGGCAATGTTGGTGTACTTGTTCTCATCGGAAGGATGTATCCGCACCTTTTTGGTCTCTCCTGCCGACTCAAATGAAGATGATTTCTTAGGTTGTAACAACTCGGACGTGTCAACTGTTTTCTTCAACTCGGCAAACTCAATCTCTGCCATTTGCTGGTCGGCTATAAGTGATCCCTTTTTGCAGCAGCTCTTCTGCTTGTTTATAGTTTCCGGATACAGTGATCACACCTTTAGGACCTGGCATCTTTAGCTTCAAATAGACATAGCAAGGAATTGCCATGAACTTTGCATAAGCGGGCCGTCCGAGTAGCGCGTCATAAGCACTCGGAAAGTCGACTACTTCAAAGGTAATCCTTTCTTTCCGAAAATTATCAGGTGTACCAAAAACTACATTCAGAGTAATCATACCTAGTGAAAATGCTTTCTTTCCTGGGATGATCCCATGAAATTCCAAGTAACTGTTACTGAGTTTGGACATCGGAATGTTCATGTCTTTTAAGGTACTAGCATATAAAAGGTTTATGCCACTGCCTCCATCCATCAAGACATTCCTTAGCCTAAAATTACCGTTTCCTGTTTCCACCAATGGGTCAACTATCAAAGCATGTCTTCCAGGGTGAGGGATATGAGGAGGGTGGTCTGATTGATCGAACGTAATCGGAACATTTGCCCATTTCATATAATTCGGAACAGCTGGAGCCATCGTGTTAACTTCCCTGAATCTCAATTTTTCCACTCTTTTTGATTCCCGTCCTGCAAAAATGCTATTCTGTAGTCATCCAACCACGTCTGCGGCTTGGCATCACCCCGGTACTTCTCCACTCCTTGCGCTATCCTGAAGCGAAGAGGAATTGAGGTTGATCTGATTCTCTCGCTGAAACAGACAGGGCCTGTAGCCATCGGATAACTAACTTGGTCTTGTCGATACATCCTCGCACGATCTACTCGATTCTGTACCAAATAGCTTCGAGCATCATCTTCAATATCTCGATATCTTTCCTCTTGATGATCCACTAGGCGCCGCTCTTGGTCCCTCCTCCGAGCTGCGAACTCTTCGTCTCTCGCCCGAGCTGCAAAATCTTCGTCTCTCCCCCGAGCTGTGTATTCATCACCTCTTCGGAACTCCGGGTTTCGAAACTGCTCATGGCGATATTTATCATGAGGATTTCCCTTGTTCTGAGGTGAATGATTTCTGTTTCTTCGAGGAGTATAAACGGACTGAGAGGTGCCTATGAGGGGCGGCTGAGAGTGAACTCGCTGCAGTGATTGACTGACTTCAGCGTTCTGCTCCACTGCCTTTTGTAACAAGAATGCTAAGTGTTCTATTCCTTCGGCCGCCGAGCCGCTCGGCTGCAAGGAATTTGCAATCCGAGTAGCTGCTATTAAATTCTCCATTGGGGTATCCAGAGCTCGGAAGGGTTGATTTTCACCAATCCCACGCAGTTGCCGACTGGTTCTACTCTGCTTGAGGCGAGCTACCTCACGAGCCTGGTGCTCCAATGTATTCTGTAGCTCGGTTAAACGTTGTCGCTCAGCTAAATTGGTTAACCTAGCTGCTTCTAAATGTTGCCCTTCCGGAGTTGAGGTATCTATGGGGGTTTGTAACATTCGCTCTGATGCCTCTGCCGTCCCTTGTTCTTCCCGAGTAAGGGGCCGCCGACTTGAACCTCCGAGCTCTAGACGTCTGAAAGCAGATGTCCGTCAACGTTCTCTTTCTCCGAGTGGAATCTCTTCATTGCCCCGAGCTGCTTCATTAGTCCGATCTCCCCCCTCTCTGGCCGGTGACGCCTGAGGTGGTGGAGTTCCGGCCATACAAACTTCTGCCATGGTGACGGGAGAACCATTGCTCCCTTCTTGTTTGGCTTCTGGTTCCGAATCAGACATCAAAAGGTCTTCATCATCTCCAGAGTTGAAGATGTGCATTAGAGATGTCGTCGGACCTTCCTTCGCGATCAGCTCGCTGATGGCCTGCTGAGCTGATTCCATTGAGTCGATGACCGCCACCTGCTGGATCGGGCGGGGCTTGTTCCGATAAGGAATACGCGGGAGGCCTGATCTCTTCTTCTTGCGGTGAACAGGCAACAGGGCCTGGGCTTGAGGACGAGCTGGTAATTGGAGGCGAAGAGCCCCCGATTTGTCGGCTCGAAAGTGCATGCTGCCTCTTAAAGGCAACAGCTGCGCTTGGAGCGGCGCATCCGCCAGCCAAGCAGAATCGTCAGCCACAAAGGCTAACGATCCAAAGGAAAACATCTCGCCGCGGATGAGTTGGGGGCCGTAGGACGACGAGGAAGACGAAAAGAATCCCATGTCTACGGTTGCTGCTCAGCTCAGCCCCACGGTGAGCGCCAATTGTTGTGGTTATAGACCTAACAATAGATATGAGGGTAGTGATGGAGCTATGAAGATCTGTACGCAAAGATGGTGACACCAGGAAAAGTTATACAGGTTAGGCCTCTCCTTGGAGATAACAACCTTAATCCTGTCCCAAATAGTTTGGGGTGTTCTTTCTCTAGATTTCCAAGTTGTCCCTGCTGGGGTGAAAGGATGGGCTTATATAGAGTGCGCCATGTCCCTTCATTGCCCAGTAATGGGTTTTAATTACAGAGTTTAAGGATGGCTATTATTACAATGGGAAACGTCTCCCCATTACTGCTATTTAAGTAGGGGTAACGCCTATGGCTTTAATGTCTTGTAACAGCAGTCCTTCTTCCTCTTATCCGAGTAACCATGCAGCTCGGCTTCTTCTTCTTCTTCCGAGTAACCACCTTATTCGGATGGTAGTGCTTCGCTCCGAGTGACGCCTTACTCGAGAAAGGGCCTCTTCTGAATAAGGTTGCTCCTGTATTAATGGTGTCGTTTGAGTAAACTAGCTACTCGGAAGAGTTTGATTTGATCCGAGCAGTTTCTTACTCGGATAGAAAAGAAATAAGAGGTTTTTGTTTATGTTTTGATTTACAAGTATTTTCCAAGAGGTGGTAGAATTAAGGGTATCCCCTGATATAAGGAACATGGGGGTATACCTTAGGTATTACCACGACACCTGGGCCCCCTTGGCTCCCCTCTGGCCCCACTCGGGCTCTTCGCGAAGCTTCCTGTACGCTGATTTTTCCTGTATTTTTCCCGGAATTTTTCTGGCACTTTTTATATAGGGGAAAACTGAAATAGAAAAACTGCAGAAAACAGGAACTGGCACTGGGGTGCACTGAGTTAATGGGTTAGTCCAAATATGATCAAAAGTGTATGAAAGTGTATCTAGATCATAGCAATATCACACAAAACATGCATGGAGCAAGCAGAAATTATAGATACGTTTTGGACGTATCAACATCCCCAAGCTTAATTCCTGCTCGTCCTCGAGTAGGTAAATGATAACAACATAATTTCTATGGTGACATGCTAGCAACCATAAAAGAACTTTGAAAAGTAAAGCAATCAAGGTTAGAGATTCAATTCAAGTCATAACATGCAAGAGTCTATATTAGCATTGAAACAAGTAACAAAACAACATTAGGTGCAAGAGCACTCGTTGTCCGTGACTCGAATATCTCCAAATGGTGTTTGCGTGCAAGAAGGGGGATAGGGAATACGAGAAAAAGTATTTTTGTGTTGAGAACTCAATCTACTAAAGTTTCACACTTGGTCCTCTTTGGAATCTTATCTTGACTCATCCCCAGACCACTAGCCAGGTACAAGTCAATTTGATCCACTCCTTTTCGATATTTTGAGCACTCATGCAATGGATGAGCGTAAGCACGAGAGTTGACACTTAGGATGGCAAAGAGAGAATATGGTGGAGGAGGAAGACAAAAAGGATGAGAAAGGCTCGCATCAATGAGGACAATCATAGGCAAGAGATGCCAAATGATAGATATGATTTGAGGAGTAGGGATTGCCATGCAACGGATGCACATACGAGCTAAGAAGCTCTCCAATGGAACTAGTGGGGGTGCATCTAACTTGCTCGCTCATGAAGACCTAGAGCTCGTTTGAGGAGGCTCATCCTTGGAATATGCAAGCCAAGTTCTATAGTGTGAAGGTCCCCACATAGTTGTATGCATAATGATCATCTCTATGGATTACAAGGATATAAAGGGAGTACTAGTGTGGATCTCTCAAAAGGATAGTAGTGTTGCCCCTTTCTCTCTTTTTATTTCTTTTTCTCTTTTTTGTATTTTTTTGTGGCCTCAATGGCTCTTTCTATTTAACTCTCATTTGTCCTCTTCGGGATCTTTTATTGTGTCCACTTTTGGATCTTTTCCTCACTTAAGGGCAACACTCTATTTTACAAGAAGGTAAAGGAGATCTTTCACACTTTACAAGGTACTCAAATCACAAAGAAGATGTAACTATCATGATGTATGCAATGTATGTCGCTGCCAGTGTAGCAGGAACATGTATGACATGAAGATCAAGTCATGAAGAGGTGGATGTTGCATGGCAATATATCTCGGAAAGGCTATGGAAATGCCTTGATAGGTAGGTATGGTGGCTGTTTTGAGGAAAGATATAAGGAGGCTTATGATGACAGAGTGTATCATGCCAGGGTTTGGATGTACCGGCGAAGGTGGACACCAACTCTCGGAGTGAGAAGAAGGCAATGCACGGCATGGGAGAGGCTAGCAAAATATGGGAAGGTGGAAGTGTCAACTTTCAATACTTACATTAGTCTGAAGAACTCATGCACTTATTATCGGTAACTCTCAATCTAATAAGGAGGTTCACAAAGAGACAAGTACCCCGAGGAGGAGTGTATGGGGGTTTGGTTATCCTTGTGCATCCTCGACTCATGGTACGTGAGTGTTCTCTGATATTCGATCCCTCCAAAGATTAGTGATCCATCTAGTAGCTAGAGTTCTCAACTAGTTTTGTAGGTTTTGAAAATACACACGGATTGCCCAAAATACGACACCTATCACTAATAGGCTAGAGCTCTTGACACCAAAAGTTCAAACATTACTCACATCAATACCTCAAAACTATTGCAAGTTACTACTAGAAGAAAATAGCACCCTCAATTACCTACTCTCAAGACAAGACACAACTCAGTGCAACAACCAACTCTCTTTAACAAGATAAACATGAAAACTAAAAAGAGTTCCAGCAACAAACTAAACAAAAGCCAAGGCTCTTGCTAAAGACAAACTAAGACTAAGACTAAACATGGTAGTAGCTATGAAAAGGTAAAGAACACACAACAACAAAAAGATAAACAGGAAAAATCCTATGATGTGTTCTAAATTTTTAAAGTGGAGCATGTTTCTCTCCCACACTAAGTAAGATGAGATCTAACTTGTTATGAACAGCAAGCAAAGCTAAAGAAAACTAAAAATAAAACCTAAGAGAGAGACGCTCCAAGCATAGCACATAACGCATGAAGTGATAAAAATATAGTGAGACGAAGGACGAACTGATGATTGTTGATGGAGAAGGGGATGCACGGGGGCATCCCCAAGCTTAGACGCTTGATTCTCCTTGAATATTTGTTGGGGATGCATGGGGGCATCCCCAAGCTTGAGCGCTTGACACTCCTGGATCTTCTTTCATCATCTTCCATCGCACACTTGAAAACTCCCTTCATACATAACTCATCATAAGCTGATTAGAGAGGTTAGTACCCTTAATAAAATAATTTTTCCCCACTGGATATAAAGATATTCTTGAAGAGCTACTGTTTCTCAAGAGTGCCAAAAAGTTTTTGCAAATAAAAAACAAGCTTAAGGTTTGCAAAAGTTAGGAGAGACAAAACGTGGCAGAATATATGAAAAACAGAACAGCAGGTAGTAAAGAATTTTTTAGGGGCACTTCTGCAACTCAAATCGAAAAACTCAGAACATACGGAAGTTTCGTAATTGTATAGAGAATGCTGTGTAAAAATTTCAGCTCAAAAAGATGAACTGGGATTTTTCTGGATTTTTTCTGGTCACGAGGACAGAATCTGTTTTCTGGACAGCATGTCACAACTTTTACTTCCCTTGCCGTAAGAGGCTATAACTTGGCACAAAGCTGAAAAATAAAGATACAATGATGTTGCTACAGTAGTAACAATCATCAAGACACAATAAAATCAAAAAGAAAAACCTAAATTCGTTGCGGGCTGCCTCACGAAAGCGCTTTCTTTTATGCCTTTAAGCTAGGCATGATGCAAAAGAAGAATCAAGTTTTATCAAGAGAAAGAGAATAACTAGCCCGAGTAACGGACTCAAAAGGTAACTTAATTTTCTTTCTAGGGAAGTGTTCCATCCCCTTTTTGAATGGGAATTGGAATTTTATATTCCCCTCTTTCATGTCAATAACCGCACCAACGGTGCGAAGAAAAGGACGTCCCAAAATAATTGAACACAAAGGTTCACACTCTATATCCATAACAATAAAATCAACGGGAACATAGTTGTCATTGACAATGATAAGAACATCGTCGATCTTCCCCAAAGGTTTCTTTACAGAAGAATCAACAAGACGAACACCAAAAGAACAAGGCTCAAAGGGCTTCAATTCAAACATATCAAATATTCTTTTGGGCATAACGGAGGTACTAGCTCCAACATCACATAAGGCATCGCAAGAGAAGTTATTTAATTTAATTTTGATCATAGGGTCCCAACCATCATCTAGCTTCCTAGGTATGGAGGCTTCTACTCTAAGCTTCTCCTCCCTAGCTTTGATGAGAGCATTTGTGATATGCTCCGTGAAGGCAAGATTAAGTGTGCTAGTGTGGGGGTCTCTAGACATTTTGTGTAACAAGCTAATGACTTCTGAGAGGGTACAACTATCAAAATCAATATCACTACTATCAAAGGTGGTAGTAGTGTCATCTAGGCTCACTTGTTTGAAACCCTCTATGTTCATAGGAGTTTCTTTATCTTCGGTTGAGGTATTAGCATCACCATTAATAGGTCCAACGGGACTAGGAGTGCATTGGGTGCTAATAGTTTGGGTGTCCTCAACAATTTGGATAGTGGCAACTGTGTGGTGTGTAGGAAGGATCTTAATTCTATCCTCGTCCTCTTTTTCTCTAGCCCACCTTTCTTTAAGTTTAGCCATCATCCTAATATTTTCATTAATTTGTAATTGGATAGCATTAATAGGAGTGGCCTTATTCTCCTCAAGGGGAGAGGTTCTAATTTTAAGCATCTCAATATCAAGGGCTAAGCTTTCTACCTTCAAAGAGAGATTATCTATTTTAGCTAATTTCTCCTCTACATTTTTGTTGAAGGCTTTTTGGGTAGTGATAAAGTCTCTAAGCATGCTTTCTAATTAAGAGGAGGGGTTTTTGTTGCTGGGGCACGTGTTGTTGTTCCCATAGTTGGATGGAAACGGTCTAGGGTTGCTAGCAACATTTCCCCTATAAGCATTGTTGTTGAAGTTGTTTCTAGCAATAAAGTTCACATCTACTTGTTCTTGAGCAACCAAAGAATTTAAAGGGACATCATGAGGATCAATAGAGGGTTGCTTGGTAAGTAGAGACATAATTAAATCAACTTTTTCATTGAGGGAGGTAATTTCCTCGACAGAATTTACCTTCCTACCTGTTGGAGCGCGTTCGGTGTGCCATTGGGAATAATTGGTCATCATCTCATCCAGAAGCTTCGTGGTAGCACCAAGTGTAGTTGACATAAAGGTTCCTCCCGCGGCCGAATCTAACAGGTTCCGCGAGGTAAAGTTCAAGCCTGCATAAAAAGTCTGGATAACCATCCAGGTAGTCAAACCATGTGTAGGGCATTTCTTAACAAGAGATTTCATTCGTTCCCAAGCTTGGGCAACGTGTTCATTATCCAATTGATTAAAATTCATAATGTTACTCCTCAATTGGATAATTTTAGCAGGTGGGTAATACTTCCCTATAAAAGCATCTTTGCACTTATCCCAAGAATCTATGATATTCCTAGGCAAAGATTGAAACCAGATTTTAGCGTCTCCCCTTAAAGAGAAAGGAAAGAGCTTAAGCTTAACAACATCACCTTCTACTTCTTTATACTTTTGCATATCACATAATTCAACAAAATTGTTCAAGTGTAAAGCAGCATCATCTCCAGCACCAGAGAATTGATCTCTCATAACAAGGTTTAGCAAAGCAGGTTTAATTTCATAAGAGGTAGCTGAAGTGGCAGGTGTGGCAATGGGAGTGCAGATAAAGTCTTGGTTGTTGTGACTAGTGAAGTCACACAACTTGGTGTTTTCAGTGGAACCCATAGTAGCAGCAATTGTGGAAGATTTTTTTGCTTGTGATTTTCGATAAAAGACACAAAGATAAAAACTGAAAGGTAAACTAACAAGACTAAAAAAAACAAAGGTAAAGGGTAGTGTGCAACTCCCCTATCTTAGCACTCGGAGTCCCCGGCAACTGCGCCAGAAATTCGCTTGATGGCTTCTCGCCCCTCGTTGGTTACCCCAAGTGGAAGGTTTGAGATGTAGCGCAGCAGCAAATTTCCCTCGGTGAAGATACCAAGGTTTGTCTCCCGTAGGACTCCGGATATGATAAGTAGGTGTCAGCGGCGCAACTGACGTGGACCTGCACACAGACACAGATAACTTTGCTCCCAACGAAGTTCAGAGAGTAAAACACAAGGGATAATGATAGGTGATGTTCGCTAGTGATGTCTCTCTCCCAAAAGACGATAAAACTGCTATGCGAGGTAAACAAATTACAGAAGGGCAATTGACAGGATTATGAACGAACCGCAATGCTAACTATGCTACAAAAGAAAGGAAGAGGCTCAAAAGCACGGGCAGTACGCCAAAATAAGTAGACCGAAATCCAACTGCATCTACTACTAATCATCCACCTTGAGATATCTATCTAGAACATCTCGCTGGTATTAAGTTGCGAGCCCCACCCAAAGTGTAAACCAAAGCAACAGACTGTTGGGAAACGTAGTAGAAAACAAAATTTTCGGCCTACGAATCAAGAACCCAAGATCATCCAAGATAGATTGCATACAAGGTTTTAGGTCATGTCTCACCAACCGATGTAGCGGAAGTAGAGTTGGTGAAGCTCGTGGACGTAGTGGAAGTAGATCTCGCAAGTTCTCCCACGAACAGTCCCTCGATCAATCCCACGAACAAGTCCCGCGATCTAGTCCCACGGACAAGTCCCATGAACAAGCTCCTCGAAGAAGGGTCGAAGGTACGACCCCTCCATTAGTATCCACACATCCCGTAGCAGCAATCCAGCAGAGCTCCGCCGTCCAGAGATGAACGCCACCGAGAAAACTAGAGGGAGAAAACCCTAACGGATTCCGATCTAGAACAGCGTCTAAACCGGGGTCTAAAAGTGGAGCAACGGGGTTTAGAGGAGGGAGGGTGGCGCATAGGCCTTGGGGACAAGTTGTGCTGCGCCCCCCACCCCTCCCCCACATTATATAGGTGGCCAAGAGGCCCTTGGGGCGCAATAAGGGGGGTGGGGAGTCCAACTTGGACTCCCAAACCTCCCAAACCTTCCCACCGGAAACCTGCCATATTGGAGAGTTGGACTTTCCACCTGGAGGGGGATTCCTTCCCCTTGGTGCGCCCCCCACCCCTTGGCCGGCCAGGGCAGCCTAGGTGGCTTGCCCCCCAAGGCTAGGGGCGCAGGGGAGTGGGTGGTACTGCCCGGAACCTTCCGGAACCTTCCATGACCTTCTAGAAGCTTCCAGGACCTTCCGGGACATACCGGGACCGTTTCGGGACATTCCGGACACTTCTGGAGCACTTCCAGGACCTTCCGAGACCGTTCTCGGACGTTCCGGAGCCATCCGGATAGTTTCCAAGACCATCCGAGTTATAGTTTAAGCCACCGGATGACCGCGAAGGTTGTCGGGACGCCCAGCGATTATCCGGAAACTATTCCGGTTGATCCAGGACTTCCCCAGTACCATTCTCATATGTTCCGGAACCACCTGGGACTACTCCAGAGTGATCCGGACATAACCTTAAATACCCAGAACTACTTCTGGTGCCCTTATGAACAATTCCATAAATCTCCGGAACTACTTCCGGTACCCGTATGAACTATTCTGCTTTGCTTCCACTAAACCTTCTACCATACTAGTATTCTAACAGACTACTGCTCGTTAAGTGTGTGACCCAATAGGTTCGGTATAATGCGGACATGACTCAGAACATCTTCCGGACATAGGTCAACAGCCTTTTGTCAATAGCCAATAATCAACAGCGGAGCCATGGACACCCATGTTGACTCCCACACATACACGAAGAAACTTCGAGTGAACCATTATGTTTAGTCATGTACCATTCCCTTTGCTTCGCGATATATGACAAAGTTAGAGGAGAGAAGTTTGGCACCCATGTGTAACAACTTTTGAACACAAGCCACTCGTTATCCTCTTTGCTCGTTTGTCCCTTTTCTCGTTATCGTATTCCGGTATCCCCGTGACTGAATCACAATGCGTCTGGCCAGACTATAATGGATACCGTCATACCGAGTGGGCCCGAAGTGAATATCTTCTTCATCGTGAAGGAGCAAATCCCATTCTTGAACTATCACAGTCACTAGCCACACCATCTGACATACCCAGAACTTATTTTACTACTTCCCATTTACGGGAGGATTCATCTAAGAACCAAAGCATGTCTTCCTGTGTGAAGCAACTCGATACTCTCATGGTCTAAGGAATTACGTATATGATAACATTTCATGATATGACTTATAACGTAGTTACGATGTGATCTCTAAGTATATCATTCAATACTGAGGTCGGTTCAACATCATTGTTCTGCTAACAATATGTTCCCATTGCTATTGACATCCTTGTTACAAGAACAATGTCCATGATTAAGAAAACGTAATCATCAGTTAGCACATGAGCTGGTCTTAGAGGCTAAACCAGGAAATCTTGGTGTTTACATTTCCACACATGCAAATGAGTTTTCTTCTGAATCTCACAGTCAGGGTCATTGCAATTATAGCACAGAAATATAAACATTAATTATGAACGTGGAAATATATATATAATAACATTTTATTATTGCCTCTAGGGCATATTTTCAACACAGACAACTGCATTAAAAATCACTTCGCGTAAAGTAAACAATCCTTGCAACCGCGGTTACAAGCACCGTTGTTTTCCCCCTTGTGGCAACAGCACATCCCCTAGACTCATGTTTCTGTCACTCAAGCGTGTCATCGGGGGGCATGAACCCACAATCGAGCATAACGTTCCCTCTTGGAGTCACTACCTACTACTTGGCCAAAGCAATAAACAACAACGGAGAACATGCAAGAATTACTTAGGAACAAAAATATAAGAGATAAAAACCAAATATATTACTCTATCACAATCTGAAAATAATCTCATAATTCATCAGATCCCATCAAACTCAGCATAGCAATAGCAGAAAGATTACAAAAGTGCCTCGATCATGTAGGGCAGCTCACGAGGTCTAAACCATGAAGAACAAAGAGGGGAGGAGAACATCACATAACTACTGATCACGGACCCATGGTCCAAGGAAAACTACTCACGAGACATCCGGGGAGCGTCCATGGTGGAGAGGAGACTCCCGGAGGTCGGCCCTCCCTCCGGCAGGATGCCGGGAAGAGGTCTTCTGGTGCTCCCGATCTCGGAAGCGCGGCGGCGGCGGAACAGAGGAGAGATCGCGAAAAAGGGTTCTGTCTTCGGAGTTTCCCCGTGACGGAGAATAAATAGGCGAAGGGGGAAGCCAGAGGTGGACCAGGGGCCCCAGGCGCCCCCCCCTGGCGCGGCCAGGGGTGGGGCCGCGCCGGGTGGCCGCCTGGGCCCCCCTGGCTCCCCTCTGGCCCCACTCGGGCTCTTCGCGAAGCTTCCTGTACGCTGATTTTTCCTGTATTTTTTTCCGGAATTTTTCTGGCACTTTTTATATGGGGGAAAACTGAAATAGAAAAAACAGCAGAAAACAGGAACTGGCACTGGGGTGCACTGAGTTAATAGGTTAGTCTAAATATGATCAAAAGTATATGAAAGTGTATCTAGATCATAGCAATATCACACAAAACATGCATGGAGCAAGCAGAAATTATAGATACGTTTTGGACGTATCAACGGCCAATGATCAATAGCGGGACTGGATGCCCATAATGACCCCTGTGTATTCCGGAAGTAAC
Source organism: Bromus sterilis (assembly GCA_950022295.1). Classification (NCBI taxonomy): domain Eukaryota; kingdom Viridiplantae; phylum Streptophyta; class Magnoliopsida; order Poales; family Poaceae; genus Bromus; species Bromus sterilis. Next base: position 33,734,406 of record OX465600.1, read on the forward strand.
CGATTGGACCGTTCACGTTGTATACCATTCCCTTTGTCATGCGATACTAGATTAGTCCAAGATTTGATCAACTGCATCCAATGCATTAGTTCTATCTTGTTACCGACAAATCTTTATTCACTCGTTCCGTGATATTCATCCTTGTGACCTAGTCACACGCTGCGCAGCTTTATGGATGCAATCTCACCGAGTTGGCCATGAAGTATCTTTCCATTATATGGATTGACAAATCCCGCTCTTGAATCATCACTCCCCAACATATCCCATCGGATAGCCCAAGATACACCTTTATGGTCACCATGTTTCAGTGTGACGGTTAATGCACTCAAAGCATCCTCAGAAGATAGCAATTATGCGTGATCTCACAGTCAAAGGAACAGGCTACTACGTTCTGTAATTACAACACTGAACTTTTACGATTTGATCATGTTGCAATGCTTGCATTGGGTAATGTTCATCACGTCATTCATTCAATGAGGTGACCTTACCGTCAATTGACTTGATTGTCCATGATCGTGAAACCACAATCATCAGTTGATGATAAACTAGTCATCATGAGAGGCTGACTAGGAACTCTGGTTGTTTCTATACCACACCTGTATCATTGTTTCACTGATACAGTTCCAACACAGTATGAAACTGGTCATGAACTTATTTAGATATATTGGAATAATCATATATTATTTGCCTCTAGAGCATATATCCAACATTTTGCATGTTAGAAGGAGAGAAAGAAGAGAGGTAGTCATGTGATTGTTTTTATTGGGCATGCGAATATTTAAATTTTTGCTAAGCCTCGATGGATCTGCTTTAATATATCGAAATTTTGAACATAAAAAATGGTCCACGAACACATAAACATCTTAGTAAAATGATAAGAGCAATTCAAACAATACGGCTCAAATATATACAAATGATTTGAGGGCCTTCTTTAAAGATGCCCCAAAAGCAACTCCATCAGATACGCCATAATCACGGTCCGCATATCCAGTTTGTGGGTGCCATGCAAATGATTTGCAGTACCGCGAGGGCTCCGATGGAACATATACTGCACGGTACAGGATGCAATATTTGTTCCGCGCCAAACCGCCCGCGGTACCGCATCTTATACCACAAATACATATTGTGTACATAATCTATAATACTATAATAGATCATCCCCAATATCTTATCTATCTCAACATGCAAGCATGCCACCTCATCAAAGGCCCACTACAATATGCATGAGAACAAGTTCTTCGTTATTAGTTGATCTCGTGTACACATCCATTTAATGACACATGCAATCTCTCTCAACATGCATGAATTTTTTTCTATTATATTACATCACTTTTAACATGCATACATGTCACATCATCAAAGACTCACCACAATATGCATGAGAACAAGTTCTTCGTTATTAGTTGATCGCATGCATACATCAATATAATGACACATGCCAATTCACTCAACATGCATTGGTTTTTTTTCATTATATTACATTATTTATATTTAATAAATATTTTTAACTACACAATAATAAAATACAATACATAAATTGTATTTTTATACTTTAGTTTATATACTATTAATTCAACTATTCAGGTTTCATGCAATCAATCATTCAAAATATATTACAACTGATTCCCGCAGAAACGCGGGGGTATCATCTAGTTTATATAAAATGGGCAGTACAGAGTAGCATATTTTATGAACAAAAGCATTAAAATGTACATGGCATAATAGATTCCAAAAGCACACGAAATAGCAATAGGTTCTACAACCGAATGCAAGCAAAATGAATCATGATCATCAAAGATCAACATGATCATTGTTGGGAAGAACATTGTCGTCCTTATTGTGTGTGAAACTTGGACAACATCATCACCCTCACCACCAGCACCAACCCCACGACCACTACCCGCACCCTCTTCACCGCTACCAACACGACCACCAACACCAACACCAGAAGCAACATCACCTTCTTGATACGCACCACCACGTCTTAAGATTTTGAAGGTTCATTCTTCTTCGGCACACTATCTCCAGCCTTTTCAACTCCTAAAATTCTTTGTTGCGAGGATACATGCCATCTAAATTCATCATCAAGAACAGGTCATCCTCGGAGGTTATCTCACCCTTCATCTTTTGCTCCTCTAGAGCAATCTTTCGCTCCTCATAGGCACATCTTCTTGCCCATTTTTCCTCTTTGTACTTATCTATATTCTCGGCCATCCCAATTTTGATGGTCAAATGCTTGTCCAATGTATTATCTTGTACCTTCACCATTTCACTAATTTGTTCTCTCAATGTGATAGCCTCGTCCGACCTCCTCACCTCTCTTTCTCCTTCTTATTTCCAATGGGCTTGCCATTGTTTCTTCCTCCCTTTGGTGCTTCATCACTTTCTTCATCATCCTCCAAGTTTACAAGGAAGCCTTTCTTTGAAGGAGATTCATTATCCCTCAAGCTCAATTTCTCACTATCCTTAAGCAATAGCCAACAATGGCCAAGTGTGAAAGAATTTCCCTTGAAACCCGGGCTTGCCTTAAACAACTCATTGACAATTCGATCCTACAATGAGCATGAAAGGGTGAGCACAATTAGTCATCAACAAAAGAATCAATGGTCAAACAAAAAATGGGTGAAACTTACATAATCGTTGATAGTGTGTCCACATGGGGGGGGATTTCTCACTTGGGACAAACATCCACTCCATCGGCTACATTTTTTCTTGATTACTATCCATCGACCTTGAAGTGATTTCAAAGAATGGGTGGAGGGAATCGGCACAGGTTCACCACGTTTGCATCCAACATGTCTGAATATGATTATACAAGATTATACAAGCCCACCACGTTTGCAAAATTATACAAGATTAAGTTTTCTTATGTGAGAACAAAATGAAAACAATATCGATCGAACTACATCACGACTCTATCCTCACCAACTATCTCATAACACCATGAGAATCATGAAATTCTCTAACATCTTCTTTATAAAAATCAATGATGAAGCGTCGCCGTCATCAAATCAGACCATCAAAGGTTAGATTATAGGAATTCTCTAACATCTTTTAAAGAAAATCAACGCTGAAGCGTCGCCGTCATCAAATCAAACCACCAAAGGCTCGATTATAAGTTTTCGCCTTGAAACAAGTTTGAGCACAACTACGCATTGTATTCAACAAGGTAACAATACAAAAATATCCTCATTGTTATGCATAACTAACTCAAATCAAACGTAAGTTTTCACCCCAAAATTCGAAACTGGATACTCAAGAAGCACTACCAATTCAAGATCAATCGTATGTTATCGCTATCATTTTTTCATGATCTCAACAGCTATATGCACTAGACCAAAAATCCCACCACTGCCACAGCACAAGCATAGCTTCTCATCAGGCTGTCATCGGTAGATTGCATAAAAATAGACGACTTTCTTTTACCCTGAAATAATGACAATGATTTTTTACCAAGTGGTAAACATGGGTAGCTATCAACAAACAATTGCAATCATTGACAATGATTTGTTACTTCTAAATTTTGGTTCATGATCCCTTGTTTATTTGTGTTACGGTACATCCGTCCGTACATGTAGGTGCATTATTTGATTCTTTTAAATCGCATTCCATTATTCAAGCCCTATCCCCCGCCGCCGCCCCCAATTCCCAACCTCTTCCCTGCCAATTTCTCGCCGGAGTCCCCTCTTCCCCCACCTCGGTAAGCAGATTCTCCGCCCAAACCGGCCGTGCGAGATGAGCCTTGGAGCACGATGTCCGCCGCCGTTCTGATTCGACTTGTTTCTTTCTTCTCATCAATCGTTTGCTCTCAAATCTTTCTTGTCCAGAGACGCCGGAGCAAGTACAGTGCCGCCGCCGCGGGTGGTTCGCCCCGCCCCAGCCCTCAGGGTAAACCCTCTTGCCTCGATCTGCCTGCCCCAGGAATCCGTCGTGCGCCATCCTCACGTTTCCTCTTTTCATTTTTCAGTTGATCGGAATCGGATCTGACGGAGCACCGGCGACCAGTCACCATGCCGGGCACCGGAGCCGCGACCGTCCTGGACGACCTTCCGGAGTGGATCGTTGTCGAAGAGATCCTCGTCCGTTTGCCGCCCAAGGACATCCTCCGCTGCCGCGCCGTCAGCAGGTGGTGGCACAGTGCCACATCCACCGACAAGTTCATGCTGGACAATCACCGCCGGCAGCCCTTGCTCCCACTCCTCAGCCACGTCGTCGAACCGCAGCGATCACGCCTCTTGTTCTCCTTTGATGCCGTCGCAGGGCAGTAGAAGCTCTGCCCTGTCGTCCATACCTACGACTACGGTAAAATTCAGGCTGCCCTTGATGGCCTCCTCATTGTCGCCCACGGGGACGAGTTCTTCATCTGCAACCCGATCACTCGCAAGTGTGCTCCCCTAGCGAAGCCTTGAACACAACGGGGTACTTATCAGCAGATTATCGGCTTCTATCGGCACCAACCATCCGGAGGAGAATACCGAGTGCTTTGGGTCTCTAGTCCGGCACGCTACAACCCACAGAACACAAATTACAGAACATTCTACTATGCTGCAACGGTGGGATCTGATAATGCAAGATTCATCGCACAAGGATGCATCCCACAACCAACATCCTCATCGCCTTCCTTGGAACTGGCGTTACGCTGCTGGCTGCCGTCCTCGTCCCAGTATCCGCCACTCCACCACCGTGGCAGCCTGCACTGGAGACTCGGGAAATACCAAGACTTGGATTTATGCATAATGGTGTTCAACGCAGCAGCTGAAACATTTCGGTTGATGAGTCGTCCTGCTCGGTTGAGCAACTGCTTGCAGGAGTCGTTGCTGGAGATGGCTGACACTCTTGCTTTGTGCAGCATCGGCAGTGACAAACACACCATAGATATTTGGGTGGTGCATGATTACGACGCCGAAACCTGGTCTTTCAAGCATCAGATTAATTTTTCAGGGATGGATCCATCAGCGCTAGTTGATCCAGAGGTGACAATGATTCCTAGAATGGTTGTGCTCAGTGAGGGTCAGCTGCTGATCCAGTTCTCCCGTAGGCGTGTGTTGCATTTTGACGTTGATGGCAAGTTCTTGGGTTATGTGAAAAGCGAGGATGACCAAGAAATCAACTTGTGGGTTAGCTAGCATTACCTCCGGGAGAGCATTATTCCCCTTCCACTGTTCCATGAGATGAGAGAAGGAGATGGTGCGAATCAGGAGCCTCCTTTTTTCGTAGGACTCTAGGCCGCAGTGCTTGATCTGGATGTTCTACAATGCCGGTTTGATGCGCCATTGCAGAATCTATTCTATACAAGCCTTATATTTTGGTCTTAGTTGGGTCTTCTTAGTGCTGCTTGTAGAACTGAACAATTTGGATAGTAGCATAGCAGCATTTGGTGTCTATTATCTTGGTTTTAGCATCATGTTAAAGTTCTGAACTATGGAGAATGTTTGCTATATGACTAGTGTATCTTTTTTTCCCTTGTTTACTTCCAGTTTGCATTTTTTTATAACCTAAAGGCATGGTTTGCCATTAGGAACATATAATTGCTCGCTAAGAAATGACACTACTCCAGAATCAGTACACCAATGGCTAGCCATTCTTCTTTCTATCTGAAAAAACAAGTGCCGCCGTACACGTGTCATCCTGCTTTCTTTCTTTTAGTCTAGTCATGTTGTTTGAGTGAATATTGTTGGTTGAGTTGTTGAAATGGATTACTTGGATCCTTCCTGACATGGTTGCTGGTGCTCCTTGTGTGGCGATGTTTTTGTCAGGCGCACTTCCATACCTTAGTTTGGGGTTTGGTACTCAGCGCAATTTAGTGCCCATTTTTATTTTATTACGGTTATTGTTGAAATTCTAAGCAGTTAATTTTGGTTCATTGGTTTTTGACATGTTTTGAGAAAGAATTTCGTGCTTTGATTTTATGTTTGTAGACTGGTAGTGTTTCCAGGGTCTTAATTTTTGGGCAGAAATGTGTTGGAGATATCAGGTGAACAGTTTGTAGAATTGTTTATTCTCCCAGTCAACGTTGATGTGAACTGTTTGTAGAATTCTTCATTGTTAAGTTGCTTCTATCAGCATGATTTGTCACAGCTAAACTTTCCTCGGCAGCATCATGAATATACGTAGTGCAAGTTGGAATACACACACTTAGATATTCCTCGTTTCTTTTTCTCGTTTCCAAAAGGACTTAATAACATACGGTGCTATCTTTTGTCGAATAAAATCATCGGAATGACTTCGTTTTGCATCTTTGGAATAAAAATGTTACTGTTAGGTTCGCAAAATAGGTTTCAGCTGTGGCATGGCGAAATTCCTATTCAAGTCAGGGGTTTTCCTTTGGTTGGTATTTCTTCTGTTGAACGACCGAATGAATGAACAGAGCATCATTTTTGTTAAAATATGATCCAAATTCATCTACCGTGTTATACACGGTCATCGTGTCATGAGCGGTGTGAGGCATTGCGTTGGTACCGACGCGTAGGAGTACAACTCATTTTCTTGTCCTACTAGAACTCTTATGTGTTGCCTCCTATATATACCCCATGTAGTCGCACCTATAGACGGCATGCCGTCTCGTGCTTGTAATACTCCTTCATCATACTGAAGTTGCGCCTTCGTGCGTTCGTGGTTTTCTCCCGCAAGGGTTTCCACGTTAAATCGGTGTCTCTCATCTCTACTTTGATCTCGTTTTATCTAACAAGTGATATCAGAGCCAAGTTGACCAGTTTGAAGACGAGATTGTTTCCCGGCGGCGATCGGATCTGACGATCCGTCGAATCCGATCATTGAGTTCGAGACCGACAGGAGTTCCGCTGCGTTCCACCTAAGAGCTGCAATTATTCCGCCAAGTTGGATCGATCCATCCGCCGAGCAGCAAAGCTACGGTTCCGCCGAGTTACACGTTCCGCTGCTGTGGATCGATCAAGTCGTCGAGTCTATGTTCCGCCGAGCCGCTGGAGTCACCGTTGGAGTTTTCCGCCGAGCCATAGTATCAGTCTGAGTATCTGCCGAAGTCGCCGAGTTAATCTGCTGAGCCGTCGAGTCGCTCGTTACGCATCACTGTTCGGCCGAGTTGGTGCTACTAGCCAGCGATCCATCAGGAACCGAAGCTTATTGACTAGTACTTGACACGGGAGACTGGTTGCTTACTGTTCATCCGATTGCCATCGTTGCTCCGCTCAAATTAATTCTTCAAGAATTTTATCTTCTGGCTTGTATTACTTTGTGCAAAGATTTGATCTATTCATGGCTTCTATGAAGTATGATCTCCAGCTGTTGAACCGTGACACAAGGTTTTCTCTATGGCAAGTCAAGATGCGGGCGTTGTTGGCGCAAGCCGATTATGATGATGCATTGGATAGTTTTGGAAAGAACAGAATTCAGGATTGGACTGCTGATGAGAAAAGGAAGGATCGAAAGGCTTTATCACAAATTCAACTCCATTTGTACAATGATATTTTGCAGGATGTTTTGAGCGAGAAAACTGTTGCCGCTCTATGGTTAAAGCTGGAAGAGATTTGGATGACAAAAGATCTTACTAGCAAGATGCATCTGAAGCAAAAATTATTTCTGCACAAGTTACCCGAGGGAGGTAATGTTCTCAATCATATCTCAGAATTTAAGAAGATTATTGCTGATCTAGCTGCAATGGAGGTTAAATATGAGGAGGAAGATATGGGCTTAATGTTATTATGTTCACTGCCAAGTTCTTATACCAATTTTAGAGATACCATAATATACAGTCGTGATACTCTCACACTTAATGAGGTTTATGAAGCTTTGCACTCTAAGGAGAAAATGAAGCTAATGGTGTCTGGTGATGGTTCTAGTTCCTCTCAAGCCGAGGGATTATCTGTTCGTGGCAGGACACATGAGAAGGGCTCAAGTAATGGAAACCGAGGCAAAAGTAAGAACGGCTATAGGGGCCGGTCGCAATCCAGAGGCAAGAACAAGTATTGCGGATATTGCAAGAAAGAAGGACATGAAATCTCCGAGTGTTTTAAGTTGCAGAACAAGGAAAAGAAGAATGGCACATACAAACCGAAAGGTAACAAAGGTGAAAATTCTGCTAATGTTGCTCGTGATGATAGTTCTGATGATGCTCTTGTCGTTATTGCTGGATGTGCTGAGGCCAATGATAAATGGGTACTTGACACTGCATGTTCTTTTCATATGTGCCCAAATAGAGATTGGTTTAATACTTTGGATTCTACTACTGCTGCTGGTTCCGTTTTGGGTTTTGATAATTCACCATGCAAGATTGAAGGCATAGGTTCTAGTCGAATCAAGATGTCTGATGGCACAATCAGAAGTTTAACAGATGTTCGGTATATTCCGAAGATGAAGAGAAATCTTATTTCTTTGAGTGCCCTTGATGCAAAGGGGTACAAGTATTCAGGTGGAGATAACGTTTTGAAAGTCACTAAAGGTTCTCTCATTGTTATGAAGGGTGACTTAAGTTTGACCAATGGTCTTTATTACCTTCGAGGTTCTACCATCTCAGGTAACGCTACTCCAGCTGTTTCAAATAATTCTGATTGTGATGCTGCTAACCTTTGGCATATGCGTCTTGGACATATGAGTGAACTTGGTTTGGCAGAGTTAAATAAGAAAGGTCTTCTTGCTGGTTATCAAACTGGAAACTTGAAATTCTGTGAGCATTGTATTTTCGGGAAGCACAAGAGGGTGAAGTTCAACACTTCAACTCATACAACTGAAGGTATTCTTGATTATGTGCATTCCGATTTATGGGGGCCTTCTCGCAAAAAGTCACTAGGTGGTGCTAGACACATGTTGACTATTATTGATGATTACTCGAGGAAAGTTTGGCCTTATTTCTTGAAGCATAAATATGAGGCATTCTCTGCATTTAAAGAGTGGAAGATTATGATTGAAAGGCAAACTGAAAGGAAGGTAAAGATACTTCGTACTGATAATGGTATGGAATTTTGTTCTAAGCAATTTAAGTATTATTGCAAGTCTGAAGGCATTGTCAGACATTACACCGTTCCTTATACTCTTCAACAAAACGGTGTTGCTGAGCGTATGAACAGAACCATTATCTCCAAGGCCCGTTGCATGTTGTCAAATGCCGGTTTGAGTAGACGTTTTTGGGCTGAGGCTGCTTCCACTGCTTGTCATCTTATTAACCGTTCACCATCTATTGCTCTTAATAAGAAAACTCCAACTGAGGTATGGTCTGGTTCACCTGCTGATTATTCACAATTGAGAGTTTTTGGTTGCACTGCTTATGCTCATGTTGATAATGGAAAGTTGGAGCCTAGGGCTATTAAGTGCATCTTTCTTGGTTATAAATCTGGTGTTAAAGGTTTTAAATTGTGGAATCCTGAAACTCAGAAGGTTGTTATTAGCAGAAATGTTATCTTTAATGAAACTGCTATGTTACATGATGTTCCTTCTACTGATGTTCATGTTGAGAGTGAACAACAGTCTACTATTCAGCAACCTACTGTTCAGGTGCAGCAGGTTATTGATTCCACATCAGATAAGGAAAATTTTGTTGCACATGATGAACCCGCCGTTGACGATGTACATGTCACTCCAAATCAGCCTATTATTCCACCAAGTTGGAATCTTGCACGTGACAGAGTTAGGCGTGGTGCTTCTAAGGCACCTTCAAGGTTAATTGATGAGTGCAATATTGTTTCTTTTGCTTTATCTGTTGCAGAAGATATTGAAGGTAATGCTGAGCCTTCTTCATATTCCGAGGCTATTATTGTTGGAAATATGCCCTAGAGGCAATAATAAAATGTTATTATATATATTTCCACGTTCGTAATTAATGTTTATATTTCTGTGCTATAATTGCAATGACCCTGACTATGAGATTCAGAAGAAAACTCACTTGCATGTGTGGAAATGTAAACACCAAGAGTTTCTGGTTTAGCCTCTAAGACCAGCTCATGTGCTAACTGATGAGTACGTTTTCTTAATCATGGACATTGTTCTTGTAACAAGGATGTCAGTAGCAATGGGAACATATTGTTAGCAGAACAATGATGTTGAACCGACCCCAGTATTGAATGATATACTTAGAGATCACATCGTAACTACGTTATAAGTCATATCATGAAATGTTATCATATACGTAATTCCTTAGACCATGAGAGTATCGAGTTGCTTCACACAGGAAGACATGCTTTGGTTCTTAGATGAATCCTCCCGTAAATGGGAAGTAGTAAAATAAGTTCTGGGTATGTCAGATGGTGTGGCTAGTGACTGTGATAGTTCAAGAATGGGATTTTCTCCTTCACGATGAAGAGATATTGACTTTGGGCCCACTCGGTATGACGGTATCCATTCTAGTCTGGCCAGACGCATTGTGATTTAATCACGGGGATACCGGAATACAATAACGAGAAATAGAGACAAACGAGCAAAGAGGATAACGAGTGGCTTGTGTTCAAGAAGTTGTTACACATGGGTGCCAAACATCTCTCCTCTAACTTTGTCATATATCACGAAGCAAAGGGAATGGTACATGACTAAACATAAAGGTTCACTCGAAGTTTATTCGTGTATGTGCGGGAGTCAACATGGGTGTCCATGGCTCCGCTGTTGATTATTGGCCATTGACAAAAGGCTGTTGACCTATGTCCGGAAGATGTTCTGAGTCATGTCCGCATTATACCGAACCTATTGGGTCACACACTTAACGAGTAGTAATCTGTTAGAGAACTAAGAGATGAAAAGAGAAAGGGTACCGAAATTGTTTCGGGTGGAACCGGAAGTGTTTCCGGGTAGCACTAGAAGTGTTCTAGGTTGTGCCGAATGGTTTCAGAATATTCGTGAACGGTCTCGGATGATTTCAGAACATTCAAGAAGAGTCTTGAAGTAGTAACAAGACATCCGTAATAGTCTCGGAAGGTTTTGCAACATTCGGTAATAATTGTGGAAAGGTTACGAAACATCGGGAAATTGTTCCGGGAGCTCCAACAATGTTCTGGGAGGTTCCGGGAGGTTCCCGGGAGCTTATGGAAGTATCCGGAGGGTTATGGAACTCTCCGAACCGCGGAAACCGACGTTAGACCAAGTAGGAAGGTCCACAAGGTCGTAACTCGGAAGGAAAAGGACTTTCCTTGAGTCCTAGGGCAAAACGCCAGGGTCCCTGGCGTTTCCCCCCTAGACGCCGTAGTCCGCGGCGTTTCATACTGGAATCCGTGTTGGACTCCTCCTGGTGGCCAAAACCGACTTTGGGGAGAACCCTCGCCCAAGTTGCGACCCCAGGCTTCCACCTATATATTCGGGGGCAGGGGTAGCCCCAAAAAGACACCAGAAAAGCCCCAAGGCTGCCCCAGCTAAATCCCACGCGCCTCTAATTCTCTTCGGGCTAGATCGTTCTAGTCCGGACGCCGCTCGGCTCTTCTCCCTCTAGTTTCTCTCGGTGGCGTTCTTCTCTGGACGGCGGAGCGCTGCTGGATTGCTACATCGGGATGTGTGGATACCGGTAGAGGGATCATACCTTTGATCCTTCTTCGAGGTCCTTCTTCTTCCTCGGAGATCATGTTCGAGGGACTTGTTCGTGGGACTTGATCGGGACGGTTCGCGGGACAGATCGCGCAACGGATCGTGGAACGGTACGCGGGATCGATATCCTCGCGGTTGGGAGGTCATTGAAATTCCTAGCTGCGGGGATCTGCACCAACGGTCTTCACCAACTCTACTTCCGCTACATCGGTTGGTGAGCCATGACCTAAAACCTTGTATGCAATCTTCTTGGATGATCTTGGGTTCTTGATTCGTAGGCCAAATTTTTTTTTTCTACTACGTTTCCCAACAGTGGTATCAGAGCGATCCTTGATTAGATGCATGTTTAGGTCTAGATCATATGTGTGATATGAGGCATTGATTTTCTTGTTGCTTCCCTGTCATGTGATTTTTTTCTATGCTTGATGGCAAGTTGAGGTTTTGCTACAAGGATTGAGTTTTCCATCGATCCCTCTATGCTGCTTTCAGTATGCTGGTTGCCTTGATCATGGTCTACATCAAACTCCTTGGATCTCATCTTAATCTCGCAATAGAAGATTTAACATGGAGGGGCTTGTGGATTTTATGAACTCAAATCCACACGGGGGTCACGCGTTTAACGAAGTTTGGCTTGTGGCATTAGTTGCTGCACGCACCCCGTATGTTAAACTAGCAACAAAAGAACTATCGTGTTTTGTTTTTCTAGGGTTTCTCGTTTGCCTTGTAAACCTGCTTAACAACCACGATAAAAGTTGCAACAACCCGTGTAGATGGCGATCTAACTTGTTTTTGCAGAGTATGCATGTGATGTGGTATAGCCTTCAAGACTTGCAATGTGTTTGTATGAGATGCTATATGTTATGTAATATTTATTCGCGACCTGCGTGTCGTGGTACGGCATGATGACTGGAGTCATATGATTGTCACTTAATTATGGCCTTCGTGCCAGAACTGTTTATTAGCTCGAGGCAAAGCAATAGATAGATGCAAGGTGATGATCTACGATGCGGAGGTGGACCCCGACGCACATGCCGGAAGCCGTGGTGATGTTCCCGGCACCAAGGACAAAGTTGGTGGACACGGTGACTTCAACCACGACGACGTGAAGACAATGAAGACTTCACGAAGCAAAGGGCTATACTATATCACATAATTTTATGAACTGCCTGTGATGTTTATCCCTTTGTTGCACCCTTGTTTGATGCGCGGTAGTCGTATTTTATTAGGGTGATCTCTCGCAAAACAATATCAAGTTGATAGTGTTCTTCCAACTGTAGCACCGTCTATACTATGTTTCACACCGGAGCAGGTCATGTCACATGGGTGCACACGTGTGTGACGCATAAAAGGCGGGTGTGTTAAAAGAACACACAGCGCATTACACTTGGTTGTCTTGACGGTTTGGATAAAAGTTTGCTACCGGAACACGCCCATCGAAAGATGAACAAGAATCACATGTGTTGTGATTGGCAAGTTGGCCTACCGGTCCAATCTAAGTCATCAGTGATGTCACATCAATGGCGGACGATTGGGTCGGATCTTGAATCACTCCAGCATCAATTACGAGAGATATTGATCTGAGTGGGAGCGCACTTAGTAATTAAATTGATTAATCACAAGTGCAACTTAATTATGAACAAAGTCTTAGTATTTGCATTATCGTTGTAGAATAATGGCTCGCGTTACCACCTTCCCAATTGATTTTGATTAACTGTATTATCTGGTAAAAACTTAACGATTGGTACCGTATTGTGAGGACTATCCTCAATAGTGCCGAGAAGGACCATGTCCTATCGCAAATTTTTGATGCTCTCCCGCTGATGCTATGGATGATGTGACACACGTCCATAATCCAAAATGCTAGAATTCCACCACAACTAAGTGCATTGTCTTCACCACCATGAAACCCGAACTTTGAAACGTTTGGGATAGTTATGTTATATTCATGGAACTGAAAAATTGTTTTCAGTAGTAAGACAATTAATGTTGGATATAAGATATATAGTACAATGTATGATTGTAAGCATTAGTGAAAGTGTTCATTATGCTCTAACTAAACTGATAAGTGTGGGATCCAGAAGAACACCGATCATATGATGATGAGAATTAAGGGAAAGGAAGTCCAAAGGATGTTAGTAAGACTCATACGCCGGAAAGTCCATGGCATGCGCCACCCTTGATCATATGTGATCTTCTGTGAGTAGGAGTGACATTGGAAATAGAACTATGATACGTATAAAGGCAAAACGAAAGAAGACTGGAATATCCAGCTCAGAAATGAAAGTCATACGGAGTTATAGATGAATTCATTGCTGGTCAAGAGATGTAATTCTTGGGAATGATGATTAAGAAGTTAATTGTGGATTCTGTATATTGTGATTAAACTGTTGATCACCGGAATATCACATCGATTACATATTGTTGCAACTCGATGCAAGAAATACTATGGCCTTTATGACTAGCTAATGATGAGTTTTTTGACACGCTCGGGAACACGGTAAAAGGTTTCATAATTCATTTTAGAGTTGAGTAAATTGTTACTACACTTTAGCCTTGTTGCAAAACATCATTTTGAATCATATTTGTTGCAAGAGAGTTGTTCAAAGCTATGAATAACGTAAAGGCCATACTTCCATTATGAATAGGTTGTATGTTATGAATCTTGATAATAATACTAAACATCCATAACACTGACGCTAAACGTCGCAAGACTGACAGAAATACCACATAGATGTGGCACTGCCGTTTATCACAAGTGACATAACATGCATGAAGAATTTCCATAAGTGATGGACTTTCGAGTCATATGATTAGGAATCACTTGACGCTTGCGATCTTTGTCTCGAAGTAATGTGAATAAAACACCGTTGATAGGCCATACATGAACGGGCAACTAAACCATTGGTAATCATACATGATGATGTGTGTAGTCCAATAAGTGTAGTTGTGTGCAGTGGATTCCCTATCTTCACTCATGAGTTGAAGTAGATATGTGGATATCTGTTCAATAGAGACATACGTCTGAAATCTTTGAAATGTTCAAGGAATTTTTGAGTGAAATAGAAATTCATTGTAACGAGAAAATAAAGCTTCTGCAAATTAGATTGTAGAAAGCAATATTTGAGTTACAAGTTTAGCGAACGTCTGATGAGTTGTGAAGAAGTGTCATAACTTGCGTCTCCCGGAACACCACTATGAGTAAAGTGTTCGAGAGATGTAATCAAGCCATGTATGACACGGTAAGATCAAATATGATGTTTATCAATTTGCCATTATACTTATTAAAGTTATGCGTTAGAGACTACGGCTTTTACACTGAAAAGAGCACCATCAAATCTGTTGAAATGACACCATATTAGATGTGGAATGGAAGTATTAAAACCATATTGTCTTTTCTTAAAATTTGGGTATATGAGACATGTGTTTGACATGCTCAAAACACCAAATCAGATAAGTGCTACTTTGTTAAGGTTATTCCAAAAGGTTTGGTATTCCTCTATCACTACACAAAAACAAAACTGTTTGCAGTTAAGAACAATGTGTTTGGAAGAAAATAGTTTCTTACAAAAGAGTGAGTGGGAGGACAGTGCAACTTGTTAAAGATTGTTGAATCTTCAAATAAGTGCGCAGCTGAACCACACAGGTTAGACAAAACTCGTACAAACATTCATGATATGTAAGACGAGATATTATTGTTCGACAATGATAAACTTG
Source organism: Bromus sterilis (assembly GCA_950022295.1). Lineage (NCBI taxonomy): Eukaryota > Viridiplantae > Streptophyta > Magnoliopsida > Poales > Poaceae > Bromus > Bromus sterilis. Next base: position 33,749,595 of record OX465600.1, read on the forward strand.
TGATATACAAAGAAGCGTTGATGGGCCCTGGCTCCGGGATTTGGCTAAATGCCAAATAATCCGAGATAGTATCCATTGAAGTAAGTCAAGTTTTGAACTTGGTAGACCCTCTGAAAGACTAAAAGTCTGAAGAATATATATATGGATCTATAATTGATTCGGATGAAATTGTTTTATCCATAAAGCTCAACTCATTGGAAAATTGTTTTCTAGCAAGTTCAAACGTTGACTACGGCGAAATAGTGTCGACCGTAGAGATGCTTTAGTCAATTCGGGTTATATTAGCAATTACTACATATCTCATTTATAGGATATGGTAGAATGAACGTCAAAACAAAGTTCCTACCCGGAAATATAACAAAGGACGTATACGTGATACGACCGGAATGTTTTGTCGATTCAAAGGATGCTAAAATAGATGCAAGCCTTGGATGTCCAGTGATGGACTGAAGCTGGCATAATGGAGTTGGAATTTTCGTTTTGATGAAGTTGCCAAAAGAGTTTGTTTTCATCAGGAATAACGAAGATGCTTGAATGTTCAAGAAAGTAAGTGGGAGCTGAATGATATTTCTAAAACCTTATGCAGATGACATATTGTTGATTGGAAATGATATAAATTTCTTGACACGAATAAGGACTTCATTGGAAATAGTTTTCAGTTGAAGAACTTGGGCTAATATAGCATTAGTATTGAGCACAGTGATCTATGTAGATAGTAAGTGCCTGATCATGCTAAAGCCAACATTACATGTTGACATGATACTGAAGTAGTTTAGTACGAATACGCCAAGAAGGATGTTCTTGCCGAGGTCACGGTGAAAAGTTGTTTGCGGAAATCGGTGTTCACGAACACAGATAAGCAAAAACACGTGAATTGAATTCCACTCACCTGTGTGTTTGGATTAATCATGTACACCATAATATGTAAAACGACCAGATATGTTCCAGTGCTTCAAAAGGTTGTGAGCAAGATACCAAAATGATCAATATGTTGATCATTGGACAAACAGTGAAAAGTTAAACTTATGATAGATAAGATTTGTTTCTCGGAAAATGGAGAGAATGAAGAGCTCGTTGTAATGAGTTACATCAGCTGAATTTTTTATGTAAATAGTTACACCAATTCAGTCTTCATACTTACTCCGACCGATTTTCAATTTTAATTGGGATTATGTGTTTCACACATAAAGGTGGCACAGTATGGAGGAACTGTGTTAAAGTTAGATACTGTGGCGAATTCTATAACAGAGGCTAAGTATATTGTTGCTTAAAGAAGTAACAAGGGAGGGTATTTTGAATCATCAGTTCATTTATGAACATGGTATGGTTTCCAAGATGCTTGAAGCTCATGGAACATTGATGAATGATTTCATGACTTATTCTAAAGGAACCAAGGTCCTACCAAATGATTCAAACATATACAAAGCTAAACTGATAAAATTAGTGAATTTTATGGAAGCTCACGAGGTCTAAACCATGAAGAACAAAGAGGGGAGGAGAACATCACATAACTACTGATCACGGACCCATGGTCCAAGGAAAACTACTCACGAGACATCCGGGGAGCGTCCATGGTGGAGAGGAGACTCCCGGAGGTCGGCCCTCCCTCCGGCAGGATGCCGGGAAGAGGTCTTCTGGTGCTCCCGATCTCGGAAGCGCGGCGGCGGCGGAACAGAGGAGAGATCGCGAAAAAGGGTTCTGTCTTCGGAGTTTCCCCGTGACGGAGAATAAATAGGCGAAGGGGGGAAGCCAGAGGTGGACCAGGGGCCCCAGGCGCCCCCCCCCCCCCTGGCGCGGCCAGGGGTGGGGCCGCGCCGGGTGGCCGCCTGGGCCCCCCTGGCTCCCCTCTGGCCCCACTCGGGCTCTTCGCGAAGCTTCCTGTACGCTGATTTTTCCTGTATTTTTTTCCAGAATTTTTCTGGCACTTTTTATATGGGGGAAAACTGAAATAGAAAAACAGCAGAAAACAGGAACTGGCACTGGGGTGCACTGAGTTAATAGGTTAGTCTAAATATGATCAAAAGTATATGAAAGTGTATCTAGATCATAGCAATATCACACAAAACATGCATGGAGCAAGCAGAAATTATAGATACGTTTTGGACGTATCAACGGCCAATGATCAATAGCGGGACTGGATGCCCATAATGACCCCTGTGTATTCCGGAAGTAACCGATTGGACCGTTCACGTTGTATACCATTCCCTTTGTCATGCGATACTAGATTAGTCCAAGATTTGATCAACTGCATCCAATGCATTAGTTCTATCTTGTTACCGACAAATCTTTATTCACTCGTTCCGTGATATTCATCCTTGTGACCTAGTCACACGCTGCGCAGCTTTATGGATGCAATCTCACCGAGTTGGCCATGAAGTATCTTTCCATTATATGGATTGACAAATCCCGCTCTTGAATCATCACTCCCCAACATATCCCATCGGATAGCCCAAGATACACCTTTATGGTCACCATGTTTCAGTGTGACGGTTAATGCACTCAAAGCATCCTCAGAAGATAGCAATTATGAGTGATCTCACAGTCAAAGGAACAGGCTACTACGTTCTGTAATTACAACACTGAACTTTTACGATTTGATCATGTTGCAATGCTTGCATTGGGTAATGTTCATCACGTCATTCATTCAATGAGGTGACCTTACCGTCAATTGACTTGATTGTCCATGATCGTGAAACCACAATCATCAGTTGATGATAAACTAGTCATCATGAGAGGCTGACTAGGAACTCTGGTTGTTTCTATACCACACCTGTATCATTGTTTCACTGATACAGTTCCGGCACAGTATGAAACTGGTCATGAACTTATTTAGATATATTGGAAAAATCATATATTATTTGCCTCTAGATCATATATCCAACATTTTGCATGTTAGAAGGAGAGAAAGAAGAGAAGTAGTCATGTGATTGTTTTTATTGGGCATGCGAATATTTAAATTTTTGCTAAGCCTCGATGGATCTGCTTTAATATATCGAAATTTTGAACATAAAAAATGGTCCACGAACACATAAACATCTTAGTAAAATGATAAGAGCAATTCAAACAATACGGCTCAAATATATACAAATGATTTGAGGGCCTTCTTTAAAGATGCCCCAAAAGCAACTCCATCAGATACGCCATAATCACGGTCCGCATATCCAGTTTGTGGGTGCCATGCAAATGATTTGCAGTACCGCGAGGGCTCCGATGGAACATATACTGCACGGTACAGGATGCAATATTTGTTCCACGCCAAACCGCCCGCGGTACCGCATCTTATACCACAAATACATATTGTGTACATAATCTATAATACTATAATAGATCATCCCCAATATCTTATCTATCTCAACATGCAAGCATGCCACCTCATCAAAGGCCCACTACAATATGCATGAGAACAAGTTCTTCGTTATTAGTTGATCTCGTGTACACATCCATTTAATGACACATGCAATCTCTCTCAACATGCATGAATTTTTTTCTATTATATTACATCACTTTTAACATGCATACATGTCACATCATCAAAGACTCACCACAATATGCATGAGAACAAGTTCTTCGTTATTAGTTGATCGCATGCATACATCAATATAATGACACATGCCAATTCACTCAACATGCATTGGTTTTTTTCCATTATATTACATTATTTATATTTAATAAATATTTTTAACTACACAATAATAAAATACAATACATAAATTGTATTTTTATACTTTAGTTTATATACTATTAATTCAACTATTCAGGTTTCATGCAATCAATCATTCAAAATATATTACAACTGATTCCCGCAGAAACGCGGGGGTATCATCTAGTTTATATAAAATGGGCAGTACAGAGTAGCATATTTTATGAACAAAAGCATTAAAATGTACATGGCATAATAGATTCCAAAAGCACACGAAATAGCAATAGGTTCTACAACCGAATGCAAGCAAAATGAATCATGATCATCAAAGATCAACATGATCATTGTTGGGAAGAACATTGTCGTCCTTATTGTGTGTGAAACTTGGACAACATCATCACCCTCACCACCAGCACCAACCCCACGACCACTACCCGCACCCTCTTCACCGCTACCAACACGACCACCAACACCAACACCAGAAGCAACATCACCTTCTTGATACGCACCACCACGTCTTAAGATTTTGAAGGTTCATTCTTCTTCGGCACACTATCTCCAGCCTTTTCAACTCCTAAAATTCTTTGTTGCGAGGATACATGCCATCTAAATTCATCATCAAGAACAGGTCATCCTCGGAGGTTATCTCACCCTTCATCTTTTGCTCCTCTAGAGCAATCTTTCGCTCCTCATAGGCACATCTTCTTGCCCATTTTTCCTCTTTGTACTTATCTATATTCTCGGCCATCCCAATTTTGATGGTCAAATGCTTGTCCAATGTATTATCTTGTACCTTCACCATTTCACTAATTTGTTCTCTCAATGTGATAGCCTCGTCCGACCTCCTCACCTCTCTTTCTCCTTCTTATTTCCAATGGGCTTGCCATTGTTTCTTCCTCCCTTTGGTGCTTCATCACTTTCTTCATCATCCTCCAAGTTTACAAGGAAGCCTTTCTTTGAAGGAGATTCATTATCCCTCAAGCTCAATTTCTCACTATCCTTAAGCAATAGCCAACAATGGCCAAGTGTGAAAGAATTTCCCTTGAAACCCGGGCTTGCCTTAAACAACTCATTGACAATTCGATCCTACAATGAGCATGAAAGGGTGAGCACAATTAGTCATCAACAAAAGAATCAATGGTCAAACAAAAAATGGGTGAAACTTACATAATCGTTGATAGTGTGTCCACATGGGGGGGGATTTCTCACTTGGGACAAACATCCACTCCATCGGCTACATTTTTTCTTGATTACTATCCATCGACCTTGAAGTGATTTCAAAGAATGGGTGGAGGGAATCGGCACAGGTTCACCACGTTTGCATCCAACATGTCTGAATATGATTATACAAGATTATACAAGCCCACCACGTTTGCAAAATTATACAAGATTAAGTTTTCTTATGTGAGAACAAAATGAAAACAATATCGATCGAACTACATCACGACTCTATCCTCACCAACTATCTCATAACACCATGAGAATCATGAAATTCTCTAACATCTTCTTTATAAAAATCAATGATGAAGCGTCGCCGTCATCAAATCAAACCATCAAAGGTTAGATTATAGGAATTCTCTAACATCTTTTAAAGAAAATCAACGCTGAAGCGTCGCCGTCATCAAATCAAACCACCAAAGGCTCGATTATAAGTTTTCGCCTTGAAACAAGTTTGAGCACAACTACGCAATGTATTCAACAAGGTAACAATACAAAAATATCCTCATTGTTATGCATAACTAACTCAAATCAAACGTAAGTTTTCACCCCAAAATTCGAAACTGGATACTCAAGAAGCACTACCAATTCAAGATCAATCGTATGTTATCGCTATCATTTTTTCATGATCTCAACAGCTATATGCACTAGACCAAAAATCCCACCACTGCCACAGCACAAGCATAGCTTCTCATCAGGCTGTCATCGGTAGATTGCATAAAAATAGACGACTTTCTTTTACCCTGAAATAATGACAATGATTTTTTACCAAGTGGTAAACTTGGGTAGCTATCAACAAACAATTGCAATCATTGACAATGATTTGTTACTTCTAAATTTTGGTTCATGATCCCTTGTTTATTTGTGTTACGGTACATCCGTCCGTACATGTAGGTGCATTATTTGATTCTTTTAAATCGCATTCCATTATTCAAGCCCTATCCCCCGCCGCCGCCCCCAATTCCTAACCTCTTCCCTGCCAATTTCTCGCCGGAGTCCCCTCTTCCCCCACCTCGGTAAGCAGATTCTCCGCCCAAACCGGCCGTGCGAGATGAGCCTCGGAGCACGATGTCCGCTGCCGTTCTGATTCGACTTGTTTCTTTCTTCTCATCAATCGTTTGCTCTCAAATCTTTCTTGTCCAGAGACGCCGGAGCAAGTACAGTGCCGCCGCCGCGGGTGGTTCGCCCCGCCCCAGCCCTCAGGGTAAACCCTCTCGCCTCGATCTGCCTGCCCCAGGAATCCGTCGTGCGCCATCCTCACGTTTCCTCTTTTCATATTTCAGTTGATCGGAATCGGATCTGACGGAGCACCGGCGACCAGTCACCATGCCGGGCACCGGAGCCGCGACCGTCCTGGACGACCTTCCGGAGTGGATCGTTGTCGAAGAGATCCTCATCCGTTTGCCGCCCAAGGACATCCTCCGCTGCCGCGCCGTCAGCAGGTGGTGGCACAGTGCCACATCCACCGACAAGTTCATGCTGGACAATCACCGCCGGCAGCCCTTGCTCCCACTCCTCAGCCACGTCGTCGAACCGCAGCGATCACGCCTCTTGTTCTCCTTTGATGCCGTCGCAGGGCAGTAGAAGCTCTGCCCTGTCGTCCATACCTACGACTACGGTAAACTTCAGGCTGCCCTTGATGGCCTCCTCATTGTCGCCCACGGGGACGAGTTCTTCATCTGCAACCCGATCACTCGCAAGTGTGCTCCCCTAGCGAAGCCTTGAACACAACGGGGTACTTATCAGCAGATTATCGGCTTCTATCGGCACCAACCATCCGGAGGAGAATACCGAGTGCTTTGGGTCTCTAGTCCGGCACGCTACAACCCACAGAACACAAATTACAGAACATTCTACTATGCTGCAACGGTGGGATCTGATAATGCAAGATTCATCGCACAAGGATGCATCCCACAACCAACATCCTCATCGCCTTCCTTGGAACTGGCGTTACGCTGCTGGCTGCCGTCCTCGTCCCAGTATCCGCCACTCCACCACCGTGGCAGCCTGCACTGGAGACTCGGGAAATACCAAGACTTGGATTTATGCATAATGGTGTTCAACGCAGCAGCTGAAACATTTCGGTTGATGAGTCGTCCTGCTCGATTGAGCAACTGCTTGCAGGAGTCGTTGCTGGAGATGGCTGACACTCTTGCTTTGTGCAGCATCGGCAGTGACAAACACACCATAGATATTTGGGTGGTGCATGATTACGACGCCGAAACCTGGTCTTTCAAGCATCGGATTAATTTGTCAGGGATGGATCCATCAGCGCTAGTTGATCCAGAGGTGACAATGATTCCTAGAATGGCTGTTCTCAGTGAGGGTCAGCTGCTGATCCAGTTCTCCCGTAGGCGTGTGTTGCATTTTGACGTTGATGGCAAGTTCTTGGGTTATGTGAAAAGCGAGGATGACCAAGAAATCAACTTGTGGGTTAGCTAGCATTACCTCCGGGAGAGCATTATTCCCCTTCCACTGTTCCATGAGATGAGAGAAGGAGATGGTGCGAATCAGGAGCCTCCTTTTTTCGTAGGACTCTAGGCCGCAGTGCTTGATCTGGATGTTCTACAATGCCGGTTTGATGCGCCATTGCAGAATCTATTCTATACAAGCCTTATCTTTTGGTCTTAGTTGGGTCTTCTTAGTGCTGCTTGTAGAACTGAACAATTTGGATAGTAGCATAGCAGCATTTGGTGTCTATTATCTTGGTTTTAGCATCATGTTAAAGTTCTGAACTATGGAGAATGTTTGCTATATGACTAGTGTATCTTTTTTCCCCTTGTTTACTTCCAGTTTGCATTTTTTTATAACCTAAAGGCATGGTTTTCCATTAGGAACATATAATTGCTCGCTAAGAAATGACACTACTCCAGAATCAGTACACCAATGGCTAGCCATTCTGCTTTCTATCTGAGAAAACAAGTGATGCCGTACACGTGTCATCCTGCTTTCTTTCTTTTAGTCTAGTCATGTTGTTTGAGTGAATACTGTTGGTTGAGTTGTTGAAATGGATTACTTGGATCCTTCCTGACATGGTTGCTGGTGCTCCTTGTGTGGCGATGTTTTTGTCAGGCGCACTTCCATACCTTAGTTTGGGGTTTGGTACTCAGCGCAATTTAGTGCCCATTTTTATTTTATTACGGTTATTGTTGAAATTCTAAGCAGTTAATTTTGGTTCATTGGTTTTTGACATGTTTTGAGAAAGAATTTCGTGCTTTGGTTTTATGTTTGTAGACTGGTAGTGTTTCCAGGGTCTTAATTTTTGGGCAGAAATGAGTTGGAGATATCAGGTGAACAGTTTGTAGAATTGTTTATTCTCCCAGTCCACGTTGATGTGAACTGTTTGTAGAATTCTTCATTGTTAAGTTGCTTCTATCAGCATGATTTGTCACAGCTAAACTTTCCTCGGCAGCATCATGAATATACGTAGTGCAAGTTGGAATACACACACTTAGATATTCCTCGTTTATTTTTCTCGTTTCCAAAAGGACTTAATAACATACGGTGCTATCTTTTGTCGAATAAAATCATCGGAATGACTTCGTTTTGCATCTTTGGAATAAAAATGTTACTGTTAGGTTCGCAAAATAGGTTTCAGCTGTGGCATGGCGAAATTCCTATTCAAGTCAGGGGTTTTCCTTTGGTTGGTATTTCTACTGTTGAACGACCTAATGAATGAACAGAGCATCATTTTTGTTAAAATATGATCCAAATTCATCTACCGTGTTATACACGGTCATCGTGTCATGAGCGGTGTGGGGCATTGCGTTGGTACCGACGCGTAGGAGTACAACTCATTTTCTTGTCCTACTAGAATCTTATGTGTTGCCTCCTATATATACCCCATGTAGTCGCACCTATAGACGGCATGCCGTCTCGTGCTTGTAATACTCCTTCATCATACTGAAGTTGCGCCTTCGTGCGTTCGTGGTTTTCTCCCGCAAGGGTTTCCACGTTAAATCGGTGTCTCTCATCTCTACTTTGATCTCGTTTTATCTAACAAGTGATATCAGAGCCAAGTTGATCAGTTTGAAGACGAGATTGTTTCCCGGCGGCGATCGGATCTGACGATCCGTCGAATCCGATCATTGAGTTCGAGACCGACAGGAGTTCCGCTGCGTTCCACCTAAGAGCTGCAATTATTCCGCCAAGTTGGATAGATCCATCCGCCGAGCAGCAAAGCTACGGTTCCGCCGAGTTACACGTTCCGCTGCTGTGGATCGATCAAGTTGTCGAGTCTATGTTCCGCCGAGCCGCTGGAGTCACCGTTGGAGTTTTCCGCCGAGCCATAGTATCAGTCTGAGTATCTGTCGAAGTCGCCGAGTTAATCTGCTGAGCCGTCGAGTCGCTCGTTACGCATCACTGTTCGGCCGAGTTGGTGCTACTAGCCAGCGATCCATCAGGAACCGAAGCTTATTGACTAGTACTTGACACGGGAGACTGGTTGCTTACTGTTCATCCGATTGCCATCGTTGCTCCGCTCAAATTAATTCTTCAAGAATTTTATCTTCTGGCTTGTATTACTTTGTGCAAAGATTTGATCTATTCATGGCTTCTATGAAGTATGATCTCTAGCTGTTGAACCGTGACACAAGGTTTTCTCTATGGCAAGTCAAGATGCGGGCGTTGTTGGCGCAAGCCGATTATGATGATGCATTGGATAGTTTTGGGAAGAACAGAATTCAGGATTGGACTGCTGATGAGAAAAGGAAGGATCGAAAGGCTTTATCACAAATTCAACTCCATTTGCACAATGATATTTTGCAGGATGTTTTGAGCGAGAAAACTGCTGCCGCTCTATGGTTAAAGCTGGAAGAGATTTGCATGACAAAAGATCTTACTAGCAAGATGCATCTGAAGCAAAAATTATTTCTGCACAAGTTACCCGAGGGAGGTAATGTTCTCAATCATATCTCAGAATTTAAGAAGATTATTGCTGATCTAGCTGCAATGGAGGTTAAATATGAGGAGGAAGATATGGGCTTAATGTTATTATGTTCACTGCCAAGTTCTTATACCAATTTTAGAGATACCATATTATACAGTCGTGATACTCTCACACTTAATGAGGTTTATGAAGCTTTGCACTCTAAGGAGAAAATGAAGCTAATGGTGTCTGGTGATGGTTCTAGTTCCTCTCAAGCCGAGGGATTATCTGTTCGTGGCAGGACACATGAGAAGGGCTCAAGTAATGGAAACCGAGGCAAAAGTAAGAACGGCTATAGGGGCCGGTCGCAATCCAGAGGCAAGAACAAGTATTGCAGATATTGCAAGAAAGAAGGACATGAAATCTCCGAGTGTTTTAAGTTGCAGAACAAGGAAAAGAGGAATGGCACATACAAACCGAAAGGTAACAAAGGTGAAAATTCTGCTAATGTTGCTCGTGATGATAGTTCTGATTGTGATGTTGCTAACCTTTGGCATATGCGTCTTGGACATATGAGTGAACTTGGTTTGGCAGAGTTAAATAAGAAAGGTCTTCTTGCTGGTTATCAAACTGGAAACTTGAAATTCTGTGAGCATTTTATTTTCGGGAAGCACAAGAGGGTGAAGTTCAACACTTCAACTCATACAACTGAAGGTATTCTTGATTATGTGCATTCCGATTTATGGGGGCCTTCTCGCAAAAAGTCACTAGGTGGTGCTAGACACATGTTGACTATTATTGATGATTACTCGAGGAAAGTTTGGCCTTATTTCTTGAAGCATAAATATGAGGCATTCTCTGCATTTAAAGAGTGGAAGATTATGATTGAAAGGCAAACTGAAAGGAAGGTAAAGATACTTCGTACTGATAATGGTATGGAATTTTGTTCTAAGCAATTTAAGTATTATTGCAAGTCTGAAGGCATTGTCAGACATTACACTGTTCCTTATACTCCTCAACAAAACGGTGTTGCTGAGCGTATGAACAGAACCATTATCTCCAAGGCCCGTTGCATGTTGCCAAATGCCGGTTTGAGTAGACGTTTTTGGGCTGAGGCTGCTTCCACTGCTTGTCATCTTATTACCGTTCACCATCTATTGCTCTTAATAAGAAAACTCCAACTGAGGTATGGTCTAGTTCACCTGCAGATTATTCACAATTGAGAGTTTTTGGTTGCACTGCTTATGCTCATGTTGATAATGGAAAGTTGGAGCCTAGGGCTATTAAGTGCATCTTTCTTGGTTATAAATCTGGTGTTAAAGGTTTTAAATTGTGGAATCCTGAAACTCAGAAGGTTGTTATTAGCAGAAATGTTATCTTTAATGAAACTGCTATGTTACATGATGTTCCTTCTACTGATGTTCATGTTGAGAGTGAACAACAGTCTACTATTCAGCATCCTACTGTTCAGGTGCAGCAGGTTATTGATTCCACATCAGATAAGGAAAATTTTGTTGCACATGATGAACCCGCCGTTGACGATGTACATGTCACTCCAAATCAGCCTATTGTTCCACCAAGTTGGAATCTTGCACGTGACAGAGTTAGGCGTGGTGCTTCTAAGGCACCTTCAAGGTTAATTGATGAGTGCAATATTGTTTCTTTTGCTTTATCTGTTGCAGAAGATATTGAAGGTAATGCTGAGCCTTCTCCATATTCCGAGGCTATTATTGTTGGAAATATGCCCTAGAGGCAATAATAAAATGTTATTATATATATTTCCACGTTCGTAATTAATGTTTATATTTCTGTGCTATAATTGCAATGACCCTGACTATGAGATTCAGAAGAAAACTCACTTGCATGTGTGGAAATGTAAACACCAAGAGTTCCTGGTTTAGCCTCTAAGACCAGCTCATGTGCTAACTGATGATTACGTTTTCTTAATCATGGACATTGTTCTTGTAACAAGGATGTCAGTAGCAATGGGAACATATTGTTAGCAGAACAATGATGTTGAACCGACCCCAGTATTGAATGATATACTTAGAGATCACATCGTAACTACGTTATAAGTCATATCATGAAATGTTATCATATACGTAATTCCTTAGACCATGAGAGTATCGAGTTGCTTCACACAGGAAGACATGCTTTGGTTCTTAGATGAATCCTCCCGTAAATGGGAAGTAGTAAAATAAGTTCTGGGTATGTCAGATGGTGTGGCTAGTGACTGTGATAGTTCAAGAATGGGATTTTCTCCTTCACGATGAAGAGATATTGACTTTGGGCCCACTCGGTATGACGGTATACATTCTAGTCTGGCCAGACGCATTGTGATTTAATCACGGGGATAGCGGAATACAATAACGAGAAATAGAGACAAACGAGCAAAGAGGATAACGAGTGGCTTGTGTTCAAGAAGTTGTTACACATGGGTGCCAAACATCTCTCCTCTAACTTTGTCATATATCACGAAGCAAAGGGAATGGTACATGACTAAACATAAAGGTTCACTCGAAGTTTATTCGTGTATGTGCGGGAGTCAACATGGGTGTCCATGGCTCCGCTGTTGATTATTGGCCATTGACAAAAGGCTGTTGACCTATGTCCGGAAGATGTTCTGAGTCATGTCCGCATTATACCGAACCTATTGGGTCACACACTTAACGAGTAGTAATATGTTAGAGAACTAAGAGATGAAAAGAGAAAGGGTACCAAAATTGTTTCGGGTGGAACCGGAAGTGTTTCCGGGTAGCACTAGAAGTGTTCTAGGTTGTGCCGAATGGTTTCAGAATATTCGTGAACGGTCTCGGATGATTTCGGAACATTCAAGAAGAGTCTTGAAGTAGTAACAAGACATCCGTAATAGTCTCGGAAGGTTTTGCAACATTCGGTAATAGTTGTGGAAAGGTTACGAAACATCGGGAAATTGTTCCGGGAGCTCCAAAAATGTTCTGGGAGGTTCCGGGAGGTTCCCGGGAGCTTATGGAAGTATCCGGAGGGTTATGGAACTCTCCGAACCGCGGAAACCGACGTTAGACCAAGTAGGAAGGTCCACAAGGTCGTAACTCGGAAGGAAAAGGACTTTCCTTGAGTCCTAGGGCAAAACGCCAGGGTCCCTGGCGTTTCCCCCTAGACGCCGTAGTCCGCGGCGTTTCGTACTGGAATCCGTGTTGGACTCCTCCTGGTGGCCAAAACCGACTTTGGGGAGAACCCTCGCCCAAGTTTCTACCCCAGGCTTCCACCTATATATTCGGGGGCAGGGGTAGCCCCAAAAAGACACCAGAAAAGCCCCAAGGCTGCCCCAGCTAAATCCCACGCGCCTCTAATTCTCTTCGGGCTAGATCGTTCTAGTCCGGACGCCGCTCGGCTCTTCTCCCTCTAGTTTCTCTCGGTGGCGTTCTTCTCTGGACGGCGGAGCGCTGCTGGATTGCTACATCGGGATGTGTGGATACCGGTAGAGGGATCATACCTTTGATCCTTCTTCGAGGTCCTTCTTCTTCCTCGGAGATCATGTTCGAGGGACTTGTTCGTGGGACTTGATCGGGACGGTTCGCGGGACAGATCGCGCAACGGATCGTGGAACGGTACGCGGGATCGATATCCTCGCGGTTGGGAGGTCATTGAAATTCCTAGCTGCGGGGATCTGCACCAACGGTCTTCACCAACTGTACTTCCGCTACATCGGTTGGTGAGCCATGACCTAAAACCTTGTATGCAATCTTCTTGGATGATCTTGGGTTCTTGATTCGTAGGCCGAAATTTTTGTTTTCTACTACGTTTCCCAACAATTATTTCTGGTGATAGTAATAAGTGGACAATTTCTATGCATGATGAGATGGAATCACTTGAAAAGAATGACACTTGGGATTTAGTAAAATTACCTAGAGAGAAGAAACCTATTCGTTGCAAGTGGGTTTTCAAAAGAAAGGAGGGTATTTCTCCAAATGATGAGGCGAGATATAAAGCAAGGTTGGTTGCTAAAGGTTATAGCCAGATTCCAGGTATTGACTTTAATGAAGTCTTTTCCCCCGTTGTGAAGCATAGCTCTATTCGCACTTTACTCAGTATTGTTGCCATGGATGATTATGAGCTTGAACAATTGGATGTTAAAACTGCTTTCTTACATGGGGAGTTAGAAGAGGATATTTATATGGAACAACCGGAAGGTTTTATTATTCCTGGAAAGGAGAATCTTGTATGCAAGTTAAATAAATCTCTTTATGGATTGAAGCAACCCCCTCGACGGTGGTACAAGAGATTTGACACTTTTATGCTCTCTCAAGGTTTCAAAAGGTCTGATTATGATAGCTGTGTTTATTTGAAATCTGTTAACGATTCAACTATTTATTTGCTGCTTTATGTTGATGATATGCTCATTGCTGCAAAGAGTATGTCAGATATTAATGAACTAAAGAAGAAATTGAGTAATGAATTTGAGATGAAGGATTTTGGTGCAGCAAAGAAAATTCTTGGCATGGAAATATCCAGAGATAGGCCATCTGGAAAATTATATCTCAGTCAGAAGGGATATATTGATAAATTTCTTCGTCGTTTTAATATGCATGATGCCAAGCCAGTGAGTACTCCATTAGCTGCGCATTTCAAATTGTCATCAGCTTTATGTCCTAAGTCAGATGTTGATATTGAGCACATGTCTAGAGTTCCCTATTCAAGTGCAGTTGGTTCACTTATGTATGCCATGGTTTGTTCTCGTCCTGATTTATCACACGCATTGAGCGTTGTCAGTAGATACATGGCTAATCCTGGAAAAAAGCATTGGAAAGCTGTTCAGTGGATTTTCAGATATCTGCGAGGTACTTCTAATGCTTATTTACAGTTTGGGAAATCTAAAGATGGGCTTGTTGGTTATGTTGATTCTGATTTTTCTGATGATTTGGATAAGAGAAGATCACTCACGGGTTATGTTTTCACCATTGGTGGTTGTGATGTGAGTTGGAGAGCGACTTTGCAGTCTATTGTGGCTTGTTCCACTACTGATGCCGAGTATATGGTTGTTTCTGAGGCATGCAAAGAAGCTATTTGGTTGAGAGGTTTATACACTGAGCTTTGTGGAGATGAGTCTTGCACTACCATATTTTGTGACAGTCAAAGTGCTATATGTCTCACTAAGAATCAAATGTATCATGAGAGGACGAAGCACATTGATGTCAGATATCACTTCATTCGAGATGTTATTGCTAGAGGTGATTTAAAGGTGAGCAAGATAAGTACGCATGATAATCCTGCGGATATGATGACAAAGCCAGTTCCGACCAATAAGTTTGAGCTTTGCTCAGACTTAGTTGGTATCTCTCACTAGTCCTATGGACTTTGACGTAGAAGGTGTTTATGCTGATTTGGATGGAGTTATTTGCTTTCTTCGACTACTGGAGGGAATTTGGTTCAAGGTGGAGATTGTTAAAATATGATCCAAATTCATCTACCGTGTTATACACGGGCACCGTGTCATGAGCGGTGTGGGGCATTGCGTTGGTACCGACGCGTACGAGTACAACTCATTTTCTTGTCTTACTAGAACTCTTATGTGTTGCCTCCTATATATACCACATGTAGTCGCACCTATAGACGGCCTGTCGTCTCGTGCTTGTAATACTCCTCCATCATACTGAAGTTGCGCCTTCGTGCGTTCGTGATTTTCTCCCGCAATGGTTTCCACGTTAAATCGGTGTCTCTCATCTCTACTTTAATCTCGCTTTATCTAACAATTTTCACCACACTTAACGCTACTAGCAAGATTGTTGATTTTGAAATAGTTAACTGCACATTTGAGATGCCTTATGACATCAGAGGTGTAGAGCACAATGTTGTGTATACCATCTTTATATTTGGAACTAAATGAACACTGAAAAACGATGGTGATGATTGTGGTCGCAACATTGTTCCTGGCAGAAATCTTTCGCTGTGTAACTCATACAGGAACATGATGGAGGAGGCTCCACATCTTTGTTACGGTTCCATTACTCAATTTACTCTTCCATGAATCCAGATACAGGTTTTGTAAGGTTCAGTTCGAAATTTGGGAGGAAGGAAGAGGAAGAAGGGAGAGTGACGGAAGGATAGGGGAAAGGGGGTACAGGTAATGGGCCACTACTCAGTCGTGCCCTCACACAACACACTCCCACCTACAACATATACTCAAAGCTCCCAGGTTGAAGCGTCGAAGAAGTGGTTGGGCCGCCTTTTTCTCTTGGGCATCTGCGGGTCGTCTTCAGGTAGTTGCTTGTGAGAGTCAGCACCCAATGTCGTGACATTCTCCCCTCCTTCAGAGGCGGCTTGCCCCCAAGCCGTTGCACCCGAAAACTGACTGCGAAGCTCGATGTAGTCCTCCCAAGTAGCCAGTGACGCAGGTTGCGACGCCCACGTGACTCAGACTTGAGGTATCTTCGCTGCACCTCGAGTGATCACTCGTCTTGTCAGCACTTGTTCGGGAATGAATGGCATGGCGTGGGCAGCTCCGGTGCGGCTTCAGTGGCTGGAGGCAGGGAACCACGCAAGAGAGATACGTGGAACACCTGGGTGAACCTTGCTGGTTGGCGGAAGTTGGAGACGATAAGCCACATTGCCAATGTGCGCCAACACCTGAAAGGGACCAAAATATTGAAAGGAAAGCTTATGATTAGCTCGCTAAGCGACGGACACTTCCAATCGGTGTCTGTCGGCTTGATCCTTGATGCGTTGACGAGTTTGCTCAAGGTGTTGCTTGAGCAAGGCTGTCATCAAACTGCGCTCTTGCATCCAACTGGTGAGATCAACGGGCTTCGCGGCTGAAGCATCTACAATGCCAAAGCGACGAGGGGAGTGCCCATAGAGAGCTTCGAACGGCGAATGGCCCAACGCAGAATGGTAGGCCATATTGTACAAAAACTCCGCCAAATGCAGCCACTGAAACCATTTGTGCGGACAAGCATGGACGAAGCAACCGAGATAGGACTCTAAGCATCTTCATCGTCATTGAAAGCTTGAAGTTGCACTAAAGCTTCTTCGTCATTGGAATCCCTGAAGCTAACAACGAAGCATGGACGGTCTACCACGGTCGTCTGCGTAGTTTTATATTATGTTAAATTTATGTATTTCCTTCGGTGTTTTATGAAAATCATTCGGTTTACATGAGATGTGTCTAATTTATATAAATTATATCTGAATTTAAATAAATTTTGTTTGATTTTATTCCATTTTACCTGATTTCGATTGAATTGCGGGAGAACGGTTGTGTCTACGATTGGGTGACCGGCTTCTATATCAATGTCTAGATACCTGATTGTAACAATCCGTGAACAAATACATTGTCTGTCTTAGGGATCGGCGTTGAAGATGCCCTTAGATCTTTAGTTATCCATAGCTTTGACTTTTGTGGTGGCAATGACGAAATCAAATAAGTTCTCTTCAGATCTCTCACGAAGCGGTGGTGCTATCGGCTATCGATGTTGAATCAGGGAGGTGGTGTCTCGCTGTGTCAGGTCCTTTGGAATTGGGCGATCACTTTATGTGTCTTCATGTTAGAGTTGAAGTAATGGTCTTCTTCACGCACTTTGTGGTGGTGTGATGTTGCAAGCAGTCCACGACTTTGACGACAGAAGGCTGACCCTTGGGAATCGGCTTGATGTTCCCCTTACCGTTTTTGCGGCAGTGGCGAGGTCGTGACCTCCTTTTCACGCCTTGCGCATCTTCGTGTCATGAAAAAATTATCTTTGTGATTCGTGCTCCCTCTCCTTCGCAACAACGCTCTCTTCATCCATCTATAAATGGGTTTGCCTAGATCTCAGTCGATTAAGATTACGTGAAATCTCAATCCATCATAGATAAATTAAGCTTGTTTTTTTAGACACAAAAAATATATGCAGGTATAATCGAATGAGTAGACATGCAGTTGCAGTTTAGGGTGATATTTACAGTTGTATATCTAGTATTGGACATTCAACTACCCCTTTCACGCCACTCACTTAAAAAATAAAAATCAATTGCATTCGGGTGTACAGGCTTGAAGTTGCAGTCGCATGTAACACTTGCAGTTTTAAGTCTATTGTCGGATATGCAGTTGCACTCGGATGTGTAGTCAAGCAGTTGCAGTCGAGAGCAACACTTAATTGCAATCGAGGGCAACACTCACAATTGTAAGTCTATTATTGGACATGCATTTGCAGTTTATGGTAACACTTGCAGTTGCAAGCCTACTAACAGGCATGCAATTGCCTCATCTCCTGCAAAAAAAAAGGCCAGTTACAATGGAGGACGATATATGCAGTTACAAGCCTAATATCGTAAATGCAATCCCCCTATTCCGCTACCCACTTACAACACAAATTTTAGTTGCAATAAGGGTATATAAGTACGCAGTTACAATCAAGGACGAACATGAAGTTGTAGTCGAGAACGATACTTGCAGATGTGAGCTTACTGTTGGACATGCAATTACCTTTTTCTCCAATAAAAAGATAAAACCAGTTTCAATCGAAATCTATAATTACAATTACAATCGAGAGCGATATTTATAAACTAAAAAACAAAATAGAAAAAAAAAACAAATCTACATCTAGACCAAAAAAAACTCATCATTCACCCCAACCGAGCCGATTTCGGTTGGTTGTCGTTCCGTCCATCTATAAATTAAACTAGATAGGTTGGCGCGCTCCGCCGCGCCTGGCTATAGGAGCGTATTTTATTGGTGTTTTTTTTCAAAAAGGATTATTGGTCATTTTAGGTGAGCATAGTCTTTGCAACATTGTTGGTGGGTTGAAGTCTTCAACATGCCAAAATCAAACACCAACCTCTAGCCTAACAGTTTGTAATTTGAATATCTTGCCGTCGATCGACTTCCTAGTACCTTGATTTTAGTCTGCTCCATATTATTATACAGACTAACTTGAGTATAAATCAATCCAAGGTTGTGCAGCTTATTATATATAATAAAAAAATCGTCACTTAGTTCTTGGCAAAGTATAGAATTTCTCTCAAAACATCAAAATTAGTACATTTTAATCCCTTAACTTTTAAAATCGGAAATTTTAATCCCCATGCTCTTTCGGGTGGTTCTTTTACCAACCTGCAGTTGTCCCCGCTACCCTTCGCCACTTAAGGCGGTCATATGGTGCAATCAACACGAACAAATGTGGGGTTTTAAATTTTGGGTTTTGTTGCTCTGCTTGTGCATCGATGAGACGCCGACATAAGTGGCAAAGGGGGGGGGGGGTGCCACGGCAACCGTAGGTAGTGCGCAACATTTGCCCGCTCACCATTTCTTTTCATATATACCACTTCACGTTGGTTAGAAAATCGTCTGAAGCGGCGCGAGGGACTAAACTTAGCTGATTTTGAAAGTTAAGGAAGATTTGTTGCTTTTGAAGTTTAGGGACGAATTTTACACTTTTTGATAGAGTTAAGAGACGAAAAACATAATTTCTCCTTATATATATTCTCAAGTAAGAAAACTTCATTTCTCATTTTTTTAAATCACAAAAATTAAATGAGGACATCACTGAACACGTTCAAAATTTATAACTTTAGCAATGCTAAAGTTTGTTTTTTCCAATTGATTATATCAATATGCTCAAGGAATATAGATGTACAGTTTTAGACATTTACACGTATAAACCTAACCCCATATCTCGGAAAATGCAAAAGAAAGAAAACAAAAGAATAGCCACTGGCCGGTGGACCTAACATAGACCAGGACAAATACCCACTTTTTTTGTTTTTTGAGACAACCACCAATACCCACATGACGAAACGAGCAGGAGCCTGGCAGAAGAAAAAACGGCCATGCGCGCCCCCACGCGCGAGCCCAGACGGCTGCGGCCTCACTCACCGCCCAAGGAGTGTCCCCTAGCACAAAAGGGGACCCAACTGACAGTCATAGTAATCGCCGTGATAGCTTGAGCGCTCGACCAGGCACCCGCGCATAAACTTGTACTAGATGGAATGGCGCGCTCCGCTGCGCCCGGCTATAGCCGCTCTTTTCAAGCTACATTCATGTCCTACATATACATATGTTTTGATGGGCTCAGTCAAATAATGTTGATGAAGGATTACCGTGTGCAAATTTGTAAAAAGATGCAAAATGAGTAAGATGTGGTTGTTGATTTGACATGGGTGTGAGCAACATCCAGGAAAAACAATGGTTGTAAAAACCTCTCCCACCAAAACCAATCATAAAGAAACCCCACATATGCAACAATGAATGAACACATCCAAAAGAGACGCTACACCGATCAACGGGACCACTGCACGATAAATCTGTCACACAAACTACCATCAAGGGGTGCGGAGGATGCTCCGAAATGGGACTTGACGGCTTCTGGTTGCTTTTCGTTCAAATCCCTGTATTGTAAGCTTGTTGGGGCACAACGTGTTCGGCGGTTCTCGGTCCTTTCGGAAGGTGCGCATCCCCCCCCCCCCTCCCAAATCAAAAATTTTATGTGACATGCCTTTAAGAACAAGTTGCCATCTTCGAACCAATTTCACAAGAGGAATACTGCCATTTCGGTGGCGTGTTCTCTCTGTTCGTCGCCGGAATCGTCTGAGCACATTTTCTTCCATTGCCGCCTGGCTCGCGTCTTTTGGAGTTGCCTTAGAGCCTAGTTGGGGAATTTGTGGAACCCCAATTCTTTTCATGATGTTCGGTTGCTTGTTCGCCCTTTGTCGGGTCGTTTCCGACACCTTTTTCGGCATGTATTCTCGGGCATTTGTTGGGTCATTTTGAACACGCGTAATAAATTCACCATTGAGCACATCTTCTCCAAGTATTTTGTTAACTGTTTATATCTTTGACCACCTTATTGCTATTTTGCAGTTGTGGAAATCTCCGAGTAGCGGCGAGGCTCAGCATGACCTGGAGACGGCGATCGACACAATCAAAGCCACGGCGACTTCACTTTATGCCCCCCCCCCCCGGCCAAACCCCCAATGCATGATGTGCTCTGTCATCGTCTGCTTCTCCTTCGGTCCGGCTAGCGTAGACTTTTGATATTACCTTTTATTACTGTGTGCCAAAGGTTACTGGTTGTGGCTGGTATGTCGTGTAATCCTAATACTTTTTCTCTTCCTTGAATTTCCCTGCTCCTCGTTTATCTAGATGTTGATGGTTGTAATCCGCTACGTTGCCTTATGGATTTATTTATAAAGTCGCCCCCCTACCTTCTCTCTAAAAAACTACAGTCAGACAGTCTATCGGTCTGTAGAAACCAGCTCCCTGAGAGAACTAATTTCCCAAACCAATGACCCCACTACTTAAGCTGACGACCTCACGGGTTAAATTGATCGCACACCACACACCGCAACAGTGGCAGTGTGAGAGGATACTCCACAACTACACATCCAACATTTGAACATAACTTGTAAGAGTACTCGACTGCACAGTGCCTTAACCAAGAGCGAAAGAACCCCCTCACTCTCATGGAAGAGACTCAAATCAGAGTAAAAACAAATATGTTTGCCAGTCAGAACCGTCGACTAAATTAGCTTTTATCTAGGATCTGGTGGCCGGTGAAGGTCGCATGAGAGTGGATTGAGTAGGTGGATAGTCAATCCCACATAAACTTGAAGAGAATTTGCCATATGTGTGGATCACAATATCCAGTGTTGACTTGGGATGAAAATAGTATCCATGGTAGAATGACGCATGTGATATATATTCTCTCTTTATTTTATCTAAAATAATAATATATATATTTTGGTCGGAGCAATATGTGGGATTGTGTAGGATAGTTAGAGGTGCATGGACAGTTATCATGGATGAATCGAAGTGCTACATCTCCTAGGCAGGAACGCATGTGTATGCAACATGTTTGTTTGCTATTGCCCTAAACATTAGCGTATTGATCTGTGTGCTTGCAGTAATTTTGTTTTGTATGTCTTGTAGACATAGTGCACAAGTGTTTGGGTACATATGGACTTCAAGAGGCCTTAGATAGTTTCGATACACTACGTGATGTGTAACTCTATGATTTGAACTGTATGCATAATTTATTGTCTAGTGATCGAACCAATAGTTATCGACATGGTTGTTGGTATGGAGTTCGGTGAAGAGTCCTCACGCTAGTTGTGGGGAAATAGTTATGAAAATGTCTCAAGTTATCTTACATATGTTGGTCGTGATCATGTTCATAAATACCAAGATTTTTCTATATTTCAAATTCTTTCTACTTAAGAAGGTTTCAAATATGTTGTTAAGATTTAGTTTTTTAATAACCATGTTGAGGAAATATAAAAATGTTTTTGTGTGTACATATATTAAATAAAATGTTCATGGCATAGTTGAGAAATATTTATATAGAAAAGTATTTTTGTATTAAAATTTAAATTTTTTTAATAAAATCAAGAATTTTCAAATGGTAAATATATGTGTATCCCATATACTGTAGATAAGGTATAAAAGGTAAAAATAACCAATAATTAGAAAACATTAAAATATTTTTTTGATAAAATTAAAAAGAGAAAATAAAAAAGTTAAAAGTTATTAGAAGAGAACAGAAAGAATAAAAACAAGAATGAATCTGATCCAGTCAAGTTGGTTGGTCACTTGCCCGGTAAAATTAGGTGTTTGGCACGAAATAGGATTTGCCTCTAGTGAAAACGGTGAAAAAAAGATTGTTTCATGGAGAGCAGCACTTTTTCTTCGGTTCTACATTTTTTAGTCAATTATTTATGTTTCCTTTTGTTTCAATTAGGATGCCACAGCTAACAAGCTCTGTTTGGTTAAGCTTCAGCTGCCAACTTCTGGGTCTAAAAGTTAAAAGCTGAACCAAATGGGGTTACAGACAATCCACGGACAAATCTATAGATTTATAGTTGTCTGAACCAAACAGCTTTCAGCTTTTGCACAACTGATAGCTCACAGCAGCTTTTTCACGGCTGGCAGCTCACAACAACTTTTCCAAAATCTGCAGCTCAACCAAACAGAGCCTGCCGTGCCGGCCAAAATCTGCCGCTAGTTATCCTCGTTGCCCATCCAACAGAGCTGCATGATTTACGCCAACCGCTGCACCGTAATTAGCGATAGGTACTAGTAAATTAGCGCCAAATCAATTAATTGTCAGGCTTTCTCGCGCCAAAAACAGAGGGACGCCGCCGAAACCTGGCCTGCTGCCGCCGCTGCGTCCCGTGGAGCCGCCGCAGCCGAGACGCCGAACTGCCGCCGCTGCGTCCCGTGGAGCCATCGCAGCCCAGACGCCGAACTGCCGCCGTTGCGTCGACGTCAAGTCACCGCTGCTGCACTCGTCAGTCAATCTTCCGTGCACGCCACGATAAAAAAACGGGAAGCACAACGATCCTGAAAGGTAGAATCAACTTCAATCTTCTGAAACTGTTTCCTGTACATTCTCTTTTCCACTGTTTATTGTGCTGTTAGTATAGCTTTTGAGTTTTGACCATCGATTTTATCACCAGCTAGTTAATTGGTGCAATCACCCTTCATTGATTACTACATGGAAAACCAGACAAACAAGGATGATAACCAGATCAATGACAATTTGAATATGTAAGTGACATACACGAAACGCATTATAGTGTTTGTATTGTGTATTCCTTATGATCACTGTGCTAGTGGAAGCTAAATCTCGTGATTTATACAGACCGAATATTCTACCAAGCTGGGTACCACAAATGGGCATGAAATTCACCACAGTTGATGAAGCATGGAAATTTTGGGTTTATTATGGGGGTAAAGTTGGATTTGGTACTAGAAAGTGATACCTCAACCCAAGTAAGTTCGATCGAAAGATCACATCGTGCAGATTTGTTTGCCGCAAAGTAGGTTTTTGGGGAAAAGACAAAAGAGATAAGCATATTAAAGAACCTCGAGCTGAGATTAGAACCGGTTGTTTAGCTCATATGGGTCTGACAATAAATAGAGAAGCTGAAAATTATGAAGTAACTGATCTTGTTTTAGAGCACAATCACATTATGCAGTTGCAAGAAACATGCCACCTTATGCCATCACAACGAAAGATATCTGAAATTCAGGCTTTTGAGATCGAAATTGCAGATGATTCAGGTATTGGTCCAAAAGCTGCATATGAGTGTGCTAGTCGTCGAGTTGGTGGACCGTCTGTTCTTGGCTATACACGTAGGGATCACAAAAATCACTTACGCACTAAGCGCCAAAGGGGACTAATGTATGGTGAAGCAGGAAGTATGTTGAAATACTTTCAGGATAAGGTTGCCGAAAATCCATCTTTCCAATATGCCATACAGTTGGACAATGAGGAAGAGGAAGAGGAACCACATATTCTTGCAGACTTCAGTGCTTGCATGTTTGAGTACCGGGACAAGGAAACATTTGAGGAAGCTTTTGACACCATGCGAGCTAAAATAGAAAAACAGACTTGGCTTGATAGCATATATAAGGTAAAGGAGAAGTGGGCCGAATGTTTTATGATGGATGCTTTCACCTTGGGAATGCGAAGTACACAATTAAGTGAGAGCTTAAATAATGACCTCAAGAACCATTTGAAAGCAGATCTTGATATTCTTCGTTTTTTCAAACATTTTGAAAGGGTTGTGCAAGTGAAACGTGATGTTGAGTTGAATTCAGAGTATGAGTCTAGGGAGTTATTACCTAGGGTCAAAATGAATGTTCCCATGTTGGTCCAAGCAAGCAAGGTCTACACTCCTATCATATTTGAAAGTTTTCAAGCAGAATTTGAGAGATCTATTGCAGCGTGCACCAAACATTTGGATGATGGATATGGATTTTCCATAACAATCAACTCTGAAGATGAATGCAATGTTATTGGGAATCCTTTTGAACAAACTGCTTCTTGCAGTTGTGGCCAATTTGAGAGAATTGGTATACTGTGTGCCCATGCTATAAAAATTCTTGATTTGATGAATATTAAATTATTGCCAGGACATTATATTCTGAAGAGATGGACTAGAGAAGCGCGGTATGGAACTATTCAGGACAAAAGTGGGAGGAATGTTGTTGAGAACCCAATGTTCGATACTGATCAACGCTACAAATTTCTCAATCGCAAGTTTATGAATTTGGCCACCCAAGTAGCTCCCTCCGAAGAATGTTGTGTTCTGCTTGATAGTGCACTTGATAGCCTTACTAAGGAATTTCAAGGCCGATTGAAAAATGCCCAACAGGGTAACCACATGGAGGGATGTTCTACCCAGCTGGTACATGAAGAATCAAATGAGCACTTAGCTTTTGCACGACTAAAGAAAAAATCTCCTAAGAAGAAAACTAAGAAGAGAAAGTTGAGTTGGATTGACAAGCAACACAAGAACAAGAAGAAAGAGGCTCCGAAGAAAGGGGCTCCGAAGAAAGGACGAACTGAAACAAAAAGAGCAAAGAAATCACCTAAGGTATATTTTGTATATAATAGAAATAACTATTTAGTTGTTAGTTAAATTGTAAACTAAGACTTCACTAAAACTGTGTGTTATCTTTGTTTCAGCAAAGAGAAGATGGGATGGAACCATCCCAATCCTTCTCCATAGAAAACAATGATTACTGGAACAATCAGAATGTGGCTGGGAGTAATGGTTTCAGAGATAATTATATTGCACCTAGTTTTACCGAAATGTTGACAGTAAGTGTCATCTAAAATTGAGTTCTGCTACTTTGTTCAGTAATGCAGCTATACACTAAAAATTATTTTTGTGATGCAGACTTCTAGAGTAGAAGACATTGAAGCTGTTTGCTACGACGACCTCTCTTTTGATAATTAAATGATGTGCTCCCCTGGTGGGAAAGTTCATGTAGCAGTAGTTGAAATACACATATGATGTGGCTTCTCAGTGCTATGGTGTTTTGCAATTTATAGAAATAGTAATAGTACTCTGTTCTTGAGTTTCAATGCTCAAAATTGTAATGTCATTTGAGTTTCATTGCCAAAATTCAGTACTTTGTTAGTACAAATAGCATGCTTGGATGATTCAGATTCAACAAACTTGAGGCATTTCAAAAGTTCTTCAAAAAACTAGACAGAGAATGAGATGTGAGTATGTGACGCAACTTCAGCATATGGTGGCTCAACGGCGACTCAACTTCGGCAGCTTGACGGTGACGCGGCAGTGGCGACAACTCCATTGGATGTAACACGGCGGCGGATCGACAGCGGCTGCAGCTCGACGATGACGCGGCGAAGGAATCTCGGTTCGATGTAACGCGTCGGCGGCGGCAGCACAACAATGCTCGGCTCACGTCCTCTCCTTTGTACGTCGTTCTGAATTTCTTGGCGCCAGAAGTTTCAGAGTGTGAACAAAAAGAAAGTTTGTTGATAGGTCAGCCGTTGCCTAGTGACTAACTGATTTAGTTGGCGTAAATCATGCAGCTCCGTTGGATGGGCTAGGAGGGTAACTAGCGGCAAATTTTGGCCGGCACGGCAGTTCTGCAGTGCCAAGGCACGTCAGACGAGCCGCGTCCGCTAACAACAGTGTGCACACGTGTGATTTTCCAATTAAGAAAACCTTGATATTTAATATTAAATATAAGCAGATGTGAAGCAGGTTCAGAAAGCAGCCGCAATGGCCCAACCAAAAATTGCACATCCTACATGCAAATATTTTAAAATAATACACACAACTGACAATGTAACCCCACATGGCACTGAACCAGAAGTCCCGATGGCCTCATTGAGCTTCAATTTAGCCACGCATAAACTATAGAAGCATAAACTATAGAAGGACTAGGAGATTGCAAGCTCCGGCAGACGCAGCTCTCCATCAGGCCCCGGCTCCCGGCTCCGCTGCTCCCCGGGCTCGACATCACCGTGGCCGCCGGGGACGCGCTCTACGGGCTCTCGTCCGTGCACTCGATTGCGTCGGAGCAGCACCCCTTCGAGGTGTTGACGCGGCAGCAGGCGGCACCGGAGTCGGACGACGAGTGGAAGCAGCCGTCATGGACGTCCCCTCCGAGGACCAGCATGGAGGGCTAGCTGGTCCTGGAAGACGGTGACCTCGCCGCCGCCGTTCGGCGCCGGCTACCGGATCAGCTCCTACGCGGTGCACCCGGACGGGCGCACCATCTTCGTGTCCGCGCGCGAGGAGGACGCCGACCATCCGGTCCGCGGCAGGCGCACATACTCCTTCGACACCAAGCGCCGCGAGTGGAGGTGGCTCGGGCGGTGGGCGCTGCCGTTCGCAGGGCAAGGCCACTACGACGGCGAGCTGGACGCCTGGGTCGGGCTCCGCGACGACGGCCACGTCTGCTCCTGCCAGGTCGCGTCCCGCAGCTGCGCGAGGAACGCCGCGCCGGACTGGACCATGGGGAGGGAGAAGCTGTTCGGTAATGTCCCGGCAGCGGCGGCGGCGGGGGCGAGGGCCACCCTCACGTACACGGGCGACGGCAGGTTTTGCATTGTGGAGTGTGTGGTTCGCGAGGGATATGATAAGGCTGAGAAAGCCTTGGGTGATGACCGCGGTGGCTTCGTGCTCCACATCTCCATGTTTGGCCTGAGGTACTCTCGCAAGGGAGAGCTGCAGACCAGGAGCCATCGCACCGCCTCCAGAGTAGTTTCCAAGCATGTTTCGGCGTTTCAACCTGCTATCATGTGGATCTAAGAGTATCTCCAGCCGTTCGGCACTATTTTAGCGTCGCTTGGGGACGTTCGGGTGGCGAAACTTGCTTGGGCGGCCGAGGCCGACCCCCCAGTCGCGCCCCCAAGGCGGCCCCTCAAATTCGTTGTATATTTGTGAAAAGCGCGGCAAATTAAACGAAATTCGGCTTAATTCATAACATTTGGTCTAATTTTACATAATAGCAACTTAAAGACCGGAAATCTCAAATGGCTCATAGGAGCGTATGCACCCACTAACTAGTAAAAGCAAAAAAAATAGTAAAAAAATTTAAAAAAATCTGAATTTTTGTGGAATGCAATATGCTCATGCGTGTGACATCCGTGCAAAATTTCATGGTGTTTTCACATTCGATTTCCAAAAACCCCATGACCATCTTGATTCTTGATGAATAGTGCCGTTTTTCAAAAACCCTCACAGTTCCAAAATTTGTCATTTTTTTCGAGGATTACTCGAATGTTCAAACTTCACGAATTTTGGCATGGACTTCGCACACATGACCATCTTGCATCATACAAAAAATCTGATTTTTTTGGTTTTTTTTACTTTTTGAAATGATGTTCCTATTGCTAATGGGAGCAAATGCACCTATGACCCAAAAAACCGCGTCCCTTAAAGACTAAAAAAACTATTGATAAGAAAAAAAACGAGTAGAGCTCGTCGAAGTCGAGCCCCCGCCGCCTCCTCCGGTGGCCCCACCAGCATCGCTGTCGTCGCCGTCGTCGTCGCCTCCCTTGGGCTCGCGCTTCACGGCGGCCTGCGCACTGCATGTGCCGCCGCCGAGCAGCCCCTTCCTCCTCCTCGCCAGCTGCGGCTCCTCCTCCTCGTCGCCGGTACCGTCCAGCACGACGAAATCGGAAGTAGGCGGCGCCCACTTGCTGCGGCGGCTGCTGCCGCCCTTCCCCTGCGCCGCCGGCCGATTCTTCTTGGCCTCGGCGAGCTTCCTGGCCTCGGCGAGTTCCCAGGCCCTCTGCTGCTCCTCCATCTGGCTGAGGAGGTAATCCTTCTTGGCCCACTCGAGGTCGGCGTCATACTCCTCCTCCTCATCGGCTGGCGGGGGCGGCGGAGGCGGGGCGACCTCCTTCTCCTTCTTCATCTTGCCGCCGAGGCGGGAGAGGAAGCCTCGGCGCTGAGGCGTGGCTGACGATGGCCGCCGATGACGACGCCGGCGCGCGCGTCCGGCGGCCAAGCGGCTCGGTCTTGACCTCGGTTTTCACCTTGGTCTTGACCGGGGCGAACTGCGGCGAGGAGCAGGCCGGCCCTGAGGAATGGGAGCCGTCAGACGACGACAATGTCGCCCCATCACCGACGCGCGGGAGCATCGCCCACACAGGCGTGCCGCCGCGGCTGTAGGAGCAGCGGGCCGCAGCCCCGTACCCACTCGGTGGGTACTGGAGCCGCGGCGTGTTGCCGTTGTCGATGTACTGGATCACCCACTCAAGGGTGCGCCCCTCCTCGCTCCACCAACGCCGGCGTCCGTCGCGGTTGAACCGTCCGGCCACCGGCGTGAGGCCGTTGGTGGAGGCGATCGCCTCGGCCCGGCGGTGCTTGAAGTAGGCGGCCCATGCGGCGGTGTTGCCCGCCGAGTTCGCCGGGTTGGCGCGCTCCTCCGGCGTCATCTGGGCGCGGGCGGACTCCACCTCAAGGTCGAAGGCGATGGTGCCCTCCTTTGGCGCCGGCGGCACCGGGACGCCGCCGTTGGAAAGCACCTAGTCGTGGGGTGGCCTGGTGTCCGGCGGGCACGGATAGCCGGCCTGCGCGAGGAGGATGGCCTTCATCTGCAGCAGGCTGCGGCGCTGGAATCCGTTCTGCGCAAGGTTGTCCATGGCCGCCAGCGAGGTGGTACGAGGAGGAAGGAGGAGGAGATAGCCGCGAGAACAGAGGAGCGAGTGTGTGCGGCGTGTTCACCGGCGAGCCCTTTAAATAGCGGGGGAACGCGAAAGGGCGGCCTCACCGGGGCGGGACACGCGGCGGCGCGGTCGTCGGACCGTTGGTATACTCAACGCGCCGCATTGAATCCCCTGCCGACGATTGGACTAGACATCAGCGCCGCATTGATGCTCTGCAGCGGCGGCAGGCGCGGGAAGCCAAGGCGGGAGGATGAGGACGACCCGTGTTCACACGTCGACAAATAGGGCCGACGCGCGGCGCGCGCGAAACCGCGCGCGCATTTTCTCTCTTTCGCGCCGTTTTGTTTCATCCGGCGCCCCCAAGCGACACCCAGGGCACCGAGTTGGCTTGGAATCGCCGGACTCAATTTTGGCCCAATCCGACGCTATTTAGTCCTTGGGGGCGCGGCTGAGCGGAATTCATCCATCCGGGACGAATAGCGCCGTCTTAGGGGCCTCTTGGGCCGCGACTGGAGATACTCTAAGCTAGGTGGCCACTGGGTGGAATAGGATGCATAATGTAATTACTTACCGAGGATGTAAAAAGTTCCCTTTGCAAATTATGTGGAACTTGAGATTGAGATGCTTATACTGGAAATACTGGAAATTAGATGCAGAGATGCTTATAGGTTGCAACAACTTAGGGTAGATTTTGCAGTATACTATCATGCTAAATACTGATGATGGGATGCTAACATATTGATGCAGTATGTTGTCTCTGTCAAGCATGAAGGGTGGTTTATAATGCCTATCTTCAGTGGAGCAAAATCTTGCACAGAACTCTTATCAACTGTTAACTTCAAACTCTGGACGTCTCTCAGATATCTCCACAGAAGTGCCATTTGTTCAGAACCGTTACCTATGATGCTTTTTACTAGATGCAGATGATGGGATTCTAATGTATTCTCCAGGTAGACAATGAAATTGCACCAGAGATTGCATGTCCGTTCAACTTGGTATAATCTCTGCAAATAACATAAGATAATCTTATAATTGAACTGCCCAGAATTCGGCTTAGCACCTAAGAGCTCCACGCCTACTTCATATATCAGGAGTAGCAGGCATGTAGCCATATCTTTTGATGATTTTATACCGAGGAACATATCTTTGAAAACTGTGGTCTCCTTATGAAAGCTTCCCTAATCCTAGGCCTCTGTTTCTAGGGAGCTTACTAGCTTAGTAATTGGGAAATTGTGGTCACATTTTTACATCATTTTTTTCTTCTAAAATCAGTTTCTTATTTACACATGTAACTACAGTAATCCATATATAACAGCTACATAAATTGCAGTACATGTTTATTCACCAGGAAAAAAAAGATTATGTATGTGGAGAAGAAAGGCAATGTACTTGGAAACAGACATGGTGAAAACCAGAAACCGGTGATCACACATGTGTTCAGTTCTAGGAGTACTTTTCTTCCAGCAAAAATACATTCCAATATTAATTTTTGCCTTTCTCAAAGACAAACACACACAATTAATAGGCAGATCATTTATCCCCACACAATGGTACAATACCCATTAGTCTCCTCAAAAGAATATTAAAGAAAACACTTCCAATATTAGGATTGTTCATAGGCAACAAACTGGTTAGCAGCCAAATACAATTTATACTGGGCTGAGAATCTAGTTAGGTTCAGCAAACAATAATAATTTAATCACCAACAACTTGTCTTCCGTCTCTTTAGTTTTTACACTGAGAAGCATACTTTGACACAAGCCATGCTTCTTTTTCACCTACATGCTGTCGAGCAGCTCGGTCTCTTGCCTTCCATCGCGTCTTTCTTTTTTCGACACTCCAGACAGAGATAAGGGCCTCCCCAAGGCGCATATGGAGAAGAGCAGTGGCTACCTCCATTCTCCTCCATCAAACCCTCGAATGGTTCTTGATCCACTTGGCAGATCGCACAGCGAGAAGGTGGCGAAGTTGCTTTCAAGGACAGATTCCTACCCAACCTGCAAGAACAAAGTTCGGTGCTTAATGGCCTGGGTGTGAGCAAATTGTTAAGTAATTCTGAACTGTCATTTCTCCACACAAAAACACAACACTAATCAGAACTTCAGAAGTAGCCAGCTGCCATAGCTTTCATAATAATTTACACGATGAAGGAGCTGCCAGTATATTATTATTGAAGAAAACATAATGGAATCACAATTGACATGATTAAGGGAAATGTTCCTTTATTTATGTGTACGAAAGGAAAAGACACTGGTATTCATTATTCAAAATGCTTGTCTTTTATTTTGGTCCTTTTTTTATGTTTCCTATTCACACTGTTTGCGGTCTACAAAAAAAAGGACATCTCAGGATGCATCTTAATCGGTCTACAAAAAAAGGACATTTCAGGATGCATCTTAATCAATAATCAATAATAATAATAAAGGTAATGGTAATACTAATGTCCAATAGCAATAAATAGAAGGTTTTGTCGGTTGCACAACTTTCATTTTGCACGCATGACACCAACAGGAATTGGTAAAGACTATCTATAAACTTAACCCATAGAGTAAGGGTGAAGCCATGAATATCCCAACTGAGCAAGACCCACCGAAGTCCAGATAAAAACCGTGCAAATGAGTATATGTAGATTATCCTCAGTTATCTAAAATTTCTAAAGTAGTCCATAAGCTCCCACACCAGAGTCCAGACCCACTCTCAAATGCAGATGCAAATTGTAAAAACCAATAAAGCATATCATGCACTTCTTTTTATCAAAGGCGTGTCATTAGAGAAGATAAAATTAGTGCCCAGAGTAAGGGTATACAGCATTAGAATTCAGCTAAACATTCTTATCAGTTATAAATAAAATGTGGCGCAGAACTATAGTTATATAACTCCAAATATAACACCAAGAACTCTGAAATCTGGAATAAAGGTGATGCAACATCTCAACAAAAGATTTCGATAAATAATCATATCAAAAGAATCATCATGCTGCCAGTAGCTATCCATAGGAATTAGAAGAAAACAGAATAGGAGTCACAATAAACATGATTCACTATCATGTGACACAAAGTTAAGACTACATCTGTTCATTAATGTAAAACGGTTTGGCAGTTCAAATTGAACTGACAAAATGTCTTAAAGAGTGAGTATAACATTCTGAACCAAATAAAATTCTTCGGTACAAAGTTGAAAGCCGGATGAAGCATATGCACAAAAATAATCATGCAGACAAGTGCAGGTGGCAAGCAATTCAGAGGATTCTTCTGACACACACAATGGACAGGAATGTGAGTATACTTGATAAGAAAAACAATATGTTGGCACAAAAATGGAAAACAACATATAGAAGTGTTACATAAGCCATTATACATACAACAGGTGATCCAAATGCTCTAAGCAATTAACAAGAACACATCCTAATCTACGTCTTACCATGCTACAGCAAAGATATGTAATCAAATAGGGAAAAAGCATGATAGATGTTCAATCAAAATTTGCAGATGTAAAATAGCTGCGTCTTACCATGCTACAGCAAAGATATGTGATCAAATAGGCAACAACATACATAATTATGACAAAGGAATTAACTCAACAAGTTTGTTGGATCGGCGCGATAGTAATTAGAACATACCTTTCTTCCAACATTGCAGAGCCTTCTTCAAATAACTCTTCCACGGAACCAATAGAGGCAGACTTGCCTCCAAACTTTCCAACCGAGCTGTGTGACCTTCTACGGAAAAGAAGAGACTTGAGCTTGTTCTGATTTCTCTTCGGGGATAACTGTGGCGATGTCAAACGATGATCGGACGGGATGATGTCAACCACCACACAGGTGGTGTCATCTTTTAGCCCACTTTTTTTCAGAGCTTGCTGCATACATAAAACAGACATCAGAACTGGCAATTGAGTGACTCATGCCAACAGAAATGGAGAATCTAGGCACTACACGCTATCGGCTACGTGCAGCATTACCTTAACCACAAGCTTGGCCGCGAGCTCAGCAGGCAATCCTCGGCATGACTTTGCCGCTGCCTCATTGGATAGTGCATCCCATATGCCATCAGACGCCATTATCAGCCTTCCTCCGACACTTGACAGCTGAGATTACCAAAGAGAAAACGACAAATTTCACAACTCCACAAAAGAAGCACCAGAACAGAAGAAACTACAAATTACATGCATTTTGTAATGCCTACCCACCTTCACTTGCTTGACATGTGGAACCGGCACAATGTACTCCCCAACATCCATGTCTCCAATGGATCTTGAGAGGCACAAACCACCTGGCCAACAACGGAGAGGGCCAACCTGTAACAAAACATTCACACAACAATGCATCATCAGAATGATCACCAAACAAATTATTCACCATTAGTTCGGTCTAAAGCGAATTGCTACCTCCTGCCCACCAAAGAGATTCAGACGGCCCACCTCCCCACCGCTTGCCGTGACACGCTCCCTCTCCTCGACATTCTCCTCCAGCCTGTGGTCGACAGTTAGCAGCTGCAGCTCGCCGCCCTGTGTGTCCAGAATGCACCTGGAATCCCCGACCGATGCCACGGTGACCGTGAACCCATCGACGACCACCAGTGTAGCCGTCGTCCCCGACACCTCCCCTGAGTCAACATAAACGGTGATATTTAGCCACAAAGCTCAACAGGCGTGCCCTGAAACCGCCATTAGCGCACGATCCGTCTCACCCTTGCGCTGGAAGTCGATGTCGGCCTTGACGAAGCCAGCGACGAGCGCGCGGGGCAGCGCCTGCAGCCAGTCCTCGCGGCTGCCGATGTCCGGCGGGAGCGCGCTCATCACGTGCTCCAGCAGATGCTCCTTGCTGAACACCGCCGCCGACACCCCGTTGTGGCCGTCGAACACCTGGCGAAACGGCCACAGATCCAGCGAAGCCGGAACCCGTCAGATCACAGATTCCACAAACCAGCGACGAACCAGACACGAAAAGGAGGTGGAGGAGGGGAGCAGTACGGCGAAGACGGAGAAGGCCGTGGAGGGGTCGCCGGGGACGCGGAGGCAGTCGGGCTTGACGAGGAAGTAGTCCTCCCCGCGCTTGGCGAAGCCGGCGTGGCCGTAGCGCAGCGCCGGGCGCTCGGAGCCCCCCGCGCGGAGCTCGCGCCCGATCAGCGTGGCCAGGGGCAGTGCCGGCGGAAGCTTGCTCCTTTCCCTCTCCGCGCCGGCCATCTCGCCGCCGCCGCTTCTTGCCCCCACAGTCGTGCTCGTAACTGCCTACCGCCGCCTGCAGTGCACCATTCCCTGCAGGGAAAAGGCTCGGGGACGGCGACAATAGCGGGACGCCGCAGGGACTCGGATCTGGTACTGGGCTGCCGGACGGCGAGGATCGGAGCGACGACGGGGAGGCCACGAATTGGGATTTGGGATGCTCTCGTGCTGCCTGGAGTGAGAGGAGAAAGGCTTATAATTAGCTGGCGAAATGCGGCGACAGGGTGGATGAGTGGGATTTTCAGAAAGGTAAGGGTGTTGCCTGCAAATAAAAATAAAAAATTTCTTCAAGAGAGAGAGTAAAGCCGTTTATTATCGTAAGAAAGGCAAAGCATTATTTAGATTTGCTTTTTTTGGGAAAATACTAACTGCCACACATCAAGGTGGGAGCACCCTCGCCCTGACGTTTTCTACACCTAAAACTGCCATCTATAAAGAAAAAACAATCAAAACAATATGAAGTTGCTTTTTGAAACGAAAGTTGGCAAGTGTTGATAACTAAAGTTGCCGCCTTCGCGTTACTAAAATTGCCATAAAAAACATTAACTTGCCATGTGTTTGTGCCACACGTGTGACAATTATCAGTGTCCTTTTAATTTTGTTAAACCTAGGTTACTTCACATTGGGTTTGCTGATTCTTAATCGAGTGAAGATCAATTAAATCTCAGTTGAGATAGAACAACGCCAATTTGAAATTAAGATTCGTGCAAGATTTATCTTTTTACAGCCATGAAAACAAGCATTACGGAGTTTTATTACATGAGATGAACAAGTTTTAGTAACACGGCGAACATTGTTTAGATTTATCTAGAAAAATCTATAAAACCGATTGATAACTATCTAATCTTCGATCAATTGAGCGCTAGGCGATTGCATTTGAGATTTAATCTTAACGTCTTGAATTGTCTGATTTTCTGCATTGAGATTCGTGCAAGGCGAAAGGAATCAAAACTAAACCAAACCAAACGGTTAGTTTATTTTTGCAGAAAGGTATACATTAAGTATCAAATGTCCTTATAAACACATCCTTACAAAAATTAAAATTACATCCAACTCTTTAGAGTTGCTAATATCTTTTTTCTTTCGTATTCATCGGTGGCGCGACGTGAGCAAAGCTCGATTTCGCCTTTAAAGCTCTGTCTCGACAAAGAGGACTTACTTAAATCCTAGATATTGCAGTAGCATCGATCGAGAAGTGGTCATGTAGATCAAAAAACACCGGCGGTCACGATTCGCGTAGCAAATCACCACATCAACCGTAAAAAAACATCGAAAAATGCTTGTGGATACTCCAAAGACCACGAACACCGATCAAATCTTGTAGTATTCAGCATTTATGAAAAATAATAGGCATGTAATGATGTGGGTTGCAATGCATTGTGACCGAAATAGGCTTTCGCCTCGCTTTATATATAATATATAAAGCAAACGTCTCCACAATACATCCGAGTGTACTGATATAAACGCACACCACACTCACACTACACACACACCCAAGGCTAGATACAAAGATGCCGGACACGATAAAGCACGGACTACAAGGCGGTGCCTTCAAGAAGGACACAACACCGTAATGATGCCACTGCCAGATCCAGGAGATCGAGTTTTCACCCGGAGTGCGCGAAGACGAGGGAGCGGCTGCGACGGAGCCTTCAAGAAGGGTACGACATCCGCGAACGCCGCCGCCGTCGGCCGGAAGATACCGGGAAGCACCCCGGCGCTCCCACCCCTCCGCAACCACGCTATGCCGCACATCAACAACCATACACCCATGTGACCAAGGTTGTCAGCCCGCACCCGAGACAAGTGCTCCGCCCACACACATCATGCCTCCCACCACCAGGCCGCCGCCCTGCATCCAGACCACCCGAAGATCAGCCAAAGTGTCTGGCTTTGGTCCAAAGGGACGCTCATGCCCGACGAAGCCGCAACCTACATCCCGCCTTGGACATCGCCGAATTTGCCGTCGCACACAAACGGACAGGGGGTGGGGAGGAGGGGAAGCGGATGCATCCACGACCGACACACCCCTGTGCCAGCAACGGGCAGCCCTAGCCTCGACGCTTCCCATCCCTCTCACCAAGCTCCTCATCGCCCCGCCGCGGCGGTCAAAGCCGATCCGCGCAAGGCCACGAATGTCGTTCTGCCCACCGGCCAAAGGTACCCCGAAGACCGCCGCCCGTACCCAAGACTGCTCGTCGAGAGGGCCATCACGCTGCCGCCGAAAGACCCCGCAAGATACCGGCGAGCACGCCAGCCGTCGCCATTGCGTCGCCGCCTTCACCCATCACCGCAGAGGGGCCGATCACGATCCTGATCGCCCGCATCCCACGCCGCCGGAGGGGTTGGCCCGGCTAGCCGCCTCGACACGCACCACCGTCGAACACCGCTGCCACCACACGCCAGCCGTCGCGGTCGCGTCGCCGCCTCCACCCATCACCGCAGAGGGGCCGATCACGGTCTCGATCGCCCGCAGCCCACGCCGCTGGAGGGGTTGGCCCGGCTAGCCGCCCCGACACGCACCACCGTCGAACACCGCCACCACCACTGCCACGCCGCCACCACCAGCAGCCGTAGGCCGAGGCAGGGGCGGCCGCCCGCAGCCTGCAATGTCCGTAGCCCGGCACCACCGCGGGGCTAGCTTCGGGCGTGATACTGATGCCAGCCCCCCACCGCGCCATCCACCATCAGTCGTCAGTCGCGAAAGAAGGCCGCATCCCGCAGCTCCGTCGAAGTCGCCGCTACCTGCAGTGTCGTCGGGGATGCCGCCGCCACCCGGCGCAAGCATCGCGCTTCGGCCCGCGCCCACCCCTCCCGCGAGAGGACAGGGTGCCCCGCCGCCACCGGCAACGACCAGGCTTTGCCCGGCCGCGCCCCCTGGCGGCGGCAAGGGAGAGGGGATGGGGAGGCGGAGGTTGGGACGCCGACGGCAGCGCCCTCCCCATCGCCTCGCGGGGGCGACGCGGGAAGGAAACCATAGCGTGTTAGGCGGGAGTCCGTTGCAATGCATTGTGGGTGGCAAGTGGCAAGCCCAAGCAGCGCATGAGCTTGCACCTTGCACTTTACAGGCAATCTCCTCCCCAAACTTAGGAATCAAAGCAGCAATGCAGAAGGAGTATTTCCAATTTTGTTACATGCTTGCTTGGCAACCATCCAAGGTTAAAAAGACAGAATATTATCCTAGCAATAGAACCCTGCTGTCCCCCGGGAGCCCACAGCCACACACAGGAAGGCAAGTTGCAGATGAATCCAGTGGCAGAAAAGGAGGCCATGGGCGGGCAACCTGGAAAGCGATTGGAAAGTGCAACTGGGCAAATATGTTTAATGGCGTACGCGTCAACAATTAGGTGGGAGGGAGGGATGATGGGTGACGGACGGTGACCATCATGTTGCGCTGCCGGTGTGGTGAGCAGAGCACAGTTGGCTGACTAGATAATGCCTGCCTAATGGTCACCGCAGCAGGACGAGGGGATGGATATATTCGGGATCTATAATCCTAATTAGGATAGTACGTGGCATATGTTAGACTAAGCATGACATGATTGTACGTTGGTTCATCATTGAAATGAGGCGATTACAGTAGTACATCAAAATTGGAATAGATTCATTCATTGGCGTCCAAATCAACGGATCGAGAAGGAAACTTCCTGTCCCAGCTGCGTTGCGATAGCTGAGAACACAACACGCTAAGCTAAGCTAGCTACCATTCCTCTCATAGAAAACGCAGGTCTCTGTGTCTGTCTGTCCTCTGTTCAGTTGATGGATGGATGGATAAACATATGTGTGGCGTGGTTAGTTAGCCCTAATAAGACTTTGGCTTGGGAAACATTCCTTGACTGGTTTCTTTGTGTGTTTGACAACGCACGACAGGGGAGGCAGCAGATGGCGAGACGACGACGCGGCGACGGATTTGGGCGGCAAGTTTATCTCCACGCAGCTATAGCTGTAGTCCACACCGTCGCTCCCTCCAACCCAAGCCATATCTCAGGACTCGGGAGCTGGGCTGACGGACGGACGGTGCCGGCGCCGCCAAATAATTCGTGGCGCCGCGGATTTTATCACCACTTCACCAGTATAGTATTTCGATTGTCATGTGCACATGGAAGAACAACAGGGACTACTCGTTGTCGGAGCGGGCGCCGCGGCGACCGTACCCTACCCTATCTCCAACGAGGGATGCAAACGGACGCGATTGTTGTTTGCTTTTTATCGGTTTGCATTAGGAAAACGGCGAGCGGATGTAAGAGTGAAGTGCATTCTCACGTAGCTCCTCAAACTATAAAAATCATCATCCAATTCCATGTCCTTAAAATATTATTAAAGTAAAATGGTCATCGAGGACCTGAATAACACTTTACATAGTTTAAAGACCTACGTAACATCCTTGAGATAGTTTGAAGACCTATGATGCATTTCACTCTTTTTTTATCTGTTTCTGTCAAAAAGTTATAGCGGATACGATCAATGCACCCAACGGTGCTGCCTCATTTGAGGACATTTACGGATCTAGCCTCCCGAGCGGCACGGTGGTGTTGGTCATGGCGCGTAGGCGTCTTCAGCTCGGCCAACACCTGGGAGCCACCACGTGTGCATCCACTGTTGGGGATAGAATCCTGACAATAGATATAGGGGTGTAATAGGAGCTAAATGAATCTGTACATAGAGTGGTTGACACAAAAAGAATTATACAGGTTAGGCCTCTCCTTAGAGATAAATACATTAGTCCTGTCCCAGGCTGACTGGGGTGTTCTTGCTCAAAGTCTGAGGAAAACGTTGCGGGTAACCCTTTCTGGGGTGAGGCGGGAAGGCTTATATAGAGTGTGTCTCTGCCCCTTCAATGCCCCAGTAAATGGGTCTTAATTACAAGGTTAAATGTGTATACTAAATACAGTAAACGGTCCTTTCATTACTGCTAATAAAGGAGGAGAAACGCCCGTGGCCTTGAATGCTTCACGCCCGTTGCGTTCCTACCTTCCGAGTAACGAACAGCTCGTCGGTCCCCTGCTCCGAGTAACTAACTACTCGGAGCCTGTTTGCTTTCCGAGTAACTGACTACTCGGAAGCCATCTCTTCTTCCAAGTAACATGTTATTCAGAGACATTGTAAATTGATCCTCTGAGTTTGATAAAACTATGTATTCTTTAACGATTTTATTTATTTTATTGGGTGTGTTTGAGAGATAAAGGATCTGAGGGTACCCTTTGGATTCCACTGCTGATAGGGCGTATTTCCCCATGATTGGTTTTAGTGATTGATGACAACACATTTGTGGTTTAACCGTGTGCCTTGAGTATTTCAGATAACTTAAGCCATGGCATAGGACGGTTATCATCCCCTCGGTTGATGGAACGTGAAGACGGAGTTTCCCTCTCGGATTCTTTTTTGGTGGTTGAGTCGATAGGAAATCCGTACTATTAAGAGGGGATCCGCGGTGATATGATGGGTGGAATCATCACACTACACTTTCCTCTGCACCCACATATCTTCTTGGCGCCTTCGGAGGAGTCAGTATAGGAGGCCATTCCAGCCTGGGTCTGCTGGGGCGGTAGTACCGCTTGGTGTGCGGTAATACCGCTCACGCGATAGTACCGTACCATCTGCGGTAATACCGCAGTACGGTAGTACGGCAGTCTAGTGCCGCAACCACTACCGCAAACTCACTGGACTGAGCGGTAGTGGGCACGACACTAGAGTGCGGTACTACGGTACCACGGTAGTACCGCACCCAACGCGGTAGTACCGCAGTACGGTAGTACGGCAGTCTAGTGCCGCAACCAACCACTACCGCAAACTCACTGGACTGAGCGGTAGTGGGCACGGCACTAGAGTGCGGTACTACGGTACCACGGTAGTACCGCACCCAGCGCGGTAGTACCGCGCTACGGTAGTACGGCAGGCTAGTACCGTAACCACTACCGCAAACTCACTGTCGAAAGCGGTAGTGGGCACGGCACTAAGCTGCGGTACTACGGCAGCGCGGTAGTACCGCACCCACTGCGGTAGTACCGCGCCACGGTAGTACCGCTCTAAGAGCGGTAGTACCGTGGTTGGTGGGGGTCCAACGGCTGTTTAATGCGCCCCCTATAAAAGGGGGTCTTCTTCTTCATGGAGAGGTACCTCATTTATTGCTGCTCCTCCATTGACGCCCAAAGCTTATTCTTTCCCGATCTCCCTCCCTAGCCATCAAATCTTGTTGATTCTCTAGGGTTTGGAAGAGGAGGCCCCGATCTACACTTCCACCAAAGGATATTTGATTTCCCCCATTATTCTCTTGTGGATCTTGTTACTCTTGGGTGCGTTGGTGCCCTAGACGGAAGAGGTCACCTCGGAGCCACATTCCATTGTGGTGAAGCTCCGTGGTTTGTTGGGAGCCTCCAATTAAGTTGTGGAGATTGCCCCAACCTTGTATTGTAAAGGTTTGGTTGCCACCTTCAAGGCCACCACGTAGTGGTTCACGACATCTTGCATTGGTGAGAGCGTGAGGAGAATAGGGTGGCCCTCGTTGGCCTTCGTGTGAGCATTGTGCTCCACACCCTCTCCAAAAGGAGACGAACTTCTCGAGAGAGAAGGAACTCCGGTAACATATCCTTGTCTCCGTGTTCTCTCTACCTTTACTTTGCAAGTTACTTCTCATTGCTTATATCTTGCTTGTTTTCTTGTTGTAGTTGTCTAGTTGTCATATAGGATCTCACCTAGTTGCATATCTAGACAACTTTCTTTTCTTGTTGAGCCTAAACTTATTAAGGAGCCATAAAAAATTGTTAGTCACCTATTCACCCCCCCCCCCCCTCTAGTCGACATTCCGATCCTTTCAATTGGTATCAGAGCCTCGTCTCTTATTAAGGGCTTTACCGCCTTAAGAGGATGGCGACGGAGGGGAAAGACAAAGACGGTGAGTTGGTAGGTACTTCGGCCAAAATCTCCTTGGGGGAAAGTCCTAGTACCGCGGGACTCACGAACCCGTATTTGAGGGATGACACAACCACCGTCTCTAGACATGAGTATAATGACGGCATGTCCGCCATAAAAGCTCAAATGAATGAAATGACCCAATTGCTTAGAGCTCTCATGTCTAAGGCTCCCGAGGGGGGCAACGCCGTCATCACACCCAACACTCAAACGTTGGGAGGAGGAGAGTCGGTCTCTCAATCTCGTGATGATGGTAGGAATGGCAACCCTTTCATTCCCCTTCATGGGAATGGAGCGGGTGTCAACTCCGCGGTTGCCCCTCCCTCGAGCTATCACCCTTTACCTCTTCCCGAGCCTCATTTTGCACATGCAGGACCAATACCTATCCTTAACAAAGATGAGTATCCTATATGGGCATACCGTATGAAGAGGCACTTGAAGGGGTCATCGAAGGATTTGTGGCGAATTGTCCAAGAAGGCTTTCATCCATATGATCGCCACAACATGACTCCAAGAGAACACCGTGACAACTTCATCAACAGTCATGCTATAGTTGTCATTGGGAATGGTTTGAAGCCCGAGCAAGAAAATCTTGTCAGAAAGTGTGAAACGGCCAAGGAGTGTTGGGATCTTCTTGAAAGGACACTCATGGGAAGTGCAAGTATTAGAAGCTCCAAATTTGACAAGGTCCAAGACCAAGCCGATAACTTTGTCAGAAATGAAGGAGAGTCTTCCGAGGATGTTCATCAAAGGTTGGTTGCTCTTGCCAATGATATGACGGATCATGGAAGCAAGGACACCGATGATGATTGGGTCAAAAGGAAGTTCATCTCGGCTATGCTTCTCTATAACGAGCATCTCACTCAAGTCATTCGTCAAAGACCGGATTTCCGTGACTTGACTTCCAACCAAGTCTTGGATGAATTTGTGGCCATGGAGTTTTTGAATGACACGGCCAAGACGAAGATAACACCATGGAGGTCCTAAGATGCAATCCCTCGCCTTGAAGGCAAAGGAAGTTCATTTTGAGGAAGATGTTGATGAAGACGATGTCGGTCCGGAAGACACCAAGTATGCTTAAAATGAGCACATGGCTCTTGCGTCAAGACAATTTTGGAGCAACAAGAAGAACTTCAAGTCCAACACTAGTAGCTTCAAGCCCAAGGGACAAAGAATAAGAACTTGCTTCAATTGTGGAAATGTGAGTCATTTCGTTGCGGATTGTCCATATGAGAAGAGAGAAGATCATGGTGGCAAGCTCATCCGGAAGGACAAGTCCAAGTCACCGTTGAACAAGAATTTTGTGAAGAAGAAGCCACAACGTGTGTTGGTGGCTCATGAAGAATACTTTTCCGATGATGAGGATGATGAAGAAGGTGGTGATATTGTGGCAACCGCCACCATCGCCATCGCCATGGAGTCTCCCTCATCGTCTTCGCTCTTCAACTCCCCCAACGAAAATCCTCACATCATCCACAAGTGTCTCATGGCGAAGACCACTTCGGTAACTCCTCCCCTTAAACCATTTACTCCCACTAACCCATCTTTGTTGGATTGTGTGGAGGATAATGAGGAACCCAAGGTTCAAGAAGGAAATGAGTTTGAGCTTTTCATGATCAAACTCAAAGGTGAGGCCAAGAGACACTTTGTGGCTCTCTTGGAGCAATTAGGTGGAGCTCATGCTCACATTGAGGAACTTGGGGAGTCTATCACCGAGTTACAAGGTCATAGTCGAGACTATGCGGATGAGATAGGAGAGCTATCTCAATCTCTTGAAGAAGAGCGTGAGCTTAAGTTGTCTCTCGAGGAGACATATGCTAGTGATACTTCTAAGCTCAAAGTTGATCTTAAACATGCTAATGCCATTGCTTGTGACCTAAAGACTAAAAATGATGAACTTGTGGAGGCTCATGAGAGACTTCTTGTGGATCATGAGAAAGTTGAAAAGGACCACAAGTCCTTAAAACACGAACTCATGGTTCTCAAGAAAGCACATGAGGAAACCTCCATTAAACTCACTAAAGAGATTAATACTTTTTCTCCTATTCTTATGATAGAGAAACCTAGTTCCACTAATCCTTGTTGTGAGCATATCCCTCTTATTGAGGAAAACGCTAGGTTGAAGGCACAACTAGAGAAGGGACTTGTTTCTTGCATCCAAGGAGAAAAGAATCTCAATGATCTCTTGAGTTCCCATAAGGAGGTGATTGGCAAGGAAGGAATTGGGTTTGGTGCTAGTTCATCCAAAAAGAATAACAAGAAAAGGAAGAACAAGAAGAAGAAAGGAAAAGCTCCCCCTCCCACAAAAGATGTAGCATTCGTGAAGGAAGGGGAGAAGCCTCAAGAGAAAGTGGCAAAGGTCAATGAGGGTGGTGTTGCCAAAAGGGGTGATGCCATTCCCAATGACTTTTCCGGACCAACCAATCCTTCTTATGCTCTTTGTTGCACTAACGATGGACATGTCTATGCCAAATTTATCGGTTCTTATGATGAATATATTGCTTGGTCTATTTGGGTTCCTAAGACCCTTGTTACTAACGCGAGAGGACCCATTCGTGAATGGGTACCTAAAACCAAGCATTGATTCCATGTAGGTGGCGGCTTCCGGTGGTGGCTCATGGATACTTGATAGCGGGGCTACAAGTTATATGACCGGAAGCAAGGACATGTTGGTGGACATTGACTATGGACCATCTCGAACCACCCGTGTCCAATTTGGTGATGCAAACACGTCTAAGGTATTGGGTCTCGGTAAAGTAATCATTTCTCCGGACTCGTCCATTGAGAAAGTATTACTCGTTGAGACTTGTGCCTTCAATTTACTCTCCGTTCGTCAACTTTCTATGATGGGTCTTTGTACCTTCTTTGATAAAGACTTGGTCACCTTGATGTGGAGCAAAACTCTTAAAGTAGCCTTTGTTGGACACGTGGAGGACGGTATGTATGTGGTGGACTTCTCCAAAGTTCCCACCAAAATCGC
Source organism: Bromus sterilis (assembly GCA_950022295.1). Taxonomy (NCBI): domain Eukaryota; kingdom Viridiplantae; phylum Streptophyta; class Magnoliopsida; order Poales; family Poaceae; genus Bromus; species Bromus sterilis. The sequence continues at coordinate 33,793,829 of OX465600.1, forward strand.
CATGTGTCTAATGGATAAAGTTGATGTGGGATGGCTTTGGCACCGCCGACTAGCCCATGTCAATATGAGATCTTTGCAAACCTTCCTCAACGGTGATCATGTTGTGGGACTAACAAATGTTAGGTTTGCCAAAGATCGTGCTTGTAGGGCTTGTATTGAAGGAAAGCTTCACGAGAAGAAACATCCCCTCAAGAACATCATCTCCACCAAGAGGCCGTTGGAGCTCCTTCACATGGATCTCTTTGGGCCTCCGTCCTATGATAGTCTTGGCGGACGGAAGTATTTTTGAAGCTAGACCCTATATCGATATGTTTCAACAACTTTTTGAGGCTTAAAAGTTGTCATGTCTATTGCACGTAAATTTTCATCGTGTTTACACTTAAATTGTTGTGACACATTTCAACTACGTTTAAAACAAAATTTCCATAGTTCATAAAATAAAACTTCAAAACTTGTCGTGGCAAACACATGTTTATTTGTCATGGTAAAACGCATCTTAAATTACCATAACAAAATATATATTAAAATTGACATAAACACAAAAAGGAATTAGTTTATCATGGATAGATCGTTTTTTTTTGTTTATATAGTAGATTTAACATGGACACGAAAAAAATTCGCCACCAGCGCAACACCACACTGTCGATAGCCGCTCCACCCGGCCCACACCTGTAACACCCCGGGTGTCACGCTACAGTAATCACCTTGGTGGAACAGTAATCACTTTGTTGAAAGTCCAGTAACTGTGATTAGCCATGCTTGATCATGCCTCGTTTAAATTTCCGCTCAGATAAAAATTTCAAATAAATGTGAAAAATAAAGTTGCAACAAAAATTGTGCAATCAATTTTGCTAAATCCCTAAAAGTCAGTGGGCAGTGTTAAAACAACCTGGGGCATTTATTATAACACTTTAATATTTTAAACAATTCGAATAGTAGCCTAAAAAGTCCATTTTGCTGGTTTAATATTTAGATAAAATACTAAATGATTTTTGTTTAAAGTCCAAACCTTTTGTGGCACTTGTGTGGGTTACAACACTAATATTGAAGCCAGTCCTATATTTTACAAAATTATAATGCTAGCTAAAAGAATTAAATAAAGTAAATAATAAATAATTAAAAAAAGGAAAAAAATAGATTCGACCCAGGCCAACTGGGCCTAGTGCCCAGCCAGCCCAGGCCGGCCTGCCAGGCCGCCCCAGCCCACCTTGCCCTAGACCTAAACGACCGGCCCGAGCCGCCCCCGTCAACGCCCTCTCTCGTTCGTCTCCTCCCTCCTCCCGATCCCCTTCCCCCCCGATCTGGATCGAGCCCGCCATGGTCGTCGGCTTCCCTCGCCTTGCTGCCCCCCCCGCCGAACGAGGCCCCCGACGACCCCCCCCCCCTCGTCCTCCTGGGCGCCGCCGCCGGCCAGCCCCAGCTGCCTCCCGTGCCCCCCCGGCGCCTCCTCGAGCCCGCCCATGGTGCCCACGGCCACCGTGTCGCCGCCACTCGCACCACTCCACCCGACCCGCCGTCCTCGCTGCGCCCCCCGGCTCCCCTGATCTCCTCTCTGCCTCCCTGTGAGCTACTCCTCCAATTCCCTCCCTTTGCTCCCTCGATCTACCACCGTTAGCCCCGGCTGCTGCTGCTTCTAGCCACGACCATTGCCATGGTCGTGGGTGGTCTGAATGTGTGCGTACCTGAGTGCGTGTGGTACGGTGTGTGTGCAAATGTGCAAAGCTGGCCGTGCCCCGTGCCTTTGGCCACTCGCCCGCACCCTCCCATGCCTGGTCGCGCCTTCACGCGACGCCCGTCGGCGCATGGCCATGCGCTGCCGTTGCTGTCGCTGAATGTGCTGCTGCTGCTAGCTGTCACTGCTGCTGCTGTTACACTGATGCACTGAACCCTCATTTTTGGCAACAAAACAACAGCAAGGTTAGAGCAGAGCAGATATTAACATGGCTACAAATGGCTTGGACAACAACTTGATGTAACCAACTTCCTTTGTTCCGTTGGAACAATTTCAGTTAGTGCCAAGATTGGGTGCTACGAATCTTACAAACTGCAGATTTCTGTTAACTGTAAAAGGACTGAAAATGTCGGGTTACAATGCTACACTAAGTACCCCCATTTGACAGTAGTAAAACAATTGGAAAACAAATTGTAAGGTAGATAAAAGTTGTATGAACATAAAGTAGACGCAACCAGCTTTGAATTGCTCCATTGGACCAACTTCAGAAAATGCACGGATTAAATGCTATAAAAATCACAAAACGGCAATTTTAACAGCTTCTGAAAATATCATTATGTAAAACTTTTCCGACCAGGTTTTAATTGGGTAGATGAACCCTGATAAATTTGGTTTCCGTGCTAGCTTCGGGATCACAGAAAATTGTTCGACTTGATATAAGGCACTAACTCGGCAGATAAACAGAACACCAAACCGTAGCCTTCCGAATGTGCTAATGGATGCTTAACACCGCAAAATCCGAGACTTAGTAAAATTTCGGTGGAACCCAAATGAGACAATGACAAGTTGACCCCACTTACTATTAAATAAATATAAGGATTTATTTAACTGCCAGAGTATGACATGTGGGTCCCCTCTTACAGTTGACCTAGTCAAACCACTATTCCGAATAATGTTGTATTTAAATAATAAAATAAATTCAAAAAATGCTTTTAAATTTATTTAAACTTAGCAAATTAATATCTTTTAATCCGTAACTCCGATGGAAAAACTTTATACATCAAAGGTGATCAAAAACTATAACGAATAAGAATACATCATTCGTATACCCACCACACCCCTCTAACATACCGCACACGAGACATTTCCCCTCCGATTGCACTGTCCGGTAATTGCCCGATACCGTAAAACTCTCCGAATGAATTTGTTCTGAACACGAAAGTTGTTTAGAATAGTTCAACTAACCCGGATACACCACCCACACGTGTGTCAGATGTCCACGACACGTCCGACATGATACCTCCCCCCTTCGGATCATCTGTCCGGTAATCACCCGGAGCCGGTAAAAATTGCCGGTTAAATTATGTTTCGTCCGCAACGTAAAGCACTGCGTTAGTTCTCCTCTAGCTTACCGTATTTCCATGTATTGTATTTGTGTTGCTATTATTGTTGTGTATTTATTGTTTCTTCCCCCCCTCTTCCTGCCGATAGAGGTTGCGACCGCTGCCGATGCTTCCCCCTTTGTTCAACTACTTCGTCGACGACCGTGTACCTCTACCGTCGAGCATACAGGCAAGCAGAGCCATTCTCTTCCCCAGATATCGCCTACCTTTCCGTACTTTCTTGCACTAGGCATTGTTACTGCTGCTGCTACGATTACAATCCTATTCAATTGCATAGCCTGATTTTTTTCGCCCCTTGATGTACCTTCCTTATCCTATGCTGCCTGCTATATGTATGCATCATATTCCACAGTGAGCCCTGCACATTGTTAGCTAGGATTAGACAGCAGGCCGTGGCCACTCAGGGGAGTGACGCGGATACAAAATATATACAACTGCAACAGGTACAGATCAATGCAGACGCCCTAGGGAACCTACAACGGCGAGACTCTGCCGAGTCGCTTCGAGTTTGACTTACGAGTGGAATGGACTCGTATTTCACTCTCGTCGGCTCAGTAGCGTAGCATCACCGGAATGATACGAGGTTTACCTCTTTAGTTCATTCCGCTGATGTCTCTGTCAAACCTCTTTAAGTGTGCCATCGAGGGTGATACCTCCTGGTTTCACTTAATGGTAGGCACTCGAACCAACTGGTGTCCTTAAAGGTAAGAGTCGGGCGACCCAACGGTGCCCGCGAGAGGTATATTGTCGGGAACGACAGGGAGGGTACGACCGACGTTACTGGCGTGCTTGGCCCCTGCTCGTATCTCGCGAGAGTTACCAACCACGAAAAAGTCGAGCTCTACCAAGAGCACACGCGAGACAAGGTAAGGAGACGGTTCACCTTGTTGGTAATCGCAGTGACTTGGTGGGACGACAGGGCAGGCACCGATGTACTGGTGGTCCTGACTGCTGTCGTTGACCGCGGGTCGGTTAAGTCGAGGCAACGATAACGGTTGTCACGCAGGTTAATTAAAATGCTAAATGGTTCGGCGGATGACTTGAGAGGCCCGTTGGTCTGTACGCACTACCTACACGTGGGATTACGGTGTGGGCCCTCCACGTCATAGTTCGTCCGAAAGCTCTTCAGACGTCAGCAGTACTGCGGCCTGATCGTCGGGAAGTGGTCTTGTCTTTTTGCTGCAGCATGTGTGTTTGGATTTGCTTTTGCTTCACCGGCCAGACTCGCACCGTGCAGGAGCGTGCAAGGGTGAGGGACCTAGACCCCTTGGCGCATAGGATATAGTCCGGCGGATGGCCTCTCTGCTGAGCCTAGGATGGGCCGCGTCGTGTCGGATAGCCTCGGTGGGGCGTTCCCTAACAAGGTTCACGCCACCCTGGAGATCCGAGCGTGCAGGCTGAACAGTAGTGCACCCCTGCAGGGAGTTTAATCTATTCGAATAGCCGTGTCCACGGTAACAGGACGCTTTATGCTGAAGCTGGATCTTACCACTAGAAACTATTACTATTAAACTGTATGGTTCCGGGTCTTCTTCCTCGCAGGGAGTCGAGGAGGGGAACTCGGAGGCATTATTATTATTAATCATTACAACTTATATTATTCAATGTTGCAGCAACTTCTGCTTCATTGTTACTTTATTGCTTTATATAACATGTTGGCTGATTCTTACCTCATGCTGCAAGACATCGTCAGAAGATGCTAGTCTTCGATAGGCCTAGCTTCTTACCCTTATTCTGATTTCTATCTTTCAGTCCACTATATACAACCTCCCCTTTCCGTTGATACAAATGCATATTGCTTAGTAGCGGACGTAAGACTCGCGGGTATGCTAGATACTCACCTGCTTTATTTCCTTTACTGTTTTGCCTGATCGGCCGCTGCAGTCGACGTTGGAGCCTTGGAGTCTAGGAGCAGGAGATCCCCGATGTCGACCACCGCAACATGAAGAACCCTGATGCCTTCTACGACGTCGAGTTCCCCGTTGACCAGGAGTAGTTTGAAGGTTTCCAGGCAGGAGGCCTCGCCTTTTTCGATCGTTGTTGATATTTGTGCTAGCCTTCTTAAGGCAGATCATGTGTGCCTTGTGTCTGTACTCAGATACTATTGCTTCCGCTGACCTTGTGCTCTCGAGTTGTTGTATTCGAGCCCTCGTGACCCTTGGCTTGTATTAAACAGTTTGTATTATTTTATTTGTAGGGTTGTGTTGTGATATCTCACCGTGAGTCCCTGATCTCGATCGTGTACCTTGCGTGTATGATTACTGTACACGGTCTGATTTTTGGGGCGTCACAACACCCCCCTCCCCCGTTGCCGCACGTCTAGATGCATCCAAGAAATATCCTCAACGCAACCGCGTCCTAGGAGCCCGCCATGCCGCGCGTCACCCCCATCATCGAATATATTCTCGGAGTCCATGGACCGTGACTGCACCGTGACCTTAAACACCACAAGATTGTAAGTATGTTTTTATGCAATTTTAAGGAAGTTTGACCATGCACAGAAAAGCGTAGTACTCCATTATTCCTTCAAGGCCTCTTTGATTCAAAGTATTTTCATGTGAATTTTGAGGGATAGAAATTCTTATGATTTTTTCAATGTCGATTATTTGATTGGTAGGATTGAATCATATAAGAGTTTTTTCCTAAGGGTTCATTTGTACTACATCTCATATAAATTTTCACATTCACCCAAACCTTTTGCATAGAATATATTTTTCTCTATGATGCAATCATACAAATAAAAAATATTAACTATTCAAATGAACATGAAATTGCAATCCTATTTTTACCCATTACTAATTTTTTGAGTCTAAGAATCAAATGGGTCCTCAAAGAGGTTGTAGTAGATGAAAAAATTCCTATGAATTATAATGCAAATGAATCCTGAAAGAAAAGACATATGATTTACAAACCTACGTATTAAACAAACCACATAGAAAAATCGTAAGATTAGAAACCTCCAAAATTTCCTTGAAACTCCTCTGAATCAAAGTAGCCCATGATTTTTGAAAATTCCTTGGGACGACTCACTCTATTAAACTTTGAAAATATTATCAAAAAATATATATACTTTTAAAATTTCTACTCATGGCCTGGCCCATGTTAGGACTTAGGAGAAGTAACAGATGTGCGTTCTATAATATTTTGCTTACCAATTTAAATGGTAAAAAATATATTTTTTCATACCCTAAAAAGGAATGGAAAATAGTTTTTCTTATAACTTTTTTTTGAGTCACATGATTTTCAAAACTAGATGATGACCCATGCGTTACTGCGGAAACTTTGCTCAAAATGCATAAGAGGTACTAAAAATATCTAAATAAATGGAAATCAAACGCAATATAAAAAAGGCATATAAAAGGAAAAATGATAAAAATATATCAATTTTAACAAAACAATTAAATGATTAATTACTTAGATACGTTACATCCGCAAAATACATATATTATCAACACAAAATATACTATAAAAAATAATATATGACTTGCATGCATAGATTAATGATGTGGTAGTGCAACATGCATATAGTAATAAATTCTTATAATTTGTGATCTTCATGCATGCCTTGCTTATGTGGTATCGTTGTATTTCTAGAAAAAATAGGTTGTGGGTTGTAACTATTTAGAAATAGAAGATACAAAGGAAAAAAAGAATGGGCGGCAAATAAGTTTTTTAGTTTTTTTAGGGGTATACCAATCAGCCCATTTCCATCCTTACATATACCAAGGTGGGTTAACCGCCGCCAGCCCTCCTCTCTCATCCAGCGGCGTCAATCGGAAACCAAACCAGGATCAGATCCAAATCCAAGGATGCGCAAGAGGCGAAAGGGGAGCAACCTCGCCGGCCGCCACCCATTGCCCCGACGCCGTCAAGAAGACGAATGGTCAGTTCAAAATTCCCACATTCTCTATCCCAAACTCTCTTCATTTTTCTGACCACGATCATGTATATGGGCAGGCGAGACTGGCCCAACCTGCCGACGGCGCTCATCGACGACGTCGCCGGCAGGCTGCTCGCCCACGACGTGTCCGAGTACATCCGCCTCCGCGCCGCATGCGGGGAGTGGAGGAGATGCACCTCCGACCCGCGCGTGGGACGCCACCACGTGTGTTAGAGTATACGTGTACATGTAGGTAGTCTAGGGTATATAGGACTCTCTTGTGTCTTGTCTTGCACTCTAAGATAACCTTTGTACGCCTATATATACTCGTCCATGAGGTTCAATACAATATCCATCGACTCCGCCAAACCCTTCTATCCTTCTACATGGTATCAGCCTAATTCGATCCTAAACCCTAGTGCAGCCACCGCCTCGCCCTCGCGCCGCCGCCGCAGCTGCCAAACCCTAGCGCCGCTGCCCCTCCATGGCGCCGCGCTAACCGCCGTCGACACGCTTCCGCCGCGCCGCCCCAGGGGAGGTCGATCTCCATGATCTCCGCCGGGGGCTGCGCAACCCGTACGCAGGGTTCGTCCGCCGGTCCGTGATCGGCTGCCCTGCAATCTTTTTCCCGATCACTTGATCGGTTTTCTTTTTGGCTTACCGATCTTAGATTGGATTGAGTCACCCACCGTCACAGTCGTTCCACCGCGCCTCTACTCCGACTACGACGCGACTGTCGGCCTCTTCATCGACCAGCATCCCATGCGCCGCGCGCTGGCCTGCAACCGCGTCACAGTCGTTCGCGTGATGCGGGCTGCCTTTCGCGCGTCGGCACCGCCCGTCGTCGCCGCCAACCGTCGCTGATAACCCACAACTGCAGGGGATCGAGATAGTCTTCGCGGGTAAGAATAACCCAATTTATAGATTCGACTCAAGGGGAGCCAAAGAATATCCACAAGCTTTAACAGTGGAGTTGTCAATTCCACCGCACGTGAGATACACTTACTTGCAACAAGATATTAATAGTAACTGCGATATGAAAGTGATGATAACAACGGTAATAGTAAAATAGCGAAAGTAAACAACTAGTAACCAGCAGAATTAAAAACACCATGGGCTAGGGAGATGGATGGTTGGGCGCTGCATGGATAAGACACATTATGTATTTAACTTGGGGCAAGGCACACAGAAAATCAATGATCATCTAGGCATAAATCAAACAACAGGCATGTATCCCAATGTTAGTTGTACGTGCTTGCAATAAGAACTTGCACAACATCTTTTGTCCTACCGTCCCGCTATGAACGGGGCCAAAAGAAACTTATGGAGATTAAGGTGCTCCTGCTAAAGAGCACTGGAACAAAGCATTAACAATCAATTGATACATGGAATCCTCAAATTATAGTCCATCCCCTTTGGTGTCCCAAGTTGTCACCTTTGGGATCACCGGTTATATTCACGAAAACACATAGGGTTCAGATCTGAAATCATGGCACTCGGCCCCAAAGTGACAAGCATTAAGAGCAACAAGTTGAAGCAAAGATGATAAACAACAATCTAGATGATAGGCAACATATGCCCCCTACAATCTGATAAATTATTACATGATCTAACTCATCCAATCCCTACCATCCCCTTTGCCTACAGCAGGGAATTACCACCACATGGATGGAGAAGTCATGGAGGGAGGATGGAGTGGTGATGACGATGACGATGATCTCACCTCTCCGGAGGCCAAAACAGCCTCCAGATTAGCCCTCCCGGAGAAGAACAAAGGGTGGCGTCGTCTCCGCGACGAGAATTGGGAAAACGACATCTGTTTCGGGGTTTCTCCGTCACGGGAATAAATAGGAGCCTCGGCAGGGCACCAGAGGAGGGGGGAGGCCCCCAGGCGGCCAGAGGGCGCGGCCCCACCCCTGGCCGTGCCAGGGGGGCGCCTGGGGCCCCCTTGGCTCCCCTCTGGTCCCACTTCTGGCTTCCGGCTCCTTCGGGTACGTGGATTTTCTGGTATTTTTCAGGGAATTTTCTGAGACGTCCAAAAATCCATTTTCCTGCGCACAATAAAACCATACAGACAGCTATGCTGAAAACAGCGTTAGTCCGGGTTAGTTTCATCCAAATCATGCAAGAAGGAGGGCAAAACAATAGCAAAAGTGTTTGGAAAAGTAGATACGTTTGAGACGTATCAGTCGCCGCCTCTGATTCCGATCTGGAATTCTACAATGCCATCATCGTCGTCCACATCGTTCCCGAATCGCGTCGGCTGACCCCGCGTCGATCTGCTCGACCCCCCGTCGCCATCAACAAGCCGAGTGGCACTCCTACACCTCGCGGGCGATCGGATTGATCACCCACCAGCCCGCGCGATCGCGCCATCCGCGCCGCATCGATGACCCGCACAGTCGTCCGCGTGCGCCCCGCAGGATTCCGAGACGAACGCCGCTGAGTACGAGCGCCTAACACCGATCGAGCATCGGCTGCCACCGCGTCGCCCTTTCGGGCCGCAGTTTCGCCGCCTCCATGGTTCTCCCGATGGCTGCCCCGACTTCTTCGCCGCCGCTGTGTCGCCCCCACGGGCTGCAGCGCCGCCACGCGCAGTCCACCTCGCCACCCCGAGGCCATCCCCGCGATTGCACCCACCCACGCGCTGCCGCTGCGTCGCTCCTTCGGGCCGTAGTGCCACAGCCCGCGTTCACCGCCGCCCCGAGGCCGTCCGCTCGAGGTCGTCCCCGAGGCTGCACCGACCCTCGCGTTGCCGCTGCGTCGCCCCGTCGGGCCGTAGCGAGCGTGGCACGCGGTCCCTGAAACCACCCCGAGGTCTTCCCAGACGTCGCCCCCGACACGTGAGCCGCCGCTGCGTCGCCCCTTCGGGCCGTAGCGTCGCGACACGCGGTCTGCTCCGCCGTCCTCGCGCGTTGACGCCCTTGTGGCACGCGCCACCTCTCTCAGCACGGGAACGCCACCGTCCGCGCATGGTCTTTGTCACACTGTTGGGTTCTTCATCGCCTACTTCGAGCACCGCCGTCGCCACGCCACTTGCGCCGCTGCCGCTCACCTGAGCCGCGCTGACACCCTGTTCGCCGCTGCCACTCACCTGAGACGCGTCGTCTCTACCGGCGACCGACGCGGCCCCACGAACTGCCTCTGGTTCCGCCGACTTCATCGCCATCCACCTCTTCATCTTCGTCCAGCACCAGCTCATCGTCAGCGTCGCTGTCATCTTCCCCGTCCACTTCATCTAGCTCCGGCAACCGCGGCGACTCCATCCTCGGCACCTTCTACCCCCCCCCCCCCCCCCCCCGCTGAGTTGCGCCTCAACTGTCGTCGAGCCCTTCTCTGTTGGTCCCTCCGACATGGCGTACAATTCTTACTGGTCACCGTCTCCGCATGCCCGGTACTGGCAACACCGATGCGTGCCTTCATCTACGACGTGTTTCCGGGCCTGGCAAGCCTCGTGCGGCGCTTCGTCGACATCGTCTTCGTCTGTCTACGCATGCCCGGTGCTGACAACACCGACGCGTGCCTTCGTCTACGACATGTTTCCGGGCTTGGCAACCCCGGCGTGATGCTTCGTCAGCACTGTCTTCTTCCGGACGTCTCCACCATCTTCTTCGCGACGTCCCGCTCTATGACTGACGACCGCCCGCCAGTGCCGCTCTTCCCGAGCCGCACTGCGCTCCTGACATCCTTGCACCCGCGGCTTCTCGGCGACTACCTCGACACCGGCTACCCTGACTCGATATCGACCACAACATTCCTTGCACGGCTACCTCGACTACGGCTTCACCACCCTCCGCTCTCGGGTACTTCGACAGCGACAGAAGGGCTACCACCTCGCCTGAGCACTCATCGGCTTCCTCTACAGTCCAAGCTTCGCGCCGCGACACCATCCACGACACTCCCGCTCGGACCGCGGGGGAGTGTCAGCCTTCTGGAGTCCACTTCGGTTTATCTCCAGTCTGACCGTCCGTGCCGTTTCTGTTGTTCACGACGCTACCGCTACGACTGCGGGGGAGTGTTAGAGTATACGTGTAAGTGTAGGTAGTCTAGGATAGATAGGACTCTTCTGTGTCTTGTCTTGCATTCTAAGATAATCTTTGTACGCCTATATATACTCGCCTATGAGGCTTAATACAATATCCATCGACTCCGCAAAACTCTTCTATCCTTCTACAACCTGGACCCCCGCTTCCGCCCGCGTCGCTGGATCATGTTGTCCAACCGCGCCGACGGCGACGGCCGCCGCTTCCTCAACCTCTCCACCGGCGCCAGCGCCCGCGTCGACCTGCCGGAGCTCTCCCGACACCACCTCGAGGCCAGCACCGAGGGCCTCCTGCTCCTGCGCGATAAGGCGAGCCACGCTGTGCGCCTCCTCAACCCGCTCACCAGGGCTCTCACGATCTCCCGCCCGTCACCGCGGACCTCGCTGGTGCGTTTGCCGTATGGACGGGCCCCTTACAGTCCCTGTCGCGCATCATCTACGCCGGCGTCTCTGACGAAACCTCCCCGTCGTCAGTCGTGATCCGGCTGCTTGACCGTCACCTTGGCCGTGCCATAGCCCACGCCAAACCAGGTAGCCAGCGGTGGGCGGTGGTGGACGACGATATCTGGAGGCCCCATGACCCAAAGTCATGTCAGTTGTTTATCTAAAAAGTCATGTCAGTTCTCGTCGGCGTCAACCCTGCAGGGCGCTTCTACTATGCCACTTTCGAGGGCTACATAACTCATGTGGGACGGACGCGGAGCAAATGATCCCGAGCTCATATGAGCTTGGGTGAATAGTAAAATCGAAAACAATTCAAAAAAATTCAAAAAAAATTTGATTTTTTTTTGGCGAACATTTGACAAATTTTTGACATGCTTGCAAAATTTCATCACAAAATAACATCCGTGGAATACACAGCAAAAAAAAAACCGATGCTCCAAAATGTTATTTTTTATAGCATTTTGGAGCATCGATTTTGTTTTTTTTTGCTGTGTATTCCGCAGATGTTATTTTGTGATGAAATTTTGCAAGCATATTAAAAAAATTGTCAAATGTTCGCCACAAAAAAATTCAGATTTTTTTGATTTTTTTTGATTTTATTGTTCATCCGGAGCTCATATGAGCTTGGGTTCACTTGGGTACTTCTCATTTGATGCTCCAAAATGTTATTTTTTTATATCATTTTAGAGCATTGATTTTGTTTTTTTGCTGTGTATTCCACAGATGTTATTTTGTGATGAAATTTTGCAAGCATATCAAAAAATTGTCAAATATTCGCCACAAAAAAATTCAGATTTTTTTGAATTTTTTTTATTTTTTTTATTTTACTGTTCATTCCGAGCTCATATGAGCTCGGGTTCACTTGGGTACTTCTCATGTGATGCTCCAAAATGTTATTTTTTATAGCATTTTGGAGCATCAATTTTTTTTTTTGCTGTGTATTCCACAGATGTTATTTTGTGATGAAAATTTTCAAGCATATCCAAAATTTGTCAAATGTTCGTCACAAAAAAATTCAGACTTTTTAATTTTTTTTTTTTGATTTTACTGTTCATCCCGAGCTCATATGAGCTCGGGTTCACTTGGGTACTTCTCATGTGAGGCTCTCTCCACAGCCTCATCTGGTGCCCGTGGTCATGGACCAGCCCAACACCCGGTACAACATGTTATGCTACATCGTCGTCGCTCCCGACGACCACGGCAGCCGCATGCTCATGGTGCGCTACTACCTCGACCTTGAACACCTCAGTGGTGATGAGAAGAGAATCATGAAGCGCAGGAGGAAGTTGATGGACGCCATTAGGGTGGAGCACCCACTGAGGGAGCGCCGGTGGAACCTAATTCAGGTGTTTGAGGTGGATGTGGCCGGGAAGAGACTTGATCCAGTTGAGGACATTGGCAGGCACCGCGCCGTGTTTGTCGGGAATGTGGCGTGCTTTTCCCTCCCGGTCAGGATGTTTCCATGTCTGTCAGGGAACGCGGTGTATGTCGGGGCGCTTGGTGCCCGCTACCCTCCGGTCGGCGTGCGGTATCTGTTGGACAAGACTGCCGATCCATCGTTTGTGTTCGCCATCATCGACGGGCCATGGCTTCCAGACTAGTATATTTCAGTGAAACGGTACCGCCACAACATACCAGAGGTGAATCTAGTGCCTCTTGCTCACCCCTCTACCCTCCAAGAGTACCTCGTCTGTTGCGCAGGCCTCCTCGGCGGCCTCAAGGACTAAGGCCCTGTTTGGTTTTGCTGCGGATTTCTGAAAATTAGCTGCGGAAAATCGGAAGCACCTCTCGGGCAGATTTTCGATTTTCCGCAGCAGATTTTCAGAAATCGTTCGAAGGTTCGCTCTTTGGTTCGTTCGTACGTGTATTTTCCGGCTGAGCTTTGGTGGAATTCGGCATAAAAAAATGTTTGCTTTGGTGAAATCCTGTTTGGTTCGGCTATGGATTTCCAAAATCTGATTGAAAAAGCTGAACCAAACAAGACCTAACTCAATCATCATCAGCACGTCAAGGGAAGCATGTTGATGTCTCCTCCCCTGTTCGTTGCTCCTTGTGTTGCCTAAGAAAAATCTGAAAGAGGGACAGGGCATTCTAGAATTGTGCAAAATCACTTGCTGTTGTTGCTCTTTGTAGAATTCGAGCTGATTTACTCCTGGAGGTCTTGGTTGATTTCTAGCTTGTGTTGCTCCAGGAATTCTTAAGGATGAGGATACAAGCTAATCTAAAATTATGTAAAAAAACACCTGTGTTTTACCTCAAAAATTTGAAACAACATTTCAGTATTCTTGAAATAAGATAGTTCTGAAGCTGCATACAAAAATCATAAGAACCGATCTATGGGCCAATTGCACATTTAGATTTCTTTACATATACATTTTGTTATAAGTAGACGATCTGTTGCCCCAAATGAAGCGATTTCCGGATTTAAACCAACAGTTATTTGCTTATTATGATCGGGCACTGTACTCGCTGGTGGAGTGGGATGCACATTTTCCTCTCGTGGCATGTGTGGAGCATCTTAGAGCATCTTCAGTCGCGCCCCCAAGAGGCCCTCAAGACGGTGAAAATAGCGCCGGGTGGAGGAAAATCGCCCAGCCGCACCCACAAGAGCCCAAATAGCGTCGGATTGGGCCGAAATTGAGTCCGCCGATCCCAAGCCAAACCCGTCGTGCTGGGGGTCGCCGGATGAAAGGAAAGCGCACGAACGGAAGGAAAGCGCGCGCGATTTCGCGCGCGCCTCGCGCCGCGGCCCACCTGTCGGCGTGTGAACACGCGTCGTCTTCATCCTCTCGCCTCGGCTTTCCCGCACCTGCCGCCACCGCAGCGAATCAATGTGGCGCCGGTGACGAGTCCAATCGTCGCAGAGAGCATCAATGCGGCGCGTTGAGATACCCAACGGTCCGTCGACCGCGCCGCCGCCTGTCTCGTCTTCCTCGCTTCTGACGCCGCCGCGGAGGAATCAATGCGGTGTAGAAGTCTAGTCCAATCGCCGCTCCAGTGGGAATCAAACGCCGCGGAGATACCCAACGGTCCGTCGACCGCGCCGCCGCCTGTCTCGTCTTCCTCGCTCCTGACGCCGCCGCGGAGGAATCAATGCGGTGTAGGAGTCTAGTCCAATCGCCGCTCCGGTGGGAATCAAACGCCGCGGAGTAGTCCAATCGGCGACGCGCGTCCGCCGCGTGTCCCCCGCCGCATGCGCCCCCGCTGCTATATAAAGCGGGCTCGCCGTCGAAGGACACCACACACTCTACTCCTCCTTTCCCCCCCTCTCGCCGCAATCCGCTCGCCATGGACCACAATCACCGCAACATGAACGGCATCAGCCGCTCCCTCACCCGCGCTGAGGCGATCCTCCTGTCTCAGGGGAACTATCCCTGCCCGCCGAACATGAGGATACCGCGCGGCTGGATGCTCAGTGCCGCCGGCGTGCCGGTGCCGCCGCTGCCTCAAGGCGCGCAGTTCGACCGGGAAGTCCTCGCCATCCGCGCCACAATGACGGAGGCCGAGCTCGCTGACCCAGCGAACGCGGCGGGCAACTTCGCCCGCTGGATGGCGCACTTCGAGGAGCGCCGCAACCAGGCGCTCGCCTCCACCGAAGGGCTGGAACCGGTGTCGGGCCCGATGAACCGCCTCAGCCGGATGCTGTGGTGGAGCCCCGAGGAGTGCACGCTCCTCAGTGTCCTCTACCACGTCCAGGACGGCAACGAGCCGCGCCTCGAGTACCCGTGAAGGGACGGCGGACGGCGGCGACCGTCTTCGTCAGCGGCGGCGGCGAGCAGTGAAGGCGGCGACCTAGTAGTTTTTTATTTCCTACCTATGTAATAAATTTAGACCAAGCATTTATAAATTTCGCTGAAGTTCGACTATATTTGATGAATTTTGGCCGAACTTGGGGGGTATCTTGGGGCCACGGCTGGGTAGCCGGGCCCCCCAAGCCGTTTTCGCCGCCCAAGCGCCCCCAAGCGGCACTAAAATAGCGACGAAAATGGCCTTAGGGGGGGGGGCGAACGGCTGGAGATGCTCTTACCTCTGCGTGTTTAGAACTACGTAGGCCTTTCGTGCCTTTTAAAGACCAGTTCTCAGTCATCAGTGTTGAGTGTCATCAAGGTGCCCCACTGCCCCGTCAGCTAACTCTCCTTTGTTTGTAGATGATAGTAGTATGTTGCTTTTCAAATCGAGTTTTGAGGATGCAAATGATGTGTTAAACCTATTGAATATTTATTGTGCAGCTTTTGATAAAAACTAAAAAGTGTACCTAAAAAATCATTAATTTTCTTCAGTGCAAAGTGGCCAGTTCAGTTAAGGGAAATCATAAAGAATATCATGCACCTGCAGATATTTAAGGATGCCAACTGATATGGGTCACTCAAGAATTGGTACATTCAAATACCCCCATAACAGTGTGGGATAGAATAAAAGGATAGATGGACATATTGTTGTTTGCAGGGGAGAAAGAAGTATTGATTAAGTCAGTTACACAATATTTACTAATTTATTCTTTGTCGTGCTTCAAGCTTCTTATAGGATTATGTGAAAAAGTAACTTCGCTGATTCGTTAGTTTTGGTGGGGCAACAAACAAGGAAGACGGAAACCATGTTGGGTCTCGTGGTACACGGTTACAAGATCATAAAATCTTGGAGGTCTAGGTTTCTGTGATATTAAGGTCATCAATCTTGCATCGTTGTCTCGACAAGTATGGTGCATTCTTCACCACTGAGTCCTAGGATCCTTGAGGAAAAATATGTTTCGGGTAAATCAATACTTCAAGCCGAACTTGACCCCAACCCATCGCAAATATGAAGGTCTTTGATGGAGGGAAGGGAAATTATCTCACAAGGAGCGATCCGGATAATTTGTGATGATGAAGCGACTCAAATCCGGAATCACTACCGGATTTCGAGAGAAGGCATTCTTCGGCTGATAACCTCTCTCATGGCTAGCCCACATGTATGCGTGGTAGAACTGATTAATCATACTAAAACTATATGATTCAAATATCGAGTCAGAGAAGTATATATTCCCCTCGATGTCAAAGCAGTACTACTATTTGTTCAAATAAAATCTCAGATTTTGGGCATGCCAAGATGATGTGAGGGGTCTCTTTTCGATTGGATCATCTTATAGACTGATTATGAAGATCAAAAGGTCCAAGGAAGGATGGCTCGAGGAAGAAGGTGCATCAAATTTGATACATGAAGATAGGATGGTCTTCTATTTGGAAGCTAAATGTGTCGTTGAAGCTCAAGGTATTTGTGTGGCGTTTGGCTAACTCATACATCTGAAGTATTTGTGGGGTTGCGAATAATTTGAGGCATAGCTTGTTGAATTGTGACATGACAAGATGCGTATGGGCTCTAGCTGATAATCTAATGGTGGAATACATGTGTGTTAATCAAGACCCAAGTGCAAAAGGCTGGTTGTTCTCTATGCATGATAATCTTTCATAGCAGGAATTCACCAAAATGATTGTTACACTATGGGCGATATAGAGTGGTCTAAGATGGCCATTTACGAGGATATATTTCATATCCTATGCATGGTTTTATATCTTCCTTTTCGTCGGAGCTAGAATTGACACACTTACGTGGTATGATCACGACAAATCCTAGGGTTGTGTACCCTAGGTTTCGTATAGGAGGAAGGAGATCGCGCGTTGGTAGGATTTAGACCGTGCACAAGCGACACGTGGGGTAAGATTTACCCAGCTTTAGGCTCTCGGAGGTAAAACTCTACATGTTGTTTGTATGATCTTGTATTGATGATAATGTACAGGGGTGCCACGAGGGCTATGGTGGAGAGAGTTCTGTCTAAAGGGTCGCCCCTGCCTCACTTTATATAGATAGCCAGGTAGGGGTTTACATGAGTCCTAATCAACTTCAAGTAGGAGTCCTTGTCTTGTGCCTCAAGTCGTGGGCTTCATGTCGGTTCTTGAGGCTTCTAGTGGGCCGCCAGTCTTGACACGCATCAGGTACACTCACGATGAGGAGTCGTGGGGGTATCCCCTCGTCAGTAGCCCCCGAGTGCCCGAGGGAATCGAAGAGTCGCCCATGGACTCTAATCTGCATTAACTTCTGCTAAATTAAGAGAGCTCCATGATATATAAGGTATATTTGTAAGTTTTAAGAGGGATGTTAAACTAAAGGGCCCGAGGCATCCAACGGATCGAGTCCTGATAAATTGCACTCGTGGCAAATACCACGGTAGTCCAATCAAGTTCGAGTCCTGCGACGCAAACTTGGCGAGACTCGAAATCACTAGTTTAAGAGTACTCGTTGCAACGAGTACCGCGTTTCCTCCGCGCGCGACACTTGGCGCTTCGCGCGCGCGCCAAGTGGCGCGCTCTGGTGCTTTTCAGTTTTTCCTGTTTTTTAGAGGCACGAGTGCCTCAAAAAAGGAGGCACGGGGCACGACTAATTAGTTTTTTGATTTTTTTTCACCAAAACGTATAGAAAAAACGTGCGAAAACCGGAAAAGTCGGAAAAACCACCGAAAAAACCAATTTTAAACATAAAAAACGCGTACACAAAAATAAAAAAATTGAAATCCTGAGGAATCGCTGTGAGCGCGACGCGTGGCGCTGTTCGCTGGAGCGGGCTGCGAACGAGTACTCCCTAATTAGTAATTAGTTGCTCTCGGCGAGACTGATGTCTAAGCAAGGTCCAAGCGGTTAAAGCGACGCATTATGCCCTAACAAAGTCGCATGGACCAGGAGGTAAGGCCCACATCCATCCATCCTCCTCTCTCTCCCCTCCCCTCCCCTCGGGCCATGCCCCGCCCAGGCCGGCCCGTTTGGCCACCTCTTTTTCCAGCGGTGCGTGCCGCCGCCATCCGTCCGTCGCACGTCAAAGTTTGTTCCGTCCACGGCTCCGGCGCCCACCGTTTGCGCGTTTGCCCACCGGGGGTGCGGCACGCGAAATCCGCGCACAGCGCCGGCCGTCTTCGCACAAAAACACTTGCCCCAGGTAAAAAAATATATCAAATTAACCGCCGTCTAATCTAACCCAAACCAAACGTACGTACGCGCCGGCACCCGGGTTGGTTGTTACCGCCGGAGTAAAGTTGAAGTGGATCGGCGTTCGGCCCCACCCGCCCCTCTCTCGTGATGCACAGCCAGATAAGATAAACCCGTCTTGGCCCACCGCCCCCCTTCCTCTCGTTTTCTCCGTTTCCCCCTCTCCCCCTCGGCCTTCGCTTCCGCGTCGCCGCCGTACCCCACCCCCCCTCCGTAACCTCTCTCCAACCCCCCTTCTTTCCAATTTCCAACCCCGATCCCATCCAAAACCGGACCTCCGTTTCCTTCAAAGTTTTACCCTCTCCTCCTACTGCCCAGATTCTTCTTCAAAAAGATCGGTTCGAACCCCAGGATTTGAATTCCAACCAATTCAATCAGTTTCCCCGTCGTTTTGAACTCGAGGGTTGGCCTGCCTGCCTGCCAAGCCTATTTGGGTGCCTGCCTTTTGTCGCCCACTGTTGTTGGTTGCGCTGCGCCTCCTCCTCAATTCTCGTGCGGCGAGGCAAGTTTTTCCTCCCTTTCTTTCACCCCGAAATGGAACTCCCTCCCCTCTCTTCTTCTTCCTCCTTTTTACCCTCTTTTTCCCCTCTCTACCCACACTGTTCTTCTTCTACTGGAGTGAAATTCGCCCGAATTTCGATCTGCCGCTTCGGATTCGTGGGTTGGTGATGGCTGATTTGAGTTTGTGGCGTGCAGGGATCCGTCTATGGTCGCCGGCGGGAGGGTGACCGCGCGGCGGGCCAAGATGGACGACGACGACGACGACGAGTACGTTGCGTCTGAAGACGACGAGGAGGAGTACGTCGTCGCGGCTGCCTGCTCCGACGAGGACGCCGCCGTAGAGGAGGAGCCGGAGCTGGAGGCGGAGCCCGACGACGAATCTGACGCCGACTTCGACGGGGAGGGGGAGGAGGAGGCGGAAGACGACGACGACGAGGATTTCGAGATCGACGCGCCGCGGCGGCCCAAACGGCGGCCTCCCAGGCCCCGCGCCCGGGGAAGGAAGGCCAAGCCGGACGACTCCGACGACGATGATTCAGACGCGGATTTCGACGGGGAGGACGAGGAGACGCCGCGGCCGCGGCCCAGGCGTACGGCCGCCAAGGCTCGCAGCCGAGCCCCGAAGCGGAAGCGGGGGCGGAGGCGCGAGGCGGAGGATGAATCCGATGCGGATTTCGAGGAGGAGATCGAGACGCCGCGGCCCACCAAGTCTCGCCGCCGGGCCAGGACGACCAAGCCGCGCGACGACGACGACGACGACGAGGACGATTCCGATGCGGATTTCGACGAGGAGGACGAGGAGTTCCAGATCGAGACGCCAAGGCCGAGGCGTGCACCCAGGGTTCGCTCCCGGGGCAGGTCGGCCAAGCAGGAAGACGAGTCTGACGCGGATTTCGATGGGGAGGAGGATGAGGAGAACGAGGAGGTGGAGATCGTGCCATGGCCGAAACGTCCGGCCACGGTTCGCTCCCGGCGTAGGAGGAAGGAGCAAGAGGAGTGCCAGTCTGATGCAGATTTCAACGCTGAGGAGGAACCCGAGAATGAGGACTTGGAGATCGAGACCCCACAACCGGCAATGAACCCCTCCTGGGGTAGGAATGGGGAGCAGGAGGATGAGTCTGATGCCGATTTCGACTCCGAGGAGGTGGAACTGGAGAATGAGGTGTTGGAGAGCGAGACCCCACAACCTGCAAGGAACCCCAACCTCTCCTGGGGTACGAGGGGGGAGCAGGAGGATGAGTCTAATGCTGATTTCGATGCTGAGGAGGTGGAACTGGAGAATGATGAGTTGGAGATGGAGACCCCTCAACCGTCCATGGGGCCCTCCTGGGGTAGGAGGGGGAAACAGGAGGATGAGTCTGATGCCGATTTCGACGGGGCTGATGAGGAAGAGGATGAAGAGTTGGAGATCGACATGCCACAATCAGTCAAGTATCGCTCTGGTGGTAGGAATGTGAAGCAGGAGGATGAGTTTGATGTCAATTTCAATGGGGCTGATGAGGAAGTGGAGAATCAGGAAGATGATGAAGAGTTGGAGATCGAGACGCCACAATCAGTCAAGTATCGTTCTGGTGGTAGGAATGTTAAGCAGGAGGACGACTTTGATGCGGATTTCAATGGGGCTGATGAGGAAGTTGAGGATCAGGAAGAGGATGAAGAGCTGGAGACCGAGACGCCACAGTCAGTCAATAATCGCTCCAGTGGCAGGAATCTGAAGCATGATGACGACTTTGATGCGGATATCAATGGGGCAGAGGAGGAATTTGAGGATCAGGAAGATGATGAGGAGTTGGACATCGAGCCGCCACAGCCGAGGCACCCGTCTGAGGCTCCTGGGAAGGGCAGGAAGGTGAAGCCAACGGGCTCTAGCCGGCATAGACATGAGGACGATGATGATTATGAGGAAGAGATCGAGGATGAGGACGAGGACTTTGAACCGGAGGTGGACGAAGATGAGGAAGAAGAGGAGGAAGATGTTGAAGAAGAAGATGATGATTTGGGGGATTATGCCCCAAGTCGTGCCACAAAGGTTAAACCTAGGAACCACTTGGCCAAGCGGAAGCCAGCAGCTGGGCGCCAACACCGTAAGAGGAAGAGTGGTTCCAGGGTTTCCAAGGGAAAGACAAGGAATGGTATTTCAGCACGTCAGCGTAGGAGGAAGCGGTCGGTGGCTGATGACTATGAAGATGATGATAATGAAGATGACGATGATGATTTTATTGTCAAAGATGATGTGGAGGAAGAGGTGAGTTACCGGCCAAGGAAGAAGGCCAAGGTTGGCAGGAAGACAAGGGATGGCATTTCAGAGCCAGTTGCTATGGGAGAGGCATGGCCATCAGTCGAATCTGACACGTCAGAATTTGAGTTTGTGACATCTGACGATGAAAATGCTGAGAATGAAGCACCAATGGCTGAGCCTGCGAGGATCAAGAGAAAGAAGGGCAGGAGGAAGAAGGGTTCTGAGTCAGACTCATCGTCAGATTCTGATTATGTCATATCAGAGGAGGAACTTAAGGATTTAGGGGTGCCTAGGCTCCAAGAGACTGTGCTACAGCTGCCTCCACCCCCAGCACGACGAACCATTGTTCCTAGGAGGGTTGACGAGAAGGGAAAAGAGCCAGAGGATGCTTTGAAACAGATATGTGGGATCTGCCTCTCAGAGGAGCAGAGAGCTACGATACAGGGTGTGCTTAATTGTTGCTCGCACTACTTTTGCTTCGCGTGCATTCTGGAGTGGTCAAAGGTGGAGTCTAGGTGCCCATTGTGTAAACGGCGTTTCAACACAATTACCAAGTCATCAGTGGCAGATCTAGGATTGGGGTTGAGGAATGCTCCTGTTAGGGTAGAAAAACGCGATCAGGTAATGGTTTACTCTCCTGGTCATTATCAATTTACATATCCACAGGGTATAAAATCATTCTGCATTGCTTGCCCACTTAATATTTGGATTGGTTATTTATTGAGATGAAGTGCATTTACATTTGAACAGGCACTAGAAAATATGAGAATCCTATCCCTGTAGGAATAGGTTGTTTTAGACCTTGTACTCTTACATTTTGCTAATACTATTTATAATGTAAGTGCTTGAGTTGTTTCTAGCAACCATCCAAAATGTCGGTTAGTGGATTAAAAGGTTTGGGCAGAGATGGCACGGAAAAACTTACCAATTTAGGGATAACATTTCCATTACTTCCACCTTGCCATTCAAACCCATGGTTCGATAATTTAAATTCATATTTTTGTAAATAAAGAGCTGTTCTAGTTATATTTGCAACCTTAATGTTGATGTGAATCTGTAGATGCTGAGTGACTTTATACCCGTTTGAATTTTGGATTAAATTTCACATGACAACATATATAAAACCTTTTAATTGTTAGGATGCTAACTGAAAAGTATGTGTTAGTTAGCTTAAAAGTACTGTCAACCATAAACTTCGTGACAGTTTTGCACGGTTCTCATTTGTTCCGTTTCTTCCTTGAACAGGTATACCAGCCTACTGAAGATGAAATGAGGCGTTGGTTAGATCCATATGAAAATGTTGTATGTATAGAGTGCAATCAAGGTGGTGATGACAATCTCATGCTGCTATGTGATATATGTGATTCCTCTGCACATACTTTCTGTGTTGGGCTGGGAAGAGAAGTACCAGAAGGTAACTGGTACTGTGGTGGATGTAGATCCAGTGTGGAGGGTCCTTCTTATGCACAAACACAGGATAGGGTGGTTCACCGTGGAGAAACCAATATGAACACTGCCGATAGCAGTTCTGCTTCGCTTGGCAGATCTATATCAAGTGGAGTTTTCCAGAGACCACCACCAATAAACGTTCAGCCTTCTTTGCAAGGATTTGATCTAAATCTCTCTCCAATAGAAACCCCCGAGGAAGATAAGCGAGCTGAGTCACATATCTCAGCTGAACCTGTATCAACTCCTACTGGGAGGCACGCAACTCTTGATAGGAGACGTGCCTTGAACCGACGTATTCGTATTCTTCTATTTAGACCTAGGACTGCAACCAATCCATGGCAGAATAGCGTTCAGCATGAAAGAAGCACACCAGGAACAGAACAAAATCAACGAAACCTCTGCACTTCTACAGATGCGAGTCCATCCTGTTCCAGGGCTGATTTTATGCAGAGCCAGCAGAGTAGCTCGCAATTTGTTCGGTCTGCAAGTAATCTTACTCAATGCACAGAGGAGGGTGGAAGCAATTTCCGAGAAGTAGAAAATGCCAAAGACCAGCTAATTCCTATTGTCAAGAAGAGCATCAAGAACATTTGTGCACAGTCCCCATTGGGTATGTATATCACTTGTTTAACATTCGAGTGTGATAGTTTGATTCTATCCTTGACATATTTGATTACTCAGAGTACGTTCTGCTCGAAGATTTCTGACTTACTCTTGTATTTTCATACTGTATTTAAAATGGTTGGTTGAATTTTTTTTTTCTGTTTTATGCTAGGGTATCTCATTGTAGCAGTTGTGGTCCCAAAATAAATTAAATAGCTACATCTGTACTGGAAATTTTTGTCGGTTTGTGGCTAGTACTAAGACTAAACAATACTCTAATATAAGATGTTAGTTTACAGTGAGAGTAATATTCTTCAATTTTGCTTGTCATTTTTATAGCCTTTTTTCTGCTATATGCTGTTTCCATTGTACACTGAACTAAATGCAAAGACAGCTGTGTTAGACACTGCAATTTTGCTAAAACATAGGTAATTTAACTGGGACTAACCTCTCATTCCTTATGTTTCAGATCAATCTTCTTTCACGAGTGTAGCACGGCGAGCGACACACACTATCTTAGCGTTGTCTGGGATAGCGCACAACAAGGATAGGGTTGTTGCCACACCTTTTCCTTTTCCTAGCCATTGTTCTCATGCCTGTGATGGTCGAGAGCCAGCATTTCTCATGAGAACTATCTGCTCGTCATGCTTCAACTCATTTGTTGGTGATATCGTCAGCCACATAGCTAATATGTCTCCATGAAGTTGTCCTTCTAAACTGTCATTTCTCTCTGTTGGTATCATTCTTTGAATTATAAACAGTTGAAAAGATTATACGGACACGAATGTGTTAATGAATGTTGGATAGATTGAAATATAGTGCATTTCTAAATTATGCATTCTCTTTTGGAACTAGATTCTTAGTTGAGTTCTTATTAACCACTCTGGCAAGTTTCAAGTCTTCTAACAAGCTGTTGAACTATTTTCCTGAGAAGGGGGAACTTTCTGAACCTAATCTATGAATTGTGATGTCCCCCAATGATATACTCCCTCCGTTCACAATTAGATGACATGATTTCAGTTTAAATTTGAACTAAAATCATGTCATGTATTTGTAAACGGAGGGAGTATTTGGTTATAAACTGTATAGCTTCTTTTTCCTTTCTTTCAGTTGTTTATGTCCTCTTGAGTACAGTTTGGAGTTTGAGTTCACTAGTACTTTGATTTCAGGAATTATGCTTTATCCCCAACAAACATGGAGCATCTTATTTGTTACTCCCTCCGTTCTAAATTACTTGATGGGGGATATTTCCAGATACGGATATATCTTGACTTGAAACAAGTCTAGATACATAGTAATTTGGGACGGAGGAAGTATGAGAGAAAAAACAGAACCTTAAATTTTGTGCATGCCCTGGTATAAATATTTTAATGTTATGAGAGCATTAGGAGATGAGATAGAATATAGGACCAACATTAGTATATACAGTATATGACCACATTTTCCCTTTTGGATTGTCCTGATATTTGTACTGAATACCTATTTGTTTACCATGTGCTAGTTTTGATGTACATTTAAGAAAATCCCTGCATATCATTCCATCAGTATTTGTTATTTTGGAATGACAACCTTTCTTGTGTCATTTTCACTTCACTGTACGGCCTGTGCAATCATTTTTCCACACCTTCCTTCTTTCACTGTGGACCGCACTGTTACCTTTTTTGTCCAGCAGTCCCCAACTCTGCCTAAGAGCTGATAGATTTTCTGTTGGCATGTGTAAAAAGTTTTAAAAAATGGAAGAGAGGAATGGGCTTAACACACGTTTTCGAAATGTTCATGCATCCAGAATTTGCTGGTGTGCAGCAGCATTGTTGTGGGTGTGCAACTGAAAACTCATCAGAATCAAAGCTCAATCTTCTGATCCAGTGTTCTGTTCAACGCCTCTATCGGTTGAAAGTGTGTGAGCGTGTTCTTGATGGTTTCAGAGCATTGTTTTTGTTTGAGTTTTTTAAGCTTGTTTAGCAATATCTGACCCAGTTGCATCGGAGGGGAGGGGGTTTGCAACTGGCACCCCAAGCCCGTCTGCATCAGGAAGGGATAAGCTAACCCTAATCCTGGCAGAAAAGAAGAGAATATATGCATCTCAGTTGTATCAGGGCAAAGTTGTCCCCTAATCTAACCCAGGTTGTGCTTTTATGCGAAGCAAGGTATCATCTGTCCATGTTTTTCTATCTATTAGCCGCCAGACCGAAGTAACCGATATGAAGGCACGGCTTTGGTGTCGTCCTGGGAGAGGAAAGATATCCCCCCCGTTCCTCGTGGCTTTCGGCTCCACTACGCTACGCACCGCATCAAGGTGAGGTTCCAGTCACGGAGCACACACCAATCCATCCAGCCTCCTCATCTATTCGTGTCTGTCGACGAGGACAAGTTGAGCATCGATCTGTCAACAAGAAATTAACAGTCCAGTAAAATATCACTCATAGTCACGGTATTATGTAGTATATAAAATTATTGAGAGCAGCTTGTCTGGACGTGGCGAAAGAGACAGTCGTGTGGAGGACTTTGAGAGGAAGATGGCATGGCATGTGACGCGAAAGGGTATACAATGCGACTATCTATCTATCTATCTGGAGAGGAGAGGAGAGGAGAGGAGAGGAGAGTGAGGCGTGGTGCCAAGGCATTGAGATTCCCGATCGGACGGTCAGCGTCTCAGCGAGGCCATATGAGCTGAGAGCATAGGATGCCGCTTGCGTGCCTGCCTGCCGCTGGGCGCCAATTCGGTCGCTGCGTGCTGCGGCCTCTTCATATCAGGCAACGGCCCTCTCTGCCCCGCGCTGCAGCTGGCCTTCATTGTCCTGCCTCCACCTCTTCCCCCTCCCCCCATTTCAGCTGCAGTGAGTGGTGAGGTGAGATCGATGGCGCCGACGTACCGGCCTTACGCCGCCGAGTACGGGGTGGTGGAGCGGAAGGCGGCGGGGGCGCGGTGGGTGTCGGCGGCAGCGGTGGCATCATCGTCGTCGGTGGCGTGGCTGGTGGGGGACCCGGCGGAGATGAAGCGGCGGGGGAGGGTGGCGAGCTACAAGGCGTACGCGGTGGAAGGCAAGGTGAAGGCGTCCCTCCGCAGGGGCCTCCGCTGGATCAAGGCCAAGTGCTCTCACATCGTCCACCGCTAATCAGCTTCTTCTTTCATGGTACTGCTTCTTTCCCCTGCCTGCTGCTTTGCTCATCTGTCTTCCTTCTAGACGACGCCGGCCGGCCGGAAGGTCTCATATGGATTTCCCCTCCCTCCCCTGATCGATCTTGCAGATGCAACGATCGATGGTGGTCACAAGGAATGCGCGAGCGAGGTGAGGGATGCAGCCAAGAGATGATGGACTCGTCGAACATCCACTGCTACTAGATTAGTCGCCATTAATTAGTGTGAGATGAGATCATCATCATCATGGGGCCTATTTTCTTTTCTAGATTTTCTGTTGTTTGAGACTCGAGAGAGAATGTTTGTTTCCTGGGTTGCAAGCAATGCAAAGTTGGCCATCATCATCACACGCGGTGCTCCATGCTTCTCGTGAGATTCCTTCCCGTTCTGCTTCGATTTGTTTCTGCAAAACACTTCGATTTGATGCGTCCATCCGTTTGCTGCTCAAAACGAATTAAGCACAACTCTTAATCATCGCGCGCGCAATGACACGAAACACGCCTAGATTGGCAATCACACACAAGGCCACGCTCTGAATGAATGAATGAAATGGAGTAAACACACGCTCCAGAATTTCTCACGGGACATAAGCCAGGAAGCTGAACCCCGGGGGCCCTGTGGCACGTGGCGCTGGTCGCCTTGCCACGTCGTCTCCCCTGGTCCCAGTCAACGCGCCCTACAGGTTGTCCACCCGGGCCTGACTCATCAGCTCATTGCCGTCAGAGGCTCAGAGCTCTCATTCATAAACCAACCAACATTTCAGTGTCTGTTTCAGACAGCAGCAGCAGACGGTCTACGACGCGCGAGAGCCAAAAAATAAAAAAGTAAAGTTGGAGAAGTGGGGTATCGATCCCCATACCTCTCGCATGCTAAGCGAGCGCTCTACCATCTGAGCTACATCCCCTTTGATGTTAGGAGCCTGTCGTTCGGCAAATCATTTATGTACTAAACCAATTTAAAAAGAAAGGAACGGGAGAACATGCTAACCTATCCTGGTGCCAGGAGCTTGAACAAAATGCGACACTCTAATGATAACTGCCATTTCCCCCACTGCATTGTGACTTGGTGATGACTGAAACAAAAGCCACAAACGAGTGTCAAGAACCTGAAGAAACATACAGTTTCCCTGTTCCTATCTGAAGAGTTCGACAGCTAGTTCGCGCCGCTCTTCAAACGCCAGATCTTCATCGGACCACGGCGCACCGCTTCGCTGCGAGTTGCGACTCTTCATGGACATCAATCTTGTATCGAATGGACGTGTCTCAATTTGAGTTCCAATTCCCTCTTATCTAAGCAAGCATAGCATGTGGCCTTCAGATGCGATGCTCATTGTCAGACACTACTAGTTCTTGTTGAAAATTTAGGCAATTTCTCGTATATGTTAATTCAGAAATACAACATGTAATACGTACTAATCATGATAGCAGTGTTAGACAGTATGTGTATCTGTCCTAGCTAGGTGTGTGTACACCACGTACACCACGATCACCACGTCCTGGAGCACGATCGCTCCCACGACCCACACGATCACCACAGCGAGTCGCCCCCCCTTGTAACCTGTATATAAGCGCCTCACTGTGGCTAATGCAAAGTGTGTTGAGTCTCCAATCCTTCCTCTCACTAACAAGCAGTAAAAACCCTAGCAAGCAATATATGATCAAAGCTATGCATGCAACGGAGATTATAGAAAATAGACATCACATCTAAATCGATTGCTACAGACATTAATCCAAGTACTAATCCTATCAGAGAGGATAGTGTAACATACGGAGCGGATGTTGACATGTCTTCCTCGAAGAGACCGTCAGTGTCGGGGAAGAAGTCGTCGTTCGCGAAGAAGTTGTCGTCGCTCGCAGCCACGGTGAAGGTCCAGCAGTCGCGCAAATGCGCTCCCCAAAAACCTTATCGCCTCTCTCCCGTACCGGATCGCAAGAGGAGGGGTTCCGGAGGCCTGCTGTCTCCCTTCTTGGTGCACGCCGAGAAGAGAGATGAGAAAGTGGTAGGTGGCGCAAAGCTTAGAATAAGAAGGCAATCACTCACTTTGAGAGAGACTATGTTGTGTTCTTTCTACGGAAGAGGAGTTGTCTTTTATAGACTTCAGGAAGTGGAAGTGAAACCGTCTCAATAATGCCATCAATGGGAAGATGAATGCATTTGGTTTCATATTTTCACTAATGTGAGAACTCCCCGGCTCCTTTTTGTCATGAAAGAAACAAGGCAACACATGAATTGAAGGAATTGAAACCACATTAGTAATGTAGCAATGAAACCGAACCATAAATGACATCAATGGGTGATGAATGAGACATTCAAACCATTCGGTTTCATTTTCCACTACGCAAAATATTTCAGCTCCTTATCATTCATGAGCCTATGGGATTTTTGTATGAATTGTTGGATATAAAAATTGGACTAAAGCCCAATAATTCCAACAATCCCCCACCAGATCCCAGAGGCACATGGAGTTTGCCTATGGTTCCAATGCAATGTTTATATACCGATGTTTCGGTGGAGACTGTTAAGTTGAACTTCCACCTAGAACTCCACGCTACACTCACTCACAACTTGAACAGTGGACTATACCTTGAACTGCAAATTTTGTGCAAACGAGTTTCACGTAAAAGTCTTGACCGATACTAGACCACTGAAAAACTTTCCCGCGGGTAGGAGCATATACGTCATACTCCGGGGCCTCTTCGTGAGTTTATTAGAGAGCACCCAACTCCCACATACTGCGACGTTTAACAGTCTAACTCATATAGGTGTGTTCTTCCAAGATGTTCTATAGGTTAACATCTCTGCCTACCCAAGGCACTCAGAACACATTAAGATAAAAATCAGCCTGCATACAGATCAGGAGAAAGACGCATCATAACGGAGTGGATTTTTTTTAAGATAAAAATTCTCCTCTCAGTTACCCAATGGTTTGTCTCGCCAATTCTAATTCACGGGATCTCCGATCACATAGAATGGGTTGGCTCCGTGGATGACTTATGTAGTGGGTCTCAATCCCATCTCCCTTGATGCATTGTGTATCACATTTCGTGATAAACCCTTTGTGAAGGGATCTGCTAGATTCTTCATTGTGTTTATATAGTCCAATGCTATAACTCCGGAGTTTCTCATAAATCTGACAGATTTCAGTCTCCTTCTCACATGCCTTGATGACTTATGATTATCCTTAGAACTGTTTACCTTGACGATCACAGTTTGATTATCACAGTTCATTAGGATAGCTGGTATTGGTTTTTCAACTACCGGCAAGTCCATCAAGAGCTCACGAAGCCACTTTGCTTCAACAATTGCTGTGTCTAATGCTCCGAGTTCTGCTTCCATTGTTGACCTCGTTAAGATGGTCTTCTTGCAAGACTTCCAGGAAACAGCAGCACCACCAAGTGTAAACACATAACCACTTGTGGCCTTAGGCTCATCAGCATCAGATATCCAGTTCGCGTCACTGTAGCCCTCAAGTACCCTTGGATACCCGGTATAGTGACGTCCATAACCGGCAGTACCTTTCAGATAGTGCATTACTCTGTGAAGAGCATTCCAATGATCATCTCCCGGATTTGAAACAAACCGGCTCAGTTTACTTACAACAAATGAGATGTCAGGTCTCGTGGCACTAGCTAAATACATGAGCGAACCTATAACTTGAGAATATCTCAATTGATCCTTTGTTTCTCCTTCATTCTTTCGAATCAATACACTCGGATCATAAGGTGTTGGAGAAGGTTTACAATCTGAATATCCAAATCGACTCAGAATCTTCTCCACGTAGTGAGATTGCAACAAAGTGATCCCACCGTCATCACCTCTCAAAAGCTTGATGTTCAAGATAACATCAGCAACTCCAAGGTCTTTCATCTCAAAGTTATGATTTAGAAAATCTTTCACTTCCTCGATGACCTTGAGATTTGTGCCAAATATAAGAATGTCATCAACATATAAGCACAATATAACTCCCTCGCCACCACCATAGTGATAGTACACACACTTATCAGCTTCATTTGCAATGAAGCCAGTGGATGTTAACGTTATTTCAAATTTCTCGTGCCATTGTTTAGGCGCTTGCTTTAACCCATACAAAGATTTAAGCAACTTGCACACTTTTCCTTATTGACCATCTACTACAAAACCATCAGGTTGTTCCATGTAAATTTCCTCCTCCAACTCTCCGTTTAGGAAAGCTGTCTTAACGTCCATTTGGTCAACGAGAAGATTATGTGAGGCAGCCAATGAGAGTAGTACTCGAATGGTGGTCAATCTGGCCACAGGCGCAGAAATATCAAAGAAATCTTCGCCTTCTTTTTGGGTATAACCCTTGGCTACAAGACGTGCCTTGTACTTTTCAATTGTACCGTCAGGCCTAAGCTTTTTCTTGAACACCCACTTGCATCTAACAGGTTTACACCCATAAGGACGATCAGTGATCTCCCATGTCCCATTAGCCATGATGGAATCCATCTCGCTACGCACAGCTTCCTTCCAGTAGTCAGCATCAGGAGATGCATAAGCTTCTGAAATAGAAGTGGGAGTGTCATTTACGAGGTACACAATGAAATCTTCACCAAACGACTTTACAATCCTTTGTCTCTTGCTCTTTCTGGGAGCTTCATTGTCATCCTCCTTAGGGATCTCAGTATGGTTTCGCTCAGGTTGTTCCAATGGAACGGAAGGTTCAGGAGTAATCTCTAACCTATGACTAGATGATTTTGGCATATCTTTCATAGGAAAAATATCCTCAAAGAAAGTCGCATCATTCGACTCCATGATTGTACCAACATTCATGTCAGGTACCTCAGATTTAACCACTAGAAATCTATAGCCAATGCTATGGAATGCATAGCCCAGGAAAACACAATCAACGGTTTTTGGTCCAAGTTTACGTTTCTTGGGAATTGGCACATTGACCTTCGCCAAACAACCCCAAGTTCGTAAGTATGAGAGTTTAATCCTTTTTCCTTTCCCATTCCTCGAATGGAGTAATCTCTTTATTCTTTGTAGGAACTCTATTTAGGACATGACTAGCAGTCATCAAAGCCTCCCCCCACCATGCCTTGGAAAGTCCCGATGTGTCTAACATGGCGTTGACCAAATCAGTTAGAGTGCGGTTCTTTCGATCGGCAACCCCGTTTGATTGGGGAGAATAGGGAGGTGTCCTCTCATGGATTATACCATGTTCCTCGCAGAATAAATTAAACTCATTGTAAAAATACTCTCCACCACGATCTGACCTCAAACTCTTGATCTTTCGATCAAGTTGATTCTCTGCTTCGGCCTTATAGATCTTAAAGTAGTGTAAAGCCTCACCTTTTGTTTTTAACAGATATATCATGCAAAATCTAGTAGCATCATCAATAAAAGTCATGAAGTATCTTTTCCCACCCTTTGTCAACACGCCATTCATTTCGCAAAGATCTGAATGTACGAGTTCCAGTGTTGCCAAGTTCCTCGCCTCGGCAGTCGTATGAGACTTGCGAGGTTGCTTTGCTTGCACACATACTTGGCACTTAGAACCTTTCACAGTTGTGAATTTCTGGATTAAACTCAAATTTGCTAAGCGCGTCATGCAACCAAAGTTAATATGACAAAGACGTGAATGCCAAAAATTTGATTCAGTTTCACTGCAAACATGATTTATAACTTTAGTGCAAAAATCTGATAATGACAGGCGGAACAAGCCTCCGCACTCATAGCCCTTTCCAACAAAATTTCCGCATTTAGAAACTACAACTTTATTAGACTCAAACACCAATTCATAACCGTCTCGACACAAACGAGAACCGCTGACGAGATTCTTATTTATAGTGGGGACATGCACGTTATTCAGCTGCACGATCTTTCCCGAAGTAAACTTCAGATTGACCATACCAACACCATGAACAGAAGCATGAGTTCCATTTCCCATCAGCACGGGTGTAGTTCTTGCGACCTGGTAAGAAGAAAACATGTTTAGGTCAGAACACACATGTACAGTAGCGCCAGTGTCAACCCACCAATCAGGATATTGACATATTGAAAGAATGGTAGGAAATTTACCATACCCAATATCTTTCATCTCAATGTCGCCACCAATGACGACGTTGGCGTTCTTGTCGTTGTTCTTGTTCTGACGCATGTCCCAACGATCCTTGCAGGATGAAGGCCAATGAGCGTCACTGCCACACACATGGCATTTTCCTTTCTTCTTATCAGTCTCCTTCTTCTTGAAGTATGGAGGCTGTTGGGCTTTGTGCTTGCCATCAAATTTCCCTTTGCCCACATTTTTGTTCTTGTTCTTGAATTTATTGGTATGGAAATTCCTTTTCTGCACCAAGTTGGCAGTGGAAGTTCCCTCATGGAAACGGGCACGTGTGTCTTTCTCCCTCGCCTTCTCTTCCACATCAAGAGTGCGAATGAGATCCACAGTAGTGAATTTCTGTCTCTTGTGTTTCAGAGAAGTAGAAAAATTCCTCCAGGAGGGAGGGAGTTTGGTAATGATGCCTCCGGCCACAAACTTGTCCGGTAACACACATTTTAAGTGCTCAAGTTCCTTAGCGAGCGACTGTATCTCATGAGCCTGCTCAACCACGGAGCGCTCATCAGTCATCTTGTACTCATAGAATTGTTCCATGACATACAACTCACTGCCCGCGTCCGAGACCCCAAACTTGGCCTCGAGCGCGTCCCACATATCCTTACCGACCGAGATGGCCATGAAAGGATCGAAGATATTATCACCAAGAACACTCAGAACAGCACCTCTGAAGAGGGTGTCCGCAGCCTGGAAAGCTTGCTCCTGTTCAGAAGTAAGATCTCCCTCCGGCTTGCCTTCAGAGACTTAAAAACAGTTCAAGGTTGTGAGCCAAAGAACTGCCCTCGCACGCCATCTTTTATAGTTCATACCCTCAAACGTCGCATGCTTAAGGGTTGCAGCAAAAGCAATTGGAGAAACTTGCCTACACATATAAGGTTTTTGGATTGTTGAAAATTTAGGAAAATTCCCGTATATGTTAATCCAGAAATACATCATGTAATACGTACTAATCATGATAGCAGTGAAAACCCTAGCAAGCAATACATGATCAAAGCTATGCATGCGACCGAGATTATAGAAAATAGACATCACATCTAAATCGATTGGTACAGACAGTAATCCAAGTACTAATCCTATCAGAGAGGATAGTGTAACATACGGAGCGTATGTTGACATGTCTTCCTCGAAGAGACCGTCAGTGTCGGGGAAGAAGTCGTCGTCGCTCGCAGCCACGGTGAAGGTCCAGCAGTCGCGCAAATGCGCTCCCCAAAAACCTTATCGCCTTTCTCCCGTACCGGATCGCAAGAGGCGGGGTTCCGGAGGCCTGCTGTCTCCCTTCTCGGTGCACGCCGAGTAGAGAGATGGGAAAGTGGTAGGTGGCTCAAAGCTTAGAATAAGAAGGCAATAACTCACTTTGAGAGAGACTAAGTTTTGTTCTTTCTACGGAAGAGGAGTTGTCTTTTATAGACTTCAGGAAGTGGAAGTGAAACCGTCTCAATAAAGGCATCAATGGGAAGACGAATGAATTCGGTTTCATATTTTCACTAATGTGAGAACTCCCCGACTCCTCTTTGTCATGAAAGAAACAAGGCAACACATGAATTGAAGGAATTGAAACCACATTAGTAATGTAGCAATGAAACCGAACCATAAGTAACATCAATGGGTGATGAATGAGATATTCACAACCATTCGGTTTCATTTTCCACTACACAAAATATTTCAGCTCCTTATCATTCATGAGCCTATGGGATTTTTGTATGAATTATTGGATATAAAAATTGGAATAAAGCCCAATAATTCCAACAGTTCTAGCACCAACTGAAGAACATCAGAAAGCTAATTCTATGAAAAGTAAGAGATTTCAATGGATGATTGATGGCGGTGAAGTTAATAGGTTTAGTGGGATGCCTCCCCTGTCAACCGCGCCAATAAACGATTCTTGATAACCCACAAGTCTAGGGGATCAATTGTAGCTTTTCGATGATAAGGATGTCGATCCCACGAGGAGCAGAAGGTATTGACAAGTGACCCTGGATAAGGAAAGGTCTGCAAACACTAGAAGATAAATATTTAGGGATTTTTGTTTTAAGCAATTGAAAGGTAAAAGACAAGAAAAGTAAACATGGTAACTGAGGAGTAACAAGTGGCCCGATCCTTTTGAGAGAAGGATAGGCCTAGGAACTGAATTTATAAAGGCTTTAGTGTTCTCGAGGATATTCTGCCAAGTTGTATGTATTGTGTTGATAAGTGTCGAGTGGGTGGATGAATGCTAGTACACTTTCTAGACTAAGATAAGTGCACTCTTATGATTACACACCTTGCAAGCATCCGCACATACAAGGTAGTAATTAAGGCATAAGCCTAACCGCAACATTACGATCGAGGATCCATAACTCCCTTGTGCAAAAGTGTGCGAACTAGGGTTCAGGTTTCTGTCACTCCGGCAACCCACCATAAGCATCCTTTGTACACAATGTATTCCCCTAGGTCCTTAAGAAGGAGAAGTGTTGGGTGTTCGACTCACACAACACCACTAGGAAAATAACAACACAACTTAAATATCAAACAACACATATTACTTCAACTTCATATGACTACTAACAACTAGACTTCTCCCATGTCCTCAAGAACTAAAGTAACTACTCACAAGACATAAAAGAGATCATGATCAGAGGTGATATATGGGTGGCAAAAAATCTGGACATAATAATATTTATCCAACAAAACTCAATAGCATTCACCACAAAGTAGTAATCAACACCAACAGAGTAGAGAGGATAGATAGTACGAATTACAACACAA
The DNA here is from genome assembly GCA_950022295.1 of Bromus sterilis. Classification (NCBI taxonomy): domain Eukaryota; kingdom Viridiplantae; phylum Streptophyta; class Magnoliopsida; order Poales; family Poaceae; genus Bromus; species Bromus sterilis. Next base: position 33,829,038 of record OX465600.1, read on the forward strand.
GTTGCAATTGTGAGATGAGATGGGATGGATACGGAGATGGTGCTGACGTTGGTGATGATGTTGATGATGATCTCGATGATGCCCGTGACGATGATGATGACGATGGCGATGATCTCCCCTTCCGGGAGGTGATCTCCCCGGCGGGATCTGCCCGCCGGAGATGGCTTTTTCTTCTCTGTAGGTTTCCAACACGAGGTGGCGGCGAAACTCGGAAACTCCTCCCTTTCTAGGGTTTTCACCCCAGGGGGATAATATAGGCCAAAGGGGGCACCGAGGGGGCCCACCAGGCATCCAGGAGGGTGCCTGGCGCGCCCTAGGGGGGGGGGGGCGCCAGAGATCCTTCTGGTTGCCTGGTGGGTCCCCTTTGGTCCCTCTTCGGTGAACTCCAGTGAATCTTCATAAAAACGATCTCCGTCAAATTTCATCGAATTTGGAGTTGATCTGATTAAGCAACTTGATGTCCACTTTTCACCGCTGAATTCTGCTTCTGCTGCTTCGGCACCGGAAAGTTGCAAACTGTGTAAAACAAGCCAAAACAACATAAGAACAATACTTCTGCTGCTTCGTTGGTTTACCAAAGTGGAAGGTTGAGATGTAGCGTAGCGGCAATTTCCCTCGGTGAAGATACCGAGGTTTGTCTCCAGTAGGACTCCGACAACGACAGGAAGGTGTCAACGGCGCCAGAGATTGGCGGTTGGCGTGGACCTGCACACACAACATATAACTTTTCTCCCAACGAGTACAAAGGGGTTGTCAATCCCTCCGGCCTTGTTGTTTACAAAGGATAAAACACACGGGATAATAATGATAGTGATAGCAACGGAAAAGGAAATAAAGCAGTAAATTGATAGCAGGTGTAAACAGTATTGGAAATATGGACCGGGGTCCTATGATGTTCTCTAGTGATGTCTCTCTCCCAAAATACAATAAAATAGCCATGCGAGGTAAACAAATTACAGCTGGGCAATTGACAGGATTATGTGCGCAAACCAATGGTAATTATGCTATAAAGAAAGGAAGAGGCTCAAAAGCATGGGCGGTACGCCAAGACAAGTAGACAGAAATCCATCTGCATCTACATACTAATCATCCACCTTGAGATATCTATCCAGAACATCTCGCTGGTATTAAGTTGTGAATCCCACCCAAAGTGTAAACTCAAAGCAACAGACAACTTCATTAAAGAACTTTGCGTAAAGTAAACAATCCTTGCACCCGCAAGTACCAGCACTGTTGTTTTCCCCCTTGTGGCAACATCACATCCCCTAGACTCATGTTTCTGTCACTCAAGCTAGTCATCGGGGGGCATGAACCCACAATCATGCATAAAGCTCCCTCTTGGAGTCACTACCTACTACTTGGCCAAAGCAATAAACAGCAACGGAGAACATGAAAGAATTACTCAAGAACATAAATATAAAAGAGGAGAATCAAATATATTACTCAAACACACTCTGAACATAATCTCATAATCCATCGGATCCCAGCAAACTCAGCATAGCAACAACAGAAATATTACATATGTGCCTCGATCATGTAGGGCAACTCACGAGGTCTAATCCATGAAGAACAAAGAGGGGAGGAGAACATCACATAGCTACTGATCATAGACCCATGGTCCAAGGTGGACTACTCACGGTTCATCTGGGAAGCGTCCATGGTGGTGGAGAAGCTCCCGGAGGTGGTTTCTCCCTCCGGCAGGGTGCCGGGAAGAGGTCTTCTAGTGCTCCCGATCTTGGAAGCGCGTCTGCGGCGGAACAGAGGAGAGATCGCGAAAAAGGGTTCCCGTCTCGGGGTTTTTGCGTCACGGGGAATAAATAGGCGAAGGGGGGAAGCCAGGGGGCCCACCAGGGGTCCAGGCGGCCCCCTGGCGCGGCCCCACCCTGGGGCGCGCTGGGAGGGCGCCTGGGCCCCTGGTGGGTCCCCTCTGCCCCCCCTGAGTGATTCCCGAAGCTTCCTGAACGCTGATTTTTTATTGGATTTTCCCAAATTTTTGGAGCACTTTTTATATGGGGGAAACCTGAAATCGAAAACAGACGAATACAGGAACTGGCACTAGGGTGCACTGAGTTAATAGGTTAGTCCAAATATGATCAAAAGTGTATGGAAGTTCATCGATATCATAGCAATATCACACAAAAGAGGCATGGAGCAAGAAGAAATTATAGATACGTTTTGGACGTATCAACTGAAGGGAATATGCCCGAGAGGCAATAATAAAGTGTTTATTATATTATTCCTTGTTTATGATAAACGTTTATTTCTCATGCTAGAATTGTATTAACCGGAAACGTTGATACATGTGTGTTTAATAAACAAACAATGGTTCCTAGTAAAGCCTCTCTTTTAACTAGCTCGTCGATTAACAGATGATCAAGGTTTCCTGATCATGAACATTGGATGTTGTTAATAACGGGATCATATCATTAGGAGAATGATGTGATGAATATATACCCAAACTAAGTATAACAATACGATCAAGTCATTTAGTTTGTATTGTTATGTCTTGCATTCGAAGTAATCTTGTTCCTTAGACCATGAGATCATGTCAATCACTAATACCGAAAGAATACTTTAATGACATCAAACGTCACACCGTAACAGGATGACTATAAAGGTGGTGTTAGGTATTCGGAAAGTATTAGTTGAGGCTCATGGATGAAGAATGGGATTTGTCCATCCAAAATGACGGAGAGATATACTCTGGGCCCTCTCGGTGATATCACATTGACACCGCTTGCAAGCACGTGACTAGGTCACAAGAATGTCATATCACAGAACGAGTAAAAGAGTACTTTTCGGAAACGAGATCGAACAAGGTATGGTTGATACCGATGATCGGATCTCGGACAAGTAAAATATCGCGAGACAAAGGGAATTAGTTACGATGTTGATTGTTCACACGATCACAAGATTCATCGTTGAATATATAGGAGTCATCACGGATCTCCAGATCCCGCTGTTGATTATTGATCGGAGAGGTGTCTCAATCATGTCTGTATTATTCGCGAACCGTAGGGTGACACACTTAAGGTTTGATGATGCATTTTGAGAGGATAAGGAATATTGAAGAATGTTTTGGACATCACCGAAATTGTTTCGGGTAAAATTGAAATAGTTCAAGGGGTTTTTGTCGGATGGTTGTTAATAGAATTAACAAATGATTCGAGGTGCAATGTGCAAATGTTTGTTAATAGGATTAACAAATATTTAATAAAGAAATAGAAATGTTTTATTTATTTATTAAAGAAAACCTTTGGATTTTCTAAGTGGACAATAAAGGGAGCATGGGTGGGTGTGAGTGTGGCTTCCACTCACATCAAGAGGGGAAGAGGTGGAGGCACCATGAGTTGGCCGCCCCCCCCTCTTGGGCTGCCCACTCCTCCCCTATAAAAGGAGGGTGAGGGCTTCCCCTCCCATGGACTTGCCTCACCTCCCTTCCTCTCCACCCGCTGCTCCATACCATGGTCTTCCGCTTGGCGAAGCCCTGACCGTGGGATTCTTCACCGCATCACGTTGTTGTGCTGCTGGATTTCCGGGGATCCTCTACTTCCGCTGCCCCGCTGGATCGAGGGAACGGAGGTCGTCATCAAGCTGTATGTGTGACCGAGCACGGAGACGCTCAGCGTACATCATCGCGATCTTGAGATCGGCAAGTGAACCACTACATCATCCACGAGATTTTATCTCGTAACGTTTTAAGTCTTCGAGGGTGAGTTCTTCTATGACATCATACTCGTTGCTTACATCTCCTAGATTAGATCTTGGCTTGTTGGTTGTTTATGCGTAGGAATTTTTTTTGTTTTCCTTGCTACGAACCCTTCAGTGGTATCAGAGCCTCGTCTATGCGTAGTTGGTTTGTACGAGTAGAACACATATGGATGTGGGCGTTGATGATCATGGTTTTGCCTCCTTTTGTATTTTGGATCCTAGTGGCATAGTGGGATGAAGCGGTCCGGACTAACCTTACATGTCCGCGTACATGAGACTTGTTCCACGACTGACATGCAACTTGTATTGCATAAGTGGCTGGCGGGTGTCTGTCTCTCTCACTATAGTTAGGACCTAATCTACAACGGGTTGTTAAAAATATGTTTTATCAACGTTGTGGTTTATGTTCGTAGGTATGAACGGTTCTATCTTCGTAAGCCCAAGCCACGTAAAATATGCAAAAATAAATTAGAGACGTCTAACTTGTTTTTGCAGGGCATGTGATGTGATATGGTCAATGTTACAAATTTGATGTATGAGATGATCCATTTTGTAAGTTATTGACATACCGGCAGGAGCCATATGGTTGTCTTATTATTTATGGCCTGCGTGCTGTATATCATATCCATGTGATATGTTGTAATTTGATGGACAATCAAGATGGAGGTGCCATGGACCTTGGTGCCACGCCGATGGGATGATGAAGATCATACCATGATGCACAAGATGGAGATCAAGTGCAAGAAGGACCATATCATATCACATTATCCATGCATGTGATGTTAATCCTTTTATGCATCTTATTTTGCTTAGACCGCGTCGATAGCATTATAAGATGATCCCTCTCAGTTAATATCAAGATAATAATGTGTTCTTCCTTAGTATGCACCGTTAAGAAAGTTCGTCGTTTCGAGACACCACGTGATGATTGGGTGTGATAGACTCTACGTTCACATACAACGGGTGTTGACGAGCCTAGCATGTACAGACATGGCCTCGGAGCACACGCAAAATACTACGGTTCTACTTGGCGAGCCTAGCATGTACAGACATGGCCTCGGAACACGAACCGAAAGGTAAAGCATAAGTCATATGGATGATATGATGAACATGTCGATGTTCACCTTTGCAGCTACATCATCTCACGTGATGATCGGTTTTGGTGTAGTGAATTTGGTTTGTGTAATCACTAAAACGACTAGAGGGATGTTGTTTTTGAGTGGGAGTTCAGGTGGTAATTTTGAATTAACTTGAACTTATTTTATCATGAACAACCAATCAAAGAGAATTTGCATATTTTGTAGTAGTCATTGGCATCCAAGAATTACCTTACACTTAGATTGTTAATTGAGATAAAACTGTTTTGATCTGGAAAAACCTTTACGGACTGGTTCCATATTTGTGAAATTTAAAATTGAGTCCTATTGTAATTTTTTGGTAATACCTACCTAGCTCCACATGATTAATAATTGATTAATCGAAAGAGCAAATGATTCGGACTTAGTATCTAGTGTCGTGCTTGCTTCCAAAATACCTAATCTTAAAAGAATGTTTTGAGAATCAAGGTGATCTAGGAGCTGAAAAGAATTGTTTTCAGAAACAAGCGAGGAGTGAAAGATATATTGATATCTAGAACCCTGTTTGTTGCAACGTGACTGAGTATAATTTAGTGTGACAATGTGTGCATATATTATTTGAATATATGCAAGGATTGAAGACGCTGGGCGTTTGAATCTACCAAAAGTTGGGCACTAATATTATCCTCTAAATTCCTTCCTTAGAGCTTGAGTAGCTCCATCACAAAATTGTTATGATGGGATGGATTAAAGTATGGGTAAAATCGTTTACTATGCTTGAAGATGCTAAGAGTGGAATCTCGAAGAATGTTTAATAATATGGTGATATTAGAAAAACAATCAACTTCAAAGTATGACTCCATGGGTGATAGTATATGACTAACACGCCAAGGAAAATGTGCTAGTTCGACTGGCATTGTTTGATTTCAATGATTCTTCAGTAAAGGAAAGGGAATACTGAAAATAGAATTGCAGAAGTATATGGCAGAAATGAAAAATACTGGAAAAGTCCAGCTCAGGAGTATATGCATGATATACAAAGTTATAGATGTATTACTAGTTAACAAAGTATTTCTTGGGTATTTCGATACTTGATTGGTTGGTATGAATTGTCATACAAAGCAATGCAATACAAGAAATACAATGGCCTAAAGGAACTAGTAAAAGATGTGGAATCGATCACGACAAGAACGAAAATAAAGTGTTATTGTGTTCATCGTCGCATCGAACCAAAAACCTTCAAGATTTATTTTAAGAACTTAATAAGTTGTTATTTTGTTCTGTTTTTTGTGAGAACAAGTAAGTTGTTCAAACTATAACCATGTTCCATATTTGATGGATGAGTTAATATAAGTCGTGTTGGTAAAATAAACATCTATAAAACTGTATGCTAAACGTCGCAAGACGTAAAACTAAAGGATTTCACTTAAATTGTGACACTGCCATTTTAGTTCATATTGGAAAGGAAAACATGAAGGAAATCCATGTTGATGGACTTCCGAAGTCATTTTTGTTTTTTGACTAAATTGACGCTTGTAAGACCACTTCCAAAAGGATGACTAAAACTCCGTTCATAAGCCAAATAGAATGGACGACTCATTTAGTGGAGATTATACATATTGATGTATATGGTCCATTATGTGTAGCCGTGTGTGGTGGATTACTTTTTCATTCATAAAATTCCCTGATGATTTAAGTAGATACATGAGTATATCTATTTAATGAGAAAGGGATTTTATATTTTGAATTATTTCAAAGTATTGTTAGTATGAAGTGAAAAATCATCATAACAAGAGAATCAAGTATTTATGATTGGATCATAAAGAATAAAAATTTGAGTTACGAGTTTAGCAGAACATCTGAGGAGTTGCAGAATTGTTCTACAACTTATCCTTCCCGAAAACCCCATAGAAGTATGGAGTGTTCGAGATACATATTCGAACCTTGTTAGACATGGTAAGATAAATAAATGCCATTATATTTTTGTAGTTTATGCATTAGAGACTACCGCTTTTACACTGAAAAGAGCGCCATCATGATCCGATGAAAGTGACACCATATGGGTTATGGCTTGGGTAGTGACCCGAATTTTCTTTTCTTACATTTTGGTATGCATAGCATGTGTAAAGTGTTTACAACCAAAATCGGATAAATATATGTTTATAAGGTTATCCCAAAAAAAATACGGTTGGGTATTTCTCCTATCACTGAACCAAAGACAAATGTTGTTTGTCGGAAAGGGTAGATTTTACAAGAAAGTGGTTCTTGCGAAGTAAGTGAGTGGGAGGACAGTGCAGCTCAACGAGATTAGAGAATCATCGTTATCATGTCAAGAGTAGCGCAGCACTGGAAGTTGTTCCAGGGTTTCCTATTTTGACTAAGTGGAAGACACTGCATGTGCTGCAGAAACTTCGAAAGAGTTTTCAAACTGAACCATGAAGGTCGTAAAACTTTGTACTTAGACCAACTTGTGGTTTAAGTGTTGTTTTTTAGACAACAACGGACCTACAACTTATAAAGGAAGCAAATGATGGGCCCTGACTTCGTAAACTGGCTATGAGCCATTATATCCGAGATAGTATCCATGCAAGAATGTCAAGTATGTGACTTGGTAGTATTTTTGAAGGCATGAAGCCTGACAATCGCAAACGGATCTATATAGCTACAAGACATGGATGTTTACATCCATTTAAAGTTCGACTTGTCGAAAAGGTATTTGCGACAAAGTTCAAAGAGTTGACTACGCCAAGATTTTGATCTTTCGTAGTGATATTTTAGTCTTTAGGGATAGTTCTAGCAAAAGTTACATATGTTGATATGGAAGTTGAATAACAAAACATATTTCCTATCTAGGAAGGTTGATCAAGGATGTGTATGTGACACAGTCTGAATGTTTTGTAAAATTCAAAAAGGTTGCTAGAAAGGTATGCACAATTCAATGGTTGAAATGAGCATAACGTAGTTGGAATCTTTACTTTAATGAAGTTATCAAAAGAGTTTTGATTCCATCATACACGACGAAGATGCTTGTAGAGTTACAAGAAATTAAGTGGGAGCGCTAAGACATATTTCTAATACTCTGTGTAGATGACATATAATTGATTAGAAAATATGTATTTTAAATTAAACAAGGATAAGATTTCATATTGATGAAAGGCTTAGGCTAAACAACATTTTGAGCATCAATATCTATAGAGATGGATTGAAGCGCCTGATATTGTTGAGCCAAATTACATAGATGAAGTATTGAAGTAAGTCAATATCGAAACGACAAGAAAGGGTTCTTGCCGCATGGAAAAGAGTTGAGCAATATTCAAGTGTTTTGACGCATGATGAGCATAATTTAAATTGAGATTTCTAAGTCATGTGTTCCATGATATGTACACAACCAGATGAGTCCTATGCTATAAAGTGTTATACCAGGATAATCATATGATGATTGGACAACAGTGGGAAAAGATCCTTAAGTATTTTTAGAAAAAGTTAAGGATGTGTCTTCCTATGTAGTAATGACAAACTATTAACTGTAATATGTTACACTAATGGTCTTGTCATCTATCCAAATAAATTTATCTCAATTAGAATATGTGTTGAAAGGTGGAAAATAGGCTGGAAGAAAGTTCCAGGCTGGATTTGAATGAGTTTCAAAATTGAAGTATTATGAGGAATACTACTACAAAGGATATAAGTATATCGTTGTGATGACAACAAATACAAGAAGTATTTTGCGTCAAGGAGTTCTTTATTGAACTTGGTGAATTTCCAAGAATGCTGACACTATGAAGCTACATTTTTACAATGTTAGCAACATTAGTTTAAGCTAAGGAATTAAGGTCTCACCAGTTGACCAGATATATACAAAGCCATCTCATTAGAGAATGAGTGATGCGTGTAAGACGCAAAGACATGCAAATACAAATGGACCTGAACATGTCAGATCTTTTGATAGAGTTTACCGCATGCAAAGCATGGTAATAACACTGGAATGCCATAGGTGTTAAGTGCTTACATATTGACTAGATTATTGACTCTAGTGCAAGTGGGAGACTGAAGGGAATATGCCCGAGAGGCAATAATAAAGTGTTTATTATATTATTCCTTGTTTATGATAAACGTTTATTTCTCATGCTAGAATTGTATTAACCGGAAACGTTGATACATGTGTGTTTAATAAACAAACAATGGTTCCTAGTAAAGCATCTCTTTTAACTAGCTTGTCGATTAACAGATGATCAAGGTTTCCTGATCATGAACATTGGATGTTGTTAATAACAGGATCATATCATTAGGAGAATGATGTGATGAATATATACCCAAACTAAGTATAACAATACGATCAAGTCATTTAGTTTATATTGTTATATCTTGCATTCGAAGTAATCTTGTTCCTTAGACCATGAGATCATGTCAATCACTAATACCGAAAGAATACTTTAATGACATCAAACGTCACACCGTAACAGGATGACTATAAAGGTGGTGTTAGGTATTCCGAAAGTATTAGTTGAGGCTCATGGATGAAGAATGGGATTTGTCCATCCAAAATGATGGAGAGATATACTCTGGGCCCTCTCGGTGATATCACATTGACACCGCTTGCAAGCACGTGACTAGGTCACAAGAATTTCATATCACAGAACGAGTAAAAGAGTACTTGTCGGAAACGAGATCGAACAAGGTATGGTTGATACCGATGATCGGATCTCGGACAAGTAAAATATCGCGAGACAAAGGGAATTAGTTACGACGTTGATGGTTCACACGATCACAAGATTCATCATTGAATATATAGGAGTCATCACGGATCTCCAGATCCCGCTGTTGATTATTGATCGGAGAGGTGTCTCAATCATGTCTGTATTATTCGCGAACCGTAGGGTGACACACTTAAGGTTTGATGATGCATTTTGAGAGGATAAGGAATATTGAAGAATGTTTTGGACATCACCGAAATTGTTTCGGGTAAAATTGAAATAGTTCAAGGGGTTTTTGTCGGATGGTTGTTAATAGAATTAACAAATGATTCGAGGTGCAATGTGAAAATGTTTGTTAATAGGATTAACAAATATTAAATAAAGAAATAGAAATGTTTTATTTATTTATTAAAGAAAACCTTTGGATTTTCCAAGTGGACAATTAAGGGAGCATGGGTGGGTGTGAGTGTGGCTTCCACTCACATCAAGAGGGGAAGAGGTGGAGGCACCATGAGTTGGCCGCCCCCCCTCTTGGGATGCCCACCCCTCCCCTATAAAAGGAGGGTGAGGGCTTCCCCTCCCATGGACTTGCCTCACCTCCCTTCCTCTCCACCCGCTGCTCCATACCATGGTCTTCCGCTTGGCGAAGCCCTGACCGTGGGATTCTTCACCGCATCACGTTGTTGTGCTGCTGGATTTCCGGGGATCCTCTACTTCCGCTGCCCCGCTGGATCGAGGGAACGGAGGTCGTCATCAAGCTGTACGTGTGACCGAGCACGGAGACGCTCAGCGTACATCATCGCGATCTTGAGATCGGCAAGTGAACCACTACATCATCCACGAGATTTTATCTCGTAACGTTTTAAGTCTTCGAGGGTGAGTTCTTCTATGACATCCTACTCGTTGCTTACATCTCCTAGATTAGATCTTGGCTTGTTGGTTGTTTATGCGTAGGAATTTTTTTTGTTTTCCTTGCGACGAACCCTTCATCAACATCCCCAAGCTTAATTCCTGCTCGACCTCGAGTAGGTAAATGATAAAAGCATAATTTTTGTGGTGACATGCTAACAACCATATAAGAACTTTTAAGTAAAGCAATCAAGGCATGTAATTCAATTCAAGTCATAACAGGCAAGAGTCTATATTTAGCATTGAAACAAGAAACATAAGAACATAAAGGTGCAAGAGCTCTCGCTGTCCGTGACTCGAATGTCTCCAAATGGTGTTTGCATGCAAGAAATGGGATAGGGATAGACGAGAAAAAGTATTTTTGTGTTGAGAACTCAATCTACTAAAGTTTCACACTTGGTCTTCTTTGGAATCTTATCTTGACTCATCCCCAGACCACTAGCCAGGTACAAGTCAAAATGATCCACTCCTTTTCGACATTTTGAGCACTCATGCAATGGATGAGCGTAAGCAAGAAAGTTGACACTTGGGATGGAAAAGATAGAATATGGGGGAGGAGGAAGACAAAAAAGGGTGTGAAAGGCTCACATCAATGAGGACAATCATAGGCAAGAGAAAGCCAAATGATAGATATGATGTGAGGAGTAGGGATTGCCATGCAACAGATGCACATATGAGCTAAGGTAAGCTCTCCAATGGAACTAGTGGGGGTGCATCCAACTTGATTGCTCAAGAAGACCTAGAGCTCATTTGAGGAGGCTCATCATTGGAATATACAAGCCAAGTTCTATAGTGTGAAGGTCCCCACATAGCTATATGCATAAATGATAATCTCTATGGAGTACAAGATATAAGATGGAGTACGAGTGTGGATCTCTCAAAAGGAATAGTAGTGTGCCCCCTTCTCTCTTTTTATTTATTTTTCTTTATTTTTCATTTTTTTGTATTTTTTGGTGGCCTCAATGGCTCTTTCTATTTCTATCTCATTTGTCCTCTTTGGGATATTTTGATTTTGTCCACTTTGGGATATTTTCCTCACTTTAGGGGCAACACTCTATATATTACAAGGAGTATAGAAGATCTTTCACACTTTACAAAGTACTCAAATCATAAAGAAGATGTAACTATCATGATGTATGCAAATGTATGCCTCTGCCAGTGTAGCAGGATATGTAATGATACTAGCGCGTCATGTAGCAATGATTAGTGTAAGGCCCAACTAGCATGCGTCTCATCGATCAAGCAAGTAGCATGTATGACATGAAGATCAAGTCATGAGAAGATGGATGTTGCATGACAATGTATCTCGGAAAGGCTATGGAAATGCCTTGATAGGTAGGTATGGTGGCTGTTTTGAGGAAGGATATAAGGAGGTTTATGATGACAGAGCGTATCATGCCAAGGGTTTGGATGTACCGGCGAAGGTGGACGCCAACTCTCGGAGTGAGAAGAAAGCAATACACGGCACAGGAGAGGCTAGAAAAATATGGGAAGGTGGAAGTGTCAACTTTCGAATACTCACATTAGTCCGAAGGACTCATGCACTTAGTATCGGTAACTCTCAATCTAATAAGGAGGTTCACAAAGAGACAAGTACCCCGAGGAGGAGTGTATGGGGGTTTGGTTATCCTTGCGCATCCTCGACTCATGGTAAGTGAGTGTACTCTAATATTCGACCCCTCAGAAGAGTAGTGATCCATCTAGTAGCTAAAGTTCTCAACTAATTTTGTAAGTTTTGAAAATAAACACGGATTGACCAAAATACGACATCTATCACTAATAGGCTAAATCTCTTGACACCAAAAATCCAAACATTACTCAAAACAATACTTCAAAACTATTGCAAGCTACTACTTCAAAAGAATAGCAACCTCGATTACCTACTCCAAGTCAAGACATAAAACTCAGTGCAACAGGCAAACTCTCTAAACAAGATAAACATGAAAACTCAAGAGAGTTCCAGAAACAAACTAAACAAAGGCTCTTTAAAAATATAAGCATGAAAACTAAGAGCTAAACATGATAGTAGCTATGAAAAAGATAAAGAACACACACAGCAAAGATAAGCATGTAAAATCCTATGTTGTGTTCTAGATTTTGGAAGTGGAGCGTGTTTCTCTCCCACACAAATAAAGATGGGTTCTAACTTGTTGTGAACAGCAAGAAAAGCTAAATAAAACTAAAAATAAAACCTAAGAGCGAGACGCTCCAAGCATAGCACATAATGCATGAAGTGATAAAAATATAGTGAAACGAGAGACGAGCTGATAATTGTTGATGGAGAAGGGGATGCACGGGGGCATCCCAAAGCTTAGACGCTTGAGTCTCCTTGAATATTTCTTGGGAATGCATGGGAGCATCCCCAAGCTTGAGCGCTTGACACTCCTGAATCTTCTTTCATCATCTTCCCTCGCACACTTGAAAACTCCCTTCATACATAACTCATCGTAATCTGATTAGCGAGGTTAGTACCCATAGTAAAATAATTTTTCCTCTACTGGAAATAAAGATATTCTTGAAGATCTACTGTTTCTCAAGATTTCCAAAAAGTTTTTGCAAATAAAAAGCAAGCTTAAGGTTTGCAAAACGAAGAAAAGGCAAAACAGGACAGAATCTGTGAAAAACAGACCAGCAGGTAGTAAAGAATTTTTTAGAGATACTTCTGCAACTCAAATGAAAAAACTCAGAACATACGAAAGTTTCGTAATTGTATAGAGCACACTGTGTTAAAAATTCAGCTCAAAAAAGATGAACTGGGATTTTTCTGTGATTTTTCTAGTCACGAGGACAGAATCTGTTTTCTGGACAACATGTCACAACTTTCACTTCCCTTGTCATATGAGGCTATAAAAGGCACAAATCTTGAAAAGTAAAGATACAATGATGTTGCTACAGTAGTAACAATAATCAAGACCACTAAAAAAAGAAGAAAAACAAAAAGGAAATCCTAAATTCGTTGCGGGCTGCCTCCCGAAAGCGCTTCTTTAAAGCCATTAGCTAGGCTTAATGCAAATAGATCAAGTTGTATCAATTGAACCATCATCAAGATAATAGAAAAGCTCTTCAATAATACAACCACTATTAAGAGGTCTTTCAAATAAAGTCCTAATAAAGATACTTCTAGGAATAAAATGAAAAGGTGGAAGATCAATTGGAGTCTCATTTATTCTATTAAAGAGAGGTATCTCTTCCAAAGTCTTCACAGTTTCAACCCCTTTGGCAATAGATAGATTATTTTTGAAACGAGGAGCCTTTGGAACGTAAACGAACCTACGTTCCTTCCTTGCCGGAGTTTACACCTTCTTTGTTTTGATTGAGGAGAAAGTAGTACCTAGAGTGTCAATGATTTCCTCAATCTTATCAATCCTAGAAGGGTCCAAGTCATGGGATTTGATGGTCTCCAAGGTTTTGAAAATTTTATGCATGGAGCTATCTAGTATATTCAAATTCTCTTGAACCTTACGATCCAAGTCACTTATCTTATTAATGCTTGGCATCTCTAGCTCTATCTTTTCAAGTTTTTTCATAATATGAGCTAGGGTAATGTCCTCTTGAGTGCTAGCAACAGGGAGATTTCCAAAAAGATTTTCCATAACACTAAGAGCTTCCCAAACTGGGGCTTCTATGAAATTCCCATTGATAGCAGTATCTAGAATAAACCTATTCCAAGAAGTAATTCCAACATAAAAGTTTCTAAGCAGGATAGTAGTGGATTGCTTCTTGCTGGCTCTTTTTTGAGAATCATTAATTCTATACCAGACATCTTTCAGACTTTCGCCACCCCTTTTTTTAAAGGTGAGCACTTCTGCTTCACCAAAGGCAAAAGGACCAGACATAATGATAACTACTAGCAAGGTAAATATTTTTTTGATTTTTGATAAAGGACACTGAAGCAAAAACTGAAAGGTAAACAAACAAGACTAAAAAGCAAAGATAAAAGATAGTGTGCAACTCCCCTATCTTGAAGAGCGGAGTCCCCGGCAACGGCGCCAGAAATTTCTTTTGATGTCATGAGAGTTTACTTCTCGCCCCTCATTGGTTTCCCCAAAGTGGAAGGTTGAGATGTAGCGTAGCGGCAATTTCCCTCGGGAAGATACCAAGGTTTGTCTCCAGTAGGACTCTGACAACGACAGGAAGGTGTCAACGGCGCCAGAGATTGGCGGTTGGCGTGGACCTGCACACACAACAGATAACTTTGCTCCCAACGAGTACAAAGGGGTTGTCAATCCCTCCGTCCTTGTTGTTTAGAAAGGATAAAACACACGGGATAATAATGATAGTGATAGCAACGGAAAAGGAAATAAAGTAGTAAATTGATAGAGGGTGTAAACAGTATTGGAAATATGGACCGGGGTCCTATGATGTTCACTAGTGATGTCTCTCTCCCAAAAGACGATAAAATAGCCACGCGAGGTAAAAAAATTACAACTGGGCAATTGACATGATTATGTGCGCAAACCAATGCTAATTATGCTATAAAGAAAGGAAGAGGCTCAAACGAATGGGCGGTACGCCAAGACAAGTAGAACGAAATCCATCTGCATCTACCTACTAATCATCCACCTTGAGACATCTATCCAGAACATCTCGCTGGTATTAAGTTGCGAATCCCACCCAAAGTGTAAACTCAAAGCAACAGACAACTGCATTAAAGAACTTTGCGTAAAGTAAACAATCCTTGCACCCGCAAGTACAAGCACCGTTGTTTTCCCCCTTGTGGCAACAACACATCCCCTAGACTCATGTTTCTGTCACTCAAGCTAGTCATCGGGGGGGCATGAACCCACAATAATGCATAACGCTCCCTCTTGGAGTCACTACCTACTACTTGGACAAAGCAATAAACAACAACGGAGAACATGCAAGAATTACTCAAGAACATAAATATAAAAGAGGAGAATCAAATATATTACTCAAACACAATCTGAACATAATCTCATAATCCATCGGATCCCAACAAACTCAGCATAGCAACAACAGAAATATTACATATGTGCCTCGATCATGTAGGGCAGCTCACGAGGTCTAATCCATGAAGAACAAATAGGGGAGGAGAACATCACATAGCTACTGATCATAGACCCATGGTCCAAGGTGGACTACTCACGGTTCATCTGGGAAGCGTCCATGGTGGTGGAGAAGCTCCCGGAGGTGGTTTCTCCCTCCGGCAGGGTGCCGGGAAGAGGTCTTCTGGTGCTCCCGATCTTCGAAGCGCGGCGGCGGCGGAACAGAGGAGAGATCACGAAAAAGGGTTCCCGTCTCAGGGTTTTTGCGTCACGGGGAATAAATAGGCGAAGGGGGGCAGCCAGGGGGGCCACTTGGGGTCCAGGCGGCCCCTGGGGCGCGCCGGGAGGGCGCCTGGGGCCCTGGTGGGTTCCCTCTGCCCCCCCTCGGTGATTCCCGAAGCTTCCTGAATGCTGATTTTTATTGGATTTTCCCGAATTTTTGGAGCACTTTTTATATGGGGGAAACCTGAAATAGAAAACAGCAGAAAACATGAACTGGCACTGGGGTGCACTGAGTTAATAGGTTAGTCCAAATATGATCAAAAGTGTATGGAAGTTCATCAATATCATAGCAATATCACACAAAAGAGGCATGGAGCAAGCAAAAATTATAGATACGTTTTGGACGTATCAAATCCCAAGATAAAACTTGTCCAAATTAAGAAGATCATGGGTTACCCACCACTTCCTCATGAGCTGAATCAGAGGCACAAAACAGAAGATTTTGAACATATAAAGATAGCACATAAATTATATACTTTAGGAGTGGTAGTGGAATATCACGAATAGGAACATAAGGTGGGCTCAAGTGGAAGATGTTGGTTTCAGGGTATGGAAGTACAAGCAGAATTCCGCTTGGTACAGAGTTTTGGCTAGCAAGGCTTTGAGAGACCAGGCAATTGATGATGACTTAGATGCAAGCAATATAAAGCATAAACATTAAAACTAGCATGGCACATCAAGTTTTCTTCCTTGTCAACATAACACTTCAAGCACAATAACACAAAGGTTTTGGCTATGTCGCTACTTTGAGAAAAAAACATGCTTGTTGTTATGACCAAAGCTATACTTGCCAAGATTAAATAAGGTTTTTGAAGCCATACCTGGTAGAAGGTCAATACTCCCCATAAGAATCAGCTCATAATGTCGATTGCGTGAAGAGAATACCGAGTGCAGCGAAGAAACCAATAAACTTCTCATTAATATTCCTTCACAGACGACTCCACACTCACGGATACAAAACTCTCCACAAAAGGAGTGATAGACCTCAATGCAACACCTATTTCATAAAGTAACTTCCCTAGACATGATACGACTCTACTTGATTACTAAAGACAAAGATACAGATAAAGATACCGGGCACTCCCCCAAGCTTGGAACAAGCCGAGGGGGTGCCATTACCCGAGGAGATTTACTCCTGATCCTGTTGTGGTTGTTTCTTCTGATCCCTGATGACACGACAAAGGGTTGGGTTCTCTAACTCCAAGACTTCCACTTGAATTTTTAGTGCACGGAAATCTTCACAAAGTTGGTTGGTGATGCGATAGGCCTCGGAGATGGTGGAAAGCGCATGTTGATCTTAAAGTGAAGTGGAGGCCCCTGAAAGGTTATGAGAAAGATCATATTGAGGTTGGAAAGATCCCACCCTCATGGGATTTTTTGGACCTCCTTGTTGTTGGGCAGTGATAGTCTTGACTTCCTCTCTCACGGAGCGCTCCATCTCCGCTTGTCTTGCGACAATTTCTTCTTCGGTATCCCAATCAACGTGCTTCCCTTGATTAAGATCCTTCTGAACTTGACGTAGACGCCATCCCAAGAAGTCCTCTCCTCTCGAGCCACAAGAAGACATCTCTACTAATCAACTTTTAGTCCTTGCAGAAACAGACCGAGAGATAAAACACGCGAAATCGAGAGATACGATGCCGGGACGATTCGGGAAAATATATAGCAAAAATTTCTGCAACAGAAGGAAAGTTTCAAGCCAAGGTGGAGTCAGAGTCGGAGTCCGGGGCTCCCAGGAGGGTGCCTGGCGCGGCCAGGAGGGGGGCGCGCCGGGAGGCCTCCTGGGCCCCCTAGAGCTCCTCTCCGGCTCCACTTAGGCCTGGAATTTTCCTAATTTTGCAAAAACCTTGAAAAATAAACTTTTATTGACATTCGCGATGTTTCCTTACCGTAACACATACATTTTCTTATTCTTCTCCTGCCGGTGTCTAAAACCGGGTTGCAACATGTTCTTCATGAGTTCTTGTATATATCATGTTCACATCCACATTGATAGGATCACCTGCCATGTAATGTTTGAGTCTTTGTCCATTCACAACTTGAGGTTTGGTGCCTTCAAAATTGTTAATCTTGATTGCACCGGACCGATATACTTCTTCTATATGAAAAGGTCCTTCCCATCTGGAAAGTAGTTTACCTGGAGAAAACCTGAAATCAAAGTTGTTAGAATCGAGATTCTGAATCGGATCTTAATTTCGTTCGTAGGATCGTGAATCGTAGAATCTTAACTACTAGAATCGTAGAATCTAAGATTCTATGAGCAAAATCGTAGGATCGGGGGGGCTAATTTGGATCTTAAGGTCGTAAGATTCTAAGACTTGAATCGCGATTCTGACAACTTTGCCTGAAATGATATCTAAACAACAAAACTTTATCACCAACATTAAATTCACGTTTCAGAATCCTTTTATCGTGCCACTTCTTTACCTTTTCTTTGAACATTTTAGCGCTCTCGTAAGCTTCACTTCTCCACTCATCTAGAGAAGTCAAGTTCATGAGACGCTTTTCACCAGCTAACTTTGGGCCAACATTCAGCTCTCTGACAGCCCAGAAAGCTTTGTGCTCTAATTCTAATGGCAAATGGCAAGCTTTTCCATAGACCATCTTATACGGAGACATGCCCATGGGGTTTTTGTAAGCATCTCTATACGCCCACAGAGAATCTCCTAACTTCTTTGACCAATCCTTTCTAGAACTGTTTACTGTTTTCTGTAAGATCAACTTGATCTCTCTATTGGTGAGCTCAACTTTCCCACTAGTTTGAGGGTGGTACGGTGACGCAATTCTATGATTATCATCGTACTTGGCTAGATCTTTCCTAAAAGCTCCATGCATGAAGTGTGACCCTCCATCTGTCATGAGGTACCTTGGTACACCAAACCTGGGAAAAATTACATCCTTGAGAATTTTCAAAGATGTCTTGTGATCAGCACTCTCAGTGGGGATTGCTTCAACCCACTTGGTTACATAATCAACAGCAACTAAGATGTGTGTGTACTTGTGTGAAGGAGGAAAATGACCCATAAAATCAAAACCCCAGCAATCGAAAGGTTCGATTACTAGTGACTAATTCATAGGCATATCATTTCTCCTGCAAATGTTACCAACTCTCTGACACTTTTCACAAGATAGAACGTACCTTCTGTCGTCCTTAAAAAGAGTAGGCCAATAAAAACTTATTGTAGAACTTTATGTGCGGTCCTTTCACCGGCATGATGTCCTCCATAGGGACTATCGTGACATTATTGAAGAATGTCTTTCTGCTCGTGCTCCGGTATACACCTTCTTACGATCCCGTCCACACCTTCTTTACAAAGATGTGGGTCATCCCAAAAGTAATGCCTCAAATCCGTGAAGAATTTATTCCTCTGCTGAAATGTAAACCTGGAGGCAAAAACTTTGCAACGATAAAATTAGCATAATCGGCAAACCAAGGATCGGAATGAGATTGTACTTTTACAACAGCAAGCTGTTCATCTGGAAAACTGTCGTTGACTGGAATAGGATCGTGCGGAATATCTTCCATCCTTGAAAGGTTGTCCGCCATCGGATTGTCTTCTCCTTTTCTATCGACAATCTGCAAATCAAATTCTTGAAGAAGGAGTACCCATCTTATGAGCCTTGGTTTGGCATCCTTTTTCTGCATAAGATACTTAACGGAAGCATGGTTAGTATGAATAATAACCTTAGAATCAACAATATACTGCCTAAACTTATCACAAGCAAACACCACTGCCAAGAATTCCTTCTCGGTAGTAGCATTATTCTTTTGAGCACTAGCAAGGGTTTTGCTAGCATAGTGTATACCATTCAACTTCTTATCAACCCTTTGTCCTAAAACAGCTCCAACAGAAAAATCACTAGCATCACACATAATTTCAAAGGGAAAATTCCAGTCAGGTGGTTGTACTATAGGAGCGGTTATCAAAGCTTTCTTAAGAACTTCGAAGGCTTCCTTACAATCTTCATCAAATACAAAAGGAACACCCTTTTGGAGAAGATTGGCGAGGGGTCTCGAGGTCTTAGAAAAGTCCTTGATAAATCTTCTATAGAAACCAACATGACCGAGAAAACTACGAATACCTTTGATGTCCCTTGGATAGGGCATTCTTTCAATAGCTTCAATCTTTGCCTTGTCCACTTCAATTCACCTTTCAGAAATCTTGTGACCAAGAACTATACCTTCGTTAACCGTGAAATGACACTTCTCCCAATTAAGCACCAAATTTGTTTCTTCACATCTCTGCAAAACTTTATTAAGATTGTGGAGACAGTGGTCAAAGAGGTTCCATAGACGGAAAAGTCATCCATGAAGACCTCCACAATCTCCTCACAGAAACCACGAAATATAGCACACATACACCTCTGAAAAGTAGCAGGTGCATTACACATACACCTATAAGCATAAGTACCGTAAGGACACGTCGATGGCTTCTCGCCCCTCGTTGGTTACCCCAAGTGGAAGGTTTGAGATGCAGTGCAACAACAAGTTTCCCTCGGTGAAGATACCAAGGTTATCGAACCAGTAGGACTCAGGAGATACAAGTAGGTGGCAACATCGCCAGAAATTGCTTCCTGACTAGGGTGTTGTCGTGGACCTGCACACAACAACAAATAAATTTGCTCCCAACGAGTACAGAGGAGTTGTCAATACCTCCGGCCTTGTCGTTTACAAAGGATCAACGCAAGAGATAAAAGGTGCAGAGGAAAGTAAAAGCTAAAAGTAAATTGAGGGTGTGAACAATAATGTGAAGATGGACCGGGGTCCCGTGATTTTCACTAGTGATGTCTCTCTCCCAAAAGACGATAAAAGTGCTAGCGAGGTAAACAAATCACAGTTGGGCAATTGACAGGATTATGAAGGCACCGCAATGCTAATTATGCTGCAAAGAAAGGAAGGGCTCAAAAGCAATGGGCAGTACGCCAAGGTAACTAGACCGAAATCCATCTGCATCTACTACGAATCATCCACCTTGAGATATCTATCCAGAACATCTCGCTGAAGTTGCGAATCCCACCCAAAGTGTAAACTCAAAGCAACAGACAACTGCATTAAAAGAACTTTGCGTAAAGTAAACAATCCTTGCACCCGCAGGTACAAGCACCATTGTTTTATCCCTGGTGGCAACAACACATCCCCTAGTCTCATGTTTCTGTCACTCAAGCTAGACATCAAGGGGATGAACCCACAATCGAGCATAACGCTCTCTCTTGGAGTTGCAAATAAAATACTTGGCCAAAGCAAATACCGCAACGGAGAACATGCAAGAATTTACTCAAGAACAAAATATAAAAGAGAAGAACCAAATATATTACTCATCACAATCTGAACATAGTCTCATAATCCATCAGATCCCAACAAACTCAGCATAGCAACAACAGAAATTACATAGATGCCTCGATCATGTGAAGCAGCTCACGAGGACTCGAAAGTGGAAGCACAAAGGGGGGAGAGATTCATCACATAGCTACTGGTCACGGACCCATGTTCCAAGGGGGACTACTCACGACACATCCGGGAGACGTCCATGGCTATGGATGGTCTCCCGGAGGGGGTTCCTCCTTCCGGCAGGGTGCTGGGGCAGCTTCTCCAGGCAACCCCGATCTTGAAACGGCGGCGGCGGCGGTACATAGGGTAGTTCGCGAGAAAGAGATCGATATTAGGGGTTTCCACCCCGAGGGGTAAATATAGGCGAAGGGGGGCATCGAGGGGACCCACGAGGCAGTCAGGAGGGTCACTGGCGCGGCCGAGGGTGGGGCCGCGCCACCTGCCCTCCTGGCTGCCTGGTGGTGGCCCCCCTTCCCTCTCTTGGTGATTCCGGAAGCTTCTGTTGCGCTGATTTTTTATATATTTTTCCCGGAATTTTTGGAGCACTTTTAATGGCCGGAAAACCTGAAATACAAAAACAGCAGAAAACATAAACTGGCAACTGGGTGCACTGAGTTAATAGGTTAGTCCAAATAGGTTCAAAAGTGTATGAAAGTTCAAGCAAAACATGGCAAAGTCACACAAAACATGCATGGAGCAAGCAGGAATTATAGGTACGTTTGGGACGTATCAACATCCCCAAGCTTTATTCCTGCTCGTCCTTGAGTAGGTAAATGATAACAAGCATAATTTCTGTGGTGACATGCCACACAACCAAATAAGGACTTTTAAGTAAAGCAATCAAAGCAAGCAATTCAATTCAAGTCTCAACAAGCAAGAGTCTATATTATCATTGACACAAGCAACAAAAGAACAAAGGGTGCAAGAGCTCTCGCTGTCCGTGACTCGAATGTCTCCAAATGGTGTTTGCGTGCAAGCAAGGGACTGGGAAGAAAGAGAAAAAAGGTTGTTGAGAACAACTATCTACTAAATTTTCACACTTGGTCTCCTTTGGATTCTTATCTGGACTCGTCCCCAGACCACTAGCAAGGTACAAGTCAAACTGATCCACTCCCTTTCGATATTTTGAGCACTCATGCAATGGATGAGCGTGAACAAGAAAGTCGACACCTAAAAGGCGAAACAGAAAGAAGGTGGAGGAGGAAGACAAAAAGGTGTGAAAGGCTCACATCAATGAGGACAATCATAGGCGAGAGAAGGCCATATGATAGATATGATGTGAGGAGTAGGGATTTCCATACAACGGATGCACATGTGAGCTAAAAGCTCTCCAAGGGAACTAGTGGGGGCGCATCTAACTTGCTTTCTCAAGAAGACCTAGAGCTCGTTTGAGGAGGCTCATCATTGGAATATACAAGCCAAGTTCTATAGTATGAAGGGTCCCCACAGAGCTATATGCATGATGATGATCTCTATGGAGTACAAGGGATAGAAGATGAAGTACTAGTGTGGATCTCTCAAAAGGAATAGTAGTATGCCCCCTTCTCTTTTTTTTTCTCTTTCTCTTTTATATTTTATTTTTTGGTGGCCTCAATGGCTCTTTCTATTTAACTCTCAGTTGTCCTCTTTGGGATCTTTTGATTTTGTCCTCTTTGGGATCTTTTCCTCACTTTAGGGGCAATACTCTATATTTTACAAGAATATAGGAGATCTTTCACACTTTACAAAGGTACTCGCATAAAGAAAATGTAACTATCATGATGCATATGTATGCCTCTGCCAGGGTAGCAGGATATGCAATGATACTAGCGCGTCATGTAGCAATGAGTAGGGCAAGGCCCAACTAGCATGCGGCTCATCGATCAAGCAAGTAGCATGTATGACATGAAGATAAAGTCATGAAAAGGTGGATGTTGCATGGCAATGTATCTCGGAAAGGCTATGGAAATGCCTTGTAGGTAGGTATGGTGGATGTTTTGAGGAAAGATATAAGGAGGCTTAGGATGACAGAGCGTATCATGCCAAGGGTTTGGATGCACCGGCGAAGTATGCGCCAACTCTCGAGGTGAGAAAGGGCAATGCACGGTACCAAAGAGGCTAGAAAAAGTATAGGTGGGTAGAAGTGTCAACTTTCGAATACTCACATTAGTCTGAAGAACTCATGCACTTATTATCGGTAACTGTCAATCTAATCAAGAGGTTCACAAAGAGACAGGTACCCCGAGGAGGAGTGTATGTGGGTTTGGTTATCCTTGCGCATCTTTGACTCATGGTACGTGAGCGTACTCTAATATTCGAACCCTCCAGAGGTTAGTGATCCATCTAGTAGCTAGAGTTCTCAAAAGGGGTTTTTTGGTTTTTGGAAAACACACGGATTGCCCAAAATACGACATCTATCACTAATAGGCAAGAGCTCTTGACACCATAAGTTCAAACATTACTCTAGTCAATACCTCAAAACTATTGCAAGTTACTACTACAAAGAGAACAACAACTTTAACTACCTACTTTCAGTCAAGACACAGAACTCAGTGCAACAGGCAAACTCTCTAACAAGATAAAACATGCAACCTATAGAAAGTTCAACCTAAAACAAAATAAAAGCTCTAGAAAAACTAAAGCACTACAACTAAACAGAACAACAGCTAAGAAAAGAAAAAGAACAACTCACAGCTAAAAGAATAAGCATGCAAATCCTATGAGGAGTTCTAGTTCAAGCGGAGCGTGAATCTCTCCCACACAAAAGAGTAAGTTGGGGTCTAACTTGTTACTACAGCAAAGAAAGAAAAACAAACCTAGAAAAGTAAAGAGCGAGACGCTCCAAGCAAAGCACATAACGCATGAAGTGATAAAAATATAGTGCAACAAGGGACAAACTGATGATTGTTGATGAAGAAGGGGATGCATTGGGGGCATCCCCAAGCTTAGACGCTTGAGTCTCCTTGAATATTTATTGGGGGTGCACATGGGCATCCCCAAGCTTGAGCGTTTGACACTCCAAGATCTTCTTTCATCATCTTCCATCGCACACTTGAAAACTCCCTTCATACATAACTCATTGTAGACTGATTAGAGAGGTTAGTACCCTATTAAAATAATTTTTCCTCTACTGAAAATAAAGATAAACTTGAAGAGCTACTGTTTCCCAAGATTGCCAAAAGGTTTTTGCAAAGAAAGAGCAAGCTTAAGGTTTGCAAAAGTGAAGGAGAGACAAAACATGGCAGAATCTGTGAAAAACAGAACAACAATTAGAAATGAATTTTTAAGGGGTACTTCTGCAACTCAAATAAAAAACTCATAACATACGGAAGTTTCGTAATTGTATAGAGCACGCTGTGTAAAAATTTCAGCTCAAAAAGATGAACTGGGATTTTTCTGTGATTTTTCTAGTCACGAGGACAGAATCTGTTTTCTGGACAGCATGTCACAACTTTTACTTCCCTTGCCGTATGAGGCTATAAAAGGCACAAAGATTGAAAAGTAAAGATACAATGATGTTGCTACAGTAGTAACAATCTTCAAGACCACTAAAAACAGAATAAAATCAAAAATAAAAACCTAAATTCGTTGCGGGCTGCCTCCCGAAAGCGCTTCTTTAAAGCCATTAGCTAGGCTTAAAGATTATGAAAGATGCTCACAAGAGAATAAGAATTGAAGCAAAAGAGAGCATCAAGAAGCAAATGTGAAACACATTTAAGCCTAACCCACTTCCTATGCATAGGCATCTTGTAAGAAAATAAATCAAGGAAGCACAAAGTGACATGCATAGGAAGGTAGAACAAGAACAACTTCAAAACTTTCAACATGAAGAGAGGCGTTTTTGTAACATGGAAGTTTCTACAACCAAACTTTCCTCTCTCAAAGTAATTTTCAGTAGCATCATGAAAAACATCAAGAATATAACTATCACATAAATCATGTTGTTCATGACCTACAAGCACACGTGTATTGTTTTCAATACGGTTTTTAGGATGATAAGATAGATGCAACCCATCACATTGAGCCTTGATAAGAGAAAAATTCTCCGGAATAGTTGGAGATTCAAAAGGATAATAGGGCAATCAAGTGTGGGTGCAACAACAATAATTTCATGCTTAACATAAGGAACTATAGCAAGTTCATCTTCGTAGGCATCATCCATAGTGGCATCATGGCCATCACCAAAGCAAGTATCAAAATCATCAGAAAGGGAAGTATCAAGTGAGTCCTCGGAATCATAAGATTCCTCTTCATAGCAATCATAAGAGTCCTAACCACGTCCTTCATCTTTCGGTTCAACCGTCGTTGATGATCAACAACCGGTTTAGCATCGGGATCGAGATTGATAGTATGTTGGAAAATGGATGGACTAATACCCTTGAGATCATCAAGAGTATAGCCAATAACACCTCGGTGTCTATGGAGTGTCTCCAATAATCACTCTTCTTTATACCTTGAGAGGTTAGAATTGATAATAACATGATATACTTTCTTTTCATCTAAATAAGCGTACTTGAGCGTATCGGGAAGTGGTTTTAGATCAAACACCGGGTCTTCTTTTGGTTGCAAGAGGATTCCTAAAGGTTCAACCGGGAGGTTGTGCTTCAGGATAGCAGGTTGTCTTAAGAATATGTCTTCTAGCTCATTCCTTTCCTGCATACGCATGTCATTCTCGTGGTCTTCCATAAATTGCTGCAAAGTGTCGTCAGGAGGGATAGAGATAGAAGCAATTTCTTCAATAATTTTGCCATTACTAGACAAATCAGTACCACGAGGCTGCTTAGAAAACTTTGAAAAAATAAATTCATACGGCTCACCGTTGAATTCAACAGAAACTTTACCTTTCTTGCAATCTATTATAGCTCCACAAGTGCTGAGTAAGGGCCTACCAAAGATAATAGGGCAAAAACCATCTTGCACTGAACCAAGTACAAGAAAGTCAGTAGGATATTTTACCTTCCCGCAGAGTACTTCAACGTCTCTTACAATCCCAACTGGAGAGATTGTCTGTTTATTTGCAAGATGAATCGTGACATCTATGTCTTCGATCTCACACGGCTGAATCTCGTGCATGATCTCTTGATAAAGTGAGAAGGGAATAGCGCTGACACTGATCCCAAATCACATAGCCCATAGTAGTTATGCTCTCATATTTTGACAGATACAACAGGTGTACCTGAAATTGGGCCTTTGTTCTTGGCTATGACAATGTTAGTAGAAACAACACAAAAACTAATAATAGATTCTTCAATATCACTGGTTACCAGATCCTTAACCATTGCAACTTGAGGCTTGACCTTGATCAGGTCCTCAGGTTCATCAGTGGTCCTTCTATTTTTGTTTAGAATACCTGTAAAAAAAGAGTCCTCCTTTATCCTTGAGGGATAAGGAGGCTGTTCATGCACAACTGCAGGTAAAAAGGATTAGTAACATTAATCTCAATAGGTGACTCCTTGAAAGGTTTATGATGTTGACTCTCCTTCTTCTTAGAAGAATCAACATGAGAAGCAAAGTCCTTGCAAAAGTCAATCATTAGCTGGGAATCAAGACCAATTTTAGAGAAAAAGGTATTAAAGTAACCAGTCTTCACATAACTCTCAATGTAGTCATGCTCATAGCTTATAGCGGGTTC
This sequence comes from Bromus sterilis, assembly GCA_950022295.1. Lineage (NCBI taxonomy): Eukaryota > Viridiplantae > Streptophyta > Magnoliopsida > Poales > Poaceae > Bromus > Bromus sterilis. The sequence goes on from OX465600.1 coordinate 33,855,656, forward strand.
AATACCTATATCAATTTCCCAGTCTTTAGTATTCTTTTGGATCCTTTCAATAAGATCCCATTTTTCTTCTATACTTCTAGTCTGGAATACCGCGCTAGAGGAGGCATCCAACATCTCCTTGTCCTGACGAGAAAGCCTGGCATAAAAATTTGCAAGTATAATTTCCTTGGGGAGCGCATGGTTGGGACATTTGAGCATCAGGGACTTCAGTCTCCCCCAAGCTTGAGCGATGCTCTCTCCATCGCGAGACCAAAAGTTGTAGATGTAGTTCCTGTCTTGGTGAATTTCACGAAGAGGATAAAACTTTGCATAAAAGAGAGACATAAGCTCTTACCATTCAAGAAAATTAGAGTTATCGAGTAGATTATACCAATCTGAAGCATTATCTTTAAGTGATACGGAGAATAATTTCTTCATGATGAACTCCACCATTACACCTGCAAGCTTAAATAAAGAACATAATTGTGACAAATATAGAAGGTGTTCTCCCGGATGTCCTTCTCATGTATAACGATTAGCCAAGACATAATTAATAATATCAGTTGGTATTTTATAGGGCACAATTTCAGTAGGGGTAGGAGTGACCACCACAGTCGTGGGGCGGCTCCTCACCAGCAACGATCCAACAGTAGAGGGGTCCATAAGGACTGAGGGTAGCAACATGAACAATAAAAAAACAGCAACACAAAGTAAAGGTTTCCTTACCGGCTTCACTTACCAATTGTAACTGCCCAGATTTCACAAAAAATAAAAAAAAATTGTTTTCGGTGTGAATTGTTTGATTGTCTGATTTTTTTGCGTTTTTGCATCCCCAATTTATCGATCGGCGATTATTCCCCCCCTCTTATCTCGTACCGGACGTAGACCGACCCTTGCCACCCTGACACTCGACCTTTGCGACACCGGGTTTCACCTGATCACCGTCGCGAAAACCCGCACCAGACCAGCCGTAGGCAACGGAATGAAAAAAACCCCGTTTAATAAGTAAACAGGATATTTTTATAGCGCGCTGGAAAGTGTTCTCGAAAAGGTTCCAGCGCGAGGTGAACGCCGCCGGCTCGACGCGCTGATCGCGCAGTTCAAAGTTTTACCCGAATCAGAGGTCCTGCGGACCCCCGGCGGTCAGAAACGTAAACACCGCTCGCGCGAGAGAAAAAACGGGGATGTTTTTGCAAACTGCCAGCCACCTGGGCTATATAAAGACCACCACTGTCCCACCCCTTTCTAGGGTTTCCCTAGCCTAAAATTTGCAGCCATCCCCTAAATATCCCCTCCAATTTCTGCCCCAAGTCCCCTAAATCCCCGAAACCTAGATCCAGGGCATCCAGAGCCGTTGGATCCGAAGATCAACGGCTCCGGTGTAACACTTCGCCTCCAGCTGCTCCATAGCCAGCCCCAGCCGCAACCGGGCTCGCAGGGCCGAGCTGCTGCCGCCAGGGCCCGCCAAGCCCATCTGGCCGCCCACTCGTCGCCACCCATGGAGGAGCCGCCGCTCGTCACCGACCATCGCTCCTCGCCGCGCTCCGGTGAGCAGCACCGCCTCCCTCTCCTCCCCTGCGCGCTCTCACCTCCTCCCCTATCCCCTCCCCTCGTAGCCGTGGCCGCCGCCCGCGCCAGCCGCCGCCATGGAGAGATGCCGAAGAGAACCGAGTCGAGCTCCGCCACCCCGGAGCCAAGCCGCACCACCGTCCTCCGCCACCCTCTCCCTGGACCCGGACGGATCCGCCGCCGCGTCGTGGTGCCGACCCATTCCCTGCCCGTGCCGCCGCGCATCCCTCGCCGGAGATCGGCCGCAGGTCGCCGCCGCGATGGGATCCTGATCGGGATCGGGCACCGCCTCCATCGCCTCCCTGGGCCGGCCTACAGCGCCACCAGCCCAGCGCGGCCTCGACCCAGCAGCTCCCAGGCCGCCAGCCGCCGCCAGTTGGGCCTGGCCCGTTTGGTTGAGGCCTTTTTATTTTTTTCCCTGCGAAATTTTCCAAATTTTGCTAAGTCTGTAATAATTTTGTTGCTGATTCCATTTTGCGTTGAAGTTTGCGAGTAACTCGTAGCCCGGATGACGTTGCGCTCAAAAGGGAAATTATTTAGAATTGTGTGTACTTCAGTTCATCTTTTATGAGCATTTTTATTTGAGGCCATCTTTATGTTGTTAATCTCTGTTGAATTGGGCATCAGACTGTTAACTGCTATTATTTTCTTTTAGTGTGCTACTGTTGTTATTTTTATTGCAAGTTCGCATGATGATTGTTACACATCCATGAGGCCTATGTTATTAATTCTTGTTGCATACTGTTAAGCATCAAGTCTACTTCCACTATATGTATTGCATTGTCATGTTTACATTCTTGGTCATAGTTATGTTTAGATCCAAAGTTGCTATCCTGCTGTTTTTGACAACCACCTCTGTTTTTCTCTAAGTATGTAATTTTCCAATGCCATGTTGCACAATTAATATCTTTTGATCTATTATGCCTATGACCTTGATTCTTGTTTGTACCTGATCATCATCATGTCTACTTCATGCCCATGTATTGCTATGTCATGTTGCTGCACATTTGCATATAGATTTACCCCTGTTTATACAGCATGAAAATAAAAGTTTCTGCCATGTTTTCCTGATTTTCACTAAGTCCTATACGAGTAATGTTTTATTGCATTTTGCTTGGGCTATAATTAATTGTTCATGATGCCTATTTGCATGATTCACTTTGCCATGCCTTCCCTGCCATGTCTACTTTAGTTGCATATCATTTGTGAGCATGTTTGCATTCATTATCCTGTTTATGCATTGCTCTAAAGTGTGCTTCCTGATGTTGGCAGATTGTGTTCCAAACTTGTTTTGCTTGTATCTTTTTAACCGTAACTCCGTTTGGAGTGTTCTTTATATGTAACTTGATTAGTTTTTCGTGTACTTTGTGTTTATGCTATTTTTTTCTGTTGTTAACCAACCTAAAATATGGTTTAGGACAGAAAAGTACCAAATTCCATTTTTATCGTGGGGTCCGCAATAGTTTGCCATGTATAGGTTTTACCCCTCACTTAAAGTGACTAGATTAGATAGTTTATCTTATGCTTCACCTCTTTCCATGTTTGTGTTCTATGCCATGCTTGAGTGAGATGCCATGTTAACAACCTTTGCTCATCTTGTGTAGCTAAACAACTTGAACCCTTGTAAATGTGCGGTATCGTCGTGTGTGACTAGTGCTCCACTTAACCTGTTAGTAACCGCTCTCGAAGGTAGGTGCGATGTATCGTTTCGCCTTCTTGTTGATGATTGCTCATGTTTGCTTCGTAGTAATAGATGCTTGCTCGTTGATTGCTTTCCAGTGTTTACCTTCTTGCGTGCTCCCGCGGATACCTTCAGAGACGATGCGAGCTTGCGATCAACTACACCTTCGGAACCGACTTATCAAAAGGCAAGGACTATACATTACTTATGATCCATTCTATTTCAACCAGCGGTTTGCATGCTAGTCTAGGATAGGTTCGATGTTTGATCCTACCACATGTTTACAGCCTTTTTCAAACCAATACAACCATGTCCCCTCCCAGCAAACCATGTACTGCTATGTTACTATTGCTCGTTGCTCAGCCCCTGCTTAGTATACATGCTTAGGATGCTACGATGTTACCCTGTTACTCCTTGGTTTTGGGCTATCACATTATTATATTGTTGTTGATGATATGATTATTATAATGTTGACTATATTCGACGAAGGATGGAAGGTCTAGGATATCCCGCCCCGATGCTTTGTTTCATTCAAGTCACTTAGGACCCGAGTTCCGGGTATTGTGTCTCTTGACGAGCGTGCCTAACCGCGTGTGGGATGCTATGGGGTCCCCTCTTCTTACCTACCTAGCTTCAAACATTTCTAGTGGTGGCCCAAGCTGATTTTACCATTTGAAAACCATGCATATATGTCTGTCGGGTAGCTCCTGGAAGATATCCTTTAAAACAACCCGGACCAGTGGGCACATGGTTTCCTTGTTGGTCCAACTTCGCAGGCTGAGGACCCGGACTCATGTGAGAATTCACCGGCTATCCAAACCCGAGTCATACGGTAGAGACCAGATCGAGAGAGTGGCCGACTCCTGAGATGGATGTCGACTCACTGGGGGCCACCCGGATTTTTTCGTTGTTAGCTAGAGGGACCTGTCGTTTCGAATATCTCGGAACTAAATCATAAAATGGTTGCCTGTGATGGGTAGCAACTGAGAGAGACGGGTGTGCGTGCGGAGCCTTGTAATGGGCAGTTGGTACACCCCTGCAGGGTTAAATCTTTTCGAGAAGCCGTGTCCACGGTTATGGACGACTTGAGACCTACTCCTTGTTCATAGACAACAACAACTAATATAATCTTAATAACTTGATCAACGTGTGTGTGCCTTGACTGCTTCTTCTTCGTCGGGATGCGAAGGGGAGGACAAGGATATGATAGGTGTTATGCTTGCGTAAGTAGCTGATAGCAAGACTTGTTGGAGGCGATTCTTCATCGAATGCTAGGCTTATTATCTTACTCTCTAGATCGTTAGCCACTTCGTAAGTGCTAGTGCAGAAGTGATACGTCCAAAACGTATCTATAATTTCTGCTTGCTCCATGCATGTTTTGTGTGATATTGCTATGATCTAGATACACTTTCATACACTTTTGATCATATTTGGACTAACCTATTAACTCAGTGCACCACAGTGCCAGTTCCTGTTTTCTGGTGTTTTTCTATTTCAGTTTTCCCCCATATAAAAAGTGCTCCAAAAATTTGGGAAAAATCAGATAAAAAATCAGCGCAGAGGAACCTTCCGGAAGAACATGAGTGGGGCCAGAGGGCCACCACGAGGGGCCCAGGCGCCGTGGTGGCGCGCCCCAGGGGCTGGCCATGCAAGGGGGGGCGCCTAGACCCCTGGTGCCCCCTGGCTGCCCCCTTCGCCTATATATTCTCCGTGACGAGAAACCCTCGAGGACAGAACCCTTTTTCGTGATCTCGCCTCTGTTGCGCCGCCGCCGCGCTTCTGAGATCGGGAGCTCCAGCAGACCTCTTCCTGGCACCCTGCCGGAGGGAGGGCCGACCTCCGGGAGTCTCCTCTCCGCCATGGATGCTTCCCGGATGTCTCGTGAGTAGTTTCCTTTGGACCATGGGTCCGTGATCAGTAGCTATGTGATGTTCTCCTCCCCTCTTTGTTCTTCATGGTTTAGACCTCGTGAGCCGCCCTACATGATCGAGGCACTTTTGTAATCTTTCTGCTGTTGCTATGCTGAGTTTGATGGGATCTGATGGATTATGAGATTATGTTCAGATTGTGATTGAGTAATATATTTGGTTCTTATCTCTTATATTTTTGTTCTGAAGTAATTCTTGCATGTTCTCCGTTGCTGTTTATTGCTTTGGCCAAGTAGTAGGTAGTAACCCCAAGAGGGAACGTTATGCTCGATTGTGGGTTCATGCCCCCTGATGACACGCTTGAGTGACAGAAACATGAGTCTAGGGGATGTGCTGTTGCCACAAGGGGGAAAACAACGGTGCTTGTAACCGCGGTTGCAAGGATTTTTTTACTTTACGCAAAGTGCTTTTTAATGCAGTTGTCTGTTGCTTTGGGTTTACACTTTGGGTGGGGCTCGCAACTTAATACCAGCGAGATGTTCTGGATAGATATCTCAAGGTGGATGATTAGTAGTAGATGCAGTTGGATTTCGGTCTACTTATTTTGGCGTTCTGCCCATGCTTTTGAGCCTCTTCCTTTCCTTTGTAGCATAGTTAGCATTGCGGTGCGTTCATAATCCTGTCAAGTGCCCTTCTGTAATTTGTTCACCTCGCATAGCAGTTTTATCGTCTTTTGGGAGAGAGACATCACTAGTGAACATCACGTATCCCGGTCCATATCCTCATCACTGTTTCCACGCTCATGTACTTTTCTGCTTTTACTTTCAGTTGCTATCATTATCCCTTGTGTTTGATCCTTTGTGAACAACAAGACCGGAGAAATTGACAACCTCTCTGAACTTCGTTGGGAACAAAGTTATTTGTGTCTGTGTGCAGATCCGCGTCAGCTGCGCCACTGACACCTAATTATCATCTCCGGAGTCCTACTGGAGACAAACCTTGGTATCTTTACTGAGGGAAATTTTCTTCTGTGCTACATCACACCTTCCACTTGGGATTTACCAACGAAGGGCGAGAAATCACTATCATCACCTCGCACATCAAGCGAAATTTCTGGCGCCGTTGCCGGGGACTCCGAGTGCTAATATAGGGGAGTTGCACACTACCCTTTACCTTTGTTTTTTACTCTTGTTAGTTTACCTTTCAGTTTTTATCTTTGTGTCTTATATCAAAAATCACAAAAAAAATTGTTTATCTTGCTGTTAGTAGTCCTCCTTGTTTAGATGAACATGTTAGGGCTAGGTGCTTTGCGGGAATCGGAAGTTCTCGATTTCCGTCAAAGAGATGGAGAAAATATGAAGAAGGCATGGGACAGAATCTCTGAAGCACATAAAAGAATTATGCCTTGGATACCTATAAAAATTGTGCTTAGAAATTTTTACCATGGTATTTTTAAGTGGTGTAAACACTCTCTTGATATTATAGCTGAAGGAGATTTTCTAGAGTGTGATGAAGTTAGGGCTCTTGATATTTTGCATAGTCTATCAAGTTATTTTGTTTATGATCGTAGTATTGATACTGTCATAGATAGACTTGCCACTATTGAAAAAAGATTGGATGCTCTAGACTTGAGGAAAGTAGAGGAACTTAAGTCCAACAAGAAAGAAATGTTGGAGATAGATGATGATTGGGAGCCCTTTTTTAGGATTAGCATCTCTAACCAAGGCTTCCTTGCTCTTTGTGATATTGGATCCACAGTTTCTACTATGCCAAAAATAGTTTAGACTCTTTGAAGCTAGATATGGATAAATTATCATCTTATCATGAACATTCTAATGGGGATATTTCAGAGATTAAAGGAAAGGTAAAAGAAGTCCAAGTTGCATTCCTTCATAGGACTGCACCAATGGATTTCTTCATCATGGAGCCAAACCAAAGTAACATTGTGCTCGGAAGAGACTTCCTCCGTGCTATGAAAGGTAAGTACCTCTTTCCTAGGGAGAAGAAGAATGAGCTTATTGAAAATCAATTTGAAGGTTTTTATGATTCTGATCTTGGAGACCTTTGATTCTTCTTTTGCATCATGCCTAGCTTAAAGCCTTGGCATGATAGAATTTTGTGTGGGAGAGAAACACGCTCCACTCCAATCTAGAACACATCATAGAATTTTTCATGCCTATCTTTCTCTGTTGTGTGTTCTTTATCTTTTCGTAGCTGCTGCCATGTTTAGTTTTAGTCTTAGTTTGTCTTTAGCAAGAGCCTTGGCTTTTGTTTAGTTTGTTGCTGGAACTCTTTTTAGTTTTCATGTTTATCTTGTTAAAGAGAGTTGGTTGTTGTACTGAGTTGTGTCTTGTCTTGAAAGTAGGTAATTGAGGTTGCTATTTAATTCTAGTAGTAACTTGCAATAGTTTTGAGGTATTGATGTGAGTATTGTCTGAACTTTTGGTGTCAAGACCTTTAGCCTATTAGTGATAGGTGTCGTATTTTGGGCAATCCGTGTGTATTTTCAAAACCTACAAAACTAGTTGAGAACTCTAGCTACTAGATGGATCACTAATCTTTGGAGGGATCGAATATTAGAGTACACTCACGTACCATGAGTCGAGGATGCGCAAGGATAACCAAACCCCCATACACTCCTCCTCGGGGTACTTGTCTCTTTATGAACCTCCTTATTAGATTGAGAGTTACCGATAATAAGTGCATGAGTTCTTCAGACTAATGTAAGTATTGAAAGTTGACACTTACACCTTCCCATATTTTGCTAGCCTCTCCCGTGCGGTGCATTGCCTTCTTCTCACTCCGAGAGTTGGTGTCCAGCTTCGCCGGTACATCCAAACCCTTGGCATGATACGCTCTGTCATCATAAACCTCCTTATATCCTTCCTCAAAACAACCACCATACCTACCTATCAAGGCATTTCCATAGCCTTTCCGAGATATATTGCCATGCAACATCCACCTCTTCATGACTTGATCTTCATGTCATACATGTTCCTGCTACACTGGCAGCGACATACATTGCATACATCATGATAGTTACATCTTATTTATGATTTTGAGTACCTTGTAAAGTGAGAAAGATCTCCTTTACCTTCTTGTAAAATAGAGTGTTGCCCTTAAGTGAGAAAAAGATCCCAAAGTGGACACAATAAAAGATCCCAAAGAGGACAAATGAGAGTTAAATAGAAAGAGCCATTGAGGCCACAAAAAATACAAAAAATAGAAAAAAAGAGAAAAAAGAAATAAAAATAGAGAAAGGGGCAACACTACTATCCTTTTGAGAGATCCACACTAGTACTCCCTTTATATCCTTGTACTCCATAGAGATGACCATTATGCATATAGCTATGTGGGGACCTTCACACAATAGAACTTGGCTTGCATATTCCAAGGATGAGCCTCCTCAAAAGAGCTCTAGGTCTTCATGAGCGAGTAAGTTAGATGCACCCCTACTAGTTCCATTGGAGAGCTTCTTAACTCGTATGTGCATCCGTTGCATGGCAATCCCTACTCCTCACATCATATCTATCATTTGGCATCCCTTGCCTATGATTGTCCTCATTGATGTGAGCCTTTCTTGTCCTTTTTTGTCTTCCTCCTCCGTACTCCTCTCTTTGCCATCCTAAGTGTCAACTCTCGTGCTTACGCTCATCCATTGCATGAGTGCTCAAAATATTTAAAAAGGGGTGGATCAAATTGACTTGTACCTGGCTAGTGGTCTGGGGACGAGTCAAGATAAGATTTCAGAAAGAGACCAAGTGTGAAACTTTAGCAGATTGAGTTCTCAATAAATAAATATTTTTTCTCGTATTCCCTATCCCCCTTCTTGCACGCAAACACCATTTGGAGACATTCGAGTCACGGACAGCGAGAGCTCTTGCACCTAATGTTCTTTTGTTACTTGTTTCAATGCTAATATAGACTCTTGCATGTTATGACTTGAATTGAATCTCTAACCTTGATTGCTTTACTTTTCAAAGTTCTTATATGGTTGCTAGAATGTCACCACAGAAATTATGCTGTTATCATTTACCTACTCGAGGACGAGCAGGAATTAAGCTTGGGGATGTTGATACGTCCAAAACGTATCTATAATTTCTGCTTGCTCCACGCATGTTTTGTGTGATATTGCTATGATCTAGATACACTTTCATACACTTTTTATCATATTTGGACTAACCTATTAACTCAGTGCACCACAGTGCCAGTTCCTGTTTTCTGCTGTTTTGCTATTTCAGTTTTCCCCCATATAAAAAGTGCTCCAAAAATTCGGGAAAAATCAGATAAAAAATCAGCGCAGAGGAACCTTCCAGAAGAACCTGAGTGGGGCCAGAGGTCCACCACCAGGGGCCCAGGAGACCTGGTGGCGCGCCCCAGGGGTTGGCCGCGCCAGGGGGCACCTAGACCCCTGGTGGCCTGATGGCTTCTCTCCCTTCGTTGGTTACCCCAAGTGGAAGGTTTGAGATATAGTGCAATAGCAGTTTTCCCTCGGTGAAGATACCAAGGTTTGTCTCCAGTAGGACTCCAGAGATGATAAGTAGGTGTCAGCGGCGCAACTGACGCGGACCTGCACACAGACACCGATAGCTTTGTTCCCAACGAAGTTCAGAGAGGTTGTAAATCTCTCCAGTCTTGTTGTTCACAAAGGATAAAACGCAAGGGATAATGATAGCAAGTAAAAGCAGTAAAGTGAATATAGCTTGGAAACAGTAATGAGGATATGGACCGGGATACGTGATGTTCACTAGTGATGTCTCTCTCCCAAAAGACGATAAAACTGCTATGCGCGGTAAACAAATTACAGAAGGGCAATTGATAGGATTATGAACGCACCGCAATGCTAACTATGCTACAAAAGAAAGGAAGAGGCTCAAAAGCACGGGCAGTACACCAAAATAAGTAGACCGAAATCCATCTGCATCTACTACTAATCATCCACCTTGAGATATCTATCCAGAACATCTCGCAGGTATTAAGTTGCGAGCCCCACCCAAAGTGTAAACCCAAAGCAACAGACAACTGCATTAAAAATAACTTTGCGTAAAGTAAACAATCCTTGTAACCGCGGTTACAAGCACCGTTGTTTTCCCCCTTGTGGCAACAGCACATCCCCTAGACTCATGGTTCTGTCACTCAAGCGTGTCATCGGGGGCATGAACCCACAATGTAGCACAACGTTCCCTCTTGGAGTCACTACCTACTACTTGGACAAAGCAATAAACAACAACGCAGAACATGCAAGAATTACTTAGGAACAAAAATATAAGAGATAAAAACCAAATATATTACTCTATCACAATCTGAACATAATCTCATAATCCATCAGATCCCTCCAAACTCAGCATAGCAACAGTAGAAATATTACAAAGGTGCCTCGATCATGTACGACAGCTCACGAGGTCTAAACAATGAAGATCAAAGAGGGGAGGATAACATCACATAGCTACTGATCACGGACCCATGGTCCAAGGAAAACTACTCACGAGACATCCGGGGAGCATCCATGGTGGAGAGGAGACTCCCGGAGGTCAATCCTCCCTCCGACAGGGTGTTGAGAAGAGGTCTTCTGGTGCTCCCGATCTCGGAAGCGCGGCGGCGGCGGAACAGAGGCGAGTTTGCGAAATAGGGTTCCTCTTCTGGAGTTTTCCCGTGACGGAGAATAAATAGGCGAAGGGGGGCAGCCAGAGGTGGACCAGGGGCCCCAGGCGCCCCGCTGGCGCGGCCATGGGTGGGGCCGCGCCGGGTGGTCGCCTGGGCCCCCTGGCTCCCCTATGGCCCCTCCCGGGCCCTTCTTGAAGCTTCCTGTACGCTGATTTTTCCTATATTTTTCCCAGAATTTTTCTGGCACTTTTTATATGGGGGAAAACTGAAATAGAAAAACAGCAGAAAACAAGAACTGGCACTGGGGTGCACTGAGATAATAGGTTAGTCCAAATATGATCAAAAGTGTATGAAAGTGTATCTAGATCATAGCAATATCACACAAAACATGCATGGAGCAAGAAGAAATTATACATACGTTTTGGACGTATCAACATCCCCAAGCTTAATTCCTGCTCGTCCTCGAGTAGGTAAATGATAACAACATAATTTCTGTGGTGACATGCTAGCAACCATAAAAGAACTTTGAAAAGTAAAGAAATCAAGGTTAGAGATTCAATTCAAGTCATAACATGCAAGAGTCTATGTTAGCATTGAAACAAGTAACAAAAGAACAATAGGTGCAAGAGCTCTCGCTGTCCGTGACTCGAATGTCTCCAAATGGTGTTTGCGTGCAAAAAGGGGGATAGGGAATACGAGAAAAAGTAATTTTTGTGTTGAGAACTCAATCTACTAAATTTCACACTTGGTCTTCTTTGGAATCTTATCTTGACTCGTCCCCAGACCACTAGCCAGGTACAAGTCAATTTGATCCACTCCTTTTCGATATTTTGAGCACTCATGCAATGGATGAGCGTAAGCACGAGAGTTGACACTTAAGATGGCAAAGAGAGAAGTATGGTGGAGGAGGAAGACAAAAAGGATAAGAAAGGCTCACATCAATGAGGACAATCATAGGCAAGAGATGCCAAATGATAGATATGATGTGAGGAGTAGGGATTGCCATGCAACGGATGCGCATACGAGCTAAGAAGCTCTCCAATGGAACTAGTGGGGGTGCATCTAACTTGCTCGCTCATGAATACCTAGAGCTCGTTTGAGGAGGCTCATCCTTGGAATATGCAAGCCAAGTTCTATAGGATGAGGGTCCCCACATAGCTATATGCATAATGATCATCTCTATGGAGTACAAGGATATAAAGGGAGTACTAGTGTGGATCTCTCAAAAGGATAGTAGTGTTTCCCCTTTCTCTCTTTTTATTTATTTTTCTCTTTTTCTATTTTTTTGTATTTTTTTGTGGCCTCAATGGCTCTTTCTATTTAACTCTCATTTGTCCTCTTTGGGATCTTTTAATGTGTCCACTTTGGGATCTTTTCCTCACTTAAAGGAAACACTCTATTTTACAAGAAGGTAAATGAGATCTTTCACACTTTACAAGGTACTCAAAACATAAAGAAGATGTAACTATCATGATGTATGCAATGTATGTCGCTGCCAGTGTAGCAAGAAAATGTATGACATGAAGATCAAGTCATGAAGAGGTGGAAGTTGCATGGCAATATAACTCGGAAAGGCTATGGAAATGCCTTGATAGGTAGGCATGGTGGCTGTTTTGAGGGAAGATATAAGGAGGCTTATGATGACAGAGCGTATCATGCCTAGGGTTTGGATGTACCGGCGAAGGTGGACACCAACTCTCGGAGTGAGAAGAAGGCAATGCACGACACGGGAGAGGATAGAAAAATATGGGAAGGTGGAAGTGTCAACTTTCAATACTTACATTAGTCTGAAGAACTCATGCACTTATTATCGGTAACTCTCAATCTAATAAGGAGGTTCACAAAGAGACAAGTACCCCGAGGAGGAGTGTATGGGGGTTTGGTTATCCTTGCGCATCCTCGACTCATGCTACGTGAGTGTTCTCTGATATTCGACCCCTCAGAAGAGTAGTGATCCATCTAGTAGGTAGAGTTCTCAACTAGTTTTGTAGGTTTTGAAAATACACACGGATTTCCCAAAATGCGACACCTATCACTAATAGGCAAGAGCTCTTGACACCAAAAGTTCAAACATTACTCACAACAATACCTCACTATTGCAAGTTACTACCAAAATTAAATAGCAACCTCAATTACCTACTTTCAAGACAAGACACAACTCAGCGCAACAACCAACTCTCTTTAACAAGATAAACATGAAAACTAAAAAGAGTTCCAGCAACAAACTAAACAAAAGCCAAGGCTCTTGTTAAAGACAAACTAAGGCTAAAACTAAACATGGCAGTAGCTACGAAAAGATAAAGACACACAACAGCAAAAAGATAAGCAGGAAAAATCCTATGATGTGTTTTAAATTTTGAAAGTGGAGCGTGTTTCTCTCCCACACAAAGTAAGACGGGATCTAACTTGTTATGAACTGCAAGCAAAGCTAAAGAAAACTAAAGACAAAACTTAAGAGCGAGACGCTCCAAGCATAGCACATAACACATGAAGTGATAAAAATATAGTGAGACGAAGGACGAACTGATGATTGTTGATGGAGAAGGGGATGCACGGGGGCATCCCCAAGATTAGACGCTTGAGTCTCCTTGAATATTTATTGGGGATGCATGGGGGCATCCCCAAGCTTGAGCGCTTGACACTCCTGGATCTTCTTTCATCATCTTCCATCACACACTTGAAAACTCCCTTCATACATAACTCATCATAAGTTGATTAGAGAGGTTAGTACCCTTAATAAATAATTTTTCCCACTGTATATAAAGACATTCTTTAATATCTAATGTTTCTCAAGAGTGCCAAAAAGTTTTTGCAAAGAATAATCAAGCTTAAGGTTTGCAAAAGTTAGGAGAGACAAAACGTGGCAGAATCTGTGAAAAACAGAACAGCAGATAGTAAAGAATTTTTTTAGGGGCACTTCTGCAACTCAAATCAAAAAACTCAGAACATATGGAAGTTTCGTAATTGTATAGAGCATACTGTGTGAAAATTTCAGCTCAAAAAGATTAACTGGAATTTTTCTAGAATTTTTCTGGTCACGAGGACAGAATCTGTTTTCTGGACAGCATGTCACAACTTTTACTTCCCTTGCCGTAAGAGGCTATAACTTGGCACAAAGCTGAAAAATAAAGATACAATGATGTTGCTACAGAAGTAAAAATCATCAAGACACAACAAAAGCAAAAATAAAACACCTAAATTCGTTGCGGGCTGCCTCCCGAAAGCGCTTCTTTAAAGCCATTAGCTAGGCTTAATGCAAAAGAAGAATCAAGTTTTATCAAGAGAAAGAGAATAACTAGCCCGTGTAACGGACTCAAATGGTAACTTGATTTTCTTTCTAGGGAAGTTTTCCATCCCCTTTTTGAATGGGAATTGGAATTTTATACTCCCCTCTTTCATGTCAATAACCGCACCAACGGTGCGAAGAAAAGGACGTCCCAAAATAATTGGACAAAAAGGTTCACACTCTATATCCATAACAATAAAATCAACGGGAACATAGTTGTCATTGACAATGATAAGAACATCGTCGATCGTCCCCTAAGGTTTTTTATGGAAGAATCAACAAGACGAAACCCAAAAGAACAAGGCTCAAAGGGCTTCAATTCAAACATATCAAATATTCTTTTAGGCATAACGGAGGTACTAGCTCCAGCATCACATAAAGCATAGCAAGAGAAGTTATTTAATTTAATTTTGATCATAGGGTCCCAACCATCATCTAGCTTCCTAGGTATGGAGGCTTCTACTCTAAGCTTCTCCTCCCTAGCTTTGATGAGAGCATTTGTGATATGCTCCGTGAAGGCAAGATTAAGTGTGCTAGTGTGGGGGTCTCTAGACATTTTGTGTAGCAAACTGATAACTTCTGAGAGGGTGCAACTATCAAAATCAATATCACTACTATCAAAGGTGGTAGTAGTGTCATCTAGGCTCACTTGTTTGAAACCCTCTATGTTCATAGGAGTTTCTTTTTCTACGGTTGAGGTATTAGCATCACCATTAATAGGTCCAACGGGACTAGGAGTGCATTGGGCGCTAATAGTTTGGGTGTCCTCAACAATTTGGATAGTGGCAACTGTGTGGTGTGTAGGAAGGCTCTTAATTCTATCCTCTTCCTCTTTTTCTCTAGCCCATCTTTCTTTAAGTTTAGCCATCATCCTAATATTTTCATTGATTTGTAACTGGATAGCATTAATAGGAGTGGCCTTATTCTCCTCAAGGGGAGAGGTTCTAATTTTAAGCATCTCAATATCAAGGGCTAAGCTTTCTACCTTCAAAGAGAGATTATCTATTTTAGCTAATTTCTCCTCTACATTTTTGTTGAAGGCTTTTTGGGTAGTGATAAAGTCTCTAAGCATGCTTTCTAATTCAGAGGAGGGGTTCTTGTTGCTAGGGTAGGTATTGTTGTTCCCATAGTTGGATGGAAACGGTCTAGAATTACTAGCAAAATTTCCCCTATAAGCATTGTTGTTGAAGTTGTTTCTAGCAATAAAGTTCACATCTACTTGTTCTTGGGCAACCAAAGAATTTAAAGGAACATCATGAGGATCAATAGAGGGTTGCTTGGTAAGTAGAGACATAATTAAGTCAACCTTTTCATTGAGGGAGGTAATTCCCCGACAGAATTTACCTTCCTACCTGTTGGAGTGGGTTCGGTGTGCCATTGGGAATAATTGGTCATCATTTCATCGAGAAGCTTCGTGGCAGCACCAAGTGTAGTTGACATAAAGGTTCCTCCCGCAGCCGAATCTAACAGGTTCCGCGAGAAAAGTTCAAGCCTGCATAAAAAGTCTGGATAACCATCCAGGTAGTCAAACCATGTGTAGGGTATTTCTTAACAAGAGATTTCATTCGTTCCCAAGCTTGGGCAACATGTTCATTATCCAATTGCTTAAAATTCATAATATTACTCCTCAATTGAATAATCTTGGAAGGAGGGTAGTACTTCCCTATAAAAGCATCTTTGCACTTATCCCAAGAATCTATGCTATTTCTAGGCAAAGATTGAAACCAGATTTTAGCATCTCCCCTTAAAGAGAAAGGAAAGAGCTTGAGCTTAACAACATCACCTTCTACTTCTTTATACTTTTGCATATCACATAATTCAACAAAAATATTCAAGTGTAAAGCAGCATCATCTCCAGCACCAGAGAATTGATCTCTCATAACAAGGTTTAGCAAAGCAGGTTTAATTTCATAAGAGGTAGCTGAAGTGGCAGGTGTGGCAATGGGAGTGCAGATAAAGTCTTGGTTGTTGTGACTAGTGAAGTCACACAACTTGGTGTTTTCAGTGGAACCCATAGTAGCAGCAAGTGTGGCAGATTTTTTTGTAAATTTTGATAAAAGACACAAAGATAAAAACTGAAAGATAAACTAACAAGACTAAAAAACAAAAGTAAAGGGTAGTGTGCAACTCCCCTATCTTAGCACTCGGAGTCCCCGGCAACGGCGCCGGAAAACTTGCTTGATGGCTTCTCGCCCTTCGTTGGTTACCCCAAGTGGAAGGTTTGAGATGTAGTGGAGCAGCAGTTTTCCCTCGGTGAAGATACCAAGGTTTGTCTCCAGTAGGACTCCAGAGATGATAAGTAGGTGTCAGCGGCGCAACTGACGCGGACCTACACACAGACACAGATAGCTTTGTTCCCAACGAAGTTCAGAGAGGTTGTCAATCTCTCCGGTCTTGTTGTTCACACAGGATAAAACGCAAGGGATAATGATATCAAGTAAAAGCAGTAAAGTGAATATAGCTTGGAAACAGTAATGAGGATATGGACCGGGATACGTGATGTTCACTAGTGATGTCTCTCTCCCAAAAGACGATAAAACTGCTATGCGAGGTAAACAAATTACAGAAGGTCTCGATCATGTAGGGCAGCTCACGAGGTCTAAACAATGAAGATCAAAGAGGGGAGGAGAACATCACATAGCTACTGATCACGGACCCATGGTCCAAGGAAAACTACTCACGAGACATCCGGGGAGCATCCATGGTGGAGAGGAGACTCCCGGAGGTCAATCCTCCCTCCGGCAGGGTGCCGGGAAGAGGTCTTCTGGTGCTCCCGTTCTCGGAAGCGCGGCGGCGGCGGAACAGAGGCGAGTTTGCGGAATAGGGTTCCTCTTCTGGAGTTTTCCCGTGACGGAGAATAAATAGGCAAAGGGGGGCAGCCAGAGGTGGACCAGGGGCCCCAGGCGCCCCCCTGGCGCGGCCAGGGGTGGGGCCGCGCCGGGTGGCCGCCTTGGCCACTCTGGCTCCCCTCTGGCCCCTCCCGGGCTCTTCTCGAAGCTTCCTGTACGCTGATTTTTCCTGTATTTTTCCCTGAATTTTTCTGGCACTTTTTATATGGGGGAAAACTGAAATAGAAAAACAGGAACTGGCACTGGGGTGCACTGAGTTAATAGGTTAGTCCAAATATGATCAAAAGTGTATGAAAGTGTATCTAGATCATAGCAATATCACACAAAACATGCATGGAGCAAGAAGAAATTATAGATACGTTTTCGACGTATCATGGCCCCCTTGGCTGCCCCCCTTCGCCTATATATTCTCCGTGAGGAGAAACCCTCGAGGACAGAACCCTTTTTCGTGATCTCGCCTCTATTATTTCGCCGCCACGCTTCCGAGATCGGGAGCACCAGCAGACCTCTTCCCGGCACCCTGCCGGAGGGAGGGCCGACCTCCGGGAGTCTCCTCTCCGCCATGGATGCTTCCCGGATGTCTCGTGAGTAGTTTCCTTTGGACCATGGGTCCATGATCAGTAGCTATGTGATGTTCTCCTCCCCTCTTTGTTCTTCATGGTTTAGACCTCGTGAGCTGCCCTACATGATCGAGGCACTTTTGTAATATTTCTGTTGTTGCTATGCTGAGTTTGATGTGATCTGATGGATTATTAGATTATGTTCAGATTGTGATTGAGTAACATATTTTGTTCTTATCTCTTATATTTTTCTTCTTAAGTAATTCTTGCATGTTCTCCATTGTTGTTTATTGCTTTGGCCAAGTAGTAGGTAGTAACCCCAAGAGGGAACGTTATGCTCGATTGTGGGTTCATGCCCCCGGATGACACGCTTGAGTGACAGAAACATGAGTCTAGGGGATGTGTTGTTGCCACAAGGGGGAAAACAACGGTGCTTGTAACCGCGGTTGCAAGGATTGTTTACTTTACGCAAGTGCTTTTTAATGCAGTTGTCTGTTGCTTTGGGTTTACACTTTGGGTGGGGCTCGCAACTTAATACCAGCGAGATGTTCTGGATAGATATCTCAAGGTGGATGATTAGTAGTAGATGCAGTTGGATTTCGGTCTACTTATTTTGGCGTTCTGCCCATGCTTTTGAGCCTCTTCCTTTCTTTTGTAGCATAGTTAGCATTGCGGTGCGTTCATAATCATGTCAATTGCCCTTCTGTAATTTGTTCACCTCGCATAGCAGTTTTATCGTCTTTTGGGAGAGAGACATCACTAGTGAACATCACGTATCCCGGTCCATATCCTCATCACTGTTTCCACGCTCATTTACTTTTCTGCTTTTACTTTCAGTTGCTATCATTATCCCTTGTGTTTGATCCTTTGTGAACAACAAGACCGGAGAGATTGACAACCTCTCTGAACTTCGTTGGGAACAAAGTTATTTGTGTCTGTGTGCAGGTCCGCGTCAGCTGCGCCGTTGACACCTACTTATCATCACCGGAGTCCTACTGGAGACAAACCTTGGTATCTTTACTGAGGGAAATTTGCTTCTGTGCTACATCACACCTTCCACTTGGGGTTTACCAACGAAGGGCGAGAAATCACTATCATCACCTCGCACATCAGGCAGCAACCTCAATACTTACCCCATCCTTACCGTAAACTACTAGTTGTCCTAGAATGACGAGTGATGAAGTCCTTGCTGGGTCAGTTGACCTCTACAGTTGGATGCTGAGTACTTCTGTACTCATGATACTACCCCCAAACTCTTTTCAGGGTTCTTGGTCGACAACAGGTATGGTGATCGACGTTTCACGTGGAGACTCGACGACGACTAGTTAGGCGGATCCCGGCGGAGGGCCTGGACCCGTGTGTTTATGGGGATCGATGTTTTTCTCTTTGCCAGTAGGCATTTGATTGTAGTCTGTAATCAGACATGTATCTTCCGCTGTTGTATTGTATTTAAGGCAGTTGTATGCCGATTGTATGCGATGTTGTATCCTTGTATCTGTAATGTTGTGATATCATGTTGGAAATCCGGGGCATATGGAATTGTCATATGTCGCGGTGGGACCGGTATGTGCTTCGTCCCCGGATCTGGATGGAAACATCTAGATCTGGAATAGTACGACATATCGGGGCTTATACCAATTGTGCTACACTCCCCGGCAACGGCGCCAAAAAAGCTCGTTGATGGCGCTGAAGTTAATAGGTTTAGTGGGATGCCTCCCCTGTCAACCGCGCCAATAAACGATTCTTGATAACCCACAAGTCTAGGGGATCAATATTAGCTTTTCGATAAATAAGGATGTCGATCCCACGAGGAGCAGAAAGTATTGACAAGTGACCCTGGATAAGGAAAGGTCTGCAAACACTTGTCCTCACTTGGCCCCACCCCTCGATCGTAATGCTGCGGTTAGGCTTAACAACACTAGAAGTAATTAAGGCATAAGCCTAACCGCAGCATTACGATCGAGGATCCATAACTCCCTTGTGCAAAAGTGTGCGAACTGGGGTTCAGGTTTTTGTCACTCCGGCAACCCACCATAAGCATCCTTTGTACACAATGTACTCCCCTAGGTCCTTAAGAAGGCGAAGTATTGGGTGTTCGACTCACACAACACCACTAGGAAAATAACAAAACAACTTAAATATCAAACAACACATATTACTTCAACTTCATATGACTACTAATAACTAGACTTCTCCCATGTCCGCAAGAACTAAAGTAACTACTCACAAGACATAAAAGAGATCATGATCAGAGGTGATAGATGGGTGGCAAACAATCTGGACACAATAATATTTCTCCAACAAAACTCAATAGCATTCACCACAAAGTAGCAATCAACACCAACATAGTAGAGAGGATAGATAGTACGGATTACAACACAAGTTGCAATTGTGAGATGAGATGGGATGGAGCTGGAGATGGTGCTGATGTTGGGGATGATGTTGATGATGATCTCGATGATGCCCGTGACGATGATGATGACGATGGCGATGATCACCCCTTCCGGGAGGTGATCTCCCCGGCGGAATCTGCCCACCGAAGATGGCTTTTTCTTCTCTGTAGGTTTCCGCCACGAGGCGGCGGCGAAACTCGGAAACTCCTCCCTTTCTAGGGTTTTCACCCCAGGGGGATAATATAGGCCAGAGGGGGCACCGAGGGGGGCCACCAGGCATCCAGGAGGGTGCCTGGCGCGCCCTAGGGGGGGCGCCAGGGAACCTTCTGGTTGCCTGGTGGGTCCCCTCTGGTCCCTCTTCGGTGAACTCCAGTGAATCTTCATAAAAACGATCTCCGTCAAATTTCATCGAATTTGGAGTTGATCTGATTCAGCAACTTGATGTCCACTTTTCACCGCTAAATTCTGCTTCTGCTGCTTCGGCACCGGAAAGTTGCAAACTATGTAAAACAAGCCAAAACAACATAAGAACAATACTTTAAAGTGGAATATATCAATGAATAGGGTTAAATTACAATATAAAATAGTGATGCATTTTGGACGTATCAATGATCATGATATATTTAGGCAACTTTATAGTCTATAGATATGCCTTTTATGTCAGCCAAGACATGGCGGCCAGGTCTTCAACCCGAGTAGGGATCTGGGCCCCACAAATCCGGGCTTTGTAGCCATGACAAACCAGTGAAAAGTAACTCAAGGAGGAAAGCACCCATAAAAAAATAAACTTAAGGAGGAAAGCATAAAGCAGAAAAGTAAAATTGAAAACAACTGGATATCATATCCACCCTCTGCCAGATTGTACATTTTATGCTTCGAAAGCACATAAATTTTCACTTTATATTGTGATTCCCATACATCCTTAAAATTACTATGCTCCATAAGTATGGAGGCACCACAGTCAATTGACCACTCAATTTGCCCATTGTAGTCCCGATCTTGACCTGGTCAAGCGACTTTTTTTTACAACGTCCACCGCTTGGTCTATGGGGTGTTCTATCAAAGGGGCGGCTGGAGAGCCAGGGTTCGCGTGGCGGCTGGAGGGTGGGGTGCCGTGGCGCCCCTTCACCACATGTCGTTCCTTGTGTCGGCACCTGCAGGGGACAAGAGGGGATGGGGGGCTGCTCCGATCCGCAAGTCGCCGCCGCCGCCCTTCATTCGGTTGTTGCCCTAAGGACACAGTCGTCGGGCTCTACTGGAGCGCGGAGCGTCGTCCCCGCTCGCTACTGCCGTGGCCTCTATACACGCCGTGTTCGACCTCTCGAGTGATACTTCTCGCGGGATAGGTAAAAATCATATTTGAGACTTCCCCTTGCTTAGAGCATCTCCAGTTGTTCGGCCCCCAAGCCAGTTTTTGGCGCTATTTTAGCGCCGCTTGGGGGGCGCTCGGGCGGCGAAAACGCTCGGGAGGGGGCAGCTCCCCAGCCGCGGCCCCATAGCGGCTCCTCAAGTTAGGCGTGAATTTGTTAAAAACGAGGCAAATTGAAAAAAAATTGGCCTAATTCATAATATCTGGTCTAATTATACATAGTAACAACTAAAAAACTAAAAAACTACTAAAAAGAAAAAAAAATGAGTAGAGCTGGTCGAAGTCGAGCTTCCCGCTGCCTCCTCCGGCGCCTCCTCCAGCGGCCCCGTCAGCGGCGCCGTCGCCCTTGGGCTCGTGCTTCACGGCGGCCTGTGCACTCACGTGCCGCCGCCGAGCGGTCCCTTCCTCCTCCTCACCGGCTGCGGCTGCTAATACGTCCAAAACGTATCTATAATTTCTTCTTGCTCCATGCCTCTTTTGTGTGATATTGCTATGATATTGATGAACTGCCATACACTTTTGATCATATTTGGACTAACCAATTAACTCAGTGCACCCCAGTGCCAGTTCCTGTTTTCTGCTGTTTTTCTATTTAAGGTTTCCCCCATATTAAAAGTGCTCAAAAAATTCGGGAAAAATCCAATAAAAAATCAGCGATACAGAAGCTTCGGGAATAACCGAGGGGGGGCCAGAGGGGAACACCAGGGCCCCAGGAGCCCTCCCGGCGCGCCCTAGGGTGGGGCCGCGCCAAGGGGGCGCCTGGACCCTGATACGTCCAAAACGCATCACTATTTTATATCATAATTCATCCTTATTCATTGATATATTCCATGTTACAATGATGTTCTTATGTTGTTTTGGCTTGTTTTACACAGTTTGCAACTTTTCCGGTGCCGAAGCAGCAGACACAGGATTCAGCGGTAAAAAGTCGACGCCGAGTTGCTGAAGAAGAATACCTCCAAATTACCTGAAAATCGACGGGGGGTATTTTCCAGAAGAATAACGAAGACTCGCCGAAGAGGGGCCAGAAGGGGGCCCCAGGGGCCACCTGGCGCGGCCCCAACCCTGGTCGTCCTGGGAGGTCGCCTGTAGCCCTGGGGCCACTCCCGGCTCCCCCCTCTGGCCTATATACTCCTCGTTACGCGAAAACCCTAAAAAAGAGAGGCATACATGGAGTTCCGCCGCCGCTCCATGGTGGAAACCTACAGAGAAGAAAAGGGCTCTTCGGCGGGCAGATTCCGCCGAGGAGATCACCTCCCGGAAGGGGAGATCATCGCCATCGTCATCACCATCATCACGGGCATCATCGAGATCATCATCAACATCATCCCCAACATCAGCACCATATCCACCACCATCCAATCTCACCTCACAAGTTCATCTTGTGTTGTAATCCGTACTATCTATCCTCTCTACTCTACCGGTGTTGATTACTACTTTGTGGTGAATGCTATTGAGTTTTGTTGGAGAAATACCATTATGTCCAAATTGCTTATCATATATTTATCGCCTCTGATCATGATCTCTTTTATGTCTTGTGAGTAGTTACTTTAGTTCTTGAGGACATGGGAGAAGTCTAGTTGTTAGTAGTCATATGATGTTGAAGTAATTTGTGTTGTTTGATATTTAAGTTGTGTTGTTATTTCCCTAGTGGTGTTGTGTGAGTCGAACACTCGACACTTCGCCTTCTTAAGGACCTAGGGGAAAACATTGTGTATTAATAATGCTTACGGTGGGTTCCCGGAGTGACAGAAACCTGAACCCCAGTTTGCACACTTTTGCACAAGGGAGTAATGGATCCTTGATCTTATTGCTGTGGTTAGGATTTTCCTTAATTTCTATCTTGTATTTTCGGATGATTGCAAGATGTTTAATCATAAGAGTGCACTTATCTTAGTCTAGAAGGTGTGCTAGCATAGATCCACCCACTCAACACTTATCAGCACAACCCTTGTTATCGATACGGAGTATGGCGAAAGCACGTGACTACCTCTCCATGTGTCCTCAAGAACGCTTTAGTCTTTATAAGTTTAGTTGTCAGGCTTATCCTTTGCTCAAAAGGATTGGGCCACTTGCTTCTCCTCAGTTCTATTTACTTTGCTTGCTTTTATCTTATCGTTGCTTATATCGAAAACCCCTAAAAACTTATCTTTCAGTGTTTGCAGTTATTCCTTGTCCACCATCACCTATCAGTACCTTTCGCGCCTCGTTGGGTTCGACACTCTTACTTATCGAAAACGCTACAATAGATCCCTTTACGTTGAGGGTCATCAAGCTACGTTTTCTGGCGCCGTTGCCGGGGAGCATAGCGCTATTGGTAAGTGAAGCTGGTAAGGAATTTTTATATCGTTGCTTTTATTTTGCTGTTCTTTGTCCGTATGGACAACTTAGCTATTGGATCGTTGCTTATGGGGAAACGCCC
Source organism: Bromus sterilis (assembly GCA_950022295.1). Taxonomy (NCBI): domain Eukaryota; kingdom Viridiplantae; phylum Streptophyta; class Magnoliopsida; order Poales; family Poaceae; genus Bromus; species Bromus sterilis. The sequence goes on from OX465600.1 coordinate 33,879,236, forward strand.
CACACCTGTTGTGGTTGTTCCTCCCCCTATTGAAATTGTGCCTTACAAAATACCAACTGGTATTATCGATTGTGTCTTGGCTAATCGTTATGCAGGAGATACACACCCCTATGAACACTTGCTATATTTATCACAACTATGTTCATTATTTAAGCTTGCAGGTGTATCAAAGGAGTTGGCATGAAGAAATTGTTCTCCGTATCGCTTATAGATAAAGCTTCAGATTGGTATAAGCTTCTCGATAACTCTCATTTGCTTGATTGGCATGAGCTTATGTCTCTCTTTTATACCAAGTTTTATCCTCTTCATGAAATTCATCGAGACAAGAATTATATCTATAACTTTAGGTCTCGTGACGGAGAAAGCATCGCTCAATCTTGGGGCAGATTGAAATCCCTAATTCTCAAATGTCCTATTCATGAGCTCCCCAAGGAAACTATACTTACAAATTTTTATGCTAGACTTTCTCGTCAGGATAAGGAGATGTTGGATGCCTCCTCTAGTGGGGTATTTCAGACGAAAAGCGTTGAAGAAAGATGGGATCTCCTTGAAAGGATCCAGAAGAATACCGAAGATTGGGAAATAGATAAAGGTATTGAACCTACTATAAATTATGAGCATGATTATATAGAAAGCTATGTGAAAACTGATTTCTTTAATGCCTTTTGCTCTAATATTGGTCTTGATTCCCATCTAATGATTGATTTTTGTAAGGACTTTGCCTTTCATATTGACTCTTCTGAAAATAAGAAGAGACAGCATCATAAACCCTTGAAAGAATCATCTATTGATATTCATGTTGCTGACCCTATTGTGCCTGCAGTTATATATGAAAAGCCCCCTTTTCCAGTAAGAATAAGGGACCACTCTTTTGTGACAGGCATAATGAATAAGAGTGAGAGAAGAATCGATGAACCTGAGGACCAGATTAAAGTCGATCCTCGAGTTGCATTGGTTAAGGATCTTATTACTAATGATGCTTTAGATTCCAATATAAATTTTTGTGTTGTTTCCACTAACCTTGTCACATCCAAGAATAAGGGCCCAATTTCAGGTACTCCAGTAGTATCTGTTAAAATAGGAGATCATAATTATTATGGGCTATGCGATTTGGGATCGAGTGCTAGTGCTATCCCATATTCACTTTATCAAGAGATCATGGGTGAAATTTCACCTTGTGAACTTGAATAAGTTGATGTCACTATTCACCTTGCAAACAGAGCAAATATCTCTCCTATCGGAGTTGTGAGAGACGTTGAAGTCTTATGCGGAAAGGTAAAGTATCCTACCGACTTTCTAGTACTTGGTTCAGTAAGGGATAATTTTTTTCCCATTATTTTCGGTAGACCTTTTCTCAGAACATGTGGAGCTATAATATATTGCAAGAAAGGTAAAGTTTCTGTTGAATCCAATGGTGAGCCATATGAATTTAACTTTTCAAAGTTCTCTAAGCAGCCTCGTGGTACTGATTTACCTAGTAATGATAAGATTATTGAAGATATTGCTTCCATTGCTATTCCTCCTAACGATCCTTTGCAGCAATATATGGAGGACCACGAGAATGATTTGCATATGCAGGAGAGGATGAGTTGGACGAAATATTCTTAAGACAACCTGCTATCCTAAAGCACAACCTTCCAGTTGAGCCTTTGGGAATTTTGTCGCAACCAAAAGAAGATCCAGTGTTTGATCTTAAACCTCTTCCCGATTCGCTCAAATATGCTTATTTAGATGAAAAGAAAGTATATCCTGTTATTATCAATTCTAACCTCTCAGAGTATAAAGAGGATCGACTATTGGAAGTACTTCGCAAACATCGAGGTGCAATTGGCTATACCCTTGATGACCTTAAGGGGATTAGTCCGTCTATTTGTCAACATACCATCAACCTTGAGCCTGACGCTAAACCAGTCGTTGATCATCAACGACGGTTGAATCCGAAAATGATGGATGTTGTAAGGACTGAGATTCTCAAGCTTCTAGCCGCAGGTATTATCTATCCCATAGCTGATAGTAAGTGGGTAAGCCCGGTTCATTGTGTTCCAAAGAAAGGGGGAGCAACTTTAGTTCCTAATGATAAGAATGAACTAATACCTTAGAGAATTATTATTGGATATAGAATGTGTATTGATTACAGGAAGCTGAACAAGGCAACCAGGAAGGACCACTACCCGTTGCCGTTCATCGACCAAATGCTTGAAAGGTTATCAAAAAATACTCATTTTTGTTATTTAGATGGTTATTCTGGCTTCTCTCAAATTCATGTTAACACTGCTGATCAAGAGAAGACCACTTTTACTTTTCCCTACGGTACTTATGCTTACAGACGTATGCCTTTTGGTTTATGTAATGCCCCTGCTACTTTTCAGAGGTGTATGTCTGTTATCTTTCATGGTTTTTGTGAAGAAATTGTGGAGGTATTCATGGACGATGTCTCCGTCTATGGAACCTCTTTTGACCATTGTCTCCACAACCTTAATAAAGTTTTGCAGAGATGTGAGGAGACAAATCTGGTGCTTAACTGGGAGAAGTGGACAGAGCCAAGATCGAAGCAATTGAAAGGATGCCCTATCCAAGGGACATACAGGGTATTCGCACTTTTCTCGGTCATGTTGGTTTCTATAGAAGATTTATTAAAGACTTTTCTAAGACTTCGAGACCCCTCACTAATCTTCTCCAGAAGGACATTCCTTTTGTTTTTAATGAAGATTGTAAGGAAGCCTTCGAAGTTCTTAAGAAAGCTTTAATAACTGCTCCTATAGTAGAACCACCTGATTGGAATTTACCCTTTGAAATTATGTGTGATGCTAGTGATTTTGCTGTTGGAGCTGTTTTAGGGCAAAGGGTCGATAAGAAGTTGAATGTTATATCCTATGCTAGCAAAACCCTTGATAGTGCTCAAAAGAATTATGCTACTACTAAGAAGGAATTCTTAGCAGTAGTGTTTGCTTGTGATAAGTTTAGGCAGTATATTGTTGATTCTAAGATTATCGTTCATACTGACCATGCTGCCATTAAGTATCTTATGGAGAAGAAGGATGCCAAACCAAGGCTCATCCGATGGGTACTCCTTCTCCAAGAATTTGATTTGCAGATTGTCGATAGGAAAGGAGCAGACAATCCGGTGGCGGATAATCTTTCAAGGATGGAAGATATACCGCATGTTCCCATTCGAGTCAACGACAGTTTCCCAAACTAACAACTAGTTGTTGTTAAAGTACAATCTCTCTCCGACCCTTGGTTTGCAGATTATGCGAACTTTATCATTGCAAAGTTTTTGCCTCCAGGTTTAACATTTCAGCAAAGGAAGAAGTTCTTTCATGATTTGAGGCATTACTTTTGGGATGACCCACATCTTTTCAAAGAAGGTCCAGATGGGATCGTGAGAAGATGCGTACCGGAACACGAGCAGAGGGACATTCTCAAACAATGTCACGACAGTCCATATGGAGGACGTCATGCCGGTGAGAGGACCGCACATAAGGTTCTTCAATCAGGTTTTTATTGGCCTACTCTCTTTAAGGATGCCAGAAATTATGTTTTATCTTGTGATAAGTGTCAGAGAGTTGGTAATATTAGTAGAAGGAATGAGATGCCTATGAATTACTCTCTAGTGATTGAGCCTTTTGATTGCTGGGGTTTTGATTTTATGGGTCCTTTTCCTTCCTCGCACAAGTACACTCACATTTTAGTTCCTCTTCATTATGTAACCAAGTGGGTAGAAGCAATCCCCACTAAAAGTGCTGATCACAAGACATCTTTGAAAATGCTCAAGGATGTAATTTTTCCTAGGTTTGGAGTACCCAGGTACCTCATGACTGATGGGGGTTCACACTTTACACATGGAGCTTTTAGAAAATCTTTAGCCAAGTACGATGTCAATCATAGAATTGCTTCACCGTATCACCCTCAAACTAGTGGGCAAGTTGAGCTCACCAATAGAGAGATCCAGTTGATCTTACAAAAGATAGTCAGTAGAAATAGAAAAGATTGGTCAAATAAGTTAGGAGATGCTTTGTGGGCATATAGAACTGCTTACAAAAACCCCATGGGCATGTCTCCCTATAAGATGGTCTACGGCAAGGATTGCCATTTGCCATTAGAATTGGAACACAAAGCTTTCTGGGCTATTAGAGAGCTTAATGCTGACCCGAAATTAGCTGGTGAAAAGCATCTCATGAAATTGACTTCTCTAGATGAGTGGAGAAGTGAAGCTTACGAGAGCGCTAAAATGTTCAAGTAAAAGGTAAAGAAGTGGTACGATAGGAGGATTCTGAAACGTGAATTTAATGTTGGTGATAAAGTTTTGTTGTTTAGATCCCGTTTCAGGTTTTCTCCAGGTAAACTACTTTCCAGGTGGGAAGGTACATTTCATATTGAGGAAGTCTACCGCTCAGGTGCAATCAAGATTAACAATTTCGAAGGCACCAAACCTCAAGTGGTGAATGGGCAAAGACTTAAGCATTACATAGCAGGAGATCCTGTCAATGTTGATGTGGATTTGGTATACACAAAGTCTCATGAAGAACATGTAGCAGCCCTGTTTCAGACACCAGTAGAAGAAGAATAAGGAAAGGTACGTATTATGGTAAGGAAACATCACGAAACCGTCATTAAAGTTCCAGATTATGAGCTTTTGCAAAATATAGAAAATTTCAGGCCTAAGAGGAGCCGGAGACCAGCTCCAGAGGGCCCAGGCGCCCCCCCTGGAGCGGCCCCACCCCTGGCCGCGCCGGGAGGCCGCCTGGGCACCCCGGAGCCCGTCTCCGACTCCGCTTTGACCTGTTACCTTCCTTTCTGTGCATAAATTTTTGCTATATATTTGTCCGGATCGTTCCGGCAGCGTATCTCGCAATTTCGTGTTTTTTCTTTTCGAGCTGTTTCTGCCAGGAAAACTTTCAGCTAGACCTAGGTGCCATGGCTTTCCCAAGTTCCCCAAAGGACAAGTTCGTCGTCAACGTCATCAACCCTTACCTCGCTGAGGTGAAGAAGCACCCCCAGATCCTTCGTGTGGAGGAAGGTGACCTCCACAAGGAGGATCTGAAGGGACCAGTCAAGGAGGGGAGCACCGAGGAACGGATGAAGGAGATGTAACATGAGGTCTTCAAGTTCAAGAAGATGGTGGAGAGGTGTTGAAGCTAACTTCGACATCATGAACGAGATCGAGGCTTCACGGCGGCCTGTGCACTCACGTGCCGCCGCCGAGCGGTCCCTTCCTCCTCCTCACCGGCTGCGGCTGCTAATACGTCCAAAACGTATCTATAATTTCTTCTTGCTTCATGCCTCTTTTGTGTGATATTGCTATGATATTGATGAACTGCCATACACTTTTGATCATATTTGGACTAACCAATTAACTCAGTGCACCCCAGTGCCAGTTCCTGTTTTCTGCTGTTTTTCTATTTCAGGTTTCCCCCATATTAAAAGTCTCAAAAAATTCGGGAAAAATCCAATAAAAAATCAGCGATACAGAAGCTTCGGGAATCACCGAGGGGGGCGAGAGGGGAACACCAGGGCCCCAGGAGCCCTCCCGACGCGCCCTAGGGTGGGGCCGCGCCAAGGGGGCGCCTGGACCCTGATACGTCCAAAATGCATCACTATTTTATATCATAATTCATCCTTATTCATTGATATATTTCATGTTACGATGATGTTCTTATGTTGTTTTGGCTTGTTTTACACAGTTTGCAACTTTTCCGGTGCCGAAGCAGTAGACACAGGATTCAACGGTAAAAAGTGGACACTGTGTTGCTGAAGAATAATACCTCCAAATTACCTGAAAATCGACGGGGGGTATTTTCCAGAAGAATAACGAAGACTCGCCGAAGAGGGGCCAGAGGGGGGCCACAGGGGCCGCAGGCGGCCATCTGGCGCGGCCCCACCCCTGGCCGCGCCGGGAGGGCGCCTGGAGCCCTGGGGCCACTCCCGTCTCCCCCCCTCTGGCCTATATACTCCTCGTTACGCGAAAACCCTAAAAAAGAGAGGCATACACGGAGTTCCGCCGCCGCTCCATGGCGGAAACCTACAGAGAAGAAAAGGGCTCTCCGGCGGGCAGATTCCGCCGAGGAGAACACCTCCCGGAAGGGGAGATCATCGCTATCGTCAGCACCATCGTCACGGGCATCATCGATATCATCATCAACATCATCCTCAACATCAGCACCATCTCCACCACCATCCAATCTCACCTCACAAGTTCATCTTGTGTTGTAATCCGTACTATCTATCCTCTCTACTCTACCGGTGTTGATTACTACTTTGTGGTGAATGCTATTGAGTTTTGTTGGAGAAATACCATTATGTCCAGATTTTTTATCATATATTTATCGCCTCTGATCATGATCTCTTTTATGTCTTGTGAGTAGTTTGGGTGCTGAGTGCAGGATCTTGGAGACAGGAATGTCCTTTGAGACTGGAGAACAGCTGCCATGGAAGCGCTTCGCCAAGGAGTACGTGACCGACAAGAATAAGGATGAGGAGTAAATCTCCTCGGGTAATAGCATCCCCTTATCTTGTTCGAAGCTTGGGGGAGTGCCCGGTATCTTTATCTGTATCTTTGTCTTTTAGAGTCAAGTAGAGTCATATCATGTCTAGGGAAGTTATCTTATAAAATAGGTGTTTGCATTGAGGTCTATCACTCCTTCTTGGAGAGTTATGTATCCGTGACTGTGGAGTCGTCTATGATGGAATATTAAAGAGAAGTTTATTGATCCCTTTGCTGCACTCGGTATTCTCTTCACGCAATCGACCTTATGATGATTCTTATGAGGGGTATTGACCTTATATCAGGTATGGCTTTGAAAACTTTATTTAATCTTGGCAAACATAGCTTTGGTCATAACAACAAGCATGTTATTTTTCTCAAAGTAGCGACATAGCCAAACCCTCTTTGTTATTATGCTTGTAGTGTTATGTTGACAAGGAAGGCAACTTGATGTGTTATGCTTGTTTTAATGTTTATGCTTTATATTGCTTTGCATCCAAGTCATCATCATTTGTCTGTTCTCTCAAAGCCTTTGCTAGCCAAACCTCTGTACTAAGTGGAATTCTGCTTGTACATCCATACCCTGAAACCAGTATCTTCCATTTGAGTCCACCATACCTTCCTATTCGTGGTATTCCACTACCACTCCTAAAGCATTGAATTTTTGTGTTATCCTTAGATGTTCAAAATCTTCTATTTTGTGCCCCTGTTTTAGCTCATGAGGAAGTAATAGTTAACTCATGACGTTCTTAAGTTGGACAAGTTTTGCCTCGGGATTGCATGTCTAATATGCAAACCCCTAATACGAGGAGGAACTGGCATGAGTGCGCCCAGCTCACAAAAGATAATCACAACCAACAAGCCTCCTTCACGCTTTGTTCATGAGAAATCAGAAAACTTTGGCAGTGATAAACAAAGGAGATTGTGTGGATGTGATCGTCCCCGTTTGGGAGCCGTTCCTCGAAACTTGCCCAATCTGAGAAGCAATTGAGTTATCTATTAGCATTCGTTGACAAATCATGCACCGCTCAAAACTTGTTTTCATTATATTTGATCTAAGGATAGCACTTGAGTTTTCCTTGCTTGCCTTTAACAAGGTTGTTAGTTCCTTTACTTTTGTGTTGAATCAGTTTTCCCTACTTCCTCCTTTCCCAAAGAGAACAGACACTTGATGTTGATGAAGATTCAGCAATATAATGCTGCATTAAAGTTTGCCATGCCATATCATTGTTGACATTATCTTTTGATAAGCAAGTTGTTTGCAAAGCATTTTCCAAGCAAACATCTTCCTTTGTGGTAGAATTTTCACTTCATGACTAATAGCTTGTTCTTTCGAAAAGTTCCAAATCATCACTTCAAAATATAAAGAGAAAGAGCAAATGTAAAATATTTTAGTTGTCCCTTGACCAAAGGACTTGTTTGCCATGATTTGATGAGTTTCCTTAGCCCTACTTTTGATTATAATTGTTATTACTCTTTCATAAGGGCTTTATGAGTTGGAGATTGTTGTTTAGGATGTTTGAGTTTGGTGAAAAGATCATGATGCTTCTTGTCCGTATTTTATTTATCAACACTTCACTCTCTAAACTTGTGGACAGGTTTACCGAGCTCAGTTTTCTCTTGGGGATAAGCGAGGTCTAAGCTTGGGGGAGTTGATACGTCCAAAATGCATCACTATATTATATCGTAATTCATCCTTATTCATTGATATATTTCATGTTACGATGATGTTCTTATGTTCTTTTGGCTTATTTTACACAGTTTGCAACTTTACGGTGCCGAAGCAGCAGACGCAGGATTCAGCGGTAAAAAGTCGACGCTGAGTTGCTAAAGAAGAATACCTCCAAATTACCTGAAAATCGACGGGGGGTATTTTCCAGAAGAATAACGAAGACTCGCCGAAGAGGGGCCAGAAGGGGGCCACAGGGGCCACCTGGCGCGGCCCCAACCCTGGTCGTGCTGGGAGGGCGCCTGGAGCCCTGGTGTCAGGCCCGATATGCGGTACTGTTCCAGATCTAGGTGTTTCCACCCAGATCCGGGGACGAAGCACATATCGGTCCCACCGCGACATATGGCAAAGTCATATGCCCCGGATTTCCAACATGATATCACAACATTACAGATACAAGGATACAACATCTCATACAATCGGCATACAACTGCCTCAAATACAATACAACAACGGAAGGTACATGTCTGAGTACAGGCTACAAACAAATGCCTGCTGGCAAAGAGAAAACATCGATCCCATAACCACACGGGTCCAGGCCCTCCGCCGGGATCCGCCTAACTAGTCGTCGTCGAATCTCCACGTGAAACGTCGATCACCATACCTGTTGTCGATCAAGAACCCTGAAAAGAGTTTGAGGGTAGTATCATGAGTACAGAGGTACTCAGCATCCAACTGTAGTGGTCATCTGACCCAGCAAGGACTTCATCACTCGTCATTCTAGGACAACTAGTAGTTTACGGTAAGGATGGGGTAAGTGGTGAGGTTGCTGTCGCACTAGCATTTATGAAGTGGCTAACGATCTAGAGAGTAAGATAAGAAGCCAAGCATTCGATGAGGAATCGCCTCCAACAAGTCTTGCTATCAACTACTACGCAAACATAACACCTATCCTATCCTTGTCCTCCTCTTCGCATCCCGACGAAGAAGAAGCAGTCAAGGCACACACACGTTGATCAAATTATATTAAGATTATCTCAGCTGTTGATGTCTATGAACAAGGAGTAGGTCTCAAGTCGTCCATAACCGTGGACACGGCTTCTCGAAAAGATTTAACCCTGCAGGGGTGTACCAACTGCCCATTACGAGGCTCCACACGCACGCCCACCACTCTCAGTTGCTACCCATCACAGGCAACCATTTTATGATTTAGTTCCAAGAGATCCGAAACGACAAGTCCCTCTAACTAACAACGCACAAATCCGGGTGGCCCCCGGTGAGTCGACATCCAACTCAAAAGCCGGCCGCGCTCTCGAATCGGCCTCTACCGTCTGGACGAGGTCGGGATAACCTACCCTCGCCCGGGCAGGCTCCCTAGCTTCCAGATTTGGACCAACAGGATATACCATCCCACTGGCCCGGTTTATTTTAAATCCACTGGCTGCAGACCAGTTATGCATGCGGTTTCAAATGGTAAAATCAGCTTGGGCCACCACTAGAAATGTTTGAAGCTAGCTAGGTAAAACAAGGGGACCCCATAGCATCCCACACGCGATTAGGCATGCTCAGTCTTAAAACCAATACCCGGAACTCGGATCCTAGGTGACTCGAATGGAACAAAGCGCCGGGGCGGGATAGCCTAGACCTTCCATCCTTCGTCGAATATAGTCAACATTATAATAATCATATCATCAACAACAATATAATAATGTGATATCCCAAACCCAGGAGTAACAGGGTAACATCGTAGCATCCTAAGCATGCATACTAAGCAGGGGCTGAGCAACGAGCAATAGTAACATAGCAGTACAAGGTTTGCTGGGAGGGGACATGGCTGTATCGGTTTGAAAGAGGCTGTACAGATGTGGTAGGATCAAACATCGAACCTAACCTAGACTAGCATGCAAACCGCTGGTTGAAATAGAATGGATCATAAGTAATGTATAGTCCTTGCCAGTTGATAAGTCGGGTTCCGAAGGTGTAGTCGATCGCAAGCTCGCATCGTCTCCGAGAGGTACCCGCGGCGCACACAAGAAGTAAACACTGGAAAGCAATCAACGGTGCATCACTATTACTACGGAGCAATACAAGATCAAAGAGACAACACAAGGCACGGCAACGCGATACGGACCTAACGTCGAGAGCGGTTACTAGAAGTTTAAGTGGGGTATCGATCACACACGACGAATACCGCACGTTTACGGTGGTTCAAGTTGCTTAGCTACAGGTGATCAACCAACGGTTATTAACATGGCAACTCAAGCAAGCATGGCATAGCACACAAACATGTCAAGAGGTGAAGCACAAAGTAAACTATCTACGCTAGTCAATTTAAGTGGGGTGAAATCCTAGACATGCAAACTATTGCGGACCCCACGATAAAAATGGAATTTGGTACTGTTCTGTCCTAAACCATATTTTAGGTTGGTTAACAGCAGCAAACAATAGCATAAACACAAAGTACACGAAAAACTAATCAAGTTACATATAAAGAACACCCCAAACGGAGTTACGGTTAAAAAGATACAAACAAAACAAGTTACGGGCACAAACTGCCAACATCAGGAAGCACACTTTAGAGCAATGCACAAACAGGATAATCAAAGAAAACATGTTCACAAAAGATATGAAATTAAACTAGACATGACATGGAAGGCATGGCAAAAAGAATCATGCAAAAAGACATCATAGATCAAAAGATATTAACCAAACAACATGGCATCACAAAGTAACAGACTTAGTGAAAAACAGAGGTGGCTGTCAAAAACAGCAGCATAGCAACTTTGGAGCTAAATAACTATATGACCAGTAAGAATAACATGAAGATGCAATACATGCGATGAAAGTATACATGATGCTTAACTATATGCAATTGGAATCACTCAAATCCGATAAACGGTCGCGACACACCCGTCGACCGAAGTTGCAACAAAATAACAGTTTCAGCAACAGCAGCACAATAACATCAGGATCACCACTTTGGAGCAAGATTTAATACAGCTAAACCACCCAAACATGGCAAGTTAAAGCATGGAATTGAAGTACACATGATGCTTAACACAATGGAAAAAGAATCAATGCAATAGGCCTCATGGATTTGTTACAATCATCATGCAAAGTTGCAACAAAATAATAACAGCAGCACATAACAGGAATTTGTAGCAGTTTAACGGTCTGATGCCCACTTCAGCACACAATTACACAATCAAGATGACCTCAAATGCAAAAACTTTCTACATACGAAATCTAGAGCACGCAAAACTGAGCAACTTTCGTTTTCGGGGCACGTTCATCGGAGCTACGGATCAACGGGAAATCGCATCGCGAAATTGAATCAGCACACAGTTTTCCTCCAGACTTAGCAGAAAACTGGTAAATGGAAAAAAAAACAGAAAAAAAAGGAGCTGGGCCTCACCCAGCTGGGCTCGGCCCAAGACGGCTTGGATCTGGCCTGGCCGCTGGATCAGGCCGCGGGCCGCTTGGCTGCTGGAGGGAGTGGGCCTGGAGGGTGGCCGGCCCAGCCTGGCGGCGCAGCCTGGCTCGCCCGCCCGATCCCGCCTGGATCGCGACGGCGGCGGTTGGGCTCGCTGGCCGGCGTGCGGGGGGGGGGGGGGGGGGGGGGGCTCCAGCGGATCGGAGGAGGGGGCGCGGGGTGCGGGGCGTCGAGGAGGAGCCGGATCTGGCCGCCCCTCGCCGGATCCGGGCGGTGGCTGCAGGCTGCGGCCGTCTCAGGCGAGCTCGAGCTCGAAGGTGCGCCAATGGCGGCCGGTTCTGCGAGGAGGAAGAGACAGGAGGTGAGAGAGGGAAGAGAGAGGAGAGAAAGGGCGCGGGGGGAGAGAGGATGCGGGAGAGGAGGGGCTCGCCCCGGCGGCTCGCCGGCCGGCGGCCTGGCTGCTTCGGCGGCTGCCCACGGGCAGGAGGCGGCGTGGAGAGGAGCCCACGGTTGGAGGAGGAAGGTGGAGGGGCTGGGAGCGCGACGTGGCACGATCTGAGCCGCAGATCGGCCAGATCGACGGCTCTGGTGGCCTGGGGAGCTAGGGTTTCGGTTTGGAGGGGTATTTTTTTGCAGATCTGGAGGTTTGTGAGGGGGGTGGCTGCAAATTTGCCATGCGGGAAACCCTAGAAGGCCTAGGGGAGTGTGGTGGTCTTTATATAGGCAGTTTGGCTGGCCAGTTGACGCAAATGCCCTCGGTACCCCTCTCGCGTGTCCGGTGATCGCGTTCATGACCGCCGAGACTCCGTACGGACTCCGATTCCGACAAAATCTTGAATCACGCACTCAGCGCGTCGAGCCCGTTGATCGTACCTCACTGCGGTGATATTCCGACAACATTTTTCGGCGCCCCAATAAAATAATCCGTTTATTAAATAAACGGGGTTTTCGTTCCGGTGGCGATGGCTGGACTTGTGCGGTTGCGACGGTGCTCGGGTGAAATCCCGGTGTCGCAAAGTCGTGTGCCGTGGTGGAAAAGGGGTCAGTCACGCATCCGATACGATAATAAGGGGGAGAAATATTCACCGATTATTATTTCGGTGAAGCAAACACTGCAAACAACTCAGACAATCAAACAATTCACACCGAAAACAAAATTTTTATTTTTTGCAAAAACTGGGCTGTTACACCTGGGGCCACTCCCGGCTCCCCCCTCTGGCCTATATACTCCTCGTTACGCGAAAACCCTAAAAAAGAGAGGCATACATGGAGTTCCGCCGCCGCTCCATGGCGGAAACCTACAGAGAAGAAAAGGGCTCTCCGGCGGGCAGATTCCGCCGAGGAGATCACCTCCCGGAAGGGGAGATCATCGCCATCGTCATCACCATCGTCATGGGCATCATCGAGATCATCATCAACATCATCCCCAACATCAGCACCATATCCACCACCATCCAATCTCACCTCACAAGTTCATCTTGTGTTGTAATCCGTACTATCTATCCTCTCTACTCTACCGGTGTTGATTACTACTTTGTGGTGAATGCTATTGAGTTTTGTTGGAGAAATACCATTATGTCCAAATTGTTTATCATATATTTATCGCCTCTGATCATGATCTCTTTTATGTCTTGTGAGTAGTTACTTTAGTTCTTGAGGACATGGGAGAAGTCTAGTTGTTAGTAGTCATATGATGTTGAAGTAATTTGTGTTGTTTGATATTTAAGTTGTGTTGTTATTTCCCTAGTGGTGTTGTGTGAGTCGAACACTCGACACTTCGCCTTCTTAAGGACCTAGGGGAAAACATTGTGTATTAATAATGCTTATGGTGGGTTGCCGGAGTGACAGAAACCTGAACCCCAGTTTGCACACTTTTGCACAAGGGAGTAATGGATCCTTGATCTTATTGTTGTGGTTAGGCTTTTCCTTAATTTCTATCTTGTATTTTCGGATGCTTGCAAGATGTTTAATCATAAGAGTGCACTTATCTTAGTCTAGAAGGTGTGCTAGCATAGATCCACCCACTCAACACTTATCAGCACAACCCTTGTTATCGATACGGAGTATGGCGAAAGCACGTGACTGATGTCTACGCACGCTTCTATTCTTGTAGACTATGTTGGGCCTCCAAGCGCAGAGGTTTGCAGGGCAGCAGCAATTTCCCTCAAGTGGATGACCTAAGGTTTATCGAACTCAGGAAAGTAGAGGTTGAAGATGGTCTCTCTCAAGCAACCCTGCAATTAAGATACAAGAAGTCTCTTGTGTCCCCAACACACCTAATACAACTAGGAGTTGTATAGGTGCACTAGCTCGGCAAAGAGATGGTAAAATATGGGTGATAGGTGTGGCAAAGCAATGTAATATAAATTTGTAATATAAAGTGCAGCAAGCAAACAAGTGGTAAACGTAAGCACAAACGGTATTGCAATGGTGGAAACAAGGCCTAGGCTTCGTACTTTCACTAGTGGCAACTCCCAACAACATTAACACAGTCTAATCACATGATATTTCCCATAAAACATGCAATGGATACGCACTCGGAGGTCATTCCTTTGTGATCAAGAGAGGATGAGAATTATGTAGGGCTACAAAACCACACCTCAAAGTTCGTAGTTCTCAATGTATGGATTTCCCAATGTCAACGCGGCCATCCAAAGAGATTACCACAATCACCACAACATATCTCATGGATAGTCAAAGACAAGCACCAAGAGACTCTCAATCTTCAATCAACATACAAAAGAGGAAATCACTCATGAAAATATTCTTCTAACCCATGTCCAATAGACCGCTGTCACCATGGTCTCGGGGATTATACTAGATAAGATCAAGTGAGTACATCAATCCAATACATAGAAGAAGGGTAAACATCATGGGATCATCCTAGATTAACATAGCCTATGATCACAATCAAGATCACATCATGGGAGAGAGAGAGGAACACATAGTTACTGGTAGAAACCTCAGCCCCGGGGAGGAAGTACTTACGCATCATGGAAGGAGGAAGCAACGTCGATGGAGATGAATCCGGGAGCACTTCCCCGTCCCGGCAGGGTGCCGGCACAGGAATTCTGGTCCCCCGAAGCTTGTTGGCGATGGCGGAGGAGATAGGAATTGCTTCTGGAGAAAAGGGGTCGATATTAGGGGTTTCCGCACCGAGGGTTAAATATAGGCGGAGGGGGGGTGTCGAGGGGACCCATCAGGCAACCACGAGGCCTCCTGGCGCGGCCTAGGGTGGGGCCGCGCCAGGGACCCTCCTGGTCTCCTGGTGGTGGCCCCCCTCCGCTACCTTGGTGATTCCGGAAGCTTCCGGGTCGCTGATTTTTTATCTGATTTTTCCGGATTTTTTGGAGCACTTTTAATGGTCGGAACACCTGAAATACAAAAACAGCAGAAAACAACAACTGGCAGCTAGGTGCACTGGGTTAATAGATTAGTCCAAATATGCTCAAAAGTGTATGAAAGTTCAAGCAAAACATGGCAAAGTCACACAAAACATGCATGGAGCAAGCAGAAATTATAGATACGTTTGGGACGTATCAACATCCCTAAGCTTAATTCCTGCTCGTCCTCGAGTAGGCAAATGATAACAAGCATAATTTCTGTGGTGACATGCCACACAACCATATAAGGACTTTTAAGTAAAGCAATCAAAGCATGCAATTCAATTCAAGTCTTAACAAGCAAGAGTCTATATTAGCATTCACACAAGCAATAAAAGAACAAAAGGTGCAAGATCTCTCGCTGTCCGTGACGCGAATGTCTCCAGATGGTGTTTTCGTGCAAGCAGGGGACTGGGAAAAAGAGAGAAAAAAAGGTACAAGTCAAACTGATCCACTCTCTTTCGATATTTTGAGCACTCATGCAATGGATGAGAGTGAGCAAGAAAGTTGACACCTAAAAGGCGAAACAGAAAGAAGGTGGAGGAGCAAGACAAAAAGGTGTGAAAGGCTCACATCAATGAGGACAATCATAGGCGAGAGAAGGCCATATGATAGATATGATGTGAGGAGTAGGGATTGCCATGCAACGGATGCACATGTGAGCTAAAAGCTCTCTAAGGGAACTAGTGGGGGTGCATCTAACTTGCTTGCTCAAGAAGACCTAGAGCTCGTTTGAGGCTCATCATTGGAATATACAAGCCAAGTTCTATAGTGTGAAGGTCCCCACATAGCTATATGCATGATGATGATCTCTATGGAGTACAAGGGATAGAGGATGGAGTACTGGTGTGGATCTCTCAAAAGGACTAGTAGTGTGCCCCCTTCTCTCTTTTTATTTTTCTTTTTCTCTTTTCTCTATTTTTTTTATTTTTTGGTGGCCTCAATGGCTCTTTCTATTTAACTCTCATTTGTCCTCTTTGGGATCTTTTGATTTTGTCCTCTTTGGGATCTTTTCCTCACTTTAGGGGCAACACTCTATATTTTACAAGAATATACGAGATATTTCACACTTTACAAAGGTACTCACATAAAGAAGATAAAACTATCATGATGCAAATGTATGCCTCTGCCAGGATAGCAGGATATGCAATGATACTAGCGCGTCATGTAGCAATGATTAGGGAAAGGCCCAACTAGCATGCGGCTTATCGATCAAGCAAGTAGCATGTATGACATGAAGATCAAGTCATGAAAAGGTGGATGTTGCATGGAAATGTATATCGGAAAGGCTATGGAAATGCCTTGTAGGTAGGTATGGTGGCTGTTTTGAGGAAAGATATAAGGAGGCTTATGATGACAGAGTGTATCGTGCCAAGCGTTTTGATGCACCGGCAAAGTATGCGCCAACTCTCAAGGTGATAAAGGGCAATGCACGGTACCGAAGAGGCTAAAAAAGTGTAGGTGGGTGCAAGTGTCAACTTTCGAATACTCACATTAGTCCGTTGAACTCATGCACTTATTATCGGTAACTCTCAATCTAATCAGGAGGTTCACAAAGAGACAAGTACCCCGAGGAGGAGTGTATGGGGGCTTGGTTATCCTTGCGCATCCTCGACTCATGGTACGTGAGTGTACTCTAATATTCGAACCCTCCAGAGGTTAGTGATCCATCTAGTAGCTAGAGTTCTCAACGGGGGGTTTTGGTTTTCGAAAAACACACGGATTTCCCAAAATACGACACCTATCACTAATAGGCTAGAGCTCTTGACACCAAAAGTTCAAACATTACTCACATCAATACCTCAAAACTATTGAAAGTTACTACTAAAATTAAATAGCAACCTCAATTACCTACTCTCAAGAAAATACGCAACTCAGTGCAACAACCAACTCTCTTAACAAGATAAACATGAAAACTAAAGAGAGTTCCAGCAACAAACTAAACAAAAGCCAAGGCTCTTGCTAAAGACAAACTAAGACTAAAACTAAACATGGCAGTAGCTACGAAAAGATAAAGAACACACAACAGCAAAAAGAGAGGAATGAAAAGTCCTATGATGTGTTCTAGATTTTGATAGTGGAGCGTGTTTCTCTCCCAAAGAAAGTAAGACATGATCTAACTTGTTATGAACCGCAAGCAAAGCTAAACAAAACTAAAAATAAAACCTAAGAGTGAGACGCTCCAAGCATAGCACATAACGCATGAAGTGATAAAAATATAGTGAGACGAAGGACGAACTGATGATTGTTCACGGAGAAGGGGATGCATGGGGGCATCCCCAAGCTTGAGCGCTTGACACTCCCGAATCTTCTTTCATCATCTTCCATCGCACGCTTGAAAACTCCCTTCATACATAACTCATTATAAGCTGATTAGAGAGGTTAGTACCCTTAATAAAATAATTTTTCCCCACTGGATATAAAGATATTCTTGAAGAGCTACTGTTTCTCAAGATTGCCAAAAAGTTTTTGCAAAGAAAAATCAAGCTTAAGGTTTGCAAAAGTTAGGAGAGACAAAACGTGGCAGAATCTGTGAAAAACAGAACAGCAGGTAGTAAAGAATTTTTTAGGGGTACTTCTGCAACTCGAATCAAAAACTCAGAACAGACGCTCGAAAGTAAATTGTATGGAGCATGCTGTCAAAAAAAATTCAAATCAAAAACATGATCTGGTGATTTTAGGATAATTTTTTCGTCCAAGGACATAATCTGTTTTCTGGACAACATGTCACACTTTTTGAACTTTGTTGAAATCGGAGGCTAGACTTTGCACAAAGATTGAAAATAAAGATACAATGATGTTGCTACAGTAGTAACAATCATCAAGACCACTAAAAACTAAAAGTAAAAACTCAAATAAAGATAACAAGGGTTGTCTCCCTAGAGCTCTTTCTTTATAGCCATAAAGATAGGCTTAAGATTTTAATGATGCTCTCATAGGAATAAGGAATAAGAGTTGAAGAACAAAAGAGAGCGTCAAGAAGCAAATAACAAACACATTTAAGTCTAACATGCTTCCTATGCAAAGGGATCTTGTAGAGGAAAAACTCATTGAAGCATAAATATATTAGCATAGGAAGGCAAAATAAGTGCAACTTCAAAGCCTTCAACATAAAGCGAGGGAACTTGATATTATTGAAATATCTATAAGAATATGTTCCCTTCTCATAATACTTTCCAGTAGGATCATGAATAAACTCAACAATATAAGCACCACATAAAGCATTGTTACCATGATCCACATGCAAAAGGGTACTCTTACTGTCCACATAAGCATAATCTTTCTCATTGGTAATAGTGGGAGTAGGACTATCATAAACAACTTGAACACTATAGATTAATTGTGTATTAGGAAGATGGTGTTCAACAAGGGAGTAATTACCTCCATGATTATGAGAAGTTTCATAAGGATAATTTCTCCTTATGTCATAGGTACCTTTAAAATCACTATAGATAGGAGTTATAACATCATCATAGTAGATAAGAGCCTTATCATTGCTAGCAACTATATTCGTAAACATGATGTCTTTATTCTTACTAGCAAAAGAATTATCAATTACCACATCACTAATGGTTAAAGGACTTGCAATCCTATCATCCCCAAGCTTGGAGCTTTCCATATCATCACTCTCAGAGTTGGTACCAAAAATATTTTCAAAGTCATAAGTAGCATTATCATCATTTTCCCAATCACAAAAAGCAACATGCATATCATAATCAAAATCATCTTCAATAGTGCCTATGGACTTAACATCAGGATAATAATGAATGCATTCAAGCTCACCGTCCTCCAAAAATTTTTGCCCGTTAGGATAAAAATTGATGCGAGGAATATGCTCAGGCCAGGTTGATACCCATTCTTCTTCCTTCTTGCTCCTCTTCCTCCTCCTCTTATTTTTCTTCTTATTCTCCTTAGGAGGGAGTGGTTGGAGATGAAGTTTCTCCATATATCCTGGTTTATCATTAGAAACAATTGGGGAAACTTGGGAGAAACTCTACTTTTTATTAGTAGAAATATAAGAGACATTTTTATACTTTGGTAAAGTTCCCTCCTTTCTAATCTTACTTATGTAATAATTTTCATGGCGATTAACAACACAATAGAGATGGCAATTTTGCAAAGTGTTGCTAATTCCTAAGGCATTAGCATCTAGCCAAGAAGTCTTTTCTGATAACTCTTCAAACATTAAGAATAACATAAGTTCATCATAAAGATCATAAGTGATCATGTTATCACACAACTGATTAACAGTTATGCTTTGAAAGTTCATGCATTGAAAATTAAAGTGACCCTCTATGCAGCAAAGTTCACAAGTAAAAGGATAAATGTCACACAATTCTCTAGCAATTTCATTTAAATCTTTGACCCAAGTGATTGTTCTTTCATGCTTATGTTGCTTACAATACTTATCTTCTTCAATAATAGGCCTTTCACAAGGTCTATCCACTCCACAAAAAATAACATGCTTATATAAAACTTCATTTTCAGGAATTGGATCATGCATGTTGCAATCATCATGAACAATCTCATTTTATTTGCAAATCTCTTTAAAAGTTTCATGATGCTTGATCCAATTCTGCTTAGGCATATTAAGATGTGAAGCAAAAGATTTGAGGAAATCAACAAGGAGTTGAGAATCAAGCCCAAACTTAGCACTAAACTTATTAAAACTTGCAGTTTCAACAAAGGACTTAATGCAATCATACTCATAATTTATACCTGACTCTTTACCTTTGTCGATCTCCCAATCTTCAGTATTGCGTTGAATTCTTTCAAGGAGTTCCCATTTAGCATCAATCTTTTCGTTTGTGAAAGAACCCATAGAGGAATCATTGAGCAAGTCTTTATCCTGTCGAGAGAGCCTCGCATAAAAATTAGTAATAATTATATCTTTCGGGCGCCCATGGTTAGGGCATTTTAGCATTAAAGTTTTCAGTCTCCCCCAAGCTTGAGCTATGCTCTCTCCGTCGTGAGGATAGAAATTATAAATATAATTCCTATTCTCATGAACTTCATGAAGAGGATAAAACTTGGGGTAAAAGAGAGACTGGATCTCTTCCCAATCCCGTAGGTGAGAATCATCTAGTAGCCTATACCATTCCAATTCTTTTCCTTTCAGTGAAAAGGCAAACAATTTCTTCATGACTTCACCTCTTGTCAAACCTAAAATCTTAAATAACTCACAAAGTTTTGTAAGTTTCAACAAATGAATACTAGGATTGACTGTCCCATCATAACAATCATTAATAATTATTTCAACTATCCCAAGTGGTATTTTAAACGGGATACATTCAGTAGGTGGAGGAGACTTCTCTACCACGGGTGTGGTAAAGCGGCCTTCCCCAAACAGCGAACTAAGAGTGCAGTTTCCATAAGCATAACTAGTGAAAAGTAAAAAAAAGAAACGAAAAGATTTAATTGCAAGATCTAAATATATACCTTCAACGCTTACCTCCCCGGCAACGGCGCCAGAAATAGCTTGATGTCTACGCACGCTTCTATTCTTGTAGACTATGTTGGGCCTCCAAGCGCAGAGGTTTGCAGGACAGCGGCAATTTCCCTCAAGTGGATGACCTAAGGTTTACCGAACTCAGGGAAGTAGAGGTTGAATATGGTCTCTCTCAAGCAACCCTGCAATTAAGATACAAGAAGTCTCTTGTGTCCCCAACACACCTAATACAACTAGGAGTTGCATAGGTGCACTAGTTCGGCGAAGAGATGGTAAAATATTGGTGATAGGTGTGGCAAAGCAAGGTAATATAAATTTGTAATATAAAGTGCAGCAAGCAAACAAGTGGTAAACGTAAGCACAAACGGTATTACAATGGTGGAAACAAGGCCTAGGCTTCATACTTTCACTAGTGGCAACTCCCAACGACATTAACATAGTCTAATCACATGATATTTCCCATAAAACATGCAATGTAGACGCACTCGGAGGTCATTCCTTTGTGGTCAAGAGAGGATGAGAATTATGTAGGGCTACAAAAGCACACCTCAAAGTTCGTAGTTCTCAATCTATGGATTTCCCAATGTCAACGCGGCCATCCAAAGAGATTACCACAATCACCACAACATATCTCATGGATAGTCAAAGACAAGCACCAAGAGACTCTCAATCTTCAATCAACATACAAAAGAGGAAATCACTCATGAAAATATTCTTCTAACCCATGTCCAATAGACCGCTGTCACCATGGTCTCGGGGATTATACTAGATAAGATCAAGTGAGTACATCAATCCAATACATAGAAGAAGGGGAAACATCATGGGATCATCCTAGATTAACATAGCCTATGATCACAATCAAGATCACATCATGGGAGAGAGAGAGGAACACATAGTTACTGGTAGAAACCTCAGCCCCGGGGAGGAACTACTCCCGCATCATGGAAGGAGGAAGCAATGTCGATGGAGATGAATCTGGGGGCACTTCCCCGTCCCGGCAGGGTGCCGGCACAGGAATTCTGGTCCTCCGAAGCTTGTTGGCGATGGCGGCGGAGATCGGAATTGCTTCTGGAGAAAAGGGGTCGATATTAGGGGTTTCCACCCCGAGGGCTAAATATAGGCGGAGGGGGTGTCGAGGGGACCCACCAGGCATCCACGAGGCCTCCTGGCGCGACCTAGGGTGGGGCCGCGCCAGGGACCCTCCTGGTCTCCTGGTGGTGGCCCCCCTCCGCTACCTTGGTGATTCCGGAAGCTTCCGGGTCGCTGATTTTTTATCTGATTTTTCCGGATTCTTTGGAGCACTTTTAATGGCCGGAAACCTGAAATACAAAAACAGCAGAAAACAGCAACTGGCAGCTGGGTGCACTGGGTTAATAGATTAGTCCAAATATGCTCAAAAGTGTATGAAAGTTCAAGCAAAACATGGCAAAGTCACACAAAACATGCATGGAGCAAGCAGAAATTATAGATACGTTTGGGACGTATCAGTGACTACCTCTCCATGTGTCCTCAAGAACGCTTTAGTCTTTATAAGTTCAGTTGTTAGGCTTATCTTTTGCTCAAAAGGATTGGGCCACTTGCTGCTCCTCAGTGCTATTTACTTTGCTTGCTTTTATCTTATCGTTGCTTATATCGGAAACCCCTAAAAAGTTATCTTTCAGTGTTTGCAGTTATTCCTTGTCCACCATCACCTATCAGTACCTTTTGCTCCTCGTTGGGTTCGACACTCTTACTTATCGAAAACGCTACAATAGATCCCTTTACGTTGAGGGTCATCAGACCCCTGGTGGGCCCCCTGGCTGCCCCCTTCGCCTATATAATCCTCGTGACGTGAAACCCCCGTGACGGGAACCCTTTTTCGCGATCTCTCCCCTGTTCCGCCGCCGCCGCGCTTCCAAGATCGGGAGCACCAGAAGACCTCTTCCCGGCACCCTACCGGAGGGAGGAACCACCTCCGGGAGCTTCTCCACCACCATGGATGCTTCCCGGATGAACCGTGAGTAGTCCACCTTGGACCATGGGTCTATGGTCAGTAGCTATGTGATGTTCTCCTCCCCTCTTTGTTCTTCATGGATTAGACCTCGTGAGATGCCCTACATGATCGAGGCACATATGTAATCTTTATGCTGTTGCTATGCTGAGTTTGCTGGGATCCGCTGGATTATGAGACTATCTTCAGATTGTGTTTGATTAATATATTTGATTCTCCTCTTTTATATTTATGTTCTAGAGTAATTTTTGCATGTTCTCTGTTGTTGTTTATTGCTTTGGCCAAGTAGTAGGTAGTGACTCCAATAGGGAGCGTTATGCATGATTGTGGGTTCATGCCCCCCGATGACTAGCTTGAGTGACAGAAACATGAGTCTAGGGGATGTGTTGTTGCCACAAGTGGGAAAACAACGGTGCTTGTACTTGCGGGTGCAAGGATTGTTTACTTTACGCAAAGTTCTTTAATGCAGTTGTCTGTTGCTTTGAGTTTACACTTTGGGTGGGATTCAGATGGATTTCGGTCTACTTGTCTTGGCGTACCGCCCATGCTTTTGAGTCTCTTCCTTTCTTTATAGCATAGTTAGCATTGGTTTGCACACATAATCCTGTCAATTGCCCAGCTGTAATTTGTTTACCTCGCATGGATATTTTATCGTCTTTTGGGAGAGAGACATCACTAGTGAACATCATAGGACCCTGGTCCATATTTCCAATACTGTTTACACCCGTTATTTATTTTCTGCTCTATTTACTTTTCCGTTGCTATCACTATCATTATTATCCCGTGCGTTTTATCCTTTGTAAACAACAAGGCCGGAGGAATTGACAACTCCTCTGTACTCGCTGGGAAGCAAAGTTATTTGTTGTGTGTTCAGGTCCAGGTGAAGTAAGCAACCTTGAGTTGTGAACGGCGCCATTGTTCACTTCACCACCTTCTTGTATCTGTTGGAGTCCTATTGGTTCGACATTCAACCTTAGCATCTTTGCTAAGGGAAATTGCCGATATCTACATCTCAACCATCCACTTTGGGTAACCAACGAGGGGGCGAGAAATCGTACCATCAAAAGCAATTTCTGACGCCATTGCCGGGGACTCCACTCTTCAAGATAGGGGAGTTGCACACTATCTTTTATCTTTGCTTTTTAGTCTTGTTAGTTTACTTTCCAGTTTTTTATTTAGTATCCTTTATCAAAAATCAAAAAAATAGTTACCTTGCTTGCTGCTGCTATGGGTTCCTCCGAGAACACCAAGTTATGTGACTTCACTAGTCACAACAACAGTGACTTTATCTGCACTCCTATTGCTACACCTGCTACTTCAGCACCTTCCTATGAGATTAAACCTGCTTTGCTGAACCTTGTTATGAAAGATCAATTCTCCGGTGCTGGAGATGATGCTGCTTTACACTTAAATAATTGGAGGAGCATACTTCTATCTTGCAAGACATTGGTAGACAACTAAAAAGTCTGAACACTGTGATCTCTAACCTTCAAACTAGGCTCACCACCACAAAAACCCAAGTTTCCAATATGTCTCACACACAGGCTACTTTGATAAACCAAATGGAGGCTAAACCTGAAGTGGTTTCGACCATAAAGGAGGAAGAAGATAGAATTAAGAGCCTTCCTACACACCATACCATTGTTACTATCCAAGTGGTTGAGGATATCCAAACTCTTAGCACCCAATGCACCCCTGGTCCCATAGGACCTATTAATGGTGATGCTATGACCTCAACCGTAGAAGAAAAAATTACTATGACTATAGAAGCTACCAAAAAAGTGAGCCTAAAGGACACCACTACCACTTTACTTGATAGTAGTGACCTTGATTTTGATAATTGCACCCTTTCTGAAGTTATTGGTTTCCTTCACAAGATGTCTAGAGACCCCCACACTAGCACACTTAATCTTGCATTCACGGAGCATATCACTAATGCTCTCATTAAAGCTAGGGAGGAGAAGCTTAGGGTAGAAGCCTCCATACCTAGAAAGCTAGAAGATGGTTGGGCTCCTATGATTAAAATTAAGTTGAACAACTTTTCTTGCTATGCTTTATGTGATGTTGAAGCTAGTACCTCCGTTATGCCCAAAAGAATGTATGATATATTTGAATTGAAACCTTTTGATTCTTGTTCTTTTGGTGTTCGTCTTGTCGATTCTTCCGTAAATAAACCTTTGGGGAAGATCGATGATGTTCTTATCATTGTCAATGACAATTATGTTCCCGTTGATTTTACTATTATGGACATTGAATGTGAACCATCATGTCCAATTATTTTGGGACGTCCTTTTCTTCGCACCGTGGGTGCTATTATTGATATGAAAGAAGGGATTATAAAATTCCAATTCCCTCTCAAGAAAGGGATGGAACACTTCCCTAGGAAAAAGATTAAGTTACCTTTTGAGTCGGCCACACGGGCTAGTTATTTTCTTGAAAATACTTGATCTATTTGCATCAAGCCTAGCTAATGGTTTTAAAGAAGCGCTTTCGGGAGGCAGCCCGCAACGAATTTAGGATTTCCTTTTAGTTTTTCTTCTGTTTTTAGTGGTCTTGATGATTGTTACTACTGTACCAACATCATTGTATCTTTACTTTTCAAGCTTTGTGCCATTTATAGCCTCATATGACAAGGGAAGTGAAAGTTGTGACATGCTGTCCAGAAAACAGATTCTGTCCTCGTGACTAGAAAAATCACAGAAAAATCCCAGTTCATCTTTTTGAGCTGAAATTTTTACACAGAGTGCTCTATACAATTACGGAACTTTCGTATGTTCTGAGTTTTTAGATTTGAGTTGCAGAAGTATCCCTAAAAAATTCTTTACTACCTGCTGGTCTGTTTTTCACAGATTCTGTCCTGTTTTGCCTTTCCTTCATTTTGCGAACCTTAAGCTTGATTTTTATTTGCAAAAACTTTTTGGAAATATTGAGAAACAGTAGATCTTCAATAATGTCCTTGTTTCCAGTAGAGAAAAAATTATTTTACTATGGGTACTAACCTCGCTAATCAGATTATGATGAGTTATGTATGAAGGGAGTTTTCAAGTGTGCGAGGGAAGATGATGAAAGAAGATTCAGGAGTGTCAAGCGCTCAAGCTTGGGGATGCCCCCATGCATCACCAAGAAATGTTCAAGGAGACTCAAGCGTCTAAGCTTGGGGATGCCCCCGTGCATCCCCTTCTCCATCAACAATTATCAGTTCGTCTCTCGTCTCACTATATTTTTATCACTTCATGCGTTATGTGCTATGCTTGGAGCGTCTCGCTCTTAGGTTTTATTTTTAGTTTTATTTAGCTTTTCTTGCTATTCATAACAAGTTATAACCCAGCTTTTTTTGTGTGGGAGAGAAACACACTTCACTTTCAAAATCTAGAATACAACATAGGATTCTTCATGCTTGTCTTTGTTGTGTGTGTTCTTTATCTTTTTCATAGCTACTGTCATGTTTAGTTCTTAGTTTTCATGCTTATATTTTTGTTTAGTTTGTAGCTGGAACTCTCTTGAGTTTTCATGTTTATCTTGTTTAGAGAGTTTGCCTGTTGCACTGAGTTTTGTGTCTTGACTTGAAGTAGGTAATTGAGGTTGCTATTCTTTTGTAGTAGTAACTTGCAATAGTTTTGAGGTATTGTTTTGAGTAATGTTTGGACTTTTGGTGTCAAGAGCTTTAGCCTATTAGTGATAGATGTCTTATTTTGGGCAATCCGTGTTTATTTTCAAAACTTACAAAAGTTGAGAACTTTAGCTACTAGATGGATCACTACTCTTCTGAGGGATCGAATATTAGAGTACACTCACGTACCATGAGTCGAGGATGCGCAAGGATAACCAAACCCCCATACACTCCTCCTCGGGGTACTTGTCTCTTTGTGAAACCTCCTTATTAGATTGAGAGTTACCGATAATAAGTGCATGAGTTCTTCGGACTAATGTGAGTATTCGAAAGTTGACACTTCTACCTTCCCATTTTTTTTCTAGCCTCTCCTGTGCCGTGCATTGCTTTCTTCTCACTCCGAGAGTTGGCGTCCACCTTCTCCGGTACATCCAAACCCTTGGCATGATACGCTCTGTCATCATAAACCTCCTTATATCCTTCCTCAAAACAGCCACCATACCTACCTACAAAGGCACTTCCATAGCCTTTCCGAGATATATTGCCATGCAACATCCACCTTCTCATGACTTGATCTTCATGTCATACATGCTTTTGCTCGATCGATGAGCCGCATGCTAGTTGGGCCTTGCCCTAACCATTGCTACATGACACGCTAGTATCATTGCATATCCTTCTACACTGGCAGAGGCATACATTTGCATACATCATGATAGTTACATCTTCTTTATGATTTGAGTACTTTTGTAAAGTGTGAAAGATCTTCTATACTTTTTGTAATATATAGAGTGTTGCCCCTAAATTGAGGAAAAGATCCCAAAGTGGACAATTTAAAAGATCCCAAAGAGGAAAAAATTAAAACATCCCAAAGAGGACAAATGAGAGAAATAGAAAGAGCCATTGAGGCCACCAAAAAATAGAAAAAAATAGAAAAAAGAGAAAAATAAATAAAAAGAGAGAAGGGGGCACACTACTATTCCTTTTGAGAGATCCACACTCGTACTCCCTCTTATATCTTGTACTCCATAGAGATTATCATTTATGCATATAGCTATGTGGGGACCTTCACACTATAGAACTTGGCTTGTATATTCCAATGATGAGCCTCCTCAAATGAGCTCTAGGTCTTCTTGAGCAAGCAAGTTGGATGCACCCCCACTAGTTCCATTGGAGAGCTTACCTTAGCTCATATGTGCATCCGTTGCATGGCAATCCCTACTCCTCACATCATATCTATCATTTGGCTTTCTCTCGCCTATGATTGTCCTCATTGATGTGAGCCTTTCACACCTTTTTGTCTTCCTCCTCCACCATACTCTCTCTTTGCCATCCTAAGTGTCAACTTTCTTGCTTACGCTCATCCATTGCATGAGTGCTCAAAATGTCGAAAAGGAGTGGATCATTTTGACTTGTACCTGGCTAGTGGTCTGGGGATGAGTCAAGATAAGATTCCAAAGAAGACCAAGTGTGAAACTTTAGTAGATTGAGTTCTCAACACAAAATACTTTTTCTCGTATATCCCTATCCCCTTTCTTGCACGCAAACACCATTTGGAGACATTCGAGTCACGGGCAGCGAGAGCTATTGCACCTTTATGTTCTTATGTTGCTTGTTTCAATACTAAATATAGACTCTTGCCTGTTATGACTTGAATTGAATTACATGCCTTGATTGCTTTACTTAAAAGTTCTTATATGTTTGTTAGCATGTCACCACAGAAATTATGCTTTTATCATTTACCTACTCGAGGACGAGCTTGAATTAAGCTTGGGGATGTTGATACGTCCAAAACGTATCTACAATTTATGCTTGCTCCAGGCCTCTTTTGTGTGATATTGCTATGATATTGATGAACTTCCATACACTTTTGATCATATTTGGACTAACCTATTAACTTAGTGCACCCCAGTGCCAGTTCTTGTTTTCTGCTGTTTTTCTATTTCAGGTTTCCCCCATATTAAAAGTGCTCCAAAAATTCGGGAAAATCCAATAAAAAATCAGCGATACAGAAGCTTCGGGAATCACCGAGGGGGGCCAGAGGGGACCCACCAGGGCCCCAGGCGCCCTCCCGGCGCTCCCTAGGGTGGGGCCTGATATGTCCCAAACGTATCTATAATTTCTGCTTGCTCCATGCATGTTTTGTGTGACTTTGCCATGTTTTGCTTGAACTTTCATACACTTTTGAACCTATTTGGACTAACCTATTAACTCAGTGCACCCAGTTGCCAGTTTCTGTTTTCTGCTGTTTTTATATTTCAGGTTTTCCGGCCATTAAAAGTGCTCCAATACTTCCGGGAAAAATATATAAAAAATCAGCGCAACAGAAGCTTCCGGAATCACCAAGAGAGGGAAGGGGGGCCACCACCAGGCAGCCAGGAGGGCAGGTGGCGCGGCCCCACCCTGGGCCGCGCCAGGGACCCTTCTGACTGCCTCGTGGGTCCCCTCGATGCCCCCCTTCGCCTATATTTACCCCTCGGGGTGGAAACCCCTAATATCGATCTCTTTCTCGCGAACTCCCCTCTGTACCGCCGCCGCCGCCGTTTCAAGATCGGGGCTGCCTAGAGAAGCTGCCCCGGCACCCTGCCGGGAGGAGGAATCCCCTCCGGGAGACCATCCATAGCCATGGACGCCTCCCGGATGTGCCGTGAGTAGTCCCCCTTCGACCATGGGTCCGTGACCAGTAGCTATGTGATGAATCTCTTCCCCCTTTGTGCTTCCACTTTCGAGTCCTCGTGAGCTGCCTCACATGATCGAGGCATCTATGTAATTTCTGTTGTTGCTATGCTGAGTTTGTTGGGATCTGATGGATTATGAGACTATGTTCAGATTGTGATGAGTAATATATTTGGTTCTTCTCTTTTATATTTTGTTCTTGAGTAAATTCTTGCATGTTCTTCGTTGCGGTATTTGCTTTGGCCAAGTATTTTATTTGCAACTCCAAGAGAGAGCGTTATGCTCGATTGTGGGTGCAGCCCCTTGATGTTTAGCTTGAGTGACAGAAACATGAGACTAGGGGATGTGTTGTTGCCACCAGGGATAAAACAACGGTGCTTGTACCTGCGGGTGCAAGGATTGTTTACTTTACGCAAAGTTCTTTTAATGCAGTTGTCTGTTGCTTTGAGTTTACACTTTGGGTGGGATTCGCAACTTAATACCAGCGAGATGTTCTGGATAGATATCTCAAGGTGGATGATTCGTAGTAGATGCAGATGGATTTCGGTCTACTTACCTTGGCGTACTGCCCATTGCTTTTGATCCCTTCCTTTCTTTCCAGAATAGTTAGCATTGCGGTGCCTTCATAATCCTGTAAATTGCCCAACTGTGATTTGTTTACCTCGCTAGCACTTTTATCGTCTTTTCGGAGAGAGACATCACTAGTGAAAATCACGGGACCCCGGTCCATCTTCACATTATTGTTCAAACCCTCAATTTACTTTAAGCTTTTACTTTCCTTTCCACCTTTTATCTCTTGCGTTGATCCTTTGTAAACGACAAGGCCGGAGGAATTGAAAACTCCTCTGTACTCGTTGGGAGCAAAGTTATTTGTTGCTGTGTGCAGGTCCACGACAACACCCTAGTCAGGAAGCAATTTCTGGCGACGTTGCCACCTACTTGTATCTCCTGAGTCCTACTGGTTCGATAAACTTGGTATCTTCACCGAGGGAAACTTGTTGTTGCACTGCATCTCAAACCTTCCACTTGGGGTAACCAACGAGGGGGGAGAAGCCATCAAGCAAATTTCTGGCGCCGTTGCCGGGGACTCAAGTCTACAAGATAGGGGAGTTGCACACTATCTTTTACCTTTGCTTTTTAGTCTTGTTAGTTTACCTTTCAGTTTTTACTTTTGTGTCCTTAATCAAAAATACCAAAAATACCTGCTGCTACTATGGGTTCCAATGAAAACACTAAGTTGTGTGACTTCACTAGTCACAACAACAGTGACTTTATCTGCACTCCTATTGCTCCACCTGCCACTTCAGCACCTTCTTATGAGATTAAACCTGCTCTGCTTAACCTAGTTATGAAAGATCAATTCTCAGGAGCAGGAGAAGATGCTGCCTTGCACCTAAAAAACTTTATCGAGCTCTGCGACATGCAGAAGTACAAGGAAGGGGATGGAGACATCGTCAAGCTGAAGCTTTTTCCTTTCTCTTTGAGAGGAAGAGCCAAGGAGTGGCTACAATCTTTGCCCAAGAACGGTATCGATTCTTTGAGAAAATGCAAAGATGCGTTTATAGGGAAGTACTATCCCCCTGCTAAAATTATTCAATTGCGGAGTAACATTATGAATTTCAGGCAATTGGATAATGAACACGTTGCCCAGGCTTGGGAACGTATGAAGACTCTTATCAAGAACTGCCCCACACATGGACTGATTACCTGGATGGTTATCCAGACTTTTTATGCAGGCTTGAACTTCACCTCGGGGAACCTGTTAGATTCGGCCGCGGGAGGAACTTTTATGTCAACCACGCTTGGTGCTGCCACAAAGCTACTAGATGAGATGATGCTGAACTACTCGCAATGGCACACCGAGAGATCTCCAACCGGTAAGAAGGTAAACTCTGTCGAGGAGATCTCCTCTTTAAATGAAAAGGTTGACCTTATGATGTCTCTACTTACCAAGCAACCTTATATTGATCCTCAAGATGTTCCTTTAAATTCTTTAGTTGCTCAGGAGCAAGTAGATGTTAATTTTGTCTCTAGAAACAACTTCAACAATAATGCTTATATGATTAACTTTGGTAGCAACAATCCTAGGCCTTTCCCATCCAACAACTATGGGAACAACACTTATCCTACCACCAGAAACTCTAGTTCAGAACTAGAGACCTTGCTTAAAGACTTTATCACTACCCAGAAAGCCTTCAACAAGAGTGTGGAAGAGAAATTAGATAAATTAGATATCCTCTCTTCGAAGGTAGACAACATAGCCCATGATGTAGAGATGCTGAAGATTAGAACCTCTCCCCCCGAGGAGAGGAAGACCACTCCTATGAATGCTATCCAAGTCCAAATTAAGGAAAACATTAGGATGTTGGGAAAACTAAAAGAGAGATGGGCTAGAGAAAAGGAGGAAGAAGAGAGAATTAAGAGCCTTCCTACCTACCACACAGTAGCCACTATCCAAGTAGTTGAGGATGTCCAAACTGCTAGCACCCATCACACCCCTAGTCCCACTGGACCTATCAATGGTGATGCTACCACCTCAACCTTAGAAGAGGAAACCTCTATGAACATAGAGGCTTTCAAACAAGTGAGCTTAAACTATATCACTACTTCCTTGGTAGATAGTAGTGACTTAGACTTTGACAACTGCACTTTACCAGAAGTTATTGGTTTCCTACACAAGATGTCTAGAGACCCCCACACTAGCACACTCAATCTTGCCTTCACAGAGCATTTCACCAATGCTCTAATCAAAGTTAGGGAGGAGAAGCTTAGACTAGAAGCCTCCATACCTAGGAAGCTAGAATATGGTTGGGATCCTATGATAAAAATTAAATTGAATAACTTCTCTTGTTATGCTCTTTGTGATGTTGGAGCAAGTACCTCTGTTATGCCCAAAAGAATGTATGATATGCTTGAATTGAAACCTTTTGATCCTTGTTCTTTTGGTGTTCGTCTTGTTGATTCTTCCGTAAAGAAACCTTTGGGGAAGATCGACGATGTTCTTATCATTGTCAATGACAATTATGTTCCCGTTGATTTCTCTATTATGGACATTGAGTGTAAGCCCTCTTGTTCAATTATTTTGGGACGTCCTTTTCTTTGCACAGTTGGTGCTATCATTGACATGAAAGAGGGAACTATCAAATTCCAATTCCCTCTCAAGAAAGGGATGGAACATTTCCCTAGGAAAAAGATTAAGTTACCTTTTGAGTCCGTCACACGGGCTAGTTATTCTCTTGAAAAGACTTGATCTTCTGCTTTAAGCTTAGCTAATGGCTCTAAAGAAGCGCTTTCGGGAGGCAGCCCGCAACTAATTTAGGTTTTTCTTTTTGCTTTTGTTCTGTTCTTAGTGGTCTTGATGATTGTTACTACTGTAGCAACATCATTGTATCTTTACTTTTCAAGCTTTGTGCCAAGTTTAGCCTCAGATTGCAAGAAAGGTCAAAAGTTGGTGCTTGCTGTCCAGAAACAGATTCCATCTGCTTGATAGAAAAATTCTCAATAAATCACCAGATCATCTTTTTTATCTGAATTTTTTTGACAGCATGCTCCATACAATTACCTTTCAGGATTCTGTTCAAAGTTTTTTTATTTGAGTTGCAGAAATACCTCGAAAGAATTCTCTTTTCTCTGTTGTTCTGTTTTTCTCAGCTTCTGCCCCGGTTTTTCTTTTCGCAGTTTTGCAATCCTTAAGCTTGTTTTTTCTTTGCAAACTTTTTTGGGCAGGCAAGAGAAACAGTAGATCTTCCTGGAAATCTTTATTTGCAGTAGAGGAAAATTATTTTATTAGGGTACTAACCTCTCTAATCAGCCTACAATGAGTTATGTATGAAGGGAGTTTTCAAGTGCACGATGGAAGGTGATTAAAGAAGATTCAGGAGTGTCAAACGCTCAAGCTTGGGGATGCCCATGTGCACCCCCAATAAATATTCAAGAAGACTCAAGCGTCTAAGCTTGTGGATGCCCCCGATGCATCCCCTTCTGAATCAACAATCATCATTTTGTCCCTCGTTGCACTATATTTTTATCACTTCATGCGTTATGTGCTTTGCTTGGAGCGTCTCGCTCTTTACTTTTCTAGGTTTGTTTTGATTTCTTTGCTGTAGTAACAAGTTAGACCCCAACTTACTCTTTTGTGTGGGAGAGATTCACGCTCCGCTTGAACTAGAACTCCTCATAGGATTTGCATGCTTATTCTTTTAGCTGTGAGCTGTTCTTTTTCTTTTCTTAGCTGTTGTTCTGTTTAGTTGTAGTGCTTTAGTTTTTCTAGAGATTTTCTTTTGTCTTAGGTTGAACTTTCTATAGGTTGCATGTTTTATCTTGTTAGAGAGTTTGCCTGTTGCACTGAGTTTTGTGTCTTGACTGAAAGTAGGTAGTTAAAGTTGATGTTCTCTTTGTAGTAGTAACTTGCAATAGTTTTGAGGTATTGACTAGAGTAATGTTTGAACTTATGGTGTCAAGATCTCTTGCCTATTAGTGATAGATGTCGTATTTTGGGCAATCCGTGTGTTTTTCGAAAACCAAAAAAACCCTGTTGAGAACTCTAGCTACTAGATGGATCACTAACCTCTGGAGGGTTCGAATATTAGAGTACACTCACGTACCATGAGTCGAGGATGCGCAAGGATAACCAAACCCCCATACACTCCTCCTCGGGGTACCTGTCTCTTTGTGAACCTCCTGATTAGATTGAGAGTTACCGATAATAAGTGCATGAGTTCTTCGGACTAATGTGAGTATTCAAAAGTTGACACTTCCACCCACCTATAATTTTTCTAGCCTCTTCGGTACCGTGCATTGCCCTTTCTCACCTCAAGAGTTGGCGCATACTTCGCCGGTGCATCCAAACCCTTGGCATGATACGCTCTGTCATCATAAGCCTCCTTATATCTTTCCTCAAAACAGCCACCATACCTACCTACAAGGCATTTCCATAACCTTTCCGAGATACATTTCCATGAAACATCCACCTTCTCATGACTTGATCTTCATGTCATACATGCTATTTGCTTGATCGATGAGCCGCATGCTAGTTGGGCCTTGCCCTAACCATTGCTACATGACACGCTAGTATCATTGCATATCCTTCTACCCTGGCAGAGGCATACATTTGCATCATGATAGTTACATTTTCTTTATGTGAGTACCTTTGTAAAGTGTGAAAGATCTCCTATATTCTTGTAAAATATAGAGTATTGCCCCTAAAGTGAGGAAAAGATCCCAAAGAGGACAAAATCAAAAGATCGCAAAGAGGACAAATGAGAGTTAAATAGAAAGAGCCATTGAGGCCACCAAAAAATAAAAATAAAAGAGAAAAAGAGAAAAAGGAAAAAAAGAGAAGGGGGCATACTACTATTCCTTTTGAGAGATCCACACTAGTACTTAATCTTCTATCCCTTGTACTCCATAGAGATCATCATCATGCATATAGCTATGTGGGGACCCTTCACACTATAGAACTTGGCTTGTATATTCCAATGATGAGCCTCCTCAAACGAGCTCTAGGTCTTCTTGAGCAAGCCAGTTAGATGCACCCCCACTAGTTCCCTTGGAGAGATTTTAGTTCCCTTGGAGAAATTCGAGTCACGCACAGCGAGAGCTCTTGCACCCTTTGTTCTTTTGTTGCTTGTGTCAATGCTAATATAGACTCTTGCTTGTCAAGACTTGAATTGAATTGCATGCTTTGATTGCTTTACTTAAAAGTCCTTATTTGGTTATGTGGCATGTCACCACAGAAATTATTCTTGTTATCATTTACCTACTCGAGGAAGAGCAGGAATTAAGCTTGGGGATGTTGATACGTCCCAAACGTATCTATAATTTCTGCTTGCTCCATGCATGTTTTGTGTGACTTTGTCATGTTTTGCTTGAACTTTCATACACTTTTGAACCTATTTGGACTAACCTATTAACTCAGTGCACCCAGTTGCCAGTTTCTGTTTTCTGCTGTTTTTGTATTTCAGGTTTTCCGGCCATTAAAAGTGCTCCAAAAATTCCGGGAAAATATATACAAAATCAGCGCAACAAAAGCTTCTGGAATCACCAAGAGAGGGGAGGGGGGCCACCACCAGGCAGCCAGGAGGGCACGTGGCGCGGCCCCACCCTGGGCCGCGCCATGGACCCTCCTGATTGCCTCGTGGGTCCCCTCGATGCCCCCCTTCGCCTATATTTACCCCTCGGGGTGGAAACCCCTAATATCGATCTCTTTCTCGTGAACTCCCCTCTGTACCACCGCCTCCGCCGTTTCAAGATCGAGGCTGCCTGGAGAAGCTGCCCCGGCACCCTGCCGGGAGGAGGAACCCCCTCCGGGAGACCATCCATAGCCATGGACGCCTCCCGAATGTGCCGTGAGTAGTCCCCCTTGGACCATGGGTCCGTGACCAGTAGCTATGTGATGAATCTCTTCCCCCTTTGTTCTTCCACTTTCGAGTCCTCGTGAGCTGCCTCACATGATCGAGGCATCTATGTAATTTCTGTTGTTGCTATGCTGAGTTTGTTGGGATCTGATGGATTATGAGACTATGTTCAGATTGTGATGAGTAATATATTTGGTTCTTCTCTTTTATATTTTGTTCTTGAGTAAATTCTTGCATGTTCTCCTTTGCGGTATTTGATTTGGCCAAGTATTTTCTTTGCAACTCCAAGAGAGAGCGTTATGCTCGATTGTGGGTTCAGCCCCTTGATGTCTTGCTTGAGTGAAAGAAACATGAGACTAGGGGATGTGTTGTTGCCACCAGGGATAAAACAACGGTGCTTGTACCTGCGGGTGCAAGGATTGTTTACTTTACGCAAAGTTCTTTTAATGCAGTTGTCTGTTGTTTTGAGTTTACACTTTGGGTGGGATTCGCAACTTAATACCAGCGAGATGTTCTGGATAGATATCTCAAGGTGGATGATTCGTAGTAGATGCAGATGGATTTCGGTCTACTTACCTTGGCGTACTGCCCATTTCTTTTGAGCCCTTCCTTTCTTTGCAGCATAGTTAGCATTTCGGTGCCTTCATAATCCTGTAAATTGCCCAACTGTGATTTGTTTACCTCGCTAGCACTTTTATCGTCTTTTGGGAGAGAGACATCACTAGTGAAAATCACGGGACCCCGGTCCATCTTCACATTATTGTTCAAACCCTCAATTTACTTTAAGCTTTTACTTTCCTTTGCACCTTTTATCTCTTGCGTTGATCCTTTGTAAACGACAAGGCCGGAGGAATTGACAACTCCTCGGTACTCGTTGGGAGCAAAGTTATTTGTTGCTGTGTGCAGGTCCACGACAACACCCTAGTCAGGAAGCAATTTCTGGCGACGTTGCCACCTACTTGTATCTCCTGAGTCCTACTAGTTCGATAACCTTGGTATCTTCACCGAGGGAAACTTTCTGCTGCACTGCATCTCAAACCTTCCACTTGGGGTAACCAACGAGGGGCGAGAAGCCATCAGGGCCGCGCCAAGGGGACGCCTGGACCCCTGGTGGGCCCCTTGGCTGCCCCCCTTCGCCTATATAATCCTCGTGACGTGAAACCCCCGTGACGGGAACCCTTTGTTGCGATCTCTCCTCTGTTCCACCGCCGCCGCGCTTCCAAGATCGGGGGCACCAGAAGACCTCTTCCGGCACCCTGTCGGAGGGAGGAACCACCTCCGGGAGCTTCTCCACCACCATGGATGCTTCCCGGATGAACCGTGAGTAGTCCACCTTGGACCATGGGTCTATGATCAGTAGCTATCTGATGTTCTCCTCCCCTCTTTGTTCTTCATGGATTAGACCTCGTGAGTTGCCCTACATGATCGAGGCACATATGTAATCTTTCTGTTGTTTGTATGATGAGTTTGCTGGGATGTGATGGATTATGAGACTATGTTCAGATTGTGTTTGGGTAATATATTTGATTCTCCTCTTTTATATTTATGTTCTAGAGTAATTATTGCATGTTCTCCGTTGTTGTTTATTGCTTTGGCCAAGTAGTAGGTAGTGACTCCAAGAGGGAGCGTTATGCATGATTGTGGGCAACGGCGAGTCCAGGAATTATTTGCAGGGTAGGCTGAAAGTTGATGATGACTAACTAAACGACTACTAAACAACGAAAATAAGCCAATATACAAGACATAAAATTATGTAAGATAAAATACCATAAATTTTCAAGTTAAAGGGATACAAATCACACACTACCAGTACTAGAGAAGCAACAACAAAAAGACAAAGTGAACTCTCTAATAAAACTAGAAAATAGATGTACCTTTAAGAAATCACATCATACTCGCGCGGAAGATGTCCTCTACGGTCCCGCAATTTCTGAAACTGTATAATGATCTGATCATCATGAATGCTTCTGAATATCTCTTTCTCACAGTAGCACACCATTAAATCATTTAGCCATTCATCGGACAATTTATTGCGCAAATCTGTTTTAATAATCTTCATTGCTGAAAATATGCGTTCAACTGATGAAGTTGCCACAGGAAGAATGAGGGCCAACTCAATGAGACGATACACCAATGGGAAAGATATGTGTTTTGTTGTTTGAACCATCAACTGAGCAAGTATGGACAGATTTTGACATCCATTAAATTCTTCACTTCTCCTAATGTTCATAAGAAATCTTGGGAGGTCAATTCTTAGCAACAACTTGTCCGCTTCTGTGAAGTCCTCAGCATAAATTTCAGCAAGCCGAACAAGTTTGTCAACATTAAACTTTGAGAAGTTGTTTGCTGGACTAAGACATGCCATACAATCAAGTAACTCGGTGGAAACTTCATTGAATCGATGATTCATTTCAGCAAGAGTTGCATCAATTGCAACATTGAATATGCTAACCTTGTAATAGTGGAGTCGAGTCGTCGTGTTCTTGGTGGTGCGAACAGTTTGACCCAAAGCTCCAACATGATCATCCATATTTGGCACTTCAATCTCATGTGTGTCACAAAAGCTCTTGGCTTGGCTAAATAAAGAATCCAGCCCATTGTCCCTCATCTCTTGCAAACTTTCTTTCACATCCAAGACCAAACGCATGGCTTCAACAATATTTTGATTCTTCCTTTGCAAAGCTAGTGAGAGCTGATTTGTGGTGTTTAACATGTTTATTAAGAGCAACATGATGAACACAAATTCGAAGCATTGCATCTTAATAAGCAAACCAAAAGCCCCACCTTGACATGTGTGTTCCCGAGCATCAATCACTATAATTCCTAGAACACCCACCACAGCCTTCCACATTGTGAATATGCGAAGCAAGGTTCTCAAGTGTGAGCCCCACCGAGTGTCTCCTGGTCTTGTTATGCTAGACTCTTGATGTAGCCCGGTTCCAGCTGAGATCATCCCATTCTCCAACAACTCTAACAATTCATCCTGGTGTTTTGCAAGTAATGCATCTTTTCTCTTGCAAGATGAACCAACTTGAGTCACTATCAATGGAATAATGTTGAAGAAATTAGCAATAGCAGGACTACATTGAGCAACAGTGACAACCACCAACTGCAACTGATGAGCAAAGCAATGAACATAGAATGCATATGGAGCTTCATCTCTAACCAATTTTTGCAAACCATTGAATTCTCCTCTCATATTAGAAGCCCCGTCATAGCCCTGTCCACGTAGCCTACAAATTGGCAAATCATGATAATCCAACACAGCAAGGAAAGCTTCTTTAATTCCAGCAGATGTACAATCTGTGATGTGCTTAATCATAAGAAATCTCTCTTGTAGCAACCCATGATCATCTAGAAATCTACATGCATCAAGAAATTAACCAAATTAGTAAACAACAAGTAAACAATAATATTAAGACAAAATATGGTATG
Organism: Bromus sterilis; assembly: GCA_950022295.1. Classification (NCBI taxonomy): domain Eukaryota; kingdom Viridiplantae; phylum Streptophyta; class Magnoliopsida; order Poales; family Poaceae; genus Bromus; species Bromus sterilis. The sequence continues at coordinate 33,917,718 of OX465600.1, forward strand.
CATTACCTCACAATCACTGCCATTTGCTCCTTTATTGAGCAATCTCTAGCCTCGTCGATAAGAATTGAGAACTTCTTATCTCCAATGGCATCCTTAATAACCTTGGTCACCTCCATTGCGCAACATGCAGCAAGGTCTTTTTGGATGTCCGAACAAATCATCTGTGCATTTCCTTGCCCCTTATCAAATGCCTCCTTCACATCATCCTTCTTGTTCTTGTACCAGTCCAATAACTCCAAGAAATTTCCCTTGTTGATGGAAGTGGAGGATTCATCATGCCCACGAAAAGCCTCCCCTTGTGCTATGAGATACCTTGCACAATCTAATGATGCAGTTAGACGGATTTTATATAATATCTCAGACTCCTTGCTGTACACACGAAATTTAGTAGCCACACTTGCTCGTTGATTATTGAAATCATCACAATCATCCCTAGCAATGTTGTGGCGACTAGATAGACCACCAACATGCTTTTTAAAATTATCCAGACCTGTTTTCCAACGAGTGTAACCATCTTTTGTAAACACATCATTTCCCAATCTGCATGCATGTGATGGTTTCTTAAAAAGATAGCAATAGAAGCAAAAAGCAGCCTCCTTTTCCACACTGTATTCCAACCAATCAAACTTATCCAACCAGTGTGGCTGAAATGATCTCCATATGGTGCCATCTTGTGTCTTTAGAAAATTATGCCCTACAGCCTTATTTCGCCCATTCAACAAATAAGTCCTTCTCACATCACTTCTAATTTCGGGGGCATAATTATCTATTGCTATTCTAACTCCTGGATCATGAATAATTTGACTTGGATGAAATTCTTGAATAAGCTGACTTGGTAGGCTTGTACTCTGTTGAGGTTCAGCTTGGGGACCAGTTTCAGGTTGAGGCTCGGACTGAGGTTCAGGTTGAGGTCCTTCATGTTCAGGTTGAGGTACAGATTGAACTTCAATTTCAGGCGCAGCTTCAATTTCAATTTCGGGTGCAGCTTCAATTTCATGTTCAGGCTGAGTGCTACCAACGGAACTAGGTGTAAAATAGGTAAGGATGCTCACATGCTTTCTCTTCATCTTTACAAATCTGGAACATAGACATAGATAAATTAACTGGAGTTAATACATAATTACAAATTTGCAACAAAAAGATAGCAAAAAAATGTGAGGATTAGAGGACAAATACCAATATGCCACTGAAGAACGATTCCGGCAGGCAGCGCTCCTCTCTCCGGTCTGCTGCAGAGAGACTTCCGGCAGGGACGCACTGCCGCAGGCCGCAGGCGCGCTGGCCGGCGCGCCCCTCAGCTCGTCAGCTCCTCCGCAGGCCGCAGCCGGTAGGGTTTGGCGACTCACGGCTGGGCGCTGGTGCGGGCGTGCCTCCGTCTCGTCCGCCAGACGGACCCTAGCCCCTCCTCGGTCGCTGGCTCGCCGCCTCGCGCCCTCGCCGGTCGGCCGGTCGTGGTCGTCTCGTCCGCCGCCTTCGTCTCCTCTCTGCTCTGTTTTCCGTTGCGCTTGGAGTTGGATGGATGAAGCTGGAACAAACGTGCGAGCCTGAGGCTGAGTGGATGAGTGAGATGCACGTATGTGGCTGTGTAAGTTGGGTTGAACCGCTGAAGCTAATGGGCTGTTTGAAAAATTACTAGTAGTAAAAAAAATTCACAATTTCACAGGGCAGGCTCAAGCCTGTTAAAGCCCCCCTGTTGGCCTCGCCTTTGATTGTGGGTTCATGCCCCCCGATGACTAGCTTGAGTGACAGAAACATGAGTCTAGGGGATGTGTTGTTGCCACAAGGGGGAAAACAACCGTGCTTGTACTTGCGGGTGCAAGGATTGTTTACTTTACGCAAAGTTCTTTAATGCAATTGTTTGTTGCTTTGAGTTTACACTTTGGGTGGGATTCGCAACTTAATACCAGCGAGATGTTTTGGATAGATATCTCAAGGTGGATGATTAGTAGGTAGATGCAGATGGATTTCGGTCTACTTGTCTTGGCGTACCGCCCATGCTTTTGAGCCTCTTCCTTTCTTTATAGCATAGTTAGCATTTTTAGAATCCTCAAAAACCTAACAGAAAAAAAGTTACGGGCGTTTGAAGATCTGGAGGCCCAAAAAAGGAGAAAATTTTGAAAAAAAATTGAACTTAGTAGTGGCACATTTTGTATGAAATGCGCCACTAGTAACAGATTTTTTTTTAATTTTTTTTTAAATTTATTTTTAATTTTTTTTAAATTCAAAATAGGCTAGAGGACAAATCGACTTCATATAAAATGGGGGCACGACCTCATACAAAACGGAGGCACGACCTCATATAAAACGGAGGCACGACTTCATATAAAATGGGGGCACGACCTCATACAAAACGGAGGCACGACCTCATATAAAACGGAGGCACGACCTCATACAAAACTGAGGCACGACTTCTTATAAAACGGAGGCACGACCTCATACAAAACGGAGGCACGTCCTTGTATGAGGTCGTGCCTCCGTTTTATATGAGGTCGTGCCTCCGTTTTATAAGAAGTCGTGCCTCAGTTTTGTATGGGGTCGTGCCTCCATTTTATATGAGGTCATGCCTCCGTTTTGTATGTGGACGTGCCTCTGTTTTTTATGTAGTCGTGCCTCTATTTTGTATGAGGTCAGATCCTATAGTGAACGTACTTTAGACATGTACTATAGCTGCGCACTGTTTATGAGATCCATCCGTTGATTCTCGATCGAATGGTGTGGAGAGAGAGAATGTCACCGTACTGTTCACTGGTGACTTGCCCACAGCAAGTCACTGGATCTCTGTCCCACCCATGAATATTAACAAGGTCCTAGACATCAACATGGTTTAATAGGATTTATATGTTAGATATATCAACAAGTGCCTGCTAGGTGAGCTGGAGTGAGAGTTGAATAGAACCGAGAAGTTAAGCGTGCTGGGGCTAGAGTAGTGCTAGGATGGGTGACCCTCGTGGAAGTTTGACCACGGAGGTTAGTTTGACCTGAGATTAAGCATAGTGACCGGGCATTAAGCATACTAACCTGAGATTAAGAAAAAATAAATAAAAAATAAAAAAAATGTTTTCCAGATCCAGATTCAAAATTAAAAAAAAAAGAATAGGGGTGGGATGCGCCACCCCTAAGAGCTTTCTAGGTGGCGCATTCTGAGATGCGCCACGCCTAAGGGTCTTAGGGGTGGCGCATCTAGAATGCGCCACCTATAAGCCCTTATTAGTGGCTTGTAGTTAGTGGCGCATCCATAATGCGCCACTAAACAGGAAAAAAAAAAGACGCCACTAAAAGGGCATTCCCTAGTAGTGTTGTTCACTTCACCACCTTTTTGTATCTGTTGGAGTCCTATTGGTTCGACATTCAACCTTAGCATCTTCGCTAAGGGAAATTGCCGCTATCTACATCTCAACCTTCCACTTTGGGTTACCAACGACAGGGCGAGAAATCGTACCATCAGCTGCTCGTCCTCGTCGTCGGTGCCGTCCAGCACGACAAACTCCGGAGCAGGCGGCACCGGTGGTGCCCACTTGCTCCGGCTGCTGCTGCCGCCCTTCCCCTTGCGGTTGCCCTCCCCCTGCGCCGTCGGCCGGATCCTCGGCTCCTCGGCACGCTTCTTGGCCTCGGCGAGGTCCCAGGCCCTCTGATGCGCCTCCATCTGGTCGAGGAGGTAGTCCTTCTTGGCCCACGCGAGGCCGGCGTCGTACTCCTCCTCCTCATCCTCGAAGGCGGTCGCTGGGGGCGGCGGAGCCGGGACGTCCTCCTTCTCCTTCTTCGACTTGCCGCCAAAACGAGAAAGGAAGCCCCGGCGCGTAGGCGCGGCTGCGGACGGGCCACCGATGACGAAGCCGACAGCGCGCGTACGGCGCCCAAGTGGCGTCCCCGGCTCGGTCTTGACCTCAGTCTTCACCTCGGTCTTCACCGGGGCGAGCTGCGGCGAGGAGTACGCCGGCCCCGAGGAATGGGAGCCGGTGGAGCGCGACGCCGAGCCGCCGGACGACGACGATGTCGCCCCCTCGCCGTCGCGCGAGAGCGTCGCCCACAGCGGCGTGCTGCGGCTGCTGTAGGAGCGGCGGGCCGCCGCACCGTACCCCATTGGAGGGTACTGGAGCCGCGGCTTGTTGCCGTTCTCGATGTAGGCGAGCACTCACTCGACGGTGCGCCCCTCCGCGCTCCACCACCTCCGCCGGCCGTCGCGGTTGTTCCGACCGGCCACCGGATGGAGGCCATTGGTGGAGGCGATGGCGGCGGCGCGGCGTTGCTGGAAGTAGGCCGTCCAGCGGGCGATGTTGCCCGAAGAGTTCGCCGGGTTGGCGCGCTCCGCCTCCGTCATGGTGGCCCGGACGGCCTCGACCTCCAGATCGAAGGCGACGCCCGCCTTTAGCAACGTCGACACCGGCACGCCGCCGTTGGAGAGCACCCAGTCGTGAGGCGGCCTCGTGTCCAACGGGCAAGGGTAGTCGGCCTGCGCGAGGAGGATGGCCTCCATCAGCAGCAGGATGCGGGGGCGAAAGCCGTTCCTCTCGAGGTTGTCCATGTCGACGGCGAAGAGGGAGGAGGATGGCGAGAGCAGGGGAGGTGCGCGTGGCGGCGGGAGCAGGGGAGGCGAGCGAGTGTGTGCGGCGTCCTTCACGGTGCGTCCCTTTATATAGAAGGGCGGCCTCACCGGGGAGGGACACGCTGGGAGGGACACGCGGCGGCGCGGTCGTCGGACCGTTGGGCTTCAACGCGCTGCATTGATTCCCCTGCCGGCGATTGGACTGGACATCAGCGCCGCATTGATGCTCTGCGGCGGCGACAGACGCGGGAAAGCCGAGGCGGGAGGATGAGGACGACGCGTGTGTACACGCCGACAAGTGGGGACGGCGCGCGGCGCCCGCGAAACCGCTCGCGTGTTTTCTTTTTTCGCGCCGTTTTGTTTCGTCCGGCGCGCCGGGTCGGCTTGGAATCGCCGGACTTAAAATCGGCCCAATACGGCGTTATTTGGGCCCTTGGGGCGCAATTGGGCGGTTTTCATCCATCCAGCGCAAATAGCGCCGGCTTGGGGGCCTCTTGGGGCGCCGGCTGGAGATGCTGTTATTAGCATACTGCCCGTGGGCTGGTTCTGATTTGTTTTTGCGTTCCTATTTCATTGTAGTTTAGTTTCGGTCAATCTACCACAATCCTAATTGCAGTTTCTGCCAATGGCTACTTTGAGTAATTATATTCAGTTTCAAAAATAGGTTGGTATTTTCACCTTTATTGTGAGAGAACATTGGAGTCCTCATACACACGAAGAATTTAGCTAGCATCTGTCGCGTGGAAAGACAATCCATTGTTCTGTATATGGGGTTGGGGCGAGTGAGGTTTGTCTGGGGATCTTAGTATTGTTGCAGTGGGGGAATCTGTAATCTTCTATGCCCTTGGAGCACCAGGATTCAATTGCAGACGTCAATTTTGTTGCAAGTCCAGAGGGTGACTTGGTGAGTTGGACCAGATGGTGGAATCGATGGGCTGAAAGAACTTCGGCCTTTGCTTTGTTGGGTCTCGACATTGTCCTTGGTCCGAGGACGGGGCGGTTTCCTTCTAGCCCAGCCTGTAGTGCAGCATGGCGGGTGTGTGTGATTTTGGTTCAATATGTGTTGTTCGGTCGCCCCAGGCCCATGGTGGCTCTGAACAGAGAAGGTACACGATTTGGGGATGGCTCGGAGAGGACAACGGGAGCATCTTGGAGTGTGTTGTTATAGCGCGTCATCATCGCTGCACTGGATGAGGTCCGTCCGTACAAATGTTTCTTTTGTTGGATGATCGCCGCCTCTTCGTGCATCACACCATTGGAGAAGCTCAATCGTCACCTTAGTCAGTAGCATTGGAGGGCTCTCGCCTCCGCCTCGGTTCTATGTGGTGTTGTCGCTCTGTCTCCTTCCTCCATTGTGCCGCCTTCGGCGTCGGGCCAGCGTATCTCCCTTTATTTGTTTCTCTTTTGATTGTGTTGGGGTCGCGATGTTGCGGTGGTGGTCTGCCGTTGGTGGATTTTGATTTTGTTTCTAGGTTTTGGTGGTGGCGCTGGACATTCTTTTCCTACTATCACGTGGTGTAGGTTACAGGTTGTTCTTGTGGGTATTGGTGGATTGTGGGGTTTGTTTATTTGTGATTTTTTCAGCACTTGTCCTCTTAGTGTATTATTGTAGCTGGATGATGGTTGTGGTTGCCATTCACTATACAAGTGCTTTGCAAAACTACACTTCCTTGAGGCATATGATACTATCTCGTATTTTATATTTTAGATGATAAGTTCAGTTCTTTTAGGCTGCACTAATGCTATATTTTAGCCTTTTCATTAACTATTATAGTTCCATCCTTTTAGGTGCTGCCATTTACGCATGTGAAGTTCAGTGATAAGGAAGCAAGACGAATAGCTAAAATAAAGGTCAGAAGAGCCATTGTTGACATCTTGGTTTTGTGCATGTGAGGGGGAGTATCTAATCTTTTCGGCTTCATTTCTCCCTGTATTCAAAGAATTCTAATATGGATCAGTATCCTGAATGGATTTTTTAAGAGAAGTATCATGCATAGGTTGGTATGCTCGATTCAATTACGCCCTTCAGTCACAAGACTTGTTTTTTGAATTTGGGTGAATAGTTTACATAGTTACTCATGTATTAAAATCTTACACTAAATGGTGATGTGATTAGTTTAACATGTGTGGTTTCTATTTCTGTGCACTAACAACAAATTCAGTGAGCATGGACATGCTACTCTTTCCATATTTTCATCCAGCTGACATTGTTGCATAGCAATACTCCCTTATGTCCATACAAGCAACATCCTTAGCATATTATGCCAATACATGCTAATTTTGGAGGTTAGACCCTGGTTTAGATATGCTAATATGTGCTCTAGGTTTATTATTACCAGATGCGGTATGACAAGCTATCAGATCAATCCTACCTAGGTGAGCAGAAGGAGTGCAACATTTTCAGGCTTATAGTATGAAACTGTCTCTGAAGTCACAAAAGGTCAATATGGCAAGGACCACTTTACTTCAGAAATAAAATTTTGTCAGCCTTCCATTATGCATCACATGGTCATTTGCAATTTAAGATTTAAGATAAATATTTTGAGATACATTTGATGATGTCTTCTTCGCAAATGAACATAGTTTTATACTTTTATTAACCAACTTAGATTCTAGAAGAGAATTCCTCAATACTAAATATAGATGGAAAAAGTATTCCTACACTTCTACTATCCTCTTTTCCTGCTGGTAGCAATATAAAATCCATTTTACATGCTTCATGCAATATTATAATTTTCTATAAGTGAGTATTCTTTCATATTTAGTTTAATGCTTCAAATCCTTCCAGTTTAAGTTTAGGCATGTCTTACTTATCTTGCGCAATTTATTGATGTTGTCTAAAATACATTACAAAATGACATAGAAAATGATTCATACAATCAGAAAACTCACATGAACAATCTGATGATTCGTGTCTCCTTGGATGTTATATGACAATGGCATGTAATGAAGAAAATATGTATTCTCTTTGATGACCTTTGATTCGTCAAATGTGCAAGCAAGTTTTCTTATAATTTTTTTGGAGTGTTATGTCCTGAGTATGTTTCATCTAACATGCAGGTTGTTGCTGGAAAAAAATAGGAATACCAAAAAACTCTTGCATGGATGTAGATGGTTAATGTGTGTCTTTCAAACAAACTATGACAAGAGTTAATAAGGGTTTGTTACTTATTTTTCCTTGATGTGATTGTTTGGTCATTATTATTTTTCATGTGAATCAACGGTGTTTTAAAGAGCTCGAGTGGTGAAGTTAATCGTGTAGAGCTTATAAAGAGGGTGGTCATCCAGTAAGGATATGAAAAGGATCTTTAATGTTTATTTTATCATAATTTTCTTGATGTCTAGATTCTTAGGTATTCCGTTCATAGCCATCTTGATTCTTGCTAGGTGGAATTGCTTTTTTAGCTCCATTGCTTTGTAAGATGAACAAACTGTGGCTCGCCGGTTCATGTAGTAGCATGTATGAGTGTATATTATCCCATTATTTCCTTCTTTTTGGTGGTCTTTCCTTCATGAAATCATCAAACCAAATCAAGTTTGGCGTACTCTAATTGCGTTCATGCCAATTAGTTATAGGTTGTTTTCTTTATCATAAATGTAAGTTGAACTTTTTCTTTGGATAATTGTAAGGGTGTGTGTGTGTGTGTGGCATGAGCATGTATGGCATTGATTTTTGAACAATTGTAATATAGGATTATTATTATGCAAAATCCTTCCACTGCTTACTATTTTTAGAAAAATATTGTCATTTTAGTATTTTTCACTTCAGTTCACTGCTATGAAAGTTTTTACTTTCAAGGTTCAAAAAAGCAAGAAGCTGGAGTTGGGTAAGTGTTGCAGTTTCAAAATTACAACAACAAATTGTAGGGTTGTAGGGTTTGCTATGTATGTATATTGTTGTGAAATTTTACCATACTTATTGTTTTCTTATTATTATAACCACCAATGTAGTTTATGTAAAGATCTTGTTTCCTTTTGGATTTTGTTTATTCTTCAATTTTGTGTAAGAAGAGTAGATCTTGCAAATTGCAAGTGCTCATGTATGTCTTACACTTTCTTAAACCACATCCAAAGATGTGCTTCTAAAATAACATTATAACACTCGGTGTATTGAAACATTAGGGGTAGCTCAATTCCATGATTCTCTGGCGCAGCAAAGCGCGCTTACCCCTTTTAGTACAATGGTATTGGTAAGACATAATGTCCTTCAAATCAGGCTTACAACAGAGTTCCTTTAAGCAATAGCATATACAACCCGCATCCAGGGAAAGGAGATCACAAAAACACTATCAGTTCATGGCAACTTGTTAATGTCACAAACTCAAAGACAAAGAAAACATGTATCCAGGAGCACTTCTAACTGACAAACTGCAGAGATATAAATATGCTTCAGACCTCTAAAATTGTAAACCGCATATAAGGATTGATATTTTTCAAGCCCAGAACATGCATACGAGTTTACATCATAGATTCAAAAGAGATGCAACGTACCATAAACCCAAACCCTCGACAACTAATCCTATGAAGCACACTTTTTGTAACTATATTATGAGTTTTATTTGATGTCTTACTCTCCCTACAAACATGTGACGTGGACAAAAGAAATCTAGTAACAGTCTCAAACTTTTAATGGAATTGTAGGCCTTTTTAGGCATTTTTTACCACCTGTCCCCGCTTCGGCGCTTCCTGTGTAGAAATGTATCAACAAGATAAAGAGCAAAGTCATAAACTTTTCTGTCATTTTACAATAGAGAAAAGTATATTATCCATCCTAAATTCTTTCGAAAGTATAGAATTGGTCCTTTAACTTTAAAAAATATAGAATGAGTTTTTTAACTTTTAAAAACGGTTACTTTTACTCCCTCGTGCCGCTTCGGATGATTTTCCGCCAACGTGGATTTCTTTAAATAAATTAATAGAAGAGGTGCGCTGGTTGCCTAAATTCTTTCGTAAGTATTTCACATGAAAAAAAATGATGTGATACTATTTATACATCTTCATCTATACATTTTAGAAATATTAAATATTTAATTATGTGCAATGTATTTTTTATTTTATAAACTAATTGAGGACTTCTATAAACAATGATTAAACAAGTATATTTTCTTAAGTGCATATCAAATAATAAAATTACAAATGGAAACAGGTTAGAATACACATAATATTGAATTTATTGGTGGTTACTCAAAGCGTTGTTGTTTCAATACAAAGTACAATGCATATTTTTCTTAGAATTTATCTCTTACTAGAAATTTTGATCACAAAAAGGACTTGAAAAATGATGTCACTGCTTTTAGTTTATATTCTGAAACTTTATATACACATGCTTATTTAATCATACACTAGAAATCACAATTGTGATATACTCGAAACCACTATTGTGATATTTATTGGGTCATACTATTTACATATCTTTATCATAGATTGTATAAATTATGTATTTAGAAAAAATAGCTTCAGCTCAAAATTTTGTAATAAAATACATTTTACTATCTTTTATGATATTCAGTACAAACACACAAAAATTAACTAATATTTATTAACATAATCACAAGGTTAAATTATGTCAGTTAAATAAAATTATGCTTGTAAGACTATAATATGACAAAAATTAAATTTAGATAAGTATAAAATTTTAGTAAAAAATATATTTATTCTATTAAAACATTGGACCAGGCCTAAGAACGGTTGTCACCAATTAACCAATTGGCCTGAGAATGGGACGGAGTTCTTGTACCCCGAATTTGCAGCGGCTCGGCAACTCCACCGCTGCCCCGCTTCGCCGTTTTGGCGCTCTCTCCGCCGCTTCCCCGCTTCGCAGTCTCGATGCTCTCGTCGTCGTTGCCCTGCAACACCATCCCAACGCCCTCGCCCCCGTTGCCTCGCCTCTCCGTCCGAGCGATAACGTCGTGGATGGCCTGCATCGCCATATCGGCGCCTGCTCTACAAGAGCTCGGGTTCACGTCACTTCCTCCGGCCCCATCCTCAAGAAATAGAACTCGGAAATTCCTTTGCAAGAGCACAAACTTCCCCTGGAGTCAACAAGACCGTCGTTGCTCAACCAAGGCTCCGGCTCCAATGCCGCCCAGCCACGCCGTCTGCACTTGCATGCAACCCGGCAGCGAAGCCTTGCCCCTCCTGCAACCAACACAATCACGGCTCATGCTCAAGAACACTTCGGTGGCTTCTGACGCATGCTATCAAGCCAAACAACATAGTCGCCTGAAGATGTATACTGAAGCTCGATTGGAGATGATGCAACCGGATCTTCGGCAACGGAGGATGACCTTATCAAAATGGAGGCTGGAATTCTGCCCGACTACTTGAGATGAGGTTGTCAACCACCTTTTTACTATTTACTACCCCCTCGGTTCACAAATACATGAATTAAAACCATATCATGTATTTGTGACTGGAGGGAGTATTTAGTTATGTATTCCAGGTTGTTAAGAAATTTATCACCCCCAAACTGTTACTCATTGTTGAGCATGAATATCTGACAATTGAGTACAGAGAGCACAGGGTAAATACTTGTGATGTCAGGAAATTTCTATATGATTGTTTCTAAAAATATATATTCTTTCGGTTATCTAATCCACTTACTACTGTTGGATAAAGGCCCTGTTTGGTTCGGCTGCGGATTTCTGAAAATTTGCTGCGGAAAATCTGCTGCGGAAAATCCGAAGCACCTTCCGGGCAGATTTCGATTTTCCGCAGCAGATTTTCAGAAATCGTTCGAAGGTTCACTCTTTGGTTCGCTCGTACATGTATTTTCTGGCTGCGCTTTGGTGGAATCCGGCAGCAAAAATCGTTTGCTTTGGTGGAATCATGTTTGGTTCGGTTGTGGATTTCTGAAATCTGATTGAGAAAGTTGAACCAAACAAGGCCAAAATACACCATCTGATTAGCTGGGATTAAAAACTTCCTTAAAATAGTCTATTTTGTATACGGTGACACCAAATTCACTTTGTATACATGTATGCCGACAAGAATCCTTCGGTAGACTATCTTTTGTTGAATTCTGAAAAATAAATAGGAACATCTTGCAGCACTAGAAAAGTAGCAATACTTGTAACTAATTGTATGATATTTTAAAATTATAAACATTGTATTTTTAATCGTAGTATAAATAGTTTGTAAACTTTGTGTAACAATCCCTATGTACCAAATAGTAGGGGATGTGAGAGGATTCAAGGGGATTTGAGGAGATTGGGTGAAGGAGGGGCATTCACCAAATACATGTTGGTACAATTATGGAGTCGAATGATGCAACTTTCTTCGAGGATATATTTCCTATGAAAAGTATGCCTACATCGTCGAATCAGCAGATTCCTACTTCATCTGGTTAGGATTTAACTGTAATTCCTAAAACCACCATTTCGATAGAACAAGTGAGAATCCCGAGGAGGATGACAATGAAGATCCTATAAGGAGCAAGAGACAGAGGACTGCAAAGTCCTTTGGTGACGATTTCCCTATGTACCATGTGGATGACACACCCATCACTATTTTAGAAGCTTATGCATATCTTTATGCTGACTACTGGAAAGAAGATCTTCGTTGCGAGACGGACTCCATCTTGTCTAACGGAACCTGGGAAATTATTGATCGTCCTTATGGATGCAAACCTGTAGGATGTAAGTGGGTGTTTAAAGAAAAAGCTTAGGCCTGATGGTATTATTTATAAATACAAAGCAAGGCTTGTGGCCAAGGGATATACTCAGAAAGAAGGTGAAGGCTTCTTTGAAACTTACTCACTAGTGGCCAGAATGACCACTACCCGGGTTCTACTTTCACTGGCTGCCTCGCACGGTCTTCTCGTTCAGCAAATGGACGTTAAGACGACTTTTTTATGGAGAGTTGGACGAGGAAATTTATATGGAGCATCCAAATGGTTTCGTAGTATGGAAGTCGTTGTATGGCCTTAAACAACCTCCTAACAAATGGAATGAAAAGTTTGAAAAGACTTTGACTGTTGAAGGCTTTATTGTAAACAAGGCCGAAAAGTGTGTGTACTATCACCATGGTGAGGGCGTGGGAGTTATTCTTTGTCTATATGTCGACGATATATTAATCTTTGGGACCAACCTTGATTTAATCAAGGAGGTTAAGGATTTCTTATCTCATTGTTTTGAGACAAAGGATCTGGGAGTAGCTGATGTTATCTTGAACATCAAGCTATTGAGAGATGATGATGGTGGTATTACTCTTCTTCAGTCTCACTATAGGGAAAAGCTCTTGAGTCATTTTGGGTATAGCGACTGCAAGCCTTCTCGAACTCCATATGATTCTAGCGTGCTACTTCGAAGGAATCAATAGATTGCTAGATATCAACTGAGATATTCTTAGATTATTGGCTCGCTTATTTACTTGGCTAGTGCCACGAGGCCTGACATCTTTTTGCTATCAAACTGAGCCGATTTGTGTCAAATCCTGGAGATGATCATTTGCATGCGCTTGAAAGAGTTATGTGCTATTTAAAAGGTACTACGATCTATGGTATTAACTATACTGGGTATCCTAGGGTACTAGAGGGTAATAGTGATTCCAATTGGATATTTGATGCTCATGCAATAAAGGTCACAAGTGGTTATTTGTTTACACTTGGTGGTGGCACTGTTTCATGGAAGTCTTGCAAGCAAATCATCTTAATGAGGTCAACTATGGACGGAACTCACAACATTAGACACAACAGTTGTTGAAGCGGAGTGGTTCCGTGAGCTCTTGATGGACTTACCCATGGTTGAAAAACCAATACCCGCTATCCTGATGAACTGTGATAATCAAACTGTGACCGTGAAGATAAACAATTCTAAGGATAATATGAAGAAGAGACTGAAATCTGTCTTAAAATTGAAAAACTCCGGAGTTATTACATTGGATTATATCCAAACATCTAAAAATCAGGAAGATCCCTTCACAAAGGGTTTATCACGTAATGTGATAGATAATCTCCTCGAGGGAGATGGGTTTGAGACCCAGAATTTGAGTTATCCTCAGTAGTAACCTACTCTATGTGATCGGAGATCCCGTGAAATAGAACCGGAAGACAAGTTGTTGGTCAACCGTGAGGAGAGTATCCTTATGTTGGTTATCCCACTCCGTTACGATGCAATACTCTTCTAATCTACATGGCAGTTTGATATTTATCTTAATGTGTTACAAGCGGCTTATGTACATAAAAAAAGATGTCATCCTGCAGAGCATCTTTTGAGGAACACACCTATGTGAGTTTGACTGTTAAACGTTACGCTCCGTGAGAGTTGGGTGGTCTTTAATAAACACATGAAAGGTCTTGGAGTATGATGTATAAACTCCACCCGCGGGGAAGCCTTGCGGCAGCCTAGTATCGATCAAGGATTTATCTGAAACTAGATTTACAGAAATCTTGTAGTTCAAGGCATAGTCCACTATTCAAGTTGTGAACTACTGCAACATGAATTCTACGTGTAAGTTCAACTTAAAAGTCTCCACTAAACATCGGTATATAAAAAAAATTGGAACAAAATAGTGAGATGAGAAAATGAGTGTAATACCCCGGATTTTTTAAACACTCGATTTGAAAATTCATTGTAAAACTTGACCATAGTTTGACTTTTTGAGTTCTATGAAGAATGGAGATTCCGAAATCGTGGTTGTGACCGTCTGGTCGAGTAGATCGAAAAAGAGTATATATTTGTCCGAAAGGGAGTTCATATGTGTACTTAGGACAGAGATCCAGTGACACGCCCACGGCATGTCACCGTTGAATAGTACCGTAACATGCGGCCATGCATCAGCCCTTCAAACGTCATCCAACGGCCAACAATCATCCAGAATAAAATATTATTGCTTGTCTCACTAGTAAATCTGCTATTGTTTGTTATTTGTACGTAAACGGAGGCACGACCTCATATAAAACGGAGGCACGACCTCATACAAAACGGAGGCATGACTATATAAAAGAACAGAGACACTTCCTTATACAAAACGGAGGCACGGCCTCATATAAAACGGAGGCACGACCTCATACAAAATGGAGGCACGACTTCTTATAAAACGGAGGCCTCCATTTTGTATGAGATCGTGCCTCGGTTTTATATGAGATCGTGCCTCCGTTTTATAAGAAGGCGTGCCTCTGTTTTGTATGAGGTCGTGCCTCCGTTTTATATGAGGTCGTGTCTTCGTTTTGCATGAGGAAGTGCCTCCTTTTTTCATATAGTCATGCCTCCGTTTGTATGAAATCGTGCCTCCGTTTACGTACAAATAACAAACAGTAGCAGATTTACAAGTGAGACAATCAATAATATTTTATTGTGGATGGTTGTTGGCCGTTGGATAGCGTTTGAAGGGTTGATGCATGGCCGCATGTTACGATACTGTTCACCGGTGACATGTCATGGGCATGTGACTGGATCTTTGTCCGTGTACTTAGCGAGCCGATCAATTCCAGCCTTTGATTAATTTCGAAAATAAAAATACTACTAATATAACTGTTTGGCTTAGAATAGAAAAATAAATAAATATAAAGAAGATAAAATCCCCTAATCCAGCCCTAACCGTACCCAGCCTTCCCCAATCTTTTATCGCCGCCGCCATCGACTGTTTCGATGGCGATCTGCTGCTGGTGCCGCCTCGCCGGAATTGTGTGTCGTGGCCGAGCCTGAAGTCGTCGTCTCCATCCCTTGCTGTCGTTTCGCTGGTTGCCGCTCACCAGGTACATGGCCCTGTTCCAATCCGATGGTTGTACGTAGTGTTGCTCCAGTATCAAATTTGTTCCAACTCCTTCACGTTGGATGCTTGCTATTTTTTTTTCGAGGGTACGCCAAAGGCGTACCGAGCTTTATAGAAGAGAGAATAATGTACAAGAATGATTACAGCACGTTAGGGATCACCAGAGATCCTAACACACACTCCACTCCCAACTCAAACTACTCTACTCCTCGTGCATCCTGAGGTCTCCTGAAGCACCCGCTTCAATCCAACTACGCCTCTCTTGCAGAATGAGGTCGACAGTGCCAGGTACGTTGCATGTCGTATTCCTCCCAAACACCCGGACATTACGTTGTTTCCACAAGCACCAGCAAACTAGCATCACCAGCGAGTCAAAGCCCTTCCTTCCTCTCTTGGTGACCCGTTTCCTAGCCGCCATCCACCAGTCCACTAGCCTCTCGTGCATCTGCGGGCACAAACTCCAGTTTAGGCCCAACCTGTCGAAGCAGCGGTACCATACTTCCCGAGCGAAAACGCAACGGAACAGAATATGATCCACCGTATCCTCCTCCTGGTCACACAGGTAACAAGGTGAACAGAGCTCCTGCAGACCATGCCTAGGCCTTCTGTCAGAGGTCCAAAGCCTATATTGTACCGCTAACCACATGAAGATCCTGCAAGCTAGAGGCGCCCAACACTTCCAAATGGCCGCATATGGTTGAAAGCGAGCCCCTCCCACACAAAGCATCACGTAAGCCGACGAGGCTGTGTAGACACCAGCCGCATTCCAGGACCAAACCGGCCTATCCTCCGTCTCCGGATCCAATTGCAGATGCATGAGGATCGCCCACAGCTCAATGTACTGCATCAGCCCCTCCGTACACAGCTCGCCCACAATATCACTAGTCCAAGAATGCGACGGGAGCGCCTCCTGGACAGACCTCTTGTTGATCACCTGGGATTTGACCCTAGCCACCACCAGGGGCGCAATCTCCCGGATCGTGAAACCCTCAATCCACCTGTCTTTCCAAAACAGGACATTAGAGCCCACACCAACCCTCCACTTGACCAGGCTACTGAAGGCCTCGGCGACCTGTCTATCCGGAACCAGCTTGAGACCATGCCATGGCCTCGCCGGGTCGGTCCTGCGCAGCCATTCTCACCTCAACCTAAGCGCTAAGCCGTGCAGCGACAGGTCGAGGATCCCAAGGCCCCCCAGCTGTTTTGGGCGACAAACCCGTTTCCAGGCGACAACACACTTCCCACCACGGGCCTCCTCCGTACCTGCCCAAAAGAATGCACGACAACCCTTGTCCACCCTCTCCAAGGCCCACTTTGGTGCTTCCGCGATCATGAGATGATGTGTGGCGCGGGCTCTCATAACTTGATTAACCAGGATGAGCCTGCCTGGCCTTGTCACCAATCCTCGCTGCCAACCAGGCAATAGGCGAAGCGCCAGATCCACCACCGGCTGCCATTCCGAGCGCTTGAGTTGAAAGATGCTCAGCTGCAACCCTAGATACTTGCAAGGGAAGGTATCAATCTTCCAGGGTACCGCATTCCTCACTAACTCCACATCTGCCTCCTCCGCCCTGATCAAGATCGCCGATGACTTGGCAAAGTTGACCCACAGCCCCGAGGCCATCCCAAACACCCGTAACATCTCCCTGACCAGGGCCAGGTCCGTCATCGTGGGCTTGATGAAGAGGACAACATCGTCCGCGAACAAGGAGAGCCGTTGGAGTGGCGAGCAGCCACGCATGCTGCTGAGGATCTGCGATCCATGCGCCTTTAGGACCATCGCCGTAAGGATATCCATAGCCAGCACGAATAACATGGGGGAGATCGGGTCCCCTTGCCGCAGCCCCTTAGCATGCATGAACTTGGGGCCTGCGCATCCATTAACTAAAATCCTCGAGCTCGCCGAGGAGAGCAAAATAGCGATCCAGGATATCCATCTCTCCGAGAAGCCTTTGGCGCGTAACACCTCAAAAAGGAAAGGCCAAGATAAGGAGTCAAACGCCTTAGAGATGTCCAATTTGAGCAGGACACCTTTAGCCTTACGGCGGTGGGATGCTTGCTATTTACTAGCACACTTGCACCTCTCTCATGCTGTTTTAATTGATTGGAAAAAGTATCCAACGATGAATGCCTAGTATACAAACACTCTTTGTTCAGATTTCCTGGACCGTCTAGCTTATTTTGCATCTGAATTTTCCATGCTGTACAACCTAAGCTTCTTTGTTCTTGTCGAACCAACTAACTGATTGGGTGAAGCATCACTAGTACTCTTGATTTGTTACAACGTACACAATCTGCTCTTACTCTAGTATACATCCAATATTATTTATTCTGGCTCAATATCTGATGGTTAGTGTTATTAACCTGCTGACCGGTGATTCAGTACTAGTAATCTTTGCGTATTCCATCCGGCTATATCCTTAAAATAATTGCTATGATAAAGCTACAACCATAGTATATATGACTATTCGTCACCCTGGGTGAGGAATAGTTATTCTTCACCCCTCCTCTGTTTTGACATCAATTCATCGTAATTTTACATTTCGTAAATTTTATCTTATTTCATACGTAAAAAAAGAACGTAAAAAAATATAATTGCCGTAAAATATATTTTATGTTACGTAAAATTACGAACGTAAAAATGATGGTGTAAAATATACATAAAATGTAATTTTTTTGATCTTATGACCAATATTTTTATGTCAAAATTTATGAAGTAAATCCATATTAATGTAACTATTTGTATTACAAAAAAAAAATTATGAAAGGTTCGTAAAATTACCTCGGATGAAGAATAAATTATTTTGTACCCTGGATAATGAATAGCTTCACTATATATATATATATATATATATATATATATATATATTATATATATATATGTTCTAGATGATTGGAATTAAGCTTTGAGATTTGTAGTTTATGCTGAAGCGTGTCACGCTGTGAGCGACAAACCAAACCTTTTATTTTGGTTTGTTCTAGCAAAGCTATAGTTGCCTCCCAAATTAAGTCCTTGGTGAAAGCTATAAATCTGAAATTAACAAGCACAGACATTATTATTTTACACAGTATGTATGGCCCTTGTTCTAAGAAGGGGATATTTATCCAGGTTTTGGTGTTGCTCAGTCCGGGGTTGAGCCCGCGCATCGTTCTGCTCCATTGAATTAGAGGCAAGTGCATGTTGATTTTCTGTCTTTTGGGTGCCCGTTGTTGGGTTTCTTCACTGTTGTTGTTCATTCCTCTTGGTATGGTGTATGTCGCTCTTGGTTGTTCGTTTTTTCAGAACTTTTGGATATTGTTTCTGAAGGTTGCCCATTGTTGGGTTTGTTATTTTGTCGATTGTTCGTGTGATTTGGTTCCGTTGTGGATTGGAGCTTCGTGAATTGGATATTTAATAGCCTGGAGCGGTGAGAACTGTCCCACATGCACTATTCCGTTTCGGTCGGTGAATTCTGTCGCATGTGGACTAATCCGTTGTGCTAGAGCCAGGTCAGTGAGAACTTTCACAACATGATAAGTCCATGTCATGTGTGAATAATCCGTAATGCTCATTTCTAAGTGTTGGTTCCGAGAGGATTTCGTTTTGCAAAGATTTGATGACCATTGGATGTTCACTCGTTAAATTCAAATATTATGGCTAAGTTTTCGTGTTGGTCCGATGAGTGACTGTCTCGAGCGGCTATTCCGATATGAGATCGGTGAGTACTGATAGCTCGTTGGCTAGTCCGAGCGACAAATTCAGAGATTCAGTTTCAGTCTTCATCTTGACAACGAGATATCAGTATTCCTTCCTGGTTAATTATTAGTCATTGTTCTTATGGTTCTAATTGTACTTGCTGAGTATTTCCGTACTCACCCTTGCGTTTTCATTTGGTTTTTAGGTACAAAGTAAATGACATATGCATGGGAGATGGGTGTAGCACATTTACCACATCACTTGATCACATATTTCTAAACAATGCTTAGTGGACAATCATAAAATTATCCTTATCTAGTTGTCTTTTGAAGTTTCTTAGTGTGAACCTTTTGTCACTCGGATCTCTTAATTTATACCTAGAAATGATTTGGGACTAAAAGTTCATCTTTGTTTATGAGATATATTCATGTTATGCATTGATCATTTTTTCTAAATTGCATGTCGTGGATGACCGTAAAACAAAGGATGCTCTGCCAAATTTTTAAATTTTCCTAGGACCTGGTGAGATATGCTAGTGTGGTAGCATCGTCAGATTTGATCGAAATCTCGGGTGTTACAATGAGACTTTGTGGAGGATTGTTGGATTTTACTAGCATTTGCTAGTGGACCTTTGGCCCAAAGCCCATTGTAAAATGAAATTATCATGGCCCATTCATACATGGCAAGCGGTGGGAAGTTTAGTTTCATACCTCTAGTGGAGGGAGTTGCACACTTGCTTTCTTATAAGGTGAGCTCTACTAATATTAGTAAGTGCTTGAGAAGAGAAGTGGTACATATGCGCTTTCCTCCTTGGTCTCCTCCCCTCATCACGACGCGTGCAAACACGCGCTTGGTTTCGGGAATGAGCCGAGCCGAGGACAAAGCTATACGTGTTGTCTATATTTTTGTAGCCCGAGAAAATTTAATGAGTCATTTATTAACGGACGCGTTAATTGCTCAATAGTTACGCCGTTTTCGTTGGCTTTACTCCCACATCGGCCCGACCCGCTGCATCTATATAAACCGTGCAAACCCTACCCTGACACACACGCTATATGGTTTCACCTTGTTCCATATCGTTGCGTCGTCGTCCAAGTCTTCTCCATCCCTTATTCCGGCGTGCACCGCCAGGAGGACAACAAGCCTCAGGAACACCGCCTCTCGTGATCCTGTATGGGAGAGGGACGATCAAGTTTGTGGAAAGCGCACTCGCGCGACTATTGACCGCGACTACTTCCACAACGACGACTTCTTCCCCGACGTCGGCAACCTCTTCATCAATGACATGAGCGACAAGAGCGACAACGGTTCTTCTCCCGTTGCACCGTATGTGATCCATTGCCTTCTGTTGGAGATCACGCTACATGTTTTATTACTAGTACTAGTAAGCGTGCACGTGCAACGCACGTCTTGACTAATTTTATAATTTTTTATGAAAGATGTATTAAACTTCTTTCAACAAATATTATAATTCTCCAGCAAAGGTGTTTTCAACTTCTATCTCGCAAGGTTATACACATCCCGAATACCTCAAACAAAATCCTTATGCATAGACACATAAAACAAAAGCACATATCACCACTACCATTTCTCATTGAAAAAGGGGGTATATATTCACATTAAATTTCTCAAATCTCTCCATACAAGCAACTTCTGAGTCTTGAGCATAGCTACTATGTTAGCATCAACCTTAGGTTCGAAGATCTTTAGCGATTAAATCATATCTTGTTCAACTTACGACATGAAAGGTCTCGGATACAGATAGCCTCAGCCTGGGTGAACTATCAAAGTTGAATAAATTCTCAATGGATTATCATACAAGTTATTATCTCTATAAACTGGGGAATCAACACATGTTCTCTTTATTTTACAAGCCTACAATTCACATACAAAGTGAACACGACCTAACTGTATTAGAAGGGGCACCTGGCCCACCCAAAGAGTTGTATGTGTTTCCGTAGAAACCTGCTAAACACAAACATCATCTGCATAGTTCGAACTTCATAGCATAAAACAAGATCGACTTGTTGAAGGTTGGAGTAGAGCACATGAATCTGGCTTAGAACGTACGCCCCCTTTGAATGCTGGTGAGCTAATCCTTCAACAAGTGTCATCACCTGAACGTATATTTGTTTATGTTAGATAAAGCCATAAAATAAGAACACAACTGACAAGGATTCGAGAGCTATAAAACCTTATTTATGTGCACATACATTATTTCAAAATCTATCTACCAAAAATCAGTATTCATTTCTATTTCTATAGTGGGCAGGAGAGTTGTTCAAGATTTCAAATAGCTTGGCCACCATTATTAGAGTAACTTAGTTCCTTTACGCAATACATGTAGTGGTAAACATGTTGTGAATGCTCTGTCTGAAAATTAAAATTAGAAGGGAAAAGCTTGTTTTTATCTTCCTGAAAATATTCACCTTCCATTCCTAAAAAAACCCACCTTTCTTTAGAAAGCCATCCTTTGTTTCAGAAAATCTGGGGAAGAAGTTAACTCAAGAAAGAATGATCTTAGAGTGAGATCTTAGAGTTCTTTTGGTGGAGATTTCAAAACCTTACAGATAGCCTAATAATTTTTGTTACCTTCTATTTCAGACACGGTGCAGGTTCCTAGGGTGCCCATAGCTGCCTTAGTGAAAGATAAATGGAGAGAGAGGGGAGGAGGGCATATATACATGGTGGAGTAGGCCGCGACTTAGGTTCTTGTGCATGTTATTGTATGGGTGTTACGGGGAATGACTACAATGTCAACGGGTTTGACGGCAATACTATGTAAGAAAATAAAATGTATATTAGCTTCAGAGAGAACGTGCACTGTGCACTGTAGAAAAAAGAAATTTTGCTAGTCCTAGACTATCATCAACACTCTACTGCAAATAAATTAACCTATTAAAAGTTGTAAAATGACCCAAATAATATAAGATGAGGAAATAGGGAGGGCTACATACACGTGTCAATTTGATAACTTGACACCAAAATAAAAACTATAGCATAACCAACTAAAAGAAAGCTTGCTAGAGTGAGGCTCGAGCTCAATTCATGCGACATGCTAAAACATGAACACAAAAGCACTACCATATATCAACTCCCTTACACACATTGACCCAAAATAGCTAGTTGAAAATAGATGATTGGGTGAATGAACCCAGACCATTCCCCATGAGTATTTGGGTATAAAAATACATAGGCATGACTGCATGAGTACTTTGAAATCTAACAAAAGCAGCATTATAAGAATATAAATAATGTAGGCTATAGTTTAGACAGGAAGTTCACGACCTGCCATGCCTAGATCGCTCGCAGTTCTCATGCCGCTGCAATTGTTAGTTTCATATACCATGACATAAATTAGAATATGATTAATCCAACCAAGGAAAATAACTTACCCAGTTCTAATCCACCATATCAACAAATAGGACAGGTTCAAACAATCAATCAATCTGATGCAAGAAAGAAAAAAGATAACGCAATTGGTGAGAATCAAATAGAGACTGCTCCTACGTCACAAGAATGACTAATCTCTATTTAAGAGAAAAAACAGGGTCAGAAGTTGAGGAACATCCCTAACCTTGGGAGGCATATGAAATCCAGGGAACTCGATCTGGAGGCGCGATGTTGTTCGAGGTGGCTGGTAGTGCTCACGTACAGGGCAACAATCGAAAAGGAATTCTAGTAGGAGAGGGATGTCAGGGAGAAGTGAGAGGTTACCATACTCAATTCCAGCCAGAGACGAAGTTGAGGTGGGCGAGCCGTTCGCGATGGCATCCAACACCGAGACTACCCACCAGTCACCACGCCGCGAATTCTGCAGCCGTGAAACCGTTCTCTGGTGGAGGTGTACCTGAGCCTGAGGCGCTGGGTGGCGCTGCTGGTGTAGTGGGGGTCACAGGAAGGGCAGCGGATGAGGGGCGCCAAGGATGGAGCGGTGGCAGGGCGGGGCACCGGCAAGGGCCGTAGCTAGCCCGCAGGTGATGAGCGGCAGTTGGGCTCCGTGGTCCGGTGAAGTGGCGGAGTTCGATGGTGAAGCAGCCCTGGGATTAGCGGCGGACGGGCTCAGCCGCCGGCGTAGCGCAGGACTGAAGCCCGATGAAGTGGCGCCGATCGGTGGTGCAGCAGCCCGCGGGGTCGATGGCAGGCGTCTCTCGGGAGCGCGATAGAGGAGGGCAGGACGAATAGCGGGCGAGGGCGACGATGGAAGGAGATAATCGGGACCGTGCTTTCCGTCGTGAATTACGGATCATAATAAAACTTACTCATCCATAAAACTTTTTCATGCACACAACACAGGGCTAACGTACGGTGGGGAACTTTTCGTTCGCTGGCAGACCATCGTCTGCCCATGTAAATTGCTAACTGTACTTTGGTGTGTGGATTAGTTTAATCCTGATGGTTAGATCTAGATAAGCAAGGCTAATCCGATGGTAATGACTCGGTTGTGTACATATGATGTGTGTACGTAGAAAAGAACATGTTTGCTCTTTTAAGAGATATGCGTTGTAGATGTGATCTCTTTGTCTACTGTTCTGGTACATTGCATGACTAGTTTGATTCTTATCATTATCGTCATGAACCATTCATCTATTTCATGGATTAAATCATATGATAAATTGCTAATATATTCAATAACTTCACCTAAATTTGTGTATATGTGCTCAACAATTATAGGCAATCAGAGGTGCGATGTTTTAAAAGTTTACCTATAAAACTCTTTCTATACCGAACCTAGCGAATGTGTCATGCCTTCGAGTGGTGCAATTTAGTTTAATTTGTTGTTAAATTCCAGCAAGGCACAACGATGATGGTCGGTGGCTTGACGGCGGCTGGTGGTACCGGCGGTGGCCGATGGGTCCATGCAGCAATGGCGGCGAGGCGCAAAGATCAAGGGGTGCGGCATGGAGGCAGCGAGTTAGGCGGTGAAAAATTTATTGCTTCCCGTAAAATTTCCAAAGATTATAGATAGATATTAAACTCCCTTTTGTACGAGAAAAGTTTACTTGTTTATAGATGATTTACCTAAAAAATAAAAGAAAAAGGGTTTGCTGGAGTAGTTTTTTAGACCAGACTCTACATATAGGTATTTTTAGAGGAAATAGTAGTCTGCTCAACATGCTTTTAGGGATTACATAGATCCCTAACTCTGCGCCGTCAGGTATGATTGTCATCAATTCAGATGCTGCAGTTCTTTCAGACATCAACATGTCAAGTGCAGGAATGGTCAACATGCTGCTTGCTCTGAATCCTTTCAGTATGTACTGGATCCGGAACTGGCAGAAGCCCTTGCTCTTCCAAGTGACGTGCAACTGGTCAAAGATGAATGTTTCTCTAAAGTGATACAACTATTTGCCTCTGATTGCCAATCGTTGGTGCGTAGGATTTAACTTTGTGTAAGTGATCAATAAAGCCGAAGATTCTCTCTCAAAGGAAAGGAAATGAAGGAGATATTTTCATAAGTTCAGAGTAGACGACAGACAAATGAAATCACACATGTCGTAACTAGTGAAGTACGTAGAAAAAATTTCAAAAACCCCAACCCATATTAATGGACACACATTTAATACAATTTTGTACGCTCGGTGTATCTCCGAAGGCTTCACGAAGCAGCTTGCAGTTGCTGGACGGACGGACCGCCCTCGTCCGGAGGCCAACGACGGCTGTCAGCTCATCGGCGAAGTACCATGCCGTGGCTCGCAGGGAGTAGGGCGGTGTTGATCAATACTCCACAACATCCATAGATCGATCGGTACAGGCGTACAGGGCTCGTTCCACGCGTGTTGGCGTGTGCATGGCACTCTGCAACGTTGATTAAGCTTGATTTCCGACCGTGTACGTGTGCGCCGGCGAATTCAGCGCGGTCGCCGGCCGCCGGCGGCTGACAAATCCAGTGGACGTAAAATTTCCAGGTGCTGAATGTGCTGTGCCCTGGGCTGTATGCTGCTCTGACCGGTCGGTCGAATAATTCTATTCTTCCTTGTTGATCTGCAACGTATCAACTGTCAAAATTAGAACAGTCAAAGACACTGCTTACGTGTCCCTTCGGGGACATCCGATAAAAAGACGGTGCTTACGTTACGTGGCTTGTGTGTTCTGGAAACAGGGGTACGTGCCATTGACAAAAATGGATCATCGGAGGAGGTTAAATTAACAAAGGCGTAGCGACCGTTGGTGCAGGCCAACGGTGAACGTAGTAGTTACGGATAGGATGGTCGGTCCGCTCATGTCGAGGCAGCAAGACTAGGCACACGTGTGGCCCGTTCCGTGCGACCTAGTATGAAACTGACTGAAAAATCAAATGTTTTGAACGTACTGTACTGTACTTAGGGTTGCACGTATGCAGTAACTGTCATCGATCGGTGTCACTGTTTAAATTATTCTGGATAAGGTGGTCAACGTGGGCGACATATCTGCCATGTGGTCTATGAGGCAAAATCGACACTTTTGACCTTTATGCGAAACAAATTCACAATCTGAACCTAGTTGCAAAATATTTCACAGAACTAACCCTTTTATGTAGCGCCCAACCACCAGGCGCTAAGCCCATACATCTAGCGCCCGTAGATGAGGCGCTAAGCTCCTGCCAGCGTGTCACCGTGGACCCCCGCAGGGCCCCACCCTGAAAATCTAGCGCCGAATCGACAGGCACTATACATACATGCTTAGCGCCTCCCCGTCAGGCGCTAGACTAGGCATCCACTTAAAGGCCGAAGCCACGCCCGAGCAGCCCACACATAACACACACACACACACACACATAACACGCCCTGTGTGATGTTGTTCTAGTCGCCCCCTCTCAAATCTTCCCCATTTGGAGGTTTTGACCGTGGATTTCCTTCTCACATCATCTCCTAAGGTATTCTCCTTCGATCCCTAAGTTTTCATCCATTAGATCCATGCCATTTCTTATTTTTGAGCATTTTTTGGTGAACCCTAGATTGAAATGGATTTTCAATCTTTTTAGTTGCAATGGCATTATTGTTAAATGTATAGCATTAGCATTGTTGTAGTAGTATTTGAGAACAAATTAGGATTTCTAGGCTTAGTGAAACCCTAAATTGCATTGGATTTATATTTGTTATTAGATTATGTGTTTTCTTTAGAATATATTTTGTGTGAAGAATTGGCAAGATTGATATGAAGCAATGGCATTGATATGATTGATATTATAGGATGAATTGGCAAAGGTTGTCGGCAAGCTCGTCCTCGTCTGGCGATGATGATTATGTGACAAGTCAAGTTAGCGAGGTTAACATGTTCTCTATGAGTGTCACTTTGAGGGTTATGGTTGTAGGGTAAATGAGTATTGATTTCATTTATCTTATTTATAGCTACCGACCATGGAGTGCACGGAATGGAGCGGCTTGGCTTTTAATCAATACATCATCAAGTTCATTACCAATTCATCACAATGACCAAGCATTCACAGTTAAGTAAGCAAAGGAAGCACAACCACTTCATCAAGTTCATCATCACTACTTCATCAACTTGCAACACAACCACAAGTTCATATCATCTCATCCACTAGACGACAAGTTCATCACACTAACCACCATAAGTTCACACGACAACTTAAATAAACGACAAGGTGAATTCAACATGAAGTTCAACCTCCACGACCCCTCCTCGTACGAAGCTTCCTCCTGGAAAACTCCTCTGGCTGGAACTGAATCTCTGGCTCTGGCTCCGGCTCTGGCTCTGGCTCCTCCTCCTCGGAGGAGGAGGAGGACTCCGTCTCCACCATCGCTTTCCCCTTTCCTTTGTTTCTCCAATCATCCGGTGTGTAACGATGGAAGGACCGTCTTTTCCTCAGCATGTAAGCCGAGCGTTCTTGATACGCCTGCAGTGTCATGTTGTCCTAAACATAAGAATGATCAAGATGAAACTCAGACACGGTAAGAATGATCAAAATGAAACTCAGACAAGGTAAGAATGATCAAGATGAAACTCCCATACCAGATCATCGTCCTGTGTGATGACCGGATCATCCACAAAAGTCATCGGCGTCGACGTAGTTTCCTCCATGTTAGCCATAGGGTCTGAGGGTGTAGACCTTGACTGCGACCGAGACTGCGACCTTGACTTCGATGGTGAAGATATGTCCTCGGGATCACGACAACCGAGTACGTTCGAGAGCCGGCGTAACTTCTTGCCTTGACGCTGTCAAATTGACAAATGAATTGGATGTCAGAGTCGGATATGCAGATGATGTACAAAAAGGATGAATGTATTACCTTCAAAAAAGCTCGAAATGCAGAATCGACCTTCGTACTAGCTGGGTGCTCGTCCAGAAACTTCTGGAAATCATCAGCTTGATTCTGGACCTCGTCCCGCTAAGCATGAATAGAAATTCACAAGTCAGGCTAGCAAATAGGGTATGATATGCAATTGTATTGACAAAAAAGATTGACGCACACTATACTTACCACAAAGGTGAGTACCGGAGCAAAGACTGTTTGGGTACCCTCCCTCACTGCTTTGTTGTATTGCTCCCTAGCAAGCCCATAATAATCATTCGGCTGGTCCAATATGTCTGGCTCAAAAGCAGGTGGGTACATCTCCAAACGAGTTGAACGAACAAACCAACGAAGATAGTTGGTGAATGCAAGCTCGTTATGCGGCTTGAACCCATGGTCATGTGAATTAGCGTAACGCAAACTCTTCTTGAACATGTCTATGTAACTGCTATGATGGCTAGGCCAATCCTTGATCGCTCTTTGCCTCCTCCTATCCAGCCTACAAGATACGACAAGAAACTTATCAAAACAAAATGTGGTGTTTCCAAAGAAAAACTAATTGAAGCCATGTAATTCTCTCTTACCCATGAAGCACAATATCTGTGTTCATCCACTCCGGTGGGTGAGTCTGAAACTCCCCAAACTGCCTCATCACACGATGTGGCAAATGAAACTCAACTGCCCACATACATATCATTGGACACCGCATATGCCAAAGATGCCCTTCCGCTCGACACATTGGGTTCACATGAAATTCAGGTGTAAAACCGAAATTATCCCCAACACCGTATGGCTCCCATATCACCTGAAAGTTAGCGCAATGTACTCATGTCCAGTTCAGGAGAATGAACGCAATGATACATGTAACGACAATACATACCTGCTCGGGGGTAAGAGTATCCAACTCATTGATGTGCTGCTTGTACATGTTCTCCACATTACTCTTCATCTCGGGTACAACGTCCCACTTGTAAGCCCAAGTGGGTTGACGCATCATGTTCTCTTTATCGTCCCAATCCTTGTATGCCACACTCTTAGGTCGTCCAACTGACAACCGCTCCCATGACCATATGGAAAGTAGGCTCAAAGGACCGCTAACGGAAGTGCCTGAAGTGCACCTACGACATGCGTCGTCCAACTGCAAAGAAAATAAAACACGGTCATGTCATGCCATGTCGGAACACAACTTAATTTGTAACGAACAGTTCTTTACCTTCCGGTACAAGTAGGCCAGTGTTGCCGTACCCAAACTACATCTCTTGTCCAACACGGTCAACGCCTTCAGCCAAATCCACTGCGCTACATTGCCCTTGCCGTCGGAAAATAGTGTTCTAGAGAGAACATACCAAATGTACACACGGGCATACGTCCTGACCACCCCAACATCAGCACCTTGAGGGAAATTCTTAAAGTTATCTATGATCCACGTGTAAGGAGCGCCGGCTGCAATATTCTTGTCCTTGTTCTCAGTAGGAGCAGTACCAATGAGAGCCGTCATCTGTGCATGCCACCCTTCAGAATCTGTGTTCAAACACAGAGGCTCACCTTCGATAGGAAGTGCAAAGATCATCGACACGTCCTGAAGCGTCACGGTCATCTCCCCGGTCCGAAGGTGAAAAGTGTGTGTCTCCGGTCTCCACCGATCCACAAGCGCCGTGATATACGCTGCATTCAGGTTTGGAGTGGAGCGGGTCACTAGCTGGAAGAACGGGAGTAGTCCTAATGCGTCGATGTACGGTGTGTACCACTCATCGTACGGCATTTCAGAGACCCCGTGAAACCGAACCTTCAAGGTTGAAAGCTTCTGCAAATGAATAGAAACAACTTGGTCATGCGAAGCCAAAGGAATACGGGCATGCCAGGAATACGTAATCAAAATCAAGCAAGGTCAACAAAAAAATTACCTTCTTTAACACCGCCATAGCATAAGATCGGTGTTGAACATCATAGTGATCATGGAGAAGCCACTCCATCCTATATTTTTCAAACAACAAGCATTCCATTATAACTTTGTTCCATAACGAAATAATTTGTTTTAGCTAATGGTAGTGCTCAAGATCTAACTTAATATCAATATAAAAATACACAATCATGTCATCCATATTATTAATGTCTTAACAAAATAAAATACATAGTAATTGCTCCATATAATTGATCCATACATAAAAAATTCACAAACTAACATAATTACACCATATCATGCCATCCATATAATTGCATCATATCATGACATCCATTCATGCCATCCATATAATTGCTCCATACAAAAAAAAACCACAAACTAACATAACATGTTCAAATTCAATGGGTTTTAGATTTCACTAAAATTACTCATAGTAATTTGTCCAATGATTATTACAACAATGTAATTTGGTAAAGAACAAATGAACAAACCATTCTACCATAACAAATTCAAACAAAATATAGGATTTAGGGTTTCAACCCAAACTTGAACAAAGATGCAAAATGTGATGAATTTTTTGGATGAAAATGAAGGGAATGGGGGAGAATACCTTGGGGGATGGGTTGAGATCAATTCCCTTGGATCAATTCTTTAGATCTGGTTGATTTGAGGGGTGGATTTGAGAGGGGGGGGAGAGAAACTGCGCCGCCGCCGCACCCTTCTTTCGAGAGGAGTAACCTCTCTGTGTGGGGTGTCTGCCCTCGGGCGTGGCTTCGGCCGTTAACTTATTCCCAGGTGTAGCGCCTAGTGGCGCGGCGCTAAGTCTTCAGGTGTAGCGCCTAATGAAGAGGCGCTACACCTTCAGGGTGGGGCCCGGCGAGGGTGCACATTGACACGCTGACAGTATCTTAGCGCCGGCCGGACAGGCGCTATATACATAGGCTTAGCGCCTGGTGGTTGGGCGCTAGACAAAAAGGTCGTTTTTTTGAAATACTTTGCAAGTAGGTTTAGATTATGAATTTGTTTCGCTAAAAGGTTAGAAATGTTGATTTTGCCGGTCTATGACGACGAACGTCGGCTGGCCATACGGGCGTGAACGCGCCACCAGTACGATTTCGACACGCCGATAGATCGCGATGCCGAAACGTTGCCTCGCCGGCCACCCCGATCGAGCTGTTACGCTCGTGGGGACAAGGAAAGAAAGGGAAGGGCGCGAGACCAGTTCTGTCCGTCGGTGGCAGTTGCACGCGCCCGACCGGATCAAAACAAGATATACCAGTGTTTCAACATGATTTGCCTCCCTCCCTTTTGGATAAACTGCGTGGCACCGGCCGGGGTTCGCCAACGTTTCAGCTCTAATTTGGCTGCAAGGAGAAAGCATGCATCAGAGCTTCAAAACCAATTTTAGCATATCCGTCATCCATTGCATATGAACCTTTTGGGCAATATATACCGTCTGGTACAGTTGATAAGCCATCACAATAAACAATCAACTTTTTGGGCAATCAAACATTTTTTCGTAATTTTTTTGTGGGTGATCCACAAACGACCGCTATATCTACTGCGCGAAGCGATTTAGGGTTTCCATTTTTCATCCACCCCCTTCTTTCGCCGCAATTTCTTTTCTCCGCTGCGTAAAGTAGCCAACTTCGGCGAGCAATTAGATGACGTCTGGTGCGAGCGATGGTCCCGGTCGTGGAGTAAACGACGGTGGCCGCCCCGGTCATTCCACCCATCCCACGATGCTATTCTTTCGCGTGGTCGGCGATGAAGCCTTCGGCCGGACTTGGGAGCGCTTCCTCCAACTCAGGCGCTTCCTCTTGCTGTACACCATCGCCGTGTGCGACGCGGACACCAGACAATGTGCCGCCACCAACGATGTGATACGCAGTGAAGATGGCGCACTGGCACCCCTCGTCGAGGCCCAGGTGACTTACGATCACGCTAGTCGCCGTGATACGTGGAGATCTTGATGAAGGCGTAGCACTCAGGCTAGTCGTCCGAGAAGATCGCTAGGCGCACCTTGCACCATCACCTAGGGCGTGGGAGAGAACACCAATCGTGGTTTTTGTCTCCGACCTTTTTGAGTGTGGGTTTATCACCTAGGGAAAGGTTGGAGATCGGGGCAAAAATTCCATGGCGAGGGAGTGACCAAATGCCGAGGTGGTTTTCCACAGCCCGATTTGCCCGGCGGCGAGGGAGTGACCAAATGCCGAGGTGGTTTTCCACAGCCCGATTTTCCCGGCGGGTTTTGATTCCGAGCTACCAAATGAGGCCTAATTGATTTTACCGATCCTCAAAAGAAAAAGAAAAAAGTTAGTAATTGGTTTTGCCTCCTCGGTTTCAATTCAACAAGCCAAGTATTGGCGTTGAATGTATGCAGTCACGATTATATGTGCACAATGTTTAAGGATTCACTAACTGGTAATTACTCGATCAACTGATTGACATATAGATGTTAATAGATGAACCTATTGATAAATTAATTATTAAATTAACAAATCGGTTAATCGATTATTCAAAGACTCACCCAGCAAGGATCAATCAACCATTTATGGCTCATTTGGTAGCCAAAGGAGAAATACCCAGGGCCCCAAATCCCCAGCGGAGATTTTTACCGGCACATGGGGATCCCCTTCTCTCCATAGGGGAGATCACACATGGTAGTTTGGCAGCAAGGAAAGTGGTGGGCGAGGGAGAGAAGAAGAGCTGGCGGCAGTCAGGGATCTCCTTCCCGTGGCGTTGAGGTGTGGAAAATTATTCCGTGGAAGGGGCGTGGATTGGGGCGGTTTACCCCGGCCAGATGGACATCCAAATGCTCGAGCGGTTTTGCCCAGGCCTGAGTTGTCCGGTGGTTAAGATGCCCTGGTTTTTAGCGGCCTTAACTAGTTTATCGGCCCACATTCAAGCTTGCACCCTTTCGACCACTTTTTCATTGTTGCTTCTGCTGTGGAGGTGGATTTGAACCATTCTCTTGTTCGAATTTCAAGTTCAAAAAGGTCAACGAAAACGCACTCACGCCCACACAATCGAGATTTGATGAAATGGTTCATTTGGTGTTTGCATCGTGCCCAAAAAAATTCACAGCAAACTTGGTTCACACGAGATTACAAACATTCATAGGCTCATGCACAAAATATAGGTGTAGCTTAATTTATTAGCTTCCAAAATGTTTCAGCAATATACTCCGGCCTACTCACACACACGTACGCAGATCTATGCATGGTTATTAGACCAGCCAGCCCTAGATACAAATGTACAAAGCGTACTTTCTTACAAAACCAAAAAAAAAAACGGACACTAGGTTGATCTACAATACCAAAAACGTGTAGATCGATCCCTGAAAATATCGAAGTCCCAGTGCTTAATTAAGGAGACGCCTCATTGTGCGCCGACCCAGCCGCGCTAACGCCGGCATGCACCGAGCCTACGCGGCCGAGGGCGCCGGGAAGTACTTCACGGCGCCGGCCTCGGCGAGAGCCGCACGCAGCGGGTGGGTGGCCTCATCGCCGGCGGCTTCGTAGTCCAGGCTCTCGTCGTCGTAGATGTCCCACCATTTCTTCACCAGCATCTTGATGTCCTCCCTCTCCATGTTGGCCTCCTCGCCGGTGTACCTCCACGGCTTCGAACCCTGCATGCATGGCATGCATGGAAGCATCGTTGATAAATGGATAATCAAGACAGAAACTACTAAATGGTTTGCATGCGTGAGAACGATGACAAAGACTGAAGGAACGTACCGCGGCGCAGTAGTGGACGACCTTGACCTTGTCGAGCCGGACGTTCTCCGGGTGCCTCCAAAGCATGGCCAGCACGAGGTTGTACACCGGCGGGATGGGCTTGTACACGTCCCGGAAGAACATGTTGAGGAAGTCCTGCTCGGCGAAGGGGGTGGGGTCGGTGACGACGAGCTTGTCGAGGAGGGCCCTGGCGGTGGCCATGCTGGGCTCGTGCACGAACATGCCGGCGTTGAAGTAGAGCGGCGGCGGGGGCACGCCCAGCTCGCGCTCCGGCCACGCCACCCTGTCCGGGCACTGCTGGCAGTAGCCGATCTCGTACTGCTTCGTGTGGCTCCACGTCTTCTCGCAGAAGCAGTCCATGACGGCGTAGAAGCCGCCCTTGTCGAGGTCGAACAGGTGGTCGATGTTGGCGTACACCTGGATGTCCGCGTCCAGGTACACCATCCTCTCGTACTCCACGAACTCCCAGATGCGGAGCTTGGAGTAGTTGATGACGTAGTAGGCCATGGCGAACTGCGTCTGGCTCTCCGGCGGGTACACGGGAACGATCTCCCGGACGACGCAGCCCTGGGCGACCAGCTTGCGGCGGTGGTCCTCGGGGACGTCGGGGAGCACGGCCACCACGAGCGGGTAGGCGGAGTTGACGGCGCGGAGGCCCTTGGCCAGGCCCACCACGCCCATCCAGTAGTCGCCGGAGCCGGCGAGGAAGGTCACGTACGCCGCCTTCTTCGGCGCCTCCTCCACGATACTACGCTTGAGCATCGGAGCCATGGCTCGCGCTGATTTCTGCTTGTCTTGCTTGAAAGAATGGACGAGGTTGGTTTTGTGTGTGTTGTGAAGAGCTTGTGTGTTTGCTTTCGTTTGATGCTTGATGGTGTGGTGCCTGCTCGAGTTTATATAGGCAACCAGAGCGTGGGCGGTTCGAGTTGGATCCGCCATAAAATGGGAAGCCAGCGTAAAGAAAGTTGCCTGGATTGGAACGTTTGAGATGGACTTTTCTTGACACATTCATTTTGTTTTGTTTTACACTTGCGGGTTTTTTTCTTAGAATATTTCATCGATCAAAGGGGGCACAACATGGCTCCCATTTTATCGCAGAAAATCGCCCTTGATTTGTGGCACCGCCCTGTCTTTAATGTTCTTCGTTGTTTCGAGTGTCGGAAACCCAAAACATTGTCTGCTCGTAGATATCGCATGCCTTATCTGACAAGCGCATATGCATGTTGTATGGTCACTAACGATCTTATTAATAAGAGATCGATGGTCAGGAGTGATTTGCGTGTGATGGTATGAAATCACCGTCCATTCTTACCGCGTATGATGTGATTTGTCCACGGATGGATATTCTAGTTTTGACCTTGGTATATGCTTGTGTATTAAATGGCATGTATACCTGTGCAAGAGATAATCAAGCGATTCATACTATATCCAATAATCAGTATAATATTCAATCGCAACAAAAAATCAGGATAATATTAGCTCGTTCGTTCCAATCCGGTTCAACAAGGAGCCAGGAGGGTATGTCGGTCTTACTTCAACCGACTTCCCGAGGTTTTCCACGCGTCCATTTTCGGTCTAATCAACCTTCATCAATCACAATAAGAAATGTTTCTGCGTCAGACAGAGGATCCATGTAATCTTTTGTGGTTCAGCTAGCTTTCAGGTGTGTCCCATTAAAACGAAACCATGTGGATGAAGCCATCGACAAATCGCGAGATCATCAATCGTCGGATGAGTCGATGGAATTTTTGTACATGTATTTCATATTAAATCCATTGTTTAAGAAAAGAAAAAAATACTAAAAAATTAGCACGGTCATTTCGATAAACACTTGTCGATGCAAGGTCATCACCATAAACGACACCTAAAAAGAAGGATGATACCTATGCAGCAAACATGCAAGAGGTGGAATGGCGGCGTTCGCAAAGTTGTATGGTGATCTGGTGGTGTAGATGAGCTTCGACATGGTCTTGGCAAACGCATGCGTGGTACGGCTGTAGCGTTCTTCGGGAAGCGAAGAGGAGGTGGCGTGGCCGTGAACTTTGTGAAAGGTTTGTGTGGGTCGAAGGTATCGAAATCCTACGACACGGTGATTCGGATTCTCACAAAATCTTTGCAAGTTTGCTTCAGGTTTACGAAAAACAGACATACTTTCTCCGTCCTCAAGTAAGTTATAAGTATAGATTGAACGGATATATGTCCATATTAAATAATAAATTACTTTTAAATCGATCAATACAAACGGTTGAGAAAGGTTTAAGAATCAACGTTAAAAATGTCTAACATGTTCAACCGGCCTCGCGATGCTTTCCACGCCCTCCCTTTCTCTCTAATCAACCTGCATCAATCACAATAAAAAAATGTTTCCACGGCAGCCAAAGGATGGGTGTAATCTTTTGTGGTTCAGCTAGCATTCCGGTGTGGTCCATTTAAACGGAGCCATGTGGATGGAGCCATCGACAGATGGCGATATATATCCTTATTAGGACATGTATGTTGCAGTCCCTGGTATGTTGTGGTCAAACAATGAAACAAGGATTGCTAACTAGCTAGTGTGCCGGAGCACTATACTAGAGGATAACAGAATGATGATCAAGCTCGGGCAGTGCATGCGAATTTGATACTGCTGCATATATGGTACTGCAATTATCCAGGGTAAAGCAGCAGGTAAAGAAAAAAGGTAATTTTTCCGTTTTAAAATAACTGTCTTAGCCCTTAGTACAACTTTGTACTAGAGCTACCATAAAATTGAGACAGTTATTTTGAAACGAAAGGAGTAAATGATAATCGTCCGCCCTGCGTGCGTGGAACAATTAGACCAGATCCCAACCTAACTTTTTGTACGCATGTACTCCCACTCAACTGGAAGCTGCTCAAGTAGCGATCATGGCCGGTGCAGCGGTTGGTGTCACTGTGTTTGTTTATCTGGATGGATAACGTGGTGTGGCCGGTTAGTTAATTAATTGCTCCATATGCCGTGAAAACAACAACACGGCATGCAGCAGAGAGGCGTACGCGTTTTTCCCCGTCCACGTACGCGATCGATCGATGTCACTCTCTGTCTCTGTCGAGTTTAGTACCGAGCAGTTTTCAATGGAGAAAAATAACGAGTCTCCAACAAACACGATTTGGACGGTGGGTGAAAGAACAGTCTACTCCGGTACTGTACTTGGCAGCCAAGATAGAGAAGCAGTGGAAGCTGAGCTGAGCTCGATCGTCTGGTTGGTTCTTGGTTGGTTGGTTCCTCGGCCGCTTTACCGCATGGATGCAGGTGTTTCCTTGCCTGATCGAGCAGCTCGTGTCTCCCTGCCTTTTTCCACAACCGAAAGGGCCGTCTTGTACCACCTCCCTTCCGT
The DNA here is from genome assembly GCA_950022295.1 of Bromus sterilis. Classification (NCBI taxonomy): domain Eukaryota; kingdom Viridiplantae; phylum Streptophyta; class Magnoliopsida; order Poales; family Poaceae; genus Bromus; species Bromus sterilis. The sequence continues at coordinate 33,953,886 of OX465600.1, forward strand.
TATCTAAGGTGTATTATTTTTAAAGATTTTTTTTAAATGAATCATGAATTTGTAGACAAAAGCTAAATCAAACCCTCAATTTATAATCACAGAAATCAGCACCCCAAACTTTCATATTCCTGTCTAGTTTAAAGCTTGTGTGGGATCGCTGGATATCAGGATGAACAGATCGGCCGATTAATGCAGTAGCTCACGCGCTTGTTTCTTATTTTTCTTTTTGTTTTTGTTTTGTTTTCTTTATATTTTACACTCAAAAATAATGTTTATGTGCGAATAATTTGATACATTTAAGTGCATGAACAATTAACACATTAAAAATGCAAAGTATTTAATAAATGCTATAATGAGTTTTAATATATTTTTGTAGTATGATCATTTTTGGAAATTTTATTTTTTAATGAAAACGTATTTGAAAAGTGGAAAAAAGAACAAATAATAAAAATAAAATAAATTCCGAGCTGAGCAAACATTTTTAAGTGCGAATAATTCTTAAAAAAATTAAAAACTCGAATAAGAATAGTTTTACATTTTTTAAATAGGAGGAAATACTTTTTAAAATTTAACACACTAAATGCATTTTACATGAAAAAAACAAAACAAAATAAAATATAGTATAAAAAAGTAACAAAAAAACTATAAGGAAAATAAAAAAGCGAGCGCAAATGACTGTATTAATGGACCGGCCCAATTCGTTTTAGTATTCAGTACGTAATCTCGACCGGGATACTCAGACCGTGTACAGTAATCATACACGCAAGGTACACGATCGAGATCAGGGTGCCACGGTGAGATATCACAACACAACTCTACAAGTAAAAATAATACAAGCTGTTTAATACAAGCCAGGGGCCACGAGGGCTCGAATACAACAACTCGAGAGCACAAAGTTAGCGGAAGCAATAGTATCTGGGTACAGACACAAGAATACAAGGTTGCCTTAAGAAGGCTAGCACAAAAACAACACGATCGAAAAGGCGAGGCCTCCTGCCTGGGAACCTCCAAACTACTCCTGGTCTAAGGGGAACTCAACGTCGTAGAAGGCATCGGGGATCTTCACGTTGCGGTGGTCGGCATCGGGAACTCCTGCTCCTGGGCTCCAACGTCGACTGCAGCGGCCGATCAGGCAAAACATAAAGGGGGAAATAATGCAAAGGTGAGTATCTAGTATACCCGCGAGTCTTACGTCCGCTACTAAGCATTATGCATTTGTATCAACGGAAAAGGGAGGCTGTATATATAGTGGACTATAAGATAGAAATCAGAATAAGGGTAAGAAGCTAGGCCTATCGAAGACTAGCATCTTCTGACGATGTCTTGCAGCATGAGAAGAGAATCAGCCAACAGTTTATATAAAGCAATAAAGTAACAATGAAGCAGAAGTTGCTGCAACATTGTATAATATAAGTTGTAATGATTAATAATAATAATGCCTCCGAGTTCCCCTCATCGACTTCCCTGCGAGGAAGAAAACCCGGAACCATACAGTTTAATAGTAATAGTTTCTAGTGGTAAGATCCAGCTTCAGCATAAAGCGTCCTGTTACCGTGGACACGGCTATTCAAATAGATTAAACTCCCTGCAGGGGTGCACTACTGTTCAGCCTGCACGCTCGGATCTCCAGGGTGGCGTGAACCTTGCCAGGGAACGCCCCACCGAGGCTATCCGACACATCGCAACCCATCCTAGGCTCAGCAGAGAGGCCATCCGCCGGACTATATCCTATGCGCCAAGGGGTCTAGGTCCCTCACCCTTGCACGCTCCTGCACGGTGCGAGTCTGGCCGGTGAAGCAAAAGCAAATCCAAACACACCTGCTGCAGCAAAAAGACAAGACCACTTCTCGGCGATCAGGCCGCAGTACTGCTGACATCTGAAGAGCTTTCGGACGAACTACGACGCGGAGGGCCCACACCGTAATCCCACGTGTAGGTAGTGCGTACAGACCAACGGGCCTCTCAAGTCATCCGTCGAACTATTTAGCATTTTAATTAACCTGCGTGACAACCGTTATCGTTGCCTCGACTTAACCGACCCGCGGTCAACGACAGCAGTCAGGACCACCAGTACATCGGTGCCTGCCCTGTCGTCCCACCAAGTCACTGCGGTTACCAACAAGGTGAACCGTCTCCTTACCTTGTCTCGCGTGTGCTCTTGGTGTAGGGGAACGCAACAGAAAACAAAAAATTTCGGTATAGCGAGCACGCCCAGGACCACTATGGAGACGCATACAAGGTTTTGATCTGATCGTTACCGACTCGTAGCGCAGCGGGAAGTAGAGTCGATGAAGATCGTCGGTGCAGATCCCCGCAGCTAGGATTTACAACCTCCCAACCGCGAGAATGTATTCCCTCGTCTGCCCCAGCGCTCCGGGAGGCGGTCGGACAGTCCCTCGGACGATGTCACGGACAGCCCTTCGGGAGGACCCTCGAAACTCGATCTGTAACTCGGACAGCCCTTCGGGAGGCACACTCGAACTAAGATCGAAACAACGACCTCTCTACCAAGTTGCACACATACGGTGTCAGCTATCCAGCAGGACTTCGCCGTCCAGAACTAGTTCCTGCCGGAACCCAGACAGCCTTTCGGCTCTACGAAACTCTTTCGTGTGAGGGAGAGAAGAAGCCAGATAATTGCATGGCATGTGTTGAGAACTCAAGTGAGAGCTTGGATCAAGGATATGGGGCTGCCCTCACACCTCTATTTATAGGAAACCCAAGGGGGCTTTCTTGGCTCCCAAGTCCTTCTAGAAGGCTTTCCAAAAATATCTCAAGTAGTACTTTTTACTATTCATGACACCACTTTTTCGCGTCCGAAAATTCCGAAAACATTTCTGTGGGTCTTAGAATAATTCCAACACCCACTAAAATGATTTTGGGCGCATTCCGAAACAATTCCGGATTAGTGATTTTCATCTGCGAAAAGCAACCTAAGCATTTCCGGCAGCTCCGGAACATTTCCGGCAGCTCCGAAATATTTCCGAAAAAAATATTTTAATCTTTTCTCCAGAAAAATTCCAGAAGTTACCAGAACAATTCTGGCACTCTCCAAAATTACCAGGTGCTCTCCGAAACCTTTTCGGCTTAGTGGTTTACCCCGAAACAACTTTTCGGTTTTCTCTCTCGGAACTTTTCCGCCGTCTCCGAAACCTTTCCGGTGACTTTATCTCAGACTCCCTGTCTAGTATTCAACAGATAGATGACCCTTAAGCGTGTGACCCTGTAGGTTCGATGAAGTATAGACATGACCGGAACACTTTCCGATCAATGATCAATAGCGGAACCGAGGACATCCATATTGATCCCTATACCCATACGAAGAATTATTCGAGTGAACCTTTAGTTGCTGTGTGCTATTCCTGTTGCTTCGCGATATATTACAAATACCCGAGGTGAGACTTATTGGCATCCCCGTGAATCAACAACTTGTCCACTATGCCAGTTACCTCGTTCCTGGTATTGTTCTCTTTTCTCGTTCCCGCGTTCCGGCATCCCTGTGATCAAATCACACTGTGTCTGGCCAGACGATGGTGGATACCGTAACACCGAGAGGGCCCTAAGAATATCTCTCCAACGACGGAGGAGCAAATCCCAATCTCGATCTACCTAGTTCCTTGTCATACTTTTCCGTGAACCCGCAAGCTGCCGTAATAGCCACCCTTTTACAGATGACGTTTAACAAAACCCCAAAGTTCACGAAGCAAGTACGAAGGAACTCGATACTCTCATGGTCTAAGGAATTATGCAAACGCACAACTTTCTCTGTGTTATTAACCATTAACTTGTGACGAATGTATCTCATAGCATAACATCAATTCGGGTCGATTCAACACAAATGTTCTTCTAACATTGTGCCCTCAAAATTGCCGGCATAGACATGCCCATGATCAGGAAAACAGGATCATCATGCAATACATGAGCCAGTCTTAGAGGCATGACTAGGAATACATTTTACTGTTTATTATACCACACGTGCACATGAGTTTCCCTCCGAGCCTCGTGGATATTGCAGACTCGAGAATCATTGCAGTTATAGCATGGAACATAAACATTCATTACAAACTCGGAGATACAAAATAACTGTTATTACTGCCTCTAGGGCATATCTCCTACACTTGGTAGAGCTCGACTTTCGTGGTTTGGTAACTCTCGCGAGATACGAGCAGGGGCCAAGCACGCCAGTAACGTCCGTCGTACCCTCCCTGTCGTTCCCGACAATATACCTCTCGCGGGCACCGTTGGGTCGCCCGACTTCTTACCTTAAGTACAACCGTGCTCAGGACCCTATGGCGGCAAGACAAAGTCAGCCTCGAGTGGAGTACAAGGATTACTCCTGGATAGCTCACACTTGAGGTGACTAGGAATAACCCAGATAGGGGCCTTTGGCGGTGTCTGCTTGTACCGTACCTGTGCAGTTGTATTTAATGTATCCGCGTTCACTCCCCTGAGTGATCACGTCCCGCTATCTAGTCCTAGCTAACAATGTGCAGGGCTCACTGCTGAATATATGCATAAATATAACAGGCAGCATAGGATAAGAAAGGTACATCAAGGGGCGACAAAATCAGACCATGCAATTGAATAGGATTGTAACGTAGCAGCAGCAGTAACAATGCCAAGTGCAAGAAAGTACGGAAAAGGTAGACGATATCTGGGGAAGAGAATGGCTCTGCTTGCCTGGAAGCTCGACGGTAGGGATAGGGTCGTCGACGAAGTAGTCGTACCCGGCAGCAGTGTAGTCGGCGGTAGCAGCGGGGTCTACCGGAGAATAAAGGGGGGGAGCAGTAAATACACAGCAATAATATAAAAACATATGCATGACATGACAGATGAAATGTTAACGGTGTTCTAACGCAGTGCAATGCACGTTGCTCGGAGCGGGAATTCATCCGGGGATGAACTACCGGCTCCGGGTGATTACCGGACAGGGTGTACGGAGGGGGGAAGGGTTCATGCCGGAGGTGTCGTGGACATCCGACAAAGATAACGAGGGTGTATCCGTGTTAGTTGAACCATTCAGAACAACTTTCGTGTTCAGAATAAATTCATCCGGATACCTTATCAGTACCGGACAAATCATCGGACAGACGGTCCGGAGGGGGACGGTTCGATGTCTGCAGTGTTAGAGACATCTGACAGACATGTGGTTAGCCTATCTGTGATCGTTGATTCATTCTGAACAACTTTCGTATACAGAACATTTTCATCCGGAAAGTTTTACCGGTACCGGTCGTCTGACAGACAGATGAACCGGAGGAGAAATGTTCCACGTTCGGTACGTTAGAGGGGTGCGGTGGGTATTCGGGTAGTGTATTCGTATCCATTGCATTTTTCTGAGAAATATTCATGTATAAATTATTTTCATCGGAGTTACGGTTTAAAAGATATTGATTTTCAAAGATTTAATCATTTTATAAATATTTAGTATATTTTATTTTATTAAATAAATCAACATTATCCAAAATAGTAACCTTGACCAAGTCAACCTAACTGAGGGGACCCACATGTCATACTCTAGCATTTAAATAAATCCTAATATTTATTTAATAGCAAGTGGGGCCAACTTGTCATTGTCTCATTTGGGTTCCACCGAAATTTTACTAAGTCTCGGATTTTGCGGTGTTAAGCATCCATTAGCACATTCGGAAGGCTGCGGTTTGGGGTTCTGCTCCTCCGATGAAATTGTGCCCAACATCAATTGTCATTTGTTGCTAGTGATCTCGAATCCGGTACGGAGGGTACTTTTTAGTAGAGCATATTTACTTAATTAAAACTCGTCCGAATGTGCTACTCGAGGCTAATTACAGAATTCGTTAAAAGATGTCAAGTTTGTTGAATGATTGTCGCGGATCTATAATCTGGTACAAGTTTCACTTACATTAAATTCCCTTGGCCTAATTAAATCTTTGATGACAAAGGGCTACCCAAGGTTAGCTTCAGAAGTTGTTATAATTCACAACTTTGCTTGATCAATGTCATTGACCTATAACCCAAATGAAGATTACATATGTCTTACATTAAAATAGGTGCACTACAAAGCCAAGCCGTCGGATGGCATGAAAGACCACCACAACTTGTTCATCATAAGATTTAAAGTAGCAAGGACCATAGATTGTTCTTCAATTAGTATAAATTCAGCATTTTAGGATTTATATAGGAACTAATCCATGCATAATTTGGAGTTTAGACAATGGAACAAGATGAATATTGTTCTGTCTATTTCTTGATCCATAAGGTATTCTCATTTTAAACTATAACTTCTGGAAATTTATGGGTTGCAAAGTGTGGCAGATGCCTCAACAACAGCAAGTGGCAGTAGCAGCAACTGCTACCAACAGCAGGGCGAGCGCACGCAGCACGGCATGGCCCGGCCATGGCCGTGGCTACCACTAGGTGTGGCGAGGCTGGACAGTAGGGGCGCGGGACTGCGAGCAAACATCGGCGACGCGCGCGCGGGTCCAGGGATGACGACGGCGATAACATCATGTGCGGGGTGGCCAAAGACCGTGCAACAACATGGGCGGGCGGAGGCTCACGGTGATGGGGTCGTCGCGGCTGGGGCGGAGGGCCGGGCCTGGGGGTAGGCGACGCGGAGGTGGTGGCGAGCCGACCGGCGAGGAGGGGCGCCGGAGCCAGTGTGGCCACGGCGGCGCCATGGCCAGCAGCCATGGCAGCTAGCCTTCGGCGCGAGGCGGGCACCAGGGAGTGGAGGTGGCTGCGGATCTTGACGGTGAGAGGGGAGGCAGCGCGGGGACCAGGCCTGCCGGAGTTGGCAGGGCCGGCGGCGACCGGAGGGAGGGGGAGGTCGCCGGTCCTCTCCAGATCGAGATGGGGAACGAGGGGGTCGGGGTGGGGAGGGAGGCCGAGCGAGAGAGGAGATGGGGCGCGGCTCGGTCGTGCGTGTTAGGGCGCCGGGGGAGAGGTGGGGTGGGATGGGGTGGTGGGCCAGCTAGGTGGGCCGGCTGGGCTATGCCCTAGGCGCCACATAGGGTTTTTCTATTTTTTTTGTTCTTTCTGTTTTATTTAGTTTATTTACAAAATGCTTTTTTTGTAAAATGTGCAACTAATCCCAACATTTAAGTTACACATTCCTGCACTGACATGAAAAATTTCGCACATTTCAAAAATTGATTTGAACCCCATTAAAATATTAAAAGGTCACATGGTGTTGATTTGCTATTGTTTTTATTTAATTACTCTAGTAAAACATTTTAAAAAACTCGTATTTCATTTTTAATAAGACCTACTGATATTTAGGCATTTAATAAAATTGCTTGCATAATTTTAGGGCAAGGTTTTATTTCCACTTAGATTTAGAATTTTTATTTGGGTTGAATCTGGATCACTATGATCAAGGGTGATCATGCATGCTTAACCACAGTGACTTGACAACAGTAAAAGTGATTACTGTAGTGTGACACTCGGGGTGTTACAACGATGGCCACGGTGAATAAAGTACTTCAAATCTTCTCATGACGTGGCATTCTGATTTGTGGTTGATAATGAATCTTGGTGGTTATCTGTTGAAGCAAAGATGGTTGATGATGAACCTTGATGGTTATCTGTTCAAGCAGAGATGGTTGATGATGATTTTTGATGGCTATTTGTGCTAGATCCGTTCAATGACAATGACTTCGTCTTTGGTGAGCCATCTTGGGAGTCCGCAAAGCTGCATATCAAGGATGGACCCGCATCTAGCTCATGTGAAGAGGTGATTTGTCGTATTTTTGTTTGGTGCTGACCGTGATGGTGCCGAAAGAAGATGACGGGTGTTGGTATCATTTTAGGGGATTCTTCGGCCTTAATTGTACCTTTTCTTCTTGGTTGATGATGCTTGTCCGACGCCTACCATATCCTCGAGTGGGACGCCCTTTGTGACGCCCCCAAAATCAAGTCGTCTACAGTAATCATACACGCAAGGTACACGATCGAGATCAGGGACTCACGATGAGATATCACAACACAGCTCTACAAATAAAATAATACAAGTTGTTTAATACAAGCCAGGGGCCACGAGGGCTCGAATACAACAGCTCGAGAGCACAAAGTTATCGGAAGCAATAGTATCTGAGTATAGACACAATAATACAAGGTTGCCTTAAGAAGGCTAGCACCAAAAACAACAACGATCGAAAAGGCGAGGCCTCCTGCCTGGGAACCTCCAAGCTACTCCTGGTCAACGGGGAACTCGACGCCGTAGAGGGCATCGGGGATCTTCACGTGGCGGGGGTCGGCATCAGGGATCTTCTGCTCCTGGACTCCAAGGGTCCAACGTCAGCTGCAGCGGCCGATCAGGCAAAGCGAAAAGGGGAAATAAAGCAAAGGTGAGTATCTAGCATACCCGCGAGTCTTACGTCCGCTAATAAGCATTTATGCATTGTATCAAATGGGAAGGGGAGGCTATATATAGTGGACTGCAAGATAGAAATCAGAATAAGGGTAAGAAGCTAGGCCTATCGAAGACTAGCATCTTCCGACGAGTCTTGCAACATGAGGAGAGAATAGCCAACAGTGTATATAAAGCATAAAGTAACAATGCAGCAGAAGTTGCTGCAACATTGTATAATAATAAGTTGTAATAATTAACAATGCCTCCGAGATCCCTTCCTCGACATCCCCGCGAGGAAGAAAACCCGGAACCATACAGTTTTATAATAATAGTTTGTAGTGGTAAGATCCAGCTTCAGCATAAAACATCCTGTTAGCGTGGACACGGCTATTCGAATAGATTAATTTTCCCTGCAGGGGTGCACTTGTGTTACACTACACGCACGGATCTCCAGGGTGGCGGGCACCTTGTTATGGAACGCTCCACCGAGGCTATCCGACACGCCCATCTTTCAAACTCAACAGAGAGGCCATCCGCCGGTCTAAATTCATCCGGATACTTTGGCAGTACCGGACAAATCATCGAACAAACGGTCTAAATTCATCGTTATATTTTTCTGAACAATTTTGATATATAAATTATTTTCATCTGATTTACGGTTTAAAAGATATTAATTTATTAAGTCTAAATCAATTTTAAATCATTTTCTGTATTTTCTTTTATTAAATAATAAGCATTATCCAAAACCTTATCCAAAACAGCGCTGACAGGGTGGACCCGCATGTCATACACATAAGCAATTTAAATAAATTTATTTTATTAAAAAAACCAGGGGGGTCCACATGTCATACACTGGACATTATATAAACTCCTTTTAATTAATAAATCTGACAGTGGGACCCAGCAGTCAGTGAGACATATAGTTAATTAGCAATTTTATTAATCAGTGAATCTATAATACTATAATAGATCATCACCACTATCTTTTTCTATCTCAACATGCAAACATGCCACATCATCACACAATTATGATTGGGATGGTCCAGCTCAACATGCAACCATGCTTGAGACAAGACCCACCACCACATGCAACCATGCATGCATGGAAAACATATTTTTCATTCCCTTACTATACTCATATTCAAAAAATAATTTATAAATATACACAATTAAATATCGTAAGTTGTATGTGTTTTAAATTTTTTTGATCCATTTGTTATTAATCTAAATATTTAAAATTCACGTAATTAAATTTTGTTGAAATATTAGACGACCAATTCCCGTGATCCCCATTAACTTATTTATCTCAACATACAAGCATGCCACATCACCACACAATTACGGGTAGGATAAGGACCACCCCAACATACGACCATGCATTGAAAAATATTTTTCACTCTGTTATTATACTTATATTAAAAAACAATAACTAAACATAATCAAATATAATAAATGGTATGATTTTAATTTTTTGATTCGTTTGTTATTAATCTAAATATTTAAAATTTACATAATTACATTTTATTGAAATATAAAGCAACCAATTCCCGCAGCAAGGCGCGGGGTATCATCTAGTTAACTTAACAGTTGGGCCCACCTGTCATTGACAGTGGGGGTTATCTCTTTTGTGCTAATTAGCCCACGGCTGGAACCATCCCGCGCCGGCGGCGAGCGCAGGGGGTGGCCGTGCGGGCGAGTGCGGCGAGTGCCTATGCGGGGCGTGGACGGGGGGGGGGGGGGGGTGCCAGGGCGCGACCAAGGTGGGCATGGAGCGCGCTCAAGGCGGCCCATGCGCGCGGAGAGCACAGCCGGCGTGCGAGGCAGAGGAGGCAAGAAGCACGGCGCGCTCGAGCTCACCAACGACCAAAATGCACGGAGGAGAGGGGGGAAAGAGCAGGGTGGCTCACTGTGGGTCAGAGAGAAGCTCAGGGGAGCTAGAGCGGTCGGAGACGAGCGGGTGAAGGCGACAATCGCCGACGACACCCTGATACGTCCAAAACGTATCTATAATTTCTGCTTGCTCCATGCATGTTTTGTGTGATATTGCTATGATCTAGATACACTTTCATACACTTTTGATCATATTTGGACTAACCTATTAACTCAGTGCACCCCAGTGCCAATTCCTGTTTTCTACTGTTTTTCTATTTCAGTTTTCCCCCATATAAAAAGTGCCAAAAAAATTCCGGGAAAAATACAGAAAAAATCAGCGTACAGGAAGCTTCACGAAGAGCCCGAGTGGGGCCAGAGGGGAGCCAGGGGGCCCAGGCGGCCACCCGGCGCGGCCCCACCCCTGGCCGCGCCAGGGGGGCACCTGGGTCCCATGGTCCACCTCTGGCTGCCCCCCTTCGCCTATTTATTCTCCGTCACGGAGAAACTCCAAAGACAAAACCCTATTTCGCAAACTCGCCTCTGTTCCGCCGCCGCCGCGCTTCCGAGATCGGGAACACCAGAAGACCTCTTCCCGGCACCCTGCCGGAGGGAGGGCCGACCTCCGGGAGTCTCCTCTCCACCATGGATGCTCCCCGGATGTCTCGTGAGTAGTTTTCCTTGGACCATGGGTCCGTGATCAATAGCTATGTGATGTTCTCCTCCCATCTTTTTTCTTCATGGTTTAGACCTCGTGAGCTGCCCTACATGATCGAGGCACTTTTGTAATATTTCTGCTTTTGCTATGCTGAGTTTGATGGGATCTGATGGATTATGAGATTATGTTCAGATTGTGATAAAGTAATATACTTGGTTTTTATCTCTTATATTTTTGTTCCTAAGTAATTCTTGCATGTTCTCCGTTGCTGTTTATTGCTTTGGCCAAGTAGTAGGTAGTGACCCCAAGAGGGAACGTTATGCTCGATTGTGGGTTCATGCCCCCCGATGACACGCTTGAGTGACAGAAACATGAGTCTAGGGGATGTGTTATTGCCACATGGGGGAAAACAACGGTGCTTGTAACCGCGGTTGCAAGGATTGTTTACTTTACGCAAAGTGTTTTTTAATGCAGTTGTCTGTTGCTTTGGGTTTACACTTTGGGTGGGGCTCGCAACTTAATACCAGCGAGATGTTCTGGATAGATATCTCAAGGTGGATGATTAGTACTAGATGCAGTTGGATTATAGTCTACTTATTTTGGCGTACTGCCCATGCTTTTGAGCCTCTTCCTTTCTTTTGTAGCATAGTTAGCATTGCGGTGCGTTCATAATCCTGTCAATTGCCCTTCTGTAATTTGTTTACCTCGCATAGCAGTTTTATCGTCTTTTGGGAGAGAGACATCACTAGCGAACATCACGTATCCCTGTCCATATCCTTATTACTGTTTCCACGCTATATTTACTTTCCTGCTTTTTACTTTTAGTTGCTATCATTATCCTTTGTGTTTTACCCTTTGTGAACAACAAGACCGGAGAGATTAACAACCTCTCTGAACTTCGTTGGGACAAAGTTATCTGTGTCTGTGTGCAGGTCCACGTCAGTTGCGCCGCTGACACCTACTTATCATCTTTGGAGCCTTACTGGAGACAAACCTTGGTATCTTCACTGAGGGAAACTTGCTGTTGCGCTACATCTCAACCTTCCACTTGGGGTAACCAACGAAGAGCGAGAAGCCATCAAGCGAATTTCTGGCGCCGTTGTCGGGGACTCCGAGTGCTAAGATAGGGGAGTCGCACACTACCCTTTACCTTTGTTTTTTAGTCTTGTTAGTTTACCTTTCAGTTTTTGCTTTAGTGTCCTTTATCAAAAATCCAAAAAATAGCATGTCTAGTTCCTTACTTGCCAATCAATGTCTGACTTCTTTGAAACTAGATCTTATTGGCATGGAGGATTCACCGAGGATCAGCAAAAGTGGTACAAGGAACACCGCTTATCTCAAAAGGGGATACACTTATGGAAACAAATACACCAGTTGTATGAGTATGCTAGAAACTTGTGCTCAATATATAATATATCTTTTTGCAGGGATGAATCTTGTTGCTTTATGAGGCACAAACACCTTTCTTTCCAATGTGAGTACAATGATGATGAAACCTTAGCTTCTTATGCTAAGGGAAACTATGATTTTTATGATGCAGAGCCAATAGAAGAATTTTTTGCTTATAAGGGTGCCTATGAAATCACTTCTCTTCTTAGAAATATTAATGATGCCCCTTACAAATCTGAGAGTCTTGCTATACTTAACTATTGTTTGGAAAATTATGATGCAAATTATTATATTACTGATCATCTTGAGAGAATCTCTCCTCCAAAGGAAGAGACTAATGTTTTGCAGGACTCTATGGAAGAAGAAATTACTGAACCTGAAAGCTCCTTGGATGAAAAAGAGGAGGAGAGTGACGAACAAGAGGAGGAAGAATGGAGCCATCCATGTCTACCTTCTAATGAGAGTAACTCTTTGGCTCTTACCTTATATGAGTGTTATGATCCTATGGATTCTTTTGAAATATTCCTTTTTGATGAAGTTGACGCCTTCTATGCTTATGGCCGTGATGCCACTATGGATGATGCTTACGAAGATGAACTTGCTATAGTTCCTCATGTTAAGCATGAAATTGTTTCTATTGCACCCACACTTGATTGTCCTATTATCCGTTTGAAATCTCCAATTCATATTTCGGAGAACTATGCTCTTATCAAGGCTCAATGTGATGGGTTGCATCTATCTTATCATCCTAAAAACCGTGTTGAAAACAATACACGTGTGCTTGTAGGTCATGAACAACATGATTTATGTGATAGTTATATTCTTGATGTTGTTCATGATGCTACTGAAAATTACTTTGAGAGAGGAAAATTTGGTTGTAGAAACTTCCATGTTACAAAAACACCTCTCTTCATGTTGAAAGTTTTGAAGTTGTTCTTGTTCTACCTTCCTATGCATGTCACCTTGTGCTTCTTTGATTTATTTTCTTACAAGATGCCTATGCATAGGAAGTGGGTTAGGATTAAATGTGTTTCACATTTGCTTCTTGATGCTCTCTTTTGCTTCAAAATTCTTATTCTTGTGAGAGCATCTTCTATAATCTTTAAGCCTAGCTAATGGCTTTAAAGAAGCGCTTTCGGGGGGCAGCCCGCAACGAATTTAGGTTTTTCTTTTTGCTTTTGTTGTGTCTTGATGTTTTTTACTACTGTAGCAACATCATTGTATCTTTATTTTTCAGCTTTGTGCCAAGTTGTAGCCACTTATGGTAAGGGAAGCAAAAGTTGTGACATGTTGTCCAGAAAACAGATTCTGTCCCTTGACAGAAAAATTCGAATCAAATCACCAGATCATCTTTTTGATCTGATTTTTTTTGACAGCGTGCTCTATACAATTGTGAAACTTCCGTATGTTCTGAGTTTTTTAATTTGAGTTGCAGAAGTGCCCCTAAAAAATTCTTTACTACCTGTTGTTCTGTTTTTCACAGATTCTGCCACGTTTTGTCTCTCCTAACTTTTGTAAACCTTAAGCTTGCTTTTTCTTTGCAAAAACTTTTTGGCACTCTTGAGAAACAGTAGCTCTTCAAGATTATTTTTATATCCAGTGGGGAAAATTTATTTTATTAAGGGTACTAACCTCTCTAATCAGCTTATGATGAGTTATGTATGAAGGGAGTTTTCAAGTGTGCGATGGAAGATGATGAAAGAAGATCCATGAGTGTCAAGCGCTCAAGCTTGGGGATGCCCCCATGCATCCCCAATAAATATTCAAGGAGACTCAAGCGTCTAAGCTTGGGGATGCCCCCGTGCATCCCCTTCTCCATCAACAATCATCAGTTCGTCCTTCGTCTCACTATATTTTTATCACTTCATGCGTTATGTGCTATGCTTGGAGCGTCTCGCTCTTAGGTTTTATTTTTAGTTTTCTTTAGCTTTGCTTGCTGTTCATAACAAGTTAGACCCCGTCTTACATTGTGTGGGAGAGAAACACGCTCCACTTTCAAAATTTATAACACATCATAGGATTTTTCCTGTTTATCTTTTTCCTGTTGTGTGTTCTTTATCTTTTCATAGCTACTGCCATGTTTAGTTTTAGTCTTAGTTTGTCTTTAGCAAGAGCCTTGGCTTTTGTTTAGTTTGTTGCTGGAACTCTTTTTAGTTTTCATGTCTATCTCGTTAAAGAGAGTTGGTTGTTGCACTGAGTTGTGTCTTGTCTTGAGAGTAGGTAATTGAGGTTGCTATTTTCTTCTAGTAGTAACTTGCAATAGTTTTGAGGTATTGATGTGAGTAATGTTTGAACTTTTGGTGTCAAGAGCTCTAGCCTATTAGTGATAGGTGTCGTATTTTGGGCAATCCGTGTGTATTTTCAAAACCTGCAAAAACTAGTTGAGAACTCTAGCTACTAGATGGATCACTACTCTTCTGAGGGGTCGAATATCAGAGAACACTCACGTACCATGAGTCGAGGATGCGCAAGGATAACCAAACCCCCATACACTCCTCCTCGGGGTACTTGTCTCTTTGTGAACCTCCTTATTAGATTGAGAGTTACCGATAATAAGTGCATGAGTTCTTCAGACTAATGTAAGTATTGAAAGTTGACACTTCCACCTTCCCATATTTTGCTAGCCTCTCCCGTGCCGTGCATTGCCTTCTTCTCATTCCGAGAGTTGGTGTCCACCTTCGCCGGTACATCCAAACCCTTGGCATGATACGCTCTGTCATCATAAGCCTCCTTTTATATTTCCTCAAAATAGCCACCATACCTACCTATCAAGGCATTTCCATAGCCTTTCCGAGATATATTGCCATGCAACATCCACCTCTTCATGACTTGATCTTCATGTCATACATGTTCCTGCTACACTAGCAGCGGCATACATTGCATACATCATGATAGTTACATCTTTTTTATGATTTTGAGTACCTTGTAAAGTGTGAAAGATCTCCTTTACCTTCTTGTAAAATAGAGTGTTGCCCTTAAGTGAGGAAAAGATCCCAAAGTGGACACAATAAAAGATTCCAAAGAGGACAAATGAGAGTTAAATAGAAAGAGCCATTGAGGCCACAAAAAATACAAAAAAATAAAAAAAAGAGAAAAAAAGAAAAGAGAGAGAGAGAAAGGGGCAACACTACTATCCTTTTGAGAGATCCACACTAGTACTCCCTTTATATCCTTGTACTCCATAGAGATGATCATTATGCATATAGCCATGTGGGGACCTTCACACTATAGAACTTGGCTTGCATATTCCAAGGATGAGCCTCCTCAAACGAGCTCTAGGTCTTCATGAGCGAGCAAGTTACATGCACCCCCACTAGTTCCTTTGGAGAGCTTCTTAGCTCGTATGTGCATCCGTTGCATGGAAATCCCTACTCCTCACATCATATCTATCATTTGGCATCTCTTGCCTATGATTGTCCTCATTGATGTGAGCCTTTATCATCCTTTTTGTCTTCCTCCTCCACACTTCTCTCTTTGCCATCCCAAGTGTCAACTCTCGTGCTTACGCTCATCCATTGCATGAGTGCTCAAAATATCGAAAAGGAATGGATCAAATTGACTTGTACTTGGCTAGTGGTCTGGGGATGAGTCAAGATAAGATTCCAAAGAGGACCAAGTGTGAAACTTTAGTAGATTGAGTTCTCAACACAAAAATACTTTTTTCTCGTATTCCCTATCCCCCTTCTTGCACGCAAACACCATTTGGAGAAATTCGAGTCACGGACAGCGAGAGCTCTTGCACCTAATGTTCTTTTGTTATTTTTTTCAATGCTAATATAGACTCTTGCATGTTATGACTTGAATTGAATCTCTAACCTTGATTGCTTTACTTTTCAAAGTTCTTTTATGGTTGCTAGCATGTCACCACAGAAATTATGCTGTTATCATTTACCTACTCGAGGACGAGCAGGAATTAAGCTTGGGGATGTTGATACGTCCAAAACGTATCTATAATTTCTGCTTGCTCCATGCATGTTTTGTGTGATATTGCTATGATCTAGGTACACTTTCATACACTTTTGATCATATTTGGACTAACCTATTAACTCAGTGCACCCCAGTGCCAGTTCCTGTTTTCTGGTGTTTTTCTATTTCAGTTTCCCCCCATATAAAAAGTGCCAGAAAAATTCCGGGAAAAATACAGGAAAAGTCAGCGTACAGGAAGCTTCGCGAAGAGCCCGAGTGGGGCCAGAGGGGAGCCAGGGGGGGCCCAGGCGGCCACCCGGCGCGGCCCCACCCCTGGCCGCGCCAGGGGGCGCCTGGGGCCCCTGGTCCACCTCTGGCTGCCCCCTTCGCCTATTTATTCTTCGTCACGGGGAAACTCTGAAGACAGAACCCTATTTCGCAACTCGCCTCTGTTCCGCCGCCGCCGCGCTTCCGAGATTGGGAGCACCAGAAGACCTCTTCCCGGCACCCTGCCGGAGGGAGGGCCGACCTCCGGGAGTCTCCTCTCCACCATGGATGCTCCCAGGATGTCTCGTGAGTAGTTTTCCTTGGACCATGGGTCCGTGATCAGTAGCTATGTGATGTTCTCCTCCCCTCTTTGTTCTTCATGGTTTAGACCTCGTGAGCTGCCCTACATGATCGAGGCACTTTTGTAATATTTCTGCTTTTGCTATGCTGAGTTTGATGGGATCTAATGGATTATGAGATTATGTTCAGATTGTGATAGAGTAATATATTTGGTTTTTATCTCTTATATTTTTGTTCCTAAGTAATTCTTGCATGTTCTCTGTTGCTGTTTATTGCTTTGGCCAAGTAGTAGGTAGTGAACCCAAGAGGGAACGTTATGCTCGATTGTGGGTTCATGCCCCCCGATGACACGCTTGAGTGACAGAAACATGAGTCTAGGGGATGTGCTGTTGCCACAAGGGGGAAAACAACGGTGCTTGTAACCGCGGTTGCAAGGATTGTTTACTTTACGCAAAGGGCTTTTTAATGTAGTTGTCTGTTGCTTTGGGTTTACACTTTGGGTGGGGCTCGCAACTTAATACCAGCGAGATGTTCTGGATAGATATCTCAAGGTGGATGATTAGTAGTAGATGCAGTTGGATTACAGTCTACTTATTTTGGCGTACTGCCCGTGATTTTGGGCCTCTTCCTTTCTTTTGTAGCATAATTAGCATTGCGGTGCGTTCATAATCCTGTCAATTGCCCTTCTGTAATTTGTTTACCTCGCATAGCAGTTTTATCGTCTTTTGGGAGAGAGACATCACTAGCGAACATTACGTATCCCGGTCCATATCCTTATTACTGTTTCCACGCTATATTTACTTTCCTGCTTTTTACTTTTAGTTGCTATCATTATCCTTTGTGTTTTACCCTTTGTGAACAACAAGACCGAAGAGATTGACAACCTCTCTGAACTTCGTTGGGAACAAAGTTATCTGTGTCTGTGTGCAGTTCCACGTCAGTTGCGCCGCTGACACCTACTTATCATCTCTGGAGTCCTACTTGAGACAAACTTTGGTATCTTCACTGAGGGAAACTTGCTGCTGCGCTACATCTCAAACTTTGGTATCTTCACTGAGGGCCACGAGCACGGCGGCGGCGCGGCGAAGGCAGGGCTCGGGCGGCTCTGGGGAAGAAGAAGGAGAAGAGTGGGAGGGGGAAATGGGGGGAGGCCAGGGTTAGGGTTCCTGGGGGCATGGCCTTATCGTCGAGGGGAGGGGATCCACTGTCGAGTAGGCAGGGGGGGCGGCTCGGCTGTGTCCAGCCATGGACATGGCGACAGCGAGGCGGGAGCAGATGAGGGTAGGTGGGAGGAGAGAGGAGGGAGGGAGCTGGGCCCGGGGCGGGCCTCGCCCCGTGCGTAGGATAGGATTTTTTTATGTTTTCCATACTGTTTTTCTTTTGATTTATATATTTTTTTGAGTAGCAATCGAATTTATAAAACTATGCAATCAGTACCAATAAAATTGTTGCAATGTTTGACACTGCCACAAATGGTTTGAGGCATTAATAAAATCCTTTGAATTTTATTTAATTAATAAATGACTAAATTGGGCTATTTAAGCTACTATTTGATTTGTTTAATTTATTTCATAGCTTAATAAATTACCCAAGTTGGTTTATCATGGTCTAGTGAATATTTGTGATTTAACAAAAGTGGTTACACAATTTTTGGACAAAGTAATATTTGTCACATTAATTTTAATGCCAAACAAAGGGAATTTTGAAGGTGATCAAAAGCAAAATGATCATGTCATGGATAGCAACAGTAATCTTTGATTAACAAGAGTGATTACTGTTCATGACGGTGAGGGTGTTACACCCTTACGGCGAAGTCAGATGAGAATCTCGTTGTCCGTACGATTGTGGACGGACAAGGGCGACAACTCCAGTCCCGCACCCTTCCTGGTTGCCCGGCGGGGTAACCTAAACTCTGGGATGGATGATAGTAGGTCATGCCCTTCCTAGTGAGGCAGCGAGTGAGTAATGGCGCCCGTCACATCCGTCATAACTTAAAAAATGTTGATAACATTCAAAAATATGTCTCCGCATTTATATAAAATACAAATGACATTTCAGAAATTATTTATACAGTAAAAATGCTCACATAATTCAAGATTTTTTTCGTACCATTAAAAATATATGGACGACAATAAAACAATGTTCACATGCTTCAAGAAATTTGTTTGTCATTTTTAGTAAATATTTATCTACTACTAATATAAAAAGCACCAGAGGGGCTGGACCATTTGATCTCGTACGTCCAATGCTGTTAATCTAATGACCCAGATTACTTCCATGTTGTATGGCACAACACCTCTAAACATACCAATTATGAGACCCTCTCTAAGAGATGACACTTGGCAATAAGAATTAATGCACGACAAGTCAATTAATTCTCTAATTAATTCCAATAACAAATCGCTCTAATCACGATTCTTTCCACCCATCCTCTTTCCCACGCTTCTTTACGTGCTTGCGCGCTCATGCTAATAGCTAGCTAACTTATGCAGCCTTTGTGCATGTACGTGTGTATCCATCGAGCAAATTAGGGCAACGGTATTGGGTGTGTTTTCATGGCGGTGGCCGCCGGTGTCACACGGAATAGGTGCATGTACATGGCCACTAGACGGCAGCGGTCGTGCTCCACGACCTGTACACACTGGCCCAGATACGCAGACTTCTGCTTCGGCCTTCAAGGTCTCTAGCGTCCGTGCGGGTGCTGAGTAGGAGCTCATCGTCGTCGATGCCGTCGACGGATGTGACGCACGCCGCGCTGCACAAAGCTTTTCGTTGAGCGCCTCTGCCCCTGCCTTGTCACCTCACCGGCCTCTGCCTCGATCCTGGGGAGGCGTACGCTCGCCTCTGTTCTATTCCATGCGGCACTCCATAACTTTGGTTCCTACTTCTCTTCGCTCATAAACGAGCTCGACAGGCCGATGACAATGACGACAAGGATGACGCCTTCATGCGTCAGAGGGACATCCACCTCTGTTCGTGTTCAACCTTGCCACGTAAGCAAAACCGCTTGTAAAACCAATTTTAATCAGGGCGAGGGGATGCTTTACCTGGTTTGGGAAAACTCAGGGGGTCAAATGCCCTGTTTTTTAGTTTAGGGGGTGAACTGACCGGTTTATGAAACCCCAGGGAGTTATGGGACTTCTTTCCTCCCCGTCCTTTCATCTTACAATCCAAATCATCTTCTCTGTTTGTTCCACACTTTCACCTCGCCACCGGCGACGCGGCACAATGGAGCAGCCGCTACTGGATGACGAGGACGAGGCAACGGATCGATTAAGAAATATGGTTGCACATCCATTAGGATATTCTCCGCTCACGTCGAGGAACTTGGTCGTGGATGGCGGCAGAGAGAAGCGTCCCTGCACCGGCGGCCGTGGCTGCGGCGAGCTAGCCGGAGAAAGAAAAGGGGATTTGGTACAGGCGCTGGGAGTGGGAAACTTAGGATTAGGAACACGATTTGTTAAAGAAACACTGGATAAGCAGCCTGCATGCTTTGAGATTTGGTTTTGACATGTGTCTTCGATTGGAATGGGTCTCACGATCGTTTTGTACGACCCATGTCGTATAGTATTATCTTCCCCTTGACTCCCCCGCCGCCCCATCTCCACCACTCCCCCGACGCCCCTTCACCAACACTGCCCGCCGAACAGCCGCTGCCGCCCATCCCCGCCGCCGCCATAAGTTGATTCGTTGGATACTTATAACTTGAGTGTTGGATGCTCTAAATTTTTGACAGTCTTTTGTATTTTTTTGAGTGTTTTATGTAAGTTAATCATTTGTGCTCGGATGTAATCTTGTTATTCTTCTACCATATTTTAAAGAGATGTTTTTTGAGTGTTTTATGTAAGTTAAACATCTTTTTTACTCTGAGTATAATACATTTACTTTGTATAATTTAAATCAGATGAATGTTTTTCTTTGCAAATGAAATATGAAGATGCTTTTCGTAAATTCAATTCAGTGCATTATTATGTTACTTTATCTCATAAAAATTAATTCAAATAATATCAATTGATTTTTTTAGATAATCTTGATTTTATATTTCAAATTAATCAATGAAATCGTTGAAACGTAATTGTTTATGGTTTGCAAATGTATCTCCGGTAGCAACGCACTGGCATTTTACTGTGAATTATAAATTTGTCCACATGTGCAATCATGTGCCGAGCATAGAATTTTGTTAATGTGCAACCGCGTCATGAGCATACAATTTTGTTAATAAGATATAGACTCGAAATATTTATTTGATATGTGGAAGATTTCATTCATATGTCATACATAATGCTACAAAATCTTTCTATATTATTCATAATGTTACACTTTTTTTAAATATGATATAAAAAAAAATAAGAAAATTTATTTTTACGGTTACACGTGCGTTGCACGTGCAAGCTTACTAGTACAATGTAAAAAAGTTCACATTGTTGAATAAAAATGCTTTGCATCATTCAAAAATAAGATAACGTGTATTTGGCAAAAAGTTTAACACATATTAAAAATAAAATAAAGCATACATTTGAAAAAAAATGTGAATCATATATTTGAAAAACATAAACATGTATAAAAAAATATTGCTTGCATCCGACGGACAGCGATTTGCCTCACCTCGAGCA
The DNA here is from genome assembly GCA_950022295.1 of Bromus sterilis. Lineage (NCBI taxonomy): Eukaryota > Viridiplantae > Streptophyta > Magnoliopsida > Poales > Poaceae > Bromus > Bromus sterilis. The sequence goes on from OX465600.1 coordinate 33,975,211, forward strand.
CGCGGGTTGTTGCACTTGTGTGCTTGCATCTAGAAAGAAAATAAGCGAGTGGAAAGAGAGAAAGTTGTATGCAGCAATGGCGATTGGCATCTCCTACACGTTGGTTGCCCCCGGCGACGAGATTGTAAGAAAAGAGAGAAAGAGACGAGAAAGAATGGAGAGGGGAGATAAGCGAATCGGAAGAGGAACGCCTTGCAACATGACATTTGTGAAGAGGTGTGACCGCTCACGCTGTTGAATCAAGATCTTATCCAACGGCCACGGAGGCGGCGGACACGCGTGTAAAGATCAACCGGGTGAAGAGATCTTTTTCCAAAAAAAACAAACACTGAAACGTTTTAAAACCTATTCAAAGCGGTTTCTGTATAGAAGCTTTTGAAAACGGTTTAACGAGCCGGCCCACTAAAAAGAACGAGCTCCACGGGCTAAAAGATTCTCGGCCCTTGCTCTAAAACCAGCCCCGACGACCCATGTGCCGCGCAAACCGCGCGTACCCGGCGGAAAACCAAATTTCGATCTGGAAGTTTCCCTCCCCCGACCAAACGCAACAAAATTCCCCCTCCCCATTCCCAACCTCACGCGCCGACGAACCCACCACCAATCCCAAATCCCCGTCGAACCCTACCCGCCGCCCCTTCCCATCCTCCTCCTCCTCCTCCATGCCCCCGCACGATGGCGACGACGACGAGCGCCTCTTCGCGGGCGTGCGCTTCGCCCTCGTCGGCTTCGACCCCGCCTCCGAGTCCCAGGTGCGCCCGCCCGCCCGCCGGCCTCGACGCGGTTCCCACGCTCCTTTTCCATTTCGGTTCCGTGTTGGCCTGGCCCGATTAGGTCCAACTAACCGGGCGAGGACTCCGCGTTTGGCAGTATCGGTCGGAGATGTTGCGGCGCGGCGGCGCCGACGCCGGCGGACACGGCGCGGCCGGGTGCACCCACGTGGTCGTATGCGGCCTCGTCTACGTGAGTTTTCACTCCCCCGCTCTTCCGGTGATTTCGGTTGGGGGCATTCCTCGCGTGGCTTACTCCAGTGGTGTTTCTGCTTGAACTGAAATGTGTGTAGGACGATCCAGTGTGCGTGGCGGCGCGGGACGGCGGGAAGAAGGTCGTCACTGAGCTCTGGGTGGACGACAGCTTGGATACCGGAGCGATCGCCGATGCCGATCGGGTCAGTTCCACCATTGTACTTGCATCTGTTCTGCTGTTAACTTGGTACATGTGTAATGTGTTCTTCATTGGCAGTGTGGTGTAAGCCAGTCTCTTTGAACAAGTTCAGCAAACCATTGTCTCATTTCTACTAATTAGTTGCTGACTTGAACTTTGTTTGATTGATAGGTGTTATATAAGCCACTGAGAGATCTGGGTGGTATACCGGGCAGTCAATCGCTTAACATTTGCCTCACAGGGTACCAAAAGAATGGGCGTGAAGACATAATGGTAATTCTGCTGCTTTTACATTTATGCCTTCAAGCCTAGAGGTCTTATAGACTTACAGAGTATATCATTTTGTTATCGATCAGGACAGTTATGATTTCCTTCAGTTGATAGACTGATGATACTTGGTAGTTTAACTCTTGGTTCCTTTTTAGGATAGCTTATAGTCATGCCTTTGATGCTAGCATTTTTTTTGTTACTGTGCGTAGTTTGCGGTTAGCTATATGCACTTAAACTGCTGAATCAGTTTACTAACACCAAGTATGTTAGAAACCAATATTTCTTCAGCATAACCAAGATTCAAAATGCTACTGACATAGATCCACCTGTAGCAGTTTCTTAACACATTTGCACCTCTTTCCTTCTAGGGACCTGTAGTTTCGCACAATTGGGTTTGAATGCTTCATTCTATTTTTGGAGTTCTGATCACAAATCTGTAACTTCTTAGGAAGCTTAGGTTTCATTTTGGCAGTTTTTAGCTATGATAGTTAACTTTCCTTTTGCTGTTTGGTTTGGAGCTTTTGCACCATTTGCTTTGGTTTGTACTTGACGACTTCCTTTGGTGTTCTTCTAATATACAACAATGTGTATTTGAGGAAAAATGTTTCAGACCATTGATTGTGCTATTGAATATAGAAAATGGTTACGTTAATGGGAGCACACTTTTCCAAGCCTTTGATAGCACACAAAGTCACCCATCTCATTTGCTACAAATTTGAAGGTATGTTGTTTTCTTCATAATTTCCATACAATTTACACTTTGTACAGTTGGTGTTCACTCTTGGTCTTTCTCCCTCCTGTTTCTATCAGGCGAGAAGTATGAACTTGCTAAAATGGTGAATATCAATCTTGTTAATCACCAATGGTTGGAAGATTGGTATGTATATTTATTAACCAGTCTTGTAAATAAGTTAGTCATGTCATGGCTATTTCTGCTAAAACATCAGATATTATTTTACTGCAGCTTAAAGGCCTGGGAAATTCTTCCAATTGATAATTATAACAAAAGGTGAGTATAGCAGCTAATCCCTTGCTGTTTTCCCCCTTCCATTATAGCCACCGGGATTATATTTCTTTTTAAATTTCTCATAAGAATATGTCAATGCACTTCATGGGTACTAAATCCAGTAGTTTGGTCCTTATTTATTCAGTGGTTGGGAACAAGAGATGATGGAGGTACAAGTTCAGGACTCTGAAGATGAAGCAGAAGATGCTGTCAAAGGTTTATCTCATAACAGAGGCATTGCTAGAAGCGTGTCTGTTAAAGAGACCAAAATGGGAACTCATGTTGATCCTGATGTCCGTGCATCCGTTTGTGGTCTTACTGTCTCCCCTGGCAATGCTGAGGTTGGTGCAGGAAGACACCTGGGCACTCCAGGACCGGGTAGTAAAGAAGATGTACACATAAGGTCCCTTGATGTCAGAGCTGACATACAAAGCACTCATAACACAAATGGTTTGACAAATTCTGCTGATCCCGAGGCACACGATTCTGTCCATCCTCCTATTAACCCCAGTAGCAATGAAAAGGCCCCTGAAGATCACATTACCAGAGATGAAACCAAAGATGCTGATAAAAGGCCACTTGACACCAGTGCAAATGCCACTTCTAATCACGAGCGTACAGATTGTGCTTTTCATCTTGTACATCAACCAACTATGATACCTCCTATTCCAGTGGTCAACACAAACAGCATTGATGGAAAATATTTTGAAAATTCCATTCAGTTCACTGGCAAGAATGTTATTTTGCTAACACCTTCTGCAGAAAGTCTCTTGAAGAAAACATTAAAATCATCAGGTATGAGTGGAAAAGTGGATCATAAGGATGATGTGCCTGTAGCTGATCTTGCTGCGGAAGTTGGTCAAGCAAACACACAAGGAAATGCAACCTTGCTTAAGGACACAATGATATCACCAGGAAATGGTGCATCGAAGAATACGCCAATCTTAAGCTACTCGAGAAGGCGTTCTCGGAAGTTAGTTTCACCAGGAACTAATTCAAATTCGGTTGACCAAACAGAATCTCCGCAAAGTTATGAGAGAAATACACCAGATGTTGACTTTAATATCTCTCCATCAATGAAGAGCAGTCATAAAATTAGCGATGTTGCAGCTGCCAAAATCCCAAGAGACGAAGCAATAAAACATGTGGATATATCAGACAGTGTACTTGCTCAGACGAAGAGCAGGCTTTCTTCAGCCACTCCAAAACTGCTAAATAGAGGGGCAGACTCAGCAACTGGAACTGCAAATAGTCCTTTCTCAAGCGGGGGAATTGCATCTGAAGAAGCAACAGTTTCTGATCTGGGGAAAAATTCCACTGGATCTCAACCCATTAAAGCTGATGATAAAGCAAACAGTGATGTTACTGCAAATCTTACGGAGATGCAAAAGTCTAGCTCTTCTAAAAAGAAGCTGTTGAGCTACAGGAGGACTTCTTTGAAGCTTGCAAGGTCTTCTGAAGTAGAAAAACTTCCTGAAATTTCTGCTAATGAGACGAAGATGGAGTCACTAGCTAAAGCAAAGGAGCTGGCACAACATGAAGCAGCAGCAGAGAAGGAGTGTGCTATAAGCCCTTCTATTGATTCTGAAGTTGAAAAGACAATTTCAAGCTTCTCTCATGAAAACCAGAATGTAGCGGCGAGTAGTGCACCACAGGTTAATACCATTGAAGTGGTAGCTACGGGCTCGCAACATGACACGGAGGTATCTCATGCAACCATGGAAGCAGGTGTTAGAAAAGTATCGACTTCAAGAGTGAAGAATGCTGGTGCTAAGAGGCTTCTGAGTGCTACCAATGCTGGTGCACATCGTAAATGTGAGACTGCAACCTCTAAGTCCAAGCACAATATGGATGCAGTTGTTCTTGTTTCCCATGAAAACGTAGAAGCAGAAAAAGGAAGAAAATGCACCAGTACGAATGCTGCTGATTGTAGAACATCTTTTCCTGAAGAAATGGTGAGCAGTAGAGCAAATGCAGTTGCCAAGAGCTCACTGAACGCCAACAGTGGGATGACTGATGTGCTAGTGGCTTCAAAGGTGAAGTTCGCTAATGTGATTTCAAAAGGAAGTATGAACAAAAACCCTAAAAAGCTTTCAAGTGGCAAAACTGATGATGAATCTCGAAGTGGCTCATCTGAGAAGGTGGAAAATGCCATAGCAAGGAGTGCGGCTGCAGAAGTTTCTCAGCTTGCTGACATCAAGATGGCTGATGCACCAACCACTGATAAAATCGAGACAGTATCTTTGAAGTCAAATTTTAGTGAGGCAGTTCCTCAAGCTTACACTGAAAAACTTTCAAGCACTGCAAGTGCAGGTAACCGTGAAACATGTGCTCCTGATAGAGTACCAAAGGATAGAGTGCACAAAACAGCTGCAAAGAGGAAAGTTTCAGGCGCACAACAAGACATATCTTGCAGTGAACCTTGCAACGCTGGTGCTGTCTTTCCATTTGAAGGTGAAGTTAACACAATAAAGAGGGCTGCAGAGTGCTCCACAAAGGCTGGCAAGGCAATGGTGGATAAGGATGTTCATAGTGCCAACGAGGATGGTACAACATATGAAGTTGGATCATTTTGCAAAGATTCCTGTGAGGACATATCAGAATATGCACAAAACACAAAGCGGCGGAGCATTAAAAGGAAAAAAATTACAGATGTAATGAATGGTTCTACTGACCATAACAAGGAGAATGTACCATCCAAAGATGCACAACACACAAAGCCGAGGAGCAGCAAAATGAAAAAAGTTGTAGATGCAATGGATGGTTCTATTGACCGTAACAAGGAGAATGTACCATCCAATGATGCACAGAACACAAAGCCGATGAGCAGCAAAAGGAAAAAAGTTGCAGATGCAATGGATGGTTCTACTGACCATAACAAGAAGAATGTACCATCCAAAGATGCACAAAACACAAAGTCAAGGAGCAGCAAAAATAAAAAAGTTGCAGATGCAATGGATGGTTATACTGACCATAACAAGGAGGATGTACCATCCAATGCTAGTCTCTCTCCTAAATCAAAATATGCAATTAACTGTGTAAGCTCCAAATGTATCACAAAATCGATACAAAAGGAGAAAGCCGTGCTTGGTGACCGCAGTATAATAGAAGGAAATGATTGTGCAACCTTAGCCTTGTTGGAACCAGCATGGTTTATTTTAAGTGGTCATCACTTAATGAGGAAGGATTATATGTCGATACTTAAACGCCTGAAGGGAAGAGTATGCAGGGGTTCACATCACTGGTCTTTCCAAGCGACACATTTTATCGCACCGGAGCTCCGCAGAACCGAAAAATTCTTTGCAGCAGCTGCAGCCGGGAGGTAAATCTTGTGCCATATGAGCCTTTTTAGAGGTTTTATGTTTAGTTGTTTATACCTTGTTCTTGTTGCCTAGATCCTCTTGCCAAAAAGAAAATGTACATACAGTCATTGTACCCCTTTTTCTATTTCAAGATAGTCATCTGAATGTTAGTTGCTTTTCCGAAATATTAGGTGGATCCTCAAGTCTGATTACTTGAGTGCTTGCAATGAGGCTGGCAAGTTTGTAGAGGAAGAACCATTTGAGTGGCACGGTGAAGGCCCAAACAACTTTGGCACGATAAGTTTGGATGCTCCAAGGAAATGGCGCCAACTAAGGCAGCGTACTGGCCATGGCGCCTTCCACGGGATGAAGATCATCATATATGGAGAGTGCATTTCTCCATCATTGGTAAGTTTGGACACACACTTCTTCATCTGATATAAGCATCTTGGTAACTTTGTAACGCTGCAGCTCTATATATTCACCCAATGCTTCCCCTTTCCTTCTTCTCAACAGGACACGCTGAAGCGCGTGGTGAAGGCCGGCGACGGCATCATCTTAGCGACCTCCCCACCCTACACCCGGGTACTGAAACACGACGCCAGTTTCGCCGTCGTATCCCCAGACGTGCCGAGCACGGACGCATGGATCCAGGAGTTCGTGAGCCACGACATCCCCTGCATCAGCGCGGACTATCTGGTGGAGTACGTGTGCAAACCCGGCCAGCCTCTGAAGAAGCACGTCCTCTTCAACATGCACGACCTGGCAGACAGGTCCCTGCAGAAGCTACAGATTTCTCAGCAAGGAGAGCTGGGTGGTGCTGGCACCGGAGAGGTGCCAGCCGGTGGAGGCGACCCCGAAATAAGCTGTTCTGCTTGCGGGTTGAGCAACCAGGAAGGGGCTGCTATGCTGATATGCAGTGGCGGCGACGGCGAGGGGAATGGGGCTGGTTGCGGCGCTGGGATGCATCTCGATTGCCTGCCTGAAGCTACTGCTCCTACCGATGGTGAGTGGCTGTGCCCCAAGTGCGACGACGACGGGGTTGTGAAAGCGAAACCGCCTCCTGCGAAGAAGGCAAAGAAAGGTCCCAGCAGATCAGGAAAGCCCAAGCGCAAATGATCATTGTGGCCCTGTTGTTGCTGTTGTGTTAATAATGATAATTAATATATGTAAGTGGTGTGTGCCATTCTATAGTCGTTGCGGCACTCAGAGATTTACATTGGAGATGCCTGCTTAGGGTCTCCGAGCTGTCTTTCTTTTTTATTTCTTCTAAGGCGGCCGTGGCAGAGTCCTCATCTTTCCAACTCAGGTCTGTTCAGCTCTGTACGTGGTATTGGTTTGAACTTGAACACACACAGTGGAGAGCACGAGCTGAAACCCGAACAGAAACGTGAAGAATGGATCCAGCTCAGCTTGGCATGGAAGCAAGGAAGCAGCACCAAACCCCAACTGGTAAGTAAAGTGGTAACGCTTTTGCACTGCACGAGCTTTCCGACGAGGTACCGATCTGAAACCAATCTCACTCATATGCTTTGCTTCTTCCAAGAGAAAAAAATAGCTCATATGCTTTGCCGCTAGCTGCACTCACCGGACGAACGAGCGATGCAATGTGTTGATTGTGTGTGTTGCTGCTGTTTACTCGATAATTCAATTCGAACTCATCTATATTTGATGAACAGTATATTTGCGTGCAAGATGCTTGGGTGCGTCCGATGCATGCAAGAATTCATGGTCAAATATCATCTGAAGAGCTCGTGCAAAAAAAATCGATTGTAAATCGTGCATTTTGAATCTTTGAAGGTCGAGAACAACCTATCACTTTTTTGAATCTCTACACCCTGAGTTTTTTTTACCAGAATACTCTCCTTTGTGCGTGAGAGATCCTATGGTTTCGCAAGAGATTTTTGATTGAAGATCGCTTGACAAGTTTTCACCAAGCGACTTTACTTCATTCTTATTCTTCAGAAGGGTGTGTCACTCCTAGACGGCTAGGATTCACTTGAGAGTTGAAAGTATCGTCCAAGGACTCGAGAGTTTGTTTGTAAAGGCACAGAGATCCCCTCCTTGGTGAAAAATTACCTCTTAGTGAGGCTTTCATAAGTCATGGTAAAATAGGCTGACATGGAAGATACTTCCTTTGTTCAAAAATAATTGACATAATTTTAGTTTAAATTTGAACTATATATCAACTAAGATCACGTCAATTATTTCTAAACGAAGTGAGTATTCCCTCTGTTCCAAATTAGTTGACTTACATTTGTATACATCAACTAATTTGGAACGGAGGGAGTAGTACATAAGCCATGGCCATAGGAGCAAGATCGCCTGCGTTGCTCCACTTGGTGGGCCACTTTCTTGTATTTGTGCCAAGTATGGACTAGTTCATTAATCCGTGTAACAAACCTTCCAAAGGCCTTGAGTATGTTCGTTGCCCTCGTCCAGAAGAGGTTGCATGAACTGTCCAGGGGCGGCATTGGGACACTTCTTGAGGCAACAACAAGTGGTTATGAAGGGGAAAATGCCGCAGTAGCCACTGTCGTACCCTTCTTCCCGGCACGGCTGGTCGCAGACGCCGGACTTGATGCACAGGCCCCCGTGCCACCTCTTGCTTTGGTCGCCGCAGTATTTTTCTGCCAGTCCCACGGCCAAGTAGTTGTGATTAATCAAGAAAATTGTTCGATGAAAGAAAGAAAGAAAGAAATTATTACGTACGAGGCCGCTCATTAACAGAGGCAGGGATGTCCTTAGCGCAATCAGCCACGGCGATGACCAGCGGGAACACGATCAGTATCAGTAATAAGCTCTTCTTCATCGCCGACCTTGCTCCTATGGCCATGGCCATGCCCATTGTCGACGATCAAACTCTTCTAGCTCTGTTGCGTTCACTTGCCCCCTTCCCCTATCCAGATATATAAAGGTAGCTAGCCATGTCGTTTGTGGAATGAATTATCACAACTAAATGTGTAGTCGACTTTATCTCAACGATGGGATATTTGAACTTATTGTGCAGATATGGTTTTGAATAAATGCGTCTTCGATAAGATTATTCAAAACCATGTCTGCACGATAAGTTCAAATATCCCATTATTGACATAAAGTCGACTACACATTTAGCAATATCTCTTAAAGGTGTTCCTAAAAAAAGATCTCTTAAAGGTAGTATTATTTATTTATATTATATCTATATCTTTATCTATTTACATCTATATCTCATATCTATCTACTTCTCTACATATTTATATCTACTTAGTATTAAAGGGAGAAAATTTATCTCTTTTTTGACAGTAAATAAGACTTTATTCCTCACACAACAGATAGATCATTTACAACCGAAAGAGAAATAAATTCAGGTAGAAGATCAACCCAAGTGCTAGAAGTTTTCGACGTGCCAGCCTCCCTCGCAAGTTCATGCGCCACTTGGTTTGCTTCTCTCAAGCAGTGTATGAATGATATTTCACCAAAGTCCAAGCACAAAGCTTTGCACTCCATAATGACAGCTGAGTCTTGGCCCATGTAAATATCATCTTGAGTAACAACATCCACAACATTTGAGCAATCCGATTCGATGATTACCTTGTTGCAACCGAGGTGAGCCACAAGGTATAATCCGTTCCTTATAGCTTGTATTTCAGCAGATAGCACAGAGCTGACATGGGGTATGAACCAATTTGCAGCCCCCCAAAACTCCCCATGGTTATCACACGCTATTGCCCCACTTGATCCTACCATGATTTCTTGGGTAAACCCAGCATCCACATTTATCTTAGTCACTCCCGAGATGGGATTCTTCCACATATGATCATGCTTCCCGGGGATGGTTTTTGCCGAGCAGGATCGAAGAAAGTTGGTGGCCAGAACTTTGACGGAGATGACAGTCCTCTCAACCGAAGGGACTGATTTTCCTCTTTGGATTTGCTGTCGCTACCACCATATGTACCATCCTGTAACCATAGCCAATTCTGCAACTGGTATTTCCCGCTTTCTCCTTTTTGCAGTCGCCAAGACTTGAAGGCTGATTTCCCCCGATCTGTTATGCCCCATTGAATCATTTACTTCTTGCTGTAGACCAATCTCCTTCCATATACTAGCTTCCCTAGAACACTGGAACAAACAGTGCTGGATATCCTCCCCTCCAATCTGACAAACATGGCAGTTCGTTTGACATTTTATGTGTCTGTTCGCAAGTGTGATGATGCAGGGCAGCACACCATTTAACACTTTCCAAGCAAAGTATTTAATCTTTCCAGGAAAATTTATCTCTTTTCTTGCCATTCTTCCCTTTTTATCTACACTATTTCATTTGTCTATCCTACATTCCCGTTATTTTTTTACAACCTTATTTCCTCTGGTTTGCTCCCTAGAGCATAGGCGAGTGGAACTCAGGATTACATGAACTGTATTTTTAGATGCACCTGTAACTTTGTTCATATCAAAATTATCAAAAGTACATTGCTTTGGATCCAAGATCCAAGAAATTGCAAAATTACTCACAACTAAAAATTACAAAAGAAAACATTTTAAAGGCATCTCCATAGTGGTATCAATCTTTTTAAGGTGAGATGCCACAAAGTCTTCAGTAAAAATTATGCAATTGAACTAGGGCATTGCTACTGCTACTCAATAAACTATTCTTTTCTATGTAGTACATAAATCAGAGTCGTGCACATGCTCATTTATACAAGCCTAACCTATTAACATGGAAAATGCATTTAACACAACATATGGTTTGACCTGTGAAACCATGTGGACAATATCATTCATGGTTTTATAGCCTCAATCGTGCATGATGGGCTAGCAATCGCACATGTTTGCTTTATCGACAAACGGATCAAATTTCACAATGGTGATCTCTCATCACACACAGTTCGACGGTAGCGCGAGCGATGAGAGGAGGGGTTTGTCTTACCAACCTCTTCTTTGATCCTTTCAATGCATCATAGTTCTTCGTCAGACTAGTACATGTGTCGCGAAGATCCACATCATGCTCATCTAGACTCGTGCTCCCGTCAACTTGAAAGCCTCAAACACGACCCCTCTACCCATTTCACCTCGTCCACTTGCGGCACCTCGGCACTACTAAAATTAGTTTGCACACAACTCGATGGATCTGCATAAAGCCAATCCCTAAACTCCATCTCTTTAGCTTCATGGATTCATGTCCCGCGTTTCCTATAATCATGCCCAAGGATGCCATAAACTTTCCAAAACCACACCAATTTTCCATAGCAAAGAGCATAAGAGCAAGTACAATAGCAGGCGGGGAGATCTGGTTCATGGCGGCTGCCCGTTCCGTAGAGCGGCAGATCGGGGTAGCCGTCCGGCGCACGTCAGATCTTCGGTTCCTAGCAATCGGCGGGGTGTCTGGTTCACGAGTGCGGCGCTTCGGTGCAAAGCGGATCTGATCCAGTGCAGTTTGAGCAGCAGCGGCGTGTGTCTCCGGGGTGGATGGATCTACGTGTTCCCAGCTGCGGATGGCGGACGCGGATCTGTATCCTTTCCCAGATCCGTCGGCAGTAGTGGCGCCATTGGTTAACACCGTGGTGGTGCCACCGATGACCGTATTGACGGTGGCAGATTGGATCAGAGCGGTGTGGGGATCTGCTACCGTGAATAAAGGTGGTGATCCTCGTGCTCCTACCGCATCATGGAATTGTTCTACAAGATAGGTCCTCCTTGATCTGACCATCTACAGGTTCCGGAACTGCTGACAGTGATCTTGCCCAGAAGATCTAGATCAGATAGAATTCGTTTGTGCGCGTCTAGAGCAGCCTACGAGGTACTGTAGGCGCAACGCGAGGTTGTTGACACCATGGGACATATTGGCCACTCGATTTCCATGGAGTACACAACGGTGGAGAAGGTCATGGTGGCTAAGATCGGAGGATCGTGGCGATGAAGCCAGCGAAGTGTTTAATAACTCTCAGAAGCAACACTATTGAGTGGGGGCGGCAGCACTGCAAGACTTCATTTTTGGTGGTGCTCCTCGGGTGCGGAGTCAGGACTTTCATGGTGAAAGCCTAAGGTCTGACCTTCATTGGTTGTGCCTGGCAATGACCTTTCTGAACGAATTGTCTTGAGAGTTCCGACTTTCTTCGGGGTGAAAACCCAAGATCTTGGATCGGCCAACGATGGTGTTTACGCATTGTTCCTTTCTTAAAGGCGTTGCTTCTGGAGGCCTTTCATGATGTCTGGGTGTTGTATTTTATGGTGGTTCGTGTGGTACTGCTGAAAGGAGTTGGCCGCTATGGCGGGATCTTTACTTTTTGTTTATTTTTGGTTTTTTTATGTCTGTGTGCATTCTGGATGTTTTGCGATATTTTGTTGATGCAGAGACTAAATGTAATTGATATCATCGCGGAAAAAGGAATGGAGGGAATACTAGTTTACTTACAAGAGCCGTCGGGCGTGCAATGTCGTCCTCTTTAGCAAAAGCAAAGTACTCTGATGTTGTTGTTGCTTTTTTTTAGACTAAAGGCCGTAGCCCGACTTTATTAATAAAGCCACAATACGACGAGTTCGGCAAAAAGGATTTCCAACAAACAGAATCCCAACAGAGCGAAGGAAGAAACGATACAGACCATCAACCGATAACCAGAACAGGCACGCAGGCCCCGACCTACTACGCCAAACTGAACGAAAGAGACGAAGGACTAACAACAAAAGGTAGATCAGTTGTCCACAGAGAGGCTTCTGGCAGCAGCACGAATACGCATGATGATCGCGTCCAGGCCCTCATGATCCGCCTCCTTAGTCGCTGATTTCCACTGCAACAGAAGAGATAATATAACATAGAGACAGTGAGCAGGCTTGTCAGGGAACCTGTGCTCAATAGTAAACTTATTTCGTGTAGTCCACAGCACCCATGCAGTTGCGGCCCAACAAATCCAGAAAATACGTTTCCGGGACCCAGATAGAGATTTCGATATTGAGAGAATATACGAGAAGGAGGTCGGATTCCACAACACCGAAAAACAGTCACGAACACAGGTCCAAGCCAATTGGGCCAAGGAACAGGAGAAGAGGATATGATTAGTGTCCTCCCTGGCACCACACAGGACGCAGAGAGGTGAAGCGTTACCCTTTCGTTTAAGGATCTGATCAGAAGCCGGCAGCTTGCCCCGCGCCGCTTGCCACCGGAAAATTTTGATTTTAGGAGGGATCTTGGCACGCCACATATGCGCAAGGCGAGAGCCAGCAGTCGGAGCACACAAGTGGTTATAGAGATATTTAACCGAAAACATCCCGGAGGCAGAGAGCGTCCAAGTAACCTCATCCTTTGACTCCGAGAGCGAGGGGAAGAGGGCAGTAAGATGGTGTCACTGATCCAACTCTTCGGGGGTTAAAGAACGACTAAACTGGAGATCCCAGCCGCAGGACGCCAATTCCGAGATGGAAATGTTAGGAGAGCCACAATACGAGAATAACACGGGAAAGGTCGTTGATAAAGCACCTTCCCCAGTCCACCAGTCTAGCCAAAACCTGATGGAAGCGCCGTCCCCAACCGAAAACTTCACCAAGGACCGAAAGGTGTCCTTGGTTTTCTGGATATTAGCCCAGAACTGAGATGTTCCCTTGCACTCCACCAGCAGTGGGGAGGAGCTAGGAAAGTATTTAGCCTTGAGAATCCTGAGCCACAGAGCATCCGGATCTGCTTTCAAAATTTTCCACCACCATTTGGTCACCAGACAGAAGTTCATGATCGAGGTATTGATGATCCCCAGGCCGCCCTTCGCTTTGGGCCGACAAATGATATCCCATTTCACCATACGGTACTTCTTCTTATTATCCGCGGAGTTCCAGAAAAAATTGCGACGGTGCTTGTCGAAGCCCTCATGACAGGATTTGGGGAGGAGATAAAAGCCCATTGTGTAAGTGGGGAGGGAGGAGAGGCAGGAGTTAATAAGGCACACCTTGCCTGCTTGTGAATGGTGTCTGCCTTTCCACGGAAGAACTCGCTTGCCCAATTTGTACACCACCGGGTTGAAAGAAGAGGTACACACTCGCGATCCCGAGATAGGAATTCCCAAATACGAAAGGGGAAATGAGCCCAACGAGCAGTTCATGAGGTCAGCCATCCTTTTAGCTTCAGCTTCCTCACACCCAAAGACGAAAAGCTCAGACTTGAGGAAGTTGATTTTGAGTCCAGAAAGGCATTCAAAGCAAAGAAGGAGCAGTTTGAGATTGGCCAAGCACAAGTCCGAAGCTTGCACCAAGATGATCGTGTCGTCTGCATACTGCAGATGGGTGACACCTTCCGGAATGAGATTAGAGGCCACAGGAGAGATGTGGTTGGCCCCAGCCGCCCGATCCAGCATCGATGCAAACGCATCAGCAACCAGATTAAATAAAAGAGGGGAGATAGGGTCACCCTGGCGAAGACCACGTTCATTCTTAAAAAAACCACTGGTGGTGCCATTAACTTTGACTGCCGTGTGGCCCCCTTCCACAAGCTGCATAATACGATGCACATAAGCGCCCTCAAAACCACGGGAGAGCAGCACAGATCGGAGAAAGTCCCAGCTAACAGAATCGTATGCTTTCTCAAAGTCCAGTTTAAGCAAGATGGCCGCCGAGCCACTAGAGCGGAGCTCGTGCGACAGCTCGTGAAGGCTCACAATTCCATCCAGGATGAACCTGCCCCTGATGAAAGCGGTCTGAGAACCCAAAACGATTCGGTGCGCCACCGTATCGAGACGAGTAGCAAAAGCTTTTGACGGATATTTTGCCAGGTTGTTGATCAAAGCGATCGGGCGGAAAAGCTTAATGGAGTCCGCGCCCGGGACCTTCGGAAGGAGGGAGAGAACCGCATAATTGAGTCGCGAGATGTCCATCGTACCCAAGAAGAAACCAACAAGAATCGCCGAGATGAGCGGCTTAAGCACATGCCAGAATTTTTGGAAAAACAAGTTGGAAAATCCATCAGGACCCGGAGCAGAATTGACCTTAGAGGAGAACACTGTCTCCCTGATCTCTTCCTCAAAGAGAGGCATCATGAGTTCATTATTGTCCGCCTCCGAAACTTTCACATGGGAATCCCAAAAGGAGGAAGAGAGAACAACGGGCGAGGGAGCACGTTTGGCGTAAAGAGTCTTGTAGAAATCCACCACGTGGGATAAAATGGTCGTCGGGTCAGAAACTAAGGTGCCATCAATCACCAACCGTGAAATCTCACATCTACGGCGCCTGCCATTGGCAATAGCGATAAATATTTAGTTGGTCTGTCCCCTTTCAAAAGCCAGGACGATCTGGCCCTCTCAAGCCAGTAAATTTCCTCCCTTTTGTGAAGCATCATGAGCGAACGGTCAAGCGAGTGCCTAAGCTCCCACTGAGCATCAGAGAGGCCAGTCGAATCAGCTAGAATATCCAGCGCCTGTAATTGATCCAACAGATCCCCTTTCAAGGCCTTCGATTCGGTCGAAAGGTTGGCACTCCAACCCTTCAAAAAACGACGGAGATGCTGGGAGAGGAAGTGCCAGTCGTACAGCGGGCCAAAAGAACGGTGAGGACAAAGACAGATAGCGAGAATGCGGGTCGAGACAGATGGGATAAATCCTTCAATTTCCAACCAAGAAGCTTCGAAAAAGAAACTCCCAGAGAGCCGTGATGGAGCGTCACGAGTGTCCAGAATGAGGGGAGTGTGGTCCGAACCCACCATAGGGTCCGCCACCAGAGACGAGCGGGGAAAGAGGCAATCCCAGTTCGTAGAAACCAAGACCCGATCAAGGACCGACCTAATCGGCGCCACCTGTTTATTGGACCACGTGTATCGCGCCCCGGACCGGCCAATCTCACGAAGAGCAGCATTGCTGATGAAATCATTAAAGGCATTAGCCCTAGTCCACGAAAAGTTAGAAGAGTTTTTCTCCGAGGGGAAGCGAATGAGATTGAAGTCCCCTCCTAGGATGAGGGGAACAGGGCATGCGAGCACTTTGCTCTCAAGCTCCTCAAGGAAGTTCTGGGAGAGGCTATGATCAGAAGGACCATAAACAACAAAAAGCTCCCAGAAGCAGTTGTTCGAGAGATGATGGAGTCGCATACTGGCGAAGAAAAGGCTTGAATCAACCGCAACCACATCAAAAAGATCTTTGTTCACTCCCATCAGAATTCCACCCGAGACGCCCACGGAGGGAAGAAAATGCCAGTGAAAGTGACCACGGGGGCAAAGACGGTCCAAGTAACTGGAGGAAAACGTTTCCTTTTTTGTTTCTTGAAGACAGATAACATCTGCACGAGAAGAAAGAAGGAGGGATCGAAGCTGGTCTCGTCGCCCACTAGCGGCGAGGCCCCGTACATTCCAGAACACAAGCTTCATCGGGCGGAGAGGTTTTTGATTCGAACACTCGAATGAGACGGCGCCACGACGCGTCTCGGACGACTCCTTTTAGGCACAGCTGGGGTAGGAAGGGACACCTCCACTAGGGCGGTCACGGTTGCCCCAGGATCATTGATCACCTCCGCCCCCGCTGCCAACTGGTCAGCGCGGGCCTTGGCTAAATTGGCCTGAGCAATCTCGTTCGCCCGAATGAGAGAGACAAAGGCGGTGGGGGAAGAAATAGAAGTGTCAATCACCAAACCGGCATCCTGCACCACCCCCAGGCAATGAGCAGTGCTCAAATCAGAGAGAATAGTGCGCTTTGGGGAGAGTAAATGAGGCACACCTGTAGAGTCGTCACGAGCCGCCGCCCGAATCTTGGCTTGATCGAGGATGGAGCCAGAGCGCTTGCAAATCCTCACGCTTTTGCGGGCCGTGGAAGCAGGAGTCCTCAAAGACGAAGGCTGGCGAGCTGGAGAAGGGAACCCAGGAGGCGAGGTCGGCTCAGCCGCTGCGCCCCCCAGATCCTTGTCGAGGGAGCGAAAGAGGGGCACCGCAGACGACTCACTGCCCACCGCATCCATAGACACGCGAGCGGCCTCCTCCCTAGCTTGCTTGAGCCTGGCCGTAGTTTTCTTGACGGTATTGCGGCGCTTGGACGGGTGAGAAGACGGCACCGCCGGGCTCACCACCGGAACGACACCATCAACCGGGGTGTCCTCGATCCCCGACAGAGAGGGAGAATAGGGACGTGCCGGCAGGTTGGATGCCCCGGCAGAGACTAGTGGGCTAGAAGGCGACCGGGATGGCATAGGTTCTAGTGTACCGAGCTCAGCAGCTGGGGGGGAGCCACCATTGCGCGGACGACGACTGGGATACAGCCGCTGGATACGAGAGCCAAGCGCATCCCATTCCATTTGAGTGAATGGCGGACCCGAGTCCTCAAATAAAGAGTCCTCACCCTCCTCATTGTCTTTGTCTTTGTCTTTGTCTTTGTCATCATCAGAAGGCGGAGGTGGAGGGGGTGGCTGGGAGGAGGGAGGCACGGGCGCAGTCACACCCTCGACACGGATACGGATAGAAAAACCTTCGACGGAGGGGAAAATGGGGATCGCGCCAAACAAACGCTCCGGTGCTGGCGAAGCAATCCTCACCCGGACCGCGCCCACCCGGGCCAAGGACTGCTCATCCACCTCCCGAGGAATGCCCACCAGCTCAGAGAAGGCCATGACGTACGCGCGGCCACGCATCAGCGGCGGGACGCCATCCATTAGCACCCACACTTCCGACAAGCTGCCCACCGGCCGGCACACCTCGATCTCTTCAGAAACATAGACCACCAGTTGGTTGAGCGTGAGGCTGGAACTGCGGGACGCCATGCGTAAGCTGTCGTGAGAGGGAAACAGGACACCAAACTCCGACGCCGAGATCTGGCGAATCTGCCAATCCCACCCTTCCTCACTCCAGGCCGCCAGTTCCGAAGCAAGAAGCTGAAGAGATGCATTCTCCGAGAGGACAGAGACAACCGCGGCATTGAAGGAAGAGGGATTGGGGATCACCGCCTCCGCCAGGCCCGAGAGGGCGAAGAACTCGCATCCCGGCAACCCGGAGCCGTACCGCTTGAGAGGGAGGGGGGCTCGATTGGTGCACATCGCGGTGAGGTGGCCCTCCTCGCGGAAGATCAGGCAGAAAGGAGCAACTTTGCACTGGGATTGGAAGTGGTCTGGACGGTGGCAAGCGAAACAGGTAAGATTGGGCGCAGCGGATCGGGACGGAGCTGAGGAGTTATTCCCCAAAGGAGGAGAAGGGAGGATGCCCGCCCCTCCGCCAGATCCAGCGTTGCTGGGGGCAAACTTGCGAAATTTGGAGGCGGCCTGGTAAGGGAGGGGCGGAGGTTAGCGTTGCGGGGAGGGGGGCGTGAATCAGGGAAGCCGCGAGAGGAGGAGTGCGGCGGCAGGCCCTGGGCCTGCGCCGACGGAGGTCGTCCCGGAGGAGGCGGAGGGAGAGGCGACGTTGACCTCTGCCGAGAGGAAGACGCAGCAACTTCCCACGGATCCAGCCCCGAGCCAGGGTCTGGTGCCTCCCCGGAGGAGGGAGCAGCCCACGCATCCCTCTCCCGGAGCAGCTTCTCGCGAAGAGCCGACTCGACGACAGCCGGATCCGTGGCGGGAGGGGAATCCTCACGGGGGCGCTTGGAAGACGGAGCTTTGTCGCTGGAAGAACCGCGCGGCTTGTCCATGGCCGCCACCATCGAGAAGGGGAGGAGGAGTGGGGGGGTGGAGTGGGGAGGCGGAGCTTGAGGATGGGAGCACGATGGCGGACGAGGTCACGGGAGGCGGCGGAGAACCCTAGAAAAGGGTCACGACAACCCCGGGGGAGCCATAAGTACCCCGAGGGTGAGGGTCGGGCTGGAGGCAAGTGAGTGGGTTGGGCCACCACAAGTGGGCCAGGGAGGGGGGAAAGTCCACAACTGAAGACACAACAAAAGAAACGGCCCCAGGGTGGATCGAAGATGGCCCAACAGGCCCATCAGGCCCAACCGGAGAGCGGGAGCACGCCGTGGGAACTAGGGTTTCCATCCCGCCGTCGCCATCCTGCCCGACGGCGACGAAGGGCAACACGCCTCCCGCCGACGACGGGCTCCGACAAGCGGCCGAGCAAGATGAAGGGGAAGGCGAGGAGGGCGGGGATGAGGGGAGCGGAGAGAGAGTCGAGCAGGGACACACACGGCTTCCGGTGACGGGCACGACAAAACCAGCCGTCCCCCAAGCTCCACGAGCAAACGCGGCCAGATCCACCACGGCGGCCCTGGCCTCCGGGGGCAAACTTGCGTCCCGAGGCAGAGCGGCACCCGACGGAGCTCGACGTCCTCGCAGCCACTACTGCCAGGGACGGGAGCTCAGCCTCCGGCTCGGGGTCAGAGTCGTCGCCATCCGAGGGCAGCGCCCAGAACTTGTTGAAGATAGGGCCGAGGAGGGGGGGAGACGAACCAGGGAGCTTGGAGGCACCGCTCGGATGACGAGGGGACGCCCCGGCGGGACGCTTGGGGACGGCGGAGGGAGAGGGGCGGGGGCAGGTCACCGGAGAGTAGCGAGCACCGGAGGGGGAGGGCGCCGGACGAGAGAGAGCAGGGGAGAGGGGAGGGGAGGAGGGAGCCATCCTCTCTTTAAAGTGAACTGATACACATTCTTGCTGTTGCTGCTTGTACAAATCAGATCCAATTAGTCCCATCATTCGACCCCATACGGATGGATCATTGAATCATAATGTCAATTGTCAAAGTTTAAGCAACCACGTAACCGAAGGTAATCACCCCGTGAAGCCATCGATCACCTGCCTCTCCAAACGAAAGTTGGAGCCGTATGCCAAGCCAGCATGCATACCCATCTCGACCACAATCAGGCCGCTGCTCCGATCCCCTGATGAGTCGACTTTCATAATTAACAACCGTTCAAAGTACACAACATATTCGCCAAGGTTATCTAAGATGGGCGAGGGTGAGTCGGTGACTATGGCCAAGGTTATCTCTCTGCCGTGCCCCGTCACCGAGTATGGCCGCCTGCCATGCCACCACAATCCTCCAGGCTTTGCTGCTATCAAGGCATATATGTATCCATAGATTTATGAGTTCTTTTAACACTATCACCTCTGAGTTCATCTTGGGAGAGTTTACAGTATTTCACATTATTACAAAATAGGCAACCTAAGCATGTGCATCGGCATTTAACATCGGTGCAGCTACAGGCCTATTTTCGGAATTATTAACCCCAAAGTAAGCCGATGTAACCATTGCAGAATGTTTCAGGCACTAACGATCGAGATTATCAAGCAATCTCAGAAACTTTCAATGGCTACTACCAAAGCAAGGTCCAACCACCACTATGTACCACGATATCACCCAGGCATACGTCACAAGGGTCATGCATGTACAAATCCTCGGCCTCCAACTTGTAAGACGCAAAATATTCATTACCCAAACTGTTTGGGTGCTAGGAGATCAAGCGCATCAGGAAGATACTATCTTATCCGAACCCCTCCTCTCATACCTGTATAACTACTACTGCTGCTATAGCTGTGATTCATGGTTATAGTAAAGTACTAGAAGTGGACAACGCGCTTTGCTGCGGCCGCTTTTATTATAGTGATTGTGAACTCCATTTGTGTACATATACTAATATCATGCCGCTGAAGCAGTCATCTTTGAATTAATTACACGAGCAAATCCCAGGAAGATGGCTGAATAGTATGTGCTTTGGTCAGGCTTAGCTGGACGTAGTTTTCCTTTGGAAGGCATACGCGTGTTACTGGCTGCAGCAACTCGTGGCGGTCTGCACCATTTTCTCTGTGACAATTGTTGAGAGCATGCTTCATGGAGTCTTGTTTTTAAGGATGGGTGCCATCGGCAAAGTAGAAGACAGCTCGTTCATTTCCTTTGTGTTCTGCTTGTGGAAGAACACTTGGGCTTTCCAGTGGGAGGAAAGCAGGTGGCTCTGGCTGGCTGATAGCGGCTGCTGTTCGCGGTGAGTGTTCTTGGTTTTGGTGTGCTTGGTCTTAAAAATAGTGGAGATTCGAAAAAAAATTAGACTGTTTTCTCTTTTGCCGATTGGTTATTTGTGGTGTTTTTTTACTTATTAAAAGTTTGTGTGATTTGTAGGGGAGGTTGCTTTAGTCCGCATTTTGCGGCATGTTTTGCTTGATGAAGTCATCAAGCAGGTTGGTGCGTCATCTCCTGCGTATGGAACACACAGGATTAGCGATGGCTATTTGTCCACAGTAGAGACCATCATGCCATTGCGGTGCCATCGTACGTACGTGCAGTGTTTTGCTTCGTGTAGGCGGCCGGGTGATGCCGGATGTGCGCGCAGCGGAAGAAGACGCTGCAGACAAGCTCCTCCGCTTGGTGAGGGCTAAGCACGGTGTGGTGATTGGAGCGTGCTATCATGGCCGTTCATCGTTTAGCACTACACCGTGTGTTCAGGGATGTTAGCATGAATAAGCATAGGCAGGCCGCTCGGAAGATCCGTTTGCTGGAGAAAGGTTGGGGCACAGTGTTGGATGTTTTGCAGGGTGCACAGAAAGCCTGCAGTGATATGCAGGCATCAGTGCCGCCTATGATGTTTAGTGTTGGGCGTGGTGATGATGCTTCGCTGCTAGGAAGCTTGGTTGCCAGAATCCGTTGCTTGGATGAGATGGTGGAGGTGAAGATGGAGGAAGGGTCGGGTCAGCTTGCAACCGCTAGCTAGATATGGGAGAGGCGCCATAGACTTGTGTGGCGAAGGTTGGGTCGTGGTGACATCCAGGGTTGTTTGGGCATTCTGAGTCAGGGTATTAGTGTGTTTCGTTTAGCATGTGTGTGTGTGTGTGTGTGTGTTTAGGGCTGTGCGTGTAGCGTGTGTCCTGATGTACTGATGTGTACTGGATGTTTTATGAATAAAAGGTAGTTTAGTAATATATGTGGTTATGGAGTTCAGGGTATTGTGTGGTATATACATTGCTTGTTTTGGCAAGGTGTAATTTGAAGACATTTAGTTTGTTTGGTTGATAAAATAATGAGGTAGCAAGGTGGTGATAGGGAATGATTTCCAGTTAATATCTTGTTTCAGGCTTGAAATAGTGCTAAAGCTTGAGAAAGCATTACTGAATCAACTCGTTTTCTATGTTTGGGGGGGGGCACACACCTTCGATAAACATTTTATTTTTTTGCTGTTTATTGAGGCATTTTTTGTGGAAGTAGTACTATGTGATGTAAAGGTATGATTTTTTCCTAAATTATATGAGGTCAAAGCATGATGGAGTTGGATTTGATAGTTAAGTGTTCGACAATATGCTTTAAGATTGAGTTGTTGGATTATGTTTTTTATGTGGTGATGTTGATTGTTTGTGAGGATTAATAAATCATTGAGTATGTTCTTTGAGTTAGAATTGTTGGTTATTGGAACGACGGCATGGATGAGTTAGTGTGTTTCATCCAGTTTTCTGAAGATGACCCAACGGTGATGCGAGAGGAATCCTTCACTGTCCTGCTCTTTGTCACGCTCGAGCAGGTTCTGAAGCAGCTCAAGAACTTCGACTTAGAGGACCCTAAGGATGACCGCATGGCGATCGCCAAGGCTTAGTAATGTGGCGTTACGCCATTGGTAAATTATGATTGCCTCTTCTCCAATCGATTCTAATATGCTGCAGTTCAACGCCGTTCTCACATGTTTGATAAATTATGGTGGAAATTTTGATGTGAGCTAATTTCTGATATCAATTAGTGGGTAATCTTGGTTTATGTCTATCCCGCCTATTTTTGTCTTAGTGTTTTTCTCATACCACAGATAGGTAGAACATGATTGAGTACTGTTCTCACCAATTCTCTTTCACTGCGGGAGAATATCGGAGCTGATATTTATCTTAGACTTCTGCCAGAAAGCAAAATGCTTGGAAATAAACTTGCACTGTACAGTAGAAGCAAAGATGGGTACAAAACGACGAGCCAGTAGGCGTAGAAAATGACAAATTAATAGATATATATATTTTGTAGCGTGTTGTTGTGTTTTCCCTTTAAGTTGGATCTCTCACGGGCTACATTAGAATGACATGCTCACAAATTTTGAAAAGAAAGGGAGGACATGCGCACACAGTAGCGGTCTGACAATTTTGTTTGAGTGAGCCCCAGAGCTTCAATGGAGATTCTTTTTAGTAAGAGTCTAGGGAGTTTATGTATTTCCATGAAGAATTCAAATATACATTCCAAATTTTAGTCTGGGCTTTGAGGCTAAAATTTGTAATACAGTAGTGTCTAGAGAGGCCTCTGTCAGTTCTTGAGCACACATTAAAGTTCTTTCCTTTTTCTGAAGTTTTCCAGATGAGTAGTAGTTGCTAACACACTCAAGTCTATTGATCACTGAAGACAGAACAAACAAGACGAATGTACCAACTCAGTGTTGTATACTTTTAGTTGGCAATGTTTTCTAAATGATACTCAAGTCTGTTCATCACTGAAAACAGAACAAACAAGACGAATGTAGCAAGTCAGTGCTGCCTATTTTCAGTTGGCAATGCATTCTAAATGACACTTAAGTTTGTTGATCATTGAAAACAGAACAAAGAAGATCAATGTAGCAAGTCAGTGTTGTCTACTTTCTCACTTGGCAATGCTTTCTAAATGGCTGACTTCGTCAGAAGACCATTTTTTGGAATTGAAATCTGAAGCGAAGATGACACAATATAAGATACTGGGTAGAAAGATAATGTTGATAACATGCCTTTTGCCCAGATATAGGGATCATGACCGAAGGCTTAGCATAGGGTAGGTTCATTTGGTTGCATACATACAA
The DNA here is from genome assembly GCA_950022295.1 of Bromus sterilis. NCBI lineage: Eukaryota > Viridiplantae > Streptophyta > Magnoliopsida > Poales > Poaceae > Bromus > Bromus sterilis. The sequence continues at coordinate 33,998,584 of OX465600.1, forward strand.
AACAATGCGTACATGTTGCCAAAATTAGCCGCCTACAGGGGCTGGCGTTGTTACAACCTTTCTTTATTGCTACTGGACCACTGCTACGGTTTTTTAAACTTGCTGGATACCTTCCTTGCTACTTCTGCTTTCTTCTTTCCGCATGTAGTGTGGTGCTTGCTGGTTTAGTTCTGCAAGCAAAAGGGCATGATCAATGTTATTTGTCTTGTGTGCAGGTGAAAAGAATTTAATTTATTCATGCTGATTGAAAGAAATATGTCTCACCATCATTCTCAGAAGATCCTTGGTGGTCTTACAGTGGCGGTGATAAAGGTTGAAAAGGGACTTCGCAAACTTATCCCTGCGGCCCCTGGGAACGGGGCGGCGACGACCTTGGTACACAAGCACTTTGAAGGTTCGTCCGTCACGACGGCGGACACTCCTATGGTGGATAGGGACGAAACCTGCAGAGTTCAGGCAGAGGCTGGTCACCACATTGAGGGCGTCCTCGTACCTGCTGCCAACAATCTCGAGATGTACATTCGTGCGGTGGAACTGGTGGTACATGGCGGTTTGCTACTGCTGCAAGTCCTTTTTCTCCATGAGGAGGGCGTCGCGTTCTTGGCAGACACCGGTGTACTGGTGGAAGAGGATGTCATGTGCTTGGTGAATGTTGTTCAACTGCTGCATCATATGGGTGTTTGCCATGGTAACCTCATTGGCTTTGTTGATTGCGGCTTGAGGTGCTGCCTGGTGCTGGACCTAATAGGCTTCCGCAGTTGCTAGACTCTTTCCCATTTGCTGAAGAGCTTCATTGTTCATGTCATTGAAAATGACGTTGTGCTTGATCAAAGGTACTTGATCACCTTCTCAGCGACATCCTCGATGGTTGTGTATTCAGTTGACATCGCCTTTCCATAGAACACTTGTGTGTTTTGGTGTGCGATGAATTCTTCAGAAGGTATTTCCATATAAATGTATCCAACAAACATGCCATTGATTTCATAGTCGGTGTATGCACCCTTGATAGCGAGCTGGAGGGCAGAAGCGATGTGTCAGAGGAGAATTTGACGTGGTATCTGCACAGTCTGGGCTACCACAAAGAAACCAACAACTTGTTTAATAAGAGGTTTGTATTTACATCCTAAGGTTTTGCTGGGCTGGGTGGTAATTAAGCTATGGTATGTAAATACATGGGAACAAACCAAATGCAGGGTAGCAAAGTATAAAATGGAAACTAATATGAGCTCGCAAAACGTTGCTTTTATTAGTACATAATATTTGTCATGGTAATTTAGTTTATGCAAGGGTTAATACTATGAAAACCAATTAGTGAACACACACCATTGGAAAAAACCTGTGTATCAAATATATTAAGTTTTGATGCTTTTGAAAAATCTAAACCACAAAGTGCCCAGTCAAAATTTGCATGAAATGTTTGGTTGGGTTGATCTCACAAGAAGACAAATATCGACAATTTATATACTTCTTGATCTCATCCCTGCCAAGATGTGGAGACCCATCACCGGCTATAGAAGCATCCCCTTCGGCAGACTGACGATCAGCAGCGCAGATAGGATCAACACCAAGGGTGCAAGATAATGGTTCAACGGTGCCAAGTGCTGATTCCAAACGTCTTGAACCATCTCGAGAACAAGGGACCTCCATCCTCACTCTGGCACGATCACTGTTCTTCGTGATATATTTAAACAAATATTTCACCAAATGTGTCTTGTTACACCACCCCACATTAATGGGCGCTTGGTACTTCTTCAATACTGAAACATTGTGAGGCACCACCCATCTGTTATCCAACCGATGAACACCCTTCATATCAACACGACCATCATCACACCTCTTATACAAAGGGAACCCATCCTTATCAACCATCGTATGGTCCCTAAAACCCTTTGGGAAATTCTTCGAACAACGTCCATCTTTCATACAAGCACACCATGTGTTCATTCGCCCGCGAGGCCCATGAACTCATCAACCAAGGCATATGCTAAAGGATCAACACAAACATCAGGCAACTCCGCTGATATAATACTGTAAATAAAATTTGTAGAGAGATCCAACGAACCATCTTGATGAGCACGGTCCGGAGAATCAAGCCACACAAGCATATGAGCATACGGAAGTCCTCTCTTCTGAAACTCCACGGTATAAACCACTTCAAACAAAAGAGAAAAGAAACAAAACTTCATTCACAGGCCAAAAAAACCCAATGAACACCATAAAGGAAACAAAATATGGGCCCAGCAAAAGAGACAACACAAATGAAACATCCGTGAGAACTAACCTGCTCTCACCGGGCCGAAAGTTGTGACATCCCTTATATCAACATACAACTCATCCAGCTTCATCTTAAAAACCCTTGCAACTATATCAGACCTATCAGCAGAACACTGACCAGCTTCAAAGCCTCCATGATCTCATCCCACTTAGAATTGCAAGTGAATGTAACAAATAAATCTGGAGCACCATACTTTCTACAAATGGCCATAGCATCCTGATAATTTTGGGCCATAAAGCGCTTCAAACCGATGAAACTTGCAGGGAGCGGCATCTTAACCCCAACATTTCTACCCGTGGCAGCCCCTTCGCCAATGGCATCTGACAAACCCTGATATGTTTCACTCCTAAGTTTTTTTGACTTTTAACCACAAAAGACAGCCTATCACACTCAACACACGAAAAAGCATCTACCTTGATGTGCTCCGACAAACGACCAACACACAAATATGGATTCGGCTGGCCACTTCTACAATGATACCGATAACAATAATATTCCAACATAGTAACATGTTGACGACCAACTATGGGTCCGCCGTCTACGCTTCTATACTTCATCCCCAGGTAAAATCCCTTCTCACCATATGGAAATAACAAAGGGTATTGCAAAGCCATCAAAGCCACATTCAAAGGACATATACGGCGCAATGGACCTTGAACAGTTTGAGTGACACCATCAAACTTATACCTATCGACAGTCGATTCACCGACTATAAGAACCGCAAATTCAGGAGTTGTGGGAGGGCTATACTCTAGGATTATCCGACCCAACAATTCATATAGCTAGCTCCAGACAATCCGATGACAACATTCTCTGGCTAGCAACCCTAAACTGCTTAACCAAAATGTTATGCTCATTGAGCATCACCATGAAAGAAACAACGACTTCACGATCCGGAGTGGCCCTAGCATCCCCATCCGAGTTAAAAACATTTTGGTGATGGACATATACCTGTGCAAAACGGGGAGGTGCCCCCCAGGTGGCCTCAACGACCCTATGATGAGCTACAACAACACAAATCCGAAACACATGTCGACTGCTAGAACGAACCTCTCGGTGAAGAAACAACCATAACATCGACAACTTTCACATCATCATCTTCGACATCATCAGCACCCAACGAACCACCCTCAAAGACAGGCACCCCGACAGCTCGAATGTACGAAGACACACCTCCAATTGAAGAAACAAGCATAGCAGCAGCATCGACATCACCAACACCCGACGAAACACCCTCAATGAAAGATACCCCGACAACTCAAATGTAGGAAGCAACCTCTGACTGGACAACCTCAACAACTGGAACTTGAACCATATCCTCGCCTCCACCATCAAGGAAATAAGGACCAGCTTCAACCACAGAGACATCCACAATCCTCGCATACGAAGGGCCAATCTCAACCAAAGGCACATCAACAACACAAGTGCGCAGAGAATCAGGGAAAACCAAGGGCGACATAACAACAACCCGCCTAAACGAGACGGACGACAAAGCTCCTAAGGACGAAGCCCGACAACGACTCCGCTGAGGAGGACGAACAGGGACAGAGGGAACATCACTCCCCCGACCACCCGGTCTATCAGAAGGGTCACCATCCCATACATGCGCTAAAACAACAACATCACAGATCAACGAAGCAAACCCATGCAAGAAAAGTACACATCAACCAAACAAAAGCAGAACTCACCAGCCCACTTTGCCCCCCGACGACACTGACCCAGCCGACGACAATCCATCAAAACACAACTAAACAAAAGATCAACAACATAAGCACAAAAAAAGAACAACAACCCAATCCCAAAACAACAGGGAATCAAAACCTTTAGAACTAATCTATGAGACCAGAAAACACACAAACCACCAATACATACACACACACCATCCACACAAGGAACAACAACCTCACACATAACATCAAAGAAACTAAAACCAATCAAAACAAAGAAACCCCAGAATGATAACGGATATCACAGGAATCGCAAAATAACAATCATTGCAATGACTATACCCAGCACACGAAAACCAAACACTCATACAAGCGTACCAACTGAGGTACCAACCTCAACTAAATAAAAAATGCCTATCTGCAATACACATATACGCAAACTGAACCAATAAAAAAATAAAGGGGAGCAAGAAAGGCATACCGCGCCTATACAAGAAGGACGCAGCAGAACACCGTCCTTGTCCTTCCCGCATCCCGAATCACAGATCAACACCCCCACGCTCTGTCATACCGACAAATAAAGCATCCATGAGCAACAAGACAACAAAAAATCTAACCTAAAGTAACAACCATGAACAACTTCGATGCAGAAGCAACCACTCACCCAGGCAGCAGATGACCATTTTCATCTATAACAACCGCCGTACCCTCCCACTCCATTCCATCACCGGCTACTTTGGAACAAAGACATGATGCATCGAAGGCACTAGGAGGGAACCTACAGGCGACCAAAGGCCAGGGCTCGTCAAGAAATCGAAGTTTGGCCAAGGAGCCATAAAAGCTCCAAAAGCACCTATTTAGGAGCTTTTATGCCTTTTGATGAAGCAATATAACAATATTTAGCCCCCAAAGCCATAAAAGATCCAAAAACACCTATTTAGGAGCTTTTATGGCTTCTCGGCAAAAACAAAAAAGCCGCAAAAGCAGAAGCTAAAGCCTAAACAAACATGGCCTACTGCTGCTACCAGTTACTGCAAACTCTCTATCACTTAACAGATTTCCAAGCTTCACACAACACTAATAATTTTCCATATGTGGACCCTCCTACTCAAAATTCCTATACCATGAAAGGTACTAAAGTAATCAGAGAAAATAATACATCAGAAAATTCCTGGAACATTCACATATGTGGCACAGGAAACTGACTGGATGCACATTTACAAAACCAAATCTTAAGGTATAAACCAGACCTTTGTCCCTCAAGGATAAACCTTTTTGGCTGCGAAGAACCAATGTATCTCACTCTATCACCTGAACAAAACATCTATCGCTATGTTAGGTGGTGTAAGAAAATATTGTAAAAATAAATAGTACAATCTCCTGCTCTCTTATAGTACCAACATCTAGATGGTGCGACCATGACGGGTTCTCTCAACATCTAGATTTAAATAGTTGCCAAAAATGCTGAAAGTAACAATTTAGTGCTAATAACAGAGTTATGATAGCCTTTCCTTTTTTGTACGGCTCTAATTCCTTTGATTTTGAAGACTGTCCCTGAAAAAAAAGTGTTCAGGTGTTACCGTTTGAACTAAGAAATACCAAAGAAAAGCACCCCAGCCCCAAACCCACCCCAATCTTGTTATCTCGCTGTTTTTTGAGATCATGTACGTTCTATTGTACTTGTAGAGAGAATTCCTGCTAGATCCCTCTCTTTTTGCACACAATTCATATGCAACTGTTTAAGTATACAGTTGCGGTAGTGGAGTAATTTACAACAAACATCATTTTCTAGTTTACATCTCAGTGTTCGTTAAGTAGGCGTGAGGTTGTCAGCCGATTCATATATGGTGAAATTAACTAATGCTATGTCTTTTGAATGCATTTACAAACAACAGAGTTTACTGCAACTCTGATATACAGATTGTTTACAAAATTCAAACTTTGAAAGGCAAACAAAAATCAAGGACAACAATTTTATCATAGGGTCCTGTAGACAATGTTGGGTGTTTATAAGAGTATGCATTTGCTTTGGAAGATTTCAAAATTAAAAACTACGATTTGCAACAAAAACAATTTGGTCAATGACACATTTTCATTTTGATGATTCATATTACAAAAATATATAACTATCTAACAACAGAACTTCTTAGATTCAGTCTTGAATCTAAGAAGTTGCAACAAATCGTAAGGTTCATTTTATTCTCTTCCCCTCTCATCGAATCCACGAGTTTCCCCTCCAAAGAACACCAAATAGACGAGGAATAGAAACATACCACGATCAGACAACGGACGACAGTGATGAAGAACGCTTAACGATAATAAGCAGAAACGAAGGTAGGGACAAAACTTATCCAACACAAGCCTCACCAGCGGCAAGCAATAGGCGAGAAGAAGAATTGAATCCTGTGGGGATCGGAGCAGCCACCCATCCCCTCCTCTCCGCCACAGGCGCCCACAGAAAGGAATGACGCGTGGCAAAGGAGAAGCCTCCAGACGCCACGACGCCCCTCGCCATCGAAGCTCCACGCCCTCCAGCCGCCACGCCACTCCCCGCCCTCCAGTCGTCATGCGAGCCCTCGACCTCCAACCGCCACGCGATCTAGCCGCGCCTTCGATAGACTGGGCCCTCAAAACAGAGAATACACAAGACCGTCGCTGTAAAGGGAAAAAATGGCCCACAGATCAGGCGTTGGACCAAGTCAAAATCGGGACTGCAACAAAGGGTCAATTGATTCTAGTGCCTCCATTCTTAGGGAGCATAGTAAATTTAAGGATATGAAAAGATCGAATCCCTGCTGGCCACCTGAAAACAAGTATCCTTGTGGAACTGCACTTTGTGGCCCGGCCTGGTTGTCGAGCCTGTTAGGTCGGATCAGGCTGTCGGGCCGGGCTTTTCACTGGTGGTTAAGGGATTTATCGAAGAGGGGGTGCTTTGTCGCTACTTTTTTATAGTTGAGGACGGTTTTGTCTAAAAAAAAGTTAAGGTCGGTTTGCCTCTAAAGAAAAGGTTGAGGACGGTGTGCAGATAACGTCGATAAATTTTGAAACAGAATTTCATAAATTACCATGATATCAACAACTATATAAAATGCCAATGTTGATAAGAAAAACACATTAGCAATTATTGCGCCGATTGAACATAGAATTGCTCTCTGGCCATATGGCGAAGCTAATAGGCATTCCTTTATTTTGTTTTTCACGCAACGTGCTCAGCCGATGCAGCAGCTGGAGTACGTGGTGGGCACCCACGCCACACCGATGACACCATGGCCTGGCGGGGGTCGACCGGCCGAGCGAGGTTGCTTGCCGCCACGTCTCACGCGCCTACTTCCACCTGTCCCCCCGTCTTTCCAGCTCACCCTACGGCTACAGTAGCAGCGCAATTCCGCCTACACCGACGTGGCGGCATGACATGACACCCTGGCCCGGGGCTTACTCAAACGTGCCATGCCGTGCCCATCAAGAACCAGGACAACAGTTCCTTCTTTTGAATGTTTGCGAGTAGTCCACTAGTGTCTAGTGCAAACAAACTTTTTATTTTGTTCCGTTTTGTTTTGAACCGAGAAACTAAGGGTCTGTTTGGTTGAAGGGTTTGGCCCGCATCGAACGAACGAGCGAATGTTTGGTTCAGCGAGCGAGCGGACAGAGCCACGTGGAACAATGCAAATTCGCGCGAGGAAGGTGTGCGGGGCGGTGCGGCCGAATCCAGCGATTCGCACGGCCGCGAGCGAAGCAGCCCGACACCCTCAACCAAACATACCCTAAGCTTGGATCGGTAGCCGGCTTCTTCCACAAACTAACTAGAATTGTCTGGCCGGCACACTTGCTTGAGTAGCCAGAAACTCCATGCACGCCATGTTCATGTTCTGGACAAAGTCTAACGGTGCAGAAAGTAAGTGTATTTCCAGCCTTAATTAAAGCTACGCCGTGCGTGTTAGTGCAAAGAATTCCCAAAATGAATCTCTCACTCCATTCTTTTCTTAGTTAAGAGTAGTACTTAACACGAGCAGAGGCCGTCAGTCAGTCATGGATGAAATGCAAGGTCGTCCTCTTTAACAAAAGGAAAGTAGACTGCTGCTGCTGCTCGTACACGCGCGATGCAGGGCAAGTGGGTACAAATCGGATCCACTTAGAGCAAGTATAATAGTGTCTAGTCAGTTGGCTATAAAAAGTTAAATAATATATTTATGCTTAGTTGGAAGAAAGAGAAGATAAGCGGGCTGCAACACGTGCTCCTAGGCATTTTATAAGAGCATCTGCAATAGTACCGTAAGATAGAGAAGCCAAGTCACCACTAATGATACATCATACAGCTTGTTTCAATGGTGCGTTGGTAAGATGGTTGGCAAAGTAGTATTTTTTATTAATGTACAACCAATGGTATAGCTATTTTAGTGGGGCCAAGGGAAAAAAGTATCTTGGCATGCACATTCCACCGGTTGTTGCAGATCATACAGTATATCATCTCTCACCTCGTTATTACCTTCCACGTAGGATTTTTTCTTGACATAACAGTGCTATCTTACGATGACATGGCCTCTATTGGAGATGCCCTAAGATAGACATATAGGTCATATATTGCTAAAGTAGTACTACTTCTTATAGTCTTTTTATTGTACTTATTGACTATAAGGTTAGTTATAGATGACATGACATTTTCTTGTAGTCTCCAATACGGACGGGTCATTGAACCATAGTGGCCCTGTTTGGATCCATGGGTTAGAGTTAGAGTTGGTTAGATTGTACCAAACTAACCCCAAAACATCCAAACAGGAGGGTTAGAGTTGATTAGATGCATCTAACCCATCAAAAAAATCTAACCCACCCAAGAGGTGCTTATTTGGGTTAGAGTTGGGTGGGGCCCAAAAAAAGTTACTTTTCCCACCATCTCCACCATACAAAATTCTGAATAAAATAGTCAAATGATTGGAATAGTACATTTATTGTCAATCTAACCCCACCATCCAAACACCTCTTTGGTTAGAGTTAGTTTTGGGTTAGACTAGAGTTAGAATCTAACTCTAACCTCTAACCGAGTTAGAGTATCCAAACAGGGCCAGTGTCGGAGACGCTTAACGATGACCCAACCATTAATTATCCTGTCCCGCGGTGGCGCCGCCTGATTCCCCTCCTAGGCTCGTACTAATGGCAGGATTCCTCAATACAATCTGTTAAGCCTACGAGGAGAGAAATATTGCCCTAAAGAAATAGATGAGAAAGGATAAGATCACTGCTGCGAAGACCCTGATTGATAATGAATCTTCAGATTATGGATCCCCACACAATAGAATCGTGAGAGTTGAAAAGACCGAAAATAATTTATCGCAAAAAAAAAGACCGAAAATAATGTATCGACGAAGAATGAAGCTTCAAAATGTTATGATGAAAAACAGTGATGCTTTTCAAAAAGGTGAGGATGTTGCTCTTGGTATTAATGCTGCTGCTGGTGAACTGCTGCTGCTCGTGCTGCTGATCGGTGTTGACAAGAGGGTGATGGTGGTGAAGCTAATGGTGAGGATGATGGTGGTGCTTCCATTGGTAAGGATGAGTATGATGATGGTGTTGTTCAAGCTTCACATATTTAGGATGATGGTGTTCATCCAAACAATAACCATGTTGATCCTTGATGATCATGATTCATTTTGCTTGCATTCGACGGTGAAACCTATTGGCATTTGATCCGTTTTTTAACTTTACTTATGTCATATTCAATTAATGCTTTGTAATCAAATATGTTACTCTTCATTGTTCGGTTTATATGAATTTTATACAATATCTGTATTTGCGGACGAGATGCATTACCGCGTGACGGTTGGCGCAGAAAATATACCGCATCTCGTACCGTAGAAGGAATATGTGATACGGGGTGTCGTATATGTTTCGCTAGGCGTCTTACGGTACTGCAAATCTGTTTGCGGACAGCTAAAAACAGCATATATATGCATAACACGGAAATAGCGGATTTGCTAGAGTTTGCTCTTAGGATCTTTCGAAACTGAGTGACTGGCGGTCAGCAGACCAGTTGGAGAAGTAAGGAACCCCGGGAAATTCCACACCTTGCTACATCTGTTTTGGAGAAGAAAAAATCACGACCTGGGGCGTGTGCTCTGCTTGGCCGACCAAACGCGTCCCTAGTATCTTATCTATTTGGCAATCATCCAAGATCGAGATTATCCAGCCATCCACCAACTAATCTGCACTACCGCTTCCGTCTCGACCCACTAATCAAAGTCTAACAATTTCCAAACTTAGATAAATCTACGCCGTGCATGTTAGTGCAAAGAATTTCAAAAACACGAGAGCAGTCAGTCATGCGATCGATGCATGCAACGTCGACCTCTTTAACAAAAGCAAAGTACTCTGGCTGCGGCATGCTCGTACAAGCAAGACGCAGGGCAAGTTGGGCACAGATCGGATCCAATTAGTCCCGTTTCCATACGGACGGATCATTGAAGCATAATGTCAGAGCTGCTTACCGATGATCCAACCATGGAATTAATTATCTGCTGTCCTGCAGCGACGCCACCTGCTTCCTCAATCACGAGCTAATGGCAGAATTCTTCAGTCCACCCTGTTAAGCAACCCTGCATCTGCATCTGCATCTGCATCTGCGGCCGTGAAATGTCACAAGGGGACTGACATAAACACAGAGGGCGCAGCTGATAATGACTTTCACTGGACAAGATTAAGACGGGCGACGGAGGGGGAGACAATGGCTTTTGCTCGTCTGCTCTGCTCAGCTGCCATCTCCGCCGCGCGCGCATGTCATTCTCCGTCACCGAGCATGGCCGCCTGCCATGCCATGCCATGCCACCACCTGACCACCATACTTGGATTTAGCAGGCTGAGCCCATGCATGCCCACCTGACGAATCCACTCTCCACAACTTTGCGAGTTCACTGCCAATTCCGTGTCTGAGACCTGAATGTGCGCATGCGTCATGACGAAACTGTGAGCTGCACAAGATTTGCAATGCCATCCATTGGGATGCATGCATTGAGCCATACAAGAATAATTCGTTTCTTACCTCATCACGAAACAGGCAGTACATGCACAGATGCACTGATGTATACATACTCCATATACATACGTAGTATCAGCATTTAACGATGCAACCACTGCAGAATATTTCAGGCACAAGCAACATTATAGATGCACCACAGTTCGTACAGTACATGTACCACATTTCAAAATCCAGGTGCAAATCTAACACTGAATTCACTGAATGTTTACTGGCAACTGGCAAGATTGCAGCTCATCCGTGCTATTCTTACAGTTAGCAGAGCAACCCATTCGATGAATTGCGCATGAAGTCAATTGCAAGTTTACTTTCGAATTTATGTGGCATGAATTGCACAGGAATGAGTAGAGTTTTAATTTTACTTTCAAATGCAGATCATTTATGTCAAATTTCAAGTTCAATTTCAATTGCAGAGAGCAGGAGCCTACCAGCAACAGCGTCAGGGAAAGGACGAAGGGACCCTGTTGCTGCTTTTTCAAATATGTCAGTTTTCTTGTTTTGCAAAATTCAAGTTAGACTACCAGTGACCCGAGGGAGCAGTACGAATTGCAACAACACTAGTGTTCAGTGCAAACAAAGCTTGCACGGGAAGCTGGGAAGAGGGGACTTGTTGGAGAAGCTGGCTGGAATCTCACGGATCTGGGAAGAGGGGACTTGTTGAACAAGCCGGAAACTCCTCCATGCACGCCTGTCCGAAGAAAACTTTCCTGTGTAACTAGTAAATGTGCGTAATTATGTTCAGGGTTCCATCCGGTAGTACTCACATCGAGAATGCTTTCCACTAACAAAAGTTTAACCGATTTTCAAACTTCACTAAAGCTAGCTACGCCGTGCATGTTACTACAAGGAATTTCAAAAATGATTCTCCCTCCTTTATTCTTTTCTTTAACGGCAGTTACTTGCACGAGCAGTGTGTGTGGGCGTCAGTGCGACGTCGTCGTCTTTAAACAAAAGCAAAGTACTCCACTATGCTGCCTGCTCGTACAGATCGGATCCAGTTCGTCCAATCCAATGTCCCCTAGCAAGGACTAATGACAGAATTCTGCAATCCAGTCTGTTAAGCAACAGCCCAGCAAAATTAATCATCGTCTGATCGTCTCCGTCGCCACGTGAAGCAGGCATCAATCCATCACCTGCCTCTTTGCAAAAGCTCATCATATGCCAAGCAAGCACCCATGCATACCCGTCTCCCTCCCCTGATGAATGAATCCGTGATCGATTAAGAACCGTTGTAAGTACACAACATATTCCCCAATGATGAACTATTTATGTTTGTTAGACACAGACGTTTCATGGGAAACAGCTCAGATTGTTCGGTAAAACCCTACTCACCGCCGTATGTACGGAATACGGAAGGAGTACCAGTAAAAAGGCTCACTCTCACTCACTCAGATTCAGATGTGGATGCAGTTTAGAGGTTAAAAAAGGGCGCGCTCTCACTCTCATGACGCTACAGTAGTACAAAAGTCTGCGGCCGCAAAAGCGCAAGCGAACATAAACATGGCTGACGGACAGTGACTTCACCAGGCAAGATTATACTCACGTCATCCGCCGTCACCGAGCATGGCCGTCTGCCATGCTTACAGTGCCACCACACCACTTCTTCAGCTTTACGAGTTCTTTGAAACAATTTTACTCACGGCTTTACGAGTTCACTGCCACGTCCAGGTCCGAAGCCTGAACGTGCGCATGCATCACGATGAAGCCTGCAGCAGGGACGGAGCTCCCTTGCATTTTTGAGGCAATGAATTGTTTTACGGTATGTTTTTTATTTTTTCATGCATAAAGTTACAACGGTATTTACAATGGTAGAGAAGGGGGAAGGGATGATCAGCCTAAACCAGTTTTTGCTAACATGAGAAAAAGGAAAACTAGTTTAAAATTGCCTCAAAAAATCCAACTTATGAAAGTTGTTGCTCTATCCAGCCCTGTAACTAGGGTTTAAGGCCCTCTTTTATTCTGATCTGCAGAAGTTTTAGGTCTTGAGCAAAGAATTTTTTTTTAATAATACATTTATTAAAAAAAATTACGAAAATAATGCACGTTTTTAAAAAATTTCAAAAATAATACACCTTCGGCCACGGCGTGGCCAACTGGATCCAGTTGGTCACGGCCTGGCCGATTGGATCCAGTTGATCCAGTTGGCCACGGCCTGGCCGATTGGATCCAGTTGGCCGCGCCGTGGTCGATAGGATGCCATTCGGCCTAGCCGTGGCCGACTGGAACACAGCAGCAGTTCTATCGGCCTAGTAGCCATGCAGTCGGCCTGGCTGTGGCCAATTGGCCCAGTTGGCCAGCCCGTGGCCGACTGGATAGAAAATAGTTTTTGCTAAAAAAATATGTGCTCCATTGGCCTCACGAACTTTCGGCGCTGAGGACACCGGGATTGAGATGCTTCCGGTGGTGAGGTGACCGGGATTGGGATGCTTTCAGTGGTGAGGTGACAGGGATTGAAACGCTTTCGGCGCTGAGGAGACAGGTTCAGACACTTTCGGCGCTGAGGAGAGAGGGTTGGGACGCTTTCGGCGCTGAGGAGACATTGATTGCGCTAACTTTGAGGAAAGTAGTAGCGCACTGAGGCTCGTCGGTTCTTTAAAAAGACCTCATATTTGCCTCTTTTTCTCCTCATTCACTCTTCTCCTTTCGCAGTGATGGATGAAGGCTCAAGCTCGAAGAATAAGAAGAAATCAAGTGGTGCATCACCAAAGCTGGCTGAAGATAGTGATGATGACTTTATGCCAGACAAGCACGGAAACTTACCGTGGAAAAAAAACAGGTAACAGTGATGCATCAGTGTCATCCAAGAAGAAGAAATCAAGCGATGCATCAGCAAAGCCCGCTGAAGATAGTGATGATGACTTTATGGCAGACAAGCACGGAAACTTACCGTGGAAAAAAAAACAGGTAACAGTGATGCATCAGTGTCATCCAAGAAGAAGAAATCAAGCGATGCATCAGCAAAGCCTGCTGAAGATAGTGATGATGACTTCATGCCAGACAAGCACGGAAACTTACCGTGGAAAAAAAAAGTGTTGACGACTTTATGTACTGTTAGCGATAAGCACTACGTTGTATCTTACTTTCAGTTTAAGTGGTTTCATTTAATTTATGTCGTACCATGTCGTACGATTATTAGCAAGAATAATGATGAAGAGTTGATGTAGTGAATAGGCATAAGTCTCATACATAGAATAGGCATATGTCTCATACATAAGCATAGGCATAAGTCTCATACATAGAATAGGCATATGTCTCATACATAAGCATAGGCATAAGTCTCATACATAGAATAGGCATAAGGCTCATACATATAATAGGCATAAGTCTGATAGGGAGGAGCTTCAAGGATGGCGTCTGGGACGGCGGTCAGGAAGTGTAGTAGGCGTTGTCCAGCCATACCTGTGAGGTGCCCTAAATTGCCGAAGAGGAATCTCAGAATCGTCCTGATCATACTGTGTCTCCTGGGTGGGGCCTGGTGGAGGAGTCGAATACATGTCTATCCAGTCGTTCTGCTGCGACATGTAATCATGTGTACTGTCCTCAGGATCTGGTTCACTAGCCCACACAGATCCAGACATAGGCGTATCATTTCCGGTTCCTGTAGGATGAAACATAAGTACTGAAGACAAATGTAGTTCCAATTATAATTATAAAGTGACATACCCTGCTGTTGTGACGCTGGGTGAAACGAGGGAGGACCATCCTGCGGGTACTGCCATGCTGAACCTCCCGCCTGGTCAGGACGGGGTGGCTGATACAGGTAGCTAGACGTGGGACCCTGCTGCTGGTACTGCCATGCTGAACCTCCCGCCTGGTCAGGACGGGGTGGCTGATACGGGTAGCTAGACGTGGTACCCTGCTGCTGGTACTGCCAAGCTGATCCCCCCGCCTGGTCAGGAGGGGGTGGCTGATACGGGTAGAAAGATGTGGGCCCCTGCTGCTGGTACTGCCATGCTGATCCTCCCGCCTGGTCAGAAGGGGGTGGCTGATACGGATAGCCAAATGTGGGACCTTGTTGCTCTACACGTGGACGCGGGTGGTGTCGATGCTCAGTGGAGGAACGCGGTGGTCGTTGTAGAGGATGATGTTGAACAACATCTGAAGTGCGGTTGCACGTGATAACATCGTAGAGAGCTCGTAACTTCTGTTGAATGCGTGCAAAACGACTCCGGTATGGAAGAAGAGGGCCTGACGATGATTAACGTGCAAGCGCATTCATCTCATCCCTCAGATCGAGTGTAATGTCAGCCTGGAATTGAAACGATGATTTAATAAGTAACCACATCAATGTATTAGTTAACTAAATGCATTTGGTAAAGAGAATATATGTTACCGCTAATTGTCTGGAGCCGGAAGTATCAAAGCTGGGGTACGTGTCCCCCGTAGCAGGGACGGGCATCACCTCAGGGCGAGAGTGCTGAATGATGCGCAACCGTGTTCCGGCCATGTACCGTCGCAGATAGACATTGAATTGATGGATATCAAACCTGGCATCCTCGTTCCAAATGCGTGTCGTGGCAGTCTCCCACTCTGTAATGTATGGCTGAACTCTCTGAAGCCACTGAGTGAGTGTCCTATTTACCCCCTTCCTTGTGATCCTAAAATTATGGTTTGTGTTCAAAATTAAATAATACATACACCGATGGATCAACTAAATAAATTGTACGCACACATATGGAATGTTAATAATACCTGTGAATTTCTGGTGGCAGTGGATCCTCTGTAGACGGAGGGTCAACCAACTGTTGAAGACCAAATTGCCACCTTTTGGTGGACATTGCCCAGCATACCATTGTTAAGTATTTCTGACTTGACACCTTAGTCCTGAAAACCCTTTTGGTGGACATTGCCCAGTTAATGATTGCATCCTTCAGGGCTTCCTTGTTGGGATACATAGCACCCGTCGCAATGTTGTTCTGGTGATATAACCAGGCAGAATCATGCCCATCGTTCACATTCATTGCAGATGAGAAGTCCTGATTCCATGATGCAGGATTAGGCACCTCCTCTGCATTTTCTTCTTCATCCGACTCGTCGGAATCATCGGCCTCATCATTTGTATCATCATCTGTATCTTCTTCTTCCATCTGGTTTTGCATGTGTCCATCCACCTCATCTGCATCTACCTCCCCACTGTCATACCCATTCGCAATCTCTCCTTCTACCTGACTATTTTGCCCTGACACATATGCATCATCTCCATCATTTGGCATATGTATCCTTTCACTGCTCTGCCCAGGATTGTAACCACCATGCCCTTCAGGAGGACTGACCTTCTTCACGACGGGAAGCACTAGGGCGACATGATTGCATCCCCTGTTTGCACAACCTTGTATCCAGTTCACCCACTGAGAGCGCCGCTCTATTGGCCTCAAATAAAGTACACATTTGAACTTGACCGGGTCCATAATGCATGAACACCGACGGTGTATTTTTCAGTATTAAGCCCTAAAGAGGTTGTCAACCAGTCTGTCACCTGACTATTTGACCATTTTTGAGGGTCATTCAGTGGCACCTCTATGTACTCAAATTCACTAAGATCAACTCCGATCTCATTTGTTTGGACAGTACCATGACCATAGTAAAATACGAACTTCACAATATCTGACATGTTTGCTGACCTACAAAATTATTCAACCTGCATTAATAAGACCGAATAAATTAATCCGCACATCGCACATCTAAATACACTATCGCCCCAACTAAATAAAATATTCACACATCTAAATTTATTGTATCTAAATATAATGGTCACACTATCGCCCCAACTAAATAAAATATTCGCACATTTAAATACACTATCACACCAACTAAATAAAATATTCACACATCTAAATTTATTGTATCTAAATATAATGGTCACACTATCGCCCCAACTAAATAAAATATTCGCACTTCTAAATACACTATCGCCCGAACTAAATATAATGTACGCATACATACATATATAAACGGATGAACTAAATAAATTGTACGCGCATATATTTTGTTCAAACTAACCTTGAAATACGACCACCACCTCCGCAGCGCTTCACTTGAACAGCGGCAACACCATGAACACAACCACCTCCACCACCACCATGAACACCACCTCCACCACCACCATGAACACCACCTCCACCCCCATCACCTCCACCACCTCCACAAGCTATCCCATCAACAGATCGAGGTATCCCTAACCTTCCTAAGCCATATGGAATATAACTACGGTGGAAAATGGGCTAATTATTGGTTGAAAATGGAGTATTAATTGGAGCAAAGTTGAACTCGTGAGAGAGAAGAAAGAAGGAAAGAGAGGAAGGAAGAAGAAGAGAGAGAGGAGAGGAAGAAGAAGGAGCGGCCGACTGGCTTGCCAGCCCCCTTTCGGCCACGCCAAGGCCGAGTGGCTCCCTGCCGGCCACGCCGAAGCCGACTGGCCCTGTCGGCCACGCCGAAGCCGACTGCATGCCCAGGTGGGCCGACTGGCGAGGGCTGCCCCTAATCGGCCACGCCTAGGCCGACTGGGCTCTAATCGGCCGGGCCGTGGCCAACTGAGTCCTGTCGGCTAGGCTGTAACCTAGGGTGTATTATTTTTGAATTTTTTTTAAAACGTGCATTATTTTCGTAATTTTTTTTAATAAATGTATTATTTAAAAAAAAATCTTGAGCAAAGGCCCTGTTTGGATACTCTAACTCGGTTAGAGGTTAGAGTTAGATTCTAACTCTAAACTAACCCTGAACTCACTCTAATAAAAAAAGGTGTTTGGATGGTGGGGTTAGATTGACAATAGATGTACCTTTTTCAATCATTTGCCTACTTTATTCAAAATTTGTATGGTGGAGGTAGAGGGAAAGTAACTCTTTTTGGGTCCCACCTAACTCTAACCCAAATAAGCACCTCTTGGGTGGGTTAGATTTTTTAGATGGGTTAGATGCATCTAACCAACTCCAACCCTCCTGTTTAGATGTTTTGGGGTTAGTTCGGTACAATCTAACCAACTATAACTCTAACCCATGGATCCAAACAGGGCCAAAGTTTCTCATTTATCCTTGGACCGTGACTTGTTCATTTCTGAACACTTTCCCATTTCTATGTATCCATATATTCCAGCACCCGAGAATAGTGATTTCCATCCCTAGTTCCTTAGGTAGTTGTTGCATTGCTAAAAGAGTTTCTTCATAAACAGACGGAGCTCCCTTGTAGCCATTGGTGTCAACTGACACCAATAATTTTTGAAAATCCTTCACTAATTTAGTTCAATCATCATAATATTCTTGAAAATCACACCATTGCTATAGAGCTGACCCCATAGAATTTCTTTTTCAGCTTGCACGCATCGGTTTTTTAAACAAAAAAGTATATCGCGAAGATACCTACTACAATTAACCTTTGGACGCATCGTTTGATGCATTCAACCAAAGGAAAAAAATAGAGTTTTGCACATGCTCTAGAAACCTCATAGGATTGTACACGACCGGATTCTAATCGATCCAGATAGCCCGATCAAGATCTTCGACAGTAGTTACGGAAGACATCGATGATCAGATCGAGGAGGATCGATCAATCAGAACATTGCCGTGATGCGAGAAGAGCAAGAGGACCACTACCTTTAACATCACTGCAGCAACCCCTACATCCAGCATGTTGCCGCCATACCGGGCATCGGTACCACCACTGTGCCTAGCAGCCAACACCGTCACTCCGTCAGGCACCACTGCGCCAACATGCGGTCACGTCCCAGAGCTATCGACCAGCCCAAAAACATCTGGGGCACGGGAGATCGAAGCTCACGTCCACAGTGATAGGATTGCCATTGCCGCGGAGCAGCCACACCTCCACTGGCAACGCCGGCTCGCACGCCTTCGTGTTCCCACCGCTCCACGCAAACGGATCGCCATCGAATCATGAGCCACCCTCGCAACGGAGTACGACTCCGCCACGCCGGGAGAAGACCGATGTCACGCCCCACCTGCCTCACGCATGCACGCACACACCGTCCTTCGTGTTCCAGATCCGATATGGCGGCAATGAGCTTGATCGGCGCCCAACACGACGGTCTTCCTCATGCCACCACGCAAAGGACCGAGAGGCAGCAGATCCCCGCCGCCCCCTACACCGGTATTGGACGGCTTTATCCGGCGGCGGCCTAGGGGGCGACGAGAGGTGAGAGCAGGGGGAGGTGACGGCGATTGGACGACTAGGTTTCAAACCCCCACGCCGCCCACAACCCCCCCTCCCCCCCTCTCTCCTCTTGATCGCCAAGAGGAGGCGACGCAAGGAGCACTGTGAAAGGAAAAGAAACTTGCGTCATCACAAATAAGGCTAAGCTAAGAATGCACCACGGTACATTACTACACTTTTTTAGCGGGGGATCATTACATTAATACGAATTTCCATCAGCACAAAATAGGCATAGCTAAATATGAAGTACCACACGCACTAATCGGTGGTACATACATTCGTATCAGCATTTAACACTGGTGCAGCTACATCATGGACCATGCGCGCGCGCGTGCCTAGCCATGTTTGGAATTCTTTACGGTTCTGAGGCGAACCGATGCAACCACTTTGGAATCTTTCAGGCAGCAACCAGCGAAATCATCAATTAATCCCATATTAGGGTTTTAAAACTCGTAGTTTGCGTACTTCCAGTAGCTACTATACCAAGCAAGATTCAACCACTAATCCACTGCGTACCACGAACTTTAACTACAGTACCCGAGCATACGTCACAGTGGTGCGCCCAACTTGCAATACACAGAATATTCAACGTCCAAGCTGCATGCATGCATATGCATGATTCACTGTTTGGTTGTTTAGGCGATTGACAGCAAAAGCAAGATACTGTATCTGTATGTTATCTGAACCACTTCTCTCATACATGTATAACTACTACTGGTGCATAGTTCGTAGTAAAGTATGGGACAGATCGGATCCCTGCTGGCCACTCGCAGGCACAGCCTAGAAGCGCTCAACCATTTTTTACATCGATGGTTTGGTGCTCATATCTCACTTATATTGGAGTAACTTAAGATCACTTGCTAATAATAGTGCAATTGTTTTCCAAGATTTGAAGAGACCGTCCCTTGTACTGGACCACGGCACAGGCAGTCAATCACTAAAAATTGTCTACAATCAGACTTGATGAACTGTCAGCGGCAGCCCTAGGATACCCTATATCTCACATCTCCTATCATCCCTGTGGAGTGAAGTACAATTAACTAACTGCTACAGTATTAAAGCCAGTAGGCAGATGTGGCCACCCGTCACAAGCAGCCATACTTAACAATGGACTTCAAGATAGTCCCTTTAGTTAATCAACTGCACCTCTCTTGGACCTAAAATAACATGTAAGCTATTTTTCTCCCACATGAACACTGATGCCCTTGAAAGAATATAGTTGTTCTGAAAGTAATGGCTCCTCATTTCTTAAACAGTAATCGCCGTCGTATACCCATATACTCCCTCCGTTTCAAATTAAATGACTTCCATTTCTATACAAATCCAATTACATATGTAAACAAATGAAAGTCGTCTAATTTAAAATAAAGAGAGTAGAACACAACACAAACAAATCCTGGTATTGACAATGTTGGTCCTTGTAGCATCAATGGAAATGGCTAGAACAGGTAACCGGAAAAGATGAGTGCACTACACTATACATGAAGTCAGATGCACGAGTGGGGCTGTCGTTGACACGCCGCCCTAGCTACCAGCCATGCATGCACGTGCTGCCACTTCCAACGGGCTCGTCATTCTTTTCTTGTGCACGCCAGCGTGCTCAACCGCATCCGCATGCATGCAGCCGGAGTACAGTACAGTACAGTACGTGCTGCGCCACCCACACCGGCGGTGACATCGTGGCCGGTCGTTCGAGGAGGTTGCTTGCTTGCCGCCATGCATAGCCACCCACGTCGACCTGTCGATCCTCTTTCCAGCTGGAGCCGTACGTCCTGTCCTACAATGGCAGCATGCATGGCGTGGCGTGGCGTTGGCGGCGCCACATGACGCCCTGGCGATAAGTAAAGTCAACCCTGCCGTGCTCACCAAGAACCAGGAGAAACATTTCCTTCGTTCCCAAGTTTGTCGCTACGTAGTACGAATTGCAACCACTAGTGTGTCTGGTGCAATTGTGCAAACGAAGCTTGCATGGGAAGCCGGCTTCTTCGAAAAGCTAGCGAGAATCCTCTCCGGCACGCTTGCCGGAGAAGCCAGAAACCCCGTGCACGCCTGCTGCCACGAAGAAATGTGTTCCAGGCTGCATCAACGCCGTGCAACCTCGTCCTCTTTAAACAAAAGGATTGCTAAATCTCAGTCGACTGAGATTTAACTAAGTCTTAGTCGATGTTATATTCATGAGATTGTGCGTGAAGATTCGTATAAAAGTAATTTAAACTTCTTAATTCTTTTTTTTACATCTACCATTACTTGACTAAGACTTAAGACACACCCACAAACGAAAGGAAAGTACTCTCTCTGATGCTGCATACTCGTACAGATCGGATGCAATTAGTCCAGTTCCCATACAGATCACTGAAGCGTAATGACCCAACCCAACCATGGCACTAATCTCCCGTTCCGCAGCGGCGCTGCCTGGTCGATTTCCCTCCTACTAGATGCAGAATTCTCCAATCCAGTTTGTTAAGCAACGACCTAACCTACCCAACGTTAATCATCGTCGTCTCCGTCACCATGTGAAGGCACCCATCGCCTACCCGCCTCTCAGCAAAAGCTAGAGTTGTCATATGATCATATGCCAAGCGAAGCATCCATATCCATCTCCCCTCAAGAATCAGTCCGGCCGTGAGCAATTAACAATCGTTCCAAGTACAACATAGTATTCCCCAATGATGAACTGTTAAGTTTGTTAGGCCACCCATATTTAGTTAGTGGGAAACACCTCACAACCGTTCACTAAACTTGTACTTATTCACCACCATTTCCATTTGACGGAGTACTACTACTGCTAGTAAAATGCCACGCTCTCCCTCACTCACTGGTGACTGGTCTGCTCTGCTCTGCTGCCATCAAGAGGCGCGCGCGCACGTCATCCTCCGTCACCAAGCACGCCGCCTGCCATGCCACGCCATGCCACCACCGCACTTCTTCTTCAGGCTTTGGTACTGCCATGCCCCTACCACCAATCCATGGATTTACTCTTGGATGAAACAAATTAGGCTAAATCCATGCCCACATGAGGAACCCACAACACTCCACAGCTTTACGACTTCAGCACCACCTCCGTGTGTCTGAGACCTGAATGTGCTGCTGTACGAGTGCATGCAGTCATGAGGAAAAGCCATGCGACGAAACTGTCAACTTTACAAGATCTGCAATGCCATCGATGAAACGCATGCATTGAGCAATTACAGGAACGATTCTCTTCGATCTTATCTCACATTGCACACATCTTTTTCATCATCTCACAGAACAGGCGAACTAAGAGCAAGGTTGTAAGCATTAAAATATTATATTTGAGGTGAGGTGGAGGAGAGAGAAGAGAAGCGGGCTACAGATTAGTAGCCAGTTGCAGCACGTGCTTTTAGGCACTTTATGAGATAGACACGTGAGTCATGTATCAATAGAGTAGTACATATTTATACCTAGTCATTGTACTAGTATAAGGTTGGCTATAAATAACATGCCATCTCCTTATAGCCACTATTAACCATGCTCTAAGCATGTAGTACATGTACATGCACTGACGTATGTATACATATACATATCAGCATTTAACATTTGGTGCAGCTATGGCATGGACCATGCACGCATGCGGGAGTCGTGCCTAGCTATGTCCGGAATTCTTTGCAACTCTGATTCAACCACTTCAGAATCTTTCTTTCAGGCACCAGCAGGATTATTCACCTTAAAAAAAACGTAGTTTGCGTGCTTCCAATGGCTACAACCAAGCAAGATTCAACCAACACCACTAATGCACGATGTACCACGATCTTACACAATCATACGTCACAGGTATGCATACTGCCTCTGCGTGCATAAAATATACTTACATAGAGATCCAACTTGCAAGACAAGAGAATATTCAATATCCAACAATCCCCATGACTCACTGTTTGGGTATTAGGACATCAAGAACATCAGCAAGATACTGTATGTTACTACTATCTGAACCACTTCTCTCATACCTGTAAGACAACCACTGCTCCTATACATACATGTGATCCATCCATGCTGATGGTAGTAAAGTATGAACAGATGGGATCCCTGCTTGTTCCTGCTGGCCACTCGCAGGCACAGCCTAGAAGCCCTCAACCATTTTTTACAGCATCGACACCAAGCACCAAGTGCATGGTTTGGTACTCATATATCACTTATTGAGTAAATTAGGATCACTTGCTAAATAATACTGCAACAGTTTTCTCAAGAATTCGATTTCACCAATAGGAAGAGGATACTACTAATGCTGGACCACGGTGCATGCACTCCATTCCTTAAAATTGTTAGACTTGATGCCTTGATGAACTGTCTGCAACTGCCCTAGGATGCTATATCCCACATCTGTTTCATATGATTTTTCATCATCTGTGTGGATTGCTTCCGAGGCAGATACTACCTACAACAGTATTAAAGCCGGCGGGCAGAGATACACTAATAGAAAAAGGCCCATTTGTCCCGGTTTCAGAGGGTCTTCTGTTCCGGTTCTGGAACCGGGACTAAAGGGTCGTTACTAATGCCCAAAACCTTTAGTCCCGGTTCGCTTACGAACCGGGACAGATGGGGCTCCACGTGGCCTCTGCGGCTTTGCCCGGGCAGGAGGGCCTTTTGTCACGGTTGGTAGCACCAACCGGGACCAAAATGCCTCCACGCGTCAGCAGTTTCGTGTCTGGAGTTTTGTTTTTTTATGAGAGGGGGGGATGGGGGTTTTGTAGGGTTAATTAATTTAGGGGTTTCATATATTGTAGCTAATAGAGAGAGGTGTCCTCTCTTATCTCCGTGCTTGGTCGACGCTACGTACTATACGTATAGAGAGGACTCGACATGCTAGCTAGTAAGCAAATGAAGGAATTAAACCATTAAGTACAGAAGATCGTCATGAACATATACAGAGAGAAGTGAGATTGTTCGAACAACAAGTTTTCGTATATCTATCCGACGCTACTGGCTACATATATACAATATAAGATCTCTTACAATACCCTAACATCTGAAATCAAGTTCCATATGGTATTCTCCCTCTTTCCTGATGACGTGTTCAAGAAAGAATCCCGCAAATTCCTCTTGAATTGCTATTATGCGATCTTGTGGTAGGAGTTCTTCTTGCAGCTCCCAAAGCTAATTCGAAGAAGGGGGTCAATACATATATATGAATGAAACTCAACACAAATGATGGTAATAAAATAAAATTGTGAATATTATTGCTTATATACACATGAAAATCTTTTTTAGAGTAGCCGCCCTGCTTAGAGATCGTAGCATTGTAGATGTACTCGCATACGTAGTATCCACAAAGATTAGTCCCTTCTTGCTGCCACAACCACTTTAAGAGAAATAGAGGTCAATCAAACTGATAATCAAGCATTATATAAATGGTATTGATGAAACTAGCTAGAATCAAATTAATGGGAGATGCGCGGAACTAGCTAGTAGTACTTACTTTCGGGCGTGTAAATTTCAGCTCCTTCGGCAGTCCCGGAGATTTTGTGGTGAACGTTATCCAAACCCTGCAGACATAGAAAATAATCATTACCTAATATCAGGAAATGAACAAAGTTGCCGAAATGCTACGATAATGATCGATTGCACTTTCTTCTTAAGCATTTCAGTGATGATCACATACGTCTTGGGATCTTTTCGTCTTGAGTCTAACACGATTACTAGTCCCTCCTCAAGCTTAATCTCTAGGAGAATAAAGTGGAAGCTGCGCACGCATGCATAACTCATCAATTACATTACTATAACCTCGAGTAAATAAAAGAAAACCGAATATGCATAGTATAACACTCACTCGAAGTTGTAAGGAAAGATTATTTTTTCTTTGTTTTGATGTTGAAGCAACGATTGTAGAAAGTTGGCCTCGGCTTGTTTGGGATTATTTTCCATCTCCCATTCATCAAAGAGATTTAGGTTAATGAACCCAATATTATAGATTTCTCTTTGCTTGCATTCGACGATATTCAATCTGCATGATATAGTGAATTATATATATGTACATGCAATGAAAGAGTTGAGCTATATATAGAGAGTTAATTAAAGAAGTAGTACTTACAGACAGTAGCAAGTGACGATTACTTTATCGATGGCCATTGCATTGTAAAGCTGGAATAACTCCTCAAATGGAACACACAACATGTCAATTCCAAGGAGGTCGTGCTTGTCTTTAACCATAAGCAACACATTATCCAACCCAGAGTTCTTGCAGGTGTCCATGTACCACTCATGGAATCTTCGCATCATCGTTGGTAGTTGTTGATCAGGTCTAACGAGAGGATACCCGTGCCGGATTTGAGTTCGTCCACCTCGAGTCGATCAAATTGTATATCGTCTGGCAGGTAATCATCAGGATTGGTACCGGGCACCATTTCGGCCGGCAGATTTGCGACGACGATATCACTAGACACCTGCAGCGGGGGGCACAATTATTTCGCCTGTTTGCCGAGCTGGGGAATTTTTCCCTGTTGTAATTTGTTGTTCTCTCCTTTGGTCAGTTGCAGTGCTTCCGGACCGGCGGGTTTCTTGCACTTTCTTTTTAAGAGCGCGGACATGGTTGTCATCCAGCGGAGCCGGTGCTGGTCGCTTCAGGGCATCCAAAGTGCGCTTCAATTTCACCTCATCTATCTTCTCCTTCGGAGGTGGATTTTTCTTTTTAAAAAAGGCATCCACTTCGCCTTTAGAGATCTTCGCGCTTTCCTCATCGCTCCTCTCGTATGGTAACGGCTCAAGAGGCTTGAGAGATGATGGACCGTATTGGAATCGCCTCCCACCACTGGTTGTACTGCTAGACGCCGGAGCGACGGCTGCTCTCTTCTGCTTTTGCTGACGAGGCGGAGGAGGAGACGGGCTGCTCGGACGCGCCGACCCAGGCGGAGAAGGAGGCGGAGGAGGTGGCGAAGGAGGAGGCGGAGGAGGAGGCGGGCCCTTACTCGTCGGAGGAGGAGGCGGGCCCTTACTCGTCGGAGGAGGAGGCGGGCCCTTACTCGCCGGAGGAGGAGGAGGAGGCGTAGGTGCCGTCCAGTTCGGAAGCTTGATGAATTCCTTCGGCCATAGACATGAAGTCCTCAGAGCATTCTGCAGGAAATTTTCCCCTTCGCCGGTAGGGTAGTCAAGCTCGACCTCCTCATATCCCTCCATTATTTCATCGACCATCACAACAGCATAGCCTTGTGGAATCGGAAGACAGTGAAAAGTTCCGTTGGGTCGAGGAGGTACAACATGGCCGATAGCCACCGTGAGTTTGAATTGCATCAATTGCTTCTTAAGGTGGCATTCTTGAGACTCCGTGATTTCAGCCACGGGGTACCTGGAAGCCGTCAAATCAGGTTGCGCAATGACCTCGGTGGAAGCCACGCTGCTTCTCCGCTGAGATAGAGGGGTAGCTTCTAGGGTAGCTTCGTCAGCTCGATGCCTCTCCTCTAGCGCTTGTACTCTTGCTTGCAGGTTCTGTATTTCGCTTTGCTCCTGTTTCCTCTTCCTCTCCCTGCTTTTGTAACCGCCTGCACGGGAAACCCATGCTTCCACGGAAGGGAGCCTGCCGTGCCTCGTGTTCGTCCTGGGTGCTCAGGATTCCCGAGGGACATTGTGAGCTCGTCGTTCTCTCTGTCGGGAACGAACGTCCCTGCCTCCGTTTGGGCGATTAACTCCTCAAGATTGGTGATCGGTACTCTCAGTTGTTCATTCGTCCAAAAGCACTTCCCTGTTTCAGGGTGCAAGGTTCCCCCAACCCCGAAGAACCAATTCCTTGCACGCTCTGTCCAGTTCAATGTCCTTGGTACGATCCCTTTGTCAAGAAGGTCCTTTTCAGCCTTCTCCCAGAACAGTCGGGCTTTGTGATAGCCACCTGACCCCGTGCAATGGTGATGCTTCTTCTTTGCAGCATTTAGTTTTGTTATCGCTGACATCTTCTTACTCTTCTCCGATGTCTTGTGGGCCACAAATGCGGGCCACTGTTCTCTTATCTTCTCAAATCGGCCGGTGAATGTTGGAGTCTTCTCTTTGTCGACAAACGTTGTTTTTAACTCATTCTTCCACCTCCTGAATAGCTCTGCCATCTTCTTAAGAGCATGAGTCTTGATCTTTTGCTCTGTAACTGGTTTTTCCGGACACTCCTCTTCCGGTAGGGTGAAATTTGCCTTCAGCGCGGTCCAAAGATCATCTTTCTGTCTATCGGTGACAAAAGACACTTCAGGGTCTCCGGCCTTCGGCTTATTCCATTGCTGGATGTTGATCGGGATCATATCCCTAACAAGAACCCCGCACTGAGCAGAAAATGCATCTTTGGTCAGGCTGGGTGCAATCGGTTGGCCATCTCTATTGATGTCGGTGATCGTGAACCTTTCATCCGGGCGCAACTTTTTCTTTGGGCCTCGTCTCATTACCGAAGTTTGGCTCGATCCGGATACGGAGGGCTAGAAAAGAAGAAAGAAGAGAGTTAATATGTGTACACATTCCAAAACAATTAATGCATCAATTAGCTAGTCAGCACAGGCTTAATTATTATATATACCTCGCCGGACTTTCCAACAACTCCTTCCTCCGTTCGCTCACAGGAGCCATCATAAGCATGTCCTTCCACCTCCATTGTCCGATCATCGGAGCCTGCTTCACCCTCTTCTTCCAGACCATCGGTGTCGTTCAGAAATTGGAAGACATCACCTCCTACCCAGACGATGTCGCCCACCAACAACGGTCCTTCGCGTATGATTTCCCCCAAGAGCTCTTCTTGTTCTAAGTTTCTTTGACGACCGTCCATAGTTTCTGCAAAATATTAATTACAACATGACACTTAATATACAAACATGATATATATAGCATGGATATATTAGTGTGCCAAACATACAAGTTTTGCCGAAAAACATGGGGGCATGTGTTGACACCAGTTTTTGGCACGACAATAAATCTATATAAGATGGCGCCCTGAGCCAAACATGGGGGCATGATGAAGCCATGGATTTCTTCAATACTTTCACACAAGGCACTACCCTAGTTCCTGACTATCGACCCCTCGGTGACCCTCGACCCTCTACCCTAGTTCCCGACCATCGACCCTTCGGTGACCCTCGACCCTTTACCCTAGTTTCCGACCATCGACTTGGTAAATTTGGGTGGCCTCGGCGACGCTTTACAAATGGTGTTTTGGCTCTTGAGAGTACGGTACTTCTAAAGTTATTCAAATTGCTCAAGTTTGTATACACCATTATTGCAACAATGAATACATAAATCTTTTTTTTAATTTTTCAACATTTGTAAAGTACATAAGTTTCTGGAATTTCTGATTTCAATTAAATCATTTAAGCTTTATTGCGTCATGCATGCGTCATGCTGACGTAAGGGGGGTTGACTGGTCCAACTGACCAGTGGGGCCCTCTGGTCAGTGACTGGGTCTTATTCCCTCTGTTAAATTAAACCGGTTGGTTTAATTAGGCATTATGGCCCACATGTCAGTGGCTTGGGGGGGGTTAGCAGGGGGATTAGGGGCTGGCCGGCGGCATGACGTCGGTGCCACTGTGTGCGGCGGCGCCCTCCCGGAGTCGAGCTCCCGGGCACGGGGAGGCACGGGGAAGGCATCCGCAGGTAGCCCGCGGCCTCCCGCAGGTAGCCCGCGACCACGGCGACGAGCCCGGCAGTGGCCGGAGCTCTGTCCACGGCGGGAAGGCGAAGGAGAGCGCGGGGAGGAGCGTTGGGAGGGGGAAACGAGGCGATGGCTCACCCAGAACGCAACGACGACGGGCGCGGGCGGTGGCGACGGCGACGGAGGGGGCGGCGGGCGGCGTCGGGGCAGCTTGACGGCGTCGGTGTCGTCTCCGGCGTCGTCGGGGGCGGCGGGCGGCGTCGGGGCAGCCTGACGGCGTCGGTGTCGTCTCCGGCGGGTGCGACGAGGGCGGCGGGCGGAGGTTGGGCAGCCTGACGGCGTCGGTTTCGTCTCCGGCGCCGTCGGGGGAAATGGCGAGATTTAGAACTGAAAATTTAGAAGTGCCATTTATATACCCAGAGTATTGGTACCGGTTTGTGCTAACAACCGGGACCAATGCCCCCCTTTAGTACCGCTTGATCACACCAACCGGGACCAAAGGTTTTTTCAGCAGCTGAAAAGGCGGCAAACAGAGACCTTTGGTTCCGGTTGGTGGCACAAACCGGGACTAAAGGGGGAATTGGTCCCGGTTGGTGGCACGAACCGGTACCAATGATCCCCTTTAGTTCCGGTTTGTGCCACCAACCGGAACCAAACGCCTTGCGCCGCGGAGCGGTGGGATGTTTAGTCCCACCTCGCTAGTCGAGGGAGCGCTCGAGCGGTTTATAAGCGCTGTTGCGCGTACCGTCTCGAGCTCCTCTCAACTGCAGGCTTCCGGGACTAATCTGCTACTACTTGCCTGTGGGCCTATTGGGCCTATTGCGGACTTGAATCCTGGCCCATGGTTGGGTTTCTAGTCATATTCAGGCCGTGGTGGCCCAATAGGTGGCATTTTTTTTTCCAGTTTTTTTGTTTTCTTTTTTGCTTTATTTAATTTTCCAGTTTCTAGCACTACAAATGAACTCCGAAAATGTTGAAACTTGGCATGGTATCATCATTTGACCCACATAGCATGTGCTAAAAAGTTGAGAGGGTTACGGCAAAAACTGGATGGTGGCGATGCCGCGGAAGGGGAAGACTTCGCGAGAAGAGAAATAGTGGAGGTTGACTTTGCGCGTGCTTTTAACCTCACCCGGGTCTGAATCCCACCAATCAGGAAGAAGTACACGGATCGCGTGTTTCTTTTAAGCTTGTGAGTCGTTGGATCCGGCTTGTGAGTCGTTGGATCTGGGAACCGGCCTGTACACAGTTAAGGTCTCGCGCTAGTACCGGTCTGTGCTAGCAACCGGGGCTAAAGAAGCACACGACCCCTATATATATCCCACCTCTCGGACACTCGGTGTGTACGAATACAAATCATTCGGATTGGCCTGCATACGCCCAACGGTGCATTTGATGTGCGGGCACTCACGAGCCACAGTTGGGCTGTATGCAGGCGAAACCGTGTGTTTTGTTGATATATCTAGAAATCCTTCAGTTCATCGACCAAATACAAATCATTCGGATTGGCCTGCATACGCCCAATGGTGCATTTGATGTGCGGGCACTCACGAGCCACAGTTGGGCTGTATGCAGGCGAAACCGTGTGTTTTGTTGATATATCTAGAAATCCTTCAGTTCATCGACCCAATACAAATCATTCGGATTCCCTGCATACAACCCGACGGTGAATTTGATATGCGGGCACTCACGAGCCTCAGTCGGGCTGTATGCAGGAGAACCGTGTGTTTTGTTGATCTATCTACAAAGCGATTTCATTTTTTTGAACTTATTTGAAATCCAGACTTTTTGTGTGTTCAAAGTGAACCATTCAAAGCCACATCATCAATTTTCAACCCTTTCTGACTTCATCTGTCTTCACTTTTTCTTCGCTTGTGTCCTTTGCTTATTGCGCCGTAACCATGGATATTCTTCATCGCTTAACAGGGTGCTTGGATCATCCTTGACTTTGAAGGGAGGAATTTCATGAAACTTTTCATAATCTTCAGCCATGTCCGTCTTGCCCTCCAATGCCATGATGTCTCTTTTTCCTGAAAGAACTATGTGGGTCTACCTGTACCCCGCCTCCTGACAGATTTACCCATTTGCACTTAAACAAAGGGACATTAAAATCATGTCCGTAGTCAAGTTCCCATATGTCCACTATGTAACCATAATATGTGTCCTTTCCCCTCTTGGTTGCTGCATCAAAGCGGACACCGCTGTTTTGGTTGGTGCTCTTTTGATCTTGGGCGATCGTGTAAAATGTATTCCCGTTTATCTCGTATCCTTTGTAAGTCCATACAGTTGAAGATGGTTCCCTGGACAACGAGAACAGCTCATCAGAAACAGTGTTGTCACCTCTGACACGTGTTTCCAACCAATCGCCGAAAGTCCTGATGTGTTCATGTGTAATCCAGTCGTCACACTCCTCTGGGTGTTTGGAGCGCAGACTGTTCTTGTGTTAATCGACATACAGGGCCACCAAGATAGAGTTCTGTAGAACTGTGTAGTGTGCTTGAGACCAAGAATGTCCGTCCCTGCATATTATTGAGTCCCTTCCAATCGTGCCTTTTCCAGTCAGTCTCCCCTCATACCACGATTCAGGTAGACCAATCTTCTTAAGCCCGGGAATGAAGTCGACACAAAACCCAATGACATCCTCTGTTTGATGACCCATGGAGATGCTTCCTTCTGGCCTAGCGCGGTTACGGACATATTTCTTTAGAACTCCCATGAACCTCTCAAAGGGGAACATATTGTGTAGAAATACGGGGCCCAGAATAAAAATCTCGTCGACTAGATGAACTAGGACGTGCGTCATGATATTGAAGAAGGATGGTGGGAACACTAGCTCGAAACTGACAAGACATTGCGCCACATCACTCCTTAGCCTTGGTAGGATTTCTGGATCGATCACCTTCTGAGAGATAGCATTGAGGAATGCACATAGCTTAACAATGGCTAATCGAACGTTTTCCGGTAGAAGCCCCCTCAATGCAACCGGAAGCAGTTGTGTCATAATCACGTGGCAGTCATGAGACTTTAGGTTCTGAAACTTTTTCTCGGCCATATTTATTATTCCCTTTATATTCGATGATAAGCCAGACGGGACCTTCATACTGAGAAGGCATTCAAAGAAGATTTCCTTCTCTTCTTTGGTAAGAGCGTAGCTGGCAGGACCTTCATACTGCTTTGGAGGCATGCCGTCTTTTTCGTGCAAACGTTGCAGGTCCTCCCGTGCCTCCGGTGTATCTTTTGTCTTCCCATACACGCCCAAGAAGCCTAGCAGGTTCACGCAAAGGTTCTTCATCACGTGCATCACGTCGATTGAAGAGAGGACATCTAGGTGTTTCCAGTAGGGTAGGTCCCAAAATATAGATTTGGTCTTCCACATGGGTGCGCGTCCCTCGTCATCATTCGGAACAGATAGTCCGTCGGGACCCTTTCCAAATATTACGTGTAAATCATTGACCATAGCAAGTACTGAAGGGTTCGTTGCATAGAAAACAAAAAATTTCCTACGATTGCAACTGCCAAGATCACATCTAGGAGATAACTTGTAACGGTTTGAGAAGGACTCACCCTCGAAGACCAAAAAGCTTTAACGAGAACGATTCTCGTGGGTGATGTAGTCGATCACTTGCCGACCTCAAGGTCGTGATGAAGATGGGCGCCACAAACGGGCAGCGCCTCCGTAATCGGTCACACGTACGGATCAGCGACGACCTCCGCCCCTTGCTCCAGTTGGGCAGCGGAAGTAGTGGATCCTCGGGAACTCCAGCAGCACTACAACATAGTGGTGGTGGTGGTAGAGAAGATCTTGAGCAGGGCTTCGCCTAAGCACCGTACTCGTGAAACTAGATCAGCTAGCAAGGGGAGGAAGATGCCAACCAAAGGGCATATGAGAGATGGAGGAATTGGTGTGTAGAGGGGTCTCCACCCATCTATATATAGGAGGGGGAGGCAGCCCCCAAGGGGTAGCACGCCCCAAGAGGTGCCCCCACCTCTCCCCTCATCATGTGGTTGGACTCCCCACTCACAAAAACAAAGGGTCACACATTATTCCCATAACTTCCATAATTCTCCACTCAAAATTCCAAGAGTTTATCACATTAAAACACTTTTAATTATCTTGTTTAATGTCACTCAAATTAATGAACACTTCATTCAATGAGTACTTCATTGATGAACACTTCATTCAATGAACACATTAACAATTATCCCCTTGCACTATTTTGATATACCGAAACTATTCCAGCAGTTTTATCAAAACAGTCCATGTGCTGTCCAGTATATTCTCTGGCGTTCCGTATCCACTCAAACGCGTCAACGAATCCTTAAGTGTGTCACCCTACGGTTCGTGAATAAAATGGACATGACAGAGACTCTTCTCTGATCAATAATCATCAGCGGGATCTGGAGATCCATGATGACTCCCACTTACTCAACGATGAACTAGTGATCGTGTGAACCAAAACTCCGTAACCGATTCCTTTTGTCTCGCGATATTTTACTTGTCCGAGATCCGATCATTTGGTATCATCCATACCTAGTTCGATCTCGTTACCGACAAGTACTCTTTACTCGTTCCGTGATATAACATCCTCGTGAGCCAGTCACGTGCTTGCAAGCGATGTCAATGTGATATCACCGAGAGGGCCCAGAGTATATCTCTTCGTCATCTGGATGGACAAATCCCACTCTTGATCCACGAGCCTCAACTAACACTTTCCAAGTACCCAACGACACCTTTATAATCACCCTGTTACGGTGTGACGTTTGATGGAATCAAAGTACTCTTCCGGTGTCAGTGATTGACGTGATCTCATGGTCTAAGGATTAGGGTTACTTCGTGAAAGTTTGATACAGCAATAGAAACTTGATGACATGATCGTATTGCTATAACTACTGTGGGTGTATGTTCATCACATCATTCTCCAATGACATGACCTTGTTATTAACAACATCCAATGTTCATGATCAGGAAACCTTGATCATCCGTTAATCAACAAGCTAATATAAAGAGAGGCATTACTAGGAACCTTTTCTCTGTTTATTAAACACACATGTATTAACGTTTCCGGTTAACACAATTATAGCATGAAAATAAACATTTATCATAAACATGGAATAAGATAATAACCACTTTATTATTGCCTCTCGGGCATATTCCCTTCAAGTACGTGATCACCGGTACGCATGACGGGCTTCTTCCGGTGATCTGCCTTGCCTTTGAA
Source organism: Bromus sterilis (assembly GCA_950022295.1). Classification (NCBI taxonomy): domain Eukaryota; kingdom Viridiplantae; phylum Streptophyta; class Magnoliopsida; order Poales; family Poaceae; genus Bromus; species Bromus sterilis. Next base: position 34,032,492 of record OX465600.1, read on the forward strand.
ATGCTTGCCTTTCTTACGACATTGATGGTTGGTCGAAAGAAATCGACGATGCCCCAGGTACACATTCTTCCTACATTTGTCCAGGTATATACTTTCGGTGTCAGCTAAACAGTGCGTGCATGCGTGGTATCCCTTGTTTGTCTATCCTGAAAGGTTACTCAGAGCAGGCCAATCATTGATGGTTACAAACAGCAACGCATGCAGGTCAAATTCCTCCTGTTTGTGCTCATCCCACACACGTACACCGTTTCCGTTCCACAGCTGTAAAAGTTCTTCAACTAATGGCCTTAGGTACACATCAATGTCGTTCCCGGGTTGCTTAGGGCCTTGGATGAGAACTGGCATCATAATGAACTTCCGCTTCATGCACACCCAAGGAGGAAGGTTATACATACATAGAGTCACGGGCCAGGTGCTGTGATTGCTCCTCTGCTCCCCGAAAGGATTAATGTCATCCGCGCTTAAACCAAACCATACGTTCCTTGGGTCATCTCCAAACTCAGCCCGGTACTTTCTCTCCATTTTTCTCCACTGCGACCCATAAGCGGGGTGTCTCAAATTCCCGTCTTTCTTACGGTCTTCATTGTGCCATCGCATCAACTTGGCATGCTCTTTGTTCATGAACAGACGTTTCAACCGTGGTATTATAGGAGCATACCACATAGCTTTCGCAGGAACCCTCTTCCTGGGGGGCTCGCCGTCAACATCACCAGGGTCATCTCGTCTGATCTTATACCGCAATCCACCGCATACCGGGCATGCGTTCAAATCCTCGTACGCACTGCGGTAGAGGATGCAGTCATTAGGGCATACGACCTTCTTTGCTGCGTACGTACTGTCGGGCAATTCGTTATCCTTTGGAAGCCTCTTCTTAAATATTTTCAGTACATCCTCAGATCCCTTGTCAGGTATACCATACTTTGCCTTCCACTGCAGCAATTCCAGTACGGTATCGAGCTTTGTGTTGCCATCTTCGCAATTGGGGTACAACCCTTTTTTGTGATCCTCTAACATCCGATCGAACTTCAGCTTCTCCTTTTCACTTTCACACTGTCTCCTGGCATCAACAATGACCCGGCGGAGATCATCATCAGGCACATCGTCCGGTTCCTCTTGATCTTCAGCTTCCCCCGTTGCAGCATCACCGTATTCAGGTTGCACATAGTTTTCATCGTACTCTTCTTCTTCGCCGTCTTCCATCGTAACCCCTATTTCTCCGTGCTTGGTCCAAACATTATAGTGTGGCATGAATCCCTTATAAAGCAGGTGGGCGTGAATGGTTTTCCGGTCAGAGTAAGACTTCATATTCCCACATATAGAGCATGGACAACACATAAAACCATTCTGCTTGTTTGCCTCAGCCACTTCTAGAAAATCATGCACGCCCTCAATGTACTCGGAGGTGTGTCTGTCACCATACATCCATTGTCGGTTCATCTGCGTGCATTAAGTGTGTCAAAAACCATTATTACAGAACATCATGAATATATAAGTGACCAAATTAATAGAAGTTTATCATCACATTAAAACCAAAGTACATACATAGTTCTCATTGAACAATATATAGCTCTCCAGAGCATCTAATTAAACCATACATTGAAACTATGTAAAACATTTCAATGCAACAACAAATGCGATCATAATCGCAACCAAGGTAACAATTGATCCAACGGCATAATGATACCAAGCCTCGCTATGAATGGCATATTTTCTAAACTTTCTAATCTTCAAGCGCATTGCATCCATCTTGATCTTGTGACCTTCTACGACATCCGCAACATGCAACTCCAATATCATCTTCTCTTCTTCAACTCTTTTCTTCTCTTCTTCAACTCTTTTTCATTTTTCTTTTAAATACTCGTTTTCTTCTTCAACTAAATTTAACCTCTCGACAAGAGGGTCGTATGTAATATCCGGTTCAAATACCTCCTACATAAATACATCTATGTCAAGTTGGTGTCGACATAATTACCATAAACACTAAATGAAACAAATAGTTATAAAAGATAATATATACCACATCCGAATCATAGAGAGGACGAGGGCCGACGGGGGCGTATACCAAAACCATCGCACTATATAATAACAAGCAATAGTACAAGTAAGAAAAATTAGACAATTATCTATCTAATCATACAAGTAAGAATTTTTTTTTCTTTTATAAAGAAGATAAGAACAAGAGGCTCACCACGGTGGTGCCGGCGACGAGATCGGCGCGGCCGATCGACGGTGGTGAAGACGGGGATGGGACGTGACGGACCGCTAAATCTGGACAAATCTTAAGAAAAATGGAGCTTGGAAGTCGAGTTTGGAGAGGAGAAAGCTTAAGTAGTGTGGCTCGGGCATTTCATCGAACACCTCATGTGCATAAGAGATGAGCTAGAGCACCACAAAGCCCTCCCCTTGCCCTCCTCGAAAAAACAGAGCACCAGTGGAGTGCTCTGCTCGCCGGCGAGGGGTATATATAGCCAAATCATTAGTCCCGGTTTGTGGCTGGAACCAGTACTAATGGCCAGCCTTTCGTCCCGGGTTGAGCCACAAACCGGGACTAGTGGTTGTGGGCCAGGAGCGAGGCCCATTGGCCCCGGTTCTTGTCTAGAACCGGGACATATGCCCCCAGACGAACCGGGACCAATGCTCCACGAGGCCCGGCCGGCCCCCGGGCGCACGAACTGGGACGTATGACCAGTGGCGAAGGCAGGATTTTTTTTCAGGTGTGGCGAAATTTAAGAAAGAGAAAACCATACATAATGCAACAATGCAAAAACTAACTAAAATACTAGATATATATTCAAAAAATACTATTCAAATCCTAAAATTAAGTGTTGACAATCAAAACATCTCAACAAATACAATTGAAGTAAAAGTTTTAAAATTTATTTTTTTATTTCAGCCAATTTTCTTAAATAGCACTCTCTCGATATGCGAATCACCCATATAGCCAAAAAAAACATGACAATTCCTGGCCGCCTGCTACTTCCGCTCACGATCAGTTCACTATTCACAAGTAACCAAGAAGTCGAGCAGTCTTCTATCGGGAGGAGTGCACTTGTTTTCTAAAATAATGTGCAGCACACTCAAGTCACAAGCCAATGTCCATCAGCAATTAACAACCAGCCTCCCAGCCTCTAGTACGCACAGTCTAGTATGTATATATACATGTATTTGCACCAAAGTTAGGTGTGGCGGAGGCCAAACCACGCCAGATTGCTGGCTTCGCCGCTGCGTATGACCCCCATGGGTTCCGGTTCGTGGCACAACCGAGACAAATCGGCTGGAGAGGCCTGAACCAAAGCCCTGTTTTCTACTAGTGATATGTGGTCACCCTCACCCACACTGCCACAACCATCTCAACGTGAACCCTTATTTCTTCCGTAAACGTTTCTACCAAGCTATGCAAACGTATTTTGTAAAAAATTTGAATTTTTGTACTTTGTTATTCAACATTGATCTGTATATACATATCTATCGTAAATTAGAAGGCTTTGCGGAATTCGAACCACTACTCAGGGAGTCAGGGACCATTCAAATCCCTTTGTATGTGAAACGTTGATCGTACATTCATGCCGATGATCATTCTTTAAAGCGGACAAGGCCGTTCATCGGAACGGGCATTTATGCCAACCAGAATGTTGTGATCGGTCACTGCAGCCAAAGCGGCGCGCTAACCGAGAGCTCAGTCTTCACGCATGTTCAATGCAAGAAAGATGCGACGGGATGGTTATATGTTGAATTCAAACTGGTTGTCCGTCTATTCATCTTCCGATATTGAACATGTGCGACAACTAAAAATACCACTTCAACGTCCCACATTCAAACAATCGCTTCACTGGTAACCACTATTTAAACGGAAAAGTGCAGTGCACTAGTCGCTTTACGCTACACCCGCTCCTATTCCTCCTTCGTGCTACACATCTGTCATGATGATGAGTTCTAAAGCCTTTTGGAAGAGCCAATCAACAAAGCAGAAGCAAGAGTTGGTCGGAATCGCGGGAAACTGGCAGGTCTATCATGGGCGATGAATAAACGTCGACTTACCGCTGAATTAATTCGAGTTGAGCAATGATGACCTGGTGATGGACCAGGTGGGGGCACACTTTGACACAATCATGGAGGAGAAGCTCGTTGTTGGCGTCAGTGTCGGCCTTCCGGCAGGCGCGGGAGGGCCAGCGATACGATCTCGTCCTCCTCGCACAACACTGGCTGGCGAAGAGCCAAATCTACAACGACTTCACGAGTGCGAAGGCTTTGGCCGCCATGGCGGCGAAGAACCTGATCTTCATCGAGCAACATCAAGCGCTCTATAAGGTTGCACACCACCCTTGCTGCAACTACAACATGACTGTGATGGAGACGAATGTGGAGGCAGCAAGCGACTACGTACGGGTATGGCAACGTACACAGGTTCCTGTCGTCCACGCCGCCACGCCGAAGACTACACCATCGACATATCCATGTCGGTCGTGGACCTAACCTCCACCAACGATGTTCATACGAGGGACGGGTAAGAAGAATAGAACATAAAAGACAGACATGTGCACGTATCATGTCTGGCGTGGACCGACACATGTGCCCAGCCGATGTGTTTGCCAATGTGTTTCAGTGCCATTTCCAGGAGCTTCACTACCGGCGACCGACCTTTTGAGCACTGAAGCTTCTTCTCTGACGGACCCCCCGAAGCTAGGATTGAAGCAACATCAATTCCGGGAGCTTACATGGGATGTACTTATGAGAGCTACTGATCGTGCACGAGCTTCAACGTATTTTTAGATTAGGTTAAAATAACTGTATTTTTTTATAAAAATAATATTGTTTGTATGAAATATGTCTAATTTATGTAAATTATATCTAAATCTTAATAATCTAATTAGGAACAAAGGGAGTAGAATTTAAAGGTTTATTTTTTACATGAACACAAATATCGTCAAAAGATATGGTTCCTCCTACATGGCACAGTAATGGCTCCCCTCTTCACTCCTCAACAGCAATCGCCGCCATACACACACACATATAGAGCGCCGCACAAACCCAGCTGCAGTGGACCACGCTGGTCCTCCTGCATCAATGGAAATGGCAAGTATGGGCGACCCCCAATTGAGCACCCCCGGAAAAAAGAAGACTGCGTATGAGTGAGTGAGCCTGGCAGCAAAGCATCACGCGAAAGGCAAAAAGGCAGTGCGCGATCCATCGAGTGCGGCCGAAGCAAGAAGAAGAATAAACATGGAAGAATAAGCAGCTCGTGCGCTCCACCATGGCGGAATTCGAGGACCATGACGCCATGGCCAAGGAAGCAGCTCCACTCACACTCACAGAGAAACGAAACGAAGGACGGACACTCGATCCCAGATTAGACGAAACCAAAACTTTTTACCAGTACACCTGCTACACTTGTTTTTTTGGCTGATTTTCCCATGGAAAGCGACCTCTCAAACTGTACACTAATGGCTGCCGCAGATGGCAGCTCCCGGCCTCCCGGGTCCGGGCCTCGTTTCACCAATCCTGCTCCTCCGCGAATTTCCTCTCTGTTTGAATTGAACAAGACCTCTCTTCGGATTTCCTCTCCGTTTTCCCGCTGCAAGCTGCTGCTGAACATCACCGAGAATGGTGGATGGTCGAATCAGCAGCTCATCGCCTCGCACTTCACCGCCATGGGCGGCCTGTCGAACCGGCCGCGGGACAGCAGCGTCCCCACCACCGCCATGTCGCGGCAGAACGCGCCCTGGAACATCGGGCTCATCGCCGCCGCCGCCAGCCTCGGCGTCGGGGGCGACGGCGGTGCGATCGACTCCGGCTCCGGCTCCTCTGCGACATGCGCCGCCGGACGGGGGACACTCAATTCTGACTTGGGGCTCTCCGGCAGGGCGGCTTCCTCTCCCTTTTCTTGCTTGAGCAGTGGCACTGACGCCGCGGCTTCTTCTTCCTCTTCTTGCTTGGCCAATGCCGCCGCCGCGTCCACGGCAGCTGCCAATGCGGCGGCGGCGGCGGTGTCCTCTCTGGCCCTCTGCCGCGCGGCGGCCTCCTCGTCCTGCACGGCGGACATGATGTGCGAGTACCCCTTCTGCAGCATCCGGTAGAGGAACAGGGCCGACATGCGGGCCTGGTCGCGCACGGCGTCCAGGTCCCGGTGCTCGTCCACCAGCTCCAGCCGCTCCGCGAACGACGCCGACCGGTCCGGCTTCAGCTTCAGCGTCAGCAGCAGGTGCGCGCGCACCGCCTCCGACCGCGTGCACCCGCGCCGCACGCCCAGGAGCGCGTAGTAGTCCACGTTGCACCCGTCGCCGGCGGCCACCCGCCCGCGGAGCTGCTGGACGCGCGCCACCAGCTCGCGGTGCGCACCGGCGATCTCGCGCTGCCGGACGCCGCCCTGCGGCCGCCAGCTCGGGCCCGGCAGCTTCCCGTCGCGGAGCGCCGCGTCGTAGAGGAGCTTCAGGTGGTCCAGGTCCCGGAGGCTGTCCGGGATCGCGCCCACGGACTCCAGCAGGTCGGCGCGCGCGCGCAGCGCCGGGATGAAGGCCGGGTCGAGCGCCAGCGCGCGGTTGCAGTCGGCGATGGCGTCGGCCGGCCGCCCGGACGCGCGGAACGCCGCGGCGCGGCCCACGAGGCAGGCCGTGGCGAAGGAGTGCGGGAGCACGCCGCCGCGGCGCGCGTCGAGCACCTTGTTGAAATGGCGCACGGCCTCCGCGGGGAGGCCGGCGTCCAGCGCGGCCACCGCGGCGGCGCGGCGGCGGAGCAGGAGCTTGACGTGCGCCAGGAGCTGCGACACAGAGTCCGCCTCGCTCGCCGGCGGCATCCCGGACGCCTGGCTGAACTTGGAGGGCGCCCTTCTGCTGGCAGCAGGCACATTGGCCGTGGAGTTGGACGGGGAGAAGCTGTCCTCGGACCAGCACACGCTCTCGCGGCGGAACGCGGCCGTGGCGAGGCGGCGGCCAGTCTGCAGAAGCACCACGGCGTCCTCCATTAAGCCGAGATGGAAGCAAGCTTGACCCAGGACCAAGTACCTGCACAAATATCGGCAATGGCAGTCAGTACCGCTGATTGCAGAGCGCAATGTTGTATTTGGCGAACCGGGAGTTGTCATGTCTCGTTACCTCCACTGGGTTTCGGCATCGGAGCTCCTGGAAAGGCCGGCGAGGACGCGGCGCTTGATCTCGGAGACGTCGAGGCAGCAGAGGAAGCGGGAGGCGCCGGCGCCGGAGACGGAGAGCTCGCGGCCCGGGGAAAGGAGGCCGGCGCGGGAGGCGCAGGCGAGGTCGCCGGACGAGCAGGACGTCGTGGTCGAGGAAGAGGACGCGGTGTCGTCGCCGGCGCAGGACTTGGCGCAGCTGGGAATGTGGTCGCGCAGCATCTCGGCCACGTCCCGGTAGCGGCGGAGCGCGAGGAGCGCGCGCGCCCGGAGCTCGAGCGCGGCCTCCATGCGGGGCGACATCTCGAGCGCCGCGGCGACCAGGCCGAGCGCGGCCGCCGCCGCCGAGTCGTCCCCGCCGTCGCCGTCCCTCGCCGCCGCCGCCGCCGCAAGAGCCGCTCGCGCCTCGACGATGTAGCCGTTGATCACCTGCCGCGCACAGCCAAGAGGGAAACACACCGCCATCAGATCCAAGCGCCAAGGTCAGAGAATTCCCCCATCCTCAAACCAGCATCGGATTCGGGGAAAGAAAGACGAGTCTTTTTCATCAATCAGAAGCAAATGGAGAGTAATTAAAGAAGCAAACCCACAGAAGAGAACAAAGCAAGAAATAAAGGATCGTGAATGAACAAGACGGAGTGCGTGTTGACCCTCTGCAAAATCCAAACGGCTCCATCTCTATCTGCCGGACGGACACGGAGCAGCATTGAAGGAAGCGAGCAAGGGGAGATGGAGCACGGACCTTTCTGTTGCCGCGGCGCCACTTGGTCCTCCTCCTGGACGACGGCTCCGGAGCGGGAGACGACACCGCCATGGCATCAACCGGAGCAGGGGAGTTATGGGGAGGCAGAGAGGCACAGAGGAGAGAGAGAAGAGAGGTGGGGAGGAAGGAAGGAAGGGGAGCTTTGGTGGTGCGCACCGGAACCGAAAATGGAGGCGAATATATACGGGGGGGAGAGATTGCCAGCTGCGCTCTACTCTACAGATCGCTGTCTGGGCTCCGTCCGTCCGTCCGTCGAGGGAGGTTGCTTGCTTGCGCGGATTGCCTCTCTGCTCTGCTCTGGTGAGTGTGTGTGAAAGAGAGAGGGGTTGGATGGATCCTCGAGGTTCCTAGCTGGACAAGATGCCTCCACGCAGGCCTAGTAAAATACTCTACTCCAGTAGTGGCCTACTCCTACTAGCCTAGCACTAGTGGCCCTGCCGTGGTGCCATGGCCCCGAGCTCTCTCGCAGTGAGCCTTTTTAAAGAGATGATGGCCCCACGGCTCAGTGATGACGGGGATTTTCTTCATTTACTCCTGAAGATTTGCTGCCTCTAATCAATTTATTACCCCTTTTAGCACCAGTACTTACAATGTACTCTACTACACTGCCGCTACTGTAGCTGCTCATCAGCCCAGCCATCCACATGCCAAGATAATTACCCACTGAGCAGTAGAGCTAAGCCTGTCAGGTGCAGCACAGTAGAAGATCTATCCATCTTTTTACCACGTGTGTGGTACAGACGCCGTAACTCACCAACAGTAAGCAGCACTGTTATTACTGGTGTTTCCTACTGAATTGGCAAGGAGGTCTTTCCTTTCCAGCTGCAGCATCGGCGAGCAAAGCAAAGCAAAAGCATCGGCGCATTTTGGACCGGTCGATGGATGGGTGGATCGACCACATGGCGATGGCACTGTCAGCGGCGTCTTTCCAGCGGAGCATGGCCGCGTCCGCATGCATTATCCAGCCTGCATGTTCGGCCCCCGCTTTTCGTTAACGCCTCCACCAGAATACCAGATGGATCGCCGTCGACATGGTTGATTAGCGGACACGCCTGCCTGCTAATGCCCTGCCAGACGCCAACGGCCGGGAGAAAATAAGATAATCTTAGGCGTGATGCGTCGCCACCACGTTCTGAAATTGCGTGATTAGATAGATGCGTCTGAGTGCTTAACAATGGTGCTTATGGTTAACGGAGCCGATCTTATGAGCTGAATTATCATCGCTGTCGATCTTAAGCTTCGGAATCGTCAACGACCGGCGGGCCGGTCGGTGTCGCCGGAGACGACGGCAACGAAGACACCATCGGATGCTCTGGCCTGTCTGAGCATGCCACGGCCAACATGCATGTATGGACGGGGGAGTCCAGTGGGACTACTGTTTTGCTTCGACGTGTTTTTCAAACTTGCGTGGCCTGTTCATTGGGTACTAAGGTCAACCCGTAGGGGCTGACATGACATCCTAGCACGTCTCACTTGCTGACTTTACGCCGCTACACGGTAACACTATTTTTTTCATTTTATTACTGGAGTACGTCCGGAGTACATTTTTTTTCCAGTCACATTAGAAAAAAAAAATATCTACCAGTCAACATCTTTAGTTTGACCACATACGAAAAACTACTACTCCTCCTAAATGAACATTTTTAGGTTTGACCACATACAAAATAACCAGAGAAACTTCCTCAATGAACTTAACTAGTCTATGCAATGTTGGGACTGAACGATTTATACCAAAGAAAAGAAGATATGTTGATGGTAGATATAATCACTGTTTTCCGAGTGCGGATGTATGGCTTCACGGGCCTTGGTATTAAAAAAGCATGTTTAAAATTTTCAAATAGCTAATGTGATGTGTTTGAAAATTTATATGTGCGTGCTACGGGTCTATGAACTTTTGTTTGAAAATATTGTGATTTGTAGGCTATACAAAAAAATAGAATTTTGGTCCAGCAACTAATTATTTTTTGCCCGTTTAAAATAAATATTTTTCTTTTTTGTATGCCATCTGTAAAAAGTATATTGTTATAAAATTTCACACATGTACTAAATATGACTATGTGTATTTGTAAAAATATATAATCATGCCTCAAAACCGTATTTTAATACCGGGCAACCTTGAGCCCGGTCTCCATTGATTTTGTTTTGTTTTCCACATTATTTGTATATGTATGGAATTACATATATTTTAACATTATATAAGATAATTAGAGATTTTATTACTCTATCACACATGATTTTTCATTGTATTTAATAATGGGCTATTTTACATGAAAGGGCATGAAAATCTTGAGGAACTAACGCCGAGGGCAAAAGTGCTTGAGCGATTAGCAAGTGAAAATCTTCAAGGATGCTCAAGCCTACACACAGAGGGTTCCTAAGAATCGATGATCGATAGGTTTCTCGATCTCCGCTTCACCATTTTTTGGTCTCTTGTTTCACTTGGTTCGTGGGGGAACAATGCAACACCTACACATGGGGATACAATATTAAACTTATAGGGTGACATGGCAGTTTTGAATTGGACATTAAGGGGAGAAGCGGGGCCGTATTGAAATTCAAGGGGGGTTATTGTGGTGGTGAGTGGTCTATATGTTAATTCGATAATAATTGCCCGCAGGTGCTGCATTTTTTATTTTGAGGTCATGGTGATTGATATTATCCTATGCAATATGAACTTTATTGTTTGTTGTTTTGCAACCAGTTATATATGACTTCCGGATTACTTTCACACCAATGACTCCTTATTTTTGCTTCGTGCATTTAAAGTAGTTGGCGGGTTGCTTTAATTTCCAGTAATCAAACTGCTTTGTAATAGGTCAAGGTTTCAATAAATGGAGATCGTTGAGTGCAACATGTCATTCGTTAAAAGGAGTATCATATTTCATATTAGTTGAATTTATATTAACATATTTACTATAATATATCTTCACAATACTTTATTGGCATGTGCCGACATATTTTCTGCATGATTTGTAGTGAAAGTATCATCTTGAAGATTGTATCATTATCCTTACATTTTGTGTTGAATGACGTGAAAATTAGACATCACAAGATTATCTTTCGATGGCATTCAATTCATTATAAAGATCATATCAACTCAACATGCAACAATTAAGTGAATTACATTTATTTATCTCGATAAAAAATCTCAATATTTTCGTGCACCAAATAATTTAGTTGAATGCTTAATGTTCAATGTACATCTAGAGGCACAATTGGCAACCCTCGTATTACACTCACACCCTAGTGCAAAGAAATGAACTAGTTTTCCTTCTCCAAACAATGATATGATTTTTGGAAGTTACTTAAATTGATTGTACTGAACAGTGTCATATGGTACCCTAATGGTCTCCAATTTCTACTTACAAGAAAAAGGTGGTAGAAACTACTGTTGAAATACAATACAATAATGTGTACCACAAACACATTCAATATGCATTACGAAATATACAATAGAGATATAGATCACAAAAGCTTTAATACAAATATCTTATATGACAAAATGCAATGTTATAAATCCATAAGAAATGCAAAGCAACCCCAGGGGCAAGAAAAAATAGCATTTTAGGACACCCAACATTCAAAACCTTCTACTGATTAAAAGTAAAAAAAGAAACACCCACTTGATTTTTTAATAATGAGTGCACATTTTTCAAATTCTAATAAAACATACACTCACTGGCAAAATGCTATGTCAGCTAGATGGCTTGCTCATAGAGCTCGGGGGATTCTTTATCAAACTTAGACACCTTCACCTCTCTAGAAAATAGACTAGGGTTGCAGCCTCCATCGGTGCCAGTTCCTCTTCCTTCCGGTGCCTTCTGATACCAGTGAGGTGAGGGGACCCGATCACCTAAGATTTAGTTAGGGTTAGATCATGGTGTCTAACTACGATGGTGAGACGATGGCACCACTGGCAAGGAGGCATAAGACCTTCCCAATTCCCATATTGTCTTTTTCTCAACCGATCTTGTTTGGAATTGGTCGAGGTTGCGTGTACCCTTGGCTTGGGATATATCTTAGGGCTTGTTTTTGTCTTTGTTTCATCTAGGTGACCGGCGGTGCTCTATGCAGGCGATGAAACCACGTCTTGTTTTTGTTCTCCGGTTCCTTCTCTAACCGATGAAGTTAAGCTCGGCGGGACTCCGTTGGGGTACTCGAGAGATTTGTGTTCCTCTTCTTTGTTTGACTCGAGTTGAGATTGTCTTAGATCTCCTTGGTGTCAACTTTTCCAGGATGACGATATGGCTATATCATGGCCGTAGACGTTTTCTGTTTTACATCGAGGACCCCCCGACCACTACTTCTTCAAGCTTCTGGGTTCCAGCAAGGTTGCTCTGGTAAGATGGAGGCCATAGGAGGTAACCACTTTTGCTCACGGTGTACTACCGGTGAATTAGAAGGAAGATGATGTTGATTCCATCAAGGACTAGCTTGTGATCTCACATTATTTGAAATATGTTCTTGTAAACGCTGATTTTATGCAATACATAGTCTCAAGATTTTTTAGGCGAAATAAAAATAAAAATGGACGGCATGCACCTACATGTTTCGTTCATGTACGCAGAATTAACAGCAATATCTTGTTATTATTTACATCTAGTATTATACGGATCAAGCTTCGTTTACATGCATGTGTAGCCCTGCAGGTGCACATGTGTACTGATGTACGTAGTGATTAGAACATGTTTAGTGCATCATTTTTAAGTTATGCGGAAGAATCAGGGTTAGATTGATTGGTACAATCAATTCGGTACTAGCTAAATATATGTCTAGCTGCTGGAACGCAGGACATGTTCCCCTTGAGCTGGTTAACGTTGACGGCCAAACCAACTACTACGTCCATCCTAAAAGCAGTAGTAGTACAAGTATGCAACTGCTGCGTCAATGTCATGTTTAATTATTATTAGGTGCTCCATCTGTACTAATCTGCATATGCGAGCGACTAACTACTACTCGTCTAGTATCATACGCTGTACACAACTGTCTCCGAACTGCCCGTCAGAGGGAATATCAGCGCCGCACAGGGTTTTTCTGTACACATAATTAAGCTAAGCTTATGGGGAATCTGATTAGCACAGTACAGTTCTACTACTTCTGCTTAATGTTCTTTATACGTATGCTGATTAGTAAAGTTGTCTCGAGGTGGTGCTTCTGAAAGTTTCTGAAAAAAGAAGTTTTGCCTCTGAACTTGACAATGTTTATTACCAATGATGTTTGTGTTGTTGATGGCTAATCTAATCTGCTCCATGCTCCAACGCTTGTTGATTGATTTAGGCACGGAGGCAGCATGATGAGGGCGTGATGGATGCAGTGGCGCAGGGGCGATGATGAAGACGAACCAGTTTACTCCAAGCAGCATGGGCATGGGGATCCGAGGGGTGAGGCCGCGCGTCAGGCACGTGACGACGCCCGTCGTCCGGCGGATCCTCCAAAGCCGCTGGAGCAGCCATCTATCCGCCTGCCCTCCCTCCGGCATTCATTAGCGATCTCCTTTTGACGTGCACTGAACTCAAGGCAGCACAGCCATTGCCGCAGTCACATCTGGGATTCTTTCCTTCCAAGATTCAGTACACGTACCCCGTCCATTCACCAGCTCACCATCTGAATCCATTTCTGAATTTCCATTTGCTGTCCTGACTATGTTCGTTGCATGCATGATTTGCCATGGTTCATCCATGCAGTGCCAGCCAGCTGAGACCTTTCCCGCGGAAAAAGGAAAACCATATGAAACTTCAAAGAGACTTTGTTGAATCGATCCGATCCGACCGTCCGGCAACGCCTGGTTTTCGTTCACGTACTCATGCATGCTGCAAGTACCACATGCCATGCACATTTGTGCTTCCCCTGCGAACAAAACAAGGAAAACCATCCAAATTTCGCAATCAAGCGCTCTCACGGAGGACACGCGTGAGTGCATGACCAGGCCGCAACAAGGGCTAGCAAACAACCACACCCCCTTCAGAGATCCCATGCACATCTCGGGCATCCACGATCCATGGCCGAAAAGATAGAGGGTTTTTTATAGATAGTGCTGCTTGCCTGCATTGCCCCGTCAGATCACTGCGTGCATGAAAGCATGCATGGTCGATCGGTATGAGCATGAGCATGAGAGGCGACGTGACAAGGCCATGCTGCTGGTATGCTTAGCGGCCAATGATGGCTTTGCTCCTGAACAGTCTTAGGATTAATTAACCACATGGTAGCATGCATGCACCATGCATGTGATGTGCTTAGCATCAGACAGGGCCATGCATATGCACGGCGCGCACACATGCCCGATGATAATGGCAGCGAAGAAATCAGCTAGCAGCAGCTATAGGGTTGGGATCGACTGGACGTCTCACCACTGCACTATATATCCACGCCAACAGTGAGTGAAGCTGGTGGTGGCCGGCGCCGGCGCCGGCTTTGTCTCCTCCATAATTCCGTATACACATATCTCCTACGTACGTACGTACGTGGTGCGATGGAGCTAGACAAGCTAGAGAGACAAAACTAGCTAGTTCGAGTATGATGTGCATCCATGCCATGGCATGCATGCGCTGGCTGTGTGAGCGTGACTGTCGATCGATCGTGCTGCGTGCATGTCAAAGCTAAGCTATGGCTATGGCCATTCGTCGCCGTCGCCGTCGTCCCCATCTTGTATCTCCGGCGCATTATTTCTGCTGCATGCGTCGCCCGTGTACGGTGTCGTCGCCGATCACGGCCGCAGCTTTATTCGTCGTCCACTCTCATTATTGGCCTGCCGGCCACATGAACTGTCTGCATGCATGCGCATATGGTCCTTGATCTCCAGTAGTAGGAGTAGTACCTAGCTAGCTTCGTGTATGGTCCTTATCTGCTCAAGCTTGCTGGTTAAGCTGGGCTAGCGGCCGAAACAGCTTATCCTCGGATGCCCTCATCGGTTCACTTACAAGAAAACATAGTGTGATCGGAGTTGCCATGATCGGAGTTGATCGATCTGGGGGGCTGGAAATCTTGCTACCAGCTTGGCTTGAATTGTGGAGTTTTATTTCAAAATTTACTATGCACATTGAAAGGCTGATGCTAACTCTCTATGCATGCTTTCCGGTTTCTCTGTGTCTCGCCGCCCATCGATACATCAGAAGAAAGAGACGAAAGACGAAGGAGAAAAACCGAGGTACGTTGAAAGAACATCTCATTGGATGCTACTGAAGTACGCCACTCCGGCAGAGATGTATTTAATGGAGATCCAAGAACGTATAGCTATATAGTACAGTACATACGTACTACTCCGCTCGTCATGTACGGATGTACCGTAAGTCCGTAACAGGACCTTCATCTAGCCAGGGTCAGGCGGTAGCACGCATGATCGATGCATGCATCTATATATGTCTATGAAATGAAACGCTTTGATTCGTCAGTAGCATCCAATGGAATGCTTTGATTCGGCGGTCACACACGCACGGGCGTTCCATTATTCATTCAGCAAGGCACAGCAAGCATTGTACTGTACTAGCTGTTACGTAAATGCAGGCTTCTTGATTTGTTCTTATTCTTCTTTTGTTTCCGTTCCATTCATTCCCTTCACACGGATATGCACTACTCCCTACGTTTGCTTGGTCAGAGAAAAACGCCATAGATCCTGTGTTAAACTTTCAAAGGTAGGTCAAATCGTGTTACACTTTAACAAGAAAAGAAAAACAGTGATTTTGGCTGCAATCGTACTAGTTCGTATCGGTTGAGCAAGAACATCACCTTTGTTTATATCACTGGGCACTGGCCAGCTCGCAGCTACTCGTATACTTACTAGCTAGCAACGGTCTTGCTTGCTTGCTTCAAGCGCACTCCTGTACACCGACCGTCCGCCATCGCCTGAGATCGGCGTACGTACGTGTAGACTTGCAGTCCAGTCATGTACTGCTACTCCCTATCGGATCGGAGTACTTCATTTCCAGTGAGTGGCACGCATAGGCATAGGATTCTCGCAATGGATCTGCTGGCGCACGTACGCCCGGATAAGAAGGATGCCACGGTATGTATGTACGTGCGTGCGGGCAATTCATGCCAGCATTGGCCAGGGACCCCTACCTCTGCTTTCCTCCAGCTGCTGGGGAATAAAATACACGTACTGCTCATACTCATCCTGATCCTACACGGATGGGTGGATGGATAGAAATCATTTCGACGTGCGCGTCTGTACAAACTCACTCACCGTGCGCAGTGCAGGATGTCTCAGTCGATCTATCCGTCCACGTAACGCAGCCGCGGGTCACGCCGCGCTCGCCGCCGCAGTTATTGCCGGCAATCATTTCACTCGCCGGCGCCGGCGCCGCGCGCAGTCACGCCGTGCCGTGCGTGCGTGCGCTGTCGTTTCCATTTTCATTTCACGGAACGAGACGGCCGGCGTGCGTGCGTGCTCTCTCGCTGTTGAAGTTGTTGCTGCATGCTGTGTGCAGATATGAGAGCAATTCTAGCATACGTGCTATATTTTCGTATTACCAATTCATTTCTGCTCCTGGCCGGCTCTGCTCCCAGCCGATTCGTGTCGGCAGCGTCGCCTTGATCGCTTCTTGTTGTTGGTGTTGGTGGCGCGAAGGAAATTTCAGCGGTAGAAAAACAATAGATTTGGCATCCACGGGGCCATTGTTAGCACTTTCCGTGAAAATTTTTGAAGATCAGACCGATATGCGGTATCTAATCTTGTTGTTTTTTTGCCCCGGTATGCCATATCGACGATTATTTTACGGGACGATGTAATATAGCGTATCTCCTAGAGTTGCTCTGACACAAGTAAAATCTAAGGCTCATCGACACTAGTCTTTCTCATGGTTCTTGATCATTCAATTTTGGAAGTCCTAGCTTGTCGAGAAGCTCCTGCGCTGGCAGTGGACGTTTACCTTTGAAAAATTATCATAACTAGCAATTATCGAGCTTTCGTCAGGAATACCCAAGAAGGAGTAGAAAGTGGTCAAGGTGCCATAGTTAAAGAAATTACAAATCGAGTACATGGATGTAGTTTCTTTATATCTTTTCCTTTTAATAGCTC
The DNA here is from genome assembly GCA_950022295.1 of Bromus sterilis. NCBI lineage: Eukaryota > Viridiplantae > Streptophyta > Magnoliopsida > Poales > Poaceae > Bromus > Bromus sterilis. Next base: position 34,049,391 of record OX465600.1, read on the forward strand.
AACAAGGACGTACCCCCACAGGCGTGAGCGCACACACATGCATGCCGCGAAGTGGTGAGGCAGAGGAAGGCCCCAAAACTCCCAGCGAGCTCCCCGGCCCCGGCGAAGAGGAACAATTAACCGACGGCCCCCCGGCGTTAGGCCCCGCGTACCGCAGCCGCAGCAGATCCCCCAACCGCAGCACGGCGACGGCGCCCCCAGGCCAGCGGCGGTTACCGGAGAAGCAGGCCACGGGAGGGCCCGGAGTAAATAGTCCTACTGTTTCCGGACACCAGATCCATGGCCTCCTCCGTTGATGAGTGAGCAGTTCCCGTTTTGTTTCTTGTAACTTGTAACCGTCGCATCCAATTCATTCATGGCCGCCGGCCGGAGACAGACCCTACTCCCCCCACGCACCCACGTGCTCCGTGTAGGCTAGCGGCGTTAGGTTTGCCATTTCCGTTCCGGCGACTGGAGTACGCCGGGCGGTTGCTGTCGCCGGTCGTTTTTAGTTAGTCAGTTGGTGCTCGCCACTGCAGTTGCAGAGGTGGCTAGATCTCGTCGTCGACCATGCATTATCATCGATCGGCCGGAGTCCAGCTAGCTTGCCTGCATGGCTGCCGGCCGGTGGGGGCTCGATCGGCCGATCAATCATGGAGGAAGATGATAATGCGCGCAGCTGGAGCTGGTCGATGGCGATGGGTCTGTGTGGGAGTTGCTAGCGATTGGAGTGCACTTCCCATCGGTTTGAAATGAATCAGTGGATCGTCAATCAATCAATCAGATCAGCCGGTCGTTAGCTGCAGCAGAGCAGATGCCCTCCAACGCGACATGTCTTGTTCTCTTCTCATTCTCCGTCGATCTACCTTCTTTTTTGAGAGAGAGAATCCAGGCCCGGGTGTATTATTGGATTATTGTTGGGTAGCCTGCACGCAAGCCCACGGGTGTAGTAGCCCCGATAACTCGTGATGTTTTGTTTTGTGAAGGTATTTCTCTTCAGTTTGGTTGTTCCTTTTTTTTTATATGCAGTTTTGTTGTTCCTAACGCAAATAAGAATATATTGTTTGTGCCGGAAAGTGTTGTTCTGCTCCCGAGCTTAAATTCGCGATGAACAGTAAATTCTAACAAAAATGAGAAAAAAATAAAAAACAATATTACATACTACGAGCAAATCCTTGACAAAATTGGTCGCTCATTTTGTACTAAGTTAGCACAAACTTTATACTTAATAAGCGACACTTATTTTAGATCGAAGGGAGTATTTTTTTTGAAACCTTGACAAATGTTATCGATGCTTGCAAATTTTGATCACGAAATAGCATTCGTGGAAATCTCGGCAATAATAACAAAATCAACACTCCAAAATATTTTAGAAAACAACATTTTTTGAGAATCAATTTTTTTTTGTCATGATTTCCACAAATATCATTTCATTACGAAATTTGGCACAAACTTATAATATCGGTCAATGTTATTAAAAAAAAATCCAATTTTCTTACATTTTTTCTTTTCAAAATTACTGTTCACATGAGAGCATTTGAGCTTGGGATCATTTAGCTCGCAGTCGTTTGTGCCGATCGATTCTCCTTTACATGTAGCCCTCAGTCCGAGCCAGAGCCGGTGTTGCGTCGTCTCAGGTGAACGTGAGTCAGAGGCTTGGATGTTCGGGTGCAAGGTTGCAGGGCCGTCAACCGTGACACACATATATAGTAACCGGTATAGAGGAATCAGATGCATGAGAGGAGGGGTGTCATAGTGAAGGCAACGGCGAGGCGAGTGCAACATCACTATCAGCTGCGGATGACAACAACATGTGACTGGCCCTACGATACATCAAGGGGAGGAAAAATTTGTGTGGGGTGCTTTTGGGTAAGAAGGCCATTGAGGGTTGGGGGAAGGAAGATGTGCGACAACTGTTAAATTTAAGAAATATTTCACAATGCATCATGATACAGGAGGGGAGGTGCATCATTTGGATGATCCAATGGTTCAAATTGTATGGACCTTTTTTTTTTGAATAAAAGAGAGCTCCTCCTCCGATTTCGTTTAAAGAAATCACAATGTCTTCGGGTACAGATTACTACATATTACATAGTACGACCAAATCCGGAAGCGTAAACTGAAGATATGCGCAATTATATGGACCTTACTTAAGACTAAGGGCATAATGGTAAAAAAATGGTCACAAAGAAAAAAGTCGGTTCAAAGGATAATATCATCCAAAAAATTATACCGAAACTATCGTTCCTACATTTTGTGTGTGAGAAAAATCGAATATGTTCAAAATAGTTCTTTTTACCAAAAATACCCCTCAGGCCTCCTCATGATACAGGTGACACAAGCGTATCATATTCGAATCTGGACCGCCCAATCTGGTCCGATGGACGATCCATATTGACTTGATGCACTGTAAAGAAACTCAAATTTAAATCCAAAAAGTAGAGAGGAATCGACTGAATCAATTTTTTCAAGGAAGCTGTAGCATATGCGATCCCATTGTTTTCTTGTCTCCTCAACTATTGTACGATTCACACATGTCTACATCTAATTTCTCAAGTCTCAAATAAGTAAAACCTAATTTTTAAAGGCATATACATTTAGCCATGATAATCGACAACACAACAAGCGGGACAATTTTTAGTTATGCTAATACAAGTCTGTTGTGTTTCTTATATGGACTAAATCTTTCTCAAGAATGAGAGAAATATCACCTAGTTGTTTTTTACCACATTCCATTGCAATAACTTTTGTCGCTTTGATAATTATAGTGTGGATAAAGCCTAAGCTTATGTCTTGCCTATTAACCGACCTTGGCTTACTAATGAATATACCCTCAACAAACATCAACAAGTCTAAGAAAATTTAAGATAAACATCTAACCATATCATTAAAATCAGGTCCCTATTCATGTCCTCGATCATGTTATAACTTCGGTTATCTTACACTCCAATCTATTATTTTAAAATTATCATAACACAATGCTCTGCTCCGGATCTATAAAGGTAAAGGGAGATGTTGTCGACATTCACACATCATAACAAACGAATTATACCATGACATAATACCACATCAAACTTCATGCAATTTCACATGACTAGTAACAACACACTTTCTTCCATGTCTTCGAGAACATAATGGACTAGTCACAAGACATTGTGATAAACACGATTAATAAGGGTGATATGATAAATAATCTGTAATTATAAATTGTTCAAAAATAACCCCCATAAAATCAACTATTGCAACAATTAACACCAGGAAGTTACCACAATAACCCATCTATCATAATTGTTCATAGATAGAAATGGAGACAGAGATGTGGATAAGTGTTGTTGACGGAGATGGTGATAGTGGAGTAAGTGAAGATGATCCCAATGGTGCCTTGGTGTTTATACTACGATGTATTCAAATATCACCAGTTGGAGGAGGAGGAGGATCTCCGACTTTATCGGTCCTCCGAGAGAGATGGTTCTCTTTCTTTCACCACAACAACATATTGAGGCCAACACTACTAGGGAAATACTACCAGCCTTCTATCGTTCTGTCAATATAATTAGCGGTGCATCGTGAGTCAAGTCTTCCTCATTCATATAAAGAGAAGTACTGAGTTGAGCTGCAAAAAATATTACAATATCGTGAGTGATGCAGCAGGTTCACCTGCAATCCCTAGAATGGTGACGTGCACTCGAAGCAGTGGCAAGGCACATGTCTAAACATGTTTGTATGGATCGCGACTAAGCGGTAGGCGATGGAGCTTGTGCATGCCTTTTCGGCTGCGCAAGATTTGTCGTGTATCACTCAGTAGCATACCATAAGACATGTGAGTACACGCACCCTGCTATTGCTTCTAGCGTACGTCCCCATTTCAGAGCTTGTTGTCGAATCTACTGCACCACCTCACGACGGTGTTGTATTATTACAGCTCAAGTCGGTTCTTCTCCTCATATGAAGGAGACAAACTTAACTCACGATATGAGGCTAATCATATTGACAAAAATATAGAAAGGCCGCAACCCCACCTTTAGGCCACACCTGACAGGTCCTGCATATGCTATGAAGGATCTAATAGCAATTGTCTCTATAGTTTTAGAACGAATATATAAGAATTTATTTCAACTCTAATCGATCCTCCTACTTATATAATGAAGACCTCCTTAATATGCGATTCAGCAACGGTTGCCATTTTACCAAAGAGCGGTTGGGAGCGCAAAAGAGGTCCTCACAAGAGAAGAATACCACTATGCACATATCAATGTTGGTTTTTGGGTAAACATTTTTTATACCACAGATAGACACAAATATCTTACAACTAATCCAAATTGATTCAGTTGGTTACGAATTGTTAGTACCGAGGTTGTGCATATTTCTAAGTGGTGTTAATTTGATATCTATATTAACAGGTATTAGAAAAGGAGAGATTGTTTGCCCCGGCTTGGAATCCACATGAGAACAATGCATTCTATTAGATAGACAAAACTAACAAAATATTACATCCAAAAGCAATGGAGCATTTAAGACGTGTAAACATCCTCGAACTTACTAATATACTTTACACTTTTTTGTTCTACTTGCATTTTAACTTTAGTTTTATTTTAAACATCACTTAGAAAAAAACATGGTGCCACAATTCAAGCATCAGCATGCCATCGTCATCATCATCATAGCTAGTGATACAACATAGTCTCATCTTCATCGAAATAGTGATATAAAGTTCAACACAAAGAATAGTACTTCATAAAAGAATGATATAAGGCCAAATTGAAAGTACTTTGCAACTATTTTGCAACATTTAGTGTTGTGGCCTATCAGCTCCTGCTACCCCACTGGATTGGCTTCGTTGGAGGAAAAGAAGGATTCTACTCTCTCCTGTTGACAAAAACAATCCAACGTTTGCGCTTACCCAGATCCGAGGACCTCGCCTCTACCCTCTCCTAATGGAGGATCCCTTCAATTGGCGATATGTTCAATGATATAATCCACTCCACCTGCTGCATGGACAAACGTTTGAGCTCCTCCCCCATAGCCCGGTTCATACTCTCCTCTTACATATTCACTTTCCACTTGGCCTCCTATTCTTTCTTCATTTCGATGTTCTTGATACATTCCAAGAGCTCAGATAACGGAGTCCCATCCTCCTCTGCCTCCAAGGCTTGGAGACGGCGGATCGGAGCCAAACACTCCGAGAGAAGAGCGTGATTATGCGCAAAGTCTGGATATGGAGTACCCTCCCGATATTCTTCCCCAAAAACCTTCATCAGCCTCGCGAACTCTAGTGGCTCGATATCCATGGCACTCTCCCACATCTCCTCCATGACACTCTGCCACAGGGTAAATTTGTTACTTTGCCCACATTATGATGGTGGTTTAATTCTAGAACTAATAAAATGAATTATTAGATAAAATTTTCCTATGTACGTTTTACCAAAATGTCATTTAATTCTCGTTCCGGCAAATCCCGGGAACTTCATATGTCCTACTTTCTAGCACATTTCATGCCGAAATCGACGGATAATTTTAGCATAACCTTTGCTAAAAATAGCAAAAATCAAGCGCTTAAAATTTATCAGGCCGGAAATGAATCAACATTCTGACAAAAGGTAGGCCACTCGGAGTAGTTCCCTACAAGGATGTACCGTAGTACAAATAAATAATAGGCCATCATTCCATCATGGCAACATTATTTTTCTTCTTCTTCACTTTTTTCCATTTTCTTATTCTTCTTCTTCTTCCATTTCTTTTTATTCCTCTTCCCTCCTTCTCCTCCTCCTCCTCCTCATTCTTCTTCTTCTATTTTACTTGGTACTAACAATAACATCTGAATTTTACTAAATAGAACCTAACACTAACAGTAACAAACTAGAACCTAACATATTACACTAAAAACTACTAATACTTAAATAATTAACAACTACTAACAATAATTAACAAAAAAACAGAAAAAACACTCACGGTGCACAAGGGCAGGCCGGGAGGTTCTTGTCGGAGGAGGAGAAGCAGGGCACCTGCATCCGGGACCTTGTGATCGGCCTCTAGCCGAAGGAGAAGGGGGGCGATGGCGATGGAGGTTGGGAAAGATGGCAGCGACGAAGGTCGGGGAGACGGTGACTGATAGAAGACAGGTGTGTGTGTCTGTGGCAGAGAAAGAGAGAGAGAGAGAGAGAGGGAGGGAGAGAGAGGAGTGGGGAGGGCGGAGCCGCGTGGTGAGGATAATCTCGTCTAGTAGTGGCGCGGGTAGGAAAAATGTGTTGTAGCTATGAAAGCAAGTTGCAGCGTGTTGTAGGTACCACATGCTGCTAATAAATGTTGCTCGCGATGACCCCATGGCAGGATAGAGTAGTACCGTTGGGTGGTACGCCCGCGCTGCTGCTATCCAGATATTTGCAGCGTGGTTTCCCCACCCCGCGCTACTACTATGGCCTAGCCGGGGGTATTGTGAGGACCACTTAGAGCATGGTTAATAGTATAGCTAGCTGCTGGCTATAAGGAGATGCCATGTCATCTATAGCTAATCTTATAGTCAACAAGTATAATAGGAAGGCTATAAGAAATACTACTTTAGCAATATATGGCCCACATGTTTATCTCACAAAGTGCCTAGGAGCACGTGTTGCAGCTGGCTACTAATTAGTAGCCCGCTTCTCTTCTCTCTCCTCTTCTCTCTCTTCCAACTAAGCAACAATATACTATTTTATTCCTTATAGCTCGCCCAGTCAGCTCTATTGTACTTGCTCTTAGTAGTAGTGTAGGTACGGCTCACCCGCGCTGCTACTACATTAGCATCTGCAGCGCTGGGTATTACCCCATGTTGGTACTCCCTCCGTTTCTTTTTACTTCGCATATAAGGTTTGATCAAAGTCAATCTTCATAAAGTTTGACCAACTATACAGAAAAATCTATCAACATCCACAATATAAAACAATTATCATATTATTTATCATGAAATTATGTTTTATATTATATAACTTTGATATTGTAAATGTTGATACTTTTGAATATAAACTTTGTCAAACTTTATAAAAATTGACTTTGACCAAACCTTATATGCAAAGTAAAAAGAAACGAAGGGAGTACTATATAGCAGCAATGCTGGCCACTTACCACGCGCCATTTTTTCCTAGTGGTGCAAGGGATATTGGTGGGGGCCTCACGCCATGGGACTGAGGCGTGTAGGCCAGGGGCCCATAGGACACCCCTAGCCTAGGTCCATTGATCCAGACTTTCTTTGTTCTAAAAAATTTGTCCTATGTTTTGTTGATTTTTCATCGCTCCACAAAACTAGCCTAAGGATGGTACTTCTTTGCGTGAATATTTGCTTCTTCCGTGATAATCTTTCGGCTCCACTCTCTTTGATGCAAACTTGCAAAATAAAATGGAATTTGACAAGGAAATAATATATATATATATATATATGAGCACTTTATATTGAGAAATAGTGATGCAAAAGCCACGTATCAACTCAAAACCTCTAAGCCACTAACAAAGGGGTCTCCTCATTTTGAGATTCTAGAAGAGTCCAAAGAGTGAATGTGACGAAACAAAATTTAATGTGAACATTTAAAAACACAATATTAACTCACAATTAAGGCTCAAACAAATCAAATAAACATGGGTATAAAGATCAAAATTGTAACACCCTCAGAATCAGTAACAGTAATCACTACAGTGATTTCACTGTTAGTGATCATTACTGTTGATGATCAAGTCATGATCACCTTTGATCATAGCTCTGTCAATTTCCAACCCAGATAAATTTTTCAAAATTGGGTAAATTATAAAACTTTGCTCCAAGAATTGTGGATGCCAGTCAATCAACATGATCATGGTTAAACCAAGTCACCCTTAGTCCTTAGAATAATCACAAGTCTATGTTGATTGTGAAACCAATCTTGTGGTGTCATCAAAAAGTATTTTGAAAGTTAATATAAAAATGAAATCATAGTTAAACCAAATGATGGAATCTATTTATAAAATGCCTAGCAATCATTAGGCCATGATAATGTAGTAATGGATATTTTATTAAAGTGATTTAGTAATATTATGAAATGAAATAATTGCTTGGGGATTATTAAGTTGCCATGAAATTTTTAATAAACATATGGGAATTTTAAATGCACTAAAAATTATGAGACCAATTTTATAAAATTCCTAAATAACAGTAAGCTATATTAAAAGTGGAATGGGATTTTATTACCATGTTTAAAAATGTTAAACAAATAAAACAGTAGCAAAAAAATATCATTTAATATCTTTTTAAATAAAACAAAATGCAAATGAGTTTATAAATGTCCCAAACTTTTTGTAGCACTGATATGGAGCATAACACTAATTATGGAACCTATTACATATTTTACAAAAATACAAAAATATTTAAAATATATAAACTGTAAGAAAATAAAATAAAATAAATGAAAAACCCCTAAGCCTCGCCCCAGGCGAGGCCCACCCCGGCCCATCCGCCCACTCCTCTCTTCTCTCTCCCCCATCCAACCACCCTCACCTGCCCCCCCCCCCTCCCGTGGCAGCATGGCCATGGCCAAGGCAAGCCATGCCGGCCCCCCTCCACCTGCCCCCCCTACCTGCTCCCCCCATGTGCTTTGGATAAGCCCCCGGTCTGCCGCCCCCTTGGCCATTTGCCCCCCTCCCCTCCTCTGTGTTTCCCCTTTCCCCACCCCCACCCGAGCCTCCATGGGCGTGCCTTCGGGAGCTCGCACCTCCACGGTGACAGGGAGCTTGTCCGTGCGCCTCACAGCGTTCGACTCCGCCGCCTCGGGCAGTCAATCGGCGCCAGGACGAACTGCAACGCCGAAATCGCGCCACTCCCTCCACCTCTGTCGCCGGCAACCGACGGCGAGTTCCTCGCCTCCGCTGCACACCGGCCTCCCCGAGCACGCGGCCACCCCCTTGCAACCCGCCGTGAGAGCCTCCCCTCGAATCCCCCTCCCCCCCTTGCGTTTCAGTCGTCGTCGGGATGTGCCCCGCCGGGCCGCCATTGCCGGACCCGTGCTCGCCGCTGCCTCAGGCCGCGTCCAGTGCGTGCCTTTTGGCCGCCCCGCGCGCGCACGCCTGCTCTGGCCGCGCGCCCCCGCAATCACTGCTCGCCCCGGGCCTCCTCGCTAGGCTCGCCACGCCCAGTTGTGGCCAAGGCCATGGCCGGGCCGTGCTGCGTGCCGCGGGTGGGCACGTCGTTCTTTTGCCCGCGCCACGCCCCTCACCGGCGCCGCCGGCCACGCCGGCTGCGACCACCACAGCCCGCACCCTCGTCGCGGCTCCCCACGTTGGTATGGCCAATGCCGCCGTGCTGCTGGTCGCTGGCGACCACGCCGTGGGATTAACCCCCCCTATTAGCAGTAATACCCCTCCCTAGGTCACTGACGAATGGGCCCATGCCCCTAATTTTAATGGTAGCTAAATTAAGCAATGTTTAATATAATGGAAATAACCTGTCGTCGATATGTGACGGCAGATGCCATGGGGATGGCTAAAGTGAGGGGAAAACACGAGGGAGGGAATGTCGATGGTGCCGGAATCGGGTTGGGCACAAGCACGGTGAAGACACCACGATGTACCCAGGTTCGGGGCTCTCTGGAGAGATAACACCCCTACTCCTGCTTATCTCTTATATATCAATGAAGGAACTACAATAACTGCTCTTCTATCTTCTCAGGGGAAAGAGTGAACCGCCGCCGTGGGCAAGGTCTTCTCCTGCTTCCCTGAGGAGTGACTACGGGCAGTAAATGAACTGAAGGGAGAAAGAGTTAATGAGATCTCAGGTGTGGCGTCCCTCGCGCAGGGGGGGTACCCTGGCTCTTATAGTGTGAGTCCAGGGTACTTCGGTAACTTCAGTAACTTCAGTGCCGAATGGGCCCAGCTGTCAACCTCTAGTCGGCCTGGGCCCACCGACTGCTCCTATCCGGGTGATCCGGAGCCTACGAGCGGCGACCCATGCTGCTACCTTGTAGGGTCTAGTGATGAACAGTGGAGCTATGAGGTACGGTCTTGTCGGCTTGTCCGCGGAATCGGCGGAGAGGTCGACATCGTATCTCCTGGAAATCCTCGATGTGACTTGGCCTTCCTGCCACCCAGATATCTCGGGATATGGCATTTATGACCTCGTAATCATACCCCCGACTGGGTGTCAGGTAGCTCCGATTGCGCCTGGACCGACTGGTGATTCCTGGGTAAGGTCGATTGCTCTGGGCAATCGGTCTTCTAGGAAACGACCTCGATCCAGCAGCAGGTCAATCGGACGATCGTCTTCAATGAACAAAAGGGTGGACCGATTGCGCCTGGGCCGACTGCCGGCACTTGGTATGGCCGATTGCCTTAGAGCAATCGGCCGTACCTCTGCCTAGCTCGGCCCAGCTGCAGCCCCAATCGGCCCATCCTTGTCTTGAAAGCTTGCTTCCGCTTGGGTTAGCCTACCCGGGTACCAATCCCCCGACAGTAGCCCCTAAAGCTGTAAAGGTCCCACGGTCACTTGACCGCGGGGCCTTTGCAGTTTTTCAATTTGTCTTGAGGTTTTCCGACTGATATGGCCTCTTCGAGTGCGTCATTCCGAGTTCGTCGGCCGACTCGGAAATCACACTCGGCTGACCTCGTTCCCATCCGATTGGATTTGGTTCCTTCTCGCTTCGTATCTTCATTTTCTGGAACAGTACCTTCTGCCGATTGCGCTCCAACGGTTACCTCCGACTTGCCCACGACGTGATCAATGAGCTGGAACCCACGACCCACGCGCGACGTGACATGACTGCAGGAGCCGACCCCCACGTCGCACGTCTCGCCTTCTGTGCCAGGATCCTCTGTGCTGATCTGTCGGTTGACCTTCTTGTGCCCTAGGTCACACCGGGCCACATGGCCACAGGGTGATCCCACTCCCCTCCCCCGCCGCCCATATAAGCCACCGGGGGGGGGGAGCCTCGCCTCTTCCTTCTCCAACACATCTCCTTCAACCTCCAGCTTTCTCTCTCTCTCTCTGCGCCATTGCCGCTCCTCGCGCAGATTTCTCTCCCGCCTGCTCCGGCAACTGATTCGCGCTCCTCGCCGCCTCCGCCGCCGCCGCAGCGGTTCGCCGGCGTCGTTCTCACGCTCCGTCTCGGTCTGCTTCCTCTCCTTCCTCTTCTGCGGAACCAATGGCGCCACGACGGGACGTCTCGCAGGCGAGCCGCGGGTGCTGGAAGGGATCCCAAGCCACCGCCGTCGCCGTCGAAGCACTGATTCGCGCCCGAAAGATGCCCGCAGAGATCGAATGGCGGATCCCGGGCCAGGCCGACGTCGTGCCCAGCGCGCGCACGGGCGAGAGGGTCGTCTTCCTCGCTCACTTTGAGCGTGGATTCGGCCTTCCCGCAAGCGCCTTCTTCCGCGAGTTCCTTGAGTTCCACCGACTTCAGCCTCATCATCTCGCCGCCAACTTCATCATGAACCTTTCCGGGTTCGTGACACTCTGCGAGGGCTATCTCGGCTGCCGACCTAGCATCGCGCTCTTCAAGCGCTTCTTCAACCTCCGAGCCCACAATGCTCGAACAGGAGAGATCGTTGCCCCCACCATCGAAGGCGGCAAACCCTCCTATCCGACTGATATGACCGACTGCGGCAGTTGTCTTGCCGCAGCCGGCAAGATAAAATATCCCAGCCCCGACATCGTCCAGTCCTGCAAAAACTGGCAGACGTCGTTCTTCTACGTCAAGTCTCCCGATCAAGGCCCCGACCTCCTCAACCTGCCCGAGTTCTCACTCGCTAGGCCGGTTGAGAAACATCAATGGGATCTGAAGCACGGTGCTGGGGATTGCGACGTCGACGCTCAAGCCACCAGGGTCACCTAGCTGGAGCGATAGGGACTCCTTCCCACCGACTTGATAGCGGCATGGCTTCACGCGCGAATTCTTCCCCTGCAGCGCCGAGTGCACCGTCTCTGCGACGTGTCGGGGCCTCGGGACCCCACTCGGCTCTGCACATGGGAAATGAAGACCGAGATCCTCTGCGCCCGAGTGAAAGCCATCACCGCCAGTGCGCTGCCTGATCCTTTCCGGTTCGGGCTTGCCTACCTTACCCGACAGCAGAAACCGCCTGTGGTATGCTCCGATTACTTGTGCCTTCTTTTCAGCACTTCATTCAGTCCGACTGCCTGCTCTTCCGATTGCTTTTTCTTCCAACTACATGCTCTTTCGATTGCTCTGATCACTTGTGCCCCTTTTAGCACTTCATTCAGTCCGACCGCATGGAGGACGGCCAGGAAGCTGGTGTGTTTGCCCCTGATCGCACGGAAGAGGACCCCATTGACCTTGAGTACAATGGCGAGATCCCTTCCGCCGACTTCAGTGAAGATGATGAGGATGAAGACGAGTCCTCTGGGGAATCCTCCGACCCCATGGACGCCGAAGATGATGATGCTGCGCGCGCCATCCCTCCAAGGACCGCCACTCGGCTGCCAGCTCAAGGGGGTACGCCCGACTCTTCCCTTGAGCGACTTTTGGCTGATTGGAGTGACGATGATAGTATCTCAACGGGTGCTGCTCCTGCTGCAGCTCCTCGGGATAAGCCTCCCAGGGTGCCAGCCAAACGCATCTCGGCAGCTGGCTCTTCCTCTGGTACCGCTCCCTCCAAGGTCATCCAAACCGCGCCGACTGCCCACAAAGGCAAGCAGGCCCAGAAGACGACAGCTCGAAGGCCGACCACTCAGGCGCCGCTGAATGTCGCCCCAGTCCGCTGCCGAATGCCTACCGGCGCACCTCGAACGATCGGGTATGCTTCTGACTTTCTGCGCAGTACTTTGCTACCTCTGCTTCTACTGACTCTTCTCCCTTTCTCCCTTCAGCGAGCCGATTGGGCTTGATGACATCGACACCGAGATCCCGGCTCGTGTCGGCGCCATCATCTCGCCCGCTGCTTCTGCTGCGGCTGTTCGCAAGCGGCCGACCGCCACCCATCACTCCTCCAAAGACGCCGAATGTGCTGCCAAGAGAGCTTGGCTCGCAGCAGCCCAGAAGACGTCTCCTTCCGACCTCGCCCCTAAGATTATCAAGCGTGCGGCCGACCCGGTATCTCCTAGTGTCGGGGGAATGCAATCGGTCGATCCGATTGCCCCGTCCCCGCCACGCCGCTCCAGCCCGGCCGCCGCTGCTACAACTTCTCCCGCTCCGTCGACCGCCGTGCCCGACGCACCAATGGCGACGATCTCGCCGCCGACTGTGATGTTGGCACCGCCAACCATTGCTACCACGCCACCCGCTGTTCTATCAGCGCCGCCGACGACCACAACTCTTCCCCCAGTCATCGTTACTACCGCTGCTCCGACTCGCCCGATTGTGCCACCGCCGCAATCGGGTGCTTCTGATTTTCAAGTGACGACGGTGCCACCAGCTCTTACAACTGCCACTTCCATCGCGATTCCAACCTCAGCGCCGACGCCGACCCCCACTGCCTCAGAAGTTTTAATGCGCACGGTGGATCAATTCCGGGCCGAGTACTCTCGCTCCCGTCATGCTGGTGCTGAGGCTGACGCTGCGCTTCCTCCTCAAGAGCCCATGGCGTCCGCGCTGAGCCGAGTGAACCGCTTCGCCAATGCCATTGCTCGGGATCTGCAACAGCTCGCCTCGCATCATACGGTAACCTCTTGCTTTCCTTCTTTTCCTTCTTTTACTTTAGACATTTTTCTTCCGGTGGGTGCGCGCAAGCGCACCCAGTGGGTGTAGTCCCCGAGATTCGGGCCGATTGATTACAATCGGTTCGGATCTTCTTAGTACTTTCGCTTTTCTCGTTTGCCTTCCTCAATCGGTGGACTTTCCTTCCGGTGGGTGCGCGCAGGCGCACCCACTGGGTGTAGTCCCCGAGATTCGGGCCGATTGGTTACAATCGGTTCGGATCTTTTAGCATTTTTGCTTTTCTCATTTGCCTTCCTCAATCGGTAGACTTTCCTTTCGGTGGGTGCGCGCAAGCGCTCCCACTGGGTGTAGTCCCCGAGATTCGGGCCGATTGGTTACAATCGGTTCGGATCTTTTAGCCTTTTTGCTTTTCTCATTTGCCTTCCTCAATCGGTGGACTTTCCTTCCGATGGGTGCGCGCAAGCGCACCCACTGGGTGTAGTCCCCGAGATTCAGGCCGATTGGTTACAATCGGTTCGGATCTTCAATATTCTTTGCTCTATCACTGACTTTGTCGTACTGTTCTTCTCAGGCTGTTATGGAGGAGAAACGAAATGTCTTCAAGAAACTTCTTGAAGCTTATACCGCCAGCCTCCGGACCCTCGCCCAGGCCCAGCTGCAGGTCAACAACCTGTCAGCCGAGACCTCCAAACTGAAAGGTATCTTCTAGCCCATCTGCCTTTTCTCCACTAGCCGATTGCTCTAGCGCTCATATCTCTATGCTCTCTTCTAGCTACTGTTCCTCTGGTAGGTGACCTCCAGGGCCGGATTTCTGAATTAACTGCAGAACTTAACCAGCGGAGCCCAGCTCTCGCCAAAGCTTCTGAAGAAGTGACTCGGCTGCAAGGGGTAGAGACTGACTTGAACCGGACTATTCACAATCTTCGCGCCGAGATGGCAGCTCTTGAAAAGAAACATCTTGCGGACGTTGCTGCTGTGACGGCAATGTGATTCCATTCGCAAGCCCGAGATGCTTTACAAGCCGAGAGGGATGAAGCAGTCGCCGCGCGGGATTCCATTCGCAAGGATCGCGACGAGCAGATCGCCAAATATGAAGAAATGGAGAAGCAGCATCTTGAAGAGAATGCCCGAATGCGCCGCCGAGCCAAAGGTTTCTGCGACTCGCTAACTGACATGGATCTTCTCCTTAGCGGTGAGTCTTCCTTTATGCCGATTGCATTTTCCGATTGCTTTCTTCTTGTATCTGATTTCTCACATTTTTCCTTCTTGGCACAGAGGCCTGGCTCGAATCTGAGGCGGCTGCCTACGCCGCTGTCGCCCAATCTCGGGAGGATCATATCGCTGCCGGAGGGACTTGTGACCACGCGGACAGCGTCTGGACCCGACATGAATATCTGATCGGCACTCAAGCTCACATTCCGGTCATCCAGGGAGTGGCCCTGTCCTTCAAGCTCAGAATTCTGAAGATTGCCGAAGCCCTGTGGCCGGCGGCTGAGCTCAAGGCCGGACTAAGGAGAATGGAATATGCTGTCGACTCCTCCGCCGAGGTTCGCAAGGACGACCCACAAGAGGAGGAAGATTCTGATCAAGGGGAAACTCCGAATGCGACCACTGAGCAAACTCGGATTCTCCTCAAGGCTATCCCACGTCGGATCGACGTTCTGCTGAATTCCGCGGGTCGTACTGGTGCGGAGACCGCCCTTCAGAGAATATTGACTTGGTACCCTCAGGTGAAACTCTCCAAGTTATACAGCCTCCGAGATGGTGCCGGGGACCTTCTTGAGAAAACCTACGCTAAAGTCAATCGGCTGGCCAGCACTATGGCGAATTGGTTCTCTCCGTATGACTACACTCCATACCTTGATGACGGAGGGAACCCACTCCCTGCTTCAACTATCTCTGCGCTAGCCGAGGAGCCTTCCGACAGCGACTCATCTCAGACCTCTCCGAAGACGAAACGAGTTGATGCTGCCGGTTCTGAAGCTCAATCGGATCCGTCTGCTCCATCCTCCAGCTCAGTGCCTCCGACTGCTTGAGATGTGCCCTCTTGATTTGTATTCGGACTGTCCACCTGCCGATATTAGATCGGTTTTACTTTTCCTTGTAAGACAATTTTAATTCTGCCGACACCCACTTGATGTAATGAACTTATTCGGCCTTGGGCCTGTTACTTTTGATGCAAATCGATTGCTTGTTTTAACTGTTTTCATGTGCGATCAACTTTGCGTCTTTGCCAGTTTCTTTCATCGGCTACGCTTGGGGATGTTTACTGTGTCGATCTTGCTGCCGACATGCGGTCCCCGATCGGATCAACAGTAAAACGTCCAGCCAAGGTTCGATGAGTTTTTATTTTTACACGACAAGATTCTTAACGCAAAGGATTCTGCAACAGCAGGCGCCGATTGCTCGCTTCTGGATCTAGTGTCCGAGTTTGCGGCGCAATCGGCGACTTTATCTCGTCGGCGCTGCTTGTGGTGGCATGTTTCGAGTTGTTTCCCGGGATTTGTACTACCGACTGCTTCACTCGTCACCCTTTTCAATGCCACAAACCCCTTAGTGATTTGCGCTTGAGCTGGGTGTCCGATTGCGAGCCAGCCTGCAGTCCCCGTGCCACGATGGCTTATTTTCTTGACCTCGTGGTCGGCCAGTCCCCGGGTATGCTATGCACATCTCGGGTCTGACGGAGCATTGCCGATTACAGCTAGCTCTTTGAATGGAATTATACGAAAGTACTCGAATGCTCATTTTCAGAGACATGATAACTTTAACTGATTGTTTGCCGAATGGCTTACATAAACTTATGCCGTTTAACTATAGAACGGACATAACAACTCGGCATTCCACGGCCGCTCTGTCTCTACTCCCGATGTGTCCTTTTGCCGAGTTCCCTTGGTGCAATCGATCAGGTAGTAGGAGTTGTTTTTGAGCGCTCTACTGACAATAAACGGCCCTTCCCAAGGTGAGGATAGCTTGTGCTGCCCATCTGACTTCTGGATTCGGCGGAGCACCATGTCCCCCTCTCGGAAAGAGAAAGGTCGAATCTTCTTGCTGTGGTAGTGCCGCAACTTCTGCTGATAGATTGCTGACCTAGACAAGGCCAACAAACAAGCTTCTTCTTTGAGGTCGACGCCGTCTTCTCTTGCTAACTTGGCTTCTTCTTCAGTGTATAAAGCGTGCCGAGGTGAATCAAACTCGATGTCGGAGGGGATGACTGCTTCTGAACCATATACCAGGAAGAAAGGAGTGAATCCAGTCGACCTATTCGGCGTGGTCCTCAAACTGAAAAGTACTGCGGAGAGCTCATCAATCCATGCCCCAGGTGCCCTCTCAAGTGGCTCTACCAATCTGGGCCTGATACCCGATAGGATTAGTCCATTTGCCCTTTCGACTTGACCATTGGACTGTGGGTGTGCCACAGATGCCAGATCAAGCCGAATGCCTTGCTGAGATGCATATCGAGCCAATGCCCCCTTTGCAAAGTTTGTGCCGTTGTCGGTAATGATGCTGTTAGGAACACCATATCTGCATACGATGTCGGCCACAAACTTGACTGCAGTCGGTCCATCCAACTTCTTGATTGGTCTTGCCTCGATCCACTTGGTAAATTTGTCGATTTCCACCAGGAGATGTGTCATGCCGCTTCTAGCTCTCTTGAATGGTCCGACCATGTCCAAATCCCAAACTGCAAACGGCCAAGCTATTGGGATGGTCTTCAGTGCCGATGCTGGCTGATGACTCTTTGCCTTGAATCGCTGACAACCCTTGCAGTGCTTCACCAGATTTTCAGCTGCTGCGAGTGCAGTTGGCCAGTAGAAACCATGTCGGAAAGCCTTGTTGGCGATTGCCTTTGCTGACGCGTGATGACCACATTCACCCTGATGGATGTCTCTGAGCAGCTCCAAGCCTCTGTCCTCTTCAACACACCTCTGAAGAACACCAGTCGGACTTTTGCGCATCAGCTCGTTGTTGATGATTGTATATGCCCAAGATCGGCGACTGATCTGTCTGGACAATGCCAAATCTGGTGTAAGGATCCCATCTGCCAAAAAATCTCGAATTGGCTGTGCCCATGATGGCGCACTGACCACTACCATTACTGCTGCCTGCTGGGGTAAGGCTTCTTCTTGGATCTCGGTCTCTTGAGCATTGGCCTGCTCGATCTCGGCCTCTTGAACCTCTGCTATATCTTCTTCTGCTTGCGAACTGCCGACTGCGGCGCCTGGCACGCATTCGGCAGCCTCTGGTGCTGACTTCTCATCTGGGGTTGAAACTTCATTACTGCAATCGGCAATTTCTGATATCACTTGTTCTCCAGAGGTTGTGCCCTCTGGCGCAGCCTCTGCTTGCTTCTCTGTGGTATCGCTCTTCTTCTTCTCTTCTGCAGCCCCTGGTTTGCAATCGGCAGCCCCTGGTGCTATTGCCGAGACACCCTGAGCGCTGGATTGCTTCTTCATGGTTGCGGGCTTGGCCGGTTGAACTTCTTTTGCCTTTCTCAGAGCTTCAAGATCGGTCTCCGAGATAAAAATGGACTCGGAATCTGGTGATGGAGTGATGGACGGCTTCTTGATATGCTCGAGAGATACGCCTGGTGGAATTGCTTGCCTTGTGGAGCCAAGCTTGGACAAGGCGTCTGCTGCTTCATTGTTTGCTCTTGGAACATGGTGGAACTCGCAACCTTCAAAATATCCGCTGATTTGCTGCACCAGGAATCGGTAGCTCGCCATGTTAGCATCTTTTGCATCCCACGTGCCCGAGCACTGCTGTACCACCAGATCGGAGTCACCATAGCACTCAATATTCCGAATACCGATTTCCTTGGCCAACTTGATACCATGCACAAGGGCTTCGTACTCGGCTACATTGTTAGATGCTGCAAAGTGAATCTGGAGCACATATTGCAATTGATCTCCCCTTGGGGACGTGAGCACCACCCCAGCCCCTAGGCCATTCTTCATCTTGGAGCCATCGAAGTGCATTCGCCAGACATCCGACATGGGGAGCTGTGGCATGTACTGAGTTTCAGCCCAGTCCACCAGGAAATCGGCTAGTGCCTGCGACTTGATTGCAGTCCTTGGCTCATATTGGATGCCATGACTGGCCACCTCGATTGCCCATTTCGCCACTCTTCCGGTTACATCTTTGCTTCCCATGATGTCGGCTAATGGAGCTGAACTGACAACAGTGATCAAGTGGGCTTAAAAATATGGCTTCAATCTCTTGGCCGCCATGTATACTCCATAGCACATCTTCTGGTAGTGAGGATAGTTCTGCTTGGATGCCGAAAGCACTTCGCTGATGTAGTACACTGGGCGCTGGACTTGTTGTTCCTTGTCCTTCTCAGGCCGCTCCACCACCATAACTGTGCTGATCACCCGATTGGTTGCCGCAATGTATAACATCATGGGCTCCTTCTCAATCGGGGCAGCCAGAATCGGTGCCGTGGATAGCATGCGCTTGAGCTCTCGGAATGCTTCATTTGCCTGGGGGGTCCAAGTAAACTTCTCTGTCTTCTTCATCAACTGGTACAAAGGAATTGCCTTCTCGCCCAGCCGACTGAGGAATCGGCTGAGGGATGCGAGGCAACCGGTGAACTTCTGCACTTGCTTCAAGGTCTTGGGCTGCTCCATGCGCTCTATTGCGGCTATCTTCTCGGGTTTGCATTCGATTCCCCTCTCGGAAACGAGAAACCCCAAGAGCTTGCCGGCTTGGACTCCAAACACACACTTCTCCGGGTTGAGCTTGATCTGATAGGTTCTCAGATTTGCAAAGGTCTCTCTGAGGTCGTCCAACAATGTGACTCCCCTTGCCGACTTCACCACCAAGTCGTCCACGTAAACGTGGATATTTCTGCCGAGCTGAGAGTGTGTGCATCTTTGCATCATGCGCTGATAAGTGGCACCTCCATTTTTCAGACCAAAAGGCATGGTGATATAGCAATAGGCCCCGAAAGGGGTTATGAATGCTGTCTTGATCTGATCTTCTACGGCTAACTTTATCTGGTGATATCCAGCAGTAGCATCCAAAAAGGATAACAACTCGCAGTCGGCCGTAGAGTCAACCACTTGGTCAATTCGGGGCAAAGCAAACGGATCATTGGGGCATGCCTTGTTCAAACAAGTGTAATCTATACACATACGCCAAGTCTTGTTCTTCTTCATGACGAGGACTGGATTGGCCAGTCACTCGGGGTAAAACACTTCCATGATGAAACCTGCAGCTTGTAACTTTGCAATCTCTTCGCCGATTGCTCTTCTCTTGTCCTCAGAAAAACGTCTCAGGGGTTGTTTGACCGGCTTCGAGCCTGGCCGAATGTGCAGCTTGTGCTCGGCGAGTTCTCTCGGAACACCAGGCATGTCCTGTGGATACCATGCAAAGATGTCCCGATTCTCACGGAGAAACTCGACGAGCTCGCTTTCCTATTTGTCGCTAAGTCCAGCTCCGACCACAACAAACTTGGTCGAGTCGGAGGGATCTAGAGCGATTTTCATGCTGTCCTTGGCCGATTGAAAAACCGATTCCTCCTCTGCTCTCTTTGCTGGGCCAACCGGCAGTGGATTCTTGCTCTGCGCTTGCGCCATTGCAATCACCTTGCCGAGCTGACGCTTCTCTGTCTCCACCACTAAGGACTCAGCCAAACTGCTGCCAGCGGATGTGCACTCGAGGGACTTCCTGAAGTCTCCGGTGACTGTGATGACGCCGTTTGGCCCCGGGATCTTCATCTTCAGGTATGTCTGCTGTGCATTGATCATGAACTTGGCAAATGCTGGTAATCCCAACAAAGCATGGTATGGACTGCTGAGGTCGGCCACCTCGAACCAAATCGGCTCTCTCCTGAAATTCTCCTCTATGCCAAAAATGACATCCAACCGAATGCGACCCAAGGGGGTGCAAGACAACCCCGGGACGATCCCGTGAAATGTCGTCCGACTGCGCTCCAAATCCCTCTCTGTAAGTCCTAGCTTGAGCATCGTATCTCGGTACAGGATGTTGATTGTGCTTCCTCCATCAACTAGCACTCTTGAAAACTTGCATGAAAACTTAGGCCCTGCGACCAGAGCATCCACCACCAGCGGATAGTTGCCCGGATTCGGCAAAATGGTGGGGTGATCTGCTCTGTCCCAGGATATCGGACATTCTGACCAGTGCATGAATTGGGGGATCGGTGGCATAGTTGCATTGACTTCCTGAGCTCGGGCTCTTCGACTGCCCTTGTCCGTGGACTCACTGGTGAAAATCATGTATGCTGCATCCTGTTGCGGGTACTGGTTTTGCTGCTGAGGTGGTCCTCTGTTCTGCGGTGGTGGTGGTGGTGGTGGTGGTGGGGGTAAAGCTTCTCCTTTTGCTATCCTTCTCACAAAATCACATTGCCGAGTGGTGTGCGCAGACGGCCTCCCAGGCGTGCTGTGCAACTTACATGGTGCATCCAACATGTCCTCAAACGTGTACTTGGGCTTCATCTGCCCTGGGGGTCTCACATTGGGTCTCATCTTCCGACTGCCTCCTGCGGCCGCTGGGTCTTCCTCATTCTGAACAGCGGCCACCTGCCGACTGCCATACTGAGTGTCCGGTTGCTCGTCCTTTCGCTTGCCGTTGTTCTGCTGGTTGTTGTTGTTGTTGTTGCGGTTGTTCTCTCGTCTCTCTTTCCGACTGAGGCCTTGGTTTCCTGTGTCCGACTGCGGAGCCCCTGGTGACTGGATCACACCTCCAACTCCGAGTTGGATAGGGCGCATCGCAGAATCGGACATAGCGAAAGCATTTGCCACCTTCATGAGCTCGGCGAGCGATGTGAAGTCTTTGCGGAGCAGCTTGTGCTTCAGCATTGAATCGGCCAGGCATCCATCAGTGAAGTACTGAATGGCCTGAATCTCATGGACTCCTTCGCACGAATTCTTCAACTTGATCCACCGAGACAGGTAATCTCGGAGGGGCTCGTCCTTGCCTTGCACGCACAAAGCTAACTGCCGAGGGAGGTTGGGCCTTTCATATGTGCTTGTGAAGTTGTGAATGAACGCAGTCGTGAAGTCCTCCCAATAGTTCACACTGTCCTTGGGCAAACTATTCAGCCATGTCCGAGCTGAACCCTGCAGCATGAGCGGTGCATAGCGAACTGCCACACGCCGATTGCCTCCCGCAATGCGAACTGCTGTCAGGTAACCGGACAACCAGTCCTCAGGCTTTACCGAGCCATTGTACTTGGGGGTATCTCTCGGCAGTGTAAAGCCTTTGGGGAACTTCTCCGTCCGAATGCGATGACCGAAACATGCTGGGCCAGCTTCTCCTGCTTCATCTTCCTGGGCCTCCTTCTCCAGGAGCTCAATGCGATGCCTTGCATCATTCTGACCGATT
The DNA here is from genome assembly GCA_950022295.1 of Bromus sterilis. Lineage (NCBI taxonomy): Eukaryota > Viridiplantae > Streptophyta > Magnoliopsida > Poales > Poaceae > Bromus > Bromus sterilis. The sequence continues at coordinate 34,071,317 of OX465600.1, forward strand.
TGGCGAGGGCCAAGTCGGGTGCTGATTGCTGGTCTCGGTGCCGACTGCTGCGGCATGTCATGGCGCCTGCTGTTAACAACCGGCTCTTCCATTCTTCTGCTTGCTGCTGGGCGATTGCTTCTGACCTTGCTGTCATGCCGAGATGGCGCGGGCTGGTGCCGATTCTGGCGCGACGCATTCGGCCGCTGGCTGGCTCCCGCATTCGGCCTCATTGTCCCTCTTGATGCCTCTGGCTTAGCGTTCTGATTGCCCCTTTCCACAAGCCTCTGCTCTTTTGCGGCCGCTATCAGTTCACGCATTCGGCGCGACTGCTCGAGCCGCTCATCTCCTTCCAACTCTTCCAACTCAAGCGCTATCTGCTCGGCTGCTCTCAGATTCTTGTCGGGTGTGCTATATGTGGGCCTTTGGACAAATGCCGATTGCACCGGTTGCTCCGGTTGTGCTGGCCTTCTCGGACGCTCCGGTTGCTCCGCCCCAGACAACTGCTGGTTGACTGCCCGGCCTCGGCTTCTCAGGTCTTCCAGGACTGCGGGCTCAATCGGCCGACGCGGTCCTGCATGCGCTGCGTTGTATTCCCGAGTGATGGCTCCCAGCCGACGCTCCTTAACCAGCACTTGCTCGTGTTGGAAATATGCCCTAGAGGCAATAATAAAATGTTATTATATATATATTTCCACGTTCGTAATTAATGTTTATATTTCTGTGCTATAATTGCAATGACCCTGACTATGAGATTCAGAAGAAAACTCATTTGCATGTGTGGAAATGTAAACACCAAGAGTTCCTGGTTTAGCCTCTAAGACCAGCTCATGTGCTAACTGATGATTACGTTTTCTTAATCATGGACATTGTTCTTGTAACAAGGATGTCAGTAGCAATGGGAACATATTGTTAGCAGAACAATGATGTTGAACCGACCCCAGTATTGAATGATATACTTAGAGATCACATCGTAACTACGTTATAAGTCATATCATGAAATGTTTTCATATACGTAATTCCTTAGACCATGAGAGTATCGAGTTGCTTCACACAGGAAGACATGCTTTGGTTCTTAGATGAATCCTCCCGTAAATGGGAAGTAGTAAAATAAGTTCTGGGTATGTCAGATGGTGTGGCTAGTGACTGTGATAGTTCAAGAATGGGATTTGCTCCTTCACGATGAAGAAGATATTCACTTCGGGCCCACTCGGTATGAAGGTATCCATTATAGTCTGGCCAGACGCATTGTGATTCAGTCACAGGGATACCGGAATACGATAACGAGAAAAGGGACAAACGAGCAAAGAGGATAACGAGTGGCTTGTGTTCAAGAAGTTGTTACACATGGGTGCCAAACATCTCTCCTCTAACTTTGTCATATATCACGAAGCAAAGGGAATGGTACATGAATAAACATAATGGTTCACTCGAAGTTTCTTCGTGTATGTGCGGGAGTCAACATGGGTGTCCATGGCTCCGCTGTTGATTATTGGCTATTGACGAAAGGCTGTTGGCCTATGTCCGGAAGATGTTCTGAGTCATGTCCGCATTATACCGAACCTATTGGGTCACACACTTAACGAGCAGTAGTTTGTTAAAATACTTGAATGGTAGAAGGTTTAGTGGAAGCAAAGCAGAATAGTTCATACGGGTACCGGAAGTAGTTCCGGGGATTTATGAAATAGTTCATAAGGGCACCAAAATTAGTTTTGGGTATTTAAGGATATGTCCGGATCACTCTGGAGTAGTCCCAGGTGGTTCCGGAACATATGGAAATGGTAATGGGAAAGTTTACGATCAACCGGAATAGTTTCGGTGATCGGTGGACAGCTTAAACAATATGTTGTGTTCACCGGACATAATAACCTTTGCCCGGATGGCTCCGAAACCCATTTAGATGGCTCCGGAACATTCGTTAGAGGTTCCGGAAGGTATTGGAAGTGCTCCAAAAGTGTCCGGAATGTCCTGAAACAGTCCCGGAAGGTCCTGGAAGCTTCTAGAAGGTTCCGGAAGGTTCCGGGCAGTACCACCCACTGCCCTGCGCCCCTGGCCTTGGGGGGCAAGCCACCTAGGCTGCCCTGGCCGGCCAGGTGGTGGGGGCGCACCAAAAAGGGGTGGGAGATCCTCCAGGTGGGATTTCCAAATACCATTATGGAAGGTTTCCGGTGGGAAGGTATGTGTAGGTTTGGAAGGCTTGGGAGTCCAAGTTGGACTCCCAAACCTCCTTGAGCTGCGCCCTAGGCCCCTTGGACACCTATATAAGGTGAGCCAAGGGTGGGGGAAGTGACACACAATCAATCCCCAAGGCCTATGCGCCACCCTCCCTCCTCTAAACCCCGTTGCTCCACTTTTAGACCCCGGTTTAGACGCTGTTCTAGATCGGAATCCGTTAGGGTTTTCTCCCTCTAGTTTTCTCGGTGGCATTCATCTCTGGACGGCGGAGCGCTGCTGGATTGCTGCTACGGGATGTGTGGATACTAATGGAGGGGTCGTACCTTCGACCCTTCTTCGAGGAGCTTGTTCATGGGACTTGTCCGTGGGACTAGATCGCGGGACTTGTTCGTGGGATTGATCGAGGGACTGTTCGTGGGAGAACTTGCGAGATCTACTTCCACTACGTCCACGAGCTTCACCAACTCTACTTCCGCTACATCGGTTGGTGAGCCATGACCTAAAACCTTGTATGCAATCTTCTTGGATGATCTTGGGTTCTTGATTCGTAGGCCGAATTTTTTTGTTTTCTACTACGTTTCCCAACAGCTCGGCCCTGCGAGCCAGTGCAAGCCGTGCCGTTTCCAGCTCGGTATGCACTTGCTCCGGATCACCATTCCTGTTCACGGGTGTGTACAGCACATCCCGCAACGCACTGGTGCCGATTCGCTCTGCTGCATCAGCCACTTCCTTTGCCTTCCTTGCTGCGCTTGCCGGGTCCCGATTGGTCGAGGACGACGCTCCCGCCATCATGACTGCAGCGTGCAGTCGGCCCTCCCCTTGGCCAGGTGCTGCGGCGCAGCCCCTGGTCAAGAAAGGGTCTGTAGCACATGAGAAAACTCGGATGTCTCTTGGATATGCCTCAGGGAAGGCTCCGATGAAGAGACGGTGACTTCCCACCTGCAGCGACACCCCGGGCGGCAAGGGAGCTCCTTCCTTGTACCGCGCCGAGTAGTCCACCACATAGTCGATTGCCCCACGCCTTAGAATCAGGCCAGAGGCGTGGATACCGCCCGATGCAGAGATTGATCCCGTCCGGATCTTGACTCCAGTCGACGCCTCGGTCTGCCCCACGGTGGGCGCCAACTGTCGTCGATATGTGACGGCAGATGCCATGGGGATGGCTAAAGTGAGGGGAAAACACGAGGGAGGGAATGTCGATGGTGCCGGAATCGGGTTGGGCACAAGCACGGTGAAGACACCACGATGTACCCAGGTTCGGGGCTCTCTGGAGAGATAACACCCCTACTCCTGCTTATCTCTTATATATCAATGAAGGAACTACAATAACTGCTCTTCTATCTTCTCAGGGGAAAGAGTGAACCGCCGCCGTGGGCAAGGTCTTCTCCTGCTTCCCTGAGGAGTGACTACGGGCAGTAAATGAACTGAAGGGAGAAAGAGTTAATGAGATCTCAGGTGTGGCGTCCCTCGCGCAGGGGGGTACCCTGGCTCTTATAGTGTGAATCCAGGGTACTTCGGTAACTTCAGTAACTTCAGTGCCGAATGGGCCCAGCTGTCAACCTCTAGTCGGCCTGGGCCCACCGACTGCTCCTATCCGGGTGATCCGGAGCCTACGAGCGGCGACCCATGCTGCTACCTTGTAGGGTCTAGTGATGAACAGTGGAGCTATGAGGTACGGTCTTGTCGGCCTGTCCGCGGAATCGGCGGAGAGGTCGACATCGTATCTCCCGGAAATCCTCGATGTGACTTGGCCTTCCTGCCACCCAGATATCTCGGGATATGGCATTTATGACCTCGTAATCATACCCCCGACTGGGTGTCAGGTAGCTCCGATTGCGCCTGGACCGACTGGTGGTTCCTGGGTAAGGTCGATTGCTCTGGGCAATCGGTCTTCTAGTAAACGACCTCGATCCAGCAGCAGGTCAATCGGACGATCGTCTTCAATGAACAAAAGGGTGGACCGATTGCGCCTGGGCCGACTGCCGGCACTTGGTATGGCCGATTGCCTTAGAGCAATCGGCCGTACCTCTGCCTAGCTCGGCCCAGCTGCAGCCCCAATCGGCCCATCCTTGTCTTGAAAGCTTGCTTCCGCTTGGGTTAGCCTACCCGGGTACCAATCCCCCGACATAACCCTTGAGTGGCTTACATGTGGGTCCAGCCCAATTAAATATCCTTTGAATTAATATAACTGTTAATTATAACCTGTCTCTATGACACCTGGGCCCCACTGGAATAATTAGATTTAATAAATCATTTTATTAACAGTGCCTATGAAAGGCCTGGCCCACTGGTCAGTTTGACCAGTCAACTCTCCTGTTCTGGATAAGGTTTAGATAAATATAAAAGAAATTCCAGAAATTCTTTTTAAATTGATTAAAACTTTGAAATTGAATATCTTTTAAACCGTAACTCTGATGAAAATAATTTATATATCAAACTTGATCAGAAAAATATAAAGAATACGAATACGCTATCTTTATGTCTATCACACCCCTCTAACACAACGAACATCGAACCATCCCCCTCCGGACCGACTGTCCGATAAATTGTCCGGTACTATTAGAGTGCCCGGATGAATTTATTCCGAACACGAATGTTTCTCAGAACAGATCAACTAGCACGGATACACACCCCTTATGTTTTTTCGGTACCCACGACACCTCCGGCTTGATCTTTCCCCCTCCGTACACCTTGTCTGATAATCACCCGGAGCCGGTAGTTCATCCTCAGATGAATTTCTGTTCCGAGCAATGTGCATTGCACTGCGTTAGAATACCATTAACATTTCATCTGTCATGTCATGCATCTGTTTGTATATGCTTGCTGTGTATTTACTGTTTCTTCCCCCCCTTAATCTAAAGCTTAATCCTTAAAATATAATGGCAATTTTATAAATAACACCTTTGATCCTTACCATGTCAAACAAGGTTTGATTACATCTCTCGAACACTCCATACTCCTATGGTGTTTCGGGAAATGCAAGTTTTTGGAACGATTCCTAAACTCTCAGGCATTTTCTAAACTTTTAACTCAAAAATCTTCTTTTATGATCCAATCATAAACTCTTATTTTCTCGTTACAATGATTTTCACTTCATCTTGAAATTTATTTGAACATTTTCAAACATTTCATACTTCTTCCTTATCAAGTAAATATACACATATATCCACTCAAATCCTTGGTTAAAGTATATGAAGTTATAAGACCCACCACACATGGCTACACATAATGAACTATACACATCAACATGTATAATGTCCAATAAGTTAGTCGTCCGTTCTTCTTTGCCTATGAACGGAGTTTCAATCATTTCTAGGAAATTCTTACAAGCGTCAGTTGATTCAAAATCAAAAGACTCCAAAATTCCACCAACATGGAGTTTCTTCATGTTATCTTTCCAATATGATTTAAACGGTGTTTCAATCATCTCTAGAAATTTCTCACAACCGTCAATTGATTCAAAATCAAAAGACTCCAAAATTCCATCACCATGGAGTTTCTTCATGTGTTTCTTTCCAATATGATTCAAACGGTGGTGTCACTCATAAGTGATCTTATAATCATTTGTCTTGCGACATGTTTAGCATCAGTTATTATGGATGTGATTTCTCCAACAAGATTTATAGAGTTCATCCATCTTCTATGAATATGGTGATAATTTGAACAACTATTGTTCGTATAACACCAGAACAGAATAACAATTATTCAAATAAATCTTGAAGGCTAGGTTTAATTCCAACGATAAACACAATAACACTTTATTTTGTTCTTGATGAGAATCATCCCATATTCATTTGCTAGTTACTCAGGCCATTGCAACTCTTGTATTGCGTTGTTCCGTATGACACTTCATACCAACCAATCAGTATCCAATACTCAAGAATCACATTGTTTAACAAGCAATGAATATACCCATAACATGTATATCATCTATATACCCGAGCTGGACATTTCCAGTCTTTTCCTTTTGCTTTTTCGCCAAAATATTTTTCAGATTCTCTTTCAGCAATTCCTTTCCTTTTTAGAAGAATTTACCAACATCACTTGTGGTACCATTCAAATGACACATAATCCAAAGTGTGTTAGTCAAATACTAACACCCTTTGATTCTCACTTTGATGTAGATCACCGTCATCAAATGTTTGGTGTTCTTCCAAATTCCATTCTTTAGTAATCTTATAGTGTAGTAAACATTTTACCTACATCTTCCATTCATCCTATCATGACAACTTTCATGACAAAACTACCATAGCTCATAGGGACAAACTGTGAGTACAATATTAGTTCCCAAAACCTTTTTTGAGAGATTAGGACACATAGTGTCTCCAACCTTCACAAATTCTCATACAATATGAGAACATGTTTCTCACTAAAATTTACTCTATCACATTGCAACTAAACATTGTTTCAGATATCGCTATATCTTCCACACATGATAGTTTCTGAAACAATCCTTTCAGCTCCTAGATAACCTTGATAATAACAAACAACATTTGAATATCAAGGATCATGGAGGCAAGTGTGATACTTAGACACTAACACTGGAATTGTTACTCTCGATTTAATACACATTATTAAACTTCATGGAGTAAGCAAGGTTTGCTAAAGTTTGCAATAAGACTTTAAACTTTAGATTGACACTCAAACAATACGGTACCAGTCCGTAAAGTTAAATATCCAGAATTCTATAGTTCTATTATCTCAATTATAGCTAAGCGCAAAGGTAGTAAACAAATGCCAATGACTACAACGAACTATGCAAATTCACTTTGATTTAGTTCATGATAAAATGAGTTCATCTAACTCCCACTCAAAAACAACATCCCTCGAGTCGTCTTTGGTGATTACACGAACCAAATTCACTACACCACGACCGATCATCACGTGAGGCAGTGTAGCTGCAATGGCGAGCATCTCAATATGGTTCATCATATCATCCATATGACTCGTGCTTAACCTTTCGGTCCATGTTTCGAGGCCATGTCTGTACATGCTAGGCTCGCCAAGTAGAACCTTAGTATTTGCATGTGTTTCAAGGCCATGTACGTACATGCTAGGCTTGAAAACACCCGTTGTATGCGAACGTAGAGTCTATCACACCCGATCATCACGTGGTGTCTCGAAACGACGAACTTTCTTAACGGTGCATACTAAGGAAGAACATATAATTATCTTGATATTAAGTGAGAGGGATCATCTTATAATGCTACCGCAGCGATCATGATCGTAACTAAGCAAAATAAGATGCATAAAAGGATAAACATCACATGCATGGATAATGTGATATGATATGGTCCTTCTCGCAATAGATCTCCATCTTTGTGCGTCTTGGTATGATCTCCATCATGCCACCGGCGCGGAACCAAGGTCCATGGCGCCACCACCATGGTCGTCCTTCTCCATTACAATATATCTCATGGATATATCTACAGCACGCAGGCCTTAAAAAAGGAAAAACACAACCATATGGCTCCTGCCGGTTGTTTATAATAAATCTCATTTCATACAACAATTTTGTAACAATGACCATATCACATCACATGCCCTGCAAAAACAAGTTAGACGCTTCTAAATTATCTTTGCAAATTTTACGTGGTTTTGGGCTTCCTAGGAAAGAACCGATCTTACCTACGGACAAGAACCACAACGTTGATTCGCTAGTTGTTTCTTTTCATCCCTTTCCAGGGCCCTCCGTTGCAAATGCCATATCACTAATGTTAGAGAAACTGACACCCCCAAAGCCACTTTATACGGTACAATCCGTATGTCAAGCGTGACACGCAATCTGCGCTTAGGGCCGCTTCTATCCAACATTGCCGCAATATGAACAAGTGCACAAAAGAGGGTAACAACTAGAGGATCAACGCCCACATCTCTATGTGTTCTAACCGTACAAAGCATCTACGCATAGACGAGGCTCTGATACCACTGAAGGGTTCGTTGCATAGAAAACAAAAAATTTCCTACGGTTGTAACAGCCAAGATCACATCTAGAAGATCACTTGTAACGGTTTGAGAAGGACTCACCCTCGAAGACCAAAAGCTTTAACGAGAACTATTCTCGTGGGTGATGTAGTCGAACACTCGCCGACCTCAAGGTCGTGATGAAGACTTGACGCCACGAACGGGCAGCGTCTCCGTAGTCGGTCACACGTACAGATCAGTGACGACCTCCGCCCCTTGCTCCAGTTGGGCAGCGGAAGTAGTGGATCCTCGGGAACTCCAGCAGCACTACAACATAGTGGTGGTGGTGGTAGAGAAGATCTTGAGCAGGGCTTCGCCTAAGCACCGTACTCGTGAAACTGGATCAGCTAGCAAGGGGAGGAAGATGCCAACCAAAGGGCATATGAGAGATGGAGGAATGAGTGAGTTGTGTGAGGACCTCCACCCATCTATATATAGGAGGAGGGGGAGGCAGCCCCCAAGGGGTAGCACGCCCCAAGAGGTGCCCCCACCTCTCCCCTCATCATGTGGGTGGACTCTCCACTCACAAAAACAAAGGGTCACACATTATTCCCATAATTTCCATAAATCTCCACTCAAAATTCCAAGAGTTTTATCACATTAAAACACTTTTAATTATCTTGTTTAATGTCACTCAAATTAATGAACACTTCATTCAATGAGTACTTCATTGATGAACACTTCATTCAATGAACACATTAACAATTATCCCCTTGCACTATTTTGATATACCGAAACTATTCCAGCAGTTTTATCAAAAACAGTCCATGTGCTGTCCAGTATATTCTCCGGCGTTCCGTATCCACTCAAACGCGTCAACGAATCCTTAAGTGTGTCACCCTACGGTTCGTGAATAAAATGTACATGACAGAGACTCTTCTCTGATCAATAATCATCAGCGGGATCTGGAGATCCATGATGACTCCCACTTACTCAACGATGAACTAGTGATCGTGTGAACCAAAACTACGTAACCAATTCCTTTTGTCTCGCGATATTTTACTTGTCCGAGATCCGATCATTTGGTATCATCCATACCTAGTTCGATCTCGTTACCGACAAGTACTCTTTACTCGTTCCGTGATATAACATCCTCGTGAGCCAGTCACGTGCTTGCAAGCGATGTCAATGTGATATCACCGAGAGGGCCCAGAGTATATCTCTCCGTCATCTGGATGGACAAATCCCACTCTTGATCCACGAGCCTCAACTAACACTTTCCAAGTACCCAACGACACCTTTATAATCACCCTGTTACGGTGTGACGTTTGATGGAATCAAAGTACTATTCCGGTGTCAGTGATTGACGTGATCTCATGGTCTAAGGATTAGAGTTACTTCGTGAAAGTTTGATACAGCAATAGAAACTTGATGACATGATCGTATTGCTATAACTACTGTGGGTGTATGTTCATCACATCATTCTCCAATGACATGACCTTGTTATTAACAACATCCAATGTTCATGACCAGGAAACCTTGATCATCCGTTAATCAACAAGCTAGTATAAAGAGAGGCATTACTAGGAACCTTTTCTCTGTTTATTAAACACACATGTATTAACGTTTCCGGTTAACACAATTATAGCATGAAAATAAACATTTATCATAAACATGGAATAAGATAATAACCACTTTATTATTGCCTCTCGGGCATATTCCCTTCAGTCCTTCAGGTGAGAAGTCGGGCGACCCAACGGTGCCCGCGAGAGGTATTGCGACGGGACGACACGGAGGGTACGACCAGTGTACCGGTGTGCTTGGCCCCTGGTCGTTGGCCGCGAGAGTTACCAAACCCCGAAAGTCGAGCTCCTCCAGGAGCACACGAGAGACAAGGTAAGGAGACGGTTCACCTTGTTGGTAACCGCAGTGACTTGGTGGGACGACGGGGCCGGCACCGATGTACTGGTGGTCCTGGATGTTGTCGTTGTCCGCGGGTCAGTTAAGTCGAGGCAACGATAACGGTTGTCACGCAGGTTAATTAAAATACTAAATGGTTCAGTGAATGTCTTGAGTTGGCTATATGCCATGTACGCACTACCTACCCGTGGGAATTACGAGTTATGGGCTCCTCTGCTTCGTAGTGTCGTCCGAGGACTTTTCAGACGTCAGCAGTACCGCGGCCTGCGCCGGGAAGTGGTGTTGTCTTATTTGCTCGCGCGGTGCTGTCTTATTTGGATTTGCTTTAACTTCACCGGCCAACCTCGCACCGTGCAGGAGTACGTCGGGGTTAGGGTCCAAAGCCCCGCGTACATAGGATATAGTCCGGCGGATGACCTCTCTGTTGAGTTTGAAAGATGGGCTATGAAGTGTCGGATAGCCTCGGTGGAGCGTTCCCTGACAAGGTTCCCGCCACCCTGGAGATCCGTGCGTGTAGCATAACACAAGTGCACCCCTGCAGGGAAGATTAATCTATTCGAATAGCCGTGTCCACGGTAACAGGACGCTTTATGCTGAAGCTGGATCTTACCACTAGAAACTATTATTATTAAACTGTATGGTTCCGGGTTCTCTTCCTCGCGGGGATGTCGAGGAGGTGAACTCGGAGGCATTGCTAATTATTACAACTTATTATTATACAATGCTGCAGCAAGTTCTGCTGCTTTGTTACTTTATGCTTTATATAAACTGTTGGCTGATTCTTACCTCTTGCTGCAAGACACCTTCGGAAGATGCTAGTCTTCGTTAGGCCTAGCTTCTTACCCTTGCTCTGGATTTCTGTCTTTCAGTACACTATATACAGCCTCTTCTTTCCGTTGATACAATGCATAATGCTTAGTAGCGGACGTAAGACTCGCGCGTATACTAGATACTCACCTGCTTTATTTCCTTTACTGTTTTTCCTGATCGGCCGCTGCAGTCGACGTTGGAGTCCAGGAGTAGGAGATCCCCGATGTCGACCACCGCAACGTGAAAATCCCCGATGCCTTCTACGACGTCGAGTTCCCCGTTGACCAGGAGTAGCTTGGAGGTTCCCAGGCAGGAGGCCTCGCCTTTTCGATCTGTTGTGATTTGTGCTAGCCTTCTTAAGGCAACCTTGTATCTTTGTGTCTGTACTCAGATACTATTGCTTCCGTTGACTTTGTGCTCTCGAGCTGTTGTATTCGACCCCTCGTGGCCCCTGGCTTGTATTAAACAGCTTGTATTATGATATTTGTAGAGTTGTGTTGTGATATCTCACCGTGAGTCCCTGATCTCGATCGTGTACCTTGCGTGTATGATTACTGTACACGGTTTGATTTTGGGGGCGTCACAAAAATCATATCCCCTAATTTCATAGTATATATTTTTTATTTACAATTTATACTTAGAATCTTAGACCATAGGATACATGCGTAGCGAATATCACTGCAATGGAACAATAGTGTCAAAATATCATGAACTTAGTTAGCTCGTGGTAATAACATCTGCTCCAACCTCCTCATTCTCTTTACCCGTAGAATAAGTTAAAATACTTAGTTAGCTCGTGGTAATAACATCTGCTCCAACTTCCTCATTCTCATTACCCGTAGAATAAGTTAAAGTAATAAGTTTTTCACCAAGCTTGATGAATATTGGCACAAGACGCACACATCACTTTCTCTTGTCAGCCTACTAGCGTCTTATACTGTTTATAATGATGGTTCAAATTTTTGATAATGAGCACGCCATTCCGTCCTATGTGTGCAACATGACTAATCAAACCCCACTTGTGTGGTGAGGGCCCATAGTCGTTAACATAAGTAATTTATACTAAACCTTTATATTTATTTAAACTAATTGTATCATCGTATAGTTTTGATGAGTGTGACTTTTTAATAATCAACTGTCATAGTTAACCACATAACCATGTTCCTACATAATTGTCATAGTGTTTTCTATATAGTTGTATTGTATACCAATGGAAAATTTCCTCCCATTAAGTTTAAATTGCATCATTTACAAAAAATATATTTGAATTGATTTGAATATTAATTATTGTATACAACATATAACTTTGAAGAGTATAACTTTAACCATTACCTACATAATGTTTAAAGTGTTTTCTATATAGTTGTAATGTATACGAATGGAAAATTTACTTGTTATATTTACATTGTATCATGTAAGAAAGAAAATCTTTGAATTAATTTTGAAGATTCAATATTGTATACACATATATTTGTACCTATGTTGCTTTGTGTTATACATTTTAATACTATTAAATATCATCACAGAGATTTCTAAGGACGCACTCTAACAAATACCTTAGTAGCGAATTTTTGGGTATTATTATTTAAGTGTACTTATAGAAACTTCTAGGGTATGGAAAATGTGTTTGCAAGTTGGGCTCGGTAATAAGTTGGCAACGCGTGGATGTTTGTACCTGTTGTTTTTAAAAATTAGATGATATATACCCCAGGCGTTGCTGCGTGAATTGTTAGATAATAATTTGTTGTACTAAAACATGACAAACTGTTTTAAACATATTATAATTTGATTATAAAATATTTTTTAAACAAATGTTTCTTAGAGTAAAAAACCTAAGAAAATTTGACAAAAAATTCAAAAAATGACTGTGATTTTTTATTTTGTTAAATTATTACGTTAACAATATATTGGTAAGATGATATGTGATGAAAACAACGACGAGTAGAGATAATGGGGACATCTTCACCCTGGGGTAAATCTAAAACAATTATAGCAATTATAGATGTGCATAGAAAAATAAAATGTGAGATAACTCATAATTCGATTTTTTATAAAAAAACACCGATTATAAATCGTGAGCCCAAGTGCATAAAAGTTATTATTTATTTAGTTGCGCATGCAGAGTTTTAATGGGAGCATGTGCATGGAGAATTAGTGGATTTTTTTTTGCATGGTGGACATACTTGATAATGTGGATAGCTAGCATGTAAGATAAATAGATTAGTGAGGATGAACTATTTAGGTATTATAGATTATAGATAACATCATTATTTTAATCGTCAAAGGTACACCATATTGTTGCTTCGAAATTTGTGTACATATGATCTGATTTTTTTATCTGCTCATATAGAATGCACTTGGTTCGAGTTGTTGTTGTTGGATATGTGCCCTAGAGGCAAATTAATAAAGATATTTGTCACATATCTGTTTGTTTATAATACGTTATATATTGTGTTAGAACTGTATTAATCGGAAACATTAATACACGTGTGATATATAACAACCTGGTCCCTAGTTAAACTCAGGCATACTAGCTCATTGGGCAATTGATGATCAAGGTTTCCTGATCATGAGAACATAATAGTCTATTGACAATGAGGTCATATCATTAGGAGAATGATGTGATGGACACACACCCACCTTAAGCATTGCAGTGTGATCAAGTCACATAAGTTCAGCATTGCGATGACTTAATAACATAGTGACTGAATCCTTAGACCGTGATGATCATACATAATTGCTATCTATTAGGATACTTTGAGTGCATTAACCGTTACACTGAAACATGGTAACTGAAAAGGTGTATCTTGGGTATTCCGAAGTAGATATGTTGAGGAGTATGAAATAGATCAGAGCGGGATTTGTCAATCCGAGTGACGGATAGGTACTCTGGGCCCACTCGGTGGTGTTGCATTATTAGCTTGCAAGCAAGTGACTTGGTCACAAGAGATGTAATATTCACAAGACGAGTAAACATGTTATGTCGGAGACGAGGAAGAACTAGGTATTGGATACCGACGATCATACCTCGGACAAATATAGTACCGAAGAACAAAGGGATCAAGTTATATTGTTAATGGTTCAACAGCGATGAAGTTTATTCGATGGAAGCGTAGGGGCACATCAAGGATTGTAACCAGATCCCACATGATGGCCATTGGTCAGAGAGTGTCTCGATCATGTCTACTATTTCCCAGACCGTAGGTTGTCACACTTAAGGGCAATCGATGCATTAAGGATTAATTTGGGATCATCGGTGAAAAGAGAGAAAACACCGGAAATGTACCGGGAGGTGCCGAAAGTTGTTCCGGATATTTTGAAAGGTTCAAAATAATATATATTGATGTTTAAATATGTTTTATTATTTAATTCACAGAATTAAATATTAAAAATGATTTAAATATTAATTAAAAAGGAGAAAAAGGCATATGGGCCTTAAAAGGCCCATGAGGGGAAAGGGGAGCCTCCCCCTTGGGCTAGGCGCCAAGGGAGGGGGCCATCCCCCCCATGGCCGGCGCACTCCCCCCCTTGTGGGGTTTAGTCCCACATGGGGAGGGGAGGAGAGTCCCCCCCCTCCTTGGCCTATAAAAGGAGGGGTGGGGTGCCTTTTCTCAACACACAACTTTGAGTTCTTTCTCTCTCTTTTCTCCGACCTAGAGCGGACTCCCCTTGTTTGGAGTTTGCACCTGGTTGGGGGTTTCACCATCATCCGGACGTCGTCGCGCTGCCGGAATCGGGATCCGGATCAGTCTTCTTTCCGCTGCTCTTCTGGTTCGGAGCCCGGAGGGACATCGGTTGCACCGTACGTGTGTAATCCCGCGAGGCACTACATCGTCGGAGGTTTTTCAACACGACAGGGAGGTCATAGGATCAGAGTCTACGCCAACCACGTTCGAGAAACGTTTCCCTCTTTCGGTTTCAAAGGTATGAACACCGATTCCTTTCGTTACATACATCAGCATAACATAGATCTTGGGTTCGGGGCTCGTAGGTAGAAATTTTTTGTTTTCTGCGCCGATCCCCAACAGTTGTATATGAAAACTCACACTAGTTTATCAAATGAAAAGTTTCTTGTTAACTTAACACTGAAATCTAGTAAACATATTTTTGTATGACATGTGATCTTCCATCAGGGGGAGACTAGTAACCTAACTAAGCTCAACTTTGCTGACCAGACTGATTTGTTCCCGCTTGGTATATACTTCTTCCGTTTCAAAATAGTTGACGCGGTTTTAGTTTAAATTTGAGCTAAGATTGAACTAAGATCATATAAACTATTTTAAACCGGAGGGAGTACTTTTGGCATGTAGTGTGAACTTGTGTTCACGATAAAATTTAGAGACATTACAACCGTACACGATTCGAGACCTTTGATGTCACTTGCAATTTTGATTGTTAGATATGTGGAATTGAGACTATCTAGCCGTTGGATGGTCTTCCCATGCCGCACAGAGCACCCCACGTGACGGCCCGCTGCTCCAGTAACAATATATTGGACAATTACTGTTTAATTGGGCCTAATGGGCTAATTGATCAAAGTGCAAATGGTTAAAGTGTCAGATTATGCACTTTCAACTATAATATTTTGTACCCCTAAAAAAAAAATATTTTGTACACCTAAAAAAACTATAATATTTTGTTGCCTCAAAGTATTAGTTTTACGTTTGAATTCTGACATCTTCCAATTGCTCAAAGTGCAAATGTTATAGTGTCAGATTATTCTGGTATGAATGAAGTAAACATGCTAATGCTTCATACTTCGGACTTAATAATAATTATAATGAAGTCTAGTTTGATACAATATCGGCCTTCCAACACTTGCTGCTTTGCTCCAATATTATTGGACAAATTGCAATGTGACTAGCGGTTGTGTATTTGCGATTATCGCCAGGTGTGTTTTATGCTAATAATTTGAAATGAATGTAGGTGTTGTATGATAACAAATTCGAGCCCAAGCCGTCTTAGTTGGCTCGTTCTCCTAGATTTGGCTTCTACGTGTAGCAGATTCTTCCAATCTCCATTGATTAATGGGATGGTGATATCCTGTACTTTTATGCCTTTGTTCGTAGAATATCATGACACTGTTTCTTGTGTAGGATTCATTTAAATAATTATTGTATCATGATTTAAACAATATAATGTTTAGTGAGTTAAGAACACTTTCCTAGTGGTAGTCATTTTTTGGTAAAAGCTTGTCGTTCAATAAATTACAGATTGTGTATTTAATTGACAAATATTGTTTTTCCTAGCTATTATCAAGTAGTTATGATTATTGAGGCGTACTATTTGTCATATATACTTGAGGAAAATTTCTCGCTGGATGAGATCTTGGAGCACCGAAGCTAGGAAATTACATACATTACCAAGTCAGGAAACTATAATTAGTAGTTTCCTTGTGATATATATGATCACCATGTACATCAACCTCCTATAACTTCAGAAACACGAAAAAAATACATTACTTAAACAAATATGTCATTTTATGCAAATTTAACTTTCAAATTTCTTGCTTCTATATATTTGTGTTAATACTGATTAATTTTATTATCAAAATAGACTGGCGCTGCAACGCGCTCCATCATGATCTAGTTATACATTATATCCAAAACATTATGGGGAGCCTTCAGGAACATGCATGTGATAATGAAGAAGGAACCGTACCCCTAAGAAGAGCATGACTAGGCCTGAAAACGTAGCGAATACGATCGAAGAGTAGTGAAGCCATATTTGCAACCATATTTTTATCGGATTCGGAGACGGAGCAGATAGTGCCTGGATATGAATATGGAATTGGAACCCACCTGTCACGAATACGGATCAAATATCGAGCGAATATGGTTCGGTCACGGTCATTTTGTTGGATGCATGTCACATTGAAATACGCAGTAGGATGACTTTGTAATAATATTTTACATATGAAATATATATTTATTAATTCATAATACCATTACTGGTTGTCGAAGCGGCGACAAAATAATCATTCATGATTTCACATATGCCTCACGCAACAGTTACTAAATTATTATTTTTGCCCTTGATTTCTAAATAAATTATTGTTAAGCGTCTACGTATTAGATTAACTAGATGATACCCCGCGCTTTGCTGCGGAAATTAGTCGCCTATATTTCAACGAAATTTAATTATATGAATTTTAAATATTTAGATTAATAGCAAATGAACCAAAAAATTAAAACACATATAATTTATTATATTTGATTATGTTTAGTTATATATTTTTAATATAAATATAGTAATAAAATAAAAAATATGTTTTCATGCATGGTTGAATGTGGTGGTGGGTCTAATCTCATGCATGGTTGCATATTGAGGTGGGCCTTATCCCACTCATAATTATGTGATGATGTGGCATGCTTGCATGTTGAGATAGATAAGATAGTGGGGATAATCTATTATAGTATTATAGATTTTAGCTGTGAATTCGATAGTTTTATTAAATACGTGTAACAAAATTAGCCATTTACTAAAAAATTGATTATGGAGAATTGTATAGATTGATGCCTAATTTATAATAGAAGTTTTATTAACTTTATAGTACTCTTACGACTCCTTCAACCTTATGGAGTGTGTCCTCCTCTACCAACTTAGAGAACTGTCATCCCCTCTCTCCCCGGACTTCCTCTCAGCGCATTCCTCTTCGATATCATCAGGGAAAGGTCAGTGAGGAGGGCTCGACCACTATGACATGGCCGATGGGGGTGGGTGTGGCAGCCATGGGGACATAGGCAAGGAATGGCACCAACAAATGGAGGAGATGGGTAAGTAGTGGTGTCATCGAGCAGGGTGGGCCCATTTATATACCGTGAAGGGGTGCCCCCAGCGGCAAACGAGGCGAGATTTGGCACGCGAGAGTGGGAAATGGGTGCAAAATATGGCGCTAACCATTAACGAGTGCTCTTGTCGGTGAAAAAATGGCTTTCCCTTTGCCGAAGCGACAATAGTACAGATGGATGATCTATTGGTAGAGATGGGTACAGGAGCAATAAACAGACTTAAAATCTCTCACAAGTGAGCGGTTTGATTTGTAGCTCGCTCCACGTCAGGGCCCCTTCCCATCTGGCCTCTAAATTTTGAGGCTTGTGGACTATATTTAGAGTGGCGTCCAAATGTTATATAGGTCGAGGTCGATATGTCGACTCTGCTAGATCACCCTTGTAAGCCGTGTGATCAGTACATGAACGGTCATTACGGTAATCCGGTCATCTGAACATTATGATGCATCTGCTAGAGTTGCTCCTAATCTGCTAGAAGGATGCTTTTATGGGTCGTAGCTACGACTTGCTGTTATTAGCGCACACATACATGTCGGTTGCTACTAGCGATACACTTCGGGAAATCAGCGCCCAAATGGTTGAACTCAACACACATCAAGTTTTAGGCGCACGAGACACAAAACCATAGAGAACCCATGGTCCATGGATAACATCAATGAGGAGCGGCAAGACTGCGTACGATGACGATCATGTCCACATACGACAACAAGGGATTTATGCCCTAGAGCTAGCAGCTAGTAGGAGGAGGTATCAACGATAAACTCAAGTTTGACCACCGTGATCTGAATTTTTATGTAAAGTTCATGCACTCAAAACTACCCTACCCCAAGTGCAGTACATAAGTGGACTGTTTTACCCTCTCCGTCCTAATCAATGTGACGCACACATACCTTTTTTTTAGTTGGACACACACATACTTTAAAATTCAAGTTTGACCATCGGCTAAACATGGGCTTTGTTTTACAAAATTATAATTGAATTCATATATTTAAAAAGTATTTCAATGTTCAAAAATGATATCATCGAATTCATATTCAGAAAAGGTTTCAATGTTATAATTTGTATGGCACATGCAACAATCCATATACACACAAAAAAGTATGTTTCAGTTCATTTTGTGTTATGGTTCCTCTACTCTGTCTATCATTCCAGACTTCTAGATACAAGTTATGGTGTAGTTCAGATCGGAAATTGGAGAGGGAGGAGGGAGGAAGGGGAAGCACAGAGACGAACAGGGGAAGGGGAAGATAGGAGGGGATACAGGTAATGGGCTACTACTCAGTCGTACCCCTCCACACACACCACACGCCCTACTCTAGAGCTCCCAGGTTGCTGCGTCGAAGTAGTGGTTGGGCCGTCTCCGTCTCTTGGGCCGCGGCTGCTGGTCCTCCGGGTCTTGGTTAGAATGGGCCGTACTTGGGGCCATGACATTCTCCCCCCCTTCAAAGCCGGCTTGACCCCAAGCTGCCGCTCCCGGAAACTGACTGCGAAGCTCGAAGTAGTCCTCCCAGGTCGCCAACGATGCTGGTTGTGTCGCCCATTTGACGCGCACTTGGGGTATCTTCGCGGCGCCACGCTTGATCACTCGCCGCGCCAGAACCTGTTCCGGAATACATGGAGTAGCATGGGCTGTAGGTGGCGTGGGCAGCTCCGGAGCGACGTCGGTGGCTGGAGGCAGGGCACCACGTAGCAGTGAGACGTGGATCACGGGATGGACCTTGCTGGTCGGGGGAAGTTGAAGACGATAGGCCACATTGCCAACTCGCGCCAGCACCTGAAAAGGACCAAAATACCGAAAGGAAAGCTTATGATTAACACGCTGCGCGACGGAGACCTGGACGTAGGGCTGAAGCTTGACAAACACCCAATCTCCCACTGCGAATGAGCGCTCCGACCGGTGTTGGTCGGCCTGATCCTTCATGCGCTGACGAGCCCGCTCCAAATGCTGTTTCAGTAAGGCAGTCATCAATTGGCGCTCTTGCAGCCAGCTGGTCAGATCAGAGGGTGATGTGGCAGAAGCATCCATAATGCCGAAATGGAGAGGGGAATGCCCATAGAGTGCTTCAAAGGGCGAACACTCAAGTGTAGTGTGATATGCCGTGTTGTACCAGAACTCCGCCAAATGCAGCCACTGAAACCATTTGTGAGGACAAGCATGGACGAAGCAACGAAGATAGGACTCCAAACATTGATTCACACGTTCCGTGGTGCCATCAGTCTGTGGATGGTATGCCGAGGACATGCGTAGCTCGGTGCCAGCTTGACGGAAGAGCTCCCTCCACAGTGTACTGGTGAAAATCTTATCCCGATCCGAAACGAGAGCAAAGGGCAAGCCATGGTACTTATAGATATTGGTCATGAAAGCAGAGGCAACTTGGACAGCAGTGAAGGGGTGCATCAAGGGAACAAAGTGAGCATACCTTGTTAATTTGTCCACCACCACCATAATGCAAGTGAATCCACGGGACACAGGCAACCCATCAATGAAATCCAGTGTAACCGTATGCCAAGGATGTTGGGGTACTGGTAGCGGCTCCAGCAGGCCAGGAGTGCGAACATGTTCTGGCTTGGCCTGTTTACAAACGGCACAGCTAGAGACAAACGTCGTGACTGCTGCCTTCATACCTGGCCACGCGAACAGTTTCTTCGCCTTCTCGTATGTGGCATGCACCCCTGAGTGACCACCTGTCGGGCTAGAATGGAGTGAACGCAAAACTTGGGTGTGCGCTACGACATTGGCACCTAGCCAGACTCGACCCTTATAACGAATAACGCCATCCTTAACTGTATAGTCGCCTGAAACGGGTGTCGGCCCACCATATTGTTGCAAAAGTGCACGAGCCTTGGCATCCTGGTGATATCCTTTGGTGACATCCTCCAACCAGGCAGGCTGAGCCACCGAGACAGCCATGAGCACGCCATCCCGACGAGAAAGAGCATCAGCTGCTTTGTTCTCGACTCCCTTGCGATACACAATCTTGTATTGGAGCCCCAACATCTTAGTGAGAGCCTTACGTTGCCACGGAGTGTTCAACCGTTGGTCATCGAGCTGTGCCAAGCTCTGCTGATCGGTGCGAATCACAAAGGGACCCGTTTGTAAATACGGCCGCCAATGATCAACTGCCAGCAAAATAGCCATGAATTCCTTCTCATATGTTGAGCGCCCTTGATTGCGGGGGCCCAAAGCTTTGCTGAGAAAAGCAACAGGGTGACCGGCTTGCATCAGAACTGCACCCACTCCCGAATCGGAGGCATCAGTTTCCACTTCAAACGGTTTGTCGAAACATGGAAGAGCCAAGACAGGCGCGGTGATCAGTGCTTGCTTGAGATGCTGGAATGCTGCCTCGGCTTCCTGACTCCGGATGAAAACTGCACCTTTCTTCAGTAAATTTGTGAGAGTACGGCTGAATCGATGCAGTGGCCATCAGCCCCATTGGTGGCCGGGATCGGCCCACTCCCAGGTCGGGGAAGGAGCGGAGGCAGATCGGCTGGTCGGAGAGTCAGCACCGGGTTGCGGGCGACCAGATCCAGCTCCTTGCGCATCCCGCCCAACTCCAGCTGCAGATCCGCCACTGATTTCTCCAGTTGCGGTCGCCACTCCGCCAGATCCGTCACCGCCGGCCGGATCTCGTTGAAGAGAGTAGTCGACGCTTCCACCGCCTTGAGAATCGCCCCGTTTTGCTCCTGGATAGCCCGAAACGCCGACGCCAATTCCTCAACACGCTGCTCGATCGCCAGGGAATTTTGGTGTTGACGGGTGGTATAGGTGGGCTTTTTGAGATAGTCTCGCAAATCTGATACCATATGTTATGGTTCCTCTACTCGGTCTATCATTCCAGACTTCTAGATACAAGTTATGGTGTAGTTCAGATCGGAAATTGGAGAGGGAGGAGGGAGGAAGGGGAAGCACAGAGACGAACAGGGGAAGGGGAAGATAGGAGGGGATACAGGTAATGGGCTACTACTCAGTCGTACCCCTCCACACACACCACACGCCCTACTCTAGAGCTCCCAGGTTGCTGCGTCGAAGTAGTGGTTGGGCCGTCTCCGTCTCTTGGGCCGCGGCTGCTGGTCCTCCGGGTCTTGGTTAGAATGGGCCGTACTTGGGGCCATGACATTTTGGTATCAAGATAGTTTCAGAACTTTTTTTTTTTGAAGGATAAGATAGTTTCATAACTTGAGATGTCGAACATATAGTTTCCCGCAGGATTACTCAACTTTTACAAAGTAAGCTAAAAGCCTAAAAACACAAGGCGTGAGATGGGAAGAGAGGATAAGATTCTTCTTCTCCTTGATCATTGTATCCTTCGACCATCTTTCTTCCTTCCATGTCTACTATTTCAACTGGAAAAGTTCCCTCCGTAAATGCCTTGTTGGATGTCCGTAGGTGCTGGACCTCGAATTCTGAATGCGCTGTTAGATCGAGCAAGACTTTTCTCTGCTGTGGATGTAGTTAGATCTTACCAACCAAAACCTCATCCGAATATGTAGCCTTTGCAGCTTTACAGGGATTATCGATCATGCGTGGTACACAGATGCTCGTGTCCAATGACACCGATGCTACCAAATCAGACATTGCCGACGAAACCTTATGTAGGGGTATGCCTCCAAGAAATATGTGCAACAGATTGTGCAATAATAAGCTAAGGATGGTTGAGTCTTGAGAGATGTCTAGTCTTGGCCACGAGATCCAGCACGAAAGGTAGTCTGAAAAAGAGGAGAGATTGTCCAGTGCTGCTCCAAGATTTGGTAAAGCGGGATGACAATTTCATAGCAGATTCGTGCTTAGCGGGACGTGCAAAAAAGGGTAAATGAGAGAATGGGAAGAGATAACGATACGGAGCTGGCCAGTTTGGCAAGTAAGCATGCATATGCAACAATTGTCTATCATAAAGGCAAAACAAAATAGCTTTATTTATCATTTAAAAATTCCTATCTGAACAATAAACATGTGATTTATCTTACCTATCATCACTGCCGGGGTTTAGTTACATACTCACTGCTAGCTATGAAGTTTTTTCTTGTACTACTCTGTACGGGTCCAACTTTTCAGTCTTTTGCCACAAAATTGATAGAAGTCCTTTGTACGGTTCAGGCTTTAAGGCTTGCTGCCCCGTATAGCTTAGCCTTAAAGTTTTTACTACCGTTAACATTCAGAGAATATCCTTTTTTCTCTTGCAAGAATAGACCATATAGACAAAATCACTATTTGACGAGTATTTGTTAAAAATGTTACTTCACCTTCTTAGCAATCCACAAGTATCACATGCGCGTTATTTGTCGTAACTTAAGAGTTTTTTTTCCTTCGATTCTTTTTCCAAAACACTTTATCTTTTGAACCATGCCGTTCAAATCCCATATGGATTCTTCGCGTTGACATATTCAATACTATATTCCATGTTAATAGGTTTTGATGAACTGTTTTCATGAAAAAATTAATAAAAACACGTGTTTTCTTTCCTTTCCAAGAAGTACAGCTATGCCTCTCACGAAAGTAAATATATACCTCTAAAAGAAACAAATTGGTGTCTCCTGTAAAAGCAAAAAACAATTTTTTTTTCTTTGAGAGGTACCTCTCGCGGAACCAAATCTATGCCTCCACGAAGCATGAAGTACCTCTCGCGGAAGCAAATATGCGCCTTCATGAGAGGGTTCACTAGTGCAAACAGGTGCTAACAAAGCACACTTATCCTACACGTTTGAGGCATGCACGAAGGAGTAACGCGTTGACTGACTACCGCGAGAGCCTCCCACTTGGGAAAAAAATCACCCCAAAATGCCAAGCCCCCGCCCCCGTTGGATCCACAAGGGCTTAGCCTGGCAGAATCCATGAGGCGGCCGTGAGGGGTGGGGAGTACGAAGGGAGGGACTAGTGCAAGGAGTAAGCGCCGTCGCCCGAGTTTGTAAAATGCATGCACCAATTCAATTAGAAAAAAATTATGTAATACAACAACAACAACAACAACAACAACAAAGCCTGTCAGTCACAAACAAGTTGGAGTAGGCTAGAGCTGAAACCCAAAAGATATCAAAATCAAATCACGGTTGTGGCACGTGGATAACTAACTTCCACGCACCCCTGTCCAGAGCTAGATCTTTGTTGATAGCCCAGACCTTCAAATCTCTCTTCACGGACTTCTCCCACGTCAAGTTTGGCCTCCCCCACCTCTCTTGACATTATCAACACGCCTTAACCGCTCGATATGCACAGGCGCTTCAGAAGGCCTACGCTGGATATGCCCAAACCATCTCAGACAATGTTGAACCAGTTTTTCTTCAATTGGTGCCACACCAACTCTTTCCCGTAAAACATCATTCCGGATCCGGTCCTTCCTTGTGTGGCCACATGCTCATCTCAACATGCGCATCTCTGCCACACCTATGTTTTGTACATGTCGCCTTTTAGTTGGCCAACATTCAGCGCCATACAACATCGCATGTCAAATCGTCGTTCTATAGAACTTGACTTTTAACTTTTGTGGCACTCTCTTATCATAGAGATGCCAGAAGCTTGGCGCCACTTTAGCCATCCAACTTTGACTCGATGGCCAACGTCTTCATCAGTATCACCATCCTTCTGCAGCATTGATCCCAAAATATTATGTAAATAAAACTAAATTTTAATATGTAATAAATCAGTAGCCGATTTATTTTAAATAATGCATTTTTAATCTATGGATGAGAAAAATGCAAAAGGGAGAAAATAAAGCAGACTGCAACAACCGTATTTTTGTTTGGTGTAACCGACTTCTCCTTTCAAGCATACACTAGAGCGACGAATAAGAGTGATATTTCTAGGGCTAGCCCATCTACGATATAGGGTTTTCTCTTCTCTATATGTGAGGAGGATTAGATAGTTCCGAGAGCAACTAATTAAATAGTACTCATTAAGGAGCCTCACAAGAATCACTTTAGGTATGATGAGAGCACGCCACGTGTCGTGTGATGAGCATTTTCTCGGGATATTATTTTTTTATTTTTTTGTATGCATGTTTGGTGTTTAGTTGTATTTTCTTTTTTTGGCTCTTCGGTTTTCGCGCGTCTTTTCCTACATTTTGAAAAATGCGTGAAAAAAATATTTTCTTTTATTTTTGTAAAAGGTACGATCGTGTCTCAGGTAGAGGTATAGATTTGCTTCAGCGAGAGGCATGGCCATGCTTCTCAAAAATGAAAAACACGCATTTTTTTAGAGGCACGGTCGCACCTCTCGTGGAGGCACATGTTTGCTTCCACAAGAGGCAAGACTTATGCTTCTCAAAAAGGAAGAAATGCATTTCCTTTTCTCGAGAGGCATGATCGTGCCTCTCGTGGAAGCATAGGTTTGCTTTCGCGATACACACACTCATGCCTCTCGAAAAGGGAAATGTGTTTTCTTTTTCTTGAAAGTAATGATTGTGCTTGCCGTGAAGGCATAGGTTTGAGTCTGCGAGAGGCGGGACTATGCCTCTCGAAAAGGGAAAATATTTTTCTCCTGAGAGACACAAGCATGCCTCTGCTGAAGGCACATGTTTATATCTGTAAGAGGCACACATCGTGCCTCTTGTGATTAAAAGTTTGTCAAAACCTATAAGATTGGATTTAGTTTGAAAGATCTCGACACGACTAATTCAATGGTGGAAAGGTTCGTGATTTGGATGCAGGCTAAGAGATAAAATGTTCTAAAAACCAAACCTGTGAAAAAGGAAAAACTCTGTATTGCGACAAGTGATCTGCATGTAGTCTACCATTTGTCAATCGTGGAGAAGGTGGAAGTGTTCGCTGCAAGGGGTACTCCTTAATTAATGATTTCGGATAGTCCCTAATTTTTTCCGCATGCCTATTATGTCTCATCAAGGACGAGTCCCACTGAGTGCTTGCCTAGAGAACTCATCTATGGTGGAATGATTCAAAGGATTGTGGTATCCCGAGCCTATCAGGGATTAAACTCCCAGTTTAACACTTTGGTGTCTCAGTAAAGGTGGATATTATTTCAACGAGAGAGACATTCCGGTGAACAACGAGGCATTTGTGGTAATTTTGTTAAATCATAAGACTCGTCGAGTCAAGATCAGTTTTTTTGATGTGCTCATAAAGGTAAGATATGTGTGTGTGGATTCCTAGGGATGATTGTATGTACGTAGTTGTGAGTGTCTGCATCTGTATTATCTCCTAAAATACTGTGATTGCCGACCATTAACACGGTCTATTGTTTTATTTTACTTTATATTTTACATTTTCTTTGCCATTTTAATTTTAATTTCTTTATTATGTTATTATTTCTGATTAAATTTTTTATTTTTTATTTTTTATTACAACATAATATTTTGTTTTTATAATATAGTACATGGTCAATTAATTTGAGAAACATGAATATTTTTTTCTAGAATATGAACGTCTCCTTTAAGGTATATGAACATCCTTTTCACATGCAAGAACATTTAAAAAGACTACATGCCCATTTATTTTATCTACAAAATAATATCATCGGTGTACGTGAATATTTGTTTTTGAAAACATCTACATTTACTCAGGAAAATATGAAGATTTATTTCTAACATAAGTTTTTATATAAATCACTTCAACATTTTTTTAAATACACTCATACTAAATTATTTTCATGCATAAGAATATTTTACTTTTGCAACAAAAGAAAAGTTCATTTTTTCAATTTTCATGTGAACATTTTAAAATGAAACACATGAATACTTAACATTTTTGTATGGATACCCTTTACATAAACAACATTTTTCCTTATAACACGTGCACTGATTGAAAATCAAAATCAAATGTAATTTGTAAAAAAAATTAGGGGGTGTACTTTTAAAATAGTACCGACAGAATTCGGCCCATTTATAATGTTGAAGATGAGCGATTTGTAGAAAACTATAGGGTTGTCTCTATTCCTCACTGCAGTGCACTTGTGCTCTCTATTGTGTGCACTTGTGTTTTTCTTCAGTAGTACACTTGTGCTCCTTATGTAGTACACTCTGGGCTCCTACTGTATTTGCACTACTAGACCATTTGTGCTTTTTATTACAGTGTATTTATGCTTCACTTTTTGTCTTGAACTCTTGAGGTCCCATTGTAGTGTGTTTGGAGCCAAAAATGCCTAATGTAGACCGAGCTACACGTAGCCCTTTATTTTGAACAAGGCATACAATATATTTACATTATCCAAAAAGTATTGATTTTTTTTATGGATACACATACACATGTATATAACATATGTGCAAATTTTCATATCATTATACTTTCACATGTGGCCTATGAAAAAAAGACAAATATTTGATTTTAAATGGGCTTTTTGTTGTTCTTTTTGGGCTGAAAATTTGTTTTATTTGTGTAGGCTGCATATTACAATATTTTCAAACGAAATTTGACATGTTCATATGGAATACATATAAGTTTTCATAGTTTTTTTTTTCAAAACTTTTAAATATGTTTTACGATCTTTTCAGAATAAAGGGTTACGTGTAGCTCGGCCTCCAGAAATCCGCACTCGTTTGGAGCTACCTATAGTACTGTGATTGTGCTCCCTACATAATGCATTCGAAGAACATCTCCAACGCAATGCCCTAAAACGGACGCCGTCAGTGGCGGCGTCAGGCCCCAGGCAGGCCGGGCTGCTGCCTGGGGCGTGGTTAAATTGCCCTTTGTTAACTGTAGCTAAAGTAGATACTGTTCTGCACTGTAGCTACTGTACCTACAAAGCTTGCCTGGGGCGTACATGGTTTCTGGCTCCGCTACTGGACGCCGTGACCGTCCGCGGATCGGTCCATAAACATTGGAGCCAACCCATCCAATCGTAGTTGCATCCATCTGCTAGCAGTTTAACATTTCCCATTTAGATTTGTAAAATTCAAATGAACTTTATTCAAATTTGGATATAATTTACATAAATCAAACATATTTCACGCAAACCGAACGATTTTCATAAAAAATGTCGATTTTCATAAAAAATGTCGATTTTCATAAAAAATGATGGGCCTTCCTTGCTTTTCATTGGCTCTGGTGCTCCCAGTGTTGAATAAACTTCAGTGTAGTTTATAGTCAGTGAGGCATGCCGATCGACTACACCAACAACCCTCGTCCTCCTGAACGGCGTGCCACTCGGTCCTCCTACTTATATGATGACGGAGGTTGGTCGTAACTCGGTCAGTGATGCCTCAGCGGGAGGGGAGATCACCGTACGCCTTCCTGGCCAAGCGGCTAATCGGTCGATGATCAGTTCGCCAAGCTTGGCATCCATGGGAGAGGAGAAGTGGTGGCCTTCTTGCGACCCGAGCCAACACGTAGCCCTCTGGTGAGGAGAGATGCTTCCTGTAATCACCGCCTGGGCAGCCACTAGGATCGACTTCTTGAGGAGAGTTGCTAGGAGAGCTGCTGATGTCCGCAATCGATGTTGCTTGGCTGGCGAACCGTCCGCTTTCCCACAAGAGCCTAGAGCTCGGGGTCATGGCTAGGGGATCATAGGGGCAATGGAGGTAGAGGAAGAAGAAAGAAGAACATTTATGTGTGGAGCGTTCCACGATCCTGTGAGGGTCTTTTTTAAATATCCGTCGTCGGGTAGCGGAGCGGAGAAGCTGGTTTGAATGCAGGATGCCGGAGTAGGTGCAAAGATCGGGTCTCTCGACCGGTGAGCCGTACGTCCCACCAGGGAACGGTCATATCGACACTGGTTGGGCATCAATGTCAGTCGAAGTGGCTGAGCTCGCACGCGCTCCGCCGGCATTTAATGCTAGCAACCTCCATAAATGCACGACGACCACTTCCTGGACAAGGAGGATTTTTTGTATGGATGGATTTTGGGTGGGGCCATATTGTCGGATGAGGGGTTTCTGTTGTCAGGACTTCCTCAACCCCCCCCCCTCCCCCGCGCGTGTCGATTTGCTGGAAAACGTACAGGAGGATCGGCCCGCGGAAGGATACAGGACCGTGTTGGAATGACAAAACTGCTCTGGACAGCCCTATCCGAACGGAAGCGAAAGATTTGAGATCCGCGTCGGAGTTGACTTAATGCTACAATGCCTACTACAACCACTTACTAAAAGAAACGAAAAATTAGATAAGCCGTAGAGAGAGAAAAAGCGCTAAAAATAAAAAAAATTGAGAAAAAATCAAACAAAATCAGAAAAGTCGACATTCTTGTTGAGAAAGTGTCGAGTGCACGACAATATGATGATGCTGAAGTGCTCCCCCTAGGAAGCCCACCTAGTCGGTACAGTTCGGTGTAGAAGAAGTCCTCCTCCGATCAACCTTGTTTCGATGATGCTTCATTGTGTCGCGATCAGCGTGGAAGAAGTCCCCCTCGCCTCGTTCATGTTCATTGGTGTGGTTATCCGTATCGTTTTTTCTCATGTCTAGGTATGTCTTGGTGGCACCGTCATGTGAAGCGGATCACGTGGCTTTGCATCTTGGTCCTCCTGCTTCACTTTCGACCCACAAAGGCTTGACAATCTCAGCTTTGTCGAGGACCCGTTGGAGTTTTGTGTTCTCCAACTTTGCCTGTCCGAATTTTGGGCATAGGCCCTTTATGATGATTCTTTATGGGGGTGATTTAAACCGCTAATCATGGTCACCGGTGTATTCTAGTCTACATTGACGACTTTTTGGTTGCAGCTTTCACAAGCTCGCAGATTTAAACAAATCTTTTCCATTGAGGCGGAGGCCTAGAGGCGGTACCAAGCTTTGCTCACGATGTAATGCTTATGGATGCAAGAGGAAGAAGACTTCGACACTCCAAAAAACTTTGATACATTTTACAATTCCCCATAAGGATGTTTTTAAGGGTTTGTGCTACTCAACACATGGCCTTTGGCCTATCGGCAAAAAGAAAATTTTAAGTTGTTGTTTCTCAACAAATAAAAGTAAACAAATTGGTTATAAATTTTCAAAATGTGAACGGATTCCTCTGTATTGTGATGTTTGCAGAGGCATTGAGTTGATTGCTGGTAGTGAAGTACTTGAAACCGAAAACATATCAAAGCTGATCCCATAATGGTTTCTTGGTACAGATAGAGGGATACTTGCAGTGGTGTGTCCAATAGAGGCAGGGTGTTTGTTTGTTGTTATGATTTGAGTTTAAGTGTTGCGGTTTTAGACTTTTATGGTAGTGCTGCGGCTAGTTTCTGATGGCAGTGTGTGGCCCTGATGGTCCGAGATCCTCTACTGTAATAGCAGTGCTACGACAATGGATGACGTGTGGGGTTAGGGCCCACATGACATTGACCGTAACAGCACTACTGTTACAGCAGAATATCTGGTAAGAGTTTCATTCCGATGAATCCGGGAGCGCCGAAGCTCCCTGATTTGAAAAGGAGAAGAAAAAAGAAACACTGACAAAAAGTACTTAAAACCAAACATCTCAATCTGAAACCATAACAAACGCAGGAGTATCCTGCTAGCCCTATTGTGACAATCTTAGGCTGGGAGAACCAAAAGGGTCTAACTGACAGATCTCAAACCCTGACACGATCGACTCCTAACACACGCAACAACCAGCCGAATCACCGGCTTCTTCTTCATCTCAGGTGACCGCTTCGTCTTCTCCGGTGATCCCTACACGATGATCAGTCAGTTAGATAAGAACAGAGAGTTCAGAAACATAGTTGCAAATGCAGAGAGAACATTTCTTACCTTGTTGCGTCGAGATCAACCAGCTCAGCTGGATGTGCAGGTCGGGTTGCGAGGGGGGAGCTGGTGATGGGGCGTCCTCTGCACGCAAAGAACAGAGCAGATGGACTGATTATTACTTGCACCATAGTTCAACTCTGAATGGCAGATGCTTGCAGTGCAATGTAATGCAGTGCAGTTGAGATGGAACAAGAATATCACGCTTACCTTTAGCTTTGGCTTCAAGGCCTCGACTGCGGCAGCCTGGGCACCGTTGCTTGCACCTTGCTGAAGCAAAGGAAACACAAAGATTCAGAGAAGGGGTTCTGGACTCTGGAGATATATCACATCTGAAAACTTGTCAAGCCGGTAAGTGATATTCAGTTTTGGATTACGCAGGTACCTTGCCGAGGACCCAGTCTGCGGAATCGAAGTAGGCGCGCTCATGGTCCTGAAGCAGTAGAATGGAAGCAAAGAATAATCAATCAGATCCTGATAATACATTTCTTCAGGCTACCATAACCCTAGTTTTAGTTTCAGAAAACATTAGTGGTATGGTACTAGTGCGACAGCCTCTTTGATGATTATTTATGAAATGACTGTGATGAAGTAAGGTTATAGCGATCGCGTGTGTTGGAAGTGAAGATTAATTATGACCCGGCCTTTATGCATTTGCTTACCCTTGAAATCAGAGGCTTCTTTGGCGCCATTCCTCCAAACTTCTTCTCGGTGACAGTCTGCAACTCAAAAAACAAAAACAAAAAATTAGGGGTTTCAGATAACTGAAAACCGGTATTGTCATGCTTACACTGTTCATGCTAAATCTATCAAACTGCACTCAAAACCAAACATTTTCACTTAACACTCATCGGCATACATCATCCACAATGTCAGGAACTTATTAGGGTGCTAGATACTGCATAGTTAACTACTCCAATTGGTACTGTCCAATTACAAAGCCTTCCCTGACGTGGACATGCTTGAGGACCGGGTGGTTTACTTCTGACCATAAAACAAAAATGATCGACGGCTGGACTGCAACGTCGGCCTACCTTTTCTTAACGACCTCAGAAATTCAGCATCATATAAGAGATATTCTTCATAACTGAAGAAAAATAAACAAATGACTTGTGTAGAGTTCACGCGGTGGTTGCACGGTCGGCAATGTGTGGTCAACAAAAGCAATATCTCCCTATTGGCCCTGTTGCCTCGCATGAATTGACCGGTTTTGTTGCGTAGCTGTTGGGGATAAGTGGGAGAAAAGGTATGCACTGTGCTATTCGAATAAGACGACTCCAAATTTCCCGTCTAGTAATATTATTATTATTACTGAAGTCGTTCTTTTGTGCAATAGAAATATGATGTTCAGAAAACATCCAGGGATGATGAGTAGACAGCAGACCAGACGAAGCAGTCAGATGTCCCAACAGAAGAAGATCCTTCAGGCATGTACTGTATGAAGAAAGATCAACGGACGGACGGACCTAAAATAAACTAAAATGTTTTCAGATAACGCTCAGCTAGGAAATATCTTGCGATGACCGGTCCTCGACACGTAACACCGCATAATCTACATTGTTTCTTTCTTTCTTCTCCAGCAGAGAGAGAGAGAGAGAGGGAAATGAACGGGAGGGGGAGGACGGCATCAACGACAGCAACAGGACACCCGTGAATTCGCAAGAAACTGGCCGGTTTTCCAAGATTGGATTGGCAAGCAACTCGAAACCTTGTTCAGAAACAGGGGAGGGGTTTGATTCTGAACCCAAGGAGATCGGCGTCGAACAAAGTACCTGCTGTTCCATGGCCGAGGCGGACGAGTTGCCGTTGCCGTTGCCGTTGCGGCCAGTCATCCGGTCGACGATCTCTCACAGCAAGAAGAGGAGGAGGAGGAAGACGACGACGAAGAAGAAGTCTGGAAGAACAGCAGATGAGATGAACAATCCGGGGCTATATGAGCATGTGCGTGGCGCGAGCGAATCCGTGCGAATTGGGGTTGGTGAGAGGGGCACCGCACCTACTGTGTGGAAGCGAGAGACGGAAGGCGATGGAAGGAGAGAGATGTGGATCGCGGAGACGAGACGAGGAGAAAACGTGTGAATAGGCATGGCCTATATATAGAAGAGAGGGAGCACACCCCGTGGATGGATGTTGCGGGGAGGAGGAAGAAAAGGCAAGAGGAAAAAAGGTGGCGATATTTTCAGCAGCCGTGCGGACCGCTTTTCTTTCACAATTAGCAAAACTCAACTCTGGTTTCCGACAGATGGTTGGATTCACTTATAACCTTCCTATAGAGGTATACACAGTAATTGGAAGCAGGATTATTGGCTTCCAAGTTGTGATGCCATGGAGATCGATACAAAGGAGACATGACCCCTGATTTGTAGTGCTGCTTGTCCTCTCCAACCACAAGGGGAGGAGCCTGGAGACGTCCTTCTCAGAATGCAGGCTTGCTGCATTATTTTAAGACTCTAATGCAGAGCGAACGTCCGTTAGAATTGATAACAAACGACGGACCATTTTGATCATAATCGTTATTGATGTAGATACCAACTTTAGTACACGCGCATGGTAATTCGTTGTAGTTTTTTTTTCTTTCAGTTACCACCCGCATGTTGAAATTGTCATATGCTTTCCTTTACGTGCATTGCAAGTCTCTTGAGTGACCGATCGTTCTATGTCTTTTCTTTTTTATAGGGTGTTTTATCTGTTTTAGTATCAACATTCTTTTCAGGGTGGCACTAGTGCCTCTTCTTCATCCACCCATTCGTAGATTTTTGCAGCCCTGTTCTAACATGATTTTTTTCTGTTTTAGAATTTGACTAGTACAACGTGCGTGAGTTGCTATGAAACTACAAGATAAATGAAATTGTTATTGGATTAGCAATACATAACAATCAACAAACTTGCAACATTGCAAAGAAAAACCCAGTCAAGCATGCAACATTCCACGTGAGGTCAAGAGAGCTTGGGTATCTACTTATAAAATACTTTCCCATTCAAAATATATGTGAGGTCGTCGCTTTCTCGTTTGATTGACCTGGGTATAGAGGCATGTGTTCACTTTACAGCACTCTTAACCACATTATTTTTTACGATGTTTATAAAATAAAATAAAAACGAAGGGGTCTTGTGGATTCTAGATGGAAGCGAAAGATTGGAATGGAGTGATGAGTGAATTCTTCCAAACCAGATGGGTCTAATCGGTTCTAGATAAATGAGGGAGATTGGAATAAAGGAAGGAGTGAACTCGACACCAACAACTCCAAATTATAAGCTACTAGGTATCTTTGTTCTCGTAAATGGCTCACTATCAAGGCAACTCTAAACAACCAGGCTTAGATGGATGGGTTGCACGGGATTGAGATGATCACCTAGCTACGCCAATTCTCGCTCCTTTCGCATTAGTCGCAGCAGGTGCGATGCAGTCTAAAACTCAAGACTCTTCAAGCAGGAATTCTATCACTCATATGGCTTACAAGACCAGCTCTGTTTAACAGTGTCAAATCCTTGGGTCTTTCTCTTCTATCAACTTCATCAAGTTGTGGAACTTCAAGACCACGGCCAAATGTCGCTTCATTATTTGGATCTGGCTTCGTAGTCGTATACTTACGAATGGCAATCTTGCAACCAGGGGCTGGAGCATAATGAATAATGTAATCTCTGAAAGAAAGAGGAGGAATCACCATTCTACTTGATTCTCAACATTGCCATCTAAACCTGTTGGCACATCTAGAAGCAGCGTAATAGGCATGTCTTCGAGGGCACTTTCATACCTAATGTCGGGATGCTCCATCTCATATATGTAGTGTAACCCGCAACATTGATCCACTGGATGTATGAATACGAAAACAAACCCCTCTAGAACCTTATTAATATGTGTATCAATCTCTTGTGTTGGTCGATTGTTCCCTTGTAACACCCTATAGCAAACATCTTTTGTTGATCCCTTCTTAATATATGGGCAATCATTGTCATTTCTTCAAAAAAAAACAAGATGGAGATTCTACACATGAGTGAAGTGGTTGCTTGCTGGTTGACTGAGTTGTATGTAGAGACAGGTTTTCGGCTCCCCAAATACACTATTTTATTATAAAATAAAACTAGAGAGATCTTGTGGGTGTTGAATGGATGTGGAAGAATGGGATGGAGTGAGGAGTGAAATTGTCCCGGCTGGAGGGGTCCGCTGGGTTATAGATATATCAGAGAGATTGGAGTGGAGTGGAGTGAACTCACCACCACCAACTCCATTTCATAAGGTAGTAGAGGTTTTAAACCTTTCTTTATTCAACCTTGTATTAAGATAAATGGTTACTACCACGGGAATCAAAGATGTTATTGTCACCCTTTATAAATCCAGCTACTAAAAAATGAATTTTGTATACATGGAAGATAGAACTTGTCTAAGAAGAAGCATCTAACCTCGATAAGCACCCCTTTAGTTGGTTCATGTTGATGCTGATCTTGATCGAGGCAAGCACCGCCGTTGTTGTTGATGGTGATTTCTTCTTTCATCGCCTCCATCTTCTTCTCTCTGTTTTGGGATCTGTGCGGCGGCGGTGGGGTGTTTGGTAGGATCCAGAGGTTAGGTAGGGATTACTTTAGGTTGTTGGATATCGTGGATCCAGAGGTTAGGTAGGGTTTAATAGGTTGTTCGATCTCGTGTGCGGTGTGTTAGGTGGCATGGGCTTTCCCCCTTTCCTTTGGCTTTGCTAGTTGGGCTTTTGATTGTAATGTCCATGTTTTTGTCCACTGGGTTTTTCCTAGGTACATGTTGACTGAAAACTCTTTTTATTTCAATCAGTTTTTTTGTATTGTTTGTTGTTCCATCACGTTGGATTCTCACCAACAACCTAGAAAAATTGACTTAAACAATAACAAAATTGAGGCGACTGAATGGAAGATGCTCCCTATCCCCATGGATGTGGGGGGTAAGAAAAGGTGAGGAAATGTGATGATTATACTTACTGTATGGAAATTTGTGTTTTTTGATAAATGGTTAATTTACTCATAGCTTTCCCATGTCGCGACATATATTAGTTAGGAATATATTTGCTTTTAAGTTGTGATGGTAACATGTTAATATGTTTCCTTTTTCGTTGCCCTACCATGGTTGTTGTAAGTTGAGATCACTACTCATGAACCCTAAGTGTTGGATTGAGATATATGCCTACGTATGATTGATGAATTGGTACCGGTGTTGGATCACTTGAGTTGATGTAGTTACATATGAGATTTCGTGCATGCAACATCCTCTATCCACTCCAATGCCTGCGCTTTTCATACATGTTTCTCTCATTAAGTCATGTTATTCTTGGCAACTTCTGGCAGTTGCTATCATCCGATTATTACTACTACACTGTTGTTCCTACTAATAAATCATGTCAAGAAAGTATGTATCTCCAGGCGTGGTTGAAGTGACAACTCAAGTGTTGGGGTTTATCATTATTCTTTAGCTTCCTTTGTGTCGAATCAATAAATTTGGGTTGTGATACTCCCCTTGAATGGATTATAGCGTTGACTAAGTCTGCTCTCGTCAATCGCAAGGCTAGCCCTACAATTGGTGGGCCTTTGGCTCACGCGTAGGTTGCCTCACAAGTCTCGCGATAAAGGCCATTTCGGAGACACTTCCTTTGGCTTCAAAGGTCGAGACCGTTCACTCCTAACTTTCCCTGGTGAGGTTTCGAAATGGCCAAGAATGGTCTCAAAATTTCATGAAAGGTCCTAGAAGCTTCTAGGGCACCCTAGTGGAATGCTCCCTGCCTTGGGGGCAAGATTCCCCAAGGTACCCAAATCAGCTGGACAAAGGAAGTCCTAGTGGGACTCTGAGGTGGAGTCCCGGTATGGTTTTCCACCTAAGAGGCTGACTCCCATGGGGACTCCAATTCCCCAAGTCGGTCGACCCTTCTACTATCCACCTATATATAGGTGGCAAGGGGGTCACCAACACACGAAAAGTCTCAAGGTTGCACCCCTGCTGCTCCACG
Source organism: Bromus sterilis (assembly GCA_950022295.1). Taxonomy (NCBI): domain Eukaryota; kingdom Viridiplantae; phylum Streptophyta; class Magnoliopsida; order Poales; family Poaceae; genus Bromus; species Bromus sterilis. The sequence goes on from OX465600.1 coordinate 34,107,471, forward strand.
CAATCTCGATCTAGGTTGGTCTAGGTCGAACGCCGCTAGTATGTTCTTCCTTTAGTTTTCTCGATGATGCTTTTCTCTGGATGGTGAAGTCGTGCTGGAATTCTAATCTGGAATGTGTTGATATCGTTGGAGGGATCATACATTTGATCCTTGTTCAAGGAATGAAATCCTCGCGTCTGGGAGGTTGTAAATTCCTAGCCGTGGGGATCTAAATCAACAGTCTTCACCAACTCTGCTCTTCGTTGCACTCTATGGTAATGTCAGATCTAAACCTGTGCTTGCATCTTCATGGATGATCTTGGGATTTTTAATCATAGGATGGAATTATTTGTTTTCTACTGCATTCCCCCAACATGTTGGGTGACGGTCGTTTCCGCAACTGTTGATTCGTCAACCCCATCCGATGTGGTGCTGCAATCTTCTCTGGGAGTTTGGGATGCTCAAATGCAAGGCTTCTCAACACGTGTTGGGAGCATTCTGGAGCCGTGGAGCGAGAGGATGTTTCTTTGAGAAAGCTCTCCATTGTGTCGGTGATGTTGCAGACTACTCCAAAGTCATGTACTCCTACTGAGGTCGTTGGTGTTGACTTTGTGGAGGATATGGGAGAGGAGCTACATGGATGTTTCTCCCCTCATGTTCGAGATAGTTCGTCGTCGATGCCTTCCTTGAACCATGTGTCATCTACCATTGAGGGGGGCATCTTCATGGTCGTGGATTTGGTGCTGCAGATCATACCCGAGCTTGTTGAGCCATGCCCAATCCCTGCTTCGCGTAAGCCAATGAAGCATATGAAGGTGGGCTCTACGGTAACCTTGTGCGAGGGACAAGATTCGCCTCTGTCATGTCACCAACTAATGTTGAACTCGCTTGGACGCTCGAATGTGGAGTTAGAGCCCACTCCACCCCGCCGACACGTTATCGTGATGCTCTCTTCGCAAAAAAAAAACTGTGCGCAATGCTTGTCATCCCGGAGGCTACTAGCCCTGGATTTGGAAGGGTGATTGCTTACCTCTCGATAATTAGGAGCAAAATCAAGAAGGTGGACGATTGCCTTGGACCGGCAACATCCTAAAGTAGAAGTCACCCAAGTACAAATACAAGAAGAATAATGTCATTGGAAACACATCCGTAGCTGCTTGATGGAAAATCTATTCTCTGGCTAGTCTTCATAGTTTTGGTGTTGCCCGTTGCCTTTTGTTTGGGCATTCTCACTCGGGAAACCGTTTGAGTTGTATAAATATCAACGGTTGTGTTTTTTTGTGTGTTGAAAAAGTTTGACAGACAGTTGTGCGATCATGGGTTTCATGCTTATCGAGTACTTTGCTTATGGTGTGTCTGTATCAATTGTTGTCCTTTTTAGGAATTAATTCGGTAATTATTTTCTTAATTAATCGATGTGACAAAAAGATTACCTTCATTTAAAAATAACAATTTGTACTCTTCGTACTTGTTCTTCGACTATACAAGGAAGAAGGAGCCGCCCTTCGGACATGGTGTATTTAAACATGAGCTCAAATGCTCCCTTAATTTAAACATTAAATTCTAAATAATATAAAAAAAACAAAAAAACTGAACTTTTTTTGTGGATGAACATGAACAAATGTTCTCGCATTGTACAAATTATTACCTTGAAAAGACCTTTATGGAGAGTTGTACAAAAAAACAAGACTCAAGAGAACACATTTTAGAGTTTTTTTTGCACAAACCTCTAGAAATGTCTTTTCGTCATGAAATATTGCACAATGTTAAAATATTTGCTGATGTTTATCAAAAAAAAGTTATTTTTTACTAGTTTTTTTAATTTATTGTTCATGCAAGTGCATTTAAGCTCGGGATCAAAGAGGTATTAGATCATCCTTCTCGGCATCACATGAATATACGGGCACACTTGTTGCGTTTTTATAGGAAAAAAACAAACGATCGGCCGGGATGTACGTGAGTACGCTCTAGCCATGCCCATCAAGCAAAGAACATGATGTTGCACGGTATTATATATGCAGCACAATACGATACATACGTGGAAGAACAGAAGGTGCGACTCTGGTGTGTGTGGTTCAGGTAGGAAGCCATGACAAGAACCTGACAACTAGTAGCAAGTGACAGCAAAAGAATCTAAATGTAATTTTTATTATTTTTGGTATTCGTTGTACTACCATGATTGAAAATGAATAGATTGAAAGTTAAAAAAAAAAAAAAGATGTTAAGCCGACCACCTGAGAATACACGCGTGTACAATAAAACAACACAAATTGTTAAATCTACTGAAATTTGAAACACCGTGGCAGATAGACACAGGGTCGGCGGCCGAGCGAGCGCTGAAAATCCGCAATGATCCGTGGTGGGTCTATGCATGACAAAGAAACGCAGAGCATGGCCCCGCATGTCAATGGCGGCGGCAGCACGGTCTGTCTTGTCATATTCCTTGCTTGGATTCCAACAGGCCGGGTGCCTTTGTTTCCTTGCGGCCTGGCCGATCCTTGTCTTGGATTCTCTCTCTAGCAGCAATCAGAGAATTCAGGCGGACTCTCTTTGATCGGTGTGGTGCCTGCCTTGCACGCCTCTCCCCGTCGAAATCCTCTTTCTTCCACGGCCGACTGCCCGGCCGGCATCTCTCTGCCAATTGTTTTCTTCCCTCTGCCTGCTTTGCTTTGCTTTCTTTAAAATGTTCTTCCATATCCGGGTCCGGCCGCGGCGGATTGCGTGCACTCGTGGAGGCTTTGGCCCCTCCATTTTCACCCACATCTCCATACGGCGCAGCCAGGCGGCCCGTGCGTGCGTGCGTGCGTGCGTCCCTCTTTGCATGCATGGTTGGCTGGGAACCCAGCACACGTTGCTTGCTTGCTTGCTTGCAAGTTGCAACAGCGTTGCAGGCATGGATGGACATGCTTGCTTGCTTGTGCGGCATTTTCTCTGCTAGGCTGCTGGTTCCTTTGTGTGTTTGTCACGTAAGAGTGCTTTGTGCGTGTGATAAGCAAGAATAAACCGGCGTGATTTGCTTGTGTCGGCAGAGCCAATGGTCTTGGAGAAGAGCCTCTGAATTACGTAGTGCCATTTTTGTTCAAAAAAAAAGAGAGGATAGCCATGATCTGCCGGCGCACGTTGGCTCGCCTGCTTCTTCTTGTCGTTTCGGTACTGTCCCATGCATGCATGCAGATCTTCGACATAGCAGTATGATATTGTAGTGGTACTAGTAGCTAGAAGAAATCAGGCGCGCGAAAGCAAACTGTAATGCGACGATGCATGCAATGCAAGCCCGTCGACGGCAGTGCTAATCAGTTGATTTGTTTACTGCCTGGCCTGCACCGGTTTTCGATCGGACGTGCGATCGGCTTTGTCTCTTCTCTCGTGCTCTCATGCCGAACCTAGCGCCCATGCACACACCACACTCAACTCCGTGCATAAAGAAGAATCAGGGATTCAAAACTGAGGATACATGTATTACTCTTGTTCCTCCACGGATGGATGGTAAGGACGGATCTATAACATATATGCCTTGATTATGATAAACAACTTATAAGAGCTAGACATTGAAGCACAAGATTTGAGAGAATACACCAACTGTTTGTTGTCATGAACCCTAGGTCCAAAAAAGAACTACTCAAGAAGCATCTCCAAAACAAGCATGATGATGGGCGGGCCTTCAGAGATCAATCATTCCTCCGGCAGGGTGCCGGGACAGAAACGTCTGCTGATCCCGATCTTGGAATCGCGATGACCACAAAACAGTGGCGAAAACGTGCAAAAGGAGTCCTCCCTCAGGATTTTCTGGATGAGTGGAATAAATAGAGCCAAAGTAGAGCACCAAAGGCGGGCCCACCTGGCCAAGCAGCCAAAGGGCGTCGATAGCCCCTAGCCGCGCCAGGTGGCTCCCCCTGGCCCCCCTTCGGGCTTCTCAAGTCTTCCTTCATAAAAGGTTTTCTGGAAAATTCTGGATTTTTCTAGCAATATTAATTTTTCACCTTTTTCTGCAATGCATAGACAAAAACTGTCACTGGACACTATGTTAATATGTTAGTCCCAAATATGTTGTAAAAGGATATCAAAGTGTATCAAAACATATAGCAAAATCATCAAAACAAGCATGGAACAAGCAAAAATTATAGATGCGTTTGGGACGTATGAGATGCAAGACGTGAGGAGCTCCAGAGGGTGACTCGGATGTCCTCATCGGCCATGCCTCCAATCGCCACTGTCCCTGCCCCGACTTCATTGGGCACGGGCGTCGTTCGACTATCCATGGTTTCGGAGTTGATTCCGATGAATCCCTTGGTAGGGTGTCCTAAGATAAGGGGTCGATGTCGATGGTAATAAGTGTTTACCCAGGTCCAGGCTGTCCTAAGAGATATAATCCTCCTCCTTGTTCTTAATTATGACAGAGTGTAATACCAAGTACAATGTCCAAGAGATTATTGGTATCTAGATCCTATATCTATGGGTTGATGTAAGATGTGATAATCTGATCTCTATCGACTAGCCTAGCACAGTTTATATGAGACACCAGGGGCCTAGGATTACAAGTGTCCTAGTCGACTACGTATGTGGAGAGGAGTCCTTCACAAATATGGAGTTCTTTTTTTAATTGCCAAGGCTTCTCGAATATTCCATATTATGCGTCGTGGGTTGTCTAGTTCATGATGGAACCGATAAGGGGTCCTCATCCCGTCCCACCAGGCTAGGAGTCCACATGGTGAGAAGCCTCTTATATGGGACACAAATAGTAGCCCCTTGGACCGATCTTCAAGTCAGGTCCTCGAATAATCCGAGTAGCTCGTTGTCATCAATCGTCGTTCTTGAAAATGGTTCAACAAAAGCTTATCTGATCATTGTCTTTATGCAGCCGTCCTCCGTCGCCCGAGCTGCTATTCGAGGTGATGTAGACTACCACGACCTTGAAATTTTTGAAGAAGTGTGACCGACTTGATCCCAAAAAATGTTCTCGTAACGTCAGTTAATTGGGCGGGATGATTTCCCGTGATGCGTCTTGAAAGTTGTCTTGCCCGGTTTTTTATGATAAAGATAGATTTTGTCAACGAAGTATGTCGAAACCTGATGATCCAGTAGCCCCCGAGACTCGGGTCAATTCACAAAATCGACTTGTGGATTGAATCCAAACTTGAGAACATGTGCAGTGGCCCCCGAGACTCATGCTGGGCGCAAGTGGAAACCCTTATTGCACGTAAAAAAACCATGAAAAACATCAATGCAGTAGTCCGGGGCAGCATGGTTGATCTGAGGATCAAATCTTCTCAGGCACTTCCTCAACCAAGCTGTGACATTTGGGCGCAAGAAGCCCCCAGGTCGGTTTTGCGGGATCCGATGATCAACCTGCTAAATGTCAGCCTGGAAAATAATTTAGACTACTAATGGGATGTACCGAGATCCAGTGCCTTGCTGAAGGCAAGGCACGACTTGCCTTGAGGCCCATGATCCACCATCCATCCAAGATCCAACGGCCCGTCCGCTTGAGAGGTTGATTATAGTATTTCGTGGACTAAGTGTATAAGTATATTGGTCTAATTTATCTACTTGAAGGATTATGCGAGAATAGATTGTTGATACTAAATTTAAGGTTCAAGTGCTACAAAGTTTATATATTGTACAATTAATTTTGGATTCACTTTTAAAATCGTTGAGCTCTTTCTTTTTAGTTTATTTGCCATTATCAAAATCTTTCTATTAAATATTTTTGTGCTACTCATTTTGCACCACTGAATTTAGTCTGTCTGCAGATGTTTATGATTAACTAAGTATTTGTCTTTGATTAACTGAATTTTTTATTTTGTCTTCTTTTTGTGTGCAGATGTTTCAAAAGCAGCCGAGCCGTCGGATCGTGGATGGACGGTGCCTGGATCTCAAGGCAAGTCATGCCTTGCCTTCAGCAAGGGACTGGATCTCGCTCCTCATGGGATAGGTGCAATATCATCTTGGCTCAACCTCGATGAAAACGAAGTCTTGCCTCCTAGATAAAAAATATGTAACGAGTTAGAAGTATCATGAGCTCAAAAAATCCAAACATCTGATGTTAAAAAATAAAGCTTGAATTGAGTCGAGTTTTTTGGGCGTCAACCGAATTGGTCTTTAAAAAATTTAATGCTTTTATCGTGCTTTAAGAGCAACTCTAGCAGATGCTCCATCCCGCCATTAGTCCGTATATATACGGGTTTTTTGACGAATGAGGGCTTTTTCGGCCAGAATAGATCCGCCAAATCTTGTCCGGCCCTTCTCTCGAGCGCTATATCTACGGTGTGTGTTGTGTGTGTGTGTGTGGGTGAGGGGGGGGCAGCATTTTGTTTTCTTCATCGCATAGAGGAGGTCCGGGTCGTGGCGTGACCGCCCGCAGAGGCAGTTGGCGGCCCTCTACCTCTCGCATGCCAGCGATGGTCTTCTTCCACACCGGCAACGAAGCCCTCGATGAACCGAGGAAGCGGTACCTCCAGTTTCGTCAATACCTCACGCCGTACACCATCGCGCTTCATGTGACAGATGATGTTCAGAATGCCACCGTCGATGCCGTCATCCGACGAGAGAACCTCGCGGTCGAGCGGCTCGCCGAGGCACATACGGCGTATGACTTCGCCATGGCAGAGTACATCACCGCGTGCACACGCTTTGAGCCTATCTAGTTGGCGGCCAAGCTACTACCCAGGCAAATCCCGGTGACCTCTTGTGATGTTGATTAGCTTTAGTTGCCCATCTTTTAATAGCTCCGACGATGTTTCGACCTTATTCTACGCAAGACTTTAACTTTAAAATATGTATATATGCCGTTTTATTTAGCACATCCATTCTAACGCGCGTGATTTGGTGTGCCATTTTACATTTGCGATCCGCAAATGTAAAATGACGTATTATTGTTTAGCGGATGTGCTAGAATTGTTCTAATTTACTCATACCTGCTTTTGTATACTCGTACTAGACAAGTAGACATCCATCGGCAAAGCGTGCATGTTGCTTCTCAGTAGAAGAAGTATGCGTGGAGATGTAATGCGTGTCGTTCAATCAACTACAAGAAAATGGTTTCTCGCAAAGAAAAAGGCTCCCAAGATAATGGAGAACCTCTCACTTGAAAGCCGAGCACGATATTATTTCACGAACAACATGTACATAGATCAAACGACATTGCAGCGGAGGCTGTGATTGGTTTCATTTCAATAAAATAAAAATTTGTAGCGAAGGGATAAGTGGAACAGATCGGCATGCACATGGAGTCATGGCCATGGTAGACGAGACGGCGCGCGCGGGCGGTCCGTCACGGGTTGACGAAGACGTCGAGCTCGAGGACGGCGTTGGGGTGGTCCAGCCGGACGGTCTTCCACAGCACGTACCCCGTAGCCATCCTGAACTGCCCCGTGCCGCCGACGACTGACAGCTCCCGCACCGCCGCGCCGATGTCGTCCCGGCCCACCACCGTCACGGAGGACCCGGCGTAGGGGCCCGACGTGAGGACCACGTCCATGGTGACCAGCAGCTCCGGGTTCCCCTTGGACGCCCAGATGTACCGCCCCTGCGCGCGGCCCACGCCCGCCGACGTCGCCGACGACGTCTCCGTCAGGGCATCGTCGATGACGATCGTGTCGCCGAAGTGGCCGCGTGGGCCGTCCAGCACCTGCACCGCCGTCGGCGCCGGGCCGGTCAGCACGTCGTGCATGTAGAAGTGCAGGTGCGCCGACGCGGCAGACACAGCCGCCGGCCGCGCGGCCAGGACGACGAGCAGGGCCAGTAGGACGGAGCAGAGCCGGCTGCCGGAATCCATGGCAGGAGAGCTCGAGACTCAAGTGTGTGTGTGTGTGATGTCTTATTTCTGCTGGCTACGAAGTGATCTGCATCCCCGTGTACTGTATATATAGTATAGACAAACAATAAATACGAGGAATAGATCGCTCACCCATCTTCTTGGTGTAATGTTGCTGAGGTGTACCGTCCCTACAATAATTTCACAATGATCATCTTTGGTTTGTTTGTATTGAGAGCAGCGGTTGATGCATCGTCTTCTGAGTTGGATCGCGTTTATGTTGCGTTCGCTCACTGTCCATGTAGCTCACATGCGTGGTCCTTCTCCAGTGTGATGTAATCTGTGGCGTCGATATAATCAGCAACAGTAAAAAACAACTACAGGTTAGTTAACTGATTTTTGTAAGTAAGTCGATTTCGTCTCCATCGTTGGATATAGATCCAATGGCTACCAAGCCTTCTTCTACCTCGATCTGCCATGGTCTGTTGCAACAGTCCAGATCCGTCAGCTATGTTAATCTAACATAATTACGATAGTGTATCCGGATCCTGTATATCATTATATGAAAATACATGAGATGCCATAGCTCAAATTTCTTTAAATATTTTTAAACTTCTGGAATCTTTCATAAACCATTTCATAAATTTTTAGGCAGCCTATATATCGATTTTTTTTTGGAGACTCTATATGTTATAGGGAGTCTACCATAATTTTTACAGCCTTAACCTTGACCTATAGACCCACTTTAAATTTCAAATTCAATTATGGACCATATGTAATTTGCGCCATGTTAGAGAAGTGCACCTTGGGCATTTGCTCCCAACATTTCTCAGAATCTTTAAAGCCCTTATGGATGGGACCATACTAAAAAATCAGCTCTAGTGAGTGAGCCTACGACCTCAATGCCGACGCCGGCATGATCACCTCGTTCATCAGAGTTGACATTATTTTTGTGACAATGCTCTGATGCAGCGGTACTCACGGTGAAATATACAATGCACACTTGCGCTCACTCCCCTACCGGCCCCGCACTAGTGGCACCGTCATTGCTGATGTCGTGACCACCCCCAATGGTACAATTAAGAGCAGCAAGGCCGAGACCGTTCCCCGGGAGCATTTCATCAGCGATATCCTCACATACCTATTTGGGCCTAACCTATTCACCATAGCCACTTGAGCGTCACCCTATCGCCATGAATGCACAACCTCCCTGTCCGGTAAAACCCCGAGCCCGCCTCTGGTATAATAAAAGACCCCCTCCCACGCCTCAGCAAAACCACTTGTCCCCTTACCCTCACACCAAATTGTTGCATGAAGCAATGGGGGTGAGAACTACAGGTCCATAGTGAGCCAAAGGATCTCCACAACGCCATAATGATCTTCTCCGATAACCGCCGCCTTGCTGCCTCCTCATCCGATCCCCTCTTTGCATACAAAAGTAAACGTGAGGTCATCCCCTTGCTTTCACTTAATGTACAAAGGGATGCCATGTTCGTTTTCCCCGTTGCCTGATGACGAAACATTCGAGCCATTCCGGCAAGGATCGAGGAGTTGTGACTCACTATCAGGTAAGCCACGTAGCACATGATCGAGCGTTGCCTCCACTTCCACCATCCCAACCTCGTCGATGAGCTCCCATCACCGTTTTAATTTATTCTCTAGTGTAACCCTTCATTTAAAAGCACCAGCTCCACATGTAAGTGACTCTAGGTCGCTTAACGCGCACATGATTTTCTCTATTCCAGGAGTACTGCCTACTTAAGCCTTCGACGTCATTTCCCAGGCAATTATTTTTCTTTTTTATTATATTGATAAATTATTCTGGATTTAACTTGATCATTTTAGCTTGAAATGAATTGATTTTTTATGCATTAGTTTTTTAATTGCTATGTATATTGCCGTGTAGAATATTTTTGTTTAATTGCTATTGGAAGTACATCATTGTTGATTATTATTGAGGGAAACAATCTTGTCAAACATGAAAGCTTCTAAGCATTACGACCCAATGAGTCGTATTCCGAGCATACAACGGGGGTTGATGAACATTTTCTAAATTTTATGATTTTTTAAATTATGAAAATTATTTTCAAAAATCCGTGAGCATTTTTAAAACCCATCAAAAAATTTCAGTTCCTTATTTTTTTCATGAATATGTTTTAAAATATTTAATATTTTCTATTGGAACTACCGGTCAGCAGCCTATTCTGTAGCAGCATTTTTCTTTTGAGGCCAAGCCTATTCTATAGCAGCAGTAAGGCCTTGTCCCGACCAAAAACCAGCGGTGGAAAACCGATAAGTGGGCCGGCTCACTACGAGCGAGGTGCTGCGCGCGTTACGGTCGGCCCAAAGACTCAAGATAGCCGTTTTGACCTGACCGAGAGCTATCGTTCCAAAAATTTCCGCAGCGAGCGGGAAAAATATTTAACTCCCATCCGCTTTTGTTCCCCTCATGAAAATAGCCATTCGAAATTCCAAATCGAACTCCCAACCCCGAAGCCAGTGCACGGGCGCGGAGCGGAGCGGAGGCCACTGCGCAGATCAGGCGACCTTCGGTTCCCCCTCAAATCCACCCAGGTCGCCAGCGGCGCCTGAACCCGATCCGTCCCCTTCGCCCCCCTCTCCGGCGGCCGGCGGCGGAGGACGCGGCTGGGTCCTGCGCCGGCGACGCACACGCGGCGAGGCAGGGCGGGCCCCAAGTGGGATTGACTTGTCCCCAAGCCTCAGGCCCTCTCCGCGCCTCACCTCGTCGACCTCGACTGGATTCGGTCGGCGGGGAGCTGCGGCCCGACTCGTGCTGCTCCAGCCGCGGTGAATCCATCTCCGGTGCACAGTGAGTTCGATTCCGCTGCTCCTCTGGCGTGCGGCCCGAATTCGGGGTGTGTTGGGCGCTCGACCTTTTTTTTTTCCTGACCGTGGCGTGGATTGCGGCTAGGGTTTTGCGCGCTCGACTAGCCGGAGATGGGGGTGGAGGACTACCACGTGGTCGAGCTCGTCGGGGAGGGATCCTTCGGGAAGGTTTACAAGGGCAGGCGCAAGTACAGTCGACAGGTTCGCATCAGACCCCCCGCCCCTCTACCCGGCTCTCGTGGTACCATGGGAGGAGCGCTCGATTTGTGCTCTTATTTTTTCCCCAATATAAGTTCATTTAATCCCTTCTCCTGTCTGAATTTGATGCAGACTGTTGCCATGAAGTTCATTCTTAAGCATGGGAAGAGTGACAAGGACATCCACAACCTAAGGCAGGAGATTGAGGCAAGTGCTGCTACTATTTTTTTTCTAATTCAGATCAACATCCGTAGGAATTCAGGTTTCCTGCCTGCAGCAGTTTATCCCAGATGTTGCATTCGTTTATTTGCTTAATCTGCTGTGGGAGAGTCATGGGATGGATCACGTACGGAACCAGCGATAACCAGTCTCACTTTACCATCTCAATGATTGTGTTCTTGTTAAAATTTCTGTAGATTCTGAGGAAACTCAAACATGAGAATATAATTGAAATGATTGATGCTTTTGAAACCCCTCAGGAGTTTTGTGTCGTCACAGAGTTTGCTCAGGTACACAAGTTTTTTTTTTCTAATCACAGTGTGCTTTCTCACCAACGGTTGGTTTCAATGTGCTTGGGTTGGCCAAATCTCAGTATTAATGGGCTAGTGGCTGTTTCAGGGAGAGCTATTTGAGGTGCTTGAGGATGATAAATGCCTTCCAGAAGAACAAGTTCAAGCTATTGCTAAGCAGCTGGTACACTCTTAAGTTTGTCTTGTTCCGTATGCACAATACAGGTCTAGAACCATTTTCCTTCATGGTTTGAGCTTGTGCCCTCATTTCAGGTAAAAGCACTGCATTACTTGCACTCCAATCGTATTATCCATCGGGATATGAAACCTCAGAACATCCTTATCGGGAAAGGATCTATTGTGAAGGTATATTCTATTTCACATCCGTGTACAGTAGATAGTTTTGGACCAGCACGGGAAGTATTTTTGATTTAGGCACAAGTACATGCTTCAATTGCAAGAACTTCTTATGATGTAAAACACATGTGCTGATCACAGTTTTGCTTCTTTCAGTATGATGTTGTCTAGTTGTGTCTTTTTATGCTGCTAAAAAGAAGTATTTATCTCAGTAACTACAATCCTTACTAAAGACCTAATTGATGACATAGGACAAATTCAATTACTTTCATTTATGACACTTTCTACATTCTCTACTGTTCTAGTTCTACTATTTATGTTCCATTGCATATTCACATTATTATAGTTGGAATTCTGATTGAGGTTTTTCCTGCTGTATTCACAGCTTTGTGATTTTGGGTTTGCTCGTGCCATGTCAGCTAATACTGTTGTGCTACGCTCTATAAAAGGTACATTTTATCTTTGCATTTCTTGCAAAATCATTTCCTTCATGTATGCCTCTGTTGGTATGTTTTATTATGTATCGTGTAAGTATTTATCTTTGGATCTTGTAAAATCCATTCGTCTGAACTTGTATTAGCTACTACTGGTCATGAGCACTAACATGTTGGATTCCTAACATAAATGTGCGTTTGTTTTTGCATTAAATTTCATTGACAATGAATTTATCTGGAGTTAGCATTAAATTTCAGATTTGACTTAATACTCCGTAATCCCTACATTCGAAAACAGTCACTACTGTACACCATTAGTTGAGATGACGATTGCTTCTAGTTGAGTATCTCCTTGTTGGTTCTTACTTAGCTTATTGTGGCATAAGATGATACTTATGTGGATGTTTTCCGAGTATTTCATGATGACTTATGAGACCCCTTTGCCAGTCATCCATTTTGACCATTTCACTGAGTACGCTTCTCTCACCCAGGAACACCATTATATATGGCTCCAGAACTTGTGAGGGAACAACCTTATAATCACACAGCAGATTTATGGTCCCTTGGGGTCATCTTGTATGTAAATTCTTCTCTTTTTCCCCTTTATTTTACATTGTTATTTTGACAAATAGTCTCTTGTGTAATCTGTATTCTACTCTCGTGCTTCTTTTTGTGTGATATGTAAACACAAAGTTATATTTTATATTGTTATTTTGACAAGCATGTTTGGAATTACATTTATACAGCAATCAGGGTTAGGGATAAGTGAAACAAACAAAATATAACTTTCATTCCAGACATGCTCTAGTGCAAGCATGTTATGAAGTATGACCTGAGGGACAACAATCTATTTTTTGTTTCACTATAATATTGATCCCATGCCTGTTTGATGCACAAGCTAATTTTGTCAGGTGATATAACAATTTGTCTACAAATTCTGTACACCGCTGGCTATGTAATTCCACCCTCATTTCATATATACTTTATTTTATCCAGAGGGCGACACACAATTTAATCATGAATAGCTCATCATGTTGATTTGTTGGTATGCTTAATTACAACTTTATGTATGAAGTGTATGGTTTTACCCTTTTTGTAAAGAATATTTTTCTTATAATCCAACTTGCCGGCTTTGAGGTACTTAGAATTGTAGCGCACAGTTAAACTTGGCTTCCACTTTGTGTTTGATAGTCTATCACTCTATTTACTCTCATCAAGCTATTTTTTTGATGGTCAGATATGAACTATTTGTTGGTCAACCCCCCTTTTATACAAATTCAGTCTATGCACTTATACGACACATCGTCAAGGTTGGTCTGTTTACTGCTTGTTTCAAATATCTGCTCTTTTATTTCACCATTGATTTTTTACATCTGCTCCCTCTTTGTTATGGCAGGATCCTGTGAAATATCCAGATAATATGAGTGCAAACTTTAAGAGCTTCTTAAAGGGTTTACTAAACAAGGTCCTAACTCTTATATTTTTCTACTAGAACACAGTAATTTAATTTATTTATTCCTCCTTTTCTTTGCTAATTCTGTATGGTGTTAGCAGTTGCCTCAAAGTAGATTAAGCTGGCCAGCATTGTTGGAGCACCCGTTTGTCAAAGATGAATCAATGGATTTAGTAGCTGTAAGCGCCTTGCATTATTTCTTCCGAAAAATGGATTCTAGAAATAAAAAAGTAATATATTTGCATACATGGACTTATATCCTGAAGCTAATGATTTTTTTCATCGTTTTCCTAGGACACTCAATCCACACCTTTTGAAGTGAAAAGATCTGAGGCCACACGGAAGGCTGATGAAATTCAAACATCAAAGAACCAACCTTCTGCTGCTGCACCACCAAGTAAACAATTTTTTATGCTGAACATGTTCACGTGGCTTAAGCATTTAGAGTTCTGTTGGATGTTAATTTAAACTTGTACAAATACCTGGCAGGTAGAAATGGTGCTCGGAATACTGAAAATGATCACGATAAACAAAATAGCAGTAAAAAAGATTGCCTTACATCAACAACTGATGATCATCATGGTTCATCTCCTGGTGCTATTTCTGATGCTCCATCAGGCATGTTTCCTTCCAAACACAATTTCAAATTGTTACTATTATTTATTATGGCAGTAGTTTTGACTTCTCTATGGACTGCATAATTAGGCCCTGTTTGGATACTCTAACTCGGTTGGAGGTTAGAGTTAGATTCTAACTCTAGACTAACCCTGAACTAACTCTAACCAAAGAGATGTTTGGATGATGGGGTTAGATTGACAATAAATGTACCTTTTCCAATCATTTGACTACTTTATTCAGGATTTGTATGGTGGAGGTAGAGGGAAAAGTAACTTTTTCTGGACCCCACCTAACTCTAACCCAAATAAGCACCTCTTGGGTGGGTTAGATTTTTTGGATGGGTTAGATGCATCTAACCAACTCTAACCCTCCCGTTTGGATATTTTGGGGTTAGTTTGGTACAATCTAACCAACTCTAACTCTAACCCATGATCCAAACAGGGCCTTAGATGATTTTTATGAACTGAGTATACCATATGCCACAAATTGCCATCTGTTAGAATTAGGAGTTGTCACAGTTCATGAGATATTAATGGTATAACATAATTATCCTGAATGTATTGACCTTTCAGCCACTGATGATAAGGTAGTGGTGGACAATTAGTATTGTATTGCTAATTTGTTGACTAACAGGCCAATGCATAGGGAATATGGGATATCTGCCTTTTGGGGAAGGAGTAGGACAATACTGGACTGATTTAAGTCACTTCACTAGTTCTTAGTTATAATATAGATTTTTTGTAGGAAGAGATATTATACTACTTAACTACAATGATCCGTTCATGCAGAGTGGTACAGGATCGTACATGCGCATTCCACAAACCACACACATCATCTTTTATAGCTTATTCGGACAAGCCTCATCCTTTATTACATTCTCTCTTTATCATGCATAGTTGCATACATGCACATCCGGTAGAAGCCACATCAATCAATGTCATTATTTGATCCCACCCGGAATGGTCACAGCAATAGCTTCTTAAGGCTTAATAACTTGTTGATGCTTCACTGTATGCTTCCGTTAATCGTTTACAAACCTACAAATCAGCACAGACTTGTTTATTGCATTGCAGAGTGTACAGCTTTAGATAAGCTGGAAAAAACTTCACAAACAGTGAATGGTGCTAGCAGCATTATTGGAGATAGTGCAGTGCTGTCGACTATCCTCAGTCCCATAAAAAATTGGTTGAGCAATCCTCCAAGTTCCCCGAGGTAGACTTGTAGCTTATGCCTTTTCATTTAACATGAGCTATTCAGGTTATTGTTTCGATTGTACAAAATATAGAATGATAATGGCAAACTTATAGCAATATGGATGCTATTCACTAAATCCATACAATATCTGAATAACAGTGTCTATACTTATACGTGTGATTGTATGCATTCTATCTCTTCATGTATTTTTACACAAATTTGAAGTCATTTTAGTGTGGTAGGTCTATAGGGATTTAAAAATTGAGATTGTCTCCACAGATTTTCCATCGCATAACATATTTTGGTGAGGAGATTGCACTGTATAACTGACAAATATTCATTCAGAGTAAAATCGCTAGCTGCACTGTGTCTGATTCATCGTCATTCTAACTACAATTTATGTTTGGTCAACTTTGCAGGGAACTGAATATTGACGGTGCAAATCAGTCACTCAGAATTGTGAAAAATCTAATTGAAGCTGGGTCTTATCACTCATGTGCAGCTATTGATGACATCATCAGTCTATTTCTCGAGTTTACAAGTCTCATTATCAAAATGAAGCTTTCAGGTGCTTACATCCTTGCAGTGAAGGTATTAACACCCGACATTTTGCAGATTCATATTCACTTGAAATATTATTTTCCTTGCCATGTGAAATAGAAGTGCAGCTGAAGGAAAACTTATTGTTCTTTTGACATATATGAAGAACATGCTATGCTAATATTAATTTTGAAAATGTACAATTAACTGTTGAGATGTATTTTATGGTATAATTGACACAGTTAAACAATGCTCCTGTTTGGCAGTGTCTAGCTATAGCGCGGAAGCTACTTGATACAAACGAAGGTGTTGTGCTAAGTTCTTATGGCAGACACTGGTCCTCTCTGTGTGATCTTTACGCACAGGTCACACTTTGCTACTCACTGCAAGCTCTATTGTCTGATTTCTATTCTTGTCTTCACTAGCTAAGAGTTTTGATCTGCAGATTCTGGTTTCCACAGTTGATCCATCTGGAAGAATATCTCGTGAGTCAACTGCATGTCTTGCTCTGATGTTATCTCGGGTTATCTCTGTGTTGAAAGCGAGTATCTCCTCTGAGAGTCCAAATCCAGTTGAAGAAAGTCTCGTCAACATTATTGATCATGCAAGGAAGTCACAGTTACTAGAACTCTTGTGTGAGTGTCTGATAGCTTCAGGTTCAGACATAATATCAGGTTCTACGAACATGGTACCGGCAGCATGTGAGGCATGCAAGGCTATCTGGTATCTGGCTCATGCTGTTGATATTGTTTCCCTTGGTGAACACCAATTTTCATTTCCATTAGCTAGCTCATGGAGACAAGGTCACTCAAAGTTGGATGGTAAATTGCAACAGAAAGATTCATTACCAGATTCAAACTCCACCAGTCTGATAAACATATTTGTAAAATCATTTCTGGCTTCACGGCCAATGCAGATTGCAGTTTACCACTGCTTGCATAATGGTCTAGAGTCAGCTATTCATGCTTCTCTTCAGGTAATTCTCTCATGCTTGGGCAAACAAGTTTCTCTCCATAGGATTCTTTTGAGTACTACCAGCTATCCTTTGTATAGCCCTAGTGGAATGCTAATAATATGAGATGAAAATTTGGTTCTAACTCAAACATAATTGTTTCTGCACCTCTTTGCACTGTTTCCAATTAACTACAACTTTCTCCATTGCTATCTTTGATGTCATCAACTTGCGCGCAAACTCACAACCAGCCTCACCTGCCGTTTTTATCTCATATGATTCTACTATGCTACATTCTGATTATATTGTTCTAGTTATCTTCTTGTACAGAATTGAGTAATAGTGAAATCAATATGAGCCTGGCTTTCCATTAAAGAAAGTACATTTAGTATATTCACATTGATGGAGGTTATACTCTACTGCTATATTTCCAGTTAATGCAATATATCCAAATTATAGTAATTAAAAAGCCAAGGTTGTCTGTTGATTATCGCTTTTACACCAATAACTATTGATAATTGAGCTTATTATATTTTTCTACATTGATGGAGGTTATATCCAATAGCTATTGATACTTGAGCTTATGAATGTTGCTTTTCAGCTCATTGCAAGGGCCTGCTTGCTGAACCCGTCTTTCTGTGCTATTATGTGTGGTCCAATGAATTCTTCATCGGATGCCAATGAAACAGAATATGGTGGAGATGGGACAATTGTATCAGATATGTTTTCGCTGCTGTCGCTGTGTGGCTCATATTTGAACAAGGAGTCGAAGCAGAACAGTAATCAGAAATGCAAACTGTCCAATCCTCATGCCCTTGTAGTGCACTGTTGTCTTGCATTGGCAACAATAGCAGCGTGCCTGAAGTCGGAGGGGAAATTTTCAGCATCAATTATTTTAACAAGTTTTCAGAAGAAACAGCGGTCCCGGCTTTCGGTTCTTGCACACCTCTCTTCAGCCGATGATACAGTGAAGAGTTGCCTGCAGCCACACTGTGCATCTGCTACGCTTGCACTATCAACGCTTATTTCACTTGAAAATGGAGGGCAAACCAGATCTTCCTTATGTGAAACTGCCCTTGCTCTGTTTCCTCGTATGGCAACACTGCATACATTGCTGAAACTTTGGCTATCTGAGGGAAGTGAGGAACTTTGCAGATATAATGCTGGTTTACTGAATCTGTTTGGCCTTCGTGATGGGAGTATCGGGCTGTTGGAAACTAGATTGAAATGGGGTGGGCCATTGGCTGTTGAACAAGCATGCTCAGTTGGTATCCCGCAGCTCCTAATTCGTTTGCTTACGGATGGTTTCTCACGGGAGCCTTCTGATGGGAAAGAAGTTTCAATACACCGTAGTGGATTATCACCGCTGGGAGTTGACTGGACCCTTTCTGCTTTATCTCAATGCCTTCCTGGTGGCGTTTTCCGTGAAATTTTGTATAAAAAGGAACATCTAAAGCTTTTGACTGATATGCTGTCTGATATGCACCTCAAAGCTTTGGCAGCTTGGACTGGTCTGGGTGGTGGGAAAAAGGGAGTACGGGAGCTGATAAATTCAGTTGTTGATATTTTGGCATTTCCATTTGTTGCAGTGCAGAGTTCTCCAAACATGCCATCAACATCAGCATCCATCAATAGTGGCTTTCTCCTCAACATTGGATCACCTGGGGGGAGAATTGGTACTGAGAACAAGGAAATGCTCAAAACTATAGAGCAGAACATGCCTCAATACTTTCAAGTTCTCCTAGAGGTCTGATTAACTGACTCTAACCTTGTTCTTATTCAGTAGTACTCATTTCCATAACCTTTCTCCTTTTCCTTTTCTTTTTCCTTTTCAGGTTGGTGTTCCTGGTTGTATACTTCGCTGTCTTGATTATCTCAATATGGAAGACATATCAAGGCCCTTGGCCATTGTGGCAAAAATGGTGGGCTACCGTCCGCTTGCGTTGCAGCTCCTAAGAGAAGGTCTTCTAAATCCATCTAGAGTAGCAAAGCTACTCAAAGGTCCTCTTGCCAAGGAGACTTTGCTTGACTTCCTCATGATAGTTTCTGATCTTGCTCGCATGTCAAAGGTTTGTCTTGCTTGCACATGTCTTGGTTGCACAAAGATGTCACGTTGAGGTATCAAAACTTTGTTGGATATGCATACTGACACGAGTTACACTATTGCCTCAGGACTTCTACGAGCCCATCAACAAGGCAGGCATGGTTGAATATTTGAAGAACTTTCTATCAAATGAGGACCCCGATATAAGAGCAAAAGCTTGCAGTGCCATTGGCAACATGTGCCGCCACAGTCCCTACTTCTATGGTCCATTTGTAAGACAAGATTTATTTAGTATTTAGCTGCAGATGAAAATTTTGTGGAAGAGATATTTAACCTTGTTATCTCGGAACAGGCAGCAAATAAGGTGATTGAGCTTGTAGTTGAGAGGTGTTCTGACCCTGACAAACGGACGCGGAAGTTTGCATGTTTTGCTGTAAGTTCATGAACTGGCTTCTGACTGTTGTATCTTTATCTTCATACTGAGATGATAATCTGAATTGTGTTAATGCTTTGGAAATTGATTTTGGAACCTGATTTAGCCGTTGCTGTTTCAGGTAGGCAATGCTGCTTATCACAATGACATGCTGTATGAAGAACTCAGGCGGTCTATACCTCAACTCACCAAGCTACTTCTTGCTCCGGAGGAAGATAAAACCAAAGGCAATGCTGCAGGGGCACTGAGTAATCTAGTGAGGAACTCTGACGTACTCTGTGGAGACATTGTCTCCCAAGGCGCAATTCAGGTTTGCCACCCCTTTGAGCTTATGAGACTCATGTTCTGTCATCTCTCCCGGCCCTTACAGTTTCAACTTTTAGCGTAGAGGAAGGAAACCGACCCCCATAATTTTATAGTTTTTTTTGAGGAAACCATATAATTCATAGATTCTTGTTCTTGATATAGTGAAGCTACCAACGGGGTATAAACGGATAAGTGAAGTATTGCTCTCTAAATTTTAGCAAAAGTGGCAAATCTGTTACTGCTTCATGCCGTTGAGTTTTTCTGTATTTCTTACATCATTTTTAAGAAGCCGAATGGGTCACATACATATATAAAAATTGAAATACATGTATTTGTACCATGTGTCAACAAGACTAGCCTATTCAGTGTTAAATTGTCGATTCTTAATTTGTTCAAAGTTTGTTCTTTGCGATACTCATCAGACACTCTCATCTCTGGACTTTGTTCATGTGCAGGCTCTGCTGAAGATGGTCAGCAGCTACTCCGCGGTAGCTCTGAGCCCCAGCAGAAAGGATGCTCTAACCGAATCCCCGCTAAGGATCGTGCTCTTCGCGCTGCGCAAGATGTGCGACCACACCGTGTGCAGGCTCTTCCTGCGGTCATCCGAGCTGCTCCCCATAATCGTGCACCTCAGGCAGTCGCCTGACCAAACGATCTCCGAGTACGCTACCGCCATCACGACCAAAGCGTCCCAAGCCTGACGAGTTTCTCTTGGCAGCAGGTGCACAGTGAGGGTCTAGTTATTATGTAATGCAGCGCTCGTTCAGTTCTGCTGAACAATTCTGCAATCCGTTCTGTCTTGGAATGAATTGTAATTTAGAACAGTATATCACGGGTCAGTGTATCAAACTGTGCATTTATGTAAGATCAATCTCCGCTCTTTTGCCATGTATATACACACAATGTATGAAGCAGCAAATCGGTCCAGAGAGAAATTCTCGAAGCACATGCTACTTTTTTTCAAACAAGAGCTTCCCACACCGTTCACTTGCACTGAGATTGGCGTCAGAAGAGCCAATGAGGCACCTTCCTTGGCAGCACGCGCTCTTCGATCGTCCTCAAGCTGGGCTTCCATGTCCCAGTGCGCGTCAGTTCCTGGCTCAGTGACTCCGGCCGGCGGTCGCCGAGCCCGTCCAGCAATGGCGCCGACTTGCCCCGCTGCTCCTGTGCGCCAGCCGGCATCGACCGGCACCGTGCAAGCAGCCGGGACGCCTCGAGCGCTCGCCGGGCCTCTTCGGCTGAGACCCTGCCCCGGGTGGCCGGGAGCACGACGTACACCCCGGCGCCGTCCAGCAGGTGGTCGGCCGGCAGGGCGGCGACCTTGGCGCCACCGCCGGCCGCCACGAGGCGCGCGTCCACGACGAAGTGGCGCGGGTGCTCCACCATGATCTCGGCCACGGACACGGGCTGGCCAAGCGCCCGCACGCTCCCGTCCGGCAGCACGATCTTGCCGCCGCCCGCGCTCGCCGACACCAAGTTTCCCATGGCGGCGACGGCAGCTCTTGCTCAAGTGCGGCTGCTCTTGCCTCTTGGCCTAGGAGGAGTTAGTGGAGGGCGATGGCGGGTATAAAAACCCTGGCGGTTGCGAGGTTCGGTTGGCGTGGACTCGGCGAGGGACATTTTAGAATTTACATGGAGGGTTCGGTGTGGACCTGATCGACCGAGCGAGCCAGCTGCTCCGCTACCTCCAACGTCAATGACCGGGCGGTCACGGCGCGGCGCCGGGCAACGACGCCGGCGGCACGGCGAGTCCATGCATGCACCGTGCGTTTCACGATGTTTTGCGTGACTACGTCTGCTCTTCCGTTATCCTCGCCGTTTGGTCAGCCGACGTGATTTTCTTTAGAAACTTCTCGTGGATTAGGAATGTTAGAATTAATTAACATGTGTTAATTATGGGGTAAATCTACCTTTGTAACTTCCACCTCTTCATGAAAAGACACCTCTTCATGGTGTCCTTCATCTGTATATATATCACATCATCTAATGAAAGAGACACGGTTGATTCATTTGTTGTCTCTTCAGTTTTCTTCTCAATACGTTATCAGCACGCTCTACGGCGGAGCGATTTCACAACGAGGCTAGCGGCGACGAAGGCAACACCCTCTGGCCGAGCACGACTTGCACTTCAGAGCGGCGCAGGTCTACCGCCGGCGTGTGTTCACGCAACGCGCTGCCTCGAACTCCAGCACCAACCCATGGCGACTTGGTCCCGGCATGGCCCTAGGCCACGACCCTGGTGAAACACACCGTCTCAGCGCGTTTTCCCCGCACCTGTGGAGAGCAATCCCGAAATTGAGACAAGAAACCATGAAGGATGCACATCAAAGTACATGAATGGGAGGATTGGTAAAAACAGGAACCGAGAAAGAAATACGAACAAGGAACGAAAAGCACGACGGAGACATCAAGTCGTAAATAGCATCCTGAATCAGGTGATCCGGTTTTTTTTTGTGTGTTCGTAAGTAACAGTACTAACCTCTTCGGTGATGTTTTTCAACATCTCGCGAACGACGACATGCAAACGGCAAGCCCAGGCGGACTGGATAAGTGAAGCGAGCCGGCGCACTGCGCAAGCGCCCGGCCATGCGCCGCGCCGCGCTCCGCGCCCGGCCACCGCGTCGCGCCCCGCGCATAGACGCCCGGCCTTCGCGCCTGGCAGACTGGCCTCTGCGCGACGCCCCCCGCCCGGCCTTCGCGCTCGGCATCCCGACCTCCGCGCCATGCCCCGCGCATGGCCGCCTGGTCTTCGCGCCCGGCACCCCGGCCTTCGCGCCACGTCCCTGCCCGACCTTCGCGCCCTCCCGCCCGTCCGCCGTCGCCGATGGCTGCGCCGGCTGTGCCACGACCTCCGCGCCATCGGCCGCGCCCCTCGCCCGGCCTCCGCTCCGCGTCCTGTATTCGTCCGCCCGGCTGTGCGCCCGCGCCCGGCCGTCCGGCCTCTACCCGGCCTCGCTCCCGCACTCTTCCCAGCCGCCCGTGGCCGGGAAGCCCGAGGGGCGGCGGCAGTTGCAGTAACTGCACGGAGAAATCTTATCCCTTCGCCATTTTGCACTAAGAGCCTCTCATATGCAGGAAATGGCAAAATAGACCGAAACAGGGGTAAAATTGGTCCTAATAAGAATACTATTTACTAGTATTTACCTGTTTTAGACCCGTTGTTTCAAACATTTTTCTGTTGATTATAATGCTCCAGAAATTTAAGACATAAATAATTACCATGCTTACAAATGTTGAAATTATTTATATCTATTGTTCGCAATTGAGATTTTGAATCTCTTGCAAAGATAAATTTAGTACTTTTACAGTACTGTTTTTCCGTTGAGTACGATGTATTCTGAAATATTTCTATGATGTATCTAATTCCATGTTAAACACATGTCAAGATTAATACATCTATTTGCAATTTCTTGCAAATACAGATGCAAAATTCAAGGTGATTTCTCTAAATTGATGCTTGGGATCACAAGGTAGTCATTAGGATCTACTGCCTACGTAGATTATCGATGGCTACTGATAAAGCCTACATTTTGTCGTCTCGGCATTATGATTGTTTTATAAAGTGCTCTCCCACACATTTTACTAAGTCATGACATAAGGCATTAGGAGTGAGTATCTACTGATTTCATCAGATTATATTTCCTAGTGCTGCGAGATCTACTCCATTTTGGAGATTATCTTCAAGGTGTCATCCTTAGCAATTTGAGATTCACACTAATAACTTCAAGGCACCTTGAAATCTATTAATTTTTCAATATTAAGATGTATTTATATTACGCAATCTATTGCAATATAATTTTTTTTTACCGTTTTTTCACCGGAGAAGATATGTTCTATGTGTTTACCACATTTCAATTTTTCATGAACATGTCTTAGCGGTCGAGATTGATTTCTCCCGCACAATAGATGATATGTTCTATGTGTTTACCACATTGCCATTTTCATGAACATGTCTTATCGGTCGAGATTGTTTTCTCCCGCTTGCAAATTTTTGACAATTACATCTCCCTTATTATATTAGGAAAACACTAGGTAATGAGTTTGATCTACTGCCCATGTGCAGACTATCACTCTTACGGAGAGGCCTACGTTTTTGTCAATCTCGACAAACGATTACCTCCAACGTGTTTTTCCTTATATTTAAATTGTGACATACACAAGGTAATGAAACCATGCGCATCTACTGACATTGTCAGATTATGCAGCCTATTACTGTGAGATCTATATGATCTTCAACGTGTTATGTTCCCACAATTGAGGTTGAGCATTTTCAAGTTATACACTTGGGTCAAAATTTTGCATTCTTATTACAAAACCATGGTGGTTTTTAATTTACTCCTGGTAAATTAATTATCTCTTGTTTGCCCCTATAAGTAATTGATGGCTAAGTACTTTGAGGCTCTTGCCCTCAATGGCCACAACTTACTTAAGCGGGTCATGGACATCAAGATTCGTCTTGCATCCCATGGGATAGCGCATGCAATCCAAGCCACGCCACCGGGACGCAAATGACCTCAAGGGTAAAGGTTTGAAACTCACTTCAAACCTTCAATCTGACACACCATCAAGGAAATCAGTTGTTTTGCATGATGTTCTTCTAGAATCAAGCAATAAAATGATTATCCAGCTGTCACGGGACCCTATGAGCACGAAGAACATGATGGTTGAACTTGCATCAACCGAGATGTTTGGAGACTACATTTAATCCCTTAGTCTTCTTAGTGATCTGTTTATCTATGTCCATTAATGTTGTTCTAATAAGAACATAAGTATTGTTGTCATCATATATTGTATATCACAATATATTGTATCAGCACTTTGATACAAATACATTTGTATGTATTCTATATATATGATAGAGGTTTTCATACTGGAAATCTTCAAGTCTATATATAGTTATCTACGAGGGTCAATCAGATGAAACATGATATGTGCCTTGTGGACATATGCACCACAAACTCTATATTCGGAGAAATATAATGTTTCCACTCTTACTAAGAGGTCTGGAAATATTTCAATAATCGCTGGACGCGATGATGTAACTATCGAATCAACTCGAGTCATATTTACTATCCCTATGGGTACTCTCGAGTTTTATAAAAGATACTTTATTGTGTCTCAATATAACTCGTACCCTACTACTATAGAGATATCCGTCAAAATAGTTTCCATAGCGAAACTTGTGATGACAACAAAGAGAAAGAAATTCTCTTCACCATATACGGATATGGCAAACCCATTATTTTCTTATCATCTGGATTGCACTATACATACTACAAAACCCGTAGCATTTGTTGCATACATGATAGCTTCCATAATGTCTTCTACATGACAAACTTGGCATACTCGCCTTGGTCATTTCGACATTGGGTTGAAACAGAATCTGTTAGCAATTTTTATTGATCATGACTAAAATGATGCTACATTCTAACATATTTGGATTTTATGTGCATTACATGCAATGCAAGGAAGCTAACTTTAAGGCGCATACACCTTAAAGTCTATGTTGAACCACTCAAACTCCTTGAATTCATCAAGTCGAGGTACGTGGCTCTTCCCAACCATTGACTAGACTATTCAGATATTTCATGGTTCTAAAAGACACATTTACATGATGTCTCATGTGTGCATTTTGCCATACTAAACCATTGGCTCATTATCCTGAACATCGATTTCAAGCAAATCGAATAGACAAAATGTCACAAAATTCTTCTTGTGTGCCTTTAATATGGCCCTATAATTGAATTTTAGAACTTTGTCCTATGTGTCTAGATTCAATATGGTTTGGTAGAATCCTTTATCCAAACAATTAAGCTCATTGCATGATCTTTACTTTAAAATTGCAACTTACCAACTTTACGTTGGAGTCATGCAGTTTTACACGCTCATGACAAACTGCATAATATTATTTCCCCATTTATCTTTGATACGTGGAAATCTCTTAAGCATTTCCCATCTGTGGTAATTCGATTGTACACCGATATCACCACCACGGCATACATCATTGGCCCCTCAACATATATGTGGGATCTATGAGAGGAATAACTATATTTTCATCAATACCTCAAGCCCCTCTCATGGGGAGTTATTCTAGGCCAGTATGCTGCTACACCGAGGAATATTTCCGGGCATTAGGGGGAGAATTCAAGTACCATGCATAATGCCAAGAAATTATTGGAATGTTCAACACATTTCTACCTCAAATCCACGTACTCAAAGATCTGAACCATGCGTTCAGAAGATTTGCAATGCATTGCAAATAACCTGCCAAATTCATTTACTGAATATAAAGGTGTCACACAATCCTACAATCCTGCAAAAATATGCCTGAAAGAGTGAAGGTACCAACAAAAATCACTCCACTCCCCGTTCAAAGAAACAGGGGGAGAAGCATGGCAACAATACATCAGGATTCAGCTTCTCGCAAGCAAGGATATTAAGGCCATTGAATCAGTAAATGCAAGTCAACTTCACGTTGATAGACACCTATGGGTAGTATACACCCAGTGGATGGGAAATCTCCACCAACCCAGGTCATAGTGCACACAATGACCGGGACATCGGAATACCCGACTCAACCACATTGGGAAATCGCGAGCAGTCACCATGGGTAACGATATTTCCATCAACTATATATAAACATATATATTCTGGAGAAACATTTAACCGGAAGTCTACAATTGTCGACATACATTTCTCAACTAGATTGCAAAAACCTTTCAAATGATTCATGTCCAAAGACCATGGCCATGGCAAAGTGTGAACAACACTCGGACTGAACTCAAGCAAAAGATGCAATTCTAAATAGAAATAATCTTGCTCAATAAGGGAAGGTATTCACATAAGCAATACCTACACCTGATTTCTTCTGTAAACAGAATGAGAACACCGAGGTGGTGAAACATAGAGCAAGTATTGTAGCACAAGGGTTCGCGCAGATACCCAACCATTCTCCAGAGGTGGAATCTCTTTCCGATAACTTATATCATTGGCAGTATAAAATCATCTATCTATGCAGTTGATAGATGTAGTGATCACATATCCGTGTGGCTCACTAGATTCAGACATATATGATTGACTTCCGATGGAATCTCAATTCTGAATCGAATTACAAAATGCAACATACATTGTGTAAAAATCAGTAAGTCACCATAAGACTTATTGTTGTCGGTACATATGGTACAACCGACGTAGTGAGTTCCTTATACACAAGGATTACTCCTACAATGATGATTATCCATGTTTGTGTGTCATACAAAGTGACTACTCCTGCAATGACTACACATGTAATCATTTAAATGATGGAGTTTAGTATGAAGGATTGGGTAAAACCAAAATACCGCTCGTTACTACAACTTGAGCACCTTCATTCATTCATTATGGTATACTATATTGTCTATATCCAAAATATATTGGAGAAATTCATTTTGGACAAATCTTATCCATCCATAACTCTCATGGTATTTCATTCTCTA
Source organism: Bromus sterilis (assembly GCA_950022295.1). Lineage (NCBI taxonomy): Eukaryota > Viridiplantae > Streptophyta > Magnoliopsida > Poales > Poaceae > Bromus > Bromus sterilis. The sequence continues at coordinate 34,134,563 of OX465600.1, forward strand.
GACGTAGAGAAAGATCTATTTAGACCAAGAGATGATGGAAATGATATATTGGGACTCAACGTTCCATAATGCCATTGGATCCACCATACAGAATTAGTTGGGACTAAAGATTATCTTTCGATATCTCCAAGGCATCAAACATCTTGTCCTGATTTCCAGTTTCAAGGAAATATAAATACCAATATCATTGGATACATTGATCAGATCCCCACTATGTCAGGTCATAGACAAGCTCAGTATTCATACTATGTGTGATAGCCACTCCATAAATGTCTTTCAAACAGACCTTAGTGGCTACATCCACCAACCATTATCTCAAAGATAATGTTGCTTGTGTTGCGCGGATGTAAACAGGTTAAGTAACAAGCAATATCACTATATTGCTCATCTTGCAAGTCAAATCATACAACAAACTTATACGTTTGTTCACAAAGTCTCTATCAACTTCGACATTCAGAAAATGTCCCTGGATTTGGTATTTGACGACTTTGAGATATGCAAGAATCAGGGGGAGTATCTTCCTGAATTACTCCTGTTCAATGCACCATATTATACTCTTTTTCCCTTTATGAGTTTACTTCACAGGTTCTCATCAAGGTTTTTAATGAGGTAATATCAACACAAGATCATATGTCTTACTTTCTGTTTTCCCCACCGGGGTTTTTAAGAAAGTATATACGACATATTTATTGTCCTTTTAATTCTATGGGTTTTCCTCACATCGAGTTAAAACAGACAATAAGCTTTATATGTTGCGGTATTTTCTCCTTATTTTTCCCACTGGGTTTGAAGGAGTTTTGGCAACATATCAAACACTATACTCCTCATATTTTTCCCACGGGGTTTTTGGAGGAGCCTCTAATCAAGATGATGATTTTGGATGGACAAGTGTAGATTAGGGGGAGTGTTAGAATTAATTAACATGTGTTAATTATGGGGTAAATCTACCCTTGTAACTTCCACCTCTTCATGAAAAGGCACCTCTTCATGGTGTCCTTCCATCTGTATATATATCACATCATCTAATGAAAGAGACACGGTTGATTCATTTGTTGTCTCTTCAGTTTTCTTCTCAATAAGGAACAAATGTTTTCGATCATTTCCGCTCGATTTCATTCTTGCAGTTAAGGCTTGTAGTGCAAGATTAGGTGCACATTGGTACGCCGATAATACTGATACATGTACCTCTCCCCCCGCAAAATAAATAAATACGTGTACCCATATGCGTCGGTCTAAATTTAACGCAAGAGAACTAATAATGGATTATTAGTTGAGAGCTAATAATAGACGCTACAACTTGTGTGCACGTAACAAAAACAATATGAGTTTCTCAAAAAATAAAATAAAATAAAAACAAGAACAATATGAACATCGCACCTGTACACCAGGCTTCTCCCTTTATGTATAACTTTTTCATCTTCATCCTGATGTACACAATGTTTTTTTGCGGGGAAATAACATACACATTTGTTAGTTTCATTAATAACAAGTTTTGTCAAACTTCTCATAACATTACTTAACTTTCTGTTTTAGGTCATACACAGATTTCAATAACTCGTGTGTCTATCTTTGCTGATAATCTACTACAAAATCATTTGACTGGTTCATGTAGATTAATTTGTCCAACTTTTCGTTTATAAAAGTCATCTTGATGAACACTTGAACGAGTGACTTCCTCACGTGAGGTATCGTAAGGTCCTTCTAATAAACATCTAATATATAATACCTAAATAGTTCATCTCGACTAACCTATTTATCTTGACATGCAAGCTATCCACATCATCAAGTAGGTCCATCTTTTTTCCACTAACTCTTCATCCACATGCTTTCATTAAATCCCTATGCGCATGCAACCTATCATAAATTAATATTAAAAAAATCATGCACTAAGCCTCACAATTTATAATAAGATTTTTAATAGAAAATCAATGTATGAGTTACCTCACATTTTTATTTTCTATGCGTTGTTTTTTTATGAATGCACATATGTACTTGCAATCATAGTTGTAGGTTTAGCTAATAATAAGGTCTCCACTCTCTCACTCAACGTTGTTTCCGTTTCATATCATCTCATCGGTATATTCTCAAGATAATAAATTAGTAAAACAAAGAATATCACACTCATTTTCATATTTTCATCCATTTTTCTTAATGAAATATAAATATATATATTTTTCTCATATTTTAAAACATTTTTTATTACAGCTTCCGCAGCAACGCGTGGGTGGACATCTAGTCAAAACAATATTTTAGTCCAACAGTTTGATTATATATTGATTCTTATGGACACATGCAAAGTTTCTCCTCTTAAAACAACATGAAAATCATGTTAATCAATTAGTCTAGATAAAAATATGAGTATGATTAGACATCCATCTGGTGAACAAGAAGACCATGTGAGAGCAAATGAGAGTTAACACTCAAATGCTGTTAAGTTTGGACATAGGTGAGTAACTATCAAATATAATCTTTATCCTGGGTATAATCCTTGACCACAAGCCTAGTCTTATTCTTTAATTGCATCATTAGGTCTAGGTTTCTTTTTGTACACACACTTACGTCACACATGTTTATAACCATATAAAGGATCACGATCTTCCATGTTTCATTAGCAATGATGGAATCCATCTCGCTACTGGTCGCTTCATTACAGTAGTCACCATCTGAGATGCATAAGCTTCTGAAATGGAATTAAGAGTATCTTCCACAAGGTACACAATGGAATTCTGAAATGAAATGGAATTTGTTAGAGTATTGTTTTTTAGTTGGACAACCCCGTTTGACTAGGTTGAATATGGAGGCATCTTCACTCTCATGAATAATATCATGTTCCACAAACAATAAATTGAACTCATTTGAAATGTACTCCCCACCACGACCAGACATAACTTATTTGATTTTCTTCTCACGTTGTTTTTCAACCAATACCTTATAGATTTTAAAGCTGTTAGAGCCCCAACTTTAGCATTTAACAAACACACATAGGAAATTCTAGTGAAATCATCTATCAACAACATGAAATATTTATTTCCACCTTTACTCAATACATCATTCATCTCACGCATATATGCTTGTATGAGATGCCAAGTGTTTGTCCTTTATAACCTTGTGCGGCTTTTGAGGTTGCTTTATTTGTGCACACGCATGAGACTTACACCGCTCATATTAAGAGTAAGAGCAAGTACAATAAGGTCCAGCCAGCAGGCTGTAAGGATTAAAATACTATATCTTTGCTGAGTGGGATGAGAGAAAAGAGGAGAGAGAAGGGAAGCGGGCTCTTCGTGAAGAGCCAGCTCTAGCACGTGCTCTTAGGCACTTTGTGAGGATGGAAAGTGGGCCATGTATTATAAAAGTAGTACACTTATATAGCTAACTATTGTACTCCCTCCGTCCCGGTTTATTGGGCCCAAAAATCATTTCTCTTATACCAAGGTATATAGTAATTTACTCACATTAATCATTTTATGTCATTCCCAGTGCACTCTTTCATATGCTATTTTTCACATGCAGCCAATGAAAAACTTGCATGCGGTGTATTCATTTTCTAGCAATGGGACTAACAACAATAATTTCTCATGCAACCAATGAAAAAGATGCATGCACGCAACATCCAAGATGGGCCTTATAAAAGGGACATGCCTATGCTTCTTACGGGCCTAATAAACCGGGACGGAGGGAGTACATGTTAGCTATAAGATGGGCTATAGATGACATGGCAAAGCCTTATAGCCAGCAGCTGGCTATATTATTAACCATGCTCTAAGATAGGTAATAACATAGATGCCACATAAGCAAAAAAGATGATGTGACAAGCAATTAAAGAGGAGAGAGATAAATGAAGTAACATAATATGTTATCATCACATAGCGGTTCTCAATGCAAAATGAGTCTACAAAGCAATTAATGAACATCTCTATGTTACTCCCTCCGTTTCTTTTTACTTCGCATATAAGGTTTGGTCAAAGTCAATCTTTATAAAGTTTGACCAACTATATAGAAAAATCTATCAATATCCACAATATGAAACAATTATCATTAGATTTGTCATGAAATTAGTTTCCATATTATATAACTTTGATATTGCAAATGTTGATACTTTTTAATATAAATTTGGTCAAACTTTATGAAGATTGACTTTGACCAAACCTTATATGCGGAGTAAAAAGAAACGGAGGGAGTACTACTCATATGACACTATCCATTATGAGAGTAGTAACATAAACTAGTAACATATGCATGTTACTAGTCTAAGTTACTCCCCACTATGACCAGTCTTAGAGCCTTTGGTTAACATTAAACTTGAGATTAAATTTATCTTGGCTAATTGTATCATACCACAAAATTAATATGACAAAGACACACTACTAGAAAACAACATATCAGTGGAGGGAACAAATGACTCACTAGTGACGACCTTCTCAAATTGCCCCGTCTGCCACTGCCAGCATTAGTGGTCGGACAAATGCCTGCTACTAGTAAGTAATAATCATTGGCGTGCCCTGGTCAGCACCCGCCACTAGTAAGCAATAATGCTCTATCATGAAATATTTGCTGTTATTAATGACCTAAAAATGAGTTTGATGTTCATTTTAGATTTTTTTAAGTAGTTCTGATGCATGGTATGGTCAGTATAGTTTTAGCATGATATTCCTTGGTGTATGTTCTTCTTGTTGATGCCCCTTTAGAGAAATACTCCCTTTGTTTTATATTAACTGTCATTAAAATGGATGTGTTTATCACGATCATACGTCCATTTCTACAATAGTACATATCATGTGTGCCTTCCTGTGCTCACGTTCACTCTTCTCCTTGTCAATCCTTACAACCCGATTCAATTGTTGATGTCGCGAAATTGGGATACTCGGAACGGAAATGACATGTAAATATCAAAGAGAAAGATAAATGGATGAAAACGATTGCGCGAGTAAATCGACATTGTTTCAAAGTTTCACAAGACCATACAATACGTTGAGTCTCTCTAGCTATGTCTCGACCTTCTCCCTCAGCTCAGCAATGATTGAAAGATACTCCCTCCGTCCCATAATATAGTAACGTTTTTTGAGCACCTCAAAAAACGTTACTACATTATGGGACGGAGGGAGTACCTCTAAACCAACTACACGAAACCATCGGTTAGCATAGCTCATTTGAAATTTTTGTCCTCGGCAAAAAAATCGATGCACTTGCTTTTCAGCTCCGGGCAGTTGTACGTCTCAGCACAGACCAATGTAGATGCAACCGTGTCCACGGACACATTATCCCACAACTTGTTGGCACAGATGAGCTTTAGCCTGTCCATGGCATATCGGTCGGCAGCGGCAAGCAGATGCCGGTGCATCTCGACGGTTGAGCCTCCGAGGTCGTCGTCGTCAGGCAAGGAATCGGTGTAGATGAAACGGAGGAGAACCTGGAATGCCGCGGCGTCTATACCTTCCAATGCAACCTGCAGCAGCGTGGCCTCCGCCATGGAGCCGAGCAGCTCCGCCATGAAAACCGGGGAGCGGGCCGCGAGGACACCCCTGTGAGCGGCGAACATCTCGCCGTCGACCAGGAAAGAAACGTCGGAGCCCTCGGTGCGATCCAACAGGACGCCCAGATGGTTCCCAAGGTCGGAGGGAGGTTCCTAATATCCCGTACCGTATGAGCATAAGCTAAAATAATCCGTCGTATCAGTAACTAATAGAAGAAAGCTTATCCTCAACTTTGATTGTTGGTACGCCACAGAAAATTTACGTCAGCGTGTTTTTTTAAATAGTGTTGGTGTTGGTATTTTTGATACGTCAGTTTAATGGGCTTGGCTAGCTGGCGCCCGCACGCTTAGCAGTTTACGCGAGCGGCCCTTCCTAATATCGAAGGAACCATTGTGCGTGTTGTCTCACAACTAAAAAAAGGAAAGAATATGTCATCTCTCCAGCCTCTATGCTCATTTATTATTGATTTCAAAAATTTTAAAAAGCTATAACTTTTGAACCGGGTATCGAAATTCAGATCCGTTTTCACCGTTGGGTTTCTTACGACGAGTTCTTCAAAACTAGATCACATATGAATAGGTTTCGACTAAATTTTATTTTTGATCAACTTTGTATGATATGTAGGCAACTTTAGTGTTATAAGTAAGCAACTCTTCTTGTTTGTCTAATATGAAGTCCTATCAACTTAGTTTGTGTAAAACCAAGAAAATGACACAAAATATGATGCAAATCAAGCAACTATCATAACAAAACAAAGCACTGTCTTAACAAAAAATAAAACAACTTTCATAATAAAACCGAGCAACTGTCCTAATAAAATTAAGCAACTGACCTAACAAAAACCAAGCAACTGTCATAGCAAATCCATGCAACTATATTATCATATCACACAATGCACAATGTTCTAGCAAATCAAGCAACCGTCCAAACAAAACCAAGCAACTATCATAACAAATCAAGCAACTGCCTTAACAAAAAATAAAAAAAATCATAACAAAACTAAGCAACTGTCCTAATCAAATTAAGCAATTGTCCTAACAAACCAAACAACTGTCATAGAAAATTCATGCAACTATATTATCATATCACACAATGCACAATGTCCTAACAAACTAAGCAACTGTCCAAAACAAATTGTTTTACATGATTTTTAAGTGGTCTATGATATACTTACTTGATTAATTTATTAATACATATGATGTACGAAAGTTGCTTCTTTTTAGCACTAAATTTGCTTGTTTTTAAAAGAATCTCGAAACATGTTAATATGGGATCTAGTTTTGAACATCTCGTCGCGAGAAATCTAATGGTGAAAACAAATCTTTGTTTCGACGTACGGTTCAAAAGTTATAGCTTTTTGAAAAAAATAAAACGGAATAAGTAAGTGATATCAGCACATGCATGCGCGCGTAGGTAGTCCATCCGCATGTGTGAGGCGTGGTTCCCATTCGTTGTCACCATCAACAGTAATTTTCTAATTTGTCTCGTAGTGCATGCGCGTATAATAGATGATGCGCTCAATGGAGCAAACCGGCGCAGCTGCGCTTTTAAGTTTTTAGGCAGTTTAATAGGGCTAGTGCTGGCATGGGAATTTTAAAGAATGTCACCACTACGCTCACCCAACTGTAGTGAGAAAAGAAAAAATATTGTTGGCTGGTAAAATATGGCACGCCATATATATCATATTTGTGGTGACATATATAAATGTAACGTCATCAAAAGTAAAAAATATATATTAAATTATTGTATTTTTTTTTATTCTTTCATAGTATTAAAAATATACAAATATTTGTTTTTAGTAATGCCCTATTATATATATGCTTATTTTTTTGTATAAAATCTTTTATTTTTTTGTTTTGCTTAATTTTATTTCTTAATTAAAGGATTTAATTATTTTATGTTGTATTTATATATAACATAAATACAATATAAAATAATATTTGTATAAAAAATAAATACATATTTGCTTGTATGTGTGTAGGTGTGAATGTACTTTTGAGACATAGTGTAAAATTATATGTAGTGTGAATGTAATTGCTGGTGTGGCCCATGGGCTCAACTTGGCCACGCCATCAATTATGTTAAAACGTAGTCACGCGGCATAAACTTGTTTTTCTATCCAAACCAAATCTATTTTCCTCGTTGCCGCACATCCCCCCGAGCGTCGGCACGTCACCGAGCGTCGCCCCGCTTCCCCGAGTCTGGTGAGCTAACGTCACCTCTCTCTCTCTCTCTCTCTCTCTCATCCCATTTGACCTCCTCAGTTTCGTGCAGATCCCTGAGCCGTCGTCTCCTTCCCCGAGCACTGTCACCTCCCTGAGCCGCCGCGGTGAGATCCCCATCTTTCCCTCCTCTTTGGCCTATTCTCTCTTCCTCCTCTCAACCGTCCCCCTCTTCACTTCTCTGTTCTTAGTTAGTTCAAGTTTAGTTATGGCGGCGTCGGGCGGCGCGAGAGCGGGACGAGACAGCCAGGGCACGCTAGCCAAGGCACGGCGCCGCCGGGATTGGAGAAGAAGGGGAATCGGGAGAGAAGAGAGGGAGATAGGTGAGAGGTGGGAGAGACAGAGATTATAGGTTTTTTTTTCTTTTATTTTTTTTTGATTGGGCCCTCGTGTAAGTAACACATACTCCCTCTGTCCCATAATATAGTAACGTTTTTTGAGCTAGTCTAGCTCGAAAAACGTTACTATATTATGGGACGGAGGGAGTAGGTTATAGAGGGTGTTTTTTTTCTTTTTTCCATCGGGGCAGGCCCCACATGTAAGTCCCACATGAGGGTAGGGGTAGAAATGTCAAAAAACAGTGAGATACCGGTCGAGGGCATTTGACCTGACGGAAACGGCACAAAAGGGCATTTATGTAAGGACAACTAACGGAAAACGGACAAATTTGAGCACATTTTAAAATTAGAAGCAAATTTGAGTAGTTGGAAAATTTAGGAACATAAATGTAATTGTCCCAATACAAAAACCATTACGATGAATGTAATTAAACTAAACAAGTACTCCCTCTGTCTCATAATATAGTAACGTTTTTTGAGCTAGTCTAGCTTAAAAAACGTTACTATATTATGGGACGGAGGGAGTAATATAGAAGATGATATATTTTTATTAGAAACATAGTCAAACTTTAAAATGTTTGACTAACACAAGATAAAACTACAACTAATTTGAAATGGAAGAAATATTCATCATTAAATAAACAAAAAATAAGACAAAGGGTATTTTTGGACTTTGCGTAAGCTCAAACGCCATAAGCCTTTCCAGCCACACATGCTGCCTTATTTGCACTGCAGCTTATCTACATCTTACCTTGAGAGTTTTTTTTATTTGAGATTACTCCGCCTATGTTTTTTTAGACGTAGCCGGTCCCAAGCCCGGGTAAAGGAGGAGGGTTGTGTTAGGCTTGGCAAGCCAACGTGAAAACCCAGCCACTCTTATGGATATGAAACCCAAAAGAACATCGTTGGGGCATAACCCTCTTAGCGACGCGCCACATTGGAACCCGGATGTGGTGACAAATGAGCAAGGGTCGAGCCGTCACCCCCCTGGTGGCGCGCCGTATCTTGATCTGGATACGGTGACAAGTGAGCAAGGATCGGGTCATCTCATCCTTAGTGGCGCGCTACATCGTTGCCCGGGTGTAGTGAAAAATAAGCAAGGGTCTTCGCATTTGACTCGGCGAGTGCGAAGGGTAAGGAAGCTAGCCGAGCCTAAGAGGATTCGCATAGGTAGTTGGAACGTAGGGTCCCTGGCAGGTAAGTTGCGGGAGTTAGTGGATGCAGCAGTGAGGAGAGGTGTTGATATCCTATGCATCCAAGAAACCAAGTGGAAGGGACAGAAGGTGAAGGAGGTAGAGGAGACCGGTTTCAAGCTGTGGTACACGGGGACCACTGCGAACAGAAACGGAGTGGGTATCTTGATCAACAAGAGCCTCAAGGATGGAGTGGTGGACGTCAAGAGGCAAGGTGATCGGATTATCCTGGTCAAGTTGGTCGTAGGGGACCTAGTTCTCAATGTTATCAGCGCCTATGCCCCGCAAGTAGGCCACAGTGAGAGCACCAAGTTGGAGTTCTGGGAAGGCCTGGAGGACTTGGTTAGGAGTGTTCCTATTGGCGAGCGTCTCTTCATAGGAGGAGACCTTAATGGCCATGTGGGCACATCTAACACAGGTTTTGAAGGGGTGCATGGGGGCTTTCGATATGGCTGCAGGAATCAAGAGGGAGAGGATGTCTTAAGCTTCGCTTTAGCCTACGACATGATCGTAGCTAACACCCTCTTTAGAAAGAGAGAATCACATCTAGTGACTTTTAGTAGCGGACAACACTCTAGCCAGATTGATTTCATCCTCTCAAGAAGAGAAGATAGGCGTGCTTGCCTAGATTGTAAGGTGGTACCTGGAGAGAGTGTTGTCGCTCAACATAAGCTTGTGGTGGTTGACTTCCGCTTTCGGATTCGTGTCCAGCGGGATAAGCGCACCAAAGTCGCTAGAACGAAGTGGTGGAAGCTGAAGAGGGAGGCGACTCAGGCTTTCAAGGAGAGGGTCATGAAGGAGGGCCCTTGGGAGGAAGGAGGTGATGCAAACAATATGTGGATGAAGATGGCGACCTGCGTCCGGAGGATAGCTTCAGAGGAGTTTGGGGTAACCAGGGGTAGTAGAGTCGAAGCTAAAGATACCTGGTGGTGGAATGAGGATGTCCAGAAGGCTATTAAGGAGAAGAAAGTTTGTTTCCGACGCCTATACCTCGATAGGAGTGCGGACAACATAGAGAAGTACAAGGTGGCGAAGAAGACAGCGAAGCGAGCTGTGAGCGAAGCTAGGGGCGGGCGTATGAGGACCTCTACCAGCGTTTAAAAACGAAGCAAGGTGAAAGGGACATCTATAAGATTGCCAAGATCCGAGAGAGGAAGACGAGGGATGTTGATCAGGTGAGATGCATCAAGGACGAAGAGATCAGGCATAGATGGAGGCAATACTTCGACAAGTTGTTCAATGAGGAGAATGGGAGCTCTACCATTGAGCTGGATGACTCCTTTGATGAGATGAACAGACGTTTTGTGCGGCGAATCCAGGAGGCCGAGGTCAAGGAGGCTTTAAAAAGGATGAAAGGAGGCAAGGCGATGGGCCCTGACTGTATCCCCATCGAGGTGTGGAGAGGCCTTGGAGACAAAGCGATAGTATGGCTAACCAAGCTTTTCAACCTCATTTTTCGGTCAAACAAGATGCCTGAAGAATGGAGGCGGAGTATATTAGTACCAATCTTCAAGAACAAAGGGGATGTTCAGAGTTGTACTAATTACCGCGGATTAAGCTAATGAGCCATACAATGAAGCTATGGGAGAGTCATTGAGCATCGTGTAAGAGGAATGACACGCGTGACCAAAAACCAATTTGGTTTCATGCCTGGGAGGTCGACCATGGAAGCCATTTTCTTGGTACGACAACTTATGGAGAGATACAAGGAGCAAAAGAAGGACCTGCATATGGTGTTCATTGACTTGGAGAAGGCATAGATAAGATATCGCGGAATGTCATGTGGTGGGCGTTGGAAAAACACAGTCCCGACAAAGTACATTACCCTCACCAAGGATATGTACGACAATGTTGTGACAAGTGTGCGGACAAGCGATGGCGACACTGATGACTTCCCAATCAAAATAGGACTGCACCAGGGGTCAGCTTTGAGCCCTTATTTTTTCACATTGGTGATGGATGAGGTCACACGGGATATACAAGGGGACATCCCATGGTGTATGCTCTTTGCAGACGATGTGGTGCTAGTCGACGATAGTCGGGCGGGGGTTAATAGGAAGCTGGAGCTGTGGAGACAGACTTTGGAATCGAAAGGTTTTAGGCTTAGTAGAACTAAAACTGAGTACATGAGGTGCGGTTTTAGTACTACTAACCATGGGGAAGAGGAGGAAGTTAGCCTTGAGGGGCAAGTGGTACCTCAGAAGGACATCTTTCGATATTTGTGTCAGAAGGATGGTGATATTGATAAAGACGTCAGCCATCGAATCAAAGTTGAATGGCTAAAGTGGCGCCAAGCTTCTGGTGTTCTCTGTGATAAGAGAGTGCCACAAAAGCTAAAAGGCAAGTTCTATAGAACGGCGATTCGACCTGCGATGTTGTATGGTGCTGAATGTTGGCCAACTAAAAGGCGACATGTCCAACAACTAGGTGTGGCAGAGATGCGCATGTTGAGATGGGCATGTGGCCACACAAGGAAGGATCGGATCCGGAATGATGTTATACGGGAGAGAGTTGGGGTGACACCAATTGAAGAGAAGCTTGTCCAACATCGTCTGAGATTGTTTGGGCATATCCAGCGTAGGCCTTCTGAAGCGCCTGTGCATATCGGGCGGTTAAGGCGTGCTGATAATGTCAAGAGAGGTCGGGGGAGACCAAACTTGACTTGGGAGGAGTCTGTGAAGAGAGACCTGAAGGACTAGGCTATCAACAAAGACCTAGCTCTGGACAGGGGTGCGTGGAAGTCAGCTATCCACGTGCCAGAACCGTGATTTGGTTACGATATCTTTTGGGTTCACAGGCTTTGTTGTTGTTGTTGTTGTATTTCTTGACAGTTTCCTTATGCCACGGCGAAGGCTTTCCAAACCCACCTTAACCACATTTGGAATCTAGTCAATTTCATACTTATAGAACCAAGTTGACACACCCAATATAGTTTTTAGGACTTCCGATACATCCTATTCTACAAATTTTATCAAAATAACTTCTCTGGCATATTCCAGTGCTTTCAAATCCTACTGATACCAGGAGGACGTATCACAGGGCCTACTGTATTCTAATTACTGAACTGTGCATACCTATACCGAAGAATCAGAAAGAAAGAAAAATAACACACCTTTCAAGACACCAACAAAGTTCATAATATAAGAATGGTAAAATTGTAAAAGCAGAGCAAAACTTGTACATTCTGGGTTTTTATAACAGATTTCCTCTTTTCTTATTCGAGATGCCTCCTCAGCTAACTAGCTACATAGATTGTAGTCAAAATTTCCTCAAACTTATCATCACATGGGGCACTAGGAATTTTTTTACAACAATTAGATACTCCCGATCTTGCAAAGAATGGTCTACCTGCAAACTTCTCTGAGTATTCACTCTTGCCCCCAAAGACCTTGCGCAATTTGAATACTTGTTTGAATTGCTTTCTAGCTTGTTTCTGTCTCACTCTGGAAAGCTAACTCGTATATTTCATTGTATGTGTCAACAAAGTGAACCTCAAGACCCTCCTTTACGTTAGGAGCAAGCTCATCGAAATCCCTTTTGTTCGCTGCTGGAAATATGATTGTCTTTATCGAGCTTCGCCGGGCAGCAATAGCTTTCTCTTTTACCTGTTGAAGGGGTAAATATAATAAATATGTCAGGTGAATGTGCAGTGTTTGCACACATGAAAGCATGCACAAAGGTCAATTAGTAGTCATAACAGTTGAGTGGGATAACAAAACGATCTATCTATTCTAGAGATGAGTATGTAAATGCAAGCGATATAATTTTGACTACACAGAATGCATGGTATACAATTAATCAGATATTGCATAATGTATTATTGTTTGCAGATCAAGCACTAACTGTAAATTCAGCATGAACAATTAGAGACGAAATGCCTCGAGATGCAAACATCACAGCAAGTCACAAGTCGACTGGGGCTGGGGGTAACAATGAAATCAATTGGTATTTTGGTGAATAAGTGAAGTTCCCTTGTTTTTAGATATAGAAGACACATGCTGCATATGTGCAAACAACAAAGGGATTAAGCAAACCAAGTTTGAGTAAGGAGAAAGGAGAAACATACCCCGCCGATTGGGAGGATTCTGCCAGTCAGTGTTACTTCGCCAGTCATTGCTAGGTCCTTCCTGGCAGGTTTTCCCATAGCTAAGGACAACATTGATGTAATCATGGTACATCCAGCACTAGGACCATCCTTAGGGGTGGCCCCTGCAGGAACATGCAAGTGCAACTTTGAGTTTGCAAAAAATTGATTATCTGGCTCTTTATCTCGTAGTATAGCTCTACTAACTGTGTGAGCAATCTGAGCGCTCTCTTTCATGACATCTCCAAGCTGCCCCGTCATCACAAGTGCACCTTTTCCTTCTCCTTCCTCCACTTTTGTTGTCTCAATGTATAAAGTAGAACCACCCATAGAAGTCCAAGCTAAACCCATGATCACTCCAACAGGAGTTTGATCATATATGCGCTCGGCATGGAATACAGGTTTCCCGACAAAATCGTCAAGGTTTGATGAATCAATCAGTACCTTCTCAACTGCCTTGTCTGCTGCCTCTTCTTTTGCTCCATCTGTGTCCGTGTTGCCCTACAGAATACAACACTTAGTAAATTTATTACAATTGCAGCCATAACCTTGTAATACACTAGTATCATTACAAACTATCCTCAGCAAAACTCTCTCTCGAAAAAAAAGAACCCCCTCAACATAGACTATCTATATACAAGTCAGTTAGAAAAAAAATTAGCTATTTCATCCATGGTTTTTAGGAATCCGCCGCTCTAGCCAGGGTATGGGGAGCAACAGTTATATCCAGTATATATAAAATAAAATTCGATGAAACATCAATAGATTCATTTCAAGAGTCAAGACAATCATATGAAACATACTAGTTTACTGGCTACTCAAATCTATCCTAGGCCAATTATCATCAGGTGAGTTAATCAGCACCACATAAAATGCCATGTATATGATTGGGTTTGCACAGTAGAGTTCCATATTCAGGATCAAGCTATTAACATTTTATCTATAAGAAACACAATAGAATCCATGATGGTCATACTACCTCTGGTGTGCTCAATGTGTCCGTTGATAGAGCTGGCTCAGTCACAAGAGTTTCTTCCAAAGGTGGTTCCTTAGCTTCCTCATCTTTGATAGCAGGATCAATCAACTTCACATCTTTCACGGTTGTTGCACTACCACCGCCAGTAGATTCTTCACTTGCCGTGACAATCACAGCCTCTTGGGCTGGCTCATTTGATACTCCTTGGCGGACAAGCTGCAGAGCTATCTGCAAGAAGGGTCACATGGTATGTAAAGCATGTACAGGGATAGAGTTATGCTCATTATTGAAGAGCTATAGAACAAGGATATGAATGGAAGCATTAACTCTCAACCTGCCTTTCATGCTAATGAATTGAAGACTGCTTAAACACTGTCAACCGTCAGGTACGTATATGTAAGTTTTTTTAGCAGAACTAATAAGATAGTCTACTTGTCATTGAACTGTGCCATAAACGCGGGAACAAATACTTTTAATCAAGATTAAGCAGACACCAAAAACAATGCAGATGTCATGATCGAATTTTGTATTTCTACAAACACTACTTTTGTACAGAATTTTAAAAGGTTTGTCGCCCTCCTTTTCTTGACACGGTATTGGGTATAGACAACCTATCCTTGCTTCAAAACTAACAGCTCAAATATCATTAGGCTGGCACTCTGTTGCCATGTTGCGTACCTTCCGGTAAATTTTCTCAATCTGCTTTTGAAGGTTCCGCACTCCTGCTTCTCGGCAGTAATTTTCAATCAGGGCAAGGAGGGCAGCATCTGTAACTTGAACCTGTACATGTTTGTAGATGTCCATTAAAGCTAAAATTAACAATTAAATGTAATTGCAAAGAAATATCACTGGAAGTCTAAAGTCTATTACTGTAAAATTCGAGTGGTACATCTAAGTAGAAATTTCAAACTTAATATGACTGTTATTTCCTCTTTGTTCGTTAGTGCACTCTGGAGGCCCTTCCAAAGATACTCTTAGAAAAGAGTGGCCTAGGTGTTTCTTGAGACATACTCCTCAAGTATATAATATTAATAACAGGAAAGTGCATAACAAGACTTACTTTTTTTTTGCGAAATGTAACTTATTGTACTTGTTTTGTGAATTTTATCAAGCCTTGTGCACTTACTGATAACTACTGATTAAATGATCAATAAGTGCACAAGGCTTGATAAAATTCACAAAACGAGTACAATAAGTTACATTTCACAAAAAAAAAGTACAATAAGTTACATAGGCAAAAATTATCCGCCAAAAATAAACTGTTACGAGTATGGCATCCCCAAATTACACGACTACGTGCCTATACAGTTTTCCAAATACAGCTCTGGAATCTGGAACCAGTTCCACGCAGCTGAAGGTACAATTTCGCATCTGGGTATGTTGTGGCATCTTAGAGTCCGTTTATCTATTAAGCTAAGTCTAGAAGTATCCAGGGTATGCATGTGTCATAATAAAAGTTTGTTTGTGGGAAGAGTCTGGTTGTCTCTTAGATGACCCAGACTAGTCTAGAAGTATCTAGGGTGTATGTGTCCTAGATAAAGTCTGTTTTTAGGTAGAGTTCAATTGTCTCTTAGATGGACCAAGCCTAGTCTAGAAGTATCCAGGGTATGTTGAGTTCCAAGTGAACAGTAACCAGCCTAAAGGGCTATAAGGATGTATCCCCCTTGTAAGGAGGCAGGCAATGAAATATCCAGTTCCTACCTATGCTTCTCTTGTACCCCTCTAATTTTACAATCTTTCCCTACTACCCTGCTACGGTACCACGACGCCTAAACGGCAATAACCCCCGCGTCTAGCGAGTAACCCATCCTACAATCTACGTAGCCAACGTCGGCTCCAACAGGGTACAACATTGTACATAACTACTAAAGCTCTGTCTGGAATTGTGAGTTCAAGAGAATTCCATTTGGCAGATCATTTTTCGAAGTGGTAACTGGTTAGTTGAGTACATAACAGTAGCATCTTACTAGATATACTCCCTCCGTACCAAATTAGTTGACCCACATTTGTATACCTATGTATTCAAATGTGGGTCAACTAATTTGGAACGGAGGGAGTAGTACATATCTGTCACGATCTGCTGACCATGCAGAGTGCAAGGTAGTTAAATAAAGAATCTAAAGAAAACTCCATCGGGAGCCTTGTGGTGAACTGAGATGTGTTAAGTTACTGCAACTCGTCGCATTTTCCAACATTAAAAGGAGAAAAAACTTATGTGTCACAATAACGCATACAAAGGTGTAAGAATTCAGAAGGCACACATAACAAAGCATAACTTGGTGAGATTTCAGCTATCTTTCACATCTCATATAAAAAACAAATCATGACAAGTAATTTTCCTGTATGTCATGTTGTGAACTTCCACTTTGTAGGAAATTATAATTTAAAGTGATAAAAAACACTACGAAATAAAGTAAATTGAATAGCTAGTACACTTCCAAATCTGTAGATACCTGTTCAGGTTTAATGCCACAGGCCTCTCTAGTATTCTTCTCCAGATAGTCACGAGCAATATGCATCTTCTCATCAGTTATATAACCAGCTATTGAAATTATCTCCATCCTATCCAGCAACGGATTAGGTATCGTATCAATAACATTTGCTGTGCAAACAAACAGAACCTGATTTTTATACAACAAAGTGTCAGGGGGTGTTTTGTGATAATTAAGTTCATCATAAACAGAAAAGAGCATGACAGAAAAGTCAGGAAACAGAAGCAAAACAGCAGCAATAGCAAGATCAGAAAAGGAAGTCAAGCAAAAAATAACCATTACATTAACTTAACCGAAACTCTCAAGGAGTCAAGGGTAATGCCCTAGCACCTCATCAATTAATAGCATAGACACTGCATGTGATAGCACAACAATGAGCATCGTGCATGACCAATCGTAACAGCATGATATATGAATATGCCGACAGATGCAAACTGACATGATCTTTGTTACAGTTGTTGAGGAGATTCTCAAAAACGTACTGTGAACTCAAAATTACCCGGGTGTACATATAGGTAAAACAAAATGACCTTGAGAAAGAAACAGCCTAACCTTGGATAGGTCAATAGGAACATCAAGGTAGTGGTCCAGAAAATTAATATTCTGCTCAGGGTCTAAAAGTTCCAGCAGCGCACTCGCAGGATCACCAGAATGGCCCCTCCCAAGCTGCCAGCAAACAAAGATTGCCAGTCAAAATTTTGAAATAATGAAGTTGAATCAATAATTTCATGGTGGCCAACTAAATAAATTGGTGTTAAATATGTAGCCGATATCTAAACGATGGGCACCTCAAACAAACAAAACCAGTTTGTTACAGTACCTTGTCAATCTCATCTATCAATACCAAAGGATTTGCTGTCCCAACAGATTTGAGACATTGCACCATCTTCCCTGGCATTGCACCAACATAGGTACGCCGATGCCCCTAAGATTGTTAAAATGTATTAGAGCAACAACTCAACTAGTTTTAAACAATACCAACACCACATATGAGACATGACATGGATATCTGTTGCATACCTTGATTTCTGCCACATCAGCCAAACCTCCAACAGAAAATCTGTAAAACTGTCGGTTTAATGCACGTGCAATAGAGCGACCGATACTAGTTTTACCGACTCCTGGTGGCCCAGAAAGACATATGATCTTTCCTGAAATAAATAATAGATGAACAAAGTCATTGACTGAATAGCCACGGGTGAGACGTGATATGTTTAGAGTCAAAATTTTGATCTTTGGTTGCTACTGTACTGATATATCTTTGAATTTTGAAAATGACATATGAAAACAATGTGTAATTTATATAAACATTTAAATGATATTATGGTTTCACTGGGTTTGTTACTATATTACAATAAAAACTAGTGGTCAATGTTATGTTCTGAAGACCATGCTTGTCGCATTCACTGTGACATATCAGAGGGAGCACTAAATTTAGCGAGAATTAAGCGAAGTAGTCCAGCTACGGTATGTTTATCAGAAGTCTCTGCATGCAGCTTTCAAAACCCACCTTTACCAAATGAAGAGCAATCATGAAGTAGAGTAATCAGATCTTTTTATGTTATTTTTTATGAATGTGATATATAACCGAGGGTGTCAACAGAAAACTTAAAGGCCTACACCATACAGATAAACAAATGACATAATTATTCAAACACAAAACAGAAAGGGAAATGGCAGGACGCAAACCTTGCGAAGTCCCTCTTAGCTTCCCAACTGCTATGAACTCCAATATTCTTTCTTTAACATCACTCAGACCATAATGGTCTTCATCAAGAATTTGTTGGGCATGGTGAACATCAAAGTTCTCGTTGCTACAACAAAAGAACAAACACTGCATAAGGCCAAGATCACTGGACTATGTTTCAAAAGAAAGGCAGATAGATACAAACCTATAGTTTCCCCATGGCAATACAGTCAGCCAGTCCAAATAATTACGAGTTACATTGAACTCGCTAGAACTGGCTTCTAACAGCTGCAGCTTGGTGAGCTCTTCTTCAATGACTTGCAAAACATGAGGAGGACACTTGTCTTTCTTTGCTTCAATCCTTTCCCTAAATTTTTCTGAAACCCATGAATAATTAGTCAATTATGAAGGTAAAAAAAAATGTAAGCTCTAAAAGTAACAAATAGCACATTAATTGCCAATAAGAAGTATACAGTTCAAGAACAAACCAGACAATGCTGTCTTGTCATCAGTCTCCAAACCTAGCTCCTGCAAACATGAGATATGGTGAGTAATAAATAATGAAGGACAGAAGGACTAAGAAAATTAGATCAACCTAAAGTTATTGTGATTTCACATTTGGCATGCACATATGGTTCAAGAAGCAGACACTAGATGGTAGCATTGATCAATTCACCGCTTAATGAGAATCAATGGCACCATGGATCATTAAAAAGAGCTAGATTATACAACAGTAACTATTTGAAAATCAGACTGTAAGAAGCATAGTTAACTTGATACAAGAAACAGCAAATAATGAAGCACCTTCTTGATTGCTTTAAGTTGTTCGTTCAATAAATAACGCCGCTGATCCCCGCTAATTTTTTCTTCAATTGCTTTTGCGATTGCTTGCTGGAAAAAGAAGTATATTAGATATAAAGAAAGCTCAAACTATGACTAAAAACTTACAAGAGAGACTAAGACAAAGAATTACCTGTAACTTACTGATCTCCATGTCCTTCTTTACTAACTCAAGAGTTAACTTTAAACGCTTATCTACCTGTTCCAGAAATGCAACATTTGAATTGAAGCAGAACAAGAAAGCATAGATTTAGACAAGTCAGCATTGTCTGGACTCCATGTCCTTCATTATTGCTTAGGGATGTAGTCTGGACAACATACTGTTCATTGAAGAACACATAGATGAGCGATGTATTGGTGGTGCAAAGAGAAGTATATTTTTCACAATTATTTGTCTTTGTGAATTTGGGAACAATTTTTGCTAGTCCAAGGACCAGTATTATTGTTTCACCAAGTATTCTTGTGCTCTCAATTTGGTCTTAAGAAGGCCAACAAATATGCTTAGTGGACAAAAAGCAAAGCACAATAATCTTCTGCTAAGGCCTATGACCATGAGAATGCTGTTGGATTGGGTAGATGAAATGATTGTATTTCGTAATCAAATATTCAGAGTGCAAAGTCAAACGGAAGCACAAATAAGACCAGTGTGCATGGCAATTCACACTTTCCATGGCATCTAGACATTCAATGAATGCAAAAGTTTACAAAGAACTGTATTGGTAATAGTTTCATAGGTTCAAAATGTTAATCCATATTGCTTCAAGAGTTGGAAAGGGCTAGGCAATTTACATATACACTTCAACACAAAGAAGCATCCATATTGCTTCGGGAGTTGGATTTAGAGAAGGAAAAGAAATATAAAATTAAAAAAGTTTAAAGAAAGCTTCTTACGTCTAATTCCTCAAGCACTTCCTGGCAAAGCAACTTGTTGGCGCCAGAAATAGCAGCACCAAAGTCTGCTAACCGTGGATAGTTGAAATCACCTACATGCTGAATCAAGTGAAAGAAGAAAAACATTCAGAATGCCACTATGTAATCCAATGGAGCAAGGAAAAGGAAATGCATACAGGCACACAATGTAAGTACTTCCACCGTCCTACAATAACAGTCAACGATTTGTCTAGATATGGATGTATCTAGACTTAGTTTTACATCTAGATACATCCATATCTAGACAAATTTACGGCACTTATTTTGGGACGGAGGGAGTACATGTTAAATTTATGATCAGGGTTTTCTGTGTCAAATGTTACATGGCCACTGATTACAGCTCTATAATATTGTCACTAGAGCCTGACATTAAGGTAACTGGAAGCGAAGAATATTCATGTCCTAGCCATCACTCATATGGCTGCTACAGATAACACTGCCGGTTATCCACTTACAGCAACTAAATTGGATGAAAGGACTTATAACATTCCTTAAAATGCTTATTCCTGTCTGTCTTAGATATTTCACACAACATTTCAGTAATCAGCGTCACAAGTTTCAAAAGGTCTACGATTTCAAAACAATATTCAAATAAATTATTACAGGGCATGCTTATTTTGCAGCCAAAATTGGCTAGCCATTATTTGGCAAATTGAACAACTTGCCCACAATTGGCAACTTTTCTAGAGGTTGGCAATGCAATTTGGTAAGAAACCAACTAATAGCCAATACTTTGGATACGCCCAAATTTTGGTAACATACCAAGCATGTCAAGGTCACAAACAAAAGAAGCAAGGAAATAATTCAGACCTGTATGTAAGTCTGAACATGATCCTTCCAAAGGGAACTTGTCTTGAGAACCTCCCTTAAAGTTGATATAACTTCAAATGAGGTTGCTTTTATAACATCATCATCCTTGTTGTAGGTATTTTCCTGCAAATGACAAGTTAAATGGTTCAAAATGCAAGGTGTCTTCTGACAACGCATAACAATGAAGCAATCTAGCATTTAGTTCATGGTGAAATCAGGGTTAACTAAGCAAAAAAGTATTATACTGCAGATTCAATAAATCTTGTGCCATCTAAAAGTAAAAATTGTCAAACAAGTGAAAAACTCTTATTTCACTTAAAATCGCACAATGGTGTAGGAGCGCACACGAAATAAGACCATGAAAGGAGGGTGATCTGAATCGTGGTATGTGATATACATAGTATTACATGAATGCGGCTCGAATTCACAGATATAGCAGAAATTAGAATCATATAAATTCCCTTCAGCTTCAGGAAAGAAAACAATTAGTGTGGTTGTTCATTTTTTGTGTGAGGGGTGTGAGCAGTACTTTCCATTTCAGGGCAGGATAGAGGAATTATATGTCCATTGGTAATACAAAAACAAAAGAAAACAGGGGAACTGGTGATATCATTGTAGAGTTACCTTCAGATGGTCAACTTTAACTGTAAGCGGGTCCTCCTCAACCTGCAGTTTTTGGTATCTTGATGTAAACAAAGTTACCAACTCTAACTCGTAGAAATTGAACAACGGTAAACCTAACATATCTCACCATCTCAGTTATCCGCAAACGTCGGTGACCAAGCAGGACTACCTGATCCCCTTGTATGCTAGTTATCTACAGAAACAACAAAGACTGGTTACATAAAACATATTAACGTAAGACTGTGTCAGCACAAGACAATCCCAGTCATTCTGATCGTCAATTACCTGAGCCAGAGTGCCAACTTCATGAAGACGCTTCAACAACTCCTTCCCTTTGAGACTATCAATGGTTTTATTATCTGATGAATCTGGACTGGCTACAATACTAGGGTCGGTACCCTCTTCATCCTTCACAAGAAAGGCACCCGCATATGGGGCAGATCTTTTGCGACTTTCAATCAAGGCTTGCAAAAGCTTTTGGTCCTAAAGGATTTTTAAGAGAGAGGACAAATTACAAGGTCAATAAGAGGCAAGAAGGAAGTTACGGAGTAGAGCAAAGACCTCAACAACATACCTTGACATAGATTGGCATATAAAATCCTGGAAAGAGTGGTCGGTGTGGAAGAGGCAGTGCAATGACCTATAGTAAAGTAAGAAAAGGGTACCGCTTAGAATGCACATTAAAATAGTCAAACATCAACTGTTCACTCTAAAAATTCTTCTCATGTGACTTTTTAAGTTATATATCAAATCAGTTTTGATCCCTTAACTATACAACCCAGAGTTATCAGCTAAATCAATCACATCAGTCCCAGAATAAATACATTGCTTCCTCTGCCACTAAATTTAAGCAAGTTTATCTGTTCCTATTTCCCATTAGATGTGATTCATTCCGCAAATTGGAGGCATTTTTCTGTGAATAGTTCCTAGCATTATCCCCTTAGTTTCATGAATGTTACTCCTATTAACAACTAGCCTTGATTCACATTCCTTTCCCTCTCACTGTAAGCCGCCTTCCACGGTGAATCAAGGATTCATTTACAGATCATTCTGAGGTCAGACCAAAATACATTCGGAGCTCAGATCATTCTAAATATTACTCCTAATAATTAGTTCTGATTCTCAATCCTTTCCCTCTCAGTGTAAGTCGCCTTTCACGGTGAATCAAGGTTCATTTAGAAGTCATTCCGGGCAAAACCAAAATTACACACTCTACTATTACTACTTAGCACACAATTCCGCCGAATAGCTGACACGGGCAACTAAACAAAGCGGTTTATCGTCCGAAATGAGAGAGAACGCACCGAGAGGAAGTCCTCGGGACGGGGGTTGGTGGACACGATGGCGGAGGACGCCTTGGCCTCCGCCTCGCCCTCCGCGGCAACCGCATCCTCGGCCTTCGCCTCCGCTGCGGCGGCCGCCGCGGCCTCAGAGTCGCTCCCGGAGGAGCTGGAGCAGAAGCGCGCCCTCCTCCGCATCACCGAGCTCCGGCCGCCCCTCAGCGCCCCGAAAACCTTGAGCAGCGGCGACCTCATCTCCTCCGCCGCCGCCACGGCCGGCGCGGCGGCGAACCGCGCCGGGAAGGCAGCGGCGGCAGCCGCCGCCGCGCGCAGCATGGGGGATTCGGGCGGTCGGGCGATGCGACTCTAGGGTTTTTGGACGAGCAGCCGCGAATGTGCGGGCGGCGTGCTCTGCAGTTCTGGTTTGGGGAGGAAGAAAGAAAGGAAGGAGCCACACTGCGAAACCCTTCCAAAACCCCTTTTATGATTATTTTTTTACTCTAAAAGATTAATTAATTGAGGTAATTGCATGTCACATACATTTATTTATTTAGGACAGTAAAACTGGGCACGTTTGGAGCTCTCCCACGCATCCATGTTTCTCACCGTCAGGACAGTAAAACTGGGCACGTTTGGAGCTCTCCCACGCATCCATGTTTCTCACCGTCAGACAGTAAAACTGGGCACGTTTGGAGCTCTCCCACGCATCCATGTTTCTCGCCGTCAGGACAGTAAAACTGGGCACGTTTGGAGCTCTCCCACGCATCCATGTTTCTCACCGTCAGATTTGGCCTTTTGATAATTTTTGGCCCTTCGATGCTTCTCTCCTGGGCTCACTGTCCTATGGGCCGCTGTTCTTGAAACCAAAACGGAGGCCTCTCGTTCGTCCGTAAAACAAGACGTCCGATCTTGGATGGACGGTCGTCATACTCCCTAGGTATTTCGTACGTTAAATCCACCTCGACCTCTCGTCTCTTTCGTTTCCCATCCCCTTTCCCGCGACATAGGTAGCGCCGCCAGCGCCTTCGTTTCCTTCACCTCACATCCCCATCTCGGAGCAGTCCTTGGTCAGCTTTGTCCTTCATGGTGGAACGACTCCTCCGTCTTCGCCCAGTCGCCGCCGGCTCCCTTCCCATCTATTTTCCTCTGAAGTTGCAGCAATAGGAGAGAGGATGGGGTGGATGATCTATATGATTTTTGAGCTACCCACATAGACAAGGTAAATCCTTATCCAAGATCTTCCCCTTGCGACTATCGATCTGACAACGCCAACTTTTCCTTGATGGCAATGTGCACCCCCTTGCAGAGTTGCAAGTACATCTCGCCTCTCCTCTCTTGTGTGATGTACATCCCAGGAGATCTCCATGTGAAGATTAAAAAAACGAACGGAGTATGTGTACATATAATTGACAAGTTTAGGCCCATCCCAAGCTGTCGGTCTCATGATGCCAATTTGTTTTGCTAATAGGACTTCATCAATGTCAATTAGAATCTCTAAGTCCTAAGATGATTGAAAAAAGGAACACACGAATCTGTGTTTATATTTTGCCTGAAACATCTCCATTGCAATTAGGATATGTTATTCACATAAACTGCTCACCTGAAAAATGAAAGCACTCTATTTCTTGATGCAGATAAATAGACAGTGTTTCTATGCATGGTTGGAGGCAAATTTTTAATATCATATATCTGGAGGACGGTAAAGGGTTAAAATGCCAAGAATGTAGATCATTGTCATTGTTATGTAGTGCCGTTCCTAATCGTTTGACTTTTCATATGTATACACGTTAAACCACCGTCAAAATTGACTTATAATAAGGTACACGTTAAACTTCAATAATATTTTCTCGAATCTGTAATTGTGTATGATGTTACTCATTACTATCATTTGACTTTTCATACGTGTAGTCCCATTTATATTTCCGCTATTTTGATTTTTTTTTTGTGGGCAATCAAGAACTACTTCTTATGGAATATTCCCAAATGCCAAAAACTGTTAGAATGCATGATGGATATTATACCAAAGGATCCATAGTTTTCTGTTAGGTTGGTTTCCCGTCTCAAGTTTGTTATTTTTCTGAAACCACGCAACTTCTGAATGTATGATGAATCTTTTATGAAATGATCCACAAACTTTCATTAGTTTGTTATCCCATATCAACTTTGTTCATTTTCTGAAACTACACACCTTCTAAAATTTTAATGCATCCTTATGAAATGTGTATTGTGTTCATTCATTGATCTAAGTTAGTGTTAAAGGCGCCAAAGGTAAATATGATTTCACAATTTAGGGTGTCCTTGGTAATGCCAAACGATGAATGATTAGAATTAATCTAGCATAATTGGATTCTGTCCCAATGTGTATGCAAGGCATGCGAGGAAATACACTCAAAATATTACCAAAATTCTAGAAATTAGAACAATTGAATTTTGAGATACCTCATTAGCACAAAGAATACATGGTAACAATCACTTCAAGTCTCAGCACCTTTCACCGTAAGTTTTAATTAAATTAATCCATGACATGGTACTTATGATTTAAATATTATTTATTTAACTTAAACTATGTATCTGACACCGAGGTGTGTTAGTTTATTTAGTATACCTAACATATAAGTATAAAATCAATTCAGAGTATGTGAAAAAAGGTTATCTATATTTTGTTAATTCTTGCCTTTTATTTGTGAATCCCCGCCCTTAAGTTATGTAGCCAAACAAAAGGGTTCTCTATATCTTTGTGAATGCTTTCCTTTTCATGAGGTGATACCATCATACAAACGCCTTTGACTTGTGTTCATGGTAATAATAGCACTCCTATTGGAAACATGACGATGCTGAGCCCAATATTTCAGAAGGACTATGGAAAGAAAGTGTTGAGTGTAAAAAGGTGATCTAATGTTGTGGTAATATTTTTCTTCTCATAGTGAGTGGTATGCTTTTCTTCCTATGAACCTACTGTAGTGGTAATGCCAGTTTAGTTATCACATGCTTTTCTTTCATCCGTTAAGTGAAATCTTGATGATGTCGCACCTTCAAGTGCCAGTGATTGCTAATCAACTGAAATTTCATTTTGAATTTCTAGCTGATGTGGTGGTAACTCTTCGCATCACTTTCATCATATAATAAATTTGCAATGTATGACCAAGTGCGACCCCATGTACCTTCTACAATCCTTATTATATTTTAGAATCATGATCCAATTTGTGAGATATTAGATAATCTTGATAGGTGGTTATGTCGGAGACCCTAGAAGAGGTGCCATCTGCACAGGTACACCTAACTGCAGTGGTTGGAACTCTAGGATAATCCAACAAATAACCAGTATAAAATTTGAGTATGTGAAGTTAAGCAGAAGTTAAGTGTTTCTCTGATAATAGAAAAGAAATTCATTGATGCTTATTTATATATATTCTTATTATTCTACCGAATTTCACCGAAGACAACCCATTTAGCTGAGTCGATCCCTACCACTACTTGTATGGTATTTAGTATATCGTTTATTTGATTTCCTAACTAATTTAAATCCTTGTTAGCACTCTTTTCCGTCAATGTGTTGTACTTCACACAAGAAATATCTACATGCACAGGCCTGCCTAATTCTGCTTTGTTGCGGAAAATGGCGGCCATTTGGATAGAGAGGCATTTAAAGATTTCATTAATGCATCATGTATACAATCTATACTGACATTTTACGTTCCTCCTTACATATTTATGTTCGTTGCTGCTTATTATCAGTCTTGGCAATATGGATTGGTTGTATTTACGACATGCAACATAGCTATCCAATTTGTATATGCGAATCTTACTTTTTCTTACACATGTATATTTGGGTTTATTTATTTATTATTGACTAATATAAGGCAATGTTTGTACAAGGATAATATATTTCACTTTCTTGTGTATTTAGAAAAAAAACTACCAATTAATGTACAAATAGACGGGCGCGACAACGCGCGCCATCAATGATCTAGTAAACTTGACAAGTGGGATCAGTTTAGTACTCCCTTCATATTAATTGACGCACACTTTGTATAACTTTAGTATAAAATTGTACTAAGTGTGCGTCAATTAATTTGGATCGGAGAGAATACAAATACTTTCAAAACACGCATCTCAGCTACATAAACTTGGCCTTCATGTACATTCAAGGTACAAATCGCCTCCAAGCAGACACATGGATGCCAACTAAGATAGAGACATGCACACGGTTCTCAAGGCTATCGAGAAGACCGAGCGGGAGACGTGTCGGCAGTGCCCAGGCTCGACGACATGCTTGACGCGACGCCCGCCAAGCCCAACATCGCCGTCTATGCTCCCCCCACCCTCACCGCCGCCCTTGCATCCTCCGCCGCCCGTCGACAACCACGACACCCGGCTAGGCGAGGTCATCCGCGACCTCGTTGGGACGCGGTGGACATTCGAGTCTGACCCTTCCGAGCTACTGTCGCCGCCTCCGCCCCCTGTTGCGCCACAACAGGGCTACTGCTCTCGGGTCCCGGCGTGTTGTGGTCACCGCCGGCCTTAATAAATAAAACCCTATTGATAAAGAAAAGCAAGACCATGGCTTTTCCTTAGGTCTTCAAGTTTAACTCTCAAGACGTTCTTTTTGCTCTTTTTTAAATAAAAAAAATGTTGTGACAATCAACTACATATGCTATACATACATAAGTGCATATGTCATTTTTTGTACAAAAATACTCGTTCGTGATAATAAAATACATTTACATCGGGTAGACAAATAATATAAAATAATAATATCAAACAACAAATAAGACCATTTAGAAATATCCAGTTTAAACAACATAGTGACCTCACATTAGGAAGCCAGAATACATTATCTTCAGTTATTTTTCGCACGTTGTGGTCACCTAAGTCCTCATGTGTCGCTGGCACGGGGGGTCAGTAAAACTTTAGAGCGGCCCAACGTGTGCCTTATGCCCAGTTCGCGTCCACATATCATCATAGAAGTGATTTGTATCTCTAATGATCATCAAAGCCAAATTCTTTGACCTTCACGGTAGGTTTTCAAAGTTGTAACCCACCTACCAAGTTTTTGTACCTAAAGCACAATTATCTCTAATTAATTTGTAGGTTTTCGTTCAAAATTCTGATTTGGAAGAACATTCGAGATTCGTTGACCAGAGTTACATTTTTCGATAAAAGATGTTTTATTATTTAATATGGTTAAACATTACATCCTATCTCTGCATAATTAAGATCCCACAACCACAGTTACATACATTTCTTCTCTGCAAACTCTTCCTGCTCTATCTGTCGGAAGGGAGAGACTTAGTTTTACAAGTAAAATAATTACTCCATTAACCATTTTAGAGGATCGATTAAGTGTGCCGTAAGAAAGTAAACTGACAAATTTACTACCCTATGACCGGATAGGGGATAGGTTAGAAATGCCCTAAGCATGGATGCTCAAGACGATCTTCAGGAAGCAAATAACCAATACAAAAGTTGAAGCGTTCGGAAGAGAGGTCAACTTGATATAAATTTACTTGTTGAACCCGTTTTTTCAAGCAGAAGGTATCTCTGTTTTAGCTAATTTTGTGTTATTTTTAAACGGAATTGCTAATTCACATGTACATATGTTTTAGCTATGTCACATGTAAGCCTAGCACCGATCTGGCAATGCTTTATTTTTCGCGCGTAGCAATTCATAACATTTTTTGTGACTCGGCCCGATGTACTTGTCCGCCCGATCAAATTGTTTTTTGCGGGCCGCTTTGTTTTTTCTCGTGCGGTGACGGACTGATTCCTTCTAAATTGAGCTTACCCTACTGGAAAATTTTAACTTGATTTGAATATTGCATGGAAAAAATTGCCTTCAATTCGGTTTTTTGTGTTTTCGTATTTTTTTATCGCATGCTAATACACATGGAAACATCTTCTATACGATTATTTTGTAGTAAAAACTCAGTAAAATAGTTTTAATTTTTTTTCAAATTTTCAATCACCCGCTCAGATTTGGCACATCGCCATTTTTTAGTTAAAAAAATTGAAACCAACTTAAAAATAGTTTTGTACGAGTGCTTTTTAAACTTTTATTCTCACAAAGTTAATATAATTTTTTTTGTTTTCTTTTTTGCTATACTTTTTCCCTTCCTTAAAAAATGAATATTGTATATTTTTTCATATCAAAGTTTTTTCAGAAAGCAACTATACCAGACATGGATGTTATACCTTTTTTCTTTGATGTGCGGAAGATTTATTAAGTTTTTTTATTTTTCTTCAACCATCAACTAACAACTTGGGAGTAACTTTTTTGCAGCATCCAACCCTAGTTTCAAGTCGACCATCGAGACCATTGAATCGCAACGGGGATATTGACTTTTCTCACTTGTTTGCTTCAGGTGCAAGTCGAACATCGACTTGCAACCGGGGTGTTGAGTTTTGCATCTTCCACTCTAGTTGCAAATCAACCACACAACTCGCAACTAACGGGTGACTTTTTTCAGCGTTCCACACCCAGTTGCAAGTCGACAACCGACTTGCAACCAAGAATCGACCTTTTAATTTCCACTCCAGATGCAAGTTGACCACCAGCTAGCAACTAGGGATTGCCTTTTTTTTCATTTTTCACTCCAATTGCCAGGCAACGCCCTACTTGTAGTTGGTGGTTAACTTTTTTCATTTTCCCCTCATGAATTAGGCCGCAACATATTAGATCTAGTCACCCCTAAAAAAGCATATTAAATCCAATCTAGACATATAATAAAGCATGGAACCCTTTTTAATTATGGTAGGTGCCAAAAATATTCATCTCGGATTTTTTTATGTGATATATTAGAAGCTCTAAAGATGAGAGCAACTAGTTAACAGGTACATTTCAGGGTAGCTTGCAAGTATTATTTTTTGTGGGCTGGAATCATACCACGTGCGCGTGTTGGGCGCTCCATCGAGTTTGTTTTTCTATTTTAATGTGTTTTCGGGTTTTAGATGGATTTCGTACAATTTTCTTTTCGTTTTTTTGGTTTTCACGTGGCTTGACGTAGATTTTGAAAAAAAAAGCATGAGAAAAACACGTTTTCACTATTACGGGAGGCACAACTATATGCTTCGTGGAGGCACGGCTCGCAAAGAAAAAACTTGTTTTTTATGAGAGACATAAATTTGCTTTCTTCTGGAGGCACAAGCTTGCTTTCGTAAGACGCATGGCTGTAGCTCTTAAAAAGGAAAAAAAAAGAAATTTATCTATTATTATTTTTGTGAGAAAAAAGTTCATCGAAACATATTAACATTAGGTCTAGTTACAAAGATCTCGACGCGTGAAATCCAACAATGAAAACGATTCAGGATTTGGACGCATAGTTCAAAAAATAAAATAATTTTAAAAATAAATCCAAGAAAAAAAGAGAAAACTCTCAAATTGCGATAAATAATGCGTATTTATGTACCGTTGATAACGAGACAAAAGCTAGCCCCATATGAAAATCTAATGGATCGGCCCAATAGCAGGTTAGTACATCTTCTCACACTGTTTATTTTTAATTTTATTTTATATTTTATCCATATTTAATCTAAAATGCATATATTTCACAAATAATCACTTAAGTTTACATTTAAAATTGTATAAAAAATTGTTTGTGCAACTTTTCAAAAAATGTTGATACCATTAAAAATGTTTCAATGCGTATCTGGAAAATGTTTAATATGTTTTAAAATGTAAATAAGTATTTTAAAATGAAACATTTATTAAAAAAGTTATTATAATATTAAATAAACGTTCCAGATATATATAAAAATTTACAATGTGTATGTAATTGCAAAAATGTTAATCTTTGTATCAAAAAACGCTTAATATATAAATTTTTTTCTCATGTATACGAAAAATTTGCAATGTATATGAAATAGTAAACATCAAAAACATGTACTTGGAAAAAAATGTGTCTAAAAAATATTGAACATGTCTAAAATATAGTTTTGGTGTTTATAAAAATGTTCAACGTCCATACAAAAAGTAGACATCACAATGTATAATTTATAAAATATTAATTATGTGATTGAAAAGTATTAAACTTGTATTAAAAATATCCCTAATGTATTCTAAAATGTACATTACATGTAAAAACTATACATGTGCCAAAAAACGAAGAAACCAAAGAAAGATTTAAAAAATGGGAAAAAGTAAGGTACTGCAAAAAAACTATACCGGCCCCAAAAATCAAACAAATGTAGTGAACCCGGAAAAGGAATGGCATGGGCTAGGCCCAATTAGATATATTTTTCAAGGAATAAATTTTTCAAGATAAAAGTGCATAAATTTGTCGGGCCCATAAAATTACCATCTCAAACTATCGTTAAAAAGGACAATAGAAATAGTACTCCAACTGTATGTAACATAATTTTTTTTACCATGTTCAAATGGCCATGACACAAGGGAAAATCCACTAATATGGAATATAATTTTGCCAACTTGGATTTTAAAAGAAAAAATCATGGTATATATATACAATAACTGTGTCATGGTCTGATTCAATTAGAATATATGAACAAAAGGAATTGTATCATCTACACATGGCAATTTTAGAAAAAGTGTCATGATCTGATTCAATTAGAATAGGTTACATGCCAAAATCTAACAAAAAAATTCAGAGGAAAAAATGCATGAATTGTCTTCACAAACAAGGGTAACAAAAAAAATACAACAACAGGAAAGCCTGCTAGTCCCAAACAAGTTGGGGTAGACTAGAGCTCAAACCCAAAAGACATCGAAACCAAAAAATGCATAAAATTGCGAGACCAATAAAATTGCCATCTCAAACAAGGGTAACAAAAAAAGTACAACAACAACAAAACTTGTCAGTCCCAAACAAGTTGGGTAGGCTAGAGCTGAATCCCAAAAGATATCGAAACCAAATCACGGTTCTGGCACGTTGATAGCTAACTTCCACGCACCCCTGTCAAAAACTAGATCTTTGGTGATAACTCAATCCTTCAAATCTCTCTTCACGGACTTATCGAAAGTCAAGTTTGGTCCCCGACCTCTCTTGACATTATCAACATGACTTAACCGCCTGATATGCACGTGCCATTCAAAAGGCCTACACTAGATATGTCCAAACCATCCCAGGTGATGTTGGACAAGTTTCTCTTTAATTGGTGTCACCATAACTCTTTCACGTATATCATCATTCTGTACCCGATCTTTCGTTGTGTGGCCACATGCCCATTGATGACCCACAAGTCTAGGGGATCTATTGTAGTGTTTTCGATAAGTAAGAGTGTCGAACCCAACGAGGAGCAGAATGTATTGACAAGTGACTTTGGACAAGGAATAACTGCAAGCACTGAAAGATAACTTTTTAGGGGTTTTCGATATAAGCAACAAGAAGGTAAAAACAAGCAAAGTAAAGGGTGCTGAGGAGTAGCAAGTGACCCAATCCTTTTGAGCAAAGGATAAGCCTAGCAATTGAACTTATAAAGACTAGAGCGTTCTTGAGGACATATGGGAGAGGTAGTAAAGTTACTTTCGCCATATTCCGTCTAGTACTATGTTTTGTGTTGATAAGCGTTGAGTGGTGGGTTTATGCTAGTACACCTTCTAGACTAAAACAAGTGCACTCTTATGATTAAATACCTTGCAAGCATCCGCAAATACAAGATAGAAATTAAAGCAAAATCCTAACCACAACAATAAGATCAATGATCCATTACTCGCTTGTGCAAAAGTGTGCGAACTAGGGTTCAGGTTTCTGTCACTCCGGCAACCCACCATAAACGTCCTTTATACACAATGTATTCCCCTAGGTCCTTAACAAGACGAAGTGTTATGTGTTCGACTCACATAACACCACTAGAAAAATAACACCACAACTTAAATATCAAACAACACATATTACTTCAACATCATATGACTACTAACAACAAGACTTCTCATATGTCCTCAAGAACTAAAGTAACTGCTCACAAGACATAAAAGAGATCAAGATCAAAGGGTATAAATAGGTGGTAAACAATCTGGTCATAACAATAATCTTCCACCAAAACTTAATAGCATTCACCACATAGAAGTAATCAACACCGGTAAAGTAGAGGGAATGAATAGTGTGAGTTACAACACAAGTTGCAATGGTGAGATGAGATGAGATGGGATGGAGATGGAGATGGTGCCGCTGATGATGATGATCTCGATGATGCCTGTGACGATGGTGATGACGATGGCGATGATCTCCCCTTCCGGGAGGTGTTCTCTCCGGCGGAATCTGCCCGCCGGAGAGCCCTTTTCTTTTCTGTAGGTTTCTGCCACGGAGCGGCGGCGAAACTCCGTAAAATCTCTCTCTCTTTTAGGGTTTTCGGGTAACGAGGAGTATATAGGCCAGAGGGGGAGCCTAGGGTGGCCCCAGGAGTCCAGATGGCCACCTGGCGCGCCCCTGGTGGGGGTCGCGCCCCCAAGCCACATGGGCACCTGGTGGCCCCCCTCTGGCCCCTATTTGGCGTGGCTTCGTCAATCTTTCGAAAAATACCCTCCGTCGATTTTCAGCTTATTTGGAGATGTTCTGTTTCAGCAACTCTATGTCCACTTTTCTCCGCTGAATCCTGCATCTACTGTTTCGACAGTGGAAAGTTGGAAACTGTGTAAAACATGCCAAAACACTATAAGAACAACATCATATCGTGAAATATATCAATGAATAGAGATGAATTATGATATAAAATAGTGATGCCTTTTGGACATATCACCCATCTCAAAATGCGCATCTCTGCCACTACTAGTTGTTGGGCATGTCACCTTTTAGTTGACCAACATTCAACGCCATACAACATCGTAGGGTGAATCTCTGTTTTATAGAACTTGGCTTTTAGCTTTTGTGACACTCTCTTATCACATAGAATGTCAGAAGCTTGGCGTCACTTCAACCATCCAACTTTGATTCGATGGCTCACGTCTTCATCGATTTCACCATCCTTCTACAACATTGACCCCAAACATCGAAATACGTTCTTCTGAGTACTTGCCCATCAAGTCTAACTTTCTCCTCTTCCTCATGTTTAGTAGTACTAAAACTGCACCTCGTGTACTGAGTTTTAGCTCTACTAAGCCTAAAATCTTTTGATTCTAAAGTCTGTCTTCACATCTCTAACTTTCTATTAACCTTCGCCCGACTATTATCGACAAACACATGAAAACACCTTTAGATAATCATTCTCTAACTCATGGAAAAATTAGAGTATTATTTCCCTAGAGTAATGACAATTATCTGTATATACATGAAAAAACATAATACTCACGATAAAATTTGAAAATGTGTCTCTAAATCATGGCAAATTTATACATGCACATGAGAAATTTAGGGGCGGGGGGTGTCCTAGAACATGGAAAATTTATTGAAATGTTGTATTTATCACATAGCAAATGCTGGGATTTTGTCCTCTACAAACATGTCAAATTTGGAAAATTGTTTAAACTATCCACATGGAAAATTTAGGAAATTAATTTTGATAAATCAAATTAGAGTTTAGTTTTTTTTGTAGAAATGGGCACGTAATTTTTTTAGATTTTCCATAGCTCTCTAAGTCATGGCAAATTAAGTTTTTTTTAACGGTGACATGGTAAGATTCTAGGAATTTTGTTCTACCTAACATGGCAAGTTTTCAATAAATGTGTAATGGTCATATGGCAAAATTAATTGTACATCATGGCACCTATATTTTTTGTATATAAATTCTGGGAAATAATGGAAATATCGCAACTTTTGAGAA
This sequence comes from Bromus sterilis, assembly GCA_950022295.1. NCBI lineage: Eukaryota > Viridiplantae > Streptophyta > Magnoliopsida > Poales > Poaceae > Bromus > Bromus sterilis. Next base: position 34,169,222 of record OX465600.1, read on the forward strand.
AAAAATACACATCATGCGAATTTTAGAAGAAGAAAAATCTAACACATGACAGTTTAAAAAAATGACCGCACTATTCACATGGGAAATTTAGAATATTTTTTTGTTCCAGTACATGATGGACAATTCAGAAATTGTTTTGTTGTTTTGCATGGCAAATATGTATATATTGTACATGATGATAAATTAAAAAATTGTTGTCGCTCTTTGCATGAAAAATTTGAAAGAAAAAAATGTAATCTCGATAATGGAAAATGAGAGTGTGCAATTTATCTGCGTGCAATTTACCCCTGAAAGTTGACATATTTAATCTTGAAATGGACTAGACATGTGGGGGGAAGGGAGGAGTTGTGTCCCTACTTGATCGGGGTGAGTGATACGACTTCCAAGCTCACTCCACTGTGTCACCCAGCTTTGCGAATGAGCGCCTCGGACTCCGAGCACAGAGGGACCCATTGCCGCCCCTTCCTCGGATCCAACTGGACTTTGCTGAAGAGCGCTTCAAGCGACGGTGCGCCGGGGAGGTGGAAGTAGAGGAGGGATCCGGCGAAGGTGTTGGGCGGCGGCGATGGTTCTCGATCGCGAGTCGCGAGTCCTATGACGCGAGGCTGGGGACGCACTCTCTGTCTCTAAACTAAGAATGATGAATTGAATATTTTCTCCTAAATTTATACATGTGTTACGCGTGCACGATTAATAAAAACTATAAAAAATGTTAAGAATATGGCCTTCAGGTTGTAAAGACACACAAAACATCTTTCCCCAAAATTGTAACGCTTTTGAAATGTTTTCCGAATTTAGAACCGCTGCTGTGCTGTCATAGCATCTGGAATAAAATAACATCACAAAAAATTCAGTTCATCCACACGAGTCACATCACGAACACTGAGCAAGCACCCTATGCTGCCTCAGAGGTTAGACCAGCGCCTTCGATTCGCCTGTGCCAATTCCATCGCCGCATCATCTTCCCCCACTCCGTCCGGCCTGCGCCTGCGCCTCCGGCCTTACCCGGTCCATGCCAATCCCATCTGCTTCTCGGCCAAGTGCGCCGCCGGGTCCCTGCCCGGCCCTGCCGCGCAGGACGACGATGCAGGTGGGTGCCTGCGTTTTACTGGATTACCGACCACGCCGAGGGGTACCTCTGGCTCGGATTTTATCTGGTTGTCTTGGTAGGTGTTGGAGATTCGGCTGCCTCGCATGCTGAATTTCGGTCGCCTGACCTGTTTGTCTTGATAATATTCAGTTAACTCACCTCATCGAATCTCCTTGATTAACCGTGGGGATGGCTGGAATTTCAGACGGATTGTAATCTTAGAGGAACAAACTTGTTAATTCCCTCTAGTTTAGCCTAGAAACGTACTTTTTTTTGTCTTTTCATCTGCTTTAATTATCAAGGAAGTGCTACTGTAGTTCAGAGTTAAATATGCCTATCAAAATGAAGCTGCTCATATTGTCCACTTCGATCTCACTTCTGAGTAAGATGGGAGATTTAGACAAGGATGCTTTAAGTTCACAATAATTAGCAGAACCATATTCCAGTTTGTTGATGATACGTCTACCTGCAGTGTCAGGATATCGTCTCCCTCCAAAGGAAATCCAGGAAATTGTGGATGTGCCACCGAATCCCAGTTACCATCTCTCCCCTCGCCGAGATAGGATCATGTTCCTGAAACGTAGAGCTATGCCTCCATTGTCCGAGCTCGCAAAACCCGATAAAATACTTGCTGGCATACGGATCGACTCCAGTTCTAACATGAGGAGTCGGATGTAAGTAACATAACTTTTATCATTTCCAGATAATATGTGATCGTAACCTTCCTAAAGTTAACAGTTGGCTGATTTCTAGGTCCTTTTATACTGGGATTAGTATACATCTGCTGAAGGATGATGGAAATTTGGGTCCAGAGAAAGTGGTCCATGGATATCCAGGTGGTGCAAAGATTAATTTCGTAACATGGTATTTTTTCCCCAAGCATTCCTCAGTGTATCTGTTCTATACAGCCGAATTATGATGTGCTTTCCCTTTTTCTCAACCATGTTTCCTCTTGTATCTTTCTGAATTTTAGGTCACCAGATGGTCAACACATGGCATTCACTGTACGTTATGAAGATGAGGTGATTAGTTGTTTCTTTAGATTATGAAATGCGAGCACTTTTGACGGGATAATGGCTTGCTGATTCTATTGTCTATTTGATACATTTGATGAATTGAGTAGATGGGCAGCGACAGCAATTTAGCATTGTGGGTTGCTGATGCAGAATCTGGAGAAGCTCGGCCACTTTTCAAATCAACAGACATAAGACTGAATGCTATTTTTGAGCTGTGAGTGTCATTCTTTTTCTGGTAACCATCTTTCTGTTCTTTGTTTCTCTCGAAAATCAACACTCATCTTGTGATCTTGTACAGATTTGTGTGGGTGGATCATTCTACCCTGTTGGTTTGCACTATTCCTTCATCACGTGGTGATCCTCCAAAGAAGCCACTGGTTCCTTTTGGTCCAAGGATTCGCTCCAATGAGCAGAAAAATGTCATTCGGATGAGAGCCACAAAAGAAATGTTGAAAGATTTGCACGAGGAAGAATTGTTTGATTACTATGCAACCTCTCAGTTAGTATTGGTTTCGTTGGATGGGATAGTGAAGCCAGTAGCTTCTCCTGCTATATATACTTCTCTTGATCCTTCACCAGATGAAAAGTACTTGATTCTCACCTGTATTCACCATCCATATTCTTCTATAGTCTCGTATAAAAGGTTCCCCAAGAAGGTTGAGTTGTGGACAGTTCATGGTAGATTTGTCCGTGAAGTTTGTGATCTACCCCTTGCTGAAAATATTCCAATTGCAGCCAACAGCGTCCGTAGAGGAAAACGTTTAATCAGGTGGAGGCCTGACATGCCTTCAACATTATATTGGTGAGTCACACAAGGCTTAGTCTTATAAATAATGATGCACAAATGTAGTTATACTGAAAAATGATACTCCGTAAACTGAATCCCGTAGTAGTTATAGTTCCAATAAATTTATACCTTTTTGTTGCATTGGTGGTTATGTCATTGCTTATTTATGCAGTTGTCCTCTTCTGATTGGTAGTACAGATTTGTTGCTTATGATGAAATTATTTTGACAGGCATGGCATTAGCTACTTCTGATTTTTGTACTGATCAGAAGTTACATGCAGTAGGTGACCTCAAGTTTGTTAGGAATTAGGGAGTAAAACATTTGTAAACAACATTTTCCCTTCTGACCTCAGTCATGGCCTAATTGAACGTGAATTTAGTTTCTTTTTGTACACCTTAACGCTTTAAAAACCATGCTTAACACCACACATGTAGACACACATGCTTAACTGTAACAGAGGACCCATGTTATGTTCTTAAATCACATCTGATATTTTCCAAGGGTGGAGGCACAAGATGGAGGAGATGCAAACATTGAAGTCTCACCACGTGATATAGTTTACATGGAACCTGCTGAGCCTTTAAATGGCGTGAAACCTCAAGTCCTGGTTAAACTTGACCTTCGGTATAGGTATTGAACTACTGCAGGGACAACACTTTCTTCTCATGATGTTACAATGGAAACACTAGTTTAGCTCACCTATATGTTCATGGAGATATACTTTAATTTTTGGCATTGAAACTGTAGCTTGTAAAAAAATCTTAGCCTGGTTATTTTTGACTTATACTTTCTCCAGCTACCCAAGTCTATGATGCTACACTACAATTCATGTTTTTGTCAAATCTGCAGAAGGATCTCTTGGTGCTATGGATTGCATGCACTGGTATATGAATATTGGCACAAGACACGCAGAACAAGAACATGGGTTATCCTTCCAGATTGCAATGATCCTACCCCCCAATTATTATTTGATAGATCTTCTGAAGATTCTTACTCAAGTCCAGGTTCTCCAATGATGTGCAGAACTCCCGCAGGCACCCTTGTCATTGCAAAAATTAAGACAAGCTATGAAGGGACCTGCATCTTAATGAAGGGACAGGGTGCCACACCCAAAGGAGGCGTCCCTTTCCTTGATCTCTTAAATATGTATGATGATCTGTTTCATCCATTTATGGTCCACCTCTTATCTCCACTGTTGCGATTGTCTGAATCTGTTAGCATAACTTGCTTCTTTACAGAACTACGGGAACGAAAGAGCGGATATGGGAAAGTGGCAAAGAGAAGCACTATGAATCTGTTCTTGCACTGATGTCATATCATCCTAAATGTGAAATCCAGCTAAATCAACTAAAATTTCTTATGTCAAAAGAGTCAAGAAGAGAAGCTACCCAATATTATATTAGCAGTTGGCCTGATAAGAAGCAAGTCCAGATTACAAGTTACCCCCATCCATATCCTCAGCTGGCATCATTGCAGAGAGAAATAATCAGATACGAGCGAGATGATGGTGTTAAACTTACTGCTACATTATATCTACCTCCAGGCTATAATCCATCGAAAGATGGGCCTCTTGCATGCTTGATTTGGTCTTATCCTGGAGAATTTAAAAGCAGAGAGGCTGCTGGGCAAGTCCGCCGTTCACCCAATAAATTTGCACGCATTAACAACAATTTTCCTCTTCTTTGGTTAGCTAGAGGGTACCATCTTCTTCTTATTTCATTCTTTGATGCATAATTTTTGCAATTTCATGCCTCGTCATTTGGAAAATCTAGTTTTATTTATCTTTATGCCCCATCTTATCTTACAGATTTGCTATTTTGGCTGACCCGACAATCCCTATAATTGGCGAAGGAGGCCAGGAGGCGAATGATAGGTAGTGTTCTACCTCTTCAGCTAAACTTCTTTATTCACTTTCCTGTCCTTAGCTTCCAGGGCTGCTACTTCATAGAAATATTGTACTCACATATTGCTACATTAAACACATAGTCATACAGTTGAAACATACCTCATTGCTGTCATGGGATAACTAGATATGATGCTCACTTAGACGGGAAATTATTGCTCTGTTAGGTACATAGATCAGCTGATTGCTAGTGCGGAAGCCGCGGTAAATGAAATTATAAGAAGAGGGGTAAGATTTTCTCTTACTTTGTCTTATGCAGATAGTTTCAGATTTGTATGTCCATCTTCATGTGTTTATATTTCCCTGTACATGCCTCATTATCCTTCTTTTGAATTATTCATGCTTCGAGGTTCAGTTAAGCACCGGAAAAGGGAAATGCATTCATAAAAACCTCAAATCTGTAGAATGCAGTCATGCACAATTTAATTCAACGCATTACTCTTGAGGCCTTTGATTATATATTTTTTCCTGTTCTTCAGGTTGCTCACCCTGACAAAATTGCTGTGGGCGGTCATTCATACGGTGCATTTATGACAGCTAACCTCTTGGCACATGCGCCTCACCTTTTCTGCTGCGGAATTGCTCGCTCGGGAGCCTATAACAGGACACTGACTCCATTTGGCTTTCAGGTTGTTCTCCCATTTTTTTTTTTCTCGTGTCAAACACAGGTTCAGATTTGCCTATTCATTTAAGCAAGGAACAGAACTCAAAAGTTTGCCACCTGTCCAGGTGGACTCGCCTCTAGGCACCACTGCATGCTTTCTGGTGAACTTGCCTTTGTTGATTTCTCCACATGTTTTGCTTGCAGAAAGAGGTGAGGACGCTCTGGGAGGCTACCGATACCTATATTAAGATGAGCCCCTTCATGTTAGCTAACAAAATCAAGAAACCAATTCTACTCATACATGGAGAAGAAGACAGCAAAGTAACAACAGCAATGCAGGTAGCAACAGTAGCTTCAGGGGTATTATGGTTTCTGAATGCTTTGTTTGTCCTACAGTTGTAGACTTGTAGTTACTACTATCTAGAACTAATATATCGCGATACTTTTGCAGTCAAGTCAATTTTATGATGCTTTGAAAGGGCTTGGAGTGCCATGCCGTCTTGTGATTCTACCATTCGAGGGGCACCGATATGCTGCAAAGGAAAGCGTAATGCATGTAATTTGGGAGACTGATAGGTGGCTCCAGAAATATTGTGCAAGTAATTCTAGGAGCATGCAGATTACCGAATCCAGTGGCGAGAGAGCACAATAACCTGTTGATTGTGCACGTGAAGCTTTAACGTTGAACACCAAGATATCTAGTCTGGTAAGGCTTTCTGTGGCATTAAGTTATCCTTTTCAACAACACAAGCCATTTACTGGTTCCTTATGTGATACTGAACTACTATGTACCTGATTTTTGTAGATATCTTAATTTTGGTGTTGCTTGATTCTGTAGTCTGGCCACAGAACCTGTATAAATTGCACTTTAGTAATAGCTAAAATTCACGTGCTGGTGACTGGTGGGGCAGGATTTCCTTTTTCTTTTTTGAGCGACAGGAGTTTTCTTTCCAAAGTACATGTTTATAGATCATGACACTCTTCTTTATTTTGTCAATCTGAGTTGTTGAGCTTGAGACTCAAATACACTTTAACAATTGCTTCCCTACTAAATTGTGATCTACCATTCTACCATGCATGTTTATTCTTAAGGCGTGAATTTGATGGCATGTTAGTTTGCAGAGCAAGCTGATATTGGGACATGTCAGTTCAGGAAAATTTAAAAGTAATGCATAATGATATTGATGCGTTCCATGTGCACACGGAAGAGTATCACTTCATTCACTGCTCTGTTTCTGTATCATTCTTGACTCTTGTAACGTGACTCTCAGTAATCATATTCATACAGGCTGATAGACACCACTGCTATATCTGTACTTGTTGTCTGCTTCTCAAGATGATATCTTCTCTGGAGTTCCGTTCTTGAATGGCACGGCATCATATTACACAAAGTGTTATATTATCAAGCTCTGCTAGTACAGAATTTAAGGCCTGAAGACACCAACACTATAATTTCAATTATGATGAAGCATAACAAGGGTAAAATTCGATCCCATCCTGTTAACTAACGGTGTTTTAGTTAAGGTCATTATGATGCCAGTTCCCAGACTCATTATGTACATGTGTTCTGTATCTGAGATATGAATCGATGCGATTCTAACCCCTTTTTACTGGTAAAATTGCATAGCAGTGGACGGTCGTAAGATTCTATACGCTGGGTATCTCGAATTAAGCATAACCATATCAACAATCGCGAAAAGGAATCAGAGAAATTGCTTCAGTAAACTGATGTGGTGTGTAGAATAATATGTCCTCACCTTACCAGCAGCGTATCTTGTTTGCTTTGGATAGATGCTTGGTGTTTCTGTTACATATTCCATTCGGATTAAATTGCTCCTATTGGTCCTTCACAGAGTCCTCTCTTCACACCACATAAGATGATAAGGATACTAACAAAGAAATCCCCTAAAGACACTAAAAAATAAATGTGGCAAAATGTGATTTAACAGTTGAAGTTATTTTATTCTTTTGACTTCCTTCAGCAGTGAAAGATTTAAGTGAATCTGAATGTCTCACCTCTATTTGGTTCCATTCGATTGTATTTTATTTTTAGGGCTGAAATAGACTTGGAAGCACTGAACACTTTCTTAGTTGACAATCCTCTACAGAAAAACTAAGACTTGTTATAATACCGGGTGTCTCGTACTATTGGACAAGAAAACAAAGCAACGAGAAGGTCAATTATATGGCCCCCATTATCTGTAAATAGTTACAAACAGATACAAGGACTGTTCTACCATGTGAGCTTGTTCTGATGATGCCTGGCAAATAAAACCCTTTTTTGTTGGCTTTGTGATCGTGATACACTCGGGTTTCAATCAAACAAGATCATCTTGTATACCATCATAGACTAAGTCAGGTCTAGCTTTATCATATGCACAAGGACATGATTTGGACATCAACAGTAGGTAGAACAAGACAACATACTTTGATCTCACCACAACTAGCATCAATCATCAGGCCAGCATATATCCTTGTGGTGGTAAATGCAACCTTTTTACTCAGATTTCGCTTTAGATGTGATCTTATTAATCATGCTTCTTTCTTGGCATTTAAGAAATATGACATGGTTTATCTATTATCAAAGAAAACCATGGGACCGAGGCTCTGTCCATTCATTAAAGAAAGCAAAATAATGTAAATCATATTTGGGCTCAATAAAGGATGAACTCAGAGAAGAATTTTGGATAATAAACACTGTCCACTTTGACAATAATGCTGATGAAGGCTAGCTAGGAGCCTAGGTAGGAGAATTGCTTCATCTGTGCTCGGATCAAAGAAGTGACATAGATGCTGACCAAAGCAACTGTGAGCACCTAATAGTTCAGTATTACCTTGCTGGCAATACTATTATTCTGCACTGAACTTCAACTCCTCATTAACCTGCAATGCGAGTATCATTTACCGCTTCATTTTGGCATTTATAGAGGAAAATTCATCATATACTTGCATTGGGCTAGCACTGTGGGTCATTTATTTCTTAAGAGATTGCGTAGATGAGGCACACCACATGCATGTCGCACTCGTACCATACACGTACGTACACGCGTGCGCGTGCACTACACGCGCTATATTTGCAGGGGCAAGATTTTTTTATAGCATTGTATTGTAGGTCATCGTTGTCAAGGAATCAAATCCCAGCACACATATTTAGACCTTGTACAACCGCATCAATTTTTTGCAGGAGTAACCCAAATGGTGGTCTGAATTCTCCGAGACGTCAGAAACATCTCAGTGTCATAGTCTTGCAAGACTTGTGCAGGCCACAAGCCTCTCCATCTGTTCTGTCCATACAAGCAACACCCATACCATTCTGGTACGTTTCCTTCCCCAAGACTATTTGCAACTTGGCGGGTGGAGAATTGTATCAGGTCACAGCTGAACCTAAACATTAACTGCCATAGCCTCATCCAGCGCAGGGCTCTGTATGTTGCCCTTATCTTGTTCTCCAGAAGACGATGCCTTCATCTGAGACAGAGCTGTCGATGCGCCCATCCATCGCCGAAAGTCACACCAACCGGCTGTGATCAACACAGAATATTTTGGCCCTGTTTCGATCCTTTCGCCTAAAGGCTCCATTCGGGGTGTTTTCAGTCAGGGGGGGCGAGCGAACGGCTGTGACGATGTCTGAGGAAAATATCGGAATGATTGGCCCATTTCTTTGTGGGCAAAGTCAACAAGCCCAAATGGTTCTCATGGGCACCTTTAGTACCTGTCTTTTTTGGGTGCCTTCCAATGATTCCCAAAGGCCAAGAAGACAGGCTAGGACTAGGAGCAACCACTTGCCCATGGGATGGCTGTTACTGTCTTACAGTGGCAAGCAAAAGGAGAGGTTATGAGAAGGCGGGAAACGCAGCAGCAAGCAAGCGACAGAGAAAGCAACTGGAGACCGGCAGGTGGTGGAATTCAGAAAGCTCCAGGGGCACGCAAATTTCACCCCGAGTTGTCGCGTTTTGGGCTGGATTTGCAGCCTCCTGTTTGGTTGAGGCCAATCACTGCCATAATAAAAGGTAGACCATATCATTCGCTGCATCGCTTGGCTATTGTTTTTGCCAGATCAGTGAGTCACAGCCAGCCAGAGTAGTTGCCAGTTGCCTTCACTGGCACTGTATTATTACTAGCCTGAAACAGAGACATTTCGATGTGTTGCTGTCACTCAAAATATTTTGTGCTGTTAATTCATTCACAGATATCCTTGGTAGTTTGACATTTCCTGAAATTTGGATACCCAGACCAGGTTCGTGTGGTAGGGCGCTGAATTCAGACTGTCAAACCAAGGGGTGTGTAATTCCTTTTGTGTTTCGCGCTTACATTTACAACAGGGTCATTTTCTCAAAACCGATAGTTATTTTCGCGTTTAATTGTTATAAACTGTTAAGATGGCCAGTACATCAAACTCAATAGGATATGAGGAATCTGAAAAAGGGAGGGTCAGATATATTTCAGAACTGCAGATATGTGAGCATATACACACTGAGAACAAAATTACTCAGATGCAATCTTGTCAGAGGAAAAGGAACATAATTTCTGCATTTCTTACGAAATAATTTTGGTCTGCATTTTACAGTAATGTGCTACCGAAAGTTCCAACCTATTTGGGACACTGAACAATCGATATCCAACTCAATCCCTTCAGTAAAAAGAAACATTTCCACTTATAGGAATCAAGATTTTTCCGCGTCGACATACCCGCATATAGTGACAGTTTGACACTCTATGACCAATGCTGATATCAGATCAAAGTTTTTCTTTTTAACAAACAGTGCTGAATTAAATCGATGTAGCAAAGCAAGCAAGAAGAACCTTTGGCAAAGTCCAAGCTCTCACTATGCATGTAGACCAGGCTGCACTGCAGGCCTTTCAGGTGGCAAGAGTGTGTCGCCATATATTTAAACGATCCACAAGTACAGTGCTGCATATATTCATCAGCTGAGCATCTTAACAAAAAGGCTCTCGAGTTTTGCAGCATGGTACCTTGAACAGTTTGGTGTTGCACATATTGGAGATCACTCTTTTGGAGTAGTAGGAGCGTAGGGGGGCTGCTGTGCGGTCTGGGGTTTGGTCCACTTTAAACACTGGTATTGTCGGCACCAAGAGATTCCCAGTGTCACCATATGATCCTAATTATGGCGACATTGCCATCGTGTGTAGTAGTAGTAGTAGTAACCTTTTTAGTAGGAGCGGCATGAACTTGGCCTGCTTCCTAGTGATGTGCATTGCTGTAAGATAAGATGCATTTGGAATGTGCGCAAGAATTAATCCACCAATAACAAGGCAACCTAAGTGTAGGGGCATGCAATCCAAACAGCATCAATAACTAGTCCTGCAATCCGTGGTATTCTATGTAAATTTGATGTGCTCTTCAGACTTCAGTCATATTTATGCTTCACATCCATATCTTTGCCATATAAAATTCAAAACGTATCTTTGTCATATTTATGCGTTCTTCCTGCTCCGAATTCCATGCAAAAAGTAATAATCTTAAATCTGCGAAAACAGTTAATTACAGCTCGAAGCTATATATATAGGGTGCTCCGATCGAATCGGCAGCAACTTGCCTACAGTACGGAGCAATAGTTTTTTTTTTTGGACTTGTAGAGGAAGTGGTGCCACCAGCCAACAACCCTAGGGCAGGCTACTTGGATCTCTTCTCGATGGATGACGACACTGTGAACTCATAAGCTGCAAAGGGCCTGCTGCGCTGGGGCTCCCTCGCATCATGCACGCACACATGCATAGTTGCCAATGGCATTTTGGAAGATACAATAAGATTTGGCTATGAGTTGTAGCAGTCACTGACAATGTGGAACTATTTTTATGCGGCCCACCTGTTAGTCGGGAAATAGGGTCGAATCGGCGTGTTTTATCACCGGTACTTTTAAAATAGTTGCGTGAGATCCACGAATTCATACCTGGCATGTTTTTGTTGTAAGCAAGGAGTGTACCAAACGGTGTTGACAATGTAGGACTATTTTTATGAAGCCCACCTGTTAGTCGACAAATAGGGTTGAATCGGTGTGTCTTATTACCGGTACTTCTAAAATAGTCGCGTGAGATCCACGGATTCTTATTTGGCAGTATTTTTGTCGTAAGTAAAGGGTGTACCGAACGATGCTGCCAATAATCTCACCTTTCGTGTATAGTTGTCCAACATGTGCATCTGATTGTATTATATGTTGCATGACAGAAGCGGACACAAAACTAGGTCATCGATATAGAACGTACGTATGGTAGTCGATTAATCCAATGTGTTGTATTATCATCTGTAGCGGTCACCAACAACGGGGGAAACAACCTGTCATTTGGTTATTTACTTTAGGGTGTTATGTTGTACTACCAACACTTTAAAATACAGGTAAAATCACTTTAAAATAGACCCATGATTCATATCCGGTAGTGGTTTTGACGGCGTTACTGTCTGTTTAGTCCATGCTACTCGAAATCACAAATAGGATCAAGCTAATACATCATATTAGTGACTAGTTTCAAATAGTTGTATGAGAACCATGAATTCATGCCTGGCATTATTTCTCATAAGTAAAGAGTATATTAGATAAGGCTGCAGATAAAACCATCCGTCGATACTTGTCCAACATGTGCATATGGTTGTATTATGTATTGCGTAAGTAGAACTTGGATCGTAAAACTAGGTCATCGATGCAAAAGTTGCGTGACGTGTAGTTGAATCGAAAGAAGTTTGTCAATATTTTGTAATCTTTGACATAACATCAATGCTTATATGGTGAATTGTGTTAGCATGTCATCGCAATGTGGGACTATTCTCTTGGGACCCACCTGCTAGTTCAAAGGGGTTACATTGTAGTACTACGAGTATCCATCAAAACTTAGGGTTTAATAAGAGGTCCATTTCTCCCCTAAAAAGATGCTCCGTTTTAGTTTACTCCTTGACAAAACATTCTGTCAATGAAAAAGGGCGAAAGTTATTCTTGCCAATATTGGCAACAAATATGAACTGGGGTAGACAAACAGAAAAAAAGCATGCTGAACACCAATCCAAACAAGGCCCAAAATTTTGATGATACATGGAAGTTTTGTACTAGGGCATGAGGATTTAAAAAAGAAGTATCTATAACCTGGACTGGACTTTGTAAAAGCAGGGGCACGCACGCACGCACGCACCCTTTGCTGGACATCTGAGGTCAGAAGACGAGCTTTATATATTCCAGTGTGTGAACAGCAGATATTCTTTCCCTCTCTTTTTGCGAGGGAGGAAATATTCTCCATCTCTCTTTCCATGACTAATCAATCTCGTTAGACAACTTTGGAACTAGCACGCATAGCCTGTAGTAGTACTACATCCAATTTTCTCTCTTCCAAATCCTTACGTAGTGTGGTTGCGTGAAGATAAAACAGTCCAGATAAGTTCTTCTTTTCATTTTACGGGTAGCGTGTCGATCGACGACCATATTGACAAAGACAACGGAGACAATGTCTGAATTCTGTCACCGATCGAATTGGACGAAAAAATAGCAATTATATATCTTGGTTGGTTTTCACCTGTATATATTCCTCTAGTTTTTGGCGCCGACCGAAGGTTTCTTGTTACCAAAATGCAACAAAAGAAGCAACAAGTGTCCGTGTGGATCACTACTAATCTTCTTCTGCCTGTCGGTTAGGCAAGCATATGCATCGCTCTCACACGGTCGCTGTCGCGGAGAAGGTGCGTGTGCGTGTTGCGCGCGTGCCCACGCACCGGCGGCGCGTGGTCACCACGCACGGGGCGCGCCACGTCGGGCCTCGCGCGCCACACGAGCACGCGCAAAAGTCAGCCGGCCGCCGGGAATCGCATCCATCCGGCCGGATTCCGGACGGACGAATGCGGCGGAGTTATTGCCTTGCACGCCAGATCTACCTTCCCTGGACGCTGATATTTTTCTCTTCGGCCAACTTGTTGTTGTGTGCACGTATGAAAGTCTCTCTACTAGGCTAGGCTCTAGCTACCTGCAAGTCTGGTTCACTGTTGCGTTCGTGCGTGTGGGCAGCACACTCCCGTTTCCGCCAGAGTCTCCATCGGTGCCGGATCGCGACGGCGACCACCGCGTCCGGTTCCGGACGGCGGATGACCGGCGGCCATCTTTGTATTTGCACCGTACGTCTGTACGTACGTGTGAGCAGATGCATGAGCCACGGCGGATGCCAGGTCGCCCAGGTCTGCATGACCACGCGGAGGGCAGCTTCCATCGAACGAAGGCACGCGTTTCGCACGAGCTTGGGATGCGGCCGGTGTCCTCAGATGGCCGCAGGTGCTTATTTTCCTCAATATTATAATACTCCAATTCTGTGTTAAGACGAATAGACGATGATCCAAGTCAGAGGCGGCATGGGTTTTCTCTGCTCTCGTCCTTCTGCGGATCCTGCTACCTCGACGTCTCCTGGTATGTTCCGGCTCACTGCTGCTTCGGCAATGTGGTGGCTAGCCGGCCGCCGGCAGGCGTCCGGTCTTCGTTGGCATTGGTGGGTGGCTGCCCCCGTACAGTGACGGATCCGGCCTCAGTTGTGACATGGCAAAGCAATAGGGTGGCGAGGGGTATAGCTATGGGCGAAAGCCCTGCGTCGGCTTCTGTCGGCGCTGGCGGCAGCGACACATTGTTGTGTCGGATCCCTTTTTGGAGGTGTCACTCCTCGTTCACTTTGTTCGTTCTCTGGGTGAAAGCCTTAGATCCAGTTCCTGGATCGGACGGCGGCGACGTCGATGTCGTTCCCACCTTGGTGGCGCCTGTCTTCAGAGACACTGATCCATGCTGCTTGCCTGTGGGTTGGGGTGGTGCTTGGTTGGTTTGAGGTTGGTGGTCGGCGGCGGTGGTGCGACCTGTTTGGGGTCGATGGTGGTACGGTTGGTGGTGCGACCATTCTGGGGTCGACGGCGGTGTGTGTTGTGCTCGTGTGCTCGCCTGGTGAGTCTCTGCTAGGCGGTGCCCTTCAGCTTCGTTGGTGGCACAGGAGGTGTTGTGACGTCGTCTCGGGCCCGGGTAACCTTTCGACTGTGCCCCCGACACAGGTGGTGTCGCGGCGTTGTGCAGTCTCGGTTGTCTGGTGCCTTTCGATTGCGTCGACGATGCAGCCTTCGCTTTGTCTGCTTGGCGATGTCCTTCGACTAAGCTGTTGGCACATAGGTGGCGGGGCGTCATCTCGGTCTCGCGTGCCCCTTCGACTGCACCCCCGACACAGGTGGTGTCGCGGCGTTGTGCAGTCTCGGATGCGCGGTGCCTTTCGACTACGTCGTCGGTTGCAGTGTCTTGCTTTGGTCTCGGCTGGCTGGCGCGGTTCGTCTCTCCTCGCGGTGCTCTTTGTAGTGTTGTGTTGTGTTTTCCCTCCTTGTTCTCCTTGTTAGTGTGTTCTGTATTATGGAGAGTTTTATTTTTTTATTTTTTATTTATTTCTGCTCTCTGTGCCCCCTGTACTTCTGGTTCGCTTGAACCTATCTTGCAATAGGCGGCAACGCCTTATAGGCAAATGAATACATATTCAGGTGGGGGAGTTCTCTCTCCCCCCCCCCGGTGAAAATTCAAAAAAATAAATAGACGATGATCACATATATGTGCATACATTCACTTTTATTGGCACCTACAAGTATATCCTATTTTTATGAATATTTTTTAAGATATTAAGTCGATACAACATATTAAGATTGATGAAGTCAGCGCCCTCGCAGTCGGTTGAAACATCCCTTTAACTGAACGAATATCCATGAAATGCTTGAAATAAATTTAAAAAAATATAAGCACCAATGCCAATTCTAATACAAACAATGAGAGGCTGGTGATACCATAAAGAATATAACCATTTAAGCTACTCCCTCTGTTTCGGCGTATTAGGCTTCTTATGAATTGCAGTGGAACCAAAGTGAATACCCATTGGATACGTAATTTGTTTCTTTTTACCATTAAGCGTTTGATTCATATTAAATATGGATCAATTTTCACGAGTACTACGGCTACATGCAAAAGCTAGTGAAGAAAAGTAGGAAGGTCATACTGTGTTGTGTGCTAATTAAACATCATTTAGTGTTTATAAGACTTATCAAAAGATAAAGTGGAATAAATAGATTTTGAAGACGAGTCCTATACACCAAAACGGAGAGAGTATGTTCAGTTCAAAATTAATTATGTATTAACGGCCTATAAATGATTTGGTTTGTCACACAATTATTTTTTGTTTGTTTCTCTCTGTTTCGCACAAGAGTTGGGGGGTACACCGCACACTAGACAAAGGGCATAAAATGGAATTATCCCTTCTTTCCATTACAAGAGCTATAAGAGCAACTCTAGCCATTGTCATATCGGTTCAATTGGCACAATAATTGCTCATATGATGGTTTTGGTAAGAAGAAGAAAAAACTACTCTAGCCATTGTCATATCGGTTCAATTGACATAATAATTGTCCATATGATGTTTTTGGTAAAAAGAAAAAAAATCTACTCTAGCCATTGTCACATCGGTTCAATTGACTTAATAACTACTTAATATGTAGAAAAATGCTACTTTAGTTGAGTCGTCGTCCGGTCTAGTATCACCACAATTATGATGGGTGTTCCATCAAACCCATGAGTCTCCATATTTAAAGGTTGTGGGTGTTGGTTTGGAGTGTGTTTCATTCATCAACTGCTCACATGGAATGAAAGTCTCACCCGAGAGGCAGGGTCGCTTTCCCTGATGTCCAAAGCGCACGTAGAACCGTGAATTTTCCCCACCGCTCTCTCCTCTCCTCCCCGTTGTCTGCCTTCGCTCGAGTTCTCGACTGTGGCTCCCTTCATCGGCGCCGCCGGCCGGAGTGGAGTTGGATGGCGGTTATGTTCGTATGTAGTTAGGATGTTTTCCTTCCTCCAGAGCTTGTTCCAGTCGCTGGCGAGCGGCGGCGGGATGGGGTGGATTTTGTTCCTTTGCCGATAGTCGTGGTGGACGGTTGTGAAGATCAAGGTGACCCCAAGCTTTCCTAATAAGCTCGATTTACCTGGCTTGAAGGATATTCCCGGATCTGCTGCCGTTTCTCTCCTCCTGTACCATCGTGGTGATGGATGGCAAGGTGGGTTGCGGGCGATTCCTGGCGGATTTGTCGACCGGAGTTTCGATGTTGCGAATCCACTTGAGAACTCATCCTCGGCGGCGACTTATCAACGAATATTCCTCGTCTCGCCGTCGAATCTCTTGCCGAATGGCGACAATATCCCCGGATGCACGCGACATTCAACCGGCGTCACGATAACCTCTTGGTCATCGAGCCAATATGGGGGCCCTCAAGCTCCTGTACCGCGTTGACCTTCGGTGTCCCCGTCCAAGTGGCAAGTTTCCCGACGACGACGATGCTGGCCGCGACGGGCAGCTCCGGCGACCTTGTGGCAATGGAGGATCAGATCACATTTTTTCTTTTACTTTCAGGACCCTCTATGTAATTTACAAGCCCCTAGCTATTATTATTAATGTTCAGAGGATTTTATCTACCACTTTGGAATAATGAAGTCTCGGGTCTTCGAGACCCTTCTTGTTAAAAAAAAACTTTCCCCTCAACCTACCGCACCTACAAGACCCATCTCCTCTCCTTCCCCTCCCCTGTACCTCCCGCCCATCGAAATTGGCACCCGCTACCACATTCTTCAAAATGCATATGTAACACACTATGTATGGCATATACAAGCATCTTGAACGCAGATCCTTAAACCTTCCACACCCATTTGAATTGTACGGATCAATTTTACCATCCAACGCAGTTCTGTATTTATTTTTGGACTAGTTCGTTTGTTTGTTTTCTCGTAAATCTGATCCAAACTAAGGGGGCTTTGTGGAAGTTTGGATATTAAACACGTCCCGTTCTGACACCGCTGGCTCGCACAAATACCCTCTGCACCAAAATCTATCCCCGCCCGCGAAATGGTCAGCACATTTTCTTGGAGGTCACTGACATTGGATGCCGGTCGGGCACATGCGCGACTGGCCACTGTGGTCGGCATTGATGCCCATCCAGTACCGACGCGATCAATCACTAGAAGAAGTATGGCTTGTCGATGGAGAGCCCCGGCTTCCGCGTCTGTTCAATGCCGGAGAGACACGACGGGATGTCTACCCGCCTGTCACCCTGCGAGCATTAAATTAACCCATGTGACGACCGATAAACCCACTCCAGCTCCCACATTCAAACCGTCTCCTTCGCTCCCCTATCTGGTACCGACATTTAAACGAATCCTCACTGGACCGTGGAACACATCTAACAAACCCATTCCCCTTTCTTCTTCCCTCCACCTCCATTGCTCCTCCGCTCCCTTAACCATGACTTTGAGCTTTAGGCTTTCGTGGGATAGAGGCCGGTTCGCCGGCCGAGCAATATCGATTCCGGATAGCATCTCTCCTCAAGAAGGCGGTCGTAGCGGCTTCCCAACGGCGATTATGTGCAGCACCTCTCCTCACCGGAGGGCTACACATCAGCTCGGGTCCCAAGAAGGCCCATTTATCCCCTCCCATGGACGCCAAGCCTTGCAGACTTGTCGTCGAACGATTAGCCACTTGACCGGGGAGGCGGACGATGGTCTTCCCGCATGGAAGCATTACTGATTGGCGCAACGACCAACCTTATTCATCATATAGGTGGGAGGATCGAGTACGTGGTGCGCCAGTAGGAAGGATGATGACTGTAAGTGCATACAACTGGCGAGCCTCGCCGGCTATTCACTGCACTGAAGCTTCTTCGACGCCGAGAGCGAAAAGTAAGGAAGCCGGTGAAAAGTAAGGAGTCGCTACAGAATAGGTTAAACTCATGTATTTTATCTGTTTTTCAAGAAGATAGCTCGGCTTGCATGAAATACGTTCGATTTATGTAAAATTATATCAGAATCTAAATGAAACCCATTCAAATTTGTGCAAATTTGGTATATTTATGTTGAACGGTTGGTGGATGGATGCGACTACAGTTGAATGATCGGTTTTCGCATCGGTGTTTGTGAATAGTTTCGAACTAATCCGTGAATAAATTCGATATTTATTTTCAAAATCAGCGTTGGAGATGCTCTCGCATATATGATGACTCGTCTAAGGGCCATTGTGTGGTGTGATTCGATGTACTATCTATGTATATGGTTACGGTATCGAACAAAGTTCGATAGCGGCGGCACATCCATGCATCATTATTGTTGTCGAGTTGTACTGCCTAGCTTGAGCATCTTGGCCGTTTGTAGTACAATTCTACTTGGCTGTAGTTGGCAGTTGGAACTTTGGAAGTTGGCTCCCGGGAACAACATGCACATATATACGGTTGTGATGAGGCATCTTGCACCACCAAATAATACCAATTCGCACTAGATGCATGCATATATGCGGTGAAAATATCCAGCCAAGATGTAGCAGTAGTAGTACCGTATGTGAGTTACTGGCACATGTATGTGAGTAACCTCACAAAATTTGTAGTTGCTTTCGCTTCCTCATCTCCCATTATCTCTTAGTTAGATATTTTTTCACTGTATATTTACAAGTTTGTCACACAATAAGTAAATAATCGTATGTGTATACTATCCACATGTATGAGGAACGAGTGCCTTCTAAATTGACATTTTTATGCTAATTACACCATTTAACAAAATAAAGTGAAGTTCTTGAGCTGCTTAAAGCAGTGAATTGCTTGGATAGGTGGGGATATATATGTATTGCATCAGAATATGATCATCACACACTTTTTAGCATGGCTTGTGGTTCTGGGATCCAAAGGTTTAGCTTTAAATCACATAACAAGGCTAAATATGGAAACTTTCAAATAGCTAGGATGTCCGACCTAAATTCGTCGCTAGGCTCAAACTTACCAGAGGCTGACATGTACACGCTTATGGAAGCCGCTTGAAAATTCCAACCAAAAATATTCGAAGTGTCCGAGCAGTTCAAGAAGGATGAGTAGAGTGTTTCAGAGACCAGAGGTTCTGGATGGGATCATCCTCTTAATGTGTCAATATATATCCTTGACGAGGAAGAGATTCCCATGTAAGATATATACATTCTCACGTGAAAGAAAACTATCAATGATGGTCTTGTTGGAGCTTCTGTGCATAAAATTATGAATTTTTTTCCTTACCGATGCCATAAAGTCAGAGAGTCTTTCTCCTTATCATTTTAATTAATTAATTTATGTTTTTTGGCATGTAATTTTTGCTGGTTTGATTATTTATGGGGTTAGAATCTTTCTTTGACATCATGGTGAAGATCTTATGGTTTGAGGACCTACACTTCTAGGGATCATCCCTGGCCCATGCCCGTTCATCGCTCATGGCTACCAACCTTTTTGGATGGACGACTTAGGGACTTTCATGAATTCTTATTGGCAATCGCTTTAGTTGATAGGATCCAATTGCAGCCGCTTTACCGAAGTCTTGAACTCTTGATAGCATTTTTTCATGCAAAGATGTATTCAGTATATTAGATTGTAATTCCTAATCACATGAGTTAATTTGTGTTTTCCTGGATCTTGAATCTAATATAGTGTACCTATAATAGTTGTGAGTATTAATAATAATTTATTTATTAAAAAATAGAATTTGCATGATATTGCATTTAGCCAGATATTATCTTGATGGGAAATTGGAGGATACAAGATTTTTTGGTAATGCATCTTCCTCTTGGTCTGCCATTTGTCATGCCTGGACTTTTTGAAAAAGGGACTTATTTGGAGGATCGGCAGTGGATTCCTCGTCCATACTCATATAAGCTTGTGTCTCGTCAAGGTTGTTGCCCATATAGATTCGTCTTTGACTTTATCATTGATGATGGATCATGGAATATCCAGCTATAGTACAAGCTCACAATCTTCCTTGTGACATTGTTGAAATCTTAAATATCCGTGCCTCCCCACGATTTGTCGAGGATGTTATTGGAATGGGGACCGGGCGTGCATGGAAAATTTACTGTGAGTTCGTCCTACAATCTTGCTTTCTCTCTTAGTTGACTAGTATTGAAGGTTGTTCTAGCTCTAGTTCGGATGGTGATGCAAGGAAGTGTTGGAATGAGCTCTGGTCCTTCAATGTGCCACCCACGGTTGGAGGCTTTGCACGGATTCCTTCCTGATGTGGCAGAAGAAGAATAGAAGAACTCTGGAGACCACAGACTATTGTCCTATATGTTGGCAAAAGAACCGAAGACAATTATCACCCTTTTTGTAGTTATCCTAGATCAGTTCAGCTTTGGAAGGTGATGACGGTTGAGTGTCAACTTCCTCCACTATCTTCCTTTGAGAACCTGGGACCCGAATGGCTATTGCACTTACTACACTAGCAGTGTGATGTTATGCACTGCAAGATCATCCTTCTTCTATGGCGGTGTTGGTACATCCATAACGAGGTCGTTCGTGACAAGAAGCCTTCACCCGTCGAGGTCTCCGAGAGATTCCTTCTAAGCTACTTGGACATGATAAACGACTTGAGCAATGACATTGTTGAAGTGTATATGTGGATTTCCTAGCCATTTTCATCGGTTCCGACTTTTGTTTGCGTTGGCTAGTGCATGAAGCTTAACATGGTATCAGAGTCTAAGATCTCGAGTTCAAGTCCCGGCTTTCGCAATTTATCTAAAAATTGTTCTTGCCCCCTTTGTCCACGTATGAGCCTCTTGAGCCATACCTCTGAGTCTATACACGTGTTGACTTTCCGTGTCACATGTGAGAGGGGGTGCTGAAGTGTATATGTGGGTTTCCTAGCCATTTCCATCAGTTCGGGTTTTTGGCTGCGTTAGCTAGTGCATGAAGCATAACAAACCCAATCTACACCAAAGGAAAAGTTGTCATTCCGACATAGCCCCCTGTATTTGTGCCACATAAAATACCACTACGGGCTCCGGTTTGGACAGCTCCTTTGCTTGGTTGGGTTAAATTGAACTGTGATGGATCCTACTCTGATGATGGAACGGCAAGAGCTGGCATGGTTCTTCACAATGAACATGGTGTGATCATATCTTCTCGGCGTGTCGTTGACTTTTTCACGCCTTATTGCATGCCCTTGAAGCCGAACTCGGAGGATGCATGGAAGGCTTATCCAACGCAAAACCGAACTTCCAATTGCCATAGAGATGGACTCGTCTGTTGCTGTGAAGCTGATTCAATCTAGCGACTTGGATAGATCTAAATACTCCTCTTTGATTAGGGAGATTATGCATTTGATGACCTTACAAAATTCTTGCACTACTCACATAAACAGATCATAAAAAATAGGGGTAGTGATTTTCTGATAAACTTTACACTTTTAGAAGGCAGAGCAATGATCTGGCTGGACATCCTGCTGCCATTGAACTACACAACATTGATTTTAATCCTATTGTGACGTGAGTAATACTCCCTTCGTAAATTTTTATAAGATATTTTTAGGTTAATACTTTAGTAATCTAAAACATTTTATAATTTTTTTTACAGAGCTAGTATAAGTTTTTCCTCGAAAAAGAAAGATAACGCATTTAGCCATTTGCACGATGCCACTTCTCACTCCTACTTTGCCGGAAGATACTACACCACACACCACACACATAAGATACGTCTTTACTTTCGTTCCTACCAGAGGGTGAAATCGAAGCTGATACGATCGTGTTTTGGATGCTCTCGTGCCTTCTTTCCTTTGAACGCTGGATACTCGTAAAAATTAAGCTAGCTACTTGTGATGACACATAGGTGTGGTTGGTCGGTCAGAGCAGACAGAAAAACGATGATGCATATACCCCAAAATAACCAGCCGGGAAGTTCTTAAATACACAACCGTTGCCGCCGAGAACCAACGGTCCTGGATGAACCACCCTCGGGCCCCACCATCAGCCGATCGAGCTGCACGCGACCCTAGCCACTGCCACGCGGGCCCCAGCACTCCCTCATCTCCTTCGTCTGCTATATAAGCACCCATCGCTCACTCCACAGCAGCTCGTGCCCCTCGCCTCCATCACTCACTCCCAGAGCCTCCCAGCTAGCTAGTGCCCTGCGCATCTCGTGCTCCCACAACCTACCAAGCACAGATCAAGGCCCATCAATTAGCTGATCCGTCGGTCGATCATGGTCATGGAGGGCTGCTGCAACAACAACAACAACAACAACAAGGTGATGGAGGAGGAGGCCCTGGTGAAGAAGATCACCGCGCTCGCCGCCGCCATCGGCGAGCTGCCCTCGCTCAGCCCGTCGCCGGAGGTCAACGCGCTCTTCACCGAGCTGGTGACGTCCTGCATCCCGCCCAGCACCGTCGACGTGGACGCGCTGGGCCAGGAGGCGCAGGAGATGCGCGCCCGCCTCATCCGACTCTGCGCCGACGCCGAGGGCCACCTGGAGGCGCACTACTCCGACCTCCTCGCCGCCCACGACAACCCCCTCGACCACCTCGCCCTCTTCCCCTACTTCAACAACTACATCAAGCTCAGCCAGCTCGAGCACGGCCTCCTCGCCCGCCACGTCCCCGGCCCCGCCCCGGCCCGCGTCGCCTTCCTCGGGTCCGGCCCGCTCCCGCTCAGCTCGCTCGTACTCGCCGCGCGCCACCTCCCCGCCGCCTCCTTCGACAACTACGACATCTCCGGCGACGCCAACGAGCGCGCCAGCCGACTGGTGCGCGGCGACGCCGACGCCGGCGCGCGCATGGCGTTCCGCACCGCCGACGTGGCCGACGTGACGACCGAGCTGGCGGGGTACGACGTGGTGTTCCTGGCCGCGCTGGTGGGCATGGCCGCCGAGGAGAAGGCGCGCCTGGTGGAGCACCTCGGGAGGCACATGGCCCCCGGCGCGGCGCTCGTGGTGCGGAGCGCGCACGGCGCCCGCGGGTTCCTGTACCCGGTGGTGGACCCCGAGGAGATCCGGCGAGGCGGGTTCGAGGTGCTCACCGTGCACCACCCGGAGGACGAGGTGATCAACTCCGTCATCATCGCGCGCAAGGCGGCGGAGCCAGCGGCCGTCGCCGCGGACGCCGACGCGGCGGTGAACAACGGCAGCATGCCGGCCCAGTGCGCGGTGGCCGTGACCAGACCGTGCCTTGGCTGCGCCTGCGAGCTCGGGACGAGGGCGCACCAGAAGATGAAGGAGATGGCCATGGAGGAGATGGAGGCGTAGGCCGGTCACCGGTGGCGTACATCGATCGACGACTCTACATCGACCCATGCACGGTGATTAATTTACCGACCGATTAATATTTGCTCGATTAATCTGCGGTCGATACATGCATGGTAATAATTCGTTTGTCTTCATGCATGCATGGATGTGGCTGCTACTTATTTACCATAATTTATCCTTGCCTACCCCGCAAAAAAAAGAATCCTTGCCTACATATGGCTGGATTATTTTCTACTGTAATTGTGCCGTGTTTTTAGTAATTTTCTGACAGCTGCTGCCTCCGGGTTTAACGTAGAGGAGGAGGGTGTGTGTTTGTGCTGAGATCGTGTCGTGTTGCCTACTGTTGTAATAAGTGATTTTGACACTCTATATGACTGAAGTGATCATCACCAAGAAGTGTAACACCTGTGCTTGCTTAATTGATTCCCTTGTTTCAAACGAGTGTCTCAATCTCGTTAGTGATTACTTTATCATTATTCTCTCTTGATTTGATTTGGCCAGTGATTACTCGATCGTGCAAATATATACTTCTTTCGTAAAATTATATAAATTTCTTTAAATCATTAATTTAATTATCTAAACCATTTTATATTAGTTTACAGAGGATGTATATGGGTGTCAGCAAAGTGTAATCTCGTAGTACGGTCAACTGCTAGCAGCAGACAGTAGGTTGCCAAATGATTGGGGTGCAGGATATCTTTTGTGGTGCCAAACGACTGGGCTGCTCGAAATGTGTGCCAGTCATTTTAATGGATGGAGGACTTGCTTTTCATTTTCTGAGAGGTAAAGGATGGAATTTGCTACTTGTGTCATCTATTCCTACGAGGCTACCTACTTTCATTGAAGAAATCTACCAGGCTATCCAGTTTCCGTTCTCTCTCCTGCAGAAGGAAAAGGCTATTTTCGATTGGGCCATTAGATCCTTCTCGGGTGGGTCCAGTTGGCCCAACAAACGAACAGCCTAACAGCAATATGAGCAATGTGAGATGAAGAAACCCTAAACAGAATGCGACAGAGAAAAATAAATTAGACGGGTACACCATTGATATGAAAAGAAAGAATGTAGACGAAAAGTAGTGAGGTTTGTCATATGGCTGATCAATGATCCCGCATACTTGTAGCTTTAGAGCAAAGCATGTGTGTTTGGCCACTTTCTGTTACATGTGCAAATCTTCACTATTACAAATTTAAATAAGGAGGTACCAGGTGGCGGCTCATGTAAAAAACCCGGGCCGGACACATCTGTTGCGTTGGATTTAAGAAGCCTGGAACGAGCGATCTATCTTTCGAGCCCTCTCAAACTATGATGTATTCATTGAAGCAAATATGTGTCAACCTGCAATGACCATATGCTCCCCATCAATCATCCAGAGAACCCGAACTACGATCGCAACAACACCACCCTTGATTCAACGGTCGATCCACTAGTCGACGATGACATCCCCCAATAAGTGGCCCGCCTCCAAATTTTTTGCGCTGTGCCCGACATTCGTGGAAACCTTCTAAGCATGCGGGATCAAGCACCAAGTGTTGTTGCGCTTAACCCAAGATGAGGAACTTCAATGATATTTACGATTTTCTCATGGCCTGATGCACCATACTCGTAAGAAGAGGGTCAAAGGTATAGTGCTTGATGTGTCTGGCTACTTGTGGCATGAGTTGTTCCTGGTGGTGATCAACCGTAATGTTCCCACATTGCTCCATATGTGATGAAGTTCATATTAGTCATTTGGGAACAATCTAGGATTGGGGAGCCTTTTAAGTGTGAGGGGTGAGCTCGCTATTCATGAATTCAAGAAGCTACATCAAGAAACATCATCCTTCTCCACGTCTTTCTACTAAGGATCCTTCGGATACTGATGGCTTGAGTGACTTTAACTTCGAGCTTCCTCCCCGTGCTCAAGAGACGGGGTGGATGGCCCATGTTGGATCCAATACCAAGCAAAATTTCTGCATTCTTCTTGATATCCAACGCCGCATGTATGAGGATCACCAAAAGAAGAAGCTTGCACGTCAGCGTCAGCTTCACATGATTAGAGTCTTGCACATTTATGTACAGAGTGGATCTGAGAATACCATCACCCCGGAGTCCGAGTGGACCTCCAAGTTTAATAAGTGGGGTAAGGAGCTTGATGCGACATTGGGTGTTCCCGAGGCCTCCAAGATTGGTGTTGTTGATGATGAGGAAGAGGAGCCTTCTGACTCACAGCCAGGCAATGACAAGGATTTTGGCGAGTGATCCCATGGGTCTTTAGCATGGATCTTTCCGTTTTGGCGTCTTGATGCCAAGAGGGAGGGGGGAGTTCTATTAGGTTGTACGAGATTCGCATGGCGTTAAGTCACAAGCTCATTTTATATTTGATTCTTTAAGTGCTTGTGAACTTATGTGTATTAAACTTGATTACTGTGTGTGTGCGCGCGTGTGGTAAGACATGCGAGACTATCTATGGTGTTAAGTACTCTATGCTTTCTTATTTATCATGACTTACTTTCCATGTTTGTGTAGCCTTATTTTATATTGCCCTTATATGTTACTACACCACATGTTGTTGCAATTGCATGCTATGTTGTTATCTCTTTGGTCTTTTGCAACATGTTTTTGGTTTATAAAATTTAGGGGGAGTGTTGAAGTAGTTCTGTGCCCTTTGCATCATAAAGGTAAATTAAATTAGTGCATACGTCTAGGGGGAACCTGTCTAAATTTTCTAGATCATGATTGTGCTTTATTATAGTATCTTGTCAAAAGTTGTTTTATCATCAATCACCAAAAAAGGGGAGATTGAAAGGGCATTTCCCAATGTAAGTGATTTTGGTGTTAATGATACAATATTTTATGGAATAATCGTGTGCAATGATCTATAAAATTTTATTTAAAAATGGAACACAACGACTGGTACCCTCTAAAAATGATCAACACGAAGACAATTTTTAGCATTTTTCTTTTAATTGAGTTAAAGAAAATCCGTACTACTAAGAGAGGGTCTCCTGTGGAAGGTATGGATGGAATGAACACATACACAAACATATATGGACCCACATTTCCCCCACTTCATTTTTGGGGCTAAAGAATTTCCAAGTTGCATTTTAAAATAGGCTACCCGGTATCGGCGTGGTGGGCGGTAGTAATGCTCCTAAAGAGAGCAATAAGACCTCTTATTGCCTTAGGACCTCCACGAAGGTTGAGTATCGCTCCCCTTAATGGAGAAGTACTACGAGACAAAGTTTCGGGTAAACTACTGTGGAACGCCAAAAGCGTACTGCCCTTTTAGTGGCACTAGGGCGCCACTGCTCCAAATGTATTTATGACTAATTGGTACTCCATTGTCTGATAGTAGTACTACCACCTAGGTTTTGGAAGTGCCACTCTGTGCCACTACACTGACATGGTAGTGTTGGGTTCGCAACAGAAAACACAAATTTTTCTAACTAGCGTTCCCATAACCCAAGATCTAGCTAGCCGTATTACCGTAACGGAAAGGATTGCGGAAATAACATACCTCGGGGTGTAGTCCGTTGCGCGGGAAACGTTCCCGCAAACGTGGTTGATGTAGCCGATCAAGTTTCACAGCCCCCTGGCTGTGTTGAGCACCCGGATGGGTGTAGTGCCACACGTGCAGCACCTCGTAGTACTCGCACACATACGAGACTCGATGACGACCTCCGTTCTCCGATCCAGCGAAGGTGGCGGAAGCAGACCTCCGGAACCAGAGTTTCAGCAGCACGACGGCGTGCGTATAGTGGAGACATCCCAACCCAGTGCAGACTCCAAACAAAGGGAGTCCGCTCACAGGAGGGATAAATAGGTAGAGAGAGATCTACAGAATTTATCTGTATTTTTCTGTAATTTTCTGTGTTGAAAAAAGGGTACCCACCATATCTATATATAGGGAAAAAAAGGGTGTGCAGGCACTTGCATTAGCAATGTGGTACTATGCGTGTGCATTCATGCACGCATGGCCGCATGGGCTAGTGGCCGCCGGCCACTAGTGAGGCCAAGGCTTGGTGGCCTTGTGGCCACTTGGCCCACATGGGCCCCATGCCCATGGCGCACTAGCACCTCCTTTTTTTTATTCTTTTTTTTTCTTTCTTCTTTTTTAAAAAAAAATAAAAAACTCAAAAGAATATTATTCCATTAATTATTTAAATTATATTTTAATATTTAATTCACTTAATTAAATAATAAAACATATCTAAATAACTTTCCGAACAATTTGGAACCACGAAACTTTTCCGTCTCCCCTCCGAACCGATTTCGGAGTTCTCTCTTATTCTCCGGTAACTCCGATAGTTCCGAAAAGGTCTCCGATTTCATCGAGCCTTAAGTGTGTTACCCTACGGTCCGAGAACACTCCAGTCATGACCGAGCAGAGGCTACAGTCAATGATCATCAGCGGGACCTGGATGCCCATAATGACCCCTGTGCATTCCGGATATCAACACCGATTGGACCTTACGCCGTATAGCATTCCCTTTGTCAGCGATACTGGATTGTTCCGAGATTCGATCAATGACATCCTATGTCTGGTTCAACCTCGTTCCGAACAAATCCTTATTCACTCGTTTCCGTGATATTCATCCCCGTGACCTAGTCACGCGCTGCGCAGCTTTATGGATGGAATCTCACCGAGTGGGCCCTGAGTATCTATCCATCATATGGATTGACAAATCCCGCTCTTGTAACAATACTCCTCAACATATCTCCACGGAATACCCAAGATACAACCGTTATGACCCGCATATTTCAGTCAGGTGGTGGGATGTAAGTCAAAACATCCGGGAAGATAGCAATTATGCACGTACTCACGGTCAAAGGAACGGTCTACCACGTTCTGTAATTACAACACTGAACCTTCATAAGATTTGATCATGCTGTAATGCTTACTTTGGGTAATGTTCATCACGTCACTTAACCAGTGAGGTGACCTCATAGTCAAGAGACTTAATTGTCCATGATCGCGAAACCACGATCATCATGTTGACCATGAACTAGTTATCGATGTAGAGGCTAACTAAGAACTCTGGGGTTTTCTATACCACACCTGCATCATTGTTTCACTGACGCAGTTCTAGCACGGTATGAAACTGGTTATGAACTTGCTTAGATATATTGGAATAATCATATATTATTTGCCTCTAGAGCATATATCCAACAATCTCCCACTTGCACTAGAGTGCTAATAATCCAGCCGCATTTTTTCCGATCATAATCATCTTATCACATAAGTGTTTCATTGATCATGCATGCTCATGGAAGAGGGTTCGTCAACGAACTGCACCAATTCAGATTCGTATGTTTCCTTAGCAACTGGTATAGGTCAAAAAACTCTTTTGACATACCACTCATTATCATATAATGGTTGGATATAAGTTTCGCGGGAGAGTGAGACTATTATTTCACAGTATCCTCCAATGATCTCTTGGTTCAGTCTTTAGAAGACTCATCCATAGTCATATATACTGGGAAATACACTCAACCAGAAGTCCAATACTTCTAACGCTAAACTTTTATCCATACGTCTACTGTCTTAAGTAGTATTATGTTTGTAGTACCGTGAATTTTGCTCACATTTCTTTCATGTCTTTGGTGATGTCTCTAATTCCATATAGACCCATAATATGGCTTGCAATTGTAATCTTGCATTACATTCAAGTCTATTATCCTCTTCTATATTTTAGAGAATAGTCCTCAGTATGCCTCTCTATACTGAAATCATGGACTTTATTCAGATTCTATGTTTTACTCCTAAAGCACATCGGAATCTGTTCTTCTTCCAAGAACTTTTGAGTCATTCTGTTGTTGGATTCACAACTCATGTTATATGGTAGAATCATATGTCAAGAACATATAAGATCACATGTCAAGTACATGGTGCATCTCTATTCTTCCATCAAGACATTGCTTGTGATATTTGGATTTCATCCATTATATAATTTCTAGCCACAAGAACCTGTTTCTTGTCTAGAAGATTATTCCAACCTTCACTTCGTTTCATTATGCGTATCTTAATCTACTCATATAGATTTCAACGTGTAATGTGTTGGTATTTCATATAAAAGAAGATTCTTGCAATCTTGTATTTTATTTGCCTTATGCTCTATATATATATCACAATGCACATATGTATATGAGACGATTCTCTCTATACACAATCAATGCATATATATATATATATACATATGAGATCATTCTTCACACATATCAATGCATATATGTTTGAGACAATGATCATGCTCCCACTCAAATATATCCATCATATACTCATATATTTGTGGTTCAGCTTTCATCAAGTCATTCTATTGTTCACTATGTCTTACATAATGACAATGCTTCCAAAGCTCCCACTCAGAAAATGCCCTCTGCATTCCAAGTTTCAGGGAAGTCTTCAAAGCTCCCACTCAGTTTCATGAAACTGCAGGCCCACTCAATATTTTG
The DNA here is from genome assembly GCA_950022295.1 of Bromus sterilis. Lineage (NCBI taxonomy): Eukaryota > Viridiplantae > Streptophyta > Magnoliopsida > Poales > Poaceae > Bromus > Bromus sterilis. The sequence continues at coordinate 34,199,108 of OX465600.1, forward strand.
GTCATCACAAAATTACTTGATCAAATCAAGGTTGAGGGTTCCTGTCTTGAGGTACTGTAGTCCATCCTTTTAACGAAGTAACCTTCGTCATGCCCATTGCAATTCTCTTTCAAATCCAAATTTGACTGAGATGCAATTTCAGGCTATGGTCCATCGTAGTGTAAATGAAATATTTTATTGATTAAAGCATTCCTACGTTTCCGTAGTCAATCACCATTGAACTTTGGTCATAACCAAATAATGCCTTATGTCCATTACATTATTCTCAATAACTCTCCAGTTTGTCGAGAATATGAAATAACCGATTTATTTCACAGGACGTGAGCCATCCTTAATGTAACTCAATATTATTTCATTTCTCCTCGTGTTCTAGGCCACCATCATTCCTTTGTGTCTTCAAGCAATATTATTCCCTATTGTTTTATTAAGAAGACTCATGATTATTGTTCTGTACAGAACGTATTCATGACAACCTTCTAAATTCAACAATGACTTCAACTCATATACCAAGATCAACCATCTTTGGCATATCCTTCCTTATATAGCGTCATTACAGCGGAACATGCTTCCGTTGCAATACTCTGATATTCTGAAGGCAAGGTCCAATACCCCGGTCAAGGTTTCCATTATCTCCCATTGGATCCGTGTCGAGAGACTTTTCTCGTATTACCAATTAAGCAACACAAATTTTGCTATTCGGGGAGAATATGTAATTTCAATTGCTCGTAGTTTTATTACAAAGAAATTCTTTCTTTTAAGAAACCTTATAACACCATCAGTTATGGAGCTATCATGTCTCGTTAGAATTACGATGGTTTCCTATTCATGAAGTGGGTGTTTTAACTTAATGAATTAAACAATCTTTATTCGACAATAACTATAGTGCTCGGGGAAAGAACGTTTAGACCATACTATGGTTTAGTATGACTACAAATGTTTAAGTAGTCTAGTACTTTCAACTTCCATCGTAGTTTGTGGTACAACTTCCACAAGTCTCCCATTATGTCAATATCAATACTTATCACTTCGGATCGTAGCGTAGTGATGTGTATCCTTGTATTCTCACTTCTCACTGTGATTCCTGAATCTCAGTTTTATGATCTCAATTGAATACAACTTTCAATCAATCATATGAAGTCTTTAATGATAACTCACATGCCCATTTAGTACATCATTTATGTATAATGATTGGCACAAGTTCTACTTGCTAGAACCTTGTCATGATTATATTTACTGCAGAGGTTCATAGATCGTGTATCTAATCCATCTCATGCAATCGAGTTATGATTTTCATTCGATAATGAACTCACAAGTTAACAGATCATACATTTAATGAATTCATCAGTTATGAAGTCACCTCATGCAATCAAATCTTTGACTTGTTATAATCAAGACAACTTTATCATTAAACATTGAATATTTCTTGACAATAATAGTTGTATTATAAATGCTTTCTATCATATCATAAATCAAGACGTAATCAAAGTATAAGCACTCTTTTATTCATAAAGATGGAACAACTGACTTGTCTCATTACATGAATAACTTTGCCTCGCGAGATGCAAGACACACAACTAAGTGTTCATACTATGATGATTACATAAGATTTATCTAATACTCTAAGTATCTCCTATGATAGATGTCTCGGTGGAATCCATGCTGGCCATCAACTGACTTGATATCCATCAATCCTCGATTTCACCTCTTCCCGTCCATGCAACAGCAGGTCCTGTTTTCATAAAACAGAATAAGTATCAGATACTCATTTACTGCCAATGTTGTATAAGGGAATAAACATTTATAAAGTATATCAAGTATATACCTTCTCCATCGACAACTTCTCCTTCAATGGGTTCAACCTCCAGGTACTGGAGTCTATCCATGAAGTCAGAGAACTCGAGGCTTTCACCTCTGCTGACATATCCATGGACATGGTCTGTATAGCTTGGTGGAAGCGAGTGTAACACCGTGTATATCGCAGACTCATGTGTGGTTTCATAGTCAAAGTCATCTACGAGGCTCAGATGTATCTCATGCATCTTGGCCAAGTGTGCTTTCAGGCAAGAGCCTTCTTCCAGCTTTGTAGAGAGAAACTCACTTTCTAACTCAAATCTGGGAACTCTAAACTGATGCAAGTTTGATGACTTTAGCTCATCGATCATATCGTATGTATCCAAATCAGCATACTCCTCACGCAAATGTTGCGGAATGCTGGTTTCTATGATACCCTTGGCTATGGCATATGTCCTACGACGATAATGATAATCAATCGCCGCTTGTGCATCCATGTCGTTTTCTGGAGGGTTTCCCACGTGCCTTTTAGTTAAGAATGAAAGGTTGATTCTCTTGAGCACGGCTCTAAGGCGTAAGTACCAACTAATGAAGTTTGACCCATTTTCTTTAAGTCTTTCACCATGTAAGAAGGAAACCATTTCAAGGTATTGGGTATTATCCATTTTCTACAAACATAATTGCAAGGAACACAATTAAGATTAGTTCACAACAATGAGTTCATATAACCATATGAGCTCGCACCAAAACATTTCATCCCTAGGAAGTTTTAGTGATTACATGATCCAGATTCACTGCCCGACCTCGAATATCACACGGCCGACGGGTCAGTTTCAAAGGTAGACAACAACTTGTGCGATCACATTATCTTATATATACTGTGACTCATGCTCGATCTTTCGATCTCTAGTATTCCGAGGCCATATCTGCATATGCTAGGCTCGCCAAATTAACCTCCATGTTATATGCTGTTCAGCAAGGCCATATTTACATATGCCAGGCTTGCCGAACCCAACCTCATGCGAACTCCATTGAATATGTAGGACAACTCCGGTATGTACGGAGCGTCAGGCCATATGGGAGAACCTTCCAGGCGGTGCACACTTCGGTAGAATACTTGTGTTTGGCTTTGTTAAGGGATCATCTTATCACATGCTACCGTCGTGTATCCTATACTAGCAAGTTTTAAGATGTCTGGGCTATGGCAACACTAAGTCTACAGTGTCTCCATTTTAGTTTGTTTTATGATGACGATTACTACTTACTAGTAACACATAGTAAAGCTATCACTACATCACAAACAAACAAACGATAGCCCCCACTTAGCAATACAAGGTTTAGACGGTCTAGTTGTATATTGCAAGTTTTACGTGGCTGCTAGGGCTTTCATAGTTAAACAAGTTTTAACCTACGAGTCAACCACAACGTCAATCATACGATTGTCTCTATTACACCCCGCACAGGGCCCTCCGTTGCAAATGCCACATCCGCTAAAGTAGAGAGACAGACACCCCCCAGCCACTTTATACGATACAAGCCGTATGTCAAGCGTGGAACCAGTCTCGCGTAAGAGTACGCGTAAAGTCGGTCGGGGGCCGCTTCATCAAACAATGCCGCAGATGTGAACAAGTACACGTGGGAGGGTAACAATCATACAATCAACGCCACATCCCCGATGTGTTCTATCCGTACAGTAATACTAAGCATAGACCTAGCTCATGATACCACTGTATGGGTTCGCAGCAGAAAACACAAATTTTTCTAACTAGCGTTCCCATAACCCAAGATCTAGCTAGCCGTATTACCGTAACGGAAAGGATTGCGGAAATAACATACCTCGGGGTGTAGTCCGTTGCGCGGGAAACGTTCCCGCAAACGTGGTTGATGTAGCCGATCAAGTTTCATAGCCCCCTGGCTGTGTTGAGCACCCGGATGGGTGTACTGCCACACGTGCAGCACCTCGTAGTACTCGCACACATACCCAACCCAGTGCAGACTCCAAACAAGGGGAGTCCGCTCACAGGAGGGAGAAATAGGTAGAGAGAGATCTACAAAATTTATCTGTATTTTTCTGGAATTTTCTGTGTTGAAAAAAGGGCACCCACCATATCTATATATAGGGGAAAAAGGGGTGTGCAGGCACTTGCATTAGCAATGTGGTACTAATAGTACCACATGCGTGTGCATGCATGCACGCATGGCCGCATGGGCTAGTGGCCGCCGGCCACTAGTGAGGCCAAGGCTTGGTGGCCTTGTGGCCACTTGGCCCACATGGGCCCCATGCCCATGGCGCACTAGCACCTCCTTTTTTTTTCTTTATTCTTTTTTTTTCTTTCTTCTTTCTTAAAGAAAAAACAAAAAACTCAAAAGAATATTATTTCATTAATTATTTAAATTATATTTTAATATTTAATTCACTTAATTAAATAATAAAACATATCTAAATAATTTTCCGAACAATTCGGAACCACGGAACTTTTCCGTCTCCCCTTCGAACCGATTTCGGAGTTCTCTCTTATTCTCCGGTAACTCCGATAGTTCCGAAAAGGTCTCCGATTTCATCGAGCCCTTAAGTGTGTTACCCTACGGTCCGAGAACACTCCAGTCATGACCGAGCAGAGGCTACAGTCAATGATCATCAGCGGGACCTGGATGCCCATAATGACCCCTGTGCATTCCGGATATCAACACCGATTGGACCTTACGCCGTATAGCATTCCCTTTGTCAGCGATACTGGATTGTTCCGAGATTCGATCAATGACATCCTATGTCTGGTTCAACCTCGTTCCGAACAAATCCTTATTCACTCGTTCCCGTGATATTCATCCCCGTGACCTAGTCACGCGCTGCGCAGCTTTATGGATGGAATCTCACCGAGTGGGCCCTGAGTATCTATCCATCATATGGATTGACAAATCCCGCTCTTGTAACAATACTCCTCAACATATCTCCACGGAATACCCAAGATACAACCGTTATGACCCACATATTTCAGTCAGGTGGTGGGATGTAAGTCAAAACATCCGGGAAGATAGCAATTATGCACGTACTCAGGGTCAAAGGAACGGTCTACCACGTTCTGTAATTACAACACTGAACCTTCATAAGATTTGATCATGCTGTAATGCTTACTTTGGGTAATGTTCATCACGTCACTTAACCAGTGAGGTGACCTCATAGTCAAGAGACTTAATTGTCCATGATCGCGAAACCACGATCATCATGTTGACCATGAACTAGTTATCGATGTAGAGGCTAACTAAGAACTCTGGGGTTTTCTATACCACACCTGCATCATTGTTTCACTGACGCAGTTCTAGCACGGTATGAAACTGGTTATGAACTTGCTTAGATATATTGGAATAATCATATATTATTTGCCTCTAGAGCATATATCCAACAGGTAGTAGTTCTGGTGTTCTAGCCGGTAGTACCACTTCCTATCGGGAAGTACTACTACGCCTAGTGCCGGAACAACTACCGATGCCCCTCCCAATTTGTTCTGGATGGGGAGTGGTAGTATGGTGATAGTAGACAAAAAGTACCATCTATTTCATATTTATCAGTACTACCTTAGTCATGGGTGGTACTACAGCCCAGTCACCGCCATCAGCCCTTGTCGGACAACAGTAGTACTGCTTCTAGCATAAGTACTACCATCTAGTACTAAAAACATGCCTTACATGAAGATTTGTGTGAGAGGTATATATGAAGGGGTCATTCTTCTTCATTGAGGGTTACATCTTTGAATCTCTCTCCTTCATTAAACCCAAATCTTGAAAGCACTATATCTCTCTCTAGCCATTCAAACTTCTCGATCTTTCGAGATTTGAGGGAGAAGACCTAGATCTATAGTTTCACCAAAGGAAACTAAATTATTCCTTGAAATTTCTAGTGGATCTTGTTACTCTTGGGTGTTTGGGGGCCCTAGATGAAATAGGTCACCTCGAAGGTCAAATTCATTATGTGAGGCTTTGTGGTGGTGTTGGGAGACTTCATTTAAGTTGTGGAGGTTTGCACAACCTTGTTTGTGAAGGTACGGTCTCCGCCTCCAAGGACACGGCTAGTGAATCGTGTCACCTTCATTATGTGAGGGATTGAGGACAATAAGGTGAGACATTGTGGAGATTGGTGAGCACCATGTCGCCACATCTATCCAAACAGAGACATACCTCTTCCAAAGGAGGGAACTTTGGAAACTAAATCTCATCTTCACTTGAAATGATCTCTTTCCTCCCCTTACTTGTTTGCAAGCTTATTATTTGTTATTTATCTTAAAATTTTGTTGGTTATCTAGACAACCTATATTATTTTATATCCTTAAAATAATAAAAAGCATAAAACATTCTAGTCGCCTATTCACCCCCCTCTAGTCGATATCTCGATACTTTCACCTTGTAATATTTAATTTTAGAAAGGTGTACTCTTCTGAGGTTTATTTCTGTTGTTTGTGATCATGTGATTTGCAGGTTGTTTTAGGCTTGCTGAAATGATTATGGCTGCTTCTCTGCTTGTTTAGTGCAAGACAACATTTTATTTTCTTTCGCTAGCCTTTTTTTATTTTAGTTTGTAACAAACTTATGTGGCGCAACCTGTAATGCAAATTGATAAGATGGCACATTATTTCAAGGATAAAAGGAGAAATAACCGAAAACGGTGATTTGGCTCCCCATGGCCCCGTTGGTGAACAGTAAAATTAAAAAAAAGATACAATTAAAAATAATAATTAGTTTTTTGACCTGAAAGATGCTTAAATGCGTGATGTTCATGTGATATTTAATGATGCTTTAACATTCGAGCACCTCTGAGCAAAAATAATAATAAGAAATAAGGCTTGTGTGAAAATTTCAAAAAGTGCATTGATTGGAGCTCATTATTTATGTTTTGGCACGATCTCCCCGAATGTCATTTATCAACAAAATTTTTGTACACACATGAAGCACTCAAGCATCTTGCATGCATAGAAAAAAATATCTTTAGTTTGTTTCTTTTGCTATTTTTTAGTTTTACAGTTGACCAGGAGCATATGAGCCCAGGACCATAGTTGAATTATCAGCAATAACATCTAAAAGAATAACAGGAGCAAAAAAAGGCACGCATGTGCACAATTCTTGTGAAAAGGGAGAATGCGTTGAGGTTTGTCATAACTTTTCTCAATAAGGAAGAAACAATAAAGAAATTAGGAGACTCCTATAGAAGACTTGTAGCGTGCTATAGCGGAACGTCCTTCATCTTGGCTAATACTAACGTAATAGCTTTAAAATTCTAAACACTTTCTAAATGTTCATCAGATATGTGTCTACAATATCTTCAAAATTTAAATACAAATAAATCTACATAAAAAGAGAGAAAAAAGGTTATCTAATTTTTCATCTTTTTAATTTTTATGACACTATTCATGCTGGATTTCGCTTGTATGAACAACGAAAGAGAAAATAATAATAAAAATATATTTGAAAGTAATGCCATGGATAAAAAAATCAAGAAATAAAAATAAAAGAATGAAATAAACATCAGAAGAAACCAACAAGTTTTTCTTTGATGGGAAAGAACCCATAGTTATTTTTAGGATAAATAAAAGAAACCATAGCAACTGAGAATAACAATGGTTTCTTTTAGAGTTCCACGACGTAGGAAGAGAACGTCACGACTTAGAACTGAGAATGTCCACGCCAAATATTGGGATGATACGAAATCTGAATTTCCACATGGTAAAATAATTTGAATCTTTTTGTGACCAAACATACACACATACGTATAATACATTCATGTTATTTTTCACAAGTGGCGTACAAACAAAAATAAGATTTTTAAAATGGGCCATTTTTTATTGTTGGCCTAATATTTTGTGTTTTTGCACAGCTTGCAAATCGTAATATTTTCAAACGAAAATTGGCACTCTCGTGCAAAGCAGATATAATTATCCATGAATTTGTTTTTAGAGTTTTTTGAAACATTTAAATATAATTTTTAAATCTTTCAAAATAAGGTCCTCTCTGAAACCTGAGCTCGGAAAATATAAACTCTGGTGCACGTACCCACACCACCAAGGGAAAAAAGAAGGAGATCCCCTGGCCCAATCAAGAGATTTCCCTGGCGCCGCTCTTCCCAGAAACGTGAGACAAAGAGGCGACAAGAGGCATTCTTTAGGGAATCATTGGTTAGAGGTACCCTTTCGTGTGCCCCTGTAGAGAATATTTTCGGTTTGTTCAGCAGCTGCTACGTATTGTGTTTTGATTGTGCCCGTCCGAAGCAACAACTGTGGCAACGCGCAGACTGTGGTTGTACCTGTGGCTACTTCTGTGATTGCACGAGACCTGTGGTTGCGCCTATGGTTGTGGCTCGAACTATGCTCGAGTTGTGTCTTGTGTTGTGTCCGTGGCTCGGGTTGTGGCTGTGACACGGGCTATGATTGTGGCTGTGGGTGTGTCCGTGGTTGTGGCTGAACACGTGGTTGCGCGTGTGGCTGTGGCTGCGGCTGTGCGCCCGAAATGCGCCACCTATCGAACGGGAAGGGGAAACCCCAAAACGCACTAAAACACGATATTTGGCGCGCTTGGAGCACGCTCGAGTGACCTTCGCGAAGGGTACCGCTCAACTAGTGATTGGGCATGCTTTACGGTAAGGGTATCATTTTTTTTGGTTCGCTGGCTTTCGTTTGGGACGCTGCAGATAAAAAATGTGGTCCAACGAGGCGACGCAAACAAATATGTTTTTATGTCCACCGCGACCTATTTTCTATCTAAACTTAAAGTCAGTTTGGTTTCACGTGGATACGCAACAGACGCGAGGAGGATGCCCGCATTGTTTTTCATAGGGGCATGTCTGCGTTCCAAGCGCATCCCAACACCACAACGTTCATTTTTAGTTCCACCTCGCCGGTCAAATCATGCATTGAGATGTTTATAAGGGGGCCCGACATCAACTTGGTATCTCTATTAGTATTATATTAAAGCCCGTAAAGGTTGGAGGTAGGGGAGTAATTCGCTAGGGGGATTCTTTGTCTCTTCAAGCTCACCTTCTTGAAGCAAAGGTCTCCCGCGCGGTTATTACTCTACCTCTAGTTAATATTTTCTTTACTTCTTTGCTATGATACCACAACCCCACAACACTCTTTTTTAGTTTCACCTCATTGGCCGAACACCTCTCAAAGGTGTTTATAATTAAGGGGGACTGGCATCAAATTGGTGTTTTCGTTAGTATTATTTCAAAGCCCATATTGGATGCAGACTGAGGAATCCATCCCTCTAGGGGTTCTTCTATTTGTTTAAGAAGCCTAAAATTCACCTCCTTGAACATTTAGAGGTTCCCCTAGGGTGTATTCATCAGTATCCGACCAATATTGTCTTTGATATAATCTTTTAAACCTATTTAAACATGTTGAGTAAATTACAAGAACTGGTATTGAGGCGCTAATTTTTTTAAATAATAAATTTTATTTTCTAAGTTACAGAAAAATATACAATTTTGAATTTTTTCAAATATATTGTATAATCAGACTATGAAAATTGACTTGGCCCAGTCGGCCCGGACAAAGCCGATAGAGCCCAGTCGGCCTAGGTGGAACCGACTGGTGGCTCGCCCACCATGCAGTCGGCCTGGCTGTGGCCGACAGCCCAGTCGGCCTAGCCGTGACCTACAGTCAGACTTGGTGCACACTTGGTTATTAATTATTTTTTGAGAAACCTTTTCCAACTTATTTTTATTAAAATAATATTTTTACAAACACATAAACTATATTAAAACACGATGAACAATTTTAAGATTAGAAATACATTTTCTAAAAGCATTTAAAAATTACATACTATACAAACATATATTAACACATGACGATTTAAAAAAAGTATATTGATATTATTATAAAATATAAATATTTTACAAAATATAATTTTATTACATACATAAGAACACTTTTTAAAATAATACAAATAAAACAAATTTCATAAGTATTAATAGAATTACATGAATATTTATTTTAATTACAATTATATAATTTACATAAGCATAGGGGGACACTTGGCTAGTTTTTGTATATTAATTATTTTCATGTTTATTTTCATTTTTTGAAACAAACAACTTATGTAAAATATATAATTTTTATTATAATAAATATTCATGTAATTCTAATAATATTTATGCATTTATTTTATTTTTATTATTTTAAAAAATGTTCATATATATTTTCGCTGCAACGTGCATGGTATTTTTCTAGTGCTAATATATGTTCGTGTAGCATGAAATTTTTAAATGCCTTTAGCGAATGTATTTCTAGTCTTAAAATTGTTTGTCATATTTTAAGAACGTTTATGTGTTTGTTACAATATTTTTTTAAAAATAAGGTGGAAAAGGTGTATGAAAATAATAATTAATAGCCAAACTTGCATCAAGTTGGGCTATCGGCCACAGCCAGACCGACTGCATGGTGGGCGAGCCACAATGTCGACCCCGCCTTGGCCGAATAGGTTGTGTCGGCTCTGGCCGGGCGGCTGGGCCCAGTCAGTTTCGCCCAAGCCTACTATGCAATATATTTGAAATATTTCGATTTGTGTATTATTTTTGTAATTTAATAATTAAAATGTATTATTTTTAACTTGGAGTTGGAGAAGCCAGCAACTTGAGAGCTGCCAAATACGCCCTAAATCACGAAAAAACTATTACATTTTAAAGTTTCCCTGATAACTATGAAAACTTTGTTCAACTATTTTGAAAAACCCAAATGACCAATTTGTTAATGTATAATCAAGTTTAAGTTAGGACTGGTAAGGCCCCCTTCTAAACAAACCATTTTTGACCATTTGTTGACTGTCATGTGGAGCCCACATGTCAGTGTCTCATGTATATTTTACAAAATAGTTCCTTGATTTTTTTTGAAAAACGTAATCGGATACCTAGTCCCGGTGACCACCCCTCCCTCTCCCCCGCCGTCGTGGGTTGCCGGGGGCGCTTTCGTGGAATAGTTGACCAGAACAGGAGCATGATCATGCGGATAATGCTAACGTAGACCGAGCTGCACGTAGCCCTTTAGTTTAAACAAGTCATAAAATGTATTTTATATTATTCAGAAAGCATTGAATTTTTTTATGAATATATATACACATGTATATGACATATGTGCAAATTTTCATACCATTATACTTTCACATGTGGCGTATGAAAAAAAGACAAATATTTGATTTTAAATGGGCCTTTTTATTGTTTGTTTTGGGCTAAAATTTTGTTTTTGTTGTGCAGACTTCATATTACAATATTTTCAAGCCAAATTTGACATGTTCATACGGCATACATATAAGTTTCCATATACTTTTTTTCGGATTTTTTCAGAACTTTTAAATATGTTTTACGATTTTTTCAAAATAAAGGGATACGTGTAGCTCGGCCTCCAGAAATTCGCACTCCATGATCATGGCCCTTTTAAACTTTTATATTAAACGACTGTTCTATGTTGCCCTTCTTATCTTTTATATCTAAATAACTAGCCTTCACTACACGCATTTTCAACGCACCAATACAAATGAACACCGAATCTGTCCGATTTTTGTCCGGTTTTCTCGGGCGCCTCCGCGCTTGTGTTCGATTTTTGTCCGACACCCGCACGGTCACCCAACGCGCTGACGCAAACGCAAAAAAGCTGACGCACTAATTAACATTAAATTAAACTTAAGCAAGATCTTAACCATCCACATTACACTAATGAAAAAATAATTAACTAAAACAATAAAAACACGACCCATCGGTCTAGCTGTCGTTGCCGCCACCGTCAATGTCGTCGTCGTTGCTCGAAAGGTCGACACATGGCGGCGGTGTCAGCGCCGAGGGAACGTCGGCTCGTCACCACGCCTCCGCGGCCCGTTGCTCGGCCTTCCGCGCCCTCCTTGCCGCCCTCTATGCCGCCTGGTCCGGCGCTGGCGCGTTGATGACGACCGCACTGCGTGAAGCGATGTACTCGGCGTTCATCTGTCGGTCGGTCTCCACACGCTCGACTGTTAGATGGCACATGTACGCCTTCTCGTTGAGGCGCTCCTCCTCCTCGTCGATGGCATCCATTGGCACGAGCACCATTGGGACGTACACCGGAAAGGTGTTCATCCCCTCCCACGGGTAGCTGAGCTCGAATGGCTCCGGCTTCGGCAGGTGGTGGCGCGGTGGCGAGTCCACCCCAGGCCCATAAGGTGGGGTCGGTATCAGCACGTATGGCGGCTGAAATTGCGGCGCTCCCGTATCCCACGACGTCGGTGGTGGCGGTGGCGGTGGCGGGTATTGCGGCGACGACGACTGCTCGGAGGGAGGCGGTGGCGGTTGTGGTGGAGTCCGCACATCGCGGATGACGAGCGCTCCGCCGGCGCGTGGAGGCGGCTGGGGCGGCGGCCCCACGCTCTCCTGAATGGCGAAGTCGAGCACCGTTCACATGAGCTTCTCCTCCGCGACGGGTGATCGCCGCCTCCTCCTCCGCCACCGCGCGCTGGAACACCGCCTCCTCTGCCTCCTCTTTTGGCTGGATGATGGCCAGTGGGAGCACGCGGGCTCTGGAGCTAAAATTTGCACTTCATGAAACTTGCATGAAAAAAGGTAAATTTCTACATGAAAACACACATGAGAAATTTCATTTCTATTATCCTATTTACATTTAATAAACATTTTACAACTATATAGTAATCAAATATAATAAATTATATGTATTTTAAGTATTATCTATTTATGTCATCGTTTTAAATATTTCATGTTTCATACAACAAATAACGTTAAAATATGTTTTAAAATATTTTCGCATCAACGTTGGTATCATCCAGTAAGTATAAATACCTAGGAAAATTCTTTGGTGTGCGAGGTGAAACTAAAACATTAAAGAATGCTACAGACGCAGACAGACGGGCCAGAGAGGCCACACAACGACCTGGTCAAATGCATCACGCCCACACGTTGAACAAAGTGGTAGACATGGACCGTATATTGATATGTTTGACTACCCAAACAGAAAAAAGAGGGATCAAATCAAGGTTCTTTTGGATCGCGCCTTGGAGTTGCTTGTGAGTCGGAAGTCTACTCAAAGTTCAAATTGTTTTGGGAAACAATTGGAGCCGGGTGACCGGTGGAATAGCCTGGGCCGGTCGCCCCTACCCGCACGCTTCTCTTCTTCCTCTCGCGCACGACCTCGTAAGGCTTTGTTCGGTTAATCCCTCTCACAAGGGGATTGGAGAGGTTTGGGATGGATTTTGGCTTGTAGAGGATTTAATCCTTGCCAATCCCTGCCAAAACCTCTTCAACCGAACAAAGCCTAAGAGAAAAAATACGCTGCAGCCTGCCATCTTGATTGCGACACCGTACGCCGCTACGACTGCCCCCTCGCCCTGCTGTCCCGCCGCTAGCCCCACGCCCTACCGCTGGTTCCCTCACCGGCGACTCAGCCGTCGCCGCCGTGCAGCATCAGATCTGCCATGGCCATGGCTCGAGGAGCTCGCCGCTGTGCTCCTGGGACCTCGCCGGCGTCGTCCCTCTACCCAGATCCGGCCCTTCCCGACCAGCCGCGCCCGTCTCGGTCCTCCTCCGGCGAGCCCGTGCCCCCACGTCGCCGGCCATGGCCGCCATGGCCATGAACAACCATCTTTTTTTTTGCTACAATCATATCATATTTTTGCTACAACCATATCATATTTTTGCTACAAAGGAACAAAATGTTGTTTTTGCTACAACGCACAATGTACAAGGGAATATCTGAGTATGCAATGTTGCAACCAGTGAACCATTTTGTTTCTACTGTTTTATGTTTTTGTTATTATCGACCAAAATTTTTGCTACATCACCACTGCGGATCTACGACCTCGACGGCGGCGACGATGAATTTTGTTGCAACCGTTATTTTTTCTGCTACAACCGTTGTATGTTTTTGCTACCACCGTTGTATGTTTTTGTTACGCACAATGTTGCAACCGTTTAAATTTTTGCTTCCGCCATTGTGTATTTTTGCTACTACCGTTAAGAGTTTTTTGCTACAACGAAAAAGTTATAAAGTGATTAGCGACGACGGATTATGATTTTTTTGTTGCAACCGATAGTAAAAAATGCTACCACCAGCAATTAAAATTTGTTACCACAATTTTTTTGCTGCAAAAAATACTAAAAATAAAAATGTTGCATCCGTGTACTAAAAGTTACGAAAGTATCGCAAATGTTGTAAATGTACCGCAAATGTTGCAGTCAAAAACGAAGAAATACGCACGAATCTGGACCGTTAAATCGCGAAGATCAGACGGTCTGCGTCTGACCGACGCAAAACTAGCGCCAGTCGACCGGTGCCCTGGCCAATTGTTTTTAGTACTCCGTAGGACAAATTGAAGTCAAACCCCACACGGCCACACGGACGGACTAGGTCGGGATCGGAGGAGCTAGATCGATGGCCAAGGCGCCGCAGCCGCCATGGGTGATCCAGTTCAACCGCACGAGCAAACCCGTCCTCATCGCCCCGTTCGACGGATGCCGCCGCTCGCACGAGTACGAGACGATAGACACGCCGGTGGTGCAAGGGAAACGATGCATCGGCCGGGACGGCGACTGGTCGCTCATGCTCGACGAGGCCACCAACGGCTGCTCCCTCATGAGCTTCGCTACTAATACCTCGCCGTCGTCGACCCCCACCGTGATCGCTCTCCCGTATTTGCCGGATGACGCGATTGAATCATTATACCTATGTTTCGGCTGCGCGCTCTCCACGCGGACCCCGCCCGACTGCACCGTCTTTTTGGATTTCGTCAGGGACAAGTCCCTCCTCCACTGCCGCCCCGGCGACCTTGAGTGGTCTCGTCTCCCAGTGAAGTTCGTCGAGTACGACGAGGTGGTGGACGAGTTTGACGACCCATTTGTCGAGGACGACGAGGTGGTGGACGAGTTTGACGGCCCCTTTGTAGAGTTAAACACGGTTTCGTTGTACTAGTCCGAGTAGGATACAAATCAAATATCTAGCAGGTTTCGGTTTGTGCGTGCTCTAGCTAGCTAGTATATATACGTGTGTACCTCAGCTTGTAATCACCACCACAATCGATTCAAAGCAATAGAAAATATCTAACAGGGTCGACACGACCCTGTAGCTATCAAATCAAGTTTTCGCCGAGTGTCGTTTGTTTCGCTGAGTCGCTAAGAACTAGCCAGCCTATGCACGTTCATCGTACGAGTTCCGGCAAGTTACACACGTAGCAACACCAGTTCCTGAGGGATCATCCAGCTGCTTGGTTGCTAAGTAGTGTACGTGCATGTGTGTATTGCCGTATACGATTCGATCGATCGGATAGAAATCGGCTGCAGTTAGCTTGTACGCTCGCATCGTTGGAAAGTACTCGACGGCTGCGTCGTCAAGGTCGGGTCAAAAGCCAACAATTGGTATCAGAGCCTCGACGATCCACGATGAGTGACGCGAAGTCTATTGCGTCCGGCAATGACGGTTCCAAGATGAGCAAGGCCGGCAAAGGCGGTTCCAAGGGGATCAAGTCCGGCAACGACGGCTCAAAGAGGGACAAGTCCGGCAACGACGGCTCCAAGGCGAACAAGACTGGCGAAAACGTGAAGAAGGACGAAAAGTCAGCGACAAGCGGTGGAGGAACGGGCGGCGCCAACGTAACGGCGCATCGCAACATCCCCATCCAGTACCCGATGCTGACCGACACCAACTACGGTGTGTGGGCCGTAAAGATGAAGATTATTCTACGAACCCTTCGAGTGTGGCAGGCAGTCACGGACGGCGACGTCGACGAGGAGTGCGACGAAGGTGCCATGGCCGCCATAGCCCAGTCTGTACCGGACTCCGTGCTGATGACATTGGCAGAGTACGAGACAACAAGAGAGGCATGGAACGCACTCAAGGAGATGAGGATTGGAGAAGATCGCGTCACGAAGGCTCGGGCACAAGTGCTGAAGCGCCAACTTCACAAGTTGCAGATGGAGGAAACTGAATTGGTGAACGACTACGCCATGCGTCTGACTACTTTGGTGGGAGAGATCCGCGCGCTTGGTGCAAAGCTTGATGAAGTCGAGATTGTGGAGAAGTTTTTCAGTTCTGTGACTGACAAATTCACATACATCATCGGCACGCTTGAGCAGATTATCGACATCGAGGACATGACCATAACGGAGGCGATTGGACGCCTGCGGACATGGGAAGAAAATGCCCGCGGTTGTCGAAAAGGCAAGGGAGGAGGTGAAGACCAACTCCTGTACATGCGCGCAGATTGGGAGACCCCAAGTAGCAAAGAAAGGCGCGGCGATGGCAAATGTTCAAGCAACACGAAGCGCGGCGGATACATTGGAAAAGGCAAAGGAAGAGGCAAGCCACAAGGTAGTGGAAAGGCCGACCGATCTAACGAGCAGGAGCCACGGAACTTTGATATGTCAAAGGTCAAGTGCTACAACTGCAATGAGATGGGTCACTTTGCGAGGGATTGTCCGGAGCCTAACAAACGTGAGATCAAGGAAAATTTGGCGAAGCAAGAAGACGACGATCAAGGTTTTCTGATGGCCGAAGTTTGTGATACGATCAAAACGGTGGTTGAAAAACCAACCCGGGAGGTGCTACTTCAAGAGGAGAAGATGGTACCAAAGTTATCCGGGAGTCAGGACGTTGAAGGTCCAACGACGGAGATGAAACACAAGCTGGAGGTTTAAGCTCTACGCAAAGATCATGGCGGGGAGTTTACGCCGAACGAGTTCAACAACTACTGCAAGAAGATTGGCAAGGAAAGGTTCCTCACGGTACCTTATACGCCACAGCAGAACGGTGTTCTCGAAAGGCGCAACCAAGCAGTCATGGACATGGCAAGAAGCCTACTCAAGAGCAAGAACATGCCAGGGGTCTTTTGGGGAGAAGAAGTCAGGAGGGCGGTCTATCTTCTCAATCAGGCTCCAACGAAGGCAGTGATCGGCAAGACTCCGTATGAAGCAATTTACGGACGTAAGCCAAATGTGTCTCATCTACGGACGTTCGGGTGCGTGGCACATGTGAAGACGGCGGAGCCGCACCTCTCAAAGCTGGCCGATCGCAACACCAAGATGGTGTTCATCGGATACGATAGTAATTCAGGCACCAAGGCACACCGCTTCTACGATCCACGAACCAAGCGGCTGAGAATTTCACGCGATGTTGTGTTTGAAGAAAAAAAAGCGTGGAATTGGGGCTCAACAGCCGACGATGACGCTCCAAACGATAACATATTCTCAGTTGAATTTCCAGATGATGATGATGCAAAAGAGGTTGTCCAGGTGGATGGCGGAACGCCCAACCAAGGTGATCACGATCAAGGCAATCACCATGGTGCCGACGCCAATGATGAAGCGCAAGGGTCGCAAGATAGCGACAATGACTCGCACGATGCGAGTGGAGATCTCGGGGGTGACAACGACAATCAAGATGATGATGGTCACGGTCACGACGACGAGGATGCCAACGAAACGGCATCACACGAGACTCCAAAATCTTCCTCAAATGCATCAACGCCGGCACAATTTGTGTCGCCTCCTTCGCAAGCCACAGATTCTTCCGGGCCTCATCGCTATAAGACCCTCGAAGAAATCTACAAGAACGCAAAGCCAGTTGAGCTCGAGTACTCCGGACTATGTTTGCTCGGAGTTGAGGAGCCGGCGAACTTTGTAGAGGCGAGCAAGAATCCAAGCTGGATGCACGCCATGGACGAGGAGATAAAGGCGATCGAGAGCAATGGCACATGGACTTTGGTAACCCGACCTTCCAACCACAAGGCCATAGGTTTGAAGTGGGTTTACAAGTTAAAGAAGGACACACAAGGTGCTATTGTGAAGTACAAGGCAAGACTCATCGCAAAGGGCTACGTACAACGTCAAGGAGTCGACTACGAGGAGGTGTTTGCACCAGTTGCTCGACTCGAGACTGTGAGGCTGCTCCTAGCCTTGGCAGCACAAAAGGATTGGAAGGTTCATCACATGGATATTAAATCCGCTTTCCTCAACGGTGCTCTCACAGAAGAAGTGTACGTGGAACAACCCCTCGGCTACGAGAAGAAAGGCAAAGAACATAAAGTATACAAGCTCAAGAAGGCACTATATGGGCTGAAGCAAGCGCCAAGAGCTTGGAATGCAAAGTTGGACCAAAGTATGGTCTCGCTCGGGTTCAAAAGATGTCCCCTCGAGCATGCAGTCTATACGAATAACTCCAAAGGTTCAAATATGCTAGTTGGAGTATATGTCGACGATCTAATTATCACCGGAGATAGCACGCAAGAAATTGAAGTTTTCAAGGCGCAGATGAAGAAGAAGTTTAGCATGAGCGATCTAGGATTACTCAGCTACTACTTAGGCATCGAAGTGAAGCAAAACTCCGGTGAGATTTTCCTATGTCAATCGGCGTACGCGGTCAAGTTATTGGACAAGTGTGGCATGACAGACTGCTACAGGGTACAAGCTCCAATGGACCAACGTCACAAGTTGAGCAAGTCAAGCTCAAATCCGCCGGTGGACACCACAATGTATTGAAGCATTGTGGACAGTCTAAGATATTTGGTGCATACCCGACCTGATTTGGCGTATTCAGTTGGGATCGTGAGTCGTTTCATGGAGAATCCGACGACCGAACACATGAGCGCGGTCAAGCAAATCTTGCACTGTGTGAAAGGCACTATCACACGTATCAAAAGGGAAAGGAAGGTGTGATCCTTCACGGTTTTTCAGACAACGACACGACATGTGTGGTTGATGATCGAAAGAGCACAACGGACATAGTATTCTACTACATCCGAAAGTGCATTGAGAAAGGGATGATCAAGGTTCAACACGTGAACACGAAAGATCAACTTGCCGATATTCTCACGAAGTCCCTTGGACGACATAAGTTCTTGGAGATGCGGGAAAAGATCGGAATTCAAGTTGTGACACGAGGAGAGGATCTGAAAGACAATCTATCAAGCATTGAAGAACAGGTGAAGGTCGAAGACGCGACCAAGAAGAAGTGTTGTCATCAACATAAGGATGAACTGACGACAGTAAAGTCGATTCCTAAAATTTTGCGAAGAATGGCAAAGGCAATGCCAACGATGAAAAACAGCAATCGTATTTGGGATCCAGGTCGTAGCGAAGATGCCATGTTTAAGGGGGTGAATGTAGAGTTAAACACGGTTTCGTTGTACTAGTCCGAGTAGGATACATATCAAATACCTAGCAGGTTTCGGTTTGTGCGTGCTCTAGCTAGCTAGTATATATATGTGTGTACCCCAGCTTGTAATCACCACCAGAATCGATTGAAAGCAATAGAAAATATCTAACAGGGTCGACACGACCCTGTAGCTATCAAATCAAGTTTCCGCCGAGTGTCGTTTGTTTCGCTGAGTCGCTAAGAGCTAGCCAGCCTACGCACGTTCATCGTACGAGTTCCGGCAAGTTACACACGTACCAGCACTAGTTCCTGAGGGATCCATCCAACTGCTTGGTTGCTAAGTAGTGTACGTCATTACTAGGGAATAGCCTTTTAGTGGCGTCCTTTTTTTGCGTTTAGTGGCGCATTTCAAATGCGCCACTAACGACAAGCCACTAATAAGGCCTTAATAGTGGCACATTTTAAATGCGTCACCCCTAAGAATCTTAGGCGTAGCGCATATCTGAAATGCGCCATGCCTAAGATTCTTAGGGGTGACGCATTTTGAAGATGCGCCATCATTAACTTTTTTTTGAATTTTGAATCTGAATCTGGATCTGGATTACGATTTGTTTTGCTCGTTTTTTGTTTGAATGATTTGTCCCGTTCATCTAACCACTCTGCTTGGTCATTTTTATTCTCTGTCCCGTTCATCTAACTTTTTTTGCTCAGGATGTAGGGCGCCATGGAGGAAGAGACGAGGAGGAGGAGGAGCCAAGAAAGGGGAGGAGGAACCATGAGGAGTAGGAGCCATGGAGGAGGGGAGGAGGAAGAAGAAAGGGGAGGAGGAACCTTGGAGGATTAGGAGCCATGGAGGAGGGGAGGAGGAGGAGCCATGAAGGAGGGGAGGAGGAGGAGGGCGCCATGGAGAAGGTGGAGAGGAGGATAAGAATGAAGAGGTAAGGAGGAGAAGGAAGCCGGACGGGTTATATATACCCTTATTAGTGGCGCATATAGCAAAATGCGCCACCCATAAGAACCTTAGGGGCCTAGCAAAATGCGCCACTAATAAGTTTTTCATTTATTTTCATTTTTTTGGCCTCCAGATCTTCAAACGCCCGTAACTTTTTTTTCTGTTAGGTTTTTGAGGATTCTAAAAATGTTCAACAGGTTTCATATAAAAAACTTTTTCATTGGAGGTCGTATGCCAAAGTTATGCCCATTTTACACAATTCTCGAAAGATTTTGCAGAAAAAGTTAAAATTCATACTTGTAGATTTTCCTAACAACTAGACCACATATCACATGGAAAACTTTTTTTTTTATTTTTTTGTCATTTCTATCATTTTCTTTTATTTTTTTTCAAACTGAAAAGGCGGTCCAAGGGAGGGTGTATTTGTGTGTTGGAAATTTTTTGCTTATTAGTGGCGCATACGGGTGGCGCATTTTGAAAATGCGCCGCCTATAAGGTTCTTTGGCGTGGCGTGCGCCACGTATAAGCTCATCCAGGCTGGTTCACCTGTTAGGGGTGGCGCACTGAAAAATAATGCGCCACCCATAAGACCTTATGGGTGGCGCATTATTTTTCAGTGCGCCACCCCTAACAGATGGTGGCGCATGGCTTGTTATATGCGCCACTAATAAGTTTTCCATGTATAACTATTTCCTTAGTAGTGCGTGCATGTGTGTATTGCTGTATACGACTCGATCGACCGGATAGAAATCGGCTGCAGTTAGCTTGTACGCTCGAATCGTCGGAAAGTACTCGACGGCTGCACTCTTCGCCGAGGGCGACAAGGTGGTGGACGAGTTTGACGGCCCCATAGCCGCCGGCCAGCAGGGGACGGTGTATGCGACAACCATGGCATCCCTGGTGTCCGTCGACGCATCCGGACCGGCGCCGTCTGTCAAAAGGACGGACATGAGACGCCCGCCGCCATGCCCCGTGCACGCCGCCTACAAGTGCTACCCAGTACCGTGTCCTGACGGCGAGCTTTTCTTAGTGCGCTGTTGCCTCTTTGGCGACCCGGACGTGGTGGATCTGAAGGTTTTCTTATGGAATCAGGAGGATGATGCGTGGGAAACGGTCGAAACCATCGGGGATAGAACATTCTATGTGTGCAGGTCTACTCTTGCGTTGTCCCGGCCGCGGCTGAAGCAGGAACCCAATCCAACTGCATCCATGTGCTGCGTAAAGTTTGCCGTAAATTTGGTATCTACAACGTGTCTCTAGATGATATGGACAGAAGCAATGCTCTAATTGCAAGGCCGCCTTGTGGAGAAGATTTATGCAACAAGGTGTACCTCCCTTGGAATCCCAACGCGGGAATTCCAGGCTCAACCGGGTATCGGATTTCCTTGAGGAGAACGGGAGTTGGAACAGGCGATTGCTTATGGACAATTTTCTGCACCTTGATGTGAATGAAATTCTGAAGATTCGTACTTCTAGTCGCCAACGGGAGGATTTTTTGGCATGGCAGCCTGATAAGTTCGGCAAATTCTCTGTCAAAAGTGCTTACCATCTTGCTATGCACGAGCATGAGGAGACTTTTGCCCCGGCCTCGTCGAGCTCACAGCCTACGGGTGAGCGGTCTATTTGGAATTTGGTGTGGAAAACTGCAGTGCCGCAGAAGATGAAGATTACCGCTTGGAGGGTGGCCACGGGAGCCCTCCCTACTGTTGCTAACCTCCAGCGGAGACATGTTGGCACGTCGTCAGTTTGCCCGCGTTGTGGTAAAGATGAGGAGAATATATTTCATGCCATCATTTTATGTGACCATGCTGTGGAGCTTTGGGATGCCATGCGCTGCATTTGGCCACTCCCTGGGAGACCGGACATCCAGGATGTCGGCGAAGAGTGGTTTTTAAACCTGCTCACAAAATGCTCATCGACCCAAAGGGACATGGTCGTGATGCTAATCTGGAGAGTGTGGAATGAACGCAATGATATAGTACATGGCAAGGGCAGAATTCCAGTGCATATTTCATGTAAATTTCTTGAGAGCTACTACTCATCTATTTCGCAAGTAAGGAAGTATTCTATGGAGGAGCTTATTAAAGGAAAGATGAATGCCTTTAC
This sequence comes from Bromus sterilis, assembly GCA_950022295.1. Classification (NCBI taxonomy): domain Eukaryota; kingdom Viridiplantae; phylum Streptophyta; class Magnoliopsida; order Poales; family Poaceae; genus Bromus; species Bromus sterilis. The sequence continues at coordinate 34,221,059 of OX465600.1, forward strand.
ACCTATATCGGATGATTCGGTTCAGGTTGTGATGCAAAAGCAAGTACCGAGATGGCTGCCCCCGGCCTCTTCTCAACTTGCCCTCTCGGTTGATGGCTCCTTTGACCCGGTTGATGGATCGGCGGGAGCTGGAATGATTTTGAGAGACTCGCTCGGAAGGGTGATCTTTGCGTCATATAGATATCTTTTCCATTGCAATGATGCGCTAGAGGCCGAGCTGCAAGCTATCATGGAAGGGATGAAGCTGGCTCGTGATCATACAAGCTTACCTGTGGTGGTTCAATCTGATTCATCCACGGCCCTCCTATCGTTTACCTCAAGTGCCCTCAATGACTCAATTTATGCCTACATTGTCTCGGAGATTCAAGGACTCATGGTAGCTGGGGAGTTTATTCCGTCTAAAATTCACAGGCTTCAAAACAGATCGTCTGGCAAATCATGGTCGTACTGATTGTAGCACGGCTTGTTGGCTACATAGAGGACCTCCTTGTATCGCTGAACTTTTGTCAGCTGACCGTAACTCCGTAACCGTGGAATAAAGCTCCCGTTTTTACCGCAAAAAAAAAGGTGTACCTCCCTAGCGGTAGTGACAGTGATACTGAAGATGGTGACTGGGCGCAGGCCTACTACTGCTTAGAAGAGCAAGCGTACTACCCTTCCTTTTGTGCCAAGGATTCCATGAACGCCATATGGTTCCAGCCAAACTTGGAGGACGTACTTCGGTGACCGAGCAGTAGTGCATTCCGTTCTTTGTTACTAGGAGCCTAACAAGTACAGTAGCACATTGAAATTCCATTGCATATGTTCCACGGTCGGGTGACGTCGACCCGGCCATGTCGTTCTTTGTTACACCATGTCGTTCCAGGCAGCTTCTTGCGCCAGGATCACAGCATCCCTCGTTGTTTCAGGTTACCTCCGGTCCTGCGCCTAACTAAATAGCTTAGGTTTTAGTCAGAATAAACTGGCTCGCGTACAGATAAATAACAGCTCCACACGATCACAGCCGCTTGCCCTTCCAGCTAAATCACTACTAAGAAATCAGTCCATGGATGCCATTGAATTCTAGCTCTACCATGCAACAGCACTCGAGCGATCTGCTCTGTTGTGAAAAAATAAGTCAAGAGGGCTCTTTCTGCCAAAGCAGAAGTCAAGAGCAAGATTTTGTTTCTTACAGATTACTAGCAAATGGGTTCATGCGTTACAACGGGAGTAAAAAAATGCATTCATATCTTCAACCCTTGAACATGTACATTGTTATGCGAGAATACTCATGGACCTGTGCATAAAACATAGATGCACCGAACAAAAATTCGAAGCACCAAATCATATATTCAACTTTGCAGGACAAGCATAAATTTTACCTAATCTTCTATTCCTAAGTAGCTATACAATCCACTACTTATTTTTCTTAACCATGCAACCATGCCACATAAGAAAATCATGCGTGTAAATCATAATTTTTTTCTATTTCTCTATTCATGCAATGCTTTCACCTCATAACTGCATACATGTTAGTCATAAGTTATTTGTTGCATTAGATTTCATCATTCACATTTTGTTAGAAAATATATTCTTTTGACTGATTTTTTATGCGCTCCATATATTTTAAATTACATTTTCCATTAGTTTTACATGCTTTTGTAGCAATTATTTATGCATTATTTTAGCAATGTTCCCGCAGTAACGCGCGGGGCATCTCATCTAGTAATAAGAGAAAAGTTCTCCCTCGCCCGACTGATCCTATGCAAGAGTCCATCGCCACTATCAGAAGAACCACAATTGCCGACGTTTGGAGCTATGCCAACGGGCACCCTCGACATACTTGAAGCTACGCCGACGACTTTTCTTTGCCGACAAATTTGACCTCGTTTCAGCTAAATCGATGGAAATTTGCCCGCCTGAGTTAACTATCAAGAACATGTGCCTGCCCTTCTAGCTAAATCACTACTAAGGCAAATTTGAACGATGGCCAAGTAAAATTCGTCGGCATGGCTCCATAGATGCCTACGGTGGCCGTCGACAACATGCTTCATATGTCGATGGTGTCGTCGGCATAGCTCTACTCGTCGACATACAATGTCACGGGGCCCGTTGGCTAACCGTCGGCGGACGTCGTTCGACCTATGCCGACGGCCCTAACGGCGGCCGTCAATAACTTTTTTATTATTTTAATTTTATGTTTTTTAAGTTTCAAACTGAAGTTATCTAAATTTAAAAATATACAAATTATATATCAATTTGGGGTAGAATTTTCCATAGATTATGAATATCAAATTTGTTTCTTTTGTTGGATATGTTAAAATAGTGACATCATGTACTTTTGTAAATAGGTCCTTTTAGTTCGTCACAATCATAAGTAATTCATACTTGCATCGATTTTGACAAATCATATATATTTTTGGATCAGAATATTGGAAGTATTCTATTGGCATGCCATATTTTCAAGTTTAAATGAACAAAAATATGAGACTAATCGGTAAGTGATTACGCCGAAACGAGCACACGAGGAGGCAACCTTGGGCATGACAGTTCATAGCTAGGGGCGAAATCTTGCAAAACTCTTCGATGATCTATGATGAAATGACTATTTGTGTACATAGAAATGATTTTTTTTACAACTAACTATCAAGCACATGTAGTTCAAATTTGACCTCGTTTCAGCTAAATCAATGGAAATTTTCCTTTTTAAGGAGAGGTGTTTAAAAATTATTTGACATTTAAACATTTGGCCAATTGTTAGTAAAATATGGTTTAATATTTTTGAAAAATGGTGTGGTTAAAATTTACACCTAATATTTGGTAGGTTCTTCACAAAAAACCTAATTTTGGCACTCGGAAAATGAAAAATGATTTTTTCGTGCAAAGAAAATGAAACTTCCTTCGGTAAACTTGTTGACCATTCCAATATGTACACTTTTGCAAAATATGAGATCATTTCAAAAACTATGCCATGAATCTGGCTATAACATCAGTCATTTGGCTTGAAAACCACAAATCTTCATACTCGATAGCTTGTTTCTGAGAAGGCTTTTTTAAAGATATTTGTCATATTCAATTTTTTTTATTTTTTAGGGTTTCTATTCTGGTGCACCTTCATCCTTAGTTGTACTCGTTTTTTCCCAAGCGAACTAACTTTGCTCACATTTCCCCTCCTTCCTCCACCACCTTCTCACACGAGCCGCAACGGAGCACTGTTGTCCAGTTAAAGACTTTGACCGTTACCTCGCGTTATATCATGACAGTGGGGTTGAATCCTCGTATTACACGTGGGGCCAAAGCAGAAAATGCTAGGTGGGGTCGAGGCAACTTATGACATGTGGGGTGGAAGAAGCATTTGCCAGGTGGGGCCTAGTTCATCGCCGTGTGTCTCTCTCTCAAACAGTTATGCCTCGTGGCCACCATACCCCAGACCTTGTCCAGGGACTCCAGATTGAGGTAAGCGGGTTTTCCCAGTGCCAGGCTCCACTTCGACGCGCTCCCTTCATCAGACGTCGGGGGCGCGGATCCGCGCGTCCTCATTGTTCGACGGCAAAGCGCAAGGGCGTGCAGAGGGCGGAAGTTCTGGCGGCGGTGAGCTGAACGTGGGAGCATGATGCGAAGCGCTGGAGGTCAAGGAAAGCAATGGAGGTATGAGAAAAGTGTTGTGCCACACGCGACCACGTTTATTGCGGGAGGAGAGTTGCCGATGCGTCGCGAACGTGATGAAATGGCGGCCCGCTCCCGACGCGCGCCACATGCTTATTTCTTGGCCTGGATGATGAGTGGACTCGTGGCGCTCCGACTCCTTCGCCTAAACCTGCGTGTGCCATGCGCTACTATTGGTCCATTGGGAACCAGGGTACCTTGGGTCGTTGATGGCTTCTCGCCCCTCGTTGGTTACCCCAAGTGGAAGGTTGAGATGCAGCGTAGCGGCAATTTCCCTCAGTAAAGATACCAAGGTTTGTCTCCAGTAGGACTCAACGATAAGTACGATAGGTGACAACGGCGCCAGAAATTACTCTGATGCGTGGAGTTGTCGTGGACCTGCACAAAACAAATAACTTTGCTCCCAACGAGTTCAGAGGAGTTGTCAATTCCTCCGGCCTTGTCGTTTACAAAGGATCAAACGCAAGAGATAAAAGGTACTAGTAAAAGTAAAAACAGAAAGATAAATAGTGGGTGTGAACAATGGTATGAAGATGGACCGGAGTCCCGTGATTTTCACTGGTGATGTCTCTCTCCCAAAAGACGATAAAAATGCTAGCGAGGTAAACAAATCACAGTTGGGCAATTGACACGATTATGAAGGCACCGCAATGCTAACTATGCTGCAAAGAAAGGAAGGACTCAAAAGCAATGGGCAGTACGCCAAGGTAAGTAGACCGAAATCCAACTGCATCTACTACGAATCATCCACCTTGAGATATCTATCCAGAACATCTCGCTGGTATTAAGTTGCGAATCCCACCCAAAGTGTAAACTCAAAGCAACAGACAACTGCATTAAAAGAACTTTGCGTAAAGTAAACAATTCTTGCACCAATAGGCACAATCACCGTTGTTTTATCCCTGGTGGCAACAGCACATCCCCTAGTCTCATGTTTCTGTCACTCAAGCTAGACATCAGGGAGCTGAACCCACAATCGAGCATAACGCTCTCTCTTGGAGTTGCAAGCAACAGGCAAACTCTCTAACAAGATAAAACATGCAACCTATAGAAAGTTCAACCTGGAAAGAAAAGCTCTAGAAAAACTAAAGCACTACAGCTAAACAGACCAGCAGCTAAGAAAAGAAAAAGAACAACTCACAACTAAAAGAAATAAGCATGCAAATCCTATGAGGAGTTCTAGTTCAAGTGGAGCGTGTTTCTCTCCCACACAAAAGAGTAAGTTGGGGTCTAAATTGTTACTATAGCAAAGAAAGTAAAATAAACCTAGAAAAGTAAAGAGCGAGACTCTCCAAGCAAAGCACATAACGCATGAAGTGATAAAAATATAGTGCAACGAAAGACAGACCGATGATTGTTGATGAAGAAGGGGATGCACCGGGGGCATCCCCAAGCTTAGACGCTTGAGTCTCCTTGAATATTTATTGGGGGTGCACTTGGGCATCCCCAAGCTTGAGCGCTTGACACTCCTGGATCTTCTTTCATCACCTTCCATCGCGCACTTGAAAACTCCCTTCATACATAACTCATTGTAGGCTGATTAGAGAGGTTAGTACCCTAATAAAATAATTTTCCTCTACTGAAAATAAAGATTTCCAGGAAGATCTACTGTTTCTCTTGCCTGCCCAAAAAAGTTTGCAAAGAAAAAGCAAGCTTAAGGATTGCAAAACTACGAAAAGAAAAACTGGGGCAGAAGCTGAGAAAAACATAACAGCAGAGAAAGGAGAATTTTTTCGAGGTACTTCTGCAACTCAAATTAAAAAACTCAGAACATACGGAAGTTTTGTAATTGTATAGAGCACGCTGTGTAAAAATTTCAGCTCATAAAGATGAACTGGGATTTTTCTGGAATTTTTCTGGTCACAAGGACAGAATCTGTTTTCTGGACAGCATGTCACAACTTTTACTTTCCTTGCCGTAAGAGAATATAACTTGGCACAAAGCTGAAAAATAAAGATACAATGATGTTGCTACAGTAGTAAAAATCATCAAGACCACTAAGAACAGAACAAAAGCAAAAAGAAATACCTAAATTCGTTGCGGGCTGCCTCCCGAAAGCGCTTCTTTAGAGCCATTAGCTAGGCTTAAAGCAGAAGATCAAGTTGCATCTATTGAACCATTACCATGATCATCAAAAAGCTCTTCAATAGTGCAAATAGTCTTAATAGATTTCTCAAATAAAGGACGAATAAAAATGCTTCTTGGAATAAAATCAAGAGGGGGAAAATAAGTTGGAGTTTCATTAAAATTAAAGATAGGTGTCTCCTCCAAAGTTTTCACCGTTTCAACTCTCTTGGCAATAGGTGTGCTATCTTTTGTTCGAGGAACCTTGGGTACGTAAACGGACTTAGATTCCTTCTTTGCCGGAGTTTCATCCCTTTTAGTTTTGATTGAGGAAAAAGTAGTTCCTAAAGTTTCAATCACTTCCTCAATCTTTTCTATCCTAGAAGACTTTTCATCAAGGGTTTTGATAGTCTCTAAAGTTTTGATAATTTTTTGCATAGAGTTATCTAGCCTATTCCAATTCCCTTGAATCTTACGCTCCAACTCATTCATACTATCAATGCTTGGCATCTCTAGCTCTATGTTTTCAAGTTTTCTCATAATGTGAGCTAAAGTAATGTCCTCTTTAATACTAGCAATAGGGAGACTTCCTACAAGATTTTCAATAACATTAAGGGCTTCCCAAACTGGGGCCTCTGTGAAGTTTCCACTGATAGCAGTATCTAAAAGAAACCTATTCCAAGAAGTGATCCCAACATAAAAATTTCTAAGCAGGATAGCAGTGTATTGCTTCTTGGTGGCTCTTTTTTGAGAATCATTAATTCTATACCAAGCATCTTTTAAACTCTCACCACCTCTTTGAGTAAAGGTAAGCACTTCCACCTCACCAAAGGCAAAAGGACCAGCCATAGTGGTAGCTACTGACAAGGTAACATGTATTTTTGATATTTTTGATTAAGGACACAAAAGTAAAAACTGAAAGGTAAACTAACAAGACTAAAAAGCAAAGGTAAAAGATAGCGTGTACCTCCCCTATTTTTGATACATGAGTCCAACAACGGCGCCAGAAATTGGCGGTTATCAGGACTCGCGTATTTGTACTTCCTTTGAGTCCCCGGCAACGGCGCCAGAAATTAGCTTGATGGCTTCTCGCCCCTCGTTGGTTACCCCAAGTGGAAGGTTGAGATGCAGCGTAGCGGTAATTTCCCTCAGTAAAGATACCAAGGTTTGTCTCCAGTAGGACTCAACGATAAGTACGATAGGTGACAACGGCGCCAGAAATTACTCTGATGCGTGGAGTTATCGTGGACCTGCACAAAAAAAATAACTTTGCTCCCAACGAGTTCAGAGGAGTTGTCAATTCCTCCGGCCTTGTCGTTTACAAAGGATCAAACGCAAGAGATAAAAAGGTACTAGTAAAAGTAAAAACAGAAAGATAAATAGTGGGTGTGAACAATGGTATGAAGATGGACCGGAGTCCCGTGATTTTCACTGGTGATGTCTCTCTCCCAAAAGACGATAAAAATGCTAGCGAGGTAAACAAATCACAGTTGGGCAATTGACACGATTATGAAGGCACCGCAATGCTAAGTATGCTGCAAAGAAAGGAAGGGCTCAAAAGCAATGGGCAGTACGCCAAGGTAAGTAGACCGAAATCCAACTGCATCTACTACGAATCATCCACCTTGAGATATCTATCCAGAACATCTCGCTGGTATTAAGTTGCGAATCCCACCCAAAGTGTAAACTCAAAGCAACAGACAACTGCATTAAAAGAACTTTGCGTAAAGTAAACAATTCTTGCACCAATAGGCACAATCACCGTTGTTTTATCCCTGGTGGCAACAACACATCCCCTAGTTTCATGTTTCTGTCATTCAAGCTAGACATCAGGGGGCTGAACCCACAATCGAGCATAACTCTCCCTCTTGGAGTTGCAAGCAAATAACTTGGACAAAGCAAATACTGCAACGGAGAACATGCTAGAATTTACTCAAGAACAAAATATAAAATGGAAAACCAAATATATTACTCATCACAATCTGAACATAGTCTCATAATCCATCAGATCCCAACAAACTCAGCATAGCAATAGCAGAAAATTACATAGGTGCCTCGATCATGTGAGACAGCTCACGAGGTCTCGAAAGTGGAAGATCAAAAGAGGGAGAGGACATCACATAGCTACTGATCACGGACCCATGGTCCAAGGGGGACTACTCACGGTACATACGAGAGGCGTCCATGGCTATGGATGGTCTCCCGGAGGGGTGATCTCCTTCCGGCAGGGTGCCGGGGCAGCTTCTCCAGGCAGCCCCGATCTGAAAACGGCGGCGGCGGCGGAACAGAGGGGTTTCCGCGAAAAAGAGTTCCTCTTTAGGGGTTTCTACCCCGAGGGGGTTATATAGGCGAAGGGGGGCGTCGAGGGGCCACCCAGGGCAGCCAGGAGGGTGCCTGGCGCGCCCTAGGGTTGGGGACGCGCCAGGGACCCTTCTGGCTCCCTGGTGGTGGTCCCGGCTCTCTCCCTTGGTTATTCCGGAAGCTTCCTGCCCGCTGATTTTTAATATAATTTTTGCGGAATTTTTTGGACACTTTAATCAACCGGAAAACCTGAAAAACAAAAACAGCAGAAAACCAGAAGCTGGCAACTGGGTGCACTGAGTTAGTAGGTTAGTACAAATTGGTTTAAAAGTGTAATAAAGTTCAACCAAAATATGGCAAAGTCACACAAAATATGCATGGAACAAGCATAAATTATAGATACGTTTGGGACGTATCAGCCGTCCACCAAGGCCCAATTCAACATTATCCTGGGAGCCAAGCCAAGGCGCAGACTTGGACACGAACACCTACCAGCAAGGCCCCTGGCGAGGAGGCCTTCCCCCTTTGCAGTAACTTCCTCTTAAGAGACAACAACTCTGCAAGGCTCTTCAGGAGGAGCCAGGCCTCTTGAAGACTTCCCCTTGTGAGGGCTGCTCGAGACCCTCGAGATGTAAATGGTTTGACATGATCCCCTCCAGAGGCCAAAACACTCGAAGATTCCCGGCAACAGTGGTGCCTCTTGAAGGACTCCTTACCGTCGAAGTCACGCCGAACCATACCCATCAATTTGCAGCCAAGCCAGAGCTGACAGCCGAGGCCATCCACTTTAGGAGAGGACAGGAAACTTTATTCAGGATAAGAGCAGGGCATGTCCCCCCTCCCCCAATAATTGTCATCCTGTGGTAACCCTTTCCACCGAGCTACCGGGGAAGAGGACCAAGGTAGCTATATAAGTGCTATCTAGGGCACCGTAGAAGGAATCGGCCATTCCAGATGTCAAACTTGCAGTTCACCATTATCATCTCCATCAAAGCAATCCCAGACAATCAGGAGTAGGGTTTTACACCTCGATGGTGGCCTAATTTTGGGTATCTCCTTGTGTTTGGTCGTGTTATTTGTGTCGTGTGCATGCAGATCTCACCGTCCTCGACTTCGTCATCCTTGAGATCGCGAACCAAGCCCCCTGTGTTCGAACTAGGGTTTCAGAAGATTTTCCTTGGATAAATCTCTTCAATAGAAGTGGCGGGAGAAGGGTACGTGATACGTATCGCCAATGTGCACCCAGGACCAGTGAAAACGTACCGGGACTGTATTGGACCGTATATGATTGTATTAGGACCATAGTTAAGCACTTTGCAACCTCCAAAACCGAGTTGAACGTGAACGTTGACTTGCGGGATGATATATGCAATTATCTCTTCCTTCAAGACATATGCTCTGCATCAACATCTTTCGATGGCAATCGATTTGGAGAACACCTCAATTATCAAACGGAAGTTCAATCCTAACCCTGTAAATGTCATGTGACAATAAATATACTACCTCTGTTCATTAATATAAGACGTTTTAGCTAGCTAAATTACCTTGCCAAAATGTCTTATATTAAAAAAAACGGAGGGAGTAGTTTAGAATTTTCTATGCTGCTACAGGTGAGATGCTACTACGAACATAGAGATATTCATGTAGAAAGCACCTTGCTTGATTGAATATTCTGCAGACAAATTTTTTCCCAGCTTTATATATATACCTCACACAATTTTATTTTATTTTGAGAAACACCTCACACAATCGAATTGATTTTTTTTGAGGTGTCACAATCGAATTGATTTTTTTAGCGGGACACAATCGAATTGATGCAAAGTGATGTCTGGCCGAGGCCTGGCTATCGCGCAACATCTAATGTTTTTTTAACAATCACCGGGGAAAGGCTCCCCACCTGAATATATTACTCAAAGAGTCTGAAGCCGAAACCACATACCGGTTTACATTAGAGCAAGGGTCGAGAAGAGAGGTAGTTCCGCCAAGACATGGCGGCCTCAGTACAAGTTGGTGTTCTGAAACGGTGGATCCAGAGAGAAAAGTCAGATACAATGTTACACATAGTGGTCGTGGCGTCGTGGCGCTCACCTCTGAAGACGAGAGCGTTATGAGAATCCCACAGTTTCCACAGGATGGTGAGAGCGACAGAAGGCCAGATGGAGAGGTCCAGTCCCGGCGGAGTGCGAGCCTACCAGATGTCCTCCAGGGTCTAGGGCATGTGGATGCCAAGCAACAACCAAATCTGGGCCGCAGCCGGACAAGTAATAGCAAGGTGAGTAGCATCCTCGAAGTGGTGGTCGCACGTCAGGCAGGAAGCATCAGCAGTGATCGTCTTACGAAAGAGGTTCGTGGGTTGTTCAACTTGTCATGACAAAGCAGACAACCAAAAACCTTAACCTTAATGTGAACCGAGGAGCTCCAGATGTGACGCGCGTGGCGGTCGACATCCCTGCCGGGCAGTAGCAAGGAGTAGGCGCCACGAGAGGAGAAGTCCGAACCATGGTGAAGAAAGCGATCATCCGGTGCATCGCTGATCATAGCATCCTGCAGCAACAACAAAATAGCATCGAGTTCCATAGAGGCAGAAACGGTCAGGCGATCCCGAAGGTAAGCTGGCAAACCATTATGCATAACATGGCACACCCGAACATTAGCATTTGTGGTGTGGAAGAACAGGTGGGGGTAGGTAGTCGCAAGAGGTTGGCTTATGAGCCAGGAGTCAAGCCAAAAAAAGGTAGATGGTCCGTCGTTGGTGAGGACGAAAGAGATGTTCTAAAGGGCGGGCATGTGGTTGCGTGCACGGTCTTCTAGAGGAAGGAAGTGGTGGTCCGGGTGCAGTTAGAGTCGAGAGGGTATTTGGAGTAGAACCAGTCGACCTAGGGCGGGTGGGGAAAATATCCAGTGATCCGGTCTATTGAATGATACATTGCTCCAGGGCTACCTCGTGCATCAGATCTCAGATAAAGGGGTAGGATTAAATCACTAACACAGTTACATATGCCCCCTTGGAACATTTCCGTCTTGCCCCTAGAAAGTTACGTGCGTCCGCGAAAATGGCCCCAAAATAAACACTAGCACCTTGCAGCCTTCAGGTTACCATAATTTTTTTTAGTACAACGCAATGCCCTATGGTGATTAGACGGAAGCATTTCTAGTACGGAATAATAAAATTTAGGTTGTATCAGGAACTCATTTTCCATTCATGTGCATCAAAAGAATAAAGAAGCACTTAAAAAAACAAAAAAAATGAGAAAGGTGCAGCATATACTGCCATCTTTGTCTTAAAACTAGCACTACCTCTTTTTTTTGGGGGTAAAAAAACTAGCACTACCTCTTTTTTTGGGGGGTAAAAAACTAGCACTACCTCAATATTTTATATTTACAAAAGTACTCCCTCCGATCCATAAAAAGTGTCGCTCATTTAGTACAAAGTTTATACTAGCTTAATACAAAATGAGCGACACTTATTATGGATGGGAGGGAGTACCATTTAGTTCACAAATTTACATAGCTAAATGGAACAACTTCAAATATTTGTGAAGTGAGAACAAGTACATGGATTTCCAGTACTCAGTGGTCTCAGCCTGACATAGTTTAACTGGGATTTCTGTTAGTCAAACATTATTAGGCCTCATTTGGCATGAATTTTAGTCAATAGCTAAATCTATAAGATATCACCCAGTAAAAGTCTGAATGATCCACTAGGCTGAATATGGGTTTTTTTAACTACTGTATGTAAGAAAAATCATATGACACTTTATAAGAAAGATTATGTGTATATAGAGTCCAGCAAATCATGTTAGTATAGGAAGCGACAGTCAACATTCTAACACTGCTAGGTTTCATTGATTAGATGCCAGAACTAATTTAGCAAGATTTTCATACCGGTGACTAAACAAATCGTCCATATATTGGAGCAAGCATTCTTTTGATTCTGCAAAAAATAAAACGCTGATGCATGTAACTAACTTTACCATCCGTTGAGACTGCATTGGCAGACCTAAAATTATCATAACTAGAACTAACATTAGATTGGACAGGCACTGTGGTAGTCATCGGTGACGCTGCCGATGGGGTATCCGCTCGAGTGGCTCGGATAGGACAAAACGAAGGCACTTCCTCATTGTATTACGGAGTAAACCAGGGTGCATTTTGCATAATTTCCAATGCAAGCTAGTCTAATCAATCCTAAGCCTCCAGTCCAGATCCAACGCTCCACATAGACCTGGATCAGGGGATCATATGAGGCACCGTATCACCAGATACGTACTCAGGGTTGGTGAGGCGCAAAAAAGGGTTTTGGCAGCGAATTTCATGAGCAGTTGTTCCGAAGTTGCAGGTACTTAATGCCTAGCCCCGCAACGTCTAATGTTGAGGGGCCATATGTCCAGTTTGCCTACCACTTAAAAAAAAACGGGCGTAACGTACGGGAGATGGATAGGAACTTCTTTTTTTGACGTTGGAGATGAATAGGAACTGTGCACCGGTTGGAGACTAAAAGTGATGTGAACTCATAACATAGGGCACTTATAATACGCGTCTCTGCCCCCGAAGACAGATTGATGCAGATTGTTGAGACGAGCTGCGCGGCGCGCAAGAGAGATTGAAGAAGCCTGCTTCATGGCGAAGATGCTGCTGCAGCCGCCGTGGGCAGTACAATTCAACGGCACCAGCAAACCTGCCGTCGTTGCACCCTTCCAATGATGCCGCCGCTGGGACGAGACGCCGGACATGCCGGTGCTGCAAGGAAAACGATGCCTCGGAGTGGACGGAGACTGGTCGCTCATGGTCGACGAGCGCACAAAGGAGTGCTCCCTCGTGAGCCTCGCTGTTAGAGCATGCATCTCCAGTCGCCCCCCCCCCCCCCCCCCCCAAAGAGGCCCTCAATTCTACCCAGCCGCATCCCTAAAGGTCTAAATAGCGTCGGATTTGCGGCATGTGTTTGATTTGATTTCTATGAAATGAAACTGGGACAGGTGTGTCGGATTGGACCAAAATTGAGTTCGGTGATCCCAAGACGACCAGACGCGCTGAGGTCGCTTGGGGGCGTCAGATGAAAGAAAGACGCGAACACGGGAGCCTTTCGCGCACGCCTCGGCCACGGCCCCACCTGACGGTGTCTTTCCCACGCGGTGTCGTCATCCTCTCGCCTCGTGGAATTAATGCGGCGTCGGAGTCGAGTCCAATCGCCGTGACAGGCGAATCAATGCGGCGTGAAGTAGTCCAATCGACCGCCGGCCTCGCCGCCGCGTGTTCCTCAGCGGTGAAGACGCGCGTCCACGGCACCCGCTATAAAAACCCGAGCTCGCCGCACACTCGCTGATGTTCGTCTCATCTCTCCTCCTCGCCTCCCCTCCTCGACGCCATGGACGGCCTCGCGAAGAATGACTTCACCCGCCGTAGTCTCCACCTGATGGAGGCGATCCTCCTCGCTCAGGCGGGCTATCCCTGCCCGTCGGACACCCGCCCGCCGCACGTCGGCGAGATGGAGCGCCAAAGGAGGGAGTGGGAGTTCTTCGAGGGGCTGAAGCGCTCTGAGGCGGCGACGCGAGGAGAGGGAAGCAGCCGCCGCTGCAAGCCCACGCCGCCGGTGCCGGATGCTCCGGCGTTGGTGGTGCTCAGCGACGAGGAGGAGGATGAGGAACCGGCGCCGCTGCGGGTGAGGAGGAAGAGGGGGCCGGCTGGCGGCGGCACAGGCATCGCACATGCCGCGTGAAGCGCGAGCCCAAGGACGACGGCGACGAAGGTGCCGCCGGCGGGGCCGCTGGAGGAGGTGCCGGAGGGGACAGCGGGGAGCTCAACATGGACCACCTTTACACTTTTTTTGCTTTTCAGTACTCCCTCCGTTCCTTGATATAAGGTGTATAGTTTCTTTAAAAAAGTCAAACTTTTATAACTTTGACCAAATTTATAGCAAAAAATATCAACATCTATGATATTTAATAAATATAATATGAAACTGCATTTTAAAACAAGTTTGATGATACCGTTTTTGTATAATTTATATCAATATATTTATCTACAAGTTTGGTCAAAGTTGAACAAGTTTGACTTTTTTAAAGAAACTATACACCTTATATTTAGGAATGGAGGAAGTATTTTTTTTAATTTTTTTGTTGCTGCTATGTACAATTAGACCAAATATTGTGAATTAGGCCGAATTCCGTTTATTTTGCCTTAGTTTAAACAAAAATTTGCCGAACTTGAGGGTCTCCTTTGGGGCCGCGGCTGACTGGACGCCTTTTTGCCGCCCCGACCGTCCCTCAAGCGCGCGCGCGCGGGGGGGGGGGGGGGGGTCACGGGGGGGGGGGGGGGGGGGGGGCGGGGGGGGGGGGGGGGCGGGGGGCGGCTGGAGATGCTCTTACGTCGCCGTCTCGGCCCCCACCGTGATCACTCTCACGCCGTTGCCTGGGGACCTGCCAGATCTGAAACTATGGTTCGGCTGCGCTCTCTCGACGCAAACCCCGCCGGACTGCACCGTAACCCCTGGCTACCAAGGGAAGATATACGTGACGACCATGGAATCCGTCGTGGCCCTCGACGCATCAGGCCCGGCACCGGTGGTAGAGAGGACATGCACGTCCCCGCCGTGGTGCGTGGTGCATGCTTACCACAGGTGCTACCCGGTGCCGTGTCCAGGTGGCGAGTTCTTCTTGGTGCGCTGCTGCCTCTTTGGATGCCCGGAAGAGGTGGTGGATGTCAAGGTTTTCCGATGGAACAATGAACACAATGCGTGGAAGACGGCCAAAACCATCGGTGACAGAACTTTTTTGTAGGCAGGTTTACTTTCGCAGTCCAGTCGGCGGCTCAAGCAGGAACCCAACCCAATTGTATCCACGTGCTGCGCAAAGTTTGCACTGAATTTGGTATCTACACCGTGTCTCTCGATGATATGACCATTTTGCCTAGTATAGTCGAGGGATGTGACAATGATGATGATGGTCAGGAAGTTTTCTGCGCTCTTCCCACCACGTAAGTTTAATTCCATTGCCTCGATTTGAACAAATATTACTAGTAAGTAAGGGCATTCCCAATGCTAGTATCTTAGCACGATATCATATGCATTTTGTTTAGGGCATCTCCAATGGTTGTAAGGGCACTCCCAATGCTAGTATCTTAGCACGATATCATAGGCATTTTGCTTATGTGGCATATCATTTAATGAAGAAAGAGAGTGAGGTTGTATCTTAGCTAAGATACAACCCTTGCACGTGGCCATATGCAAAAAGCATTGTTAAACCAATTACATGTATGCATGGGACCAAAATCATTAAATAAGATACAACCCCTAAGAAACAATGCATTGTGGTGGTTGTATCTTAAAATTTTATTGCTTCTATGATATTGTGCTAAGATACAATGCATTGGGAGAGCCCTAAGATAGTTGTTGGTAAGTTTGCCACCTAGGATAGAATGATGATGTGTCATGTAATAAATGAGGTGAGAGAGCAAAGGTGTATGTAGATTAACCAACACCTCTTGCACAAGCTCCAAGGTGGAATAGAGAGCAAACACATTTATTTTCTCATCTTTTATTGAATGACTTACATACAACCCATTGTAGTATTTGTATGATAGCTTGTTGGTTGATGACATGGACAATTTACCAACAACACTTACATACAAACTATTGAAGATGCTCTTATGTGGCATATCACTTAATGAAGAAAGAGAGGGAGGTTGTATCTTAGCTAAGATACAACCCTTGCACGTGGCTATATGCAAAAAGCATTGTTAAACCAATCACATGTATGCATGAGACCAAAATCATTAAATAAGATACAACCCCTAAGAAACAATGCATTGTGATGGTTGTATCTTAAGTTTTTATTGCTCTATGATAATGTGCTAAGATACAATGCATTGGGAGAGCCCTAAGGGCACTCCCAATGCTTTGTATCTTAGCGTGGTATCCTAGATAGTAATAAATGCTTAGAGACTACCTCTCCAATGCATTGTTTCTTAAGTATTGTTTCTTCATTTAATTACTTTGAAGATCTTACTTGCATTTTTACATTGTGGCTTCATATGTGGCATGTACTTGCTGTGTGTGCTAAGCCGGGGGTGGACCATCAACATTTATGATGATGTCTCCAATGAAGTAAGTGTACATGATATATTATTAATAACGTGTCTTACTCCCTCCGGTCCATAATAAGTGTCGCTCATCTAGTATAAAATGAGCGACACTTATTATCGATCGGAGGGAGTACTACTTTATTGCATAAATTTGCATTACCGAATAAACAAGTGAAATTGACTAGGTTGAGTACACGAGTTTAACCCGTACTTGATAGGTGATGCCAACAGGAATTAAACATTGCTGCCGAGAGCAAGAAATAGAGTACATGACGATGAGCACAGTGGCCTCTCCAGAGGAGCGACAGTGGTGTGATCTCCATACTGACTTGTTGCAGTTACTGGTACCCAACATTTCATTCATTGATTTTCTACACCTGAAAGCTGTCTGCAAGCATTGGAGCTCCATTAAGTGTCCGATCCAGCATGCCAAAGTGTCGCTATTGCTCATGACAAGTCGGCCAACATTAAGGACCAAGGAGGATCTTGTTGAGATCTTCGATCCGGTGAGTGAGAAGAAGTATTGCATCAGGGTAAACACCCCTGCTTCAGGTCTCAAATCTCAGAGCACACAATTATTGCATTTCACAAAAGAACGGTTGGGCCATCGTGTCGAGAGGCGGCGACCACATGTTTTTCTTAGTGAATCCGTTCAAGAATTACCCTGATGGCGGCCATGTGATCGCTCTTCCACGTCTTGATCCCATTTTCCTCAAAGGATTTTCATTTTCTTTGGTGCCGGGTTCTTCAGATTTCGTGGTCCTCGCCGCAGAATCTACCAAAGATGGCAGAATTGTCACCATACAAACATGGCGAATAGGAGATGAAGAATGGAAAGAATGTGTAAGCGACGATGACGAGCCGTTCTTCATGGCATCTCACAACCCAGTCTTCCTAGACGGAGTCTTCTATTTCCTCGACATCAATGGCATGCTTGGAGTGGTGGACCCGAACGAGGACGAGCCAGACTTTACGGTCCTCAAAATGCCAGATCAACCAATACGCGGAAGTGATGATGTGCATTCTAGTGAATGGGACTACAACTATCTGATGGAGTGGAAGGGGGAGCTCATCGCCATTTTCAGAGAGAATAGCGATGATGGGTATGTCAAAATGTTCAAGCTAGACCGGACACACATGGTCTGGTCAGAGTTGCAAGGGATGGAGAACGCGGCCGTGTTCTGGGATAGGAGAAATGCTCTTATTGCTGTGCCGCCAGCCGAAGAGGATTTATGTAACAAGATGTTCGTCCCGAACTATAATGAGACTGATGGTGGTGGCAGGATGCATGCGTTCTACTCATTTCGGGAGCAATGCTACTGCCCTTCTTTCTATGCCAAAGAGCCCATGAACGTCATGTGGTTTCAGCCAAACCTGGACGACCTTACCGTCAGCGAAAAGTAATGCATATTTTTTCCTTGTTGAATAAGATCCTAGCCAGGAGCTCTTGGAAATTCTATTGTAATCGAGGTAGCTAAGGAAGTCAGTTTTTGTACTGAAACAGTTACGGGGCCATGTATTTGTTGACGTTGTGCCTCCGTGCCCGTGTTTAAAAAAAAAGCATCCGTACCAGCGCTGTTTGTGTGTGCTATGATGACGAAACAACATGCTGTGAGTAAATGTAAATGATATGTATCGCTAATTGACACACTGTCAATGGACTGCACATGGCAGAGCGAAGGTACCATAGCTTCTACATGTATCTCGAGCCGATCGACGAGACTAGATATCGATACCATCTGAGCTCGAGCATTGTGGTTCCTTTCCCCTGTTTCTCCTACCTCATCCCCGAATTCCTGTCAACTCTGCGATCTATCACTCGAAGAGAGTTGGGCCATGACACTCACCTACACCGCTACACGTGCGTGACGAGTGGCTGCTATGGCGATGTGGTAGCACAAGTGCGAGGTCCGGAGACCCCCAGGCTGGGGCGGACACGGTGCTGGTGGAGTGGAGAAACTCCGGTCTCTGGACGCCGTGAGGTCCCAGAGGAGGTGCTAACCTGAAGAAACTTGGAGCAGCTGTTCTTGGAGTCGGGCTGACGCTATCTGCGTCCCGGGTACAACGCCGACCGACCAAGCCAGCAATTCAATCGTTTCGCTTGATCGCTTCACAAAATAGAAAACGGAACATTGATCAGACAAAGAAGCTAGGATGGAGGTTTACTTGCAAGAGGACATCAAAGATTTTTCACAGATCATAAAAAACCTCCTTGTTCCCTCTAAAATCTGAAATCAAAATAATAGTTCTTCTGCATCTTCTTTCCTGCCAACTATGGCGTATGACCTGTACAGTCCAAAGTGTTATTTAAGTTTTCACTTAATTTTTTTTGTACTTTGATCAGGAAATCAAAGCAGAAGAAAACAAAAATTACAGTCAAATCAATCACATAACAACAACCATAACCACCACAGAAAATGCTAGCAGGCTCCCTTACAATTATAGTGTTCGATAACAGCAATTACAACAAAACTTTTAACTACATCAGTCAATCACTAGTGAACAATAAAATATACTAGCATGAACTTCAGTAGTTACAAGAAAACTGTCATATAAGGCATGAAGAAATTACACTGAAGAAAACTGTCAAGATCCAAAAAACAATTACAGTCCACACATGAAGAAATGACACAGTAGAAAACACATGACTGGCACAATACAGAAATTACAAAAAGAAATTTTAGTGACACCATTATAGTAACACTGAAGAAATTACATAGTAAAAAAACAGTCTTCATTAAGTATCTCACTACCAGGATATCAAAATAGACTGGAGCTCTTTTACGGTGATTGTCAAGTTATAATTTGTAACTCCATGTAACTCCACCTATGATTTTTTCTGACCGTTGGATCTAAAAAAATATTTAAAGATTTATTTTTTATAAAAAGGTAGAATTGTAAAAAATATAATCAGTTAATTCTTCCAATCCGTTCGCTCAGCACGCAGATGAATCCATTGTAAAAAAGGAGGATTTGATTTTTTTGCCACTTTTTACATTGACCAAGAACGGGAGAGGAGCTCGGTCGCTCGTCCCTCATCCCCTTCCTCAGCGCCGCCCAGACCTGCTCGCCAGGAGATCGCAGGGGCCACTCAACGGGTGGTCCTGGAGGAGAAGCTGGCTGTCATGCGCCACGGGAACGGCTTCCTCTCCGCGGAGGCCGCCCGCCTCGAGGTGCTCGTGTCCGGGTCCCGCGAGGACATCGCCGCCGCCGACCGCGCCGCCGCCAAGGGCGAGGCCACCGGGCTCTGCGCCGAGGTCGAGCGTGTCTAGGGCCTCCTCACCACCGCCGAAGGTCCTGGGGGCGCCGGCGGGGACCTGGCCACCGCGCACCAGGAGAAGCTTGCCCTCGAGGAGGAGATCAAGGCCCTCAAGGCTTCCGCCGCCGCCGCGGCGGGCGGAGGAGGCTGCTGCTCCCCCGGCCAAGGAAGGGCAGCTGGCGCCTGACGGGATTGTGGCTGCAGCCGCTGCCGCTGGAGCCGCCGTCACTGCAGCCATCACGGTGGTCCTCCTCCACCTCAATAGGTAATCTGGATGCACTCGTCAAATTAGGAAAATTGCCCGTGAGGTAAATTGCCCGTTTTACGCTCAAGATCTTTTTCATCAGGCAACGATCTGACCTTTGTGTATTTTTCTTTCTCATAGGCTGCTGGCGCTTGTGGCTGCCCCCATGGCACATTATCTATTCTGTTGATTCACGTGCAGATGTGCAGTCTATGCTAGACTGAATATTGCTCACACAAACAATAACTGGGAGCAGGCACAGGCAGGTAAACTAATTATGTTGAGGCACTACCGCACTAGCAAATTAGTATGATTTTGTTTAGTTTTACACTTTGTGTTCAGTAATAGTTCACATAGAGAGTAGAATTTTGGAGAACTATAGCCATGAAGATATCATTGCAGATTATAGAATCTTGCTAATAACCTGCTAGTTCACATAGAGAGTGGAATTCTGAAGAACTATAGAAGCAGATTTTAGAAGCAAGAGGGATTGAAGAGTTGATTTGTAGTATGTGAGTAAGTCCATGTCTAATATCTCAACTTTTGTATTAGCTAACTTAGTACTGCTTCATGGCTGAACTATATTTTGTGTATATATACGCACAAATATATGCATTGCGTGCTTATATTCTTGCTCCCATCTTACAACTTGTATCCAGCAGTCTGTTTGTATCATATACTAATGCTTATGATCTAGATTATGATTTTTTTTTGCTTATTTTTTAATGCGGCCCGCCCAACTTTTTGTTTCAAGCTCCGCCACTGGTTCCGATCAAACAATCCCACGGTGGCCCAGATCCAGGCAAGTAGCACCGGTCCTCGGCCCGCCGCCACGAACTGAAACCCTCCGCTGCGGCCGCCGAGTTCGCTGAAGCCTCCCCTGCCCCACCGCCCCCTGCATCGTCTCCCTCCGTCGAGCAGCCGGTGACGCCAAGCAAGGCCGCCCGCTGAAGCCTCTCCTGCAACACCGCCCCTACAACGTCTCCCTCCGTCGAGCATCCAGTGACGCATAGCAGAAAGGCCGGCCACCAGTCCGTGGACAGGTAAAGACCACCCCCTCCCCCGCGGCTCAATCTGAATCTGTTTGCTTGTTCTGTTCATGTCCTGCAAAAGTGTTATTTTGTCTACAAAATTCAGTTACGTAGATAGAGCAGCAATATTGGCCAGATTATAATACGAATGGATGGAAGGGGTTTTGTATGCATTGTTCCAAGATGCACTGTATATAGTGTTTATAGTAGGGATGTGATCTCTGAATCAACATGTCAAACAGTAGACAACCTACAAAGGGAGTAGAAGTGCAGTTTTCCATCCCCTTTTTCAGAGAAAAAAATTTAGTTTTCCCATCCCTTATTAATTTCTTGCACTGATCTGTCACCTTAGAGGAATAAAAGTTTACGCCTTTTATGGAAACAACTACATTGAGTTGAGATGCATGAACATATTTATCAGGACAAAAGAGAAACAACATTAGTATATTAGAAAATAGCTACATTACATATTATTCTATGAACATGGTCGCTTTAGTAGGATAAAACTTGCAATTGAAAATAGCACATAGAGCTTTATTTAATCGGATAAAATTTAACATCAGAGTAAATATTTCCAGAACATATCATTACATATAAGACAACAATTATTAAACATGGAAAGCAGATTGCGGCACAACACTATAGATGTTGCATTGTCCCTTTCAATACTCATTGTCCCTAATGCTTGAAACCGGAATCTGGATCTTTAAATCTTAGCACCCTTTGAAACTCTGAACCTTTTGTCTTGAGGGGAATATGTGAGCATGGAAATTCTTTTACTTCAGGTACATGATTGAGACTAGTTGTTAACTTGTATGCAGGAAGACATGGTGGATGTAAGTGCTGAGTGTATGGCTGAGTACATTGACATCATCAGCAGGATGTTTGATAGTGAGGATGAAGGTTTTGAGTTCTATAACAAGAATGCTCTTGAGAAAGGTTTTAGTGTGAGGAAAGGCTATGTTGAGTGGGATGAAGCAAACATGAACATAATTTTGAGGAAACTTGTTTGTAGTCGTGAAGGTTGTCGTGAAGAGAAGCACATGAAGAGGAAAAGAGAAGAAAGAAAGAGGAGGCCACGGAATATCAGTCGTGTGGGGTGTAAAGCGAAATTGGTCATTGCAAGAATGAAGGAAACGGGGCGTTGGTTTGTGAAGGATTTCATTGATGAACACAACCATCCTTTGGCTCCGCGAGATCTGGCTTGCCTTTTGCGTTCACACAGAAGAATCAGCGACGCACAGAAAGCAGACATTGTAGAAATGGAAAGTGTTGGAATGCGCAAACACAAAATCATGGATGTATTGTGCATGCAGTACGGTGGATTTGATGAGGTTGGATGCACGGCGAGGGACATTTATAATTTTTGCCATGTCTACAAGCAGGAAACTATCGCTGCCGGTGATGCTCAAACGGTGATCCGTCACATGATGGCGCGGCAAGAGAGAGACCCAGATTATTTCTTCAAATACTTGGTTGATAAAGATGGGCATCTGAAGGGATTGTTCTGGTCCGATAGTCAATCTCGGCTTGACTACGAGGCTTTCGGTGATGTTATTGTTTTTGATAGCACGTACAGGACCAATAAGTACAATCTTCCATTTGTGCCGTTTGTCGGGTTGAATCACCATCGCAGCACTGTTATTTTTGGATGTGGTATTATTTCTCATGAAACAAATGAGGCGTATGAGTGGATGTTGCAGACCTTTACCGAAGCCATGTCCCAGAAGCATCCGATATCAGTAATCACTGATGGGGACCTTGCAATGCAGAGAGCAATCAGGGTGGACTGGCCTGAGTCAACTCATAGGCTGTGTGTATGGCACATTCAACAGAACATTGTACGCCATCTGCATGATGATGAGGTTAAGAAAGAATTCAGATCTTTCATATATGATTTATGTTGTATTGAAGAGCATGAGAGGAAATGGGTAGACTTCTTACGAAGGAATGAAGTAACAAGTGAGGAGTCGTGGTTGCATCAGATGTATAAGATGAGGAAGTTGTGGTGTGTTCCATATTTGGTTGGGCGTTGTTTCTTAGGCTTGAGTAGTAATCAACGGAGTGAGAGCCTTAACTCTATGCTACATACCCATCTTAAGGGTGAAATGACATTGTTTAAAATGCTAGAGCATTATGAGCGTTGCCTTTCGGGACGACGCTTGAATGAGGCTATCCTAGACATTGTGGCCTTGCAGTCTGTTCCATTTACAGATGTGGATGCTTCAAGTATTGAGACCATGTATGCAAAAAAAATCACACCATGTATGTTTCAGTTGGTTAGATGGAGCATAAATGCAGCCAGTAATTGTTTTATCAGCGAGATACTGGATGCATGGGAGTTGACTACTTACATTGTGGCTAAGATGGATAGAAGAGAGAAGAAGTTTCAAGTGCGCTGTGAGGAGAAGGAGGGTTCTTTGTACAAGATCAGTTGTTCTTGTCGTAGCATGAACTGATTTGGTTTCTCTTTCTGCATATTTTCCAGGAATTGCTAGTTCTTCTAAGAGTTCGGCAACCACAGAATTACCACTACCAGACTTAACCAATCAGGTAAATTAATTCCAGTTACTTTAAAAACTTTCAAACACACATAATTTCATTACCCTTACACTTATTTCAGGCTTTTTTGCAGGCACTTACTATGAAACATGCAAACATGAGGTTATCATGCTCACCGACAAGGTTCGCGAACCTTGTCAGAGATTTAGATGGAGGTTTATACGGCGACCACAAAAAGGCCATCTCAAAACAAACAGGTTTGGGAGGGCTCATCCATATGAAGCCAGTGTCTCTTCGACGAATAATGCTGGTGCTGCTAGCCAAGAGCTACATTAGTGACAAGCAGTGTATTCACATCGCTGGTAAAGACATTCCTATAACTCCAAGAGATGTGTACCATATAATGGACCTTCCAATAGAGGGTGACGATATAAATATTGAAATGGGAAAACCATACGACAAAAACATGATAACTGCTTATCAAACCGATGGGAAACTTAGCCTGAGTTACCTAGAGAAGCAAATTAAAGCATCCAAAACTCCCGATGATCATTTCATCAGGAAGTTTGTTCTGTTCGCTATTGGTACTATTCTAGCACCAACATCACAAGATTACGTCGACGCAAGATATTTCATCCTCGTTGAGAAGGTGGCGAGAATTCCCAATTTTAACTGGGGATGTTTCACGTTGACTTATTTGTTGAGATGCATCAATAGTTTTAACCTACAAGATCAAGTCAATCTTCAGGGTAATCTACCTTTGCTGCAAGTAAGCACTACATTATTAGTTATCATTATACAATTGTTCATAGGATGCATACCTATATATCAATGATAAAATAATGTTTTTCAGTTTTGGTATTGGGAACACGTCCGTGCTGGCTCAATTCCCTATTCTAATATACCGTGTCCGCTCATGGCACGGTGGGATGAAACCACGGCTAAAGTAAGAACTGAGGCTTATGATAAAGGAGGACTATATAACAGGTTGGTACCTTTCTACACTTAAGTTCTTTATTTACCTCATTTATTTCTTAATACTGATCATTATACATTTTTTTAGGTTATCATGAACATCAGTGATCCAAATGAACCGACCAACATTACAAATGACCATCCTACCAACAAAGATACACATGCGCATGAAAATGTTACCTATCCACCACAACCACGAGGGCAAACTATGACTAGCCAACAAGTAAGTTTTCGAGGAAACGTCCTTTTCAATAACACAACAAAGGTTGCACGACCCTTGCTTATTTTGCTTCTAAGACGATGAGTTGATATTTCTTTACGCAGATGGACATGATACATCAAAACATAAACGAGCTATTTTCAGAACAAGCCAAGAAGATGGGTAGAGAACTACTACAAGTAGAGCACAAATTGTTGGATATATGCTCTAGAGGAAAATAATATATGATTATTCCAATATATCTAAGCAAGTTCATAACCAGTTTCATACCGTGCTAGAACTGTGTCAGTGAAACAATGATGCAGGTGTGGTATAGAAAACCCCAGAGTTCCTAGTTAGCCTCTACATCGATAACTAGTTCATGGTCAACATGATGATCGTGGTTTCGCGATCATGGACAATTAAGTCTCTTGACTATGAGGTCACCTCACTGGTTAAGTGACGTGATGAACATTACCCAAAGTAAACATTACAGCATGATCAAATCTTATGAAGGTCCAATGTTGTAATTACAGAACGTGGTAGACCGTTCCTTTGACCGTGAGTACGTGCATAATTACTATCTTCCCGGATGTTTTGACTTACATCCCACCACTTGACTGAAATATGCGGGTCATAACGGTTGTATCTTAGGTATTCCGTGGAGATATGTTGAGGATTATTGTTATAAGAGCGGGATTTGTCAATCCATATAATGGATAGATACTCGGGGCCCACTCGGTGAGATTCCATCCATAAAGCTGCAGCGTGTGACTAGGTCACGGGGATGAATATCACGGGAACGAGTGAATGAGGATTAGTTCAGAACGAGGTTGAACCAGACATAGGATGTCATTGATCGAATCTCGGAACAATTCAGTATCGCTGACAAAGGGAATGCTATATGGCGTAAGGTCCAATCGGTGTTTGATATCCGGAATGCACAGGGGTCATTATGAGCATCCAGGTCCCGCTGATGATCATTGACCGTAGCCTCATCTCGGTCATGACTGGAGTGTTCTCGGACCGTAGGGTAACACACTTAAGGGCTCGATGAAATCGGAGACCTATTTCGGAACTATCGGAGTTATCAGAGAATAAGAGAGAACTCCGAAATCGTTTCGGAGGAGAGACGGAAAAAGTTCCGTGGTTCCGAATTGTGTTTTCTGCTGCGAACCCCAACACAAATTGGATACCAGAATAATCACCCTTACCGAGGACTTGATAAATATAAGGGGTAAAATTGCCACTCAACCTAAGTTATCAAAGCTGGAGGAACGAAGTTGGAGATCTCAAAAGAGAACTCCAGGTATGCCATATACTACAAAATCACCTTTGCCAATATCTTTGGACATACTCATTCTATGTATTTCATGTTACAGGAATTAAGATTACCATTTGAAACAAACACACAATTAACGTCAAAGAATGCATACGTCCAGGTGATAATTATGGCCCTTCACCTTGCTAACATTAACTATTTTCTAACCAATGACCAACTTTTTCTTGCAGGAACAAGTCCAACCAAGCAATCACAACTTATCAACTCCTCGGTTGGACGCATCAATGGTACGGACTTCTGCTAGATCACCGATTGCAAAACCACTGGTGCAAAAAGAGGAGTTGGACCACCGCATCCCACGGAGAGAGCCTATATTCGACAATGATTACAACTTCACAGATGAAGACTTAGAGGCAGCGCTTTTTATCCGAGATAGTGACAGCCGTGCTAAGGTAGTTCACATTGAAGACATTGAAATTGTCCTCACAGTTCATCACCTCCAGCCAACTGTAAACCAAGGATTCTTCTTTCATGATGTAAGACCAGTATAATACTACATCAAGTATTCTAAGTTGTGGCATATTACATGACTATAATTTTTGCAGGTTATTATGGCATATGCACACATTAGCAATGTTGTGACAGATGCTACATCAGTCATATCCGTTGTAGAAAGCAGAAAATTGCTAGGCGAATTAGGAGGTATTCCAATGGGATGCGAAAGCCCATGGGTTGCTACTATAGTGAATAAATTTGTCGGACGCCGAATGGTACGCATGTTACCTGACTTATTAAAGTGTATATAATCTAATTCTCCCCCTACAGTGAGTCCGCTTTACTTTTCCGGCAGGCACAAGTCCCATTGAATGTACACAACATCCACTGGCTTCTACTGGTGTTTCATTTCGACAAGGAAGAGATTCAGGTCCTCAACTCCAACCAGGCATTTCGTGATGAGGCCAAGGAAACTTCACTAGTAAGCTTGCTCTTGCTGCCTCACGATATCACATGGCACATAATTTTTTTAAATACTAACGCAATCCCTTGGTATTTTCATCATACACCAGGTGAAGTCCATTCAGGCATGTATCAACGAAGCGGCCGAGGGTGGCTTGGTAACGCCGCCTAAACCCATCAACATTACCCAGTGGAAAACCACATGCTATACTGACATCCCACAACAGACGGATGGGTACGTATATCCATCTAAATTATTTCACACCTTCTCAAAATTAATAAACTTTCAATTTTACATCACAGCCACTCTTGCGGGCCGTACACACTAAAATACATGTTGTCATGGAACGGTGATCAAATGACCGAGGATTTCACACAGGTCAGCAAAGTACTAAATTTTATTTGCACTCATGCCCCTTCTATGCTTCAGGCTATTCTAACCTATACATCCCTATCTAATTTAGGATCACATAGATATTTTTTGCTGGAAAATATGTTCAAGCTTGTTGCGTTCAGATTGCAATAAGCTTCGAAAGGAATCATACAAGAATCCTATAACGGTAAGTGCAACACAACTAACATTTCATTTCATCTATTTCCTTCTTTTCACTATTACACCTAATACACTACTTTTTTCTGTACAGAAGGAGGAATACAATGCACGCATTGCACATGAACCAAATGATGCAGATGATGATGTCACGGAAATCATCAAACCTCATGATACAAATAACCCCGACCCTGCTGGCGCCAAAAAGCGTAAACGTGGACGCCCGAGAAAGGCTGACCTACCTATTAATCCAGTGAAAAGACTATTTGACACCAAGATCGCTAAAGACGTGGAGGGCATATCACGCCAACGCAAACCATCACGCAGCAAGTCCAGTCCATTCAGGACTCCATGAAGTTTACACCATGAAGAGGAAAAATAACAGTGTACCTCATAATGAAGTTCAATGTCAATCATCAGAGGAGTCTATGTTCAGACAATCATCATGTGCACAGTGGAGCCTATGTCCAGTGTCATAATGTCCTTATATTTTGAGATAAATAGAGCGAGTTCATAATAGGGATCTGGGAGTGCCTAGTGAGTATGAGATATTATAGTTCATACTTGAAGGGATTTTTAAAGTTTCATCTTTCTTAATATTTTTGGTTTTCAAATATTATAGTTCACACTTGGGCTGAATTGAAACTTTATTAAATCTTTGTGGGCATTTGCATCATTTTTAATGGTCCAGCTGTCTGTAACCTTTTTGGTTCCCAACATCTTCACCAAACATAAATGGCTGATTTTGGAGTAAATATTTTTAAATTAAAGGTCCAGTTAATTTAAATTAATTGAAAAGGTTCAGTTAATTTAAATTAATTGAAAAGGTTCAAATAATTTAAATTAATTGAAAAGGTTCATCTCATTTAATCAGAAAGTAGAGCAAGGTACACTCAATATCAGCAAGTAGAGCAAGATCATGCAGATACACTTAAGATCAGCAAGCAGAGCAAGAGCTGTCAATAGAGCAAGATACAAGCCGCAAGCAAGCTACCTCATGTGCTCCTCGACGCTCCGGTTGCTCCAGCTGCTCCTCGCCGCCATCGAAAACTGCAGATACAATTAACATATGCACTGAAATTAGTGAACGCATAACAAGATATACACGGATTGCACTTATCAAAGAGACATTTCTCTGTTTCAATTTACTCTTTGGAATGGACAACTTGTTGCTGCTACTGCTGCTCCCAAATGAATGGATACTGAAGATTTAAAGCAGTGCAACAACAACTTGAACAAAATATAGATTTAAAGCAGTGCAAGCACAACTAGAAATACTCCCAGGTGAAGATTTAAAGGATAAGGATCAGTTAGATTAACAAAATATAGTAGGTTCAGTTAAATTTGTAGGAGTACTCACTGGAGTACAATCCTGCAAGGATAGAATTGCTCGTTGGCGATGTTCGACATGAACCAGAGCACGCTGCCGCTATCCTCCACCTCCGACATCAAACACTACAACACACAAATCAACAGTCCAAAAAATATACTCCAGGAGTACTTCTAGCATATGTAACAATTTCAGTTAATTTAAATTAAAAGAAAGAAAGTTTTCTTTTAATTTAAATGAAAATAAAAATTTACTATTGCTAGCATATGTACTGGAGTAACTTGCAACTACTGCTACTGCTAAACAACAAGCAAAACTGTATGCACAAAAAACTGAAATTGGCACAAAAAACTGAATATTGTATGCATAACATTATCTACTCTGTCAACTCAATCACAAGGATCATCTAAATTAAAGGCCTTGCAGTGTTTATGCACAGCCTAAACAACAAATACACTACTGGAGTAACTAAAAAGATATGAACTGTTCAAAGAGACATTTCTCTGTTTCATTTAACAAAAGCAATGGATACTCCAGTTTGGGGAAAATGGAACAGGTTTATTATCAGGTTCCAGGAAAATGGAATAGGTTTACCATCATTCTAGCAAAATGAATCCATGATAACAGATAAATTGCACACTTTCTTGACAGTGAGTAAACAGATAAATTGAGAGGAGCAGGCAGTGGCATGATTCAGAGGACACGGTGACTAAACAGGGCGAACACCTTTTAGTGAAATGCTCCAAAGGAAGATCTGCGTCCAGTATCCTGTATAACAACATGTTAGTGGTCTTTACAGAACCAATATCATAGTGCACATTCAGATTATGCAAGTACCATCGTCATGTTGATTTTGACAAGGTGAGCACACAGTGCTGTCAAGAGGAACTCTGAATGTAAGCACACTGTGCTGATGAATTCAGGCAGGCTGGGTACCTAGTTTGCCGAGCTGCTCGGAGATTTTGACCATCCGTTCCTGGAGGGAAAAGGGCCACATCCGTTCATCCGTTCACTGGAGGTAAAAGAGCCACCGCCGAGCAGATCGGAGCTGCTGAATCCAAGCCGGCGGTCACATTCTGCTCCCAGAGAAAGAAAACGAGAGAATACGACGAGCAAGGAACAAATAGAGAAACTGGAGGTGTCGGCGGGGATGGGCGATGGTTGGTCGGCTGCGCGAGTTCCCGGCGGATGGCGCGGGGCTGGAATCGATAATCGTTGGCCGGTGCTCCTTCTCCGCCGTGCGCCGCCTGCGGCCTGCAGAGGACGAGACGCGAGGATGGGGAATTGGGGATTGCGCGCCAGGGATACAGCGGACGGGGAAGGGGCGGACGACACACCTGCAGAGGACGGGGTAGGGTCGAAAGACGTCGGGGATGTGCAG
Organism: Bromus sterilis; assembly: GCA_950022295.1. NCBI lineage: Eukaryota > Viridiplantae > Streptophyta > Magnoliopsida > Poales > Poaceae > Bromus > Bromus sterilis. The sequence goes on from OX465600.1 coordinate 34,250,858, forward strand.
ACCCAGACGCGCAGGAAAGGGTCCCGTCGGCGCCGCCGGCGAGGCTTCTGCTGGTGCGTCCTCCTCCGACGGCGAAGCAAACAGAGACAGAGTTTGGAGAATTTATTTTTTCATGAACACTACGCTGACCAATATACTCTTTATAAAAATAATATTAAAACAATTACAATTCCTGGTCCCACATAATTTCTGTACTGGACCCACAGTTACTTGTACTTTCCAGTAATTTCAGTCTTATAACTCCTATTTTATCACCGTTGGATTAGGATGAATGAACGGTTCCTAAAATCGCCAATCACCATATAACTTGTAAATAGACTGACCATCAAACAAAATCCAAAAAAAGACTAACCATTGAAAGTACTAGCACAAACCACTTACCGTAATAAATGAAAGTAATAATCATTCAACAGCAAACAATAACCCAACCAGGAAACTACAAACTTACACACGTCACAAAACTACAACCAGAAATTTTATTAATAATGCTTTAGAGTTCTGACCTGGTGCAGGTGGAGTCTAGAAGCACTAATAGGCAAAATAATGTTAGATGTGTATTGGTTAGATTTACACTTTAATATCAACAATATGTGCATCATGTGATAAGAAATCTATATGTCATAGGTACTTTAAAATTTTCCCTATCATTATGAATTTGTAACTATGAAGACTGTGTTGTACAATAAGATTATGGTTAAAGTTCAATTTTAAAAGCGTGGACACCTTATGTAGATCAACAGAGGGAGTACTTTGGTTGGTCTTCCTTTTTTCCTAAGGGGAGCGTTCAAGGAACCCGAAACCACCTTGTCAAAGCCGCGTAAACGCAGCCAGTATTCCTCAAACTGGAACCCTTTGTATTGTCTCTGACGGAGCTGTCCACTAAGTATCACGGAGATCTATGTGTTCCCAGGGGCAAGGATGTATGCGTGCGTCTGCTCCAGCGTGCTTTCCTCTCTGCCTGCTTCTGTGTTTGGAGGTTCAGTTTCGTCAGTTCGTTCTCTGCTTGTCTGCATGGTTCTGCTTCATCGTTGCTTGCCTCAGCTCTCAGCCTATCTGCTTGGTTTGGTTCCGGCTCCCTGTTGCTTCTCGGCAAGCTGAATATTCAGCCATTCTCCACTTGTTGAACTTGAATGGTCTCTTTCGTGTATGTTTTTCATTAAACCACGCCGGGGACTTAATTATTACAATTGTTTTTGTATTTTATGCTGAAATTAAAACCAACATTTGTTCATATTCATGCCGAAAACCTGAACTAAAACTTACACTGATATCACTTGGCTAAATCATGAAAACATTTTTTTAGGGTAAATCATCAAAACTTACATCAACATCCCTTGGCTAAATCATGACAAAGGTATGACCATGGGCAAAATCATCTTTCCAACTGCCACTTGATGATTTGTACGACTGTACCTGGTGCGTATATGTAGAAAAGGGCAATTTGAGTGCACTGAGGGTATACGGGCAAAATCTCAAAGGCTTATATAAAATTAAGTCGTTAATAATCCAAAGATGCCAGCTTTCGTAACTATAATTTAAGTGTTTCGGGATAAAATGTTTAGGCCATGTACAATGCTTCTTCCTTAGCTACCTATATTACGATGATTTCCAAGAACTCCTGGCTAGGATCTCAGTCAACCAGAAAGTACTCCCTCCATTTTTTTACTCCACATATATGGTTTGTCTTGAGTCAAACTTCATAAAGTTTGATCAAATCTATATTCAAAATATCAACATCTACAATACTAAAAGTATACGATACAAGAATTGATTCCGTAATGCATATACTGATATTAATTTGGAAATTTCAATGTTGATATTTTTTCTATAATCTTGATCAAACTTAAGAAACAGTACGACTTAAGACAAAGCTTGTATGCGAAGTAAAGAAAGGGGGGGGGGGAGTAACATGCACTACTGGTCAGTCACCATAAGTACATCCAAATCTGGTTGGAACCATATGGCGTCCATGGGCTCCTTGACATACAAGGAAGGGTAGTAGCATTGCTCTCGGAATGAGTAGAACACTTGCTTCCTGCCACCATCGGTGGTCTCACTATATCTGGGGACGAACATCTTGTTACATAAATCCTCTCCGGCAGGTGGCACAGAAATCAAAGCATTGCTCCTGTCCCAAAACACGGCTGCGTCCTCCATGGATTTCAACTCGGACCAAACCATCCGAGACCGATCGAGCTTGAACATTCTGATGGACCCATCATCATCGTTTTCTTTGACAATGGCAATCAGCTCCCCCTTCCACTCCACCAGATAGTTGTAGTCCCATTCATCATCATGCACCTCATCACTTCCACGTATCGGTTGATCTGGCTTTTCGAGAACGTTCCACTCCATCTTATCTTGGTACGGGTCCACGATGGCTAACCTCCCATTGATGTCCAGAAAATAGAATACTCCATCCAGAAAGACAGGGCTGTGAGATGCCATGAAGAAGGGCATGTCGTCATCACCTAAAGATTCCCTTTTCCAGTCCTCATCCCCCATTCGCCATGTTCGTATCATGACAACATTGCCATCTAGGGAAGTTCCTGCGGCGAGGACCACAAAGTCTGGAGAACCCGGAATGGAAGAGAACGACAAACCTTTGAAGCCAAGGAGTTCGAAAGGTGGAAGAGCAATCACATGGCCGCCATCAGGGTAATTCTTGAATGGGTTCACTAGGAAAAACCTGCGGTCGCAGCCTCTCGACACAATGACCCAGCCATTTTTTGTGAAATGCAGTAACTGTGATCCTTGAGATTTGAGACCAGAAGCAGGGATGTTTACCCTGATGCTATACTTCTTCTCGCTTACCGGATCAAAGATCTCGACAAGATCCTCCTTGGTACTAGTTGTCATGAGCAATGGCGACACTTTTGCATCCTGGATCGAGCTCTCAATGGAGTTCCACTTCTTGCAGACAGCTTTCAGGTTTAAGAAATCGATGAATGAAATCTTTGGTACTAGTAACTGCAACAAGTCGGTATGGAGATCACACCACTGAGGAGAGGCTTCTGTGGTGATCGTCATGTCCTCCTTTTCTTGTTCTTCGCAGGAATGTTCAATTCTTGCTTGCATCACCTGTCAAGTATAGGTTAAACTCGCATGCTCAACCTAATTAGTTTTTATCAGTAATATAATCATACAGACTTACTTCATTGGAGACATTATCAACAGTGTCGATGGTTCGTGCTGCTTCCAGACCGAAGCTGCAAATAGATAGAATCACATTGATCAAGCACAGAAATACCACTACTCCTCCTACTAATAATAATACTTGTTCAAATCGAGCCAGTGGAATTTGAACTTAATTACCTAGTGGGAGGAATCCAGAAAACTTTCTCATCACCATGATCGTATTCACATCCCTCGACCATACTAGGCCGAATGGTCATATCATCGAGAGACACGGTGTAGATACCAGTTTCACCACAAACTTTGCGCAGCACGTGGATACAGTTGGGTTGGGTTCCTGCTTTAGCCGCCGACTGGACTGCGAAAGTAAACCTGCCTACAAAAAACGTTTTGTCACCGATGGTATCCACCGCCTCCCATGCGTTGTCCACGTCGTTCCATTGGAAAACCTTTACATCCACCACCTCGTGCGGGATGCCGAAGATGCAGCAGCGCACCCAGAAGAGCTCGCCGTCGGGACATGACACCGGGTAGCACTTGTACCTAATGTGCACTGGGCACGGCGGTGGGGGCGTCATGTCCGTCCTCTCGACCACCGGCGGCTGGCTAGACGCGTCGACCACCACGAAGGATAACATGGACGTCACGTACACCTTCCCCTGATGGCCAGAGGTTATGGGGCCGTCGATCAGGTCATTCCCATCGGCGAGCTCCACCGGAAGGCGGGACCAGCCGGAGTCGCCGGGACGGCAGTGGAGGAGGGATTTCTCCCCGAGGAAGTCGAGCACGATGGTGCAGTTGGGAGGGGTTTGTGCCGAGAGAGCGCAGCCGAATCCTTGCCACGGATCTGGGGCGTCATCGGGCAACGGCGGGAGAGCGATTACGGTGGACATATCAGCGAGGCTGACGAGGGAGCACTCCTTGGTGCCCTCGTCGACCATGAGCGACCAGTCACCGTCCACTCCGAGACATCTTTTCCCTTGCAGCAGCGGCATGTCCGGCGTCTCATCCAGCCGGCGGCATCCTTGGAAGGGTGCGACGAAGACAGGCTTGCTCGTGCCATTGAATTGTACAACCCACGGCGGCTGCTGCATCTTCGCCATGAAGCAGGCTTCTTCAATCTCTCTTGCGAGCAGGTCTGTCTTTCTTGCGGGAGGAGGTCTGTCTTTCTTCAATTTCGCCACGTGCTATATGTAACGAGTTCAGATCTGTGTGTTCCCAGTTTCCGATTCTTCTTTCCGTACGTGACGCAAACTGTAAAAAAAACGGGATTGCTATTTCACATGCACATGAGAATTAGTTAAGTCACATGCATGTGCTGGGCCGTTAGATTTATTTGTATTTTTTTCATCATGCAAGGCAGGCCCGCACGCTCACATTATGGGGGCCGAATCGTTTTTCCTTTTACTACCGTGCTAGCAGGCTGGCCACATCCAGTGGAATAGAGCATGCGAGTCCGTGACATGCATGTGACCGTTTTTTTAGCTGAATGCATCTGACACATTGGTGTGACGAGGTGACGAAGGGTTGATGGCCTGGTTTTCCTTCGATCAATTACATTAGCATATTTGTTTTTTTCTAGGGATATGCATTTTTATTTTTTTCCTTCTTTGTTGAGAATTTTTTATGGTGAAAAACAAGGTAGGAAATCATGTACTTATTTTTGTTTTACATGTATTTTTTGATGAGACAATTTTTTATGTATTTTATTAATTGAGGGGGATATAGAACAACAAATAGTCAATATATGTTTACTCGCAACTAGAGTTTTTGATTTTTTTTCATTTTTTGGTTGATTTCTCATTTTTCCTATACCCAGTTGCAAGTCGATCATTGACTCGCAACTAGGGTTTTTGAAAAAAAATATTTTTGGTTGATTTCTTAATTTTTCCACACCCAGTTGCAAGTCGACCATCGACTCACAACTGAGGATTGACTTTTATCATTTCTCCCACACCCAGTTGCAAGTTGACCATCGACTCAAAACTGGGGGTTAAATTTTCTCATTTTTATCCACACCCAGTTGCAAGTCGACCATCGACTCGCAACTAGGGTTATTTTATTTTATTTTTTATTTTTTTGTAGATTTCTCATTTTTCCCACACCCAGTTGCAAGTTGACCACCGACTTGCAACTGGGGTTGAGTTTTCTCAATCTCTCACACCCACTTGCAAGTTTAACACCGACTCGCAACTAGGGTGACTTTTCTCATTCCCCCAACCCTAGTTGCAAGTCGATGGTCAACTTTTCTTATTTTCTCACACCCACTTGCAAGTCTAACACTGACTTGCAACTGTGGTGACTTTTTCTCACTTTCCCAAACCCCAGTTGCAAGTCGACTACAGACTTGCAACTGGGGGTTAAATTTTCTCATTTTCCCCACATTCAGTTGTAAGTCGACTACCGACTCGCAATTGGGATGAATTTTTTTCATTTTCCCAAGCCCCAGTTGCAAGTCGGCCACCGACTCACAACTAGGATGTTTTTTCATTTTTGGTTTATTTCTCATTTTTTCCACACCCAGTTGCAAGTCGACCATCGACTCGCAACTAGGGTTTTTGATTTCCTTTTTCATTTTTTTCACCCTAGTTGCAAGTCGACAACCGACTCGCAACTTGGGATTAATTTTTCATTTCCACTCCAGTTGTAAGTCGACCACCGACTCGTAACTGGGGGTTGATTTTTCATTTCCACTCCAGTTGCAATTCGACCATCGACTCGCAACTGGGCGGTGATTTTTTTCATTTTCCCACCCTTGTTGGAAGCCGAACAACGAGTCGCAACTGGGGGGGTGACTTTTCATTTTCCACCCTAGTTGCAAGTCGACCACCGACTCGCAAGTGGGGGTTGATTTTTCATTTTTTCACCCTAGTTGCAAGTTGACAACCGACTCGCAACTGGGGATTAATTTTTCATTTCCACTCCAGTTGCAAATCGACCACCGACTCGCAACTGGGAATTGATTTTTCATTTCCACTTCAGTTGCAAGTCAACCACCGACTCGCAACTGGGCGATGACTTTTTCATTTTTCTACCCTTGTTGGAAGCCGAATAATGAGTCGCAACTAAGGGGTGACTTTCCATTTTTCTCCCTAGTTGCAAGTCGACAACCGACTCGCAACTAGGGATTGATTTTTCATTCCACTCCAGTTGCAAGTCGACCACCGACTCACAACTGGGGGTTGAGTTTTCATTTCCCACTTTAGTTGCAAGTCAACCACTGACTCGCAACTGGGCGGTGAATTTTTCATTTTTCCACCCTTGTTGCAAGCCGAACAACGAGTCACAACTGGGGTGACTTTTCATTTTCCACCCTAGTTGTAAGTCGACCACCGACTCGCAACGAGGGGTTGATTTCTCATTTTTTTCCACCCTAGTTGCAAGTCGACAACCGACTCGCAACTGGGGACTGTTTTTTCATTTCTAGTCCAGTTGCAAGTCGACCACCAACTCACAACTGGGGTTTGATTTTTTATTTCCACTCCAGTTGCAAGTCAACCACCGACTCGCAACTAGGCGGTGACTTTTTCATTCCACCCTTGTTGGAAGCCGAACAACGAGTCGCAACTGGGGGGTGACTTTCATTTTCCACCCTAGTTGCAAGTCGACCACCGACTCGCAACTGGGGGTTGATTTTTCATTTCCACTCCAGTTGCAAGTCGACCACCGCCTCGTAACAGGGGGTTGATTTTTTATTTTAACTCCAGTTGCTAGGCCAGGGCCAGATCCGGGACACCCACGTGATCGTGGAGGTGTCCTATTTCTTTTGCACGATGCCGGCAAGTCCTGGGAGACCTGTACGTGACACAATTGTAGCCGGAACAGTCGTCATGCGCCCGTCTCTGAACCTATTATGCGTGTCGCCACCGTGCTGTTCCCGGCGAGTTCGAGGGCCAGCCGTGGAGCCTCTGTGGCCTTTATGTACACCGGTGTGTGAGTAGCAGTGCAGGCTAGCATCCCCAAATCGTAGATGAGTCGCCGGATACGTGAGCCTCGCCACAAGATCTCGTCATCGACGGGTTTTGGTTTTATCTGAAACTCAGTTAACCCGAAAGACTTGCACTTGTTGTCTGCATCTCTGTTTTGTTTAGGAAAACTCGAGCAGTGTAGTGGCCGGGAGTAGGAGAAGAAGCGTGTGTGCGTGGGTTCAAGACCCCGTGTGGACAATTCCCCTCCTTTTTGCTCATTTAAGCAGAGCCTGATAAAAATATATCAAACAAACAAGAAAACAACGACACTAGGCGCTAGCTTAGCTAGAAGATGGCCCTTTTGTTTCCGCAAACAAAGCACCATGCAACGTGTGTTATGTACACGATACGACTTGGTAGCTCAGTATTTCGTGTGTTCGTAGCTAGCGCATATATGCACGCAGTGACGGGAACACGCGATGGCACAAGCATTGGTGATCATAACGTTTGGCATCACACCGTACGCAGTTGCTCGATCAAACAAACAATTTGGCATCACCGTACGTACATACATAGGTGCTCAATCAAACAAACAAGAAAACAGCAACACTAGGCTGCACACGAATAAACAAAAAAAATAAAAAAATTCGCATGACGTCATCGTATGTGACTTAGTTAAGGTACATGCGCATGTGCCCTAGTTCTTAAAAAAACTGCCGGGGCCGGAACGAGATATTTTGAGCCAAACATAGGGACTTTTTTTTTCTTTTGAGGCAAACAGAGGGACGTAAGGGCACTCCCAATACTAATATCTTAGCGTGTGATCATATACATTTTGTTTATGTGGCATAACACTTAATGAAGAAAAAAAAGGAGGTTGTAGCTAAGATACAACCGTTACACGTGGCCATATGTAAAAAACATTGCCTAACCAATCACATGTCATGAGACCAAAATCATTAAATAAGATACAACTCTTAAGAAATAATGCATTGTGGTACTTGTCTTAATTATAGAGTACTCGTAGCAACAAACACGTTCACTCCTTCCGTGCTCGACAAGTGGCGCTTCGCACGCGTGCCAAGTGGCACAATCTGGCGGTTCCTTTTTTCCTTTTTCTTTGGAGCACACAACATGCCTTTCGCGCAAGCACAGTCGTACCTCCTTTTTTAGAAGCACGACTCGTGCCTTTTTTTAAGAAGCACGATGGTGCCTCTTTTATAGAGGCACGCGACGTGCCTCCCGCAGAAGCAGTCTCGTCGAGAAGTGTCTCAACGTAAAACATTCACGTTTTTTATGACTCAACGTAAAAGGTTCGATTGATGCATTAATTTTGTGAGAGCACATGGCTATCACGGGTTTCCAGATCCCGCTGTTGGTCATTGATTTGAGAAGTGTCTCAATCATGACTGGAGTTCTACCGAACCGTAGGGTGTCACACTCACACATAAAGGTATACGATGCAAAAGGATAGATTCGGGATCACTGAAGAAATAAGAGAGAACACCAAAATTGTTCCGGAGGGGGTAAAAAAAGTTCTAGGTTCTGAAATGTTCAGAAAATTATTTAAACATATTTTATGTTTAACTAATGAATTTAATTTAATATTAAATATATGCATTAAATAATTAATTAAAATAGAAAAGGCCTATATGGGCCAAATGGGGCCCATTAGGGGACGAGCCCCCCTCCCATAGGAGGGAGTGGCGCCAAGGCCTAAGGGGGTGCCGAACAACTCCCCCTATGTGGGAGTTCGGTCCCACATGGGAGAGGGAGGGAGTTTGCACCTCCCCTTGTGTTATAAATAAAGGAGGATGGCCCCCCTCTCATCATCCAAATTCATCTCTCTCTTCTCCTTCCTTCGCCGGGTTACCATTATTTGAAGCTTGTACTTGGGTTGGATTTCTCCACCATAGGCACTCCATCGTGCTAAGGAATCGAGTACGTTTTCTTCCGCTCCTCTGTTGATCCAGGGTTCGGGAGACATCGTATACTTTGTACGTGTGTATAACTACGGGGTGTTGCACGTGCGGCACTTGGCATCGTCGAGTCGTCAACACTGTCAGGAGACCGTAGGATCCTACATCTTCAACAACCACGTTCGTGTGAACGTTTCCCACTTTGCGGTCTTCAAAGGTATGAACACCGATTCCCTCCGTTACTTACATCGGCATAGTATTAGGTCCTTGGTCTTTGGGGTTTTGTACATAGAAAAGTTATTGTTTTCTGCATCAGAATCCTTCATGAACACCCGAGTCCACTCCGGTCATGCCATTGACGCCGTTGTTGTTCGTGAAACAAGCCATTACCCGCGCATCTGGAATCTAGGAACGAATCTGGCACATCCGAGCAAATTTCGAGTCGTCGTCTCCCGCTAGGGTGGAGGTAGCGAAAAGTCTTATGCACTGTCGCCATTTGTTCCCACCGGCGAGGGGAAGTCGATCGGCTCGCAGTTGTCTCCAAACTCGCTAGATCGGGGTGGAGAGGTGGGGGATGGGGACCAAGAGGGATCAACCTAACAAACGTGTGTGCCGATGCCGCATGTAGTGCGGTCCTGGACATCTGTCGACTTTTACACTATCAACCCCAAAAAACCCAACTCTGCCTTACGTAAAGTTGCCAGAGTACGATTAACCACTAGATTTGAAATCATTGATTATATACTTGTATTGGCCATAAGTTACACAAACATTATGTAGTATTAAAGAGGAGGAAGGGTTAAGGATTCACAAACTTTGTGTAACTCTTCCACTTCTAGTAAAAATTCAGGTGTTTGAAGCAGGAGGATCCTTGCCTCCTCTTTGTGATGGAAGCGCAAATCCATCCATGTGAAGAGGGAGGACTTGTGGGATGCGACTGCTGTGTTGGGGTAACACACCACATGACGAGTTCGCTCAAGGACCACACCGCCCTCTCGAGTGAAGGATGCCTACCATCTACTAAGTTGTGTGCTAGGGATGGAAAGAAAGCAAGATGAGCAGTTCTCACTTTGTCCGGTGACCAAGAAAGAAATCTTAAATAATACTGAAAGTGCATCTGGAACCGCTTCCAGTGTTGATTTAGATGATGCCGTAGGAAGGAACAAAGATTGTGGTGACACAATTTCTGCTGGGTACGAATAATGAACTCAGATCTGGAGTGGATGTGCAAGTGCCTAACTCAATTAGTGAAGCTGCATCTTTCGCTCAATCAAGTGCGGGAAGGAGCTTTGGAGAGAGGCAGGCACCATCATAATAGGAAATCCACTCGTATCGATCAATCTAATTTATTGAATAATTAGACTATGAAATAATTAGACATAGAATCCTCTAAACAAAGGCGCACATATTAAGAAAAAGTAAAATCAACCCTTGTTTGTACATCGCTGAACTTACCAGCCCAAGAGATTCCTCCTCTTATTGGTTCTGGTGCATTGACCTAAAAAGACCGGATATTAGGAAACAAATTAGAATACTGGCTGGACCAATAGGGGACTTAGACGGAATAGAAGACTCGAAATGGGAACAAAATAATTTATTAGTAGAGAGGGACTTTTGTGAAACTTATTGGAGCTGCACTTCCACGGTTCGCGAATGAAAGGAATCTAATTGTTCTCGAATTGGTTTATTAAGTAAAAGTAAAAATTGCGGGTTGTCTCGGAGGAAAAGAAATTGCACGTGTTGAATCCATTAAAAAGGGTAGGCTTCCCCTCCAAACAATTCACGCCCTTTCTTGCATCAGATCTGTGAAATTCATTTTGGGGGCCTTTCCGGCGTAGCTTAGGTGGAAGGCGAAGAAGGCCCCCTTCGAGGGGGGGGGGAGGAGCCATAAGCTTGGGCGAGTACGTGCCCTTCTCACCTTTCCATTGTATTATCCGTTTTTATTTTGTTCGCTTTGATCTTTTCGAAGTTTTTGCCTTTTCTTCTTCGTTCTTCTATTTTGCAAAACAACAAAAAGATTTCTCTTTTATTTTATTCTCGTTTAACCTGTGAAAAAACCCAAAAAGATTTCCTTTGCCTCTTTAGTTTGCTTTGTTTCCAGAGTTCAGCTCGAGTCCGTGATGGCATTTGATTATATTTCCCACGTTCTGTCGTGCAAGTGACAAGGCAATAATCACGAAGATCGACGAAAGGGAAGAAACAAGGAAAACCGGTATGAACTCTTCTTGTTTTTACTTTCGTACATATGCCTGTACTTATGATCTAGAGACCAGCTTGTAGCGACATAGTGCTATGTTTACAATGCTTTCCCAGTGTTCATGCTTTCTTTGTGGCTGATCTCAAATAGCTAGGGTGCATAATATGTTGTTGAAATGATTTACATGCATTGCATTGTTCATGGTTTGGCATATTGAAGTGGTATTTCACTTTGGATAATTCTTGGATTGACTTGGCAAATGTTCACACATGTTTATGACTGATATGTCTATTATGCCTTGATGACCTTTTTATTTCAGAATAGTTATATCACTTTCATGCCCGATTCAATGTTTCTTTGTCGCTCTGCATGATTATGACAATTATTGCTCTCTAGTTGGTCGCTTCCCAGTATTTTGCTAGACTTCACTCGCACCAAGCGAAATTCTGCTTGTGCATCCAAACTTCTTTTCAACCCAGTTATTCCACTTGAGTCTACCATACCTTCCTATATGTGATATTTACTGTCCACTCCTAACTTAGACTTTCTTGTGCCATCTCGAAATTTATTCAAAAGATTCTCTTTTGTAACCGTACAAGCTCATGGTGCGGTGAGGGAAAATCAGTATCTGTCATGCCAAAAATATTTTGACGGAAGTTTTAACTAGTCAATTTTATAAAAAAATATATGAGAGTTACACCTCCCCCATACTTGATGATGGAAGGAAATGGACCAAATGTTGCTAATGATAGGTGGAACGATATCCTCCTTCCATCCTTGAGGCAAAATAAAAGGTTCCATAGACCATCAAAGGATTTATGGATAAGGGAACAAGTGTAATCAAAAGCATTAATATGGTTGGCATGGGAGATATCGAGAGACCTTTACCGTTCACCGTTGACTGGAAAGTTGCACTTCTTAAAAGAATTTTATCTCTGTTTTCAAAACCAAGAGCTCTAGCACATGTTTAGTCTTTTCTTCCTTTCACGGGTTTTCAATCTTGCCATAAAAAATCTACGGTTCGAGAGTCTCACCTTCTTTCTTCAAAGCACCAACTATTGAGAGCATAATTGTCATTCTTAGTGTAACATGCATTGTCCCAAAGTACTACATTGTCTTCTGCATGCCTGTGGTATTGCTAGTCTTGAATTCTTAGCTCTAGTCTCCTTTAAAACTCTGGAGGAGTTTCTGCATTTATGTTTTGCTTCACTCATGGAGGCTAGCGAGATACCACTCTGATATGTTGAGGCTATGTGCATTGTGATCTTGTCTTGATTTTCGGCAGCGTATTGTTTACTTTTGGTTGTTTGTGATTGATCACTTGAAAGAAGAATTGCTTCGTGCATGGTTCTGATACGTCCAAAATGCATCACTATTTTATATAGTAATTCTTTCTTATTCATTGATATATTTCATGATATGATGCTATTCTTATGTTTTTTTGGCTTATTTTACACAGTTTGCAACTTTCCGGTGCCGAAGCAGCAGACGCATGATTCAGCGGTAAAAAGTGGACGCTGAGTTGCTGAAGAAGAAGACCTCCAAATTACCTGAAAATCGACGGAGGCTGTTTTCCAGCAGGATCACGAAGACACGCAAAAGAGCGACCAGAGGGGGCCACAGGGTGCCCAGGCGGCCACCTGGCGCGGCCCCACCCCTGGTCGCGCCGAGAGGGCGCCTGGACCCCCGGGGCCACTCCCGGCTCCCCCCTCTGGCCTATATACTCCTCGTCGTCCAAAAACCCTAAAACAGGGAGAGTTTCCGGAGTTCCGCCGCCGCTCCGTGGCGGAAACCTACAGAGAAGAAAAGCCATCTCTGGCGGGCAGATTCCGCTGGGGAGATCACCTCCCGGAAGGGGAGATCATCGCCATCGTCACGGGCATCATCGAGATCATCATCAACATCATCCCCATCATCAGCACCATCTCCACCTCCATCCAATCTTGTCTCACAATTTCAACTTGTGTTGTAATCCGTACTATCTATCCTCTCTACTCTATCGGTGTTGATTACTACTTTGTGGTGAATTCTATTGAGTTTTGTTGGAGAAATATTATTGTGTTCAGATTTTTTATCATCTATTTATCCCCACTGATCATGATCTCTTTTATGTCTTGTGAGTAGTTACTTTAGTTCTTGAGGACATGGGATAAGTCTAGTTGTTAGTAGTCATATGATGTTGAAGTAATATGTGTTGGTTGATATTTAAGTTGTGTTGTTATTTTCCTAGTGGTGTTGTGTGAGTCGAACACTCAACACTTCGTCTTATCAAGGACCTAGGGGAATGCATTGTGTATAAAGAATGCTTGCGGTGGGTTGCCGGCGTGACAGAAACCTAAACCCCAGTTCGCACACTTTTGCACAAGGGAACAATGGATTACCGATCGTATTGCTATGGTTAGGCTTTTGCCTTAAATACTATCTTGTATTTGCGGATGCTTGCAAGGTGTTTAATCATAAGAGTACACTTATCTTAGTCGCCACATCTATCCAAACAGAGACATACCTCTTCCAAAGGAGGGAACTTCGGAAACTAAATCTCATCTTCACTTGAAATGATCTCTTTCCTCCCCTTACTTGTTTGCAAGCTTATTATTTGTTATTTATCTTAAAATTTTGTTGGTTATCTAGACAACCTATATTATTTTATATCCTTAAAATAATAAAAAGCATAAAACATGCTAGTCGCCTATTCACCCCCCCTCTAGTCGATATCTCGATACTTTCACCTTGTAATATTTAATTTTAGAAAGGTGTACTCTTGTGAGGTTTATTTCTGTTGTTTGTGATCATGTGATTTGCAGGTTTTTTTAGGCTTGCTGAAATGATTACGGCTGCTTCTCTGCTTGTTTAGTGCAAGACAACATTTTATTTTTTTTCGCTAGCCTTTTTTATTTTAGTTTGTAACAAACTTATGTGGCGCAACCTGTAATGCAAATTGATAAGATGGCACATTATTTCAAGGATAAAAGGAGAAATAACCGAAAGCTGTGGTTTGCCTCCCCATGGCCCCGTTGGTGAACAGTAAAATTAAAAAAAGATACAATTAAAAATAATAATTAGTTTTTTGACATGAAAGATGCTTAAATGCGTGATGTTCATGTGATATTTAATGATGCTTTAATATTCGAGAACCTCTGAGCAAAAAAATAATAAGAAATAAGGCTTGTGTGAAAATTTTAAAAAGTGCATTGATTGGAGCTCATTATATATGTTTTGGCACGATCTCCCCGAATGTCATTTATCAACAAAATTTTGTCCACACATAAAGCACTCAAGCATCTTGCATGCATAGAAAAAATATATCTTTAGTTTGTTTCTTTTGCTATTTTTTAGTTTTACAGTTCACCAGGATCATATGAGCCCAGGATCATAGTTGAATTATCAGTAATAACATCTAAAAGAATAACAGGAGCCAAAAAAGGCACACATGTGCACAATTCTTGTGACAAGGGAGAATGCAGAAGAATGCGTTGAGGTTTGTCATAACTCTTCTCAATAAGGAAGAAACAATAAAGAAATTAGGAGACCCCTATAGAACACTTGTAGCGTGCTATAGCGGGACGTCCTTCATCTTGGCTTGTAGAAATTGTGCCTTATAAGATACCATCTGGTATTATCGATTATGTCCTAGCTAATCGCTATGCAGGAGACAGACATCCAGGTGAACACTTGCTATATTTATCACAACTATGTTCATTATTCAAGCTTGCAGGTGTGTCACTGGAGTTCGTTATGAAGAAATTATTCTCCGTATCGCTTACAGACAAAGCTTCAGATTGGTATAAGCTCCTCTATAACTCACATTCTCTTAATTGGGAAGAGCTTATGTCTCTCTTTTATACAAAGTTTTACCCTCTTCATGAAGTTTATCGAGACAGGAATTACATCTATAACTTTAGGTCTCGCAACAGAGAGAGCATCGCTCAAGCTTGGGGGAGGCTTAAATCCCTAATGTTCAAATGTCCTATCCATAAGCTCCCCAAAGATATTATACTTACAAATTTTTATGCCATGCTTTCTCGTCAGGATAAGGAAAGGCTGGATACCTCCTCTAGCGGGGTATTTCAGACAAAGAGCGTTGAAGAAAGATGGGATCTCATCGAAAGGATCCAGAAGAATACTGAAGATTGGGAAATCGATAAAGGTATTGAACCTGCTATAAATTATGAGCATGATTATACTGAGAGCTATGTGAAAACTGATTATTTTAATACCTTTTGCTCTAAGATTGGTCTGGATTCCCATCTAATGATTGATTTTTGTAAGAACTTTGCCTCTCATATTGATTCTTCTAAGATGAAAAAGGATCAGTACCATAAGCCTTTCAAAGAAGTACCTATTGATATTCACGTTGCTGATCCTATTTTGCCTGCAGTTATATATGAACAGCCCCCTTTTCCTTCAAGAATAAGGGAGCACTATTTGGTGACAGGCATAATAAATAAAAGTGAGAGAAGAACAGGCGAATCTGAGGACCAGATCAGAGTCGATCCTCAAGTTACTATGGTTAAAGATTTAGTTACTAATGATGTTTCAGATTCCATTATAAATTTTTGTGCTGTTTCAACTAACATTGTCACAGCCAAGAATAAAAGCCCAATTTCAGGTACACCAGTTGTATCTGTTAAAATAGGAGATCACAATTATTACGGGCTATGCGATCTGGGATCAAGTGCTAGCGCGATTCCTTATTCGCTTTATCAAGAGATCATGAGTGAGATTTCACCCTGTGAACTTGAAGAGATTGATGTTACTATTCATCTTGCAAACAAAGCTACTATCTCTCCTATTGGGATTGTGAGAGATGTTGAACTCCTATGTGGATAGGTAAAGTATCCTACCGACTTTCTTGTACTTGGTTCAGTACAAGATAGTTTTTGTCCTATTATTTTTGGTAGACCTTTTCTCAGAACCTGTGGAGCTATTATAGATTGCAAGAAAGGTAAAGTTTCTGTTGAATTCAATGGTGAACCATATGAATTTAACTTTTCTAAGATTTCCAAGAAGCCTCGTGGTACTGAATTACCTAGTGATGATAAAATTATTGAAAGTATTGCTTCTATTGCTATTCCCCCTAATGATCCTTTGCAGCAATACATGGAGGACCACGAGAATGATACTCATATGCAGGAAAGAAATGAAATTGATGAAATCTTCTTGAGACAACCTGCTATCCTGAAGCACAACCTTCCGGTTGAACCTTTGGGAATTCTATCCAAACCAAAAGAAGACCCGGTGTTTGATTTAAAAACTCTTCCCGATACGCTCAAGTATGCTTATTTAGATGAAAAGAAAGTATATCCTGTTATTATCAACTCTAACCTTTCAGGATATGAAGAAGAGCGATTATTGGAAGTACTTCATAAACACCGTGGTGCAATTGGCTATACCCTTGATGACCTTAAGGGAATTAGTCCATCTATCTGTCAACATACTATCAACCTCGAGCCCGATGCTAAACCTGTTGTTGACCATCAACGACGGTTGAACCCAAAGATGATGGATGTTGTGAGGACCGAAATCCTCAAGCTTCTAGCCGCAGGTATTATCTACCCTATAGCTGATAGTAAGTGGGTAAGTCCAGTTCATTGTGTTCCTAAGAAAGGAGGGACAACTGTAGTCCCTAATGATAAGAATGAACTAATACCTCAGAGAATTATTATTGGATATAGAATGTGTATTGATTACAGGAAGTTGAACAAGGCAACCAGGAAGGACCACTACCCGCTACCCTTTATTGATCAGATGCTTGAGAGGCTGTCGAAAAACACCCACTTTTGCTATCTTGACGGGTACTCTGGCTTCTCTCAAATTCATGTTAACACTGCCGATCAAGAGAAGACCACTTTCACTTGTCCTTATGGTACTTATGCTAATAGGCGTATGCCTTTTGGTTTATGCAATGCCCCTGCTAATTTTCAGAGATGTATGTCTGCAATATTTCATGGTTTCTGTGAGGATATTGTGGAAGTCTTCATGGACGATTTCTCTGTCTATGGAACTTCCTTTGACCACTGTCTCCACAATCTTAATAAAGTTTTGCAGAGATGCGAGGATACAAACTTAGTTCTAAACTGGGAAAAGTGCCACTTCATGGTTAACGAAGGGATCGTGCTTGGCCACAAGATTTCCAAGAGGGGAATTGAAGTGGACAAGGCGAAGATTGAAGCTATCGAAAGGATGCCCTATCCAAGGGACATTAAAGGTATTCGTAGTTTTCTCGGTCATGCTGGTTTCTATAGAAGATTTATTAAAGACTTTTCTAAGACCTCGAGACCCCTCACTAATCTTCTCCAGAAGGATGTTCCTTTTGTATTTGATGAAGATTGTAAGGAGGCTTTCGAAGTTCTTAAGAAAGCTTTATTAACCGCTCCTATAGTACAACCGCCTGACTAGAGTTTGCCCTTCGAAATTATGTGTGATGCTAGTGATTTTGCTGTTGGAGCTGTTTTAGGACAAAGAGTTGATAAGAAGTTGAATGTTATTTATTATGCTAGTAAGACCCTTGATAGTGCTCAAAAGAATTATGCTACTACTGAGAAGGAATTCTTAGCAGTAGTGTTTGCTTGTGATAAGTTTAGGCAGTATATTGTTGATTCTAAAGTTATTATTCATACTGACCATGCTGCCATTAAGTATCTTATGACGAAGAAGGATGCCAAACCAAGGCTCATCAGATGGGTACTCCTTCTTCAAGAATTTTGATTTGCAGATTGTTGATAGAAAAGGAGCAGACAACCCTGTAGCGGACAATCTTTCAAGGATGGAAGATATACCGCATGATCCCATCCCAGTCAACGACAGTTTTCCAGACGAACAACTTGCCATTGTTAAAGTACAATCTCTTTCCGATCCTTGGTTTGCAGATTATGCTAATTTTATCGTTGCAAAGTATTTGCCTCCAGGTTTAACATTTCAGCAAAGGAATAAGTTCTTCCATGATTTGAGGCATTACTTTTGGGATGACCCACATATTTTCAAAGAAGGTCCGGACGGGATCGTGAGAAGATGCATACCGGAGCACGATCAGAAGGAATTCTCAAGCAATGTCACGATAGTCCCTAAGGAGGACATCACGCCGGTGAGAGGACCGCACATAAGGTTCTCCAATCAGGTTTTTATTGTCCTACTCTCTTTAAAGATGCTAGAAATTATGTTTTGTCCAGTGATAAATGTCAGAGAGTTGGTAATATTAGTAGGAGGAATGAGATACCTATGAATTACTCACTAGTGATTGAGCCTTTTGATTGCTGGGGTTTTGATTTTATGGGTCCTTTTCCTTCTTCGCACAAGTACACTCACATATTAGTTGCTGTTGATTATGTAACCAAGTGGGTTGAAGCAATTCCCACTGAAAGTGTTGATCACAAAACATCTTTGAAAATGCTCAAAGATTTAATTTTCCCTAGGTTTGGTGTACCTAGGTATCTCATGACTGATGGAGGATCACACTTCACGCATGGAGCTTTTAGAAAAGCTTTAGCCAAGTACGATGTCAATCATAGAATTGCGTCACCGTACCATCCTCAAACTAGCGGGCAATTTGAGCTCACCAATAGAGAGATCAAGTTGATCTTGCAAAAGATAGTTAACAGAAATAGGAAGGACTGGTCAAATAAGTTAGGAGATGCTTTTTGGGCGTATAGAACTGCTTACAAAAACCCCATGGGCATGTCCCCCTATAAAATGGTCTATGGCAAGGCTTGCCATTTTCCATTAGAGTTAGAACACAAAGCTTTCTGGGATGTTAGAGAGCTTAATGCTGACCCAAAGTTAGCTGGTGAAAAGCGTCTCATGAACCTGACTTCTCTAGATGAGTGGAGAAGTGAAGCTTATGAGAGCGCTAAAATGTTCAAGGAAAAGGTAAAGAAGTGGCATGACAGGAGGATTATGAAACGTGAATTTAATGTTGGTGATAAAGTTTTATTGTTTAGATCCCGTTTCAGGTTTTCTCCAGGTAAACTACTTTCCAGGTGGGAAGGACCATTTCATATCAAAGAAGTCTACCGGTCTGGTGCAATTAAGATTAACAATTTTGAAGGCACCAAACCTCAAGTTGTGAATGGGCAAAGACTCAAGAATTACATGGCGGGAGATCCCGTCAATGTTGATGTAAATATAATACGCACAACAACTCATGAAGAACATGTTGCAGCCCTGTTTCAGACACCGACAGAAGCAGGATAAGAAAAGGTATGTATTACGGTAAAGAAACATCGCGAACCGCCATAAAAGTTCCATATTATGAGTTTTTGCAAAATTAGGAAAATTCGAGGCCTAAGC
This sequence comes from Bromus sterilis, assembly GCA_950022295.1. NCBI lineage: Eukaryota > Viridiplantae > Streptophyta > Magnoliopsida > Poales > Poaceae > Bromus > Bromus sterilis. The sequence continues at coordinate 34,270,303 of OX465600.1, forward strand.
GGAGCCGGAGAGGAGCTCCAGGGGGCCCAGGCGCCCCCCTGGCGCGCCCTACCCCCTGGCCGCGCCGGGAGGCCGCCTGGGCACCCAGGAGTCCCCCTGGCGCGCCCTACCCCCTGGCCGCGCCGGGAGGCCGCCTGGGCACCCAGGAGTCCGTCTCCGACCCCACTTTGGCTCGTTACCTTCCTTTTGTTATATAAATTTTTTCTATATATTCACCCGGATCGTTCCGACAACGTATCTCACGATTTCGTGTGTTTTCTTTTTGATCTGTTTCTGCCAGGAAATCCTTTAGCTGGACCTAGGTGCCATGGCTTCCCCAAGTTCCCCCAAGGAAAAGTTCGTCGTCAACGTCATCAACCCTTACCTCGCTGAGGTGAACAAGCACCTCCAGATCCTTCGTGTGGAGGACGGTGTTCTCCACAAGGAAGATCTAAAGGGACCAGTCATGGAGGGGAGCACCGAGGAGCGGCTGAAGGAGATGGAACATGAGGTCTTCAAGTTCAAGAATATGGTGGAGCGTGGTGTTGAAGCTTCGCGAAGAGCCCGGGAGGGGCCAGAGGGGAGCCAGGGGGGCCCAGGTGGCCACCCGGCGCGGCCCCACCCCTGGCCGCGCCAGGGGGGCGCCTGGGGCCCCTGGTCCACCTCTGGCTGCCCCCCTTCGCCTATTTATTCCCCGTCACGGGAAAACTCCAGAAGAGAAACCCTATTCCGCGAACTCGCCTCTGTTCCGCCGCCGCCGCGCTTCCGAAGATCGGGAGCACTAGAAGACCTCTTCCCGGCACCCTGCCGGAGGGAGGATTGACCTCCGGGAGTCTCCTCTCCACCATGGATGCTCCCCGGATGTCTCGTGAGTAGTTTTCCTTGGACCATGGGTCGTGATCAGTAGCTATGTGATGTTCTCCTCCCCTCTTTGATCTTTATTGTTTAGACCTCGTGAGCTGCCCTACATGATCGAGGAATCTTTGTAATATTTCTGCTATTGCTATGTTGAGTTTGATAGGATCTGATGGATTATGAGATTATGTTCATATTGTGATAGAGTAATATATTTGGTTTTTATCTCTTATATTTTTGTTCCTAAGTAATTCGTGCATGTTCTCCGTTGCTTTTTATTGCTTTGGCCAAGTAGTAGGTAGTGACTTCAAGAGGGAACGTTGTGCTAGATTGTGGGTTCATACCCCCCGATGACACGCTTGAGTGACAGAAAGATGAGTCTAGGGGATGTGCTGTTGCCACAAGGGGGAAAAACGGTGCTTGTGACCGCGGTCACAAGGATTGTTTACTTTACGCAGAGTTCTTTTTAATGTAGTTGTCTGTTGCTTTGGGTTTACACTTTGGGTGGGGCTCGCAACTTAACACCAGCGAGATGTTCTGGATAGATATCTCAAGGTGGATGATTAGTAGTAGATGCAGATGGATTTCGGTCTACTTATCTTCGCGTACTGCCTGTGCTTTTGAACCTCGTCCTTTCTTTTGTAGCATAGTTAGCATTGCGGTGCGTTCATAATACTGTCAATTGCCTTTCTGTAATTTGTTTACCTCGCATAACAATTTTATCGTGTTTTGGGAGAGAGACATCACTAGCGAACATCACGTATCCCGGTCCATATCCTCATTATTGTTTCCACGCTATATTTACTTTACTGCTTTTATTTGCTATCATTATCACTGGCATTTTATCCTTGTGAACAACAAGACCGGAGAGATTGACAACCTCTCTGAACTTCGCTGGGAACAAAGTTATCTGTGTCTGTGTGCAGGTCCGCGTCAGTTGGGTCGCTGACACCTACTTATCATCTCTGGAGTCCTGCTGGAGACAAACCTTGGTATCTTCACCGAGGGAAAATTGCTGCTGCACTACATCTCAACCTTCCACTTGGGGTAACCAACGAAGGGGCGAGAAGCCATCAAGCAAATTTTTCTGGCGCCGTTGCCGGGGACTCCGAGTGCTAAGATAGGGGAGTTGCACACTACCCTTTACCTTTGTTTTTTAGCCTTGTTAGTTTATCTTTCAGTTTTTATCTTTGTGTCTTTTATCAAAAACTACAAAAAAATCTGCCACACTTGCTGCTACTATGGGTTCCACTGAAAACACCAAGTTGTGTGACTTCACTAGTCACAACAACCAAGACTTTATCTGCACTCCCATTGCCACACCTGCCACTTCAGCTACCTCTTATGAAATTAAACCTGCTTTGCTAAACCTTGTTATGAGAGATCAATTCTCTGGTGCTGGAGATGATGCTGCTTTACACTTGAATAATTTTGTTGAATTATGTGATATGCAAAAGTATAAAGAAGTAGAAGGTGATGTTGTTAAGCTCAAGCTCTTTCCTTTGTCTTTAAGGGGAGATGCTAAAATCTGGTTTCAATCTTTGCCTAGAAATAGCATAGATTCTTGGGATAAGTGCAAAGATGCTTTTATAGGGAAGTACTACCCTCCTGCTAAGATTATCCAATTGAGGAGTAATATTATGAATTTTAAGCAATTGGATAATGAACACGTTGCCCAAGCTTGGGAACGAATGAAATCTCTTGTTAAGAAATGCCCTACACATGGTTTTACTTTGGATGGTTATCTAGACTTTTTATGCAGGCTTGAACTTTACCTCGTGGAACCTGTTAGATTCGGCCGCGGGAGGAACCTTTATGTCAACTACACTTGGTGCTGCCACGAAGCTTCTCGATGAAATGATGACCAATTATTACCAATGGCACACCGAACGCGCTCCAACAGGTAGGAAGGTAAATTCTGTCGAGGAAATTACCTCCCTCAATGAAAAAGTTGACTTAATTATGTCTCTACTTACCAAGCAACCCTCTATTGATCCTCATGATGTTCCTTTAAATTCTTTGGTTGCCCAAGAACAAGTAGATGTGAACTTTATTGCTAGAAACAAATTCAACAACAATGCTTATAGGGGAAATTTTGCTAGCAATCCTAGACCGTTTCCATCCAACTATGGGAACAACAACACCTACCCCAGCAACAAGAACCCTTCTTCTGAACTAGAAAGCATGCTTAGAGACTTTATCACTACCCAAAAATCCTTCAACAAAAATGTAGAATAGAAATTAGCTAAAATAGATAATCTCTCTTTGAAGGTAGAAAGCTTAGCCCTTGATATTGAGATGCTTAAAATTAGAACCTCTCCCCTTGAGGAGAATAAGGCCACTCCTATTAATGCTATCCAGTTACAAATCAATGAAAATATTAGGATGATGGCTAAACTTAAAGAAAGATGGGCTAGAGAAAAAGAGGAAGAGGATAGAATTAAGAGCCTTCCTACACACCACACAGTTGCCACTATCCAAATTGTTGATGACACTCAAACTATTAGCACCCAATGCACTCCTAGTCCCGTTGGACCTATTAATGGTGATGCTAATACCTCAACCATAGAAAAAGAAATTCCTATGAACATAGAGTGTTTCAAACAAGTGAGCCTAGATGACACTACTACCACCTTTGATAGTAGTGATATTGATTTTGATAGTTGTACCCTCTCAGAAGTTATTAGCTTGCTACACAAAATGTCTAGAGACCCCCACACTAGCACACTTAATCTTGCCTTCACGGAGCATATCACAAATGCTCTCATCAAAGCTAGGGAGGAGAAGCTTAGAGTAGAAGCCTCCATACCTAGGAAGCTAGATGATGGTTGGGACCCTATGATAAAAATTAAATTAAATAACTTCTCTTGCTATGCTTTATGTGATGTTGGAGCTAGTACCTCCGTTATGCCCAAAAGAATATTTGATATGTTTGAATTGAAGCCTTTTGAGCCTTGTTCTTTTGGTGTTCGTCTTGTTGATTCTTCCGTAAAGAAACCTTTGGGGAAGATTGACGATGTTCTTGTCATTGTCAATGACAACTATGTCCCCGTCGATTTTATTGTTATGGATATAGAGTGTGAACCTTTATGTCCAATTATTTTGGGACGTCCTTTTCTTCGCACCGTTGGTGCGGTTATTGACATGAAAGAGGGGAATATTAAATTCCAATTCCCATTCAAAAAGGGGTGGAACACTTCCCTAGAAAGAAAATCAAGTTACCTTTTGAGTCCGTTACACGGGCTAGTTATTCTCTTTCTCTTGATAAAACTTGATTCTTTTTTTTGCATTATGCCTAGCTAATGGCTTTAAAGAAACGCTTTCGGGAGGCAGCCCGCAACGAATTTAGGTTTTTCTTTTTGCTTTTGTTTTTTCTTGATGATTGTTACTACTTTAGCAACATCATTGTATCTTTATTTTTCAGCTTTGTGCCAAGTTATAGCCTCTTACGGCAAGGGAAGTAAAAGTTGTGACATGCTGTCCAGAAAACAGATTCTGTCCTCGTGACCAGAAAAATTCCAGAAAAATCCCAGTTGATCTGTTTGAGATGAAATTTTTACACAGTATGATCTATACAATTACGAAACTTCCGTATGTTCTGAGTTTTTTGATTTGATTTGCAGAAGTTCCCCTAAAAAATTATTTAATATCTTCTGTTCTGTTTCTCACAGATTCTACCACGTTTTGTCTCTCCTTACTTTTGCAAACCTTAAGCTTGCTTTTTCTTTGCAAAAACTTTTTGGCACTCTTGATAAACAGTATCTCTTCAAGATTATCTTTATATCCAGTGGAAAAAAATTATTTATTAAGGGTACTAACCTCTCTAATCAGCTTATGATGAGTTATGTATGAAGGGAGTTTTCAAGTGTGCGATGGAAGATGATGAAAGAAGATCCAGGACTGTTAAGCGCTCAAGCTTGGGGATGCCCCATGCATCCCCAATAAATAATCAATGATACTCAAGCGTCTAAGCTTGGGGATGCCCCCGTGCATCCCCTTCTCCATCAACAATCACCAGTTCGTCCTTCGTCTCACTATATTTTTATCACTTCATGCGTTATGTGCTATGCTTGGAGCGTCTCGCTCTTAGGTTTTGTTTTTAGTTTTCTTTAGCTTTGCTTGCTGTTCATAACAAGTTATATCCTTTCTTACTTTGTGTGGGAGAGAAACACGCTCCACTTTCAAAATCTAGAACGCATCATAGGATTTTTCCTGCCTATCTTTTTGCTGTTGTGTGTTCTTTATCTTTTCATATCTATTGCCTTGTTTAGTTTTAGTTTTAGTTTGTCTTTAGCAAGAGCCCTTGGCTTTTGTTTAGTTTGTTGCTGCAACTCTTTTTAGTTTTCATGTTTATCTTGTTAAGAGAGTTGGTTGTTGCACTGAGTTGTGTCTTGTCTTGAAAGTAGGTAATTGAGGTTGCTATTTAATTTTAGTAGTAGCTTGCAATAGTTTTGAGGTATTTATGTGAGTAATGTTTGAACTTTTGGTGTCAAGAGCTCTAGCCTATTAGTGATAGGTGTCGTATTTTGGGCAATCCGTGTTTATTTTCAAAACCTACAAAACTAGTTGAGAACTCTAGCTAATAGATGGATCACTACTCTTCTGAGGGGTCGGATATTAGAGTACACTCACGTACCATGAGTCGAGGATGCGCAAGGATAACCAATCCCCCATACACTCCTCCTCGGGGTACTTGTCTCTTTGTGAACCTCCTCATTAGATTGAGAGTTACCGATAATAAGTGCATGAGTTCTTCAGACTAATGTAAGTATTGAAAGTTGACACTTCCACCTTCCCATATTTTGCTAGCCTCTCCTGTTCCGTGCATTGCCTTCTTCTCACTCCTAGAGTTGGTGTCCACCTTCGCCGGTACATCCAAACCATTGGCATGATACGCTCTGTCATCATAAGCCTCCTTATATCTTTCCTCAAAACAGCCACCATACCTACCTATCAAGGCATTTCCATAGCCTTTCCGAGTTATATTGCCATGCAACTACCATCTCTTCATGACTTGATCTTCATGTCATACATGTTCCTGCTACACTGGTAGCGACATACATTGCATACATCATGTAGTTACTTCTTCTTTATGATTTTTAGTACCTTGTAAAGTGTGAAAGATTTTCTGTACCTTCTTGTAAAATAGAGTGTTGCCCTTAAGTGAGGAAAAGATCCCAAAGTGGACACAATAAAAGATCCCAAAGAGGACAAATGAGAGTTAAATAGAAAGAGCCATTGAGGCCACCAAAAAAATACAAAAAAATAGAAAAAAGAGAAAAAGAAATAAAAAGAGAGAAAGGGACAACACTACTAACCTTTTGAGAGATCCACACTAGTACTCCTTTTATATCCTTGTACTCCATAGAGATGATCTTTTTGCATATAGTTCCATTGGAGAGCTTCCTAGCTCGTATGTTCATCCGTTGCATGGCAACCCCTACTCCTCACATCATATCTATCATTTGGCATCTCTTGCCTATGATTGTCCTCATTGATGTGAGCCTTTCTCTTCCTTTTTGTCTTCCTCCTCCACCATATTTCTCTCTTTGCCATCCTAAGTGTCAACTATCGTGCTTACGCTCATCCATTGCATGAGTGCTCAAAATATCGAAAATGTGTGGATCATTATGACTTGTACCTGGCTAGTGGTCTGGGGATGAGTCAAGATAAGATTCCAAATAGGACCAAGTGTGAAACTTTAGTAGATTGAGTTCTCAACAGAAGAATACTTTTTTCTCGTATTCCCTATCCCCCTTCTTGCACACAATTACCATTTGGAGACATTCGAGTCATGGACAGCGAGAGCTCTTGCACCTAATGTTCTTTTGTTACTTGTTTCAATGCTAATATAGACTCTTGCATGTTATGACTTGAATTGAATCTCTAACCTTGATTGCTTTACTTTTCAAAGTTCTTTTATGGTTGCTAGCATGTCACCACAGAAATTATGCTGTTATCATTTACCTACTCGAGGACGAGCAGGAATTAAGCTTGGGGATGTTGATACGTCCAAAACGTATCTATAATTTCTGCTTGCTCCATGCATGTTTTGTGTGATATTGCTATGTTCTAGATACAGTTTCATACATTTTTGATCATATTTGGACTAACCTATTAACTCAGTGCACCCCAGTGCCAGTTCCTGTTTTCTCCTGTTTTTCTATTTCAGTTTTCCCCCATATAAAAAGTGCCAGAAAAATTCGGGAAAATTCAGATAAAAAATCAGTGTGGAGGAAGCTTCGCGAAGAGCCCGGGAGGGGCCAGAGGGGAGCCAGGGGGGCCCAGGCGGCCACCCGGCGCGGCCCACCCCTGGCCGCGCCAGGGGGGCGCCTGCGGCCCTTGGTCCACCTCTGGCTGCCCCCTTGGCCTATTTATTCTCTGTCACGGGAAAACTCCAGAAGAGGAACCCTATTCCGCGAACTCGCCTCTGTTCCGCCGCCGCCGCGCTTCCGAAGATCGGGAGCACCAGAAGACCTCTTCCCGGCACCCTGCCGGAGGGAGGATTGGCCTCCGGGAGTCTCCTCTCCACCATGGATGCTCCCAGGATGTCTCGTGAGTAGTTTTCCTTGGACCATGGGTCCGTGATCAGTAGCTATGTGATGTTCTCCTCCCCTCTTTGATCTTCATTGTTTAGACCTCGTGAGCTGCCCTACATGATCGAGGCATCTTTGTAATATTTCTGCTATTGCTATGTTGAGTTTGATAGGATCTGATGGATTATGAGATTATGTTCATATTGTGATAGAGTAATATATTTGGTTTTTATCTCTTATATTTTTGTTCCTCAGTAATTCTTGAATGTTCTCCGTTGCTTTTTATTGCTTTGGCCAAGTAATAGGTAGTGACTTCAAGAGGGAACGTTGTGCTAGATTGTGGGTTCATACCCCCCGATGACACGCTTGAGTGACAGAAACATGAGTCTAGGGGATGTGCTGGTGCCACAAGGGGGAAAACAACGGTGCTTGTGACCGCGGTCACAACGATTGTTTACTTTATGCGGAGTTCTTTTTAATGCAGTTGTCTGTTGCTTTGGGTTTACACTTTGGGTGGGGCTCGCAACTTAATACCAGCGAGATGTTCTGGATAGATATCTCAAGGTGGATGATTAGTAGTAGATGCAAATGGATTTCGGTCTACTTATCTTGGCGTACTGCCTGTGCTTTTGAACCTCGTCCTTTCTTTTGTAGCATAGTTAGCATTGCGGTGCGTTCATAATCCTGTCAATTGCCTTTCTGTAATTTTTTTACCTCGCATAGCAATTTTATCGTCTTTTGGGAGAGAGACATCAGTAGCGAACACCACGTATCCCGGTCCATATCCTCATTATTGTTTCCACGCTATATTTACTTTACTTACTTTATTTGCTATCATTATCCCTTGCATTTTATCCTTGTGAACAACAAGACCGGAGAGATTGACAACCTCTCTGAACTTCGTTGGGAACAAAGTTATCTGTGTCTGTGTGCAGGTCCGCGTCAGTTGCGCCGCTGACACCTACTTATCATCTCTGGAGTCCTGCTGGAGACAAACCTTGGTATCTTCACCGAGGGAAAACGTTTGCTACACTACATCTCAACCTTCCAGTTGGGGTAACCAACGAAGGGGCGAGAAGCCATCACCGCACTAGAAGAAAAAGTTTTATCAGCTCCAAGCACAACTATATGATCTGCACAACCAGAACTGTGAGTATGAACTAAAGTTTCTGCGCATGGGTTTAGGTGCTGAGTGCAGGATCCTGGAGACGGGAATGTCCTTCGAGACTGGAGAGGAGCTACCATGGAAGTGCTTCGCCAAGGAGTACCTGACTGAGAAGAACAAGAATGAGGAGTAAATCTCCTCGGGTAATGGCATCCCCTCAGCTTGTTCCAAGCTTGGCGGAGTGCCCGATATCTTTATCTTTATCTTAGTCTTTTAGAGTCAAGTAGAGTCGTATCATGTCTAGGGAGTTTATTATATGAAATAGGTGTTTGCATTGAGGTCTATCACTCCGTCTGTGGAGAGATTGTATCCGTGAATGTGGAGTCGTCTATATTGGAATATTAATGAGAAGTCTATTGGTTCCTTTGCTGCACTCGGGTATTCTCTTCACGCAATCGGCATCATATGACGATTCTTATGGGGAGTATTGACCTTATATCAGGTATGGCTTTGAAAACTTTATTTAATTTTGGCAAACATAGCTTTGGTCTTGACAACATACATGTTTTCTCAAGTAGCGACATAGCCAAAACCTTTATGTTATTATGCTTGAAGTGTTATGTTGACAAGGAAGACAACTTCATGTGTTATGCTTACCTTAATGTTTATGCGTTATATGTTTTGCATCTAAATTAGCATCAATTGTCTGTTCTCTCAAAGCCTTTGCTAGCCAAACTCTTTGCCAAGTAGATTTCTGCTTGTGCATCCATACCCTGAAACCATTACCTTCCATGTGAGTCCACCATACCTTCCTATTCGTGGTATTCCCCTACCACTCCTATAAGTATAGAATTTATGTGTTATCCTTAAATTTTCAAAATCTTCTGTTTTGTGCCTCTTGTTTAGCTCATGAGGAAGTAGTAGGTAATTCATGATCTTCTTAAGTTGGACAAGTTTTATCCCGGGATGGCATGTCTAATCTGCAAACCCATAATACGAGGAGGAACTAGCATGGGTGCGCCCAGCTCGAAAGATAATATAACAAACAAACCCTCCTTCACGCTTGGTCTATGAGAAATCAGAAACGTTGGCAGTGATAAACAAAGGAGATTAAGGGGATGTGATCGTCCTCACTTGGGATCCGTTCCTCGAAACTTGTCCATCTTGAGAAGTAATTGAGCTATCTATTAGCATTCGTTGACAAACTATGCACCGCCCCAAAATCTATTTTTATTCTGTTTGATTTAAGGATAGCACATGAGTTTTCCCTGCTTGCCCTTAACAAGGGCTTTCTTCCACTTTCATGTTGAGTCAGTTTTCCCACTTCCTTCTTTTCCCTAAGAGAACATACATTTGATGTTGATGAGGATTCATCCATATAGAGCTGCATTAAGTTTTGCCATGCCATATCCTTGTTGAAATTATCTTTTGATAAGTAAGTTGTTTGCGAAAGCTTTTGCCTAGCGAGCATCTTCCTTTGTGTTAGCATTTGCACTTCATGACTATTAACATGTCCTTTCAAAAGCTTCAAATTGTTTGTAGTTATGTTTGCCATAATTTGATGAGTTTCCTCAGCCCTACTTTTGATTATAATTGTTATTACTTTCTCATAAGGGCCTTATGAGTTGAGGTTGCTGTTGAAGATACTTGAGTTTGATGGAGGAACCTTGATGCTTCTTGTCTGTATTTTATTTATCGACACTTCACTCTCTAAACTTGTGGACAGGTTTATCGAGCTCAGTATTCGCTTGGGGACAAGCGAGGTCTAAGCTTGGGGGAGTTGATACGTCCAAAATGCATCACTATTTTATATAGTAATTATTTCTTATTCATTGATATATTTCATGATATGATGCTATTCTTATGTTGTTTTGGCTTATTTTACACAGTTTGCAACTTTCCGGTGCCGAAGCAGCAGACGCAGGATTCAGCGATAAAAAGTGGACGCTGAGTTGCTGAAGAAGAACACCTCCAAATTACCTGAAAATCGACGGAGGCTGTTTTCCAGCAGGATCACGAAGACACGCAAAAGAGCGACCAGAGGGGGGCCACAGGGTGCCCAGGCGGCCACCTGGCGCGGCCCCACCCCTGGCAGCGCCGGGAGGGCGCCTGGACCCCCGGGGCCACTCCCGGCTCCCCCTCTAGCCTTGAAGGGAATATGCCCGAGAGGCAATAATAAAGTGGTTATTATCTTATTCCATGTTTATGATAAATGTTTATTTTCATGCTATAATTGTGTTAACCGGAAACGTTAATACATGTGTGTTTAATAAACAGAGAAAAGGTTCCTAGTAATGCCTCTCTTTATACTAGCTTGTTGATTAACGGATGATCAAGGTTTCCTGATCATGAACATTGGATGTTGTTAATAACAAGGTCATGTCATTGGAGAATGATGTGATGAACATACACCCACAGTAGTTATAGCAATACGATCATGTCATCAAGTTTCTATTGCTGTATCAAACTTTCACGAAGTAACCCTAATCCTTAGACCATGAGATCACGTCAATCACTGACACCGGAAGAGTACTTTGATTCCATCAAACGTCACACCGTAACAGGGTGATTATAAAGGTGTCGTTGGGTACTTGGAAAGTGTTAGTTGAGGCTCGTGGATCAAGAGTGGGATTTGTCCATCCAGATGACGGAGAGATATACTCTGGGCCCTCTCGGTGATATCACATTGACATCGCTTGCAAGCACGTGACTGGCTCACGAGGATGTTATATCACGGAACGAGTAAAGAGTACTTGTCGGTAACGAGATCGAACTAGGTATGGATGATACCAAATGATCGGATCTCGGACAAGTAAAATATCACGAGACAAAAGGAATTGGTTACGGAGTAATGGTTCACACGATCACTAGTTCATCGTTGAGTAAGTGGGAGTCATCATGGATCTCCAGATCCCTCTGATGATTATTGATCGGAGAAGAGTCTCTGTCATGTCCATTTTATTCACGAACCGTAGGGTGACACACTTAAGGATTCGTTGACGCGTTTGAGTGGATACGGAACACCGGAGAATATACTGGACAGCACATGGACTGTTTTGATAAAACTGCTGGAATAGTTTTGGTATATCAAAATAGTGCAAGGGGATAATTGTTAATGTGTTCATTAAGTGAATTGTTCATAAATGAAGTACTAATTTAATGAAGTGTTCATTAAGTTGAGTGGCATTAAACCAAGTGTATTAAAAGTGTTTTAATGCAAAGTCTCTTAGAATTTTGAGTGGAGATTGAAGGGCATAATAGTGGCTTTTGGTTTTTGTGAGTGGAGACTCCATTACCATCAATAGGGAAGAGGTGGGGGCACCCTTGGGGCGTGCTCAACCCCTTGGGCTGGCTGCCCCCCCTCTCCTATAAAAGGAGGAGGTGGAGACCCCCTCTAGACACTAATTCCTCCATCTCTCATATGCCCTTTGGTTGGCATCTTCCTCCCCTTGCTAGCTGATCCAGTTTCACGAGTACGGTGCTTAGGCGAAGCCCTGCTCAAGATCTTCTCTACCACCACCACCACTATGTTGTAGTGTTGCTGGAGTTCCCGAGGATCCACTACTTCCGCTGCCCAACTGGAGCAAGGGGCGGAGGTCGTCAATGATCTGTACGTGTGACCGACTACGGAGACGCTGCCCGTTCGTGGCGTCAAGTCTTCATCACGACCTTGAGGTCGGCGAGTGTTCGACTACATCACCCACGAGAATAGTTCTCGTTAAAGCTTTTGGTCTTCGAGGGTGAGTCCTTCTCAAACCGTTACAAGTTATCTCCTAGATGTGATCATGGCAGTTGCAATCGTAGGAAAATTTTTGTTTTCTATGCAACGAACCCTTTAGTGGTATCAGAGCCTCGTCTATGCGTAGATGCTTTGTACGGTTAGAACACATAGAGATGTGGGCGTTGATCCTCTAGTTGTTACCCTCTTTTGTGCACTTGTTCATATTGCGGCAATGTTGGATTGAAGCGGCCCTAAGCGCAGATTGCGTGTCACGCTTGACATACGGCTTGTACCGTATAAAGTGGCTTTGGGGGTGCCTGTTTCTCTAACATTAGTGATATGGCATTTGCAACGGAGGGCCCTGGAAAGGGACGAAAATAAACAACTAGCGAATCAACGTTGTGGTTCTTGTCCGTAGGTAAGATCGGTTCTTTCCTAGGAAGCCCAAAACCACGTAAAATTTGCAAAGATAATTTAGAAGCGTCTAACTTGTTTTTGCAGGGCATGTGATGTGATATGGTCATTGTTACAAAATTGTTGTATGAAATGAGATTTATTGTAAACAACCGGCAGGAGCCATATGGTTGTGTTTTTCCTTTTTAAGGCCTGCGTGCTGTAGATATATCCATGAGATATATTGTAATGGAGAAGGACGACCATGGTGGTGGCGCCATGGACCTTGGTGCCGCGCCGGTGGCATGATGGAGATCATACCAAGACGCACAAAGATGGAGATCTATTGCGAGAAGGACCATATCATATCACATTATCCATGCATGTGATGTTTATCCTTTTATGCATCTTATTTTGCTTAGTTACGATCATGATCGCTGCGGTAGCATTATAAGATGATCCCTCTCACTTAATATCAAGATAATTATATGTTCTTCCTTAGTATGCACCGTTAAGAAAGTTCGTCGTTTCGAGACACCACGTGATGATCGGGTGTGATAGACTCTACGTTCGCATACAACGGGTGTTTTCAAGCCTAGCATGTACAGACATGGCCTTGAAACACATGCAAATACTAAGGTTCTACTTGGCGAGCCTAGCATGTACAGACATGGCCTCGGAACATGGACCGAAAGGTTAAGCACGAGTCATATGGATGATATGATGAACCATATTGAGATGCTCGCCATTGCAGCTACACTGCCTCACGTGATGATCGGTCGTGGTGTAGTGAATTTGGTTCGTGTAATCACCAAAGATGACTCGAGGGATGTTGTTTTTGAGTGGGAGTTAGATGAACTCATTTTATCATGAACTAAATCAAAGTGAATTTGCATAGTTCGTTGTAGTCATTGGCATTTGTTTACTACCTTTGCGCTTAGCTATAATTGAGATAATAGAACTATAGAATTCTGGATATTTAACTTTACGGACTGGTACCGTATTGTTTGAGTGTCAATCTAAAGTTTAAAGTCTTATTGCAAACTTTAGCAAACCTTGCTTGCTCCATGAAGTTTAATAATGTGTATTAAATCGAGAGTAACAATTCCAGTGTTAGTGTCTAAGTATCACACTTGCCTCCATGATCCTTGATATTAAAATGTTGTTTGTTATTATCAAGGTTATCTAGGAGCTGAAAGGATTGTTTCAGAAACTATCATGTGTGGAAGATATAGCGATATCTGAAACAATTTTAGTTGCAATGTGATAGAGTAAAATTTAGTGAGAAACATGTTCTCATATTGTATGAGAATTTGTGAAGGTTGGAGACACTATGTGTCCTAATCTCTCAAAAAGGTTTTGGGAACTAATATTGTACTCACAGTTTGTCCCTATGAGCTATGGTAGTTCTGTCATGAAAGTTGTCATGATAGGATGAATGGAATATGTAGGTAAAATGTTTACTACACTATAAGATTACTAAAGAATGGAATTTGGAAGAACACCAAACATTTGATGACGGTGATCTACATCAAAGTGAGAATCAAAGGGTGTTAGTATTTGACTAACACACTTTGGATTATGTGTCATATGAATGGTGCCACAAGTGATGTTGATAAATTCTTCTAAAAAGGAAAGGAATTGCTGAAAGAGGATCTGAAAAATATTTTGGCGAAAAGAAAAAGGAAAAGACTGGAAATGTCCAGCTCGGGTATATAGATGATATACATGTTATGGGTATATTCATTGCTTGTTAAACAGTATGATTCTTGAGTATTGGATACTGATTGGTTGGTATGAAGTGTAATACGGAACAACGCAATACAAGAGTTGCAATGGCCTGAGTAACTAGCAAATGAATATGGGATGATTCTCATCAAGAACAAAATAAAGTGTTATTGTGTTTATCGTTGGAATTAAACCTAGCCTTCAAGATTTATTTGAATAATTGTTATTCTGTTCTGGTGTTATACGAACAATAGTTGTTCAAATTATCACCATATTCATAGAAGATGGATGAACTCTATAAATCTTGTTGGAGAAATCACATCCATAATAACTGATGCTAAACATGTCGCAAGACAAATGATTAGAAGATCACTTATGAGTGACACCACCGTTTGAATCATATTGGAAAGAAACACATGAAGAAACTCCATGGTAATGGAATTTTGGAGTCTTTTGATTTTGAATCAATTGACGGTTGTGAGAAATTTCTAGAGATGATTGAAACACCGTTTAAATCATATTGGAAAGAAAACATGAAGAAACTCCATGTTTGATGGAATTTTTGAGTCTTTTGATTTTGAATCAATAGACGCTTGTATGAATTTCCTGGAAATGATTGAAACTCCGTTCATAGGCAAAGAAGGACGGACGACTAACTTATTGGACATTATACATGTTGATGTGTTTAGTTCATTATGTGTAGCCATGTGTGGTGGGTCTTATAACTTCATATACTTTAACCAAGGATTTGAGTGGATATATGTGTATATTTACTTGATAAGGAAGAAGTATGAAATTTTTGAAAATGTTCAAATAAATTTCAAGATGAAGTGAAAATCATTGTAACGAGAAAATAAGAGTTTATGATTGGATCATAAAAGAAGATTTTTGAGTTAAAAGTTTAGAAAATGCCTGAGAGTTTAGGAATCGTTCCAAAACTTGCATTTCCCGAAACACCATAGGAGTATGGAGTGTTCGAGAGATGTAATCAAACCTTGTTTGACATGGTAAGGATCAAAGGTTTTATTTATAAAAATTTCCATTATATTTTAAGGATTAAGCTTTAGAGACTACCGCTTTTCACTGAAAAGAGCGCCATCGAGATCCGTTGAAATGACACCATATGAGTTATGGAATGGGATAAAACCCAATTTGTCTTTTCTTAAATTTTGGTATGCAAGGCATATGTAAAATGTTTACAACCAAAGTCGGATAAAATGCGTCTTTGTAAGTTATCCCAAAGTAACCGTTGGGTATTCCTCCATAACACTAAAGACAAAAGTGTTTTGTGGCTAAGTGCATCAAGTTTCTTGAGAAGGAATTTTTTGCGAAAAGTTAAGTGGGAGGACAGTAGAACTTCGATTAGGTTGTTGAACCTAAGCTTTATGTGCTAAGTGGCGCAGCGCCGGAAAGTTTCCCGGAAGCGGCCGCAATGCTCTTGGCTCCCGTGTCCCAAAGGTTGTGGTCACGACGATCTAAGTTCCTATTGAACTGCGTAGTTCGGATAATCGATCAAATAGTTAGATTTGAGATTGAATCATTGTTATTTGATAATAATGGACCGACTACATGCAAAGAAGCAATGATGGGCCCTGACTCCGTCAAAATGGCTAGAAGCTATAAAATCCGTGATAGTTCCATACACGAGAAACCAAGTTTCTGAACTTGGAAGACCCTCTAGATACCGTGTTTGGATCTATAAAGAAACAGACGTGGATGTTCTCACATCTATGAAATATTCGACATATCGTTAAAATGGTTTACGATTATGTTCAAAGAGTTGGCTATGACAAGATTTGATCTTTCATAATGATATTTAGTCTGGACGGATTATTGTAGCAACCACTACATATGCTAGTTTTTGTATATGGTAGTTGAACAAACGGAACAACGTTCTTCTAATAGAATGGTTACCTAGGACGTGTACAGGACACGGTCCAAAGGGTTCTGTTAATTCAAAGGATGCTAAAATAGCATGCAAATTTCAATGGTTGAAATAAGCATTCGCGGAGTTGGAATCTTCATCATGATGAAATTGTTAAAACGTTTAGTTTCATCAGAGACGGTGAAGATGCTTGCTTTTGCAAGAAATTAAGTGGGAGCGCTGAGACATATTTCTAATACATTATGTAGAAGACATATTGTTGATTGGAAATGATGTATCTTTTATTGACACGGGTGAAGTTTCATTGAAAATTTGATTTTAATGGAAGATTTGGGCAAAACCAGTATATTGGGCTAATATGGTCTATATAGATAGATTGAGGTGCTAATATGGTTGGGCCGAAGTACATATATGAAATATTGAATAAGTTCAATATGGAAACGACGAGAAAAGTTCTTGCCGCATGGAAAAGGTTGAAGCGAGATTCAAGTGTTTTGACACTTGGTGAGTAAAATCACATGAATGATTTGATCAATCATGTACACCATGATATGTACAATTCCAAGAATGTCCTATGCTCTAAATGTTATGAGCATATACCAGAATGATTCATAAGATGATCATTGGACAATAGTAAAGATATCCTTACGTGCTTTGGAAGGACTAAGAATATATATTATGTATGTTGGACAATAGTTCATTGTAAAGTGTTACATTGATACTAGTTTTGTCGCAAGATACAATCTAAATTTATCTCAATTTTGGCGGTATGTTAAGGTGGCAAAATGTAATGGAAGAAAGTTCCATGATAGATTTGGAATAGTTCCAAATGGATTTGGATGAGTTCCAAAGTTAAGACATTATAACGAATACTACAAGGAAAGGCTAAGTATATGACTGCTCTAGCAGCAGCAAAGGAGGGCATTTGTGTCAAGAAGTTTGTTTGACAAACTAGGTGTAGTTCCAAGCGAGCTAATACTATGATCTATTGTACGACAATAGATTCAACATGTTTTGAGCTCAAGGGACTAAGGTCTCACCGGAGGACCAAATTTATGCAATGCCATCTCATTAGTGAATGAGTGATGCGTAGAGACGCAAAGAAATGCAAATACACACGGACCTGAAGTGTCAGATCTGGAGATTAGGTTTACCACTAGCAATGCGTATGGATAACAACTGAATGCCATAGGTGTTGGATGCGCAAGTACCAAACTAGATTATTGACTCTAGTGCAAGTGGGAGACTGAAGGGAATATGCCCGAGAGGCAATAATAAAGTGGTTATTATCTTATTCCATGTTTATGATAAATGTTTATTTTCATGCTATAATTGTGTTAACCGGAAACGTTAATACATGTGTGTTTAATAAACAGAGAAAAGGTTCCTAGTAATGCCTCTCTTTATACTAGCTTGTTGATTAACGGATGATCAAGGTTTCCTGATCATGAACATTGGATGTTGTTAATAACAAGGTCATGTCATTGGAGAATGATGTGATGAACATACACCCACAGTAGTTATAGCAATACGATCATGTCATCAAGTTTCTATTGCTGTATCAAACTTTCACGAAGTAACCCTAATCCTTAGACCATGAGATCACGTCAATCACTGACACCGGAAGAGTACTTTGATTCCATCAAACGTCACACCGTAACAGGGTGATTATAAAGGTGTCGTTGGGTACTTGGAAAGTGTTAGTTGAGGCTCGTGGATCAAGAGTGGGATTTGTCCATCCAGATGACGGAGAGATATACTCTGGGCCCTCTCGGTGATATCACATTGACATCGCTTGCAAGCACGTGACTGGCTCACGAGGATGTTATATCACGGAACGAGTAAAGAGTACTTGTCGGTAACGAGATCGAACTAGGTATGGATGATACCAAATGATCGGATCTCGGACAAGTAAAATATCACGAGACAAAAGGAATTGGTTACGGAGTAATGGTTCACACGATCACTAGTTCATCGTTGAGTAAGTGGGAGTCATCATGGATCTCCAGATCCCTCTGATGATTATTGATCGGAGAAGAGTCTCTGTCATGTCCATTTTATTCACGAACCGTAGGGTGACACACTTAAGGATTCGTTGACGCGTTTGAGTGGATACGGAACACCGGAGAATATACTGGACAGCACATGGACTGTTTTGATAAAACTGCTGGAATAGTTTTGGTATATCAAAATAGTGCAAGGGGATAATTGTTAATGTGTTCATTAAGTGAATTGTTCATAAATGAAGTACTAATTTAATGAAGTGTTCATTAAGTTGAGTGGCATTAAACCAAGTGTATTAAAAGTGTTTTAATGCAAAGTCTCTTAGAATTTTGAGTGGAGATTGAAGGGCATAATAGTGGCTTTTGGTTTTTGTGAGTGGAGACTCCATTACCATCAATAGGGAAGAGGTGGGGGCACCCTTGGGGCGTGCTCAACCCCTTGGGCTGGCTGCCCCCCCTCTCCTATAAAAGGAGGAGGTGGAGACCCCCTCTAGACACTAATTCCTCCATCTCTCATATGCCCTTTGGTTGGCATCTTCCTCCCCTTGCTAGCTGATCCAGTTTCACGAGTACGGTGCTTAGGCGAAGCCCTACTCAAGATCTTCTCTACCACCACCACCACTATGTTGTAGTGTTGCTGGAGTTCCCGAGGATCCACTACTTCCGCTGCCCAACTGGAGCAAGGGGCGGAGGTCGTCAATGATCTGTACGTGTGACCGACTACGGAGACGCTGCCCGTTCGTGGCGTCAAGTCTTCATCACGACCTTGAGGTCGGCGAGTGTTCGACTACATCACCCACGAGAATAGTTCTCGTTAAAGCTTTTGGTCTTCGAGGGTGAGTCCTTCTCAAACCGTTACAAGTTATCTCCTAGATGTGATCATGGCAGTTGCAATCGTAGGAAAATTTTTGTTTTCTATGCAACGAACCCTTCAAGCCTATATACTCCTCGTCGTCCAAAAACCCTAAAACAGGGAGAGTTTCCGGAGTTCCGCCGCCGCTCCGTGGCGGAAACCTACAGAGAAGACAAGCCATCTCTGGCGGGCAGATTCCGCTGGGGAGATCACCTCCCGGAAGGGGAGATCATCGCCATCGTCATCACCATCGTCACGGGCATCATCGAGATCATCATCAACATCATCCCCATCATCAGCACCATCTCCACCTCCATCCAATCTTGTCTCACAATTGCAACTTGTGTTGTAATCCGTACTATCTATCCTCTCTACTCTATCGGTGTTGATTACTACTTTGTGGTGAATTCTATTGAGTTTTGTTGGAGAAATATTATTGTGTTCAGATTGTTTATCATCTATTTATCCCCACTGATCATGATCTCTTTTATGTCTTGTGAGTAGTTACTTTAGTTCTTGAGGACATGGGAGAAGTCTAGTTGTTAGTGGTCATATGATGTTGAAGTAATATGTGTTGGTTGATATTTAAGTTGTGTTGTTATTTTCCTAGTGGTGTTGTGTGAGTCGAACACTCAACACTTCGCCTTATCAAGGACCTAGGGGAATGCATTGTGTATAAAGAATGCTTACGGTGGGTTGCCGGAGTGACAGAAACCTAAACCCCAGTTCGCACACTTTTGCACAAGGGAACAATGGATCACCGATCGTATTTCTATGGTTAGGCTTTTTCCTTAAATACTATCTTGTATTTGCGGATGCTTGCAAGGTGTTTAATCATAAGAGTACACTTATCTTAGTCTAGAGGGTGTACTAGCATAGATCCACCCACTCAACAGTTATCAACACAATACATAGTACCGATAAGGAATATGGCGAAAGCACATGACTACCTCTCCCGTGTGTCCTCAAGAACACTTTAGCTTTTATAAGTTCAGTTGCTAAGCCTCTCCTTTGCTAAGAAAGGATTGGGCCACTATTTACTATCCAGTATCTTTTACTTTGCTCATTTTTACTATCCTGTCGCTTATACCAAGAAAACCCTAAAAAGTTATCTTTCAGTGCTTGCAGTTATCTCCTTACCAAAGTCACTTGCTACTACCTTCTGCTCCTCGTTGGGTTCGACACTCTTACTTATCGAAAACACTGCAATAGATCCCTCTATGTTGAGGGTCATCAAGCCACGTTTTCTGGCGCCGTTGCCGGGGAGTGTAGCGCTATTAGTAAGTGAAGCCGGTAAGGAAGTTTTTATATTTCTGTTTTAGTTTTGCTGTTGCTGCTTTTGTCCTTATGGACACCCCTACTATTGGATCGTTGTTCTTGGGGAGACGCACCACAACTAAGGTAGTTACTCCTGACCCTGCTGAAATTGTGCCTTATAAGATACCATCTGGTATTATCGATTATGTCCTAGCTAATCGCTATGCAGGAGACAGACATCCAGGTGAACAACTTGGGACACCAAAGGGGATGGTCCATAATTTGAGGATTCCATGTATCCATTGAGTTTATTGCTTTGTTCCGGTGCTGTTTGACAGGAGCACCTTAATCTCCATAAGTTACTTTTGGCCCCGTTCATAGCGGGATGGTAGGACAAAAGATGTTGTGCAAGTTCTTATTGCAAGCACGCACAACTACCTACGGGATACATGCCTGATGTTTGATATTTGACTAGATGATCATTGCTTTTCTGTGTGCCTTGCCCCGTGTTATAATCTATTACATGTTCATTCTTATTCATGCAGCCCCCAACCATCCATCTCCCTAGCCTACAGTGTTTTAATCCTGATGGTCACTAGTTGCTACTTTCGCTGTTATCATTATCACTATCATATCACAGTTGCTTTTAATACTTTGTTGCAAGCAAGCATATTTCAGGTGCGGTTGAATTGATAACTCAACTTTCAAAGCTTATAAATACTCTTTGTGCCCCCTTGTGTCGAATCAATAAATTGGGATAACTTACCCGCGATAACACTACAATCGATCCCCTACAGTTGAGGGTCGTCACCCTTCTCGTGGGAGTTGGTGCAAACTTCGCCGGTGCATCCAAACCCTTGGCACGATACACTCTATCATCATAAACCTTATTATATCTTCCTCAAAACAGCCACCATACCTACCTATCAAGGCATTTCCATAGCCTTTCCGAGATATATTTCCATGCAACATCCATCGTTCTTCATGTTCATATGACTAATAGAGTCATTACTTTTTGATTCAGAGTTGTAAGTAAATAAAAGTGTGTTGATGTTCTTATAGAGTGTTGCCCCTACAGCGAGGAAAGGAATAAAAGACCCCAAAGTGGACGAAATACAAAAAAAAAGAGAGAATAAACAGCCATGGAGGCCACTCAAAATCAAAAAAATAAAATAAAAGGTGAAAAAAGAAAAAAGAAAGAAAAAAGAGAGAGGGGGCAGCACTACTATCTTTTATTCCACACTTGTGCTTCAAAGTAGCACCCGTACTTCATATAGAGTTTTCATATCATTCATGCATAACTATGTGGGGATCTATACACTATAGAACTTGGCTTGCATATTCCAAGGATGAGCCTCCTCAAAAAAGCTCTAGGTCTTCATGAGCAAGCAAGTTGGATGCACCCCCACTAGTTCCATTGGAGGGATTTCATACACTTATAGATCTTTGTGCATCCGCATGTTGCATGGCAATCCCTACTCCTCACACCATATCTATCATCTGGCTTTCTCGCCTATGATTGTCCTCATTGGTGTGAGCCTTTCTCACTTTTCGACTTCCTATCCTCCTCATTATTCTATTTTGCCATCCTAGGTGCCAACGTATCTTTCTCGCGCTCATCCATTGCATGAGTGCTCAAATTTGAAAGGGAGAGGATCAGTTTGACTTGTACCTGACTAGTGGTCTGGGTACGAGTCATAATAAGATTCCAAAAGGACCATGTATGAAATTTAGTAGATTGAGTTCTCAACAACTATTCAGTACTTTTATGCTCTAAACCTTCCCCACTCTTGGCACGGGAACTCCGACTGGAGACATTCGATTCACGGAAAGCAAGAGCTCAATTGTCTACATGTTCTTCCATTGCTTGCTTAATATCAAATATAGACTATTGCTTTATATCACTTTGTCTTTGACTTATGTATCTTCCTTACATTAGATTGATTGCCTTTACTCCTAAGTAGCATGTCACATAAAAAATTATCTTGTTATCACTTACCTACTCGAGGACGAGCAAGAATTAAGCTTGGGGATGCTGATACGTCTCAAACGTATCCATAATTTTTGCTTGTTCCATGCTCATTTTGTGTCATTGCTACATCTTTTTTCCATGCTTTTGAATCATTTATTGGACTAACCTACTAATATAGACCCCAGTGCCAGTTTTTATCTGTTTTGTCTTCGCAATGCAGAAAAAGTCCAAAAATGAAGTTGCTCGGAAAATTCCCAAAAAATTACCAAAAATCTTTTACATCGGAAGAGTCCTTGATACGTCCCAAACGTATCTATAATTTCTGCTTGCTCCATGCATGTTTTGTGTGACTTTGCCATGTTTTGCTTGAACTCTCATACACTTTTGAGCATATTTGGACTAACCTATTAACTCAGTGCACCCAGTTGCCAGTTCCTGTTTTCTGCTGTTTTTGTATTTCAGGTTTTTCCAATAATTAAAGTGCCCAATAAATCCCAGAAAAATTATATAAAAAATCAGCGCTCCGGAAGCTTCCAGAATAACCAAGACATGGTAGGAGGGCCACCACCAGGGGCCCAGGAGGGTGCCTGGTGCGGCCCCACCCTAGGCCGCGCCACCTGCCCTCCTGGCTGCCCTTTGGCCCCCCTCGGTGCTCCCTTTGGCTCCTATTTATTCTCCCGTCGCGAAAACCCTGATTCCGGACCCCTTTTCTCCAGAAGCAATTCCAATCTCCGCCGCCATCGCCAACAAGCTTCGAGGGACCAGAATTCCTGTGCCGGCACCCTGACGGGACGGGAAGTGCCCCCGGATTCATCTCCATCGACGTTGCTTCCTGATAGGGTGAGGATAGTTCTCTCACTTCTCGTTGGTTACCCCAAGTGGAAGGTGAGATGTAGTGTAGCAGCAAATTTCCCTCGGTGAAGATACCAAGGTTATCGAACCAGTAGGAATCCAAGATATACAAGAAGGTGACAACGGCGCCAGAAATTAGCTTTCTGACTAGATAGTTGACGTGGACCTGCACACAACAACAAATAACTTTGCTCCCAACGAGTACAGAGGAGTTGTCAATTCCTCCGGCCTTGTTGTTCACAAAGGATTAACGCAAGAGATAATGATAGTGGCAACTGAAAGTAAATACTGAAAGTAAATTGATGGTGTAAACAATGATATGAACATGGACCAAGGTCACGTGATTTTCACTAGTGATGTCTCTCTCCCAAAAGACGATAAAAGTGCTAGCGAGGTAAACAACTCACAGTTGGGAAATTCACAGGATTATGAAGGCACCGCAATGCTAACTATGCTGCAAAGAAAGGAAGGTCTCAAAAGCAATGGGCAGTACGACAAGGTAAGTAGACCGAAATCCATCTGCATCTACTACGAATCATCCACCTTGAGATATCTATCCAGAACATCTCGCTGGTATTAAGTTGCGAATCCCACCCAAAGTGTAAACTCAAAGCAACAGACAACTGCATTAAAAGAACTTTGCGTAAAGTAAAAAATCCTTGCACCCGCGGATAAAAGCACCGTTGTTTTATCCCTGGTGGAAACAGCACATCCCCTAGTCTCATGTTTCTGTCACTCAAGCTAGACATCAAGGGGTTGAACCCACAATCAAGCATAATGCTCCCTCTTGGAGTTGCAATAAACCACTTGGCCAAAGTAAAATACGGTAACGGAGAACATGCAAGAATTTACTCAAGAACAAAATATAAAAGACAAGAACCAAATATATTACTCATCACAATCTGAACATAGTCTCATAATCCATCAGATCCCAACAAACTCAGCATAGCAACAGCAGAAAATTACAAAGGTGCCTCGATCATGTGAGGCAGCTCACGAGGACTCGAAAGTGGAGGCACAAAGAAGGGAGAGATAGATAACATAGCTACTGGTCACGGACCCATGGTCCAAGGGAAACTACTCACGGTACATACGGGACGCGTCCATGGCTATGGATGGTCTCCCGGAGGGGGTAGCTTCTCCCGGCAGGGTGCCGAAGCATCTTCTCCAGGCAGCCCCGATCTTGAAACGGCGGCGGCGGCGGTATAGAGGCGAGATCGCGAAAGAGGGATTGATATTAGGGGTTTCCGTCATGGGGGGTAAATATAGGCGAAGGGGGGCACCGAGAGGGGCCATGAGGCAGTCAGGAGGGTGCCTGGCGCGGCCCAGGGTGGGGCCGCACCACCTGCCCTCCTGGCTGCCTGGTGGTGGCCCTCCTTCCCTCCTTTGGTGATTACGGAAGCTTCCGTTGCGCTGATTTTTTATCCGATTTTCCCGGATTTTTTGGAGCACTTTTAATGGCCGGAAAACCTGAAATACAGAAATAGCAGAAAACAGCAACTGGCAGCTGGGTGCACTGGGTTAATAGATTAGTCCAAATATGCTCAAAAGTGTATGAAAGTTCAAGCAAAACATGGCAAAGTCACACAAAAATGCATGGAGCAAGCAGAAATTATAGATACGTTTGGGACGTATCAACATCCCCAAGCTTAATTCCTGCTCGTCCTCGAGTAGGTAAATGATAACAAGCATAATTTCTGTGGTGACATGCCACGCAACCATATAAGGACTTTTAAGTAAAGCAATCAAAGCATGCAATTCAATTCAATTCTTAACAAGCAAGAGTATATATTAGTATTGACACAAGCAACAAAAGAACAAAGGGTGCAAGAGCTCTCGCTGTCCGTGACTCGAATGTCTCCAGATGGTGTTTGCGTGCAAGCAAGGGATAGGGAAATACGAGAGAAAAAATAAGGTTGTTGAGAACAACTATCTACTAAAGTTTCACACTTAGTCTCCTTTGGATTCTTATCTTGACTCGTCCCCAGACCACTAGCCAGGTACAAGTCAAACTGATCCACTGCCTTTCGATATTTTGATCACTCACGCAATGGATGAGCGTGAGCAAGAAAGTTGACACCTAAAAGGAGAAACAGAAAGAAGGTGGAGGAGGAAGACAAAAAGGGTGTGAAAGGCTCACATCAATGAGGACAATCATAGGCGAGAGAAGGCCATATGATAGATATGATGTGAGGAGTAGGGATTGCCATGCAACGGATGCACATATGAGCTAAGGTAAGCTCTCCGATGGAACTAGTGGGGGTGCATCTAACTTTCTTGCTCAAGAAGACCTAGAGCTCGTTTGAGGAGGCTCATCATTGGAATATACAAGCCAAGTTCTTTAGTGTGAAGGTCCCCACATAGCTATATGCATGATGATGATCTCTATGGAGTACAAGGAATAGAGGATGAAGTACTAGTGTGGATCTCTCAAAAGGAATATTAGTGTGCCCCCTTCTCTCTTTTTTTCTATTTTTTGTATTTTTTGGTGGCCTCAATGGCTCTTTCTATTTAACTCTCATTTGTCCTCTTTGGGATCTTTTGATTTTTTCCTCTTTGGGATCTTTTCCTCACTTTAGGGGCAACACTCTCTATTTTACAGGAATACAGGAGATCTTTCACACTTTACAAAGGTACTCACATAAAAAAGATATAACTATCATGATGTGAATGTATGACATGAGGATCAAGTCATGAGAAGATGGATGTTGCATGGCAATGTATCTCGGAAAGGCTATGGAAATTCCTTGTAGGTAGGTATGGTGGCTGTTTTGAGGAAATATATAAGGAGGTTTATGATGACAGAGCGTATCGTGCCAAGGGTTTGGATGTACCGGCGAAGGTGGACGCTAACTCTCGGAGTGAGAAGAGAGCAATGCACGGCACATGAGAGGCTAGAAAAAGTATAGGTGGGTGGAAGTGCCAACTTTCGAATACTCACATTAGTCCGAAGAACTCATGCACTTATTATTGGTAACTCTCAATCTAATCAGGAGGTTCACAGAGAGACAAGTACCCCGAGGAGGAGTGTATGGGGGTTTGGTTATCCTTGCGCATCCTTGACTCATGGTACGTGAGTGTTCTCTCATATTCGAACCCTCCAGAGGTTAGTGATCCATCTAGTAGCTAGAGTTCTCAACAGGGGTTTTTGGTTTTCGAAAAACACACGTATTTCCCAAAATACGACATCTATCACTAATAGGCTCTAGCTCTTGACACCAAAAGTTTAAACATTACTCTAATCAATACCTCAAAACTATTGCAAGTTACTACTACAAAGAGAAAAACAACTTTAACTACCTACTTCTAGTCAAGACACAAAACTCAGGGCAACATGCAAACTCTCTAACAAGATAAAACATGCAACCTATAGAAAGTTCAACCT
The DNA here is from genome assembly GCA_950022295.1 of Bromus sterilis. Lineage (NCBI taxonomy): Eukaryota > Viridiplantae > Streptophyta > Magnoliopsida > Poales > Poaceae > Bromus > Bromus sterilis. Next base: position 34,296,827 of record OX465600.1, read on the forward strand.
AAAACAAGGGCAAAGCTCTAGAAAAACTAAAGCACTACAACTAAACAAAGCAACAACTAAGAAAAGAAAGAGAACAACTCACAGCTAAAAGAATAAGCATGCAAATCCTATGAGGAGTTCTAGTTCAAGCGGAGCGTGTATCTCTCCCACACAAAAGAGTAAGTAAGCTGAGGTCTAACTTGTTAGTAGAGCAAACAAGGCTAAAGAAAAATAAAAACAAAACCTAAGAGCGAGACGCTCCAAGAATAGCACATAACGCATGAAGTGATAAAAATATAGTGCAACGAGAGACGAACTGATAATTGTTGATGAAGAAGGGGATGCACGGGGGCATCCCCAAGCTTAGACGCTTGATTCTCCTTGAATATTTATTGGGGGTGCACATGGGCATCCCAAAGCTTGAGCGTTGATATTCTTTCATCATCTTCCATCGCGCACTTGAAAACTCCCTTCATACATAACTCATTGTAGACTGATTAGAGAGGTTAGTACCCTACTAAAATAATTTTTCCTCTACTGCAAATAAAGATAATCTTGAAGAGCTACTGTTTCTCAAGATTGCCAAAAAGTTTTTGCAAAGAAAAGCAAGCTTAAGGTTTGCAAAAGTAAGGAGAGACAAAACGTGGCAGAATCTGTGAAAAACAGAACAGCAGATAGAAACGAATTTTTTAGGGGTACTTCTGCAACTCAAATAAAAAAAACTCAGAACATACGGAAGTTTCATAATTGTATAGAGCACGCTGTGTAAAAATGTCAGCACAAAAAGATGAACTGGGATTTTTCTCTGATTTTTCTAGTCACGAGGACAGAATCTGTTTTCTGGATAGCATGCCACAACTTTTACTTCCCTTGCCGTATGAGGCTATAAAAGGCACAAAGCTTGAAAAGTAAAGATACAATGATGTTGCTACAGTAGTAACAATCATCAAGACCACTAAAAACAGAAGAAAAGCAAAAAGAAAAACCTAAATTCGTTGTGGGCTGCCTCCCGAAAGCGCTTCTTTAAAGCCATTAGCTAGGCTTAATGTAAATAGATCAAGTTTTTTCAAGAAAATAACTAGCCCGTGTGACGGACTCAAAAGGTAACTTAATCTTTTTCCTTGGGAAATGTTCCAACCCTTTCTTGAGAGGGAATTGGAATTTTATATTCCCCTCTTTCATGTCAATGGCAGCACCAACTATGCGAAGAAAAGGACGTCCCAAAATAATTGGACAAGAAGGTTCACATTCAATGTCCATAATAGTGAAATAACGGGAACATAATTGTCATTGACAATGATAAGAACATCGTCGATCTTCCCCAAAGGTTTCTTTACGGAAGAATCAACAAGATGAACACCAAAATAACAAGGGTCAAAAGGTTTCAATTCAAGCATATCATACATTCTTTTGGGCATAAAAGAGGTACTTGCTCCAACATCACAAAGAGCATAACAAGAGAAGTTATTCAATTTTATTTTTATCATAGGGTCCCAACCATCTTCTAGCTTCCTAGGTATGGAGGGTTCTAGTCTAAGCTTCTCCCCCCTAACTTTGATTAGAGCATTGGTGATATAGGCAAGATTAAGTGTGCTAGTGTGTGGGTCTCTAGACATCTTGTGTAGGAAACCAATAACTTCAGATAAAGTGGAGTTGTCAAAGTCTAAGTCACTACTATCTATCAAGGAGGTAGTGATATCATTTAATCTCACTTGTTTGAAAGCCTCTATGTTCATAGAGGTTTCTTCATCTATGGTTGAGGTGGTAGCATCACCATTGATAGGTCCAATGGAACTAGGGGTGCGATGGGTGCTAACAGTTTGGACATCCTCAACTACTTGGATAGTAGCTACTGTGTGGTAGGTAGGAAGGCTCTTAATTCTATCCTCTTCCTTGGGAATGACTTCTGGTTTGGATTCCATCTGGTTTATCAAGGTAGATTGGTTGTGGGACATGTTTGAAACATAGGTCTCAATGGTAGTGAGTCTAGTTTGGAGACTGGAAATGTCACTATTCAGGCTCTCAAGTTGCTTGCTAATGTTTTGCAGGATAGATGAGTGCTCATCTAATTGTCTGAAAAAAACCTTGTTTTGTTCAAACTGTGTGTGCATATAACTTTTGGTGGCTTTTTCTATTTCTATAAGTTTCTCATAGCTAGGTAGGTCTCTTTCCCTATAATTCTGGCTGTAGGAGTTGCTATTACCGTTCCCATAAGTGGATGGAAACGGTCTAGGATTACTAGTAAAGTTACCTCTATAAGCATTATTATTAAAGTTGTTTCTAGAGATAAAGTTCACATCTACTTGTTCCTGAGCAATCAAAGAATTTAAAGGAAGATCCTGAGGATCAATAGGAGCTTTCTTGGTAAGTAGAGACATGATAAGGTCAACCTTTTCATTTAGAGAGGAGATCTCCTCGACAGAATTTACCTTCTTACCAGTTGGAGATCTTTCGGTGTTCCACTGAGAGTAGTTCAGCATCATCTCATCTAGTAGTTTTGTAGCAGCACCAAGTGTGGTTGACATAAAAGTTCCTCCTGCGGCCGAATCTAACAGGTTCCGCGAGGTAAAGTTCAAGCCTGCATAAAAAGTCTGGATAACCATCCAGGTAGTCAGTCCATGTGTAGGGCAGTTCTTGACGAGCTTCTCATAATGTTACTCCTCAATTGAATAATTTTAGCAGGGGGATAGTGATGTCTACGCACGCTTCTATTCTTGTAGACTATGTTGGGCCTCCAAGCGCAGAGGTTTGTAGGACAGCAGCAATTTCCCTCAAGTGGATGACCTAAGGTTTATCGAACTCAAGGAAGTAGAGGTTGAAGATGGTCACTCTCGAGCAACCCTGCAATTAAGATACAAGAAGTCTCTTGTGTACCCAACACACCTAATACAACTAGGAGTTGTATAGGTGCACTAGTTCAGCGAAGAGATGGTAAAATATGGCTGATAGGTGTGGTAAAACGAAGTAATATAAATCTGTAATAAAAAGTGCAGCAAAGAAACAAGTGGTAAACGTGAGCACAAACGGTATTGCAATGGTGGAAACAAGGCCTAGGCTTCATACTTTCACTAGTGTCAACTCTCAACAACATTAACATAGTATAATCACATGATATTTCCCATAAAACATGCAACAAAGACGCACTCGGAGGTCATTCCTTTGTGATCAAGAGAGGATGAGAATTGTGTAGGGCTACAAAAGCACACCTTAGAGTTCGTAGTTCTCAATCTATGGATTTCCCAATGTCACCGCGGCCATCCAAAGAGAGTACCACAATCACAACAACATATCTAAAGGATAGTCAAAGACAAGCACCAAGAGACTCTCAATCTTCAATCAACACACAAAAGAGGAAATCACTCATGATAATATTCTTCTAACCCATGTCCAATAGACCGCTGTCACCTTGGTCTCGGGGATTATACTAGATAAGATCAATTGAGTACATCAATCCAATACATAGAGGAAGGGGAAATATCATGGGATCACCCTAGATTAACATAGCCTATGATCACAACAAAGATCACATCATGGGAGAGAAAGAAACCATATAGATTAAGATATAAGCCTTAGCCCCGAGGGGAACTACTCACACATGGACATGGTGAGAGGGAGAGTTGTTGATGGAGAGGTGCAGCCCGGAGGAGATGAAGGAGACGGCGACGGCGGCGGCCACGGCGGCGTCGGCGCCCACGGCCACGGCCACGGCCCTTGGGGGCAGCAGCCCTTGGCCCCTTCTTCTTTCTTGGAGATGGTGCTGCTGTGGAGATTGATCTCCCCCTCAAGACGGCTGCCAAGGGGGAGGAAATTTCGTGGTGCCCTTTGACCTAGGTTTCCTCTCTTTATATAGACTCTTGGATTCCCGTCATCCAGATTGGGCCGAATTTTATATCTAAATCCACCGTAAAAAATTCCCTACAACTTTGTAGTTTTAAGTTTTTCTGTTTGAGGCCGTCTTCTACCGTTTCCGAGGCGATCTTTGAAACCTGTCTGGTGGGGACAGATTTCGGTAGAGTTAGAGTCCAACTCCTACAAGGCTTCTTTTTGTGATTTTTCCTTTATCCAAGTAATTCCTACACATAAAGTACAAAAACAAGAACTTGTGCACTCTTGCAACCATTAATAGGTTAGTTCCATAATATGTTATAAAAATATATGAAAGTATATCAAAAGCATAGCAATATCACACAAAACATGCATGGAGCAAGCAGAAATTATAGATACGTTTGGCACGTATCAACATCCCCAAGCTTAATTCCTGCTCGTCCTCAAGTAGGTAAATGATAACAAACATAATTTCTGTGGTGACATGCTAGCAACCATATAAGAACTTTGAAAGTAAAGTAATCAAAGCATGCAATTCAATTCAAGTCTTAACAAGCAAGAGTCTATATTAGCATTGACACAAGCAACATAAGAACATAAAGGTGCAAGAGCTCTCGCTGTCCGTGACTCGAATGTCTCAAATGGTGTTTGCGTGCAAGAAAGGGGATATGGATATACGAGAAAAAATATTTTTGTGTTGATAACTCAATCTACTAAAGTTTCACACTTGGTCTTCTTTTGAATCTTATCTTGACTCATCCCCGGACCACTAGCCAGGTACAAGTCAAAATGATCCACTCATTTTCGACATTTTGAGCACTCATTCAATGGATGAGCGTAAGCAATAAAGTTGACACTTAGGATGGCAAAGAGAGAAAAGGTGGAGGAGGAAGACAAAAATGGTGAAAGGCTCACATCAATGAGGACAATCATAGGCGAGAGAAAGCCAAGTGATAGATATGATGTGAGTAGTAGGGATTGTCATGCAACGGATGCACATATGAGCTAAGGGTAAGCTCTCCAATGGAACTAGTGGGGGTGCATCCAACTTGCCTGCTCAAGAAGACCTAGAGATCATTTGAGGAGGCTCATCATTGGAATATACAAGCCAAGTTCTATAGTGTGAAGGTCCCCACATAGCTATATGCATGTATGATAATCTCTATGGAGTACAAGATATAAGATGGAGTACGAGTGTGGATCTCTCAAAAGGAATAGTAGTGTGCCCCCTTCTCTCTTTTTATTTTTATTTTTCTCTTTTTTCTATTTTTTTGTATTTTTGTGTGGCCTCAATGGCTCTTTCTATTTAACTCTCATTTGTCCTCCTTGGGATCTTTTGATTTTGTCCTCTTTGGGATCTTTTCCTCACTTTAGGGGCAACACTCTATATTTTACAAGAATATAGGAGATCTTTCACACTTTACAAAGGTACTCACATAAAGAAGATATAACTATCATGATGCAAATGTATGCCGCTGCCAGTGTAGCAGGAACATGTATGACATGAAGATCAAGTCATGAAGAGGTGGATGTTGCATGGCAATGTATCTCGGAAAGGCTATAGAAATGCCTTGATAGGTAGGTATGGTGGATGTTTTGAGGAAAGATATAAGGAGGTTTATGATGACATAGCGTATCATGCCAAGGGTTTGGATGTACAGGCGAAGGTGGACGCCAACTCTCGGAGTGAGAAGAAAGCAATGCACGGCACAGGAGAGGCTAGCAAATATGAGGAGGTGGAAGTGTCAACTTTCAATACTTACATTAGTCCGAAGAACTCATGCACTTATTATCGGTAACTCTCAATCTAGTAAGGAGGTTCACAAAGAGACAAGTACCCCGAGGAGGAGTGTATGGGGGTTTGGTTATCCTTGCGCATCCTCGACTCATGGTACGTGAGTGTACTCTAATATCCGACCCCTCAGAAGAGTAGTGATCCATCTAGTAGCTTGAGTTCTCAACTAGTTTTGTAGGTTTTGAAAAATAAACACGGATTTCCCAAAATACGACACCTATCACTAATAGGCTAGATCTCTTGACAACAAAAGTTCATACATTACTCACATCAATACCTCAAAACTATTGCAAGTTACTCCTAAAATTAAATAGCAACCTCAATTACCTACTTTCAAGACAAGACACAACTCATTGCAACAACCAACTCTCTTATCAAGATAAACTTGAAAACTAAAGAGAGTTCCAGCAACAAACTAAACAAAAGCCAAGGCTCTTGCTAAAGACAAACTAAAGCTAAAACTAAACATGGCAGTAGCTACGAAAAGGTAAAGAACACACAACAGAGAAAGATAGGCATGAAAAATTCTATGATGTGTTCTAGATTTTGAAAGTGGAGCGTGTTTCTATCCCACACAAAGTAAGACGGGATCTAACTTGTTATGAACAGCAAGAAAAGCTAAAGAAAACTAAAAATTAAACCTAAGAGCGAGACGCTCCAAGCATAGCACATAACGCATGAAGTGATAAAAATATAGTGAGACGAAGGACGAACTGATGATTTTTTATGGAGAAGGGGATGCACGGGGGCATCCTCAAGCTTAGACGCTTGAGTCTCCTTGAATATTTATTGGGGATTCATGGAGGCATCCCCAAGCTTGAGCGCTTGACACTCCTCGATCTTCTTTCATCATCTTCCATCGCACACTTGAAAACTCCCTTCATACATAACTCATCATAAGCTGATTAGAGAGGTTAGTACCCTTAATAAATAAAAAAAATTCCACTGGATATAAATATATTCTTGAAGAGCTACTATTTCTCAAGATTTACAAAATGTTTTTTCAAAGAAAAAGCAAGCTTAAGGTTTGCAAAAGTTAGGAGAGACAAAACGTGGCAGAATCTGTGAAAAACAGAACAGCAGGTAGTAAAGAATTTTTTAGGGGTACTTCTGCAACTCGAATCAAAAAACTCAGAACAGGCGCTCGAAAGTCAATTGTATGGAGCATGCTGTCAAAAAAATTCAGATAAAAAAGATGATCTGGTGATTTTAGGATAATTTTTCCATCCAAGGACAGAATCTGTTTTCTGGACAGCATGTCACAACTTTTGAACTTTTTTGCAATTGGAGGCTAGTCTTGGCACAAAGCTTGAAAATAAAGATACAATGATGTTTCTACAGTAGTAACAATCATCAAGACCACTAAAAACAGAAATTAAAAATCAAAGTAAAGATAACAAGGGTTGTCTCCCTAGAGCTCTTTCTTTATAGCCATAAAGATAGGCTTAAGATTTTAGTGATGCTCTCATAGGAATAAGAGTTGAAGCACAAAAGAGAGCATAAAGAAGCAAATACCAAACACATTTAAGTCTAACATGCTTCCTATGCAAAGGGATCTTGTAGAGAAATAACTCATTGAAGCATAAAGCAAAAAATGTGCAACTTCAAAACCTTTAACATAAAGAGAGGGAATTTGATATTATTGAAATATCTATGAGCATATGATCCCCTCTCATAATAATTTCAGTGGGATCATGAATAAACTCAACAATATAAGTATCACATAAAAAATTCTTATCATGATCCACAAGCATAGAAACTTTGTTACTCCCCACATAAGAAAAATCCTTCTCATTAGTAATAGTGGGAGCAAACTCAAGAAAATAACTATCACATGAATCATTCTTATCATGATACACTTGCAAACATTTATTCTTTATAGCATAAGTGTCATCACAATAATCATCATAGATAGGAGGCAAAGTATCATCAAAATAAATTTCCTCATCAAAACTTGGGGGGCTAAAAAGATGATCTTCATAAAATGTAGCATCCCCAAGCTTATGGCTTTGCATATCATTAGCATCAAAGGTATTCAAAGAAGACATACTAATAACATTGCTACTATCATGAGTGTTGTGCAAATAGTAAAGCTCCATAGGCTTTTTAATTTTCTCTTCAAACACTTCATGTCCCAACACTAGATAGAGCTCATAAAGCTCGCTCATAATAATTTTGTTGTTTTCCATAAAGCCTAACTAGTGAAATTAAAAACAAGAAACAAAAAGAATTAATTGCAAGATCTAAAGATATACCTTCAAGCACTCACCTCCCCGGCAAAGCCGCCAGAAATAGCTTGATGTCTACGCACGCTTCTATTCTTGTAGACTATGTTGGGCCTCCAAGCGCAGAGGTTTATAGGACAGCAACAATTTCCCTCAAGTGGATGACCTAAGGTTTATCGAACTCAGGGAAGTAGAGGTTGAAGATGGTCTCTCTCGAGCAACCCTGCAATTAATACACAAGAAGTCTCTTGTGTCCCCAACACACCTAATACAACTAGGAGTTGTATAGGTGCACTAGTTCGGCGAAGATATGGTAAAATATGGGTGATAGGTGTGGTAAAACCAAGTAATATAAATCTGTAATAAAAAGTGCAGCAAAGAAACAAGTGGTAAACGTGAGCACAAACGGTATTTCAATGGTGGAAAAAAGGCCTAGGCTTCATACTTTCACTAGTGGCAACTCTCAACAACATTAACATAGTCTAATCACATGATATTTCCCATAAAACATGCAACGGAGACGCACTCGGAGGTCATTCCTTTGTGGTCAAGAGTGGATGAGAATTGTGTAGGGATACAAAATCACACCTTAGAGTTTGTAGTTCTCAATCTATGGATTTCCCAATGCCACCGCGGCCATCCAAAGAGAGTACCACAATCACCACAACATATCTAAAGGATAGTCAAAGACAAGCACCAAGTGACTCTCAATCTTCAATCAACACACAAAAGAGGAAATCACTCATGATAATATTCTTCTAACCCATGTCCAATAGACCGCTGTCACCTCGGTCTCGGGGATTATACTAGATAAGATCAATTGAGTACATCAATCCAATACATAGAGGAAGGGGAAATATCATGGGATCACCCTAGATTAACATAGCCTATGATCACAACAAAGATCACATCATGGGAGAGAGAGAAACCACATAGATCAAGATATAAGCCTTAGCCTCGAGGGGAACTACTCACACATGGACATGGTGAGAGGGAGAGTTGTTGATGGAGAGGTGCAGCCCGGAGAAGATGAAGGAGACGGCGGCGGCGGCGCCCACGGCCACGGCCACGACCCTTGGGAGCAGCGGCCCTTGGCCCCTCATTCTTCCTTGGAGATTGTGCTACTGTGGAGATTGATCTCCCCCTCAAGACGGCTTCCAAGGGGGAGGAAATTTCGTGGTGCCCTTTGACCTAGGTTTCCTCTCTTTATAGACTCTCGGATTCCCGTCATCCAGATTACGTCTTCTGTATTTCGGGGTTTCTGGAAGTATCCGAACTCCGATTGGGCCGAATTTTATGTCTAAATCCACCGGAAAAGAATTCCCTACAACTTTGTAGTTTTAAGTTTTTCCGAGGCCGTCTTCTAGCGTTTCCGAGACGATCTTTAAAACCTGTCTGGTGGGGACAGATTTCGGGAGAGTTAGAGTCCAACTCCTACAAGGCATCTTTTTGTGATTTTTCCTTTATCCAAGTAATTCCTACACATAAAGTACAAAAACAAGAACTTGTGCACTCTTGCAACCATTAATAGGTTAGTTCCAAAATATGTTATAAAAATATATGAAAGTATATCAAAAGCAATATCACACAAAACATGCATGGAGCAAGCAGAAATTATAGATACGTTTGGCACGTATCAGATAGTACTTCCCGATAAAAACATCCTTGCACTTATCCCAAGAATCTATGCTATTCTTAGGCAAGGATTGAAACCAGATTTAAGCTTCATCCCTTAAAGAGAAAGGAAAAAGCTTAAGCTTAACAATTTCACCATTTACTTCTTTGTATTTTTGCATATCACAAAGCTCAATAAAATTATTTAAGTGCAAAGCAGCATCATCTCTAGCACCAGAGAATTGTTCTTTCATAACAAGGTTCAACAAAGCAGGTTTAATCTCATAAGAAGGTGCTGAAGTAGCAGGTATAGCAATAGGAGTGCAGATAAAGTCACTGTTGTTGTGACTAGTGAAGTCACACAACTTAGTGTTTTCATTGGAACCCATAGTAGCAGCAGGTATTTTTGGTATTTTGATAAGGGACACAAAAGTAAAAACTGAAAGGTAAACTAACAAGACTAAAAAGCAAGGATAAAAGATAGATTGCAACTCCCCTATCTTGTAGACTGGAGTCCCCGACAACGGCGCCAGAAATTAGCTTGATACGATGAGGATAGTTCTCTCACTTCTCGTTGGTTACCCCAAGTGGAAGGTGAGATGTAGAGTAGCAGCAAATTCCTCTCGGTGAAGATACCAAGGATATCGAACCAGTAGGACTCCAAGAGATACAAGAAGGTGTCAACGACGCCAGAAATTAGCTTTCTGACTAGATAGTGGACGTGGACCTGCACACATCAACAAATAACTTTGCTCCCAACGAGTGAAGAGGAGTTGTCAATTCCTCCGGCCTTGCTGTTTACAAAGGATTAATGCAAGAGATAATGATAGTGGCAACTGAAAGTAAATACTGAAAGTAAATTGATGGTGTAAACAATGATATGAACATGGACCAAGGTCACGTGATTTTCACTAGTGATGTCTCTCTCCCAAAAGAAGATAAAAGTGCTAGCGAGGTAAACAAATCACAGTTGGGCAATTGACAGGATTATGAAAGGCACCGCAATGCTAACTATGCTGCAAAGAAAGGAAGGCCACAAAAGCAATGGGCAGTACGCCAAGGTAAGTAGACCGAAATCCATCTGCATCTACTACGAATCATCCACCTTGAGATATCTATCTAGAACATCTCGCTGGTATTAAGTTGCGAATCCCACCCAAAGTGTAAACTCAAAGCAACAGACAACTGCATTAAAAGAACTTTGCGTAAAGTAAACAATCCTTGCACTCGCGGATACAAGCACCGTAGTTTTATCCCTGGTGGCAACAACACATCCCTAGTCTCATGTTTCTGTCACTCAAGCTAGACATCAAGGGGCTGAACCCACAATCAAGCATAACGCTCCCTCTTGGAGTTGCAATAAACCACTTGGCCAAAGTAAAATACGGCAACGGAGAACATGCAAGAATTTACTCAGGAACAAAATATAAAAGAGAAGAACCAAATATATTACTCATCACAATCTGAACATAGTCCCATAATCCATCAGATCCCAACAAACTCAGCATAGCAACAGCAGAAAATTACAAAGGTGCCTCGATCATGTGAGGCAGCTCACGAGGACTCGAAAGTGGAGGCACAAAGAAGGGAGAGATAGATCACATAGCTACTGGTCACGGACCCATGGTCCAAGGGAAACTACTCATGGTACATACGGGAGGCGTCCATGGCTATGGATGGTCTCCCGGAGGGGGTAGCTTCTCCAGGCAGCCCCGATCTTGAAACGGCGGCGGCGGCGGTACAGAGGCGAGATCGCGAAAGAGGGATTGATATTAGGGGTTTCCATCACGGGTGGTAAATATAGGCGAAGGGGGGCACCGAGAGGGGCCACGAGGCAGTCAGGAGGGTGCCTGGTGCGGCCCAGGGTGGGGCCACGCCACCTGCCCTCCTGGTTGCTTGGTGGTGGCCCTCCTTCCCTCCTTTAGTGATTCCGGAAGCTTCCGTTGCGCTGATTTTTTATCTGATTTTCCCAGATTTTTTGGAGCACTTTTAATGGCCGGAAAACCTGAAATACAAAAACAGCAGAAAACAGCAACTGGCAGCTGGGTGCATTGGGTTAATAGATTAGTCCAAATATGCTCAAAAGTGTATGAAAGTTCAAGCAAAACATGGCAAAGTCAGAAAAAACATGCATGGAGCAAGCAGAAATTATAGATACGTTTGGGACGTATCACTTCCTTCCTCCATGAAACGGGAGTAGTTCCTCCTCGGGTCTGAGGTTTCTACCAGTAGCTATGTGTTCTTCTCTCTCTCCCATGATGTGATCTTCGTTGTGATCATAGGCTATGTTAATCTAGGGTGATCCCATGATATTTCCCCTTCCTCTATGTATTGGATTGATGTACTCACTTGATCTTATCTAGTATAATCCCTGAGGCCATGGTGACAGCGGTCTATTGGACATGGGTTAGAAGAATATTATCATGAGTGATTTCCTCTTTTGTGTGTTGATTGAAGATTGAGAGTCTCTTGGTGCTTGTCTTTGACTATCCTTGAGATATGTTGTGGTGATTGTGGTACTCTCTTTGGATGGCCGCGGTGACATTGGGAAATCCATAGATTGAGAACTACGAACTCTGAGGTGTGCTTTTGTTGCCCTACATAATTCTCGTCCTCTCTTGACCACAAAGGAATGACCTCCGAGTACGTCTCCATTGCATGTTTTATGGGAAATATCATGTGATTAGACTATGTTAATGTTGTTGGGAGTTGCCACTAGTGAAAGTATGAAGCTTAGGCCTTGTTTTCCACCATTGTTACACTGTTTGTGCTCACTTTTGCCACATGTTTGCTTGCTGCACTTTTTATTACAGATTTATATTACTTTGTTTTGCTACACCTATTACCCATATTTTACCATCTCTTCACCGAACTAGTGCACCTATACAACTCCTAGTTGTATTAGGTGTGTTGGGGACACAAGAGACTTCTTGTATCTTAATTGCAGGGGTACTTGAGAGAGACCATCTTCAACCTCTACTTCCCTGAGTTCGATAAACCTTAGGTCATCCAGTTGAGGGAATTTGCTGCTGTCCTACAAACCTCTGCGCTTGGAGGCCCAACATAGTCTACAAGAATAGAAGCGTGCGTAGACATCAAGATATTTCTGGCGCCGTTGCCGGGGAGGTGAGTGCTTGAAGGTATATCTTTAGATCTTGCAATTAAATCTTTTCGTTTCTTGTTTTTACTTTTCACTAGTTATGTTTATGGAAAACTGCACTTTTAGTTCGCTGTTTGGGGAAGGCCGATTTACCACACCCGTGGTAGAGAAGTATCCTCCACCTATTGAATGTATCCCGTTCAAAATACCACTTGGGATAGTTGAAATAATTATTAATGATTTTTATGATGGGACAGTCAATCCTAGTATTCATTTGTTGAAACTTACAGAACGTTGTGAGTTATTAAAGATTTCAGGTTTGACAAGAGGTGAAGTCATGAAGAAATTTTTTGCCTTGTCACTGAAAGGAAAAGCATTGGAATGGTATAGGCTACTAGATGATTCTCACCTACGGGATTGGGAAGAGATCCAGTCTCTCTTTTACTCCAAGTTTTATCCTCTTCATGAAGTTCATGAGAATAGGAATTATATTTATAATTTCTATCCTCACGACGGAGAGAGCATAGCTCAAGCTTGGGGGAGACTGAAAACTTTAATGCTAAAATTTCCTAACCACGGGCTCCCGAAAGATATAATTATTACTAATTTATATGCAAGGCTCTCTCGACAGGATAGAGACTTGCTCGATGCTTCCTCTATGGGTTCTTTCACAAACGAAAAGATTGATGCTAAATGGAAACTCCTTGAAAGAATTCAACGCAATACTGAAGATTGGGAGATCTACAAAGGTAAAGAGTCATGTATAAATTATGAGAATGATTGCATTAAGTACTTTGTTGAAACTGCAAGTTTTAATAAGGTTAGTGCTAAGTTTGGGCTTGATTCTCAACTCCTTGTTGATTACCTCAAATCTTTTGCTTCACATCTTAATATGCCCAAGGAGAATTGGATCAAGCATCATGAACCTTTTAAAGAGATTTGAAAAGAAAATGAAATTGTTCATGATGATTGCAACATGCATGATCCAATACCTGAAAATGAAGTTTTATATAAGCATGTTAATTTTTGTGGAGTGGATAGACCTTGTGAAAGGCCTATGATTGAAGAAGAGAAGTATTGTAAGCAACATAAGCATGAAATAACAATCACTTGGGTCAAAGATTTAAATGAAATTGCTAGAGAATTGTGTGACCTTTATCCTTTTACTTGTGAACTTTGTTGTATAGAGGGTGATAATCCACAAGTGTAGGGGATCGCAACAGTCTTCGCGGGTAAGAGTAACCCAATTTATTGATTCGACACAAGGGGAGCCAAAGAATACTTATAAGCCTTAGCAGTTGAGTTGTCAATTCAACCACACCTGAAAAAGCACTAGACAAGATATAAGTAGCAGCGGTGTGTTGACGGGTGTAGCCTTTAAGACTTCCCCAATCACCAACACCACAAAGTAGTAGGAGCAGCAAAGAAAGTAAAAGTAACAATGAAGGTAATGAAGGTGAAAGATGGACCGGGGTTCAAGGTTTCACTAGTGGTACCTCTCTAGGCAAAAGAACAAGGTGTTGGGTGAACAAATTACAGTTGGGCAATTGACAGAATTGCACCAACTCTAGCCAAAGAACAAACTAGAGCATCCTAGTCTAAGAACCAAACGTAGGCATGTGTTCCGTATGTAGTTGTACGTGCTTGCAATAAGAACTTTGCACAACATCTTTTGTCCTACCATCCCGCTACGAACGGGGCCACTTAAGGAACTTATGGAGATTAAGGTGCTCCTGCGGCCGAGCACCGGAACAAAGCATTAACACTCTATGAACACATGTGATCCTCAAATTATAGCCCATCCCCTTTGGTGTCCCAAGCTGTCACCATTGGGATCGCCGGTTCCGGACTATAATAGGTGCATACAACCGTAGATAAGATCTAGAACAACAATTATAATCATACAACCATAATGTGCTCAGATCTGAGATCATGCTACTCGTGTACTAGTAACAAGCATTAAGAACAACAAATTGCAGCAACAATAATTCATAAACTTCTTAGGACTGAAGAAGTTAACAATTCATCGGATCCCAACAAACACAACACCAATTACATCATATGGATCTCAATCATGTAGGGAAGCTCATGAGAACATTGTATTGAAGATATAGGGGGAGAGAATACCACATAGCTACTGCCAAGAACCCGTAGTCCAAGGAGGAACTACTCAAGAAGCATCATGGGGGAAGGAGAGTCGATGAAGATGGCCCCGGGGGCCAAGGCCCTCTCCGGCAGGGTGTCGGAGCAGGATCCTGGTGACCCCCGAAGCTAGTTTTCGATGGCGGTGGAGATCGGAATCGCTTCTGGAAAAAGTACTCGATATTAGGGATTTCCTCCTCGGGGGTAAAAATAGGGGCCAAAGGGGGCACCGAGAGGGACCACCAGGCAGCCAGGAGGGTGCCTGGCGCGGCCTAGGGCTGGGCCGCGCCATGGAACCTTATGGAGTCCTGGTGGTGGCCCTCCCTTCCTTCCTTGGTGTTTCCGGAGGCTTCCGGGACGCTGATTTTTTATATAATTTTTCCGGAATTTTTGGAGCGCTTTTAATGGCCGGAAAACCTGAAATACAAAAACAGCAGAAAACAAGAACTGGAAACTGGGTGCACTGAGTTAGTAGGTTAGTCCAAATATGCTCAAAAGTGTATGAAAGTTCAAGAAAAACATGGCAAAGTCACACAAAACATGCATGGCACAAGCAGAAATTATAGATACGTTTGGGACATATCAACATCCCCAAGCTTAATTCCTGCTCGTCCTCGAGTAGGTAAATGATAACAAGCATAATTTCCGTGGTGGCATGCCACAAAACCATAAGGACATTTAAGTAAAGCAATTAAAGCATGAAATTCAATTCAAGTCTTAACAAACAAGAGTCTATATTAGCATTGACACAAGCAACAAAAGAACATAAGGTGCAAGAGCTCTCGCTGTCCGTGACTCGAATGTCTCCAAATGGTGTTTGCGTGCAAGAAGGGGAATTTGTGAATACGAGAGAGAAAACTTTTTATTGTTGAGAACTAAATCTACTAAAGTTTCACACTTGGTCTCCTTTGAAGTCTTATCTGGACTCGTCCCCAGACCACTAGCCAGGTACAAGTCAAACTGATCCACTCCCTTTCGATATTTTGAGCACTCATGCAATGGATGAGCGTGAGCAAGAAAGTTGACACCTAAACAGCAAAATAGAAAGATGGTGGAGGAAGAAGACAAAAAGGTGTGAAAGGCTCACATCAATGAGGACAATCATAGGCGAGAAAGCCATATGACAGATATGATGTGAGGAGTAGGGATTGCCATGCAACATGCGGATGCACATAGAGCTATAAGTGTATGAAAGCCCTCCAATGGAACTAGTGGGGGTGCATCCAACTTGCTTGCTCATGAAGACCTAGAGCTCTTTTGAGGAGGCTCATCCTTGGAATATGCATGCCAAGTTCTATATTGTAAGGATCCCCACTTAGTTATGCAAGTACAACACGAAAACTCTCTACAAACTGAAGTACGGGTGCTACTTTAAAGTACGAGTGTGGAATAAAGAATAGTAGTGTTGCCCCCTCTCTCTTTTTTCTTTTTTTTTCTTTTTCACCTTTTTTTTGTATTTTTTGATTTTGGGTGGCCTCCATGGCTCTTTATTTCTCTCTCTTTTTTCCTTTCGTCCTCTTTGGGATCTTTTTTTTGTATTTTGTCCACTTTGGGATCTTTTATTCCTTTCCTCACTGTAAGGGCAACACTCTAGAAGAACATCAACACACTTTTATCTACTTACAACTTTGAATCAAAAAGTAATGACTCTATATGAATGCCTCTGCCAGTGTAGCAGTATGTGCTATGATCAAGCACAACATGCAACAAAAATATGAATAGCGGGCAAAGCCCAACTACATGAAGGCTATGAGATCATGCAAGGCAATATGACAATGAAGGATAAGTCATATGAACATGAAGAACAATGGATGTTGCATGGCAATGTATCTCAGAAATGCTATGGAAATGCCTTGTAGGTAGGTATGGTGGTTGTTTTGAGGAAAGATATAAGGAGGCTTATGATGACAGAGCGTATCATGCCAAGGGTTTGTATGCACCGGCGAAGTATGCGCCAACTCTCGAGGTGAGAAAGGGCAATGCACGGTACCGAAGATGCTAGAAAAATATGGGTGGTGGAAGTGTCAACTTTCGAATACTCACATTAGTCCGAAGAACTCATGCACTTATTATCGGTAACTCTCAATCTAAGGAGGTTCACAAAGAGACAAGTACCCCGAGGAGGAGTGTTTGGGGGTTTGGTTATCCTTGCGCATCCTCGACTCATGGTACGTGAGTGTACTCTAATATTCGACCCGTTCAGAGATTAGTGATCCATCTAGTAGCTAGAGTTCTCAACAGGGTTTAGGTTTTCGAAAATCACACGAATTGCCCAAAATACGACATCTATCACTAATAGGCTAAAGCTCTTGACACCATAAGTTCAAACATTACTTAAGTCAATACCTCAAAACTATTGCAAGTTACTACTACAAAGAGAATAGCAACTTCAACTACCTACTTTCTAGTCAAGACACAAAACTCAGTGCAACAGGAAAACTCTCTAAACAAGATAAGCATGGAAACTATAGAAAGTTCAAGCCTGAACCAATTAAAAGCTCTAGAAGAAAACTCTAAAGCACACAAACTAAACAGGGCAGCAGCTAATAAAAGATAAAGAACAACTCACAACAAAGAATAAGCATGAAAATTCTATGAAGTGTTCTAGTTTAAGAGGAGCGTGTATCTCTCCCAATCAAGCATTTTAGGTTCCTACATTGTAATGACCGGCAAAAAAAACAAAAGAACTAAGAAAATTAAAGATCAAGACGCTCCAAGCATAGCACATAACACATGAAGTGATAAAAATATAGTGGAACGAGGGACGAACTGATGATTGTTGATGAAGAAGGGGATGCATGGGGGCATCCCCAAGATTAGACGCTTGAGTCTCCTTGAATATTTCTTGGGGGTTCCGGGCGCATCCCCAAGCTTGAGCTTTTGACACTCCAAGATCTTCTTTCATCATCTTCCATCGCACACTTGAAAACTCCCTTCATACATAACTCATCATAAGCTGATTAGAGAAGTTAGTACCGTATTAAAATAATTTTACTCTACTGCAAATAAAGATTTCCAGGAATGGCTACTGTTTCTCTTGCCTTCTCAAAAGATTTTGCAAAGAAAAAGCAAGCTTAAGGATTGCAAAACTGCGAAAAGAAAAACCGGGGCAGAAGCTGAGAAAAACAGAACAACAGAGAGAAAAGAATTTTTTAGGGATACTTCTGCAACTCAAATAAAAAAACTCAGAACATACGAAAGTTTCGTAATTGTATATAGCACGCTGTGTAAAAAAATCAGCTCAAAAATATGAACTGGGATTTTTCTCTGATTTTTCTAGTCACGAGGACAGAGTCTGTTTTCTGGACAACATGTCACAACTTTCACTTCCCTTATCGTATGAGGCTATAAAAGGCACAAAGCTTGAAAATTAAAGATAAAATGATGTTGCTACAGTAGTAAAAATCATCAAGACCACTAAGAACAGAAGAAAAGCAAAAAGAAAAACCTAAATTCGTTGCGGGCAGCCTCCCGAAAGCGCTTCTTTAAAGCCATTAGCTAGGCATGAGTGTAACGATGCTCACGAAAGAATAAGAGTTGAAGCACAAAAGAGAGCATCAAAGGAGCAAAGACAAACCACATTTAAGTCTAACATGCTTCCTATGCATGGGCAACTTGAAACAAAATAAATAAATGAAGCACAAAGCAACAAGCATAGGAAGGTAAAACAGGAGCACCTTCAAGATTTTCAACATGGAGAGGGGTGTTTTCCTAACATGAAAATTTCTATCACACTATTTCCCTCTCTCATAATAATTTTCAGTAGCATCATGAACAAACTCAATAATATAATTATCACACAAAGCATGCTTTTCATGATCTACTAGCACATAATCATGTAGACTTTCTAAGCAAACCTCATCATCATTAAGAACATCCATAGTAGGCAAAAATAGAGGTTTATCATAAGATTCATCAAGATAGCAAGGGTTATCATAAATAAAAAGTAGCAAAATCATCCTTGCAAGTATCATTCATAGGGGCATCGTGGCCACAAGCATCAATTTCATCAAAAAGGGATATTTCAACAGAATTCATAGGATCATAGCAATCAATATAGCATTCATCCTCCTTTGGTAAGCATGGAGGGCAATCATATAAAGTAAGAGTCAAAGAGTTAATCTCATTAGTAGGTAGAGATGGGTAGCTACTCCATTCTTCCTCCTTTTGTTCGTCACTCTCCTCCTCTTTTTCATCCAAGGAGCATTCATTTTCAGCAATTTCTTCTTCCGTAGAGTCCTGCAAAGCATTAGTCTCTTCCTCTTGTGGAGAGAACCTTTTGAGGTGGTCAATAATATAATAATTGTCATTAAAATCCTCAAAGCAATAATTAAGTATTTCAAGACTCTCGGATTTTTAAGGCGAATCATCAATATTTTCAACAAGGGAAGCAATTTCATAGGAACCTTGAAAGATAACAACTTCTTCTATTTGTTCTGCATCATAAAAATCATAGTTTCCCTTAGCATAAGAAGCTAAGGTTGCATCATCATTGTACTCACATTGGAAAGCAAGGTGTTTGTGCCTCATAAAGCAACAAGATTCATCCCTGCAGAAAGATATATTATATATTGAGCACAAGTTTCTAGCATAGTCATACAACTCTTGTATTAGTCCCCATGAGTGTATCCCTTTTTGAGACAAGAGGTATTCCTTGTAATGTTTTTATTGATCCTCCGTGAATCCGCCTTGCCAATAAGATCTAGTCTCAAAGAAAGTAGTCATTAGTAACAAACAGATTAATAAGCAAGAGTGTACTTATCAAGTGAACTTATAAGTAAAGCTATGCTCCCCGGCAACGGCGCCAGAAAATAGTCTTGATAACCCACAAGTGTAGGGGATCGCAACAGTCTTCGCGGGTAAGAGTAACCCAATTTATTGATTCGACACAAGGGGAGCCAAAGAATACTTATAAGCCTTAGCAGTTGAGTTGTCAATTCAACCACACCTGAAAAAGCACTAGACAAGATATAAGTAGCAACGGTGTGTTGACGGGTGTAGCCTTTAAGACTTCCCCAATCACAAACACCACAAAGTAGTAGGAGCAGCAAAGAAAGTAAAAGTAACAACGAAGGTAATGAAGGTGAAAGATGGACCGGGGTTCAAGGTTTCACTAGTGGTACCTCTCTAGGCAAAAGAACAAGGTGCTGGGTGAACAAATTACAGTTGGGCAATTGACAGAATTGCACCAACTCTAGCCAAAGAATAAACTAGAGCATCCTAGTCTAAGAACCAAACGTAGGCATGTGTTCCGTATGTAGTTGTACGTGCTTGCAATAAGAACTTTGCACAACATCTTTTGTCCTACCATCCCGCTACGAACGGGGCCACTTAAGGAACTTATGGAGATTAAGGTGCTCCTGCGGCCGAGCACCGGAACAAAGCATTAACACTCTATGAACACATGTGATCCTCAAATTATAGCCCATCCCCTTTGGTGTCCCAAGCTGTCACCATTGGGATCACCGGTTCTGGACTATAATAGGTGCATACAACCGTAGATAAGATCTGGAACAACAATTATAATCATACAACCATAACGTGCTCAGATCTGAGATCATGCTACTCGTGTACTAGTAACAAGCATTAAGACCAACAAATTGCAGCAACAATAATTCATAAACCTCTTAGGACTGAAGAAGTTAACAATTCATCGGATCCCAACAAACACAACACCAATTACATCATATGGATCTCAATCATGTAGGGCAGCTCATGAGAACATTGTATTGAAGATCTAGGGGGAGAGAATACCACATAGATACTGCCAAGAACCCGTAGTCCAAGGAGGAACTAGTCAAGAAGCATCATGGGGGAAGGAGAGTCGATGAAGATGGCCCCGGGGGCCAAGGCCCTCCCCGGCAGGGTGCCGGAGCAGGATCCTGGTGACCCCCGAAGCTAGTTTTCGATGGCGGCGGAGATCGGAATCGCTTCTGGAAAAAGTACTTCGATATTAGGGATTTCCTCCTCGGGGGTAAAAATAGGGGCCAAAGGGGGCACCGAGAGGGGCCACCAGGCAGCCAGGAGGGGGCCTGGCGCGGCCTAGGGCTGGGCCTCTCCATGGACCCTTCTGGAGTCCTGGTGGTGGCCCTCCCTTCCTTCCTTGGTGTTTCCGGAGGCTTCCGGGACGCTGATTTTTTATATAATTTTTCCAGAATTTTTTGAGCGCTTTTAATGGACGGAAAACCTGAAATACAAAAACAGCAGAAAACACGAACTGGCAACTGGGTGCACTGAGTTAATAGGTTAGTCCAAATATGCTCAAAAGTGTATGAAAGTTCAAGCAAAACATGGCAAAGTCACACAAAACATGCATGGCACAAGCATAAATTATAGATACGTTTGGGACGTATCAGAGGGTCACTTCAATTTTCAATGCATGAACTTTCAAAGCATAATTGTTAATCAGTTGTGTGATAACAGGATCACTTCTGATCTTTATGATGAACTTATGTTATTTTTGATGTGTGAAGAGTTATCAGAAAAGACTTCTTGGCTAGATGTTAATTCCTTAGGAATTAGCAACACTTTGCAAAATTGCCATCCCTATTGTGTTGTTAATTGCCATGAAAATGATTACATAAGTAAGATTAGAAAGGAGGGAACTTTACCAAAGTATAAAAATGTCTCTTATATCTCTACTAATACAAAGGAGAGTTTTTCCCAAGTTTCCCCTATTGTTTCTAATGATAAACCAGGATATGTGGAGAAACATCATCTCCAACCACTCCCACCTAATGTGAAGAATAAGAAAAAGAAGAGGAGGAGGAAGAGGAGCAAGAAGGAAGAAGAATGGGTATCAACCTGGCCTGAGCACATACCTCGCATCAATTTTTATCCTAACGGACACAAAAATTTGGAGGACGGTGAGGTTGATTGCATTCATTATTATCCTGATGTTAATGTTGGGATACGGGGCAGAAAACACAAATTTTTCATACCTACGGTACCCGAACACAAGATCTATGCTATGGCGATGTAAAGTAACGGAGGGAATCGGTGTTCATACCTTTGAAGACGAAAAGAGGGAAACGTTCTTGCGAACGTGGCTGGCGTAGACTCGGAACTACGACCTCCCTGTCGTGTAGAAGACCACCACCGGCGAGGATGACTCACGGTAAACCTCCAGCGACGAAGTAGCACCACAGGTGTAGTGCCTCGAAGAGATTATACACGTACGGTACAATCGATGTTCCTCCCGGGCCCCGAACCAGGCGAGCAGCGGAAGAAAGACGGCTACGGATCCCGACTCCAGCAGAACGACGGTCTGCCTTATGGTGGAGAAATCCAATCCAGGTGCAGACTCCAAACAAGGGGAGACCACTTCCGGGAAGGAGAGGGAGGAAGAACGAGATATTGGTGTGTTGGAAAAAGGGGGGTCTACCCCTCCATATATAGGCCAAGGGGGGGTGCCATCCTCCTCCCCTCCCCCATGTGGGACTAAACTCCCAAGGGGGGGGGGTGCGCCGGCCAAGGGGGGTGGTGGGCCCCACCCTTGGCGCCAAGCCCAAGGGGGAGACCCCTCCTCCCTTAATGGGCCCCATGGGCCCATTTAGCCTTTTCCCATTTTTAAATTTATTTAATATGTTTTAAATATTTAATTCAGATAATTAAATAATAAAACATTATTAAAACAATTAAACTTTATTTTGAACTATTCAAAATGTCCGGAAACCATTCCGTCCTCCTCCGAAACTATTCCGGTGATTCCTCCTATTTCACCGATTGATCCCGTAACTGTCATATGCATCGATTGCCCTTAAGTGTAACACCCTAACGGTCCGGGAAATAGCAGACATGGTCGAGACTCTTCTCATTGACCAATGACTAGTCAGTTGGACATGGTTACAATCCTTGACAGCCCCTGCGCTTCCATCGAATGAACTCCGATCGCTTTTGGAAACCGTTAACGATACGACGTAATCCCTTTGTGCTGCGGTACTTTGTTTGTCCGAGGTTTCATCGTCGGTATCCTACATACCGTGTTCATATCTCGTTCAGAACAAACAACTTCTCTCGTCCATGATCATTGCATCTCTTGTGACCTAGTCACGTCCTTGCAAGGTGTTGATGCGATATCACCGAGTGGGCCCAGAGTACCTGTCCTGTCACAAGGACTGACAAATCCCGCTCTGATCTATTAACAGACTCATCAACCATCTATTTCGGAATACCCAAAGTGCACCGTTATAGCCAGCATATTTCAGTCAGGCGGTGGGATACAAATCAAAGTCTCCTCATAGATGACAATTACGTATGATCGTTACGGTCTAAGGACTAAGACATACGTTACAAAGTCATAGCAACGCTGAACTATGTGAGTCGATCACATTGCAATACTTTAGGTGGGTGTACGTCCATCACATCATTCCCCTTAATGATATGACCTCATTGTCAATGGACTTAAGTGTCGCCATGATCAGGAAAGCTTGATCAATCAATTGCCCAATGAGATAGTTTATCCGAGTTAAGCTACGGACCATGTTTTTATACTACACCTGTATTAGTATTTCCAAGTAATACGGTTATAGCACAGTATAAAACGTATTATGAACAAAACGGATATGTGACAAATATCTTTATTAATTTGTCTCTAGGGCACATATCCAACAGTTAAGTCCGTAGGCACTATTGAAGATGATTTTGATTATGATATGCATGTTACTTTTTGTGATTGGGAAAATGATGATAATGCTACTTATGATCTTGAAAATCTTTTTGGTACCAACTCTGAGAGTGATGATATGGAAAGCTCTAAGCTTGGGGATGATAGGATTGCAACTCCTTTACCCATTAGTGATGTGATAATTGATAATTCTTTTGCTAGTAAGAATAAAGACAACATGTTTACAAATATAGTTGCTAGCAATGATAATGTTCTTCTCTACTGTGATGATGTTATAACTCCTATCTATAGTGATTATAAAGGTACCTATGACATAAGGAGAGATTATCCTTATGAAACTTGTCATAATCATGGAGGGAATTACTCCCTTGTTGAACACCATCTTCCTAATACACAATTAATCTATAGTGTTCAAGTTGTTTATGATAGTCCTACTCCCACTATTACCAATGAGAAAGATTATGCTCATGTGGAGAGTAAGAGTACCCTTTTGCATGTGGATCATGGTAACAATGCTTTATGTGATACTTATATTGTTGAGTTTATTCATTATCCTACTGAAAATTAATATGAGAGGGGAACATATGCTTATAGATATTCCAATAATATCAAGTTCCCTCACTTTATGTTGAAGGTTTTGAAGTTGCATTAATTTTTCCTTCCTATGCTAATATCTTTATGCTTCAATGAGTTATTTCTCTACAAGATCCCTTTGCATAGGAAGCATGTTAGACTTAAATGTGTTTGGTATTTGCTTCTTGATGATCTCTTTTGTTCTTCAACTCTTATTCCCACGAGAGCATCATTAAAATCTTAAGCCTATCTTTATAGCTACAAAGAAAGAGCTCTAGGGAGACAACCCTTGTTATCTTTACTTTGAGTTTTTACTTTCTGTTCTTAGTGGTCTTGATGATTGTTACTACTCTAGCAACATCATTGTATCTTTATTTTCAAGCTTTGTGCCAAGTTATAGCCTCATATGACAAGGGAAGTGAAAGTTGTGACATGTTGTCCAGAAAACAGATTCTGTCCTCGTGATGGGAAAATCAGATAAAATCACCAGTTCATCTTTTTGAGCTGAATTTTTTACACAGCGTGCTCTATACAATCACGGAACTTTCGTATGTTCTGATTTTTTTGATTTGAGTTGAAGAAGTACCCCTAAAAAATTTCTTTACTACATGCTGTTCTGTTTTTCACAGATTCTGCCACGTTTTGTCTCTCCTAACTTTTGCAAACCTTAAACTTGCTTTTTCTTTGCAAAAACTTTTTGGAAATCTTGATAAACAGTAGCTTTTCAAGAATATATTTATATCCAGTGGGAAAATTTTATTTTTATTAAGGGTACTAACCTCTCTAATCAGCTTATGATGAGTTATGTATGAAGGGAGTTTTCAAGTGTGCGATGGAAGATGATGAAAGAAGATCCGGGACTGTCAAGCGCTCAAGCTTGGGGATGCCCCCATGCATCCCCAATAAGTATTCAAGGAGACTCAAGAATGTAAGTTTGGGGATACCCCCGTGCATCCCCTTCTCCATCAACAATCATCAGTTCGTCCTTCGTCTCACTATATTTTTATCACTTCATGCGTTATGTGCTATGCTTGGAGCGTCTCGCTCTTAGGTTTTATTTTTAGTTTTCTTTAGCTTTGATTTATGTTCATAACAAGTTAGATCCCGTCTTACTTTGTGTGGGAGAGAAACACGCTCCACTTTCAAAATCTAGAACACATCATAGAATTTTTCATGTCTATCTTTCTCTGTTGTGTGTTCTTTACCTTTTCGTAGCTACTGCCATGTTTAATTTTAGTTTTAGTTTGTCTTTAGCAAGAGCCTTGGCTTTTGTTTAGTTTGTTGCTGGAACTATCTTTAGTTTTCATGTTTATCTTGTTAAGAGAGTTGGTTGTTGCACTGAGTTGTGTCTTGTCTTGAAAGTAGGTAATTGAGGTTGCTATTTAATTTTAGTAGTAACTTGCAATGGTTTTGAGGTATTGATGTGAGTAATGTTTGAACTTTTGGTGTCAAGAGCTCTAGTCTATTAGTGATAGGTGTCGTATTTTGGGCAATCCGTGTCTATTTTCAAAAACCTACAAAACTAGTTGAGAACTCTAGCTACTAGATGGATCACTAATCTTTGGAGGGATCGGATATTAGAGTACACTCACGTACCATGAGTCGAGGATGCGCAAGGATAACCAAACCCCCATACACTCCTCCTCGGGGTACGTGTCTCTTTGTGAACCTCCTTATTAGATTGGGAGTTACCGATAATAAGTGCATGAGTTCTTTGGACTAATGTAATATTGAAAGTTGACACTTCCACCTCCTCATATTTGCTAGCCTCTCCCGTGCCGTGCATTGCCTTCTTCTCATTCCGAGAGTTGGCGTCCACCTTCGCCGGTACATCCAAACCCTTGGCATGATACCCTCTGTCATCATAAACCTCCTTATATCTTTCCTCAAAAGAGCCACCATACCTATCTATCAAGGCATTTCCATAGCCTTTCCGAGATATATTGCCATGCAACATCCACCTCTTCATGACTTGATCTTCATGTCATACATGTTCCTGCTACACTTGCAGCGACATACATTGCATACATCATGATAGCTACATCTTCTTTATGTTTTGAGTACCTTGTAAAGTGTGAAAGATCTTCTATACCCTCTTGTAAATTAGAGTGTTTCCCTTAAGTGAGGAAAAGATCCCAAAGTGGACAAATCAAAAGATCCCAAAGAGGACAAATGAGAGTTGAATAGAAAGAGCCATTGAGGCCACAAAAAAATACAAAAAATAGAAAAAAGAGAAAAAAAGAAATAAAAAGAGAGAAGGGGGCACACTACTATTCCTTTTGAGAGATCCACACTAGTACTTCATCCTCTATCCCTTCTACTCCATAGAGATCATCATACATGCATATAGCTACGTGGGGACCCTTCGCACTATAGAACTTGGCTTGTATATTCCAATGATGAGCCTCCTAAAATGAGCTCTAGGACTTCTTGAGCAAGCAAGTTGGATGCACCCCCACTAGTTCCATTGGAGAGCTTTTCTTAGCTCATATGTGCATCCATTGCATGGCAATCCCTACTCCTCACATCATATCTATCATATGGCCTTCTCTCGCCTATGGTTGGCCTCATTGATGTGAGACTTTCTCACCCTTTTTGTCTTTCTCCTCCACCATATTTCTCTCTTTACCATCCAAAGTGTCAACTCTCATGCTTACGCTCATCCACTGCATGAGTGCTCAAAATATCGAAAAGGAGTGGATCAAATTGACTTGTACCTGGCTAGTGGTCTGGGTACGAGTCAAGATAAGATTCCAAAGAAGACCGAGTGTGAAACTTTAGTAGATTGAGTTCTCAACAAAAATACTTTTTCATCTCGTATTCCCTATCCCCTTTCTTGCACGCAAACACCATTTGGAGACATTCGAGTCACGGACAGCGAGAGCTCTTGCACCCTTTGTTCTTTTGTTGCTTGTGTCAATGCTAATATAGACTCTTGCTTGTTAAGACTTGAATTGAATTGCATGCTTTGATTGATTTACTTAAAAGTCCTTATATGGTTATGTGGCATGTCACCACAGAAATTATGCTTGTTATCATTATCTACTCGAGGACGAGCAGGAATTAAGCTTGGGGATGTTGATACGTCCCAAACGTATCTATAATTTCTGCTTGCTCCATGCATGTTTTGTGTGACTTTGCCATGTTTTGCTTGAACTCTCATACACTTTTGAGCATATTTGGACTAACCTATTAACTCAGTGCACCCAGTTGCCCGTTACTGTTTTCTGTTGTTTTGTATTTCACGTTTTTCCAATAATTAAAGTGCCCAATAAATCCTGGAAAAATTATATAAAAAATCAGCGCTCCGGAAGCTTCCTGAATAACCAAGACATGGCAGGAGGGCCACCACCAGGGCCCCAGGAGGGTGCCTGGCGCGGCCCCACCCTAGGCCGCGCCACCTGCCCTCCTGGCTGCCCTTTGGGCCCCCTCGGTGCCCCCTTTGGCTCCTATTTATTCTCCCATCGCGGAAACCCTGATTCCGGACCCCTTTTCTCTAGAAGCAATTCCGATCTCCGCCGCCATCGCCAACAAGCTTCGGGGGACCAAAATTCCTGTGCCGGCACCCTTCCGGGACGGGCAAGTGCCCCAGGATTCATCTCCATCGACGTTGCTTCCTCCCTCCATGAAGCGGGAGTAGTTCCTCCTCGGGGCTGAGGTTTCTACCAGTAGTTATGTGTTCTTCTCTCTCTCCCATGATGTGATCTTCATTGTGATCATAGGCTATGTTAATCTAGGGTGATGCCATGATATTTCCCCTTCCTCTATGTATTGGATTGATGTACTCACTTGATCTTATCTAGTATAATCCCCGAGACCATGGTGACAGCGGTCTATTGGACATGGGTTAGAAGAATATTATCATGAGTGATTTCCTCTTTTGTGTGTTGATTGAAGATTGAGAGTCTCTTGGTGCTTGTCTTTGACTATACTTGAGATATATTGTGGTGATTGTGGTACTCTCTTTGGATGGCCGCGGTGACATTGGGAAATCCATAGATTGAGAACTACGAACTCTGAGGTGTGCTTTTGTAGCCCTACATAATTCTCGTCCTCTCTTGACCACAAAGAAATGACCTCCGAGTACGTCTCCATTGCATGTTTTATGGGAAATATCATGTGATTAGACTATGTTAATGTTGTTGGGAGTTGCCACTAGTGAAAGTATGAAGCTTAGGCCTTGTTTTCCATCATTGTTACACCGTTTGTGCTCAATTTTGTCACATGTTTGCTTACTGCACTTTTTATTAAAGATTTATATTACTTTGTTTTGCTACACCTATTACCCATATTTTACCATCTCTTCGCTGAACTAGTGCACCTATACAACTCCTAGTTGTATTAGGTGTGTTGGGGACACAAGAGACTTCTTGTATCTTAATTGCAGGGTTGCTGGAGAGAGACCATCTTCAACCTCTACTTCCCTGAGTTCGCTAAACCTTAGGTCATCCACTTGAGGGAAATTGCTGTTGTCCTACAAACCTCTGCCCTTGGAGGCCCAACATAGTCTACAAGAATAGAAGCGTGCGTAGACATCAGTCTTCCAGCCGGAGGATGGAGTCAGAGGGTGGCCCACAGCCTCCAGGCGCCCTCTGGGCGCGGCCAGGGGCGGAGACAGGCCCCAGTCAGCCAAGGCATTGGCCTGGGGCGTGCTGCACTTGCCCTTTGTTGATTGTAACTAGATGAACAATATTTTACACTGTATCTATAGTACATATACACTGTTTTCCTGGGGCGTGAGCTCATCCTAGCACCGCTACTGGGCGCGGCTAGGGGGGACCCGCGCCGAGAGGAAGCCTGGATGCTGTGGGACCCCCCTCGGTCTCCCCTTTGGCCCTATTTATACCCCCCCCCCCTGGACGCAAAAACCTGAGATATCAAACTCCTTTTTCTAGAAGCGCTCCCTATCTCCGCCTCCATCGAAACCTAGCTTCGGGGGTCAACAGGATCCTGCTCCGGCACCCTGCCGGAGAGGTCCTTGGCCCCCGGGGCCATCTTCATCAACTCTTCTTCACCCCATAATGGATCGTGAGTAGTTCCTCCTTGGAATACGGGTTCTTGGCAGTAGCTATGTGGTATTTTCTCCCCCTAGATCTTCATACAAATTTCTCATGAGCTGACCTAAATGATTGAGATCCATATGATGTAATTGGTGTTGTGTTTGTTGGGATCCGATGAATTGTTACCTTGTTAAGTCCTAAGAGGTTTATGAATTATTGTTGCTGCAATTTTGTTGTTCTTAATGCTTGTTACTAGTGCACGAGTAGCATGATTTCAGATCTGAGCACGTTATGGTTTCATGATTATAATTGTTGTTCTAGATCTTATGTACCGTTGTATGCACTTATTATGATCCGGAACCGGCGATCCCAAAGGTGACAGCTTGGGATACCAAAGGGGATGGGCTATAATTTGAGGATTCCATGTGTTCATAGAGTGTTAATGCTTTGTTCCGGTGCTCTTTGACAGGAGCACCTTAATCTCCATAAGTTCCTTTTGGCCCCGTTTGTCGCGCGATGGTAGGACAAAAGATGTTGTGCAAGTTCTTATTGCAAGAACGTACAACTACATACGGAACACATGCCTACGTTTGGTTCTTAGACTAGGATGCTCTAGTTTGTTCTTTGGCTAAAGTTAGTGCAATTTTTTCAATTGCCCAACTGTAATTTGTGCACCCAACACTTGTCTTTTTGCTTGGAGAGTTACCACTAGTGAAACCTTGAACCCCGGTCCATCTTTCATCTTTATTGCATTCGTTGTTACTATTGCTCTCATTACTGTTGCTACTACTTTGTGGTGTTGGTGATTGAGGAAGTCTTAAATGCTACACTCGTCAACACACCGTTGCTACTTATATCTTGTCTAGTGATTTTTCAGGTGTGGTTGAATTGAAAACTCAACTGCTAAGGCTTATAAGTATTATTTGGTTGCCCTTGTGTCGAATCAATAAATTGGGTTATACACTAATAGGAAACTGGCTATTTGTGGCGCACCAAATTTCACATTCTGTGGCGCATATGGGGGTTCATCACAGAATCCTCGCCACTAAAATTTTATGTCTATGGCGCACGGACCCATGCGCCATAGAAATATGAGATTTCTGTGGCGCACCACAGCTTGGTGCGCCACAGAAATATTTTTGTGGCGCACCACACACATAATTTTTTTTAAATTCAAAAAAGGGCGGCCAGATCTAGATCTAGATCTAGCCGTCGGAATTTCGCCGGATTTTTTTTAAAAATGTGGGGATGATGTCGTCGGAGGTGGGTGGGTGGGTGGGTGGAGGAGGAGGCCGCCGAAGGTGGGTGGAGGGGCTCGCCGGAGAAGGTCGCCAGAGGTGGGTGGAGGGGCTCGCCGGAGGTGGAGAAGGGGCTCGCCGGAGGAGGAGGAGGAGCTCACCGGAGGAGAATTTCGCCGGGGTGGTGTAGGAGGAGGTCGTCGTCGTTGTGGTCGTCGTCGGAGGTCACCGGAGGAGGAATAGGTCGTCGGAGTAGGAGCTCGCCGAAGGAGGAGGCCGCTGGAGATGGCCGCCGGAGAAGGTCGTCGGAGGTGGGAGGTGGGTGGAGGAGGAGTAGGGAGGAGAAGGTGAGAAGGGATAAGGGAGGTGGAGAAGAGGAGGAGAAGAAAAGGATAAGTGGAGGAGGAGGGAGGAGAAGGGGAGAAGGAAGTGGAGGAGAGGAGGAGTGGAGGAGGGGGTGGGATCTGTTTTCCACAGAATTTATCGAATTTCTGTGGCGCACCACCTACATATGCGCCATAGAATATTTTTTCAAATATCAAAAAAAAAAGTGGGAACAATTCTGTGGTGCACCACCTACATATGCGCCACAAAATTTCTCACATGTTTGTGGCGCACGGGGCCACATGCGCCACAGAAAGTCGACCACCTTCCCACGTGGTGCCCCCCCTCACAAAATTCAGTGGCGCACCGGGACTGCATGCGCCACAGAAGTATAGAATTTAGTGGTGCACCACCACTATATGCGCCACAAAAATGTCTATATTTCTGTGGCGCACTGTGTACCATGCACCACAGAAATATTTCTGTGGAGCACGCACTATTTGTGCGCCACAAAATCCATTCCAATCTATACCCAGTTTCCTAGTTGTGATACCTACCCGCGAAGACTGTTGCGATCCCCTATTCTTGTGGGTTATCACCCACCAAGTCCCTTGCCTCCAATATTCGTCATCCTCAGTCTCGCACCACTGAGGAAGCTGGAATCAATGCCTCAACTGAGGAAACAACTCAGCCTTGAATGATGACTGACCGCGAACTCCTCATCAACCTGCATCAGAAAGTCGATCGAAATCACGACTGTACAAAACGTCAGATCGGTGACATCTTAGCATATATGGCTCAGATGCATACATCCCAGAATAAAGCGCATCAGTATGCTCATCACACCTTTCAGCGTGTTGATGCTATCCTTGAAGCTGTCATCAACCCTGAGGAAATTTCTCAGATCGGCCTCAGGTCCCCTCAGCTCAATGAGATTCGTCCTCCTCGACAGTTTCGTCGTTGCCCGACTCCCCCACTGACAATGGATTCTTATTCTTCCAACCAAGTCATCACGCCTGAAGAAGCTCAAGACACTGCCGCTTGCCCCAACACTGCAACGACTGTCATCAAGCATGACTCTCCTCAGCCTTGAAGCTTTTGGGTCGGGCGTTAGTCTCAGTACCTCTCCTTTTTGTTCATTTAATGACAAAGGGGGAGAAATTTGAGTTAGTCTTCAAGCGGGGTCCTTATTTTGGGTTCTTCAAGTTACAACTCTCGTTCTTCATGTGATTCTTGTAACGAGTTGTAAACTTTAAAATTCTGTGGTTGTTTGATACTTTCGTCTTACCTCATGCCTATTTTTAAGTTAATTATATATGCATGATGCTTATACTCTGCAACCACTTCAATCAGTGTTGTGTTAATTCCTCAAACATTCTACCTGATGCACTGTTTTGAGATAATCCTGGATATAAGGGGAGCTCCTCATGTTCCTCAAAATGTTTAGTGAAAACTATTTCTTCAAAACACATGCATATCCTCAGGGGGAGCATCTCTATATCCAAATAGAATGCAATGTTTTCTTCAAGCTCATTTCCTCAAAATTACATATTTAGTCCCGTTGAAGCTTTAACCTGATTGTCATCAAATCACCAAAAAGGGGGAGATTGTAAGTGCATCTAGTGCCCCCTTTCAGGTTTTGGAGTATTGATGAAAAAACGGTTAAGGGACTGATATGTTTACGAGTGTACACAGGAGAACAGTCTCTGAAGGAAAGGTTAACCACCGTTGTCGACCCTCCAAAAATGTTGAGGAACATTGAAGAAAGTGGTGCTTTTCCTGAAGAATGTCGAGGCACGAAATCCTGAGGAATCTGGATCCTGAGGCATCCGGTCGATCCTGAGGAAGTCGTGCGCCATCCTGAGGCAACTCAAGTTGAAGAAAAAGTTGAATCGTAGTCCTCGTGAAGCTTTTTATATTTCTTGAGCCGTAGGAAAACACTACACTGTTGGAGGGGTTGAGGAAAATGAGTTCCGTGTTCCGAGTAATTGCTCACATATAAAACCTGAAGAAAACATAGAGAAATCTCCTGCAGTAGAAGTTCAGTTCCTCGGGTGTCTGAGACGTTGTTCTTCAGTACATTGAGGAATCTGTCTTCGGTTGAGGAGTCAGGAAACTGCCAGTGCAGTTTTTCTTGAAGAAAGAAATAGAGAGAGAGAATATCTTCCGACCGTGCCACGTGTCACGTGGTGAGTCGCTAGTACCTGACTAGCAACGGTCCGAAGGGTGGGCACGATGTTCATTTCGTGCATGGGCATTTATGTCCTTTCACCTGGGCTTGCTTCGTGGCTATAAATAGCCGCCCCAGCCTCATTGGCGGGTTGGCTGCTCTGCGAGAAAACTGACACTTGTCATCTGAGAGCAACCCACCTCTGAGGAAACTGAAGAACATAAGTGAGGAAAACCACCAGCCTGAGTAGTTGAGCTTTTCTGAGGAATTCGGTTCGAGTGATCCGAAGCTTTTTACTCTTGAAGACTGTGATTTTTCAGCCGGTGTAAGAGTCATCGTTCTGAGGAAGTCAAGATGCAAATGTGACTTCCCTGAGTGAACGAATTCTGTGAAGGTTTCGGGAGTCTACCTTGAAGACTCACCTGAGTGATTGGACGGAGTCTGAGGACTTTAGTTCAAGGAGAACAAGGTGAAGACTATGTCTCCTGAGTTGAATCTCAGCCTCTCCAACCAGATATAGAGTTGTCACAGCAACTTGAACTGGTCTACCACATCGGTGTCATCTGTGCCCTGGTGCTATTTCTTCAAACCTTACTTTTCTATATTTGCACTGATGACTTGTCCTGATGCCTTCCTCTCTGAGTTTCCTCTGCTCTGTTTCGTCATGCTTTGCATCTGATGCATTTCTGCTCATCTGTTAGAAGTTATTTCAGTTGCAATATGATGCTATGCATTCATGTCTACATTCTGTAATGTCTCTGTGCTTCATCATTTTGTGAGTTTCCTCAATTTCAAATTGCCTCAATCCTGAGGAAATTGAAATTCCTCAAGAAAATTTGAGAATCTTCCATTCACCCTCCCTATGGTTGATATATTGTGCTTTCACAATCTTCATCAACATGATGCTAAACCTACCGCAACATCTTTGGAAGTTCTCTATTTTGTGGGTAAACACGTTCGAAAGTTAGTGACACTGATCACCACTATGATAACGTTTGCGATAGATTCATCATGCGGTGTCATCATACTTACATTTTTTCCATTGAATATACTATACTTCCTTTGGCCACAGACTAGTCAAGTACGTACGAAGCATAAGCAATCAGTCATGTGCCCATCAGATCATGTACAATGGTGCTAGCTTAGTCTTGTCATGCTGATGTGGAGGAGAAAGAAATTGAAAAAAAAACTTTGCCTTCTCTTATTTAAGAGATGATCTCTTAGCAATAATTCTCTCACCAAATATTTAGGAACATCTAGGTATTATAGCTAAGCTAATATAGAACCCATTGTATATCACTTTTTTTTCATATCTAAATTACATGGCAGTGCTAAGATAGAACGGTCTTATCAACTATTGTACATGCCCTCAGTGATTTACCACGTCCATTTAGTTATGGCGCACACGGACAAATAGTCACGACCACGTTATAACCAGAAAGTACGTACAAAGTTTAAAAGGTAAACGGACACGTGTCCATTAGCTTTTTTTTTTTGAGAAAACCATAAACCTTTACTAAGCCGTCACCACACTTACAGGGACGAAAACGAGTCCGTCGGGGCTACCCCACCATGTATGGCGGCCATACCCCAGACCTAAACTGTGTTTCGCAAGATTATGAGCTTCATGGTTCGAGCTTCTACCCTCAAAACTAATAGTGCAGGAATTAAAGCTAGCTTTACAATCTATGATTTCATGTAAGATAGCGCCATAAGATGGAGAAGAATTGGTCTTGAGATCATCCACCACCACCTTGCAATCGGATGCAATGTAGACATTTGACTCAAGCAAGTCCTTGGCTAGAGCAAAAGCTTCACGGATTGCCATTGCTTCGAGAGTTGGAGGGTCCTTGATGTGCTTGATGAAAACAGATGAAGCGCCCAGGAACATGCCTTCCTGGTTTCTGCAGACCGCAGCCACCGTGCCTCCCCTTCCTTCCTGATCAACCGCTGCATCGACATTTATCTTGACTTGATTGAGAGGAGGTGGAACCCAGCCTTGTGTCCTCGGAGGCCCCACAACCGGCTGCTTCCGGGATGAGGGAAAAGCGGCTCTGATCTCATCTATGTACCTGAGAATGAACGAGTGAGTGTAATGAGGACTTTGGAAAACCTCTTCATGGATGGCCTGTCGTCTTGCGAACCAAATCGCCCAAAGAGCCACAGAAAGGGTGATTGACTCTTCGTTTGATAGCTGATCAAAAAGACTGAATAACCACATAGCCGCGTCTGGTGTTCTCAAGTCTTGAGCCGGTTCATAGATGTCTTCTGAGAGAAGAGACCACACACACGCAGCTAATGGGAGAAGAGACCACACACACGTGTCCATTAGCTAGCTGAGAAGGTAAAGTTCTGCAGGTACAGGGCCGGTCCATAGACCGAGAAAAAAGGGCGAGCTCCTAGGGCCCCTAAAAAAGCAGGGCCCAAAATAGTAAAGAATATACTAATTATTGTGCTATTATCTATAACATACACTAAATATAAATAGTCGTTTTAAAAATTAATGAGTGAATTTTCTGTTCAACAATGTGCAACTTTGACCATGATTTTGTATTTATAATATATCTATATTAATATCAACACATGTGAATAAAAGTATTTCACAAGACAAAATGCCGAGGTTAAATTTATACAACTCAATCCATACACTTTACAAATATTTACATATTTAATTATGTGTAATACATTTTTATTTCATAAATTGACATGGAATTCTATAAATAATGATGATGACAAACACGTTTTGATAAAGTCATATCAAATAATTAAATTTACATATGAAAACATATTAGAATGCACACAATTTTATATTTATTGGTGGTTTACTCTAAGCATTCTTATTTTAACAGATTTGCTAGGGCACATCTAGATGTGCTCTAAGATAGAGCACATCTAAATCCTATACTACTGATTTTACATAAAGATTCATTAAGATATATTTATTATATTTTTTCGTTTTCTTCCTAGTTTGATTGAACACTTAGATGTGCTCTAACTAGAGCACATCTAGATGTGCCCTAGACAAACCCTTATTTTAATACAAAGTACAAAGTATGCACGCCGTTGTTAAAATTGTCTTTTTCTAGAAAATTTTGATCACAAGAACAGGATAAAAAATTGATGGCATTGGCGAAGTTTATAGTCTAAAACTTTTTATACATATATTTACTTAAACATATACTGGAAACCACTATTATGATATACCAGAAATCACTATTGTGATATTTATTCAATCGTACTCTTTATAGAACTTTACCATAAATACTATTCCCTCCTTATCTTTATATAAGACATTTTTAACTTTATGATAGTGTTAAAAACATCTTATATTAAGTTACAGAGACAGTATAAATTGTGTATTTTAGAAAAATAATTTTAACACAAATTTTTTTACAAAATATATTTTACTATTTTTCTTTATATTCAGAACAAACATAAAATACATCAACTAATATTTATTAACATTATCATGTGATTAAATTATGCCAACAAAAAAATATGCTTGTAAACTAAAAATAAGATCTGGATAAGTATAATAATTTAGTAAAGATATATTTATATATGTTCGCCCTGGGACCAAAAATTTGTTGGACCGGGCCTGTGCAGGTAACATCAGTTTACCTACACGCACGTCGATGGAAAAGTGCTTCAGTTCTACTTCTTCTTGGCCCGCCGTCAATCGAAGCGGTCGTCGCTACCTCTTCTTGGCCTTGGTGGCCGCCGCCTTGGCCTTGGAGGTGGCTTTCTCTGCTTCCGACGCCTTATACTTGTTGCAGGCGTCCTTGGTGTGGCGAACGATCGCCGGCAGGTTGTTGAGGTGCATGCCACACTTCCAGCACGGTTGATTGAGGAGGTTTTTCTCGGGCACCTCTGCCTTGGCCTTGCTGCTGATACCCGCCTGGTTTCTGTTGCCACCCGTCTGTACATTGACAGAACTTGTTATGCAAACGCACAGCAGTCAATCCTGTGAAGCCAGAAACAAACCAACGCAATCATGAAGCCAAGTTCTAACCCCCGATCGACAAAAGGGAACACCAATCTCTACAAGCAAGCGAACAAAGATCCCCCGATCGGTACAATCGCATGGTACGAAGCGAAGGCCAATACGAACCATACCCGATTAGAAGAGGAAACGCACGAAACGAGCCTGAACAACGTCAATGAACACCAAGGAAATGCCTAATCTAATCTACGCAATCTGCATGAACCGAGGCAACCCAGAGACCGAAACGAGAAGCGAGAACAGCGAAAAGCTAGGAGCAGGGTTGCGGATCACACCTTGGCCGCCGGCACGTGGGGTCGCTGAAGTGGCGGCGCGAGGTCGAACGTGTGGGGTCGCTGAAGTGGCGGCACGAGGTCGGACGTGTGGGGTCGCTGATCCGGCGGCGCCCCGGGCGAGGCCGGGGTGGGCGCATGGGCTCGCTGAAGCCGCGATGCTTCGGGCGAGGCGGCGCTCCGGGCGAGGTCGATCGGGGCGGGCGCGTGGGCTCGATGAAGCTGCGACGCTTCGGGCGCGGCAACGCTCCAGGCGAGGTCGATCGGGGTGGGCGCGTGGGCTCGGTGAGCGCAACCTGGCGGGGAGGAGGGTGAGTTGAGACGCGCGGCGAGGAGGAGGGTGAGGAGAGATACGACGAGCAGGATGCCGGGTGTACTTATAGCCAGCCAGATGTGCAATCTCCATCTCCATTGACTTCTTTATTACTGCTGCGCGCGAGTTCGTAACCGCCGTCTCGGGGAAGCCAAATGGCCGCCGGGCGCCTGTCACCCCGCACCCGTGCGATATAGACTTGTTACGCAAGTTAATTTATTCACTAGCTTGGCCTTGTGCTTATTGCATTAAATCGTTTCGGCCGGGTTCACTAGCTTGGACTCGTGGTCATTGCCGGACAGGCAAGACATGGGTGCCTCCTCGTTCTGCCCCGCTCCATTTCCGCGAAGAGCTCCTCCTGCTTCGTGACCGCCTAGCGGAGGAAGCGACGATTCACGGGCACCTCCGATTTTGAGTGGATGAAGTCAAGGGTAGTCTATTCATCGGCCACCTCCTTCACTTGGGCTACTGCGTCATCATTAAGTGAACATGTCCATCTTCTTTGTTTGGGCAAGCTCCTCTTCGTCCTTCTCAGCCTCCTCCTCCAACTGCATGTGCTCCGCCTTGTCTTCCTCCACCTCCATGTGCTTTGGTGCCTCCGGATCTGGACTATTCAGAGGCAAGTCCACCGCAATGCATGCGGCGCAGGCCTCCTTCGCGGCATGCATCTTCGCATAGATCTTCTCTTGGCGCTTCAGTGTCAGCATCTTGCGGTAGGTCACCTTGCCCTGAACCATGACGACTTCGGTAGAATAGAACTCTATACGAGTTGGAAACTTGGAATGAGTAGATGTGGAAGAGGAGGGCGGCGGCACGAACCGGAATGGGATCCTAGAATTGCCTCGGTGTCCGCCTTTTAAAGACAAGTGGTCTCTCTTCATCAGACACACATCACAGTACATACAGTATTCTACTCAGTACAAACAAGTGGTCTCTCTTCATCAGACACACTAGCAATGTACATAAAAAGTATTCCCTCCGATTCTTTTTTCTTTGCCCGTAACGATTCAGCCCGTATATCAAGGAGAGAAGCGCTGAACAGAAATTGGACTCTTTTACCCCTGAATCGCTCCGAGGACTCTGCGCCTCAATCCTCGCGCCACTCTCTCTCCATCTCTCCGCATGCGGGCTCTCTCTCTTCTCTCTGCATGCAAGCTCTCTCTCTCTCCTCTACATCTCTCTGCATGCTAGCAGATGAAAACTTTGCGCCAAAATTTTCAGCTTGCTCCAAAACTGAAAGGCCCGCCATAGATTAGCAGCTCAAAATTTTGCTTACCGCCTTGACCTTTGAAACTCAAAAATCATGTCTTTAAATCTCACACTCATGAACATAACCACATCATACTAGCATCATTAAATAATTGTTTTCCTGCTCCTGTGATCTTCCACGTCATCTCAATTTAGTTTATCGTCACTTGTGGTGCAAGCACGTCATTATATTAAACTTCCCATCACAGTGTTTATCTTCTGAATGAAGCAAATCAATGAAGTATTTCACCTATCTTTGCGTATACAGTCAACTATAGTTCTGTTACTCTCTATCCCATCCCAGCATTATTATTATTTTCGTTCTCAACTTTCTATCATTCCTAGCCAGGAGACGTTTACTCTTCTCCCTTCCACAACCACAATGATCCATCAATGTCCCATGAATATTCAGCTTGATGTTGAGGCTATTTTATGAGTGACTACTTCTTGCTTTGAAGAAAAATATCTTGGGCTTCCTACACCATAGGGTTGTATGTCAAAAGGAATTTTTTTTCAGAAATCTTCAAACAATCATGACCAAGAGATTAATTCAATGGGGAGATGGATAGATTTCTCAACCTGCGGAGAAGTATTGATCAAATCGGTTGATCAACATTGCCTACATATATCATGTGAATCTTCAAATTGGTTTCTTATATTTGTGATGACCAGACTCGGATGGTCAAATTTTTATTGGTGGTCAGAGAAAGGCAAGCGCGCAAAGTTCAGTGGAAGGCATGGCCTGAATGCAAAGGTGGGTTAGGGTTCTGGGATTCCATCTATTCAACTAGGCACTTCTAGCTCGCCAAGCATGTAGATTAATCACTATAACGAATAGTCTTTGTGTCCAGCTCTTGGTATTATGCAAATGGAAACATCGAGGATACAATATTTTCGAGCAATGCATCTTCTTCATGGACATCTATCTTCCACGACCTTGATTGCTGTGGTGGGAAAATACGTTGTGCGTCCAACTCGACCCTAGCAAATAGCAAATTAGGTGCAATGGAAGAGACCCAAGAGCGCCACACCCAGCCAACACCGTGTTTTTGGTGTGAGCACACACCATGGTGGTAGCAAAGAAGGGATAAAACACAATGGTAATCTTGTTTTTGCTAATTTGTATCGATACCAATTCATGCATTTTTCTAAAAGTTCATGACATTTGTGTTACAACGTTCTATCACCTTCATTTACTACATTTTTACGTCCTACTTTAGCTTTAATATTGTTTGTATATGCTAATTGTAGTTCACATCTGACATATTTTTGTCATCGTATCATTTTCACCAAACAAAAATAATAATTCTGAGAGTCGTGTCGGTTAGAGGAGACTTCTTCACGCCCATCGGCCCATCGCGATGACACGATTTTATAATGGGTGTATATCCAATTCTCTAATTAATACCATCATCATAGATTTATTTCGTCTAAAATGTTAGAGCGCGTGTTCTAGTTTCTCCTAAGGCCCCCAAACTAACCGGGCCTTCGTAGTATAAATCCTCTAAAAAAACTCGGGTTGTCATCAAC
Organism: Bromus sterilis; assembly: GCA_950022295.1. Lineage (NCBI taxonomy): Eukaryota > Viridiplantae > Streptophyta > Magnoliopsida > Poales > Poaceae > Bromus > Bromus sterilis. The sequence continues at coordinate 34,336,804 of OX465600.1, forward strand.
ATGTGTTCGAGGGCAAGCATTAATTAAGCTTGGGAATATTCATGTGTATCCAATGTATCAATAATTTTTATATAATCTTGATAGTTTCCTATCAATTCTACATACTTTGGGCATACTTATATAATGTTTTATTGGACAAGTATATTTATTCAGTGCTTCATAACCAACAGGTGTAGGGGTTGCAACTAAATTTGATTCGGCACAAGGAAAACCAAAGAATATTAATAAGCCTAAGCAGTTGAGTTATCACTTCAACCACTACTCGAGATAGATACTTGCTTGACATGATTTATTAGTCGCAACATCGATGTAACAGAAATGATTGTAGAGTAGCAAAATTACCAATTCTCAATAGTTGCCAAGAACAAAAGTAACTTAATGAAAGCAACTGTATGAAAAGTGTTCGTATATGAGTGGATAACGGGCGTTGAATGGGTGGAATCTCATATGCAATAGCAGAAACTCAAGGAGACAATACTAGAACCAATTCATCAAGCATTAGCAGACATGTATTTCGTATGTAGTACGATCTTGCAGTATAAACTAGCACACCATCTTTGGTCGTACCCTATTAGCATGCTATAACTTGTATAGCATCTTGAGGAGGCCGCCTCTATTTATTTAGCAAACTATTTTTCATTGGTAATGATGCTCACATGAATAACAAGAATTGAAGCACAGAATGAGAATCATAAAGCATGTAACAAATGCATTTAAGTGTAATCCACTTACTATGCGTAGGCATCTTATAAGAAAACAATTTTTTAGAACAAACAATCCGTAGCATAAGCAAGAAATAAGAATGGAACATTAACAACTTTGAAATAAAGAGAGGTAACTTAGTACCATGAATATTTCTATAATCATATTGACCTATCTCATAATAATTACATGTGAGACCATATTCATATTCAATAATAGCTATCACATAAGGGACTTTTATCATGATTCACATGAACATAGACGGTATCATCTTCTAAAAATTGTGGGATCATCATTAACTAAAGTCATGACCCCTCCAAGCCCACTTTTCATAATATTATCAAAAGATTGGTCAAACATAAACTCATCACGGATACCAAATAATTCTACATTACAGTACCTATCAAAATTATCTCTCCAATCATGATCATCATAATAAATAGTAAGCATATCAAAATCATTCTCAATAGTGCCTATAGACATAGTGTAGGTAGTTTCTTGCAATTTTATTGTATCGACAAAATGGAGAGTTGGTGATGTTCCTCTCTCATAATAATTTCAAGTAGGAGAAACAATCACATGCATATTATTTTCAATATAATCATCATGCGAACAAGATAAATGCAAGCCATCAATATAGGCCTTAATAAGAGCAAAATTCTGCGGCATAGTGTAATTTGGAAAATTCAAAAGGATAATAGGACTATTAAGTGGCATAAGGAACTATAGCAAGTTCATGGCATCATTCATAGTGGCATCATGGCCATGAGCATAGAAAGTATCAAATTCATCAGAAATATAGGCCTTAGTGCAATACCAACAATTGCATTATTAACATAAGGAACTATAGCAAGTTCATGGCATCATTCATAGTGGCATCATGGCCATGAGCATAGAAAGTATCAAATTCATCAGGAAGGGGTATTTCAAGCAAATCCATGAAATCATAGCATTCATCATTACAACAATCATTAGTCTCTTCTTGGGAAGCGTATAATCTCTTAATAAATTCATTAATATAAACATTATAATCATAATTCTCATAGAAATATAAATATTTAAGTATGGCAAAAGTTTTGAATTTTTAAATAGCATCATCATACTTTCAATCAAGGAGGCAATTTCATGAGCACCCTTAAAGGCGGAAAATTCTTCAACTTTTTCAATATCATAGTACATAAACACCATTTGAATAAGAAGATAATATTTCACTATCATTAAACTCACTTTGGAAAGGAAGGTGTTTAGTATCTTTGTTAGAGAACAAGCAAAATCATATAAAGAGCACATGTTCTAGCATATCAATACAAACTTTGTATTTGATTCCGTATGTGTTTCCCCGAGACAAGTGATGACGCACAAAATAAGCATGCTCATCTAGGGTGTGTTTGGTTTCAGGATAAATTTGAGTGGATGTAAGTATCCCTAACCACTTGGCTAGGGATAGCCTTTTTTGTTTGGCTAGGTAGAATGTCAAAGTGGATGGAGACAACCATCATTTGTTTGGTTTGAGGGATGTGTGACACATATGCATTGTACAAGATTCAGAGAACAATCACATACAAAATTTAGAGAACCAACACCCACATAGAGCACGTTGGATGCAAGACCCACACAACACACCACACATGACCACCATGCAACTGATACGAGAGGTGGTCGGGCGAGCCCGTGAGGTCAGAGGTACAAGGTACTTGCACAGGCGTCTTAGGAGTAGGTAGTTGGCGGCGGATAACAACAGCGGTGGCTCGAAGCGGGCAGAAAGTGTGGCTCATCTGAATCCAGATGTGCGCGCACTTCCGTTCATCGTCAACCTCCGACCTCACCTTGCGCTATGGTTGGCACCTCCTACTAGTAGAAAAAAATCTTATTATCCCCTAATTTAATTCCTGGCGCGCCAGATAAATTCCATGCCAGCGTTTTTTTAAATAGTGTTGGTGTTGGCATTTTTGGTACGCCAGTTGAATACAGTTAGTGCTGGCGTGAAAATTTTCAAAACACCATCACTACGCTCACCCAACAATGGTGGAGAAAGAAAAAATAGCGTTGGCGTAGTAAATTTGGTTGGATCCTTTTGGTGTAAAGCTAATTTGGCCCTTCTCAACAATTTTAAGGCTATTGCTAAATGTAATTTGGTGATGGCAAAAGTGCACACTTCTAGTCTGAATTGTGGCCCCAAATATGTCTGGACACACAATTTCCACACCTCTATTCTTTTGCAAATAATATTAATATCTCTGTTAAACTTTATTGCCACTCAATACATAGAGGATTTATTCCATTTTCCCTTGACTGTTCAGGCTCACCAGGATTTTTTTGAAATTTATCAACTTTGCCAACAATACAATCAAAGTGGGTGGAAGGAAGATAATGATACTTGGAGCTATATATGGGGAAATCAAAAATACATTTCAACCAAAGCTTATGTTGTAATGATTGGATTTAAATTAGTCCCTCATCATTTCAATTGGATTTGGAAATCCTCCTACAAGCCCAAGCATAAAGTCTTTTTCTGGATGCTGCTTAATGACGGACTTAACACCAGGAATCTTCTCAAAAGGAAAACATTTACTCTTGACTCATATGACTATTGTAACAGCCCAGTTTTCACAAAAATTAAAAAAATTTGTTTTCGGTGTGAATTGATTGATTGCCTGATTTGTTTGCGGTGTTTGCATCCCCGATTTATCGATCGGCGATTATTTTGCCCCCTCTTATCTCGTATCGGACGAGATCGACCCTTGTCACCTTGACACTCGACCTTTGCGACACCGGGATTCACCCGATCACCGTCGCGAAAACCGCACGAGACCAGCCGTAGCCAACGGAACGAAAAACCCCGTTTAATAATTAAACGGGTTATTTTTATAGCGCGCCGGAAAGTGTTCTCGGAACGGTTCACGCGCTAGATGAACGCCGCCGGCTCGACGTGCTGATCGCGCAGTTCAAAGTTTTACCCGAATCGGAGGTCCTGCGGACCCCCGGCAGTCAGAAACGTGAGCACCGTGCGCGCGAGATAAAAACCGGAGATGTTTTTGCAAACTGCCAGCCACCTGGACTACAAATAGACCACCACCCAACTTAGGGTTTCCCTAAGCCACTAGCCCCCCAGATCTGGAAAAACACCCCAATTTTCGTCCAAACCCTAAATTTCAGATCTGGATTTCGCCCAATCCATCCTGGACCGTCAGATCCGAAGATCCGACGGCCCCGGAAGCCGCCACGTCACCCCTGGAGCTCCACCAACCTCCGCCTCCCTCCTCCCGTGCCCGTGGACAGCAGGCCGCCGCCGCCCATCCCGGCCACCGGAGCAGCCCGGGCCGCCGGCCACCTCTCTCTCCCCGCGCCCTCTCCTCCTTCCTCTCCCTTCGTCTCCCCCTCTAACTTCCTCCCTCGTCTCTCCCTGCAGACACCCGCGCCGCCGCGCTGCCATGGACGGAGCCGAGGCGAGCTCGCCCGCGCCCCACCATCCTCGGGCCTCACCGCCGCCCCGAGCCGGCGTCGCCCCTAGCCGGCCGGATCCGCCGCCCCAGCCGAGCCCCCTTACCTGCTCCGCGCCCCTCGAAGCACCGCCAGTCGCCGTCCAGGAGGGCGCCGCCGCGCGCCGCGGGACTCCGGCCTCGATCCCGCTGGATCGGGCGAGGGGAGGCAGGCCGCCTCTGCCGCCGCTAGTGGGCCGGCGCGCCCCAAGGCCCAGTCCGCCCGAGCCGGCAGCCCAGGTCGCCCCCTCCAGTGGGCCACGGCCCAAAGTGAGCGCCCCAGCCCCTTTCTTTTTATTTATTTTTGTTTTGTATTCTCTGTTGGGCCCAATAGTAGTAGTTTTGACCGATTTAGTTTTTTTTGTGCTGCTAGTTTTTTTATTATTGCAGATTGTGTTGTTTATTTTGCGTTGTCCGTAACTTTTCACCGGTAGCTCCGATGGAGACGCTTTCTACATGAAAGTTGCTCCGTTTTGCGCATAGATTATTAAAATGTTGTTTGTTGCCATGTTCGATCGTGTTTACTTGCTGTTTGACTGCTAATTACACTGCCTGCCATTGTAAACTGTAACTGCTATAACTTTTTATCCGTTGCTCGGCTTAAAATGTTCTTTATATGTAACTTGACTAGAATTGCATGTAGGTTGTGTTTTTGCTGTTCTTGCTTGCTAATAAAAATAATAAAATAATGTTTAGGGAAAAACAGTACCAAATGCAATATTTATCGTGGGGTCCGTAATAGTTTGCCATGTCTAGGATTTCACCCCACTTAAATTGACTAGATAAGTTAGTTTATTTATGCTTCACCTCTTGCCATGTTTGTGTGCTATGCCATGCTTGAGTGAGTATGACATGTTAACAACCTTTTTTGATCACCTGTAGCTAAACAACTTGAACCACTGTAAACGTGCGGTATCGTCGTGTGTGACGAGTACTCCACTTAAATTGTTAGTAACCGCTCTCGACGGTAGGTGCGACGTCTCGTGTTGCCTTCTTGTTGATGTTTGCTCTTGTTGGCTTCGTAGTAATAGATGTCTGCTCGTTGATTGCTTTCCAGTGTTTATCGTCTTGTGTGCTTCCGCGGGTACCTCTCGGAGACGTTGCGAGCTTGCGATCAACTACACCTTCGGAACCCGACTTATCAACAGGCAAGGACTTGCATTACTTATGATCCATTCTATTTCAACCAGCGGTTTGCATGCTAGTATAGGTTAGGTTCGATGTTTGATCCTACCACATGTTTACAGCCTCTTTCAAACCCATACAGCCATGTCCCTTCCCAGCAAACCTTGTACTGCTATGTTACTATTGCTCGTTGCTCAGCCCCTGCTTAGTATGCATGCTTAGGATGCTACGATGTTACCCTGTTACTCTTTGGGTTGGGATATCACCTTATTATTATTGTTGTTGATGATATGATTATTATTATAAATGTTGACTATATTCGACGAAGGATGGAAGGTTTAGGCTATCCCGCCTCGACGCTTTGTTCCATTCGAGTCACCTAGGATACGAGTTCCGGGTATTAGTTTTAAGACTGAGCGTGCCTAACCGCGTGTGGGATTTTATGGGGTCCCCTTTTCTTACCTATCTAGCTTCAAACATTTCTAGTGGTGGCCCAAGCTGATTTACCATTTGAAAACCGTGTGTGTGTCTGTCGGGTAGCTCCTGGCAGATATTATTTAAAATAACCCGGACCAGTGAGGACTTAGTTCCCTCGCTGGCCCACTTTGTCCGGCTGAGGACCCGGTTTCCCATGTGTGATTAATCGGGTATCCAAACCTGTGACATACGGTAGAGACCAGATCGAGAGCGCGACCGGCTCCTGAGATGGATGTCGACTCACCGGGGGCCACCCGGATTTGTTCGTTGTTAGCTAGAGGGACCTGTCGTTTCGGATCTCTTGGAACTAAATCATAAAATGGTTGCCTGTGATGGGTAGCAACTGAGAGTGATGGACGTGCGTGCGGAGCCTCGTAATGGGCAGTTGGTACACCCCTGCAGGGTTAAATCTTTTCGAGAAGCCGTGTCCACGGTTATGGACGACTTGAGACCTACGTCCTGTTCATAGACAACATTAACTGAGATAATCTTACTATAACTTGATCAACGTGTGTGTGCCTTGACTGCTTCTTCTTCGTCGGGATGCGAAGAGGAGGACAAGGATAGGATAGGTGTTATGTTTGCGATAGTAGTTGATAGCAAGACTTGTTGGAGGCGATTCCTCATCGAATGCTTGGTTTCTTACCTTACTCTTTAGATCGTTAGCCACTTCATAAATGCTAGTGCGGCAGCAACCTCACCACTTACCCCTTCCTTACCGTAAACTACTAGTTGTCCTAGAATGACGAGTGATGAAGTCCTTGCTGGGTCAGATGACCACTACAGTTGGATGCTGAGTACCTCTGTACTCATGATACTACCCCCAAACTCTTTTCAGGGTTCTCGATCGACAACAGGTTTGGTGATCGACGTTTCACGTGGAGACTCGACGACGACTAGTTAGGCGGATCCCGGCGGAGGGCCTGGACCCGTGTGGTTATGGGATCAATGTTTTCTCTTTGCCAGTAGGCATTTGATTGTAGTCTGTACTCAGACATGTATGTTCCGCTGTTGTATTGTATTTGAGGCAGTTGTATGCCGATTGTATGAGATGTTGTATCCTTGTATCTGTAATGTTGTGATATCATGTTGGAAATCCGGGGCATATGAATTCGTCATATGTCGCGGTGGGACCGATATGTGCTTCGTCCCCGGATCTGGATGGAAACATCTAGATCTGGAACAGTACCGCATATCGGGCCTTACAACTATGCTACAATTGGCTACATAGAGAGGAGACTCTTCATCATCTATTCTGCAGTTAACCTTTTGCTTCTGCTTGCTGGGATTTTGTTTGCCCTAACATCAGGAATCTCTATGTGTTTAGAGCATTTGATGACGTAAAAAGGAAAATTCAACTTCCATTTGCAGTGGAAATTATCATAATTGCTAATTGGACAATTTGGATCACTAGAAACAACAAATTTTAAAGGACATGGAACCTTCTATGTTGCACTAGAAGGAGTTTTATTTATTTGAAATCAAACTTCTGAAATATGGACCAAAAAACGGGTTCAGCCTTTCAATGAATGGCTCAATTCTGTAATTTCGTTTTGCTTACTTTCGCTAATCTTAGGCCCCACCATTTTTTTATCTTGAACCTTCTTTATTATTTCTAATAAATTTTTTGCAGCGGGGCTCTTGACCTACTGTTCCGCTTCAATAAAATTGAGAAAAAATACACAAAAGAGGAGGGTCTTTTACAATACGCCATGTTGCTATGGAAACCATATATAATTTCGTAATGTGCAATTATGTAATACATTGCCCATCCTCTGACATAAGAAAGTTTATTAGCTTTGTAACCAATAAATTTGGCATTACATTATCAATAGCGAAGTTGTAGGCCGTAGATCTATTCTTCCTAGAAAGGATGAGAGGGTTCCCAAAGTGTATATTTAGTGGTTGCAAGCTGCATTTCTCTCTAAATAAAAGGGGTCAAATGTGTGGTAATGTCGGGGAGCATTCTTTTTTGTTTCCTTTGCGCGTGATTTGTTTAGCCATGATCATATGCATGCTTTGGAGCTTATTCGTGGTACATCCCGAGCAGCTGCGAACCCAAGAACCCTGCGCCAACCAAGGGCAAAGCAGCCTAGGTCAGGCCTAGTCGTCCGTCCGTCAGACTAGGCCAACCAAGGGTGATCGTTAGTTGGGCGCCGAAAAATTAATTGCTAATTAGTTTTTTAGCAGTTAAACGGACCCCTTTATTCATAAGAATCAAGATTCGGTTTGATACAAAAAGGTTCATGGGGATTCACAAGCCACAGATGGCGTCCCATAGGAAGATTTGCAGAAAACTTTGCTAGGCTGTGGGCATCTATGTTTGTACCCCTTCTCTCATACATAAAATCACACCCCAAGAAATTACGAATTCTAGGGAGAATCTCCTTAATTATGATTCCATGTTGTCCTCCACATCCTCCATCAATGTCCTTGATCAATGATTTGCAATCAGTTGATATGATAACATTTTGTAGCCCCAGATCTTCAGCTAGAGCTTGACCCTCTCTACATGCGATAGCCTCGAGTGTAGTTGGTTCCAAAAGCCCCGGAATAACCAGAGACGAAGAGCCCAATTATATACTCCTTGATTGCTCCTACAAACTGCTGCTGCCGCACCCGATTGACCATCAACAGACAGACCCCCATCGACCCGAATCTTGGTCGTTCCTGTTTGTACATTACAAGATTGACGAAGGGCATGCAATAACGGGTGGCTCGACGCTTCCCTTAAACTTGAGTGCACCCCAGGACCAACATGCATAGGCGGTTTGGATTTGGCATTTACTTGATTCACTTCAGAAACGAACCTGTTAATGAATGGGTCTGTGGCAAAAGGGGTTTGGAAAATATCCTCATGAATTGCCTTGCAATGAGATGTCCAAATTGCCCACAAGGTCATTGCGAAGCGCATGAACTGATCTTGAGTCATTTTTTCCCTTGCATGAAATAACCAAAGTTTCGAACTAGGCTCTTGGATTTCTTCAGTAGCTTCAACAATCTCCTCATGAGCCAAAGACCAGACTCACCGGTTTGTTGAGCACTCCAGAAGAGAGTGTCTCCATGAATCAACACACCCACATAAGCTGAAGTTTCAAGTGGTGCTCATTTTTGTATGCTTTCTTATATCCTCACAAGGCAGCGAATGGGATACCCATAATGACATTGACATCAGTTGGAAGGAAACATTGTTCAAGCAGTTGCACATTCCAACACCTGTTAGAGCTGTCAATCAAATCTGAAACGAGGGTTGGAGCATTAGCTGATATACTTGCGATTGGCTTCAAGCTATAATCCCGTGGCAACCAATTGTCCACCCAGATTTTTGTTTGGAGTCCAGACCCAATCCTTCTGATGAGACCGAGAGAGAGAGCTTCTCTACCTTCCAAGATGGCCCGCCAGATCTGGCTAGGGTGACAGCCCACGGTAGCATCAATGATCGATGGGAAAAGATCGCCCTCAACCAGCAGATCTTTTGCACGCGTCCTCCGCCTGCACAACCGTCCGATGCGGTTAGATCTACCGACGCGTGAACTAGTTTATGGTGCCAGCCTCCTTTGCAACAGACCTATTGTTGCAAAGGTCAGTTCGCAACAGCCGTTCTGTTGCAAGGCTTGCTACGGTGATGGAAAAAGAAAAATAATATTTGCATGGTCCTTTGCAACATGGATCATGGTGCAAAGCTCCGATTGCAACAACGCCTCTATTGCAAAGTCCTGCACAAGAGGATCGTTGAAAAAATATGTACAGCGTATTAGTATGGCAAAAACAAAAAACCAATCTATGAAAAAATATTTTAAAAGCTTTGCAACAAAGATCTCGTTGCAATGGCTCAAACTCAAGAGAGGTTTTGTTGCAAAGCTATCGTGATGATTTAACGTAAAAAAATCTTCGTCAAGCCTTTGCAACAGAAGACCTGTTGCAATGACTTAATTGCAACGAAAGAGCTGTTGCAAAGCCCGTAATGATCCAAAATCGATCGGACGTTCTACACATGACAGATAACTTTTTTTTGGAGCTTTTACAACGACCAGCGGGCATGGCCCATGATCGATCCGGGGGGGAAGCGCACCTACCGTGGGCTGTCGCACAGAGCTGTTCAACGGGCCCTCTCGTAACATGTGCGACGTCATATGCCCAGTTTGCGTACCACTCGAAGAAAAAACGAGAACGTAAAAGGAAAAAACGAGCGTAACTTTCGGAAGATGAATAGGAGCTGGGAAGCGATTCGAGACTGAAACAAATCTCAACTTATAACGTACGGCGGTTATAATACGTCTCTCCCCCCAAGCAAGACAGATCGATCCAGATTGAGACGAGCTGCGCGGCGCAACAGAGATCGAAGAAGCCTGCTTCATGGCGAAGATGCTGCAGCAGCCGCCGTGGGTGGTACAATTCAACGGCACCAGCAAACCTGTCCTTGTCGCACCCTTCCAAGGATGCCGCCGCTGGGACGAGGCGCCGGACATGCCGGCGCTTCAAGGGAAAAGATGTATCGGAGTGGACGGAGCCTGGTCGCTCATGGTCGACGAGGGTACCAAGGAGTGCTCCCTCGTCAGCCTCGCTGATATGTCCACCGTGATCGCTCTCCCGCCGTTGCTCAAGGGCGTGCCAAAGTCGTACCTACGGTTCGGCTGTGCGCTCTCGGCGCAAACCCCGCCCGACTTCACCATCGTGCTCGACTTCGTGAGAGAGACGTCCCTCCTTCACTGCCGTCCCGGCGACGCCGAGTGGTCCAGCCTCTCGGTGGAGCTCGCCCATGCCAACGACAACTTCGACGGCCCCATAACCCCTGGCCGCCAGGGGAAGGTGTACGTGATGTCCATGTCATCCTTCGTGGTGCTCGACGCGTCCAGCCCGGGGCCGATTGTTGAGAGGACGGACATGACACCCCCACCCTGGTGCCCGGTGCACAATGAGTACAAGTGCTACCCGGTGCCGTGCCCTGATGGCGACATCTTCTTGGTGCGTTGCTGCCTCTTCGGTTACCCGCAGGAGGTGGTGAATGTACAGGTTTTCCAATGGAATGACGAGGACAATGCATGGGAGGCGGTGGATACCATCGGCGACAGAACCTTCTTTGTAGGCAGGTTTACTTTCGCAGTCCAGTCGGCGGCTCAAGCAGGAACCCAACCCAATTGTATCCACGTTCTGCGCAAAGTTTGCACTGAATTTGGTATTTACACCGTCTCTCTCGATGATATGACCATTTTGCCTAGTCTAGTCAAGGGATGTGACAATGATGATGATGGTGAGGAAGTTTTCTGGGCTCTTCCCACCAGGTAAGTTTAATTCGGCTTGCTCGATTTGAATAAGTGTTTGTGTTTGTGTGCTTGATGAGTGTGATAATCTAATGTTTCTATATATGTATGTGCAGCTTCGGTTTAAAAGAAGCACGATCCAACGACGCTTCTGATGATGTCTCCGATGAAGTAAGTCTGTACATGGTTATATTACTGATAAACTAACTAGGTTGAGTACGGGAGTTTAACCTATACTTGACAGGTGAGGCAAACAAGAATTGAACATTGCAGCAAAGAACATGAAAAGGAGGACATGGCGATTAGCACCGCAGCCTCTCCAGAAGAGAGGCATTGGTGTGATCTTCATACCGACTTATTGAAGTTAGTGGTACCTAAGATTTCATTCATCGATTTCCTGAACCTCAAAGTTGTTTGCAAGGAATGGAACTCCATTAAGAGCTCGATCCGGCAAGCAAAAATGTCTCCATTGCTCATGACAACTCGGCCAGCGGGAAGGACCAAGGAGGATCTTATCGAGATCTTTGATCCGGTGAGCGAGAAGAAGTATAGCATTAGGGTAAACATCCCTGCTTCAGGTCTCGAATCTCAGGGATCACAGTTACTGCATTTCACAAAAAATGGCTGGGTCATTGTGTCAAGAGGTCGCGACCGCATGTACTTCCTAGTGAATCCGTTCAAGAATTACCCTGATGGCGGCCATGTGATTGCTCTTCCACCTTTAAATATCCTTGGCCTCAAAGGTTTGTCGTTCTCTTCCATTCCGGGTTCTCCGGATTTCGTGGTACTCGCCGCAGGAACTACCCCACGAGGCGACGTTGTTTTTATACAAACATGGAGAATTGGGGATGAGGATTGGAAAAATAAAAGTTTTGGCAACGACGTACCCTTCTTCATGGCATCTCACAGCCCCGTCTTCCTGGATGGAGTCTTCTATTTTCTGGACATCAATGGGAGTCTAGCCACCATGGACCCGAGTCAAGATGAGATGAAGTGGAACGTCCTTACAAAGCCAGATCAACCAATACGCGGAAGTGATGATGTGCGTTCTAGTGAATATGACTACAACTATCTGGTGGAGTGGAAACGGGAGTTGATTGCTATTATCAGAGAGAATAGCGATGATGGGTATGTCGGAATGTTCAAGCTCGACAGATGTCAGATGGTTTGGTCAGAGTTGGAGGAAGGGATGGAAGACGCAGCCGTGTTTTGGGATAGGAGCAATGCTCTGATTGCTGTGCCGCCTGCTGGAGAAGATTTATGCAACAAGATGTTCCTCCCGAGCTATAGTAAGAACAACGGTGGTGGCAGGATGCAGGCGTTCTACTCATTCCGGGAACAATGCTACTACCCTTCCTTCTATTCCAAGGAACCCATGAACGCCATATGGTTGCAGCCAGACATGGACGTACTTACCGGTGACTGACCAGTAGTGCATTCCTTGTTGACAGAGACCCTAGCAGTTCTTGGAAAATCCATATGAAACTAGGTAGCTAAGCGCAAGTTGCAGTCGCCATATTTTGTATTTCCATTGTATGAAGCACATTTCATAATGATTTGAAGGTTGTCGTATTTGTGCGCAAACACAATTGTCAAAAGACAGCCTTTGAAATTTTCTTTTATTTATTCATTTTTCACTTGGTTGAAAATTTTAATTCTGTTATTTGTTCTTTCCTTCGTTTGGTTTAAATTTCCACTTTCTTTTTGAGTGGCATTGAATCCAATCAAACACTTCATAATCATTATTTAACACCATAAATATAATTAGAAAATTTTGATACTGATGTTGCTATGCTTAATTAATGGCTTTCGGCTGGTCACCGCCCAGCCGTCAGATTAGGCCATCTTCAGCTGTTGATTTCGCCCCATGACGCATCCTCGTTGCATCTCGTTCTCGCGTTGACCAACATCTTGCGCCCATGGCGGATTCGGATTCTGCTCGCCGCCGCCCGCCCCGTGCTAGCCGGTCAACAGATCCACCACTCTCGTCTCTCCGACCGCCCGCGCTTGTCACTCGCAACATGACGGAACCTCGTTCAATGGTGGCTGCAAATTGCATCGAGGCTCAAAGCTTTTCTGCCGCCGGATGAAGCAAAATTTCTAACTGTGGTAGCAAAAAAATTGGTACACCGACGTTGGCTTCCACCAGACCACCACCGTGCTCAGCAACAACAAAATGGATTCGCTGGTTGTAGCAAAAACCAAAAACAATTTCAGCCAAAAAATAACCAAAAATGATACGCATCACACGTGTGAACGAAGCGCTTCCGCCCACACGTTTTTAGATGCCAATTTTAGTTATGTATAAATGGCAATTATGAGACAATTTTAACTCATAATTGCCATCTATACATAATTAAAATTGACATCTAAAAATGTGTGGGCGGAAGTGTTCTGCCCACACGTTTGACAACTATCGTGTTCCAACAAAAATGTCCTACTGCCGACAATCGCAAACAACAAAATTTAGATTATGGTTGTAGCAAAAATTAAAGCTGGTTCCAACAAATCAAAACGACTATGGTAGCAAAATACAAAAATTATAGCTAATTCCAGCAAAAATTACCGCCGGTTCCACCTAAACGAAATAACGGTTGTAGCAAAAACGTCCAATGGTTCCACCAAAACAAATATGTGGTTGCAACACCGAAGTCGCCGTCTTCGGCGCCGGCAGCTGTTGTTTGCAGCCCCCGAAATCGTCATCTTCATCGTCGGCCTTGTAGCACCACCACACTACAGATGCAGCATCACGCGACGCTGGTTGCAACTCTGGTAACCCGCGTCTGGGTGCATCTCCTCTAGCGCCGATTGGGTCATCCCCTATGTCGCTGGTCAAAGCCGTTGCAGCTTCGGTCATGTCATCGGTCGAGGTCGTTGCAGCTCCGGCGGCCCACGGTTGTAGCATCCCATCATCGTCGTTCCAACATCCCCACGAAGGCGCGTGGTGGCCCTCTCCAGCGATTTTCCTTAGTGGGGGAGGGGGTGTAGACCGAGAAAAGTGAGGGGATAAGTGATGGGTGAAGATGGCACCTCCTTGTCGGTTTTCCCAAGTGAAAGATTATGATGCAGATAGTGGTAATTTCCCTCACATGTGAGAGCGTAAGGTTTGTCTCCAGCAGGACCCCGAAGAGAACAAGTAGGTGGCAACGGCGTCATTAATGCTTGAGGTCAAGTTGACGGGTTGGCCTGAACTTGCACACAAGACACAAGTAGTTTTGCTACCAACGAGTACAAAGAGGTTGTAATATCTCCGACCTTGTTGTTTGCAAAGGTTAACGCAAAGGGTAATAATAATAATATAACGAAAAGGAAAAGTAAAACAGTAAATAGTGATGGCGCTCACCAGTAAATAAAGGTGTAAACTATGATGAGAATATGGAGCGGGTGTCATGGCGCTCACTAGTGATGTATCTTTCCCAAAAGACGGTAAACAACCATGTTAGGTGAACAAATTACAGCTGGGCAGTCGATAGAATTGTAAACGCATCACAACTGGGCAATCGATAAAATTATAAACGTACCAAAATGCTAATTATGCTATTGCATCAAGCCTACCGACGACGGGCCTCCGCTCCGCTTTGTCAAAAGTTTCCTCTTAACTTTATACATGAATTTGGATCAACTTCAATAATTGAGGAACGAGTAGATGGCGACTTCCCGCTGCTCGCCATGGACGACAGGAGGCTGTCCACCACCACGCCTTTGCTGATGCCCTGACCTGAGCCTGAGGGTTAAACTCAACGCTTTTGAGATGGTAGAGCACTTGTTTCGCCTGGCATGAACCGAAACCTGGATCCGCCTCGTCGTTATGCCGGCGCGAGAAATGATCCTTACATTACAGGCTCGCTGCCTCTCGTGCCGCAGCCTTTGCTCACCCTCGGACATCCTCAATGCTTGCCGAGTTCATGGCCTCGGCGACGGAGGACGGACTCCACGCACCACGGGTTGAGCCGGAGCCCATCCCGGACCGGCACTGACCACGCAGCACTCGGCCGCCTTCACGTGCCGAACCGCTCATCGACCCGGGCGCTGATCCCCTGGCCTCGTCCTGAGCCTCCTGTACGTCCCGGCCCTTGCTGCACGAGCACGGCGCGGCCGCGGAGCTCAGGGCGCTCCACCAGCAGCTGCTCCATCCCGAGAAACTTGAGCCATATCCCCATGAAAAGATCGACGTCGTCCACGCCCAGCGCGCATGAGGCGGCGCCCCTTGTAGGCGTCGGAGACCTGGCGCACCGCGCACCACGTCCGCTGTCTCCCGCGCCGACACCGCCGACCTGAGCTGGGCCATGTCGATCCCGACGGTGACGGTCCGTCCGTAGTACTCGAAGCCGATGTAGCCTCGCTTGGACTGGTAAGTCTGGTAGTCGAGGCCGAGGTGGCGCGAGCAGGCTGAGAGGAAGTGGCGCGTCTAGTCGAACGTCGTCGTCGGGGGAGAGCGCCTCGGTCTCGGTGAGGCGGTTGGCGAAGGCCTGGTTGGCTTAGAGGAAGGAGTGGTAGAGCGCGCGGTCGAACGGGAGGCCCCCGAGCGTGGACGGCGTGAGTGGCAGCAGGTAGTGGAGCAGCGGCCACATGTAGTGCTTGCAGCACAAGCCGTGGTAGAACAGGCGGTGGAGGTCGGCGGTGAACAGCGTGCCGACGTGCAGCACCGCGGCGGAGGGCGGGAGGCCGGAGCGAAGCTGGTACTGGTAACTGGTAACCGGTAGTGGTAGGCGTCGACGGTGAACCTGGAACCAAACGGTGAGGCGGCGTCCGGGGTGGCGCGGAGCGGGAGGCGGTGGGAGACTATGACGAGGCGCGGCTGGCCGGGCGAGGGAGGGGAGGAGAGGTAGGCGGCCGCCATGACCCGCGGGAGGCGGAGCGGGAAGGGGGGTAGCGGCGGGCGGCGGCAACTCGTCGGCTAGGTCCAGCAGATTGAGGTAGGAAGCGGGATCGCCGCCGCTGCCGCCGATCACCAAACCGGGCGGGCAACAAACAGAAAAATAATCGGAGGGAGGGGTTTTGGCTGTATTTGGGAGAAAGGACGGGGTGTACTTTTCTGGATCATCTTCGATAGTTCTGTTTTTTGTTAAAAAAATAATTAAACGTAAACACTCACAAATACACATGTACACTCATTTCTATAAATGTGCATATACGTACTCTACACCTATGAACATTTTTAAAGACTTATTAGGTGAGTCTACAGAATTATAAAATTTATCACAAACGCCTATTCATTTTTTGTGAAGCAAAAAAGCGTCAAACATAGGTTTGATCCTTGATGGGTTAAGAATACCCTCCTAACCAGCCAACCATAGATTATTTTTGGAATTGAGGTTTAGGCACGAAAAACAACTCCAACAAATTTATTTAAAATATTTTTGATAACCAATAAAACAGCTTAAAAAATTCAAAATAGGGGAAGTTGGCCCTCTTCCAATATGATCCACAATTCTGCCACATCAACGTAATTTGCGTTGGACCATCGTCACCTGTAATCGTGGGACTACGAACTGCCACGGACCCCCCCCCCTCAGGTCATTGCCGCGACTACCGTCAGAGAGCAACCACTCGACCTGCACCAGACCATCATCATCGACGTTGGAGCATCGTCGCGCCATCGTCGATCGATTGACAAGTGATCTTGTATGTCATGTTGGTTACTAAGGCAGTAATTATTGAAAATCTACTGAAATCTCAATTCTCAATAACAAAAAAATGCTTTTCAAAAGCCCCAATCTCCAATGGATCCCCATAAAACTTGGCTTATGAGTCGTTATTGGGATGTCTCAATAATTTAGCGGAGCTTCACGAATGAGGTGTTTTAGCATATCATATAAATATTTCGTGATAATATGTTTTTCCCCTTTATCTCTTATATCATCTTCAACAGTTTTTCTTAAAAAAAATCTCGTAAAAACTGGTTTTATGATATTGTAAGTTGTAGAGGAAGTATTTTGAAAACAACTTATGTCAGATCCATAAAATTATTTCCCTAAATCCTTTATTTCATTTTATTTCTCATTAAATAAAGTTAAATAATGACCTACGGCCCTTCAGTTAGCGGCACGTGAGACGACCTCCAATGAGTGACAGTGCGGTAGCCGCCAACGTGAAGCGGTGTGGCGGCGACGACGCCAAGGTGCAACGGGCGGGCGCGCGGCAATGTTGCAATGGTGTTCCAGCGCAGCGTGGAGGCGATAATGTGCACGACGTTCCTGAGCAATGAAGGGGAGGCGATGGAGCGGGCCGATATCCCGGTGGGTTGATGATGCGTCGAGGCGGGCACGACACAATGGCGACTTGGCGGCAGTGATGCGGGCGTTTTGTCAGCGGCAATTCGGTGCTCCTACAGGGCAGGCGGCGACTACATGATGGCGTTCTGGCGAAGTGTCTGAAGTTTCAATCGCTTTCCTTGTCGCCAAAAGTTTAAGGAAATGATATCTTTCGGTAAGCTTGAAGGAACTTAAGACTAATGTTTAACAATTTCGTTTGAGATTTTTTCTAGTGCAACTCAATCTATAACCGAAATTTCATATGGGAAAGGGAATTTTTCTAAGATGCTCTCGTGCACTGCACACTTTTAATTTTTTGCTTTGGAAAATTGTTGTCGTTTAAAACCCTGAAAAGAAAAGGACGTAAATGAAAGAAACTGCTGGCTTTAATACTACTAGTAGAATGCCCGTACGTTACAACGGGTTTTTAAAATATTACGTCCTAGCCTGCCTTCCAAATTCATTAGCCAACACTCACGGTGAAAACCCTTGTTCAACTCGAGCGAACGCAGCGGCAACGAAGTAGTGTGTCGCGTCTCTCTTAGGGAGAAGCATCGACCAATGCAGGTGATCCTGATTGTTGGGTGTGTCCATAAACTTTGTCGATCAACTATTGTTTTATCCAATTTACATAATTCGAGTTGTTTTTATCATACATCATAAAAAAACACTTTCATCGAACATGATATTTTTAACCGATCAAAACCCATACAACAGAAAACTGATCGTCTGCAAGTCTTGCATATTCTCCTTGACCCTAGACACAGGCCAAAAAGAATATATAAATAAACAACCCAAAAATTAATGTGCCATTCGTACATGTAGTATTCTTAGCTACTGTTCCTGATTTGACCCATCACGACTCAGGCTCATGATAGAACGCTTGTATGAAAGCCATAAACTTCAAATACGCGCAAGACAAATAAACTCCTTGACCCCACTTCTTTGGTGCAAAGATTTGTAGCTAACACACCAAGAAGACAGAGCTATAAGCAACATGGAAGTGATTTGAAATTTGAAATTATTGTATCGGGCCTTTTGCACCTATGTATTGCTATAGAGACTGCAGTGTGAAATTGTCGATAAAAAGAAAGTACAAACCCACAATAGGAAAATTAGACGGCACCTATGGCCTCAATATTCACCTTTCAACCTTGTTATAAATATAAGGAAATGATACGCATCACACGTATGGGCGAAGCTCTTCCGCCCACACGTTTTATATGGCAATTTTAGTTATGTATAGATGGCAATTATGAGCCAAAATTGTCATGTTGAAACATACACGGCAACTTTTGCTTTAATATGGCAATTTTGGCTCATAATTGCCATTTATACATAACTAAAATTTTCATCTAAAAATGTGTGGGCAGAATCGTTCCGCCCACACGTGTGACAACTATCGGGGTCCTAAATATATACACCGGAGCATCCAGGTATGCAGTGCAACAATGAATTTTTATATCTATATACAGTGTTCAAAAAAAGTATGTATATACACTGGATATTTGGTACAAACATCAATAGGGTGTATTTGAATTAAATAAATATAAATTTGCTTGCTTTCCTTTTTGCAGATCAATACAGATGTGGAACATTTAAAATCTGGAACATTTGTACAAGGTAACTAAATGAAAACTGCGTAAATATCATCAATTGTGATCTTCCCAATCTGACATAACAAAGTTTGCATACATTTTATCAAGGCAATTAGAGTGTTGTGTAAGATCCCAACTCCACAAGATAACATGGAGTACATATACAGGAGCAGATACTCTCGTGCACTGCACACTTTTAATTTTTTGCTTTGGAAAATTGTTGTTGTTTAAAACCCTGAAAAAAAAGGACGTAAAAGAAAGAAACTGCTGCCTTTAATACTATATATGACATCAGACACATACGCATCACTCAACTCTATAGGCTTTTCAATATATCGAGAAACCACACAATTTGTCATCTTAGCTGAGACTTGATAAACTATAGCATCCACACGATCGGTCATAGAATACTAGTAGTGCCTAGCAAAACACCAGCAAGTACGTCATACGGATAAACGAGAATAACAGTACGAGATATGTCATAGACTCAGATCACCACATTCAAGTAACACTATCACATCATAGCGATTCATATTAACCTCACCCTGACACCCTCTCAATCATCCTTCCGCTTCTTGTCCTTCGCGGCATCCCTGTCCCTCCGCGCTTTGAAATCAGCGCAAACTGCTGGGCTGTGGCCTAGGGTGGACGAGGCTGTGTTAAGGTGTTCACCGCACTTCTCGCACGGATGGTTGACACGGTAATCCTCCTGGGCGTCCCGTACGAAGACTGAGCCTAGCTCACATGGTTGGGATTTTTGTGATGAACCAATCCATCAGAGTTATTTTGGTGTATGCATATTCTTTAATTTATTTTAAGATTTTTGGTGAAATTAATTCAATGGCAGGAGACGATTCCATCAACTACGAAGACGTTTATAATGACTTCGTCAAATTTAAAATATAATGCCGACTCAGTATTTCAGAGGCGCCCATAAGGGTAAGGTGTGCGTGCGTGTAGTCATAGGAATGGTATATGTACGTATTGTGAGCGTTTGTGATTGTACTGTGTTAAAAAAAAACTCCACGTCCCCTCGCGCATGCACTTTTTTTATGAGAGCTCGCGCGTCCATACTTGGAGGACAAGCTAATCGCATCTTCTTCGCGGCTACGCTTTTTAATATTTTTCTGGAACTTCACACGGCAAGCCCTTAGGCTGTTTCCAATGCTGCTAAGCATGCCAACAAGGCAAATAATTTTATGTGACACCCTAATTAAGAGTAGAGAAAGGAGTTTGGTGACCTCAAAAGGAAACGGTGTTAGTCACGGGAACCTATGCAAAACATTAAAAATGAAGGAAACTAGTCAATGCATGCAAGACTTTAGTTGCTAAACCATTAAATGAGGCAACCTTAGCAACAACAAGCTAAGCATCAATCCATTATAGTCTATGGTTGCTTAGCACATTTAATGGTACTAGCATCTCACTTAGCACCTTTGCATTGGAGGAAGCTTAAGTAAAATATAGTGTTGTTATTACCTGAAATGACATTATTCTCCTGGGCGCAAGGTTATACACTAAAATTTGAATAATGGGATAAACACTAAAATGCAAATAAAATTAAAAGAAATTTATGAGGGGAAACAAGAAACACTACTTAGTTTTTTCTAGCTACTTGAATTTTTTTTATGATGGAATGGCGTTCGTTCGTGTCTGCCAAAATAAAAAACAGCTCCCAATTTTTTTTCTATAATATTGTTATCAAAGCATTGCGAGTTTTTTTCTTCACAAAACTTTCACAGGTGAAGCATTTAAAAATGCTTTATCGCATTTTTTTTCCTATTTTTGCATTATATTGTTTATTAGACCATATGCACCCGTCAGCAAAATGGTACTCCCTTCAATCCGTAATAAGTGTCGCTCATTTTGTACTGAGCTAGCGGGAGTACCTAATAGCATCATCTACAACTGAATGTTCCATATTCATCTCAAATGTTCGGACGGTCCGTCCGGTTGCTTTTTAGCTACCCAATTGTACCTGGCAAAGTCGGCCAAAATATCCAGACTGGCAGCAACCACCATATCCAACTCATATGTGGGGTGGATATTGGGATGTCTGGACGCATCAGGGGGTGTCCACCACGTCGTGCCGACGAAAGTGGTCCGCCTCAGATGTGGTCAAAAGATCACCATCCTAGCCCGACTTACCTTCTTCCTCTTTTCTATCTACCTCGTCAGCACAACCGTCGTTGTTGCTCTTCCTTCATTGTTGCTCCATCTTCTTACCCTTGTAGCCCCATCGCCACCAGAGACTCGAACCCACAACAATGCCGCCTATATCGACTTCAAAAGAGTTTGATGCCCTCGTTGATCGCCCCAGTACGTGCAACTCTTCTAGACATACACCTCGCGCTCTTTGTGTTTGATGAAATGTCTGAGTAGTTTATTTTTTTGTCAATTGTAGTCATTTATGGCTTCCTCATCCTATAGCGATGATCTTGATGAATTTATTTACAATGAGTTCATTGATATGCTGGATTCAGACGAGGACAAGGAGATGATTAACATTCGGAAGGAATTGGGGAAGGAAGAGAAACATGTGCTGAACTCCAAGGGTTCGATAAAGGACAAAAAAGTTGTTTCACTGGATAGAATCCCTGGCGCATGACTTTTTTACAATGAATACTTAAAACCAAGCCCAATATACCATGAACCTTTATTTCATTGACGCTATCGGATGACCAAAATGTTGTTCTTGCGAGTAATACATGTTGTGGAGGCTGGTGACTATATTAAGGCGAGAAATGATTATTACTGTAGACTTTCTTTCTCTATTCTGCAGAAATGATGGACTGTTATGAAGATGCTTTCTTATGGTAAAGCCACAGATGCTCTTAATACTGATATCAGCATAGGAGGGACCATACAATTGAACATCGCAGTGTGATTTGCACGCACTATGATGAAGGTGTTTGGACCAGAGTATCTGAGGAAACCAATTATTGACTTCACCGTGAAGGAACAACCGTCGGGCGGTGCAACTGCACAGCATGCCAACAAGCCTACCCCATAGTCTCGGCCAGTTGAGGCCACGGGAGAAGCTCTCACTCAATGTGGATTTGGCCGGCGGTCGAGATTAAATCGGGCGGCCCCAGGCTGCGAGCCGGCAATAAAGGCGACGGGGACGGGGGGGGGGGGGGGGGCGAAGTCGCGGCGGGCTCGGCGGCCGTGGGGTGGTGGGCAGCGGGGTCGATTTGCACAGGATTTTACCGATGGCGGAGTCTAGCGAGGAACGGGAGGGAAGCGACGATTGGTGGTTGGCGCGCGACTGCAGTTTTTACAATATTTGTAATTGTAGGTGGAGATGCAAATATGGTATAGGGTACATTTTTGGGATGGAGATATATATTTTTTACATCTATGTCATTTGTTGGAGCAGCGTTTTTATGACTCGAAGATGCAAAAAGTAATTATTTATGCATCTACATCATTTATTGCATATGCTCTTAGTAGGGATGGTGATTCCTTTGTTCCGTTGTTGGGTAGAGTAGTAAACTAGCCGATGATGCTTTCTTTGATGGTCTTTCTATAACCCAAAGCTGGAGGGGACATAGCGCAGCAGAATCATTCTGTGGGCCCACCACCTTGCATGCAACAACCCCCGTCCCCGTCGTAACTCCCCCACCCAATCATCATCTCGGTGTCGCTTCTTGTGTAACGCCCGCATCGCCCGCGGCACGTGACACGCTTAATTAATGAAACCACCTCCACACATTCTTGGCAAGCACACCACCGAGAGCCGTGTGGCGCATATCTAGGAGGGATGCCCGAGTTTAGCCAGTACAGCCAAATACTACTGCCCAGTGGGGCCCGCCCGGAAGAGAGAGAGAGGGGATCCTCTCAGTCTCAGAATGGAGGGAATATCCGTGGAGCGCCAGACGCCGGTCCCCGTCGCACTGTGTACCTTGTAGATATGGCAGGACCGACCAACGAGATCGGCGGGCGCGATGTGGCCCCTCTCACCTGGACAGCCGCTTCGATGCCAGGTACACTAGGAGTAGGACGATGAAGAGGAGGACGCGCTTCCCTGCCGCGCCCCGTCGCTCCACGTGGATGGCATTGATGAGTCGGGCTGGGCCCGTGGTGCGCGTTCCTCATGCCGTTTGTAGGAATTAACCGATCGTATTAATTAGAGGATAATTCCATGTACTAGTACTACTTGCATCAATAAATGAGGGAGATAGTTGTTCCATCATAGTAATTTGCTCCTCTCTTCCGTTTTTTTTTTACTTTTACTAGGAGTACACCTTATCGGCACTTTCTTTACCCTAGCCTGCGAGCGATTAGGCCATGAAAAGAGAAGACGTGCGGCGCCGGCCGCGCTCCCTCACATCACATCAATCAGGTCTTCTTCGGCACGGCCATCTATGGCGTCCCAGCGATGTCCACGCAACGGCCAAGGACGCGGCCATCCAGCCCTGCCCTCCAGCGCGCGTGAACCATGAGCAGTCGTGGTCGCTGCGCCGACGACGCCATCTGGCGTGCCAAACGACGGCTTCTGCCATAACACGTAGTACGGATCACTACCGGTACCGGCGCCGCAACACGAGGCCACTCTCTCCGTCGGCGAGACTAGACTATGATGCACGGCCGAGGCGGCCATCGGCCCCGACGTTGCCCCACGGCATGTTTCATAACCAGTACGGATTATACATCTTGTAATTTTGATAGGATGATTATCTTCAATGTGCCTACTCCAAATATTAACGCTAATGCGACTACCTTAAATTTTTATTTTTGAATCAAAAGGTATTTGTTACATCTACCGCACCATTTGCAGATTATTCACTACTACTGTGAGGTCTACTATAGGAAGGGTCGTTTAATTCATAGGAATTTCATAGGATTTTTATAGGATTTTATCCCATATGATTTTTTCCTACGTTACTCATTTGATTCATAGGAATTGTTCTTATAGAAATTTTTGTACTACTTCGGGATGAATTAGTACTATTCGTCCATAGTATGTAAGAGCATCTCCAGCAGTGGCGCTAAAATAGCGCAGCGCTAAAATAACTGATTTTTTGCCGCGCGCGCTGTATTCTCCTCCAGCAGAGGCTGTATAGTTCCACGCGCTGGAAACAAATACCGCGGCGCTGCATTCTGCGCAATCCGGCGCGGGAGTTTTGGGGCTTCTACTCGCGCGCGCGCTTTCGCTGGAGACGCGCAACCGCCGTGAAATTTCCCTCCCGCGCCGACAGCTCTCCCGCGCCTCTTTTCCCCTTCCGCGCTCCTTCCGCCGCCACCACCAAACAAATCGTCGGCGCCGCGCTCTGCTTCACCGGCGGCCGCCCCCGCTCAGCGCCCGTCGACGCCGCGCGCACCTACCCCGTCTCCGCCCCGCCCACGCCCCCCTTGGCCGCCGCGCCCGCCGCGCTCGGTCGATTCGTTGAAGGCGTGCCTCCGCGGCGCAGCGCTCACCCTCGCCGGCGCCAATGTCTTCTTCGAGCCGGGAGCGAACTTGGCGCACACGAGGTGTTCGTCAAAATCCCCAAAAGGTTTGCTCCACCGCGCCCGCGCCCATTTCTTGTTAGGTAGAAGATGTTTTAATTATTTTTGTATATATGTAGATTAGTTCATCCTCATCCTATGATGATTCCGATGATGAGTTTGGTATGGAGGAAGATGAGGCTATTGCCATGGTATTGGCTTGGCGAGCCAACAAGAAGCCCAAGGTAGGTGGCTCAGTTTTTGGTAGGCAGAAACTATGGAGGGAATGGATCGAAGGCCACAACAAGTTGATGCGGATGTATTTCAACGACGATGCAACATTTCCCGAGAGCTACTTTCGTCGCCGTTTTCGGATGAGCACCGGTTTGTTCAAGCGCATCGCGGAGGAGGTGACCAGATATGATAGATATTTTGTGCAGAGGAGGAATGCCGCTGGAGAGCTCGGGCATAGCACCTATCAGAAGGTGACCGCCGCTCTGAGGATGTTGGCATATGGTATACCAGCGGATCTGATTGATGACCACTTGGCCATGGGTGAGAGCACCGCTATCAAGTGTGTCAATAGATTTGTTGTGGCCATTGTGCAAGTCTATGGCGCCACATATTTGAGAGCCCCAAATGCCGAGGACACGGCTAGGCTCTTGGAGGAGAACGCGGCTCGGGGATTTCCCGGAATGCTTGGCTCCATAGATTGCATGCATTGGAGTTGGAAGAATTGTCCGGCGGCATGGCATGGACAGTTCAAAGGGCAGAAAAAGGATTCCACTATCATCCTTGAAGCGGTGGCCGACTACGAGACTTGGATTTGGCATGCTTTTTTTGGTATGTCCGGGTCTTGCAATGATATCAATGTTCTTCAGAGGTCTCCGCTTATGACAAGGATTGCATTGCGTGAAGGTCCATTAGTGGAGTTTGAAGCAAATGGCCACAAATACATCTACGGGTACTACCTTGCCGACGGCATCTACCCAAGGTGGCAAACATTTGTGAAGCCGATTAGGAAGCCCAAAGGTAAGAAACAATGTAGTTTTCAGAATGCACAAGCGGCGGCTAGGAAAGAAGTAGAGAGAGCATTTGGGATTTTGCAAGCCCAATTTGCCATTGTTAGGGGGCCTGCTAGATTTTGGGACCAAGAGTGTCTATGGTATATTATGAATGCTTATGTCATCATGCATAACATGATTATAGAGGATGACCGTGGAAAATATATAGTTCAAACCCACCACTATGATTTGATGGGTGTGCCCGTGCAACCTCGACGAGCAAAACATAGGATGGCACGGTTCATGGCCTCTTATCATGCAATCCGGGACAATGAAACACATGATGAGCTTCAACAAGATCTCATCGAGGAGTGGTGGAACTGGTTTGGAAGCCGCTAGTGTCATATTTACCTTTGTTGTATTATTGTGAAACTATTTGTTGCATTTGTTGGTGAACGGTTTTATTGTATTATTGTAAAACTATTTATTGGTGTGTTGTAAAACTATCTATGTTATTGTTGATGTAAAACTTTGCGTAATAAAAAATTTAGACATTTTTTGTTTAATTTTTGGTGTTTGTTTGATCTAGTTGGATGTATGCATATGTTGGATTGTTGTTTGCGCTGGTCGAGCGCGCGCTAGTATGCAGCGCCTGGTGAAGTGCTGCTTGCGCGCTGCATTGTCCAACGCCGTTTTGGAGCTTCCGGCGAAGGGCTCGCGGGCTCCGCGCGCTGCATGCGGATACGGCGCGCTGGTTCGGCGTTTTACAGCGCGCAGATATAGCGCTACTGCTGGAGATGCTCTAAAACCTTTACACCGTTTCTCTCGATGATATGACTAGACTACTCCAAATATTAACGCTAATGCGATTGCCTTAAATTTTTATTTTTGAATCAAAAGGTATTTGTTACATCTACTGCATCATTTGCAGATTATTCACTACTACTGTGAGGTCTATTTTTTTTTCATTTTGACAAAATAATTACCTTTAAAGGCATTTTGACAAAATAATTACCTTTAAAGGCATTTTTTGAAATCATCAGCTTCTACTGATTAAGTTAAACTATGCATCCTATTATTGCGTGATCTACACTGCATCCGATGATTATCTTTAAAGTGTTTTCCTATATAGATTAAGGTCTACACATATACGTGTATCGCATCAGTTATCTTAAAATTTGCTCCTTTGAAGCAATTGTTGTTGTTCACTAAAATAATTTACTCTCATAGTAAATATTATTCACGCGCAATAGCTAATATGCCAAAATGGTATTTTTGTGCTAATATCAATTATTCAAGCCTCATTTTGCTTGAACAAATCATGGAAAATTACGCAAATATTTGCAAAATCTGATCATTACCTTCTATTACACTGGCAAATCACAAAGCAGTGAAGTCTATGTCACTATTTGTGATTATATTGTCGTCCACCCAGGAAGGTGGAGACCATAATTTATAGCAATGATTGAGTGTCTCAAATACTGTTGCAACATTCACATCACATTGTAGTTGTTATTTTCGTAGTGAGTAACAAATGTTAAACTTGCAAAGTCTATGTTTCGATCGTGACTCTAAAGTCACCATTTTCTCAAGAATGAAGCCTAGAACATTAGCAACGATTTCATCCCATGCTCTATATTGAAGGATACACCCATGTTCACTAAGGATCACCTTAGCCATGAATTGTACTCGATTAGCTAATTTCATCCATAATATTTTTACTCTCACTCGTAAACTAAATAAATGCATGAAATTTTCATGCAACACATGATACGTATGTGTTTCATATATCTAAGCATAATGGATGAATAGCTATTTACCCTATATTTTTTCTTAATATAAATATGTTGACATGAGCACAATATGAATGGTCACTCATTTGGTTTTCAAGACTTCAAGTTTGATGAAGTTTACATTTTTTTTCACTTACTTATAAATCAAACTTCAAGTTGAGATTTTGTGATCAAAGTTTTTTCATATTGAGATCTGGTTGAAAAGCTTTTAACACACTTTAAATCTCCTTAGGATGGCACTGCCATTTTCCATGGTAAAGAAACATATAATTTCTTACAATCACGAGATTCACGCAACG
The DNA here is from genome assembly GCA_950022295.1 of Bromus sterilis. Classification (NCBI taxonomy): domain Eukaryota; kingdom Viridiplantae; phylum Streptophyta; class Magnoliopsida; order Poales; family Poaceae; genus Bromus; species Bromus sterilis. Next base: position 34,364,226 of record OX465600.1, read on the forward strand.
GGTGCAATGCCATTATTGAAATTCTTTCTAGTACTGAGAATACTAATTAAGTTAGTGGTCACAAAATAGAACCATGAAGAGTTCAAAGTAAAGTGAAAACTAAAATATAATCAAAGACAAAATTACCGATCCATAGGGAATAGATCGTTTTTAAACGATCTCAAAGGCAACTCTTAAGTTTGTCAAATGTATGGATATACAAACATCATACATATGATTACCAAACCCTCAGACATATGGTCAAACCACACTGCAAAATTATTGAAAATGGCAAATAATTTCAATGGGATGACTTTGAAATTTATGAACATACTACCAGAAAATATTTGGTAAGAGATTGTTCTCAAAATCCTCATCCGAAGGAGGACGAAAATATGGTGCGCTAAAAGTAGGATGATCTCATTTGCATTCAGTAAATATCAGAGACCTCACGCAATCTTATAATTATCCCAAAATATCATTACCGTATACTTGTACTACTGGAGAAATATGATCCTGTGTCGTGGCAAATATCCCAAAACATGTGATTCTTTCCCGGGTCTGGTGGTCGCTCGAAGAGATTCCGCGGTGGCTGTGCTGGCCGCCGCCGGATCCGGCCGAGAGGTGCCCGTGCTTCTTCCCCGCTGATTACTTCCTGCGTGTGTTGTCGTTCTTCGCGGGTCTGGTGGTCGCCGGGATAGATTCCGCGGTGGCCTGCTGGCCGCCACCGGATCCGGCCGGGAGGTGCCGTGCTGCTGCCTGTACATGGTGCCCTGGTGTCGTTGTTGTTGTTCATTTTCAGAGTGTCCGTCGCACCACATATCTCTTGCCTTCCTCTTGCCGCAGGTCAGCCCCCACAGAGGCGAGGTGCTCTGAGTTCTGCTTTTTCATTTACCACCTAATCAAAATCGAGTTCTACGACACCTTGCTCTTACGTGGGTAATCCAAAACCAGCTATATAGCAAGGACAGAGCCAACTCGCTGGCCACGGCGGAGGCCAGCGGCTGCTCGGCCTTCCTCTACACCAACCTCTCAACTGGATCACTCCCCATGGATTTGGAAGCTTCCAAACTTCATCCGCTATGTGTGTAGGCAGGGAACATGCACCGGAGCGTTTCTTTCTGTACCGTGGAGCGTGGTCTGGATTAATGAAAATGGAGTTAGTCCTTCTTTGGTGCATTTTGATGAGCTGAATTATCTTACATCCAGTTCCAGTATTGGGACAACTAAATTGGTGAACGTTTTAGTGCCAAATAAAATAATGCAGATTTATGTACCTACTATTTGCTTATTTTACTGCCAAATTGATTATACATTTTACTTCCTGTGTCGTAGCAAATATGAAGATTATGAATTTCTTTATAGCTAATAATGTATCTAGCTTGGTTCAGCATATGTTTCTTTGGCATACGTTCCTTCGGTTAAATTTCTCGATGCAGCCTATATAAGTTTTAATTGTGAGGTTTAAAATACATTGATGGTGGAGATATCAGATATCCCCCCATGAATATATGCTGATGATTCTTAAACACTAACAAAAGCTTCACCCGCATAGATTATTAGTGAAAAGGGAAATACTTTCCCACGTTGCAGCCATCATATATTTTTTAATTGCTTAAAAATGCTATTGCTAATTCAGCTGGAGAATCACAAAATCTGATTTTTTTACCTAATAAATTATGATTGCAAAATCTTATTTTTACGAAATAAAACAGCCCACTTAAAAATGGTGCAAGCCGAATGACCAGTGTTCTTAGCTTCTTATTCCAATATAGAGTAGTTCTCACATGAACTAAGGTCTATGATTTCTATCAAGTATTTGCCAAATTATTTTTGTCAATTTGTTGCCCATGTGATTTATGCACACCAGCATTCTGTAAGGGATTTCTGCTGCATTTTGTGATCAGTTAACAACGTGAGAAATGTTTTCCACCTTTTGATATTTTTGTTTGCATGTTAGAGATGGGTATACTCATACAAAATATAAATGCTTCTCTTTTTGCAAAACGATGCTATCTTCAAGCTGGCATGTTTCGTTATGGTGTTAAGACACAACTTCCTTTAATTGTTAGAGAATGGTTAATAGCATAGCCAGCTGTTGGCTATAGGCCATTGCCATGTTATTAATAGCCCATCTTATAGCTAGCAATTACAATAGTTAATTATAAAAATATATTGCTTTTATGATAAATGGCCCACTTTTCATCTCACAAAGTACCTAGGAGCACGTCCTAGAGCTGGCTCTTCACCAAGAGTCCGCTTACCTTCTCTCACCTTTTTTTTCTCATTCAGTTAAGCAACACTATACTATTTTATTTCTGATAACCCACTGACTCAGCTCTATTGTGCTTTCTCTTTCGAAGTATTATGAACTGAAGAATGGTGAAATTTATTGTCCGGCTAATGAACAGTGAAATCCTGGAAATCATGAAATTTTTCTCCTTCTATTCTCCCTAGATGAATTATACTGAAGTTGTACGTTTCTCTCTACTGTTCTTCTCCTTTCCCTAGCCAGACCAATGTTGGCATCACATTTGTGTTTCTGAAAAAAAATAAACTATGGTATGGGGTTGTGGACTCAGCTGGATGGGATGTAGGGTTTCTGCTCCGAATTTCAAGCGCAGATGTGCAATTGAACTTCTTTTTGGTTGGTTAAGGTGGCGGGGCTGCTCGGTTAGGGGGTGTGGTCGATTGCTTGTGAAGTCGATTATCACGGGGGAGCTGGTTCTTCCTGTGTTTGTTCAGACAACTGGACAATTTGGTGCATGTGTGCTGAGCCTGTTGTGCCAGTACCTGTTAATTTTGTTTGCCCAAATCCATCTAAACCGCGTATACAAGGAACACGGCTATGGACGGGCGCAACGGAGCGTGCCGTCCCTTCTAGTATTTTATATAGGTATTCATCTCGATGCTGATTGCTAGTTGCTTGATTTAGTTGTGGGTCATTAGACACTTAGGGTGTGTTTGGTTGGGCGTCCGAACTGTCTCAGTCCAAGCGAATCAGCGAACACGAGTGTTTGGTTGGAAGGCCGAACGAGCGAGCGCGGGCGAGCAAGCGAGCGACAAGAGAGAGGGGGCGGGCGGGGTGAGTCTCCCGAATCAAGCGATTCGCGCGGAGCGGAGCAGGCTGGGCTGATACGCTCAACCAAACGCACCGGACACTTGAGCCTCCGGCCAGCCAGCAAATTACTAGCACCTGAAGAAGATCACGAGTCACAAGCGAAACTGTATAGGAGCCGGACGCCCTACGCTCCCACCCAGGCAGTTCTGCCCCCATCCAGCCCTGTCCCACTTTCTAAACACGAGGGAAACTTCAACGTGCACACGTAAACAGATGTTAGGGCTTGTTTGATTCATACGGTAGGAAAATTATAAGAATAGAAAAAGCATATGATTGCAATGACATGTCTATTTCAATCCTATAGGACTTTGCTTGCACTAAAGTTTGTTTGATTCCATCAAAAAAATTGTAGAAAGAGGTTGGAGTGAATGTTAGGATTCCTATAGGAAAGGCTCGTTTGATTCATATGAATTCCATAGGATTCTTGTAGGATTTTATCCCATATGATTTTTTCCTATGTTACTCATTTAACTCATAGTATTTGTTTCTATAGGAATTTTTCCCATAAATTTTTTTTACTACTTCAGGACGAATTATTACTATTCGTCCATAGTATGTAAAACCTTTACACCGTTTCTCTCGATGATATGACTATTCGTCCTAGTATAGTCGAGGGATGTGACCACGATGATTATGGTGAGAAAGTTTTCTGGGCTCTTTCCACTAGGTAATCATTAATATCACTATGCTCCCTAAGTTTGAAGGCCTCACAGCCAATTGAGATGTCAATTTTGAATTGTGTCCCCCGATTTTGACCCGGTCGTGCGCCTAGTGGGTCCCATTAGTCACCAGAGGCGACCGGGTCAAGGCCTTCAGCGAGGGAAGGGAAGGACTCGCGACCGACCTCTCTCGATCCCTCCCATGTGTATAGTGCTCCGAGGGGAAGAAGGGGAGATGAAAGGGAGGCGTCTTACAGCGGCGAATCGGTCGTCCCCTTCACTCCGGCAGCCGTTTCGGTACTAGGAAGCTGAGGGGAAAGGGGGTCCTTGCGCGGAGGTGAATATATGGTCTGGTGTGGTCGTGTAGAGGTGAGTTTTCCCAACTTTGTTAGCGTGGCGGTGATGTAAGCGTCTTCTTCCCATCCTTTCAACGTTGGCCCAGCGCCGGCTAGAAACCACGGGATTTTGGGCGTTCGGATCTGAGCGACTAGTGTCCATGGTTGTGGATTTCTAGGTCAGTGGGGGCGGTGTACGAAGCGGCAGCAGGTTTGGGCTTTTACGCTTTGTGTCGGGGTCCTGGATGGCGGTGGATCGTTGAGCTTCACGGCTCCGACGAGCTGGAGCCACGGTGGATTTATGGAGCCTGCATCATAGTACAAATCCTGTGTTTGCCACTCCATCGTAGTACAACTCTCTGCTACTAGCACGAATGGTGGTCGGGTGTTGGGATTTTCAGTATAAATTTATTGATGTGTGTTAGTTTGTTTATCTGTTTTCAGTTTTTGTAGTTACGAATGATGTTCTCTTCTGAAATTATAAAAGTAGAAGTATGCAATTTGGTTAATATTCATAATGGGGACATAATCATACAGACATCTTTTGACAGTACACTTTTTGAAGGTAATAACATTACATCAGAGAACTATTTTAAAGTTTTAGATAGTCATGGAATGCTTGGTCCCATGGTGGATCTGCCTGTTCCTTTCTCTTTTTGATTGTACTCTTAAACCATGAGCTGTGTGCTCAGTCTGTGCAGATTCGTTTATACTGAAAACAAAGATAGTTGCAAATTTAAGAAGTACTCCTACATTTTATTGCCCTTTGCTTTCAGAGAAATATGAAAAATGTGTGCCCACGCTAAATTAAAATAAATATTGTTGCACTTGCTGCTTTATTTATGAGCGTGGGTGCTTATTTTTATTTTTATTTTGTAACAAAAATCGAAGGAATTGAGAAAAGTTTACAGGGAAGTGGAAGAATTGAATAAGGTATACACAAGTATGCCAATTCTTATAAACTTCAGAATGATGAAACTGGTATGCATATAAAATTGAGGAATATCCACGGTAAAGAATGGTGTGTTTCCATCCATGAGGAAACAAAATGTGTGATTGGGTGTATCTGCACACAATTATGTATTTTGATTTTCACTTAACCATAGTAATTTTGTTATACACAATTGTTTGAGCCGATGTTTCTTAAAACCTCTAGACCAATTTTTTCGCCGAGATCTGCTCAATCTAAAGGTTATAGGGCATACATACTGGTATATGAATGGGTTGAGTTTGTTATTAGATAAAGCCAGGTATCTTTTGCCCTCGCTTTACCTTCACCCAAATTTTCTCAATTGTTAATTTATGAGTGAATGCTTGATCAATTTATATCCCTTCTGAAATGAAAGGCGAAAGGTAAAATCATTACAACCTAGGCGGCGCAGCAAAGCGCGCCTATCACTTCTAGTTAAGTTTAATTCCACTGGCTCGATTTGAACAAGTATTATTAGTAGGAGTAGTAATATTTGTGTGCTTGATCAATGCGATAACTTAATGTTTCTATATGTCTATTTGCAGCTTCGGTTTGGAAGCAGCACGAACCATCCACACTTTTGTTAATGCATCCAATGAAGTAAATCTGTATATATATTACTGATAAACTTACTAGGTTGAGCACGTGAGTTTAACCTATACTTGACACGTGATGCAAACAAGAATTGAACATTGTTGCAAAGAACAGGAAAAAGAGGACATGACGATTAGCACTGTAGCCTCTCCAAAGGTGAGGCATTGGTGCGATCTCCATACCGACTTATTGCAGTTGCTAGTACCCAAGATTTCATTCATCGATTTCCTAAACCTAAAAGTTGTTTGCAAGGAGTGGAACTACGTAGTGAGCTCGATCCAACATGCAAAAGTGTCTCCATTGCTCATGACAACTCGGCCAGTGGGAAGGACCAATGACGATCTTATCGAGATCTTCGATCCGGTAAGCGACAAGAAGTATAGCATTAGGGTAAACATACCTGCTTCAGGTCTCAAATTTCAGGGATCACAGTTACTACATTTCAAAAAAAATGGATGGGTCATTGTGTCGAGAGGTCGAGGTCGCGAACCCATGTTCTACCTAGTGAATCCGTTCAAGAATTACCCTAATGGCAGCCATGTGATTGCTCTTCCACCTTTCAAACTCCTTGGCTTCAAAGGTTTGTCATTCTCTTCCATTCCGGGTTCTCCGGACTTTGTGGTCCTCGCTGCAGGAACTTCCCCAAACGGCAAATCTGTCTACATTAAAAGATGGCGAATGGGGGATGAGAATTGGAAAAAGGAAACCTTAGGTGACGACCTGCCCTTCTTCATGGCATCTCACAACCCCGTCTTTCTGGATGGAGTCTTCTATTTTCTGGACATCAACGGAAGGCTAGCCGTTGTGGATCCGAACAAAGATGAGATGGAGTGGAATGTCCTTGAAAAACCATATCAAAGAAGTGATGAGGAGCATCGTGATGAATGGGACTACAACTATCTGGTTGAGTGGAAGGGGGAGCTGATTGCCATTGTTAGAGAAAACGATGATGATGGGTCCATCAGAATGTTCAAGCTCAATCGGTCTCAGATGGTTTGGTCCGAGTTGAAAGGCATGGAGGACGCAGCCGTGTTTTGGGACAGGAGCAATGATTTGATTTCTGTGCCGCCTGTCGGAGAAGATTTATGTAACAAGATGGTCGTCCCCAGATATAGTGAGACCCTCGATGGTGGCAGGAAGCGGGTGTTCTACACATTCCGAGAGCAATGCTACTACCCTTCCTTGTATGTGAAGGAGCCCATGAACGCCATATGGTTCCAGCCAGACTTGGACGTATTTACGGTGACTAACCAGTAGTGCATGTTACTCCCTTCGTTTTGTTGCTTTGCGTACAAGTTTTCTCTTTAAGTTATACTCGGTATCTCTTAAGTTTGATGAAGATTATAGAAAAAACATCAACGTTTGAAATGCCAAATCAATAGCGTTATATGCATTATGGAATCAATTATTATATTGTATGTTGATATTTTTAATATGGATTTGGTTAAACTTTAAGAAGTTTGACTCAAGACAAATCATATACGTGGAGTAAAAAAATGGCGGGGATATTTTCTGTTTGACTGAGATCCTAGCCAGGAGTTCTGGGGAATCCCATCGTAATGTAGGTATAGATAAGAAGAAGCACTCTTCATGGCCTGGTAGGGCGACGAGGGCTGCTTCCCTCTACAATTGGGCCCCTGACGCCCCCAAAGCTTTCCGAGAACTCAACCGCCATTGGGAGACCCCGACATTTGGCGCTAGAAGGAGGGCCGGCGATCACGTTGGCCGTAATCACTACAACGGACCCTCCGCGGGGCCACCCGCCAATGAAGACACATCGGATGTAGGTCCCGAGGATCAACTTAGCAACACAGCTGTGAGCGGGTATCTTGCTACAGATTCCCTCCTGCGCCCTACGTCCTAAGAATCCTCTCACCGTACATCAGGTGTTGTGCTGGAGAATGCATGTGTGCTCATGCTGTGAATCCCTCTTTATTTCCCCATTGTGCTCACTTATGGTGTTCCCTGGATTCGTCTCTCCCGGGAATCGAATTACATGCAGACGCAACCGACTTAGAAGGTTGTTGACGCTCAGGGAGCATCATACTCATACCTAGAGACATGTCCCCGAGAACTGTCTCATGGAGGCGACCCCGGTCCCTCAACGTATGGGAAGCTTGAGCCTGGTTACCCCTCTCCTTCGCGGAGAGTTTCCGGAAGGGTACCACACAGGGCGGTAAGGGATGGTCCGTCCCCGTGTGGATTATGTTTCGGGTCCGTCCCGAAACCTGGGGCAAAGTTCCTGCATCACATCCACCCCTCCGAGGGTAAGCGCGGATGTATTGCCACCGGTAAAGTCCCACCATTCGGGCGCGTCACGGTGACCCGATTCTCCGTGTCCCCAATCCCTGAGAACTTCGCATCTCCGAGAAGTTGTTCTTGGGATTGGGATCATAGTTCCCGGACACCGTCACCCATCCCAGGGATTGGTATCTGGATGTTGCTATCAACCCGCCTGCGACGTGGGTTAGATTGTGTTTGTCCCGGAAAGACGGCAGGAGTGATCCATCGACCACCCCCCGGGTGAGACACTTCCTGGCCTCTGTTGACAAAGTATACGCAGAACCTCATCCGGGTTCATGACATTCAAATGCAAGGGTTCAGAAATTATCAAATGAAGGCATAGCTTCTGAATCTCATGTAGCCCGCCTCATGAGAGACGAGCCACTCAGTACAATTATTACAACTCAAGAAGTTCGACACAGCAAAGGTACAAATGAGGTAATAAAATAAACACCGGAAGTCACCCCCTCCGGGTCATTATAGTGATGATCTTCTCGGCATGCTTACGACACTTTTCCTCCATGCGCTTTTGCTCTTCCTGGTCCGGGATGTTGGTGTACATGGTGTTCAGGTTCAAGGCAGGATTGTGGAACTGCAGCCTCACGAATGCCCACCTGCAAACCTCTGAACATACCTCTTGGATTATCCGAGCTGTCCGCTCGGTGCGCCCCTTCTGGTATGTATCCAACACCTCTGTTGCGTTGAGGAAGAAGGCCATATGACCCCCGACCTTGCAGTCCAGCGGATCTTCAGGTAATCCCACATGGGTCAGCTGCATCTCGGTAAGCACCGCCGCAAGCCTGTCCGCCACGTTCCGGAGAGACACCAACCCCTGCTCGCTCGAACCCAAGAGCTCCACGTACTTCTCCCTGAGCGTGTCGTACGCCTTGCCGGCAGACTTGCATTTGGCACGCTCATCCATTGTATGAGTGCTCAAAGTCAAAAGGGAGAGGACCAGTTTGACTTGTACCTGACTAGTGGCCTGGGGATGAGTCAAAATAAGATCCCTAAGGAGACCAAGTGTGAAACTTTAGTAGATTGAGTTCTCAATTAAACTATATTTTTTTCTCTAATCCCAGCTCTCATTGCTTGCACGCAAACACCATTTGGAGACATTCGAGTCACGGACAGCGAGAGCTCTTGCACCTTTATGTTTATACTTTGCTAGAATTAATACTAACACTCTTGTTTGTTATTATCTTGACTTGAATTGCATATGTTACTTGCCTTACTTTGAAGTTCTTATATGTGTGTTAGCATGTCACCACAGAAATTATCTGTGTTGTCATTTACCTACTCGAGGACGAGCAGGAATTAAGCCTGGGGATGTTGATACGTCCCAAACGTATCTATACTTTCTGCTTGTTCCATGCACTTTTATGTGACATTGCTACGCGTTTTGATACACTTTTATATCATTTTACACATATTTGTACTAACCTACTAACTCAGTGCACCCAGTACCAGTTTCTGTCTGCTGATGTCTTTAGTTGCAGTGATTTTCCCCAATTTAAAATGCCAGAAAAAATCCAGAAAAAACAGAATAAAAATCAGCATCCCGGAAACTTCCGGAACCACCAAAGAAGTGTCGGAGGGGGTACACCCCCTCCCATGCGGCCAGGTGGCGCGGCCCCCCTCCTGGCCGTGCCACCAGGGCGCCTGGGAGGTGGATCCCATCACTGCTGCCCCCTTCGGCCTATTTTTACCCCTCGTCCAGGAAACCCTCAAGGAGAATCCCGCATCGCGAATTACCTCTTTGTTTTGCCGCCGTCGCACTTCCAAGATCGGGAGCACCAAAAGACCTCTTCCCGGCACCCTGCCAGAGGGAGGATTGACCTCCGGGAGCCTGTCCACCACAATGGACGCCTCCCGGATGTGCCGTGAGTAGTCTCCCTTGGACCATGGGTCCATGACCAGTAGCTATGTGATGTCCTCTCTCCATCCTTGTTCTTCAATGTTTAGACCTTGTGAGATCCCCTACATGATCAAGGCACCTATGTAATTTTCCTGCTGTTGCTATGCTGTGTTTGCTGGGATCCGATGGATTATGAGTTATATATTTGGTTTACCTTTTATATTTTGGTGATGAGTTATATATTTGGTTTACCTTTTATATTTTGTTCTTGAGTAATTCTTGCATGTTTTCCGTTGCTTTTTATTGCTTTGGCCAAGTAGTAGATAGTGACTCCAAGAGGGAGCGTTATGCATGATTATGGGTTCATGCCCCCCAATGTCTAGCTTGAGTCACAGAAACATGAGACTAGGGGATGTGTTATTGCCACCAGGGAGAAAACAACGGTGCTTGTAACCGTGCTTGCAAGGATTGTTTACCTTACGCATAGATTGTTAATGCAATTGTCTGTTGCTTTGAGTTTACACTTTAGGTGGGGCTCGCAACTTAATACCAGCGAGATGTTCTGGATAGATATCTCAAGGTGGATGATTAGTAGCACATGCAGATGGATTTCGGTCTACTTGTCTTGGCGTACTGCCCATACTTTTGAGCCTCTTACTTTCAAGTAGCATAATTAGCATTACGGTGTGTTTATAATTCTGTCAATTGTTCAGCTATAATTTGTTCACCCAACTTAGTTGTTTTATCGTCTTTTGGGAGAGAGACATCACTAGTGAACATCATGGGACCCCGGGTCCATATTACCACCATTGTTTACACCTCCACTTTATTTACTGTTTTTTACTTTCAGTTGCATTTATCACTACTATCATTATCCCCTTGCATGCGTTTAAGCCTTTGTAAACAACAAGACCGGTGAGATTGACAACCTCTCTAAACTCGTTGGGAGCAAAGTTATTTGTATCTGTGTGCAGGTCCAGGTAACGTAAGTGATTATCATCAAAAGGTGTGTCACTTGCCGAGCCACCTACTTGTCGATCTTGGAGTCCTACTCGATTGACTCTAAACCTTGGTATCTTTGTCAAGGGACATTTTCTGCTAGGCTACATCTAACCTTCCACTTGGGGTAACCAACGAGGAGCACTATTTCAGTGCCATCAAACCGCCACCACCACAATGGTGCCTAGCGGAAAGAAACCATGTGGACCACCTTCCAGGGCCGCCGCCACGGCCTCCAAGCCGCCCGATAACGCTCGTCGACCATGTCACCGCGCCCTCGACCCCGGTGGGAAGAGAGACGACACCGATCACCTCTCCGTCCGGCATCAGCCCATGAGTCCGAGTAGGCGCCTCCATCGTCGGAGGCACCCACGCCAGCGAACAAGGGGGAGACGACTCCAAGGTTGTCGACGGCCACAAGAGAGCCAGCCCAAGCCACCCTCTCGCGATGCCAAGTCTGAAGTCACCGACGCCGATCCGTGGCCCCGACGCACTGCTACCACGACCACCACCTGCGAGCATTGTGCCCGCGAGACGGGCAACACCACCCGTGAGAACCTCTCGGGCCAAGCCCAGCCACACCTACCTCAAGCGTGAGCTTTTATCCGCCTCAGGCTCTAAGCTGACCCGCCCGAGAACGAACCCTAGATCCGATCCAACCCCAAAGCGCGTGCGGCGGCGACCGCCCAGCGCCGCGCACGGTCGAACCTGATCCAGGAGAGGGTCGACCGTCACCACCGCTCTGCTCCGCATGTGCCTCCACCAACCAGAGCCGCCGCAGCTCCCGCCGGAGCCACGCACAGCCCGCGTCGACCCTGAGGGCAAACCGGTAGTGCCGCCACTGCCAAACTGACGGCCACGCCAAGATCCGTTGCGGCCCCGTAGGACACGCACCACCGCCACCCAGAAGATCGCCGTGAACGCACCGCATCGCCGTGAACGCACCGCATTGCCGAACGCAGCCCGTGGCTCCTGCCGGAGCCAGACGCCAGCCGTAGCCAAATCTGGCCGGAGGCCAACGAGACCGCCTCCACCCGAAGGTGCCGACGCCAAGGAGGGCTGCCGAGACCAGCCCTCACTAGCGGAGAGTCAGATCCCAGATCTGGCCGGACTGGCCGAAGTCGTCACCGCCGGACACGGACACCCCGCCGCCCGCTGAGCCTCTCCACGCCGCGGCCAACAACTGCTCCTCCGCCGTCGCCGACGCGCCCCAGCAAGCACAGCGCCGCTGCTTGGCCCTAGGGCCCGCGCCAGTTGAGATACTTTTTTCTAAACATTAATCGTGCATGATGCATCCACTACATATAGACTGTCACAAACTGTACTTACAGCGGCCGGCATCTGGTTGAGACCGCCATTGCATGACACCATTAGATAGCCGTTGTTGTCCATTCCTGAACATAGAACCGAACAAATTAAATGACAGTAGAGGCTGTAACAGTGTTAAAATCAGTAGTAAATCGAGGCATTGAAGTGAACTGCTTTCGACAATTATGGAATCCTTGGCCCAAACTATAGTCTGACACAAACTAGATCCAATAAAGAGGTGCTAAACCAAACAAAATCTCGCAGGGAAGGCGACAAATGGAAAGAGGAAAGCATTAATGGAAGCTCCAATATTCCTGACCAAAGAAGGGAAGACGACTAATTCGCAAATATTTGACTAATTCGCAAATATTTCTTAACCAAGAGAAGAGGGACAAAGGACCAAGAGACAACCGACTACCCTTTGACTGTAGCGGTAGCACGACCACAGCATCGGTGGCGGCGACCCTCTTGCGGTCCGCCGGCAGAAGCAGCAGGCGGTGCATGATGACTAGAAGCATGATATATGAATTAGCTACTCCCAATCATATGTGTAAGACAACTGTAAACATGAACGGGCTATATGAGTTTATTCCAGCATACTGGCCCTTGACACGCCTCCTGGGATGTTCATATACGGTGTTGTGTACAAAGGAAGCTACAATCCAAGAGAAAGAGCTCACCTCCTTCCTTGCGAGGTTCCTGATCCTCCGTGTCATGTTCTCCAGCCGTGTGTCCTCCTGCAGACTCCGCATCGCGATTGCCTGCGACACATCCCACGGATTGATCAACAAATCTGAAGCAGCAGAAATCCAAAACGGCGAGATTCGTGCGTCTGAGTGGATCATGTACCCGGAACCATGTCGTAGCCAATAATGACCTCTTCGACGAAGTAGCAACCGGGCAGAATTGGACACGCTCGTGGAGGAGCAGGGAGGGGAGATCGCCGCCTGCTGACTTGCCGATGTCGAGGTAGCTGTTGATGGCTTATGTTTGTGTGTTTGCCTTCTCCTAGCTGGAACATCACTAGAATTATATAGCCCTCCATTCCTGCAGACCACGAGGCAACACAAAATATAAGCCATGAGCATGCTTTGATTGTAGGATTGGAAAAATATTTCTAGAGAATGTTCTATGATATTTCACCAAGGTGATACTTTTTCTAAAATCAGTTGAATATATGCAATGTATTTTTTCTTTCTGAGACAGAAATAAGTACTATATATTAGTAGCACAGGAAAATGCAGCACATATTAGTAGCACAGGAAAATGCACATGGATTTCAGATGTTTTTACATGGTAACATCAATACCACCACACCCACGAAATGAAAAGTTCATCTCACGAGCAAAATAGATGGATCACAGAAATTGTCTCACAAAAACGATCACATCTATTATCTAAACGACTAAACTAACGCAGCACACGATCTGGCTTGACGGGCATTGGAGTTCGAGTCCGCCTCTCTCACTTGTGGATGCGTTTGTTGGCGGAGGCGGACTTTTTGGCGGTTGCCTTGCGGGCCTGCTCGGCCTTATAGTCGGCGCACGCCTGATCGCTGTGCCCCAGCGTCGTCGCGGCATCCACAAGGTTCTTCGTGCACTTGGGGCGTGGGTGATGCGGCTCCTTCTCCCTCGCCTTTTCTGCCTTGGACCTCCCCATCTAGAAGGCACACCAAACGCTCAGTTAGTTGGGAGAAGAAATCGACGATTCGGAAACCCAAATTACTATGCGCTAAACTCGCTAAACAAATAAACATGCATGTAATCAAAACACATCGACTGCACAAAATAGAGAAGCATGCACAACAGATCAAAACATACGGCACGAACCCCAAATTATCTGATGATGCAGACCCCAACAGAACAGATCTAAACCTACCAAGTAGGGAACCAACTGCACCCCACCACGAACGTGGTTTGTAATGTGTTGTTCGGGATAAAACCACGCCATGGAAACCACCCATGGATCTCCATCGTATTTCTTTTGGTCTCGAGACCCCCACCGCCATGAATCGCAACTACGGCCTTCACCCACACCACGGCATGGATCGCAACTACGGCCTAAACCAACATGATGCCGTGAATCCAATCTACGGCCTAAACCCATGCAATAAAAACCCACAATCACAACCAAGAAGAAGCAAACCCAAAACGGATCGAGCAACAACAGCGAAACAAACGAAACGGGAGACGGGAGAGTCGATCTGTTCTACCTTTTTTCTGCCGGTGGAGAAAAGGTCTCGCGCCCCGGAGACTCTGCATGTGTGTAGGGCCGGTCCATAAGCCGGGCAAGAAGGGCGACCGCCCTGGGCCTCGAGAAGAAAATGGCCCAAAATTTTAAAATATATACTAATCATTATGTTGTTATACATTACATAAAATAAATTATTTATATATTTTTTAAATTTAATAAATGAGTTTTCTGGTCAATAGTGTTTAACATTGATTATGACTTTTTAATAAAACCTATTCCGTAGGACAAAATGATGCAATGTCATTTTTCCCTTTATATAACTCATTCCATACACTTCAGCAATATTTGCATATTTAATTATGTGCAGTATATTTTTATTTTACAAATTGACAGGAGACTTCTGAAGACAATGATGATAATAAACATATTTTTATAAGTGCATATCAAATAATAAAATTACATATGGGAACGTATTAGAATGCACACAATTTTATATGTATTGGTGGTTACTCTAAGCATTATTTTTTCAATACAAAGTATAAAGTATGCACATTTTTATTAAAATGTGTCTCTTGCTAATCAAATTTGATTATAAAAATGATTAAAAAATGTCATCATTGGTTCAGTTATATTCTACAACTTTCTATGCATATGCTTACTTACTCATATACTAGAAAGCACTATTGTGATACATACTAGAAAGCACTATTGTGATATATACTAGAAATCGCTATTGTGATATTTATTAGATCTTACTATTTACATATATTTATCATAAATATTACAAATTATGTCGTGTGCAAACATAGTTCTAATACAAAAAAAAATTATAAAATATATTTTACTGTATCTTTATGATATTTTGTTGAAAACAAAACACATCAACATAAATTTATTAACATTCCATGTGGTTAAATTATGCTAACACAAAAAATATTCTTGTAAGACTTTAAATGCTAAAAAAAATAGATAAATATAAAATTTGGCAAAAAAATGTATTTATTTTTTCGCCCCGGGCCAAAAAAATTTGTTTGACCGGGCTTGTGTGTGTGGGAGGACTGCGTGTGTGTGGGAGGAGGGGCGTGTGTGTGTGGGGGGGGGGGGCACACGGAGAAGGGTGGGGGTGGAACACAAGAGAAGATCTCGGGGATGCACCGGGCTATTTATGAACGATCAGGTCTCATCATAAACGGAGCTCACTGTAGTAATTTTTCTTCTAAAAAGACTAGAGTCGCATTAATTTTATCCCATGTTTTTCTTTTTTCCGCGACCTCCCAAGTAATCCCCCATGTTACCCTTCCACGCTAATAACTTGAGGCGCAAGTTGGTCCCGCGTATACTATTCTTGCGGTTTTGAACTAGAAGACGCTTCGTATTTTGAAACTCAAAGTATCATTACCGGCATGTAACATTAAAATCAGGAATTACATAATGCTCGTGACTACACATCAAATGTATACTTTGTTTGGGGCCCTGGCGCATACTATCATACGCGATGGGAGGATTCGACGAGCGAGCGAACACCTTCGCATTGCGACGCCTCTCGCTAGAATTCCGCGTCACTAACCGCCCTCTTTAGAGCATCTACGGACAGGTTCCTCGTACATTTTCTATATGACCAGGCAAACGCTTGATCATTGATCGATCGTTGAATAGCGATCTAGATGGATGCTTCATACCGGCCACAAACGTTCGGGCTGACCGACACTTTTCATATCCAGCTCAAATCCGAAACGAATATGAGAAGGTCCGAATGTATCTGCCATTTCAGGCTGACGGTGGTGTCTCAGGCGGAAACCAACGGTCCAACAGTCGGTCGACGAGGATGCATTGAGAGCACCACCTGAGGGGCATCGTCCGACTATTTAAGTCACCCAAGCTACATGCAAACCCTACATTATCCCAATTTCACTCCTCTCTCATCCGCTACCGGCACTTCCATCATCATTTCGTTCCTCTTCCACTCGAAGCAAAGCCATGTCCGGTCGACTCATCACCACCAATGACATGCTCACGCTGGAGCGATGGTTGCAGCTACTTGAGGAGCACTGGCTACGCGTGAGGCCGATTCACAGGTGATCTATCTCTGGACTCGCCGCGGGGGAGGAGGAGGAGGTGGAACAGGAGCAGGACGCGGCCATGGCGGACAAGGAGCCGACGGAGGAGGAGGAGGGCGATGTAGAATAGGCGGATTCGGCCCCTACTGCCGCCATGCCCAACCCGCTGGTGGCGAAACAACACCATCCTTGATTCCATACAGTCGGAATCCAAGGCAGAGGCCAACCGGTGCTACCTTCGCCAGCGGAGGGCGGAGTTTGGCTAGATGTTGACCGGGATTGAGGACAAGGATGAGCTGGAGGCACCGCAGGTGGAGATCCACCCGAAGTAGGGTGGGAGTAACTAGGTGCATACACGTAGTACATAAACTTTATTTTGCATGGTTCGTATGGATTTGAGGCATCAAATATAAGGTTGATGAATGCAACAGAGCAAAAAGAAAAGATAATCGATCACCGTTCGTGGACGTTCCCGGGCGTGTGCACAGAGACGTTTGAAGGACCGGATTTGTTTTTGAGACCTTTTACAGTACATCAAAGAAATATTAACCGTACATTTTAGTGGAGCGGACGCTCCAGATTGACCAATACTACAACATGATTCAGGTAGTATATAAGACATTAGGGGTATTTTGGGTAGTATAATCAGTTAAAACATGCATACGGATGCATCTATTTGATGCAGCCGACTCATGTCGTTCGGTGGTGGCCATCTACTCGCTCGAACGAACTGGAGCTGCCTCTCTCCGACGCCACCTCCGTCTGCCGTCCCGATCGCGAGACCGCTCCCTTCCTGTGTCAGGACTCAGGACTGACGCCCATGGTTGCTAACTCATTCACCCAGCTCGCTCAGTCCCTCCCGTCTATCTCTACTTTGGTAGTTATGGACTGTGGACTTTGTGTATTTCTGGTTCGTGTGTGCGTGTAACGTGTTCGATGCCTATTGCGTGATGCGTGTGTTATGGATTAGTGTGTGCTGGGCTGCTGGGAAACGACATTACTAGTCCAACCTATGGTCCTGCACGCACACAGCCATGAGGGCGTGCTCCAGGAGGAGAGCAGGCAACCTCGGGATGATGGAGGTAATGTGGATAGTGCCTGCATGTGGCGTTCAAATGACGGAGGTTGGGAGCGGCCGGCGCTGTCTTGTGGCCGAATGGGCTGAGATTATAGACGATTTGGGGATGAAGGAGGTTGGGAGTGGCCGGCCGTGTCCTGCGGCTGGATGTGGTATGGCGAAGGTTGAAGACGATCTTGTGCACGCGGGTAAATCATTAGATGAAGGAATAATAACGATTAAAGTTTGAAAAGGACAAAGTTACCCTTAAATAAGGATTAGCAAAATCGTTGGATCGTTTGATACTACGCATTATCTGAGGTAGTATGATGTATCGTAAAAAATCCCTTGTTTTATCCGCATGTAGATGGAGCATCTCCAATAGTTCTTGTAAAAAAGGTCCGGTGATAAAAAATTGCGGGCAGTTGTAAATTATGGGAAAGGTTGCTAGAAAGCTACTTTGTCCGATGATGTATATTTTATCATGTGAACTTGTAATTTTTCTATTTTTTCATTAAGTAAAATTTTAAAAGATACATGCATATACCTATTATTATCATAACAATCCATACAAGCATAGATTAATCTCTCATACTTGAAAATAATTCAAACTTAATAAATATGGTAACTGATTACATGTGAATGTAAATAAATGATTCAAAATAAAAGATCAAATATGTAACATATGGTTCATTAAAAAGAAGGACTTGAACATTAAAAAATGCGTAAATATGAAGATCATCATGGCTAACTTCTATTGTCGTTGTCACCCCTAAAACGAACCTTGAACGCTAGCACTTGCACCTAGCTTTAATGATAAGAATATGAGGTCAAGTTCTGCAGTGTTTGTTAACATAATCTTGTATTCTTGCTCCATTTTTCTTTGCCTGCACTTCCTCTTGAGAGGCTCTGCACCTTCTCTCTTTCTATAGCCACTTTGGGCTTATCTATTGCTTTCATCTCGGTTCACCTCATGTCCTTATCTTTTTTTTTGCTTCCTCCCTCACACTTATATTTGCTATGATCTCTTATGCATCACTCTTGAATACACATGCATCACCTCCATTGTTTTGTTAATATTTCTCCCCTTTCCTTCCAGGTGGCCTATTATCTTGGATAATGGGAGAACTATGGGTGTTGGTCTCTTATTCAACATCATCATCATCATCATCATCATTAACTTGTGAATTTGATGTACTCTTCTTAAAATGTAGTTGATAGGCATCCCTATTTCTCCACTTTTCATTGTTCTTGAGCAACGCCCAACAATGATACGATGTAAACGCCTTATGTTTTGGTTCTCTCTGTTTGTATAGTTCATTTGTGTAGCTAAGCTGGAAGAACAATTACAAAAATTCCATATTAAAATAATAGGAAAGAACAGTTTGCACAATTTTATAAAAAGAAAATACCCATCATCATGTCCTCTTCCATTCCACTTGGTTTTGCACTATCAACATTAGTAACATAACCTGCCCAATGACTATAAAATTCCTGAATGAAGGACCATCAACCCAGAAGCGACTTAAATATTCTTGGGTTGTATTAGTGGCATTGCGATGGTAATGATCTGAAATGCGCTTATAGAAAGTTTTCATGCTTTGATCACTGCATGCAATTGAATCAAGACTGATACTCTCCCACGCAAGAACCAGTGCTTTGTCCTCATCGATGATGAAGTTACTTTGCCTCCTCTTTGGTATGGAACCCAATTCTTGGTCATCTAGATTAACCAACATGTTGAAGCACAACTTTTGTCTGACGAAAATGCAGTTAGGTGCTGCTTTTCATTGATAAAGAGAGTTTGAGACAAATGAGCTAGAGTACAGAAAAATGTTGGAACCGAGGAGCCCTCTCTCCCGCTAATTACAGAGGGGCGGGGGTCGAAATCATGGTGGCTCGAAGAACTTCGCCATGGTGCGAATGTCGACCTGGTGCCATGTGAGTGCCTCGTCGAGGATGAGGCTGTGCTGCCGAGCTGCAACATCTATTGAAGATCCTTGCGCTCCGTTCTTTCCAGATCATCCAGGCGACCAACATGCAAACCGATCTCCATGTATGCCTACTCCATCATTCATCACCTTTGAAAATGATTGTTGATGCAATATAAAAATGGAAAATAAACCACTACAGAAAATCATGTGTACAAAGATCATGCAATATGAATAAAAAATTACCTATATTTTTCGTATACATCATTTGTATTTGACAAGTCAAAGCCTGTTGGGAAACGTAGTAGAAAACAGAATCTTCGAGGCTATGATGGAAACTCCCAAGATCATCCACGAAGATGCAAGCAAGATTATGTCTCTCCGTCACCTTAGCGGGTGAACGGTTCACCTGATGCTTTAGACACACACCACAGGACCTCGATCGGGCGTTGATGGGTGTAGATAACACCACCTCATTGGTTACCCCAAGTGGAAGGTTATGACGTAGATAGAAGAAAATTTACCTCTGTGAAGATACCAAGGTTTATGTCTCCCGTAGGATTTCAGAGACCTCCCTGGTGCTTAAAAATTACATGACCTGGACCTGCACACAAGACACAACTAACTTTGCTCGCAATGAGTCAGAGAGGTTGTTAATCTCTCTGGCCTTGCAATTGCC
The DNA here is from genome assembly GCA_950022295.1 of Bromus sterilis. NCBI lineage: Eukaryota > Viridiplantae > Streptophyta > Magnoliopsida > Poales > Poaceae > Bromus > Bromus sterilis. Next base: position 34,384,246 of record OX465600.1, read on the forward strand.
AAAGGTTAAATGTAAAGGATAATAAAAAGGTGTAACTGAAAAGAACATAAAAACAGTAAATTGTTGAGGTGTAAATATATGGTGCGGATATGAACCAGGACGCAATGGCACTCACTAGTGATGTCTCTCTCCCAAAAGACAATAAAAACTATGATGGATGAATAAATTACAGCTCGGCAATCGACAGGATTATGAACGCACCGCAATGCTAATTATGCTAGCAGAGAGTGCAAGGTTCAATTATATGGGCATTACTCCAAGAAAAGTAGACCGTTTATTCATCGGCATCTATTTACTAATCATCCACCTTGAGATATTTATCCAGAATATCTCGCTGATATTAAGTTGCGAGCCAAAACTATATATTTTGTAAACCCAAAGCAACAAAAGATTGATTTAACACTCTATGTGTAATGTAAGCAATCATTATAACGGGCAATCACAAGCATCGTTATTTTAGCTCTAATGGAAACAACACATTCCCTAGTCCCATGTTTGTCACTCAAGATGGACATCGGGAGGCATGAAAACTATAACATAGTAGATGATGTCCGGCACGTTGTTGCGGGAAGTTTTTGCAATATATTTCAATGAAATATTAGATTAAATGAAACATGAATATTTGAAACAATAACTTTTTGAACTAATATACGAATTTAATAAAAATATCATAGTAGAATGGAAATTCTCATGCATGCATGTATGTTGCATGTTAGGATGGAATTTTAATATGAATAGTGGCCTCTTGAGGTGGGCCTCTTCTCATGCATGTGGATGATGATGTGGTATTTTTGCATGTTGAGATAAATATATTAGTGGGGGCTAGCTATTTAGATATAGGTGCACGTCAACTTAGACACCAGCGAATTTCTGGTGTCGTTGTCATCTTCTTGTTGCACTTGGAGTCCTGCTGAAGACATAAACCTTGGTATATTGATGGCTTCTCGCCCCTCGTTGGTTATCCCAAGTGGAAGGTTGAGATGTAGCACAACAGCAACTTTCCCTCAGTGAAGATACCGAGGTTTATGTCTCCAGTAGGACTCCGACAGCGACAAATAGGTGACAACGGCGCTAGAAATAACTAGCACGAGAGTTGACGTGGACCTGCACACAGATACAGATAACTTTTCTCCCAACGAGTTCAGAGAGGTTGTCAATTTCTCCTGCCTTGTTGTTTACAATGGATCAAACACAAGAGATAAAAGGTAATGATAACTGCAACTAGAAAGTAAAACAGGAAGTAAATGGAAGGTGTAAACAGTGGTGGAAATATGGACCGGGGTCTCATGAAGTTCACTAATGATGTCTCTCTCCCAAAAGACGATAAACAACCATGCAAGGTGGACAAATTACAGCTGGGTAATTGACAGGATTACGGACGCAAACCAATGATAACTATGCTATAAAAGAAAGGAAGAGGCTCAAAAGCATGGACCGTACGCCAAGATAAGTAGACCAAAATCCATCTGCATCTACTACTAATCATCCACCTTGAGATATCTATCCAGAACATCTCGCTGGTATTAAGTTGCGAGCCCCACCCAAAGTGTAAACCCAAATCAACACACAACTGCATTAAAAGTACTTTGCGTAAAGTAAACAATCCTTGCAACCGCGGTTACAAGCACCGTTGTTTTCCCCCTTGTGGCAACAACACATCCCCTAGACTCATGTTTCTGTCACTCATGCTAGTCATCGGGGGGGGGGCATGAATCCACAATCATGCCTAACGCTCCCTCTTGGAGTTACAACTACTACTTGGCCAAAGTAATAAACAACAACGGAGAACATGCAAGAATTACTCAAGAAAAAATATAAAAGAGAAGAACCAAATATATTACTCATCACAATCTGAACATAGTCTCATAATCCATCAGATCCTAGCAAACTCAACATAGCAACAACAGAAAGAATTACGTATGTGCCTTGATCATGTAGGGTAGACTCTTGCTTGTTATGACTTGAATTGAATTACATGCCTTACTTTCCTTACTTAAAAGTCCTTTTATGGTTGGTACCATGTCACCACAGAAATTATGCTTGTTATCATTTACCTACTCGAGGAAGAGCAGGAATTAAGCTTGGGGATGTTGATACGCACCAAACGTATCTATAATTTCTGCTTGCTCCATGCATGTTTTGGGTGATATTGCTATGCTTTTTATACACTTTCATACACTTTTGATCATATTTGGACTAACCTATTAACTCAGTGCACCCCAGTGCCAGTTTATGTTTTCTGCTGTCTTTTTATTTCAGGTTTCCCATTACGTAAAATGCCAAGAAAATTTCGGGAAAATATATATAAAAAATCAGCATACCGGAAGCTTCCAGACGTCCGAAGGGGGGCCAGAGGCCCCCACCTGGTTCCCAAGCGGCCAGGGGGCGCGGTCTAGGGTGGGTCCGCGCTGGGAGGCCGCCTGGACTCCTGGTGGCCCCCCTGCCTGCCCTCCTTCGCCTATATTTACCTCGTTCTCCAAAAACCCCGAGGACAGAACCCTTTTTCGCGATCTCGCCTCTGTTCCGCAGCCGCCGCGCTTTCAAGATTAGGAGCACCAGAAGACCTCTTCCGGCACCCTGCCGGAGGGAGGATTGACCTCTGGGAGCTTCTCCACCACCATGGACGCTTCTCGAATGATCCGTCATAGTCCACCTTGGACCATGGGTCCATGATCAGCAGTTATGTGATGTCCTCTCCCCTCTTTGTTCTTCATGGATTAGACCTTGTGAGATAATTCCTCCGAGTGCTCGGGTCCTTCGAGTGGTGTCTTCTTCTATGGGAGCGCTTCTTCTGCGAGTCCCATGGTTCGGCTAGCTTGGTGAGCTCCAAAGGCCTCTGATATCTTGTGGAATTCCTTGTCGCAGCGGTCGGACCTGACGAAACTGCCACTGACTGTGATGACCCCATGTGGGCCTGGCATTTTTAGCTTGAGGTAGGCATAGTGTGGCACTGCCATGAAGCGGGCGAAGGCTGGTCGCCCGAGGATTGCGTGGTACTGCGACTTCCAGTCGACTACTTCAAAGTCTAGGATCTATTTGCGAAAGTTGGTCGCATTGCCAACACCTCCAGGCTTATTTTTCCCAGAGGGTGGACTGCTTTTCTTGGAACAATCCCATGGAAGGTTGTACCTGAAGATTTGAGCGCGGAGCTCTGGATGAGCATTTCTTCGAGTGTCCTGGTGAAGATGATGTTGATCCCGCTGCCGCTATCTATGAACACTCGTGACATGTCGTAGTTTTCGATTCTGGCCTCGAGCACTAGTGCGGCGTGTCCTGGTCGAGGGATGGCTGGCGGGTGGTCCTCCCGAGAGAAAGTAATTTCTGTCTCGGACCCGCGCAAGTACTCCGGGACAGCGGGGTGCGAGGAGGCTGCGAGAAAAACTTGTCTTCTGACCTGCTTCTGCTGCCTATTTGAAGGCCTGTCTTCTTGTATCATGTAGATCCTGTCGTGGGCTTCTGGATACTGCTCCTTTTCTTTTGGTGTCTTGCGCAGTTCCTGGATTGCAGCCACTTGCCTTGTTGGCAGAGGAGGGGCTGGTGGTGCGTTGTGGGCGATGGGCCCGACTGCTATGCTCCCGAGTGGTTGGGCCGCTGTTGTCGTAGATCGACTTTTTTCCTCGGCCAACTCGTTCAAACTTCTGCAGTTCCTGAGGGTGTGCCCTGATCTGAGCTTCCCTCGTTCTTTTCTGAATCCGTCTATCGAGCACGGTCTGTCGAGTTGTTCTTTGGCCGAGCGGTATGTTATAGTGTTGTCGCGCAGCTGCCTCGTCCTCCAGTCTCGTTTCTGAGCTTGGGGCGCGTCTTCAGGGTTGTCTCTTTGCTGTGTTCTGTTGTCGTCACGATGCCTGCCGTCTATGTCATCTGGGAAGCCGGCGGCGACCATGTCGGGTCCTCTGTCGTCGTGGAAACTACGCCTGGATCGCTTCCTTCGTCGATCGAGTCCTCTTTCTCCATTGTGGTAGTCGTAGTCGTGTTCTGAGCGTGCGATGTGGATTTCTGTTTCGTTGCGAACGGAATCCTTGCCGTCCGCCCAGCTGTTGGCTTGCTCTAGTAGCCGTGCGAGTGTTCGTACTTTCATTTGCCCGAGCTGTTCCTTGAATTCAATGCGTTGCAGGCCTCGCCTGAACGCGTCGATTGCGCTTTCGTCTGATATGTCTTCTGCTGAATTCTTGAGTATGGTCTACCGCTGGATGTAGGCTAGCAAGGTTTCCCTGGTTCCCTGCTTGCATGCCCGCAGCTCCTCGAGCGATGTTGGTCGCTTGTATGTACATTTAAAGTTTTCTATGAAGGCTCCACGGAACTGCCTCCTTGAGCTGATGGATCCACGCGGGAGATTCTTCAACCAGTGTCGTGCCGAGCTCTCGAGCATGAGCTGCACATACTGCATTGTCGTGACGTTGGTCCCTCGCTGAAACTTAACTGCTGTTAAGTAGTCGTCGAGCCATGCCTCCGGCTCCTCGAGTCCGTTGTACTTTAGCGTTGTGGAGTTAAATTTGAACCCACTCGGCATTCGTGTCTCGCGTATAGAACGCGTGAAGAATAATGCTCCGCATGGCTCAATTTCTTCGTCGGAAGCTTCTTCGTCCGAGTACTCTTCGCATGATGCGCGTCTTCGCCTGCTGCTGTTGACTTTGTTCTGCGTGATGTCGTCGCGCGCGTCTCGTCGACTGCTGCGGCGCTTGTTGTTGTTGGCGTCGCTGTCGTGCTTCTTGTTTTTGCCAGAGCGTTTGCGCCAGTCGTCGCTGATGTCATCGTCGTTGGGTGAGCTGGGGTCCCTGTCTGGTGTCCTCTCGCGGGTCGGTCGCTTTGCACTTGATTTTTTGGGTGCTGAAGCGGCGATGGCGTCTTTCATTATCTGCAAGGCTATTGATGTGTTGCGGTCTGGTCTGTTATTCCTACCTTTCTGGGCGCGAGATAGGTAGTCTCGGGCGCTTATAAGGGCTTCTGCTGGTGTGAGGGGTTCTTCTTCATCGTCCTCCTCTTCTAGCTTGAAGTCGTCGTCGAGCTTCCGAACCACTCTCTCCCTTTCTGCTCGTCGCAGGTTGTTGAGTTTTGATTTAGTGCGGAGAGGGAAGCCATGATCGGGAGAGTTGCACCTTGGAGGTGGCTTGCGATTGTTTTTCTGCTCGGTGGCCGCCCTTTCTAGCTTCTCCATCTCTAGGCGTCATTGTCTCGTTTGCTGGGTTAGCTCGCTTTCCATTTTGTTGTATGCCCTGAGCTCGTCCCTTGTTGCGTTTGTTGGTAGTAGCTTGCCGTGTTCGACTGCGTCCCTTACTCTGGCCATTGACTCTTTCGATAGGTATATTCGCTCTCTGGGTGGGTCATCCGCCGCACCCGAGGTTTGTTGCTTGCTGCTTGATGGCTCGTTGCTCTTGTGGTTGCTCTGTTCTTGTCCCTGTGGTACTTTCATTGGTATGCTTCCCACTTCTCTCAGCTTCACGACGGTCTTACTGGTGGTTACGGGCTCTTTTGTGTTGCCGTTGGTTTGGTTGTCTTGGCGAGTATTCGATTCGTCGTCTTGTCCCTTGTCGTTTGCTGCTGGTGCGTCAGTTTCTGCCATGAACACCTGCGATGGTGCCCTGACTGCTTTCTTGCTCACGCGTGTGATGTTGCTCCTCCAGGCCGAGGGTCCACCCGAGCGGGCGCGGGTGACGTGAAGTCTTGGGTTGGGTGGGCAGTCGCGGCTGGCGCGAAGGGTGGCCGCGCGGGTGTTGACCGCGTCGATTGTTGCTGTAGATGTCGCCACAGGTGCTCGAGCGTCGTCCGTGAGGCGGAGGGCGCCCCGATGGTTGATGTAGATCTGATATGCTTCGAAGATCAGGTTGATGCCGGAGCGTAGATCAGCGAAGACTGGTCGGAGAGTCGAAATATGAGCCGTGAAACCGGGGGACCCAAACAGATCGGATTCCGTCTGGGTTGTCGGATCGAAGGGTGCTGGTGGAGTCATCGCGTTGGCGGGTGTTGAAGATGCTGGTGAGGCCGCCGAGATCGCGTTTCCAACCTGTGCGGTTCCCACAGACGGCGCCAATTGACGGGGATCAACCCCGGCAAATCCCATGGTCAGGGACCCTGGGTTAGTCATGAGAGGCACAGGTTGGACGATAGCTCGTCGGCTAACAGGAGGAGACGTTCATGCTCGATATTATTGCTTGGAGATGCGATTACAGGGGAGGCCAAGGTTAGTGCGCACAAGGCTAGGGTTACAGATTATGTATTGGTTGATCTTGACGCCTCCCCTCTTAGCCTTTATATAGTCGGCCAGGTCTCGGGGAGTTCGTCCTAGATTACAGATAGTATTTCCTAACCCTAAGCTTGCCTTATACGCCAGGTTTAAGCCCTCCTTATTATTCGTGGACTCCTACGTTGGTGCCACTAGTGGGCCAAGGTTGGACCCAGGCGACATCTTTGTGGGCCTTCTGTCTTCGGGTACACCAGGTTGGCCCATTCGTAGGAGTACACCAGAGGAGGAGAGGAGAGGAGAGGAGGAGAGGAGGGTAGGGCAGGGGCCTCACCGGCAGTGAAGGGCGGCGGCGGCGCGGGTCGTGAGGATGGGGTAGCAGGGGGAGAGAGAGGGTGGGGCAGGCCGCGTTAGGGGTTAACGGCCCCGGCACTATGCCGTCTGCTAACAAACAGCACAGGTGTCTTAGTCGTCTGCTGACAGACGGCATAGCACGGGGAACGTTAGCCAGGTTAGGGTGAAGGCCTGCATGGGGCCCACAGGAGCTTTGTCGTCCGCCCGTAGACGGCAACAACATCTTTGCCGTCCGCCCTGGTGGAGGCAGACAGCAAACTCCCAGTTTGCCATGAGTCATAGCTTTGCCGTCTGTATTTAGGTCAGCAGACGACATACCAGTGCTTTGCCGTCCGCCCCGACGATAAACAGACGGCAAAAAGGTTGACACATGGCAAATTGCTGATTTCCAGTAGTGAAACTGTTTTTAACGATAAGACTTGATCCATTTGTCATGCGGTACTTTGTTTGTTCGGGGTTTGATTGTCGATATCCTTATACCTAGTTCATACCTCATTCTCAACAAACAAGTTTACTCGTCCGTGCCTATTACATCTCTTGTGACCTAGTCACTTGCTTGCAAGCTGTTGATGCAATATCACCGAGTGGGCCCAGAGTACCTGCCCATCACATGGACTAAAAATCTCGTTTTGATCTATTTGCATACTCATTAACGTGTCCACTTCGGAATACCTAACATACACCTTATGGCCAGCATATTTCAGTCATGCGGTGGATGCAAGTTAAAGTATCCTGGTAGACAGTAATTATGTATGATTATCGCGGTCTAAAGACCAAGTCATATGTTACAAAGTCATCGCAATGTCGAACTATGTGACTTGATCATATCGCAATGCTTTAGGTGGGTGTGTGTCCATCACATCATTCTCCTAATGATATGACCTCATTGTCAATAGGCGGCTCGTACCTCATGATCAGGAAACCTTGATCATCGATTGCCCAATGAGCTAGTACACCTGAATTTAACTAGGGACGAGTGTTTATATACTACACGTGTATTAGTGTTTCCGAGTAAAACAGTTTTAGCATACTATAAAACATATTACGTAAAAATGAATATGTGACAAATATATTTATTAATTTGCCTCTAGGACACATATCCAACAAAGTCATCAAGACAATTTCTAGCGACGTTGCCGGGGACTCCAATCTTCAAGATAAGGAAGTTGCACACTATCTTTTGCCTTTGCTTTTTAGTCTTGTTAGTTTACTTTCTAGTTTTTGCTTTAGAGTCTTATACCAAAAACCTTCTACTTTGAATAACTAACGAGGAGGTTTTATCAACACACATCAGGTTAGTCCAAATGAAATCATATAAAAATGATTCAAAAATTTATGTAAAATGTATGAATGTGATGGCATAGTAATATAAAACAACAACAAAATATGTTGGAGTCATATGAATTTTATATTATGGTAACATATGGCTTGACTATAGGATAGCTAACATAGATCTCACTACTATTAGTTAAAATGGTGTACGAGATGCAGTGGATACAATATTTTCGATAACATGCAAACATGTTCAAGCGCTCGAAAGGGTCTGAAACATCGGATGTGTGGAGTTATGTTTGGAAACTTACTGTCCCACGGAAAGTTTAGATATTTAACTTGAGAAATATTCATGGAATAATGCCTCTAAAATTTGTAATGACTTCGTGGCAGTTAGTTATTATAAATTTTATATGGATGATTTCTTGAATAATTCTCACTACGGGATATGGCTTGACTATGGGATAGCTAACATAGATCTCACTACTATTAGTTAAAATGGTGTACGAAATGCAGTGGATACAATATTTTTGATAACATGCAAACATGTTCAAACGCTCGAAAGGGTCTGAAACAGCGGATGTGTGGAGTTATGTTTGAAAACTTACTGTTCCACGTAAAATTTAGATATTTAGCTTGAGATATATTCATGGAATAATGCCTCTAAAATTTGTAATGACTTCATGTCTGTTAAACATTATAGATTTTATAGGGACGATTTCATGAATAATTCTCGAACCAAATATCTAATTTTTACATGGGATAATTACTTTCGAAAGACAATCCCACACATCCGGTGTTCCAAACCCTTCCCGGCGCTTCGACATGGTTGCATGTGCCTGAAAATAATACATTCATTGCATGTGGTACGCCATATTGACCAAAACAATTTTTCCATGAAGATGACCTTTTATGAAAAAGAAATCAACATAAAGTTCTTCGTCTTGTTGATACATACAACTTTGATGTTTAAATCATTTAAATCTGAGATTGTATGAAATGGGCCTTTTCGGATAACATACTATCTGAAATGATTCAAAAATCAAAGTTGTTCGTATCGACTCTAAGAAACAACTTTATATTGAAATAATTTTCCATAAAATGTCATCTTTATGAATTGTTCTGGTTAAAATAGCACACCACATGTTGTAATACATTATTTTTGCACACATACAAATAATTCGTGCCTGAAAGGATCCGGAACACCACGTGTATGGAGTTATCTTTGTGAACTAATTGTCACACATAAAATTTACATATTTGACTCAAGAATTATTCAAGAAACCATCCATATAAAAGTTATAATAACTAACTGCCATGAAATCATTATAGCTTTTAGAGGGATGATTTCATGAATAGTTCTTGAGCTAAATATGTAAGATTTACGTGGGGTAATTAATTGCCAAATAAAACTCCACACATCTGGTGTTTCAGACTCTTCCGGGCGATCCAACATGTTTACATATCCCCGAAAATATCGTATCCACTACATTTGACACGTCATTTTGACTAAATAATTTATCCATGAGGCGAACAACTTTGATATTTTAACAAAAAATATGGTTAACATTAAAGTTGTGTGTCTCATCAGGACGAACAATTTTGATGTTTGAATCGTTTAAATCCGAGTTCGTACGTGCCCTGTAGGTCCAAGAAAAACAAACATAAAAAAAATGTTGTTGTCACGAACGAGGCCAACAATTCCCTTTCTGGGTAGAAAAGCCCAATATCGATCCCGGCGAGGTTGATGGGCCACATATCGATCCCGGCAATGCGGAATAGCCCCCATGTCGTCCTGGCCGAAAAATATATGTAACCCGCCTATATAATTTTGATTTTAACCACTGCATGTATTCACTAGTGTCCTATATTAATTACACCTGCTTTTGATATTTGTTTTGGTCAACTTCAACATATTAAAAAAATCACAATCTTATTTGGCTTATATTTTCTATAATGTGCTATGCTTCAGCATGTTGAGATATTTTAATATTTATCCCGCCTATATAATTTTCTCTCAGAATCTAGGCGATCCATGAGTAGTAGGACATGTTACGATCTCACTACTATTAGCTCCCTGCAAAGTGCTGCTTATTTTTATAAAGTTAGTGTAAAAATATTTAAAAAGCTTTTTGATACATGATGCATGTTATTGTGATTGATTGTTTGGTCATTTTATTAATATCTCATGATTTATGATTCTCGCTAAAGTTGCACATGATCTTTAAATGTTGTGTTTTCTAATGATATTAAAAATTATTAGATATTTTTTGTGTGTCTACCATTAAGGACCTTGCACTGTGTTTATATTTATATTAGGTTGAGACTCCCATTTCACACATAATACTGTTATTCTGATAATTATTTGATGGTAGTTTATATGGCGTTGCACGTGCGAGCTAACTAGTGTCCTGTAAGAATTACATTTCTAGGGGTATAAGGATTACATTAATGTTATATCATTTCTTCCTTAAACGGGTTACATGGCCCATTTTGCACTGTTAGTTTTTTGTTAGAATTTTCGCAATATAAGTTATAAAACCATAAAGATTACCTTTATATGTTCATCATTTTGTAGAACGTAAAATAAATTTTGCGGTCAATACATATTTTCATACTTTTTGTTTATGGAACGAAAAAAATGGAGGGGGTGAGGAACAACTATTTTTCACCCTTGCTGATGAATAGTCTAACCCTATATATATATATAATATACATAAATAAAAAATAATTTACTTCCTCCGATCCATATTACTTGTCCTAAAATTGATGCATCTAGATACATCCATTTTAAGACAAGTAATATGGATCGGAGGGAGTATTAAATTTTCATGAATTGACTTGAGAAGTAAAGATAATTCATTTTTAAAAGCAAAATTATCGATGTGGAAATTTAATATTTAGATAAATATAAAAACTTTTATAAATACATATATTTATTTAAAAATATCTAAATTGCCATATTTAGTAATTAAATAATAATAAATTGACCTTTCTATAAAATGGCAGTGTTATTTAAGAAATCAGTTATTATTTGTAAAATATTGATCAAATTAAAATGTTATGTATAACTACTAAATTTTATATTTTATAATTAAAGAATACTAAATTGACCTTTCTGTAAAATGGCGAACGAGGTTTTTAATTTTTGAGACAAAATGCCGAACGAGGTGGTTGCTCTGGCTGGTTTGTTGGAGCGAATAATTGTTTGGCTCGCTCTCCCGTTCTCTCTTATAAAGCGACCGCTAGTGGCCCAATGGCCCAACTAATTTCTTTGTTTTATAAAGTTATTATAAAACAATTACATGTTAATTGTAAAACAAATACAGATTACAAAATATAAATTTAGAAAATTACCACGAAATTATATGAAACACTATGTAAAGTATTATAATAAGCTATCTTGATCAGTAAAGATGCAAGGACAAAATTGTCTTCAATTGCATGGACACATGGCAAAAAACATTGTATACTAAAATAAGAAAATTTGCCGTGTTATATCGAAACAATAAAGGACGCCACTACGGAGCGGCGCCGCACTCGTGGATCTCCATCGTATTTCTTTTGGTCTCGAGACCCCCACCACCATGAATCGCAACTACGCCGTTCACCCACACCACGGCATGGATCGCAACTACGGCCTAAACCAACATGATGCCGTGAATTCAATCTACGGCCTAAACCCATGCGCTAAAAACCCACAATCACAACCAAGAAGAAGCAAACCCAAAACGGATCGAGCAACAACAGCGAAACAAACGAAGCGGGTGACGGGAGGGTCGATCTGTTCTACCTTTTTTCTGCCGGTGGAGGAAAGGCCTCGCGCCCCGGAGACTCTGTATGTGTGTAGGGCCGGTCCATAAGCCGGGCAAGAAGGGCGACCGCCCTGGGCCTCGAGAAGAAAATGGCCCAAAATTTTAAAATATATACTAATCATTATGTTGTTATACATTACATAAAATAAATTATTTATATTTTTAAAAAATTTAATAAATGAGTTTTCTGGTCAATAGTGTTGAACATTGATTATGACTTTTTAATAAAACCTATTCCGTAGGACAAAATGCTGCAATGTCATTTTTCCCTTTATATAACTCATTCCATACACTTCAGAAACATTTGCATATTTAATTATGTGCAGTATATTTTTATTTTACAAATTGACAGGAGACTTCTGAAGACAATGATGATAACAAACATATTTTTATAAGTGCATATCAAATAATAAAATTTACATATGGAAACGTATTAGAATGCACACAATTTTATATGTATTGGTGGTTACTCTAAGCATTATTTTTTCAATACAAAGTATAAAGTATGTACATTTTTATTAAAATGTGTCTCTTCCTAATCAAATTTGATTATAAAAATGATTAAATAATGTCATCATTGGTTCAGTTATATTCTACAAGTTTCTATGCATATGCTTACTTACTCATATACTAGAAAGCACTATTGTGATATATACTAGAAATCGCTATTGTGATATTTATTGGATCTTACTATTTACATATATTTATCATAAATATGACAAAATATGTCGTGTGCAAACATAGTTCTAATAAAAAAAATTACTGTATTTCTATGATATTTTGTTGAAAAGAAAACACATCAACATAAACTTATTAACATTCCATGTGGTTAAATTATGCTAACACAAAAATTATTCTTGTGACTATAAGTGCTAAAAAAATTAGATAAATACAAAATTTGGTAAAAAAAATGTATTTATTTTTTCGCCCCGGGCCAAAAAAAAATTGTTTGACCGGGCTTGTGTGTGTGGGAGGACTGCGTGTGTGTGGGAGGAGGGGCGTGTGTGTGGGGGGGGGCACACGGAGAAGGGTGGGGGTGGAACACAAGAGAAGATCCCGGGGATGCACCGGGCTATTTATGAACGATCAGGTCTCATCATAAACGGAGGTCACTGTAGTAATTCTTATTCTAAAAAGACTAGAGTCGCATTAATTTTATCCCATGCTTTTCTTTTTTCCGCGACCTCCCAAGTAATCCCCCATGTTACCCTTGCACGCTAATAACTTGAGGCGCAAGTTGGTCCCGCGTATACTATTCTTGCGGTTTTGAACTAGAAGACGCTTCGTATTTTGAAACACAAAGTATTATTACCAGCATGTAACATTAAAATCAGGAATTACATAATACTCGTGACTACACATCAAATGTATACTTTGTTTGGGGCCCTGGCGCATACTATCATACGCGATGGGAGGATCCGACGAGCGAGCGAACACCTTCGCATTGCGACGCCTCTCGCTAGAATTCCGCGTCACTAACCGCCCTCTTTCGAGCATCTACGGCCAAGTTCCTCGTACATTTTCTATATGACCAGGCAAACGCTTGATCATTGATAGATCGTAGAATAGCGATCTAGATGGATGCTTCATACCGGCCACAAACGCTCGGGCTGACCGACACTTTTCATATCCAGCTCAAATCCGAAACGAATATGAGAAGGTCCGAATGTATCTGCCATGTCACGCAGACGGTGGTGTCTCAGGCGGAAACCAACGGTCCAACAGTCGGTCGACGAGGATGCATTGAGAGCGCCACCTGAGGGGCATCGTCCGACTATTTAAGTCACCCAAGCTACATGCAAACCCTACATTATCCCAATTTCACTCCTCTCTCATCCACTACCGGCACTTCCATCATCATTTTGTTCCTCTTCCACTCGAAGCAAAGCCATGTATTGTCGACTCATCACCACCAATGACATGCTCACGCTGGAGCGATGGTTGCAGCTACTTGAGGAGCACTGGCTAGGCGTGAGGCCGATTCATAGGTGATCTATCTCTGGACTCGCCGCGGGGAAGGAGGAGGAGGTGGAACAGGAGCAGGACGCGGCCATGGCGGACACGGAGCCGGCGGCGGAGGAGGAGGGCGATGCAGAATAGGCGGATTCGGCCCCTACTGCCGCCATGCCCAACCCGCTGGTGGCGAAACAACACCATCCTTGATTCCATACAGTCGGAATCCAAGGCAGAGGCCAACCGGTGCTACCTTCGCCAGCGGAGGGCGGAGTTTGGCTAGATGTTGGCCGGGATTGAGGACAAGGATGAGCTGGAGGCACCGCAGGTGGAGATCCACCCGAAGTAGGGTGGGAGTAACTAGGTGCATACACGTAGTACATAAACTTTATTTTGCATGGTTTGTATGGATTTGAGGCATCAAATATAAGGTTGATGAATGCAACAGAGCAAAAAGAAAAGATAATCGATCACCGTTCGTGGACGTTCCCGGGCGTGTGCACAGAGACGTTTGAAGGACCGGATTTGTTTTTGAGACTTTTACAGTACATCAAAGAAATATTAACTGTACATTTTAGTGGAGCGGACGCTTCAGATTGACCAATACTACAACATGATTCAGGTACTATATAAGACATTAGGGGTATTTTGGGTAGTATAATCAGTTAAAACATGCATACGGATGCATCTATTTGATGCAGCCGACTCATGTCGTTCGGTGGTGGCCATCTACTCGCTCGAACGAACTGGAGCTGCCTCTCTCCGACGCCACCTCCGTCTGCCGTCCCGATCGCGAGACCGCTCCCTTCCTGTGTCAGGACTCAGGACTGACGCCCATGGTTGCTAACTCATTCACCCAGCTTGCTCAGTCCCTCCCGTCTATCTCTACTTTGGTAGTTATGGACTGTGGACTTTGTGTATTTCTGGTTCGTGTGTGCGTGTAACGTGTTCGATGTCTATTGCGTGATGCGTGTGTTATGGATTAGTGAGTGCTGGGCTGCTGGGAAACGACATTACTAGTCCAACCTATGGTCCTACACGCACACAGCCATGAGGGCGTGCTCCAGGAGGAGAGCAGGCAACGTCTGGATGATGGAGGTAATGGGGATAGTGCCTGCATGTGGCGTTCAAATGACGGAGGTTGGGAGCGGCCGGCGCTGTCCTGTGGCCGAATGGGCTGAGATTATAGACGATCTGAGGATGAAGGAGGTTGGGAGAGGCCGGCCGTGTCCTGCGGCTGGATGTGGTATGGCGAAGGTTGAAGACGATCTTGTGCACGCGGGTAAATCATTAGATGAAGGAATAATAACGATTAAATTTTGGAAAGGACAAAGTGACCCTTAAATAAGGATTAGCAAAACCGTTGGATCGTTTGATACTACGCATTATCTAAGGTAGTATGATGTACCGTAAAAAATTTAGTTGATAGGCATCCCTATTTCTCCACTTTTCATTGTTCTTGAGCAACGCCCAACAATGATACGATGTAAATGCCTTATGTTTTGGTTCTCTCTGTTTGTATAGTTCATTTGTGTAGCTAAGCTGGAAGAACAATTACAACAATGCCATATTAAAATAATAGGAAAGAACAGTTTGAACAATTTTATAAAAAGAAAATACCCATCATCATGTCCTCTTCCATTCCACTTGGTTTTGCACTATCAACATTAGTAACATAACCTTCCCAATGACTATAAGATTCCTGAATGAAGGACCATCAACCCAGAAGCGACTTAAATATTCTTGGGTTGTATTAGTGGCATTGCGATGGTAATGATCTGAAATGCGCTTATAGAAAGTTTTCATGCTTTGATCACTGCATGCGATTGAATCAAGACTGATACTCTCCCACGCAAGAACCCGTGCTTTGTCCTCATCGATGATGAAGTTACTTTGCCTCCTCTTTGCTATGGAACCCAATTCTTGGTCATCTAGATTAACCAACATGTTGAAGCACAACTTTTGTCTGACGAAAATGCAGTTAGGTGCTGCTTTTCATTGATAAAGAGAGTTTGAGACAAATGAGCTAGAGTACAGAAAAATGTTGGAACCGAGGAGCCCTCTCTCCCGCTAATTACAGAGGGGCGGGGGTCGAAATCATGGTGGCTCGAAGAACTTCGCCATGGTGCGAATGTCGACCTGGTGCCATGTGAGTGCCTCGTCGAGGATGCGGCTGTGCTGCCGAGCTGCAACATCTATTGAAGATCCTTGCGCTCCGTTCTTTCCAGATCATCCAGGCGACCAACATGCAAACCGATCTCCATGTATGCCTACTCCATCATTCATCACCTTTGAAAATGATTGTTGATGCAATATAAAAATGGAAAATAAACCACTACAGAAAATCATGTGTACAAAGATCATGCAATATGAATAAAAAATTACCTATATTTTTCGTATACATCATTTGTATTTGACAAGTCAAAGCCTGTTGGGAAACGTAGTAGAAAACAGAATCTTCGAGGCTATGATGGAAACTCCCAAGATCATCCATGAAGATGCAAGCAAGATTATGTCTCTCCGTCACCTTAGCGGGTGAACGGTTCACCTGATGCTTTAGACACACACCACAGGACCTCGATGGGGCGTTGATGGGTGTAGATAACACCACCTCATTGGTTACCCCAAGTGGAAGGTTATGATGTAGATAGAAGAAAATTTACCTCTGTGAAGATACCAAGGTTTATGTCTCCCGTAGGATTTCAGAGACCTCCCTGGTGCTTAAAAATTACATGACCTGGACCTGCACACAAGACACAACTAACTTTGCTCGCAATGAGTCAGAGAGGTTGTTAATCTCTCCGGCCTTGCAATTTACAAAGGTTAAATGTAAAGGATAATAAAAAGGTGTAACTGAAAAGAACATAAAAACAGTAAATTGCTGAGGTGTAAATATATGGTGCGGATATGAACCAGGACGCAATGGCACTCACTAGTGATGTCTCTCTCCCAAAAGACAATAAAAACTATGATGGATGAATAAATTACATCTCGGCAATCGACATGATTATGAACGCACCACAATGCTAATTATGCTAGCAGAGAGTGCAAGGTTCAATTATATGGGCATTACTCCAAGAAAAGTAGACCGTTTATTCATCGGCATCTATTTACTAATCATCCACCTTGAGATATTTATCCAGAATATCTCGCTGATATTAAGTTGCGAGCCAAAACTATATATTTTGTAAACCCAAAGCAACAAACGATTGATTTAACACTCTATGTGTAATGTAAGAAATCATTATAACGGGCAATCACAAGCGTCGTTATTTTAGCTCTAATGGAAACAACACATTCCCTAGTCCCATGTTTGTCACTCAAGCTGGACATCGGGAGGCATGAAAACTATAACATAGTAGATGATGTCCGGCACGTTGTTGCGGGAAGTTTTTGCAATATATTTCAATGAAATATTATATTAAATGAAACATGAATATTTGAAACAATAACTTTTTGAACTAATATATGAATTTAATAAAAATATCATAGTAGAATGGAAATTCTCATGCATGCATGCATGTTGCATGTTAGGATGGGATTTTAATATGAATAGTGGCCTCTTGAGGTGGGCCTCTTCTCATGCATGTGGATGATGATGTGGTATTTTTGCATGTTGAGATAAATATATTAGTGGGGGCTAGCTATTTAGATATAGGTGCACGTCAACTTAGACACCAGCGAATTTCTGGTGTCGTTGTCATCTTCGTGTTGCACTTGGAGTCCTACTGAAGACATAAACCTTGGTATCTTGATGGCTTCTCGCCCCTCGTTGGTTATCCCAAGTGGAAGGTTGAGATGTAGCACAACAACAACTTTCCCTCAGTGAAGATACTGAGATTTAGGTCTCCAGTAGGACTCCGACAGCGACAAATAGGTGACAACGGCGCTAGAAATAACTAGCACGAGAGTTGACGTGGACCTGCACACAGATACAGATAACTTTTCTCCCAACGAGTTCAGAGAGGTTGTCAATCTCTCCTGCCTTGTTGTTTACAAAGGATGAAACACAAGAGATAAAAGGTAATGATAACTGCAACTAGAAAGTAAAACAGGAAGTAAATGGAAGGTGTAAAAGTGCTGAAAATATGGACCGGGGTCTCATGAAGTTCACTAATGATGTCTCTCTCCCAAAATACGATAAACAACCATGCAAGGTGGACAAATTACAGTTGGGTAATTGACAGGATTACGGACGCAAACCAATGATAACTATGCTATAAAAGAAAGGAAGAGGCTCAAAAGCATGGACCGTACGCCAAGATAAGTATACCAAAATCCATCTGCATCTACTACTAGTCATCCACCTTGAGATATCTATCCAGAACATCTTGCTGGTATTAAGTTGCGAGCCCCACCCAAAGTGTAAACCCAAATCAAGAGACAACTGCATTAAAAGAACTTTCAGTAAAGTAAACAATCCTTGCAACCGCGGTTACAAGCACCGTTGTTTTCCCCCTTGTGGCAACAGCACATCCCCTAGACTCATGTTTCTGTCACTCATGCTATTCATCCGGGGGGGGCATGAATCCACAATCATGCATAACGCTCCCTCTTGGAGTTACTACCTACTACTTGGCCAAAGCAATAAACAACAACGGAGAACATGCAAGAATTACTCAAGAAAAAAATATAAAAGAGAAGAACCAAATATATTACTCATCACAATCTGAACATAGTCTCATAATCCATCAGATCCTAGCAAACTCAACATAGCAACAACAGAAAGAATTACGTATGTGCCTTGATCATGTAGGGTAGACTCTTGCTTGTTATGACTTGAATTGAATTACATGCCTTACTTTCCTTACTTAAAATTCCTTTTATGGTTGGTACCATGTCACCACAGAAATTATGTTTGTTATCATTTACCTACTCGAGGAAGAGCAGGAATTAAGCTTGGGGATGTTGATACGCACCAAACGTATCTATAATTTCTGCTTGCTCCATGCATGTTTTGGGTGATATTGCTATGCTTTTGATACACTTTCCTACACTTTTGATCATATTTGGACTAACCTATTAACTCAGTGCACCCCAGTGCCAGTTCCTGTTTTCTGCTGTTTTCCTATTTCAGTTTTCCCCCATATAAAAAGTGCCAGTTTACCATTACGTAAAATGCCAAGAAAATTTCGGGAATATATATTAAAAAAATCAGCATACCGGAAGCTTCCAGACGTCCGAACGGGGGCCAGAGGCCCTCACCTGGTTCCCAAGCGGCCAGGGGCGCGGTCTAGGGTGGGTCCGCGCTGGGAGGCCGCCTGGACTCCTGGTGGCCCCCCTGCCTGCCCACCTTCGCCTATATTTACCTCGTCCTCCAAAACCCCCGAGGACAGAACCCTTTTTCGCGATCTCGCCTCTGTTCCGCCGCCGCCGCACTTCCAAGATTAGGAGCACCAGAAGACCTCTTCCGGCACCCTGCCGGAGGGAGGATTGACCTCTGGGAGCTTCTCCACCACCATGGACGCTTCTCGAATGATCCGTCATAGTCCACCTTGGACCATGGGTCCATGATCAGCAGTTATGTGATGTCCTCTCCCCTCTTTGTTCTTCATGGATTAGACCTTGTGAGATAATTCCTCTGAGTGCTCGGGTCCTTCAAGTGGTGTCTTCTTCTATGGGAGCTCTTCTTCTGCGAGTCCCATGGTTCGGCTAGCTTGGTGAGCTCCAAAGGCCTCTGATATCTTGTGGAATTCCTTGTCGCAACGGTCGGACCTGACGAAACTGCCACTGACTGTGATGACCCCATGTGGGCCTGGCATTTTTAGCTTGAGGTAGGCATAGTGTGGCACTACCATGAAGCGGGCGAAGGCTGGTCGCCCGAGGATTGCGTGGTACTGCGACTTCCAGTCGACCACTTCAAAGTCTAGGATCTATTTGCGAAAGTTGGTCGCATTGCCAAAAACCACCTCCAGGCTTATTTTTCCCAGAGGGTGGACTGCTTTTCTTGGGACAATCCCATGGAAGGTTGTACCTGAAGATTTGAGCCGGAGCTCTGGATGAGCATTTCTTCGAGTGTCCTGGTGAAGATGATGTTGATCCCGCTGCCGCTGTCTATGAACACTCGTGACATGTCGTAGTTTCTGATTCTGGCCTCGAGCACTAGTGCGGCGTGTCCTGGTCGAGGGATGGCTGGCGGGTGGTCCTCCCGAGAGAAAGTAATTTCTGTCTTGGACCCACGCAAGTGCTCCGGGACAGCGGGGTGCGAGGAGGCTGCGAGAAAAACTTGTCTTGTGACCTGCTTCTGCTGCCTATTTGAAGGCTTGCCTTCTTGTATCATGTAGATCCTGTCGTGGGCTTCTGGATACTGCTCCTTTTCTTCTGGTGTCTTGTGCCGTTCCTGGATTGCAGCCACTTGCCTTGTTGGCAGAGGAGGGGTTGGTGGTGCGTTGTGGGCGATGGGCCCGACTTCTATGCTCGCGAGTGGTTGGGCCGCTATTGTCACAGATCGACTTTTGTCCTCGGCCAACTCGTTGAAGCTTCTGCAGTTCCTGAGGGTGTGCCCTGATCTGAGCTTCCCTCGTTCTTTTCTGAATCCGTGTATCGAGCACGGTCCGTCGAGTTGTTCTTTGGCCGAGCGGTATGTTATAGTGTTGTCGCGCAGCTGCCTCGTCCTCCAGTCTCGTTTCTGAGCTTGGGGCGCGTCTTCAGGGTTGTCTCTTCGCTGTGTTCTGTTGTCGTCACGATGCATGCCGTCTATGTCATCTGGGAAGTCGGCGGCGACCATATCGGGTCCTCTGTCGTCGTGGAAACTATGCCTGGATCGCTTCCTTCGTCGGTCGAGTCCTCTTTCTCCATTGTGGTAGTCGTAGTCGTGTTCTGAGCGTGCGATGTGGATTTCTGTTTCGTTGCGAACGGAATCCTCGCCGTCCGCCCAGCTGTTGGCTTGCTCTAGTAGCCGTGCGAGTGTTCGGACTTTCATTTGGCCGAGTTGTTCCTTGAATTCAATGCGCTGCAGGCCTCGCCTGAACGCGTCGATTGCGATTTCGTCTGATATGTCTTCTGTTGAATTCTTGAGTATGGTCTACCGCTGGATGT
Organism: Bromus sterilis; assembly: GCA_950022295.1. Classification (NCBI taxonomy): domain Eukaryota; kingdom Viridiplantae; phylum Streptophyta; class Magnoliopsida; order Poales; family Poaceae; genus Bromus; species Bromus sterilis. The sequence goes on from OX465600.1 coordinate 34,404,856, forward strand.
AGGCTAGCAAGGTTTCCCTGGTTCCCTGCTTGCATGCCCGCAGCTCCTCGAGCGATGTTGGTCGCTTGTATGTACATTTAAAGTTTTCTATGAAGGCTCCACGGAACTGCCTCCATGAGCTGATGGATCCACGCGGGAGATTCTTCAACCAATGTCATGCCGAGCTCTCGAGCATGAGCTGCACATACTGCACTGCCGTGACGTTGGTCCCTCGCTGAAACTTAACTGTTGTTAAGTAGTCGTCGAGCCATGCCTCCGGCTCCTCGAGTCCGTTGTACTTTAGCGTTGTGGAGTTAAATTTGAACCCACTCGGCATTCGTGTCTCGCGTATAGAACGTGTGAAGAATAATGCTCCGCATGGCTCAATTTCTTCGTCGGAAGCTTCTTCGTCCGAGTACTCTTTGTTGGAAATATGCCCTAGAGGCTATAATAAAATGTTATTATATATATTTCCACGTTCGTAATTAATGTTTATATTTCTGTGCTATAATTGCAATGACCCTGACTGTGAGATTCAGAAGAAAACTCATTTGCATGTGTGGAAATGTAAACACCAAGAGTTCCTGGTTTGGCCTCTAAGACCAGCTCATGTGCTAACTGATGATTACGTTTTCTTAATCATGGACATTGTTCTTGTAACAAGGATGTTAGTAGCAATGGGAACATATTGTTAGCAGAACAATGATGTTGAACCGACCCCAGTATTGAATGATATACTTAGAGATCACATCGTAACAACGTTATAAGTCATATCATGAAATGTTATCATATACGTAATTCCTTAGACCATGAGAGTATCGAGTTGCTTCACACAGGATGACATGCTTTGGTTCTTAGATGAATCCTCCCGTAAATGGGAAGTAGTAAAATAAGTTCTGGGTATGTCAGATGGTGTGGCTAGTGACTGTGATAGTTCAAGAATGGGATTTGCTCCTTCACGATGAAGAGATATTGACTTTGGGCCCACTCGGTATGACGGTATCCATTCTAGTCTGGCCAGACGCATTGTGATTTAATCACGGGGATACCGGAATACGATAACGAGAAAATGGACAAACGAGCAAAGAGGATAACGAGTGGCTTGTGTTCAAGAAGTTGTTACACATGGGTGCCAAACATCTCTCCTCTAACTTTGTCATATATCACGAAGCAAAGGTAATGGTACATGACTAAACATAATGGTTCACTCGAAGTTTCTTCGTGTATGTGCGGGAGTCAACATGGGTGTCCATGGCTCCGCTGTTGATTATTGGCTATTGACGAAAGGCTGTTGACCTATGTCCGGAAGATGTTCTGAGTCATGTCCGCATTATACCGAACCTATTGGGTCACACACTTAGCGAGCAGTAGTCTGTTAGAATACTAGTATGGTAGAAGGTTTAGTGGAAGCAAAGCAGAATAGTTCATACGGGTACCGGAAGTAGTTCCGGAGATTTATGGAATTGTTCATAAGGGCACCAGAAGTAGTTCTGGGTATTTAAGGTTATGTCCGGATCACTCTGGAGTAGTCCCAGGTGGTTTCGGAACATATGAGAATGGTACTGGGGAAGTCCTGGATCAACCGGAATAGTTTCCGGATAATCGCTGGGCGTCCCGACAACCTTCGCGGTCATCGGGTGGCTTAAAATGTAACTCGGATGGTCTTGGAAACTATCCGGATGGCTCCGGAACATCCGAGAACGGTCTCGGAAGGTCCTGGAAGTGCTCCAGAAGTGTCCGGAATGTCCCGAAACGGTCCCGGTATGTCCCGGAAGGTCTTGGAAGCTTCTAGAAGCTCATGGAAGGTTCCGGAAGGTTCCGGGCAGTACCACCCACTCCCCTGCGCCCCTGGCCTTGGGGGGCAAGCCACCTAGGCTGCCCTGGCCGTCCAAGGGGTGGGGACGCACCAAGGGGAAGGAATCCCCCTCCAGGTGGGAATACCAAAACCCATTATGGCAGGTTTCCGGTGGGAAGGTGTGGGAAGGTTTGGAAGGCTTGGGAGTCCAAGTTGGACTCCCAATCCTCCTTGGGCTGCGCCCTAGACCTCCTGGCCACCTATATAAGGTGAGCCAGGGGGAGGGGGAGAAAAACACAATCAATCCCCAAGGCCTATGCGCCACCCTCCCTCCTCTAAACCCCGTTGCTCCACTTTTAGACCCCGGTTTAGACGCTGTTCTAGATCGGAATCCGTTAGGGTTTTCTCCCTCTAGTTTTCTCGGTGGCGTTCATCTCTGGACGGCGGAGCGCTGCTGGATTTCTGCTACGGGATGTGTGGATACTAATGGAGGGGTCGTACCTTCGACCCTTCTTCGAGGAGCTTGTTCATGGGACTTGTCCGTGGGACTAGATCGCGGGACTTGTTCGTGGGATTGATCGAGGGACTGTTCGTGGGAGAACTTGCGAGATCTACTTCCACTACGTCCACGAGCTTCAGCAACTCTACTTCCACTACATCGGTTGGTGAGCCATGACCTAAAACCTTGTATGCAATCTTCTTGGATGATCTTGGGTTTCTTGATTCGTAGGCCAAATTTTTTTGTTTTCTACTACGTTTCCCAACACTCTTCGCATGCTGCGCGTCTTCGCCTGCTGCTGTTGACTTTGTTCTGCGTGATGTCGTCGCGCGCGTCTCGTCGACTGCTGCGGCGCTTGTTGTTGTTGGCGTCGCTGTCGTGCTTCTTTTTTTTCCAGAGCGTTTGCGCCAGTCGTCGCTGATGTCGTCGTCGTTGGGTGAGCTGGGGTCCCTGTCTGGTGTCCTCTCGCGGGTCGGTCGCTTTGCACTTGATTTTTTGGGTGCTGAAGCGGCGATGGCGTCTTTCATTATCTGCAAGGCTATTGATGTGTTGTGGTCTGGTCTGTTCTTCCTACTTTTCTCGGCGCGAGATAGGTAGTCTCGGGCGCTTATAAGGGCTTCTGCTGGTGTGAGGGGTTCTTCTTCATCGTCCTCCTCTTCTAGCTTGAAGTCGTCGTCGAGCTTCCGAACCACTCTCTCCCTTTCTGCTCGTCGCAGGTTGCGGAGTTTTGATTTAGTGCGGAGAGGGGAGCCGTGATCGGGAGAGTTGCACCTGGGAGGTGGCTTGCGATTGTTTTTCTGCTCGGCGGCTGCCATTTCTAGCTTCTCCATCTCTAGGCGTCGTTGTCTCGTTTGCTGGGTTAGCTCGCTTGCCATTTTGTTGTATGCCCTGAGCTCGTCCCTTGTTGCGTTTGTTGGTAGTAGCTTGCCGTGTTCGACTGCGTCCCTTACTCTGGCCATTGACTCTTTGGATAGGTATATTCGCTCTCTGGGTGGGTCATCCGCCGCACCCGGGGTTTGTTGCTTGTTGCTTGATGGCTCGTTGCTCTGGTGGTTGCTCTGTTCTTGTCCCTGTGGTACTTTCATTGGTATGCTTCCCACTTCTCTCAGCTTCACGACGGTCTTACTGGTGGTTACGGGCTCTTTTGTGTTGCCGTTGGTTTGGTTGTCTTGGCGAGTATTCGAGTCGTCGTCTTGGCCCTTGCCGTTTGCTGCTGGTGCGTCGGTTTCTGCCATGAACACCTGCGATGGTGCCCTGACTGCCTTCTTGCTCACGCGTGTGATGCTGCTCCTCCAGGCCGAGGGTCCACCCGAGCGGTCGCGGGTGACGTCAAGTCTTGAGTTGGGTGGGCAGTCGCGGCTGGCGCGAAGGTTGTCCGCGCGGGTGTTGACCGCGTCGATTGTTGTCGTAGATGTCGCCGCAGGTGCTCGAGCGTCGTCCGTGAGGCGGAGGGCGCCCCGATGGTTGATGTAGATCTGATATGCTCCGAAGATCAGGTTGATGCCGGAGCGTAGATCAGCGAAGACTGGTCGGAGAGTCGAAATATGAGCCGTGAAACCGAGGGACCCAAACAGATCGGATTATGTCTGGGTTGTCTGATCGAAGGGTGTTGGTGGATTCATCGTGTTGGCGGGTGTTGAAGATGCTGGTGAGGCCGCCGAGATCGCGTTTCCAACCTGTGCGGTTCCCACAGACGGCGCCAATTGACGGGGATCAACCCCGGCAAATCCCATGGTCAGGGACCCTGGGTTAGTCATGAGAGGCACAGGTTGGACGATAGCTCGTCGGCTAACAGGAGAAGACGTTCCTGCTCGATATTATTGCTTGGAGATGCGATTACAGGGGAGGCCAAGGCTAGTGCCCACAAGGCTAGGGTTACAGATTATGTATTGGTTGATCTTGACGCCTCCCCTCTTAGCCTTTATATAGTCGGCCAGGTATCGGGGAGTTCGTCCTAGATTACAGATAGTATTTCCTAACCCTAAGCTTGCCTTATACGCCAGGTTTAAGCCCTCCTTATTATTCGTGGACTCCTACGTTGGTGCCACTAGTGGGCCAAGGTTGGACCCAGGCGGCATCTTTGTGGGCCTTCTGTCTTCGGGTACACCAGGTTGGCCCATTCGTAGGAGTACACCAGAGGAGGAGAGGAGAGGAGGAGAGGAGGGTAGGGCAGGGGCCTCACCGGTAGTGAAGGGCGGCGGCGGCGCGGGTCGTGAGGATGGGGTAGCAGGGGGAGAGAGAGGGTGGGGCAGGCCGCGTTAGGGGTTAACGGCCCCGGCACTATGCCGTCTGCTGACAAACGGCACAGGTGTCTTAGTCGTCTTCTGACAGACGGCATAGCACGGGGAACGTTAGCCAGGCCGAGGTGAAGGCCCGCATGGGGCCCACAGGAGCTTTGTCGTCTGCCCGTAGACGGCAACAACCTCTTTGCCGTCCGCCCTGGTGGAGGCAGACAGCAAACTCCCAGTTTGCCATGAGTCATAGCTTTGTCGTCTGTATTTAGGTCAGCAGACGACATATCAGTGCTTTGCCGTCCGCCCCGACGAAAAACAGACGGCAAAAAGGTTGACACATGGCAAATTGGTGATTTCCAGTAGTGAAACTGCTTTTAACGATAAGACTTGATCCCTTTGTCATGCGGTACTTTGTTTGTTCAGGATTGATTGTCGATATCCTTATACCTAGTTCATACCTCATTCTCAATAAACAAGTTTACTCGTCCGTGCCTATTACATCTCTTGTGACCTAGTCACTTGCTTGCAAGCTGTTGATGCAATATCACCGAGTGGGCCCAGAGTACCTGCCCGTCACATGGACTAAAAATCTCGTTTTGATCTATTTGCATACTCATTAACGTGTCCACTTCGGAATACCTAACATACACCTTATGGCCAGCATATTTCATTCATGCGGTGGATGCAAGTTAAAGTATCCTGGTAGACAGTAATTATGTATGATTATTGCGGTCTAAAGACCAAGTCATATGTTACAAAGTCATCGCAATGTCGAACTATGTGACTTGATCACATCGCAATGCTTTAGGTGGGTTTGTGTCCATCACATCATTCTCCTAATGATATGACCTCATTGTCAATAGGCGGCTCGTACCTCATGATCAGGAAACCTTGATCATCGATTGCCCAATGAGCTAGTACACCTGAATTTAACTAGAGACGAGTGTTTATATACTACACGTGTATTAGTGTTTCCGAGTAAAACAGTTTTAGCATACTATAAAACATATTACGTAAAAATGAATATGTGACAAATATCTTTATTAATTTGCCTTTAGGACACATATTCAACAAAGTCATCAAGACAATTTGTAGCCGTTGCCGGGGACTCCAATCTTCAAGATAAGGAAGTTGCACACTATCTTTTGCCTTTGCTTTTTAGTCTTGTTAGTTTACTTTCTAGTTTTTGCTTTAGAGTCTTATACCAAAAACCTTCTACTTTGAATAACTAACGAGGAGGTTTTATCTACACACATCAGGTTAGTCCAAATGAAATCATATAAAAATGATTCAAAAAATTATGTAAAATGTATGAATGTGATGGCATAATAATATAAAACAACAAAAAAATATGTTGGAGTCATATGAATTTTATATTATGGTAACATATGGCTTGACTATAGGATAGCTAACATAGATCTCACTACTATTAGTTAAAATGGTGTACGAGATGCAGTGGATACAATATTTTCGATAACATGCAAACATGTTCAAGCGCTCGAAAGGGTCTGAAACATCGGATGTGTGGAGTTATGTTTGGAAACTTACTGTCCCACGGAAAGTTTAGATATTTAACTTGAGAAATATTCATGGAATAATGCCTCTAAAATTTGTAATGACTTCGTGGCAGTTAGTTATTATAAATTTTATATGGATGATTTCTTGAATAATTCTCACTACGGGATATGGCTTGACTATGGGATAGCTAACATAGATCTCACTACTATTAGTTAAAATGGTGTACGAAATGCAGTGGATACAATATTTTTGATAACATGCAAACATGTTCAAACGCTCGAAAGGGTCTGAAACAGCGGATGTGTGGAGTTATGTTTGGAAACTTACTGTTCCACGTAAAATTTAGATATTTAGCTTGAGATATATTCGTGGAATAATGCCTCTAAAATTTGTAATGACTTCATATCTGTTAAACATTATAGATTTTATAGGGACGATTTCATGAATAATTCTCGAACCAAATATCTAATTTTTACATGGGATAATTACTTTCGAAAGACAATTCCACACATCCGGTGTTCCAAACCCTTCCCGGCGCTCCGGCATGGTTGCATGTGCCTGAAAATTCATTGCATGTGGTACGCCATATTGACCAAAACAATTTTTCCATGAAGATGACCTTTTATGAAAAAGAAATCAACATAAAGTTCTTCGTCTTGTTGATACATACAACTTTGATGTTTAAATCATTTAAATCTGAGATTGTATGAAATGGCCTTTTCGGATAACATACTATCTGAAATGATTCAAAAATCAAAGTTGTTCTTATAGACTCTAAGAAACAACTTTATATTGAAATAATTTTCCATAAAATGTCATCTTTATGAATGAATTGTTCTGGTTAAAATAGCATACCACATGTTGTAATACATTATTTTTGCACACATGCAAATAAGTCGCGTCTGAAAGGGTCCGGAACACCACGTGTATGGAGTTATCTTTGTGAACTAATTGTCACACATAAAATTTACATATTTGACTCAAGAATTATTCAAGAAACCATCCATATAAAAGTTATAATAACTAACTGCCATGAAATCATTATAGCTTTTAGAGGGATGATTTCATGAATAGTTCTTGAGCTAAATATGTAAGATTTACGTGGGGTAATTAATTGCCAAATAAAACTCCACACATCTGGTGTTTCAGACTCTTCCGGGCGCTCCAACATGTTTACATATCCCCGAAAATATCGTATCCACTGCATTTGACACGTCATTTTGACTAAATAATTCATCCATGAGGCGAACAACTTTGATATTTTAACAAAAAAATGGTTAACATTAAAGTTGTGTGTCTCATCAGGATGAACAATTTTGATGTTTGAATCGTTTAAATCCGAGTTCATACGTGCCCTGTCGGTCCAAAAAAAACAAACATAAAAAAAATGTTGTCGTCACGAACGAGGCCAACAATTCCCTTTCTGGGTAGAAAAGCCCAATATCGGTCCCGGCGAGGTCGATGGGCCACATGTCGATCCCGGCAATGCGGAATAGCCCCCATGTCGTCCTGGCCGAAAAATATATGTAACCCGCCTATATAATTTTGATTTTAACCACTGCATGTATTCACTAGTGTCCTATATTAATTACACGTGCTTTTGATATTTGTTTTGGTCAACTTCAACATATTAAAAAAATCACAATCTTATTTGTCTGATATTTTTTAGAATGTGATATGCTTCAGCATGTTGAGATATTTTAATATTTATCCCGCCTATACAATTTTCTCTCAGAATCTAGGCGACCCATGAGTAGTAGGACATGTTACGATCTCACTACTATTAGCTCCCTGCAAAGTGCTGCTTATTTTTATAAAGTTAGTGTAAAAATATTTAAAAAGATTTTTGATACATGATGCATGTTATTGTGATTGATTGTTTGGTCCATTTATTAATATCTCATGATTTATGATTCTCGCTAAAGTTGCACATGATCGCTAAATGTTGTGTTTTCTAATGATATTAAAAATTATTAGATATTTTTTGTGTGTCTACCATTAAGGACCTTGCACTGTGTTTATATTTATATTAGGTTGAGACTCCCATTTCACACATAATACTATTATTCTGATAATTATTTGATGGTAGTTTATATGGCGTTGCACGTGGGAGCTAACTAGTGTCCTGTAAGAATTACATTTCTAGGGGTATAAGGATTACATTAATGTTATATCATTTCTTCCTTAAACGGGTTACATGGCCCATTTTGCACTGTTAGTTTTTTGTTAGAATTTTCGCAATATAAGTTATAAAACCATAAAGATTACCTTTATATGTTCATCATTTTGTAGAACGTAAAATAAATTTTACGGTCAATACATATTTTCTTACTTTTTGTTTATGGAACGAAAAAAATGGTATGATGAAGTAAAAATGGAGGCGGTGAGGAACAACTATTTTTCACCCTTGCTGATGAATAGTCTAACCCTATATATATATATATATATATATATATAATATACATAAATAAAAAATAATGTACTTCCTCCGATCCATATTACTTGTCTTAAAATTGATGCAGATACATCCATTTTAAGACAAGTAAGATGGATCGGAGGGAGTATTAAATTTTCATGAATTGACTTGAGAAGTAAAGATAATTCATTTTTAAAAGCAAAATTATCCATGTGGAAATTTAATATTTAAATAAATATAAAACTTTTATAAATACATATATTTATTTAAAAATATCTAAATTGCCATATTTAGTAATTAAATAATAATAAATTGACCTTTCTATAAAATGGCAGTGTTATTTAAGAAATCAGTTATTATTTGTAAAATATTGATCAAATTAAAATGTTATGTATAACTACTAAATTTTATATTTTATAATTAAAGAATACTAAATTGACCTTTCTGTAAAATGGCGAACGAGGTTTTTAATTTTTGAGACAAAATGCCAAACGAGGTGGTTGCTCTGGCTGGTTTGGTGGAGCGAATAATTGTTTGGCTCGCTCTCCCGTTCTCTCTTATAAAGCGACCGCTAGTGGCCCAATGGCCCAACTAATTTCTTTGTTTTTAGAAAGTTATTATAAAACAATTACATGTTAATTGTAAAACAAATACAGATTACAAAATATAAATTTAGAAAATTACCACGAAATTATATGAAACACTATGTAAAGTATTATAATAAGCTATCTTGACCAGTGAAGATGCAAGGACAAAATTGTCTTCAATTGCATGGACACATGGAAAAAAACATTGTATACTAAAATAAGAAAATTTGCCGTGTTATATCAAAACAATAAAGGACGCCACTACGGAGCGGCGCCGCACTCCTGTCTTATGGTGCGGCGGCTCTCTTTTCCTCTAAGTACTACTTTAACACACTAGATGACACCCCACGTTGCTGCGGGAACTCTTAACAAATAATTTAATATTTTTAAAATATGAGGAATTTATGAAACATAATTTAATTTAATTATGCATATGTTTGAAAGAAATATTGTTTAGAGTAAAAATCTAAGAAAAAATGATGAAAAGTCAAAAAATGAGTGTGATTTCTATTTTATGAACTTATTGCCATGATAATATCCAGCAAGATTATATGGAAAGAAAATAACGTTGAGTAGATACAATGAAGACATCACCCTTGAATAAACATAAAACAATGATAAAAATTACTTGTGAGCATACATAAAAAAATGTCACAAAGGGAAATAAAATGTGAGGTAATTTATAATTTGTTTTTTTATAAAAAAAAGTCCCTTATAAATCTGACTGCATAATTTTTTAGTATTTATTTGTGGTAGGCTACATGCGCATGTGGAGTTAATAAGAGCTCGCTTATGTGGCATATTTTGCATGTTGGGTGGCTTAGCAGGGATGGTGAGGTGGACACTTTGCATGGCTTAATGGGGATGGTGAGGTGGACACTTTGCATGTTGAGAGAATTGGAATCAACTTCATAAGAATGTAATATTAGCAAAAATGACTAGCTTTTGTATCTTTTAATTTTTGAAAAGTTTTATTTCTCAATCCGTTAATTCGATTGATGATCCGTTTTCACCATTAGTTTTCTTGCGACGAGATCTTTGAAACTAGATCTCGTCTCAATATGTTTTGAAAAACTTTTTTTTCATCAGTATTTGCCACATTACTGTTCTATTTACCTGATAATTATTCATATAGTTGTCAGATTATACTAACTTGGTTGTTAAAACTTTTTTTCCATCAGTACTTGTCACATTACTGTTCTAGTTACCTGATAATTATTCATATAATTGCCGGACTATACCACTTGGTTGTTAAAACATTGTAGACTATCATACATTAAAGAAAAACTTGTTTTGTGAGATTTGTATTTGTTTCTCTTTAGAATCATCTAAAAAACACTCATACTTGTCATGTGTTTATACCCAAATGTCATAACAACTTGTTGTGCTTGAATGATTGGTTACCGTTTACTTATGTTCAATTGTCGTATTCTTTACATCTAATTGACATGATGGTTTATCGTTTTTTCCAATTTTATTAATTTGAGTTATCATTTTATTTTATCGGGTTGTATCTACTACTAATATAAAAAGTACCAGAGGGGCTCTCGTACGTTCAATGTTATTCATCCAATGAACCAGATTACACCCATGTTGTATGACACAACACACATAAACACTTGTATCCCGCAAAACAAAACGGTTCGCTTCCATAATCTATTTCCCTTCCCTCGAGTGAACTCCTCCCTGACACCGCCCCGCACCGATGACGCCGTCCCTCCCATGCTAACGCCCCATCCCCGGCGAGGATTCCCGTCGTGACCCCCCTGCTTCGCCGCCCCTCCGCCCCTCGCCACCGTCCATCCCTGCGCCCCCCGCCGTCACCCTGCTGCCGCCCCAGCCACACCGCGGTCCTCCCTGCCGCCGCGCCATCATCCTCCCCGAACGTCTGCCCCGCCCGGCCCCTTCCTGTTACAGACGGCTGCCCCGACCGTCATCCTGCCCCGCCCCGCCTGCTAGCTTCGCTCGGGCCGGCTACGCCTGACGGGAGCGGCGCAATTAGCGCATGGCCACGCAGGGTTTCCCCGCCGCGTCCCCAACGCATCTCCTCCCATGCCGTGGAGAGGATCCCGCCACGGCACCACCTTTGCCTCCCTTAATCGACTCCTTGCTCTAAGATTCCCCAGGTGAACATCAACAACGATCCCCAATGTTAGGGTCACCGAGATCCGGGATATACAGCACGTCCGCTGCACATGGACCGTTGGATGTCACCACGCCATCCCTCAGCCTGGGAGAGGTATTGACTAAGGTGAGCCGCAACACCTCCCTTTCCTCTGACATCTTTCATATCCAATTGCTCGATGGAATTCTCAATGGCCGTGTTCTCCAAAACTGTTACATGGATTTCTGTTGTGCCCAATATTATTTTGTTTGATTTACTATGGAAGCTTGGTGATGCATCTACTCTGCCTACCGCAATCACATGTGCTCTGTCTCCTTTTGGGATAGCAATTTCTCTTATATAATCTGACATCAATCTCTTGTGAGCAGGTTCATTCACAGATGTATTATATGGTCTTTGCAATCCTTCACAAGAGGAAGATTTCATTACTTTTTTCCTTATGACATGTAGAGACTGGAAACATGAAGTTACAAATGGTATGTTCCTAATTAAAGGCCTCTCATATTCTTTGTTTTCATTCTTCCCTTCGTTCATAAGGCGAACTAATAACAAACTCAATTTGTAGCTTATACACAATATTTGAAGTGGTTGTCTCAGGGAAATCGAGCAAGCATCCGAGGGGGAATAAGAATAGTTAGTCTGGGGTGTTCAGTGGAATACAAGTGTTCCTGGATGACTCGAACCACATGCAACTTCTTGCTTCCTATCATTTGAACAGTGTTGCATGCAATTTATGCTTCTTCAGAATTGTTTGCTACAAACAACGAAATTATCTCTAACCATGTGTTGCCGCTTCTACAATCTTTCATACTTTAGAATGGTTAGTCAGTAAGCATAATTAATCATATTTTTTCTTGCAAATGTATGCAAAGCTCAGGTGTGGAAACTTTGTGCTAACTTCTGAACTAAAATGATCATAGTTTCAGTAAGTTGAGTTGACTCATTTAAGTGCATTGTGGTAGTTACTATTAGCATCATTTTAGGCATCATTGTGGAAACTTTGTGCTAACTTCTGAACAGAATGTTTCTTTTCTGTTACTTTTCTTTTAATCAAGGAACTTGCACTGTTTTTCTCTGCCTCTGTAAATGTAAATTGCTTGGGTCAACTATGAATACTTTTCAAGTGTGCAACCCCCCTTTTCCAAAAGTACTTACAATTATATCTGAAATACGCTGCCGCCGCATATCATCGCTTGTTCTTTAGCAGATCATTAACATAATCTTTCGTTTTTATGCTTATCAATGTCGAACTGTTTATGAGTTTTGAGTGTGTAGAGATAACAGTATTCAGGCTAACCAATTCTAACCTTAAGCTGTGATTCATATCCAATCATTGTTGTTAATGACATAATGTCTGCAAGTACACATCCACATACGTTGCGTGACGCCCCTAAATTTAGTGAAAAATACATGTGATTGCATAATGTAACAATGGGTTGTTTTTTTATCTTGGTTTGCTGCTGCATACGACATAAATTGGACCTAATGATTAATCGCAAACCATTTTATTTGGCAAGCGCGGAAAATTTAAGCAAGACAATGCCCTTTTCGAGATTAGCAATGTCTGCGTAAGGGCATGGCGCTCGATACAAGCTCAAAAAATTGAGAGGAATGCATTTTGCCGACTTTAGTCACCATATGTTATTTTATTTGTCAACATGGCAAGGATTCAACCTAAAAAATATCACACTAAATACAAATAATATTACTTGTCAAACACTATATTACCTCGATCTCGCCGCCTTTTAAGCACTTACCGGGCAGAACTAGAGATTGCTCTCATTAAATGAGAACGTAATTGATGTGTTTTTACAAAACAATAAAGAATGAGGTCTTTTGATATATTTTTTAGCTTACCCGAATCCAAGTGTTATCATCAAGTAATGATAAAAAAATTCCTTGCATCATTTCGCAGACATGAAAATATAGAAATGCAGTACATATGATGACTCAACCAATACTTCACAATTTTTTCCCCAAAAACAGTTTAATGATTTTAAACTAAATGAAATATTATCACTTGTGTGAATATTGTAGTGCTTAAAAAGGAAACCAAATTATCACCCCTGCAGTCCAAAAAGGATGGAGAAAGAGAAAAAATAAACCTTTCACATATTCTTGCCTTCCTACTGATTTTTATTGACCAAGAAAAATCAACTATAAATGAATATTTTTAGAAAATAGATAAGCTATCATTTTCGGTTTGAACTGTACAACGACTAACTTGTTTTACATCTGTTTACTGCATGTGCATGCCTTGAATGGTGTCGTACTTGTAGAGACTAGAATTGCAGGCAAAACAAAGTAACACATGGTCTACAAGATGATCTAGATGAATTCATCTCCAGGATAAAAGAAGCCAACCAGCGTGCATGTCGCTCGGTTGGAAATAGTATTGCATTTGTAATATATGAGTGCATTTTTGGCATGTGGTGTAGCAGAATCAAACCTTGATGCTGCATTGCTAAGAGTACCTTTGTAAATTCTCTTGGGGAGAAAAAGTATGGCTTCAATTTGCAGCATTGCCCTAAAATACATGAGGTTCAGACATATAATTGTCTATTTTATGTATTTTATGATCAACTAAAATGCTTAGAGTAATGAAAAACATGACATTTAACAACTTGAAACCTAACTCTTGGTAGCTAGAAAGGTGTGGTCTGAATGTTACCTTGGTTTTCTTGTCATTGTTTTCTTACACTATCATCCAAAACTTTTAATATACCATAGCATGGAACATGCAAGCAAGGTGTATTTGATTGAAAGTAGATGTATCTCTTCATACGTGCATTGCACGTGCAAGCTTACTAGTTCTAAGCTTAAGTATACGAAACTACTCCCCGGCAACTATGTACAAACATTTGTGGTAACAGTTCACGGTAAAAATGGCAACTAGAGTGATCTAATCTAGCAACTGACGGTGACAAAACAATTTTATCAAAACATATCAATATGGGATCTTGTTTCGAAGATCACGTCGCGACAAATCTAATTGTGAAAATGGATCATTAATCAGGTTGACGGTTTAAGAGATAAATCTTTTAAAAAAAATGAATTTGGAAAAGCTAACACGTACGGGCAAATGGATTTGGTTGGATTGACCACCTCACATATGTGTGTCTCATGCGGCGGAGCTGCTTATAATTTCCCAACAATAAAATTGTCTTATGGAATACAAATGGCATCCTATGATAGTATTTATTCGCAATGGTTTATGGAATGAAATTGTCATGTTATTTTATAAACATCAAAATTAAATTAACCATGGTTAAAAACTAAAAATTTCATGATCAAAAATTAAAAATTGTCGTGCTATAGAAATTAAATTTTCCATGGTTCAACAGCAAATTTTACCATGCTATAGAATGTAAATTAGAATTCTCCAAATAATATTTTTGCCATGCTACAAGAATTAAATCTGCCATTAGGAACTAACTTTGCCATGGTTCAACAATTAAATTTACCATCCTACAAAATATAAATTTACCATGCAACAAGAACTAAATTTGCTATGCTATAAAAACTAAAATTGCCATGCTTTATAATATAAATTATCATGATCCAAGAAATAAAGCTTCCATCCAACAAAAATAAAATTGTCATTATCCAAAATTAAAATTTGCCTTGTTAAAAAATAATCCATGTTCTACAAATTAAACCCACAAAGGTCTAATAAAAAATTGAAACAAGCAAGAATTTTTTTCATGTGTTTAAACTATGTTTTTGTAATACTTTTCCATCCAAAAAAAGTAAAAAATATTTTTTGTAAATATTATCTTGTAACTGAAAAATATATTAGAATTTTATTTTGTGTATTTTACCATTTCTCTTATCAAAGTAAAAAAAAATGTTGAACCAGGGATTCAAACCCTTGTCTACTAGGTTAAGGAAGGTGGTAAGGAACACTACAGTAGTCACGTGAAGTCGATGAGGGAGCCGTTCACATTCCTTTTATCTTAGCATGAATACCCAGAAATTTTAACGTGGCGATCTCCTTTGTTCTGTAATTCATGCAACAGATCAAGTGCTTAAGAATGCGTCACCGTTGGATATGCATATTCTGAAACAATGGATGATTTGGGTTTAAATAATGTTGCGTGTGAGACTATTGAAGTGCGAGTACGTCAGTAGCCTGGAATTTTATAACACCATAGTGCATATTTTTAAATCACAAAAATTTAATTATAATTTTTTATTTAATAATTTAAGTACTAGGATTTTGAGATGGTATGGATTTTGCATCTTTTTGAAATATTTTGAACGAAACTACTATGTGGACGACACTTACCGGCCGAACCTTGGACGATGGAGGACTGAACAGTGCTACTCAGTTTTGCTGTACAGATGGATGGGTTGCATCGTGTGTAAATCGTTCAGAATTCGTCGTGTGTGTAGCAGCTCTTTATTTTGAATTTGATGATTTAATTATATGGATTTTTAAATCAGTATGTGAATTTCTTATAATGTTATTTTTATTTCTATGTATATAATTTGTATCACGTGATTATAGTTTATATATATTTTATGAAAATGCTAGAGAAACTATCAATGAAAAATAGACTTTGCGGTCCATTTAAACATGAAATGCTATAAAACTTATGTATCCTTATAAGACACCAAATTTGGTCGACTCAAGCGTGTCTCATTCATATAATGAAGGTCACAATATACATCAAACTGATAAATCTGCAAAATAGTAAATCGATAGCCTTTGCACAAAGAATCATCAATCAAGAATTAAAAAAAATGAAAGCACAAGTTATCATGGGAGATTTTTTTTCCGATTTCCTGAAGAATTTCAGATTCTTCAAGACTGAGGCAAGACAGAACCGAGGAATCACAGAAAATGTTGAAACTCAGAAAACAACGGAATGTAAAGCATGCATACAGATCAACATATTGCAACGAAAATAAACATCATCAGAGTTATAGAAGTGGGTCAGATGCATATCATGAGGAATCTAAGCAGAGAGAAACAGCTGAGCAGAGTCTTCATGATGGATTCTTCAATGCAAATACAGAAGTAACTAAGTTGAAGAGATAGCACCGTAGAGTTGAAGCCGCAGATTTGGTAGACCGGTTCAAGTTGTTGTGACAACTCTACATCTAGTTGGAGGAGCTGAGATTCAACTCAGAAGACATAGTCTTCACCTTATTCTCCTTCAACTAAAGTCCTCAGACTTCGTCCAATTACTCACGTGAGTCTTCAAGATAGACTCCCAAGACCTTCACATACTTCGTTCACTTTGGGAATTCACAATTGCATCTTGAATTCCTCAGAACGGCGACACCTCACTAGTGCAAAACAGGTCATTAGAACCGATTCTGGGAGGCCATTAGAACCGGTTTTGGCAACCGGTGCTAAAAGTTCGGTGCTAGAGGGTGAACCCCTTTAGAACCGGTTGCTCACGAACCGGTTCTAAAATCTCTGCAGCCAGCCACGTGGTGGCAGGTCGGGCGCGATGGCTCGGGAACCTTTAGCACCGGTTTGTAATACAAACCGATTCTAAAGGTTTAGAGGTTTAAGTTTTTTTAATTATTTTCTTTTTGGTTTTAATAGTTTAGGGTTTAGGGTTTATTAATTCTTTTCTTTTGGGTTTAGGATTACTGTTTATTTTACGCTATTACATAATGTAAAATGCATATATATATATATATATATATACATGTAGAATATCTCGTAGCTAGCTAGAACCATCATATATAGTAGAATTATCGTACCACCAACATATATATACATCATATATAGTACTAGTGCCTCACCACCGCCCCTCTTTGCTTGCCTCGAGCCCACAACAGTGGAGGGCATTTGAATATACATACAGTATACATCATATGGACAACACACCAGTTTCCTATTACATATGGTAAGGGAATTCTCCGGTCGACTTATTTATGACTTCACGAAGAAGAAATCCCGCTATTTCCTCTTGAAGTGCTCGCATGCGATCATTTATGTCGAGTTTATCCCGCTTCTCCCAAATCTTATTATTTAAAGAAGATGATCAATATATGAATATATTACATATGGTAAGGAACAAAGTCTAGATAGTATTTACGTACCATCATTGTTCTCCATTACGATGTAAGCACAAGGTTCAGTCCCCGATGTCTGCCTCATACACTTCACAACAAAATAGAATTCAAACAGATTTAATAATAAAGCATATATATGATAATGGTATATTGAAACTAGAAATATAATTAAATCGAATGTTCTCTCACATATTTATCGTACTGTCACGTCAGCTTCTCCTTCCATTCACCGCGCTCAAGTTTTTTGAACTTTTCCCAAACTCTGCCGTCAAAGAAAATGAATAAAGGAGTTAATTACTTGATATAACAGAAACTTAAAGTGAACACTAAAGAAGCCTACATGTGTGATAATGATTAAAATTACCTGGCGAATGAGTTCCTAATTTCTATATACTCACTAATATCTTTACGTAGTGAGTCCATTACTGTAACCATTTCTTTTTCCATTTCAATGTCTATCAAGATGAAGTGATAACTGCGCACACGTAAGCGGGTATCACTTATATAACAATATCGAGTAAGAAAAACTATAATTTGTAGTACAAAACAATGACACTCACTTGAAATTGTAAGGAAATAGTATATGTTCTTCTGCATGTATATCCCTCAAACTTTTAAGCAAAAGTGTCTCCGCGAATTATGAATTATGTTTTACTGTTACTTCATGTATGATATTTGGGTCAATGAACCCAATGCCAAAGAATCCAGCTTTTCTCATTCCGTACATCTTCATTCTGCGTAATGCACACAAAAGAATATATATAGTAAGGATAATACAGTCAATGACGTACGAGCTGAGCTAAAAAGAAATCACTTATAGACAATACAAACTGACGATAGATTTGTCGAGTGCCAATTGATGGAATAACTGAAATAATTCTTCATTTTCAATCCACAAGTCACCAGTTCCATTGTCGAAATAATCTCGCCTGATCGGAATCCAGAAGCCGGGTATCTCGAACGGTATAGCTTCTGTGATGTACCACTTATGCAAGTTGCGCATTTTCGTTGATAATAGCTTCTCTTCTTCAGTGACCATAGGCTCCCCTTTTGCATATTTCCTTTTTGGAGATGGATCACCGGACAAGTCATCAAGGTTTAAAAATTGTTCAATAGTAAGACCCGCCTCTTTAGCAAATGCTCTTTGTTCGTCGGTTATCTCTTCCTGCTGCTTGGTATTCACCTTGAGCGGGGCTATCGATTGCACTGTCTGTTCTCCGAGCTGGGCAACAGTTTTCCCGCATTTTTTACTGCCTGAGTGGCTGCTTCTTGAACCCTTTTGCAGAAATGACTTGTTAATAGAGCGTTCGTAGTCCGAGAACGCGGTCTTAACAGGGGGTTCAAACATCTTCAAGAAGTGTTGTACTATTACCTCGGGTATTTTCTCCTTCGGTGGAGGGGGAGGTTTCGGTGCAAGGTGCTTCGCCACGGCTTCATCCACTATGGCCTTGGTTTCATCTACACTCCTATCCCAGGGTAAGACGGGCGGACTCTTCTGGGGTTTAACTTTCTTTGCTTTCTTCTTCGGTGGACTCCTATGACGCGGCGGAGGTTGATTACTTTTTGATTGTCGTGTTTGCCTTCTATCCATCACGGGGGGAGCTGGTGGGATCGGTTTGCAATGCGGAATCGCGATGTGGGGTGGTTGTGGTGGAATCGACTAACGCGGCGGAGTCGCGCTGCGCTCCACGGGGATGGATGGTGCAGGACTCGGCTGATGTTCAGGATCATACCATGGAACAACGCCTACGCCTCGCGTTCGTCTCGGATGTTCAGGATTCTTGAGGGCGCGTGTAAGCTCGTCGTTCTCTCTCTCGGGGATGAAAATCCCATTCTTAGCATCATCAATTGCATTTAGTATCTCTTGATCGGCTCCTTTAAGACTTGCCTTTATAATCATCTTCCCTGTCTTTGGGTCCAACTTTCCCCCATGCCCAAAAAACCAACTCCTGCACCTGGGTGGAAAATATATTGTGACTGGAGTGACCCCTGCAGCAATCAGCTTCTTCTCAAATGCATCCCACTTAGGCGACGCGTACTTGTAGCCACCTGTCCCCATGGTATGGAAAAACTTATGCTTCTCAGCATTAATCTTGTTTATTTCCGACCGAAGTTTAGCTTCATCTGATTCGTTGTTCTCCACAAATTGGTCCCAATGTGCTTCTACCTTCGCTAGTGCTCCAGTGAAAATTGGAGTCTTCTTATTATTAGCGACGTATTTGGACCAAAGCTTTACCTTCCAAGATCGAAATAGTTCTCCCATCTTCTTAAGAGAAGCATGCTTGACTTTCAACACATCTTCTGGTGTCGCCCAATCTGGTAGGGTGAAATATGATAAGAGTTTAGCCCAAAGATGCTCTTTTGCTCTATCGCTGACAAAACTCTTGTTTCCACCTTTCTTTGGCTGATGCCATTCTTGAGTGCTAATCGGGATGTTATCTCTAACAATTACTCCACATATAGCTATCCATTTCTTCACGTGAGCTTCCGGAGCATTCGGCTGGCCACTCAAACCGATCCCATCGATGTTGTACTTTACATCATCCCGCGGCAATTTGGCCGGCCACGTTTTTCTTTGCTTGAAGAAGATTTTCTCGACCCGGGTTTCTAGAAGAAGAAATATTTGTTAATTATTAGTGATAAATCAATTCTTTGTAAATTTTATGATCACCAGAGGCCTTATATATATATTTATATATATACCTCGGCAGACTTTGTTGTTAATTGAAGATCTTATTCTTCTCCTTCGTCGAACATTCCCTCACCGGAATCGTTCAGATATCGTGAGCCGTCATCATCGATATCGGCGTCATCATGAGGACCGATATCGGCGTCGACGATAATTTCGTACATATCATCTTCTTGCTCTCTGCCGTTATTGAACACGTCGTCCATAGCTTAACTAATATCGACGAGATGCAGAAAAAGATGAAACAATTTAGTATAAGCAAATATAGAAAATGACATCTCAAATAATCAAGTTCACATGCAACAATAATATTAGAATAATAATTCAGCTTACATCTCGAATAATCCAGTTCACATATATGCAACACTAATATATATGTCGATCACTAGAGCTAGTACATATATATATATATATATAACATATTACTAGCTAAAACGGTAAACGACGTCGGCTCCGGCTGCCGGTGGACGCCCAAAGAGAAGGAACCATCACCCACTCGTAACTAGGGTGAGATCCCTGAAGCACCTGCCATAAACTGTAGTACCCGGCGTCCAACGCCGCCATGTAGCGACGAACGTGGTCGTTCTCCTCCCTAATACGTCGGCGTACAACCTCCTCGGGGGCCGGTTCCCTCCGCACCGACTGTGGCCCACGCGGCCGCCACTAAAGAAGATCTGGGTCGACGACAAGACCCGAATTCCTCGCTAAGCGACGCACCCCGGAAACCACCTCCCAGTGCCATCCCGGCGGAGCCCAGTCGCAGACATTGTGCATCCCGTCAAGAACTCCTAGAGAGCGACGGTAACGAGGATGCGGGCCCGGCATTCTCACTAATGAAAGTAATAAAATTACAACTAAAAATATCTCAATATTTGCATGTTAATAGCTATTGATCTATAGCTCAAATTGTAGAACATCTCATATATATATATACTAATAATATATAGAACAATATATATACTAATAATATTTATAACAATATATATATATATACTAATATAACAATACTAATAACAATATATAACAATTACCTAGCTAGCTAGATTATTAACTAATATGTATATAGTAACAATATAACATTATACTAACAATTCTACAAACCTATTATTAACTAATATGTATATACTAGCAATACAATATATATACTAACTATAGTATTTGCTAACCTATTATATATACTAACAATTCTACTATATACTAACTATAGTATTTGCTAACCTATTATACTAACAATTCTACTAACAATACTATAGTATATATACTGACTATAGTAATTACTAACAATTCTACTAACAATACTAATATAAAGTTTTTAAAAAAGATATAATAGCCGGCGCCGGCGCCGGCGAGGGGCTCACCTAGGGGCTTCCGCCGGCGAGGGGCAGGGGGCGAGGGCGTGGCTACGGCGACGACGAGGGGCAAGGGCGTGGCGACGACGACGGTGAGGAGGGCGCGTGGCGACGGCGACGACGAGGGGCGAGGGCTTGGCGGAGACGGCGACGGCCTGGCGGAGAGGGCGACGACGGCCTGGCGGCGTGGAAACGATCTGAAGCGGTGGGGGGGCTGCGCTAAGTGTCGATATATATAACAGGGCACCTTTAGCACCGGTTTCAACCACAAACCGGTGCTAAAGGTCCTTTAGCACCGGTTTCACCCACCAACCGGTGCTAAAGGTCCCCAATTACATCCCGTTTCCGGGCGAAAATATAAGCGGGAAGTGGAGGGACATTTAGCACCGGTCGTATAATAAACCGGTTCCAAAGGTTAAATTTTCATATTTGGAGTTTTTTAATAATTCTTTTGAAGTCATTTGGCACAAAATAAATCATTAAATGCATGAAAAATAGCAAATGAAATCAGAAAGGGTTGAAATTTTAGTATGTGGCTTTGAATGGTGCATATTGAATGCACAAAAAGTCTTGAGTTCGAAAAAGTTTAGAAAAATGAAATGCCTTTGTAACAGATGAGTTTT
The DNA here is from genome assembly GCA_950022295.1 of Bromus sterilis. Lineage (NCBI taxonomy): Eukaryota > Viridiplantae > Streptophyta > Magnoliopsida > Poales > Poaceae > Bromus > Bromus sterilis. The sequence continues at coordinate 34,426,706 of OX465600.1, forward strand.
CATCTAAAACCCTCACACTTCGAAAGAGATGCTCCAGTTTGTACACGAAGTGCATCCAGTTTTTGTCGTAACCCTCTCAACTTTTGCACACATGTTATATGGGTCAAATGATGATACCATGCCAAGTTTCAACCTTTTCTGAGTTCATTTGTAGATGCTTTCCATTTTCAGGGTCATTTGGCACAAAATAAATCATTAAATGCATGAAAAATAGCAAATGAAGTCAAAAAGGGTCGAAATTTTAGTATGTGGCTTTGAATGGTTCATATTGAATGCAAAAAAGGTCTTGAGTTGAAATATCTTTGTAACAGATGAGTTTTCGTTTGAAACCCTTATACTTTGAAAGAGATGGTCTAGTTTGTACACGAAGTACATCCAGTTTTTGTCGTAATCCTCTCAACTTTTGCACACATGTTATGTGGGCCAAATGATGATACGTTGCCAAGTTTCAACCTTTTATGAATCCAACCAATCAGGAAGAAGTACACGGATCGTGTGTTTCTTTCAAGCGCTTGTGAGTCGTTGGATCAGGCTTCTGAGCCGTTGGATCCAACCAATCAGAAAGAAGCACACGGATTGCGTGTTTCTTTCAAGCGCTTGTGAGTCATTGGATCAGGCTTCTGAGCCGTTGGATCCAACCAATCAGGAAGAAGCACACGGATTGCGTGTTTTTTCAAGCGCTTGTGAGTCGTTGGATCAGGCTTGTGAGCCGTTGGATCAGGCTTGTCGTTGCCTATATATATAGCCCACCTCTAGGACATTTTCGACACTCAGTTCATCGGCCAAATACAAACCATTCGGATTCGCCTGCATACGTTCGACGATGCATTTGATATGCTTGCACTCATGAGCCACCGTCGGGCTGTATGCAGGCGAAATCGTGTGTTTTGTTGATATTATATATATCTAGTTAGAAATCTTTCACTTCATCGACCTTTTCTGAGTTCAGTTGTAGTGATTTCCAAATTCAAGGTCATTAAGCAAATGAAGTCAGAAAGGGTTTGAAATTTGAGAATGTGGCTTTATTTCTTCTCCTGCGCGGAAATCCTAGAACGGGGTGGCATGGTGGCGGCGACGCGGCAAAATTAAAACACTCAACAACTTAACATCTCAAGCCTAGAACATTTTATTGTAAAAAATAAAAAAAATCTACTCCTCCTCTTCGTCTGAGAAATCGTCTTCGGTGCCGGATGAGCTGATGTCATCCTCCAGCGCTATCCAGCGGGGGTCACCGACGGGCCAGTTGGCGGCGCCTCTCGCCAGTTCCTCCTCCGCCACCGCCTTGGCCGCCCGCCGCTCCTCCCGCCATTCATGACGCTCCTTTCGCCGATCCGCGCTCTCGGCCGTCAGCCTCGTCCAGTGTTCCGCCTCCTCTGAGGCTTCACAGGGATGGCTCGCGTACCAATCCTGCATGGCGCGCTGGTCCTGCTCCGAGGCGAGGCCGAGCACCGCTCGTCGACGATGGATGCGGTGGGCCTCTTCAGTGAGGAGGAGCGGCGGATCTGCTATGTCCTCCGCCTCTTCCAAGCTGCGGAGGTAGCGGTTATTCATCTCCGCGCGCGGGCGGCCGAGCCTCCACGCCGCAACGTCGTACGCGCGGGCAGCTAAATATGCATGCCAGAACCTGCCGAGACACACACGCTCGTTGTTGGCGCAAGTGATCACCGCCATGAATGTGCCTCCACGTTGTTGACGTCGTGGAAGCTGGGCGGTCGGGCGACGGGGCGGCATGGTGGCGGTGGCGCGGAACGGGAAAGAGTGCACGAGAAGAGAACTAGTGGCGACTGGCTTTGCGTGGAGGCCTCCACGTCCTTTTAACCTCACACGATTCAGAATACAACCAACCAGGAAGAAGCACACGGATCACGTGTTTGTTTCAAGCGCTTGTGAGCCGTTGGATCAGGCTCGCCTCCACCAATCAGGAAGAAGCACACGGATCGTGTGTTTCTTTCAAACACTTGTGAGTCGTTGGATCAGGCTTTGTGAGTAATACGTCTCAAACGTATCTATAATTTATGCTTGGTCCATGCATGTTTTGTGTGACTTTGCCATGTTTTGCTTGAACTTTCATACACTTTTGAACCTATTTGGACTAACCAATTAACTCAGTGCACCCAGTTGCCAGTTTCTGTTTTCTGCTGTTTTTGTATTTCAGTTTTCCGTCAATTAAAAGTGCTCCAAAAATTCCGGGAAAATATATATAAAAAATCAGCGCAATAGAAGCTTCCGGAATCACCAAGAGAGGGAAGGGGGGGCCACCACCAGGCAGCTGATACGTCCAAAACGTATCTATAATTTCTTCTTGCTCCATGCATGTTTTGTGTGATATTGCTATGTTCTAGATACACTTTCATACACTTTTGATCATATTTGGACTAACCTAATAACTCAGTGCACCCCAGTGCCAGTTCCTGTTTTCTGCTGTTTTTCTATTTCAGTTTTCCCCCATATAAAAAGTGCCAGAAAATTCGGATACAAAATCAGCGTGGAGGAAGCTTCGCGAAGAGCCCGGGAGGGGCTAGAGGGGAGCCAGGGGGGCCCAGGCGGCCACCCGGCGCAGCCCCACCCTTGGCCGCCAGGGGGCGCCTGGGGCCCCTGGTCCACCTCTGGCTGCCCCCCTTCGCCTATTTATTCTCCGTCACGGGAAAACTCCAGAGGATGAACCCTATTCCGCGAACTCGCCTCTGTTCCGCCGCCGCCGCGCTTCCGAAGATCTGGAGCACCAGAAGACCTCTTCCCGGCACCCTGCCGGAGGGAGGATTGACCTCCGGGAGTCTCCTCTCCACCATGGATGCTCCCCGGATGTCTCGTGAGTAGTTTTCCTTGGACCATGGGTCCGTGATCAGTAGCTATGTGATGTTCTCCTCTCCTCTTTGGTCTTCATTGTTTAGACCTCGTGAGCTTCCCTACATGATCGAGGCACCTTTGTAATATTTCTGCTATTGCTATGTTGAGTTTGATAGGATCTGATGGATTATGAGATTATGTTCAGATTGTGATAGAGTAATATATTTGGTTTTTATCTCTTATATTTTTGTTCCTAAATAATTCTTGCATGTTCTCCGTTGTTGTTTATTGCTTTGGCCAAGTAGTAGGTAGTGACTTCAAGAGGGAACGTTGTGCTAGATTGTGGGTTCATGCCCCCCGATGACACGCTTGAGTGACAGAAACATGAGTCTAGGGGATGTGCTGTTGCCACAAGGGGGAAAACAACGGTGCTTGTGACCGCGGTCACAAGGATTGTTTACTTTACGCAGAGTTCTTTTTAATGAAGTTGTCTATTTCTTTGGGTTTACACTTTGGGTGGGGCTCGCAACTTAATACCAGCGAGATGTTCTGGATAGATATCTCAAGGTGGATGATTAGTAGTAGATGCAGATGGATTTCGGTCTACTTATCTTGGCGTACTTCCTGTGCTTTTGAACCTCATCCTTTCTTTTGTAGCATAGTTAGCATTGCGGTGCGTTCATAATCCTGTCAATTGCCTTTCTGTAATTTTTTTTACCTCGCATAGCAATTTTATCGTCTTTTGGGAGAGAGACATCACTAGCGAACATCACGTATCCCGGTCCATATCCTCATTATTATTTCCACGCTATATTTACTTTACTGCTTTTACTTGCTATCATTATCCCTTGCATTTTATCCTTGTGAACAACAAGACCGGAGAGATTGACAACCTCTCCGAACTTCGTTGGGAACAAAGTTATCTGTGTCTGTGTGCAGGTCCGCGTCAGTTGCGCCGCTGACACTGATACGTCCAAAACGTATCTATAATTTCTGCTTGCTCCATGCATGTTTTGTGTGATATTGCTATGATCTAGATACACTTTCATACACTTTTGATCATATTTGGACTAACCTATTAACTCAGTGCACCCCAGTGCCAGTTCCTGTTTTCTGCTGTTTTCCTATTTCAGTTTTCCCCCATATAAAAAGTGCCAGAAAATTCGGATACAAAATCAGCGTGGAGGAAGCTTCGCGAAGAGCCCGGGAGGGGCTAGAGGGGAGCCAGGGGGGCCCAGGCGGCCACCCGGCGCAGCCCCACCCTTGGCCGCCAGGGGGCGCCTGGGGCCCCTGGTCCACCTCTGGCTGCCCCCCTTCGCCTATTTATTCTCCGTCACGGGAAAACTCCAGAGGATGAACCCTATTCCGCGAACTCGCCTCTGTTCCGCCGCCGCCGCGCTTCCGAAGATCTGGAGCACCAGAAGACCTCTTCCCGGCACCCTGCCGGAGGGAGGATTGACCTCCGGGAGTCTCCTCTCCACCATGGATGCTCCCCGGATGTCTCGTGAGTAGTTTTCCTTGGACCATGGGTCCGTGATCAGTAGCTATGTGATGTTCTCCTCTCCTCTTTGGTCTTCATTGTTTAGACCTCGTGAGCTTCCCTACATGATCGAGGCACCTTTGTAATATTTCTGCTATTGCTATGTTGAGTTTGATAGGATCTGATGGATTATGAGATTATGTTCAGATTGTGATAGAGTAATATATTTGGTTTTTATCTCTTATATTTTTGTTCCTAAGTAATTCTTGCATGTTCTCCGTTGTTGTTTATTGCTTTGGCCAAGTAGTAGGTAGTGACTTCAAGAGGGAACGTTGTGCTAAATTGTGGGTTCATGCCCCCCGATGACACGCTTGAGTGACAGAAACATGAGTCTAGGGGATGTGCTGTTGCCACAAGGGGGAAAACAACGGTGCTTGTGACCGCGGTCACAAGGATTGTTTACTTTACGCAGAGTTCTTTTTAATGAAGTTGTCTATTGCTTTGGGTTTACACTTTGGGTGGGGCTCGCAACTTAATACCAGCGAGATGTTCTGGATAGATATCTCAAGGTGGATGATTAGTAGTAGATGCAGATGGATTTCGGTCTACTTATCTTGGCGTACTTCCTGTGCTTTTGAACCTCATCCTTTCTTTTGTAGCATAGTTAGCATTGCGGTGCGTTCATAATCCTGTCAATTGCCTTTCTGTAATTTTTTTTACCTCGCATAGCAATTTTATCGTCTTTTGGGAGAGAGACATCACTAGCGAACATCACGTATCCCGGTCCATATCCTCATTATTATTTCCACGCTATATTTACTTTACTGCTTTTACTTGCTATCATTATCCCTTGGATTTTATCCTTGTGAACAACAAGACCGGAGAGATTGACAACCTCTCCGAACTTCATTGGGAACAAAGTTATCTGTGTCTGTGTGCAGGTCCGCGTCAGTTGCGCCGCTGACACTGATACGTCCAAAACGTATCTATAATTTCTGCTTGCTCCATGCATGTTTTGTGTGATATTGCTATGATCTAGATACACTTTCATACACTTTTGATCATATTTGGACTAACCTATTAACTCAGTGCACCCCAGTGCCAGTTCCTGTTTTCTGCTGTTTTCCTATTTCAGTTTTCCCCCATATAAAAAGTGCCAGTAAAATTCGGGAAAATTCAGATAAAAAATCAGCGTGACGGAAGCTTCGAGAAGAACCCGAGAGGGGCCAGAGGGGAGCCGGGGGGCCCAGGCGGCGACCCGGCGCGGCCCCACCCCTGGCCGCGCCAGGGGGGCGCCTGGGGCCCCTGGCCCACCTCTGGCTGCCCCCTTTTGCCTATTTATCCCCCGTCACGGGAAAACCCCAGAAGGAGAACCCTATTCCGTGAACTCGCCTCTGTTCCGCCGCCACCGCGCTTCCGAAGAACGGGAGCAACAGAAGACCTCTTCCAGGCACCCTACCGGAGGGAGGATTGACCTCCGGGAGTCTCCTCTCCACCATGGATGCTCCCCGGATGTCTCGTGAGTAGTTTTTCTTGGACCTTGGGTCCGTGATCAGTAGCTATGTGATGTTCTCCTCCCCTCTTTGATCTTCATTGTTTAAACCTCGTGAGCTGCCCAACATGATCGAGGCACCTTTGTAATATTTCTGCTATTTCTATGTTGAGTTTGATAGGATCTGATGGATTATGAGATTATGTTCAGATTGTGATAGAGTAAAATATTTGGTTTTTATCTCTTATATTTTTGTTTCTAAGTAATTCTTGCATGTTCCCCGTTGCTGTTTATTGCTTTGGCCAAGTAGTAGGTAGTGACTCCAAGAGGGAGCGTTGTGCTAGATTGTGGGTTCATGCCCCCCGATGACATGCTTGAGTGACAGAAACATGAGTCTAGGGGATGTGCTATTGCCACAAGGGGGAAAACGACGGTGCTTGTAACCGCGGTTACAAGGATTGTTTACTTTACGCAGAGTTATTTTTAATGCAGTTGTTTGTTGCTTTGGGATTACACTTTGGGTGGGGCTCGCAACTTAATACTAGCGAGATGTTCTGGATAGATATCTCAAGGTGGATGATTAGTAGTAGATGCAGATTGGTTTCGGTCTACTTACCTTGGCGTACTGCCTGTGCTTTTGAACCTCTTCCTTTCTTTTGTAGCATAGTTAGCATTGCGGTGCATTCATAATCCTGTCAATTGACTTTCTGTAATTTGTTTACCTCGCATAGAAATTTTATCATCTTTTGGGAGAGAGACATCACTAACGAACATCATGTAAGGCCCGATATACGGTACTGTTCCAGATCTAAATGTTTCCATCAAGATCCGGGTACGAAGCACATATCGGTCCCACCGCGACATATGACAAAGCCATATGCCCCGGATTTCCAACATGATATCACAACATTACAGATACAAGGATACAACATCTCATACAATCGGCATACAACTGCCTCAAATACAATACAACAGCGGAAGGTACATGTCTGGGTACGGACTACAATCAAATGCCTAGTGGCAAAGAGAAAAACATTGATCCCATAACCACACGGGTCCAGGCCCTCCGCCGCGATCCGCCTAACTAGTCGTCGTTGAGTCTCCACGTGAAACGTCGATCACCAAACCTGTTGTCGATCAAGAACCCTGAAAAGAGTTTGGGGGTAGTATCATGAGTACAGAGGTACTCAGCATCCAACTGTAGTGGTCATATGACCCAACAAGGACTTCATCACTCGTCATTCTAGGACAACTAGTAGTTTACGGTAAGGAATGGGTAAGTGGTGAGGTTGCTGCCGCACTAGCATTTATGAAGTGGCTAACGATCTAGAGAGTAAGGTAAGAAGCCAAGCATTCGATGAGGAATCACCTCCAACAAATCTTGCTATCAACTACTTACGCAAACATAACACCTATCCTATTCTTGTCCTCCTCTTCGCATCCTGACGAAGAAGAAGCATTCAAGGCACACACACACGTTGATCAAGTTATATTAAGATTATCTCCGTTGTTGTTGTCTATGAACAAGGAGTAGGTCTCAAGTCGTCCATAACCGTGGACACGGCTTCTCGAAAAGATTTAACCCTGCAGGGGTGTACCAACTGCCCATTACGAGGCTCCGCATGCACGTCCATCTCTCTCAGTTGCTACCCATCACAGGCAACCATTTTATGATTTAGTTCCAAGAGATCCGAAACGACAGGTCCCTCTAACTAACAACGAACAAATCCGGGTGGCCCCCGGTGAGTCGACATCCATCTCAGAAGCCGGCCGCGCTCTCGATCTGGTCTCAACCGTCTGTCGCAGGTTTGGATAGCCGGTTAATCACACATGGGACACCGGGTCCTCAGCCGGACAAAGTGGGCCAGCAAGGGAACTAAGTCCTCACTGGTCCAGGTTGGTTTGTAAACAACTGGCGGCCGACCAGCACACACACGGGTTCAAATGGTAAAACAGCTTGGGCCACCACTAGAAATGTTTGAAGCTAGGTAGGTAAGAAAAGGGGACCCCATAAAATTCCACACGCGGTTAGGCACGCTCAGTCTTAAAACCAATACCCGGAACTCGGATCCTAGGTGACTCGAATGGAACAAAGCGTCGGGGCGGGATAGCCTAGACCTTCCATCCTTCGTCGTATATAGTCAACATTAATAATCAATATCATCAACAACAATATAATAATGTGATATCCCAACCCAAAGAGTAACAGGGTAACATCGTAGCATCCTAAGCATGCATACTAAGCAGGGGCTGAGCAACGAGCAATAGTAACATAGCAGAACATGGTTTGCTGGGAGGGGACATGACTGTATCGGTTTGAAAGAGGCTGTAAACATGTGGTAGGATCAAACATCGAACCTATCCTAGACTAGCATGCAAACCGCTGGTTAAAATAGAATGGATCATAAGTAATGTATAGTCCTTGCCTGTTGATAAGTCGGGTTTCGAAGGTGTAGTTGATTGCAAACTCGCGTCGTCTCCGAGAGTTACCCGCGGGAGCACACAAGAAGTAAACACTGGAAAGCAATCAACGAGCAAGCATCTATTACTACGAGGCAAACACGAGCAAGCATCAACAAGAAGGCAACACGAGACATCTCACCTACCGTCAAGAGCGGTTACTAACAGGTTAAGTGGAGTAATCGTCACACACGACGATACCGCACATTTAGAAAGGTTCAAGTTGTTTAGCTACAGGTGATCAACAAGGTTGTTAACATGGCAACTCACTCAAGCATGGCATAGCACACAAACATGGCAAGAGGTGAAGCATAAATAAACTACCTAAGCTAGTCAATTTAAGTGGGGTGAAATCCTAGACATGGCAAACTATTGCGGACCCCACGATAAAATGGAATTTGGTACTGTTTTGCCCTAAACAATATTTTATTATTTTTATTAGCAAGCAAGAACAGCATAAACACAATCTACATGCAATTCTAGTCAAGTTACATATAAAAAACATTTTAAACGGAGCAACGGTTAAAAAGTTATTGCAATTACAGTTTACAGTGGCAAGCAGTTGTAATTAGCAGGTAAACAGCATGTAAACAAGTTCAAACATGGCAACTAGCAACATTTTAATAATCTACGCGCAAAACGGAGCAACTTTCATGTAGAAAGCGTCTCCATCGGAGCTACCGGTGAAAAGTTATAGCTACCGCAATAAAAACAATACAATCTGCAAAATAAAACTACCCAGGCGAAAAAAACAGGCAACGGGCCGAAATCTACTAGGCTGGCCCAACAGGGAACAAATAGAAAAAAAGAGGAAGGGGGCGCCTCACCAGTGGGCCTGGCCCATGGAGGCGGCTGGACTGGCCTGGAGGCCGGCTGGGCCGCAAGGGCGCGCTGGGCCGTGGGGCGCGACCAACCCACGCGGTGGCCACGCGGTGGAGCGCTCGGCTCGTTCCCGAGCGGAACTGGTGGCAGCGGCGGCGGCTGGCTCACCGGCCGGCCGGCTCCAGCAACGGCAAGGGGCCAGGGGCCAGGGGCGAGCGCGCCGGGGTCCAGGGGCGCGGCAGGCGGGGTCCTGGGGCAGCACGGGCGAGCTAATGGCCGGCCTCCCATGGCGGCGGCGACCTCGCGAGCATGTCCATGGCGCGGCGGCCGGCGGTCTGCGAGGACGGGAGTCAAGGTGAGGAGGAGATTAGAGGGAAAGGAGGGAGGAGGAGGCGACCTGGGTGCGGGCGGCGCTCGCCGAAGCGGCTGTCGGCTGCGGGCAGCACACGGAGGCGCAGGCGGCGGCGTAGTCCACGGGAGGAGGCTGCGCAAGGAGAGAGGAGAGAGGAAGTTGGGGAGCTCCCTGGGCCGTCAGATCGGGCGATCTGACGGTCCAGATCTGATGACTAGCAAAAGGACGAAAAATGGGGGGTTTTTGTGCCAGATCTTGACATTGTGAGGGGGTGGCTGCAAATTTGGACTAGGGAAACCCTAGAAAGGGGTGGGGGAGTGGTGGTATTTATATAGCCCAGGTGGCTGGCAGTTTGCAAAAACATCCCCGATTTTTCTCTCGCGCGCGCGGTGTTTACGTTTCTGACCGCCGGGGGTCAGCAGTACCTCCGATTCGGGTAAAACTTCGAACTGTGCAATCAGCGCGTCGAGCCGGCGGCGTTCACCTAGCGCTAGAACCGTTCCGAGAACACTTTCCGACGCGCTATAAAAATAACCCGTTTAATTATTAAACGGGGTTTTTCGTTCCGTTGGCTGCGGCTGGTCTCGTGCGGTTTTCGCGACGGTGATCGGGCGAAACCCGGTGTCGCAAAGGTCGAGTGTCAGGGTGGCAAGGGTCGGTCTCCGTCCGGTACGATATAAGAGGGGGGAAATAATCGCCGATCGATAAATCAGGGATGCAAACACCGCAAACAAATCAGACAATCAAACAATTCACACCGAAAACAAAAAATTTAATTTGTGCAAAATCTGGGCTGTTACAATACAACACCACCAACAAGGGATCTCGTCCCGAGATCCTGAACGATCCGGGGGAGAGGGGAATGGGGAGAGAAAGGAGTCGACGATCTTCAACACCACCAACAAGGGACTCTGCTCCATGTCGATGCCGAGCTTTCGTCGAGGAACTTTCCGCAGAGAGACAACATCGTCGGAAAAACGAAACCGTCAGTGACAAGAGGAAGAACGAACGCGAAAACCAGATCAAGGGATAGTGATTTTCGACGCAAGTCATAAAACACCGGGAAAAAGGAGGGAGGGCAAAGGACGACCCAAGTGATATCCGAAACTGGAGAAGCTAAAGGTACTAGAGGAATTCCCACCTGAGCTCGGAATCGAGACAATACGCTGCAAGCAAGGCATTGTAACGGTTCCGATACTCCACACACTCGAGATCCTAAAGTTTGAAGGGGATAAGACGAGAATTAAAACACTTACGTCACTTGTCCTGACCAGAGTAAGGGTAAGGAGTAAAAATATTCCTACTCTCCGATAACTAACTTAGTAACTACAAAATAGTTTTTGTCTAGACTCGACTTCAGCCAGAAAAGGGATCCTACGGTCGGTAAGGCTCTGATACCAAGTTGTAAGGCCCGATATGCGGTATTGTTCCAGATCTAAATGTTTCCATCCAGATCCGGGGACGAAGCACATATCAGTCCCACCACGACATATGACAAAGCCATATGCCCCGGATTTCCAACATGATATCACAACATTACAGATACAAGGATACAACATCTCATACAATCGGCACACAACTGCCTCAAATACAATACAACAACGGAAGGTACATGTCTGGGTACAGACTACAATCAAATGCCTAGTGGCAAAGAGAAAAACATCGATCCCATAACCACATGGGTCCAGGCCCTCCACCGGGATCCGCCTAACTAGTCGTCGTCGAGTCTCCAGGTGAAACGTCGATCACCAAACCTGTTGTCGATCAAGAACCCTGAAAAGAGTTTGGGGGTAGTATCATGAGTACAGAGGTACTCAGCATCCAACTGTAGTGGTCATCTGACCCAGCAAGGACTTCATCACTCGTCATTCTAGGACAACTAGTAGTTTACGGTAAGGAATGGGTAAGTGGTGAGGTTGCTGCCGCACTAGCATTTATGAAGTGCCTAACGATCTAGAGAGTAAGGTAAGAAGCCAAGCATTCGATGAGGAATCGCCTCCAACAAGTCTTGCTATCAACTACTTACGCAAACATAACACCTATCCTATCCTTGTCCTCCTCTTCGCATCCTGACGAAGAAGAAGCAGTCAAGGCACACACACACGTTGATCAAGTTATATTAAGATTATCTCAGTTGTTGTTGTCTATGAACAAGGAGTAGGTCTCAAGTTGTGACGCCCCCAAAATCAGACTGTGTACAGTAATCATACACACAGGGTACACGACTGAGGTTAGGGTGCCACGGTGATAATATCACAGCACACCACTAAACACAAAAGGATAAACAAATATGTTACAATAGAGAGGGTCACGCGGACCCGAATACATAAGTCATACAAGCCATAATATCTGAGTACAGACATAGTTAGTCAAGTTTTGCCTTAAGAAGGCTAGCACAAATCACATCAGAGATACAGATCGAAAAGGCGAGGCCTCCTGCCTGGGATCCACTGAACTACTCCTGGTCAACGGGGAACTCGACGTCGTAGTAGGCGCCTCCGGGGTACTCCTGCTCCTGGGCTCCAACGTCGGCTGCAGCGGCCGATCAGGCAAAACAATAAAGGAAATAAAGCAGGTGAGTATCTAGTATACCCGCGAGTCTTACGTCCGCTACTAAGCATTATGCATTGTATCAACGGAAAGAAGAGGCTGTATATAGTGGACTGAAAGACAGAAATACAGAGCAAGGGTAAGAAGCTAGGCCTATCGAAGACTAGCATCTTCCGACGATGTCTTGCAGCATGAGGTAAGAATCAGCCAACAGTTTATATAAAGCATAAAGTAACAATGCAGCAGAAGTTGCTGCAGCATTGTATAATAATAAGTTGTAATAATTAGCAATGCCTCCGAGTTCACCTCCTCGACATCCCCGCGAGGAAGAGAACCCGGAACCATACAGTTTAATAATAATAGTTTCTAGTGGTAAGATCCAGCTTCAGCATAAAGCGTCTTGTTACCGTGGACACGGCTATTCGAATAGATTAATCTTCCCTGCAGGGGTGCACTTGTGTTACGCTACACGCACGGATCTCCAGGGTGGCGGGAACCTTGTTAGGGAACGCTCCACCGAGGCTATCCGACACTTCATAGCCCATCTTTCAAACTCAACAGAGAGGTCATCCGCCGGACTATATCCTATGTACGCGGGGCTTTGGACCCTAACCCCGACGTACTCCTGCACGGTGCGAGGCAGGCCGGTGAAGTTAAATCAAAGCAAATACAAATCACACTGCCGCGGCAAATAAGACAACACCACTTCCCGGCGCAGGCCGCGGTACTGCTGACGTCTAAAGAGTCCTCGGACAACACTACGAAGCAGAGGAGCCCATAACTCGTAATTCCCACGGGTAGGTAGTGCGTACATGGCATACAGAAGTGGTTGCTGCACCTGAACCTCAAGTTCAGAACAGTAAGCTTTGCGGCTCAAGGCATCGGCCATTACATTAGCCTTGCCCGGGGTATACGAAATATCCATGTTGAAGTCGGCTATTGTCTCGAGCCATCGTTGTTGACGAAGATTCAGGTCTGGCTGAGTAAACAGGTACTTCAGACTTTGGTGGTCGGTGTAGACCTCGCAACGATTACCGACGAGGTAATGTTGCCACACCTTCAATGCATAAATTACTGCTGCCAATTCGAGATCATGTGTTGGGTATTTGTCTTCGTGAGCACGCAACTGACGAGAGCCATAAGCAATCACCTTGCGCTCTTGCAATAGGACACAGCCTAATCCTTGACGAGACGCGTCGCAATATATCACGAAGTCCTTCTGAGTATCAGGGGGAGCGAGCACCGGGGGAGAAGTTAGCTTGTCCTTGAGTGCTTGAAAACTTTCTTGACATTTATCTATCCACTCAAACTTGACGCCTTTGTGAAGCAGATTAGTCAGAGGCCTGGCAATCTTGGAGAAATTCTCGACGAAACGGCGGCAATAGCTAACGAGCCCGAGGAAACTGCGGACTTGCTTGACGGTCTTGGGAGGAGTCCAGTCAAGAATAGCCTGGATACGTTCTGGGGTGACGGCAATGCCATCCTTGGAAATCACATTTCCAAGGTAGGTTACTTCGGGAAGCCAGAACTCACACTTAGAATACTTAGCGTAGAGTTTGTGTTCTCGAAGCTTCTCCAGTATAAGACAAAGATGTTCAGCATGTTCTTCTTCATTCTTGGAATATAACAATATATCATCCAGATAAACCACGACGAACTGGTCGAGGTACTCCATGAAAATATAGTTCATCAATCTGGAGAAGGTGGCTGGAACATTGGTTAAGCCAAAGGACATGACGGTGTACTCGTATGAACCATAGCGAGTAATGAAGGCAGTCTTCGGAATGTCCTCATCACGGACTCGGATTTGGTGATAACCCAACCTCAAGTCGAGTTTAGAAAACACCTTGGATCCGGCAAGTTGATCATACAGATCATTGATCCGGGGAAGTGGGTATTTGTTCTGGATGGTGGCTTGGTTAATGGGCCGATAATCTTGGACCAATCGGTTTGTCCCATCGCTCTTCTTGACAAAAAGCGAAGGTGCTCCCCAAGCTGAGGAACTGGGGCGAATGAATCCTTTCTGAAGTGCCTTGTCGATTTCCTCCTTAAGTTCAAGGAGTTCATGTGGCGGCATCATGTAAGGACGCTTGGCAATAGGGACAGTGCCTGGCTTCAAGTCGATGACGAATTCAACTTCTCTGATCAGGGGTATTCCCGGCAGTTCTTCTGGGAAGACATCGGGAAAATCGCGAACGACCGAAACGTTCTCGATGCCTTTCAAAGGTGAGATATTCAAAGCATTCATCATAAAGATCTGTGTTTCAGCATTACGGGTAACCCGGGCGGTGTGGTTAACAATCCCACCGGAGGGGTGAAAAAGCTGGACAGACTTGGTGCCACAATACAGTGCGGCATCGTGAAATTTCAACCAATCCATTCCCAGAATGAGGTCTATGGTGGAAGACTTCAGGAGGATGGGCGACGCAAAGAATTCAACTCCTTCGATTTCAATGGTGGTGTTTGGTGCTATCATGGTGGTTCGGCAGTGGCCAATCGGGGTGCGAACAACCATCGATGGTTTCATCGTTTCGTACTTGAAGTTATGCGAAAATGCAAATGCTTCCGACATGAATGAATGCGATGCTCCTGTATCAAATAAAACAGCAGCAGGTACATAATTAATGAGAAGGGTACCCATCACGGTAGCGGGTTGTTGCTGAGCTTCTTCAACATTGACGTTGTTAGCATGTCCACGAGCATAAGCGGCAGACCCAGTATTATAGTTGGGGGTCCTGTTGTTGCCACGACCATTACCACGGCCAGCGGGGTGAACTACCAGTTGCTTCTGTTTCTGAGGGCACTCTCTGGAAAAATGCCCAGGTTGGCGGCACGTGAAGCATAATCCATCCTGAGGATGAAGTGGGGTAGCATTGGGTGGTGCAGGCAGAGCTCTTGGCAACTGCGGTGGCGGAGGCAGTCGGGGTGCAGCATAAGACGACCTTGGGGCAGGGACAGCTGAATGAGTCACACTAGTAGGGAGCCAGATACGTCGCTTCTGCGTTGCGCCCGAAGATGAGCCAACGTCACGATAACGCTTCAGAGAGTTCTTGTGCTTCATCTGGGCAGTCTCGACGGTGATAGCCTTGTTCACCATGGTGGCGAAGTTGGCAAAATCATGAACGGCAAGAGCGAGCCTGAGTTCTGGGTTGAGGCCACGACGGAACTTCTGCTGACTGCGATCATCAGTGGTGATCTCTCCTTCCGCATAGCGAGAGAGGTTGAGGAACTCGCGCTGATAGGCTTCAACAGTCATGTCACCCTGAGTGAGGTTACGAAATTCTTCCGCCTTACGATCCATGATCCCTTGAGGAATGTAGCGGGCGCGGAAGGCAGACTGAAATTCATCCCAAGTGATGACTTCTTCAACTGGAAGGGAACGCTTGTGGGTGCTCCACCACTGAGCAGCGGCGCCTTTCAGATGATAAGACGCAAAGTTCACATAGTCGGCTGGATCGACATTAGCGGACTCCAGCTCGTGATTGATGTCGCGAAGCCAGTCATCAGCATCCAACGGCTGAACAGTGTTGCGGAACATAGTGGGGTTGAGGCGGGTGAAGTCGTGCAGAGTCACGGTGGCATGCTGATGGTGGTGCCCATTCTGATTCGGCTGGGAGAACTGAGCCATGATATTCTGCATGAACTGACGGTTCATCTCGAACTGCTGCATCATCGCGGCCATGTAATCTGGCGGCGGAGGTGGGTTGTTGGCAGCACGACCACGACCACGACCACCACGACCAGCCATCCTGCTATAATTTAACAGGGGTATTTCAGAGATGAAAATTTAACGAGATACCGGAATCAATCCTGAAGTAAAACGACAACGAAAAGGAGGCGTAGATATATATAGGAGTAGTCATATAAGACATACACAATCGCACACAGAGTCAATCGAAAATCGGGCAGCGTAACGTCGTAGAAATTAAGGAAAAAGGACTCACTAGGCGGCGCGCAGACCGCGGTAAGGATTACACGACGCGACATAGATTCCACTATGTCAATCACGCCACAAGAAAACTGTTGGCCACAGGAGTTGATGCCAAAGAACGCGCGGCCTGCCCAGAATGAGAATGGGATCCGCGGTCCGGGACCTGGGGTACGACTCCTGCGACACGACTCAATCAATGGGGGAAGCACCAAAAACGCCGGGTGGAATCAAGAGAACGTGATCCTAATGTCAGATTTTGTAAAACTTACCAGCAAGGATAAGAGAGCAGATTCCCAGAGCATAGGTAAGGAGAAAAGGATCCTAATACCATAGATATCACACGTAGTGACATCGATGTGGGCCCGTAAGCCAAATATTAAGTTAGCAAAATAGTTTTTCAAAGTCTAGACTCAACATCGACCAGGTAGTGGTGGGGTGGCTTCCTACAGGCAGTCGGCTCTGATACCAACTTGTGACGCCCCCAAAATCAGACCGTGTACAGTAATCATACACACAGGGTACACGACTGAGGTTAGGGTGCCACGGTGATAATATCACAGCACAACACTAAACACAAAAGGGTAAACAAATATGTTACAATAGAGAGGGTCACGCGGACCCGAATACATAAGTCATACAAGCCATAATATCTGAGTACAGACATAGTTAGTCAAGTTTTGCCTTAAGAAGGCTAGCACAAATCACATAAGAGATACAGATCGAAAAGGCGAGGCCTCCTGCCTGGGATCAACCGAACTACTCCTGGTCAACGGGGAACTCGACGTCGTAGTAGGCGCCTCCGGGGTACTCCTGCTCCTGGGCTCCAACGTCGGCTGCAGCGGCCGATCAGGCAAAACAGTAAAGGAAATAAAGCAGGTGAGTATCTAGTATACCCGCGAGTCTTACGTCCGCTACTAAGCATTATGCATTGTATCAACGGAAAGAAGAGGTTGTATATAGTGGACTGAAAGACAGAAATCCAGAGCAAGGGTAAGAAGCTAGGCCTATTGAAGACTAGCATCTTACAACGATGTCTTGCAGCATGAGGTAAGAATCAGCCAACAGTTTATATAAAGCATAAAGTAACAATGCAGCAGAAGTTGCTGCAGCATTGTATAATAATAAGTTGTAATAATTAGCAATGCCTCCGAGTTCACCTCCTCGACATCCCCGCGAGGAAGAGAACCCGGAACCATACAATTTAATAATAATAGTTTCTAGTGGTAAGATCCAGCTTCAGCATAAAGCGTCCTGTTACCGTGGACACGGCTATTCGAATAGATTAATCTTCCCTGCAGGGGTGCACTTGTGTTACGCTACACGCACGGATCTCCAGGGTGGCGGGAACCTTGTTAGGGAACGCTCCACCGAGGCTATCCGACACTTCATAGCCCATCTTTCAAACTCAACAGAGAGGTCATTCGCCGGACTATATCCTATGTACGCGGGGCTTTGGACCCTAACCCCGACGTACTCCTGCACGGTGCAAGGCTGGCCAGTGAAGTTAAATCAAAGCAAATACAAATCACACTGCCGCGGCAAATAAGACAACACCACTTCCCGGCGCAGGCCGCGGTACTGCTGACGTCTGAAGAGTCCTCGGACGACACTACGAAGCAGAGGAGCCCATAACTCGTAATTCCCACGGGTAGGTAGTGCGTACATGGCATATAGCCAACTTAAGACATTCACTGAACCATTTAACATTTTAATTAGCCTGCGTGACAACCGTTATCGTTGCCTCGACTTAA
This sequence comes from Bromus sterilis, assembly GCA_950022295.1. Classification (NCBI taxonomy): domain Eukaryota; kingdom Viridiplantae; phylum Streptophyta; class Magnoliopsida; order Poales; family Poaceae; genus Bromus; species Bromus sterilis. Next base: position 34,444,331 of record OX465600.1, read on the forward strand.
CTGACCCGCAGACAACGACAGCAGCCAGGACCACCAGTACATCGGTGCCTGCCCCGTCGTCCCACCAAGTCACTGCGGTTACCAACAAGGTGAACCGTCTCCTTACCTTGTCTCGCGTGTGCTCCTGGAGGAGCTCGACTTTCGTGGGTTGGTAACTCTCGCGGCCAACGAACAGGGGCCAAGCACACCGGTACACTGGTCGTACCCTCCTTGTCGTCCCGTCGCAATACCTCTCGCGGGCACCGTTGGGTCGCCCGACTTCTTACCTGAAGGACAATCGTCGTTCAGGACCCTATGGCGGTAAGACAAAGTCAGCCTCGAGTGGAGTACCAGGATTACTCCTGGATAGCTCACACTGAGGTGACTAGGCATAACCCAGATAGGGGCCTTTGACGGTGTCTGCTTTGTACCGTACCTGTGCAGTTATAATATTTGTATCCGTGTTCACTTCCCTGAGTGATCACGGCCCTCTATCTAATCCTAGCTAACAATGCGCAGGGATCACTGCTGAATAATTCATAATAATAATAATAGGCAGCATAGGATAAGGAAGGCACATCAAGGGGCGACAAAGAACAGGTTATGCAATTGAATAGGTAAGCAACGTAGCAGCAGCAGTAACAATGCCTAGTGCAAGAAATGTACGGAAAGATAGGCGATATCTGGGGAAGAGAATGGCTCTGCTTGCCTGCAAGCTCGACGGTAGTAGTAGGGTCGTCGACGACGTAGTCGTACTCAGCAGCGGTGTAGTCGACGGCAGCAGCGGGGTCTACCGGAGATTAAGGGGGGGAAGAAACAGTAAATACAGAGCAAGCATATACAAACAGATGAATGACATGATAGATGAAATGTTAACGGTGTTCTAACGTAGTGCAATGCACATTGCTCGGAATGGAAATTCATCTGAGGATGAACTACCGGCTCCGGATGATTACTGGACAGGGTGTCCGGAGGGGGAAGGATCAAGCCGGAGGTGTCGTGGGTACCGGACAAACATAAGGGGGGTGTATCGGTTTTAGTTGAACCATTCCGGACAACTTTCGTGTTCGGAATAAATTCATCCGGGTACTTTTTATCGGTACCGGGAATTATCGACAGACAGCCCGGAGGGGGAATGTCGATGATCGGTGTGTTAGGGGGGTGGGGTAGACATATTGACAGCGTATTCTTATTCATTATATTTTTCTGATCAATTTTCATGTATAAAGTTTTTGAATCTGAGTTACGGTTTAAAAGTTATTGAATTTCCAAGTTTAAATCCATTTAAAAGCATTTCTGGAATTTCTTTCATTTATTAAATACAACATTATCCACAGAGGGGTTGACTAGGTCAAACTGACAGAGGGGACCCACTGGTCAGCCTCACATGTTAATAAAACAGTTTAATTAAATCTAATTAACAGTGGGGTCCCACATGTCATTCACAGATTATTTATAATTCAATTTAACTAATCTAATAATTTAGTGGGACCCAGCAGTAAGTGACACAATGACTTAATTTCCTGATCAAATCTAATTGAAGGGTTATTTAGCGGCTGGACCCACATGTCATTGGGCCAATTCTTAATAGCATGTTATTTGGCTTAATATGGGCTAGGACCCCACCTGTCATACACTGAGGGGGGGGGGGTTATTCTCTGTTTTAACATTAACAGGGGATTAGGAGTTAATTCCCCGGGTGGGACCCAGAAGTCAGTGGCACAAGCCACGGCCTGGGCACGCCGGCGACGGCCGTGCCACGGCGGCGAGGCTGCCGGCCAGCACAGGCGACGGGAGGGGGCATGAGGGGGATCAATCGAACGAGGGGGAGGCCGCGCGGTGATCTGCGGTGGTGGCGGGTGGCAAGGACGACCGGAGTGATATCTATCTCAATAATGGCGGAGGCGGCGTTCGGCTCTAATGGCGTATCTCAAACCGCGACGAAGTCGTTCGAACTAGCGCGCCAAATCGATCACACGGGCTACCAGGAACACGACGTTGTACTCGACTCGTACGGAGAGGCACTGGGTGTGCGAGGCCACGGCCATGGCGGCGACCGGAGCAAGGCTCCAATGGCGACGGCGAGTACGGTGAGAGGGGAGGGCCGAGAGGAGTTGGCGGCGGTGGCCTGGCTCACCAGGAGGCGGTAGGGGAGGGCAGCGGGCGCGACGGAGTTTGATAGCGGCCGGAATTTCTCGCCGATGACGTCGGACGCAGAAGGGGGCCGGTGGCGATGCGTGAGCCGTGGAGCTCCTCGGGCCGATTCCGCGCGCTGGATGAGGAAGAAGACGACTGTGGTCACGCCGGACACACTGGTTTGGTCTGCGGTGGACGGTGGCGGCGTGGACTCACGAGGTGGCGGCCATGGTGGACTCGGCCGAGGCGAGGAAGAGGAAGGTGAGGGGGGAACGGGCATGTGCTCGATCTAGGGCTTCCAGGGGCGTGCTCTTATCCGAGCAGAGGGCGTGGGGGAGGCAGGTGAGGGGGGGAGGGAGCAGGTAGGAGGGGGCGGCTCGGCATGGCCTCCCCGGCCATGGCCACGCTGCCACGGGTGTGGGAGCAGGTGGAGGTGGTTGAGGGTGGGGGAGAGAGAAGAGAGGGGTGGGCTTCGGCCCAGTGGGAGGCCTCGCCCGGGGGCGTTGGATAGGTTTTACATTTTTTTTCTTTTCTGTTTGTTCTATTTCTTTTTGTAATTGATTTATTAACCCTAGCATTTTTGTGAAATGTTATTGGTGTTTGTAAATTGGGGTAAATTGGGGTTTCATATTACTGAGGTGCCACAAAAGTTTTTGCAGCAAAAGAAAATCATTAGATATTTCTTTTAAATATTAAATGCCCAAAGTAAGGGTTTTAACCTACTGTTTGAATTGTTTGGAATTTTCTATAACTTCAAAAATTACCAAAGTTGGTCCAACATGATTATAATGATTTTAGGCAATTTAGAAAAATAGTTTCATGATTTTTGGAACAACTTTATTTGAGCACATTTGTTTTATTTTTCATTCAAAGAAGTTTCAACTAGGGTTTGGTTTGTTAGATGAGCAAGGTGCATTTGGCTTTGGGTTTTGTTCCCAAGGGATCAAGTACATGGTGCATGGGGTGTTGATCAACCACAGCAAGGTTTGATCATTAGCATCACAAAGTTTTATCAAGGACAAGGGAGATCAATCAGTGATAATCCAACAGTGATGATCAATAGTGATGATGATTACTGTTACAGAAACTGAGGGTGTTACAAATCTCCCCCACTACAAGAATTCTCGTCCCGAGAATTTAAGTGGTAGCGAGGAAAAGGTCGGGGTATTCATCGCGAAGGCGATCTTCGCGTTCCCAGGTGGCTTCATCTTCAGAATGATTCGACCACTGAACCTTAAGGAACTTGACGGTCTTGTTGCGAGTTCGACGCTCAGACTGATCGAGAATGCAACTCGGATGTTCTTGATAAGTCAAGTCTTGTTGCAGCTCGATCATATCATGCTCCACTTCGCGGATAGGATCCTTGAAGCAGCGACGGAGTTGAGACACGTGGAAGACATCGTGGACTTGGGAGAGGTTCGGCGGCAATTCCAAGCGGTATGCCACGGGTCCACTCCTGGAAAGGATACGGAATGGGCCAATGTAGCGAGGAGCCAACTTGCCCTTGATACCGAAGCGATGAGTGCCCCTCATGGGAGTGACACGGAGGTACGCGTATTCACCAGGTTGATACTCCATTTCACGGTGTTTGCGGTCATAGTTGCTCTTCTGACGAGACTGTGCGGCCTTGAGATTTTCTTGCACAATGCGAACTTGTTCTTCAGCTTCTTGGACAAGATCCGGTCCGAAGTAGGGTCGTTCCCCAGTTCCTGACCAATTCAGGGGGGTTCGACATTTACGTCCGTATAGAACTTCGAAGGGGGCCATCTTCAAGCTAGCCTGATAGCTATTTTTGTACGAGAATTCCGCGTACGGGAGGGCATCCTCCCATTTCATGCCGAAAGAAAGGACACAAGCGCGAAGCATGTCTTCCAGCACTTGATTAACTCGTTCAACTTGGCCTTGCGACTGGGGGTGATAAGCGGTGCTGAGATTCAGACGAGTCCCGAAAGCTTCCATGAAACTATTCCAGTATCGTGAGGTGAAAATGCTGCCACGGTCTGAACTGATCTCCATCGGAATACCGTGGAGTGACACAATTCGGGAGATATACAAGTGTGCTAACTGACTAGCAGTGATCGTCTCCTTGACCGGCAGGAAGTGTGCAATCTTGGAGAATCGGTCGATGACGACAAAGATGGCATCGTTACCCTTCTGTGACTTAGGAAAACCGGTGACGAAGTCCATTTCGACTTTGTCCCACTTCCAATCAGGAGGAGGGAGTGGTCGCAACCAACCAGCAGGTTTCTGATGTCCGGCTTTGACGCGACTGCAAACGTCACATTGAGAAACATAGCGGGCGATGTCTTGCTTCATCTAAGGCCACCAGTACCGTTGACGAAGGTCTTTATACAACTTGGTACTGCCAGGGTGGATTGACAAGGGAGAATTATGGGCTTCTTCCATGATATCCGGACCACAGTTAATGAGGGCCGGGCTCACAGGAACTACTAAGCGGCCCTTGAAGTACACAGTATCACCATCATTGGCATCAATGGTAAAAGAGGAGGGCTTTCCTTCTGCGATGTCCTGCTTGATCTTCACAATGTCAGGGGCCAGAGATTGTCTACTCTTGATGAGGGCGTCTAGTTTTGACTCGAGAACCAGGTTATTGACGTAACCTTGAGGAACAATCTCGAGATTCAACTTGCGAAACTCTTCATACAGAAGTGGTTGTTGCACCTGAACCTCAAGTTCAGAACAGTAACCTTTGCGGCTCAAGGCATCGGCCATTACATTAGCCTTGCCCGGTGTATACGAAATATCCATGTTGAAGTCGGCTATTGTCTTGAGCCATCGTTGTTGACGAAGATTCAGGTCTGGCTGAGTAAACAGGTACTTCAGACTTTGGTGGTCGGTGTAGACCTCGCAACGATTACCGACGAGGTAATGTCGCCACAGCTTCAATGCATAAATTACTGCTGCCAATTCGAGATCATGTGTTGGGTATTTGTCTTCGTGAGCACGCAACTGACGAGAGCCATAAGCAATCACCTTGCGCTCTTGCAATAGGACACAGCCTAATCCTTGACGAGACGCGTCGCAATATATCACGAAGTCCTTCTGAGTATCAGGGGGAGCGAGCACCGGGGGAGAAGTTAGCTTGTCCTTGAGTGCTTGAAAACTTTCTTGACATTTATCTATCCACTCAAACTTGACGCCTTTGTGAAGCACATTAGTCAGAGGCCTGGCAATCTTGGAGAAATTCTCGATGAAACGGCGGCAATAGCTAGCGAGCCCGAGGAAACTGCGGACTTGCTTGACGGTCTTGGGAGGAGTCCAGTCAAGAATAGCCTGGATACGTTCTGGGGTGACGGCAATGCCATCCATGGAAATCACATGTCCAAGGTAGGTTACTTCGGGAAGCCAGAACTCACACTTAGAATACTTAGCGTAGAGTTTGTGTTCTCGAAGCTTCTCCAGTATAAGACGAAGATGTTCAGCATGTTCTTCTTCATTCTTGGAATATATCAATATATCATCCAGATAAACCACGACGAACTGGTCGAGGTACTCCATGAAAATATAGTTCATCAATCTGGAGAAGGTGGCTGGAACATTGGTTAAGCCAAAGGACATGACGGTGTACTCGTATGAACCATAGCGAGTAATGAAGGAAGTCTTTGGAATGTCCTCATCACGGACTCGGATTTGGTGATAACCCAACCTCAAGTCGAGTTTAGAAAACACCTTGGATCCGGCAAGTTGATCATACAGATCATTGATCCGGGGAAGTGGGTATTTGTTCTGGATGGTGGCTTGGTTAATGGGCTGATAATCTTGGACCAATCGGTTTGTCCCATCGCTCTTCTTGACAAAAAGCGAAGGTGCTCCCCAAGCTGAGGAACTGGGGCGAATGAATCCTTTCTGAAGTGCCTTGTTGATTTCCTCCATAAGTTCAAGGAGTTCATGTGGCGGCATCTTGTAAGGACGCTTGGCGATAGGGACAGTGCCTGGCTTCAAGTCGATGACGAATTCAACTTCTCTGATCGGGGGTATTCCCGGCAGTTCTTCTGGGAAGACGTCGGGAAAATCGCGAACGACCGGAACGTTCTCGATGCCTTTCAAAGGTGAGATATTCAAAGCATTCATCATAAAGATCTGTGTTTCAGCATTACGGGTAACCCGGGCGGTGTGGTTAACAATCCCACTGGAGGGGTGAAAAAGATGGACAGACTTGGTGCCACAATACAGTGCGGCATCGTGAAATTTCAACCAATCCATTCCCAGAATGAGGTCTATGGTGGAAGACTTCAGGAGGATGGGCGACGCAAAGAATTCAACTCCTTCGATTTCAATGGTGGTGTTTGGTGCTATCATGGTGGTTCGGCATTGGCCAATCGGGATGCGAACAACCATCGGTGGTTTCATCGTTTCGTACTTGAAGTTATGCGAAAATGCAAATGCTTCCGACATGAATGAATGCGATGCTCCTGTATCAAATAAAACAGCAGCAGGTACATAATTAATGAGAAGGGTACCCATCACGGTAGCGGGTTGTTGCTGAGCTTCTTCAACATTGACGTTGTTAGCATGTCCACGAGCATAAGCGGCAGACCCAGTATTATAGTTGGGGGTCCTGTTGTTGCCACGACCATTACCACGGCCAGCAGGGTGAACTACCAGTTGCTTCTGTTTCTGAGGGCACTCACTGGAAAAATGCCCAGGTTGGCGGCACGTGAAGTATAATCCATCCTGAGGACGAAGTGGGTAGCATTCTTGGCAACTGCGGTGGCGGAGGCAGTCGGGGTGCAGCATAAGACGGCCTTGGGGCATGGACAGCTGAATGAGTCACACTGGTAGGGAGCCAGATACGTCGCTTCTGCGTTGCGCCCGAAGATGAGCCAACGTCACGATAACGCTTCAGAGAGTTCTTGTGCTCCATCTGGGCAGTCTCGACGGTGATAGCCTTGTTCACCATGGTGGCGAAGTTGGCAAAATCATGAACGGCAAGAGCGAGCCTGAGTTCTGGGTTGAGGCCACGACGGAACTTCTGCTGCCTGCGAGCATCAGTGGTGATCTCTCCTTCCGCATAGCGAAAGAGGTTGAGGAACTCGCGCTGATAGGCTTCAACAGTCATGTCACCCTGAGTGAGGTTACGAAATTCTTCCGCCTTACGATCCATGATCCCCTGAGGAATGTAGCGGGCGCGGAAGGCAGACTGAAATTCATCCCAAGTGATGACTTCTTCAACTGACAGGGAACGCTTGTGGGTGCTCCACCACTGAGCAGCGGCGCCTTTCAGATGATAAGACGCAAAGTTCACATAGTCGGCTGGATCGACATTAGCGGACTCCAGCTCGTGAGTGATGTCGCGAAGCCAGTCATCAGCATCCAACGGCTGAACAGTGTTGCGTAACATAGTGGGGTTGAGGAGGGTGAAGTCGTGCAGAGTCACGGTGGCATGCTGATGGTGGTGCCCATTCTGATTCGGCTGGGGGAACTGAGCCATGATATTCTGCATGAACTGACGGTTCATCTCGAACTGCTGCATCATCGCGGCCATGTAATCCGGCGGCGGAGGTGGGTCGTTGGCAGCACGACCACGACCACGACCACCACGACCAGCCATCCTGCTAGAATTTAACAGGGGTATTTCAGAGATGAAAATTTAACGAGATACCGGAATCAAGCCTGAAGTAAAACGACAACGAAAAGGAGGCATAGATATATATAGGAGTAGTCATATAAGACATACACAATCGCACACAGAGTCAATCGAAAATCGGGCAGCGTAACGTCGTAGAAATTAAGGAAAAAGGACTCACTAGGCGGCGCGCAGACCGCGGTAAGGATTACACGACGCGACATAGATTCCACTATGTCAATCACGCCGCAAGAAAACTGTTGGCCACAGGAGTTGATGCCAGAGAACGCGCGGCCTGCCCAGAATGAGAATGGGATCCGCGGTCCGGGACCTGGGGTACGACTCCTGCGACACGACTCAATCAATGGGGGAAGCACCAAAAACGCCGGGTGGAATCAAGAGAACGTGATCCTAATGTCAGATTTTGTAAAACTTACCAGCAAGGATAAGAGAGCAGATTCCCAGAGCATAGGTAAGGAGAAAAGGATCCTAATACCATAGATATCACACGTAGTGACATCGATGTGGGCCCGTAAGCCAAATATTAAGTTAGCAAAATAGTTTTTCAAAGTCTAGACTCAACATCGACCAGGTAGTGGTGGGGTGGCTTCCTACAGGCAGTCGGCTCTGATACCAACTTGTGACGCCCCCAAAATCAGACCGTGTACAGTAATCATACACACAGGGTACACGACTAAGGTTAGGGTGCCACGGTGATAATATCACAGCACAACACTAAACACAAAAGGGTAAACAAATATGTTACAATAGAGAGGGTCACGCGGACCCGAATACATAAGTCATACAAGCCATAATATCTGAGTACAGACATAGTTAGTCAAGTTTTGCCTTAAGAAGGCTAGCACAAATCACATAAGAGATACAGATCGAAAAGGCGAGGCCTCCTGCCTGGGATCAACCGAACTACTCCTGGTCAACGGGGAACTCGACGTCGTAGTAGGCGCCTCCGGGGTACTCCTGCTCCTGGGCTCCAACGTCGGCTGCAGCGGCCGATCAGGCAAAACAGTAAAGGAAATAAAGCAGGTGAGTATCTAGTATACCCGCGAGTCTTACGTCCGCTACTAAGCATTATGCATTGTATCAACGGAAAGAAGAGGTTGTATATAGTGGACTGAAAGACAGAAATCCAGAGCAAGGGTAAGAAGCTAGGCCTATTGAAGACTAGCATCTTACAACGATGTCTTGCAGCATGAGGTAAGAATCAGCCAACAGTTTATATAAAGCATAAAGTAACAATGCAGCAGAAGTTGCTGCAGCATTGTATAATAATAAGTTGTAATAAGTAGCAATGCCTCCGAGTTCACCTCCTCGACATCCCCGCGAGGAAGAGAACCCGAAACCATACAGTTTAATAATAATAGTTTCTAGTGGTAAGATCCAGCTTCAGCATAAAGCGTCCTGTTACCGTGGACACGGCTATTCGAATAGATTAATCTTCCCTGCAGGGGTGCACTTGTGTTACGCTACACGCACGGATCTCCAGGGTGGAGGGAACCTTGTTAGGGAACGCTCCACCGAGGCTATCCGACACTTCATAGCCCATCTTTCAAACTCAACAGAGAGGTCATCCGCCGGACTATATCCTATGTACGCGGGGCTTTGGACCCTAACCCCGACGTACTCCTGCACGGTGCGAGGCTGGCCGGTGAAGTTAAATCAAAGCAAATACAAATCACACTGGCGCGGCAAATAAGACAACACCACTTCCCGGCGCAGGCCGCGGTACTGCTGACGTCTGAAGAGTCCTCGGACGACACTACGAAGCAGAGGAGCCCATAACTCGTAATTCCCACGGGTAGGTAGTGCGTACATGGCATATAGCCAACTCAAGACATTCACTGAACCATTTAACATTTTAATTAACCTGCGTGACAACCGTTATCGTTGCCTCGACTTAACTGACCCGCGGACAACGACAGCAGCCAGGACCACCAGTACATCGGTGCCTGCCCCGTCGTCCCACCAAGTCACTGCGGTTACCAACAAGGTGAACCGTCTCCTTACCTTGTCTCGCGTGTGCTCCTGGAGGAGCTCGACTTTCGTGGGTTGGTAACTCTCGCGGCCAACGAACAGGGGCCAAGCACACCGGTACACTGGTCGTACCCTCCCTGTCGTCCCGTCGCAATACCTCTCGCGGGCACCGTTGGGTCGCCCGACTTCTTACCTGAAGGAAAATCGTCGTTCAGGACCCTATGGCGGTAAGACAAAGTCAGCCTCGAGTGGAGTACCAGGATTACTCCTGGATAGCTCACACTGAGGTGACTAGGCATAACCCAGATAGGGGCCTTTGACGGTGTCTGCTTTGTACCGTACCTGTGCAGTTATAATATTTGTATCCGCGTTCACTTCCCTGAGTGATCACGGCCCTCTATCTAATCCTAGCTAACAATGCGTAGGGCCCACTGCTGAATAATGCATAATAATAATAATAATAGGCAGCATAGGATAAGGAAGGCACATCAAGGGGCGACAAAGAACAGGTTATGCAATTGAATAGGTAAGCAACGTAGCAGTAGCAGTAACAATGCCTAGTGCAAGAAATGTACGGAAAGATAGGCGATATCTGGGGAAGAGAATGGCTCTGCTTGCCTGCAAGCTCGACGGTAGTAGTAGGGTCGTCGACGACGTAGTCGTACTCAGCAGCGGTGTAGTCGACGGCAGCAGCGGGGTCTACCGGAGATTAAGGGGGGGGGAAGAAACAGTAAATACACAGCAAGCATATACAAACAGATGCATGACATGATAGATGAAATGTTAACGGTGTTCTAACGTAGTGCAATGCACATTGCTCGGAATGGAAATTCATCTGAGGATGAACTCCGGCTCCGGATGATTACCGGACAGGGTGTCCGGAGGGGGAAGGATCAAGCCGGAGGTGTCGTGGGTACCGGACAAACATAAGGGGGGTGTATCCGTTTTAGTTGAACCATTCCGGACAACTTTCGTGTTCGGAATAAATTCATCCGAGTACTTTTTATCGGTACCGGGAATTATCGACAGACAGCCCGGAGGGGGGAATGTCGATGATCGGTGTGTTAGGGGGGTGGGGTAGACATAATGACAGCGTATTCTTATTCGTTATATTTTTCTGATCAATTTTCATGTATAAAGTTTTTGAATCTGAGTTACGATTTAAAAGTTATTGAATTTCCAAGTTTAAATCAATTTAAAAGCATTTCTGGAATTTCTTTCATTTATTAAATACAACATTATCCACAGAGGGGTTGACTAGGTCAAACTGACAGAGGGGACCCACTGGTCAGCCTCACATGTTAATAAAACAGTTTAATTAAATCTAATTAACAGTGGGGTCCCACATGTCATTCACAGATTATTTATAATTCAATTTAACTAATCTAATAATCTAGTGGGACCCAGCAGTAAGTGACACAATGACTTAATTTCCTGATCAAATCTAATTGAAGGGTTATTTAGTGGCTGGACCCACATGTCATTGGGCCAATTCTTAATAGCATGTTATTTGGCTTAATATGGGCTAGGACCCCACCTGTCATACACTGAGGGGGGGGGGGTTATTCTCTGTTTTAACATTAACAGAGGATTAGGAGTTAATTCCCCGGGTGGGACCCAGAAGTTAGTGGCACAAGCCACGGCCTGGGCACGCCGGCGACGGCCGTGCCACGGCGGCGAGGCTGCCGGCCAGCACAGGCGACGGGAGGGGGCATGAGGGGGATCAATCGAACGAGGGGGAGGCCGCGCGGTGATCTGCGGTGGTGGCGGGTGGCAAGGACGACCGGAGTGAGCTCTATCTCAATAATGGCGGAGGCGGCGTTCGGCTCTAATGGCGTATCTCAAACCGCGACGAAGTCGTTCGAACTAGCGCGCCAAATCGATCACACGGGCTACCAGGAACACGACGTTGTACTCGACTCGTACGAAGAGGCACTGGGTGTGCGAGGCCACGGCCATGGCGGCGACCGGAGCAAGGCTCCAATGGCGACGGCGAGTACGGTGAGAGGGGAGGGCCGAGAGGAGTTGGCGGCGGTGGCCTGGCTCACCAGGAGGCGGTAGGGGAGGGCAGCGGGCGCGACGGAGTTTGATAGCGGTCGGAATTTCTCGCCGATGACGTCGGACGCAGAAGGGGGCCGGTGGCGATGCGTGAGCCGTGGAGCTCCTCGGGCCGATTCCGCGTGCTGGATGAGGAAGAAGACGGCTGTGGTCACGCCGGACACACTGGTTTGGTCTGCGGTGGACGGTGGCGGCGTGGACTCACGAGGTGGCGGCCATGGTGGACTCGGCCGAGGCGAGGAAGAGGAAGGTGAGGGGGGAACGGGCATGTGCTCGATCTAGGGCTTCCAGGGGCGTGCTCTTATCCGAGCAGAGGGCGTGGGGGAGGCAGGTGAGGGGGGGAGGGAGCAGGTAGGAGGGGGCGGCTCGGCATGGCCTCCCCGGCCACGGCCACGCTGCCACGGGTGTGGGAGCATGTGGAGGTGGTTGAGGGTGGGGGAGAGAGAAGAGAGGGGTGGGCTTCGGCCCAGTGGGAGGCCTAGCCCGGGGGCGTTGGATAGGTTTTACATTTTTTTCTGTTTGTTCTATTTCTTTTTGTAATTGATTTATTAACCCTAGCATTTTTGTGAAATGTTATTGGTGTTTGTAAATTGGGGTTTCATATTACTGAGGTGCCACAAAAGTTTTTGCAGCAAAAGAAAATCATTAGATATTTCTTTTAAATATTAAATGCCCAAAGTAAGGGTTTTAACCTACTGTTTGAATTGTTTGGAATTTTCTATAACTTCAAAAATTACCAAAGTTGGTCCAACATGATTATAATGATTTTAGGCAATTTACAAAAATAGTTTCATGATTTTTGGAACAACTTTATTTGAGCACATTTGTTTTATTTTTCATTCAAAGAAGTTTCAACTAGGGTTTGGTTTGTTAGATGAGCAAGGTGCATTTGGCTTTGGGTTTTGTTCCCAAGGGCTCAAGTACATGGTGCATGGGGTATTGATCAACCACAGCAAGGTTTAATCATTAGCATCACAAAGTTTTATCAAGGACAAGGGAGATCAATCAGTGATAATCCAACAGTGATGATGATTACTGTTACAGAAACTGAGGGTGTTACACAAGTCATCCATAACCGTGGACACGGCTTCTCGAAAAGATTTAACCCTGCAGGGGTGTACCAACTGCCCATTACGAGGCTCCGCACGCACGTCCATCTCTCTCAGTTGCTACCCATCACAGGCAACCATTTTATGATTTAGTTCCAAGAGATCCGAAACGACAGGTCCCTCTAACTAACAACGAACAAATCCGGGTGGCCCCCGGTGAGTCGACATCCATCTCAGGAGCCGGCCGCGCTCTCGATCTGGTCTCAACCGTCTGTCGCAGGTTTGGATAGCCGGTTAATCACACATGGGACACCGGGTCCTCAGCCGGACAAAGTGGGCCAACAAGGGAACTAAGTCCTCACTGGTCCAGGTTGGTTTGTAAACAACTGGCGGCCGACCAACACACACACGGGTTCAAATGGTAAAACAGCTTGGGCCACCACTAGAAATGTTTGAAGCTAGGTAGGTAAGAAAAGGGGACCCCATAAAATCCCACACGCGGTTAGGCACGCTCAGTCTTAAAACCAATACCCGGAACTCGGATCCTAGGTGACTCGAATGGAAAAAAGCGTTGGGGCGGGATAGCCTAGACCTTCCATCCTTCGTCGTATATAGTCAACATTAATAATCAATATCATCAACAACAATATAATAATGTGATATCCCAACCCAAAGAGTAACAGGGTAACATCGCAGCATCCTAAGCATGCATACTAAGCAGGGGCTGAGCAACGAGCAATAGTAACATAGCAGAACATGGTTTGCTAGGAGGGGACATGACTGTATCGGTTTGAAAGAGGCTGTAAACATGTGGTAGGATCAAACATCGAACCTATCCTAGACTAGCATGCAAACCGCTGGTTGAAATATAATGGATCATAAGTAATGTATAGTCCTTGCCTGTTGATAACTCGGGTTCCGAAGGTGTAGTTGATCGCAAACTCGTGTCGGCTCCGAGAGGTACCCGCGGGAGCACACAAGAAGTAAACACTGGAAAGCAATCAACGAGCAAGCATCTATTACTACGAGGCAAACACGAGCAAGCATCAACAAGAAGGCAACACGAGACATCGCACCTACCGTCGAGAGCGGTTACTAACAGGTTAAGTGGAGTACTCGTCACACACGACGATACCGCACATTTAGAAAGGTTCAAGTTGTTTCGCTACAGGTGATCAACAAGGTTGTTAACATGGCAACTCACTCAAGCATGGCATAACACACAAACATGGCAAGAGGTGAAGCATAAATAAACTACCTAAGCTAGTCAATTTAAGTGGGGTGAAATCCTAGACATGGCAAACTATTGCGGACCCCACGATAAAATGGAATTTGGTACTGTTTTGCCCTAAACAATATTTTATTATTTTTATTAGCAACCAAGAACAGCATAAACACAATCTACATGCAATTCTAGTCAAGTTACATATAAGAAACATTTTAAACGGAGCAACGATTAAAAAGTTATTGCAATTACAGTTTACAGTGTCAAGCAGTTGTAATTAGCAGGTAAACATCATGTAAACAAGTTCAAACATGGCAACAAACAACATTTTAATAATCTACGCGCAAAACGGAGCAACTTTCATGTAGAAAGCGTCTCCATTGAAGCTACCGGTGAAAAGTTATAGCTATCGCAATAAAAACAATACAATCTGCAAAATCAAACTGCCCAGGGAAAAAAAACAGGCAACGGGCCGAAATCTACTAGGCTGGCCCAACAGGGAACAAATAGAAAAAAAAGAGGAAGGGGGCGCCTCACCAGTGGGCCTGGCCCATGGAGGCGGCTGGCCTGGCCTGGAGGCCGGCTGGGCCGCAAGGGCGCGCTGGGCCGTGGGGCGCGGCCAACCCACGCGGTGGCCACGCGGTGGAGCGCTCGGCTCGTTCCCGAGCGAAACTGGTGGCAGCGGCGGCGGCTGGCTCGCCGGCCGGCCGGCTCCAGCAACGACAAGGGGCCAGGGGCCAGGGGCCAGGGGCGAGCGCGCCGGGGTCCAGGGGCGCGGCAGGCGGGGTCCTGGGGCAGCACGGGCGAGCTCATGGCCGGCCTCCCATGGCGGCGGCAACCTCGCGAGCATGTCCATGGCGCGGCGGCCGGCGGTCTGCGAGGACGGGAGTCAAGGTGAGGAGGAGATTAGAGGGAAAGGAGGGAGGAGGAGGCGACCTGGGTGCGGGCGGCGCTCGCCGAAGCAGCTGTCGGCTGCGGGCAGCACACGGAGGCGCAGGCGGCGGGGCAGTCCACGGGAGGAGGCTGCGCAAGTAGAGAGGAGAGAGGAGGCTGGGGAGCTCCCTGGGCCGTTAGATCGGGCGATCTAACGGTCCAGATCTGATGACTAGCAAAAGGACGAAAAATGGGGGGTTTTTGTGCCAGATCTGGACATTGTGAGGGATGGCTGCAAATTTGGACTAGGGAAACCCTAGAAAGGGGTGGGGGAGTGGTGGTCTTTATATAGCCCAGGTGGCTGGCAGTTTCCAAAAACATCCCCAGTTTTTCTCTCGCGCGCGCGGTGTTTACGTTTCTGACCGCCGGGGGTCCGCAGTACCTCCGATTCGGGTAAAACTTCGAACTACGCAATCAACGCGTCGAGCCGGCGGCGTTCACCTAGCGCTAGAACCGTTCCGAGAACACTTTCCGACGCGCTATAAAAATAACCCGTTTAATTATTAAACGGGGTTTTTCGTTCCGTTGGCTGTGGCTGGTCTCGTGCGGTTTTCGCGACGGTGATCGGGCGAAACCCGGTGTCGCAAAGGTCGAGTGTCAGGGTGGTAAGGGTCGGTCTCCGTCCGGTACGAGATAAGAGGGGGGGAAAATAATCGTCGATCGATAAATCGGGGATGCAAACACCGCAAACAAATCAGACAATCAAACAATTCACACCGAAAACAAAAATTTTAATTTTTGCAAAATCTGGGCTGTTACACATCACGTATCCCGGTCCATATCCTTATCATTGTTTCCGCGCTATATTTACTTTTCTGCATTTACTTTCAAGTTGCTATTATTATCCCTTGCGTTTTATCCTTTGTAAACAACAAGACCGGAGAGATTGACAACCTCTCTGAACTTCGTTGGGAACAAAGTTATCTGTGTCTGTGTGCAGGTCCGCGTCAGTTGCGACGCTGACACCTACTTATCATCTCTGGAGTCCTACCGGAGAGAAACCTTGGTATCTTTACCGAGGGAAATTTGCTGCTGTGCTGCATCACGCCTTCCACTTGGGGCTCACCAACGAAGGGCGAGAAGACTACACCCGTCATCTCTCGCGCCATCAGACACCTACTTATCATCTCTAGAGTCCCGCTGGAGACAAACCTTGGTATCTTCACCGATGGAAAACTGCTGCTGCACTACATCTCAACCTTCCACTTGGGGTAACCAACGAAGGGGGCGAGAAGCCATCAAGCAAAAGTTTTCTGGCGTTGTTGTCGGGGACTCCAAGTGCTAAGATAGGGAAGTTGCACACTACCCTTTACCTTTGTTTTTTTAGTCTTGTTAGTTTATCTTTCAGTTTTTATCTTTGTGTCTTTTATCAAAAACTACAAAAAAATCTGCCACACTTGTTGCTACTATGGGTTCCACTGAAAACACCAAGTTGTGTGACTTCACTAGTCACAACAACCAAGACTTTATCTGCACTCTCATTGCCACACCTGCCACTTCAGCTACCTCTTATGAAATTAAACCTGCTTTGCTAAACCTTGTTATGAGAGATCAATTCTCTGGTGCTGGAGATGATGCTGCTTTACACTTGAATAATTTTTTTGAATTATGTGATATGCAAAAGTATAAAGAAGTAGAAGGTGATGTTGTTAAGCTCAAGCTCTTCCCTTTCTCTTTAAGGGGAGATGCTAAAATCTGGTTTCAATCTTTGCCTAGAAATAGCATAGATTCTTGGGATAAGTGCAAAGATGCTTTTATAGGGAAGTACTACCCTCCTGCTAAGATTATCCAATTGAGGAGTAATATTATGAATTTTAAGCAATTGGATAATGAACACGTTGCCCAAGCTTGGGAACGAATGAAATCTCTTGTTAAGAAATGCCCTACACATGGTTTGACTACTTGGATGGTTATCCAGACTTTTTATGCAGGCTTGAACTTTACCTCGCGGAACCTGTTAGATTCGGCCGCGGGAGGAACCTTTATGTCAACTACACTTGGTGCTGCCACGAAGCTTCTCGATGAAATGATGACCAATTATTCCCAATGGCACACCGAACGCGCTCCAACAGGTAGGAAGGTAAATTCTGTCGAGGACATTACCTCCCTCAATGAAAAAGTTGACTTAATTATGTCTCTACTTACCAAGCAACCCTCTATTGATCCTCATGATGTTCCTTTAAATTCTTTGGTTGCCCAAGAACAAGTAGATGTGAACTTTATTGCTAGAAACAACTTCAACAACAATGCTTATAGGGGAAATTTTGCTAGCAATCCTAGACCGTTTCCATCCAACTATGGGAACAACAACACCTACCCTAGCAACAAGAACCCCTCCTCTGAATTAGAAAGCATGCTTAGAGACTTTATCACTACCCAAAAAGCCTTCAACAAAAATGTAGAAGAGAAATTAGCTAAAATAGATAATCTCTGTTTGAAGGTAGAAAGCTTAGCCCTTGATATTGAGATGCTTAAAATTAGAACCTCTCCCCTTGAGGAGAATAAGGCCACTCCTATTAATGCTATCCAGTTACAAATCAATGAAAATATTAGGATGATGGCTAAACTTAAAGAAAGATGGGCTAGAGAAAAAGAGGAAGAGGATAGAATTAAGAGCCTTCCTACACACCACACAGTTGCCACTATCCAAATTGTTGAGGACACTCAAACTATTAGCACCCAATGCACTCCTAGTCCTCATTAGATTGAGAGTTACCGATAATAAGTGCATGAGTTCTTCGGACTACTGTAAGTATTGAAAGTTGACACATCCACCTCCCCATATTTTGCTAGCCTCTCCTGTGACGTGCATTGCCTTCTTCTCACTCCGAGAGTTGGTGTCCACCTTCGCCGGTACATCCAAACCATTGGCATGATACGCTCTGTCATCATAAGCCTCCTTATATCTTTCCTCAAAACAGCCACCATACCTACCTATCAAGGAATTTCCATAGCCTTTCCGAGTTACATTGCCATGCAACTACCACCTCTTCATGACTTGATCTTCATGTCATACATGTTCCTGCTACAATGGCAGCGACATACATTGCATACATCATGTAGTTACATCTTCTTTGTGATTTTGAGTACCTTGTAAAGTGTGAAAGATTTCCTTTACCTTCTTGTAAAATAGAGTGTTGCCCTTAAGTGAGGAAAAGATCCCAAAGTGGACACAATAAAAGATCCCAAAGAGGAAAAATGAGAGTTAAATAGAAAGAGCCATTGAGGCCACCAAAAAAATACAAAAAAATAGCAAAAAGATAAAAGAAATAAAAAGAGAGAAAGGGGAAACACTACTATCCTTTTGAGAGATCCACACTAGTACTCCCTCTATATCCTTGTACTCCATAGAGATGATTGTTATGCATATAGCTATGTGGGGACCTTCACACTATAGAACTTGGCTTGCATATTCCAAGGATGAGCGTCCTCAAACGAGCTCTAGGTCTTCATGAGCGAGCAAGTTAGATGCACCCCCACTAGTTCCATTGGAGAGCTTTTTAGCTCGTATGTGCATCCGTTGCATGGCAATCCCTACTCCTCACATCATATCTATCATTTGACATCTCTTGCCTATGATTGTCCTCATTGATGTGAGCCTTTCTCTTCCTTTTTGTCTTCCTCCTCCACCATATTTCTCTCTTTTCCATCCTAAGTGTCAACTCTCGTGCTTACGCTCATCCATTGCATGAGTGCTCGAAATATCGAAAAGGAGTGGATCAAATTGACTTGTACCTGGCTAGTGGTCTGGGATGAGTCAAGATAAGATTCCGAAGAAGACCAAGTGTGAAACTTTAGTAGATTGAGTTCTCAACACAAAAATTACTTTTTCTCGTATTCCCTATCCCCCTTCTTGCACGCAAACACCATTTGGAGACATTCGAGTCACGGACAGCGAGAGCTCTTGCACCTAATGTTCTTTTGTTACTTATTTCAATGCTAATATAGACTCTTGCTTGTTATGACTTGAATTGAATCTCTAACCTTGATTGCTTTGCTTTTCAAAGTTCTTTTATGGTTGCTACCATGTCACCACAGAAATTATGCTGTTATCATTTACCTACTCGAGGACGAGCAGGAATTAAGCTTGGGGATGTTGATACGTCCAAAACGTATCTATAATTTCTACTTGCTCCATGCATGTTTTGTGTGATATTGCTATGTTCTAGATACACTTTCATACATTTTTGATCATATTTGGACTAACCTATTAACTCAGTGCACCCCGGTGCTAGTTCCTGTTTTCTGCTGTTTTTCTATTTCAGTTTTCCCCCATATAAAAAGTGCCAGAAAAATTCAGGAAAATTCAGATAAAATATCAGCGTGGAGGAAGCTTCGCGAAGAGCCCAGGAGGGGCCAGGGGGGCCCAGGCGGCCCCCCGGCGCGGCCCCACCCCTGGCCGCGCCAGGGGGGCGCCTGGGGCCCCTGGTCCACCTCTGGCTGCCCCCCTTCGCCTATTTATTCTCCGTCACGGGAAAACTCTAGAGGAGGAACCCTATTCCGTGAACTCGCCTCTGTTCCGCCGCCGCCGCGCTTCCGAAGATCGGGAGCACCAGAAGACCTCTTCCCGGCACCCTGCCGGAGGGAGGATTGACCTCCGGGAGTCTCCTCTCCACCATGGATGCTCCCCGGATGTCTCGTGAGTAGTTTTCCTTGGACCATGGGTCCGTGATCAGTAGCTATGTGATGTTCTCCTCCCCTCTTTGATCTTCATTGTTTAGACCTCGTGAGCTGCCCTACATGATCGAGGCACCTTTGTAATATTTCTGCTATTGCTATGTTGAGTTTGATAGGATCTGATGGATTATGAGATTATGTTCGGATTGTGATAGAGTAATATATTTGTTTTTTATCTCTTATATTTTTGTTCCTAAGTAATTCTTGCATGTTCTCTGTTGCTGTTTATTGCTTTGGCCAAGTAGTAGGTAGTGACTTCAAGAGGGAACGTTGTGCTAGATTGTGGGTTCATGCCCCCCGATGACACGCTTGAGTGACATAAACATGAGTCTAGGGGATGTGCTGTTGCCACAAGGGGGGAAACAACGGTGCTTGTGACCGCGGTCACAAGGATTGTTTACTTTACGCAGAGTTCTTTTTAATGCAGTTGTCTGTTGCTTTGGGTTTACACTTTGGGTGGGGCTCGCAACTTAATACCAGCGAGATGTTCTGGATAGATATCTCAAGGTGGATGATTAGTAGGAGATGCAGATGGATTTCGGTCTACTTATCTTGGCGTACTGCCTGTGCTTTTGAACCTCGTCCTTTCTTTTGTAGCATAGTTAGCATTGCGGTGCGTTCATAATCCTGTCAATTGCCTTTCTGTAATTTGTTTACCTCGCATAGCAATTTTATCGTCTTTTGGGAGAGAGACATCACTAGCGAACATCACGTATCCCGGTCCATATCCTCATTATTGTTTCCACTCTATATTTACTTTACTACTTTTACTTGCTACCATTATCCCTTGCATTTTATCCTTGTGAACAACAAGACCGGAGAGATTGACAACCTCTCTGAACTTCGTTGGGAACAAAGTTATCTGTGTCTGTGTGCAGGTCCGCGTCAGTTGCGCCGCTAACACCTACTTATCATCTCTGGAGTCCTGCTGGAGACAAACCTTGGTATCTTCACCGAGGGAAAACTGCTGCTGCACTACACTACATCTCAACCTTCCACTTGGGGTAACCAACGAAGGGGGCGAGAAGCCATCAATCAGCAGCCAGGAGGGCAGGTGGCACGGCCCCACCCTGGGCCGCTCCAGGGACCCTCCTGACTGCCTCGTCGGTCCCCTCGACGCCCCCCTTCGCCTATATTTACCCCTCGGGGTGGAAACCCCTAATACGGACTCCTCTTTCGCGATCTCGCCTCTGTTCCGCCGCCGCCACCGTTTCAAGATCGGGGCTGCCTGGAGAAGATGCTCCTGCACCCTGCCGGGAGAAGCTACCCCCTCCGGGAGACCCTCCATAGCCATGGACGCCTCCCGTATGTACCGTGAGTAGTTTCCCTTGGACCATGGGTCCGTGACCAGTAGCTATGTGATCTATCTCTCCCCCTTTTGTGCTACCACTTTTGAGTCCTCGTGAGCTGCCTCACATGATCGAGGCATCTATGTAATTTCTGCTGTTACTATGCTGAGTTTGTTGGGATCTGATGGATTATGAGACTATGTTCAGATTGTGATGAGTAGTATATTTGGTTCTTCTCTTTTATATTTTGTTCTTGAGTAAATTCTTGCATGTTCTCCGTTGCGGTATTTGCTTTGGCCAAGTATTTTATTTGCAACTCCAAGAGAGAGCGTTATGCTCGATTGTGGGTTCAGCCCCTTGATGTCTAGCTTGAGTGACAGAAACATGAGACTAGGGGATGTGTTGTTGCCACCAGGGATAAAACAACGGTGCTTGTACCTGCGGGTGCAAGGATTGTTTACTTTATGCAAAGTTCTTTTAATGCAGTTGTCTGTTGCTTTGAGTTTGCACTTTGGGTGGGATTCGCAACTTAATACCAGCGAGATGTTCTGGATAGATATCTCAAGGTGGATGATTCGTAGTAGATGCAGATGGATTTTGGTCTACTTACCTTGGCGTACTGCCCATTGCTTTTGAGCCCTTCCTTTCTTTGCAGCATAGTTAGCATTGCGGTGCCTTCATAATCCTGTCAGTTGCCCAACTGTGATTTGTTTACCTCGCTAGCACTTTTATCGTCTTTTGGGAGAGAGACATCACTAGTGAAAATCACGGGACCCTGGTCGATCTTCACATTATTGTTCACACCCTCAATTTACTTTCAGCTTTTACTTTCCTTTGCACCTTTTATCTCTTGCGTTCATCCTTTGTAAACGACAAGGCCGGAGGAATTGACAACTCATCTGTACTCGTTGGGAGCAAAGTTATTTGTGTTATTGTGTGCAGGTCCACGACAACACCCTAGTTAGGAAGCAATTTATGGCGACGTTGCCACCTACTTGTATCTCCTGAGTCCTACTGGTTCGATAACCTTGGTATCTTCACCGAGGGAAACTTGCTGCTGCACTGCATCTCAAACCTTCCACTTGGGGTAACCAACGAGGGGCGAGAAGCCATAATTCAAATTTCTGGCGCCGCTGCCGGGGACTCAAGTCTACAAGACAGGGGAGTTGCACACTATCTTTTACCTTTGCTTTTTAGTCTTGTTAGTTTACCTTTCAGTTTTTACTTTTGTGTCCCTAATAAAAAATACCAAAAATACCTGTTGCTACTATGGGTTCCAATGAAAACACTAAATTGTGTGACTTTACTAGTCACAACAACAGTGACTTTATCTGCAATCCTACTGCTCCACCTGCCACTTCAGCACCTTCTTATGAGATTAAACCTGGTCTGCTTAACCTTGTCATGAAAGATCAATTCTCAGGAACAGGAGAAGATGCTGCCTTGCACCTAAACAACTTTATCGAGCTCTGCGACATGCAGAAGTACAAGGAAGTGGATGGAGACATCGTCAAGATGAAGCTTTTTCCTTTCTCTTTGAGAGGAAGAGCCAAGGAGTGGCTACAATCTTTGCCCAAGAACAATATCGATTCTTGGAGTAAATGCAAATATGCTTTTATAGGGAAGTACTATCCCCCTGCTAAAATTATTCAATTGCGGAGTAACATTATGAATTCCGGGCAATTGGATAATGAACACGTTGCCCAGGCTTGGGAACGTATGAAGACGCTTGTCAAGAACTGCCCCACACATGGACTGACTACCTGGATGGTTATCCATACTTTTTATGCAGTCTTGAACTTCACCTCGCGGAACCTGTTAGATTCGGCCGCGGGAGGAACTTTTATGTCAACCACGCTTGGTGCTGCCACAAAGCTACTTGACGAGATGATGTTGAACTACTCGCAATGGCACACCGAGAGATCTCCAACCGGTAAGAAGGTAAAATCTGTCGAGGAGATCTCCTCTTTAAATGAAAAGGTTGACCTTATCATGTCTCTACTTACCAAGAAACCCTCTATTGATCCTCAAGATGTTCCTTTAAATTCTTTGGTTGCTCAGGAGCAAGTAGATGTTAATTTTGTCTCTAGAAACAACTTCAAAAAAAATGCTTATAGGAGTAACTTTGGTAGCAACAATCCTAGACTGTTTCCATCCACTTATGGGAACAACACTTATCCTACCACCAGAAACTCCACTTCAGAACTAGAGACCTTGCTCAAAGATTTTATCACTACCCAGAAAGCCTTCAACAAGGGTGTGGAGGAGAAATTAGATAAATTAGATAATCTTTGTTTGAAGGTAGACAACTTAGCCCTTGATGTTGAGATGTTAAAATTAGAACCTCTCCCCTTGAGGAGAGTAAGGTCACTCCTATTAATGTTATCCAGTTACAAATCAATGAAAATATTAGGATGATGGCTAAACTTAAATAGAGATGGGGTAGAGAAAAGGAGGAAGAAGAGAGAATTAAGAGCCTTCGTACCTACCACACAGTAGCTACTATCCAAGTAGTTGAGGATGTCCAAACTGTTAGCACCCATCACACCCCTAGTCACACTGGACCTATCAACGGTGATGCTACCACCTCAACCATAGTTGAAGAAACCTCTATGAACATAGAGGCTTTCAAACAAGTGAACCTAAATGATATCACTACCTCCTTGATAGATAGTAGTGACCTAGACTTTGACAACTGCACTTTACCGGAAGTTATTGGTTTCCTACACAAGATGTCTAGAGACCCCCACACTAGCACACTCAATCTTGCCTTCACAGAGCATATCACCAATGCTCTAATCAAAGTTAGGGAGGAGAAGCTTAGACTAGAAGCCTCCATACCTAGGAATCTAGAAGATGGTTGGGATCCTATGATAAAAATTAAATTGAATAACTTATCTTGTTATGCTCTTTGTGATGTTGGAGCAAGTACCTCTGTTATGCCCAAAAGAATGTATGATATGCTTGAATTGAAACCTTTTGATCCTTGTTCTTTTGGTGTTCGTCTTGTTGATTCTTCCGTAAAGAAACCTTTGGGGAAGATCGACGATGTTCTTATCATTGTCAATGACAATTATGTTCCTGTTGATTTCACTATTATGGACATTGAGTGTGAGCCCTCTTGTCCAATTATTTTGGGATGTCCTTTTCTTCGCACAGTTGGTGCTATCATTGACATGAAAGAGGGAACTATCAAATTCCAATTCCCTCTCAAGAAAGGGATGGAACATTTTCCTAGGAAAAAGATTAAGTTACCTTGTGAGTCCGTCACACGGGCTAGTTATTCTCTTGAAAAGACTTGATCTTCTGCTTTAAGCCTAGCTAATGGCTCTAAAGAAGCGCTTTCGGGAGGCAGCCCGCAATGAATTTAGGTTTTTCTTTTTGCTTTTGTTCTGTTCTTAGTGGTCTTGATGATTGTTACTACTGTAGCAACATCATTGTATCTTTACTTTTCAAGCTTTGTGCCAAGTTTAGCCTCATACGGCAAGGGAAGTAAAAGTTGTGACATGCTGTCCAGAAAACAGATTATGTCCTCGTGACTAGAAAAATCAGCGAAAAATCCCAGTTCGTCTTTTTGAGCTGAATTTTTTACACAGCGTGCTCTATACAATTACGAAACTTCCGTATGTTCTGAGTTTTTGATTTGAGTTGCAGAAGTACCCCTAAAAAAATCGTTTCTATCTGCTGTTCCGTTTTCACAGATTCTGCCACGTTTTGTCTCTCTTCACTTTTGCAAACCTTAAGCTTGGGTTTTCTTTGCAAAAACCTTTTGGCAATCTTGGGAAACAGTAGATCTTCCTGGAAATCTTTATTTGCAGTAGAGGAAAATTATTTTATTAGGGTACTAACCTCTCTAATCATCCTACAATGAGTTATGTATGAAGGGAGTTTTCAAGTGCGCGATGGAGGATGATGAAAGAAGATTCAGGAGGGTCAAACGCTCAAGCTTGGGGATGCCCATGTGCACCCCCAATAAATATTCAAGGAGACTCAAGCGTCTAAGCTTGGGGATGCCCCCGTGCATCCCCTTCTTCATCAACAATTATCAGTTTGTCTCTCGTTGCACTATATTTTTATCACTTCATGCATTATGTGCTATTCTTGGAGCGTCTCGCTCTTAGGTTTTGTTTTTAGTTTTCTTTTGCTTCGTTTGCTGTAGTAACAAGTTAGACCCCAACTTACTCTTTTGTGTGGGAGAGATTCACGCTCCGCTTGAACTAGAACTCCTCATAGGATTTGCATGCCTATTCTTTTAGCGTTGAGCTGTTCTTTTTCTTTTCTTAGTTGTTGTTCTGTTTAGTTGTAGTGCTTTAGTTTTTCTAGAGCTTTTCTTTTTGTCTTAGATTGAACTTTCTATAGGTTGCATGTTTTATCTTGTTAGAGAGTTTGCCTGTTGCACTGAGTTCTTTGTCTTGATTGAAAGTAGGTAGTTAAAGTTGTTGTTCTCTTTGTTGTAGTAACTTGCAATAGTTTTGAGGTATTGACTAGAGTAATGTTTGAACTTATGGTGTCAAGAGCTCTTGCCTATTAGTGATAGATGTCGTATTTTGGGCAATCCGTGTGTTTTTCGAAAACCAAAAACCCCTGTTGAGAACTCTAGCTACTAGATAGATCACTAACCTCTGGAGGGTTCGAATATTAGAGTACACTCACGTACCATGAGTCGAGGATGCGCAAGGATAACCAAACCCCCATACACTCCTCCTCGGGGTACCTGTCTCTTTGTGAACCTCCTGATTAGATTGAGAGTTACCGATAATAAGTGCATGAGTTCTTCGGACTAATGTGAGTATTCGAAAGTTGACACTTCCACCCACCTATACTTTTTCTGGCCTCTTCGGTATCGTGCATTGCCCTTTCTCACCTCGAGAGTTGGCGCATACTTCGCCGGTGCATCCAAACCCTTGGCACGATACGCTCTGTCATCATAAGCCTCCTTATATCTTTCCTCAAAACAGCCACCATACCTACCTACAAGGCATTTCCATAGCCTTTCTGAGATACATTGCCATGCAACATCCACCTTCTCATGACTTGATCTTCATGTCATACATGCTACTTGCTTGATCGGTGAGCCGCATGCTAGTTGGGCCTTGCCCTAATCATTGCTACATGACGCGCTAGTTTCATTGCATATCCTGCTATCCTGGCAGAAGCATACATTTGCATCATGATAGTTACATTTTATTTATGTGAGTACCTTTGTAAAGTGTGAAAGATCTCCTATATTCTTGTAAAATATAGAGTATTTCCCCTAAAGTGAGGAAAAGATCCCAAAGAGGACAAAATCAAAAGATCCCAAAGAGGACAAATGAGAGTTAAATAGAAAGAGCCATTGAGACCACCAAAAAAATAAAAATAAAAGAGAAAAAGAGAAAAAAAATAAAAAGAGAGAAGGGGGCATACTACTATTCATTTTGAGAGATCCACACTAGTACTTCATCTCCTATCCCTTGTACTCCATAGAGATCATCATCATGTATATAGCTATGTGGGGACCCTTCACACTATAGAACTTGGCTTGTATATTCCAATGATGAGTGTAACACCCCCAGTGTTAGTAGCAGTAATCACTATAGTGATCCCCTTGGTAATGATCATCCTTGTTGTTAAGCAAGCCATGATCACCTTTGATCATAGCTTTGTCAGATTCCCACCCTGATAAAAATTTCGAATAAATGTGGATTGTAAATCTTGCTCCAAGGATTGTGGATGCATGTCATTCAACTTGATCATGGTTAAACCAAATCCACCTTAGTCATTTGCATAATCCCAAGTCAATGCTAATCATGAAACCCATAAGGTTGGATTATCAACATTGTCATGGAAATAAAATGAAAATACAAACAATGTGGAAAATAAAACCTTGTCCAAAAATTATGAAACCAATTTTATTAAATGCACAATAATCCCCGAAGAAGCATACCATGGTGTTGGATATTTATAAAGCATATAAATATCTAAATAAATAAAAATAGTAGCAAAACAATGACATTTAATACATGTTTAAATAAAACAAGATGCAAATGAATTTATAAATGCCCCAAACTTTTTGTAGCACTGATATGGAGCATAACACTAATTATGGAACCTATTACATATTTTACAAAAATACAAAAGTATATAAAATAAATAAAACAGTAAAGAAAGAAAACAGAAAACAAAAAGAAAATAAAAAATCGCTATCCTACGCCTATGGGCAACGGCCCACCCCAGCCCACTCCCCTTCCCCCTTGTCTTCTTCCCCACCCACCCTCCCACCTGCCTCCTCCCTCTGCTCACCCTGCGCCATGGACAGGGGCGCGCACGTCGCGCCAGTGCCCCCCACCTCCCCTGCCCTCACCTGGCCCCGGTGGAGATAAGTCCGAAGCCACCCACCCCCCAGGAGCTCCCCCGTGCCATTCCCCCCCCCTCGTTCCCTTCCCTGTCTGCATAGAGCTCACGGCTTGACACAGCCGTGGCCACGCCGCCGCGCTCGCGCGGCCAACGACGTTGGCAGGCCGCCCCGCCGTGTCCTAGGCCCTCGCAGTGGACGTCTTCATCCTCCCACGGCACGGATTCGAGCTCGGCGCCACCACGTCGAGCGAATCGGCCCGCTCCTCAACCACGGCCGCCGCCTCCCTGACGACGAGCACGTCGCCAGTCGTCTTCCCCAGCCCCTACTAAGCCCTCCACTGCGTTCCCGGTGAGTGCAGCTTCAATTCCCCCAACTCCGCAGTCGATTTGGCGCCGTAGTACACTTTTCCCGCCCGCACACGTCCCGTCCGCCGCTGACACTCGCCGTAGCAGTCACCGTGGTCGACCCCGACGTCCACCTCGAGCACCAGGGAATGTGTAACACATGACTCGTTCAGTTTCACCCCTCCACGGTCATTTTTTTCTCATTGGGGCTGATGGTCGTGACCTCGCCGGGCTCCCTGCCGCCGTGGCCGCCATTGGAGCCGGTTGAGCTCGCCACGCTCACCCCGGGCTCGGCGGTGCCCTTGCGCGCGTGCCCTACGGCGGCAGCCACGCCCCCCCCCCCCCCCGCACCCACATGTCGTGGCCACCTCGCCGGCATGGCCTGGCCGCCGTGCTGGACTCGCTCCGGCGAGCGCTGCGGGCGCGCATGGCTAGCCATGGGGCTTAATCCCCCTCCCCAACCCACTGACTGGTGGGGACCTCTAGTAATTAATCCCTAACCCCATGTTAACCCCCTCTAATATAACTGCTAAAATAAGCTAAGTACCCCTGGGTCTATTACAGGTGGCCCCAGGCCCTTAAACATATTTAAAATGATTTAATTAACCCCCACAGTCAATGACATGTGGACCCCATGTGTTGTTTAGTTAATTCAATAGTTTTATTAACCTGTGAGTATGACTGCTGGGCCCCACTTGTAAGAATTAAATAAAATGATTTTTTATTGCAGAGAGGCTGACCAGTGGGACCCACTGGTCAGGTTTGACTGGTCAAATGCCACTATTGTGGATAATTCTAGATTAAATAATTAAAGTAATTTCAGAAATTCATAAAACCATTTAGATATTTGAAATTCAATATCTTTTAAACCGTAAGTCAGATTGAAAAACTTTATACATGAAAATTGATCAGAAAAATACAACGAATAAGAATACGCTACCCATACCCCCACCACACCCCTCTAACATACCGAACATGAGACATTCCCCCTTCGGTTGCACTGTCCGGTAATTTTCCGGTGCCGGTAAAACTTGCGGGATGGAAATATTTTGTATATGAAAGTTGTTCAGAACGAATCAACGATCACGGATACACTATCCACATGTCTGTCAGATGTCTCTAACACTGCAGGCATGGAACCTTCCCCCTCCGGATCATCTGTCCGGTAATCCACCGGTACTGATGAGTCATCCCCGGATAAATTCCCGCTCCGACTAAAATACTTAACACTGCGTTAGAACAGCGTTAGCTTTGTATATGCTTTGTCATACATTTGTATTGCTATCATTGTTGTGTATTTACTGTTTCTCCCCCCCCCTTAATCTCCGGTAGACCCCGCTATTGCCGCCGACTACACCGCTGCTGAGTACGACTACTTCGTCGACGACCCTACCCCTACCGTCGAGCTTCCAGGCAAGCAGAGCCATTCTCTTCCCCAGATATCGCCTATCTTTCCGTACTTTTCTTGCACTAGGCATTGTTACTGCTGCTGCTATGTTACAATCCTATTCCATTGCATAGCCTGTTTTTGTCGCCCTTGATGTACCTTCATTTTATCCTATGCTGCCTATATATATATATTATTTTCAGCACTGAGCCCTGCGCATTGTTAGCTAGGATTAGATAGCGGGCCGTGATCATTCTGGGGAGTGAACGCGGATACGATGCTTATAACTGCACAGGTACGGTACAATGCAGACACCGCCTCAGGGCCCTACCTCGGCTCTGTCGAGCCACATCAAGTGGAGCTATCGAGGAGTAATCCTCGTACCCCACTCGTTGCTGACTCGGTAAAGCCGCTCTAGGTACCTGAGCAACGATGGTCCTTCAGGTAAGAAGTCGGGCGACCCAACGGTGCCCGCGAGAGGTATTGCGACGGGACGACAGGGAGGGTACGACCAGTGTACCGGTGTGCTTGGCCCCTGATCGTTGGCCGCGAGAGTTACCAAACCACGAAAGTCGAGTTCCCCCAGGAGCACACGCGAGACAAGGTAAGGAGACGGTTCACTTTGTTGGTAACCGCAGAGACTTGGTGGGATGACAGGGCAGGCACCGATGTACTGGTGGCTCTGGCTACTGTCGTTGTCCGCGGGTCAGTTAAGTCGAGGCAACGATAACGGTTGTCCCGCAAGTTAATAAAATGACTAATGGTTCAGTGAATGTCTTGAGTTGGCTATATGCCATGTACGCACTACCTACCCGTGGGAATTACGAGTTATGGGCTCCTCTGCTTCGTAATGTCGTCCGAGGACTCTTCAGACGTCAGCAGTACTGCGGACTGATTGCCGGGAAGTGGTGTTGTATTATTTGCTCGCACGGTGGTGTCTTATTTGGATTTGCTTTAACTTCACCGGCCAGCCACGCACCGTGCAGGAGTACGTTCGGGTTGGGGTCCAAGGCCCGGCGTACTTAGGATTTAGACCGGCGGATGGCCTCTCTGTTGAGTTTGAAAGATGGGCTACGAAGTGTCGGATAGCCTCGGTGGAGCGTTCCCTAACAAGGTTCCCGCCACCCTGGAGATCCGTGCGTGTAGTGTAACACAAGTGCACCCCTGCAGGGAAGATTAATCTATTCGAATAGCCGTGTCCACGGTAACAGGACGCTTTATGCTGAAGCTGGATCTTACCACTACAAACTATTATTATTAAACTGCATGGCTCCGGGTTTTCTTCCTCGCTGGGATGTCGAGGAGGTTAACTCGGAGGCATTGCTAATTATTACAACTTATTATTATACAATGCTGCAGCAACTTCTGCTGCATTGTTACTTTATGCTTTATATAAACTGTTGGCTGATTCTTACCTCATGCTGCAAGACATCGTCGGAAGATGCTAGTCTTCGATAGGCCTAGATTCTTACCCTTATTCTGAATTTCTATCTTACAGTCCACTATATACAGCCTCTTCTTTCCGTTGATACAATGCATAATGCTTAGTAGCGGACGTAAGACTCGCGGGTATGCTAGATACTCACCTTTGCTTTATTTCCCCCTTTTTGTTTTGCCTGATCGGCCGCTGCAGTCGACGTTGGAGCCCAGGAGCAAGAGATCCCCGATGCCGACCACCGCAACATGAAGATCCCCGATGCCTTCTACGACGTCGAGTTCCCCTTTGACCAGGAGTAGTTTGGAGGTTCCCAGGCAGGAGGCCTCGCCTTTTCGAACTGTTGTTATTTGTGCTAGCCTTCTCAAGGCAATCTTGTATTCTTGTGTCTGTACTCAGATACTATTGCTTCCGCTAACTTTGTGCTTTCGAGCTGTTGTATTCGAGCCCTCGTGGCCCCTGGCTTGTATTAAACAACTTGTATTATTTTATTTGTAGAGTTGTGTTGTGATATCTTACCGTGAGTCCCTAATCTCGATCGTGTACCTTGCGTGTATGATTACTGTACGCGGTCTGATTTTGGGGGCGTCACAATGAGCCTCCTCAAACGAGCTCTAGGTCTTCTTGAGCAAGCAAGTTAGATGCACCCCCACTAGTTCCCTTGGAGAGCTTTTAGCTCACATGTGCATCCGTTGTATGGCAATCCCTACTCCTCACATCATATTTATCATATGGCCTTCTCTCGCCTATGATTGTCCTCATTGATGTGAGCCTTTCACACCTTTTTGTCTTCCTCCTCCACCTTCTTTCTATTTCGCCTTTTAGGTGTCAACTTTCTTGCTCACGCTCATCCATTGCATGAGTGCTCAAAATATCGAAAGGGAGTGGATCAGTTTGACTTGTACCTGGCTAGTGGTCTGGGGACGAGTCCAGATAAGAATCCAAAGGAGACCAAGTGTGAAACTTTAGTAGATAGTTGTTCTCAACAACCTTATTTTTTCTCTCGTATTTCCCTATCCCTTGCTTGCACGCAAACACCATCTGGAGACATTTGAGTCACGGACAGCGAGAGCTCTTGCACCTTTTGTTCTTTTGTTGCTTGTGTCAATGCTAATATAGACTCTTGCTTGTTAAGACTTGAATTGAATTGCATGTTTTGATTGCTTTACTTAAAAGTCCTTTTATGGTTGTGTGGCATGTAACCACATAAATTATGCATGTTATCATTTACCTACTCGAGGACGAGCAGGAATTAAGCTTGCGAATGTTGATACATCCCAAACGTATCTATAATTTATGCTTGCTCCATGCATGTTTTGTGTGACTTTGCCATGTTTTTCTTGAACTTTCATACACTTTTGAACCTATTTGGACTAACCTATTAACTCAGTGCACCCAGTTGCCAGTTTCTGTTTTCTGCTGTTTTTGTATTTCAGGTTTTCCGGCCATTAAAAGTGCTCCAAAAATTCCGGGAAAAATATATATAAAATCAGCGCAACAGAAGCTTCTGGAATCACCAAGAGAGGGAAGGGGCCCACCACCGGGCAGCCAGGAGGGCAGGTGGCGCGGCCCCACCCTGGGCCGCGCCAGGGACCCTCCTGACTGCCTCGTGGGTCCCCTCGACGCCCCCTTCGCCTATATTTACCCCTCGGGGTGGAAACCCCTAATACGGACCCCTCTTTCGCGATCTCGCCTCTGTTCCGCCGCCGCCGCCATTTCAAGATCGGGGCTGCCTGGAGAAGCTGCTCCGGCACCCTGCCAGGAGAAGCTACCCCTCCGAGAGACCCTCCATAGCCATGGGCGCCTCCCGTATGTACCGTGAGTAGTTTCCCTTGGACCATGGGTCCGTGACCAGTAGCTATGTGATCTATCTCTCCCCCTTTTGTGCTTCCACTTTTGAGTCCTCGTGAGCTGCCTCACATGATCGAGGCATCTATGTAATTTTTGCTGTTGCTATGCTGAGTTTGTTGGGATCTGATGGATTATGAGACTATGTTCAGATTGTGATGAGTAATATATTTGGTTCTTCTCTTTTATATTTTGTTCTTGAGTAAATTCTTGCATGTTCTCCGTTGCGGTATTTGCTTTGGCCAAGTATTTTATTTGCAACTCCAAGAGAGAGCGTTATGCTCGATTGTGGGTTCAGCCCCTTGATGTCTAGCTTGAGTGACATAAACATGAGACTAGGGGATGTGCTGTTGCCACCAGGGATAAAACAACGGTGCTTGTACCTGCGGGTGCAAGTATTGTTTACTTTACGCAAAGTTCTTTTAATGCAGTTGTCTGTTGCTTTGAGTTTACACTTTGGGTGGGATTCGCAACTTAATACTAGCGAGATGTTCTGGATAGATATCTCAAGGTGGATGATTCGTAGTAGATGCAGATGGATTTCGGTCTACTTACCTTGGCGTACTGCCCATTGCTTTTGAGACCTTCCTTTCTTTGCAGCATAGTTAGCATTGCGGTGCCTTCATAATCCTGTCAATTGCCCAACTGTGATTTGTTTACCTCGCTAGCACTTTTATCATCTTTTGGGAGAGAGACATCACTAGTGAAAATCACGGGACCCTGGTCCATCTTCACACCCTCAATTTACTTTCAGCTTTTACTTTCCTTTGCACCTTTTATCTCTTGTGTTCATCCTTTGTAAACGACAAGGCCGGAGGAATTGACAACTCCTCTGTACTCGTTGGGAGCAAAGTTATTTGTTGCTGTGTGCAGGTCCACGACAACACCCTAGTCAGGAAGCAATTTCTGGCGATGTTGCCACCTACTTGTATCTCCTGAGTCCTACTGGTTCAATAACCTTGGTATCTTCACCGAGGGAAACTTGCTGCTGCACTGCATCTCAAACCTTCCACTTGGGGTAACCAACGAGGGGCGAGAAGCCATCAGTAAGCCGTTGGATCAGATTCTTAACAAGGCTCGTGATAATGCTGGAAGTAGTGCTCAGAAGAGTTTGTCCGAGAGCAACAATTTAAAAGCTATGATCACTGCAGGCTCAAAAGGCAATTTCATTAATATTTTGCAAATGACTGCCTGTGTCGGACAACAGAATGTTGAAGGCAGGCATTAATGATACTATGCTAAGTTTTAACCTTTTTTGAGTTGTAATCTGAACCAGGACGCACAATGATAGAATCTTTTAAAAACCGAGTAAATCAGGTTCTTAACAAGGCTCGTGATAATGCTGGAAGTAGTGCTCAGAAGAGTTTGTCCGAGAGCAACAATTTGAAAGCTATGATCACTGCAGGCTCAAAAGGCAGTTTCATTAATATTTCGCAAATGACTGCCTGGACGCACAATGATGGAATCTTTAAAAAACCGAGTAAATCAGGTTCTTAACAAGGCTTGTGATAATGCTGGAAGTAGTGCTCAGAAGAGTTTGTCCGAGAGCAACAATTTGAAAGTTATGATCACTGCAGGCTCAAAAGGCAGTTTCATTAATATTTCGCAAATGACTGCCTGGACGCACAATGATGGAATCTTTAAAAAACCGAGTAAATCGGGTTCTTAACAGGGCTCGTGATAATGCTGGAAGTAGTGCTCAGAAGAGTTTGTCCGAGAGCAACAATTTGAAAGCTATGATCACTGCAGGCTCAAAAGGTAGTTTCATTAATATTTCGCAAATGACTTCCTGGACGCACAATGATGGAATCTTTTAAAAACTGAGTAAATCGGGTTCTTAACAGGGCTCGTGATAATGCTGGAAGTAGTGCTCAGAAGAGTTTGTCCGAGAGCAACAATTTGAAAGCTATGATCACTGCAGGCTCAAAAGGCAGTTTCATTAATATTTCGCAAATGACTGCCTGGACGCACAATGATGGAATCTTTTAAAAACCGAGTAAATCAGGTTCTTAACAAGGCTCGTGATAATGCTGGAAGTAGTGCCCAGAAGAGTTTGTCCGAGAGCAACAATTTGAAAGCTATGATCACTGCAGGCTCAAAAGGCAGTTTCATTAATATTTCGCAAATGACTGCCTGGACGCACAATGATGGAATCTTTTAAAAACTGAGTAAATCAGGTTCTTAACAAGGCTCGTGATAATGCTGGAAGTAGTGCTCAGAAGAGTTTTTTCGAGAGCAACAATTTGAAAGCTATGATCACTGCAGGCTCAAAAGGTAGTTTCATTAATATTTCGCAAATGACTGCCTCGACGCACAATGATGGAATCTTTTAAAAACCGAGTAAATCAGGTTCTTAACAAGGCTCGTGATAATGCTGGAAGTAGTGCTCAGAAGAGTTTGTCCGAGAGCAACAATTTGAAAGCTATGATCCATTGGATCCGGCTTGTGAGCCGTTGGATCAGGCTCGCCTCCACCAATTAGGAAGAAGCACACGGATCGTGTGTTTCTTTCAAGCGCTTGTGAGCCGTTGGATCAGGCTTGTCGTCTGAAACCCTTGATGGTTCATTTTGAACTTGCTAAAACTGTTGAGAGTGCTACGACAAAAACTAAAATAAAAAAGAATAGCAATTTCATTATAGGATGTCAATGGAAGATTACTCCACACCCTGTACACCGTAAAGGCAATTTTCGGTTAGCCCCTGATTAGTGGGCAAATCTAGCTACTCTGCAGACAAGAGAGGTCCAGCTGAAATGCCCGTATTAGATTTCGCAATCTCATACGGGGTTTCAGCTGGACCCCGCCTCGTCGGCAAATCTAGCAAATCTGCCCACCAATCAAGGTTCAACCGAAATTTGCTCTACAGTATACAGGATATAGTTAAATCCCTCATGGACAACCTTTATTGAACTTGTTATGCTGTGATAAGTCCACTCTAACCCGTGCTTATAAACCGGTCGAACTCCTCTTCGGTTAGCGAGGTGGTACTAAACTTAGTGAACCTTTAGAACCGGTTCTAGGTACCAACCGGTTCTACTGCTGCTAGGTGGCCCGCATGCCTAAAGGCAACCTTCCACCACATCTTTAGAACCGGTTGATAGTAAAAACCGGTTCTAAAGGTGCGCTGGCAGCCACCACTGGGCTCGGGGCCCACCACACGAACCGGTTCTAAATCCTAGAGCCACGAACCGGTTCTATTGGGCCAGTAGAACCGGTTCGTGTTCGAACCATGACCTTTGCTCATATCCAAAGGCCTGTTTTGTACTAGTGTCTACACCGGCTAGAAGATCACGGTCTTCAAGAGTAAAAAGACATCGGATCAGACTTGCTCAGAAATGCTCAACTACTCAGGGCTGGTGTGGTTTCCCCACTTGGGTTCTTCGGTTTCTTCAGAGGAGGGTTGCTCTCAAATGACAAGCGTCAGTTTTTCTCTTGGAGCAGCCAACACACAAATGAGACCGAGTCGGCTATTTATAGCTGCGGAGCAGCAACCCATTGTGAAAGGACATAAATGCCCATGTATGAAAGGACGTAAATGGCCTCCATTCTGGACCGTTGGTTGGACAGGTTCCAGCAGCTCTCTGTGCGACACGTGGCGCGATCAAAATATTATCTCTATCTCTTTCTTCACGAAAATTGCACTGTCAATTTCCTGACTCCTCAACCGAAGACAGATTCCTCAGTGTCCTGAAGAACAACGTCTCAGACACCCGAGGAACTAAACTTCTACCGCAACTGATTTCTCTGGGATTTTCTTTAGATTTTCCTATTGAGCAATTTTCTCATAAATTCCGGAACTCATTTTCCCCGACCCCTGTAACAGTACGGTGTTCCCCTATGACTCAAGAAAGAAAAAGGCTAACGAAGACTACGCTTCAAAGTTTTGCTTCAACTTGAGTTTCCTCAGGACGCCGATCGGATTCCTCAGGACGCCGTCCAGATTCCTCGGGATGCAAACTGGATTCCTCAGGAAATCACCTCGGCTTCTTCAGGGAAGACACCAGTTTTTTCAATGTTCCTCAACATTTTTGGGGTCGACAATGGTGGTTAAACCATAACTTCTCAAGGACTTTTCTTCTGTGTATACTCACAAACACACTAGTCTCTTAACTGTTTTGTCATCAATTCTCCAAAACCTCAAAGGGGGCACTAGATGCACTTACAAAAAATACAATCAAAATTGAAGAATCTTTAAGCTTAACACCAATGTTCGTCACATGTCTTCGGCACCACCACAACAACCACCAAATAAAAAAATTGACGGATCACCTCCTTACCCAGCTCGACGCGAGCTCCATCGCTGTTATACAACTTTACGAACCTCCAAGGTGGATCACCAAAGGAGAAGCCATTGCCGCTGAACGAATCAGACGGGGGCAACACCCCGGACACAACATCAAACTGCAGATCTAGCATCATCGCATGACAAAAACGTCAAAAGAGTAAACCATATGTGCTAACCAACTATCGCGATCCCAACACACGGCTCTAGCTGTTAGAAATGCCCGCTCTCAACTAGTAGGTTGTAGGTTTGAACCCATATACATGTTTCTTAGTCTAGTTTAATTTTTGCCACCACACTAACAGGTGACATCAATATACCAAATTAATATTCATTTATACAATTTACTGACAGGTGGGACCTATTTTCTGCCACGTAGGTAGAAACGATGACTACAAAAAAAAACAATGTCACATCAATAAAATTAACGGATAATATATGCACCATACAACGTACGAAAAACAAGATTTTGAATCACTTTTTTGTATTTCACATGTTTTGAGTTTTAACATTAAAGAGTCCATCAATATCAAGCTTTAGCATCCTTGTGTTGGGCCTGGTGCGTGAGGTGCCCGCGGGTGGTGGTCGTGCCCGTCTTGCGGGTACGATGCTCGTTGGTGGTGGTCATGGTAGCGGTACGTCGGTCGCGGATTGACACCAATGACCTCAGATGGCGTCGTGTGAGCTCGCAGGGTTGTGGGTTGGCTCGCTGGTGGCTATCGAAATTCCCGGAGTCGCACCACCCCAGTTCAAAGGGACTGGCTGGGAATGCAGGTGTGGGTGCTTCCGATGATGGAGGCGCATATCCAGACTCGGGGATTGATGCCAAGCGGAGAGGTGATGGCGTGTCGTCATTCTTCCTACCGGGGTCGAGGGCGCTGGACGTGATTGGCATGCGTTATCTGGCGACATGGATGCCGGTGTTGTGTCCCTGGATTGCGGCTCACATGATTGCTTTCCGGCAGACACCATTTTGGTAGTGGTGGCTCTCCCCCGGGTTGTGTGGGCAACGAATGGTGGAGCGGTGGATAGCCCGGATGTGCCTCCTGCGAGGGGCAGTGTCTTGATCTGGATCTGGGGATTAGACCTACGCGTAATCCTTGTGGCGACATCGGTTGCACGAGCGAAAGATCCGTGCCTAGGCGCCGGCGACACCCGTGGGTGTCACACTTTTCTTGAAGATGTTGACGTGGATCTACTCTCTATGCCAAGGCTTCGGGTAAAGCCCTCTGTTTGTCTGGACTCGATAACGGCGATGCTCTGCTCCGTCTTTCCTCTTAAGGGCGTTGTCGTAGAGTTTAGATGTGTTGGGTGTTGTGTGAGTGTGTTTAATTTTTACAATGACCCGTGTTATAGGCGTAGGTATATGCGTGCACCAAATATTTTAGGATCAATTTTATAAAAAGGTTCATACCGTTTCGTTGTGTACGTTGTTCGATTTTTTTATAGGGGCGAAAGGCTTTTTTTGATAGTTTTAGCATCCCTGTGCCCAAAGTAGTTTCGTTTTCCGTGTGCCGACCCTCACCACGATCGGACTCGGACGGGATAGGCTGCACGGCCACTGACCGCGAACCGCGCACGGCGGAGGGCACGAGGCGGAGGGCCACCGCTCGCCGTCCGACCACAGTCTACTCTAGCGAGCATCTCCCCGCCCACTCCACTCACCGAATAAACTACTCTGCCTGCCTCCTGCACACCAAAATCCCTCTCCTCGCTCCCTTCCCTCCCGATCTGATTCCCCATTCCCCCCTTCCTCCGATGCAATCTCGCCGCTCCTGAGCACACCCCCTCCCCCCTCTCCCGCCGCTGCCGCTGAACCGACGGCGAGCCGGAACCCTAGCCAGAGGGGGCCCCGTCGGCCATGGCGTTCTGGTGGCCTCTGCTGGTGCTGGCCGCCGCCTACGCGCTCTGCCGCGTCCTGCTCTTCCTCATCCCGCCCACCGTCCCCTCCATGGAGGTCGACGCCTCGGATGGTACGCCGCCGCCGCCCCTTGTTCCCCGCACTGGGTTTTGTGTATCGATGGTTTCCTGGGTGAGGATTATTTAGGGGTTTACCAGGGTTTATTAATCGTGCTCTCGGATTTTGGTGCAGTGCTGGAGGAGGTCAACCAGAACAAGGAGGACAGCTTCATCTACGTGAGTTCCCCCTCCACATTTCCCTCTCCCTCCATGATTTGAGTGAAAGGATGATCCAATGCACAAACTGGAATGCTGGCTCGTGCTACAGAAGTTAACATTGAGATGCTTGTGATTTGGTGATCTGCTGTACCTCAAAGTATCTGTAACATGCGTGTCTGCTGATAGTCTCCTGTAAACAGATTTCAGTGTTATTTATGTTGGATATCTTGATGTCTCCCAAAAATCCAATACACTGTGATTGTGGCTTTGACAACTTGAATCTGCGGTCAGTAAAGTTTAGGAAAGCCATTGATGGTAACAATTTAGTGGACAAGTGATTGAAAACCACTTTTGACGCACAATCTATCTTTAATGCTGTTAGATCTCACTGTCTCAGGGTCCAAATGGTTCAATGCGGTGTGGCAGCAATAACCTGCAAATGAAATGTATACTTCATTAAAAGCCGGGTTTCCCTAGTTATCAACCAAAAGGAAAAATGAGAAGCGGGTTCGACACACTAGTGGAAAACGAACTGTCCATCCTTTGGCTAGAAACTGATTTGGTTCCAATATAGGCTCTCTGGAATGGTTCTATAGAAGCACTAGACATACTTTGTAAGGTGTTGAACTACCAAAAAATGACCTGTTGTGGCAGCAGGAGCAGCATTTTTGTGAGTTGTAATATGTTGATTTATGATCTTCTGCAGATACCAAGGAAGGGGAAAGCTGCTCAGACTGACAAGGTTCGATGCTACGAACCAGCTACGATGAAATACTTGGGACACTTCCCTGCATTGACTCCTGATGAGGTATTCTGATGGTTTGCTATTGTTACACTTTTTTAAGTACAATGTATATTTTTGTTGGTCCGGTTATCTTCTTTTGCATCATTAACTAGAAATATGGTTTGCTCGTCCTTAGTCGTGATTGAGGAGAAACCAAAGCTTATTATGTACTGTTCTTGCAATACTTTGGGCCTTCATTAATATGGCTTTCCATTTCATATCACTTACCCTTTGACTCATTAGGTCAAGGAGCATGTTGCACAAGCCAGCAAAGCACAAAAGATATGGGCAAAAAGTAGCTTCAAACAAAGACGGCAGTTTCTCCGGATCCTACTAAAGTATATACTTGAACATCAGGATCTGATATGCGAGTAAGGATATATTGGCAATTCAAAACTGTCTTATCTTTTGATTGTATCAGATGCCAACGAACTTTTTTTAATAGTGTCTAACCTTGATGAAGGGTTTACTCAGTCTTAGTCCTGATCAATGGTCTCTCCTTTTGTTTTATTTGCTCACACTTTCCAACATATTGAAGGTCTGAGGGTTCACACTGTCATTCTTGTGTAGGATATCATCCAGGGACACTGGAAAGACTATGGTTGATGCTTCATTAGGTGAGATAATGACCACCTGTGAGAAGATTCACTGGCTTTTGGATGAGGGTGAGAAGTGGTTAAAACCCGAATACAGGTTAGACTCTTGGAACCAAAAATATTCATGTAATGTAGCCAATAAAGAAAAGAGCCATGCAATTCCAATGTTTAATGTTGATCTGACCATGCATGTTAAACAAGTAGAATCATACATGGGGACAGTTGAGGTATGTTAAGCATAGTTGGTGTGGCTTGTCTCGGACACTTGGACTACACAATGGTTCACTTTATGACATGTAACGTCACTGGGACTTTTTAGCATTGTTTAGTAGCATAATCTGTGTCAACATTGGAAATTAGATGAACAGAAAATGATTCAGGTGTTGGTTAAAACATGACTACACACTAGGACCTGAACATACTGCAGATATTGTGTTAGCAACTTCTGTTAATTCTTGCGCAGAAGCTAGGCCTTTTAATATTTGCACAGGTTGCAGTAATATTCTATAAGCTAGAAAGGCAGCACTATACACTGGTAGTGAACTACTGAAGTACTGCAGGTTTAGGCGATCATTTCATAACACCTAAAATAATGCCTTAACCAATTCTTTTTTATGCCGAAGTAGTGAAGTACTGTTTTCGTTTCTTATTGCCTACATGTATTTGCTGTTAATACTGGCAGATCTTGTGGGAGATCAATGTTGCACAAAAGAGCAAAAGTTGAATTCTACCCTCTTGGGGTGATTGGCGCAATTGTATCTTGGAACTATCCTTTCCATAATGTTTTCAATCCGATGCTGGCTGCAGTATTCTCTGGTAATGCAGCAGTTATAAAGGTAAGTAATCAGATGAATATAATCTATAATCTGATACGAGTAAATGTTCTTGGTCATGATCAAGCACAACAAAGAGTCTTTCAGTTCCTGTACATTTTTCATTGAGTTTCCGTTGCTAGAAAAATGCTTCAGCTTAGCTTGGAGTCTGGAGTTTATTAGCTATGTCAATCTAACGTCTGCTCAGAGTATGGTCTTATTCGTAATCTGGGTATAGCCTCCAGAAGCATGATGTTGATTTACAAGGTTGAAATATCCCTACTCGACCTGACTACATTATTGTCTTACAAAGCATTGACATGGAAACTCTCACATACTCAGTCTTAGAGCATCTCCAGCCGCGCCCCCAAGAGGCCCCCAAGACGGCGCTATTTGCGCCGGATGGAGGAAAATCGCCCAGCCGCGCCCCCAAGAGCCCAAATAGCGCCGGATTGGGCCGAAATTGAGTCCGGCGATCCCAAGCCAAACCCGTCGCGCTGGGGGTCGCTTGGGGTCGCCGGATGAAAGGAAAGCGCGTGCGATTTCGTGCGCGCTCGCGCCGCGACCCACCTGTCGGCGTGTGAACACGCGTCGTCGTCATCCTCTCGCCTCGGCTTCCCCGCACCTGCTGCCGCCGCAGCGAATCAATGCGGCGCCGGTGACGAGTCCAATCGGCGCAGAGAGCATCAATGCGGCGCGTCGAGATACCCAACGGTCCGTCGACCGCGCCGCCGCGTATCCTGCCGTCTGTTCGCGTTCTTCCCCCGCTATAAAAAGGGGCTCGCCGGGGCGCTCTAGCCGCGCATTCTCTTCTCGAGCTCTCCTCTCGATCGCCATGGCCGACGACAACCTCGCCCGCAACGGCTTCGGGAGCCGCAACCTGTCGTAGATGGAGGCGCTTCTCCTCGAGCAGGCCGGCTACCCATGCCCGCCGGACACCAGGCCACCCCACGGGTGGGTGCTGTCCGCCGACGGGGTGCTGGTGCCTCCAGTGCCTCTGGTGGGCTTCGACGCGTTTCGCCAGGAGGTGGACGCCGTCCGCGCTACGATGACGGCGGCAGAGTGCGCCGACCCCGACAACGCGCCCAACAACACGCCGGCCTGGGAGGCATACTTCGTCGTCCGGCGAGCCCAGGCCGTCGCCTCTACCAACGGCCTGACGCCGGTGGTTGGTCGCAACAACCGCGACGGTCGACTCCGGTGGTGGAGCGCGCAGGGCCGCACGCTGGAGTACGTGATGCGGTACATCGAGAACGGCAACACGTTGCGTCTCGATTACCCACCGCTGGGCTACGGGGCCGCGGTGACGGCCCGCCGCTCCTACAGCCGCGCCACGCCGCTGTGGGCGACGCTGCCGCGCGACGACGACGACTCTTCTTCCTCCGGCGGGCGACCTTCGTGCTCCACCGGCTCCCATTCATCGGGGCCGGCATTCTTGCCGCCGCAGTTCTTCACCCCGGTGAAAACCGAGGTGAAGCTGGAGGTGAAGAAGGAGCCCACCCCGGCGCCTTCCGGTCGCCTCAGCCGCGGCGTCACCATCGGCGCAGCCAAAGCGCCATGGCTTCCTGGGCTCCATGCTCAAGAAGGGCAAGGAAGTCGCCCCGCCTCCGCCTCCACCGACGGCCGCCGACGACGACGAGGAGATCGATGCCCAGATGGCGTGGGCGAGGAATGATTACCTCGTCGAGCAGATGCGCCTCCAGCAGGAGGCGTGGGACCTCGCCGAGGCGGCGAAGAAGGCTTCACGCGGCGCGGGCAGCAGCAGCCGCAGCAAGTGGGCGCCTCCACCGCCGCCATTCATTGTGCTGGACGCCACAGACGACGAGGAGGAGGAGGCGCCGCTGCGGGTGCGCAGGAGAAGGGGGCCGCTCTGTGGCGGGACCTGTGGCGCGCAGGCCGGCATCAAGCCGGAGCCAAAGGATGGCGGCGACGACGACGATGGCGCCGCCGGCGGCACTGCTGGAGGAGACGTCCATGGACGCCCTCTACGCCTTCTTGTTCCAGCACTGGACTAGTTTTTCTTTTTTTCCGTCGTTTATGTAAAATATGCCCGAACTTTAATGAAATCGGTCGAAGTTGGTCTAATTTACTTGATTTGGCCCAAATTTACTTAAAATTGGTCGAAATTTGGCTGAACTTGGGGGATATCTTGGGGCCGCGGCTGGGTAGCCGGCCCCCCCAAGCCGCTATCGCCGCCCGAGTGACCCCCAAGCGGCGCTAAAATAGCGCCGAAAATCGCCTTGGGGGGGCGAACGGCTGGAGATGCTCTTAGGTCAACCTGTTGACTTTTGTTATTGGATAATCATGCGGCACATTTATTATGTATCACCTTGAATCTCTTATAGCTATCATTTGTGTTCTTTAAGGTGAAGCAAGTAATTCTCACGAAAATAACAAATTGCCGAGTGCAAATTCTTTGTGATGATCATGTCATGAACTTTTTCTGTTGTGCTAAGTCAGACACAGAGAAACAATCATATGTTCATTTGCTTCTCTCTCCAAAGTTAATTTTCATTATAAGCTCTGAAATTTTACCTTTTCATCCATTTTCTTGATTTAAGTAACAAAGTTACTGTAATGTTATTCATTATTCATTTAATGAAATGCTACTTTACAGGTTTCAGAGCATGCGAGTTGGTCTGGCTGTTTTTATTCTCGTATCATACAATCAGCTCTGTTAGCTGTTGGTGCCCCAGATAATCTGGTTCACATAGTAACTGGGTATGATTGTAGCTTCTGCATTTTCTTGGTGTTCAGGCTAAT
The DNA here is from genome assembly GCA_950022295.1 of Bromus sterilis. NCBI lineage: Eukaryota > Viridiplantae > Streptophyta > Magnoliopsida > Poales > Poaceae > Bromus > Bromus sterilis. The sequence goes on from OX465600.1 coordinate 34,487,960, forward strand.
TACTGACATGCCCTACCTGCTGTCCTCTTCTTTTTTCTAGTTTTGCGGAAACGGGTCAAGCTCTTGTATCTTCAGTGGACAAAATAATATTTGTTGGATCGCCTGGTGTTGGAAGGATGGTATAACTCTGAAGTGTTGATTTCTTAATCCCATGCCGCTAATACTATTTATGCCATTGTAGATGCCATGATCGATGTTGCATGCATACACATCTTTTGCTCACTTTCTCTGTTGCTTTTTTTAATGTGTTCAGTATTGTGCTTATCACAGATTATGCAAAAAGCATCGGAAACATTAATACCTGTAACTCTTGAGCTTGGTGGCAAAGATGCATTTATTGTGTGCGACGATGTTGATTTACCCAATGTAAGTGTAGTTTTATGTTGTGTATGTCATGGCAGCTTGTTTTCTGCAACAATAGCAAATAACCTATAGTCCTTGCCCTTCCTCATTTGAAGGTTGTTCAAGTTGCTGTGAGAGCTGCACTGCAATCTAGTGGACAAAACTGTGCTGGTGCTGAAAGATTTTATGTCCACAAGGATATCTATCCTACCTTTGTTTCTCGAGTAGTGAAGATTATCAAATCAATATCTGTTGTAAGTTCACAGCTGTATTTTGCAGTCAATAGCCAGATGTGCAAGTGCATTTTTTATTGCCTGCCTTTTGAGTTCTGAATTTGAGCAGAAGATTCACCTTCTGTTGCTATTTTACATTTTCCTGTATTGTAGTTTCTCTTGGTACTGTTACATCATCCACATGCAGCTTCTACATTCACATTTAACTTTTGTTTTCATCATGTTTATTGTTATTCAGTTCCACCTTAGTATACGCTACTCAGTTTAATAGTTGACACCAGATAATTTAACAGTTAAAATCCTTAAGCTGTAAATATGTAAGTTAATGCTTGTAGTCATTTTTCTGTTACTAGTATTTATGTCATGATTCTCGTTCTCATTTTTTATTGTGCTTTTCCTAGGGGCCCCCTTTATCTGGTAGATATGACATGGGTGCAATCTGTATGATAGAGCACTCTGAGAGGCTTCAAAATCTTGTTAATGATGCTCTTGACAAAGGTGCTGAAATTGCTGGCAGAGGTAGCTTTGGTAATTTGGGTGAAGATGCGGTTGATCAGTTCTTTCCTCCAACTGTTCTTGTGAATGTTAATCACACAATGAAGATTATGCAAGAAGAGGTAGGCTGTAGCCAGTGTATGTATAATTCCGCTTTGTGCCAATGATGTTAGCCTTACCACTGTTACTGCTGATTAACAGGCATTTGGGCCGATTCTACCAATCATGAAATTCTCTTCCGATGAAGAAGTCATCCAACTTGCAAATGACTCTAAATACGGCCTTGGTTGTGCTGTTTTTTCTGGGAATCAGAAGCGTGCCATCAAAATAGCATCTCAACTGCATTGTGGTGTTGCAGCAATCAATGACTTTGCTTCAAGTTATATGTGCCAAGTGGGTAACACTAACTAGTTTGTGCTCTCTCTTTTATACTAATAAAATTGACACGCAGCTTAATATATAAGTGTTCTGAGGATTATCTTGGAAGTACACACATTTATGTTGTAGATGTAGTGCTAGTCAGCATACTTTATCATAGAACTGCAGGTGTAGATTGTTCCTTGTTGCTTCTATGTTAACCACTGCCAATGCAAGTAGGCTTACTTCTCTTTGTCGGTGCAGTCTTTGCCCTTTGGTGGCGTTAAAGACAGTGGGTTTGGAAGATTCGCTGGTGTGGAAGGCTTGAGGGCCTGCTGCCTTGTTAAGGCAGTTGTAGAAGACAAGTGGTGGCCATATGTGAAAACAATGATCCCCAAGCCTATTCAGGTTTGCTGTTTCTCCACATAATGCTGGCCTTCCATGCTTTGCTTGTTACTCTGTTTCTGATAGCCACCTAATCATCATTTCACAGTATCCTGTGTCCGAGAATGGGTTTGCATTCCAGCAGCTGCTTGTCGAGACCCTCTACGGCATCAGCGTGTGGGATAGGCTACGGTCACTCGTGGATCTGTTAAAGATGATCTCGGAGCAGAAGTCTCCTAAAACCAGGAAGAAAAGCCGGTGAGCAGGGATGGAAGTGCTTGGCACAATGTTTATATCAGTTTGCTCTGATGATATTCCTGCCGTTGGTCTAGTCTGTTGACTGTTATCCCCAAAGGCGTAGAGTTTGGTGGGAATCAGGTTCAGCGCAAGGTAGCATTTATGTGATTGTAAAATGCCCTTTAGAACTAGTGTTAATTTCTGAAAGTGAAGATCGGAATCGACGATGTCTGTCCTGCTTTCGGTTCGAACTCAATTATTGTAAATGTTGCATGTGTTTGCTGGGACACTCGTCTAGCATAGCACTTCTGATTTGAAAAGACTTCTGTGGTCGTAAACTTCGTAAAGTACAGAGCGCTTGTTAGACAGCCATTGCCTGGTCATTGCAGTGCTGCTATAGCCTGTTGTGGCGGGAGGGGAGGTGAACCCATGCGTTTCGTTCTCGGCGTTCTCGGCATATACTGTACATAGGTTGGGTATAGGGTTTGGTCTTGGCATTCGACAACGTCAGCGAAGACGGGGGAGCTGTGTATCTGAGATCCTGCCAGTGTGCGGTGTCAGCCCGTACGGGAAGGCTGCTGGCTCAATGTAGGGTACATGGTATGTGTGGCTCGTGGCTTCGACGGTCTCGTATGTTATTTATTTATGCTACAATCTTTACTTTGGCATGGAGATTGATACTATTGAAACCGCATCTCATTAGCACGAACATTTATTGATACAATTGGGGTGCACAAATTTAAATTTAGGAATACACATATAGGCAATGCAGCTCGCATGTAGTAAGTATACATATGTTACCAGTAATAACAAGTAACAAAGGGCTTGTTCTTATTTCTTCCAAGGCCTGAGCACCCCTCCCCCCCCCCTCGATTTTGGGCGTCTGCATAATCATCAGAACAAATTTCACATGTGTTAACTCATTCTAACCCTGATCAAACAACCATGTTGCGACTAATTTGTAAGCAAAGGGAGTCAAGGTTACATATACTCTTATTGGATCAAAGAATTTCCAGTACCTCATGCATTTGCAGATGTAACACATGCTTTTGATATTCTGTTATTCTCTATCACCGGTGCCTATTAACCCGCCATCATGGCCAGCCTTCCCAGGTTCCTTAGTTTCCACAATAGTTGGAGTAGCGCTAGTAGTTGTAGGCGGTAATGTCCGGGTTGTCACCGTGGGAGAACTTGTTTCGGCAGTTGGGGTTAGTTTTGCAGGGGTTTCTTCTCTAGCCATCGATGGTTGCGGGGATCTTCGCATAGGTGGATCTTGCATCACCATCGGCGCCGCCTCATTTTCGTCGATAATAGGTTGCTCATCGTCTTTGCCTTTGTCTTCAGCTTCTGCAGTCAAGCACACTATTGTCAGATTTATAGATTCTTAATAAGCTACCACGCAACATACTTACTGATGCCGATCGGAATCAAGAAGGTGGAACCTGTTTGTGGCTCATCGGTGTCTCCTATTTCTTCCTTGGCAAGTGGCTTGTCTTGCGCTTTGGCATCTTCCGGTTCGTCTTGCCTCTTTTCTTTGATTTCTGCAAATCAAGTACAATTGATATATCTTTCCATAACTTTTGAAAAGTCGGACATTTTTCATGATATGCTAAAGATGCAATATACAAACTACTACATAAACACGATGCATTAGAAACAACACATCAGAAACACACTACACATTATGAACACAATGCAGTAGGAAGATGTGATACAGTAGAACACAAACACACGATGAGTAAAAATATGAAATGTAGCATAAAAACTATTTGCTAAGATCTTAACCAATAAGGGTTTACTGGTTAGCAAGATCATGTTTCTAGGTTTCAAGGCCAAGAAGCAAAATTGTGATGTTTAATATTGCCCCCTTCGAAACTAAGTATTTGTGCGTGGCTCAAGCGACCTTATTTTTTTTCTATGCTTACTTTCTTTTTACTACACTTCCTTTTGTTTCTGTCCTAGATTCTACTATCTACATATTCTAACTATAATGTAGTTACCTTCAAACGATGCAATAGAACTAATACATTTGAAACACACAATGTTGTAGAAACCCGAGATATAGTATAAAGATGTGATGCACTACAAGTAATGCAGTGTTGTAGAAACACGAGATATAGTAGAAAGACATGATAAACTAGAAGCAATGCAGTAGAACACAAACACACAATGAGTAAAAAAAAACTAAAAACATGAAAATGTAGCAAAAAAAACCCGTTTAACCATGACCCGGATAGAGCCCTCAATCTGAAACTTCTTCTTTATGTGTTTGAACTTATGTCTGGGTTGAAAATTAACTTCCAGAAGAGTGAGATTTTGTGCATCGGTGGGGATGACGAAACTATGAAATATTATGCTGACCTATTTGGATGTCAGATTGGCCATTTCCCCATGAAGTATCTTGGGGTCCCTGTGAGCTTTTCTAACCAAAGGGTTAGTGACTGGGATTTTGTTGCGAGTAAATTTGGTAATTGTTGTGGCTCGTGGGCTGGCAGCACCGCCTCTTCTGGAGGGCGTCTTATTTTGCTGGACTCTTCCCTATCCAGCATTGTTTATTACTATATGTCGATGTTTTTATTACCAAAAACTGTCATTGACAAGTTGAATGTGCATAGGCGCCGTTTCTTTTGGCAAGGAGGAGGGGTTAAGAAAAGATATTACCTAGTTAAGTGGTCTCGTGTATGCAGATCTAAAGCCAAAGGAGGGCTAGGGGTGAAAGATTTGCGAAAACAAAATATTAGCCTCCTGGTTAAATGGTGGTGGAAGTTAGATACACAAAGTGGGTTGTGGCAGGATATTGTTAAAGCTAAATATCTGAAGAGACAAACTGTGGCTACGGTGAGTCCGAAATTTCAGGACTCGCCGATCTGGAAAGACTTGTTAAAAGTTAAAGAGCACTATCTTAAGGGGAGAGTTATAGATCTTAACTCCGGTGATTTGACTCGTGTATGAAAGGACCCTATTAATGGCAATACACCCTTTTGTGATAAGTTCCCTTAGTTGTTTAGGGTGTGCAATTTCCCTGATATTGTGGTTAGCAAGTGGCGGGCCAATATGCCTGGTTTCTTTCGACGCCGTCTAACTCATTCACTGTGTGACCAGTGGCGAGAGATGTGTGGGGTGTTGAGTACTCTGGTGACTAATGAGGGACCGGATGTGGTAAGATGGGCGTTGGGCCCTAAAAGAAGATTTACCACAAAATCTGTCTATATGATGCTTGAGAGCCTATTTCGGGATGCTCCTATACGTGGATCTGGAGAGCGAAACTCCCTTTGAAAATCCAGGTGTTCATGTGGCAATTGTCGCAGGATGCGATCTTAACTCGTGATGTGATGGAAAGAAGGAATTGGAAGGGCAAGCCTCATTGTTCTTTCTGTCCCGCTAGGGAAACTTCTAATCATTTGTTTTTCGGTTGCCCGGTTGCCAAGGTTGTGTGGAGTACGGTCGCATCTGTTGTAGGGACTGATATGTGCCCCACCAATAGCTGGCAATTTTTCTCTTGGTGCTATGCTTTTATTCCTGATGGTGAAAGGTTTTATACCATGGGTTTGGCGGCTATTTGCTGGTCCATCTGGACGTTTCGAAATCGTGCTACATTTGAATTCAAACGCCTTGGCAACCCTTTTGATATTGTGTATATGGTTGTGGTCTTTCTCAAATCTTGGGCAGGTTTACTCAAAGGTGGTGATGGTGAGCTGCTGACAAAAGGGGCGGACCTGCTTAAGGAGAATGCATCGAAGCTCCTCAGGATTTGCAATGTCGTGCAGGAAGGGGCGTCGGCTAGGACCTGAAGTTCAGGAAGTTGAAGATCTATGTGCTGGGAAGCTTTTGGTGGTCATCTGATAGTGTTATTTCCCTGGTGTTTACCTCCTGTGTGAGGCTTAAAACTTAGACTTGTCGTGTGTTTTGGTGGTGGCATGTGCCAGTGAACTTTGGTAGAAGGGACGGTGGGTTTTTGCCCCACGGCAGAGGTTTCGACTCCGAGCCTCTGTGGGTGGGTTTCCCACTGATCTCGAACCTGTACTATTCCGTCCTTTCCCTCTCCCCTCTCTCTCGAACCCTGTATTTCCGTTATGCGAGTAATGGAAAGGGGCAATGGTCCGGTTCAAAAAAAAAACCCGTTTAACTAGATCTTAACCAATAAGTTTTTTTAAAAAGGTACCAATAAGGGTTTTCTGGTTAGCAAAATCCCTTTTCTAGGTTTTGGGGTTGAAGAAGCAAAATTTTGACGTTTCATATAAGAGAAGATATGGCAAGTTAGACAATGTACCACTTATTTTGCTTTTCTCGGCTTCATCGATGATAGCTGCTCCTTTCTTGGTATCTTCATTGTTGGCTGGAGCCACTTTCTGATCGACAACTAGAGTAGGAGGTGATGCTTGCTTCTCCACACCCTTTTGGTGTTCCTTCTTAGTGGGATCCTCGTCTTCGCCTTTTGCCTCCCTCTCATTCTCCTCTTTCGTAACAATCTCATGGTTCTTATCTTCACCCTCAACATTTTTTGTCTCAGCAGTACCTCCTCTATCTTCCTCGGCTGGTGGCTTGTTTTCTCCCTGGGTGCCTGTGGCGACCTCTTCTTTCACTTCTACAAAACCAACATAAGATTATTTTCAGACAAATTTTTTAGCACTCATGGTGACAGGGCAGACACAACATTTGAATTTAAACCCTGCCTGTTTTTATCACTGGATTAGGGCGGGGCGAACCTGCTTGCGCTTTGCCGGCATCGTCGAGGCCTTCTTCGGCTTTGCTGGCAACGCCGGTAGCATCTTCTGCTTTGCCGGCAGGAGCTTGTTCCTTTTCCTGTGGCGCCGTACCAGCTGGAGTACGGCCGTCTTCTTCCTTGGGATCCCTCACCCACACCCCATTTTCATCCACGGTGCACTTTGGTATGCACATCCGCTTCTTAATGGGAGTTATTTCGTCTTTCGTCGCCTTGCCATCTTTCTCTGCCTCACTCTTCTCCTTCTGCTCATCCTTAACCTTCTCGCTCTCGGCACGCTGAATGCCCTTGGTTTGAGACCTCATCACTTTCAGATCCTTATCGACAACCTCCACGGACTTAATGGTGTTCCCATTAAGCTTAGGGATCAGTCCATCCGTCCAATTCAAGCTGAAGCTGTTGAGATACCTCAGGCGCAGGGTCACGATGACGTTATCTTCGGGAATGTCGAGCTCCTTCACCTCCCCGCCTCTCACGTAGAGCTTCCTGAGCGTCTTGCTGCCATTGACGAGCCACCTCCGCAGCGGCAGCGTGTCCTCGGGGTAGCACCGGACGTCCAGCTTCTCGAGCTGCCGCGGCAGCACGAGGCCGGTCCACTTCTCGAGCAGTTTCTTGAGCTGCTCTTGGACTTTCAGGCTGTCGGGATCCAGCAAGATGCTCGGCCTCTCGCCCCACGTCACCGTGAGCGACAGGAGCCCGGCGAGCTTCCCGAGCTGCTTCATCTCGCCCTCCTCGACGTTGGCGTCTGTGGTGATGTTGACGCTGAGCTTCCAGAGCTTCTTCAGCTTGGCGAGGTGCTGCAGTCTGCAGGCGTCGCGCCGCCGCTTGCCGACGCCGAAGACGAAGCCCTTGAACACGCGCAGCTCCGGCAGGGCGGCGACCCCGCGACCGATGTGCTCCAGCATGTAGCACTCGGTGAGGTCCAGGTGGGTCAGCCCCACGAGCCTCCTCACGGTGGACGACGGCAGCTTGACCAGGTTCTGGCACCCGCGCACGTCCAGGATGGCCAGCCTCCGGAGCAGCCGGACCTCCGTCGGGAGCTCCGTCAGCCGGGACAGCCCGCGCACGCTCAGGTACCGGAGGTTCTTGAGCTTGCCGATGGCGCTCAGCGACTCCAGAGCCTCCACCTCCATGTACGTCTTGTCGTCGGTGTTCCCCCACCGGCCGAGCTGCAGCACTTCCAAGCGGGCGGCGAGATAGAGGAGGAGCGGCTCCGGGAGCCGGTACACGTGCGCGTCGATGTTGAGGATGATCTTCTTCTTTTCAAGCTCGATGAGTAGTACCGCAGCCTCCAATGCCTCCTTGTCGAGTCTGGCAGTCTCATCTTGTTGATCCTAAGGAAAATGAGAATATGCATTTTGATGTTAGTAACTTAAAAATTTACTTTCTCCCTCCATTTTAAAATAACTGTCTCAACTTTATACTACTGCTAGTACAAAATTATACTAAGACTAAAATAATTATTTTGGAAAGGAGGGAGTAGATAGGTAGGATAGTTCATATTCACACATGTGAATTTGTCTTGACAATCCAAAACAAGAGCTTCTTTATAAGTTGACAGTAGTACACTAAAAGAGTTAATTAAGCCTTAAGTTATTGATTTGGTTTTTTTTTTAGTTCCTCAAAAAAAAAGATTTGGTTTTCTTTAGTAAGTTTAAGATTAAAAATAAGTCAATTACATCAATACTGCTAAAACTTAGCGAGAATGATCACATCTATAATATCTAAATAGTTCATCCTCAATAACATATTTTTCTTTACATGCAAGCTATCTACATTATCAAATAGGTCTACCTTTTCATGCACATCCTTCATTACTTCCGCATGCGCATGCAACCTCATTATTTAGAAGAGACTTTTTTTAGAAAATAAAATTACTAGTTAGCTCATATTTTATTTTTCTAAAATAATTTTTTTATGAATGCAAATATGTAATTGATATCATTGTTTTAGGTTTAGCTAAGGGTGATGTCTCCAGTCAACATTGTTATTTTTGTCTCATATCGTTCCACCGATATATTCTAAAGATGATAAATTAATAAAACAAAATCACACTTATTTTAGTTTTTTCATCAAATTTTATTAGATTTTTACACTAAAAGTTATTTCTTTCAATAAATTTTTTAATAATTAAATTAGACTAAGTTTCATAAAAAATCATATTTCCAAACATCAAATTAGTTAAAAAAAATACAGCAACGCGCGAGATATCATCTAGTTATAGAAAAGTCGTGTGATAATTTGGTCTGGGCGTGCAAATACGACGCAAATCACGCTTGTGTACGCCTGCCGCGTTGACTAGGAGTGCTAGTGTAGCGTCAGGTCACAATGGGAGTAACTTAGAGTACCAGTAACATGTTTATATTACTAGTTTATGTTAGGGCACTCCCAATGCTAGTATTTTAACACGATATCATAGGCATTTTGCTTATGTGGCATATCACTTAATGAAGAAAGAGAGGGAGGTTGTATCTTAGCTAAGATACAACCCTTGCACGTGGCCATATGCAAAAAGCATTATTAAACCAATCACATGTATGCATGAGACTAAAATCATTAAATAAGATACAACCCCTAAGGGCTTCCCCAATGCATTGTTTCTTAGCACAATATCATAGGAGCAATTAAAACTTAAGATACAACCCCTACAATGCATTGTTTCTTAGAGCTTGTATCTTATTTAATGATTTTTAGCTCCATGCATAAATGTGATTGGTCTAACCATGCTTTTTGCATATGGCCACGTGTAAGGGTTGTATGTTAGCTAAGATACAACCTCCCTCTCTTTCTTCATTAAATAGTATGCCACATAAGCAAAATGCCTATGATTACGTGCTAAGATACAAGCATTGGGAGTGCCCTAAGAAACAATGCATTGTGGTGGTTGCATTTTATTGCTCCTATGATACTGTGCTAAGAAACAATGCATTGGAAGAGCCCTTACTACCTCCACAATGCAAAATAACTTCAAGGTAGTAACATAAATGACCTTATTTATTAGCTTATAGACTCATTCTATCTTGGAAAGAGTGATGTGATGATAACTAACAAGTTACTCCATCTCCCTTTTTTCTCATTAATTAGCTGCCACAACATTTTTTTTGTTTAGATGACATCTATGTTATTGCTGAAGTTACTCCTATTATGACCAGCCTCAGGCCCGCTATCGGTCACCAGACAAGCGTGTGGCTTGTTATTTAGTGAAAAAAACCACAGACTTTTGTTCTCACAAAAAAGCCTTTCGCACGGTTATAGTTGTCCGCATATTTAGGCTGCAATACATGCAATCCATTTCGCACTATTTATTTAGAATTATAAGAATATATGTAAATTGTGATCTTGTGTTATAGATAATATACATATAAATAAAAATTATATTAAATAATTAATCTTGTATTAATTCGAAAATTATCCATGTAGTTAATAAATTATAAAATTATTTTGGCATACAATTTGCATATTAATAAAAATATCAAAGGACGCTTATATTTTCCATAAATTATTATATAAAACTATAAATATTTGAGGTTTTTAAAATCATGTATTATTATAGAATATTTTCATATTATTATGAAATATATTTTTCACAATTATCCTATTTTTATATTTATTTTTATTTTTATTTCTACTTATAATATATATATTTTATAAAAAAATGCTCACTTTATTTTAGAAAAATTGATTGAATTTTCTAAATCAACGTAAATATGTATATACATTTTATTTACTATGCATATGAAGGGTCATATACATATGTATTGTGCTTTAAAAGTTTTTAAAATAAGGTTTGATTTAAAATAAAATTAGAATGGTTTCTAAAAGATATATTATAAACAAAACAAAATAGAAAAATATGTATGAAAAATATATATTCTTAATTATATGAATATATTTTATAATATTACTTGATTTTAAAACACAAACAAATTTTAAATTTAAAACATTTATTAAAATATAATGAAATATATATAATTCATGTGATATTTTTATTAAATATGAAAATTATTACATGAATAGATTTTAATTTATATTTTAATTATAAGGATAATCTTAGTTGAATAATGACTATTTTACAATGTAATTTATTTTTATTTTTATTTTTATTATTTATAACACATAATTATAGTGTACATATATCCTATAAAATTATAGAAAAGAAATACTAATATAATATATCAATAACGTATCCACATATGACATCAAATGCTTGTGTGTTTAGTGGTTATCGACGGGTTATTGCTAGCAATAGCTATTTGTAGGTCGCTACCGAGTAAGCCACAATGATTTTGGTAATCTCTAGTTTCTCTAGAGTATTTTAGGGGCACTTCCTTAGAGCCTAGTGTTTTATAGTCCCTTTGTTCGAAAATAAGTGTCTCAAACTTAATATAACTTTGTACTAAAGTTAGTATAAAGTTGAGACACTTATTTTGGACGGAGAGATTCGTTTTTCTTTAATGAAAGGTACTCTCTGTCTAGAGAGAGCTATCATAATGTTTGATCGCCGGACTAGAGAGAGCTATCATAATGTTTGATCGCGGGACTAAAATTACATGTACATAAAGGAACTAACCTCGGAGGGGTGGTCAATTGCTATTATGCCTCCAGGAGGCACCTTTGTTGGACTAGGCTTCATCTGGACCTGCGGGTCATCGTCCTCATGTTTTTTCTGCAATTGGAAGAATGTAGTATTTTATTAGTTAGGTAGTTTTTTATTTTATTATGAGTGAATATTACGAAGAGATGTTTCATGAAGTGAGGATTCAATGATCTTGGTCTTATTTCCTAGTATGTTTGGTCCTATTGACATCGATATCAAGTATATAATAAAGTGCTAATAAAAATTTTACATTCTACTTTTGCTAATGTAGAGAGATACAAGAAAAATAATATGGGTCCAAAGTGAAAACAGAGAAATGAAGTTAAAATATGACTATCTAATGTTCAGTTTTGTAGCCACTGCTCATATGACAGATTACTAACAATATGTTCACATGATAACCATATGAAATCATAAAATACTTATAGATTTTAGAGCCACCAACCGACTACAATGCAAAAAAAGTCTACAATGCTACTAGTCTATACACTGTATCTTGTAAGAGCACTTTTAGCGACTGCCCTATTATAGGGCAGTGGTCGTGGTTTCGCACATTTAAGGGCATTGGAGGCAAAAATACTTGATCCAATAGTTGCCCTATACGTAAAATCATGTAGTCTCATACATGAAACCCTAAAAACAACCTCAAGTGATGTATATTTACATCACGCTTGCGCCTGCTCTATTTTTTTTACATCATCAAGGACACACAGTTCCACAGTAAAACTGATGTTTTAATCACTTTGTGGAGACACAGCTACATTTTAGAGTAGCTATTGGTGGTGAAAATTCTATGGTTTCCTAAAACTAGCATTTTTATGCCTAATTTTTGTATTAACTCTGATCATATTTACTTGTCGTGAATGGATAACTAGCAGAGCAGAGTGTAAAGTGGTGTATAACTCACGACAAGTAATTCTGGCCGGAGGTAGTACATTATTCTTTTTAACGCGGAGCAATTGATCCCGAGCTCATATGAGTTCGGGTGAACAGTAAAATCGGAAAAAATACAAAAAAAATCAAAAAAATCTGAATTTTTTTGTGGCGAACATTTCATAAATTTTTAATATGCTTGCAAAATTTCATCACAAAATAACATCCGTGGAATACACAGCAAAAAAAAAACAAAATCGATGCTCCAAAAATGTTATTTTTTTACAATATTTTGGAGTTCTGATTTTGTTTTTTTGCAGCGTATTACACAAATGTTATTTCGTGATGAAATTTTGCAAGCGTATTAAACATTTGTCAAAAGTTCGCCATAAATTTTTTTAGATTTCTTTGAATTTTTTTTTATTTTTTTTCGAATTTACTGTTCATCCCGAGCTCACGGGATCACTTGAGGACTTTCCATTTTAGGGTTGTTATTGAGGGCTCTAATGGAGAAAGGAAAGTGGAGTACCTGGGATGGCCCCGCAACTGCTTTTGTGCTCGTCGGAGGCGCCTTTGGTTGGCTGGGCTTCCGCCGGAGCCGCAAGTCATTCTCATCACGCAGAGTCTGCATCCGGCCGCGGTTGTCCGCCGTGAGGCAGAGCACCTCCGACTTGGGCTGATGGAAAGCCGGGCCACCGGGCTCGTTCAGGTCGGCGCAATCCTTCTCCCTCGCCATGCGCTTCACCATCCAGTGCACCAGCGGGTTCACCCGGCAGCCGTAGATGACCCTGGTGCAGCCGTTCTTGATCGGCTCGAGGAAGCCGCCGCGGGAGAGCGTCGAGAAGATCCGGTCCGCGCCGGCCTCCTTCTCCGACGAAAGCTTGAACCTCGTGCACCACCAGTACGCCACCGCCTGCTTCTTCACCTCCGAGCCCAGCGGGAACACGGCGAAGGTGAGCAGGCACTGCTGCTGCTTGTCGTCGTGGAGCCTCCTGAACTCGCCGTGCACCAGCCTCGTGCACGCGTCCTCGAGTATCTTCTCCAGCCGCACCTCCGCCCTTTCCCATCGCCGGCGGCGGCGCGCCTCCTCCTCCTTCGCCGAAGACGAGTCCTCTTGCGCTGGCTTCGACGTCTCCTTGGCGTCCTGTTCAGTTTTGTCGTCCTGCTTCGACGACTTTGTCCCCGCTTCCTCCTCCACCGGCGACGACGTCGGCGGCTTGGTCTCTCCGCCTTTCCCCTCCCGCGCCGCCGGCTGGTCCTCCTCCTCTTCCGGTTTCTCTGCATTCTTCGTAGAGCGGTGTCGGCCGTACCACGCCATGGTGTTCTTCACGAGCACGCACGCATTCTGAAGCTTCTTTTTCATCGGACTTGGGCTGGCGTCGGCTTCACCGGCAGCGACGCTCTCTGTGCGCTGCAGGCTCTTGCGGCGCTTGGTTTGGCGCGGTTCCGTGCCCGGCGCCTCCTTCAACCCCGATGTCGACAGTGACGTCTCGGCTTCATGGCGGCGGCGCTTGCTCCCATCATTGTCCTCCTTCTCCATCGCCGGCTTGTCAGGGACGTCGGCGGCACCGTCGTCCTGTGGCGCCGGAGGAGAGACTTCAGGCTGCTCGATCAGCTTGCTCTGTTTCCCTTGGCGGAGGCGGAAGAGGGAGAGAAGCAACAGCACGGGCGACCGGACGCGCTGCCAGCGGCTCGTGCCCGGCTGCTTTTCCTCTGCTCGGGGTGAGCTTGCCGTGGCAGAATCCTTCTCGTCTTTGGCAGCAATGTCGCCTTGCTTCTGCTCCTCCGGCGGCTGTGGTGCCGGGAGGTGGTTCTCGGCACCGGCACCGGCGGCCGCGGCCGTCTCCTGCCGCGGAGCCTGCGCTGGCTGAGGCATGCCGATGCCGGCGACCTCCTCCGTCCCGGTTTGCTGCTGGTTTGATGCTTCGGCTTGTGGCGGGCTGGGTGCGCCTGCCGTTTCTGCCGTCGGTGTTTGGTTTTGCGGCGGCGGGGGTGGTGTTGGGCCTGTCCTTTCTGTCTCCGGTGGTGGAGGGGGTGACGCCGTCGCGTCGCCGACGGCCTGGTCAGGTTTTAGTAGCGCTGGCGGTGGAGGTTGAGGAGATGACGCTGTCGCCTCGCCGACGGCCTGGTCAGTCTTTGGTGGCGGTGGAGGTGGAGGTGGAGGGGGTGACGCCGTCGCGTCGCCGACGGCCTGGTCAGGCATTGGTGGCGGTGGCGGTGGAGGTGGAGGTGGAGGGGATGGTTCCGGCAGGCCGCCGGGCGCAGCCATGGCGGACGGGCAAGGCTGCGATGGTTGATGCGGGCGAAGCAGAAACAAACAAGGGCTCTCTCCTAGTAGAGTACATGTATATAGCCGACGGCGGCTCGAGCTCGCGCATTGGTTGGAATTTCATTGCTTCCATGCCTGCACATCAGTTTATCTCAAAAAAGCTTGCTGCCAACCAAGCTTATTCCGGCGTCGCCGTCGCAGCTAAGAATGATCCCTGGCCTCTGATTAAATCTACAAGCAAAGCACCAGATCCTGTGCAAGCAAAATCTGTAAAACAGAAAATTCTGTATTTCCTTTCGGAACCAATACCTTGGCCGATCCCAGCTGCATAAACAAGATGCACACGCCTCGTATAGATTTGCAACTTGAAAGCCGTGGCAGCTACAGTACTACTTTGCTTCACTGACGCACTTGATGAACTAAAATAATCCATCGCCGCAAGCAAAGCATCCCAACTACTTTACTCATGGAGTAGCCTTTTTGTTTTCTCTCGTGTTAGCATTTCTTTAGAGCATCTTCAACGGGTTTTTTTAAACGATAAAGATAACTGTTGAATCGTGGGGTGCGTCTCTGTCCGCTCCAACGCAGCATTCACTGTTGGTGCAGCGCACGCATCTCGAAGCAAGCTTGGATCGTCACTTCAACAAAATGCCAGCGTTCAGTACAACCGTGTCTACTCGCACGCTTCATCTTCCGAGCCCGTACCAACTTTTAGTTTTTTTTACTTTAAAAAGTTTTATCTCTTAAATAAAAAATCTGTTCAAAATTTTATTTTTACCATTAAATTCGTCACGATGAGATCTTTGAAACTAGACCTTATATTGACATGTTTCGACAATTTTTTTGACCAAAAAATGCCATGGTGTTTGCACTAAATTTGTCATGATTTGTTTCATCTGTTTTTTCGCTAGATATAAAGCTACCATTGTTTTTCAGATACTTATCACTCATTAGAGAGCACCCCAGAGAGCTGCGTAGAGTAGATATCCGCCGGTCGAGAGGGCGTGTGGGGGATTATGATGGCCGGCACGGCGGGTTTCCATTGTATTTTCAACTGTTCTTTACTCATCGGCTAGGACCCCAGAAAGTTGCGTCAACGGCCAGTTTACCCCGGGCAGATATCCGGCGGTCAAGAGGGGCAATTCTTGTTCGTAGGACATGGTAATTTCTTTTTCGTTTGACAATGTAATTCTTTTTTGTGTGAGATGGCAATTCTTGTTTATCGGCTATGACATTTTTTTATTTTACGTGACATGACATTCGTTATATATGGGACATGGTAATTCTTATTTGTACGATATGACAGTTCTTATATTGCGGAACATGAACATGAAAAATTTGCCATCGACAATGGAGGTGGCAGTGGCAGCGAGCTACGATGATGGAGGTGACGACGATGGCGAGCTACGACGACGACGACAATGGCAAGTTGCGGCGAGCTACGGTGATGACGTCGGCTAGAAGCTACGGCGACAGTGTCGAGCTACGACGATGACGACGACGATGACGCCAACGATGACGACGAGCTGCGGAGACAACGACGAAAGCGGCAAGTCGTGCGAGCTGCAGCGAGCGACGACGGGGTGAGTTACATTGATGACAACGATGAAGGTGGCGGGCGACAACGACGGCAAGCTACGGCGATAACGGAGAGATGGCGACGGCAAGCGACGGCTGATACGTCCCAAATGTATCTATAATTTCTGCTTGCCCATGCATGATTTGTGTGACTTTGCCATGTTTTGCTTGAACTTTCATACACTTTTGATCATATTTGGACTAACCTATTAACTCAGTGCACCCAGTTGTCAGTTCCTGTTTTCTGCTGTTTTTCTATTTCAGTTTTTTCCAATAATTAAACTGCCCAATAAATCCCGGAAAAATTATATAAAAAATCAGCGTCCCAGAAGCTTCCGGAATCACCAAGGAAGGAGGGGAGGGTCACCACAGGGACTCCAGAAGGGTCCCTGGTGCGGCCCCACCCTAGGCCGCGCCGGACACCCTCCTGGCTGCCCTGTGGCCCCCCTGGTGCCCCCCCTTTGGCCCTATTTTTACCCCCGCGGAGGAAACCCTGATGCCGGACACCTTTTCTCCAGAAGCAATTCCGATCTTCGCCGCCATCTCCATGAAGCTTTGGGGGGGGGGGGCAGAATTCCTGTGCCGGCACCCTGCTGGGACGGGGAAGTGCCCCGGATTCATCTCCATCGACGTTGCTTACTCCCTCCATGAAGCGGGAGTAGTTCTCCCTCGGGGCTGAGGTTTCTACCAGTAGCTATGTGTTCTTCTCTCTCTCCCATGATGTGATATTCGTTGTGATCATAGGCTATGTTAATCTAAGGTGATCCCATGATATTTCCCCTTCCTTTATGTATTGGATTGATGTACCCACTTGATCTTATCTAGTATAATCCCCGAGACCATGGTGACAGCGGTCTATTGGACATGGATTAGAAAAATATTATCATGAGTGATTTCCTCTTTTGTGTGTTGATTGAAGATTGAGAGTTTCTTGGTGCTTGTCTTTGACTATCGTTGAGATATGTTGTGGTGATTGTGGTACTCTCTTTGGATGGCCGCGGTGACATTGGGAAATCCATAGATTTGAGCACTACGAACTTTGAGGTGTGCTTTTGTAGCCCTACATAATTCTCGTCCTCTCTTGACCACAAAGGAATGACCTCCGAGTGCGTCTCCATTGCATGTTTTATGGGAAATATCATGTGATTAGACTATGTTAATGTTGTTGAGAGTTGCCACTAGTCAAAGTATGAAGCCTAGGCCTTGTTTCCATCATTGTTACACCGTTTGCACTCACTTTTTTTACATGTTTGCTTGCTGCACTTTTTATTACAGATTTATATGACTTTGTTTTTCCACACCTATCACCCATATTTTACCATCTCTTCGCCGAACTAGTGCACCTATACAACTCCTAGTTGTATTAGGTGTGTTGGGGACACAAGAGACTTCTTGTATCTTAATTGCAGAGTTGCTTGAGAGAGAACATCTTCAACCTCTACTTCCCTGAGTTCGATAAACCTTAGGTCATCCACTTGAGGGAAATTGCTGCTGTCCTACAAACCTCTGTGCTTGGAGGCCCAACATAGTCTACAAGAATAGAAGCGTGCGTAGACATCAAGCTATTTCTGGCGCCGTTGCCGGGGAAGTAAGCGTTGAAGGTATATCTTTAGATTCTGCAATGAAATCTTTTTGTTTCTTGTTTTTAGTTTTCATTAGTTATGCTTATGGAAAATTGCACTCTTAGTTCGTTGTTTGGGGAAGGCCGCTTTACCACACCCGTGGTAGAGAAGTCTCCTCCACCTACTGAATGTATCCCGTTCAAAATACCACTTGGGATAGTTGAAATAATTATTAATGATTGTTATGATGGGACAGTCAATCCTAGTATTCATTTGTTGAAACTTACAGAACTTTGTGAGTTATTTAAGATTTCATGTTTGACAAGAGGTGAAGTCATGAAGAAATTGTTTGCCTTGTCAGTGAAAGCAAAAGCATTGGAATAGTATAGGCTACTAGATAATTCTCACCTACGGGATTGGGAAGAGATCCAGTCTCTCTTTTACTCCAAGTTTTATCCTCTTCATGAAGTTCATGAGAATAGGAATTATATTTATAATTTCTATCCTCACGACGGAGAGAGCATAGCTCAAGCTTGGGGGAGACTGAAAACTTTAATGCTAAAATGTCCTAACCATGGGCTCCTGAAAGATATAATTATTACTAATTTCTATGCAAGGCTATCTCGACAGGATAAAGACTTGCTCGATGCTTCCTCGATGGGTTCCTTCACAAACGAAAAGATTGATGCTAAATGGGAACTCCTTGAAAGAATTCAACGCAATACTGAAGATTGGGAGATCAACAAAGGTAAAGAGTCGGATATAAATTATGAGTATGATTGCATTAAGTCCGTTGTTGAAACTGCAAGTTTTAATAAGTTTAGTGCTAAGTTTGGGCTTGATTCTCAACTCCTTGTTGATTTCCTCAAATCTTTTGCTTCACATCTTAATATGCTTAAGGAGAATTGGATCAAGCATCATGAACCTTTTAAAGAGATTTGCAAAGAAAATGAGATTGTTCATGATGATTGCAACATGCATGATCCAATTCCTGAAAATGAAATTTTATATAAGCATGTTAATTTTTGTGGAGTGGATAGACCTTGTGAAAGGCCTATGATTGAAGAAGAGAAGTATTGTAAGCAACATAAGCATGAAAGAACAATCACTTGGGTCAAAGATTTAAATGAAATTGCTACAGAATTGTGTGACCTTTATCCTTTTACTTGTGAACTTTGTTGTATAGAGGGTCACTTGAATTTTCAATGCATGAACTTTCAAAACATAACTGTTAACCAATTTTGTGATAACATGATCACTTCTGATCTTTATGATGAACTTATGTTATTTTTGATGTGTGAAGAGTTATCAGAAAAGACTTCTTGGCTAGATGTTAATGCCTTAGGAATTAGCAACACTTTGCAAAGTTGCCATCTCTATTGTGTTGTTAATTGCCATGAAAACGATTACATAAGTAAGATTAGAAAGGAGGGAACTTTACCAAAGTATAAAAATGTCTCTTATATCTCTACTAATAAAAAGGAGAGTTTCTCCCAAGTTTCCCCTATTGTTTCTAATGATAAACCAGGATATGTGGAGAAGCTTCATCTCCAACCACTCCCTCCTAAGGTAAATAAGAAGAAAAAGAAGAGGAGGAGGAAGAGGAGCAAGAAGGAAGAAGAATGGGTATCAACCTGGCCTGAGCATATTCCTCGCATCAATTTTTATCCTAATGGACAGAAATTTTTGGAGGACAGTGAGCTTGATTGCATTCATTATTATCCTGATGTTAGGTCCGTAGGCACTATTGAAGATGATTTTGATTATGATATGCATGTTACTTTTTGTGATTGGGAAAATGATGATAATGCTACTTATGATCTTGAAAATCTTTTTGGTACCAACTCTGAGAGTGATGATATGGAAAGCTCTAAGCTTGGGAATGATAGGATTGCAAGTCCTTTACCCATTAGTGATGTGGTAATTGATAATTATTTTTCTAGTAAGAATAAAGACAACATGTTTACAAATATAGTTTCTAGCAATGATAATGCTCTTATCTACTATGATGATGTTATAACTCCTATCTTTAGTGATTATAAAGGTACCTATGACATAAGGAGAAATTATCCTTATGAAACTTGTCATAATCATGGAGGGAATTACTCCCTTGTTGAACACCATCTTCCTAATACACAATTAATCTATAGTGTTCAAGTTGTTTATGATAGTCCTACTCCCACTATTACCAATGAGAAAGATTATGTTTATGTGGAGAGTAAGAGTACCCTTTTGCATGTGGATCATGGTAACAATGATTTACGTGATACTTATATTGTTGAGTTTATTCATGATCCTACTGGAAATTATTATGAGAAGGGAACATATTCTTATAGATATTTCAATAATATCAAGTTCCCTCTCTTTATGTTGAAGGTTTTGAAGTTGCACTTGTTTTGCCTTCCTATGCTAATATCTTTATTCTTCAATGAGTTATTTCTCTACAAGATCCCTTTGCATAGGAATCATGTTAGACTTAAATGTGTTTGGTATTTGCTTCTTTATGCTCTCTTTTGTGCTTCAACTATTATTCCTACGAGAGCGTCATTAAAATCTTAAGCCTATCTTTATGGCTATAAAGAAAGAGCTCTAGGGAGACAACCCTTGTTATCTTTACTTTGAGTTTTTACTTTCTGTTTTTAGTGGTCTTGATGATTGTTACTACTGTAGCAACACCATTGTATCTTTATTTTTCAAGCTTTGTGCCAAGTATAGCCTCATATGACAAGGGAAGTGAAAGTTGTGACATGCTGTCCAGAAAACAGATTCTGTCCTCGTGACGGAAAAAATCAGAATAAATCACCAGTTCATCTTTTTGAGCTGAATGTTTTACACAGAGTGCTCTATACAATCATGGAACTTTCGTATGTTCTGAGTTTTTTGATTTGAGTTGCATAAGTGCCCCTAAAAAATTCTTTACTGCCTGCTGTTTTGTTTTTCACAGATTCTGCCACGTTTTGTCTCTCCTAACTTTTGCAAGCCTTAAGCTTGATTTTTTTTGCAAAAACCTTTTGGCACTCTTGAGAAACAGTATCTCTTCAAGGTTATCTTTATTTACAGTAGAGAATTTTTTTATTTTATTATGGGTACTAACCTCGCTAATCAGATTATGATGAGTTATGTATGAAGGGAGTTTTCAAGTGTGCGAGGGAAGATGATGAAAGAAGATTAAGAAGTGTCAAGCGTTCAAGCTTGGGGATGCCCCCATGCATCCCCAAGAAATATTCAAGGAGACTCAAGCGTCTAATCTTGGGGATGCCCCCGTGCATCCCCTTCTCCATCGACAATTGTCAGTTCGTCTCTCGTTTCACTATATTTTTATCACTTTATGCGTTATGTGCTATGCTTGGAGCGTCTCGCTCTTAGGTTTTGTTTTTAGTTTTCTTTAGCTTTTCTTGCTGTTCATAACAAGTTAGACCCCATCTTAATTTGTGTGGGAGAGAAACACGCTCCGTTTGAACTAGAACTCCTCATAGGATTTGCATGATTATTTCCTTAGCTGTGAGTTGTTCTTTTTCTTTTCTTAACTGCTGCCCTGTTTAGTTGTAGTGCTTTAGTTTTATTCTAGAGCTTTTCTTTTGTCTCAGATTGAACTTTCTATAGTTTGCATGTTTTATCTTGTTAGAGAGTTTGCCTGTTGCGCTAATTTTTGTGTCTTGACTAGAAAGTAGGTAGTTGAAGTTGCTATTCTGTTTATTGTAGTAACTTGCAATAGTTTTGAGGTATTGACTAGAGTAATGTTTGAACTTTTGGTGTCAAGAGCTCGAGCCTATTAGTGATAGATGTCGTATTTTGGGCAATCCGTGTTTATTTTCAAAACCTACAAAACTAGTTGAGAACTCTAGCTACTAGATGGATCGCTAATCTTTGGAGGGATCGAATATTAGAGTACACTCACGTACCATGAGTCGAGGATGCGCAAGGATAACCAAACCCCCATACACTCCTCCTCGGGGTACTTGTCTCTTTGTGAACCTCCTTATTAGATTGAGAGTTACTGATAATAAGTGCATGAGCTCTTCAGACTAATGTAAGTATTGAAAGTTGACACTTCCACCCACCTATACTTTTTCTAGCCTCTTCGGTACCGTGCGTTGCCCTTTCTCACCTTTAGAGTTGGCGCATACTTCGCCGGTGCATCCAAACCCTTGGCACGATACGCTCTGTCATCATAAGCCTCCTTATATCTTTCCTCAAAACAGCCACCATACCTACCTACAAGGCATTTCCATAGCCTTTCCGAGATACATTGCCATGCAACATCCACCTTCTCATGACTTGATCTTCATGTCATACATGCTACTTGCTTGATCGATGAGCCGCATGCTAGTTGGGCCTTGCCCTAATCATTGCTACATGACACGCTAGTATCATTGCATATCCTGCTATCCTGGCAGAGGCATATGCTTGGTGGCTTCTCGCCCCCTTCGTTGGTTACCCCAAGTGGAGGGTTGAGATGTAGTGCAGCAACAGTTTTCCCTCGGTGAAGATACCAAGGTTTGTCTCCAGCAGGACTCCAGAGATGATAAGTAGATGTCAATGGCGCAACTGACGCGGACCTGCACACATACACAGATAACTTTGTTCCCAACGAAGTTCAGAGAGGTTGTCAATCTCTCCGGTCTTGTTGTTTACAAAGGATAAAACGCAAGGGATAATAATAGCAACTTGAAAGTAAATGCAGAAAAGTAAATATAGCGTGGAAACAATGATAAGGATATGGACCGGGATACGTGATGTTCGCTAGTGATGTCTCTCTCCCAAAAGACGATAAAATTTCTATGCAAGGTAAACAAATTACAGAAAGGCAATTGACAGGATTATGAACGCACCGCAATGCTAACTATGCTACAAAAGAAAGGAAGAGGTTCAAAAGCACAGGCAGTACGCCAAGGTAAGTAGACCGAAATCCATCTGCATCTACTACTAATCATCCACCTTGAGATATCTATCCAGAACATCTCGCTGGTATTAAGTTGCGAGCCCCACCCAAAGTGTAAACCCAAAGCAACAGACAACTGCATTAAAAGAACTCTGCGTAAAGTAAACAATCCTTGTAACCGCGGTTACAAGCACCGTTGTTTTACCCCTTGTGGCAACAACACATCCACTAGACTCATGTTTCTGTCACTCAAGCGTGTCATCGGGGGGCATGAACCCACAATCGAGCACAACGCTCCCTCTTGGAGTCACTATCTACTACTTGGCCAAAGCAATAAACAACAACGGAGAACATGCAAGAATTACTTAGGAACAAAAATATAAGAGATAAAAACCAAATATATTACTCTATCACAATCTGAACATAATCTCATAATCCATCAGATCCTATCAAACTCAACATAGCAATACCAGAAATATTACAAAGGTGCCTCGATTATGTAGGGCAGCTCACGAGGTCTAAACAATGAAGATCAAAGAGGGGAGGAGAACATCACATAGCTACTGATCACGGACCCATGGTCCAAGGAAAACTACTCACGGGACATCCGGGGAGCATCCATGGTGGAGAGGAGACTCCCGGAGGTCAATCCTCCCTCCGGCAGGGTGCCGGGAAGAGGTCTTCTGGTGCTCCCGATCTTCGGAAGCGCGGCGGCGGCGGAACAGAGGCGAGTTCGCGGAATAGGGTTCTGCCTCTGGGGTTTTCCCGCGAAGGGGGATAAATAGGCGAAAGGGGGCAGCCATAGGTGGGCCAGGGGCCCTAGGCGCCCCCCTGGCGCGGCCAGGGGTGGGGCCGCGCCGGGTGGCCGCCTGGGCCCCCCCTGTCTCCCCTCTGCCCCCTCCCGGGCTCTTCTCGATGCTTCCGTCACGCTGATTTTTTATCTGAATTTTCCCGAATTTTTCTGGCACTTTTTATATGGGGGAAAACTGAAATAGAAAAACAGCAGAAAACAGGAACTGGCACTGGGGTGCACTGAGTTAATAGGTTAGTCCAAATATGATCAAAAGTGTATGAAAGTGTATCTAGATCATAGCAATATCACACAAAACATGCATGGAGCAAACAGAAATTATAGATACGTTTTGGACGTATCAACATCCCCAAGCTTAATTCCTGCTCGTCCTCGAGTAGGTAAATGATAACAACATAATTTCTGTGGTGACATGCTAGCAACCATATGAGAACTTTGAAAAGTAAAGCAATCAAGGTTAGAGATTCAATTCAAGTCATAACAGGCAAGAGTCTATATTAGCATTGAAACAAGTAACAAAAGAACAATAGGTGCAAGATCTCTCGCTGTCCGTGACTCGAATGTCTCCAAATGGTGTTTGCGTGCAAGAAGGGGGATAGGGAATACGAGAAAAAAGTATTTTTGTGTTGAGAACTCAATCTACTAAAGTTTCACACTTGGTCTTCTTTGGAATCTTATCTTGACTCGTCCCCAGACCACTAGCCAGGTACAAGTCAATTTGATCCACTCCTTTTCGATATTTCGAGCACTCATGCAATGGATGAGCGTAAGCACGAGAGTTGACACTTAGGATGGCAAAGAGAGAAATATGGTGGAGGAGGAAGACAAAAAGGATGAGAAAGGCTCACATCAATGAGGACAATCATAGGCAAGAGATGCCGAATGATAGATATGATGTGAGGAGTAGAGATTGCCATGCAACGGATGCACATACGAGCTAAGAAGCTCTCCAATGGAACTATTGGGGGTGCATCTAACTTGCTCGCTCATGAAGACCTAGAGCTCGTTTGAGGAGGCTCATACTTGGAATATGCATGCCAAGTTCTATAGTGTGAAGGTCCCCACATAGTTATATGCATAATGATCATCTCTATGGAGTACAAGGATATAAAGGGAGTACTAGTGTGGATCTCTCAAAAGGATAGTAGTGTTGCCCCTTTCTCTCTTTTTATTTCTTTTTTTTCTTTTTCTATTTTTTTATATTTTTTTGGTGGCCTCAATGGCTCTTTCTATTTAACTCTCATTTGTCCTCTTTGGGATCTTTTAATGTGTCCACTTTGGGATCTTTTCCTCACTTAAGGGCAACACTTTATTTTACAAGAAGGTAAAGGAGATCTTTCACACTTTACAGGGTACTCAAAATCATAAAGAAGATGTAACTATCATGATGTATGCAAGGTATGTCGCTGCCAGTGTAGCAGGAACATGTATGACATGAAGATCAAGTCATGAAGAGGTGGAAGTTGCATGGCAATGTAACTCGGAAATGCTATGGAAATGCCTTGATGGGTAGGTATGGTGGCTGTTTTGAGGAAAGATAAAGGGAGGCTTATGATGACAGAGCGTATCATGCCAATGGTTTGGAAGTACCGGCGAAGGTGGACACCAACTCTCGGAGTGAGAAGAAGGCAATGCACGGCACGGGAAAGGCTAGCAAAATATGGGAAGGTGGAAGTGTCAACTCTCAATACTTACATTAGTCCGAAGAACTCATGCACTTATTATCGGTAACTCTCAATCTAATAAGGAGGTTCACAAAGAGACAAGTACCCCGAGGAGGAGTGTATGGGGGGTTTGATTATCCTTGCGCATCCTTGACTCATGGTACGTGAGTGTACTCTAATATTCGACTCCTCAGAAGAGTAGTGATCCATCTAGTAGCTAGAGTTCTCAACTAGTTTTGTAGGTTTTGAAAATAAACACGGATTTCCCAAAATACGACACCTATCACTAATAGGCAAGAGCTCTTGACACCAAAAGTTCAAACATTACTCACATCAATACCTCAAAACTATTGCAAGCTACTACTAAAATTAAATAGCAACCTCAATTACCTACTTTCAAGACAAGACACAACTCAGTGCAACAACCAACTCTCTTAACAAGATAAACATAAAAACTAAAAAGAGTTCCAGCAAAAAACTAAAACAAAAGCCAAGGCTCTTGCTAAAGACAAACTAAAACTAAGACTAAACATGGCAGTAGCTATGAAAAGATAAAGAACACACAACAGCAAGAAGATAGGCATGAAAAATCCTATGATGTGTTCTAGATTTTGAAAGTGGAGCGTGTTTCTCTCCCACACAAAGTAAGACAGGACCTAACTTGTTATGAACAGCAAGCAAAGCTAAAGAAACTAAAAATAAAACCTAAGAGCGAGACGCTCCAAGCATAGCACATAACGCATGAAGTGATAAAAATATAGTGAGACGAAGGACGAACTGATGATTGTTGATGGAGAAGGGGATGCACGGGGGCATCCCCAAGCTTAGACGCTTGAGTCTCCTTGATTATTTATTGGGGATGCATGGGGGCATCCCCAAGCTTGAGCGCTTGACACTCCTGGATCTTCTTTCATCATCTTCCATCGCACACTTGAAAACTCCCTTCATACACAACTCATCATAAGCTGATTAGAGAGGTTAGTACTCTTAATAAATAATTTTTCTCTGCTGGATATAAAGATATTCTTGAAGAGATACTGTTTCTCAAGAGTGCAAAAAAGTTTTTGCAAAGAAAAAGCAAGCTTAAGGTTTGCAAAAGTAAGGAGAGACAAAACGTGGCAGAATCTGTGAAAAACAGAACAGCAGATAGTAAAGAATTTTTTAGGGGTACTTCTGCAACTCAAATAAAAAAACTCAGAACATACGGAAGTTTCGTAATTGTATAGATCATACTGTGTAAAAAGTTCAGATCAAAAAGATGAACTGGGATTTTTCTGGATTTTTTCTGGTCACGAGGACAGAATCTGTTTTCTGGACAGCATGTCACAACTTTTACTTCCCTTGCCGTAAGAGGCTATAACTTGGCACAAAGCTGAAAAATAAAGATACAATGATGTTGCTACAGAAGTAACAATCATCAAGACACAACAAATGAAAAAATAAAAAACCTAAATTTGTTGCGGGCTGCCTCCCGAAAGCGCTTCTTTAAAGCCATTAGCTAGGCATAATGCAAAAGAAGAATCAAGGGTATCCAAGATCAGAATCATAAAAACCCTCAAATTTATTTTCAATAAGCTCCTTCTTCTTCTTACTAGGAAAGCTATACTTACCTTTCGCCATACCGCGTAAGCGTATGTGCCTATTACCAATATCAATGAAGCCTTTCATAGCACGGAGGAAGTCTCTTCCGAGCACAATGTTACTTTGGTTTGGCTCCATGATGAAGAAATCCATTGGTGCAGTCCTATGAAGGAATGCAACTTGGACTTCTTTTACCTTTCCTTTAATCTCTGAAATATCTCCATTAGAATGTTCATGATAAGATGATAATATATCCATATCCAGTTTCAAAGAATCCTAAACTATTTTTGGCATAGTAGAAAATGTGGATCCAATATCACAAAGAGCAAGGAAGCTTTGGTTAGAGATGCTAATCCTAACAAAGGGCTCCCAATCATCATCTATCTCCAACGTTTCTTTCTCGTTGGACTTAAGTTCTTCTACTTTCCCCAAATCTAGAGCATCTAGTCTTTTTTCAATAGTGGCAAGTCTATCTATGATAGTATCAATACTACGATCATAAACAAAATAACTAGATAGACTATGCAAAATCTCAAGAGCCCTATCTTCATCACACTCTAGAAAATCTCCTTCAGCTATAATGTCAAGAGAGTGTTTACACCACTTAAAAAGACCATGGTAAAAATTCCTAAGCACAATCTTTATAGATATCCAAGGCATGATTCTTTTATGTGCTTCAGAAATTCTGTCCCATGCCTTCTTCATGTTTTCTCCATCCCTTTGACGGAAATCGAGAACTGCCGATTCCCGCAAAGAACCTAGCCCTAACATGTTCATCTAAACAAGGAGGACTACTAAGAACAAGGTAAATAATTTTTTTTGTAAATTTTGATAAAAGACACAAAGATAAAAACTGAAAGATAAACTAACAAGACTAAAAAACAAAGGTAAAGGATAGTGTGCAACTCCCCTATCTTAGCACTTGGAGTCCCCGGCAACGGCGCCAGAAAACTTCTTGCTTGGTGGCTTCTCGCCCCCTTCGTTGGTTACCCCAAGTGGAGGGTTGAGATGTAGTGCAACAACAGTTTTCCCTCGGTGAAGATACCAAGGTTTGTCTCCAGCAGGACTCCAGAGATGATAAGTAGGCGTCAGCGGCGCAACTGACGCGGACTTGCACACAAACACAGATAACTTTGTTCCCAACGAAGTTCAAAGAGGCTGTCAATCTCTCCGGTCTTGTTGTTTACAAAGGATAAAACTCAAGGGAGAATAATAGCAACTTGAAAGTAAATGCAGAAAAGTAATTGTAGCGTGGAAACAATGATAAGGATATGGACCGGGATACGTGATGTTCGCTAGTGATGTCTCTCTCCCAAAAGACGATAAAATTTCTATGCGAGGTAAACAAATTAGAGAAAGGCAATTGGCAGGATTATGAACGCACCTCAATGCTAACTATGCTACAAAAAAAGGAAGAGGTGCAAAAGCACAGGAAGTACTCCAAGGTAAGTACACCGAAATCCATCTGCATCTACTACCAATCATCCACCTTGAGATATCTATCCAGAACATCTCACTGGTATTAAGTTGCGAGCCCCACCCAAAGTGTAAACCCAAAGCAACAGACAACTGCATTAAAAGAACTCCGCATAAAGTAAACAATCCTTGTAACCGCGGTTACAAGCACCGTTGTTTTGCCCCTTGTGGCAACAACACATCCACTAGACTCATGTTTCTGTCACTCGCGCGTGTCATCGGGGGGCATGAACCCACAATCTAGCACAACGCTCCCTCTTGGAGTCACTACCTACTACTTGGCCAAAGCAATAAACAGCAACGGAGAACATGCAAGAATTACTTAGGAACAAAAATATAAGAGATAAAAACCAAATATATTACTCTATCACAATCTGAACATAATCTCATAATCCATCAGATCCTATCAAACTCAACATAGCAATAGCAGAAATATTACAAAGGTGCCTCGATCATGTAGGGCAGCTCACGAGGTCTAAACAATGAAGATCAAAGAGGGGAGGAGAACATCACATAGCTACTGATCACGGACCCATGGTCCAAGGAAAACTACTCACGGGACATCCGGGGAGCATCCATGGTGGAGAGGAGACTCCCGGAGGTCAATCCTCCCTCCGGCAGGGTGCCGGGACGAGGTCTTCTGGTGCTCCCGATCTTCGGAAGCGCGGCGGCGGCGGAACAGAGGCGAGTTCGCGGAATAGGGTTCTGCCTCTGGGGTTTTCCCGTGACGGGGGACAAATAGGCGAAAGGGGGCAGCCAGAGGTGGGCCAGGGGCCCCAGGCGCCCCCCTGGCGCGGCCAGGGGTGGGGCCGCGCCGGGTGGGCGCCTGGGCCCCCTGGCTCCCCTCTGGCCCCTCCCGGGCTCTTCTCGAAGCTTCCGTCACGCTGATTTTTTATCTGAATTTTCCCGAATTTTTCTGGCACTTTTTATATGGGGGAAAACTGAAATAGAAAAACAGCAGAAAACAGGAACTGGCACTGGGGTGCACTGAGTTAATAGGTTAGTCCAAATATGATCAAAAGTGTATGAAAGTGTATCTAGATCATAGCAATATCACACAAAACATGCATGGAGCAAGCAGAAATTATTGATACGTTTTGGACGTATCAGCATACATTTGCATCATGATAGTTATATCTTCTTTATGTGAGTACCTTTGTAAAGTGTGAAAGATCTCCTATATTCTTGTAAAATATAGAGTGTTGCCCCTAAATTGAGGAGAAGATCCCAAAGAGGACCAAATCAAAAGATCCCAAAGAGGACAAATGAGAGTTAAATAGAAAGAGCCATTGAGGCCACCAAAAAAATACAAAAAATAGAAAAAAGAGGAAAATAAAAAAATAAAAAGAGAGAAGGGGGCACACTACTATTCCTTTTTAGAGATCCACACTAGTACTTCATCCTCTATCCCTTGTACTCCATAGAGATCATCATCATGCATATAGCTATGTGGGGACCTTCACACTATAGAACTTGGCTTGTATATTCCAATGATGAGCCTCCTCAAACGAGCTCTAGGTCTTCTTGAGCAAGCAAGTTAGATGCACCCCCACTAGTTCCCTTGGAGAGCTTTTAGCTCACATGTGAATCTGTTGCATGGAAATCCCTACTCCTCACATCATATCTATCATTTGGCTTTCTCTCGCCTATGATTGTCCTTATTGATGTGAGCCTTTCACACCTTTTTGTCTTCCTCCTCCACCATATTCTCTCTTTGCCATCCCAAGTGTTAACTTTCGTGCTTACGCTCATCCATTGCATGAGTGCTCAAAATATCGAAAAGGAGTGGATCAAATTGACTTGTACCTGGCTAGTGGTCTGGGACGAGTCAAGATAAGATTCCAAAGAAGACCAAGTGTGAAACTTTAGTAGATTGAGTTCTCAACACACACAAAAAATAAATATTTTTTCTCGTATTCCCTATCCCCCTTCTTGCACGCAAACACCATTTGGAGACATTCGAGTCAGGGACAGCGAGAGATCTTGCACCTAATGTTCTTTCGTTGCTTGTTTAAATGCTAATATAGACTCTTGCATGTTATGACTTGAATTGAATCACATACCTTTATTGCTTTACTTTTCAAAGTTCTTATATGGTTGCTAGCATGTCACCACAGGAATTATGCCTGTTATCATTTCCCTACTCGAGGACGAGCAGGAATTAAGCTTGGGGATGTTGATACGTCCCAAACGTATCTATAATTTCTGCTTGCTCCATGCATGATTTGTGTGACTTTGCCATGTTTTGCTTGAACTTTCATACACTTTTGATCATATTTGGACTAACCTATTAATTCAGTGCACCCAGTTGCCAGTTCCTGTTTTCTGCTGTTTTTCTATTTCAGGTTTTTCCAATAATTAAACTGCCCAATAAATCCCGGAAAAATTATATAAAAAATCAGCATCCCGGAAGCTTCCGGTATCACCAAGGAAGGAGGGGAGGGCCACCACAGGGACTCCAGAAGGGTCCCTGGCGCGGCCCCACCCTAGGCCGCGCCGGGCACCCTCCTGGATTCCCTGTGGCCCCCCTGGTGCCCCCCTTTGGCCCTATTTTTACCCCCGCGGAGGAAACCCTGATGCCGGACCCCTTTTCTCCAGAAGCAATTCTGATCTCCGCCGCCATCGCCATCAAGTTTTGGGGGGGGGGGGGCATAATTCCAATGCCGGCACCCTGCCGGGACGGGGAAGTGCCCCCGGATTCATCTCCATCGACGTTGCTTCCTCCCTCCATGAAGCGGGAGTAGTTCTCCCTCGGGGCTGAGGTTTCTACCAGTAGCTATGTGTTCTTCTCTCTCTCCCATGATGTGATCTTCGTTGTGATCATAGGCTATGTTAATCTAGGGTGATCCCATGATATTTCGCCTTCCTTTATGTATTGGATAGATGTACTCACTTGATCTTATCTAGTATAATCCCCGAGACCATGGTGACAGCGGTCTATTGGACATGGATTAGAAGAATATTATCATGAGTGATTTCCTCTTTTGTGTGTTGATTGAAGATTGAGAGTCTATTGGTGCTTGTCTTTGACTATCCTTGAGATATGTTGTGGTGATTGTGGTACTCTCTTTGGATGGACGCGGTGACATTGGGAAATCCATAGATTTGAGCACTACGAACTTTGAGGTGTGCTTTTGTATCCATACATAATTCTCGTCCTCTCTTGACCACAAAGGAATGACCTCCGAATGCGTCTCCATTGCATGTTTTATGGGAAATATCATGTGATTAGACTATGTTAATGTTGTTGAGAGTTGCCACTAGTCAAAGTATGAAGCCTAGGCCTTGTTTTCATCATTGTTACACCGTTTGCACTCACTTTTGTTACATGTTTGCTTGCTGCACTTTTTATTACATATTTATATTACTTTGTTTTGCCACAAATATCAACCATATTTTACCATCTCTTCGCCGAACTAGTGCAGCTATACAACTCCTAGTTGCATTAGGTGTCTTGGGGACACAAGAGACTTCTTGTATCTTAATTGCAGGGTTGCTTGAGAGAGAACATCTTCAACCTCTACTTCCCTGAGTTCGATAAACCTTAGGTCATCCACTTGAGGGAAATTGCTGCTGTCCTACAAACCTCTGCGCTTGGAGGCGCAACATAGTCTACAAGAATAGATGCGTGCGTAGACATCAACAGCGACGACGGCGAGGCCAAGCGACGGCGACGGCGGCGGCGGCAAGCTATGGCGATAACGGCGAGACGGCGACGACGGCGGCTGCAAGCTGCGCGTGTGTAAGGCCCCTGATGCGGTACTAACTCTAACTAGTCGTTTTCACGTCCGGTCGGAGTTAGAAGCGCATCAAACGCCACCGGCGCACGACACTCGCACTCGTGTCGCTGCCGGATTCTCGACAACAGGTATATAAGCGCTACTCTACAAGACAGAAATACATATAGATGGATAAATAGAGCAGGGCATACAACGCCACTGTCTAATAATACAACAACATCTGAGTACAACTCATCAATACATCAAGCGGAAGCATAATAGGGACTGAGTACGGTCAAGATCCAAATTTCCCTAGAGAGGGCTACACATGAAGATCCACCCACGGGAGCGTCTGAACCCAACTATAAGATCCTACTGGTCGAGGTACTCGTACTCGTCGTCATCCTCCGGGGGAACCTCCACAAAGTAGCGTCCGGTGCTCGGGTCGAGGTATTAGTCCACTGCAGCGGCCGATCAGGCAAAGCGGTAAAGACAGAAATGTAAACGGGGGTGAGAACATGTCATTACGGAATAACTAACGCTACAGGAAAAGAAAGGACATGGACAAGTTGCAGCCGTACTAGCATATATGGTAGCTACTCGTTCTATCAGAATAGAGATGAGATCCAAGAAGTTACGTTGACAACGTGTCATAAGTCGGCTATCCACCTACTTACGCAAACATAACACAACCTCGTTTCTCCCTCGGTCCCCCTGGACGGAGAAAGACAACCAAGGCACGCACACGGTTTGTCAAGTTTTATAGCATGATTATAGTTGATGTTATTCTATGAACATGACGTAGGCTCAAAGTTGTCCATAACCGCGGACACGGCTTTTCGAAAAGATTTACCCTGCAGGGGTGTACCAACTGTCCATTATAGACGTCGCATGTACGCCCGGTTTCCACTTGGCTAGGTAAGCACCTGAAACTCCGGAACGTCAGAGTCCCTCTAACTAACAACGCACACTCCGGTTGGCCCCCGGTGAGTCGACACCCAACCCAAAAGCTGGCCACGCTCTCGAATCGGACTCTACCGTATAACTCGGGTTTGGATTACCGGTTAGTTCTCTTATGAGACCGGGTCCTCAGCCGGTCTATTTGGGCCAGCCAAGAAACTATGTCCTCCTGGCCCTGGTTTGGTTTGGAAACAACTGGGGATCCAACCAGCACACACACATTGCAAATGTAAATCAACTCGGGCCACCACTAGAATGTACGAAGCTAGGTAGGTAAGACAAGGGGGGGCCCATAAAAACCCCACACACGATTAGGCACGCTCGATCAAAGAACCAATACCCGGAACTCGGGTCCTAGGTGACTCAAACGGAACAAAGCACCAGACGGGATAGTCCAGCCTTCCACCTTTCGTCGAATATAATTAACATCATTTAACAAAAATAAATATCAGCCAACTTCTTTTATAGCATGATATTCCAACCATAAACATATAGGGTAAACAACAAGTTTTCTATCCATACTAAGCAATGGCTGAGCAGCGGTAACTTAGCAGTACAAAGGTTTGCTGGGATGTGGGGATCATGGCTGTATGGGTTTAAACATGGCATATAAAGTGGATAGGATCAAGCAACAACGTTCTAAGTCTACAGCTAGGCATGAGCAGAAAGTTATAAAGTAATGACACAGTTTATCCCCCTTTCCTGGTAAGGTAGTCGAAGCAGCACCCACGGTACCCTCGGGCTCGGTGTCGGACAGCTCCACGTAAGTCTCCTCGTCAGTCTCGGGTGCTAACGTAAGGATAACGGCAAGGAAAACACACAAGTAAGCAACGGGTGCAAACTCAAACAAGAATGGCATGTGCAAGTTTTATTGAAATGGTATGACCCTGTCTAGTCCAGTTTAAATGAAGGTGATGACGACAAGTCATAAAATTCATATGCATTTATTTACATTGTAATGGCTTTGGTCTAAGCCTTAATTTAGGTGTAAGTAGCATGATAGCATGGCATGATCAACAAAACAATTGCAAGAAATTAAACAAAATGAAAATAAACAGTGATTCCGGAGACGGAGTAGTGTCGGTGAACTTGACACATGGAAGGTGCAACAAAAGTTGGAAGTTAGCTACATTGCATATGACAATATGTTAGGGCTGACTTGAGAAAAGATTTGAAGATGACATGGAACAAGATTTGAAAAGATCAGATGAACAACATTTTCAAATGCACTGAAGTTGAAAATGTTGTAAGCAGAAAGATCTGAATGCTCCTGGGTCAGGTGACCACACCTTGATTTCATGAGTTGCACAAAACAACATGAGGACATCACTATTTAAATCCTTGCAGAAAAATACCCTAAAAGCATATATGATATGTCCCCATTTGAATTTGCAAGGGCAGTTGCAAATTCAACTGAAGTTCAGGGGGCTGAGTGCAAATTTGCACTAAATGCATTTTGAAATAGGCTCCAATGAATAAATCATCATCACCATCCAATTCCTTGGGAGAAACTACCCAAAATCCATATATGACATGGGCAATTTAAACTTGGACAACACTTGATCAGATCAAAAGAAAGGAGAGGGGGGTTTACTACAAAATTACCACACCTCAAATTATTAGAGGGGGCAAAATGCAAAAACAGACCTCACCATGAAGATCAGTGGGTCAGCTACCCCAAAATGATATATGGCATGCCTCAAATTGAACAGGAGGTTGAAAATCCAAATTGAATTTGAATTCGAATTCAATTGGATCTTAAACAGAAAAAGAAAAAGAAATAAAAATAAAAAGAAAAGGAAAAGGAAGAGCTCAGCCCAATTGGGCTGGCTTCGGGCAATCCGGCCCAGCTAGCCGGGCGGCCGACAAGGGGCTGCTGGGCTGAGCCCAGCAGGCCACTGTGGCCTGAGCCACTGACCAGGCTGGCCCAGTGGCCAGCCACTCCGAGAAAACGAAAGAAAGGGGGGGGCAAGGTGCTCCATGCGGGACTCGAACCCGCGCCTCACCGTTGCATCCCGCGCTTCGCTGCCACTGAGCTATGCTGCGAGTTCTGAACTACAGAGGGCTAAAACAAAGGTAACTTGTACCCCTCCTGTTAACTGAACCAGGCAGGCAGCCGATAGCTCCCCGCAGCCTGGCTACTCCGGCGACCCCAGCCTCGAGCTCCGGCCACCTCTAGCTAGACTACCTCGGGGAGCCTCGAGAGGGCACTTGTCACCACCCATGGGTGCTGGCCAAGGGCACCAGATCGCCTCCCACACATCGGGAGAACCACAGGAACAGAGCAACGTCGAAGCACGCTTACTGACGAACGGAAGGAACTGACGAACTGAAGGAACTGACGAACTGAAGAAACTGACGACGCCGGCGACAGAGGAGATTGCCGGCGTCGATTGCGTCCACCTCGCGGCACTAGGGAGTCCACGGCCTGGTGCACCGCATAGGGGGGACTTCCAAGGACCCATTTTTCCTAACAACCCCGCCGGAGCTCCACCACCGGCGTCTCTGGCCTGCCGGAAATTACACGGCGGAGCGGCTACTGAACACGATGCCGTTGCTGCTCTAACGTGGCTGGCGCGGTGCAAGGCTGCGCCTTTGGGTCAGGAGAGTGTTCTGCATACTCGCTAGCTACGAGAGTGCGTCGGGATCACGTCAACTGCACGCACGGACAACGACGACGACGTGCGGCGGAGGGAGCAACCAAAACACGGCCCCGGCGCGAACTACGCGAAGACGAAGGAGAGGGAAGGGCGCGTTCTCACCTAGATGGGGCTGAGGTCGAGCTCGACGCACCGCAGGGGAAGGAGGGGATCGGAGGCGTCGCCGGAGTCGTGGACGACCCGCGGCGGATGGAAAGGCGTCGGCCCACTCCTGGCCACCCACGTCGCGGCTGCAGGTCGAGGAAGTCGTGGACGTCGACGGGGCCTTCACCCGGCAGCTCCTGGCAGCCTGACGCAGAAGAGTCGGCGGCAAAATTGGAGGTTCAGGCACCGGCGTCCATGGGAACAGGGGAGGCTTGGAGAGGGGGAAAGAAACCGGCGGCGGCGAAATTGGAGGGGGAGAACTGGACCTAGGGTTCCAAGAGGGAGCCCAGCGCTGCTTATAAAGGAGGGGGCGCCTCCTGCTGCCTCCAGGGCTCCACCGGCCGCCGTGGCGCCGGCTGTGAGAAGGGAAAGGGGAAAAACTCTGCCTCCACGCTGGAAAGGTGAGGAAGAAGGGGCGTACCCCTTCGCCATGGGCCAGGCCGAGGGGAAGATGGGTCCAGGTGGGCTGGGCTGGAGGAAAAAGAAAAGAAAACCCTCTCTTGGTCCCTTTCTCCATTTAATAAAACAGAAATAAGCCCCAAGGTTATTTCTGGATTAAATACAAGTAAAAAAATACATAAAAACATGTATAATTAAACTTGCATTATTCCTCAATTTCCAAAAGTGGTTTGGGTATTTTTGACAACAACAAAATTTTGAGCTCATTTTGAATTCAAAATCACTTTGAATTAGAGCCCCTGTTTTGATGATGGCAAAAATGCTTTGAGGAGTTTAAAACCCTTGCTATAGCAATTGAAATGGCTAGGCCAAGTTTGGGGTCAAGAAGAGTAAGCATGCAACAAAGAAAAATCCTTCAACACCCTTCTTGAACCATTTTGGATGCAAAAGCAAACAACCCAAAAAGGCTCTAATCCCAATGCAAATGAAGATCATCACATGAAATCACACAAACATCCACCATGACAAGTTACAAGTCCAACAGAGGAAGGTAAAATACATGGTGTTTGGTAGCTTATTACATGTGCGCTGTTACAGCACTCCCCCACCAACACAGGATCTCATCCCGAGATCTAAGCATGAAAAAGCTCGGGATACTCAGAACGGAGATGATCTTCACGCTCCCACGTTGCCTCCTTCTCCGAGTGATGTGCCCACTGCACCTTGAGGAACTTGACGTTCTTGTTGCGAGTCTTTCGCTCGGACGAGTCAAGAACACGGACTGGACGCTCTGAGTAGGAAAGGTCCTCACTGAGCTGGATCTCGCCCAAGTCCACTGCCTTCTCTGGCTGCTTGAAACACTGCTTCAACTGGGACAGGTGGAACACATCATGCACCATAGCCAAGCTGTCAGGAAGCTCAAGGCGGAACTCGAGAGGTCCCCGAGTCTCAAGGATGCGGAACGGACCAACGAACCTGGGAGCCAACTTGCCTTTGATCCCAAAGCGGTGAGTGCCCCGAAGTGGAGACACTTTGAGGTATGCGAAGTCACCAACTTTGAAGTCGACACCACGGTACTTCTTGTCATAATAGGCCTTCTGCCTAGACTGTGCTGCCTTGAGATGCTCCCTGATGATCCTGACCTTGTCTTCTGCCTCCTGGATCACGTCTGGGCCGAACAATTGTCTCTCGCCTGTCTCGGACCAGTTCAACGGTGTCCTGCACTTCCTGCCATACAAGATCTCAAAGGGAGCTGCCATCAGACTTGCCGGATAGCTGTTGTTGTAGGAAAACTCAGCATACGGCAAACACTCTTCCCACTTCATGCCAAACGAGATCACACATGCCCTCAATATGTCCTCGAGAATCTGGTTCACACGCTCAACCTGCCCACTGGTCTGAGGGTGATACGCGGTACTGAAGAGAATCTTTGTACCCAATGCCTCTTGAAAGGCCTTCCAGAAGTTTGATGTGAAGATGCTTCCACGATCAGAACTTATCTGCTTGGGAATGCCGTGTAGCGAAACAATTATTGCGGTGTATAGCTCTGCCAATTGACTAGCTGAGACAGTCTCCTTGACAGGTAGAAAATGGGCAACCTTGGACAAGTTATCAATGACAACAAAGATAGCATTGTTGCCCTTCTGAGATCTCGGGAAACCCGTGACAAAGTCCATCTCTATGTGGTCCCACTTCCATTCTGGAACCTCGAGTGGCTGAAGCATCCCTGCTGGCTTCTGGTGCTGTGCTTTCACTCTCCTGCACACATCACACTGGGAGACAAAACGGGCAACATCCCTGTAAGAGCAAGTTTTGCCCCCGAAGGTTTTGGACATTGTTGGACAAAGCAGAAGTGGAACTAATATTGTTTTAGAGTATAAACAGATACTTAGGTTCCGAAAGAATGGAGTTTGCAAGTAGAAGGTCGAAGGACAACTCGCTGCAGTAAGGCTGCAGTTATCTACCGAAACCTTTGAAGGAAGATGACCCCTAAAAATGTCGTCGAAGGAGATGTTTCTCTCAAGCAAAAGCGCAACGAGGAGAAAGCTGAAGCTGGTCGAAGACTTAGTCTTTTTACTAGTTTCTCTTTATTTCTAGAGTCGTAGAAAAACCATACTATTAAGAGGGGTTTGCTAGTTGAGATCTTTGTCGAAGTGAATTTGCTCTGCTCAACCAAAACCCACAAAAGCCTACCGAGAGAAATCTCACCGAGTCGAGCGAATAGCTCGAAGGCAAAGTCATTGCACTTCGTGCCTTCGAGAGAGAACTCGTTCGGTGAGTCAGCTTACTTGTTCCTCAAGTAAAGTTGCGCAGTGATTGGAATCCGACCGTTGTGGACACGCGTCAAGCGGTTGCATCGGGTCACTTCAGTCATTTTACCCATCGGGATCGCCAACTATAAATACCCCGCACCTACCCGCCATTTCGGGTTGGCTGCTCCACTGAAGATTCTAAGACAGAAGTCTGTGAGCATCCCAAAGAGATCCATCGAGAGAAAACCTACACCCAAGTCTGAACTGAGTTGAGAAATTCACTATGACTTAGGTTGAGATTAGCCGATCTTTTTATCTTGGAGAACTGCAAGTCTCCTAGACGGTTAGGCGTCGCCTGTCAAGCAGTCGAAGAGTAATTGTCACTGCTGAAGGAAGTTTGTAAAGGTCTCGGAGATGTCCTAAATCATCTACCACGAGTGAAAACTGGACAAGCTCGAGGAGTTTGTTGCAGTGGAGAATAGGACGGAGAGAGTTTTGCTCCAGGTGTTCAATCACCAGTCCCTCCAACCAGACGTAGCACTTTGCAGAGTGTGAACTGGTTTACCAAACATCGTCGTGTCAGGCTCGTTTTCCTTCATGTTTTTACATTAAGTATTTACTCGTTGCCTTTTTGTCCTCGATGTTTTTCTTTGCTCCAAATCCTTTCGAGCTATGCAATACCTTCGATACTGTATTTCTTTCGAGATATCTTTAGTCCTACGTTGTTTGCATGATTTCTTTCTAAGTTCCTTAGAATTTTTAGAAGTGATCATTCACCCCCTCCCCCTCTGATCATTCTTGAGCTTTCAATCCCGCTTCATACGAGTCCACCAAAAACTCTGCTTGAGGTCCTGATACATCTTGGTGCTACCAGGGTGGATAAACAGTTTTGAGTCATGGGCTTCTTTCAAGATGACCTTTCTGAGATCTCCTTCCTTGGGAACAACAACTCGCTCTTCGAACATCACGGTGCCGTCATTATGCACTGAAAAGCAACCGTATTTCGGAACTGAGGCGGCAATACCCTGTTTGATCTTCTGAATCATTGAGCTACCAGACTGAGCTTCACGAATCTTCTCACGGATAGTGGGCTCTACCACAAGGTTGGCTAGATAGCCTGCTGGAACTAGCTCGAGATTGAGCCTTCGAAAGGACTCACACAAATTAGGGTGTATCTTCTGCACCTGGACACTGTTGCAATCGCCCTTGCGGCTCAACGCATCGGCTATGACATTCGCCTTGCCAGGCGTATACTGAATATCCACGGAGTACTCAGTAATAATCTCGAGCCATCTCCTTTGCCTCAAGTTCAGGTTAGGCTGCATGAACAAGTACTTTAAGCTTTTGTGATCGGTGAACACATCAACCTTCCTCCCTAGGAGTAGGTGTCTCCAAGTAACCAACGCATGAATCACTGCAGCTAGCTCCAGATCGTGGGTCGGATAGTTCCTCTCAGCCTGCTTCAACTGTCTCGAGGTGTAAGCCACAATACTCCTTCCCTGCATCAACACTCCGCCAAGGCCATTCAACGAGGCGTCACAGAAAACTTGAAACGGCTGTGACTCGTCTGGCGGTGTAAGGATCGGAGCTGTGGTCAGCCTTAGCTTCAACTCATCAAAAGCTGCCTGGCAAGCCTGTGACCAAATGTACCTCTTGCCCTTGCACAACAACTCCGTCATCGGCTTTGCTATCTTGGAGAAATTCTCGACAAACTTCCTGCAATAGCCGGGAAGTCCGAGAAAACTTCTCAGCTGCTTGACATTCTTCGGCGGAGTCCAATCCTGAATCGCCCGGACTCTGTCTGGGTCGACGGCAATGCCCTCTGAGGAAACGACATGGCCAAGGAAGTTGACCTTATTGAGCCAAAACTCACACTTGGAGAACTTCTGCAACACCAATCTAATAATGAAGCCAGTTCTGAATCTGCTGGTGCATCTGATGACCCCGAGAACATTGGGAAAGACCTTGCACTGATAATGAGAAGATTCAACCGCTTTCATAAAAGAAACTCCTCTTCACCGAAGAAAAACTATTCTTCAAGACATTCAAGTAATTCATCTCAACATCGATCATCATCCAGAAACTCTTCAGCGAAAGATAACTGTTGCTATAAGTGTAAGAAGCCAGGTCACTTCATTGCTGATTGTCCTCTCTGGGAAATTGAACATAAATCAAAGCACTCTCACAGCAGCTCTTCGAGCAAGTCTTACAGATCGAGCAAAAACCACGATTCGAAGAAATATGATTCAAGGTCGAGAAAAGACAAGAAAGATGGTTCTGATGATGACAAGAAGAAGAAGTATCACAAGCATCGAGAGGGTTCTTCCTCTAAATCACATTCCTTTCGTCGACAGAATTCACACCGAGCCAAAGCCTATCTGGGTAAAGAGATGAACTCTGAAGATGAAGCTTCCGGTTCTGAAGCAGGATCAAAGTCAAGATCTGGTTCTCGTTCTGAATCCGATGGTGTTGCTGGGATAGCATTCGCCTCGAACAAGAATTCAAGTTCATTCTTCTCCAACCAGAGCAGTGAAGACGAATCTCCCGCTTACTGCTTCATGGCCAAGGCTAAGGTATCCTCATCTAAGAAATCCTACGATACTTCTGATGGATCTGCTTATGAAAGTGACTCTAGGATAAGCTATGCTAAACTTGCTAAAATTGCTTCTATCCAACAAGATGAACTAGATTCTCTAAGTGAAACCATTCAAAAATCTGAGACTCTGTTGATCGATGAGATTGAGAAGGGTCAAACTTTGACTAACGAGCATGCAGCTCTGAAGGAAAAGTATGATGAACTTTCCTCTCGTCATAAACTTCTCTCAGTGGACTACGAGAAGCTAACCTACGAATTCCTTCAAAGGAAAATGGCTCTCGAGAAACTGAGAGAGGCTAATGAAGAGTTGGAAAGTGTAAATCTCACTCTCATGACTCAACAGGGCTCAGAAGATAAAAATGAATCTATTCCACCTTGCTTGACTTGTTTGGAACGAAGTAAAATTGATACTATTTCCGAGAGATCGAAAGGAAAGCAACCTATTGTTATTGATGATGCTAACCCCTCGAACGAGGAAACCATTACCGAGGAACTCCTCAGGTTGAAAAATGTCAGATCCCTCTGTTAGGTATGTGCTAGGATTAGCTAGTGCCTTTGCATCATGTCAAATTTTCAAAAAGAAGTCTTGGAAATCAAATTCAAAATCAAAATGGGAGAAGGAACACCCCCCAGATGAATTAATTCAAAAGGCCAGATAAAAATCTTTTCCAAAAATTCATGTTAGAGTTTTGAAAAGTCTTATAAATGAGTGTGATCACATATCAAGTGATGTGGGACCCACCCCATGCTCATAGATTTTTCAAATATTCAAACAGTACCTTGGAATTAAAGAAATACCCATTTTTGATTTAAAATTCAAATCATTTGAATTTTAAAAATGTTGAAAGTTTATGAGTGGCTAGTTTATATTATTATGAGGCCACATAAAAGTTTTCAGCATTTAATAAAATGGTTTGTTATTTTTATCAGAGACAAAACAAATTACAGAAAAAGAAAGGAAAGATTAAACAGAAAGAAACCAGAAAAGCTTACCTGGCGCCTAGGCGAAGTCGGCCCACCCAGCCCAGCCGGCCCACAGGGGCAGGGGAGTCTTCTTCCCCACCCCGCGCCTCCAAGCTGCTCGGTGGAATGCCACCGAGCTAGCTGGTGACGCCACGTCGTCGCCGAGGAGCTTCCAGCCCTCCCCGTGGCCCTTCTCGCACCTGGACGCGCCCTGGAGAACGACGCATCCATTCCCCCCCTCCAGAGCTTCCTCCTCCTCCTCCTGTGCTCGTTTCCATCGCCACCCGAGAGCGCCGCCGCTCGCCGTCGCGAGAACTTGTGGCCATCGACGTCGAGGAGTCAAGCCAACGTGTCCAAGCTCTTCATCGTCGTCGTCCTCGTCGAACTGCAGAAGGAATCGAGCCCGGAGCCCTCGAAGTCGCCGGATTCTTCCTCGAGCTTCCGCCGGCCGCCGTGAAGGACTTCGTTGATTCCGCCGCCGTTGAGCCACCCCAGCCCTCGCCACCACCTCTGCTGGTTTCAGGGTGAGCTTGCGAGTGAAACCCCTCACCTTTCCCCCTCCTTTACTCGCTCTAGCCGGATCCGCCATGGAAGCCGAAGCACTTCGCCGCCATGGATGAGCCTGAGGTCGCCCCTGTGCCCCTTCGACTCAGCCAGAGCGCGCGTTTAGCTCCTGGGCATGCTAGCTTTCGAACGCGAGCGAGATCAGCCCGAACCATGCACGGTAACGTCGACTACGACCTCGCCGCCGTTCTGTTGCCACTGGAGTCGTCGCCGTCGTCGCTCCCGACCTCCCCGTGAACCCCCGATGCCTCCAGAAGACGCGGGAGACCTCCAGGAGCAAGTTGGTGCCCTCCGTTTCCCCTCCCGTGGCCGGAATCGTCCTCCCCGTGCAGCGCCGCCGTGGTCCAGTCGCCGGCGTCAAGCCGCCGGCGTGTCAGTGCTAACCCCCGGTTAAATCACCTAATTAGTGACCCCCTAGGTCACTGACCAGTGGGCCCAGTGGCTTAATTAAGCCACTGGATTAACTTAACCCACGGGTTAAGTTAACCCAGCCACTGACAGGGTGGCCCCACATGTCAGCCCCCCCCCCCCCTGACGTCAGCTTTGCGCAATAATTCATTTAAATGAATTTCCAGAGATTATTTGAATTAAAAGAATTCCAGAAATTCCAGAAAATACCCCAAACTTTGGAAATTCATAGAAAATTCATATTAACTCCAAATTGGACAAATAATATATGAAAAATGATCAGGAGAAAATTATCTTTCCAAATATGCAACTTTCAACTCTGTTTGAGTTGAATTTAAAATGGGACCAGTAGCATATGTCATTTGGTTTATTTGAATTTAATTCAAATTCTAATCATTTGATCTTGCAACTTGGACCATGGAATTATGATGTAATTCAACCATACATCAGAAGCACATATTATACAAGTGAACATGTTTCAAAATGATCAAACTATGTCAATTGCACCTTGGCTAAATTGAATTCAAATGTGGAGTTTGAATTTGCATTTCAAATGCAATATATTCCACTTAAATGGAATTGCCTCACACATCAAAACTTATACTTCAAGTTTCAACATTCAATCATGTGCTTGAGCATTGCATTCATATTGATTGCTACTTTGTGCTTTGTTTGTCGAGTAGAGGTGGAACCAGAGCAAGAGGTCACCCCCTTCGCTGAAGATCCAGAACCCGAACCTCGTCAGCAAGGCAAGCAAACCCCCATTGATCATGTCGATAAAATCCCAATTCCCTCTCATGTCTCGCTTATGCATTGTTTAGGATGATCACCATGTTACGATTCTACCGCATAGATGAACCCATTCCTTTGCATGAC
Source organism: Bromus sterilis (assembly GCA_950022295.1). NCBI lineage: Eukaryota > Viridiplantae > Streptophyta > Magnoliopsida > Poales > Poaceae > Bromus > Bromus sterilis. The sequence continues at coordinate 34,531,565 of OX465600.1, forward strand.
CTATCATTTTGTCACAGTAGTAAGCAAACCAAAATCCTAGCAAATGTAGGAGTTGAATGATATCATGTAACCCCTGCAATGTTACTGCTTATTGCATGCTTAGTATGATACCATGTTGTTACTGTGATGTGAGTCGGGATGGGAATAATCACGTTGATGATGGTAAAAAAGTGTTGGTGAATCAACCCTAATACAAGGTGAACGATGAGAGGCTGTGTAGGAGTACACGTTGGGTTGTCTCGTTGAACACCGCCCTAGTGCGAGTTCTTGTGTGGTGATCCAAGATGAAGAGTACAACCACACATTGGGCTCACTGACCCCTCTCAACCTATTAACTCATCCCTTTCGGTGTCCAGATGTCGCAGTAGTTCAGAGTTCTAGTAGGCTTGTGGCCTGGATGCTAAGTGAGAGAACGGCTCATCCGAGACCGGCTTATGCACCACGCACACATCGCTTGGGTCCACTTCGGTAAACCGGCCGGGTTCACGATGGTGGTAGCCAACCCAAGTAGGCGACTTTCTCGGACTAGATAGGCTATGAGGTAACAGTTGTGGTGAGCATCCTCGCTGGCACCCCTTGAATGGTGTCGAGATCAAAGGCGGTAAATGATGGTCATGTGTGTGTAGCGGTACACCCTTGCAAGGTTAACAAAACTATTCGAATAGCCGCGTCCGCGGTTATGGACTGCTTGGAAAGCTTAGCTTGATTATTAGATAACTTGAACCGGATACTTCTAAAACACACCAAGATAAGTGTGAGTGCTATGGAGTGCTTCCTCGTGGGGAAGTCGAGGAAGGCACCATAGTGGTGTATTGGTTGGTGAAAGTAGTGGACTCGTGTACGTTTCATACCTCAAAGTCTGGTACTCGTAGTTCAGGATTAGCCAAGTCAAAGCTGGCATTTCTGCAAGTGAACCCCACCTCCCTTTACCTTGATACATGTGCATGAGTAGTATAGCTCCTATGTAAGTCTTGCTGAGTACGCCTTTGTACTCACGTTTGATTAATCTATGTTTTAGATGACGCCACTGACCCCGAAGGTGGCTTCTTCATCGAGCTGGACGACTGAAGTTAAGCTAGTCTAGTCCCAGTCAGCAGACTGGTTCCCTCGTGGAGGGCTTTGTGTTTGAATAAGGCTTCTTAAGCCATTTGTTAAACTTGTCTGTACTCAGACATAATTTTCTTCCGTTCTGTGTTGTAATGTTGGATCACATGTATGTGATCTCTGTGTGTACTCTATAAGAGTTATAAATAAAATGTACACTTTGTAGAGAATTGCAATGGTACCTACTGTTCATACAAGGCATGTGTGTTGTGTGTATGTTTATAACATTCATGTCTTTGTATGGGTTTTCGAGACCTTAGTTGTGTTCTGGCTGGCGGTCTTTCATACACCTAGTGGCCCTTAGATGTGCGCAGCTTGGGGCATCGCGATGCGATTGCTTGAGACTCCGTCTCGTGCACACTTTGTGGTATGATCGAGCCCGCCCTAGACCCCGACTAAGTGATTGGGCTGGAGTAAGTCTATGTAAGAGTTTTGAGATAGTCGATGGTATGGTTGAGGCGACTTGTCTTTGAATATGGGAGTTCACCACCCATATCATTTGACTTGTGTGCGGACGATGAGGACCCATCTCAGTTGATCATCCGGCCTGGATGGGATGCCCCTCACGTACGATGCTTTCCGAGAATGTTCAGTGCTTGGCCTTGTCTGCTTAGACAAGTGGGTGCGGTTCTCGGCTCTCCATATGACTATGTCTTAACTGTACTTGCATACGCTAACCCCGGGTCCCTACAAAAAATTTATTTGAAACAAGCATGTTCAAAAGTGTGCAGGGACACCAATACTTATGTGACATCCTACGAAAGGCTCTTCTTCACAGAAATCCCCGAAACAAAGGAGTTGGCTTCGAAAGGAAAATCAATCCTGATGGAACCTACTGGGAACCCAAGCAGTATCCTAAAACTATCTGGGTTCTTGCGAAAGAAAAGCCCATTGATATTGCTAACCTTTCAGGTTTCAGTTGCAAAATTGACAAAGCTATTGTTGATGAATCACTTGATTCTAACTACAAGCTTGTCAAAGATCAGGAAGGAAAGGTGTCGGCTGAGTTTGTTGGTACTCCTCCAAAGAATGGCTTTTATAAGCGACAGATTTGGGTTCGCAAATCTCTCGTAGAAAAACTGCCCCCTAATCATTCTATGCAGGGAAAATCCTCGGTACCACCGAATCACTACTATTCTCTCGAGGATAGAAATGAACCCTTGGTGCCTGCTTCAAATGTTCCCCAGAAGGATTACTATCGAATAGATAGAAATGTTTATCGCCATCGTGACAATAGCACCAAAATTTCCATTACCCATCGTTACTCTAACCCCTCATCGAGGAATTATATTTATGGTGTGCTTGATGGTCCTGATCGACAATGCAATCCTGTTCGATATAATATTGCTGATCCATCTAGCTCTACCATGCCTTCTAAGTCACCTGCTCGTTTGTGGGTGGTTAAGAAGAACTAGTTCTTCTGCAGGGCTATGTCTCCGGTGGATCCGAATGGGTCATGGATAGTGGATGTACAAATCATATGACCGGAGACAAAGAGTTGTTCGCCGAAGAAAAACTGTCTGAATCTTCACAGAAATACATTACCTTCGGTGACAACAACAAAGGAAAAGTACTTGGTTTGGGTAAGGTTGCAATATCGAAAGACAAGCATATTGATAAGGTGTTGCTTGTACAATCTCTAGGATATAATCTTATGTCTATATCGAAACTTTGTGATATGGGTATGCTTGTACTGTTTTCTGCGTCTCGTTGTGTTGTCTTTTCACAGGATGATTATTCCTTCGTGTTCGAAGGATATCGCAAGGGTGATCTTTACGTCGTTGATTTTTCTTCGGGACCTGCAGTGTCCACATGTTTAATGGCCAAAGCCACTTCTGGTTGGTTATGGCACCGAAGACTTGGTCATGCAGGGATGAAAAATCTTCAAACTCTTATCTCGAAGAAGAACATCGTTGGAATTGATAATGTGAAATTCGATAAAGATCGTCTATGCAGTGCCTGTGAAGCAGGAAAGATTGCCAAGAAACATCACTCAGCAAAAACCGTCATGACTACTACTCGTCCTCTTGAATTACTTCATATGGACTTATTCGGTCCTCAAAATTATGCTAGTCTTGGAGGTAACAAGTATGGTCTGGTTATTGTTGATGATTTCTCTCGATATACTTGGGTTTTCTTTCTAGATGACAAGAGCAAGGTTGTTGATATTTTCAAAACTTTCGCAAAGAGAGCTCAAACTGAATATGAATTATCTCTCAAGCATATCAGAAGTGATAATGGTACAGAATTCAAAAACACTCATATCGAAGATTTTCTTGATGAATATGGCTTTTCTCATGAATTCTCGGCTGCTTATACACCGCAACAAAATGGTGTGGTCGAGAGAAAGAATCGAACACTTATTGAAATGGCCAGAACAATGCTTGCTGAATACAAGACCCCTATCAGGTTCTGGGCTGAAGCTATCAACACTGCATGTCATATCATCAACAAGGTTTATCTGCATAAGTTTCTGAAGAAAACTTCACATGAACTCATCACTGGTAAAAAGCCCAATGTGTCTTATCTCAGGGTTTTTGGTGCTCCATGCTACATCAGAGACATGAATCATAGCTCCAAGTTTGCCCCAAAGGCACACGAAGGTTTTCTTCTAGGTTATGGTTCAAATTCTCACACTTACAGAGTTTACAACTCACATCTTGCCAAAGTTGTAGAAACTGTAAATGTTCGATTTGATGAAACTAACGGCTCTCAAAAGGAGCAATTACCTCTTAACCTGGATGAACCACCTTTGGATGAAGTTATCAGGTACATGGCTATTGGAGATATTCGACCTGTCGATGGAAATGCTCAACAAGCAAACAGGGATGATGATGGTCCAATGTTCCCACACATAGCCCGGGGCGCTGGAGATCAACATCCTGAAGAAATTGATGCACAGGTCGAAGGAGAACGCATAAACGAAGAATATGCTCATCCCGAAGGACAAGCTGAACCAGAAGGAAATAATCCCGAAGGACAAGATCATCCCGAAGGAGAAGCTGAACCCGAAGATCATCCTGATCCACAAGATGAAGAAACTTTTCCTCGTGTTCGAAGAAGAGTGGATGTCGACTCAATTCTCGAAGAAATTCGTTTACCATGTCAACCCACCACTCGTTCTCGTACTCGATTAGCTAACTTCTGTGGAAATTTTTCGTTTGTATCCATGCTAGAACCATCAAAATTCGATGAAGCCATGAAGGACTCAGACTGGATGACTGCTATGCTCGAAGAACTTAACCAGTTCGAGAGAAATAAAGTCTGGTCCCTTGTCGATAGACCTGATCCCACGAAGCATAATATCATTGGTACAAAGTGGATCTTTCGCAACAAGCAAGATGAAGATGGCATAGTGGTAAGGAATAAAGCTCGACTGGTTGCACAAGGCTACACCCAAATCGAAGGTATTGATTTTGGTGAGACTTATGCCCCATTTGCTCGTCTTGAATCCATTCGTGTCATGCTTGCTTTTGCCAATTACAATGGTATATTGCTATATCAAATGGATGTCAAAAGTGCATTTCTTGACGGTGAAATCGAAGAAGAAGTGTATGTTATGCAGCCACCAGGTTTTGAAGACCCGAAAAATCCTGATAAGGTGTACAGATTGCACAAGGCCCTATATGGGTTAAAGCAAGCACCTCGTGCTTGGTATGAAACTCTGAAGGATTTTCTTCTAAAGAAGGGCTTCAAACCAGGAACAACCGATCCGACTCTTTTTACTCGAGCATACAAAAATGATCTTTTTGTGTGTCAAATTTATGTCAATGATATTATTTTTGGCTGTACTAACCCTGATATTAGCGAAGAATTTGCTCGCATGATGTCGAAGAAATATGAAATGTCTATGATGGGTGAATTGAAGTTCTTTCTCGGGCTTCAAATCCGTCAACAGAAGAATGGTACTTTCATTTCTCAAGAAAAGTATCTCAGAGATTGCCTGAAGAAGTTTGATCTTGTCAGTTGTAAAACTATCAAGACTCCAATGCCTACAAATGTTCATCTAGATGCAGATGAGAAGGGCAAACCTTTCGATCAGAAGAAATATCGCTCGATGATTGGTTCACTTCTTTACCTTTGCGCATCTAGACCTGACATTATGCTATCAGTTTGTATGTGTGCTCGTTTTCAGGCAAATCCGAAAGAATCTCATCATATTGCTGTCAAGCGAATCCTTCGATATCTGGCTCACACACCAACCTTGGGTCTTTGGTATCCCAAGGGTGCCCAGTTTGATCTCGTTGGATATTCTGATTCCGACTGGGCTGGTGATCGAGTCGACAGGAAATCTACCTCAGGCACATGTCATTTTCTCGGTAGATCTCTTGTCTGTTGGGCGTCGAAGAAACAGAATTGCGTATCTATTTCTACGGCTGAAGCCGAATATATTGTTGCCGGTTCATGTTGTACTCAGATTCTGTGGCTCAAGCAAACGCTGAAAGATTATGGTATTCTTGTGAAGAAAATTCCATTGCTCTGTGATAACGAGAGTGCTATCAAAATTGCCCATAATCCAGTGCAACACTCTCGAACGAAGCATATTGATATTCGTCATCATTTTCTTCGAGATCACGTTCAGCGAGAAGATATTGTTATCAGTCATGTTCGCACCGAAGATCAATTGACTGATATATTCACAAAGCCCTTGGATGAAAAGAGGTTTTGTACACTGAGGTGTGAGTTGAACATCTTGGACTCACGCAATGTGCTGTAAGATCATAACTATAGGTACTATGTATCATACGTTGTTCTTGTAGTTTACTTTCGTTAATTTTCTATCGTGTTTCTTTTTCGTTTATTTTGCTCGTTTGGTGTTGTCCTATACACTTATCACTCCGAGTCTTTATCATTATTTTTACCTCGGATTGACTAAGTATCGGACCCTGTTTTCCCTCTATTCTATCCCTACCCCTTCTATGCTTTTCTCTCGTGAACATGTATACTTTGTACTCGATCAAGATTCCCTTCGAATGTCATTAATTCCGAAGGAAAATCTATCGAAGTCTTATCTACCTTTCACTCGATGTTCGATGAGTTTGGTCTCGGACGTGGAGCAACTATCTTTCGGTTCGTTGGGATTTCCCGCGATTACCGCCACAAAATCCGTCCGTTGAATGCGGAGAGACGCGAAATCTGCGCCGTTGGATCAGATCTGACAGCTCGGTCAGACCCCCCCCTTATAAATACTGATCCACCCCACCGGCTTAGACATCGCTATTCCTTCGACTTCGTCTCTTCGCCTCCAGAAGCTCTCTCTCTCGCGCGCGCCGCCATGCTACCTCGTCGCAGTCGACTCCCTCGCCGCTTAGCTGCCGGAAGGAAGCCGCCGAAGACGTTCCCGTCGACGAAGATCATCATCCGCGTCACCGTAGTCGCCGCACATCACCAAGTTAGGGTATGTGTGGCTCTGGACACGATTCAATCTCATCTGTTCATCGTATCCAGTTTCTGTGTTGATTTTCTGTGATTTCTTTTAGGACTGTTTGATCCGGTTGGATCTTTGAAACTTGGGAAATCTGTTTCTAGCCTTTTCTGTCGATTCCCCATCTGACCTCGGTAAGAAATCCCTCGGATTCTCTCACTTAGGCAATTCCTACAGTATCGTTTCGATAGATTAATCTTGTGCGAATTATTCATACAAGTTCTTAGTTAGATTTCCACCCGATGAAAATCTAGCCTAGCACTTTCATGAAAACTTGCGATAAGACAAAATCTCTCGATAAGATTGCTGCTTTCAAAATGTTTTTCCTCGAACTTGCTGGTACTTGTTCACAACTTTCCTATATTCCCTCGTACCTTTCTTTCTCGCAGGAAAATGTCTGGAAACGAAGGAAATATTAGAGCACCCAAGCGTGTAGGTGGCAGAACAAGAATCACCAATAACTCTGAAGGTTTATCAGAGGATTTGATCATTGAGAAGAACTTGAGGACACCTTCAGGTTCTGAGGATGAACGTACGAGAGAAAATCGTCTGCAAGAGATACGAAGGCTTCAAGCTCTTCGTTGGTATGAATACAAGTCCCTTATGCCTCGCTGGGAGAGGCTGTTTGCCATGAAGAATCCTTGGACTGATGTTAAAGCTCTAAGGCCAAAGTGGACGAAAGATAATCGACCACCTCCTACTGCTGATGCTCACCCTTCTGCTCTCAAAACTCCTGCTGATTTTCAAGAGCTTGTTGAGGCTCGAGAAGCACGAGCTCAAAAGAGAAAGGAAGCCAAAGCACGAAAGGCAGCTGCGGCTGCTGCTGAAGGTGCTGAGGAAGTTGGCCCAAGCGCCAAATCGAAGGGTGGCAAGAAGTCTGCCAAGCGACAGAAAAAGGTTGTAATAGTATCACCTCCTGATGCAAGCTCCGAAGGAGAAGCTAACTCAGATGATCAAGACCCTGGTACTGAGGCTGATGTCGAGGACATACCTCAGAAGAGAAAGCCGAGCAGTAAAGGCATAAGGATCCAGGAGCCAGCTCCACAGGCTCCTCGAGGAAATATTGACTTGACCAACTTGGTCACTGATCCGCCCATTTCTTCTCCTCCACCTGTTCCAGTTCGCCAATCAAAACCTTCGACAACATCGAAGGGAAAGCAAGCTCAAGTTGCTGAGGATGAAGAGACGCTCATTGAGCGAAAGGCAAGGCTGGCAAAGCAAAAGGAACAAGAGGCAAAAGACTTGATTAATTCCAAGCTACTGAACTTTCACAGTCAGCCCGAGCATAAAAAGGCTCTGGTTGCTCAACAACTTGGTATTCTCCATTTGGTCAGTGAAAAATATCGACGCCAGATTTCTGAAGGCACTATTCCTAGTGACCCGAAAGAAAAAGTCGTGGCCCCCAGTGCCACCGAGCAAGCTGTGACTCCCACAGCCACGAAGAAAAAGGTTGTAGCCCCAAGTGCTGCGAAGAAGAATGCTGAGGCCCCTAGTGCCTCGAAGGATAAAGCAGTGGCCTCAAAACCCATTGTTGCTGCCAAGGCCACCAAGGAAGCCGAAAAGAAAGCCAAGGAGGCTAGACAGAAGGCGCAAGCTGCTCCAGTTCCTCGAGCTGCCCCAGCTCCTGCCCCTGCTGCACCAGTTGTTTCCGGCCCTCGTGCCGATGAAGAGAGTTCGAACGAAGGAGAATCAAATGCAAATGCTCCTTGGGATGCTGCACATATTTCCCACATTCTCTGGAAAATGGCTACTACTCCAAGCAAAGTCACTGCCGAGGACGATGTTCCTGTTGAAATTCAAGAGCATGTTGCTCGATATATGATTCGCTGGGAAGGCTACATCACCCAAGATAAAAAGGATAAGGAGCAAGTGAGGTTTTACACCAGAGAACTTCAAGAAGAAACCGAGGACATTGAGTCCCGAATTTTTTTCAAATCCAAGATTGCATCTGCTGAAGCCTCCAGGAGGGCTCAGAAAGAAAATTTAACTGCTGTGTTTGACAAGGTTAAACAAGTTGTGTCTGCTGTTTGCAAAGAGCATAATGATGCTCTATTCCAAAGACAATCTCGAAAGAGAAAGTCTGCTGCCCCAACCTCTGTGCGTGGGACGCCAGAGATCGAGAAAACCACCAAGAAGTCCAAGACCACCGAGGTCGTTGCTGCCACAGCACGACAAGAAACTGAACCAAACCCCACCAAGCAACCCTCGCCTCCCCGCAAGAAAACACCATCACCTCCTCGACAAACAACTCCACCCCCTCACCAAGCCACTCCTCCACCCCGACAACAAACACCACCACCTCCACCCCGTCAACCCTCACCACCAAAAGCCTCGTCACCACCTCCAAACCCACCATCACCACCTCACGTCATTCCATCGACCACCCCAGCCATCGAAACCCAAGTCCATGCCGAGACCGAGCAAGTTGCTCAGGTCGAGCAAGAAATACAAGTCCCCATTTCATCTGCCCAGAAAGATTATTCTTCTGCCCAGACTCTGCATGAAGGAGAAGATGCTGATGTTGACATCACGACAGTTTCTTCTCGACAGGACCTTGTCGAAGGAAATTGTTCTGGAGATGATAGTTCAAGTGATAATTCTTCCTCCTCCTCTTCAAGTTCCTCGAACGAAGAAATGGTTGATGCTTTTGCACAACTAGATGAAGACTTGGAGGCCATGGAAAATGAAGAGGCCGCACAAATTGCTCAAACCGACGAAGGAGATGCCGTCGTAGCTCAGGCCGAGGAGAATGCTCCTGCAGTCATTCCGACTCAGGATATCGTAAACATTCCATCATCTATCACTCGACCTGCTGAACCTGTGTTCCAGATGCCAGATAACGCTGCTGAAGTTTTTCCAGTTGATGAGCTGCTTCACTCTGCTCATCCGAGAGAAATGCTACCTCTGTTCCGCTCAGATGTTCCTCGTGGAGGTCCCATCTTCAAACGGCGCGAACACAAGCCATTTTTATTCGGTACCAATCCCTACGAGAAGCCCAGAAGTGCATATTCTCTTCGGTTTTGGACCCAAGAACAAGCTATCTATTATACTCGTGTGTTGTACAACAAGGCAAGAGTTTTCCAGCATCAATACCTTGATATGCCTTCGGTGTACTCCACTACTTGTTTCGAGAATGTTGCCGAAACAATTGATAGTCTGCATGCTCACAAGATGTTTGCTCTCGATTGTGGTTACAATCCCGAGCTTATCAAGCAGTTTTATGCAACGCTTTATGTCACTGGAGATCCGGAGAACTCGAAGACATGGAAATTTGATTATATGATTCAAGGCCAAGTTTTTCATATGACTGTCGATCAATTTCTGGCCATCATCAATTTACCTCGGTTCGAAGGATTACCTCACAAGCTCCATGACTTACCTGCTGCAACTCCTGCTGAATTCTCTACACTTATGGATCCAGATGTCGTAGGAGATCACTACCCCACTGAGCCGAAGCCAAGACACTTAGTATTTGAAGCAAAGGCATGGTTTTATATTCTATCGAAGACTTTGATGCCAATGCTCGATGTGCACGAAGACTTTACCATTCCAAATGATGTGCAACTTGCTTTGTTGAAGTTAGTCCACGGTCATCCCTTCGACTTTGAAGACTACTTCCTCAGAACTTTGGTGTCTTGTGCTGATGACCACAATTCCCACAAGCCATATGCACCATGGCTGATGGCAATCCGCAATTACTCTCGGGACGTGCCATTCCCCGTATCCATTTACCCGAAGATTTTCACTCCTCCAGTTCGTGAAGTATTGCAGGTTGTTGCTCGACCCAACGATCCTTTTGCTGAGCACACTGGCATCCGCGCCCACTCTACTGAGCGCAATATTCGCTCGAAGTTTATCAAGCCAGTGCATCATATGGAAGTTTCTCTTCGGTCCCAGCAAATGCTTCAACATCACATTGATCAAGATTTCATTCAGAAGCAAGCTATGATGGACGAGATCAATCATCTACGTAACATTGCCATGAACAATAATCAGATGCTGCGTGAATGCCTTCGCCGTGATTGGAAATGTCTAAGGAAGTTCAATTCCCTCGGTCAACTTCAACGATGCGGGTTCGAAGAATATCCTCCCCATCTAAACAGAAATTGGACAAATGATGATCGAGTGGATCGCCCGGATCCTAATATCCCTCGTTTGCCAAAGAACAGAGATGTGCTCCGTGTCGACGACTATTATCACATCACTATGGACACCCTCTCCTCCGACTCCGAGCAAGAAGAAGCCCCTCCTCAGCGTCAACCGAGAGTTTACTCGCCTCATCCTCGAAGCCCCCGGACTCCGCCGGAATCGCAGTTGGAATCTTCTGGAGATCAACACTCCTTCCGCACGAAGATCACTCCTCCAGGCGCTCGTCCAATTCGTCGTGCTCCAACGCTCGCCGAATCTTCTCGTCGTCGCCGGAGCCAGCCTCGCGAGTAGGGATTTCTTTCGACCCTATTCTCTCGACTTTTTGTACGTTGTGACAAAAAGGGGGAGATGTAGTGGCATCGAAGAAATTAGTTTGCCTACGGGGTTAAGGGCTTTGTTTTTTCATTCGATAAACTCTTGTTTTTGAGGTTTCTGAGTAGTTTCAACAAACTTTCGATTCTCATTCGATCTGGTTGTAACTAACTCTAAGTAGGACTGTGAACTTCTACTCTTTTCGTAAGATATCCATCTTCTGCTTGCAATACTTAACCATCTTGCAGGAAGTTATCTTTCATATAGTTCACAGGTCATTCGAGGAAATTGCATATTTCTCATCGGACACTATCTGGAATGCAATTTCACTCGCTAAGATTATTGATGTTTTTCCCTCGACTCTACATGTCAAATATGCACTTCACAGGAAATCTTTATCTTACGTGCATACATCAAGGGGGAGTTCTTCATCAATCCTTAGCACTGGTTTATCATCCAAAACTCAAACTTTTTCAAATTATTTATCGATGCCTGTTTTGTCAACAATCGTCCAAAAAGGGGGAGGTTGTAAGAGCAAGTTTTGCCCCCGAAGGTTTTGGACATTGTTGGACAAAGCAGAAGTGGAACTAATATTGTTTTCGAGTATAAACAGATACTTAGGTTCCGAAAAAATGGAGTTTGCAAGTAGAAGGTCGAAGGACAACTCGCTGCAGTAAGGCTGCAGTTATCTACCGAAACCTTTGAAGGAAGACGACCCCTAAAAATGTCGTCGAAGGAGATGTTTCTCTCAAGCAAAAGCGCAACGAGGAGAAAGCTGAAGCTGGTCGAAGACTTAGTCTTTTTACTAGTTTCTCTTTATTTCTTGAGTCGTAGAAAAACCGTACTATTAAGAGGGGTTTGCTAGTTGAGATCTTTGTCGAAGTGAATTTGCTCTGCTCAACCAAAACCCACAAAAGCCTACCGAGAGAAATCTCACCGAGTCGAGCGAATAGCTCGAAGGCAAAGTCATTGCACTTCGTGCCTTCGAGAGAGAACTCGTTCGGTGAGTCAGCTTACTTGTTCCTCAAGTAAAGTTGCGCAGTGATTGGAATCCGACCGTTGTGGACACGCGTCAAGCGGTTGCATCGGGTCACTTCAGTCATTTTACCCATCGGGATCGCCAACTATAAATACCCCGCACCTACCCGCCATTTCGGGTTGGCTGCTCCACTGAAGATTCTAAGACAGAAGTCTGTGAGCATCCCAAAGAGATCCATCGAGAGAAAACCTACACCCAAGTCTGAACTGAGTTGAGCAATTCACTATGACTTAGGTTGAGATTAGCCGATCTTTTTATCTTGGAGAACTGCAAGTCTCCTAGACGGTTAGGCGTCGCCTGTCAAGCAGTCGAAGAGTAATTGTCACTGCTGAAGGAAGTTTGTAAAGGTCTCGGAGATGTCCTGAATCATCTACCACGAGTGAAAACTGGACAAGCTCGAGGAGTTTGTTGCAGTGGAGAATAGGACGGAGAGAGTTTTGCTCCAGGTGTTCAATCACCAGTCCCTCCAACCAGACGTAGCACTTTGCAGAGTGTGAACTGGTTTACCAAACATCGTCGTGTCAGGCTCGTTTTCCTTCATGTTTTTACATTAAGTATTTACTCGTTGCCTTTTTGTCCTCGATGTTTTTCTTCGCTCCAAATCCTTTCGAGCTATGCAATACCTTCGATACTGTATTTCTTTCGAGATATCTTTAGTCCTACGTTGTTTGCATGAATTCCTTCTAAGTTCCTTAGAATTTTTAGAAGTGATCATTCACCCCCTCCCCCTCTGATCATTCTTGAGCTTTCAATCCCGCTTCATACGAGTCCACCAAAAACTCTGCTTGAGGTCCTGATACATCTTGGTGCTACCAGGGTGGATAGACAGCTTTGAGTCATGGGATTCTTTCAAGATGACCTCTCTGAGATCTCCTTCCTTGGGAACAACAACTCGCTCTTCGAACATCACGGTGCCGTCATTATGCACTGAAAAGCAACCGTATTTCGGAACTGAGGCGGCAATACCCTGTTTGATCTTCTGAATCATTGAGCTACCAGACTGAGCTTCACGAATCTTCTCACGGATAGTGGGCTCTACCACAAGGTTGGCTAGATAGCCTGCTGGAACTAGCTCGAGATTGAGCCTTCGAAAGGACTCACACAAATTAGGGTGTATCTTCTGCACCTGGACACTGTTGCAATCGCCCTTGCGGCTCAACGCATCGGCTATGACATTCGCCTTGCCAGGCGTATACTGAATATCCACGGAGTACTCAGTAATAATCTCGAGCCATCTCCTTTGCCTCAAGTTCAGGTTAGGCTGCGTGAACAAGTACTTTAAGCTTTTGTGATCGGTGAACACATCAACCTTCTTCCCTAGGAGTAGGTGTCGCCAAGTAACCAACGCATGAATCACTGCAGCTAGCTCCAGATCGTGGGTCGGATAGTTCCTCTCAGCCTGCTTCAACTGTCTCGAGGTGTAAGCCACAATACTCCTTCCCTGCATCAACACTCCGCCAAGGCCATTCAACGAGGCGTCACAGAAAACTTGAAACGGCTGTGACTCGTCTGGCGGTGTAAGGATTGGAGCTGTGGTCAGCCTTAGCTTCAACTCATCAAAAGCTGCCTGGCAATCCTGTGACCAAATGTACCTCTTGCCCTTGCACAACAACTCCGTCATCGGCTTTGCTATCCTGGAGAAATTCTCGACAAACTTTCTGCAATAGCTGGGAAGTCCGAGAAAACTTCTCAGCTGCTTGACATTCTTCGGCGGAGTCCAATCCTGAATCGCCCGGACTCTGTCTGGGTCGACGGCAATGCCCTCTGAGGAAACGACGTGGCCAAGGAAGTTGACCTTATTGAGCCAAAACTCACACTTGGAGAACTTCTGCAACACCAATCTGAGATGCTCCTCATGCTCAGCCTCTGACTTGGAAAAGACAAGGATGTCGTCGAGGTAGAGGAGTACGAACACGTCTAGCCACTCTTGGAACAGATAGTTCATGGCCCTCATGAACGTCGGAGGCGCGTTTGAAAAACCAAACGTCATGACCGTAAACTCGTACAGTCCATAACGAGTGCGGAAGGCTGTCTTGGGAATGTCCTCCTCACGGACACGAATCTGGTGGTACCCCATCTTTAAATCAAGCTTTGAAAACACCTTTGCTCCATGCAACTGCTCAAATAGGTCATTGATGTTGGGAAAAGGGTACTTACTTTTGATGGTCTTCTTGTTGATACCACGGTAGTCCTGGACCAACCGGCTAGTACCATCTTTATTCTTCACAAAAAGACAGGGGGCACCCCAAGGGGAAGTGTTCAGACGAATGAGCCCATCCTTTTCAAGCTTGACAAGCTGCTCCTTCAACTCAATCAGCTCCTCCGGACACATCTTGTAAGGCTGCCGATATATCCGCTGTGTACCAGGTTCTAGCTCGATCACGAACTCAATAGCACGCACGGGTGGAATACCTGGTAACTCCTCTGGGAAGACATCTGGGAACTCTCGAACAACTCTGACCTCCTCTATCAATGGAGCAACTCCATCGTTCAGAGCGTACAACTGTGCTGATCCTGCTGTCGAGCCACAACTGTACCAAATCTCTGCGCCTGAATCGTGCGTCAGCAACACGGTCTTGGACGGACAATCAATCTTGGCCTTGTACTTGACAAGCCAATCCATGCCCAAAATAACATCAATGTCTGAACGGGGCAAGACAATCAGAGACGAGGAAAAGATGGGTCCTTGGATACAAATCTGCACATCTGGGATACTGCCCGCTGACTGCATCCTCGAACCTGGAGAAGCAATTGCTAGAGGTACAGGCAACCTCTCACGCGGAAGGTCAAGTGAACTGGAAAAAGCATCGGACATGAAGGAATGGGAAGCTCCGGAATAAAACAAAACTGTCGCTGGAACTGAACATACAAGCAACCTACCGAGCACAATCTCAGACGACTGTTGGGCATCTGCGACGGTCACGTTGTTTACACGGAGCGCTCGTGGCTGGGCCTGCACCATCGCGTTGCTCGGTGTAGAGCGAGGTGGGGGCGGAGGCAGTCGGGCGAAACGAGGGTCGGTGCACTGCGGAGACTTGTGGCCCGGCTTGCCACACTTGAAGCACGTGATCTCTGGCCTGGGCTGGCCCTATGGAGCAGGCGGCCTCGCGGAGGGTGGAGTAGAGCGAGGTCCGTGCTGCACTGGGACGGGAGGGCGGGCAAAAGTGCGGACAACTGCCCCCCTCGGCTGAAACTGCTGACGCTGCGGCTGAGACTGTGGCTCTGCAACCCAGGACTTTGCCTTCTTGTGGACCATCACTGCTGAACTGTGCTCTCTCTGCTTCCTCTTCTCTGCGGAACGCTCTGCCTCAGCTGACTCCTGTCTGATAGCCTGGTCGACGAACTCTGAGAACAGGCGTGGCGTGGACAAGGTGAGCGCATACTGAAGGGAATATGCCCGAGAGGCAATAATAAAGTGGTTATTATCTTATTCCATGTTTATGATAAATGTTTATTTTCATGCTATAATTGTGTTAACCGGAAACGTTAATACATGTGTGTTTAATAAACAGAGAAAAGGTTCCTAGTAATGCCTCTCTTTATACTAGCTTGTTGATTAACGGATGATCAAGGTTTCCTGATCATGAACATTGGATGTTGTTAATAACAAGGTCATGTCATTGGAGAATGATGTGATGAACATACACCCACAGTAGTTATAGCAATACGATCATGTCATCAAGTTTCTATTGCTGTATCAAACTTTCACGAAGTAACCCTAATCCTTAGACCATGAGATCACGTCAATCACTGACACCGGAAGAGTACTTTGATTCCATCAAACGTCACACCGTAACAGGGTGATTATAAAGGTGTCGTTGGGTACTTGGAAAGTGTTAGTTGAGGCTCGTGGATCAAGAGTGGGATTTTTCCATCCAGATGACGGAGAGATATACTCTGGGCCCTCTCGGTGATATCACATTGACATCGCTTGCAAGCACGTGACTGGCTCACGAGGATGTTATATCATGGAACGAGTAAAGAGTACTTGTCGGTAACGAGATCGAACTAGGTATGGATGATACCAAATGATCGGATCTCGGACAAGTAAAATATCGCGAGACAAAAGGAATTGGTTACGGAGTTTTGGTTCACACGATCACTAGTTCATCGTTGAGTAAGTGGGAGTCATCATGGATCTCCAGATCCCGCTGATGATTATTGATCAGAGAAGAGTCTCTGTCATGTCCATTTTATTCACGAACCGTAGGGTGACACACTTAAGGATTCGTTGACGCGTTTGAGTGGATACGGAACGCCAGAGAATATACTGGACAGCACATGGAATGTTTTGATAAAACTGCTGGAATAGTTTCGGTATATCAAAATAGTGCAAGGGGATAATTGTTAATGTGTTCATTGAATGAAGTGTTCATCAATGAAGTACTCATTGAATGAAGTGTTCATTAATTTGAGTGACATTAAACAAGATAATTAAAAGTGTTTTAATGTGATAAACTCTTGGAATTTTGAGTGGAGAATTATGGAAGTTATGGGAATAATGTGTGACCCTTTGTTTTTGTGAGTGGGGAGTCCACCCACATGATGAGGGGAGAGGTGGGGGCACCTCTTGGGGCGTGCTACCCCTTGGGGGCTGCCTCCCCCTCCTATATATAGATGGGTGGAGACCCCTCTACACACGAATTCCTCCATCTCTCATATGCCCTTTGGTTGGCATCTTCCTCCCCTTGCTAGCTGATCCAGTTTCACGAGTACGGTGCTTAGGCGAAGCCCTGCTCAAGATCTTCTCTACCACCACCACCACTATGTTGTAGTGCTGCTGGAGTTCCCGAGGATCCACTACTTCCGCTGCCCAACTGGAGCAAGGGGCGAAGGTCGTCGCTGATCCGTACGTGTGACCGATTACGGAGGCGCTGCCCGTTTGTGGCGCCCATCTTCATCACGACCTTGAGGTCGGCAAGTGATCGACTACATCACCCACGAGAATCGTTCTCGTTAAAGCTTTTTGGTCTTCGAGGGTGAGTCCTTCTCAAACCGTTACAAGTTATCTCCTAGATGTGATCTTGGCAGTTGCAATCGTAGGAAAAATTTTGTTTTCTATGCAACGAACCCTTCAGTGGTATTAGAGCCTCGTCTATGCGTAGATGCTTTGTACAGTTAGAACACATAGAGATGTGGGCGTTGATCCTCTAGTTGTTACCCTCTTTTGTGCACTTGTTCATATTGCGGCAATGTTGGATTGAAGCGGCCCTAAGCGCAGATTGCGTGTCACGCTTGACATACGGCTTGTACCGTATAAAGTGGCTTTGGGGGTGTCAGTTTCTCTAACATTAGTGATATGTCATTTGCAACGGAGGGCCCTGGAAAGGGACGAAAAGAAACAACTAGCGAATCAACGTTGTGGTTCTTGTCCGTAGGTAAGATCGGTTCTTTCCTAGGAAGCCCAAAACCACGTAAAATTTGCAAAGATAATTTAGAAGCGTCTAACTTGTTTTTGCAGGGCATGTGATGTGATATGGTCATTGTTACAAAATTGTTGTATGAAATGAGATTTATTGTAAACAACCGGCAGGAGCCATATGGTTGTGTTTTTCCTTTTTAAGGCCTGCGTGCTGTAGATATATCCATGAGATATATTGTAATGGAGAAGGACGACCATGGTGGTGGCGCCATGGACCTTGGTGCCGCGCCGGTGGCATGATGGAGATCATACCAAGACTCACAAGATGGAGATCTAATGCGAGAAGGACCATATCATATCACATTATCCATGCATGTGATGTTTATCCTTTTATGCATCTTATTTTGCTTAGTTACGATCATGATCGCTTCGGTAGCATTATAAGATGATCCCTCTCACTTAATATCAAGATAATTATATGTTCTTCCTTAGTATGCACCGTTAAGAAAGTTCGTCGTTTCGAGACATCACGTGATGATCGGGTGTGATAGACTCTACGTTCGCATACAACGGGTGTTTTCAAGCCTAGCATGTACAGACATGGCCTTGAAACACATGCAAATACTAAGGTTCTACTTGGCGAGCCTAGCATGTACAGACATGGCCTCGGAACATGGACCGAAAGGTTAAGCACGAGTCATATGGATGATATGATGAACCATATTGAGATGCTCGCCATTGCAGCTACACCGCCTCACGTGATGATCGGTCGTGGTGTAGTGAATTTGGTTCGTGTAATCACCAAAGACGACTCGAGGGATGTTGTTTTTGAGTGGGAGTTAGATGAACTCATTTTATCATGAACTAAATCAAAGTGAATTTGCATAGTTCGTTGTATTCATTGGCATTTGTTTACTACCTTTGCGCTTAGCTATAATTGAGATAATAGAACTATAGAATTCTGGATATTTAACTTTACGGACTGGTACCGTATTGTTTGAGTGTCAATCTAAAGTTTAAAGTCTTATTGCAAACTTTAGCAAACCTTGCTTACTCCATGAAGTTTAATAATGTGTATTAAATCGAGAGTAACAATTCCAGTGTTAGTGTCTAAGTATCACACTTGCCTCCATGATCCTTGATATTCAAATGTTGTTTGTTATTATCAAGGTTATCTAGGAGCTAAAATGATTGTTTCAGAAACTATCATGTGTGGAAGATATAGCGATATCTGAAACAATGTTTAGTTGCAATGTGATAGAGTAAAATTTAGTGAGAAACATGTTCTCATATTGTATGAGAATTTGTGAAGGTTGGAGACACTATGTGTCCTAATCTCCTAAAAAGGTTTTGGGAACTAATATTGTACTCACAGTTTGTCCCTATGAGCTATGGTAGTTCTGTCATGAAAGTTGTCATGATAGGATGAATGGAAGATGTAGGTAAAATGTTTACTACACTATAAGATTACTAAAGAATGGAATTTGGAAGAACACCAAACATTTGATGACGGTGATCTACATCAAAGTGAGAATCAAAGGGTGTTAGTATTTGACTAACACACTTTGGATTATGTGTCATATGAATGGTGCCACAAGTGATGTTGATAAATTCTTCTAAAAAGGAAAGGAATTGCTGAAAGAGGATCTGAAAAATATTTTGGCGAAAAGAAAAAGGAAAAGACTGGAAATGTCCAGCTCGGGTATATAGATGATATACATGTTATGGGTATATTCATTGCTTGTTAAACAGTGTGATTCTTGAGTATTGGATACTGATTGGTTGGTATGAAGTGTCATACGGAACAACGCAATACAAGAGTTGCAATGGCCTGAGTAACTAGCAAATGAATATGGGATGATTCTCATCAAGAACAAAATAAAGTGTTTATCGTTGCAATTAAACCTAGCCTTCAAGATTTATTTGAATAATTGTTATTCTGTTCTGGTGTTATACGAACAATAGTTGTTCAAATTATCACCATATTCATAGAAGATGGATGAACTCTATAAATCTTGTTGGAGAAATCACATCCATAATAACTGATGCTAAACATGTCGCAAGACAAATGATTAGAAGATCACTTATGAGTGACACCACCGTTTGAATCATATTGGAAAGAAACACATGAAGAAACTCCATGGTGATGGAATTTTGGAGTCTTTTGATTTTGAATCAATTGACGGTTGTGAGAAATTTCTAGAGATGATTGAAACACCGTTTAAATCATATTGGAAAGATAACATGAAGAAACTCCATGTTGGTGGAATTTTGGAGTCTTTTGATTTTGAATCAACTGACGCTTGTAAGAATTTCCTAGAAATGATTGAAACTCCGTTCATAGGCCAAAGAAGGACGGACGACTAACTTATTGGACATTATACATGTTGATGTGTATAGTTCATTATGTGTAGCCGTGTGTGGTGGGTCTTATAACTTCATATACTTTAACCGAGGATTTGAGTGAATATATGTGTATATTTACTTGATAAGGAAGAAGTATGAAATGTTTGAAAATGTTCAAATAAATTTCAAGATGAAGTGAAAATCATTGTAACGAGAAAATAAGAGTTTATGATTGGATCATAAAAGAAGATTTTTGAGTTAAAAGTTTAGCAAATGCCTGAGAGTTTAGGAATCGTTCCAAAACTTGCATTTCCCAAAACACCATAGGAGTATGGATTGTTCGAGAGATGTAATCAAACCTTGTTTGACATGGTAAGGATCAAAGGTGTTATTTATAAAATTGCCATTATATTTTAAGGATTAAGCTTTAGAGACTATCGCTTTTCACTGAAAAGAGCGCCATCGAGATCCGTTGAAATGACACCATATAAGTTATGGAATGGGATAAAACCCAATTTGTCTTTTCTTAAATTTTGGTATGCAAGGCATATGTAAAATGTTTACAACCAAAGTCGGATAAAGTACGTCTTTGTAGGTTATCCCAAAGTAACCGTTGGGTATTCCTCCAAAACACTAAAGACAAAAGTTTTTTTTGTGGCTAAGAGCATCAAGTTTCTTGAGAAGGAATTTTTGCGAAAAGTTAAGTGGGAGGACAGTAGAACTTCGATTAGGTTGTTGAACCTAAGCTTTATGTGCTAAGTGGCGCAGCGCCGGAAAGTGTCCCGGAAGCGGCCGCAATGCTCTTGGCTCCCGTGTCCCAAAGGTTGTGGTCACGGCGATCTAAGTTCCTATTGAACTGCGTAGTTCGGATAATCGATCAAATAGTAAGATTTGAGATTGAATCATTGTTATTTGATAATAATGGACCGACTACATGCAAAGAAGCGATGATGGGCCCTGACTCCGTCAAAATGGCTAGAAGCTAAAAATCCGTGATGGTTCCATACACGAGAAACCAAGTTTCTGAACTTGGAAGACCCTCTAGATACCGTGTTTGGATCTATAAAGAAACAGACGTGGATGTTCTCACATCTATGAAATATTCGACATATCGTTAAAATGGTTTACGATTATGTTCAAAGAGTTGGCTATGACAAGATTTGATCTTTCATAACGATATTTAGTCTGGACGGATTATTGTAGCAACCACTACATATGCTAGTTTTGGTATATGGTAGTTGAACAAACAGAACAACGTTCTTCTAATAGAATGGTTACCTAAGACGTGTACAGGACACGGTCCAAAGGGTTCTGTTAATTCAAAGGATGCTAAAATAGCATGCAAATTTCAATGGTTGAAATAAGAATTCACGGAGTTGGAATCTTCATCATGATGAAATTGTTAAAACGTTTAGTTTCATCAGAGACGGTGAAGATGCTTGCTTTTGCAAGAAATTAAGTGGGAGCGCTGAGACATATTTCTAATACATTATGTAGAAGACATATTGTTGATTGGAAATGATGTATATTTTATTGACACGGGTGAAGTTTCATTGAAAATTTGATTTTAATGGAAGATTTGGGCAAAACCAGTATATTGGGCTAATATGGTCTATATAGATAGATTGAGGTGCTAATATGGTTGGGCCGAAGTACATATATGAAATATTGAATAAGTTCAATATGGAAACGACGAGAAAAGTTCTTGCCGCATGGAAAAGGTTGAAGCGAGATTCAAGTGTTTTGACACTTGATGAGTAAAATCACATGAATGATTTGATCAATCATGTACACCATGATATGTACAATTCCAAGAATGTCCTATGCTCTAAATGTTATGAGCATATACCAGAATGATTCATAAGATGATCATTGGACAATAGTAAAGATATCCTTACGTGCTTTGGAAGGACTAAGAATATATATTATGTATGTTGGACAATAGTTCATTGTAAAGTGTTACATTGATACTAGTTTTGTCGCAAGATACAATCTAAATTTATCTCAATTTTGGCGGTATGTTAAGGTGGCAAAATGTAATGGAAGAAAGTTCCATGATAGATTTGGAATAGTTCCAAATGGATTTGGATGAGTTCCAAAGTTAAGACATTGTGACGAATACTACAACGAAAGGCTAAGTATATGACTGCTCTAGCAGCAGCAAAGGAGGGCATTTGTGTCAAGAAGTTTGTTTGACAAACTAGGTGTAGTTCGAAGCGAGCTAATACTATGAAGATCTATTGTACGACAATAGATTCAACATGTTTTGAGCTCAAGGGACTAAGGTCTCACCGGAGGACCAAATTTATGCAATGCCATCTCATTGGTGAATGAGTGATGCGTAGAGACGCAAAGAAATGCAAATACACACGGACCTGAAGTGCCAGATCTGGATATTAGGTTTACCACTAGCAATGCATATGGATAACACCTGAATGCCATAGGTGTTGGATGCGCAAGTACCAAACTAGATTATTGACTCTAGTGCAAGTGGGAGACTGAAGGGAATATGCCCGAGAGGCAATAATAAAGTGGTTATTATCTTATTCCATGTTTATGATAAATGTTTATTTTCATGCTATAATTGTGTTAACCGGAAACGTTAATACATGTGTGTTTAATAAACAGAGAAAAGGTTCCTAGTAATGCCTCTCTTTATACTAGCTTGTTGATTAACGGATGATCAAGGTTTCCTGATCATGAACATTGGATGTTGTTAATAACAAGGTCATGTCATTGGAGAATGATGTGATGAACATACACCCACAGTAGTTATAGCAATACGATCATGTCATCAAGTTTCTATTGCTGTATCAAACTTTCACGCAGTAACCCTAATCCTTAGACCATGAGATCACGTCAATCACTGACACCGGAAGAGTACTTTGATTCCATCAAACGTCACACCGTAACAGGGTGATTATAAAGGTGTCGTTGGGTACTTGGAAAGTGTTAGTTGAGGCTCGTGGATCAAGAGTGGGATTTGTCCATCCAGATGACGGAGAGATATACTCTGGGCCCTCTCGGTGATATCACATTGACATCGCTTGCAAGCACGTGACTGGCTCACGAGGATGTTATATCATGGAACGAGTAAAGAGTACTTGTCGGTAACGAGATCGAACTAGGTATGGATGATACCAAATGATCGGATCTCGAACAAGTAAAATATCGCGAGACAAAAGGAATTGGTTACGGAGTTTTGGTTCACACGATCACTAGTTCATCGTTGAGTAAGTGGGAGTCATCATGGATCTCCAGATCCCGCTGATGATTATTGATCAGAGAAGAGTCTCTGTCATGTCCATTTTATTCACGAACCGTAGGGTGACACACTTAAGGATTCGTTGACGCGTTTGAGTGGATACGGAACGCCAGAGAATATACTGGACAGCACATGGACTGTTTTGATAAAACTGCTGGAATAGTTTCGGTATATCAAAATAGTGCAAGGGGATAATTGTTAATGTGTTCATTGAATGAAGTGTTCATCAATGAAGTACTCATTGAATGAAGTGTTCATTAATTTGAGTGACATTAAACAAGATAATTAAAAGTGTTTTAATGTGATAAACTCTTGGAATTTTGAGTGGAGAATTATGGAAGTTATGGGAATAATGTGTGACCCTTTGTTTTTGTGAGTGGGGAGTCCACCCACATGATGAGGGGAGAGGTGGGGGCACCTCTTGGGGCGTGCTACCCCTTGGGGGCTGCCGCCCCCTCCTATATATAGATGGGTGGAGACCCCTCTACACACGAATTCCTCCATCTCTCATATGCCCTTTGGTTGGCATCTTCCTCCCCTTGCTAGCTGATCCAGTTTCACGAGTACGGTGCTTAGGCGAAGCCCTGCTCAAGATCTTCTCTACCACCACCACCACTATGTTGTAGTGCTGCTGGAGTTCCCGAGGATCCACTACTTCCGCTGCCCAACTGGAGCAAGGGGCGGAGGTCGTCGCTGATCCGTACGTGTGACCGATTACGGAGGCGCTGCCCGTTTGTGGCGCCCATCTTCATCACGACCTTGAGGTCGGCAAGTGATCGACTACATCACCCACGAGAATCGTTCTCGTTAAAGCTTTTTGGTCTTCGAGGGTGAGTCCTTCTCAAACCGTTACAAGTTATCTCCTAGATGTGATCTTGGCAGTTGCAATCGTAGGAAAAAATTTGTTTTCTATGCAACGAACCCTCCACATACTTGATGTCCGTGGCAAGACCACCGCGGAACCTGGCAATGCGCTTGGCCTCTGTCGAGACCTCCTATGGAGCGTACCTGGCAAGCCTGACGAAGGCCAGGTTATACTCCTGCACAGACCTGTCCCCCTGCCTCAGAGCTAAGAACTCCTCGCGCTTCCTCTCGATCAGTCCACTGGGGATATGAGCAGCTCTGAAATCCCTGACGAAGTCCGCCCAAGTGATCTCTGCATCACCCTTGTTGGCCTTGTACGTCGAGAACCAACTGCCTGCGGCACCCTGAAGCTGGAAGGAGGCGAAGGTGACATAGTCGACGGGTCTGACGGTGTTGGCATTGAAGTGCTTCTTGATCTCTGTGATCCAGTCATCCGCCTCCAGCGGGTCTCGAGCCTCGGAGAACCTGGGGGGGTTGATCGCGAGGAACTGCTGCAGTGTGGTGTGCTGTGGTTGATCATTCCTCTGAGCACTCTGGTTCTGCAGCATCTGTAGGATCGCAGCTGTGCCCTGAGCCACTGCGGCTACAGCCTCCCCAAGGATAGGGTTCTCTGGCGGCGACATGTTCGCTCTTGGCATCCTGTATACAGGAACACTTATGAGAACATGGTTGAAACATTGAAGTAACCAGAAGATAAAGCAATATTGACAACAAAACTTCCTCATGAGGTATGAGAAAGCCGAAGGCTGAAATCCCACCAAGGTTAACCCGGAAAGTCGATAGCTAGGTGCTACTGGAATCCCCAAACCAAGATAATAATCTGCTAGCGAGCACACAACAATATATACGAGCGGTTGGAAACCTGAACAATGAGACATCTGCCCTGAGCGGCCCGCCATCACGGTCGTCCATAGGGGAAAAGACACCACATCCATATTACAATAGGATGCCCGCCAATCCTGTATGGACGTTTCACCTGGGGTACGCCGTAAGCGAGGTAGAGCAGTCAACCCCAAGTGGCGTCTCAGTGGTCTCAAAGGCGCCAACACATCTCGTCGCTAGCAAAAATTATAGAGGGATCGGAGCCTCATGTAAACGAGAACCCAGATTGTTTTGAAAGGGGATAAGTAGCAGAGACAAAACATCATTTCACTTCCTCACGGAAAAAGGGGTGGGAGGGTGGGATAAGGAGAAAACAGAAAGAGGTCCTACTCTCCGAATTTTTTTCTATATAACTACCAAAATAGTTTCTAGACTCAACTTCGACCAGTAAAGGGTCCTACAGTCAGTCCTGCTCTGATACCAAGTTGTAAGGCCCCTGATGCGGTACTAACTCTAACTAGTCGCTTTCGCGTCCGGTCGGAGTTAGAAGCGCATCAAACGCCACCGGCGCACGACACTCGCACTCGTGTCGCTGCCGGATTCTCGACAACAGGTATATAAGCGCAACTCTACAAGACAGAAATACATATAGATAGATAAATAGAGCAGGGCATACAACGCCACTGTCTAATAATACAACAACATCTGAGTACAACTCATCAATACATCAAGCGGAAGCATAATAGGGACCGAGTACGGTCAAGATCCAAATTGCCCTAGAGAGGGCTACACATGAAGATCCACCCACGGGAGCGTCTGAACCCAACTATAAGATCCTACTGGTCGAGGTACTCGTACTCGTCGTCATCCTCCGGGGGCACCTCCACGAAGTAGCGTCCGGTGCTCGGGTCGAGGTAGTAGTCCACTGCAGCGGCCGATCAGGCAAAGCGGTAAAGACAGAAATGTAAACGGGGGTGAGAACATGTCATTACGGAATAACTAACGCTACAGGAAAAGAAAGGACATGGAAAAGTTGCAGCCGTACTAGCTTATATGGTAGCTACTCGTTCTATCAGAATAGAGATGAGATCCAAGAAGTTACGTTGACAACGTGTCATAAGTCGGCTATCCACCTACTTACGCAAACATAACACAACCTCGTTTCTCCCTCGGCCCCCCTGGACGGAGAAAGACAACCAAGGCACGCACACGGTTTGTCAAGTTTTATAGCATGATTATAGTTGATGTTATTCTATGAACAGGACGTAGGCTCAAAGTTGTCCATAACCGCGGACACGGCTTTTCGAAAAGATTTACCCTATAGGGGTGTACCAACTGTCCATTATAGACGTCGCATGTACGCCCGGTTTCCACTTGGCTAGGTAAGCGCCTGAAACTCCGGAACGTCAGAGTCCCTCTAACTAACAACACACACTCCGGGTGGCCCCCGGTGAGTCGACACCCAACCCAAAAGCTGGCCACGCTCTCGAATCGGACTCTACCGTATAACTCGGGTTTGGATTACCGGTTAGTTCTCTTATGAGACCGGGTCCTCAGCCGGTCTATTTGGGCCAGCCAAGAAACTATGTCCTCCTGGCCCTGGTTTGGTTTGGAAACAACTGGGGATCCAACCAGCACACACACATTGCAAATGTAAATCAGCTCGGGCCACCACTAGAATGTACGAAGCTAGGTAGGTAAGAAAAGGGGGGGCCCATAAAAACCCCACACACGATTAGGCACGCTCGATCAAAGAACCAATACCCGGAACTCGGGTCCTAGGTGACTCAAACGGAACAAAGCACCAGACGGGATAGTCCAGCCTTCCACCTTTCGTCGAATATAATTAACATCATTTAACAAAAATAAATATCAACCAACTTCTTTTATAGCATGATATTCCAACCATAAACATATAGGGTAAGCAGCAAGTTTTCTATCCATACTAAGCAATGGCTGAGCAGCGGTAACTTAGCAGTACAAAGGTTTGCTGGGATGTGGGGATCATGGATGTATGGGTTTAAACATGGCATATAAAGTGGATAGGATCAAGCAACAACGTTCTAAGTCTACAGCTAGGCATGAGCAGAAAGTTATAAAGTAATGACACAGTTTCTCCCCCTTTCCTGGTAAGGTAGTCGAAGCAGCACCCACGGTACCCTCGGGCTCGGTGTCGGACAGCTCCACGTAAGTCTCCTCGTCAGTCTCGGGTGCTAACGTAAGGATACCGGCAAGGAAAACACACAAGTAAGCAACGGGTGCAAACTCAAACAAGAATGGCATGTGCAAGTTTTATTGAAATGGTATGACCCTGTCTAATCCAGTTTAAATGAAGGTGATGACGACAAGTCATCAAATTCATATGCATTTATTTACATTGTAATGGCTTTGGTCTAAGCCTTAATTTAGGTGTAAGTAGCATGATAGCATGGCATGATCAACAAAACAATTGCAAGAAATTAAACAACGTGAAAATAAACAATGATTCCGGAGACGGAGTAGTGTCGGTGAACTTGACACATGGAAGGTGCAACAACAGTTGGAAGTTAGCTACATTGCATATGACAATATGTTAGGGCTGACTTGAGAAAAGATTTGAAGATGACATGGAACAAGATTTGAAAAGATCAGATGAACAACATTTTCAAATGCACTGAAGTTGAAAATGTTGTAAGCAGAAAGATCTGAATGCTCCTGGGTCAGGTGACCACACCTTGATTTCATGAGTTGCACAAAACAACATGAGGACATCACTATTGAAATCCTTGCAGAAGAACACCCTAAAAGCATATATGATATGTCCCCATTTGAATTTGCAAGGGCAGTTGCAAATTCAACTGAAGTTCAGGGGGCTGAGTGCAAATTTGCACTAAATGCATTTTGAAATAGGCTCCAATGAATAAATCATCATCACCATCCAATTCCTTGGGAGAAACTACCCAAAATCCATATATGACATGGGCAATTTAAACTTGGACAACACTTGATCAGATCAAAAGAAAGGAGAGGGGGGTTTACTGCAAAATTACCACACCTCAAATTATTAGAGGGGGAAAAATGCAAAAACAGACCTCACCATGAAGATCAGTGGGTCAGCTACCCCAAAATGATATATGGCATGCCTCAAATTGAACAGGAGGTTGAAAATCCAAATTGAATTTGAATTCGAATTCAATTGGATCTTAAACAGAAAAAGAAAAAGAAATAAAATAAAAAGAAAAGGAAAAGGAAGAGCTCAGCCCAATTGGGCTGGCTTCGGGCAATCCGGCCCAGCTAGCCGGGCGGCCGACAAGGGGCTGCTGGGCTGAGCCCAGCAGGCCACTGTGGCCTGAGCCACTGACCAGGCTGGCCCAGTGGTCAGCCACTCCGACAAAACGAAAAAAAGGGGGGCAAGGTGCTCCATGCGGGACTCGAACCCGCGCCTCACCGTTGCATCCCGCGCTTCGCTGCCACTGAGCTACGCTGCGAGTTCTGAACTACAGAGGGCTAAAACAAAGGTAACTTGTACCCCTCATGTTAACTGAACCAGGCAGGCAGCCGATAGCTCCCCGCAGCCTCGAGCTCCGGCCACCTCTAGCTAGACTACCTCGGGGAGCCTCGAGAGGGCACTTGTCACCACCCATGGGTGCTGGCCAAGGGCACCAGATCGCCTCCCACACATCGGGAGAACCACAGGAACAGAGCAACGTCGAAGCACGCTTACTGACGAACTGAAGGAACTGACGACGCCGGCGACAGAGGAGATTCCCGGCGTCGATTGCGTCCACCTCGCGGCACTAGGGAGTCCACGGCCTGGTGCACCGCATAGGGGGGACTTCCAAGGACCCATTTTTCCTAACAACCCCGCCGGAGCTCCACCACCGGCGTCTCTGGCCTGCCGGAAATTACACGGCGGAGCGGCTACTGAATACGATGCCGTTGCTGCTCTAACGTGGCTGGCGCGGTGCAAGGTTGCGCCTTTGGGTCAGGAGTGTGTTCTGCATACTCGCTAGCTACGAGAGCGCGTTGGGATCACGTCAACTGCACGCACGGACAACGACGACGACGTGCGGCGGAGGGAGCAACCAAAACACGGCCCCGGCGCGAACTACGCGAAGACGAAGGAGAGGGAAGGGCGCGTTCTCACCTAGATGGGGCTGAGGTCGAGCTCGACGCACCGCAGGGGAAGGGGGGGATCGGAGGCGTCGCCGGAGTCGTGGACGACCCGTGGAGGATGGAAAGGCGTCGGCCCGCTCCTGGCCACCCACGTCCCGGCTGCAGGGCCTTCACCCGGCAGCTCCTGGCAGCCTGACGCAGAGGATTCGGTGGCAAAATTGGAGGTTCAGGCACCGGCGTCCATGGGAACAGGGGAGGCTTGGAGAGGGGGAAAGAAACCGGCGGTGGCGAAATTGGAGGGGGAGAACTGGACCTAGGGTTCCAAGAGGGAGCCCAGCGCTGCTTATAAAGGAGGGGGCGCCTCCCGCTGCCTCCGGGGCTCCACCGGCCGCCGTGGCGCCGGCTGTGAGAGGGGAAAGGGGAAAAGCTCTGCCTCCACGCTGGAAAGGTGAGGAAGAAGGGGCCTACCCCTTCGCCATGGGCCAGGCCGAGGGGAAGATGGGTCCAGGTGGGCTGGGCTGGAGGAAAAAGAAAAGAAAACCCTCTCTTGGTCCCTTTCTCCATTTAATAAAACAGAAATAAGCCCCAAGGTTATTTCTGGATTAAATACAAGTAAAAAAATACATAAAAATATGTATAATTAACCTTGCATTATTCCTCAATTTCCAAAAGTGGTTTGGGTATTTTTGACAACAACAAAATTGTGAGCTCATTTTGAATTCAAAATCACTTTGAATTAGAGCCCCTGTTTTGATGATGGCAAAAATGCTTTGAGGAGTTTAAAACCCTTGCTATAGCAATTGAAATGGCTAGGCCAAGTTTGGGGTCAAGAAGAGTAAGCATGCAACAAAGAAAAATCCTTCAACGCCCTTCTTGAACCATTTTGGATGCAAAAGCAAACAACCCAAAAAGGCTCCAATCCCAATGCAAATGAAGATCATCACATGAAATCACACAAACATCCACCATGACAAGTTACAAGTCCAACAGAGGAAGGTAAAATACATGGTGTTTGGTAGCTTATTACATGTGGGCTGTTACAGCGTGCATGCCGAGCTGTGCGTGCATGGCGCGTCCGGGCTGCATGTGGATTTCCACTGAACGAAAACGTTCGGCAACTGGATGGATCAACGAGTACCCTTGGCCCTGACGTTCGGCCAATATCGGGGTCCTTTTTAAAACGTCCCGTGAAGCTTAATTTTAGGGGAAAAAATTTAGAGCAATTTTATCAGATCTCGTAAAAAAATTAAATTTTTTAAATTCTTTTATTTTTATTAAACATAAATACAATTGACACACGTATATATATGTCTGATATCATCAATAATAATTCAAACAATTATACATAGAACTCACATACTTAAACCGCAATAGAAAAACTCACATACGTGATAACAATTGTAAAACAACATTATTTGAAATTTGGTTTGGCATTTCAATTTTAAACTCAAACATAACCGATAGTCTAAAACATTGCAAAAATATATATACTATGAATTCTATTGACCATGAAGCGACCATAAATGCTCACTAGATCATAGCGGGGTTGTTCATGACCGGCGCGGTCTTCTATCCGTTGATGCATTTAAAAAAATCTGCAATCACTGTTCATCCCTTTGTGGTTGAATCGATGGTACACAAACTTTGTTCTTCTCATTCTCATAGCAATTAGGCGACAGTTCCCTCTCATTCTCTATGATCAAGTTATCCAATATTATACGCGTGATCATGATGGGTCACAAGTCCTTTTAATGCTAAAAGCGTATTGAACCACAAATAATGGCAAAATGAGCTTTGAGAAACCCAAAATATGAATGTCAAATCCATGGTTCAATTGATGCCACGAATTCTAAAATTAAAGTTGCATCTTTCCCTTTTCCTTTGAATTGTTCATGCAATGTCAGAGGGCAAATCTTCCACTTCTAATTTTAACTCATGCAATCGATACTTCCAAAAAGTTCTGAAAGTATTTTGATGCATCCATCTTAAAAAGTCTTGTTGTGTCCTACTCATTTGGAGTTCGATGATATTCTTCTAAGAGTATCTCAATGATGGACTTTGTAAAAAAATCATACTATCAGTGCAATTACTCTCAGCCATTCCAAACCTGTTGGATATATGCTATAGAGGTAAATAATATGTGATTATTCCAATATATCTAAGAAAGTTCATAACCAGTTTCATACTATGCTAGAACTGTATCAGTGAAACAATGATACATGTGTGGTATAGAAACAACCAACGTTCCTAGTTAGCCTCTATACAACTAGTTTATGGTCAACTGATGATCGTGGTTTCGCGATCATGGACAATTAAGTCAATTGTTTATGAGGTCACCTCATTAGATTAATGACATGATGAACATTACCTAATGTAAGTATTGCAACATGATCAAATCATAAAGGTTCAGTGTTGTAATTGAAGAACGTAGTAGACCGTTCCTTAGACCATGAGATCATGCATATTTGCTATCTTCTCGGATGCTTTGACCTACATCCATCGTCTGACTGAAATATGCTGGCCATAAAGGTGTATCTTGGGTATTCCGTTGAGATATGTTGATGAGTTTTGATTCAAGAGCGGGATTTGTCAATCCATGGTAATGGAAAGATACTAAGGGCCCACTCGGTGATATTACATCCATAAAGCTGCGCAGCATGTGACTAGGTCACGGGGATGAATATCACGGAACGAGTGAAATAAGATTTGTCGGTAACGAGATAGAACCATACATGGGATGTCATTGATCGAATCTCGGACAAATCTGGTATCGATGACAAAGGGAATGTTATACGGCGTAAGGTCCAGTCGGTGTTAATATCCGGAATGCACATGGGTCATTATGGGCATCCAGGTCCCGCTGATGATCATTGACCGTAGCCTCATCTCGGTCATGACTAGAGTGTTCTCGGACTGTAGGTTAACACACTTAAGGGCTCTATGTTATCGGAGGCCTTTTTGGAACTATCGGAGTTACCGGAGAATAAGGGAAGACATACCATAAAAGTTCTGTGTTGGTCCGAAGGATGTTCGGAGTGAGCCGGAAGGTGTTCCGGATCACCGGGAGAAGAAATAATATGTTTTCTTTATAATTAAATGAATTAATAATTAAAAACATTTTATTTATAATTAAAAAGTGCAATGGACCTACTTTAGGAAAAAAGCCCATTAGGGGAAATAAAAAAAGGAAAAGGGAAAAACGAAAAGAGAGAGAGAGAGAGAGAGAGGGAGGGAGGCGACATGGGCCCTAGGGCCCATGAGGGGTGCGCCCCCTCCTCCCTTGGCCGGCCACCTCCCCCTAGCAAGGGACTTAGTCTCACCTTGCTAGGGGAGTGGGGATGACTCCCTCCCCTCCGCCTATATATAGATGGGCAGGGTGCACATATTTAATAGATATAAATTCGTGAGAAAATAAATATAACTCCGAATTGAGATCGGTTTTCTCCGGTATTCTCTCCTTCCTCGTATCTTCCATGATGGGCTCTCCTTGTTTGGAGCCTTTAGTGGGATTGACACCTCTCCACCAAACAGACGTCGTCGTGCTGCTGAAACTCCGGTTCCTAAGGTCTACTTTCGCAACCTTCATTGGATCGGAGATCGGAGGTCGTCATCGAGTTCCGTACGTGTGCGAGAACTACAAGATGCTACACGTGTGGCACTCCACTCGACAGGGTGCTAACATAGCCAGGGGGCTGTGATGTTCGATCGACTATATTTGCGGGAACTTTTCCCACGCAACGGACTACACCCGAGGTATGTTATCCGCAAGTCTCTTCGTTATGGTAATATGGCTAGATAGATCTTGGCTATTGAGAATGCTAGTTAGAAAAAATATTGTTTTCTGCTGCGAACCCCAACAAAACCAATCATTAGTAGAATCAGCTAGACATCCATGTGCGAGCATTTTCATGGCTACACAGATTTTGTTCAAACTATTGTGACCTAGTTGAACGGCTACATCTTTTTTTAGAAGAACATCTCTTTTTGTTGAAAGAACATGCAATGTTCTTGGATGACACGATCGAGCAATCCGTAAGAACAAACTCATTGACATACATAATAGTTTCCTGAAGTTTTTGTGTCATATACTAGATTCTCACCAAAGAAGTCAGCAAATAGCTTGTCGTGACCGACTTCTTTGTTCTGATGGACCACAAGATGACCAGGCACTAAACCTCCCCACTTTGACTTCTTGTCTACCATCGTGTCTGCATACAAAGCCACCACAAGATTGAATTCTACATCCTCGTCGAAGGACGAGTCTTTGAAAATAGATTGAACAAAAATGTTCATCTAAAATGAATAAGAAAAACTATGATCAAAGACATTGTCGTGCAAATTTTGTTCTGAAACTAAAAAACGAGTCAATAATATTATCAAATACATTTGTCGCATTGCATTCTTGTATGGAGGAGGAGACGGGGATCCGTTGCGGGTCAGGGAGGAGGAGAGGAATCGAAGGAGGATATGCATGGACCGACAAGGTGGTTCGGCAGTGGCATCGCACTAGTAGCTCGGCGGGGCGATCGACGGGACGGTGGCGGCGACGTGACGACGGGGCGAGCGGGTGGTGGCGCGGTGTCTGAAAGTTTCACGAATGGTTTCCGCAAAATTTAGAAAATAAACACTTTCCATAAATCTAAGGGAAACTGAGGCTAAGTTCAAAGGATCCTCTAATTTTTTTCTAGGTTCAAAGCATATGCTGGAGATGTTTTTTGGCCAAAATTTTCCCTTAAATGGTAGTAGTTTTTACGGATATCAGACAAGTTGGAGATGCTTTTAATTCCTTCATTTTGTTTTTCGTTGGTTGTAAGCACTCTCGCCTTCCTAAATGGATGGTGTATAATTTTAACTTTCTAACAAAAAATGTATATTTTCAAGTATATGATCAAATATATAAAAGAAACTATTAACAAATACAATATCAAATAAATATATCATCAAAAAATATGTAATGATGGATATATTGATACTAATTTGATACTCTTTTTTTCATATTTATATATATGCACAGCTTTAAGTGTAATAAAATAGTTAACGTTGCTACTCCGATCTTTCATATAAGTATAACAACGTTGTTTTCATGCCGCTTACATATTTTTTAAAGCTAGTTAGTTGACTGATTTTTAAATATTGGCAAGTTAATTTTTGTACTGGTGGCCTTTTATTAAGATTTGTGTTGTCTTTTTTCCTTGTGTTGTTTTAATGATTTTTGGATCTGAATTTTCAATTTCGCCCCTGTAAAATTCACTTGATTTTTTTATTGGGCTCAATAGTCACTTGATTTTTTTATTGGACTTGAAGCCCGTAACACATTACCTATTTTTTTCTTTATCCGCTTTGGTTTGTTTTTATTCTTGTTTAGTCCGTTGTTTTTTTTATGTACATTTTTTGGATGTTCGAAGTCTCATTGCACACATATAAGTATTATATAATACTCACTTCGTTCCAAATTAGATGATTTCATTTGTCTACATGTTTATGTAGACATCTACCCAAATGAAAGTCATATAATTTGGAACGGAGGGAGTATTGCACGAATTAGAGTAGAATGGAAAAAATTACTTGAGATGTACTCCAACAATATGGATGTTCATAGGCCTCGGGCAGCGGTGCGACAGCGGCTCCATGAGGTAGGGATGTCTGTCGGCATGGCTTGGGTGAGGACCTTGAGCTGCAGGGGCGGATAGGTTGTCGGCACGGTCGATGCGTCCCAGCGGGGGCGGTTGGACGGCATGTCGGGGCGGCGGCCCCGGATTTGGTGCGGCGTTCATGGTCTGCGTGTGGTTATCCTGAGCAGTGTGGGCTGCGGGTAGCCATATCGTGCGGCGTTGCTGCTCGACGGCGAGCTGTGGCATGTCGGGGCGGCGGCCCCGGAAGGCGGTGTTGGTTGACTGCGTAGGGCGTGGCAGAGGAGTGGATGTCGAGGCGGCGGCCTCGAGAGAATTGCAGCTTCGAGGGCATGGACCTCGTGTCGCTAGGGCGACGTGGTTGCCATCGATGCTGGTGTTTTTGTTGTTGTTTCGACATGTCGTCGATGAGAGTGGGATTTTGCCTTGTGTCTGGGCTTGGCCCGTGTTGTACCGGTTTTTTCCCGGTTTCCCATGATAAACTGGGCAATCCTCTTTCTAATCTATAATGAAAAGGCAGAGCACCTGCCGTTGCCCTTCAAAAAAATATAAAGTGTTGAAATACCCCAATTCGACCTGGCTCATTGGTGTACCAAAGAAGAAATCGCATGCAATAGGAAGAAAGGCCGTTGAGCATGGACATAATAGTTTCGCACAATGTTCCGTCAGTTTGCTATGATCCGACGTTGGTGTCGGTGGTATGGTCATTTGGCTATTATCCTTGATGATGAGTTTGGCAGGGATCAGGTTCAATAGACTGAAGCGTTTATCTGAATATAAATTGTCCTTTAGAACCAACGTTCTTTCCAGAGAAAATAGAAGATGAAAAAAGAACGGTAATGGTTGGCTCTTCGGCGAGCATCATGGTGGTGGTGGTGGTTTTCTCTTGGTCATGCGGTTAGTAAAAGGTATTGCGGTGGGGACTCGGGATCGCCCCCTGTCTTGGTAATGACGTCGCTCCAATGCGGGCCTGAACATCGGATCTCGTCGCCCATGTCCTAAAGACCTCGCGGTGTTATGGGAGAGCTGCCGAGCGAAAGCTCCACACTTTCTCACTGAAGACGTCGATGCTCGCGTGCGTCATTTTCTTTCTAAAGATGTTGTTGATACGTTCAAAATGCATCACTATTTTGTATCATAATTACCACTATTCATTGATATATTTCACATTATGATTCCTCTCTCATGGTGTTTTGGCTTATTTTACACAATTTATAATTTTCCGGTGCCGAAACAACAAACTCAGGAATCAGCGAGGAAAGGTGCACATAGAGTGGACATATCATCACATCTCCAAATGAACTTAAAATTTTAGGAAATTGTTTTCAGAAGGAATAAGGAGGGCATGCAAAAGATCACCCGGAGGGGGGCTACCAGGCGCCCTGATGGCGTGGCCAGCCCCTAGGTCGCGCCACCTGGCCGCCTGGGTGGGGGCCCCCACCCCCTGGCCTCTCCTTTGTCACACATACCCTTTTAAACCTAATTCTTCGTGGGGGGGGGGGCAAGTTAGATCAGAAGTTCCACCGCCGCAGCGAGGCGAAAACCACCAGAGAAGAAAAGACCTTTCCGACAGACAGATTCCGCCGGGTAGAACTCCTCTCGGAAGGGGAGATCGTCCTCATCATCATCACCATCGTCACGAGCATCATCGAGATCATTATCATGACCCTCTCCATCACCAGCACCATCTCCATCTTCATCACATCTCACTTTACCATTGCAATCTGTGTTGTACCTTGCACTATGCATTCCCTCTATTTTATCGATGTTGATTACTACATTGTGGTGAATGTTATTGAGTTTTGTTAGAGGATTATTGTTATGACTAGATTGTTCATCATATATTCATCACCTCTGATCATGATGTCACTTTAGTTCTTGAGGGCATGAGATAAGTCTTGTTGTTAATAGTCAAATGATGTTGAAGTAATATGTGTTGGTTTGTTATTTAAGTCGTGGTGTCATTCTTATAGTGGTGCTATGTGAACGTAGACTAAATAGAACTTCGTCTTTTTAATGACCTAGGGGAAGTAATTGTGTATAAAGAATGCTTACGGTGGGTTTCCGGAGTGACAGAATCCTGAACCCCAGTTTGCACACTTTTGCACAAGGGAGTATTGGATCCTACAGTTTATTGATATTTTTAGGTTTACCTTAATTTCTCTCATGTATTTGCTGATGCTTGCAAAAGGTTTAATCGTAAGAGTGCACTTATCTTAGTCTAGATGGTGTTCTAGCATAGGTTCACCCACACAACACTTATCCAAATAATACATAGTACTAGACGGAGTATTGCGAAATTAACTTGAATATCTCTCCCGTGTGTCTTCAGAAACGCTTTAGTCTTTATAAGTAGAATCTGTCGGCTTGTCCTTTGTGTTCAAAAGGATCGGGCCACTTGTTGCACCTCTTTATCATTTACTTTACTTGCCCTTATTTACTTGTTGCCTATTACGAATATGCATACAAAGTTACCTTTCAGTACTTGTAGTTATTTCTTGCTCAAGATCACTTGTCATTACCTTCTGCTCCTTGTTGGGTTTGACACTATTACTTATCGAAAAGGCTACGATAGATCCCCTAAACTTGTTGGTCATCAGTTCTCGTGGTGCTCCTCTTCGTGTTAGGGATTCGGGTGAAGACTCTTGTCCCTTCTGGACTCGGCATCGGCGATGCTTTGCGCAATTTTCCCTCCTAGGATCTTTGTTGTGGGGCTTAGCTGTTTAGGTTGTTGAGTGGAGTTGTATCTTGTCTTCCTATGTATCTTTTCGGTAGCATAATCACTCGTGTCCTGTGTGATCCGGTATCTTGGGGTCTTCCTGCACGGAAGTTCTCTCACCATCTTATATCGTTCGATCGTGTACTTGGTACAATGGTTGTTTTATAATAAAGTGGGACGAAAGTTGATCCTATACCAAATAGTTTCGTACTTCCACATTTTTTTAGAATGTATGCTTTGTATTGAAATCACAACTTAATACAAGTCCTTGATTCCCATACAAGCACACTCTAACACACGCATAAAGAACCAGAATAACAAATAGCACACTAACAAACAGTAATGCACGAAGATCTCTAGAGCTCTGTGTCATCATCCTTGAACCCTGCCAAAAGGCCTCTACAATACAAGATTCTACAAGCATATTCAAGCAGGTAATCATCTTCAACCACGGCATAATAGCCGCCATGCCGCCCAATTTTTCTTTGCTCCGACGCCGAAAAGACAAGGACTCACATATGCATCCAATACGCTTTCACCAATCGTCGTCATCTGTGGCTTTGAGTACCGCTATATGTGTCCCTTCCCGATGGAAGAGAACTAGGATACGGTTGCAGCGTCGAGTCGGACAAACTGCTCGAGCAAAGCAGGCCATCTCTTCAACATCGCAAATAAGTAAGAAGCAACGAAGAAGAAAAACGAACCGACGAGAAGAAAGAAGAATCTCCATCTCCACACAACCAACGCACATATGAGGACCAACCCAGCCAGTGTCGATCGACCTCCAAACATCATACATAGCGACCTCGATGAGATCTAGGGACTCTTCGTCCCGCTGGCTCCAAGACGAAGGCAAAAGCCTCCCTCGATCATGAACAAAGCCAGGAAAAGCATATTTAGACACGACGTTGCCGCAACGACCTCAAAAGGGATTCCTTCAACCCTAATCGTATCGAGAACCCAACCAATGCTTAGATCCGAAGTTCGCCTTCCCTCCCACCATCGAAACGACAAGTAGAGGGTGAGGGAACCAGCGGCGGTAGCGGCACACAAAGACAGCCCGCTCCGCCTCTGATCGTCTTGTAACCACTCGCACCACACGTACCGCTTCATGGCTCTAGACTTTCAATTTTCAGTGGTGCGAGAAGGCGATAAATAAATGAAAGAAGTATAAAACGAACCATGAACTTATCGAAAAAAGCTAAATCGAACCTCAAACTTGTAATCCTCAAAATCGACTCACCAAACTTTCAGGGTCTATTATAAACCTTGACTAGAATTGTTGATTGGTTCATTAGATACGAGGACAAATCGGGTCGGCCCATTAGCGTAGTCGCTCGCTCGTGTGCTTTGTTTTCTTTATATTCAATATTATTGTAATGACATATAATAAGCGATGACAAAATATTAGAATAAATAAAAATGTTGATATATGTATTATTTTTGTTAAAAAATGAACCAAAAAATGTTGAATATATTTTGTAAAACGTAAATAGTTTACAAATATATTTAAAGAAATGTAAATTAATTCTTGGAAATCAACTCACTTTTTGAAACATGTGAACATATTTTGACAAATGTGAAATTTTTTAAATCTTAAACAATCTAAAAAATTTAAACAAAATTTAAAAATCTTAAAAAATGTTGAAAAACCAGAAACATTTTTGAATTTGTGAAAAAAAAGAAAGCTAGAATATATTACATTTTAAAAAATTATGGAGAAGTTGTTATATGTGCGAACATTTATAAAAATTCTTAAACATTTTTTAAACTATTTTCAAAAATTAAAAAACTTACAAATTAAAAATTTATTCCCTTTTTAAAAAAATCAAAATTGGTTTCCATTTTTTTAAATGATCGCTATTTAAAATTTAATTTCATTGTAGAAATACTTTTTTAGTATTGGGAATTTAGAAATGTCCAGACTTTACAAAATGTTCAATATTTTAAAAAAATTATGTTGGGTATTTTATGTCATGACTTAATAAATAAAGAAAAATAATACTCAGTTCATGCATGATGTGACGGGCCAACTAATACTCCCTAGATTTGGTCTGCCACATCGGTATATCCTGTTTGGGGATGTCCTTGAGATTTAAAAAAAAAGATAAGAAAGTTCGTTGTACTGGTTTTTAGATTATAAGTTTAAGGTTTGATTTAGCTTTCGTCTTGTACAACTTTAAGTTTCGCGAAGGCAACCCGCTCTACCTCTGATCGTCTAGTAACGGCTCGCGTTCCACGTACCGCTTCGTGGCTCTAGACTTTCAATTTTTCAGTGTTACGAGAAGGCGGTAAATAAATGGAAAAAGTCTAATACAAACCTTGAACTTATTGATAAAAGCTAAATTGAACCTCAAACTTGTAATCCCGGAAATCATCTCACCAAACCTTCACGGTCTATTTTAAACATTGACTAGAATCGTAGATTGGTTCAATAGATACGAGGATAAATCGGGTCGGCCCATTAGCGCAATCGCACGTGTTTTTTTTATTTTATTTGTTTTTTTCTTTATATATGCATCATTTTCGTAATGACATTGAACCAGCGATGAAAAATATATTTGAACAAAAAAGTATTAATATATTATATATGTAAACATTTTTCACTTCTGTTGGAAAATTTGTTAAAAAATAAAAAAAAATCCTAAAACATTTTATAAGATGTATATAATCAAAAAATATGTCTTTTAAAAATGTAAATTAATTATTGGAAATCAATTCACTTTTTGAAAAATTTGAACATCTTTTGAAAACTGTGAGCAATTTAGAAATCTTAAAAAAGCAAACAAATTTTAAAATTCACAAATATCTGTTGAAAAACCGGAAACATTTTGATATTTGTGAAAAAAAATAGAAAGCTAGAATATATTACATTTTGAAAACTTATGGAGAAGTTCTTATATGTTCGAACATTTTTTTAAATCCCTGAACATTTTGAAATAAAGAAAAATAAAATTAACATTTTCACAAATTAAAAAATTGCTCCCATTTTCTAAAACAATATATCAAAAAACTATTTGCTATATAAATTTAATTTTGTTATAATTTTTTCCCTTAGTATTCATAATTTTTAAATGTTTGATATTAAAAAAATTATTTGGATATTTTAGGGCACGCCTTACTAAAAAACAAATAAAAAGTCACTTCACGGATAATGTGACGGGCCAGCTAACAATCCCTAGATTTGATCTGCCACATCGGCAAATCCTGTTTGGGAATTTCCTTAAGGCTTAAAATAAATCCAAATCAGAAAGTTCCTTGTGTTGATTGCCAATATTGTTCAAGGTTTGATTTAGCTTTCATCTAGTAATTTAAATTTCACGAAGGCGACCCGCTCTACCTCTGATCGTCTAGTAACCGCTCGCATTTCACTTTTCGCTTCGTGGCTCTTGACTTTCAATTTTCAGTGGTGCAAAAAGGCATTAAATAAATGCCAAAATTCTAAAAAGAACCTTGAATTTATCGACAAAGAGTTAAATTGAAACTCAAACTTTCAGGGTCTATTTTAAACCTTGACTAGAATCGTTGATTGGTTCAATAGATACGAGGATAAATCTGGTCGGTTCATTAGCGCATTCACTCACATGCATTGCTTTTATCCATTTTATTAGTTTGTTCTTTATATATTGAACATTTTCATAACGACATATAATGAGCGATGAAAAAGCAGTAGAACAAACAGAAATGTTGATATATGTAAACATTTTTGTGTTTTTTTTAATATTTTTAAAAAAAGAACCAAAAATGTCGAATATGTTTATAAACGCAAATAGTCTAAAAATAAGTTTTGAAATTTTTTAAGTTAATTCTTTGAAATGCAATAACTTTTTGAAACATGTGAACATCTTTTCACAAATTTGAACAATTTTGAAATCTCAAACAATTTTTAAAATGCAACCAAAATTAAAAAAATCAAATATTTGTTGAAAAACAAGAAACACTTTTGAATTTGTGGAAAAATAGAAAACTAGAATATATTACATTTTTAAAACTTATGTAGAAGTTCTTATTTGTATGAACAATTTTTAAGTTCCAGAATAATTCTAAAAAACTAAAAAAATCAAAATTATCATTCTTTTAAATTCAAAAATTGTTGTCATTTAGAAAAATGTCAAAAAAATGTTTGCTATTTGAAAATTAGTTGTGTTGTAGAATTATTTTTTTAGTGTAAGGAAATTTAAAATGTCCAGGCTTTACAAAATGTTCGATATTTAAAAAAAAATCAAATTTTTTTGGGTATTTTAGGTCGCGCATTACTAAAAATAAAAAAAAATAGTTTGCGCATAATGTGACGTGTTAGCTAACAATCGCTAGATTTGATCTGCCACATCGGCAAATCTGTTTGATAATGTCCTTAAGGTTTAAAATAAACCTAGATCAGAAAGTTTGGTGTGCTGATTTTTTAGATTATAATTTCAAGATTTTATTTATCTTTCATCTAGTACAAATTTAAGTTTCGCAAAAGCAAACCGCTCTACCTTTGATCGTCTAGTAACTGCTCGCATCTTACGTACCGCTTTATGGCTTTAGACTTTCACTTTTCAGTGATGTAAAAACGATGATAAATAAAGGGAAATCATAGGGCACGAACGTTCGCTTTAAATTGACGTTTTAAATAAATAGATCTATCACGTCTACCAACAACCTGCGGTGCTATAAAAGAGGGACTTTCTGATATCAAGTACAATAAGGTCCAGTCAGCAGGCTGTAAGAATTAAAATAATATATATGTATTGTAAAAGTAGTATACTTATATAATTAACTATTATACATATTAACTATAAAATAGACTATAGATGACATGGCAAAGTCTTATAGCCAGCAGTTGGGCTATATTATTAACCATGCTCTGAGACGCGCCATGTCCATGATCATGTGCTGGGGATTAAATGCCTTTGTTGGCCGTGTCTCCTTCCCTGCAACTGCAATCAAATATAGAGCTGTACGCTCCCTCGTCGTTCTTCCATCATCAATGAGCACATGTGATGCACCGCGGACTACGCAGGCCCGTTCAGACGCTGGCCGATCGATCCCGGGCGTGTGCAGTGCACCATTCCCCCGCTAGCTCTATCTGCTCTCAGTCTCTCACAAGGAATTGGTAACGTGCAGAGAGAGAGAGAAAATGATTGAACAGTACGTACTACGTGGTCAGCTCTCCATCAGATCAGCATCAGCTGTCGGTTGGATCGGCGACTTGGTACGCGCCTGCCTAAATGGCTAAATTCATTCATTGCGGAATGCCGCTCCAATAAATGCTTGCGCGATGGCACACTGTACCGCAGTCTTCACTGGCTGGTTTTCCTTGGAGACGGACGGAGCACAAGTGCACACAAGCCCTGGTTCCTCGTAGGCTCGGGGGTCGGGGGAAGAAGACGTGTGTCGCGCGTACGGAGATCAGGTCGCACAGGCATCAATGCGTTTGCATGCATGCGTACGTACACTCGCCCACCAGGTGCTCTTACTGTACGTACGTACGTGCATCTCTAACCACAAAATGCGTTGCACTTGCTGCTGCAGGTGGACAACTCAACTGGAGAATTATGGAGATGCATGCCAATGCATGCATGAGCGTACGTACAGTGCATACGATTACCACCTATGCTAACGGTTGCCTGGATTTCTCCATATAGTCTTGCTTGGGGGAGAGCCTAGAATGATGCCAGTCACCTAGGATGAAAATGAAGTGGAAACAAATCTAGAGGAAATATGAAAAATGAAAACTCGCCCAACCAAAATAGAAGTGGATATTTTCACGTGAAAACAGAAACAAACAAAAAACGGAATGATGTTTTTCACGGAACATACACGAAAAATGAAACTTTCCGTTTCCCTGAATATGAAACTTCAGATTTTACTACGGATAATGTCGTCCGGAGGAGGCGCGGGGCCACAGAAGGAGACCGCATTATCCAGAGCGCACCCCGAGAATTAGGATTCTTGATTTCTCTCGGTCTCTCTTCTAATTCGAGCTATTTGACTTCCTTATTCCTTATATTCACAAAAAGAAGATTTAGTTACAATTGGAAATCCCCGGCTCCGTACATATATCGCACGGAAAGGGATTTTACGGCCGCCCACAATATTTTT
Organism: Bromus sterilis; assembly: GCA_950022295.1. NCBI lineage: Eukaryota > Viridiplantae > Streptophyta > Magnoliopsida > Poales > Poaceae > Bromus > Bromus sterilis. The sequence continues at coordinate 34,574,784 of OX465600.1, forward strand.
ATGGTCCGGACGAAATTTAGCACATCCGTTCCGAAACGTTTCAATCCGTAAAAAAATTTTGTATATATACGAACCGACGATGAGATGGCGCAGCTAGAGTTGTTCTAAGATAGACATCGAGTAGCTCTTTCCAGCGAACTTCCGGAGAACTCCCTCTACGTCTGTGCCTCGGCGGGAATTAACCGGATCGAAAGTTCTTTTCAGTCGACAGAAGTACCACTATTGAAAGAGGTAATTGTGCTCCAGCTACAAGAACTTGGCAGGTGGGTTCAATTTAGCACAACAACTTTGAAAACTTGTGGTGGAGGTACAAGAACTTGGCTTTTATGATCATTAAAGGTATAATCACCCCTATGATGACATGTGGATGCTAACTGGGCATAAAGCACATGCTGGACCGCTCTAAGGTTTTGCAATATCCCCCTCACTAGGCTACAAAATGCAGACTGATGTTCTTGTGCTACGAAACAAGGTAAATTTAGCAGAAACTCATCTACCACAACTTAAATATCCGATTCCCGTGAAAAAAGGTGTGGGTCGATTTGTTTGCTCCGAACCGAAGTCGAGACTGACCTCCACATACTCACTGACGAGCCATGGCGCTGGTGCTCGTCTACTGGCACGATAGTCGCGATCCCCATTTGATTATGATAATCTTCTTGTTGTTTATTTGCATACGAGTTTAATGTGGTTTTGGTAGGCTTTATGGTCATTGATCTAATTTTAAATTTCTTGGTTGTTTTTTGTTCTACGGTTGATTTCATTCGACGACTTCTCTTCTTGAATCCATAGTTTCACTGAAAAGAGCAATAAGTGAATCAATTGAGTCGTGTACGTTGACAGACATGGATAGAAAGATAACTCTGTATCCCCTGAACCGCTGCAGGCAAACTCTGTAGCCCTGCATCATACTGATATCCACACTAGTAGCTAGCACTGCACACCCATCAATCTTGCCAAAAGTCGTACCATCTAGTGTTTGTTGCCCCACACTTGGTGACACCAAATCTTTACTCTTAATTCTTTTATTAGAAGCCCCCTATATGTTTGTAAACTTTCCATAATTTTATAGTTATTTTTCATGGTTGCTTGTACAATGTAGGTGGTGATGAAGATCTCTTTTCAATTCACATTGAGCAAAATGGTATTTTTTGTGGGATCGTACAAATCGAGATTACGTCAGCGGATATGAGGAACTAGGTGATCACAACCGAAGAAATATATTGTTTTTTGGCTGCCTGATGCGAGCATATCACTATGTTGTTTAAACTGGGTATTTTTAATGATGTTGTTTTATTGTCTGATGTTACTTTTATATCATTTTACTGTCTGTTATAAATATTATTTTTCTTCATGACAGAGTTTTATATATAAAAATGGAATAAACACTTATGTTTGTATATCATTTGTACTTGATTTACCAACCTTCTTTTTTATTTAAAAAGGGAGGGGAAAAAGTGTCTTTGACTGGGAATCAAACTTAAAATTTAAGTGCATTGTGAGGAATTTTTTGTAAAAATACTGATAATTGTGTATGTGTCTACTTCTTAGCTTGCATCCACATGTCGGCTTGGAGGCGATTTGTACCTCAAATGAACATGAAGGCTAAGTTTGTGTAGCTAGGATGCGTGTTTTAAAAGTTTTTGTATCAAACTGGTCCTACTTGCCAAATTTATGTATATGGATCAATTACCTCCTATTGAAATAGTTTTGCATACAGGCAACCGGTTATAATTTTGCATCTACGTATACAACCATTAGTAAGAGCATCTCCAGCCGTTCGGACCCCCAAGCCGCGTTTCGGCGCTATTTTAGCGCCGCTTGGAGGCCGTTTGGGCCGCGAAACCGGCTTGGGGCGGCCGGCCCGCCAGTCGCGGCCTCCAAGCCGGCGCATATTTGGTCCAGGGGCACAAGTGCCGGCGCTATTTTGGAGGGAAAACGACACATGTCAGCACATGATAGGCTATATTTTCATCTGGCGTCCCCAAAGAGGCCCCCAAAAATTTGGGGTCTCTTGAGTTCGCCGGCGCTATTTCGGCTCTTGGGGGCGCAAATGAAAAAAAAATCGCCGGTTTAGACGTAAAAAATGGTCCCGAGGGCGCGGGGTGGAGATGCTCTAACGTACGTACTGCATGAAGCGTAGACTAGAGGAGTAGTAGTGTCCAGTAGACGAATGACGGGCCACCACATCCACATGATGTAACATGCAATGCAATGCAATGCAGGGGCAGCTCCATGGATGCATGCATGCGGGCTGTTTCTTCTCTGTTGGTTGGGCAGACGAGATCGAGCGTAAATGCGCGCGCCCACCGGCACCGGCGCGGCCAACCGCTCCGCTCCTTCTCCGGGCAGATACGTCGCCATCGCACCACTCCGTCAACTCACACACACCGGCGAACAAATCCGCGGCGCCCCGGCCTACACCCTGTCACCCACCCACTGCCCACTGCTCCCTCATGCCACCGTATTCCTTCATCGCCGATCGATCGTCGCCGCGTCGCGCCATCGTGCTCCTGCGTGCCCATCGCAGACAGCCAGCGCCCAACCAACCGCATTTACTCCTAGCTCCGGCCACGAGCTGCACCGGCATCGATCCATCTAACTAGCTCGAGCTCCGCTATATAAAGCTCTGCACGCCCTCGTCCAGCTTCAGAGTTCAGAGTTCAGAGCAGAGCATCACTCACTCACTCCCTAGTGAGCTTTCCTTGGATCATAATAGCTAGCCAAGAAGCTGAGCGGTGAGCCATGGGGAGGCGCGTGTGGGGTGTGGCGCTCGCGGCGCTGGCCGTGGTGCTGGCCCTCGGAGTGGCCGCTGAGGGCCGCCGCTTGGAGAAGGACGGCTTGGGCGGCGGCGGCGGTGGTGGTTTTGGCGGCGGAGGCGGCTTTGGCGGAGGGGGCGGTCATGGTGGCGGCATAGGGATTGGGTTTGGAGGCGGTAAAGGAGGCGGTCTTGGGGGAGGCGGTGGTGCTGGGGGTGGGCTCGGCGGAGGGTTCGGCCACGGCGGCGGCGTTGGAATCGGGTTTGGTGGCGGGAAAGGTGGAGGGGGTGGCCTCGGAGGAGGCGGCGGAGGCGGAGCTGGTGGTGGTGGTGGATTTGGCGGAGGGGCCGGACACGGCGGCGGGCTTGGAGGTGGCTTTGGGAAGGGTGGTGGCTTTGGAGGTGGCATTGGGAAAGGTGGTGGTCTCGGTGGAGGAGGAGGTCATGGCGGTGGGCTCGGAGGTGGCATTGGGAAAGGTGGAGGAGGAGGTGCCGGTGCCGGTGGTGGTTTCGGTGGAGGTGCCGGAGGTGGTGCGGGTGCAGGTGGTGGTCTCGGCGGAGGCGCAGGAAGCGGTGCCGGTGGTGGCCTTGGAGGTGGTTCAGGCGGAGGAGGAGGACTCGGTGGTGGTGCAGGAGGAGGTTCAGGCGGTGGCCTTGGAGGAGGTTCAGGTGGTGGCCTTGGAGGAGGTGCTGGTTCCGGTGGTGGTTTCGGAGGTGGCGCCGGAGGAGGTGCTGGTTCAGGTGGTGGCCTTGGAGGAGGTCACGGCTCCGGTGGTGGGTTCGGCGGTGGCGCTGGAGGAGGTGCTGGTTCAGGCGGTGGCCTTGGAGGAGGAGCCGGTTCAGGTGGCGGATTCGGTGGTGGCGCGGGAGGAGGTGCCGGTTCAGGCGGAGGTCTCGGTGGCGGTGCCGGAGGAGGCTCCGGCGGTGGCTTTGGAGGAGGCGCAGGTGGAGGCGGAGGCGCTGGAGCCGGCGGCGGTTTCGGAGGAGGCAAGGGCGGCGGCTTCGGCGGTGGCGTAGGCGGAGGAGGCGGCAAAGGCGGAGGCTTCGGTGGCGGAGTTGGCGGCGGCGGCGGTGCAGGTGGTGGCGCCGGCGGTGGCTTCGGTGGAGGGGCCGGCAGCGGGGCAGGAGGAGGATTTGGCGCCGGGGGCGGCCATGGCGGAGGAGCAGGGTTCGGCGGCGGAGGCGGCGCCGGTGGAGGCGGAGGATTCGGCGGGGGTGGTGGCGCAGGCGGCGGCGGCGGCATCGGCGGTGGGCAGTGATGCTCGCGCCGGAAACGGGCGGTCGCTCATGCAGCAAGACGTGCGTGACGCGAGGCGGATGTTGGAGGAAGCAAATCTTGGTAGTGTACGTACGTACGTACGCATGTATGTAATGTATGGGAATAATTTGTTGGGTGGTGATTACGAGTGCGTGCGTGACATTCCTTTTCCCTTTGTGCATCCCATGAGACGTACAGTACGTTTTATTTTGGAAGCCAGTATATGTTTCCACTGTACCAGAAATATACAACTACCATATAAACAGATTATATATTACGCAGAGAATGATGCCTCACTCACTAGTCACTTGGTTGTTCACCGCGGCACCTTGGCATTGGCGCGGGCACTACAGACGGCAAATCGATACTACGAGCCTGGATGCTATCATCCATCGTAGGCGAGTACATTAGTCTGTGGGAGTCGGTGACTGCCGTGCAGCTAGTGGCTGATGTGGAGGATGAAACTACGTTGGGCGTGGGAGCCCACGGGAAACTTCTCGGTACGCTCAGCGTATGCCGCCAAGTTTGCAGGTAGTAGGACAGTTAGCCCTAGCTTTGAATTCACCTGGAGGTGTCGTTGCCGTTTCTTTGTCTGGCTAGCGACTCAGATGCTGGACATCGGATCGCTTGGCACGTAGAGGGCTCGAGCATCAGGAGGTTTGCCCGTTCTGCAGTCAGTGTGAGGAGAGCATGAACCACATTATGCTCGGGTGAGGTCAGTATGGATTCCGGTCTGCCAGGCTCTCCAGCGGGAGAGTTGGGTGCCATCCGAGGAGGATGATCTGGGTGAGTGGTGCAGTACGAAGGGCACAGGTGATGGACAACAGAGGAACGTACATACCATGTTGGTGCTGGTCATGTGGGAGTTGTGGAAGCACTGGAATGACATCGTGTTTGACGGGGAACCGCCCTCCGTGCAGGCCGTGATCAGAAGGATTATTGAGGAAGCAAGGGTTTGGCATCAGGCGGGGCATATTAGGGCAGACTGGAAGCCGTTCTTCCAAAAATTGACATTGTGGGCGAGTGAAGAGGGATAGAAGATAGATTTGTAAGAGTGGATTTGGGGTAATTTACCCCGTGTAAACATTGTGGATGGGCTCTTTTACCCCTATAACTATCTTTAATATATGATACACATGCTTGTGCGTATTCGAGAGAGAAAAAATGTTCAAGACTACACAAACACATCACAGCACCACAACCAAAGGAGATCGAGGCAGGGAGGATGAAGAGTAAAACTAGGTAGACTGATCAATTGATGTGCAAATGAGGTGAAACTTTTTCCGGTTTTTGAATTACGTTTCTGCCAAGTTTGAGGCATTTGGATACGGGTTTTGCTGCGTTGTAAGCTGGATTATAAAGGTGTAGTCAGATTGATCGATCCGCGAGGTGCATCATCTTGGCATATTGTCACCTAGAGGGGACCCTGTCTGTCTGATTTGGATACCGTGTCGGGGACGTACAAGTCTAGCAAGTTTGACGCAGTTTGGATGAGTAGCTCAAGGGTAGTTATCTGAATACTAAAGGGGGGCAGATTGAGAGCATTCACTCTGTTTTAGTTGTAAGTGCTAGTCTTGCACTCTTGCTGGTTCTCGTTTTTGTGCTGTTGCTATTGCTGATGTGATGATCTAGCGCCTAGAGCAATAATGTAATCCATCTATATGATCTTAATCTTTCAAACATCATTGTCTCGTCGGACCGTGCCACCGTGATTAAGGAAAATTAACTCGCGGGGAGGAGGCTGCTATGAAACTGTCATAAGGGTTGTTCAGGATTTCACTAGTTGTCGCTTTATTTTTGAAAGTAGAATTCATAATGTTGAGGCTGATGCTGTTGCCAAGCATGCTCTGTCACTTGGGGCAGGTAGGCATGTTTGGCTGCCTCACAACATTGTAAAGATTCCTGTTGCCCTGGAACTTTAATAGAAATCGTTGTTACCCCTCAAAAAAAAGTATATGATACTATATTTTTGTCACAAGCTTTACATCAATTGTTTGTATTTACAAAAAAACAAACCAAAGATATTGTGTAATACTCGAGGTAGATGGTACTGCAGTACAAACACCCATGAAACAATGCCAGAAAGAAATCATTTACGCTCGCGATTTCTACAAGGTTTCCCTCCATCAGGAGGTTCCTGTTCTCAACAGTCTCGACCACCTTGGAGTTGGACACCTCCTCTCAGGTCGAATTTCATGCGCAGGGTCCTCCCGTTTTATCACAAACCCGGATCAGACTGAATTTGTGTTTGCATGGAACCCATCATAAACCACTTCTTGGTTGGGTTCTCACATTAAGCTTGATTTCCTTCTGCTTGTGATCTGCTGTAGAAATAATCATAAATACTTGCCCCAATCCATTGCCTGGTTGCCCAAGTAGCTTTGCTTTACTATTGACTAAAACTCTCTGTTCACTGTCATCAACTTGTACAACAAAAGAACCATGCATCCCTTGATCATGCAAATAGGAGGTTTCACGCAAACTTGCAAAGGAACAGTAACAAGGGTAGCAGGGCCCACATAATCCACCCCCCTTCTCAAAGCAAAACCCTCCTCCCTTTTCTTGTGGCAAACTTGCACCCAAAACAAACGAAGGCCGTACTTTTTGGCAAAGGAAAAATGGGTCATCAAACCAATCAGGCCCCTTAATTCCATCTCAAAGACAAGGAATGTTTCATAATTCTCGGTGTAAGAAGTGCTACTTACAGGTTACGGGTCGGCGTCGTAGGGAGCACAGCTACCTTGCTGCAACGGAATAAGCAGGATTGGCTTTCCGCGCTTCTTGAACTCAAAGGCTGCAGGAAAGATGGTACTCGACAAATGCAGGTTGCCCATCAGGTCTAGTTGCGTCAGGTTACCTATAACAGAACCACTAGTTATTGACTAATTTCTTTGGTGCATGACCATTCCATTAGGGTTGACCGACGTTAAACATAGTTAAAGAGAATACAAAGAGGCATATTTATTACATGTTGTTTGTTTCAATGCATCGCAAATTACTTCCAACGATTCGGGAGGTAAAAGGTTAGATCCTGCATTGACTGATACAAGGTTTGGCGCTTGCAGTATCAGTCTGGAAATGAAGTGCGCAGTTCCTATCCCACCACGGTTCTTACTGCAAAATAAGATTTGGAGTGGCTAAGGAAACTTGCACGTCAAGCATGCATCATTGTGACTCGGGCAGAGTTTATTTCTACCTGACATTGATGTGGGAGAGATGTAATACTTTCCTTGGCAATGCTTGCTCAAGTATTTGGAAGCCTAGTGGTCCTAGGCCGATGTCTTCAACATTTAGATCCCTTACATGTGAACCCAGGAATTTCACTAATGTAGTTGCCACAGAACTGCAAATTCATCTCAGTTCAAAACGTGACCCAGGCTAAGGAAACAATAAAAACTCTGCACTGGAAGAAAGAACTTACCTCCCAAGATGATTATCTGCTATAGACAGCATATCAAGTGGTTTATTACTCGATGTGAGGCACTCAAGGAGTTTAGTCACACCAATGCTTGACAAATCGCAGTTCTCTGCTCTTAATCTCCGAAGTGGATTCCCCCTTTGAAGAGCCAATTCTAAGAAAGGAATGAGGTATCTGCAATGTTTATATGTAACTCCTTAGTGCTTACTGATACTACCTCTGTCCCATAATGTAGTAAAGTTTTCTGAGCTAGACTAGCTTAAAAAACGATACTACATTATGGGACGGAGGGAGTAGAACATAACAGAGTCTACAAGGAAAAAATGTCTTGAAGTTAACCACAGGCATAAATAACTATTATGCACTCATGATTGATGCAAATCTAGAGAAAACTGAAGACAAACAGGTAGCAATGTAGTATAATTCTACTGTCAACAATTAGCAGTACACACTTCGTGTGCAATGTTGACGACTACCTGATACCCTCGTCGGTGATTGGATTGTCACTTATATCTAAACTTCTCAAACTAGACATCTTTGCTAGAATTTTGCATACATCCTCCATGTCACCCTCCTGCAAATTGTTTCCCCTGACATGACAAGGATTATGATATGTTTTAATACACAAGCCATGCCAACTTCAAAAGGGAAGTGGTGACAAAGGTTTCTAATTATGACGACTTGGTGGGTGCTGAAAGAGAACAGGTAAATACCTTAGGATAAGAACAGTCAAGGAGTTCAAGGATGTATTTGACTTCAGTGCTGATGAGAAACTTGTAGAACTTCTGTCTATAGTAGAACGCCAGCCTGCAAACTATAAGAGAGATTATTTGAGTCCAAAAGACAGACATCAAAGAAGAAAGAGTTCTTCTGTGAACCCACATTGTTTTCTGACATGTCAAGTGTTTGTAAACCGGACGAAGATTCAAGGAGAGTGTGAATAATCATCTTAGCAAATGATGGCTGCATCTTAGCATCGTTAAATGATAGCAACTGCAGCGACCTGAACAATAGTAAGAATGAAACAGCGTTAATGTGCAACCAATCTTTTTGGCAAACAATCAGTAATTAAGCAGAAACAGGATCTTAAACAGCCAAACTAGCAGTGCCCATTCCACACAAGACACAACCCTCAAAATGGTGTTAAATCTTTCTATATAGTTAGGAGAGAGTATTTACTTCAATAATTTATGTGAAGCATAAACTATCAAATTCAACATGGGAACAATAATGAATGATTGCTCTGTTACAATGCACGGTTGCTCAAGTTTGGAGGGGCGTATGGGTTTCCGACATCAATGGTGCTGTTACTGTGCAAGTATTAGTTCAATGCTCCATTATGGGACCTGGTAAACGGTTTTCCTCTGCAGTTTTACAGTCCTGATCAACACATTTGGAGGTATACTCGGTCAGTTCATTATACAAGCAAATTGGGATACAAGCTATTGTCCCTTGGCTCTATTAAGTTTGCGCCATGCAAAAGGATTTGGAAAACCTGGGCTCCCCTATGCTGTGAGTTTTTTGTGTGGCCTGCCGTTAACAATCGCTGCTCTCGAAGCGTGGCCTTCCACACTCGGGTGCTAAAGAGACGATTCAACACCTGCTTGTCTCATGTGTCTTTGCTCAGCAAATCTGGGCACTGATCCTCCAAAGGACTGGACTTGGCGCCGTTGTGCCAAACCTTTCTACGGGCTGCTTCTCCAATTGGTGGTACAGAGCTCCACAGGGTGTTTCCTAAGAGTGCAGAGAAGGGCAATTCTTATTTTGGTTGCTTTGTGCATCTGGAAACACATGAATGACTGTGTCTTTAATGGTGCACAACCAAGCCTTCCGGTAGTGCTACTTGAAGTTGCCAATGAGAGTGCCCGTTGGTGCTTGGCTGGGGCTGCTGCACTCTAGGTTTTGCCCCTAAGGTTGCCTACACCAGATATGTAGTTTGTTTTGTGTGAATCAGTCGCTGTATCGTGTGGCAAGCATTTGTGGGGTACGGGGTACCCTGGGTGTGTGGGTGTGATTCGGGCGGGGATGGGATTTAATCCCTAACCCTCCCCTTTTGCACTTACCCTTTTCTTCTCCTTAATGAAATGACACACAGCTCAACTACGCGTTCGAGAAAAGAAAATCCTTTTGCAAATTAAGGATAATGATATACTCTCTTAGTCGTAAACTGAAAGTTTTTCATGATTTTTTGCAATTCCTCTAAATTATTTGAGATGTTGTCCCGAGTAGGAACAGTTTGCAGATTTTCTGCTATTGTAAACTTCTACTCGTACGTTTTATATTGAACAACATTTTAACAAATTTGAACACACATTTTTTATATTCTGGGCCTGCTCCTGTATATTCTCGTGTCAAATACATATAAAATGGTTGGATGCATTTTTCCTCCCTAAATTAGATTATGAAATCATGCCAAAAATGGCTGGACAAAATTAAGTGGGCATCTAATTAGAGTGACATTGTATAGAATAATGCAACAACATGCTAAGAAAAGAATAATAAAGGAAGAAAAGGTTGGATTCCTCTGGCTATTCCCCAACATCTGTTCAAAAATAAAACCAAAGCAGAATAAAAGGGCTTGCAACTTACTTTGCATATGACAGAAAATTTAATAGACCAGCAGAGGTGGTTAGAAACTTGCTTTCACCAATGCGAGATGATTTAACACTAAATGACTGAATCTTGTAGTTTCGGGATCCTGGCTTGCAAAGACTAGTGCAAACTTTGTCCATGACTGCAGGATAAAGCTGGCAGTGGATAAATTCAAGAGATAACAGTGTATTTGCATGGCAGCTCAGAAGCAGGCATACACCATTAACCTGTCAGTGGAAATTGAAAAGGGGCTTAAAAAATTGGACCATTCCTCGTTTGCTATCAGTATCATCTGACAAAACAGAGCAAAGCAACAATACAGGCAATCATACAGAAAATGATACTACAACTCTACAAGTGTGAACCTTATCTTCTGCATAACTTAATTTTCTAGTCAATTCTTCTTTGGCATGCTTCTAAATTATGCTGCCTCAACCTTAACTCTCCCTGTGTCTCTTACGGTGCAGAGAGCCAGAGATATATCGGGACATGGAAACTTGAATTATTGAACATAATGTTACTTTTAACTGAGTTGCAGCAAATGACCATGGCTCTGCGGGTTTTTTTTCCTAAAGCTATTGTATGCAATAACATAAGTCTCACTGGAAAAATATTACCTCAAGCTCTGATATGATTCTTACGAACACCAAAGTTTCTAGCCTGCTATGTTGCAACATGTCCTGAAAAACAACAGATTTCTAGCAGTCAACCATAACTGTCTTAAATTTGAACTCTATACGATGAATTCACAATTTTCATGCCATACACATGCAAACATATATAGCACGAAGCACGAAGGGCAACTTATTCTGTAATTGAGTGCAACATTTGTTGTTGTATGGAAGACGGAGAGATATACATATAACAAAATACCAACAAAATAACAGAAATACAAATGCACAACAGAAAAAACAAATGCTACGGGCCGTGGATAATTAATCATAAACAGTGGAAAAAATCAAGGAACAAGGTACTGCTTGAGCACTTACACAAACTTCAGCCGTGCAAAGCACATTTAGAAATCTCAAGCACCTGAAAATGAGGAAAAATTACAGAATTAAGAAAATATATTTCTACATAGCTCTTGAGGGATGCTGCAAGCAACCTGATCTGAACTAGGTCCATGTTCCAATTAAACTGGGAAAAGTAACATTGTATAACCCGATTGAGATCCCCACCAGATTATTATCAATCTCACTGTCATCAATGATCACTGACGAGTGAGGGTTTCCTTAGTTTAATATAAATCACTAGCATCAGGCAGTTCTCCATGGAAAGGTTTAAAAATGAGTTAAAAGAGGAACTGGGTATGACGAACAAATGCCATATGATCACACCTTGCATAGGATCCAAGTATGGTCCAATGATATGAGAGTCTTGAATACTGCTGAGCTATGTTCTCACTGAGGTAAATGGAACTCATGATTTTATCTGCATAGAGTATAGTTAGATACTTAGGCTTGAAGATAATTTCAACCGCTACTGCAGGTGCAGTTACAACTAACTAAAATCATAACATAAAGCTGTTCTTGGCTAGAAAACAAATCAGCCCATGGCCTCATGTTGATAAGATAGTTGTTTAATGTAATGAGTAAGTAACTAAACAATGTCAAGCATAACAAATACTGAAGGAGGTGTGCTAGAAGGGGTTCTATATATTCACCTGACATACTTAGCTCACCAATACTCCCATGAAATAAAGGAAGCAACGCAGCCTCGGCAGCTTCATCCAGGCACCTGTGGAACAGTGGAAGAGTAAATAGAAGTGACAAAGTCAGTCCAGAATGGATTAATTGACAATTAACCCAGCTGTAATAGTTTGATAACACACTCTTGCAAATGCTTTTCCCAGTACTGTTGTTGCCAATCTACAGTAACCAAATCATCATGTCCAGTGTTATCATGGAGGGTCCAGCGAAATTTGAACAATGCCTGCCATGCAGTGTTGAAGTCTTCACACCTGCACGCATCAACATTGTGGGAGTATTCTCTTGGCCAATGTCTTCTAATGAATACAACAACTGACTTATTGGTGTGTAGATGAGTGTCACCTTGAACGTTTTGTCCCACGTCTATTTCCATCAGGCTCTCCAGATCGAACGGTAAGTGAAGTAGAAGAGCAGCATCTAGGATGGGTAATTAGAATGCAAAATGATTAGCCAATTTCTCTTTGAAAATGTAAGAAAATACTAAAAGGAGTAGAATGCACTGTAGGTCCTCAAATTTAAGTACGTTCTAAACTCCAGAACTGCGTTTATCGTTGTCCAAACAACTAAAGGTGAGACCCAAATTAGTTTGACCGAAACTGATAACTGATGTGGTGCCTCGTCACTTTGACCATGCAGACCTCTGAACACCTCGTGACTGAACTCAACGATGGAATTCAGAGCCGCAGCCAACCATGACAGGATCCTTCTGCTTCGCAGCCCAATATCTTCCACATCGCTGCTAGGTCATGTCTTTGCCCCGACCATCACCACGATAGTCTGACTAGCCTCATTATTGGCAAGTAATCATCCATAGAGCCCCCTAACCCCACCATCCCACCCCGGCCACCCAAACCACATCTGAAGATATGGCAGATGGTCAGTCGGAACGGGCACTGCTGGAGCAGCACATTCGTGCCCATCATCAGCGCAGCCGGAGATATCATTCTAAGATCTCTCAGGTCTTATCTTATATGGTGGTACTCCACATATGGAAGAAGATAGACTACATCAGTGGTCCATGGGAGGAGGTAAGGGCAGGGAGAGGGGTAAGATACCGGGCATGGGTGGCGTGATGGAGCAATTCGAGAGCGAACGGCGGCAGATAAGACGCCAGCTGGTGGAGAAGCTCCCAAGGCAGTGCCGCGGCGACCTGCTCCGGCATGAGGTGGCCATCCTCCTCCTCGTGCTCCTGGACGAACCCATTGAAATGAGCACTGCACCCACCAGATCGACCCACGCCTGCTGCGTCGTTGGTGAGATGGGCGGCGACCGCCTGCAAGCACAACGACAACAAAGTGGGTGGCGTAGCCGGCGGCACCACCTCCGCGCTGACAACAGCCATCTCTATCCCCTGTTCTGTGCTGCTCATTATTCGCAAATTGGAGCTTAATATCCAAACTGAGCTTCGAGCCCTCGTATGTAGTGGTGTATTTTAGAATTTTGAGAGAGTGTGGTCCACCTGAAGAAAAAGAATTTTTACAACAAATTATGACATGCCAACATTCTAATTAAGTTGCAAATTGCAAAATAGACATGGTCATATAAACATACTAAAATTCTCGATTAAGTCTTGAGTTTATAAAAGAAGGCTACATGGTACATACCTTGAAAAGTTCAAGGAAAGACTGCACAGGGACATTCACTTTGGCACTGTCTCCCTGTCCGGTCCTCATCATTCTTCAAAAATTCTACAAGAAGAAAATATACATTCTATCAATCATAATTGTGTCACAGCCACAGATGCAGTACAGTCGACGAAGGAGACGTAAGCGACTGTGGCGCCACCGAGCTGTGTAAGCCGGAGCAACGGTGGCGCATGTGTGTGAGTTAAGTTAAGAGGGGTCATGCGTGCCCAATGCATGGGTTCCAACGAGTGTGTGCGGTGTGTTTATAAGCCACGGCTGTAAACTGAAACTCATCAAGTCTGAAGAAAGAAAAGAACTCTGAACTCCTCTCCTGTTTCTCTGTTCCTTCTTCTTCCTCACGATAATAGTTGCTAATTCTCATGCCGGCAATCAAAACTGGAACATTACAAATTGTACACGAGTTTCCCTAACGAATCAATCAATCAATACAAGTATAAACACAGCAAACCCTACCTAATGAGTGATGATTCAATCAGAAACTGGGGAATGGGGATTGAGCAGTGCGTACCAGACTGAAGATAACGGGCTTGCTGTATTGGTGCTACACTGCCGCCGGGCTGGACTGCTGGCTGCTGGCTGCTGCCGCCTGCCGAATGCGCACGGGCGTCTGGGCGGCAGTCCTGCTGGGCGGGGCGGACCGGCCCGCTATTGTCCGGGCGGACTGGCCGTGGTTAGCTCCTGGGATCCTGGCCTTCTGGGTATCCGGCGACGGCTACTCGCCGGCGAGGGACGCAGAGCTGGCTGGCGGCGAGGTAAAACCGGGAGAGGGCAGAGCTGCAAAGTGGGGAATCGCGGACGTGAGTGAGACCCTCGACTACGGGGACGAACCTGCCCCAGTGGGCCACACCGCCCGGCGCGGCACAGCAGCTAAACAGGCTGGAAAATCATTTTGCACACCATATAAAATTTATTTATTTATTTGTCTACAAAAATGTAAAATTTATTTTTAGAATCATGGAAATCTATTGAAGAAACCATGTTTTTTTTACACATTCGTTTAATAAACCATGGTAAATAATTTGTCATACCATGGACTGTATATTTATTTTTTAAATGCTCAAAAAAAATGGAATGTATATTTTTAGAACAATGGAAATTTTATTTTCAAATACATGGCAATTATTTACGCCATTTTTTCGCATATGTTTGCAATGGTCTATCTCGAGAAAGGCAAAGTTTCTTTGGTACCACATTGCATGGAAATTTCATTGTTTCTACCATGGAAAAATCATTTTTCCCATGTTTAGCAAATTTATTTTTGACCATGGAAATTATTATTTTGGACCATGGCAAATTTATTTCTTGTACCATGGTCAAAAAAATTAGTTTGTGGACCATGGAAAGTTTATTTTTCGTGCCATGGCCAATACTTTTTCTAACATGGCCACCTGTTTTTTGAAAACAAATTTGAACAAATGATGGTTATTTCCATATATACATCACGGCAGGATTTATTTTTCAAAAACACATGGCTAGCTTATTTTCATAAGACTATTCGATATTTTTATTTTTCAAAAAATTTGGCAATCATTTTATAAAACAAATGGCAACTTATGTTCAAACATTAATTGGTAAAATATTTCTTGCATGTTTTTAAGATATGGTAGAATTAGTTTCTCACACATGGTGATTGCAAACTTGCATGTATGGCAAACTAATGTTTAAATATAGATCCAACAAGCTTCTTTGTATTGTTATGTGATTGTAAATTTTGTTTCTTAAGACATGTTCTCTCTATCTAACCATTTCGAACACGATGACAGTTTTATTACTTGTTCTTAGAGAATAGACAAATATATGCCATACTATTTAGTTATTTTGCAAGGGTTTTCCCTTTTTTTAACCATTTATTGGTCTTGGATTTGTTTTTTTACAGAAGCAACAAAGCCTTTTCCGTGAAGGCCTGCCAAATTCGTGGGCCCTTCGTCATGCCTCTGATTATTCTAGCCCAACAAATTGGTTGTTGTGGAACCAGAGAAACTACTAGGCGAAACATGACGACTTTTTTCCTTCTCGTCTCGGCGAGTTAGGTTATCTCTTTCTCTCTCGGCGGCGGCAATCCCCGAGTCTGAGCTCTTCCTTCCCCCCGATCCTTCATCCGCGTTTTGGCTCTCTGCGATCCCGGAGTGTCCTTGAGTCACGACGGTCCTGAGCGCCGTGGGGATCGAAGTTTTGACGTGGGGCTGGGGCAAGGTCTGGATTCAATCTGGACTAGGGTTTTCTCGGGTTTTAATGGCGTCGGAGGCTTCAAGCTCCGGGGCTAAGAAAGATGACTTGGATGACCTGATGGCGGAATTGGGACTTGCAGAGGATGATTTGGATGATGTCATTGTGGAAGATGAGATTGATATACCAGAGAATCTGACAAGGTGGATGGCACTGGCTAGGGTTCACATATCAAAACCCTATAGTCAGTACTGGTTTTTCAAGAATATGAGATCCGCGTGGGATCTTGAGCAGCAGGTAACGATCAGGCCCCTTGAATCAAATATGTACACACTGCAGTTCTCGTGTTTAGGCGATTGGGAGAGAGTAATGGAGGAGGGACCCTGGAACTTTAGGGGTTGTGCAGTGGTGGTAGCCCCGTATGATGGCTTCTCTAAACCCTCAACAGTAGCTCTGGACATGATCGACATCTGGGCGCAGATCCATGACTTTCCTGACGGGTTTTACCCGCTGTTAAAATCTTTGGCTGGCAAGATTGGGACGTTTCTGTTTGCGGAACCCAAGTCTCAGGATTTCGAGGGAAACTTCTTTAGGGTGAAGGTGAGGATCAATGTGTGCAAACCTCTCAAGAACGCGGTATCTCTCGTCAAGGGTGGGAAGCGTCAGATTTTTCTCGTTAAATATGAGCGGCTCCCCGACTGGTGTGCTGTATGTGGGCATCTTGGCCATCTTCACAAGGGTCATGGCGATGGAGTTCATCCCCCATCGGCTTTAGTCTTCAAGAACTTGAGAGCAGATTGGTTCCGGGGAGCTGGGCCGGGACCGGGTCGTGCGCGGAGGAACGATCAAAGAGCAGCACCGGCGGCGGGGACGCAACTTCCTCTAGAGCCGCTGGGAGCGAAGTTTCAGCAGAGGGATACACTGATGGACGATGCCGATCTCTCCAGGAAGCGAATTTCCGAGGTGAATGTTGACCCTGCGAAGGTGGCACTACCTGCTACTAGTGAGGACAAGTCAAATTCTGATGCAATGGCGGATCATTCTAATATTCCACCTAGCCCCCCACCAAAGCAAGATCCGAAACGATCAAAAACTATGGAAATCAAAACTGTGGATCCGAAAAACAACCTTTCCAATGCAAAATCGGCGGGCTCCGTGACGGAGCGCCGCCGGGCATAATGTGTCTCTTAAGCTGGAACTGTCGCGGTTTGGGTAATCCCGCGACAGTTCATGAGGTTCGCGAGCTCGTGAACAAATTTACCCCGTCCGTGCTTTGCTTACTAGAGACACAAATCCAGCGCACACGGGCAGAGCTCTTATCAGGTTCATTTGGTTTTGATAAAGCTTTTGCGGTTGGCAGTACGGGGCGAAGTGGAGGTTTGGTTCTTTTCTGGAATAATGACATAAAGCTTGAGATTCTTGGTTCGTCTAGGTACCATATTGATGCCAAGATCTCGAAGTTAGGTCTTTCCGAGTGGAGACTCACGTGTGTATATGGGGAAGCTCAGGTTCCACACCGATCGAGAACATGGAACACGTTGAAAGACTTGGCTGTCAACTCATCACTTCCTTGGGTGATGATGGGCGACTTCAATGAGGTGTTGCACCTCTCCGAACATGATGGTGTAGGGCAAAGGATTCAGGCACAGGTAGATGCCTTTCGGGATGCTTTGGATATTTGTGGGCTCTCTGATATGGGTTTCTCTGGTTGTCAATGGACGTTTGAAAAACGAGTGGCGGGTGGCTCCTATACCCGGGTTAGACTTGATCGAGCATGCGCCGACGCAGCTTGGTCGTTGATGTTTCCAGCAGCAGCAGTCGAACACCTCACGGCTGCTTGCTCCGATCACGTCCCAGTCTTGCTCCAACTAAATGATGAGCCCATCAGGAAGAGGGAACGCTCTTTCAAATATGAAGTGATGTGGGAAACTCACCCTGAATTGGCTTCCTTTGTTCAGAACAAATGGCGAGAAGCTGGGGGCACCACTTCCCTAGTGGATATCCAGGAGGAATTATCCAGCATGGCAGGTGACTTGAGCCAGTGGGACAGGAACGTCTTCGGCAACGTTAGGCGGGAAATAAGGGCCTTAAAGGCAGAACTGGAGGCTCTCCGTCATGTGCCAGGGAGAGCGGGACCAACTCACAGGGAGCATAAAATATCGGACCGTTTGGTGGAACTCTATAACAGAGAAGAAATTATCTGGAAACAAAGGTCGAGGATCGAATGGCTGGTGAGCGGCGACAAGAATACTCACTTTTTCCATCTCCGTGCTTCTATGAGAAGAAGGAAAAATCTGATAAAATCCTTGTGCAATGTTGATGGGGATATGATATCGGATATTACAGAACTGGAAAACATGACTAGGGAGTTTTACTCCAACCTGTACACATCTGAAGGGGTGCAAGATATGAACCTGGTTCTGGATCACGTCCCAGTGAAAGTGACAGAGGCAATGAATTCAATTCTCACATCCCCTTATTCTAAAAAGGAGGTGAAAACTGCTCTTTTCCAGATGTTTCCGTCGAAGGCCCCCGGACCCGATGGGTTCCCGGCGCAGTTTTTCCAAAAACACTGGGACACATGCGGGCAGGAAGTAACTAGTGTTGTGCTTCGGATTGTTAACGGGACCGAGAGCGCAAAGGCAATAAATAAGACAATTCTAGTCTTAATCCCGAAAGTGAAGGGTCCAACGTCCCTCGCGCAATTCCATCCCATTAGCTTATGTAATGTCCTCTACAAAATTGCGTCGAAAGTGGTAGCCAACCGTCTGAAACTGATCCTCCCAGAAATTATTTCCCTTGAACAATCTTCCTTTCTTCCAGGCCGGTTAATCTCAGACAACATCTCCGCAACTTATGAGTGCCTCCACTTCATGAAGAGGAACAAATCTTTAAAGCATCGGCATTGCGCTCTAAAGCTCGTTGTGATGAAGGCCTACGACAGGGTCGAATGGGCATATTTAGAAGCCATAATGCTCAAGTTGGGGTTTAATGACCGGTGGGTCTCAATTGTAATGGACATGGTGAGCTCAGTTTCCTTCTCGGTTCAATTCAATGGAAAGAAACTGGAGGAATTTACACCAACAAGGGGTATTCGGCAGGGAGACACAATCTCCCCCTACCTTTTCCTTTTAGCAGCAGAGGGCCTCTCAGGTCTCCTAAAATCGCAAGATGAATCATCACAAGTGCAGGGTCTGCAAGTGGCTCCCCAAGCGCCACATGTTAACCACTTGCTCTTCGCTGATGATAGCCTGCTGTTCTTCAAGGCAAATGGTCAGGGGGCGAACGAGGTGTCAAACCTGCTTTATACCTATTGCATGGCTTCGGGGCAGAGAATAAACAATGCTAAGTCCTCAGTTTTCTTCAGCAAGGGATGCCCGGAGAGTGTCAGAGAAACGGTTAAAAACGTGCTTAATGTACCAAATGAAACTCTTAATGAGAAGTACCTCGGGCTACCCTCGGATGTTGGGGCTAGCAAAACAGGAGCTTTCAAATATTTGAAGGATCGTCTTTGGAACAAGGTCAAGGGGTGGATACAGAAAACTATCTCTTCGGCTGGAAAGGAAATTCTAATAAAGTCGGTGGCACAGGCGGTCCCTGTTTATTCCATGTCATGTTTTAAACTCCCGCGGGGTCTTTGTGAGGATCTAAACAAGACCATCCGACAGTTCTATTGGGGGAGTAAGGCGGGACAGCGAAAGCCACATTGGGTTTCGTGGAAGTCCATGACCCAACCAAAGAAGATGGGAGGTCTGGGTTTCAAGGATTTGGAAATTTTCAATATTGCACTCCTAGCTCGCCAAGCCTGGAGGACCCTCACGAACCCCAATTCGCTTAGTGCTCAGCTTCTAAAAGCGATCTATTTCCCTGACTGTGGGTTCCTGGACGCCGAACTTGGCTCACATCCTTCGCAGATTTGGAGGGCGTTGTTGGAAGGACGTGATTTCATGTCACAGGGGCTGATCCGGCGTATCGGCGACGGGCGTAGCACCAGGGTTTGGAGTGATAATTGGTTGCCTAGAGATTCCTCTCTCAGGCCGCTGGCTTGCCTCTCGGCAGCCCCACCTGTGTGGGTTTCTGATCTCATCAATGAGGCTGAGCGCACCTGGAACTTACCAAGGGTGGATAGCCTTTTCCTTCCGGTGGATGCTGAAGTGATCAAAAATATCCCTCTCCCTACGGTACAGACTCCGAACTTCTATGAATGGCACTTTGAAAGGAATGGGATTTTCTCTGTTCGTTCTGCGTATAGGATGATCATTGACACCAGAAACAGGCGGGAAGATTGGCTGGAGGGAAGGGAAGCTACTTCTGACCGGAACATTGGAGAGAATGGATGGAAGTCGCTCTGGAAAGTCCAAGTCCCAGCAAAGATCCGCACTTTTCTTTGGAGATTGGCGAAACACTCCCTCCCCACCGAGGACGTAAGAAACCATCGCAATATGTGTACCGAAGACTGCTGCCAGCTATGTGGGGCGGTCGATTCGTGGCGCCACTCCCTAGTGGATTGCTCTATGGCGCGATGTGTTTGGGGCTTAGAGGACGAGGATTTGGTGGAGCATATGATAACAACACAAGCTAGTAGTGCAAAGGTCTGGTTATTTATGCTCATGGAATCATTATCACATGCTCAGTTTATCAGGGTGGCTGTCACCCTGTGGACTGTCTGGACGGCAAGAAG
Organism: Bromus sterilis; assembly: GCA_950022295.1. Classification (NCBI taxonomy): domain Eukaryota; kingdom Viridiplantae; phylum Streptophyta; class Magnoliopsida; order Poales; family Poaceae; genus Bromus; species Bromus sterilis. Next base: position 34,595,012 of record OX465600.1, read on the forward strand.
GAAGGTGATACATGAAGAATTTTTCCAATCGCCGATCGCAACTCACCTCTTTATCAACCGGTTCATCTCGGAGTTGGACACGGCGAACGCATTATCTCGTTCTGTCACGATGGCTCCATCGAGCCGGGACAGGCCCGGTGGGGGGAACCCGTCCAGGTGGTCTCATCCGCCGGCTGGGAGCTGCAAGATTAATGTTGATGCAGGTTTCTCAATAACTGCAGGGCAGGGAGCGGCGGCGGCCGTGTGCAGAAACCACGACGGGGTGTACATGGGCTCTTTCGCCCTTGTGATAAAGGACTTCTCTGATCCCAGCACCCTTGAGATGATTGGCTGCAGAGAGGCTCTAGCTTTGGCACAAGATCTGGGGCTCCAGAACCTTGTCATTTCATGCGATGCAAAAGGAGTAGTGGAGGAAATCAATTCTGTCAGTGGAGGAGTTCGCAGTTCCATCGTCAAGGATATTCGAGGGAGAAGGTCCAACATACTACAATCCAAAGTTATCTTCGAGCCTCGCCAGACAAATGTTGAGGCGCATCTTCTTGCCAAATTCGCTGCAGACCTTAGTCCAGGACGCCACCTGTGGCTGACTGCCCCTCATGATTCTACCCAAAACGAGAGCCTCGATCTGCCGCCATTCCACGACGGCGTATGCTTTCCCTCGTTTTTATCCAGGAGCGTCTTCAGTTTCAGATCAACAGCTGACAATATCACCGCACTGCCGTATCCTTGATCCTTCGTCCTTCCCAACAGTAATCCAACCTCTGCGTGTCCAACACGAGAGGAAACTCGCAAGAAACGCCGGCACCACACTGCCGTATCGCTGATCCACCATCCGTCCCCCCAACAGTGTCATATCCGTTTGCCAACCCCCCGCAAAAAAAAAAAAAAGAATGCTTTCCTAGTCTTCCGTTGGTTGTTGTTGGGTGATGGAGGATGCACTGGATATGGATCCATAGACATACATACATACTACAGTTGACAACATGGATGGATGGATGCATGCAACCAAATCCACGTGTCCAATTCAATAAGATACCTGATTTTTTTTTTGAAAGTAATAAGATACCTGATTGATCCACTGCTCCGCTTAGTAGTATAATAATCCCAGGTGCAGTGTAGTGGCCTGCATGTGTTCGAACGAATGAACGAACGACGCCCATGTGCTCTTGACTTTTGCCGCGCCAAATGTCGCGCCCAGCTTAACCAAAAACTATTGTATGCATCGTCGTCCCAACTGATTACCTCGCACATGCATGTACTCCTTAAATCCATCCAATCTGGAGCGACCAATCCTCTAAATTAATTGGGTCTGTCTAAGGCTCACAGTTATGTCACATGTACTATGATATTATCACAAATTAGCCCAATAAAACTAGTTTTAACTACTTGTTTGTCCAGTTTTTTATTTGTTTGTCGCACAGCAAAAAATCAGCCCGGTAACCAGCCCATGAAATATCGTTCGCCCAACTTTTTAGGTGTGTAATGGGCCAGCCCAAGTGTGCGGAAGGCCACAGCATCGTTTTCTTGTTTTTTTCACATTTTATTTGTTCGTATTTTACAATAATATCAATAAATATATTTTAAAAAAATTACATGTATACATAAATTACGTTATTTATGAAACAATTCATTAAGTTATTTAATCAATCTTAATCAAGAATTTTGAAGAAAATTAAAAGTGTATGAAATTTGTTTATCATATATAAGAAAAATGTATAAAACTTATGCAATTATTTATGAAACAATGTTGATCAGGTATTAAAATTAAATAATTGTGTATGGAATTATTTTTTATAATGTATTAAAATTTCTAATCATATATTAAAAACTGTTAAACCATATATGAAGAAAATATCAATCACATATTTATAAAGTATATAGAAGAATTATACAATTTGTATTAAAAAATGTTGATCATCTATTTAATAAATGTTGATCAAAAAATATTGATCTTGTTTTTATAAATTTAAACATGCATGAAAAATATTAAATATCTATACAAAAATATAGACACAAAAATAAAAAAATAAAAAAATGGACCCAATTGTGACTCATTGGTGGACTTGCAACTGAGAAAAAAATAGTCAAACCCAGTTGTGACTCGTTGATAGACTTGCAACTGAGAAACAAAAATCAAGCTCAGTTGCGACTCATTGTTGAACTTGCAACTGAGAAAAAAAGTTGGATCCAGTTGCAACTCGTTGGTGGACATGTAACTCAAAAAAAAGTCAAACCCAGTTGCGCCTCGTTGTTGACTTGCAACTGAGAAAAAAATAGTCGAACCCAGTTGCGACTCGTTGGTGGACATGCAACTGAAAAAATCTCGAACCTAGTTGCGACTCGTTGATGGACTTGCAACTGAAAAAAAAAAGTCAAACCCAATTGCGACTCATTGGTGAACTTGCAACTAAGAAGAAGAAAAGTTCGACCCAGTTGCGGCTCGTTGGTGGATATGCAACTGAAAAAAAAACGGATCCAATTGTGACTCATTGGTGGACTTGCAACTGAGAAAAAAATAGTCAAACCCAGTTGTGACTCGTTGATAGACTTGCAACTGAGAAAAAATAAATCAAACTCAGTTGCAACTCATTGTTGAACTTGCAACTGAGAAAAAAAGTTGGATCCAGTTGCGACTCGTTGGTGGACATGTAACTCAAAAAAAAGTCAAACCCAGTTGCACCTCGTTGGTGGACTTGCAACTGAGAAAAAAATAGTCGAACCCAGTTGCGACTCGTTGGTGGACATGCAACTGAAAAAATCTCGAACCTAGTTGCGAGTCGTTGATGGACTTGCAACTGATAAAACAAAGTCAAACCCAATTTTGACTCATTGGTGAACTTGCAACTAAGAAGAAAAAAAGTTGGACCCAGTTGCGGCTCGTTGATGGACATGCAACTGAAAAAAACTGACCCAATTGCGACTCGTTGGTGGACTTGCAACTGAGAAAAAAAAATAGTCGAACCCAGTCGCGACTCCTTGATGGACTTGCAACCGAGAAAAAAATTAGACCCAGTTGCGACTCATTGGTGAACTTGCAACTGAGAAAAAAAGTTGGATCCAGTTGCGACTCGTTGGTGGACATGTAACTCAAAACAAAAGTCTAACCCAGTTGCGCCTCGTTGGTGGACATGCAACTGAGGAAAAAAATAGTCGAACCCAGTAGCGACTCGTTGGTGGACATGCAACTGAAAAAATGTCGAACCTAGTTGCGACTCGTTGATGGACTTGCAACTGAAAAAAAAAGTCAAACCCAATTGCGACTCATTGGTGAACTTGCAACTGAGTTGCGGGGAAAAATATCGGTTGCGTATGGAGGGGTGAGTTGCAACTGGGTGTGTCATGGGTGACTTTCAAAAAACCCAGTTGCAAGTCGATAGGCGATTTGCAATTGAGTTGGAGAAATAAAATCTCAGTTGCGTATCGAAGGGTGAGTTGCAACCGGGTGTGTCATGGGTGACTTTCAAAAATATCATTTGAGAGTTGATAGCCAACTTGCAACTGGGTCGGGAAGGGGGGATCTCAGTTGCATATCGAGAGGTTAGTTGCAACTGGGTGTACCATGGTGACTTTCAAAAAAGTTTAAAACAAAAAAAAACTCAGTTGCGAGTCACTGGGCGACTTGCAAATGTGTGTCGTGGAAAATTATCACAAATATCAGTTGCTAGTCAATAGGTGGCTTGCACTAAAATAAGACATGTCCCAACATACAAGTGAAGCAGGCCCGAAAAACTACAACAACCCGTATCGAACACATGAAAAAAGACATCACGAGAGGACAAACAAACGCTTGCAATCAAACCGTAAAAAAAAGCAAAAAGGACCATACATTTTTAAGCTTAAATTAGACATCAAAATCTTATCTAGATGTGATATAGGAAAATTGTTCAAAAATATTTATCAAATTGAAAAAATATCACAAAATGGAAATGAAAAATAGTAGGAAAACCAAAAAATACCGATAAAACATAGGAAAAATAAAAACCAAGGAAAAAATTCTGAATATTTTGATCTGCACTATACAGACATATCAAAACAAAATATAAAAAATCTATGGTTATATAGACACATACATGAACAAACATCGCTGCACTAATCTAATATGTATATATAGACATAAAAAAATGATACAAGCAAATCTATATTTTGCTAAATTATTTTCTCCTTCAATTCATTAACGCATCTAAAATCAAAGAAAAACAAAAATAAAGTAGCGAACAAAAGCATTGACCAGTCTCCCGGCGCATCAAATCCATGATGAAAAAAACCATTCTTTCCATGTGGGTCATGCAACACAAAACAATCTTCCAGATCAAGCGCGTACCTGAGCACAAATTCTGGAGCGCACGTCTAGGTATTCGACTCCGTGGACTCGCGGGCGAGAAAAACGATTCGCTAGGTCACATCAGCGCGCACGAAAAAAAAAACATCACAAAAATCCAACGGATATGAACATGCATGTGACATAATTAAAACTCATGTAAGTACATGCTAGTTAGCAAAACCGAAATTAATTATCGAGCTCGCTCGCCGATTACAGCCATGTGATCATGCTGAGCTCAGGCAAAAGCAGCAGTAATATGCTCACTCTCTCTCGTCAATCACCACGCGGATGATGCAGAGTTTCTGCACGCTGCCCGTGTTCTGTTGCTCGTGGAACGCTACCAGACAGCCGCCCTCGATGCAGCAACAGTTTGTCCCTTTTTTTTTTCTTCAAAAAAAAAGCCTAAGCCATGATGATCTAGGAAAAGAAAAAACCCATCGCGGCGGCACTGTGGGAACGGCCGGGACACGGCTGGACTGAACAGGAGGATTCATATGCTCATGCTGAATCGAGGCCTGGATTTTTAAAAGGTCCGGCCACAGCCAGCCATGTGCCCGAGCAGACCGGAGAAGGAACTTCCCAGCATTTCAGGCTTTCTGGGTGAGGCCGGGCCGGGGCACCCACCATCCGTCCGTCCGTCCATGCGCGCCGGAGCATCATACGCCGCTGTGCAATGCCAGGCTCCACCACCACCGCGAGACGGTGCGGCGTCGGCGTCGGAGCCGAGGACCGACTGTTTCTGAACGCTCGGCGCCGGGCATGTGCGTCCACATGGCCTGAGCTAAGCGTCATGCTACAAACGATCGACGCCAAGCCAATCTACAAATGGCATAAAAGGGTAAAAACAATCAAACGAGACGACGGCAAATCTGGGAGGCGGCAGGCTAGATTCTCTCCAATTTAATCTTGCTGAGGCCGTCGGTCAGAACTCAGAAGCATTCGCGTAAATGCCATGAACTTTCTGAAGCATATGCGTAAATGCCCGTACACGCACAGGATTGCATCATATCATTCATTCTCCTCCTGCCGTGGCATCGCATCGCTGGCATCCACGACGAAATTGAGGAGTGATCCGCCTGGCCTGGCCACGCACACGAGAGCATGCATGCATGCAGCTTCAGGGAGGGATTCAGGAGGGCTCAGGCTGCCACCTCCTGAACGACCTGCCAAAAAACTGAATGAAGCAGACGCAGAGGCGCCATGACATCCATACAGTTAGTTCTATCTGAATTTTGGCCCATGCTCCCGACCTTTACTACATTCCTCAGCTCCCATTTATATTGCCCATTGAAATCATCATGCTTCATGAACGGTCCGTGAGCGAACGTCTCTGAACTCATCACAGTCGGTGTTAGCCTGCCGTTGCCGCTGCTTAATTTTCAGCCTGCACACGCACGCGCGGCATGTAATGCGACACAGAACGTGTTCCTCCTGCCGCCGCATGCGCATGCGTGGGCACTCATGCACGCTTAACTTTCTATCCGCATATAAGATTATGTTAGGTACCAATGCCAAATGGTAAGCCGGTCCAAGCAAGCAACCGACCGTTCAGTTAATTATTCAGGTCTTTCTTCTCCGCCCCAACCCCAACCGAACGTGTCAAATTTTGAAGAGGAAGAAGAAGAAGCGTTTCAGAATTGGTAGCTGCGACTAAACGATGATCTGGTTTACCTACTTTACACCATCGCAGAACATGAGTTCCTCTCTCTTTTGACCTTATCGCTATAGTATTATTATTATATACTTTTTGGCAGAAAGCAAGCAAGGCAGAGGAGCACTCACTCACTGGTGTACCGTGTTTGTATGTTTGTGTGTATGTACGGCCTTGCCAGGTCTTAGTCGACTGAGACTTCGTGAAGTCTCAGTCAATGCTATATCCATGAGATTTTACATTAGGATTGGTGCAATTTTTTTCTTTTTTTCTTTTACATGTTATATGAAATGATTAAGACTTGGTTAAATCTCACTCAAAACTTTGTCTAAGTCTAAGCTTATTTCGATTTCGACCAACTAATCTAACATGGGGTGGAGGTGTTTGGCTCCATATATATATACAGCAAATTAATCAGAGGTCTTTGGCGCCATACACATGATCTATTCTCTATGCGACTAACCCAATAACGGATGGGAGTAATAGCTACAGTAGTTCCTATTGACTTTCTTGATCTGTTCATCAGACAATAATGACTGAGAAGGGGATGGTGGTACCTCGGAGGCCATGGTTGGCAGCTGCGGAGGAGGAGAAGATCGGGAGAAGGGGATCGATGTCGGAATCGGAGGGGGAGTTTGATGATTGCTGCACCTGTCCTGGCTTCATTGATTGATTGGGGGGGGCGACTTAAATAGACGGGCGGCCGGAGGAAGAAGAAGAAGAAGATGCATAGCAGGAAGGGAAGAACAAGGGGGGCGGTGAAGGAGCCTAGGCGATGACTCCGTCATTTCTTGGCTAGCAAATGCCCATACAAAATCACACTCAAAACCTCGTGAGGCAGAAAAATCAATGAAGGTTTTGTTGAAGGAGCCTAGGCGATGACTCCGTCATTGTCTTCAGTACTTCTCCTGACCCGAACATAGGTGCCACGACGCCTCCCCCAATCTTGCGTGTGATAGTTGTTATGTAGCCCCCCATCATCAGACCCTTTGTTTCTGTGTGTTCGCCCAGATACTAAATCGACCGCATAATTGAGCGTGAATTGGATCGGGGCTGACCAGAAATCGAACATTGATCCGTTTACGTCGTTTCGTTGGGCGGCTTTTTTTTGTCCGTCGCGATCCAAACACTCGCCGGCGAAAAAAAAACGGACACTCGGATCGCGCCATCGAAGGTGCTCTTACTGTCGGTGTATTATTTCTAGTACTAGTAGACTGCTTTTCGGCCGAAAGTTTTCACTGTTGCTGGTGTATATCCTCCTATCGTATAACAACGTAGGTGGTGCATGATGGGACGATACGTATTGAGGAAGTAGGTGGCGAAGCATAGCAGAGCAGAATGTGCGTGGGCGTGCGTGCGAGCGAGCGTGGACGGACGAGGTGGCCGGCGCATGTGAGCACCCCTGGCACCATGTTAGCAGCGCCCATGAGCGAGCGAACATGGCATGTAGGAAAGCAATCCTCTCCTCATGCCTCCTAAATCCTAATCATGCCCACCGCCGCGCTGGACTCGATCCCTCCCTCCCTCCATCGCTCACGTACGTACGGGTACGGCCCCCAACCGGCCTGAAACACCACGGCTAACCCCGTCCACGTACGCTCTCGTACACACTACTAACCTCCTCTGTCCTCGGATGAAATGAGGCGGAAATGCACATGCAAAAGGCCTACGGTCATTTGCGTGGCCCTGTGTGGATGATCGGTTTGGTGGAGATGCAGCCACGTTGCAGACTTGCAGCGTGCGTGCCCGGCCGGTTCGGCTGGTTAATCTCGCTCGCCATGCAGTGCAAAGACAAGAAAACAACAAGGAAATGGAAGAAGGCGTAGTGAGTAGTACGTTCCAGTGATATAAACCACCGGAATCTCACGAGTTAACTCCCTCCCTCCCTTTATATATACCCCGGAAGAGGGGCAGCTGCAGCTCCCACTCATCATCATCCCAGCCTCTGCATCTGACTCTCGCAAAGCCCTCGTCCACCGAGAGTCCGAGACGAGAGCGCGCCATCAAAGCGCCTGCCGGCCAGCCGCCTCAGCTCGCGCTCTCCGGCCGACCGCGATGGCGTCCTACTCCACCACGACGGCCGCTGCGGCGGCGGACGAGAGGGACCGCAAGCGCAAGCGGGGTGGCGAGCCGGGGACGGAGACGGACAGGGCGGCGCCCAAGTGGCGGACGCGGCGGGAGCACGAGATCTACTCCTGCAAGCTGCTCGACGCGCTGCGCCTCGTGCGCGCCGGGGGCGGCGTCCCCGTCCGGCCGCGCGAGGTGCGCGAGACCGCCGACCGCGCGCTCGCCGTCGCCGCCCGCGGCCGCTCTCGCTGGAGCCGCGCCATCCTCGCCTCCCGCCGCGCGCGCCGCCTGCACCGAGTACGCCTCCACGTCCCGGTCCCTGCTCCCGCTCCCGTTCCGCCACCACGCGCTTCGCCGGGCGCGTCCTCCGTCTCGGGCTCGAGCTCGAGCTCAAGCTCCTTGCCGGCGCTGGCGAGGAAGGCCAAGACGCTGGGGCGGCTGGTGCCGGGGTGCCGGAAGCTGCCGCTACCGGCGCTCCTGTCCGAGACGTCCGACTACATCGCGGCGCTGGAGATGCAGGTGCGCGCCATGGCCGCGCTCTGGCAGGCCCTCTCCGCGGTCTCCCCGCCGCCATGATCCGTCCAACCCCTCTACCGCTTCCCCCGGTGGCGCCGCGCGTGTACATTTTTCGTCCCCGTGCCGTTTTAGCGCGCGACGACGAATCGATGACACGCCGCGCCACGCCGGCGATTGTTAACCCGGCCGGCCTGCCTGCCGCGTGCTAGGAAGAAGAGAACCGAAACAACAGTAGCGTTCCATTTGTAGATTCTTGTTCATTAGTAGTGCTTTGGTTTGGGAGTGTGTCCGGTAAGTAAGTAAGTGGAGTAAATGCATGAGATTCACATGTAATTTTTGTAGCGCCGTGTTGCTGTCAGCAAGCATTTGACAATGTTATAATCTCTCATGACAAATGCTTCAGACCACCGTTATTTTTTCTCTCTCATGACCAGATCGAGATGAACCGTGGACGGTATCGAGCACACCGATAATTACCCATGTGGGAGGATTAAATAACACGTGACTTGGTCTGGGTGGCGGGGCCCGGGGGCAGGCACACATGGGGTGGGGCCAGGGCCGCCTGTCAGGTGTCGCGCGGGCTTGGCATGGCTCCGGTACTCGCTCACTCACCGCCGTTGCCCTACGGAAAAAAAAAGGAAAGAACAGTTCCGGTACAAAATACGGTACATTTGAGGTAGAAATACCGGTGGGCTACGCGACAAGGGGCGGCGAGCCCACAACGTGCGGGGGTGGGGGTGGGCCCGCTTGGGCAGCCGCACATGCGGCGTGGTGGCCTCGCTGTCGCGCGGGGACGCCGGGGTCACGTGGTCCGTACGTGTGGTGGGGATGGACGGCGGCGATCTGACTGGCGGGACGGACGGCTTCCCGGCGGGGAGGGAGGAGCGAGCGAGCGACAGGGCGTGTGCGCGGCACAGTGGAGTGGGTTGGAGACGGAGACGTGGCCTGTGTGTGACAGGTAGGAGGAGGAGTACATATTGTTGTAAGTAGTACTTGCATGACAAGAGAGACGCACATATGTAATGTAGCCCGTTGCGTGTTTGCTCGATTATTCTTATGTACTGCTGCACATGCCACGCAACGCATGTTTTCCTAGGGACGAAGTAGGCGCCTAGCTAGCTTTTTAATTGAGAATTCATCCGGAATCAAACCTTAGGTTTGATGTTTTCGTGTCTCATTTAAGAGCATCTCCAGCCGTTCGCCCCCAGGACGATTTGCGGCGCTATTTTTAGCGCCGCTTGGGGGCACTTGCGCGGCGATAGGTCTTGGGGGCCGGCTACCCAGCCGCGGCCCCAAGATGACTCCCAAGTATCGGCCAAATTCAAACAAAAAACGACCAAACGCATTTAATTTAGAGGAAGTTCGACTGAATTCATAATATTCGGACGATTTTTACATAAAAGATGAAAAAAACTGCGCTAGCCTACTGATCGAAGAAGAAGGAGTAGAGCGCCTTCATTGACGACTCCGGGCCGCCTCCTCCTCCAGCAGCGCCGCCGGCTGCACCGCCATCGTCGCCGTCGCCGTCGCCGCCATCCTTTGGCTCCGGCTTGACGCCGGCCTGCGCGCCACAGGTCCCGCCGCCGATGGAGCCCCTCCTCCTCCGAACCCGCAGTGGCTCCTCCTCCTCGTCGTCAGTGCCGTCGAGGACGATGAACGGCGGCGACGGAGGTCGTGGAGGCGCCCACTTGCTGCGGCTGCTGCTGCCCTCGCCGCGCTTCGCCTGCTCGGAGCGCCGGGCTTCCTCGGCCCGTTTCATGGCCTCAACCCGATCCATCTCCAGCTGTTGCAGGCGCACCTGCTCGGCCAAGTAGTCTCGCCTCGCCCAGTCCATCTGGAAGGCGAGGCCCTCTTCGTCGTCGCTGTCGACGGCCGGCGGCGGAGGAGGAGGCGGCGGGGCAATGTCCTTCTTCTTTTCCCAAGGACCTTGCCGAGGAAACCACGGCGCTTCGCCGGGGAGTGCTCCTTCTTCACCTCCAGTTTCACCTCGGTATTCACCGGGGCGAACTGTGGCGTCGAGAAGGCCGGCCCCGACGATTGGGAGCCGGAGTTGCGCGAAGGAGCGCCGAAGGAGGACGACGAGCCGCCGTCGTCGCGGGGCATCGACGCCCACAGAGAAGTGTCGCGGGTGTAGGATCGACGGCCCAGGCCGGCGCCGTAGCCCATGTTGGGGTAGTCGAGGCGCGGCGAGTTGCCTTCGTCAATGTGGCGCATGACGAACTCGAGCATCCGCACCGGCGTGCTCCACCAGCGTGCCCACCCGTCGCGGTTGTACCGGCCTGCCACGATGGCCAGGCCATTGGTAGAGGCCCGTGCCTGGGCACGCCGGAGCTCGAAGTACTGCTCCCAGGCAGGCGTATTGTTCGCCGCGTTGCCTGGGTTGGCGCGCTCCGCCGCAGTCATCGTGGCCCGCACCGCGTTCACCTCCCGACGGAAGGCGGCCGTGCCGATCAACGGCACCGGAGGTACCGACACACCGCCGGCGGACAGCACCCACGAGTGGGGCGGCCTGGTGTCCGGCGGGCACGGGTAGCCGACCTGCGCGAGGAGGAGAGCCTCCATCTGCGACAGGCTCCGGGTACGGAAACCGTTGCGGGCGAGCTCGTCGTCGGCCATGGCGAGAGAGGAGAGGAGAGGAGAGCAGAGTGCGCGGCGAGGAGCAGAGAGGGCGAGAGAGGAGAGTGCGCGGCGAGGCGCCCCGGGGAGCCCCTTTTATAGCGGGGGAAGAACGCGAACAGACGGCGGCGCGGCCGTCGGACCGTTGGGTTTCTCGGCGACCCGCATTGATGCCCTCTGCGCCGATTGGACTCGTCACCGGCGCCGCATTGATTCTCTGCGGTGGCGACAGGTGCGGGGAAGCCGAGGCGAGACGATGAAGACGACGCGTGTTCACACGCCGACAGGTGGGGCGCGGCGCGAGGACGCGCGAAATCGCGCGAACTTTTCTTCCCATTCGCGCGCTATCCTTTCATCCGGCGACCCCAAGCGTCCCCCAGCGCGCTGGGTTTGGGTTGGGATCGCCGGACTCAATTTTGGCCCAATCCGGCGCTATTTGGGCCTTTGGGGGCGCGGCTGGGAGAATTTCCTCCCCACAGCTCTAGTTTCGCCGTTCTGGGGGCCTCTTGGGGACGCGGCTGAAGATGCTCTAAGAAAGAATATTTTTTCAGTAGTGGAAGGAAACGTTTTTGTTAATCTCTGATGACCAATGCTTCCAAAGGGCTGCGGTGATTTCGTTAAATTATATGACTCGTTGAATCAAAATTAGACTTCCAAAGATACTCATAGAGATAAGGTATGTGTGTGTTTATTCATAGAAATGAATGTACGTACATACTTGTAAGCGTCTACATCTGTATTATTTTCCACAAAACTTTTATACGGCGCTTTAGACATTTTAAACATAGACACAACAGCTCAGCCTGGATTAGCATGTAAAACCGAACAGGAGGTAGTAGTACCAATTAATCAAGGTTATGTAACCTAACGAAGTCCTGCAAAAAGGAAAAAAATATCTACTTTCGCAGGTTTTCACGTTGATGTGCATATGCACCACGACTCATTCAATTTGTGCAGCTGGGAAGATCGCTCTCGGTGTTATTTCGCCGGAGTGAGCAGTCATGACCAGTCTTGGGTCGCCGGAGTGAGCAGTCGTCACCAGTCTTCGGTCGCCGGAGTGAGCAGTCGTCGCGTCCGTATTTTTTCAACCTCCACGACTCGATCGCCACACGCACACCATTCAAAAGCGCGTGGCAAGTGACAACGACCAGCAACTAACTACCGGCCAAACCGTTTTTGCTGCCTAGCTATAATAGCTAGCTTTCCATCTTAAGCTCGATTCCACCGTCCTTCCATGGTGCCAACATCACCATTCAGGCAAAACTACCGTGGAAGTTGTTCACCGTCTCACGCCCAAGCAAATGCTGCAATTCTAGGCGAATCTTCATATCGCCTCGATGGTTATAATTATTGTTATTATGATGATTTTGACTCAAAAATGCATTCTAGGAGGCGTTATTCTGCCTTCGATCGTCATAGTTTTTAGAGTGCACTCCAAATCGAGTCTGCAATCCTTCATATTTGGCGTCTAAGGGGTGTGTGTGGGTAATTGGAGCATGCTCCATCCAAACAACGGCTTTGGCTGTAGAACATTTCTCCTACTCGCTGCTTTTCTTGCCCACGCCGCCTATCCAACACCTCAACCCTTTTGGTCGTCTTCGGTCCCTGGCCTTCGACGACATGGGAGGCACCTTGACTCCGTCTCTGATTCCATCGTTTTGGAGTCTGATTCCACACCTTTCGCGAAGGAGCATCGAGATTTGATCATTCATTTCAACAATATCCAAAGGGGGAACGGTGCACACGACGGGAACATGTGAATTGTAATTGTAAGCTTGATTCCACCGTCCTTCCACGGTGCCAACACCACGATTCAGGCAAACTACCGTGGAAGTTGTTCATCGTCTCACGCCCAAGCAAATGCTGCAATTCTAGTCGAATCGTGGTATCGGCTCGATTGTTATAATTATCGTTATGATGATGATTTTGACTTAAAATTGAATTCTAGGTGACGTTATTCTGCCGCGCCTAAAATGCTATTCTGAACGCTTTTTTGAGTGAAGGTTTTGTTCTTTTTGCTGTGACTTTCACGAATGTTATTTGGTGATAAAATTTTGCAAGCACTGAAAACACTTATAAAAAAGTATCACAGATTTTTTATATTTTTTTCCACATTTACTGTTCATCATGGTGCACGTGAGCTCGAGTTCACAACACTTTCGGAAAGAAAGTGCCCACTTCAACTTAATTCACATGTAAAAGACCCTCCTTGGTTGACTTTGTCAATGCAGAGGCCCGACAATGGCAGTGTGCCTTTTTTCTTCTTAATATGCACAAATATGCCAACGTATTGTGAATTTCAATTTATTTTTTATTTTTTTGTGTACATGATGTCGTGATTTATCTCTAGACAACATCAGACATGTGGAAAGTTTGAACATCAAATGTGACACCCCCAAAATCAGACCCTGTACAGTAATCATACATACAGGGTACACGACTGAGATTAGGGTGCCACGGTGATAATATCACAGCACAACAGTAAACACAAAACGATAAACAAATATGTTACAATAGAGGGGGTCACGCGGACCCGAATACATAAGACATACAAGCCAGAATATCTGAGTACAGACATAGTTAGTCAAGTTTTGCCTTAAGAAGGCTAGCACAAATCACATCAGAGATACAGATCGAAAAGGCGAGGCCTCCTGCCTGGGATCCACCGAACTACTCCTGGTCAACGGGGAACTCGACGTCGTAGTAGGCACCTCCGGGGTACCCTGCTCCTGGGCTCCAACGTCGGCTGCAGCGGCCGATCAGGCAAGACAGTAAAGGAAATAAAGCAGGTGAGTATCTAGTATACCCGCGAATCTTACGTCCGCTACTAAGCATTATGCATTGTATCAACGGAAATAAGAGGCTGTATATAGTGGACTAAAAGACAGAAATCCAGAGCAAGGGTAAGAAACTAGGCCTATCGAAGACTAGCATGTTCCGACGTTGTCTTGCAGCATGAGGTAAGAATCAGCCAACAGTGTATATAAAGCATAAGGTAACAATGCAGCAGAAGTTGCTGCAACATTGTATAATAATAAGTTATAATAATTAACTATGCCTCCGTGTTCACCTCCTCGACATCCCCGCGAGGAAGAAAACCCGGAACCATACAGTTTAATAATAATAGTTTGTAGTGGTAAGATCCAGCTTCAGCATAAAGCGCCCTGTTACCGTGGACACGGCTATTCGAATAGATTAATCTTCCCTGCAGGGGTGCACTTGTGTTACGCTACACGCACGGATCTCCAGGGTGGCGGGAACCTTGTTAGGGAACGCTCCACCGAGGCTATCCGACACTTCATAGCCCATCTTTCAAACTCAACAGAGAGGCCATCCGCCGGTCTAAATCCTAAGTACGCCGGGCCTTGGACCCCAACCCCAACGTACTCCTGCACGGTGCGTGACTGGCCGGTGAAGTTAAAGCAAATCCAAATAAGACACCACCGCGCGAGCAAATAAGACAACACCACTTCCCGGCAATCAGCCCGCAGTACGGCTGACGTCTGAAGAGTCCTCGGACGACACTACGAAGCAGAGGAGCCCATAACTCGTAATTCCCACGGGTAGGTAGTGCGTACATGGCATATAGCCAACTCAAGACATTCACTGAACCATTTAGAATTTTATTAACCTGCGTGACAACCGTTATCGTTGCCTCGACTTAACTGACCCGCGGACAACGACAGCGGCCAGGACCACCAGTACATCGGTGCCTGCCCCGTCGTCCCACCAAGTCACTGCGGTTACCAACAAGGTGAACCGTCTCCTTACCTTGTCTCGCGTGTGCTCCTGGAGGAGCTCGACTTTCGTGGTTTGGTAACTCTCGCGGCCAACGATCAGGGGCCAAGCACACCGGTACACTAGTCGTACCCTCCCTGTCGTCCCGTCGCAATACCTCTCGCGGGCACCGTTGGGTCGCCCGTCTTCTTACCTGAAGGACAACCGTTTACAGGACCCTATGGCGGCAAGACAAAGTCAGCCTCGAGTGGAGTACAAGGATTACTCCTTGATAGCTCACACTTGAGGTGACTAGGCATAACCCAGATAGGGGCCTTAGACGGTGTCTGCATTGTACCGTACCTGTGCAGTTATAATATCTGTATCCGCGTTCACTCCCCTGAGTGATCACGACCCTCTATCTAGTCCTAGCTAACAATGCGCAGGGCTCACTGCTGAATAATGCATAATAATAATAATAATAGACAGCATAGGATAAAGGAAGGCACATCAAGGGGCGACAAAATTAGACTATGCAATTGAATAGGAATGTAATCGTAGCAGCAGCAGTAACAATGCCTAGTGCAAGAAATGTACGGAAAGGTAGGCGATATCTGGGGAAGAGAATGGCTCTGCTTGCCTGCAAGCTCGACGGTAGTAGTAGGGTCGTCGACGAAGTAGTCGTACTCAGCAGCGGTGTAGTCCACGGCAGCAGCGGGGTCTACCGGAGATTAAGGGGGGAAGAAACAGTAAATACACAGCAAGCATATACAAACAGATGCATGACAAGACGGATGAAATGTTAACGGTGTTCTAACGCAGTGCAATGCACATTGCTCGGAACGGAAATTCATCTGAGGATGAACTACCGGCTCCGGATGATTACCGGACAGGGTGTTCGGAGGGGGAAGGATCAAGCCGGAGGTGTCGTGGGTACCGGAAAAACATAAGGGGGTGTATCCGTGCTATTAGATCTATTCCGAACAACATTCGTGTTCGGAATAAATTCATCCGGGCACTCTAACAGTACCGGACAATTTATCGGACCGTCGGTCCGGAGGGGGACGGTTCGATGTTCGTTGTGTTAGAGGGGTGTGGTAGACATACGGATAGCGTATTTGTATTCGTTATATTTTTCTGATCAATTTTCATGTATAAAGTTTTTGAATCCGAGTTACGGTTTAAAAGATATTCAAATTCAAAGTTTAAATCCTTTTAAATCAATTTCTAATTTATTTTATTATTAAAACAGAACATTATCCACAGAGAGGGTTGACCAGGTCAAACTGACAGAGGGGACCCACCTGTCAGCCTCTAGTTATTTAATTAAATCTTTATTTTTATTTCAAAATCCTCTGGGTCCACATGTCATACACAGTACACTAATAAATCAATTAATTTATTAAATTAACCCAGGGGGGCCACTAGTCATACTCAGTGGGGGTTTTATCTCCTCCATTAGTGCTAATCACTCGGGCGGGTCCCACCAGTCAGTGAGCCAACCCGGGCTGTGCTCGCCGGCGGCGACACAGGACGACGGCGAGGTTGGCCCTGCTGTCGACCGGGGCCACGGGAGGGGCTGGGGCTGGGCGCGTTCGACAGAGGGGAGAACAACGCGTCGAATGGTGGCCGTAGCAGCGACCTGGGGTGCCCGGAGTGAAGCTCGCCGTCGACAATGGCGGAGGCAGCGCTCGGGTCAAATGGAAATCGGGGGTACGAGGTGAAATCGAGCGCGCAACTCATCTTAACCGAACCTATGCTCTACCAGGAACACAATGGTGCAAGCGGCGTGAGCTGAAGCTCACTGGAGCGAGCGCACGTCCTTCCTCGGCGGAGACGTGCTCGGCTCCAATGGCGGCGGCCAGTACAGGGGGAGAGAGGGGGCGCGAGTACATGGGGAAGGTGACCCAGCTCACCCAGAGACGGTAGAGGAGGGCAGCGGGCGCGGTGGTGGTCCGTAGCGGCCGGAATTTGTCCGGAGGCACGCCGGAGTCGAAGATGAAGCCGGCGCCGATTCGCTGCGTACAGGGGCTCCGGGCACGGCTTCTCCTCCGAGGTGATGAAGTCGTCGTCTGCGCTCCCGATGGACACGTTTTCGTGGCCCGTCGTCGTCGATGGCCGCGAGTTGGCGCGGTAATGGCGACGGTGGCCTCGGGCGGTTCCTTCCTCGTCGAGCGCGAGGTGAGGGGGAAGGGGAAAAGGGGTGGGGGTTGTCCAGGGAGCTTCTGGGGTTGGCCTTATCGCCTCCCCGGTCGTAGGGAGCAGGTGAGGGAGGGGAGGGCTCCAGCGGCGCCCGTGGCGACGGCGTCGAGCAGTTGGCCGACGTGACGGGAGCAGGTGGGAGGTGGAAGACGGGCCGGGGTGGGCCGTGGTGTGGGCTTCGCCCAGGGGCGACAGGTAAGTCTTTGGTTTGTTTTATTCTTTTCCTTTGCTTTTGTTTACTGTTGTAATTAAATTAATCACTTCTGCATTTTATTTAAATGTGTTGGTGGTTTGTAAATTAGTTGTATGCCACTTGTAGGTTACATAAAAGATTTGGTGCATTTTAAAACTCAGTGGGTATTTCTTTTAAATATTTTAGGATTAAAAAGGGCCTTATAAGCTACTGTTATAATTGTTTGGGATTTTCCATAACTTCAAAAATTACCAAAGTTGGTCCAACATGATTATAATTATTTTAGGCAATTTACAAAAACAGTTTCATGATTTTTGGAACAACTTTATTTGAGCACTTTTGTTTTATTTTTCATTCAAAGAAGTTTCAACTAGGGTTTGGTTTGTTAGATGAGCAAGGTGCATTTGGCTTTGGGTTTTGATCCCAAGGGCCCAAGTACATGGTGCATGGGGTGTTGATCAACCACAGCAAGGTTTGATCATTAGCATCACAAAGTTTTATCAAGGACAAGGGAGATCAATCAGTGATAATCCAACAGTGATGATCAACAGTAATGATGGTTACTGTTACAAGCAACTGAGGGCGTTACATCAAACAAGATGGAAGAACGGTCACATTTATAGCATCTCCAGCCGCGCCCCAAGAGGCCCCCAAGACGACGAAAGTAGCGCCGGACGGACGTATTTCGTCCAGTCGCGCCTCCAAGACCCAATTAGCGCCGGATAGGGCCGATTTTGAGTCCGGTGAACCCAACCCGAACCCAGCGCGCTGGGGGTCGCTTGGGGGCGCCGGACGAAACGAAATCGTCTTCCTGGCCCACTGGCAGGCCAAGCCGACCCAAAAAGGGACTTCTCTCCCCCACCTCTCCCCACCGCCCTTGCCGTCGCCGGCCGCCGCGCCGGCGCTAGATAGCCGTTTCGACTGCCCAAAACACGCTGCTGGTTCTCCCACGCCTCCCCTCTTCCAAGGCCGCCCCTAGTTCACCGGCGTTTGGCCGGCGCGGAACGCCAAGCCGAGAACGCCGGCGCAAAATCGCGCCCACCTCGCGCCCCACCTGTTCGACGAATTGCGTCCCCGAGATGGACTCCGACGACGAGGCACTCTTCGCCGCGTTGATGGAGGAAGAGGCGAACGCCGGCGCCCAGGACGACGAGCACCTCATGATGCTCGCCGCCTTGGCCGACCTGTTCGGTGCCAACAAGGATCCGCACCGAGGAGGTTCCAAGATGGGTCGCCGGAAGGGAAAGGAGAGGGGCCGTTTGGAGGGCTACTGTTTGCTCTACTCCGACTACTTTGCCGATGTTCCCCTGCACGGTGAGAAGACATTCCGGCGCCGGTACCGCATGGGCCGAAAGCTCTTTCTTCGCATTGTAAATTCACTTCGAGAGTACGACAGCTACTTCGTTTGCAAGAAAGATTGCACCGGCACAGTTGGGTTCTCCTCACTTCAGAAGTGCACAACGGCCATGAGGATGCTTGCATATGGAACTCCTGGTGATGAGCAGGACGACTATGCACGCATGGCCGAGTCCACCGCCCTTGATTGTTTCTACAGATTTTGCAGAGCAGTAGTTGGATGCTTTGGAAAACAGTACTTGCGAGCACCCGATGCAGAAGACACTGCTCGAATCCTAGCAGAGAATGAAGCAAGAGGATTTCCTGGGATGCTTGGAAGCATCGACTGCATGCATTGGAAATGAAAGAACCGTCCATTTGCTTGGCAGGGGATGTACAAGGGTGCAAAAGGTCACTGCAGTGTGGTACTTGAGGCGGTTGCTACATATGATCTCTGGATTTGGCACTCCTTCTTTGGCATGCCAGGAACACACAATGACATCAACGTCCTGCAGTGTTCAAATATCTTTGCCAGGCTTGTCGAAGGTCATGCTCCTCCGGTGAACTTCGAGGTCAATGGGCACCAGTTCAACAAGGGATACTATCTGACAGACAACATCTATCCAAGATGGCCGGTATTTGTGAAGACTATCTCAAACCCCGTGTCAGGGTGGAAGCACGCCCATTTTGCCAAATGCCAGGAGGCTTGTAGGAAGGATGTCGAGCGGGCATTTGGGGTACTACAGTCTCGATTTGCTGTTGTCCGGTACCCCGCTCAGACTTGGTCGAAAGATCAAATATGGGAGGTGATGAATTGTTATGTCATCTTGCACAACATGATCATTGAGAGCGAGAAAGCGGAGCCAGTGTATGACTCTGAACCATATATCAACCAGGGGCCTCTTGCAGTTGTTGATCACCAGATACCATCAGATTGGACAGCCTATCTTAACATGCGCCAGGAGATCCGAAACCCGCACGTGCATCATCAACTGCAGGAAGATCTAGTGGATCATCTATGGATGCGCAAAGGCAATGTCTAGTTTGATCTGTTTTTTTTGTATTTGTGCCGAACTATGTGTAATATCATGTTGTATGCCGAATTTGCGCCGAACTGCGCCTATATTTTCATGTTTGTGCCGATTCTGTATAAAAAAATATAATTTGCGCCGTTTTTTGGTCGAATTTGGGCCAAATCTAAGCCGGTTTCGCCAGTCTTAGGGGTCGCCTTGAGGGGCTGAAAGGAAACTCACCCCAAGCCGTTTTCGCCGCCCAAGCGCCCCCGCAAAACGATCTTGGGCGGGCGGCTGGATGCTCTTAGGAGGCTGACACCAATAGTTTCCGGTCACGACTCACGAAGGAAACTGCTCTCGCCTCCATGACGCCGTTCCTCCTCCACTCGCAGCGAAAGCTGCTTCCTTCAAGGGCCGGGCCGACAGTTTTACTCCACATGCTCTCTCTGCTCGGACAATGCGCCCATGATGTAGCTTTGCAAGGTTTCTACCGTCGACGTGGGTGGCCTCAGAGCCTCAAACCATGCAACATCTCCAACGACACATGAGTGAATGAAAGATAGATAGCCCAACCAAACCGTACTGTAGCGTCTTTTCTGCCTCGAAAAAGTAAAATTCGTCCAGGGTGGTGAGACCCACGCACGAGACGAGAGTAATCCATGCCGTGCATGTGGAAATGGAACGCCCACATGCATGGGGTCCTTGGCTCCGAGCCAACGCATGTCTCGTCGCTCCGTTGTGTTCTTCAGTTGCCTTCTCTCTCTCTCTGTGTCTCTGTCTAAAACCAGATTTGCTCGTTGTTGCCGCGCTCCGGCTCTCGCTGCCGGCGGGGCCGGACGGCGTGCCGTCGCCTGAGAGGATGTTCGTTTGTTTCCGTGAAAAACAAAACGCTAAAGGGGGGAGAAGGAAAGAAGAGAAAGTCCGTCGTTAAGACTCAAGAGGTAGCAGGCAGCAGAGCCCACAACGTGCGGAGATAACGACCCCGGCCCCGGGGCCCGGCTCGAAATGCGCGGCGCTTTTGCGTTGCCCGCCGACGTGGCCGGCCGGCCTCCCCATCGCACCGCCGCCCGGAGAACGGACAAGCCGGCCGGTGCTCCCTCCCTCCCTCGACCGTGCTGTGCTGTGATGGATGATCAAGCCTTGGTGGTTAAGGTACATAGTAAGCTCGAGCCAGGAGAATCTGGTCTGGACATGCATGCATATCCAAATCTTGCTTAGTTTCTCCTAGAAGATCAGGTATAGCTCGTTCTTTCTTGGCCGGTTAAAACATTGGATATATCTGTTGTCGTCCGATGGGTCGATGGCTTCGGCTTCTTTATCGTTTTTTTGCTGTTGTAGATACCGTAGTAGTATATGCGCACATCGCCGTTTTTGTAGATATCCTGGTGGTAATAGGAGTTCGTCGTACAGTACTACTGTACCAGTATGGTGCTGACGGGGGTTACGGCTGATGGATGCGGCCAGGAAGTGACACCAGTCAGTTGTAGTGGTTGAGTACGGCCCCAATTATGATGTTGTTAATCACTCGTATTCATGGCGCCAAAATCATCATACGGAGTATTAAATTTATTTTGTGTCGGAGCTTGAAAAATATTACGTGTTTCATAGACCAGACTCGTGTTCCGCAGTTGCGACCTCGAGGCCGTACGTACGTACGTACGTGCGTGGGGGGACGAACGTGACACTCGATCATGGGGTGATGACGACGGTAATCATGATGTCTTTTGCGCGACTAACTCTACACATACGTTCACATTATTGAAGAATTGAGATACTCGTACAATATATTAACTTGAGAGCTCTGAAATGGGAGTGAATTGCAAAAAATCATCACATTAAAGCGTTGATTTACAGAAAACACTCTTTTACGTTTTTGTTGCAGAAAATACTGATTTTAGACTTTTTTTTTGCAGAAAACACTGATCGATAATATTGAACAATTTAACCTCGTTTATGATAGATGGAACTTACGTTTGATGATGTGCAAAAATAAATAAAAAGCAATCGGGTCCTTTCCTTTAGATCAACACACCTTTCCCACTTGCCCCGTACGCGTCGGAGGCACGCACTACCCTCCGGACTCGTCGGACCAGCGCCTATGGTCGGCCAATCCCCCACCATCGTGGACTCCTTTTCGTCTGGTCGACGCTAGCGGCACCGCCATCGACCGTAGGCTAGCACTACCCTCTTGCGCCCCCCTCTCCTCCCTTGTCTATATTCCTTTCTCATCTCTCTCTGACTCTCTCTATCCTCGTAGGAGCACATCCATGGCCGACCTCAGGAGCTCTAAGCCGACGAGATCCTCGCCTTGTGCCGCCCCGGATTCACCCGCACTCTGACTCCTGCTGCTGAGGTGCTGCAGGGTCTCACCGGCGTCGAGGAGGGGGGGGGGGGGCACCGGGCGCGGTGGCTGGTTCGGCGAGGGAAGGTGGGAAGAGCCAGGGTGTTTTTTGTTCCTGAGAGGATCTGGTTGCTTTATTTTTTCAAGGTGTTTCCAAAAAGGGAGGAGCTTACAGGCGGGTCTCATATGTCGTAATCGTACTCAATTGAAGCTAATCCTACGATCAGTGTTTTTTTGCAAAAGATTAATCCCAAAATCAATGTTTTCTACAAAACAAAACGTAAAAGGATATTTTCTGCAAATCAACGTTTTAATGTGGTGATTTTTTGCAATTCACTCGTGAAATGGAGATAATCAGGAGCTCAATTATGTTTTACTTTGGCAGTTAATAACATCACTGGCTACGCCGATTTATCAGGGATCTCTGTGACTGTGATGCACATATATATGCTATGCTATGCGAGAGCGAGTGGTGCGACTACGTGCACGGCATATATACTTTGCACTATTGGACGTGCGTGGACGGTAATAGGAGTCATGGTACGCTTAGTACTCATGTTTGTTTGCTACGCAGTACGGCCGCCAGTCAAGTTGTAGCGGCGGTACGTACGTGACTATGATGGCATTAGCGTCGACGAGGACCGGCCAAGGCCTAGCCTAGGCTCGTGTTCCATGTATGCATGTATCCGGGTTCAGCCAGCGTGATCGCGATCTCGATCGAGGCGTACGTACGCGCTACGTGGGAAACCCGGTCACCCTAGTGACACTTGATCGTGGGGCGTGATCACGACAGTAATCATGCTGTCTTTGCGCCATCGCAGTATATACTATACTGTACACGTTTACGGTACAATTTCACATGCACCTGGCCAGAAACCCCGGCCGGTTCATACGTGAAGATTTATGTGTGGTTGCGCGCGTGAGTTAATTAAGCACCGTACGGGCTGGTCTCGGGCCGGGCATCAGCATGGATGGAGGTGAGCTTTTTTTTTTTTTTTTGAAAGTAATGGAGGTGAGCTGAGGTAGGCTATAGTGGGAGATGCAGATGGAGATGGAGACAAGCTGCACATGCATGTAGTAGTAGAATTGCAGATGCAGCGAGCGGTACTTGGAAAACTGGAACATCAACATGCAGATGCAACGCAGGTAGGATAGCTAGCTAGGGCATGTTAGTGGCGGTGGTACGTGCAGGCAGGTGCGGCAGCGTACCAGCAACGGTACGCTCCGTGCGTGCATGCGCACCAGATCGATCGATGATGGATCCACGGTCGACCAGTCACGCGCGTCCGGTTTAATGCGCCGTCGTCCTCCGACGCCGGACAGATGGGTACGCAACGCACGTACTGTAGTATAGTACGTAGTACGAGCGTGCAATTACGCTGCTGCTCGTACAAATAAAGCGCTCGTGTGCCTGTCGGCCGCGTGGTAATGAATCCATCGATCAAGCTCTGTCGCGTTGCTCCGTGCGAGAGAGCGAGACGTGCCGGCCGCGTGCGTGCTCTGGGCCGGTCGAGTTGCCATCACGTATGCTTTGGCCGCACCCGCCCCACGTACGCGTCACGCGTCGGTCGTGAGCGTGCGTAAACACACATGCCATGCGTGCCGATCGAGGCCGCCCCGGCTCGACCGGCTTCCCCTGTGCTTCGCTAGCTCCCTTCCTGAGCTCGTCCTGTGTGGCGCGTCGGGATCGGCAGGACGTGGGTGGGCTGGGCCGTCGCATGTGCGTGTGCGCCTGAGAGAGACGCTCGGCTAGTGGACGCGCATGTTACTCCCCACGCCAAAAGCTGCGCTGCGGATGGACGATCAAATTCTGTTCCGCTGTCGGTGACCGCGACGCCGCCGTGGCCTGGAGCGCGGCTGCCCGGCCATGTTGGACAACGACTATTATGTATTACTCCTACTACAATTCTGAATGATTTTTTTGCTTTCTCTTCACCTAGGCTCCCCCACCTGTTTTATTAATGAAGATTATTTTTACACCCCAGTGCTTGTGCAACACGTCATTGTAAAACCTATTTGCAACACGAATGAGGTTGTGAAACCCCTTTGCAACAGGATCTTTGTTGAATTCAATGATATGGTGAAACGTTTTTTTTTTTAACTTAGTATGGTGGAACGTTTTTTTTTTTTGAACTTAGTATGGTGGAACGTTGATCTGGATTGATCCAATGACAATGGTGCAACACAGGTGGAAGCAACGAGCGGATCCGCGGGTAGAAACCAACCGTTTCCAATTAACAAATGATTCAGTAAAGTCGGAGCACATGTTTCTTCGTGCCACCGTATTTTCCGAGGTTTGCAGGGTCTGTCCACGATGCGCAAAGTTCGGATCTCAACCATATGATAATCACAAGAGCTATAGCCTAGCCTGGGTAGCCTGGGTCAGTCATCAGGTGTGACGCATATAACATGACGGCATACGCCCTACGAGCCCAACTCATGATGCCCTGGACCAAATGGGCATCACCTCACCTGAACCTGAACGCCACCCCTCCCCCTGGACCATGTACATACATACGCAACAACAAAATACCATCATGCCAACACACTATGCATCACCATCATCATCAACATCACCAAATACGTACAGGAGATTACCAGTAAACATCCGGGTACATCATCCACCACAAAGAACACCACCACAAATGTACCAGTTACTTACAAGTTTCAACTGATTTTTCACTTTATACAGTTTTTTATTATTCACTAGAGTACCACCACATCGGGCACTTAGCAGGGAGTCACAAGTAACAAAAGAATAGTTCAGCGGCAAGGGATGTTCTGCTTGCAACAGAAAAACAACACATGCTACTGGGATCAACTATACATTGCAGCTTCGATGATTTGCACCCAGGGCATCAGAATTCACACCGGAAACCCACACCTCCACCCGAGTATTTTCAAGATTTTCCCTTTTTCTTTTTTGCCTGCCCATCTTCACTGGCTTACCAGTAAACCTTCCACTTGAAGGCTTACACTTGGCTGCCGTGTGCCATGTAAACCAACATTTTACCCACTATACTGCTATAGGCTTTTTCTATCAGACGCTATGCCGACATACCGACCAGCACTTCTTTACACACGCGCTTGCATAAACTCCAGAGCAGAACCAGGCCAGTTTCATGATCTTACAACATCTGGAAGCTCATACAAAGAATATCCTGTTCTCCAGATTCCCTTTGCCAGGGGCAACAAGGACATGAGAAGAAAACCCCAGACGATCACAAGTGTAAGATGCAATTGATGCAAAGGAGTTAGTCCCAGATGATCCACCAATATCCTACCCAACTGTACTCCAACAGTCAGCTCCTGCCTGGTAGACCACCCCATACTGCGGGAGGTGCCGAGAGTAAAGCGAGCCACTGTACATGCTTTTTGGCAGCTGCGGTGCGCCAATAACGGATATTGTCAGCTCTGAGTTTGTACATTTCACCTTTCCGTAGATGTCATTGATGACATATTTCATGAAATCTTCTTTCAGAGAGCTAGTATCAAGGTGAGTATTTGATTGAGGCTTGAGGCCCCAGTGATATACAATGTTGGGTTTGATGACTGTATGATCAACTTCCTGTGACGAATCGGGGTCACACTCAATGCCGTTATTTTCAAGCTGCACAGCACAAGAAGTTAAAACCATTTGTAAATTCATGTCGAAACCCTAGAATTGAAGGAATAGCTGAGCTGCATGACTATGAAAAAAACAGGGCGACTGCAGCAAACAAACCTTCAGAATAAGGAAACGGAAGCGGGATTTAACCCATCCAATCCAATCAAGTAGTTCTTCAGAAGTTGGAGCACATAGAGCGATGCGAAGAAATTGTTCATATTTTGTTGCATATGGGAAGGGCTCAAAAATCCATGCCCACTCAAAATCATGCCTCCCCAAGTCCTGTACCAGAGAACAAAGAACTGTTCAGAGTTGATGCAAAGAAAAATAAAAAATCAAAGTGTTCAAGCAAACATATGTACACTGGTCTAGTACTAAAAACTTCTCAGATGGGCCATGAAGACATTAATCACTAGTGAAAACTGAACCACACAAATATTACAGTTTTGTAGCACTCTTGTTAAGAAGACAGAAAAGGGGGAAATGTGTATCACTCAAATGATATTAAGAACTAAAACTTGGACAAGTATCAATTAGCTAAGCCGATGGCAAAACGCAAAAAGTAAATACAGTCAATTACTTGACGCGAACAAGGAACATGAGATACGTGTCATGTGTCAAGCTAGAGCATTTTGAATGGTTGGGATGCCAAAACCATAGTAGCATGGAGAGTAGATTATTTGTCCATGGGAAAGTAAATTTGAATAGGAAAGAGTGCTGAATACATGTATGCATAAAAGACTGAATTTATGGCGTACAAATGTCAAGATGTGTTGGTTTATGTAAGCATAAGTAAGTTGACCATACTCAGTTACATATCACCAATCCACCATCCTTATACTGAAAAAAAAACTAATAATGTTTTCAATAAATGACTAAATATCTGTAACATATAAACTTTTAGATAAAACCTCCTTTCAGAATAACAAGTTCTCTGCATTTCATGAAATCCACCAGACTTCAAAAAGCAGGACAAACACAACTATAAGTGAAACTAACTCAACTTACTGACCTTCGTCAAAACAAAACCACGCATAAGCTCCTCTCTGATCTTCCTGAAGGTACCTTCTGTCATATTAGACGCACAGAGCTCCGCCGGAGCACAAGGCATCACTATGGGCATTAAACACCCATTTGAACCCCTGATATTAGTTGTCTGACCATGCAGATCTACTGGAATATGCCAAGGCCAGTGGGCAAATATCTCAAAGAACATGGTGAACAGACCATTGTCAGTGGCATTTGGACATCTCTGACAAACGTATGCTGCAAGAATCGCCAAATGAATTCCAGCAAAGAAACCAAGCAACTGGAAAAGGCATAAGACACATCAACATGACACGGTTAGACCAGAATATAGCTGAACAGCAATCAGCAGCACATATTAAACCACATACATGACAATGAAGTCCCCGCCTCCGAGCCCATAGCTTTATGCTTCGCAACAGAACTTGGAACTTCTGCATGAGTTGTTAATAAACAGAATTTGAGGTGAAAAAACAACAACAGTTTGAAGTACTCTCATGTAAAAATAATAGTAAGCAATTCCACAGTCACAGGAAATCA
The DNA here is from genome assembly GCA_950022295.1 of Bromus sterilis. NCBI lineage: Eukaryota > Viridiplantae > Streptophyta > Magnoliopsida > Poales > Poaceae > Bromus > Bromus sterilis. The sequence goes on from OX465600.1 coordinate 34,622,157, forward strand.
AAGGAAACAAGAGCATGGATAATAGTAAGTAAATAAATCAAAGGAAACAGGAGCATGTTAAATAAGTACTCCCTCCGTTCCAAATTAGATGACTTCCATTTGTCCACAAAGTGTAGATGACTTCCATTTGTCCACATGTGTATGTAGACATGTACACAAATGAAAGTCATCTAATTTGGAACGGAGGGAGTACAAAATTAGATGAATACAAAAGTAAATGAATTGGAGGAGTGTAGATTCAAATATGACTATTTGGGTCCTCATGTACAATCAAGTGGGGGACAATAATGTGACCGAGTGCTGGTGAATTAAAATATAATAGTCAGTCACCTCTTGATTCGGCACTAGCTGCACAATCTGCTCATTAACACGAACTCCAGACAAACTCTTCCAGCTCCGAGAATCAAGTCTTCGAAGATACTGAGGACTAGATATATTTATAGCCTGCAACAAAGCAAGTAAACTCATCAGAATATAGATCTTCTATTTTTGCATAGTACCACATCTGCATGACAGTCATGATAAAGATAACTCGGAGGGCCGTGTTCTCCATATGTGGATTATCATGTGAGCATCACTTAGGTCGCTGAACCCAGAAGAACTGCAGAAGCACTACTACAAGCACAAGTAGATGTTTTAGATGCGAGTTCTTTTGATCAAGGTCATTTCTTTGCAAATGCGTTGGTCAAAAAGAAAGTTGGTGCCTCCATATGGGAATATGTGGTGGTTTCTAGGCCTGCTCAGCTTGACTCCTCGACTGACTGCTTGACAAGAAGAAAAATAGAATTTTCTATTGTGCCCTAATTCAAGCCTCAACCGGCAGGCATGTATTAAAAAAATACTGCAACAACAATATTGGTCATCTTCTGATGATTCTGATACAACTCTCGAGTGATTTCAGATAAGATTCAAAGTGGCAGCGCTTGTTTATACATGGACCAACAAGCAAATTCACCATCCATGGTTAATTTTGACAGGGTGCTAGTAAGTGTGGTTTGGAGTAAGATTTCCCTCTTTTTACTGTGATAAGCCTGACGAGAAATGGTTTGGATCACACAAATATTGTTGAAACTACAGGTGAACAAAGTACAAGGTGTTTCTTTTTCGACCATCAATGGTTTTTCCGGCTGGTTTCAAGAAACGACTGATACAAAATGGGTAAGGCGGTGACGTCCATGGGCTTCTCCTGATTAATGGTAAAATGACATTAGACACCACATAGTTTTTTCTTTGGGGAGACTGGTTAAATTGTGAGGGTCTCAGACAGACATAGAAGTTTGATGTTCAGGATGAGCAAACATGGGTTATCCGATCTTCTGAATGTGGTGTCAGATATCAGCCATGATTACTTGAACATCTAAATAGAGGACGAAACAGATTTGCAACCGGTAGGGGTGCACAATGGTTGTTAGCTGGAAGACCAAATCACCAACACAGCATTTTTCCAAAGTGCATCAAATGGCCATCGAGAGAATGTGCTATCATGTATCCTGAGGATGGGGGGTGCAGCTTCTATCGAAACAGGTTGGAGAATGCACTATATAACTTCATTCGGTTATGAATCAGTCAGGTTGTACACCGGCAAAATGTATCTAAGGCTGCCATGTTTGATGATTTTGGGGTGCCAGACTCAGAGATTAAACTACAAGGTGATACCCTTAGTTCCTCAGATCACAGGCACCTGAACTACGTACAACAATATCATCCCATTAGAGATAGTTTTTAAGGTTCCTGCTAAGCAGCTCATGAACATGTCCACTCCATTAGTTAAGGTGATTGCACATAGTCAGACAGGCTTCCTAAATGCAGGTACGGTATTTCAGAAGGGGTGTCAGTGCAACAAACTTGCCTTAACTGCATCAAGAGAAGGGAGCTGTGCGTATGTCAGATCAACTGAGATCCCGCTGAATCTAAATCGCATCAATGGAACCTTGGCATTTTCCACAGTCTGCAATCCTGATACTTCTGGCCTGCACTTGAGAATTTGTCGGAGAACAACGAAAAAGTGGTGCTGCAAGATCGACATGTGTTAGCATCCTGAAGCAAGGTGGAGAGAGACGGAAAACTGTATGACAACACTTACTTGCAAGGTTGTAATACAGGGACCGACACAGAGCGCGTCGATGTCAGATTCAGGTCCATGAGCCTTGAAAAACAAAACAAAAAAACTTGGTCAACCATCCCACTTGATTTATTGCATCAAGCAGTAACTAGAACAAACAGAAGGTGCACATAAAATTAACGCTACAGCCTACAGGTAATGATCTGGACACACGAGCAGGCACTGTAAACAGCGGACTACTTTCTGCTGCTGCATGGCCTCGCTAATAAGGTTTGTAATGTACCTTCCTTGCAATATATGCAGACTTAATTGCCCAAAAGGTGTGAAGCATTAGACCTAGGCATTACTGCAAAGATGAAATTCTATAGAATTTTCAGACAGTGCAATTGGGGATAATCCACCAATCTACTACAAGAGAACATGAACTTCTATATATAGGATCGTGAAATTGGGGATAATCCAACCAATTTACTACAAACATGATATTCTATATTTAGGATCATGAAATTGGGGATAATCCAACAAACATGGTGGTCAACCCTGCAAACATTCTAAGAAATCACGACTACATTTCTCTTTCTAAATGTGTTTGCTTACCCCTAACGTGTAAGAACCATAGGTCATGACGGTAGCCGTGACCCGCCTTGGGGGAACCCGCTCCTCAAAGGCCACCGCCTTGGCCCAATCCATCACAATCTGCGAGAGAGATCAACACAACAAATCAGGGGGAGAGAAAAAAAAACTCCAGCCGGACGCACATGGCTGCAATATCCAGATTTTGTTTGAAGCGAGAATCCCCGGCCACAATACCTTCTTGAGCTCGCGGATGACCTGCTCCCTCGTCTCCTCCTCCTCGGGCGTCGGGAAGGCCCCCTCATCCTGCAAAAACTGGAGCACAACCATTCCGCCCCCCAAAAAGCGAGCACGGATTAGTTACTACTCGAAGGCGATCGGGAATTGGGAGAGGAATCTGCGGCCGACGGACGACGGGGGCTCACCTTGACGAGGGAATGGCTGCGGCGGTAATCCATCTCGAAGAAGAAGTCGGCGGCGGGCTGCTGGTGGGCGACCGGCCAGGGATGAGGCAGCGAGGTAAGGAGACGGCTGCTCGCGGGGAGGGGAGGCGGCGGCGGCGGCATGCGCGGCGGCGGAGGCGGGTAGAGGAAGAAGGGTAGGGTTTGGGGGTCGGCGGCCGCGGGGGGCACGGGGGCGGGGTGGGTCCAGACGGGGAGGTCCGGCGCCATCATCGCCGGCAGAGGGTAGTAGGCGGGCGGGGGCGCGTGGGCGGCGGCGATCGCCGTCGGCGACATCGGCGGCGGCGGGACGGAGACGGGACGGGGGAGGGAAATTGTCCTCTTTTTGGGTTCCTTCTTCTTCCCACGCGCTTTGGGGGTTGCGTGAGGCCGGGGGGCTTGGTGGTCTGGGGTTCTGGGGTTGGGGGGGAAGACGAGATGTAGAGAAGGACTCACTGGAGGAGAAAGGAAAGGCGGCGGCTGCGGTGTGGGTGGTGTTGTGTTGGGCTGCCAGACGAGCGACGCGGCGGATTTGTGTCAGAGACAGCGGGCGCCGTGGGCGTGCCGCGTGCGTGGCGCTGGTTCCGGGGTGTGTGTGGACAGGGACATCGGCCGTTCCACAAGGTTCGTTCAGCTCCGTATCCAACGGTTTGTGTGTGGTCAACAAACCAGGGCGTTTCCTGCACTTTTTATTCATTTTCAATTCAAAACATTCGAAGGGAATTAGAATTGGTACCTTGTTTTAGGCATCAAATTTGATTTGAAGTACTAAGATTTGCAAAATTACAAAAATGGTTTTAAGGCATCTCAAGACGTTTATGTGTAACAACTAGTATCTTAAAATGGGGCATTTCCAACATATCAATATCCTTTTCAATGGATTTGCTACCTTTTGTTTAGGTAAAAATTAATTGAATTAGATGTAAATTTAAACCGTATGATATGGTGTTTCAAAAATTGTTTCTCTAATATCGTAAGGCGTTCTCAACTCACGTTGGTTGGTTGCGCCCTTGCAACGAAGGTGCGCTTGTGTTTTTGTGTGTGTTAGGTGCATGAGATGTTTCTTAATTCGCTTCTGTTTCTTGTTTAATTTATAAGACGTGTGGCCTTATGTGGCACCATGCCCCGGGTCCTAGAGGTGGCACTCCAGGCGGTATTCACGATCCATGCGTTGGAGGGCGTCGTCGTGCGTGCTCTGTCGGGTGTGTTGTCTTCGCTCTTCAGGGATGGGGTGATGCTCGTGGGCGATGGTGGTGGCAAGGTCGTCCGGTTAGGGTGGTCTGGGCCTCTCTTCTTCGATGTGCTACTACTCTGGTGTCGTGGCTTGGAACCGTGGTGGTTTCGAGCCTCGGGCTGCTCCTCTGACCGCTTGTCGGCATGGTGCTCGGCTAAGCTAGCTCGGTTGTTGCGTCTGGTGACGTCGGTTAAATATGTTCGGTGTGAAGAGGGGTTGGGGCCGGCTGGTTCGGCTCGTGATGGTCATGGCGGGTCGGTTGGTGTGGTCGAAGGGGGAGAGTCGAAGCTAGGAGAAAGTTGGCCACCTACTATGGTTGGTGTCGGCAGCGGCGTCACTATCTTCTTGAAGGCGTTGACGTGGTAATGCACTCTTCTCTTCTTCGCCCCTTGCTCCTAGGGAAACCTCAGATCCATGCTCTCTTGGATCGGATGATGGTGACACATCGCGTCATACCCCTCTTGTGGGCATCATCTTGGAGTAGGAATCAGGTGGAGGGACCGGTGTAGGTTGGTCGGTGATGGTGGTGTGACTGTGTTGGGTTCGATGGTGGTTGTGCGGTTGGTGTTGCGGCCAATCTAGGGGTCGACCCCGGTGCATGTTGTGCTCGCTTGGTGTATCTCGGCTAGGCGGTGCCCTACAGCTACGCCGGTGGCACAAATGTTTTGTGGCGTCATCTCGGCCCCGGGTAACTGATGGGTGCAGATAACACCTCCTCGTTGGTTACCCAAGTGGAAGGTTATGATGCAGATAGCAATAGATTTCCCTCAGTAAAAATACCAAGGTTATCAATCCAGTGGGATTTCGGAGACAACAAGTAGGTGGCAACGGCTTCAGAAATATGGTGCGTAAGTTGACGGCTGCCGCGGATCAGCACACAAGACACAAGTAACTTTGCTCCCAACGAGTATAGAGAGGTTGTTAATATCTTCGGCCTTGTTGTTTACAAAGGGCCAAACGTAAAGGGTAATAATAATGATGCAACGGAAAGGAAAAGTATAATAGTAAATTAAAGCGGTGTAAACTTATAATGAGAATATGGATCGGGGTACCATGGTGCTCACTAGTAGTGTCTCTCTCCTAAAAGACAGTAAACAGTTATGTTGGGTGAATAAATTACAGCTAGACAATTGACAGAATTAAGAATGCACCGCAATGCTAATTATGCCACAGAAGATAAAAGGCTCAATCCTATGGGCATTATGCCAAGACAAGTAGATCATTTATTCATCAACATCTACTTACTAACCATCCACCTTGAGATATCTATCCAGAACATCACTCTGGTATTAAGTTGTGAGCTACAACTAATGTTGCAAACTCAAAGCAACAGACAACTGGCTTAACACTCTATGCGTAATGTAAGCAATCCTTATGCCACACAATAATAAGCACCGCTGTTTTATCTCCAATGGCAACAACACATTTCCTAGTCCCATGTTTCTGTCACTCAAGTCGGACATTAGGTGGCATGAACCCATTATATAGCATAACGCTCCCTCTTGGAGTTACAACTTACTACTTGTCCAAAGCAACAAACTGTAACGGGGAACATGTATGACTACTCAAGAGCACAAATATAGAAGAGAACAAATATATTACTTCCATAGACTGAACATAATCTCATAATCCACAGGATCCTAGCAAACACAACATTAATAACATAGGAATTATAGTAAAGATGCCTTGATCATGATAGGCAACTCACAAGGTTTAGACAATGAAGCACAATATTGGGGAGAAGACATCTACAAGCTTGTTGCCATGGACCCATGGTCCAAGGAGGGACTACTCACGACCCATCCCAGAGGAAATCCTGGTGATTGGAGGGCCCTCCAGAGATCAATCCTCCCTCCGGCAGCATGCCGGGACAAGAACTTATGTTGATCCCGATCTTGGAATTGCGCCGTGGCGAAATAGTAGCGTATATCGCGAAACGGAGTCCTCCTCTAGGGTTTCTGGAATGGGGGTAAAATATGGGGCAAAGGGGGGCACTAGGGGTGGCCCCACCTGGCCAGACGGCGCGACCAACCCTTGGCCACGTGATACAGAGTGGCAACTCTCCTCGTTGGTTACCCCAAGTGGAAGGTGAGATGCAGTGTAGCAACAAGTTTCCCTTAGCAAAGATGCTAAGGTTGAGTATCGAACCAGTAGGACTCCAAGAGATACAAGTAGGTGTCACGTCGCTTGAAGTGGACCTGCACACAGATACAGATAACTTTGCTCCCAACGAGTACAGAGGAGTTGTCAATTCCTCCGGCCTTGCTGTTTACAAAGGATCAACGCAAGAGATAAAAGTGGAACTGAAAGTAAAGAATGAAAGTAAACTAAGGGTGTAAACAATGATGTGAAGATGGACCGGGGTCCCGTGATTTTCACTAGTGACGTCTCTCTCCCAAAAGACGATAGAAGTGCTAGCGAGGTAAACAAATCACAGCTGGGCAATTGACAGGATTATGAAGGCACCACAATGATAACTATGCTGCAAAGAAAGGAAGGGCTCAAAAGCAATGGGCAGTACGCCAAGGTAAGTAGACCGAAATCCAACTGCATCTACTACGAATCATCCACCTTGAGATATCTATCCAGAACATCTCGCTGGTATTAAGTTGCGAATCCCACCCAAAGTGTAAACTCAAAGCAACAGACAACTGCATTAAAAGAACTTTGTGTAAAGTAAACAATCCTTGCACCCGCGGGTACAAGCACCATTGTTTTATCCCTGGTGGCAACATCACATCCCCTAGTATCATGTTTCTGTCACTCAAGCTAGACATCAGGGGGATGAACCCACAATCAAGCATAACGCTCCCTCTTGGAGTTGCAACAAACTACTTGGCCAAAGCAAAATACTGCAACGGAGAACATGCAAGAATTTACTCAAGAACAAAATATAAAAGAGAAGAACCAAATATATTACTCATCACAATCTGAACATAGTCTCATAATCCATCAGATCCCAGCAAACTCAGCATAGCAACAGCAGAAATTACAAAAGTGCCTCAATCATGTGAGGCAGCTCATGAGGTCTCGAAAGTGGAAGCACAAAGAGGGGAGAGGTACATAGCTACTGGTCACGGACCCATGGTCCAAGGGGCACTACTCACGGCACATCCGGGAGGCGTCCATGGCTATGGATGGTCTCCCGGAGGGGGTTCCTCCTCCCGGCAGGGTGCCGGGGCAGCTTCTCCAGGCAGCCTCGATCTTGAAATGGCGGCGGCGGCGGTACAGAGGCGAGTTCGCGGAAAAGAGATCGATATTAGGGGTTTCCATCCCGAGGGCTAAATACACGTGGACGGGGGTGTCAAGGGGACCCACCAGGCAGCCAGGAGGCCTCCTGGCGCGGCCTAGGGTGGGGCCGCGCCAGGGACCCTCCTGGTCTCCTGGTGGTGGCCCCCCTCCGCTACCTTGGTGATTCCGGAAGCTTCCGGGTCGCTGATTTTTTATCTGATTTTTCCGGATTTTTTGGAGCACTTTTAATGGCCGGAAAACCTGAAATACAAAAACAGCAGAAAACAACAACTGGCAGCTGGGTGCACTGGGTTAATAGATTAGTCCAAATATGCTCAAAAGTGTATGAAAGTTCAAGCAAATCATGGCAAAGTCACACAAAACATGCATGGAGCAAGCAAAAATTATAGATACGTTTGGGACGTACCAACATCCCCAAGCTTAATTCTTGCTCGTCCTCGAGTAGGTAAATGATAACAAACATAATTTCTGTGGTGACATGCCACACAACCATATAAGGACTTTTAAGTAAAGCAATTAAAGCATGCAATTCAATTCAAGTCTTAACAAGCAAGAGTCTATATTAGCATTGACACAAGCAACAAAAGAACAAAAGGTGCAAGAGCTCTCGCTGTCCGTGACTTGAATGTCTCCAGATGGTGTTTGCGTGCAAGCAGGGGACTGGGAAAAAGAGAGAAAAAAGATTGTTGAGAACAACTATCTACTAAAGTTTCACACTTGGTCTCCTTTGGATTCTTATCTTGACTCGTCCCCAGACCACTAGCCAGGTACAAGTCAAACTGATCCAATCCCTTTCGATATTTTGAGCACTCGTGCAATGGATGAGCGTGAGCAAGAAAGTTGACACCTAAAAGGCGAAACAGAAAGAAGGTGGAGGAGGAAGACAAAAAGGTGTGAAAGGCTCACATCAATGAGAACAATCATAGGCGAGAGAAGGCCATATGATAGATATGATGTGAGGAGTAGGGATTGCCATGCAACGGATGCACATGTGAGCTAAAATCTCTCCAAGAGAACTAGTGGGGGTGCATCTAACTTGCTTGCTCAAGAAGACCTAGAGCTCGTTTGAGGAGGCTCATCATTGGAATATACAAGCCTAGTTCTACAGTGTGAAGGTCCCCACATAGCTATATGCATGATGATGATCTCTATGGAGTACAAGGGTTAGAGGATGAAGTACTAGTGTGGATCTCTCAAAAGGAATAGTAGTGTGCCCCCTTCTCTCTTTTTATTTTTCTTTTTCTCTTTTTTCTATGGGATTATTACTCCTGTGCCCTTGGTTCCTTAGTTGTGCTCAGTTTTCCCCACGCTCCAAACTTTTGCTCACTTTTCCCCACTTCCTTAGCTAAAACTCTCACAAATACTCATAGCGGACATTTTCCGTCTTGACCGTGCATTGACCGTTAATTGCTGACGAGTGGGGCCGAGTCCTTATCTGTCCATTGCTTGCTGACGGGTGGGGCCGCAAGGAGACAAGTATAGGGCAGCTTGTCTGAATCAGAAACAGATCAAGATACGCCGCACCGCACCGCAACGGGCCGCGCCGCCCCCTCCACCGGCGTCGTGCCGCGTCCGCCGCCGTTGTTTCCTACACCCTATGCCCCTATTCCGTTCGTCGGTGAAATGCCGCGTCTCCGCCAAATATAGCCCACCTCCCCACCTAGGATTACGTAGCGATGCTGGGCGAGGACGGCCGGAAGGCCCTCGACCGTGAAGAGGATTGGGTCGAATCCGGGGCAGATAATTCATGGATTACACCTGGGTAAGCATCGTTTCCCCTCGAATTGACGTTCTAACTCGTATTATAGGCCGTATTTGACTTCTGTTAGCTTGAATCGTTCGAATTTTGCTCAATTGTACCCGGCCTAACTGCAACCTTTGTTTGAACAAAATAGGATTGATCCCGCGCTGGCTTTCCGGCTGGTGATTAGAATGGAAACTAGTGTGCTGCGTGGTACTAAACCGCATAGGATTTCTACATTTTTCTATCCCAAAGTGGTAGAAACTAGCATTTCTTTCAGTGATTTGCGAGCTGCGCTCCGAAACACCTATCCCTGGAGCGATGCCGATTCTGTTGAACTGAATTATTTCAACAGCGACGAGAAAATATTTCTCCCACTAACTTGCGACGATCATATGGCGTTGCTTTTTACTGGGATTGCTGGCAACCGATTCGGTAAACTCCAAATCGATGTGCTTCAGCCACGCGCAGAACGGGTGAAGGGGAAGGGAGATCGGACATCATCTGTCTCTGCTAATAGCAAGCACCCCGGCACTCCTTGTAGGTTGACACCAAGTAAATCAAGTGGTTCATGGAGCCACAACATGCCTGCTGCCAATTCTGTTGCCGATTCAGCTGCTGCTTCTCGTGTACCTTCTGCAGTTTGTGTAGAGGAAGATGCAGAACCTGACGAGGAAGTGCCGTCAAATGATGATGAAGACGAGATGATGTACCCTGAACTGGTAGATATAGCCAGTCAGCAAGCAGTGGATGATGAATATCCAGAGGAGCCCATCAGTCGAGCTAGGTTTGATGACATTGACGATGAAGAGAAGGAGGAGAACATGGACAGCTTAATCGATAATGAATACGATGGTGAGGATATGCCAACAGTTGAGTGGAATAGGGAAGCACCTGAGCTTACTGAAGGCACCATTTTCCAATCCATGGTGGACTGTCGGAATGCAGTGACAACATGGTGCATTCTAAATGAAAACACCTACAAGATTAAAAGGAGTGAGCCAGTAAGGTTCATAGTTTTTTGTCCATATGATAGGTGTAGGTGGAAGTTGCATGCATCTCGTATGTTAAAGAGAAAATTGATTCAGGTAATCCAAGTTCAGTGAGTAATTTAGTTTCAGATCATTGAGTAATGTTTCTTAACTGTTTTTGACACTTTTTTTTGTTTCAGATAAAGAAAAACCCACACAAGCACACCTGCCCACCTGGAGGGGGAGGGGGGAAGGCCAAAACCAAGCTAGCCAAAACTAGGTGGGTGGCAGACACGATATTGGATTGGCTGAGGGAAGAACCTGGACTTGGTCCAACAACACTCCATGGGAAGCTTTTTGAGAAGTACAAGATAGAAATTCCTTACATGAGAATTTTCGATGCTAGGGAAAGGGCTCTTGACATAATTAATGGTCAATGGAATGACAGTTTTCAGCTGCTTTACACTTTCAAAGATGAAGTGGAGACTGCTAGTCCAGGGAGTGTTGTAGAGATTGACAAGCATACAGTTTCATTCAAAATAAAAGGGAAGTCATTTGATAAGGAGTGCTTCAGAAGGGCTTTTGTTTGTTTCAAGGCTTGTTGGCAGGGGTTTCTAGATGGTTGCAGGCCCTACTTGGCCGTAGATGCTACACATTTGACTGGAAGATGGAGAGGACAGCTAGTAGCAGCTTCTGCAGTTGATGGACACAACTGGCTATTCCCAGTTTCATTTGGTGTGGTGGAGGCAGAGTCCGAGGAAAGTTGGGTCTGGTTTCTGCAGCAGTTGCGCAACATTATAGGCACACCACCAGGTTTAGCTATACACACAGATGCTTGCAAGGGTTTAGAGAGTGAAGTAGAAATTGTATTCCCTGGAGTGGAGCATAGGGAATGTATGCGACACCTAGTGCATAATTTCAAAAAGAAGTTCAAAGGTAAAGTTTATGATGAGAACTTATGGCCAGCATCATACACATGCAGCAAAAGGAAGCATGAACACCATTTGAGAGTGTTGTATGCTGAAAATCCTCTTGTGAAGCAGTACATGGATGCACATCATGGCAAGGTGTGGTCAAGAAGCAAATTCAATGAAATTTGCAAAGTAGATTATGTGACCAATAACCTTGCAGAATGCTTCAATTCAAAGTTCAAGTCAGTGAAAGGGCTTTTGTTGTGGCAAGCATTTGACAAGATGAGGCAGATGATCATGATAAAGATGTCTCTTCGTAAAAGAATTGCAGAAACACAATATGTTGGTCATCAAATGCTCCCATCACTGGTTAAGGCATTGCATTTGAAGGGAAGAGGACAGAAGATGAAATGCATTCGATCTAGTACATATAAGGGTGATGTAACACCCTCAGTGTTATGGAATAGTAACACTTTTGATAATGAAGATTACTATTGCTAATCACTGATGTTAATCATGCTTTGATCACCTTGGATCAACTCTAACTCAAAAGGCCTTCTGATGAATATTAAAAATATGGTGACAATAAAATCTTTTCCAAAAATCTTGGAACCACTTTTATAAAATCCAAAATAATCATGGGACCATGGCAATGTGGTCATGGGTATTTATTAAGCTATAAAATAAATCAAACAATTCAAACAATAGCCAAAACAGTGGCATTTAATACCTTTTTACTAAAACAAAAATGCAAAAGAATTTATAAAACTCCAAATCTTTTTGTGGCATCTCAATATTATGTTACACTAATTATGGGCTATGTTACATATTTTAAAAAATATAAAAGCAACTAAAATAAATATAAACAGAAAAGAACAGAAAACAAAAAATTAAATAAAACCCTAAACTAAGTCTGGGGGCAAAGCCCACCAGGCCAACCCCCCTGTTCCCCTGGGCCACTTAAGCCCACCTAGCCCAACTAACCCCGTCCCCTACCTACAGTGCGCCGGCATGGCGTGGTGCCCATCGGCCACTGCTACGGCGATGGTGGCCGCCGTGGAGGCCATCAAGTGGCGCCCCGGCGACCATATGACCCACGGTGCCCTAGAGCAAACCCTAGCGCCCCCAGTTTCCCCTGGATCTCGCCCCCCTCCTCCTCGCTCGCCATCGTCGTTTCCCCGAGCCGGCCGTGGGCACGACCGCCGCTCCGGCGCGGCCACTGAGCTCCCGAGACCAAGCCACCGTGTCCATTCGCCGCCGCTGCCTCGTCTTCGTCTTCCACTGAGCTCCTCGTCGCCATTGGAGCCGAGCTCCTCGCCACCGGTGGACGCAACCCCGTGCCCCAGCTCGCGCTTTTGACCCCCGAAGGCACCGCGACACTCCCCACGCACGCACGCGACGTGCTAGCGCATCCCCCTCTAACTCGCATACACGTCGTCGTCGTCTTCGCTCCCTCTGCTCCGCCGCAGAACTCGGCGCCGACCTTGATTTCGGCCACCCCCGACGCCGCCACCACTACGAAACGACGCGCGCTCGAACGAGCCCCTCCACGCCCCCTCCCATGGCCTGTGGCGAGCGCCAGCTCGTCGTCGGCGTCACGGCCTCGCCGGCTCCGGCGTGGTGTGGCTGCCCGGTGGGCCCTCCACGTCAGGGGGGTTAACCCCCCCTAACCACCCCCTGCCCACTGACAATGGGCCCCGCACCCCCTTAATCCCTCTGTTTAATAATAAACAAAGGTTAAACCCCCCTCTGACTTACATGTGGGCCCTGGCCTTTTTAATAAATAAAAACTATTTAATTAAAACCGTTACACTGACATGGGGGGCCCACCTCTGATTAATCACATTTTAGTTAAGTTAATAGCTAATTAGATTAATCTGTCACTGACATGTGGGCCACCCCCTGTTAATTAACCTAATTAAATTAATTTGTTAAATAAGTCACTAACCAATGGGACCCACTAGTCAGTATTAAAATTAATAAAAATAATATTGAATAAATAATAAAAGAAATAATAATTGATTTATAAATGTTTTAAAATTGATTAAACTTATAAAATCAATATCTTTTAATCCGTATATCGAATCGAAAAACTTTATACATCAAAATTGATCAGAAAAATATAACGAATATGAATACGCTATCCGTATACCAACCGCACCCCTCTAACACAACGAACACCGACATCCCCCCTCCGGGCTGTTTGTCGATAATTCCCGGTATCGGTAAAAACCTGCCGGATGAATTTATTCCGAACACGAAAGTTGTCCGGAATGGTTCCACTAACACGGATACACCCCCTTATCTTTGTCGGATGACCACAACACCTCCGGCATGAACCCTTCCCCTCCGGACACCCTGTCCGGTAATCACCCGGAGCCGGTAGTTCATCCCTGGATGAATTCCCGCTCCGAGCAACGTACATTGCACTGCGTTAGAACACCGTTAACATTGCATACGCCATGCTATTCATCTGTTTGTTTATGCTTGCTTTGTATTTACTATTTCTCCCCCCCTTTATTCTCCGGTAGACCCCGCTGGTACCGCCGACTACACCGCCGCCGGGTACGACTACTTCGTCGACGACCCTGCCCCTACCGTCGAGCTTCCAGGCAAGCAGAGCCATTCTCTTCCCTAGATATCGCCTACCTTTCCGTACTTTCTTGCACTAGGCATTGTTACTGCTGCTGCTACGATTTCAATCCTATTCAATTGCATAGCCTGTTTTTGTCGCCCTTGATGTACCTTTCCGTTATCCTATGCTGCCTATTATTACTTATGCATTATTCAGCAGTGAGCCATGCGCATTGTTAGCTAGGGTTAGATAGCGGGTCGTGATCACTATGGGAGCGATCGCGGATTCATTAATTATAACTGTTGCAGGTACGGAACAAAGCAGACACCGCCAAAGGCCCCTATCTGGGTTATGCCTAGTCACCTCAAGTGTGAGCTATCCAGGAGTAATCCTTGTACTCCACTCGAGGCTGACTTTGTCTTGCCGCCATAGGGTCCTGGACAGCGATTGTCCTTAAAGGTAAGAAGTCGGGCGACCCAACGGTGCCCGCGAGCGGTATATCGTCGGGAACGACAGGGAGGGTACGACCGACGTTACTAGCGTGCTTGGCCCCTGCTCGTATCTCGCGAGAGTTACCAAACCACGAAAGTCGAGCTCTACCAAGAGCACACGCGAGACAAGGTAAGGAGACGGTTCACCTTGTCGGTAACCGCGCGCTTTGACGGGACGACAGGGCAGGCCCCGACGTTACCGGTGGGCCTTGTTGCTGTTCGTTGTCCGTTGTGTTGTTAGTCAGACAGCGATAACGGTTGTCTGCGAGATAATATTAAAACGCTAAATGGTTCGGCGGATGACTTGAGAGACCCGTTGGTCTGTACGCACTACCTTCACGTGGGATAAGGAGTTATGGGCTCCCCTGCGTCGTAGTTTGTCCGAAAGCTCTTCAGACGTCAGCAGTACTGCGGCCTGATCGCCGGGAAGTGGTCTTGTCTTTTTGCTGCAGTAGGTGTGTTTGGATTTGCTTTTGCTTCACCGTCCAGACTCGCACCGTGTAGGAGCGTGCAAGGGTGAGGGACCTAGACCCCTTGGCGCATAGGATATAGCCCGGCGGATGGCCTCTCTGCTGAGACTAGGATGGGTTGCGATGTGTCGGATAGCCTTGGTGGGGCGTTCCCTAACAAGGTTCACGCCACCCTGGAGATCCGAGCGTGCAGGCTGAACAGTAGTGCACCCCTGCAGGGAGTTTCATCTATTCGAATAGCCGTGTCCACGGTAACAGGACGCTTTATGCTGAAGCTGGATCTTACCACTACCAACTACTATTATTAAACTGTATGGTTCCGGGTTTTCTTCCTCGCAGGGAAGTAGAGGAGGGGAACTCGGAGGCATTATTATTGTTAATCATTACAACTTATATTATTCAATGTTGCAGCAACTTCTTTTTCATTGTTACTTTATTGCTTTATATGAACTGTTGGCTGTTTCTCTTCTCCTGCTGCAAGACATCGTCAGAAGATGCTAGTCTTGGATAGGCCTAGCTTCTTATCCTTATTCTGATTTCTATCTTGCAGTCCACTATACAGCCTCCCCTTTCCTTTGATACAAATGCATAATGCTTAGTAGCTGACGTAAGACTCGCGGGTATGCTAGATACTCACCTTTGCTTTATTTCCCCCTTTATGTTTTGCCTGATCGGCCGCTGCAGTCGACGTTGGAGCCCAGGAGCAGGAGTACCCCGGAGGCGGATACTACTACGTCGAGACCCCCGCTGACCAGGTCCAGGAGTAGTTTCGGAGGCTCCCAGGCAGGAGGCCTTGCCTTTTCGATCTGTATCTCTGATGTTATTTGTGCTAGCCTTCTTAAGGCAAAACTTGACTAACTATGTCTCTACTCAGATATTATGGCTTGTATAACTTATGTATTCGGGTCCTCGTGACCCCCCCTTTATTGTAACATATTGGTTTATCCTTTTGTGTTTAGTGTTGTGCTGTGATATTGTCACCGTGGCACCCTAATCTCAGCCGTGTACCCTGCGTGTATGATTACTGTACACGGATTGATTTTGGGGGCGTCACAAGTTGGTATCAGAGCCGACTGCCTGTAGGAAGCCACCCCACCACTACCTGGTCGAAGTTGAGTCTAGACTTTGAAAAAATATTTTGCTAACTTAATATTTGGCTTACGGGCCCACATCGATGTCACTACGTGTGATATCTATGGTGTTAGGATCCTTTTCTCCTTACCTATGCTCTGGGAATCTTCTCTCTTATCCTTGCTGGTAAGTTTTACAAAGTCTGACATTAGGATCACGTTCTCTTGATTCCATCCGGCGTTTTGGAGCTTCCCCATTGATTGAGTCGTGTTGCAGGAGTTCTACCCCAGGTCCCGGACCGCGGATCCCATTCTCATTCTGGGCAGGCCGCGCGTCCTCTGGCATTAACTCCTGTGGCCAACAGTTTTCTTGCGGCGTGATTGACATAGTGGAATCTATGTCGCGTCGTGTAATCCTTACCACGGTCTGCGCGCCGCCTAGTGTGTCCTTTTTCTTTAATTTCTACGACGTTACGCTGCCCGATTTTCGATTGATTCTATGTGTGGATGTGTATGTCTTATATGACTACTCCTATATATCCGCGCCTCCTCTTTGTTGTCGCTTTACCTCTTACTCGTTTCCAGCATCTCGTTAAAAATTCTCATCGCTGAAATACCCCTGTTAAATTCTAGCAGGATGGTTGGTCGTGGTGATCGTGGTCGTGGTGCCAACGATCCACCTCCGCCGCCGGACTACATGGCCGCGATGATGCAGCAGTTTCAGATGAACCAAGTGTTTATGCAAGGAGTCATAGATCAGCTCCAGAACCAGAATCAGAACCAGCATCAGAACCAACCGCCTGTGGTTACTCTGCGGGATTTCATGCGTCTCAATCCCCCTCTCTTCCACCAACCTGAACAGCCGCTGGATGCCGATGATTGGCTTCGTGACATCACTCGTTAGCTGGAGTTCGCTAATGTGAGCGCTGCTGATTACGTCAACTTCGCGTCCTATTTCCTGCGTGGTCCCGCTGCTCAGTGGTGGGACACCTACAAGGGCTCGCTAGCTGAAGGGACTGTCATCACCTGGAATGACTTCAAGACTGCCTTCCGTGCTCGTTATGTCCCCCAGGCGATCATGAACCGTATGAAGGCCGAGTTCCGCAACCTTGTTCAGGGCAACAAAACTGTCGAGGCATATCAGAGGGAATTCCTCCGCCTCTCCCGCTATGCTGCAAGTGATCTCCCTAATGATGCAAGTAGGCAAGAGAAGTTCCGTGATGGACTCAACCCAGATCTCCAGCTTGCATTGGCTTTGCACGTCTTCTCCAACTTCGCCACCATGGTGAACCAGACTATCACTCTTGAGACAGCTCAGCTTAAGTTCGGTGGTTCGCCGAAGCGCCCCCGTGATGCTGGCTCATCTTCGGGCACAGCACAGAAGCAACGCGTTTGGCTTCCCCGCAGTCTTATGCGTCCGACTGACCCTGCACCAAGGCCGCCGTATGTTGCACCCCGTCTGCCTCCGCCCCCGCCGAGACAGCCGAAGACTGAGACTGCACCCCTCCGTCCTCAAGATGGCCTGTGTTTGAAGTTCCGTCAGCCAGGCCATATTTCCAGAGACTGCCCTCAGCGACAGAATCAACTGGTAGTTCACCCTGCTGGCCGCGGAAATGGCCATGGCAACAATGGGACCCTCAACTATAATACTGGGTCAAATACTCATGCTCGTGGTCATGCTTACAACATTGATGTTGAAGCAGCTCAGGCACAACCCGCTACAGTGATGGGTACTCTCCTCGTTAACTCAATACCTTCTACTGTTTTATTTGATACAGGAGCATCGCATTCATTTATGTCTGGAGCATTTGCATCTAAGCATGGCATATACCACGAAAAGATGCGCACCCCCTTGGCCGTTAAAACACCCGGCGGCATGTGTCACGTTGACATGCTGGCACCTAACATCACCGTCGAGATCGAAGTGATTGAGTTCCTTGTTTCTCCACACATTCTGAAAACCTCCACCATCGACCTTATCCTTGGCATGGATTGGCTGAAAACCCACGATGCCGCACTTTATTGTGGCACCAAGGTCATCCAACTTTTTCATCCTTCTGGCGCGATTGTGAGTCACACTGCCATTGTGTCGATGAATGCCGAAGCTCGTATATATGCTCTGAATGCCTTGAATGTCGCACCCCTCGAAGGGATTGAGAAAGTCCCAATCGTTTGTGATTTTACCGACGTATTCCTAGAAGAACTGCCGGGGATACCCCCGATTAGGGAAGTTGAATTCGTCATCGACTTGAAGCCTGGCACCGTCCCTATTGCCAAGCGCCCATATAAGATGCCACCTCACCACCTCCTTGAATTGAAGAAGGAGATCAACACGGCCCTCGAGAAAGGCTTCATCCGTCCTAGTTCCTCTGCTTGGGGAGCACCTTCGCTCTTTGTCAAGAAGAGTGATGGTACGAACCGTTTGGTCCAAGATTACCGACCTATCAACCAGGCCACGATACAGAACAAGTACGCCCTCCCTCGGATCAATGATCTATATGATCAACTGGCTGGATCCATGGTGTTTTCAAAACTCGACTTAAGGTTGGGTTACCATCAAATCCGAGTTCGTGATGAGGACATCCCGAAGACTGCATTCATTACTCGCTATGGTTCATACGAGTACACCGCCATGTCCTTTGGCTTGACGAATGCACCAACCACCTTCTCCGGATTGATGAACTATATATTCATGGAATACCTCGACAAGTTCGTCGTGGTTTATCTGGATGATATATTGATTTACTCTAAGACCGATGCCGAACATGCTGAACATCTTCGCCTTATACTGGAAAAGCTTCGAGAACACAAACTCTATGCTAAGTATTCTAAGTGTGAGTTCTGGCTTCCTGAAGTAACCTACCTTGGTCATGTGATTTCCAAGGATGGCGTTGCCGTCAACCCCGAACGTATCCAGGCTATTCTTGATTGGACTCCGCCCAGGACTGTCAAGCAAGTCAGAAGTTTCCTCGGCCTTGCCAGCTATTGCCGCCGTTTTGTCGAGAATTTCTCCAAGATTGCCAAGCCTCTGACTAATCTGCTTCACAAAGGCGTCAAGTTTGAGTGGACTGATAAATGTCAAGAAAGTTTTCAAGCTCTCAAGGACAAGCTCACTTCTCCCCCAGTGCTTACTCCCCCTGATACTCAGAAGGACTTCGTGATATATTGCGACGCGTCTCGTCAAGGATTATGCTGTGTCCTAATGCAAGAGCGCAATGTGATTGCTTATGGCTCTCGTCAACTATGTGCTCACGAAGATAAGTATCCAACTCATGATTTCGAATTGGCAGCGGTAATTTATGCATTGAAGCTGTGGTGACATTACCTCGTTGGTAACCGTTGCGAGATCTACACCGACCACCAAAGCCTGAAGTACCTATTCACCCAACCAGACCTGAATCTCCGCCAACAGAGATGGCTCGAGACAATAGCCGACTACAACATGGGAATTTCCTACACCCCTGGCAAAGCTAATGTGGTGGCCGATGCCTTAAGCCGCAAAGCCTACTGTTCTGAACTTGAAGTCCAGATAGAGCAGCCACTTCTGTATGAAGAGCTCCGCAAGTTGAACCTTGAAATTGTTCCACAGGGACATGTGAATAACCTTGTTGTTGAGCCGGACCTCGACAGCACCATCAAGTGGATACAAACATGTGACTCTGATGTCGAGAAGATCAAGAAGTATATCGCTAGAGGAAAGCCATCATGCTTCACTGTTGCTGATGATGGTACGTTGTATTTCAAGAATCGTTTAGTGGTTCCTAGGAGTAAGCCCAATCTAAATTTGACCCCGCGCGTCATGAAAGAAGCTCATGATACTCCTTTGTCGATTCACCCTGGTAGTACCAAGATGTACCAAGACCTTCGTCAGCGGTACTGGTGGTCTAACATGAAGCAAGACATCTCTCGATATGTTGACAAGTGTGACGTTTGCCGTCGCGTGAAAGCAGAACATCAAAGACCTGCTGGTACTCTGCAACCACTCTCTATTCCTGAATGGAAATGGGACAAGA
Organism: Bromus sterilis; assembly: GCA_950022295.1. Lineage (NCBI taxonomy): Eukaryota > Viridiplantae > Streptophyta > Magnoliopsida > Poales > Poaceae > Bromus > Bromus sterilis. Next base: position 34,641,960 of record OX465600.1, read on the forward strand.
TTGAAATGGACTTCGTCACAGGTTTTCCGCGATCACAGAAGGGTCATGATGCTATCTTTGTCGTCATCGACCGCTTCTCCAAGGTTGCCCACTTTCTGCTAGTCAAGGAGACGATCTCTGCTAGTCAGTTAGCAGACTTATATGTTTCCAGAATTGTTTCCCTCCACGGTATTCTGTTGGAGATCAGTTCAGACCATGGCAGCATTTTCACCTCGAAGTTCTGGGATAGTTTCCAAGAAGCTATGGGCACTCACCTAAATTTCAGCACCGCTTATCACCCCCAGTCGCAAGGCCAAGTCGAACGAGTCAACCAAGTGATTGAAGACATGCTTCGAGCTTGTGTCATTTCATTCGGTAAGAAATGGGAGGAATCTCTTCCATTTTCTGAATTCTCGTACAACAATAGCTATCATGCTAGTCTGAAGATGGCACCCTTTGAAGTTCTCTATGGACATAAGTGTCGAACCCCTCTGAATTGGTCAGAAACTGGGGAACGAACTCTCATTGGTCCGGACATTATTCAGCATGCCGAAGATCAGGTTCGCGTTATCCGTGAACACCTGAAAGCTTCTCAGTCCCGTCAGAAGAGCAACTATGATCGCAAGCACAAGGAAATGGTCTATCAACCTGGCAAATACGCGTACCTTCGTGTCACTCCCATGAGGGGCACTCACCGCTTCGGAATCAAAGGCAAGTGAGCTCCTCGCTACATTGGCCCGTTCCGTATTCTTTCCCGGAGTGGACCAGTGGCATACCGATTGGAATTGCCGCCGAACCTCTCTCAAGTCCACGATGTATTCCACGTGTCGCAACTCCGATGCTGCTTCAAAGACCCTATTCGTGAAGTGGAGCATGATATGATCGAGCTGCAACAGGACTTGACTTATCAAGAACATCGAAGCCGCATTCTCGATCAGTCTGAACGCAAAACCCGCAACAAGACAACCAAATTCCTCAAGGTTCAGTGGTCAAATCATTCTGAAGATGAAGCCACTTGGGAACGCGAAGATCGTCTTCGTGAAGAATACCCCGATCTTTTCCCCTCTACCGCTTAGATTCTCGGGACGAGAATTCCTGTAGTGGGGGAGATTTGTAACAATCTCAGTGTTATGGAATAGTAACACTTTTGATAATGAAGATTACTGTTGCTAATCAGTGATGTTAATCATGCTTTGATCACCTTGGATCAACTCTAACTCAAAAGGCCTTCTGATGAATATTAAAAATATGGTGACAATAAAATCTTTTCCAAAAATCTTGGAACCACTTTTATAAAATCCCAAATAATCATGGGACCATGGCAATGTGGTCATGGGTATTTATTAAGCTATAAAATAAATCAAACAATTCAAACAGTAGCCAAAAAAGTGGCATTTAATACCTTTTTACTAAAACAAAAATGCAAGAGAATTTATAAAACTCCAAATCTTTTTGTGGCATCTCAATATTGTGTTACACTAATTATGGGCTATGTTACATATTTAAAAAAATATAAAAGCAACTAAAATAAATATAAACAGAAAAGAACATAAAACAAAAAATTTAAATAAAACCCTAAACTACGCCTGGGGGCAAAGCTCACCAGGCCAACCCCCCTGTTCCCCTGGGCCACTTAAGCCCACCTAGCCCAACTAACCCCCTCCCCTACCTACAGTGCGTCGGCATGGCGTGGCGCCCATCGGCCACTGCCACGGCGATGGTGGCCGCCGTGGAGGCCATCCAGTGGCGCCCCGACGACCATATGACCCCCGGTGCCCTAGAGCAAACCAAGCCACCATGTCCATTCGCCGCCGCTGCCTCGTCTTCGTCTTCCCCGGCAAGGAATCGAGCCCCCTCCGCCTGTGGAGAGCTCCTCGTCGCTATTGGAGCCGAGCTCCTCGCCACCGGTGGACGCAACCCCGTGCCCCAGCTCGCGCTTTTGACCCCCGAAGGCACCGCAACACTGCCCACGCACGCACGCGACACGCTAGCTCATCCCCCTCTAACTCGCATACACGTCGTCGTCGTCTTCGCTCCCTCTGCTCCGCCGCAGAACTCGGCGCCGGCCTTGCTTTCGGCCACCCCCGACGCTGCCACCACTACGAAACGACGCGCGCTCGAACGAGCTTTCGAACGAGCCCCTCCACGCCCCTCCCATGGCCTGTGGCGAGCGCCAGCTCGTCGCCGGCGTCACGGCCTCGCCGGCTCCGGCGTGGTGTGGCTGCCCGGTGGGCCCTCCACGTCAGGGGGTTAACCCCCCCTAACCACCCCCTGCCCACTGACAATGGCCCCCGCCCCCCCTTAATCCCTCTGTTTAATAATAAACAGAGGTTAACCCCCCCTCTGACTTACATGTGGGCCCTGGCCTTTTTAATAAATAAAAACTATTTAATTAAAACTGTTACACTAACATGAGGGGCCCACCTCTGATTAATCACATTTTAGTTAAGTTAATAGCTAATTAGATTAATCTGTCACTGACATGTGGGCCACCCCCTGTTAATTAGCCTAATTAAATTAATTTGTTAAATAAGTCACTGACCAGTGGGACCCACTGGTCAGTATTAAAATAATAAAAATAATATTGAATAAATAATAAAAGAAATAATAATTGATTTATAAATGTTTTAAAATTGATTAAACTTATAAAATCAATATCTTTTAATCCGTATATCGGATCGAAAAACTTTATACATCAAAATCGATCAGAAAAATATAAAGAATACGAATACGCTATCCGTATACCAACCGCACCCCTCTAACAGAACGAACACCGACATCCCCCCTCCGGGCTGTCTGTCGATAATTCCCGGTACCGGTAAAAACCTGCCGGATGAATTTATTCCGAACACGAAAGTTGTCCGGAATGGTTCCACTAACACGGATACACCCCCCTTATCTTTGTCGGATGACCATGACACCTCCGGCATGAACCCTTCCCCTCCGGACACCCTGTCCGGTAATCACCCGGAGCCGGTAGTTCATCCCCGGATGAATTCCCGCTCCGAGCAACGTACATTGCACTGCGTTAGAACACCGTTAACATTGCATACGCCATGCTATTCATCTGTTTGTTTATGCTTGCTTTGTATTTACTGTTTCTCCCCCCCCTTTATTCTCCGATAGACCCCGCTGCTACCGCCGACTACACCGCCGCCGGGTACGACTACTTCGTCGACGACCCTGCCCCTACCGTCGAGCTTCCAGGCAAGCAGAGCCATTCTCTTCCCCAGATATCGCCTACCTTTCCGTACTTTCTTGAACTAGGCATTGTTACTGCTGCTGCTACGATTTCAATCCTATTCAATTGCATAGCCTGTTTTTGTCGCCCTTGATGTACCTTTCCTTTATCCTATGCTGCCTATTATTACTTATGCATTATTCAGCAGTGAGCCCTGCGCATTGTTAGCTAGGGTTAGATAGCGGGCCGTGATCACTATGGGAGCGATCACGGATTCATTAATTATAACTGTTGCAGGTACGGAACAAAGCAGACACCGCCAAAGGCCCCTATCTGGGTTATGCCTAGTCACCTCAAGTGTGAGCTATCCAGGAGTAATCCTTGTACTCCACTCGAGGCTGACTTTGTCTTGCCGCCATAGGGTCCTCGACAGCGGTTGTCCTTAAAGGTAAGAAGTCGGGCGACCCAACGGTGCCCGCGAGCGGTATATCGTCGGGAACGACAGGGAGGGTACGACCGACGTTACTGGCGTGCTTGGCCCCTGCTCGTATCTCGCGAGAGTTACCAAACCACGAAAGTCGAGCTCTACCAAGAGCACACGCGAGACAAGGTAAGGAGACGGTTCACCTTGTCGGTAACCGCGCGCTTTGACGGGACGACAGGACAGGCCCCGACGTTATCGGTGGGCCTTGTTGCTGTTTGTTGTCCGTTGTGTTGTTAGTCAGACAGCGATAACGGTTGTCTGCGAGATAATATTAAAATGCTAAATGGTTCGGCGGATGACTTGAGAGACCCGTTGGTCTGTACGCACTACCTTCACGTGGGATAAGGAGTTATGGGCTCCCCTGCGTCGTAGTTTGTCCGAAAGCTCTTCAGACGTCAGCAGTACTGCGGCTTGATCGCCGGGAAGTGGTCTTGTCAATTTGCTGCAGCAGGTGTGTTTGGATTTGCTTTTGCTTCACCGGCCAGACTCGCACCGTGTAGGAGCGTGCAAGGGTGAGGGACCTAGACCCCTTGGCGCATAGGATATAGTCCGGCGGATGGCCTCTCTGCTGAGCCTAGGATGGGCTGCGACGTGTCGGATAGCCTCGGTGGGGCGTTCCCTAACAAGGTTCACGCCACCCTGGAGATCCGAGCGTGCAGGCTGAACAGTAGTGCACCCCTGCAGGGAGTTTAATCTATTCGAATAGTCGTGTCCACGGTAACAGGACGCTTTATGCTGAAGCTGGATCTTACCACTACCAACTACTACTATTAAACTGTATGGTTCCGGGTTTTCTTCCTCGCAGGGAAGTAGAGGAGGGGAAATCGGAGGCATTATTATTGTTAATTATTACAACTTATATTATTCAATGTTGCAGCAACTTCTTTTTCATTGTTACTTTATTGCTTTATATGAACTGTTGGCTGTTTCTCTTCTCCTGCTGCAAGACATCGTCAGAAGATGCTAGTCTTGGATAGGCCTAGCTTCTTATCCTTATTCTGATTTCTATCTTGCAGTCCACTATACAGCCTCCCCTTTCCTTTGATACAAATGCATAATGCTTAGTAGCTGACGTAAGACTCGCGGGTATGCTAGATACTCACCTTTGCTTTATTTCCCCCTTTATGTTTTGCCTGATCGGCCGCTGCAGTCGACGTTGGAGCCCAGGAGAAGGAGTACCCCGGAGGCGGATACTACTACGTCGAGACCCCCGCTGACCAGGTCCAGGAGTAGTTTCGGAGGCTCCCAGGCAGGAGGCCTTGCCTTTTCGATATGTATCTCTGATGTTATTTGTGCTAGCCTTCTTAAGGCAAAACTTGACTAACTATGTCTGTACTCAGATATTATGGCTTGTATAACTTATGTATTCGGGTCCGCGTGACCCCCCCTTTATTGTAACATATTGGTTTATCCTTTTGTGTTTAGTGTTGTGCTGTGATATTCTCACTGTGGCACCCTAATCTCAGCCGTGTACCCTGCGTGTATGATTATTGTACACGGATTGATTTTGGGGGCGTCACAGTTGAGGTAACCTATACTGATAGTAAAAATAGGGTATGGAGGTATCCTGTGAACCTAACTGCTAGAGAATGTAGTTGTAGGCAATGGCAGATCCGTGGGAAGCCATGCATACATGCCCTACATCTGATGACTGTTATCGGGGGTGCAGATGGTGAAGTTGATCAATATTGCTCTGAGTATTTCTCTGTTGCCAAATTTATGGCTGCTTATGCTGACAATGTGCCTGAACTCTTGGGAAAAGATCAATGGAACATAGTAGATCCAGGGTTCAAACTCCACTCTCCTATAATGACTAGACCACCAGGAAGACCAAAGAAAAACAGGTTCAGAACAGGTGAGGAGGGTCGTCTACCAAAAAGGCGTGCTTGCAGAAAATGTGGAGTTCTGGGGCATATTGCTAGGCTTTGTACCAATCCAGTGGAGGCATCATTTGGAGAGGAGGAAAGATGGACAGCAGCCGATGCAGAGGAGAATGCAGCAGCAATGGAGATTGAAGATGCAGAGGAGAATGCAGCTACACTGGAGATTGAAGCAAATGAAGAAGTACGAGCACCTTGGTATGTGTTTGCATTTGTAGAATGCAGCTACCATTTTGTTTGCATTTGTTCTCTTTTTTATCTATGGCTTATAATTTTATTTACCAGCTCTAGGGAGAAAAGGCCTAGAGATGAAGAAACCGAAGAATTTGAAGCCATGGCCTTTGATGGTTTTGAAGCTATAAGAGAGGAAGAGGAGGGGGTAATTGTTCCAGTTGTTCCTTTAAAGATTATTGAACCCACGGATGAAAAGGATCAAAAGAAAACCAGGAGCATCAAGGTGGTGAAGCCAAAACCCCAAGTAAAGATCAAAAGAATCAAGAGTCTGAATGAAAAGAGCATCTCAACTAGGGAAACCAGGAGCAAGGCTGTGAAGCCAGCTGCGAACACAAGGAGCAAGGCGAAGATTTGAATTTGAACTTTGAGGGCGAGTCAATCGCTTAAAACTTGGTAGATTTGTATTAATTTGAGCTACTGTGAAAACTTATCTGTTGTAATAAGGGATCGCTTGTAATGTTGCTTGTACTTTGGTATCTTATTTGAGTCAGAATTAAAATTTGCATCAAAATTTGAATTTGAATCAATATTTTAATTTGAGCCAAAGTTGAAGTTGAACCAACATATGAGGTCCATTGCTCTGTGCTATGTATTTGATCGAACATTTGAAATCCAATATTTGAAGGTGATCAATCCGAATGAGAAATGGAGAAATGTGCTAGAAACGAGCTCGAAACCTAGGGTAAATAGGCCTATTTGTAATCAAGTTTTTTCCGACCTTCTCTAAATGATGCATATTATTTCTATTAATACTTTTTCCATATATATAGGGTAAAAACGAAGTCTCACTATTTATTGAATTAATATTCATATTACTACATTTTTTTGGAAAAAATATGCTTTTAATTCAAAACCATAAAAATAACACATTTTAGATATGAAAATCAAAAAGTAAGTTCAGATCCTTCTTATTCACTCCAAAATGAAGCTTTGGTGATTTTTTTGATTTTTTTTGAATTCTATCAAAACCTAAACCCTCTCTCACTCTCCTACGAACTCTGAACAACTTCATACGTGATAGATCATTTGTGTGAAGCTTTTTTCATGAAAATGACCTACACCAAGTTTATATTTTTTTTCTCATAACCATGTCACATATGACGGCAATGTGCGCAAAAATTGTAATATTTTGATTTTTTTGAATTATTTATGCTCATTTGAACTTGATTTCGACGACTCACTTCAAAAAATGTTTTTTCAAAAAAATGTCCCTATACCAAGTTTATATTTTTTTTTGATAACTATGTCACATAAACGGACGAACTACGTTGGAATTTTATTTTTGCGATTTTTTTGATTTAGTTATGGTCATTTGAAATCTGGTCAAACCCTAATAACCCCGTTGACTGGCTCATAACCCCGCAGAATGGTCCCAACCGTTGGATCATACCCTAGCGCCAAACTCCACCCGTCCGATCATGGCGATCCGCGTGACGATGGTTATGTATCCTGATTGGCTACAGAGCAGCCCGTGCTCGCCCAATTGCTTTCCCCATCTGCTTCTTCTTCGACAAAGCAACCTCTCTTCCTGTGCTTCTTCCTCGACAGAGCAACCTCCTTTCCTCTGATTCTTCTCTCCGGCGATATGTCGAGCTTCTCGTCAGCCTCCAATCCCACGTGGCCGGTGTATGGTCCAGTGTCGATGACTCGATGCCCTGACTGCCCACGCACTGCGCCACTGAAGCGTTTGACTTCGAAGGAGCACAAGAATGGGAACTATGGGCGCGAGTTCGTCAAATGCGAGAGCAGGCCGGAGGGGCAGGTTAGATCTGAGTTCTGCTCGCATCCTTTATCTCTAATTTCATTTCTGTCAGATTTGGGATTTAGTATTCATGATTTCATTTTCAGATCGTGAAGAAATGCAACCATTTTGAGTGGATGGATGCATACATCCAGAGGCTTCAAGGGTTGGGCTTGCTGGATTCGAGGGGGCATGCAACCCGCGAGCTCAATCAACCGTCGGCTGTGGAGAATTTGCCCCATGACAGTGCTGCTCCAACGGCGGGGGATGCGGAACTGAAGGGGGAATTGAAGAAGATGAACAAGAACTTGAGGCAGCTGATTGAATTGAAGAAGCAATCTAATCTGATAGCTTTAGGAATACTTGCTCTAGGATTTTTTTTACTTGATGGTCATCTCTCGTTAGAGATGTTTGTACTGTGTTGTTGCTATTGTTTAGCTTCATCCATGGCATGGAACCTTAATGTGATGGATTTCACCGTGTCTATCTCAAATGCGAGAGCAAACCCTGCAACTCTCGATCTCTGAATGTATGCAGTTTAGTGTTAGCTTTCAACACTTTCAGTTTCGCCAGAAGACAACTACCAGTTTAATGTTATAATTTTTTCAGTTATTTTGTTAGCTAACCTCGACTGTTGGATCATACCCTACCTCGTCAGATGACAGTAAGCAGTACTTGTGCAGCACAAATACATCAAGTTCATCTCTTCTCTCTCGCACTTGCCAAATTTTCTCCTCGAGTTCGCGAGTTACACTGAATGCTAGAAAAAAAACTAGTTTGCGGGCCCAAAGAGAATGAAGTTGCAATAGGCCCACATAGGATAAAGGGATGAGGCCCAGAAACAAGCGATGACTCTGTTTTTGTTTTTGAACGATTGCTTTGTTCTTTTTTGTTTCTAATTGATTTTTTCAGTAATTTGATTGCCCAAGCTCTTCTATTTCGTTGAGGATTTTTTATTTTTGGCTTTCATTTATGGGTCTATTTGATCTGATTTATCTTCACTGTATGTGCTTTTTTTTGCTTGCTCACAAGCTAGTATAAGCCGTGTACAATATGTTCTTATTTTTAGAATGGATCCCAAAACACATCATTTTCCCTTTTTAGTTAGTTTTCCCCACATCAATTAGCCGTGTCTAAACTTGGGACAAACAAAATACAATAATGTTACAAGTCTAATCTCGTCGTCATGTCACATTAGTTTTTCTGGTAGTTTGCTTTATTCATTAGATAAGCACGAGCCGTGCATGCATTTGCATGGGCCTGAGATGCACCCGTTTGCATCTGGCTGGTTCCTTTAGATTAGCATGCATATAACAGTGAATAACGAGATATAAGAGGAAGAAAAGCCAGGCTCCCACTTCCAGCATATAACACACATAACAACTTAGATAAATAAAGCGAAGGGATACAAGTTCTTAATAATAAAAACGACACAGATAGACCCATAACCTTAACCTAGGGGACCCTAAACCTAGATAGAACTCGCCTCGTGGGCAACACACACACCAAACTCACACTACACATAGATAGGGTAGGGCAACACTGCCATGTCTTCACCGTCTCTTCACCGCCGACTTCACCGTCGTCTTCGTCGCCGTCTTCACTCCTCCTCCTCCTCCTCCCGTCCGTTCTCGCCGAGGTAGTACGGGAGGCTGTGCATGCCGTTGGGGAAGATGCTGTCAAAGTCGGTGAAGATGTTGTAGGTGGTGAATGCGATGAACTCGCACCCACACCAAAACACCTTGCCGAGTAGGTAGTAGGCATCAAACCTGTTGGTGAAGTGGGCGACGAGCCCTATCGCTGGAGATTGGCTGTTGGGACGATGTTCCTCGAGGCGGAACATGGACGGCGAGCCCTGCGGGAGGTGGGCAAAGCCCGCACGAAGGAACCACCTGTCAAGTTCATGACCACCCCTCCAGCGTGAGAACGCCCACACGCGGAGCGAGTGCTCGACGACGACGAAGGCGGGGTACCGCAACTCCGGCACGGTGGGCGGCAGGAGGAACGTCGGCCCGTTGAACTGCATTGTCTTCACGTCGCTGCGTGTTTGCTTTGTCTTTTGGGGAAGAAGAGAAGGGGGGAGGCGCAGATGGATGTGTAGAAGGAAGAGGCAACCTAGGGCAGTTTAAATAGCCGAGGGAGAGGAAGAAGAGAAGGGGGGAACTGCATTCAATGCATGCGTGAATCAATGCGACCGTGAATCGATGCCACCGTGCGAAATGACGCAGCAACTGAATCCACGCGTGCCTCTGTGAGCGTGCGTGACTCGACGCGTCAAACGACTGCGCGCGTGCTCTGCGTGCAACTGAATCGAGCGTGCGGAGCGACTGGATCGATGCCTGCGGAGCGATTGGATCAAGCGGCAACCGTGCGTCAGGGATCCAGTGATGCGTGAAACGATGCGTGCGTGCGTGCGTGCAACTGAATCGAGCGTGCCGAGCGACTGGATCAATGCCTGCGGAGCGATTGGATCAAGCGGCAGCCGTGCGTCAGGGATCCAGCGATGCGTGAAACGATGCGTGCGTGCGTGATCCAGCGACGGAGCGATTGAATCGGCGCCTGTTTGCGTGCGTGATCCAGCGACGGGCGACTGAATCGACGTCTGCGTGCGTGCATGCGAGCAGGTCGTCAATGCATGCATAGCCGGCTGCGTGCGTGCCGGCGTGCATGCATAAAAGGCTGCCCAGCTCCTCCATAGCAGGCCTATTTATTTTATTACCGGGCTAGTTCTACGAACACAAACACGGCCCAACCAGCAAAGCCACATAGCGACAGCCAACAGAGTCAAACGTCCACGTAAAAAAACAGAGACCAACGTGGCCCCACTCGTCAGAGTTAACGGTGAAGACGGGTAACGTCTGTTATGAGCATTTGTGAGAGTTTCAACTAAGGAAGTGGGGAAAAGTGAGCACAACTAAGGAACCAGGGGCACTAAATTAAATATCCCTTTTTCTATTTTTTGTATTTTTTTGGCGGCCTCAATGGCTCTTTCTATTGAACTCTCATTTGTCCTTTTTGGGATCTTTTCCTCACTTTAGGGGCAACACTCTATATTTTACAAGAATATAGGAGATCTTTCACACTTTACAAAGGTACTGACATAAAGAAGATATAACTATCATGATGCAAATGTATGCCTCTGCCAGGATAGCAGGATATGCAATGATACTAGCGCGTCATGTAGCAATGATTAGGGCAAGGCCCAACTAGCGCAATATCGTAAAACGAGCATAAATAGGAGACCAATGTCGTAAAACGTGAGTAACTTCCTCGTCCGTTGTTCGATTCTAACGATTTTTTGGTGGATATCTTACGACATGCCAACACTGTGAAAAAAAAATTGAAAAGGAATTTCACAGAATTCTCTAATAAATAAACACTTAGGGAAGAAATAACCATGTAAATATTTCCCACCGACCATTTATTTTTCAGCAGCACGTCGATCACCTTCGTGGTGGAGGCCACGCACAATGTACCGGATGTTAAGCACGAACTCTTGCATTTATGGCTAGCCAAGGAACCATGGAGGATATCCCACACAGTCGGTCCTCTTAACCTCTGTCACCGTGTGTGCAAACTCAAGAAAAAAGAGAGCTCCAATGCAAAACGAGCATAAATAGGACACCAATGTCGTGACACGTGCGTAACTTCCTCGTCCGTTGTTCGAGTCTAACAAAACTTTTTTTGGTGATGAGCAGGACAACACCGTGAAACAAAAAAATTTGGAAAAGGAATTTAACATAATTCTCTAATAAATAAACATTTAGGGAAGAAATAATCATATAAATATTTCCCACCGACCATTTATTTTTCAGCAGCACGTCGATCACCTTCGTGGTGGAGGCCACACACAATGTATCGGATGTTAAGCACGAACTCTTGCATTTATGGCTAGCCAAGGAACCATGGAAGATATCCCACACAGTCGCTCCATGGACGAGGAAGTTACTCACGTTTTACGACATTGGTCTCCTATTTATGCCCCGTGCATCCCCTTCTTCATCAACAATTATCAGTTCGTCCCTCGTTGCACTATATTTTTATCACTTCATGCGTTGTGTGCTATGCTTGGAGCGTCCCGCTCTTTACTTTTCTAGGTCTGTTTTTTGCTTTGTTTGCGGTAGTAAGAAGTTAGACCCCAGCTTACTCTTTTGTGTGGGAGAGTTACACGCTCCGCTTGAACTAGAACTCCTCATATGATTTGCATGCTTATTCTTTTAGCTGTGAGTTGTTCTTTTTCTTTTCTTAGCTGCTGCTCTATTTAGTTGTAGTGCTTTAGTTTTTCTAGAGATTTTCTTTTGTTTTAGGTTGAACTTTCTAGAGGTTGCATGTTTTATCTTGTTAGAGAGTTTGCCTGTTGCACTGAGTTTTGTGTCTTGACTAGAAAGTAGGTAGTTAAAGTTGCCGTTCTCTTTGTAGTAGTAACTTGCAATAGTTTTGAGGTATTGACTAGAGTAATGTTTGAACTTTTGGTTTCAAGAGCTCGAGCCTATTAGTGATAGATGTCGTATTTTGGGCAATCCGTGTGTTTTTCGAAAACCAAAAACCCCTGTTGAGAACTCTAGCTACTATATGGATCACTAACCCCTGGAGGGTTCGAATATTAGAGTACACTCACGTACCATGAGTCGAGGATGGGAAAGGATAACCAAACTCCCATACACTCCTCCTCGGGGTACTTGTCTCTTTGCGAACCTCCTGATTAGATTGAGAGTTACCGATAATAAGTGCGTGAGTTCTTTGGACTAATGTGAGTATTCGAAAATGGACACTTCCACCCACCTATACTTTTTATAGCCTCTTCGGCACCGTGCATTGCCCTTTCTCACCTTGAGAGTTGGCGCATACTTCATCGGTGCATCCAAACCCTTGGCACGATACGCTCTGTCATCATAAGCCTCCTTATATCTTTCCTCAAAACAGCCACCATACCTACCTACAAGGCATTTCCATAGCCTTTCTGAGATACATTTCCATGCAACATCCACCTTCTCATGACTTGATTATCATGTCATACATGCTACTTTCTTTAACGCGATAGTATCATTGCATATCCTGCTATCCTGACAGAGGCATACATTTGCATCATGATAGTTATATCTTCTTTATGTGAGTACCTTTGTAAAGTGTGAAAGATCTCCTATATTCTTTTAAAATATAGAGTGTTGCCCCTAAAGTGAGGAAAAGATCCCAAAGAGGACAAATGAGAGTTAAATAGAAAGAGCCATTGAGGCCACCAAAAAATAGAAAAAATAGAAAAATGAGAAAAAGAAAAATAAAAAGAGAGAAGGGGGCACACTACTATTCCTTTTGAGAGATCCACACTAGTACTTCATCCTCTATCCCTTGTACTCCATAGAGATCATCATCATGCATATAGCTATGTGGGGACCTTCACACTGTAGAACTAGGCTTGTATATTCCAATGAAGAGCCTCCTCAAACGAGCTCTAGGTCTTCTTGAGCAAGCAAGTTAGATGCACCCCCACTAGTTCCCTTGGAGAGCTTTTAGCTCACATGTGCATCCGTTGCATGGCAATCCCTACTCCTCACATCATATCTATCATATGGCCTTCTCTCGCCTATGATTGTCCTCATTGATGTGAGCCTTTCACACCTTTTTGTCTTCCTCGTCCACCTTCTTTCTGTTTCGCCTTTTAGGTGTCAACTTTCTTGCTCACGCTCATCCATTGCATGAGTGCTCAAAATATCGAAAGGGAGTGGATCAGTTTGACTTGTACCTGGCTAGTGGTCTAGGGACGAGTCAAGATAAGAATCCAAAGGAGACCAAGTGTGAAACTTTAGTAGATAGTTGTTCTCAACAACCTTTTTTCTCTCTTTTCCCAGTCCCCTGCTTGCACGCAAACACCATCTGGAGACATTCGAGTCACGGACAACGAGAGCTCTTGCACCTTTTGTTCTTTTGTTGCTTGTGTCAATGCTAATATAGACTCTTGCTTGTTAAGACTTGAATTGAATTGCATGCTTTAATTGCTTTACTTAAAAGTCCATATATGGTTGTGTGGCATGTCACCACAAAAATTATGCTTGTTATCATTTACCTACTCGAGGACGAGCAGGAATTAAGCTTGGGGATGTTGATACGTCCCAAACGTATCTATAATTTCTGCTTGCTCCATGCATGTTTTGTGTGACTTTGCCATGTTTTGCTTGAACTTTCATACACTGTTGAGCATATTTGGACTAATCTATTAACCCAGTGCACCCAGCTGTCAGTTGTTGTTTTCTGCTGTTTTTTTTGTATTTCATGTTTTCCGGCCATTAAAAGTGCTCCAAAAAATCCGGAAAAATCTGCGACCCGGAAGCTTCCGGAATCACCAAGGTAGCGGAGGGAGGCCACCACCAGGAGACCAGGAGGGTCCCTGGCGCGGCCCCACCCTAGGCCGCGCCAGGAGGCCTCCTGGCTGCTGATGGCTTCTCGCCCCTCGTTGGTTACCCCAAGTGGAAGGTTTGAGATGCAGTGCAGCAGCAAGTTTCCCTCGGTGAAGATACCAAGGTTCTCAAACCAGTAGGACTCAGGAGATACAAGTAGGTGGCAACGTCGCCAGAAATTGCTTTCTGACTAGGGTGTTGTCGTGGACCTGCACACAACAACAAATAACTTTGCTCCCAACGAGTACAGAGGAGTTGTCAATTCCTCCGGCCTTGTCGTTTACAAAGGATCAACGCAAGAGATAAAAGGTGCAAAGGAAAGTAAAAGCTGAACGTAAATTGAGGGTGTGAACAATAATGTGAAGATGGACCGGGGTCCCGTGATTTTCACTAGCGATGTCTCTCTCCCAAAAGACGATAAAAGTGCTAGCGAGGTAAACAAATCACAGTTGGGCAATTGACAGGAGTATGAAGGCACCGCAATGCTAACTATGCTGCAAAGAAAGGAAGGGCTCAAAAGCAATGGGCAGTACACCAAGGTAAGTAGACCGAAATCCATGTGCATCTACTACGAATCATCCACCTTGAGATATCTATCCAGAACATCTCGCTGGTATTAAGTTGCGAATTCCACCCAAAGTGTAAACTCAAAGCAACAGACAACTGCATTAAAAGAACTTTGGGTAAAGTAAACAATCCTTGCACCCGCAGGTACAAGCACCGTTTTTTTATCCCTGGTGGCAAAAGCACATCCCCTAGTCTCATGTTTCTGTCACTCAAGCTAGACATCAAGGGGCTGAACCCACAATTGAGCATAACACTCTCTCTTGGAGTTGCAAATAAAATACTTGGCCAAAGCAAATACCGCAACGGAGAACATGAAATAATTTACTCAAGAACCAAATATAAAAGAGAAGAACCAAATATATTAATCATCAAAATCTGAACATAATCTCATAATCCATCAGATCCCAACAAAATCAGCATAGCAACAACAGAAATTACATAGATGCCTCGATCATGTGAGGCAGTTCACGAGGACTCGAAAGTGGAAGCACAAAAGGGGGAGAGATAGATCACATAGCTACTGGTGACGGACCCATGGTCCAAGGGGAACTACTCACGGTACATATGGGAGGCGTCCATGGCTATGGATGGTCTCCCGGAGGGGGTTCCTCCTTCCGGCAGGGTGCCGGGGCAGCTTCTCCAGGCAGCCCCGATCTTGAAACGGTGGCGGCGGCGGTACAGAGGGGACTTCGCGAGAAAGAGATCGATATTTGGGGTTTCCACCCCGAGGGGTAAATATAGGCGAAGGGGGCATCGAGGGGACCCACGAGGCATTCAGGAGGGTCCCTGGCGCGACCCAGGGTGGGGCCGCGCTACCTGCCCTCCTGGATGCCTGGTGGTGGCCCCCCTTCCCTCTCTTGGTGATTCCGGAAGCTTCTATTGCGCTGATTTTTTATATATTTTTCCCGGAATTTTTGGAGCACTTTTAATGGCCGGAAAACCTGAAATACAAAAACAGCAGAAAACAGAAACTGGCAACTGGGTGCACTGAGTTAATAGGTTAGTCCAAATAGGTTCAAAAGTGTATGAAAGTTCAAGCAAAACATGGCAAAGTCACACAAAACATGCATGGAGCAAGCAGAAATTATAGATACGTTTGGGACGTATCAACATCCCCAAGCTTAATTCATGCTCGTCCTCGAGTAGGTAAATGATAACAAGCATAATTTCTGTGGTGACATGCCACACAACCAAATAAGGACTTTTAATTAAAGTAATCAAAGCATGCAATTCAATTCAAGTCTTAACAAGCAAGAGTCTATATTAGCATTGACACAAGCAACAAAAGAACAAAAGGTGCAAGAGCTCTCGCTGTCCGTGACTCGAATGTCTCCAAATGGTGTTTGCGTGCAAGCAAGGGACTGGGAAGAAAGAGAAAAAAGGTTGTTGAGAACAACTATCTACTAAAGTTTCACACTTGGTCTCCTTTGGATTCTTATCTTGACTCGTCCCCAGACCACTAGCCAGGTACAAGTCAAATTGATCCACTCCCTTTCGATATTTTGAGCACTCATGCAATGGATGAGCGTGAGCAAGAAAGTTGACACCTAAAAGGAGAAACAGAAAGAAGGTGGAGGAGGAAGACAAAAATGTGTGAAAGGCTCACATCAATGAGGACAATCATAGGCGAGAGAAGGCCATATGATAGATATGATGTGAGGAGTAGGGATTTCCATACAACGGATGCACATGTGAGCTAAAAGCTCTCTAAGGGAACTAGTGGGGGTGCATCTAACTTGCTTGCTCAAGAATACCTAGAGCTCGTTTGAGGAGGCTCATCATTGGAATATACAAGCCAAGTTCTATAGTTTGAAGGGTCCCCACATAGCTATATGCATGATGATGATCTCTATGGAGTACAAGGGATAGAAGATGAATTACTAATGTGGATCTCTCAAAAGGAATAGTAGTATGCCCCCTTCTCTCTTTTTATTTTTCGTTTTCTCTTTTTCTTTTTTTTTGGTGGCCTCAATGGCTCTTTCTATTTAGCTCTCATTTGTCCTCTTTGGGATCTTTTGATTTTGTCCTCTTTGGGATCTTTTCCTCACTTTAGGGGCAATACTCTATATTTTACAAGAATATAGGAGATCTTTCACACTTTACAAGGGTACTCACATAAAGAAAATGTAACTATCATGATGCAAATGTATGCCTCTGCCAGGGTAGCAGGATATGCAATGATACTAGCGCGTCATGTAGCAATGATTAGGGAAAGGCCCAACTAGCATGCGGCTCATCGATCAAGCAAGTAGCATGTATGACATGAAGATCAAGTCATGAGAAGGTGGATGTTGCATGGCAATGTATCTCGGAAAGGCTATGGAAATGCCTTGTAGGTAGGTATGGTGGCTGTTTTGAGGAAAGATAAAAGGAGGCTTATGATGACAGAGCGTATCATGCCAAGGGTTTGGATGCACCGGCAAAGTATGCGCCAACTCTCGAGGTGAGAAAGGGCAATGCACGGTACCGAAGAGGCTAGAAAAAGTATAGGTGGGTGGAAGTGTCAACTTTCGAATACTCACATTAGTCCGAAGAACTCATGCACTTATTATCGGTAACTCTCAATCTAATCAGGAGGTTCACAAAGAGACAGGTACCCCGAGGAGGAGTGTATGGGGGTTTGGTTATCCTTGCGCATCCTCGACTCATGGTACGTGAGTGTACTCTAATATTCGAACCCTCCAGAGGTTAGTGATCCATCTAGTAGCTAGAGTTCTCTACAGGGGTTTTTGGTTTTCGAAAAACACACGGATTGCCCAAAATACGACATCTATCACTAATAGGCAAGAGCTCTTGACACCATAAGTTCAAACATTACTCTAGTCAATACCTCAAAACTATTGCAAGTTACTACTACAAACAGAATAACAACTTTAACTACCTACTTTCAGTCAAGACACAGAACTCAGTGCAACAGGCAAACTTTCGAACAAGATAAAACATGCAACCTATAGAAAGTTCAACCTAAAACAAAAGAAAAGCTCTAGAAAAACTAAAGCACTACAACTAAACAGAGCAGCAACTAAGAAAAGAAAAAGAACAACTCACGGCTAAAAGAATAAGCATGCAAATCCTATGAGGAGTTCTAGTTCAAGCGGTGCGTGAATCTCTCCCACACAAAAGAGTAAGTAAGCTGGGATCTAACTTGTTACTACAGCAAATAAAGCAAAAAAGCAAAACCTAGAAAAGTAAAGAGCGAGACGCTCCAAGCATAGCACATAACGCATGAAGTGATAAAAATATAGTGCAACGAGGGACAAACTGATGATTGTTGATGAAGAAGGGGATGCATCGGGGGCATCCCCAAGCTTAGACGCTTGAGTCTCCTTGAATATTTATTGGGGTGCACATGGGCATCCCCAAGCTTGAGCGTTTGACACTACTGAATCTTATTTCATCATCCTCCATCGTGCACTTGAAAACTCCCTTCATACATAACTCATTGTAGGATGATTAGAGAGGTTAGTACCCTAATAAAATAATTTTACTCTACTGCAAATAAATATTTCCAGGAAGAGCTACTGTTTCTCAAGATTTCCAACAAGTTTTTGCATTGAAAAAGCAAGCTTAAGGTTTGCAAAACGAAGAAAAGGCAAAACAGGACAGAATCTGTGAAAAACAGACCAGCAGGTAAAACGAATTTTTAGGGGTACTTTTGCAACTCAAATCAAAAAACTCAGAACATACGAAAGTTTCGTAATTGTATAGAGCACGCTGTGTAAAAAATTCAGCTCAAAAATATGAACTGGGATTTTTCCATGATTTTTCTAGTCACAAGGACAGAATCTGTTTTCTGGACAACATGTCACAACTTTTACTTCCCTTGCCGTATGAGGCTAAACTTGGCACAAAGCTTGAAAAGTAAAGATACAATGATGTTGCTACAGTAGTAACAATCATGAATACCACTAAGAACAGAACAAAAGCAAAAAGAAAAACCTAAATTCGTTGCGGGCTGCCTCCCGAAAGCGCTTCTTTAGAGCCATTAGCTAGGCTTAAAGCAGAAGATCAAGTCTTTTCAAGAGAATAACTAGCCCGTGTGACGGACTCAAAAGGTAACTTAATCTTTTTCCTAGGGAAATGTTCCATCCCTTTCTTGAGAGGGAATTAGAATTTGATAGTTCCCTCTTTCATATCAATGATAGCACCAACTGTGCGAAGAAAAGGACGTCCCGAAATAATTGGACAAGAGGGCTCATACTCAATGTCCATAATAGTGAAATCAACGGGGACATAATTGTCATTGACAATGATAAGAACATCGTCGATCTTCCCCAAAGGTTTCTTTACGGAAGAATCAACAAGACGAACACCAAAAAAACAAGGATCAAAAGGTTTCAATTCAAGCATATCATACATTCTTTTGGGCATAACAGAGGTACTTGCTCCAACATCACAAAGAGCATAACAAGAGAAGTTATTCAATTTAATTTTTATCATAGGATCCCAACCATCATCTAGCTTCCTAGGTATGGATGCTTTTAGTCTAAGCTTCTCCTCCCTAACTTTGATTAGAGCATTGGTGATATGCTCTGTGAAGGCAAGATTGAGTGTGCTAGTGTGGGGGTCTCTAGACATCTTGTGTAGGAAACCAATAACTTCAGGTAAAGTGCAGTTGTCAAAGTCTAAGTCACTTATATCTATCAAGGAAGTAGTGATATCATTTAAGCTCACTTGTTCGAAAGCCTCTATGTTCATAGAGGTTTCCTCTTCTAAGGTTGAGGTGGTAGCATCACCATTGATAGGTTCAGTGGGACTAGGGGTGTGATGGGTGCTAATAGTTTGGACATCCTGAACTACTTGGATAGTGGCTACTGTGTGGTAGGTAGGAAGGCTCTTAATTCTCTCTTCTTCCTCCTTTTATCTAGCCCATCTCTCTTTTAGTTTTCCCAACATCCTAATGTTTTCATTAATTTGGACTTGGATAGCATTCATAGGATTGGTCTTCCTCTCCTCGGGGGGAGAGGTTCTAATCTTCAGCATCTCTACATCATGGGCTATGTTGTCTACCTTCGAAAAGAGGGTATCTAATTTATCTAATTTCTCTTCCACACTCTTGTTGAAGGCTTTCTGGGTAGTGATAAAGTCTTTGAGCAAGGTCTCTAGTTCTGAAGTGGAGTTTCTAGTGGTAGGATAAGTGTTGTTCCCATAGTTGTTGGATGGGAAAGGCCTAGGATTGTTGCTACCAAAGTTACTCCTATAAGCATTATTGTTGAAGTTGTTTCTAGAGACAAAATTAACATCTACTTGCTCCTGAGCAACCAAAGAATTTAAAGGAACATCTTGAGGATCAATAGAAGGTTGCTTGGTAAGTAGAGACATGATAAGGTCAACCTTTTCATTTAAAGAGGAGATCTCCTCGACAGAGTTTACCTTCTTACCGGTTGGAGATCTCTCGGTGTGCCATTGCAAGTAGTTCAACATCATCTCATCAAGTAGCTTTGTGGCAGCACCAAGCGTGGTTGACATAAAAGTTCCTCCCGCGGCAGAATCTAACAAGTTCCGCGAGGTGAAGTTCAAGCCTGCATAAAAAGTCTGGATAACCAACCAGGTAGTCAGTCCATGTGTGGGGCAGTTCTTGACAAGCGTCTTCATACGTTCCCAAGCCTGGGCAACGTGTTCATTATCCAATTGCCTGAAATTCATAATGTTACTCAGCAATTGAATAATTTTAGCAGGGGGATAGTACTTCCCTATAAAAGCATCTTTGCATTTACTCCAAGAATCAATAATGTTCTTGGGCAAAGATTGTAACCACTCCTTGGCTCTTCCTCTCAAAGAGAAAGGAAAAAGCTTCAGCTTGACGATGTCTCCATCCACTTCCTTGTACTTCTGCATGTCGCAGAGCTCGATAAAGTTGTTTAGGTGCAAGGCAGCATCTTCTCCTGCTCCTGAGAATTGATCTTTCATAACAAGGTTAAGCAGAGCAGGTTTAATCTCATAAGAAGGTGCTGAAGTGGCAGGTGGAGCAATAGGAGTGCAGATAAAGTCACTGCTGTTGTGACTAGTGAAGTCACACAACTTAGTGTTTTCATTGGAACCCATAGTAGCAGCAGGTATTTTTGGTATTTTTTATTAGGGACACAAAAGTAAAAACTGAAAGGTAAACTAACAAGACTAAAAAGCAAAGGTAAAAGATAGTGTGCAAGTCCCCTATCTTGTAGACTTGAGTCCCCGGCAACGGCGCCATAAATTTGCTTGATGGCTTCTCGCCCCTCGTTGGTTACCCCAAGTGGAAGGTTTGAGATGCAGTGCAGCAGCAAGTTTCCCTCGGTGAAGATACCAAGGTTATCGAACCAGTAGGACTCAGGAGATACAAGTAGGTGGCAACGTCGCCAGAAATTGCTTTCTGACTAGGGTGTTGTCGTGGACCTGCAAACATCAACAAATAACTTTGCTCCCAACGAGTACAGAGGAGTTGTCAATTCCTCCGGCCTTGTCGTTTACAAAGGATCAACGCAAGAGATAAAAGGTGCAAAGGAAAGTAAAAGCTGAAAGTAAATTGAGGGTGTGAACAATAATGTGAAGATGGACCGGGGTCCTGTGATTTTCACTAGTGATGTCTCTCTCCCAAAAGACGATAAAAGTGCTAGCGAGGTAAACAAATCACAGTTGGGCAATTGACAGGATTATGAAGGCACCGCAATGCTAACTACGCTGCAAAGAAAGGAAGGGCTCAAAAGCAATGGGAAGTACGCCAAGGTAAGTAGACCGAAATCCATCTGCATCTACTACGAATCATCCACCTTGAGATATCTATCCAGAACATCTCGCTGGTATTAAGTTGCGAATCCCACCCAAAGTGTAAACTCAAAGCAACAGACAACTGCATTAAAACAACTTTGCGTAAAGTAAACAATCCTTGCACCCGCAGGTACAAGCACCATTGTTTTATCCCTGGTGGCAACAACACATCCCCTAGTCTCATGTTTCTGTCACTCAAGCTAGACATCAAGGGGCTGAACCCACAATCGAGCATAACGCTCTCTCTTGGAGGTGCAAATAAAATACTTGGCCAAAACAAATACCGCAAAGGAGAACATGCAAGAATTTACTCAAGAACAAAATATAAAAGAGAAGAACCAAATATATTACTCATCACAATCTGAACATAATCTCATAATCCATCAGATCCCAACAAACTCAGCATAGCAACAACAGAAATTACATAGATGCCTCGATCATGTGAGGCAGCTCACGAGCACTCGAAATTGGAAGCACAAAAGGGGGAGAGATAGATCACATAGCTACTGGTCATGGACCCATGGTCCAAGGGGAACTACTCACGGTACATACGGGAGGCGTCCATGGCTATGGATGGTCTCCTGGAGGGGGTTCCTCCTTCCGGCAGGGTGCCGGGGCAGCTTCTCCAGTCAGCCCCGATCTTGAAACGGCGGCGGCGGTGGTACAGAGGGGAGTTCGCGAGAAAGAGATCGATATTAGGGGTTTCCACCCTGAGGGGTAAATATAGGCGAAGGGGGGCATCGAGGGGACCCACGAGGCAGTCAGGAAGGTCCCTGGCGCGACCCAGGGTGGGGCCGCACCACCTTCCCTCCTGGCTGCCTGGTGGTGGCCCCCCTTACCTCTCTTGGTGATTCCGGAAGCTTCTGTTGCGCTAATTTTTTATATATTTTTCCCGGAATTTTTGGAGCACTTTTAATGGCCGGAAAACCTGAAATACAAAAACAGCAGAAAACATAAACTGACAACTGGTGCACTGAGTTAATAGGTTAGTCCAAATAGGTTCAAAAGTGTATGAAAGTTCAAGCAAAACATGGCAAAGTCACACAAAACATGCATGGAGCAAGCATAAATTATAGATACGTTTGGGACGTATCAGCTGCCTGGTGGGTCCCCTCGACACCCCCCTCCACCTATATTTAGCCCTCGGGGTGGAAACCCCTAATATCGATCTCTTTTCCGCGAACTCGCCTCTGTACCGCTGCCGCCGCCGTTTCAAGATCGGGGCTACCTGGAGAAGCTACCCCGGCACCCTGCCGGGAGGAGGAACCCCCTTCGGGAAACCATCCATAGCCATGGACGCCTCCCGGATGTGACGTGAGTAGTCCCCCTTGGACCATGGGTCCGTGACCAGTAGCTATGTGATGTACCTCTCCCCTCTTTGTGCTTCCACTTTCGAGACCTCGTGAGCTGCCTCACATGATCGAGGCACTTTTGTAATTTCTGCTGTTGCTATGCTGAGTTTGCTGGGATCTGATGGATTATGAGACTATGTTCAGATTGTGATGAGTAATATATTTGGTTCTTCTCTTTTATATTTTTTTCTTGAGCAAATTCTTGCATGTTCTCCGTTGCAGTATTTTGCTTTGGCCAAGTAGTTTGCTTGCAACTCCAAGAGGGAGCGTTATGCTTGATTGTGGGTTCAGCCCCCTGATGTCTAGCTTGAGTGACAGAAACATGAGACTAGGGGATGTGCTGTTGCCACCAGGGATAAAACAACGGTGCTTGTACCCGCGGGTGCAAGGATTGTTTACTTTACGCAAAGTTCTTTTAATGCAGTTGTCTGTTGCTTTGAGTTTACACTTTGGGTGGGATTCGCAACTTAATACCAGCGAGATGTTCTGGATAGATATCTCAAGGTGGATGATTCGTAGTAGATGCAGTTGGATTTCGGTCTACTTACCTTGGCGTACTGCCCATTGCTTTTGAGCCCTTCCTTTCTTTGCAGCATAGTTAGCATTGCGGTGCCTTCATAATCCTGTCAATTTCCCAGCTGTGATTTTTTTACCTCGCTAGCACTTTTATCGTCTTTTGGGAGAGAGACATCACTAGTGAAAGTCACGGGAACCCGGTCCATCTTCACATCATTGTTTACACCCTTAGTTTACTTTCAGTCTTGACTTTCAGTTCCACTTTTATCTCTTGCGTTGATCCTTTGTAAACAGCAAGGCCAGAGAAATTGACAACTCCTCTGTACTCGTTGGGAGCAAAGTTATTTGTATCTGTGTGCAGGTCCACGTCAAGCGCCGTGACACCTACTTGTATCTCTTGGAGTCCTACTTATCGATACTCAACCTTAGCATCTTTGCTAAGGGAAACTTGCTGCTACACTGCATCTCACCTTCCACTTGGGGTAACCAACGAGGAGAGTTGCCACTCTGTATCAGATGCCCACCATGATCGAGGCACATATGTAATTTTCTGCTGTTGCTATGCTGAGTTTTCTGGGATCTGATGGATTATGAGACTATGTTAAGTTTGTGATTGAGTAATATATTTGGTTCTTATCTTTTATATTTTTTGTTCCTAAGTAATTCTTGCATGTTCTCCGTTGTTGTTTATTGCTTTGGCCAAGTAGTAGGTAGTGACTCCAAGAGGGAACGTTATGCTCGATTGTGGGTTCATGCCCCCTGATGACACGCTTGAGTGACAGAAACATGAGTCTAGGGGATGTGATGTTGCCACAAGGGGGAAAACAACAATGCTTGTAACCGCGGTCGCAAGGATTGTTTACTTTACGCAAAATGCTTTTTAATGCAATTGTCTGTTGCTTTGGGTTTACGCTTTGGATGGGGCTCGCAACTTAATACCAGCGAGATGTTCTGGATAGATATCTCAAGGTGGATGATTAGTAGTAGATGCAGTTGGATTTTGGTCTACTTATTTTGGCGTACCGTCCATGCTTTTGAGCCTTGTCCTTTCTTTGTAGCATAGTTAACATTGTGGTGCGTTTTTAATCCTGTCAATTGCCCAACTATAATTTGTTTACCTCGCATAGCAGTTTTATCGTCTTTTGGGAGAGAGACATCACTAGTGAACATGACGGGACCCCGGTCCATATTCTCATCACTGTTTACACGCTCTTTTATTTTCCTTCTTTTACTTTGTAGCTGCTATCACCATTATCATCATTACCTTTTATCTCTTGCGTTGATCCTTTATGAACAACAAGGCCGGAGAGATTGACAACCTCTCTGTACTCATTGGGAAGCAAAGTTATTTGTGTTGTGTGCAGGTCCACGTCAATTGCGCCGTTGACACCTACTTATCATTGCCGGAGTCCTACGTAAGACAAACCCTATCCTCTACATAGGGGAAATTTGCCGCTACATTACATCTAACCTTCCACTTGGGGTTACCAAAATGAGGATAGAGTATCAACAAGGGTTCACTCTGGCACGCAATCATTCGCTGCTTTCTTGTCTCTCTCAATTTGGCAGCCTCTTATTATTTTTCATTCATTTTTTAATTCATGAACTTTAAATAAAATCATTTTTTTCTTTTTTTCTTTTATTTGTTTATTTAATACGATGGATCTTTTTAAATTTATATTTTTTATCGGCGGTGTCAGTTGCAACCTTTTAAAACTATCTTTCATTTTTTGTTCCAATTACAAGTCCATCTTCGATAAGTAATTAGGGCTCAGTTCATTTTTTGGTAGTTGCAAGTTCAACAATATCCCTAACATGCAGTTGACGGCCTGTATTTTTTGACCAATTTTGTCTCATATGCAACTTCATCCTTTATATGCAATAGGGTCTCACCCAATTTTATCCTAGTTGCAAGTCCAGCCTCGACCCGTAATTAGAGACCCAAACAGTTTTGTCTCAGTTGCAACTCCACTTTCTAGACGTAACCTGGGCATGACCCGTTTTTACCCTAGTTGAAAATCCATCATCAATATTCAATTAAGGGTGAAGCAAAGGAGTTCTCAACATATATCCCTGACCTCCCTACGTCTTTCCCAAGGCACGACAATTACCCAATGGGTCCATGTTAGGATGGATGACATGTCCCATAAGGTAGTGTGCGTTTCTGCCTTGTTGATGGTACGAATTCTCGTCCCCTCGTTGGTTACCCAAAGTGGAAGGTTGAGATGTAGATAGCAACAATTTCCCTTAGCGAAGATGCTAAGGTTGAGGATCGACCAGTAGGACTCCAAGATCGACAAGGAGGTGGCAAGGAAACAATGGCACCGTTTTAGAAAAAAGTTGCTTCCTTGACCTGGACCTGCACACACAGCAAATAACTTTGCTTCCCAACGAGTACAGAGGAGTTGTCAATTCCTCCGGCCTTGTTGTTTACAAAGGATAAAACGCACGGGATAATAATGATAATGATAGCAACGGAAAAGTAAATAAAGCAGTAAATTGATAGTGGGTGTAAACAGTGTTGGAAATATGGACCGGGGTCCTATGATGTTCACTAGTGATGTCTCTCTCCCAAAAGACGATAAAATAGCCATGCGAGGTAAACAAATTACAGCTGGGCAATTGACAGGATTATGTGCGCAAGCCAATGCTAATTATGCTATAAAGAAAGGAAGAGGCTCAAAAGCATGGGCGGTACGCCAAGACAAGTAGACCGAAATCCATCTGCATCTACCTACTAATCATCCACCTTGAGATATCTATCCAGAACATCTCGCTGGTATTAAGTTGCGAATCCCACCCAAAGTGTAACCTCAAAGCAACAGACAACTACATTAAAGAACTTTGCGTAAAGTAAACAATCCTTGCACCCGCAAGTACAAGCACCGTTGTTTTCCCCCTTGTGGCAACAACACATCCACTAGACTCATGTTTCTGTCACTCAAGCTAGTCATCGGGGGGCATGAACCCACAATCATGCATAACACTCCCTCTTGGAGTCACTACCTACTACTTGGCCAAAGCAATAAGCAGCAACGGAGAACATGCAAGAATTACTCTAGAACATAAATATAAAAGAGGAGAATCAAATATATTACTCAAACACAATCTAACATAATCTCATAATCCATCGGATCCCAGCAAACTAAGCATAGCAACAGCAGAAATATTACATAAGTGCCTCGATCATGTAGGACAGCTCACGAGGTCTAATCCATGAAGAACAAAGAGGGGAGGAGAACATCACATAGCTACTGATCATAGACCCATGGTCCAAGGTGGACTACTCACGGTTCATCCGGGAAGCATCCATGGTGGTGGAGAAGCTCCCGGAGGTGATTCCTCCCTCCAGAAGGGTGCCGGGAAGAGGTCTTCTAGTGCTCCCGATCTTGGAAGTGCGGCGGCGGCGGAACAGAGGAGAGATCGCGAAAAAGGGTTCACGTCACGAGGGATATATAGGCGAAGGGGGGCAGCCAGGGGGGCCACCAGGGTTCCAGGCGCCCCCCTGGCGCGACCCCACCCTAGGGCGCGCCGGGAGGGCGCCTGTGGCCCTGGTGGGTCCCCTCTGCCTCCCCTGGGTGATTCCCGAAGCTTCTTCTACGCTGATTTTTTATTGGATTTTCCCGTATTTTTGGAGCAATATTAATATGGGGGAAACCTGAAATAGAAAAACAACAGAAAACAGGAACTGGCACTGGGGTGCACTGAGTTAATAGGTTAGTCCAAATATGATCAAAAGTGTATGGAAGTTCATCAATATCATAGCAATATCACACAAAAGAGGCATGGAGCAATGCTACGTCCAAAACGTATCTATAATTTCTGCTTGATCCATGCCTCTGTTGTGTGATATTGCTATGATATTGATGAAATTCCATACACTTTTGATCATATTTGGACTAACCTATTAACTCAATGCACCCCAGTGCCAGTTCCTGTTTTTCTATTTCAGGTTTCCCCCTTATTAAAAGTTCCAGAAAAATTCCGGGAAAAATATAGGAAAAATCAGCGTACCGGAAGCTTTGCGAAGAGCCCGAGAGGGGCCAGAGGGGAGCCAGGGGCCCCCCAGGCGGCCAGAGGGCGCGGCCCACATCTGGCCGCGCCAGGGGGGGCGCCTGGAGCCCCTGGTCCACCGTGACGAGAAACCCTCGGGGACGGAACCCTTTTTCGCGATCTGTCCTCTGTTCCACCGCCGCCGCGCTTCCAAGATCGGGATTACCAGAAGACCTCTTCCCGGCACCTTGCCGGAGGGAGGAATCACCTCCGGGAGCTTCTGCACCACCATGGATGCTTCCCGGATGAACCGTGAGTAGTCCACCTTGGACCATGGGTCTATGATCAGTAGCTATGTGATAATCTCCTCCCCTCTTTGTTCTTCATGGATTAGACCTCATGAGCTGCCCTACATGATTGAGGCACATATGTAATCTTTTAGCTATGCTGAATTTGCTGTGATCCGATGGATTATGAGATTATGTTCAGATTGTGTTTGAGTTATATATTTGATTCTCCTCTTTTATATTTGTGTTCTTGAGTAATTCTTGCATGTTCTCCGTTGCTGTTTATTGCTTTGGCCAAGTAGTAGGTAGTGACTCCAAGAGGGAGCGTTATGCTTGATTGTGGGTTCATGCCCCCCGATGACTAGCTTGAGTGACAGAAACATGAGTCTAGGGGATGTGCTGTTGCCACAAGGGGGAAAACAACGGTGCTTGTACTTTCGGGTGCAAGGATTGTTTACTTTACGCAAAGTTCTTTAATGCAGTTGTCTGTTGCTTTGAGTTTACACTTTGGGTGGGATTCGCAACTTAATACCAGCGAGATGTTCTGGATAGATATCGCAAGGTGGATGATTAGTGGGTAGATGCAGATGGATTTAGGTCTACTTGTCTTGGCGTACCGCCCATGCTTTTGGGCCTCTTACTTTCTGTATAGCATAATTAGCATTGGTTTGCGCACATAATCTTGTCAATTGCCCAGCTGTAATTTGTCTAACTCGCATGGCTATTTTACCGTCTTTTGGGAGAGAGACATCACTAGTGAACATCATAGGACCCCGGTCCATATTTCCAATACTGTTTACATCTTCAATTTACTTTCAGTATTTACTTTTCCGTAGCTATCACTATCATTATTATCCCGTGTGTTTTATCCTTTGTAAACAACAAGACCGGAGGAATTGACAACTCCTCTGTACTCGTTGGGAGAAAAGCTATCTGTTGTGTGTGCAGGTCCAGGTGAAGTTAGCAACCTTGAGTTGTGAACGACGCCATTGTTCACTTCACCACCTTCTTGTATCTATTGGAGTCCTACGGGTTCGATACTCTAAACCTTAGCATCTTCGCTAAGGGAAATTTGTCGCTATCTACATCTCACCTTCCACTTGGGGTAACCAACGAGGGGCGAGAAGGTATCTCGTGTATCAAGCAAATTTCTGGCGCCGTTGCCGGGGACTCCACTCTTCAAGATAGGGGAGTTGCACACTATCTTTTATCTTTGCTTTTTAGTCTTGTTAGTTTACCTTTCAGTTTTTGCTTTAGTGTCTTTTATCAAAAATAAAAAAAATAGTTACCTTGTTATTAGTTATCATTATGTCTGGTCCTTTTGCCTTTGGTGAAGCAGAAGTGCTCACCTTTAAACAAAGAGGTGGTGAATGTCTGAAAGATGCCTGGTATAGAATTAATGATTCTCAAAAAAGAGCCACCAAGAAGCAATCCACTACTATTTTGCTTAGAAACTTTTATGTTGGAATTACTTCTTGGAATATGTTTATTCTAGATACTGCTATCAATGGGAATTTCATAGAAGCCCCAGTTTGAGAAGCTCTTAGTGTTATGGAAAATCTTGTGGGAAATCTCCCTGTTGCTTGCATTCAAGAGGACATTACCCTAGCTCATATTATGAAAAAACTTGAAAAGATAGAGCTAGAAATGCCAAGCATTAATAAGATAAGTGAGTTGGATCGTAAGGTTCAAGGGAATTTGAATAGATTAGATAGATCCATGCATAAAAAATTTAAAACCTTGGAGACCATCAAATCCCATGACTTGGACCCTTCTAGGATTGATAAGATTGAGGAAATCATTGACACTCTAGGAACTACTTTCTCCTCAATCAAAACCAAAAAGGTGGAAACTCCAAAAAAGAAGGAACCTAGGTTCTTTTACATTCCAAAGGCTCCTCGTTTCTAAAATAATCTATCCATTGCCAAAGGGGTTGAAACTGTGAAGACTTTGGAAGAGATACCTCTCTTTAAGATAAATGAGACTCCAATTGATTTTCCACATTTTTCTTTTATTCCTAGAAGTATCTTTATTAGGCCTTTATTTGAAAAACCCCTTTAGAGTGGTTGTATTATTGAAGAGCTTTTTGATGATCTTGATGATGGTTTAATTGATACAACTTGATCTATTTGCATTAAGCCTAGTTAATGGCTTTAAAGAAGCGCTTTCGGGAGGCAGCCCGCAACGAATTTAAGTTTTTCTTCTGTTTTTAGTGGTCTTTATGATTGTTACTACTTTAGCAACATCATTGTATCTTTACTTTTCAAGCTTTTTGCCATTTATAGCCTCATACGACAAGGGAAGTGAAAGTTGTGACATGCTGTCCAGAAAACAGATTCTGTCCTCGTGACTAGAAAAATCACATAAATATCCCAGTTCATCTTTTTGAGCTGAATATTTTACACAGCGTGATCTATACAATTATGAAACTTTCGTATGTTCTGAGTTTTTTTATTTGAGTTGCAGAAGTATCCCTAAAAAAATCTTTACTACCTGCTGGTCTGTTTTTCACAGATTCTGTCCTATTTTGCCTTTTCTTCGTTTTGCAAACCCTAAGCTTTCTTTTTCTTTGCAAAACTTTTTGGAAATCTTGAGAAACAGTAGCTCTTCAAGAATATCTTTATTTCCAGTAGAGAAAATATATTTTATTATGGGTACTAACCTCGCTAATCAGATTATGATGAGTTATGTATGAAGGGAGTTTTCAAGTGTGTGAGGGAAGATGATGAAAGAAGATTAAGAAGTGTCAAGCGTTCAAGCTTGGGGATGCCCCCATGCATCCCCAAGAAATATTCAAGGATATTCAAGCGTCTAAGCTTGGGGATGCCCCCGTACATCCCCTTATCCATCAACAATTATCAGTTCGTCTCTCGTTTCACTATATTTTTATCACTTCATGCGTTATGTGCTATTCTTGGAGCGTCTCGCTCTTAGGTTTTATTTTTTTGTTTTCTTTGGCTTTGCTTTCTGTTCATAACAAGTTAGAGCCCAGATTTCTTTGTGTGGGAGAGAAACACGCTCCACTTCCAAAATCTAGAACACAACATAGGACTTTTCATGCTTATCTTTGCTGTGTGTGTTATTTATCTTTTTCATAGCTACTGTCATGTTTAGCTCTTAGTTTTCATGCTTATCTTATTTTTTAAAGAGCTTTTGTTTAGTTTGTTGCTAGAAATCTCTTGAGTTTTCATGTTTATCTTGTTTAGAGAGTTTGCCTGTTGCACTGAGTTTTGTGTCTTGACTTGAAGTAGGTAATTGAGGTTGCTATTCTTTTGTAGAAGTAACTTGCAATAGTTTTGAGGTGTTGTTTTGAGTAATGTTTGGACTTTTGGTGTCAAGATCTTTAGCCTATTAGTGATAGATGTCGTATTTTTGGCAATCCGTGTTTATTTTCAAAACCTACAAAATTAGTTGAGAACTCTAGCTACTAGATGGATCACTACTATTCTGAGGGGTCGAATATTAGAGTACACTCACGTACCATGAGTCGAGGATGCGCAAGGATAACCAACCCCCCATACACTCCTCCTCGGGGTACTTGTCTCTTTGTGAAACCTACTTATTAGATTGAGAGTTACCGATAATAAGTGCATGAGTTCTTCGGACTAATGCGAGTATTCGAAAGTTGACAATTCCACCTTCCCATATTTTTCTAGCTTCTCCTGTATCGTGCATTGCTTTCTTCTCACTCCGAGAGTTGGCGTCCACCTTCGCCGGTACATCCAAACCCTTGGCACGATACGCTCTGTCATCATAAACCTCCTTATATCCTTCCTCAAAATAGCCACCATACCTACCTATCAAGGCATTTCCATAGCCTTTCCGAGATACATTGCCATGCAACATCCATCTTCTCATGACTTGATCTTCATGTCATACATGCTACTTGCTTGATCGATAAGCCGCATGCTAGTTGGGCTTTGCCCTAATCATTGCTACATGACGCGCTAGTATCATTGCATATCCTGCTACACTGGCAGAGGCATACATTTGCATACATCATGATAGTTACATTTTCTTTATGATTTGAGTACTTTGTAAAGTGTGAAATATCTTCTATACTTCTTGTAATATATAGAGTGTTGCCCCTAAAGTGAGGAAAAGATCCCAAAGTGGACAAATTAAAAGATCCCAAAGAGGACAAATGAGAGAAATAGAAAGAGCCATTGAGGCCACCAAAAAATACAAAAAATAGAAAAAAGAGAAAAAGAAATAAAAAGAGAGAAGGGGGGCACACTACTATTCCTTTTGAGAGATCCACACTCGTACACCCTATTATATCTTGTACTCCATAGAGATTATCATTCATGCATATAGCTATGTGGGGACCTTTACACTATAGAACTTGGCTTGTATATTCCAATGATGAGCCTCCTCAAATGAGCTCTAGGTCTTCTTGAGCAAGCAAGTTGGATGCACCCCCACTAGTTCCATTGGAGAGCTTACCCTAGCTCATATGTGCATCCGTTGCATGGCAATCCCTACTCCTCACATCATATCTATCATTTGGCTTTCTCTCGCCTATGATTGTCCTCATTGATGTCAGCCTTTCACACCTTTTTTTTCTTTCTCCTCCACCATATTCTCTCTTTGCCATCCTAAGTGTCAACTTTCTTGCTTACGCTCATCCATTGCATGAGTGCTCAAAATGTCGAAAAGGAGTGGATCATTTTGACTTGTACCTGGCTAGTGGTCTGGGGATGAGTCAAGATAAGATTATGTCGTCGATATGTAACGTCAGATGCCATGGGGATGGATAAAGAGGGGGACAGACCGAGGTTAGTCTCGCTGGTATCGGAAGCGAGAATGGGAACACACGGTGAGACACCACGATGTACCCAGGTTCGGGGCTCTCCGTAGAGATAACACCCCTAGTCCTGCCGAGCTAGCTATATGCAATAACTCTGGCTACAATGAATGCTCCTTGAGCTGTTTGAGAGGAAGAAGAAGAGGGCCTCTGGTCTCTACTCTCTCCTTGCTCTCTCTGGTGGGTGAGATTGTAATAACTGCTCCGTCGTCCCTCACGCAGGAGGGGTACCCGGGGCTCTTATAGGCCGAGCCCAGGGTACAAAAGTAAATACACAAGAGGAAGGGCCCAGCTGTCTGTCTCAGATCGGCTAGGGACCTAACATCGTCTCCGGATGACCCGGTGTAGACTTGCGGCTCGCCATACTGCTATCCATAGACCTCGGTAGTGAACAGTGAGGCTGGACACTTAGGCCTGTCGACCTGTCCGCGTGATCGGCGCTGGAGGAGACCTCACGCCTCTGACAGTCCCGATCTTCAGGGATTGCGCATTGAATGCTCTTGTACCAGGTGTCCGATCTGGACCTCTGATCGGACGCTGCTCTTCTTACTTCGGCCGGATGCTCCTGGATGAGGCCGATTGCGCCTTCTCCGGGGCAATCGGCCCTCACTTGGAACAGTTCGGCCCACTTCTTGGTTACTCTTGTTTAGCTCGGCCTTGATTAGATCATTGACCATTAGGTCGGTGATCTTTGCTTTGATGAACTATTTACCCTGGGTGACCCTACCCGGGGGTCATTCCCCCGACAGTAGCCCCTGAAGCTGTGGAGTTCCCGCCGAACTCAGAGATGGCGAGGCCTGCACAGGTTCCTTACAAAATGCTCTCCTTGTTTCTGACCGATTGCTCCAATAGGCTGGTTGCTTGCTACCTGCCGATTGCTCTTGATCTTCCGATTGCTCTTAATCTTCGTATGAACTGCTCTCAATGGGCCGATTGCGCTTAATTGGCCGATTGCGCTTGACTTCCTCGACCGATCCGCCCAACGGTTGGTTTGACTGGAATGTTGACCGAACTTGCCGCTTCGAATTCGCCGAAGAATACGGGATGTCGTGCCACGATTTGACATGCCATAACCGCTGCCTCGACCCACGCGCGCACGTCCCGTCCCATCCGCCGGATCTTCTGTGCTCCGAACTGACGCTGCTCTATGGATACACGCGGCTACACCGCCTGTCAGATCAGCACACCCGATCCCACTACCTCCTTACCGCGTCTTTAAATATTCGACGGGGTGAGAGATGTGTCTCACACCCCTCACTCCATCCTCTTCCTTAAGTTCTCCTCCCTTGCCTCCGCCGCCGCACCGCTCGCCCCGCCGTGCTGCTGCCGTTTCCTCCGACGCCCAGAGCCGCCGCCCCGAAGACTGGGCTGCCGCACTCCACCGTGTCTGTGCCTGCTCGCAAGAAAGGTGCCGCCAACACCCATAAGGCCGAGCGGGCCAAGAAGAAAGCTGCTGCTGCCGCAACCCAAACACGACCGATCACTCCACCGCCAACCTCTGCTGCTCTTCCGACTGCTGGCACGCAGTCGGCCACTTCTGCTCCAACCATTGTTGTTGCCTCTCCGATCCTGCTGGACCCTTCTGGCATCGCACATGTTGATGTGCCGATGCCAGATCGGCCTACCGCTGATGCTCCTCAGCCTGAGGCTTCTCCAGCCCAGGCCACTGCCGCCGACCCATCTCCCGCTGCTGGCTCGGGGAACGCCGCTGTCATCTCCGCCGAGCCCACTGCTGTTCCACCTACTGCTCCGCTTGTTACTCATGCTGCTGCCGGATCCAGTGCTTCTACAGCACCGTCCTCCGGTGTCCTTGCTCGCCAACCGCCATCCGGCCGCCAGCTCGTACTGGCCGACCGGTTCCGCGAGGCATACTTTGGCACCTCCGATGTTTCGCCTGTCCGACCTGCTGCCGACTCGGCCACTCCTCCGCCTCGTGGCTCCGAGGACCAACTTCCATCCCAGATTCTGGATCGGCTAGGTGGTCTTGCCACCGATATCCGACGCTTTGCCGACGCCTCGCTGGGTCAAATCCTTGCCTCCAACCACTCTGTTACTGTAGGCTCTCTTTTCAGTGGGGGCGCGTCTAGCGCACCCACTGGGTGTAGTCCCCGAGATTCGGGTCGATTGCTCGCAATCTGTTCGGATCTTCATTTCTCTTTATTACCTTATGCTTTTGCTTTTAACTTTGACCGGTCCATTTTTCAGGCCATCTGTGATAGACGTAAAGCTGTATTTGAAGAGCTTCTGGCCGCTTATTCAGCGGGTCAGAAGTCCATTGCTGCTCTAAAGAAGAATGCGGATGCCCAAGCTGCCAAGATTCAGGAACTCACAGGTATATTTTGGTTGTCCTTTCTTGCTTCCTCCGATTATGATTACATTCTTACTCCATTGCACACTTATAGCCGTTGCCACTCGCTCCTTCGAGCTGGAGGCTGCTCAGAAGAGAATCGCCGAACTGGAGACCCAGCTCGGTGAGAAGAATGGCCAGCTCGGCCGCGCCGAACAAGACAACCAGCGCCTGGCTGCTGTGAAAACTGAGCTTCAAGCCAAACTTCAACGAGCTGCCGATGATCTTGCCGCTGCCCGACGCGCCCATGAAAATGAACTTCAGAGGCTCTCTGATGCTCGAATTGAGGTTGAGGGTCAACTCATGAAGGAAAGGGATGCCGCTGTTAAACGTGCTGAGGACATGGACACCCAGTAGATCATAGAGATCTAGCGTGCCCAAGCCAGTGTTGATCTTGCCCACACCTGTCTCCACCGAGTGGATCTTGCTCTTGCAGGTAATTTTTGATTTTTCCACTCCGATCTGACTTTGCCGTTTTCCGGACTAACTTCTTTCTCTGATTGCTCTTACCAGATGCCTGGCCCCACTGCAACACCGCCGCTGATGAAGCAGTTACCGCAGCCCGCCGAGTGCGGGGTGTGGTGGTTGCTGCTGATGCCAGCTGGGATGCCGAAGACTTCGTGGTTGCCCTGGATGCTCGGATTCCTCATGTGAAAGGTGCCCTGTGCACATACAAGACTTGCATCCAGAAGTTGAATGACAAGCTTTTCAAGGGCAAGCAGAAGACCATTGCATTTGATAAGCATGAAGATGTTGCTCGGAGTTTGAAAGTTGTAGGCCGCCAGGTTGACCATATGCTCGACTCTGCCTTCCGATCTGGGGTGCAGGCCGCCCTCTCTATCGCGAAGAGCTAGTATCCTGGAATTGATCTGCAACTGATGACTGCTCTACGGGAAGGTTCGGAAGAATCCATCGGCGAGCTCTGGACTCAGATTTTCCACATTGCCCAGGAGCTTGCCAATGGTATGGATCTCCTGGAGGTCACTCCCTATGTTGATTCTGCTGGCCAGCCGACTGGAGTTGCCTCTTTCAGCGACCTTCTATACACCACAAGCGAGGAAAATGCGCCCCAGTCCCGGCCTGCTCGTCAGGTCGGCAGCGAGAATTCCCACTCTTCAGATTACGCCAATGACGATGCCGAGTAAGAGAGCGAGAGTTCCTCCGACGGGCACTCGGTGAGCGCTGCCCAGGATCCCCCTTGCGATCAAGCCAGGACCACTGCCTCTTCCGCTCCCGAAGGTGCCACCAGCCCGGCTCCGACCGCTCCCTCTGCGCCGGATGCGCCGGATGCTCTAGATTCACCAGCTGCCTAAGCTCGGCAAACCAACCTCGTTTCCTGCTTTTGCTCGATAAACAATTAAATTCCAAGTGCGCCCGTCGAGGGCCACTTTCATGTAATGAACACCATTCGGCCAACTGGCCCTATCTTTGCTTGTGAACTTAATCTTTTCTTAAATGATCATGGCATTCCACCTTTGCGTTTTTCAACCGATTGCCTTTTTCTTTGCCACTTGTTCTCTCTTGGTCAAAACTCTCACCAACCTTATAGCCGACCTGCGGTCTGTGGTCGGATCGGAGAATAGACCTTAAAAGAATTTTTTGACAAATACTTCTAGGTTCCCGGTTTTTCTCGCAAAGGTGAAAGTTTCATAGCTGGACCACTTGCAACCTGCCGATTGTTTGGCCAGCCAGCCTGGTCGCAATCGGCGGGTTGTGAACGGCTTGCTCCGAACTAGATATACTTTGAGTAGAAACTCTCCGATTGACAATTCTGTTCGGCCGCATCCCCCCGACATTACAGCCGACCTGCGGTCTGCATTCGGTTCGGACCAGCTTTCACAAAACCCTTCACTCGTTTCGCTTTTTCTCCAAGTATACCCTTTTCGGGGCAAGCGGCCAGTCCCCGGGTCTGCTTTTGCTGATCCCGGAACTGAAACATGCTAAAACAAATAATTTCATAACTCCTGCCGAATGCAGTCTCATGGATGCACGGCTATTCTCATTGATAATAATTCCACAAAGGAAGGGGATACAACAATACCATTCAACTGTAAAACGGACATAACAGCTCAGCGTTCCAAGGACGCTCCGTTTGTTGCCCCGAAGTATCCACGTATCGGGTCGGCTTCCTGAGATCAATGAGGTAATACGCATTGTTTTTGAGCGCTCGACTAACGACGAATGGACCTTCCCAAGGAGAAGATAACTTGTGCCGGCCATCTGATTTATGGATTCGGCACAACACCAAGTCACCCTCATGAAAAGCTAGGGGACGGATCTTCTTGTTGTGGTAGTGAAGCAGCTTCTGCTGGTATATTGCCGACCTGGACAGGGCCAGGAGGCATGCTTCTTCTTTGAGATCAACACCGTCCTCACGAGCTTCCTTGGCTTCTGCTTCCGTGTACATGGCATGACGAGGTGAATCGAACTCAATGTTGCAAGGGAGCATTGCTTCGACGCCATATACTAGGAAGAAAGGGGTGAATCTAGTTGAATGGTTCGGCGTGGTACGCAAACTCCACAGTATTGCTGGCAGCTCGTCAATCCATGCGTCGGGTGCTCTTTCCAGTGGTTCCACCAATCTTGGCTTGATTCCAGATAAAATGAGACCATTCGCCCGCTCTGCTTGACCATTTGGCTGTGGGTGAGCCACGGATGCGACGCCAGCCGGATGCCCTGCTGGGAGGCAAACCGAGCTAGCGCCCCCTTTGCAAAGTTTGTTCCATTGTCAGTGATGATGCTGTGTGGCACTCCATATCTGACCATGATGTCTGCTATGAACCTGACCGCCGTCGGCCCGTCCAGTTTCTTGATCAGCCTTGCCTCTATCCACTTGGTAAATTTGTCCACTGCTACCAGTAAGTGTGTCATACCACCTCTTGCTGTTTTGAACGGCCCTACCATGTCCAGACCCCAAACTGCAAACGGCCATGTGATCAGAATTGTCTTGAGTGCTGAGGCTGGTAGGTGGCTCTTTGCTTTAAATATTTGACACCCATTTCAATGCTTGACTAGCTCTTCTGCCGCTGCTTTCGCAGTCGTCCAATAAAAACCATGGCGAAAATCCTTGGCGACTATTGTTATTGCTGATGCATGATGACCGCATTCACCTTGGTGGATGTCTCGGAGCAGCTCCAGCCCCTTGTCTTCTTCCACACATCACTGTAGAACTCCTGTTGCACTTCGGTGCACCAGCTCGTTGTTGATGATCGTGTATGCTCCAGATCAGCGCTGGATTTGCCGAGCTTCTACTTCATCTTCTGGGAGTATGCCATCCACCAGGAAGTCTCTGAATGGTTCTGCCCATGACGGTGCTGCCACAATCACCATTACAGTAACTGCTTCTGGCTCTGGTTGTGCGCCTGCCACTACTGGCAGCTCGGAGGGGGAAGAGCCGATTGCATCTGGCATGGTTTCCTCAGTCCCCGAGCTGACGACAGCAGCCCCTGGTTCGCAATCGGCAGCCCCTAGTGCTGCCGAATGCTCCTTTGCTTTTTGCTTCTTTGCTTCTAGTTCTGCCATCTTCAGGTCGGCCAGAATAAAGATTGACTCTGATTCTGGGGAAGGCTTGATGGATGGCTTGTGGATATTTTCTAGTGATATTCCTGGAGGAACTTCCTTTCTGGTGGATCCCAACTTTGACAGTACATCTGCTGCTTCATTTTCAGCTCTGGGAATGTGATGGAATTCACACCCCTCAAAGAATCCGGACAACTGCTGCACAAGGAATCTGTATCGTGCCATATTTTCGTCCTTTGCATCCCAAGTGCCAGTGCATTGCTGCACCACCAGATCGAAATCACCATAACATAGAATTCGCCGAATGCCAATCTCCTTGGCCATTCGGACACCGTGCACCAGCTTCGTATTCGGCCACATTATTTGATGATGCAAAGTGAATCTGCAGTACATATTCAAGCTTGTCACCTTTTGGGGAAGTGAGAACAACACCAGCCCCTAGTCCGGTCATCATCTTGGAGCCATCGAAGTGCATTTTCCAGAACTGAGAGTCCCGACAGGGGGGTATATACTGAGTTTCTGCCCAATCCACCAAAAAATGTGCCAGAACCTGAGACTTGACTGTCGTCCGAGGCTCATACTTGATCCCATGTGTTGCGATTTCTATGGCCCATTTTGCCACCCGACCGGATGCATCCCGACTGCCAATGAAGCCGAACTGACCACCCTGATTGGATGCGCCTGGAAATAATGCTTCAACTTTTTTGCTGCCATGTAGACACCATAGCACATCTTCTGATAATGGGGATAGTTTTGCTTGGAGGTGGAGAGCACTTCACTGACATATTATACTGGCCTCTGGATCGGTTGCGCCTTGTCCTTTTCAGAACGCTCGACCACCATAACAATACCAACCACCCGATTGGTTGCTGCAATGTACAACATCATTGGCTCTTTTTCCTTCGGAGCTGCCAATACTGGAGCAGTGGACAAAATACGCTTGAGCTGTTTGAATGCCTGATACGTCCAAAACGTATCTATAATTTCTGCTTGCTCCATGCAGGTTTTGTGTGATATTTCTATGATCTAGATACACTTTCATACACTTTTGATCATATTTGGACTAACCTATTAACTCAGTGCACCCCAGTGCCAGTTCCTGTTTTCTGCTGTTTTTCTATTTCAGTTTTCCCCCATATAAAAAGTGCCAGAAAAATTCCGGGAAAAATACAGGAAAAATCAGCTTATAGGAAGCTTCGCGAAGAACCCGAGTGGGGCCAGAGAGGAGCCAGGGGCCCCAGGCGGCCACCCGGCGCGGCCCCACCACTGGCCGCGCCAGGGGGGCGCCTGGGGCCCCTGGTCCACCTCTGGCTGCCCCCCTTCGCCTATTTATTCTCCGTCACGGGGAAACTCCGAAGACGGAACCCTATTTCGTAAACTCGCCTCTGTTCCGCCGCCGCCACGCTTCCGAGATCGGGAGCACCATAAGACCTCTTCCCGGCACCCTGCCGGAGGGAGGGCCGACCTCCGGGAGTCTCCTCTCCACCATGGATGATCCCCGGATGTCTCGTGAGTAGTTTTCCTTGGACCATGGGTCCATGATCAGTAGCTATGTGATGTTCTCCTCCCCTCTTTGTTCTTCATGGTTTAGACCTCGTGAGCTTCCCTACATGATCGAGGCACTTTTGTAATCTTTCTGCTATTGCTATGCTGAGTTTGATGGGATCTGATGGATTATGCGATTATGTTCAGATTGTGATAGAGTAATATATTTGGTTTTTATCTCTTATATTTTTGTTCCTAAGTAATTCTTGCATGTTCTCCGTTGCTGTTTATTGCTTTGGCCAAGTAGTAGGTAGTGACTCCAAGAGGGAACGTTATGCTCGATTGTGGGTTCATCCCCCCCGATGACACGCTTGAGTGACAGAAACATGAGTCTAGGGGATGTGCTGTTGCCACAAGGGGGAAAACAACGGTGCTTGTAACCGCGGTTGCAAGGATTGTTTACTTTACGCAAAGTTCTTTTTAATGCAGTTGTCTGTTGCTTTGGGTTTACACTTTGGGTGGGGCTCGCAACTTAATACCAGCGAGATGTTCTGGAAAGATATCTCAAGGTGGATGATTAGTAATAGATGCAGTTGGATTACGGTCTACTTATTTTGGCGTACTGCCCGTGCTTTTGAGCCTCTTCCTTTCTTTTGTAGCATAGTTAGCATTGCGGTGCGTTCATAATCCTGTCAATTTCCCTTCTGTAATTTGTTTACCTCGCATAGCAGTTTTATCGTCTTTTGGGAGAGAGACATCACTAGCGAACATCACGTATCCCGGTACATATCCTTATTACTGTTTCCACACTTATTTACTTTCCGTATTTTTACTTTTAGTTGCTATCATTATCCTTTGTGTATTACCCTTTGTGAACAACAAGACCGGAGAGATTGACAACCTCTCTGAACTTCGTTGGGAACAAAGTTATCTGTGTCTGTGTGCAGGTCCACGTCAGTTGTGCCGCTGACACCTACTTATCATCTCTGGAGTCCTACTGGAGACAAACCTTGCTATCTTCACTGAGGGAAACTTGCTGCTATGCTACATCTCAACCTTCCACTTGGGGTAACCAACGAAGGGCGAGAAGCCATCAAGCGAATTTCTGGCCCCGCTGCCGGGGACTCCGAGTGTTAAGATAGGGGAGTTGCACACTACCCTTTACCTTTGTTTTTTAGTCTTGTTAGTTTACCTTTCAGTTTTTATCTTTGTGTCTTTTATCAAAATTTACAAAAAAATTATTTATCTTGCTAGTTGTCATTATGTCTGGCCCTTTTGACTTTGTTGAGACAGAGGTTCTCACCTTTAAATAAAAAGGTGGAGAAAGTTTAAAAGATGCTTGGTATAGAATTAATGATTCTCAAAAAAAAGCCACCAAGAAGCAATCCACTACTATCCTGCTTAGAAATTTTTATGTCGGGATTACTCCTTGGAATAGGTTCATATTAGATACTGCTATCAATGGGAATTTTCTAGAAGCCCCGACTTGGGAGTCTCTTAATGTCATTGAAAATCTTGTTGGAAATCTCCCTATTGCTAGCATACAAGAAGATATAACTCTAGCTCACATTATGAAGAAACTTGAAAAGATAGAGTTAGAAATACCAAGTATAACTAGGATAAATGAGTTGGATCGCAAGATTCAAGGGAATTTGAATAGGCTTGATAGCTCCATGCTTAAAATTATTAAAACTTTGGAGGTCATGAAATCCCGTGATACTGATCTTTCTAGGATTGATAAGATTGAGGAAATCATTAATACTCTAGGAACTACTTTTTCCTCAATCAAACAAAAATAGGTAGAGACTTCAGCAAGAAGGGAACCTAAGTTCAATTATGTCCCAAGGGTTCCCCGACCTAAAAATAAACCACCTATTGCCAAAGAAGTTGAAACCGTGAAAACTTTGGAAGAAATACCTCTCTTTGATAATTTTATAAATGAATCTTCCATTGATTTTCCGCCTTTTGGTTTTCTCCCTAGAAGTATCTTCATTAGGACTTTATTTGAAAGACCTCTTAAGACTAGTTGTACAATTGAAGAGATTTCTGATGATCTTGATAATGATTCAATTGATACAACTTGATCTTCTGCATCATGCCTAGCTTAAAGGCATAAAAGAGAGAGCTTTCGGGAGGCAGCCCGCAACGAATTTAGATTTTTCTTTTTGCTTTTGTTGTGTCTTGATGATTGTTACTACTGTAGCAACATCATTGTATCTTTATTTTTCAGCTTTGTGCCAAGTTATAGCCTCTTACGGCAAGGGAAGTAAAAGTTGTGACATGCTGTCCAGAAAACAGATCCTGTCCTCGTGACCATAAAAATTCTAGAAAAATCCCAGTTCATCTTTTTGAGCTGAAATTTTTACACAGCGTGCTCTATACAATTATGAAACTTCCGTATGTTCTGAGTTTTTTGATTTGAGTTGCAGAAGTGCCCCTAAAAAATTCTTTACTACCTGCTGTTCTGTTTTTCACAGATTCTGCCACGTTTTATCTCTCCTAACTTTTGCAAACCTTAAGCTTGCTTTTTCTTTGCAAAAAACTTTTGGCACTCTTGAGAAACAGTAGATATTAAAGAATATCTTTATATCCAGTGGAAATTTTTAATTTTATTAAGGGTACTAACCTCTCTAATCAGCTTATGATGAGTTATGTATGAAGGGAGTTTTCAAGTGTGCGATGGAAGATGATGAAAGAAGATCCAGGAGTGTCAAG
This sequence comes from Bromus sterilis, assembly GCA_950022295.1. Classification (NCBI taxonomy): domain Eukaryota; kingdom Viridiplantae; phylum Streptophyta; class Magnoliopsida; order Poales; family Poaceae; genus Bromus; species Bromus sterilis. The sequence goes on from OX465600.1 coordinate 34,684,183, forward strand.
CGCTCAATATTGGGGATGCCCCCATGCATCCCCAAAAAAATATTCAAGAAGACTCAAGCGTCTAAGCTTGGGGATTCCCCCGTGCATCCCCTTCTCCATCAACAATCATCAGTTCGACCTTCGTCTCACTATATTTTTATCACTTCATGCGTTATGTGCTATGCTTGGAGCGTCTCGCTCTTAGATTTTATTTTTAGTTTTATTTAGCTTTGCTTGCTTTTCATAACAAGTTAGATCCCGTCTTACTTTGTGTGGGAGAGAAACATGCTCCACTTTCAAAATTTAGAACACATCATAGGTTTTTTTTCCTGTTTATCTTTTTGCTGTTGTGTGTTCTTACCTTTTCATAGCTACTGCCATGTTTAGTCTTAGGCTTAGTTTGTCTTTAGCAAGAGCCTTGGCTTTTGTTTAGTTTGTTGCTGGAACTCTTTTTAGTTTTCATGTTTACCTTGTTAAAGAGAGTTGGTTGTTGCACTGAGTTGTGTCTTGTCTTGAGAGTAGGTAATTGAGGTTGCTATTTAATTCTAGTAGTAACTTGCAATACTTTTGAAGTTTTGATGTGAGTAATGTTTGAACTTTTGGTGTCAAGAGCTCTAGCCTATTAGTGATAGGTGTCGCATTTTGGGAAATCCGTGTGTATTTTCAAAACCTACAAAACTAGTTGAGAACTCTAGCTACGAGATGGATCACTAATCTTTGGAGGGATCGAATATTAGAGTACACTCACGTACCATGAGTCGAGGATGCACAAGGATAACCAAACCCCCATACACTCCTCCTCGGGGTACTTGTCTCTTTGTGAACCTCCTTATTAGATTGAGAGTTACCGATAATAATTGCATGAGTTCTTCGGACTAATGTAAGTATTGAAAGTTGACACTTCCACCTTCCCATATTTTGCTAGCCTCTCCCGTGCCGTGCATTGCCTTCTTCTCACTCCGAGAGTTGGTGTCCACCTTCGTCGGTACATCCAAACCCTTGGCATGATACGCTCTGTCATCATAAGCCTCCTTATATCTTTCCTCAAAACAGCCACCATACCTACCTATCAATGCATTTCCATAGCCTTTCCGAGATATATTGCCATGCAACTTCCACCTTTTCATGACTTAATCTTCATGTCATACATGTTCCTGCTACACTGGCAGCGACATACATTGCATACATCATGTTAGTTACATCTTCTTTATGATTTTGAGTACCTTGTAAAGTGTGAAATATCTCCTTTACCTTCTTGTAAAATAGAGTGTTTCCCTTAAGTGAGGAAAAGATCCCAAAGTGGACACAATAAAAGATCCCAAAGAGGACAAGTGAGAGTTAAATAGAAAGAGCCATTGAGGCCACAAAAAAATACAAAAAAATAGAAAAAAGAGAAAAAAAGAAATAAAAAGAGAGAATGGGGCAACACTACTATTCTTTTGAGAGATCCACTCTAGTACTCCCTTTATATCCTTGTACTCCATAGAGATGATCATTCTGCATATAGCTATGTGGGGACCTTCACACTATAGAACTTGGCTTGCATATTCCAATGATGAGCCTCCTCAAACGAGCTCTAGGTCTTCATGAGCGAGCAAGTTAGATGCACCCCCACTAGTTCCATTGGAGAGCTTCCTAGCTCGTATGTGCATCCGTTGCATGGCAATCCCTACTCATCACATCATATCTCTCATTTGGCATCTCTTGCCTATGATTGTCCTCATTGATGTGAGCCTTTCTCATCCTTTTTGTCTTCCTCCTCCGTACTTCTCTCTTTGCCATCCTAAGTGTCAACTCTCGTGCTTACGCTCATCCATTGCATGAGTGCTCAAAATATTGAAAAAGGAGTGGATCAAATTGACTTGTACCTGGCTAGTGGTCTGGGGACGAGTCAAGATAAGATTCCAGAAAAAGACCAAGTGTGAAACTTTAGTAGATTGAGTTCTCAACACAAGAATACTTTTTCTCATATTCCCTATCCCCCTTCTTGCACGCAAACACCATTTTGAGACATTCGAGTCACGGACAGCGAGAGCTCTTGCACCTAATGTTCTTTTGTTACTTGTTTCAATGCTAATATAGACTCTTGCATGTTATGACTTGAATTGAATCTCTAACCTTGATTGCTTTACTTTTCAAAGTTCTTTTATGGTTGCTAGCATGTCACCACAGAAATTATGTTGTTATCATTTACCTACTCGAACACGAGCAAGAATTAAGCTTGGGGATGTTGATACGTCCAAAACGTATCTATAATTTCTGCTTGCTCCATGCATGTTTTGTGTGATATTGCTATGATCTAGATACACTTTCATACACTTTTGATCATATTTGTACTAACCCATTAACTCAGTGCACCCCAGTGCCAGTTCCTGTTTTCTGCTGTTTTTCTATTTCAGTTTTCCCCCATATAAAAAGTTCCTGAAAAATTCCGGGAAAAATACAGGAAAAATCAGCGTACAGGAAGCTTCGCGAAGAGACCGAGTGGGGCCAGAGGGGAGCCAGGGGGGCCCAGGCGGCCACCCGGCACAGCCCCACCCCTGGCCGCGCCAGGGGGGCGCCTGGGGCCCCTGGTCCACCTCTGGCTGCCCCCTTCGCCTATTTATTCTCCGTCACGGGGAAACTCCGAAGACAGAACCCTATTTCGCAAACTCGCCTCTGTTCTGCCGCCGCCGCGCTTCCGAGATCGGGAGCACCAGAAGACCTCTTCCCGGCACCCTGCCGGAGGGAGGGCCTACCTCCGGGAGTCTCCTCTCCACCATGGATGCTCCACGGATGTCTCGTGAGTAGTTTTCCTTCGACCATGGGTCCATGATCAGTAGCTATGTGATGTTCTCCTCCCCTCTTTGTTCTTCATGGTTTAGACCTCGTGAGCTGCCCTACATGATCGAGGCATTTTCGTAATCTTTCTGCTATTGCTATGCTTAGTTTGATGGGATTTGATGGATTATGAGATTATGTTCAGATTATGATAGAGTAATATATTTGGTTTTTATCTCTTATATTTTTGTTCCTAAGTAATTCTTGCATGTTCTCCGTTGCTATTTATTGCTTTGGCCAAGTAGTAGGTAGTGACTCCAAGAGGGAACGTTATGCTCGATTGTGGGTTCATGCCCCCCGATGACACGCTTGAGTGACAGAAACATGAGTCTAGGGGATGTGCTGTTGCCACAAGGGGGAAAACAACGGTGCTTGTAACCGCGGTTGCAAGGATTGTTTACTTTACGCAAAGTTCTTTAATGCAGTTGTCTGTTGCTTTGGGTTTACACTTTGGGTGGGGCTCGCAACTTATTACCAGCGAGATGTTCTGGATAGATATCTCAAGGTGGATGATTAGTAGTAGATGAAGTTGGATTACGGTCTACTTATTTTGGCGTACTGCCCGTGCTTTTGAGCCTCTTCCTTTCTTTTGTAGCATAGTTAGCATTGCGGTGCGCTCATAATCCTGTCAATTGCCCTTCTGTAATTTGTTTACCTTGCATAGCCGTTTTAACGTCTTTTGGGAGAGAGACATCACTAGCGAACATCACGTATCCCGGTCCATATCCTTATTACTGTTTCCACGCTTATTTAGTTTCCTTCTTTTTACTTTTAGTTGCTATCATTGTCCTTTGTGTTTTACCCTTTGTGAACAACAAGACCGGAGAGATTGACAACCTCTCTAAACTTCGTTGGGAACAAAGTTATTTGTGTTTGTGTGCAGGTCCACGTCAGTTGCGCCGCTGACACCTACTTATCATCTTTGGAGTCCTACTGGAGACAAACCTTGGTATCTTCACTGAGGGAAACTTGTTGTTGCGCTACATCTCAACCTTCCACTTGGGGTAACCAACGAAGGGCGAGAAGCCATCAATGCCTCGTCTGCCTGCGGCGTCCATCTGAACTTGTCTGTTTTCTTCATTAGTTGGTACAGTGGAATTGCCTTCTCTCCCAGCCGACTGAGAAATCAGCTGAGTGATGCCAATCATCCGGTGAACTTCTGCACATCTTTGAGATTTCTGGGCTTGCCCATTCTCTCAATTGCTGCAATCTTCTCAGGGTTGCACTCTATCCCTCTCTCGGACACCAGGAAACCAAGCAACTTTCCGGCTGGCACGTCGAACACACATTTCTCTGGGTTGAGCTTGATCTGGTATGCCCGCAAATTTGCGAATGTCTCCTTGAGGTCATCCAACAAGGTTGATCCCATCACCGACTTGACCACGAGGTCGTCTACATATACGTGTATGTTCCGACCTAACTGAGGCCGAACACACCGTTGCATAGTACGCTGATAAGTCACGCCGCCGTTTTTCAGGCCGAATGGCATGGTGATGTAGCAATAAGCCCGAAAGGGGTAATAAAAGCTGTTTTAATCTGATCGTTTACATCAAGCTTAATCTGGTGATAGCCTGCTGTGGCATCCAGAAAGCACAGGAGCTGACAGCCAGCCGTAGAGTCAATCACTTGATCGATACGGGGCAATGCAAAAGGATCCTTGGGGTAGGCCTTATTCAGGCAAGTGTAATCTATACACATGCGCCAAGTTCCATTCTTCTTCAGAACCAGAACTGGATTAGCTAACCAGTCTGGGTAGAACACTTCCTTGATAAATCCTGCTGCGAGCAACTTGGCTATCTCATCGCCGATTGCTCCTCTCTTCTCTTCTGAACAACGTCGAAGTGGCTGCTTGATCGGCTTGGATCCAGGTCGGATATGAAGCTTGTGCTCGGCAAGTTCCCTCGGTACACCAGGCATGTCATGTGGGGACCATCCGAAGATGTCACGGTTCTCACGGAGGAACTCGACAAACTCACCTTCCTATTTGCTGCTGAGTCCGGCCCCAACAATGACGCACTTGCTCGGGTCGGAGGGGTCCAGGGCAATCTTCTTGTTGTCCTTTGCCGCTTGAAATATGGTCTCATCATCTGGCCTCTTGTCCTTCGTGCTCGGCATGGGGTCCTTCATTTGAGCTTGGACTGCTGCTACCACCTTGTCCAGCTGGCGCCGTTCTGCATCTATTTCCAGAGCATCAGCTAGCTTGGAACCAGCGGATGAACACTCCAGTGACTTCCTGTAGTCACCACACACAGTGATTGGACCATTCGGCTCTGGGAGCTTCATCTTCAAGTATGGCTGCATGATGTTGAACATGAACTTGGTGATTGCAGGCGACCCGAGCAGAACATGGTATGGGCTGCTCAGATCGGCCACCTCGAACCAGATCGGCTCTCGGCGGAAATTCTCTTCCGACCCGAATACTACCTCAAGCCGAATGCGGCCTAATGGGCTACATAACAGGCCGGGCACTATCCCATGGAACGTAGTTCTGCTGGGCTCTAACTCGCTCTCGCTGATGCCGAGCTTGATCATTGTGTCTCTGTACAGAATGTTGATGGCACTGCCTCCATCAATAAGCGTCCTGGTGAACTTGCATGAATACAATGGTGCCGCCAAGATGGCATCCACCACGAGCATGTAACTTCCCGGGTTGGGCATTACGCTCGGGTGGTCTTCTGGGCCTCATGTTATGGCATTGTCCGACCAGTGCAACCTCTGAGAAATTGCTGGCATTGTGGCATTGACTGCCTGCTCACGGGTTCTCCGACTGCCCTTGTCATCTGACTCGCTGGTGAAGATCATATATGCTGCATCATGACATGGGAACTGCTGCCGAGCATTTGCTGGCGGTGGGCCTGGGGGTGGGGGTGGCGGTGGGGGTGGATTTCCTGCTCCTCCCTTTGCCAAACGCTCAATCCAAATGCACTGCCGAGTGGTGTGTGATGCGGGCTTGCCTACTCCACTGTGCATCTTGCAGGGCTGGTTCATCATGTCCTCAAACGTGTATGGGGGCTTGGGTTGACCTGGCGGTCTCTCTGCAGGCTTCATCTTCCGACTGCCTCCCGCAGCCCCTTGTTCCTCTTGGTGTTGTACTGTTGCTACCTGCCGATTGCCATACTGGGCATCCGGCTGCTCATCCTTTCTCTTGTTGAAACCAGTGTTGTTGTTGGTGTTGTTGAAGTTGGGGGTGTAGTTGTTGTTGCCGAAGTTGTTGGTCCTCTGGATCTCGCGCCTCTCGCGCCGGTTGGGACCATTTGCTTCTGCCGATTGCTGCTGCTGGACGGATGGCTGCCCTTGGATGAAACCGCTGGGACTTAATGTGATCGGGCGCATTGCAGAGTCAGATGCGGCGAATGAATTGGCTATCCTCATCAGATCGGCCAAAGATGTTATCTCCTTGCGCAGGAGCTTGTGCTTTAACAAAGACCCGTCCAAGCAGCCGTCAGTGAAGTACTGGATGGCTTGGATTTCATGAACTCCCTCTCAAGTGTTCCTGAGCTTGATCCACCGCTGAAGGTAATCGCGCAGGGGCTCGTCCTTTCCTTGTACGCAAAGTGCCAGGTGCCGAGGCAGACCCGAGCGCTCATAAGTACCCGTGAAATTGCGGACAAATGCGTCCTCAAAATCCTTACAGCAATTGACACTGTTGTTGGGCAAGCTGTTTAACCAGGACCGAGCTGAACCTTGGAGCATGAGCGGAGCATAGCGTACTGCTACGCGCCGACCACCTCCTACGATACCGACGACTGTCATATAATCGACCAGCCAATCTTCTGGCTTGACTGATCCATTGTACTTGGGGGTGTCCCTGGGCAATGTGAAACCTTTGGGGAACTGCTCTTGCTGAATGCGCGGGCCGAAACATGCTGGACCCGTCGGCGCATCATCTTCCGGTTGCTTATCCTGCTGCAACTGCTCAATTCGGTGTCTTGCGTCGTTGTCTGCGATTGCTCGGGGACCTAACCGCTGGCTTATTGCCGGCGGACTGACGCCACCGGTTGCTCATTACGCCTGCTGTTGACTGCTGGCTCATCCCTCCGACTGCCTCCTGCAGCCCCTTGATTCTTCCGACTGCGGTGCAAACTGCCATGCGGTGAGGATGCTTGCCTTTGCTGCCGCTGCGGCGCATTCGGCTGATTCGCACCCGCAGTTTCCCGAAGTGACTTTGATGCTACTGGCCCTTGCTGCTGGGTGGCCGCCCTTTGCTGCTGGTTCGCTGTGGTTATGAGGTCGCGCATTCGGCGCGTCCTCTCCCGCAGCTCTTGTCCTTCCAGATGCTCCATCTCGGTGGCGATCTGCTGGGCAGCTCTCATGTTCTTCACAGGAGAACTGTATGAAATCTGTGGTGCCACAATGATGGACGCTACAGGCTGCTGGGCTCCTCCCAGCTCTCTGCCGACCTCTCGGCCTGCTGCCCGAAGCTCCTCGATGACTGGGGGTGGGACAACACGCTGTCGAATGCCATGCGCTGCGTTGTACTCCCGAACTGATGCCTCCATTCGGCGCTTTTCAGCGTCGATCCGATCTGATTTCTCCTTCAGAGCTTGTCGCACCTTCTCCATCTCGGCGTGATCCACAGATGGATCGGCGTGAAGATCCACGGGAGTGCTAAGCACATCCGGTGGGTTGCTTGGGCCTGCTGCTGCAGTTGTTGCCCTCGCGGCTCGGGAAGCTGAAGTGGAACTGTGGCGACTTGACGCCCCCGCCATCATGACCTCCGCACGGATGTGCGTAGTCGTGCCCTCTGTCCCCACAGCATCCGGCCCTCCTGGCAGCGGATCTGTGAGCTCAGAAAACACCCGTACCTCCCTGGGAAACATGTCAGGGAGTGCTGCGACGAAGACGCGATGTCCGCCGAAAGGAATGATGACGCCGCGCGGTAGAGGCATTCCAACCCCAAACTGCGAGGCGTTGTCAATGACAAAGTCCCACGCTCCGCTCCTCATCACCAGGCCGGAGGCGAAGCGCACGCGCGATGCAGATGATGGTCCCGTCCGGATCAGAACTCCAGTCGACGCCTCGGCCTGCCCCACGGTGCGCGCCAACTGTCGTCGATATGTAACGGCAGATGCCATGGGGATGGCTAAAGAGGGGGACAGACCGAGGTTAGTGTCGCTGGTACCGGAAGCGAGAATGGGAACACACGGTGAGACACCACGATGTACCCAGGTTCGGGGCTCTCCGTAGAGATAACACCCCTAGTCCTGCCGAGCTAGCTATATGCAATAACTCTGGCTACAATGAATGCTCCTTGAGCTGTTTGAGAGGAAGAAGAAGAGGGCCTCTGGTCTCTACTCTCTCCTTGCTCTCTCTGGTGGGTGAGATTGTAATAACTGCTCCGTCGTCCCTCACGCAGGAGGGGTACCCGGGGCTCTTATAGGCCGAGCCCAGGGTACAAAAGTAAATATACAAGAGGAAGGGCCCAGCTGTCTGTCTCAGATCGGCTAGGGACCTAACATCGTGCTTCTCCGGATGACCCGGTGTAGACTTGCGGCTCGCCATACTGCTATCCGTAGACCTCGGTAGTGAACAGTGAGGCTAGACACTTAGGCCTGTCGGCCTGTCCGCGTGATCGGCGCTGGAGGAGACCGCATTCCTCTGACAGTCCCGATCTTCAGGGATTGTGCATTGAATGCTCTTGTACCAGGTGTCCCATCTGGACCTCTGATCGGACGCTGCTCTTCTTACTTCAGCCGGATGCTCCGGGATGAGGCTGATGGCGCCTTCTCCGGGGCAATCGACCCTCACTTGGAACAGTTCGGCCCACTTCTTGGTTACTCTTGTTTAGCTAGGCCTTGATTAGATCAGTGACCATTAGGTCGGTGATCTTTGCTTTGATGAACTATTTCCCCTAGGTGACCCTACCCGGGGGTCATTCCCCCGACAGATTCCAAAGAAGACCAAGTGTGAAACTTTAATAGATTGAGTTCTCAACATAAAAATAATTTTTCTCGTATATCCCTATCCCCTTTCTTGCACGCAAACACCATTTGGAGACATTCGAGTCACGGACAGCGAGAGCTCTTGCACCTTTATGTTCTTATGTTGCTTATTTCAATGCCAAATATAGACTCTTGCCTGTTATGACTTGAATTGAATTACATGCCTTGATTGCTTTACTTACAAAGTTCTTATATGGTTGTTAGCATGTCACCACAGAAATTATGCTTGTTATCATTTACCTACTCGAGGACGAGCAGGAATTAATCTTGGGGATGTTGATACGTCCAAAACGTATCTATAATTTTTGCTTGCTCCATGCCTCTTTTGTGTGATATTGCTATGATATTGATGAACTTCCATACACTTTTGATCATATTTGGACTAACCTATTAACTTAGTGCACCCCAGTGCCAGTTCCTATTTTCTGCTATTTTTCTATTTCAGGTTTCCCCCTTATTAAAAGTACCAGAAAAATTCCGGGAAAAATATAGGAAAAATCAGCGTCCGGAAGCTTCGCGAAGAGCCCGAGAGGGGCCAGAGGGGAGCCAGGGGTGCCCCAGGCGGCCAAAGGGCGCGGACCCACCCCTGGCCCACCTTTGTCTGCCCCCTTTTGCCTATTTATTCCCCATGACAAGAAACCCTCGGGGACGGAACCCTTTTTCGCGATCTCTCCTCTGTTCCTCCGCCGCCGCGCTTCCAAGATCGGGAGCACCAGAAGACCTCTTCCCGGCACCTTGCCGGAGGGAGGAATCACCTCCGGGAGCTTCTCCACCACCATGGATGCTTCCAGGATGAACCATGAGTAGTCCACCTTGGACCATGGGTCTATGATCAGTAGCTATGTGATCTTCTCCTCCCCTCTTTGTTCTTCATGGATTAGACCTCGTGAGCTCCCCTACATGATCGAGGCACATATGTAATCTTTCCGTTGTTGCTATGTTGAGTTTGCTGGAATCCGATGGATTATGAGATTATGTTCAGATTGTGTTTGAGTTATATATTTGATTCTCCTCTTTTATATTTGTGTTCTTGAGTAATTCTTGCATGTTCTCCGTTGTTGTTTATTGCTTTGGCCAAGTAGTATGTGGTGACTCCAAGAGGGAGCGTTATGCTTGATTGTGGGTTCATGCCCCCCGATGACTAGCCTGAGTGACAGAAACATGAGTCTAGGGGATGTGATGTTGCCACAAGGGGGAAAACAACGGTGCTTGTACTTGCGGGTGCAAGGATTGTTTACTTTACGCAAAGTTCTTTAATGCAGTTGTCTGTTGCTTTGAGTTTACACTTTGGGTGGGATTCGCAACTTAATACCAGCGAGATGTTCTGGATAGATATCTCAAGGTGGATGATTAGTGGGTAGATGCAGATGGATTTCGGTCTACTTGTCTTGGCGTACCGCCCATGCTTTTGAGCCTCTTCCTTTCTGTATAGCATAATTAGCATTGGTTTGCGCACATAATCCTGTCAATTGCCCAACTGTAATTTGTTTACCTCGCATGGCTATTTTATCGTCTTTTGGGAGAGAGACATCACTAGTGAAAATCATAGGACCCCGGTCCATATTTCCAATACTATTTACATCTTCAATTTACTTTCAGTATTTACTTTTCCGTAGCTATCACTATCATCATTATCCCGTGCGTTTTATCCTTTGTAAACAACAAGGCCGGAGGAATTGACAACTTCTCTGTACTCGTTGGGAGAAAAGCTATCTGTTGTGTGTGCAGGTCCAGGTGAAGTTAGCAACCTTGAGTTGTGAACGGCGCCATTGTTCACTTCACCGCCTTCTTGTATCTGTTGGAGTACTACGGGTTCGATACTCTAAACCTAGCATCTTCCCTAAGGAAAATTTTCTGCTATCTACATCTCACCTTCCACTTGGGGTAACCAACGAGGGGCGAGAAGTTATCTCGTCTATCAAGCAAGCAGAAATTATAGATACGTTTTGGACGTATCAACGCCCCCAAGCTTAATTCCTGTTCGTCGAGTAGGTAAATGATAAAAGCATAATTTCTGTGGTGATATGCTAACAATCATATAAGAACTTTGTAAGTGAAGCAATCAAGGCATGTAATTCAATTCAAGTCATAACAGGCAAGAGTCTATATTAAGCATTGAAACAAGCAACATAAGAACATAAAGGTGCAAGAGTTCTCGTTGTCCGTAACTCGAATGTCTCCAAATGGTGTTTGCGTGCAAGAAAGGGGATAGGGATATACGAGAAAATGTATTTTTTGTGTTGAGAACTCAATCTACTAAAGTTTCACACTTGGTCTTCTTTGGAATCTTATCTTGACTCATCCCCAGACCACTAGCCAGGTACAAGTCAAAATGATCCACTCCTTTTCGACATTTTGAGCACTCATGCGGTAACTCTCAATCTAATAAGGAGGTTCACAAAGAGACAAGTACCTCGAGGAGGAGTGTATGGGGGTTTGGTTATCCTTGCGCATCCTCGACTCATGGTACGTGAGTGTACTCTAATATTCGACCCCTCATACGAGTAGTGATCCATCTAGTAGCTAAAGTTCTCAACTAATTTGGTAGGTTTTGAAAATAAACACGGATTTCCCAAAATACAACATCTCTCACTAATAGGCTAAAGCTCTTGACAACAAAAGTCTAAACATTACTCAAAACAATACCTCAAAACTATTTCAAGTTACTACTACAAAAGAATAGCAACCTCAATTACCAACTTCAAGTCAAGACACAAAACTCAGTGCAACAGGAAAACTCTCTAAACAAGATAAACATGGAAACTCAAGAGAGTTCCAGCAACAAGCTAAACAAAAGCTCTTTGAAAAGATAAACATGAAAACTAAGAGCAAAACATGACAGTAGCTATGAAAAAGATAAAGAACACACACAACAAAGATAAGCATGAGAAATCCTATGTCGTGTTCTAGATTTTGGAAGTGGAGCGTGTTTCTCTCCCACACAAAGAAAGTTGGGTTCTAACTTGTTATGAACAGCAAGCAAAGCTAAAGAAAACTTAAAAATAAACCTAAGAGCGAGACGCTCCAAGCATAGCACATAACGCATGAAGTGATAAAAATATAGTGAAACGAGAGACGAACTGATAATTGTTGATGGAGAAGGGGATGCACGGGGGCATCCCCAAGCTTAGATGCTTAAGTCTCCTAGAATATTTATTGGGGATGCATGGGGGCATCCCTGTCGTCGATATGTAACGGCAGATGCCATGCGGATGGCTAAAGAGGGGGACATGCCGAGGTTGGTGTCGCTGGTGCCCGAGGCGAGATTGGGAACACTGCGATGTACCCAGGTTCAGGGCTCTCCATAGAGATAAAACCCCTACTCCTGCATGTCTGCACTATATGGTGGATATCTGATACATGGTTTCTCCTTGAGATGTATATGCTAACTACTCTGCTCCAGGCCGAACTGCTCTGCTACTTCTAGCTAAACTACTACTACTCTACTACTCTTCTACTCCTAGCCGTGAGAGGAGAGGAGAGCTCTTGCTCTCTCTACTTGTGAGAGGAGGGGGGAAATGAGGAAGGAGCCCTCTCCACCGTGGGCACCCTTTCCCCTTATATAGTCGTGGCAAGGTGCTCATGAGGGTGGATACAAGGGGAAGAAGACAAAAGAAAGTACATGCATGTGTGGCGTTCTTATCCACTCGCTAGATATTTTGGGGTGCACACGTAGACGATCTTATCCACTCGCTGGAGATGCTCCTGTGGACTTTCGGGCAGCCGAACTGCGGGCAATCGGCACCCGGCAGACGAGCAGTCGGCCAGGATGCGCGGGCAGTCGGCAGTCCGAGCTGACAGATCGGCGGGGGAGCAGTTGGCAGCCGCCAAGCTGAGCTGAGGGCGCAATCGATGCCTGATGCTTTCGAAGATTATTCCTTCGGCTTGACCCTACCGGGGGGTTATTCCCCCGGCAGTAGCCTCCGAGCCTCCAGGTGACTCGCAGTCATCCGGGGGCTTCTTCCTTGTCGGTGTAGATGAATGATGATTGCCCTTGGGGCAGCTTCTTTCCGGTGGGGGCGCGTCAGCGCACCCACTGGGTGTAGCATCTGAGATTCGGGCCGACTGTGTGCAGTCGGCTCAGATCTTCTCTTGCTTCTTTCCGGTGAGGGCGCGTCAGCGCACCCATTGGGTGTAGCCTCCGAGATTCGGACCGACTGCGTGCAGTCAGCTCGGATCTTCTCTTGCTTTTGTTGCAGTCGATGGCGTCGAGGGTCTCAACAGTTTTCCCCCGGAAACGATCATGCATAAGATAGAGTTAGTTAGTACAGACATACCAAATCTTCACTATTTTTCTGAAGTATAGATTGTGCGGCGGGAGGCCGACTCGGCTTAGCTCGAGCCCTTCAGACATTTTTCTGTTCATTCCACCCGTTGGCTTTTGCTCTCGCCAGCATTACAGCCGACCTGCGGTCTGCATCTGGATCAAAGATTGGGCCGCGAGATAGAGTATACAATACTTAGACTTTGGGAAGCAAACGCAACCGAGCCAACTTCTCAAAAGGAATGCGATCGGGTCGCCCAAGTTGTTCTCTCTTCGGATGTTTTTTCGTGTGCGGTGACCTTCAGGTTTTGCTCTTACCAGCATTACAGCCGAGCTGCGGTCTGCAGCTGGCTCGAAGAGAGAGCCTTTGATATCCTACACACTACTAATCCATCTGTGGGAAATAACGATTTGGGTTATCCGGCCTGCCCGGAGACAGCCGGTCCCGGGCCGAGCATGCGGCCAACTAGAAATAACACGGAGATACCCCGAAGACTACTCAGTTCATCCGGCGTACTTGCTATGATAAGCGCTATTGAGTGGAAACTCACATTGGATTTTTGGCGCAGCTGGAGCACCCACTAGGTGTAGCCTCCGGGTGACTTGGTGAGTCATCCGGAAGGTCTTCTGCTGCTGTAGCAGACGGGGCACTCGGCATGCTCTTCCTCCGAGCCTCCGGGTGACTCGTCGAGCATCCAGTAGGTGCAATCTCCGAGCCTCCGTGTGACTTGGTGAGTCATCCGGAGGGTCCTCTGATGTTGTAGCAGACGGGGCACTTGGAAGGCTCGTCCTCCGAGCCTCCGGGTTACTCGACGAGTCAGGCGAATTCTCTTGTGGGCGCTCCAGGCAGATGACATGCCATCTGGGACACAACCGCACACACTTTTTTTTAAGTCGGATGGCCGAACAAGCGCAAACGGATGCAACTGCAGACTGGCGGGCGCAATCGTCCTGGCACCAGCCGAACTACTGAGCAATCGGTTCACACTTTTCTCTTGTCGCAGCTGGTCCAACAGATCACAGTCGACCTCTTTTTTTTTGCAGTCGGATGGCCGAATAGGCGCAAACGGATACAACTGCAGACTGGCGGGCACCATCAGTCTGGCACCAGCCGAACTACTGAGCAATCGGCTCACACTTTTCTCTTATCGCAGTTGGTCCAACAGATCACAACCGACCTCCTTTTTTTAGCAGTCGGATGGTCGAACAGACGCAAACGAATGCAACAACAGATTGACGGGCGCAATCGGCCTGGCACCAGCCGAACTACTGAGCAATCGGCTCACATTTTTCTCTTGTCGTAACTGATCCAATAGATCACACCCGACCTTTTTTTTTTGCCGAGCTGGCTCTTCTCTTCTTTTTCTCTGAACTTTTTCAATCGGACTAGGAACACGCTCGGGCCACAAGGGGCGGTCGGAGCCGGCCAACGTCGCAGCCGGGCCGAGCAGGAGGAAGCAGCTGGCGCTGGGAGAGGCCGGGCTGGCCACAACCGGCGTTGAGGAGGCCGAGCTGGCCGAGCAAACGTAGAAGAAGCTCGGAGCAGGCTGACTTTTCTTCTCTGAATTTCTTCTGTCTTTAAACTGTGTATCTGAAACTTCTCTACACGCACGAAGGCAACGCATCCGGAAGCAGGGCGAGCCGGTGGTGCAGAAAGCAGGCAGCGCGGCCAGGCCGAGCTGGGCGCGCCGTCGGCGGCGGGAGGGCGCGCGCGGAAGCAACCGACAGCCGACCTGGGCACACAGTCGGAGGCGGGAGGCCACGGCCAGACTGTGGACGCAGCTCAGGGCGCGGCCGGGTGCCGCAGCGGCTGGGCTCGGGCTGATGGATGCAACCGGGCGGAGCTGCAGCTAGACACGGGCATGCACGGAGGGAATCTGGCTGGCTAGTATATAATGTGTGTACAGGGAATATATGGTTAGTATAAAGTGTATGGCTTGCATCTGGACCTTGCATGACGAGCAACCAGGCGGAGGAGCCCGGCGGGCGGCTCAACGACGCCCTCGGCTGCGAACAGCCCGGGCCGGACGGCGAGGAGCCGGCCGAGGCCGGTCGAGCTCGAGGCGGCCGGGACACTCAACCAGCGCGGCGCATGGGGAGCAGGGCAGCTTGGCGAAACTGGAGGAAACGGAGCCAACCGCATCCGGCGGAGGAGTGGCGCGCAGGGCGCACTCGGAGGCGCAGAGCAGGCCGAGCATGCGCACTCGGAGGAGTCCGGGCTAGGACGAGCTGGCGAGGAGCTCGAAGCGGCGCACTTGGAGGGGGCCGTCAGGGGCCGAGATGGCGAGGATCTTGGAGAGGTGAGCCGACGGAGAGGCGCACTCGAAGGAGCTGGGGCACAGCTCGGGCGGCGCGACGAGGAGGAGCTTGGGGGAGCAGCTCGGGGAAGCCATACTGAGTGAGCTTGCAGGCAGCAGAGGCAGCTCGGACCGGCGGCAGCCGATCTGACGCTGCTTGACGAGGGCGAGGGGAGCAACTCGGAGGGGCCTGATGGATCGGCGGTTGAACTAAATAGCTCGGGAGCCGGATGCATCAACCTGCCGCCGAACTGACTAGCTCGGAGATTGGATGAATCAGCTCGGCGACGGATTGAAATAGCTCGGAGACCAAGGAGCGGACTGACAACGGGGTGCGCCCGCGATGACGAAGCCGGATGCAGCCTCCGGCATTCAGCTTGCCTGACCGCGATTCTTTTTTTCTTCGAACAAAACTTTCGATCTATTCATCTTCAAACACGATAGTACAATGAATACTAAAAATAATAAAAATTACATTTAGACTCATAGACCACCTAGCGATGACTACAAGCACTGAAGCGAGCCGAAGGCGCGCCGCCGTCATCGCCCCTCCCTCGCCGGAGTTGGGCAAAACTTGTTGTAGTAGACAGTCGGGAAGTCGTCGTGTTAAGGCCCCGTAGAACCAACGCATCAGAACGGCAACCGCCGCCGTTGAAGAGTAGCGTAGATCGGAAGAATCAAACCTGAAGACACGCAAACGCAGACGAACTATGACGAGCTTCGAGCAAATACTCCAAGGATAAATCTGCCGAAGACACACCTCCACACGCCCACCGATGATGCTAAACACACAACCGGGATGGGGAATATGCGGGGAGACTTTTATTTCATCTTCAGAAATCCGCCACCATCTCATCTTTCTGAACAAGACACAAACCCTAAATAATTTTAGAGGAAACATCTAAAAACGATGCCCTCCCACCGACAACAACCGAGATCTACCGCATCACCATGGCCCTAAGGCCACGGAGACGAGGCGGATCCGCAGTAGCGCCGGCGGGAGGCGGGAGGAGGCGGCCGCGTGCGAGGGAGCTGGCGGCGGCGGCCGCGTGCGAGGGAGCTGACCGCGATTCAGATCCAAAAAAATTGGCGCTGACAAAAATTGTTGATGAAGAAAAAATCGTTGATGAAGAGGATAGTCCCGTCAGGATCAGAACTCCAGTCGACGCCTCGGCCTGCCCCACGGTGGGCGCCAACTGTCGTCGATATGTAACGGCAGATGCCATGGGGATGGCTAAAAAGGGGGACAGACCGAGGTTGGTGTCGCTGGTGCCGAAGGCGAGATTGGCAACACTGCGATGTACCCAGGTTCAGGGTTCTCCGTAGAGATAAAACCCCTACTCCTGCATGTCTGCACTATATGGTGGATATCTGATACATGGTTGCTCCTTGAGCTGTATATGCTAACTACTCTGCTCCAGGCCGAACTGCTCTGCTACTGCTAGCTAAACTACTACTACTCTGCTCCTCTCCACCGTGGGCACCCTTGCCCCTTATATAGTGGTGGCAAGGTGCTCATGAGGGTGGAGACAAGGGGAAGAAGACAAAAGAAAGTACATGCATGTGTGGCGTTCTTATCCACTCGCTAGATATTTTGGGGTGCACACGTAGACGATCTTATCCACTCGCTGGAGATGCTCCTGTTGACTTTCGAGCAGTTGAACTGCGGGCAATCGACACCCGGCAGACGAGCAGTCGGCCGGGATGCGCGGGCAGTCGGCGGTCCGAGCTGACAGATCGGCGGGGGAGCAGTCGGCAGCCGCCGAGCTGAGCTGAGGGCGCAATCGTCACCCGATGCTTTCGAAGATTATTCCTTCTGCTTGACCCTACCGGAGGGTTATTCCCCCGACAATCCCCAAGCTTGAGTGCTTGACACTCCTGAATATTCTTTCATCATCTTCCCTCGCACACTGATTAGCGAGGTTAGTACCCATAATAAAATAATTTTTCCTCTACTGGAAATAAAGATATTTTTTAAGAGCTACTGTTTCTCAAGATTGCCAAAAAGTTTTTGCAAAGAAAAAACAAGCTTAAGGTTTGAAAAACGAAGAAAAGGCAAAACAGGACAGAATCTGTGAAAAACAGACCAGCGGGTAATAAAGAATTTTTTAGGGATACTTCTGCAAATCAAATCAAAAAACTCAGAACATACGAAAGTTCTGTAATTGTATAGAGCACACTGTGTAAAAATTTCAGCTCAAAAATATGAACTGGGATTTTTCTATGATTTTTCTAGTCACGAGGACATAATCTATTTTCTGGACAGCATGTCACAACTTTCACTTCCCTTGTCATATGAGGCTATAAATGGAACAAAGCTTAAAAAGTAAAGATACAATGATGTTTCTACAGTAGTAACAATCATCAAGAGTCAAGACCACTAAAAACAGAAGAAAAACAAAAAGGAAATCCTAAATTTGTTGCGGGCTGCCTCCCGAAAGCGCTTCTTTAAAGCCATTAGCTAGGCTTAATGCAAATAGATCAAGTCTTTTCAAGAGAATAACTAGCCCGTGTGACGGACTCAAAAGGCAACTTAATCTTTTTCCTAGGGAAGTGTTCCATCCCTTTCTTGAGAGGGGTTTGGAATTTGATAATCCCTTCTTTCATATCAACAATAGCACCCACGGTGCGAAGAAAAGGACGTCCCAAAATAATTGGACAAGAAGGTTCACATTCAATGTCCATAATAGTAAAATCAACGGGAACATAATTGTCATTGACAATGATAATAACATCATCGATCTTCCCCAAAGGTTTCTTTACGGAAGAGTCAACAAGACGAACACCAAAAGAACAAGGATCAAAAGATTTTAATTCAAATATATCGTACATTCTTTTGGGCATAACGGAGGTACTAGCTCCAACATCACATAAAGCAAAGCAAGAAAAGTTATTCAACTTAATTTTAATCATAGGATCCCAACCATCTTCTAGCTTTCTAGGTATGGAGGCTTCTACCCTAAGCTTCTCCTCCCTAGATTTAATGAGAGCATTAGTGATATGCTCCGTGAAGGCAAGGTTAAGTGTGCTAGTGTGGGGGTCTCTAGACATCTTGTGAAGGAAACGAATAACTTCAGAAAGGGTGCAACTATCAAAATCAAGGTCACTACTATCAAGTATAGTGGTAGTGGTGTCCTTTAAGCTCACTTTTTTGGTAGCTTCTATAGTCATAGGAATTTCTTCTTCTACGGTTGAGGTCATAGCATCACCATTAATAGGTCCTATGGGACTAGGGGTGCATTGGGTGCTAAGAGTTTGGATATCCTCAACCACTTGAATAGTAGCAATGGTATGGTGTGTAGGAAGGCTCTTAATTCTATCTTCTTCCTCCTTTTCTCTAGCCCATCTCTCTTTAAGTTTAGCCATCATCCTAACGTTTTCATTAATTTGCACTTGGATGGCATTCATAGGAGTGACCTTCCTCTCCTCAAGAGGAGAAGTTCTAATTTTAAGCAATTCTACTTCATGGGATAAATTTTCTACCTTCGACGAGAGATTATCTAATTTGTCTAGTTTTTCCTCTACACTCTTGTTGAAGGCTTTTTGGGTAGTGACGAAGTCTTTAAGCATACTCTCTAATTCAGAAGTGGAGTTTTTGGTGCTAGGATAAGTGTTGTTGTCCCCATAGTTGGAGGGTAACGGTCTAGGATTGCTACCAAAATTACTCCTATAAGCATTGTTATTGAAGTTGTTTCTAGAGATAAAGTTCACATCTACTTGATCTTGCGCAATCAAAGAATTTAAAGGAACATCACTAGGATCAATAGAAGATTGCTTGGTAAGTAGAGACATAATCAAGTCAACTTTTTCATTTAGGGAGGAGATCTCCTCGACAGAGTTTACCTTCCTACCTGTTGGAGCTCTTTCGGTGTGCCATTGGGCATAGTTGGTCATCATCTCATCGAGAAGTTTTGTGGCAACACCAAGTGTAGTTGACATAAAGGTTCCTCCCGCGGCCGAATCTAGCAAGTTCCGCGAGGTAAAGTTCAAGCCTGCATAAAAAGTTTGGATAACCATCCAAGTAGTCAAACCATGCGTAGGGCAATTCTTAACAAGAGATTTCATGCGTTCCCAAGCTTGGGCAACGTGTTCATTATCCAATTTCTTAAAATTCATAATAAAGCTCCTCAATTGGATAATCTTAGCAGGGAGTAGTACTTCCCAATAAAATCATCATTGCACTTATCCCAAGAATCTATGCTATTCCTAGGCAAGGATTGAAACCAGATTTTAGCTTCATCTCTCAAGGAGAAAGGAAAAAGCTTAAGCTTAAAAATATCACCATCTAGTTCTTTGTATTTTTGCATATCACAAAGCTCAATAAAATTATTTAAGTGCAAAGCAGCATCATCTCTAGCACCGGAGAATTGATCTTTCATAACAAGGTTCAGCAAAGCAGGTTTAATCTCATAAGAAGGTGCTGAAGTAGCAGGTGTAGCAATAGGAGTGCAGATAAAGTCACTGTTTTTGTGACTAGTGAAGTCACACAACTTGGTGTTCTCGGAGGAACCCATAGTAGTAGCAAGCAAGATAACTATATTTTTGGTTTTTGATAAAGGACACTAAAGCAAAAATTGAAAGGTAAACTAACAAGACTAAAAAGCAAAGATAAAAGATAGTGTGAAACTCCCCTATCTTGAAGAGTGGAGTCCACGACAACGGCGCCAGAAATTGCTTTTGATGGTACGAATTCTCGTCCCCTCGTTGGTTACCCAAAGTGGAAGGTTGAGATGTAGATAGCAGCAATTTCCCTTAGCGAAGATGCTAAGGTTGAGGATCGACCAGTAGGACTCCAAGATCGACAAGGAGGTGGCAAGGAAACAATGGCACCGTTTTAGACAAAAGTTGCTTCCTTGACCTGGACCTGCACACACAGCAAATAACTTTGCTTCCCAACGAGTACAGAGGAGTTGTCAATTCCTCCGGCCTTGTTGTTTACAAAGGATAAAACGCATGGGATAATAATGATAGTGATAGCTACGGAAAAGTAAATAAAGCAGTAAATTGATAGTGGGTGTAAACAGTGTTGAAAATATGGACCGGGGTCCTATGATGTTCACTAGTGATGTCTCTCTCCCAAAAGACGATAAAATAGCCATGCGAGGTAAACAAATTACAGCTGGGCAATTGACAGGATTATGTGCGCAAACCAATGCTAATTATGCTATAAAGAAAGGAAGAGGCTCAAAAGCATGGGCGGTACGCCAAGACAAGTAGACCGAAATCCATCTGCATCTACCTACTAATCATCCACCTTGAGATATCTATCCAGAACATCTCGCTGGTATTAAGTTGCGAATCCCACCGAAAGTGTAAACTCAAAGCAACGGACAACTGCATTAAAGAACTTTGTGTAAAGTAAATAATCCTTGCACCCGCAAGTACAAGCACCGTTGTTTTCACCCTTGTGGCAACAACACATCCCCTAGACTCATGTTTCAGTCACTCAAGCTAGTCATCGGGGGGCATGAACCCACAATCATGCATAACGCTCCCTCTTGGAGTCACTACCTACTACTTGGCCAAAGCAATAAACAACAACGGAGAATATGCAAGAATTACTCTAGAACATAAATATAAAAGAGGAGAATCAAATATATTATTCAAACACAATCTGAACATAATCTCATAATCCATCGGATCCCTGCAAACTCAGCATAGCAACAGCAGAAATATTACATAAGTGCCTCGATCATGTAGGTCAGCTCACGAGGTCTAATCCATGAAGAACAAATAGGGGAGGAGAACATCACATAGCTACTGATCATAGACCCATGGTCCAAGGTGGACTACTCACGGTTCATCCGGGAAGCATCCATGATGGTGGAGAAGCTCCCGGAGGTGATTCCTCCCTCCGGCAGGGTGCCGGGAAGAGGTCTTCTGGTGCTCCCGATCTTGGAAGCGCGGCGGCGGCGGAACAGAGGAGAGATCGCGAAAAAGGGTTGTCGTCATGGTGGTTTCTCGTCACGAGGGATATATAGGCGAAGGGGGCAGCCAGGGGGGCCACCAGGGGTCCAGGCGGCCCCCTGGCGCGGCCCCACCCTAGGGCGCGCCGGGAGGGCGCCTGTGGCTCTGGTGGGTCCCCTCTTCCCCCCCCCCCCCTCGGCGATTCCCGAAGCTTCTTCTACGCTGATTTTTATTGGATTTTTCCTGGATTTTTTAGCACTTTTAATATGGGGGAAACCTGAAATAGAAAAACAACAAAAAATAGGAGTTGGCACTGGGGTGCACTGGGTTAATAGGTTAGTCCAAATATGATCAAAAGTGTATGGAATTTCATGAATATCATAGCAATATCACACAAAAGAGGCATGGAGCAAGCAGAAATTATAGATACGTTTTGGACGTATCACTTGTCTATGACGAAGAGGCCTGGGGGAGGTACAAAGACGTGTGATGTTACACCTCCTTAGCGCTTGACCTATATCACATCCGAGGGGACTGATACGTCCAGAATGCATCACTATTTTATATCGTAATTCACCCCTATTCATTGATATATTTCTTATTATGATATTGTTCTTATGTTGTTTTTGCTTGTTTTACACAGTTTGCAACTTTCCAGAGCTGAAACAGAAGACACAGTAATCAACGGAGAAAAGTGGACATTGAGTTGCTGAAACAGAACATCTCCAAATGCGCTGAAAATCGACGGAGGATATTTTTCCGAAGAATAACGAAGCTTCGCCAAAAAGGAGCCAAAGGGGGGCCACCAGGTGCCCAGGCGCCCCCTGGACCCCTGGGGCCACTCCCGGCTCCCCCCACTGGCCTATATATCCCTCGTCATCCGAAAACCCTAAAAGAGGAGGAGTTTCGCGAGTTCCGCCGCCGCTCCGTGGTGGAAACCTACAGAGAAGAAAAGACATCTCCGGCGGTAGATTCCACCGGGGAGAACACCTCCCGGAAGGGGAGATCATCGCCATCGTCATCTCCATCGTCATAGGCATCATGGAGATCATCATCAACATCATCCCCAACATCAGCACCATCTCCATCTTCACCCCATCTTATCTCACAATTGCAACTTGTGTTGTAACTCGTACTATATATCCTCTCTACTCTACCGGTGTTGATTACTCCTTTGTGGTGAATGCTATTGAGTTTTGTTGGAGAATTATTGTTGTGTCTAGATTGTTTATCATCTATTTATCACCACTGATCATGATCTCTTTTATTTCTTGTGAGTAGTTACTTTAGTTCTTGAGGACATGGGAGAAGTCTAGTTGTTAGTAGTCATATGATGTTGAAATAATATGTGTTGTTTAATATTTAAGTTGTGTTGTTATTTTCCTAGTGGTGTTATGTGAGTCGAACACATAACACTTCGCCTTGTTAAGGACCTAGGGGAATACATTGTGTATAAAGAATGCTTACGGTGGGTTTCCAGAGTGACAGAAACCCGAACCCAAGTTGCACGCTTTTGCATAAGAGAATAATGGATCCTTGATCTTATTGCTATGGTTAGGCTCTTGACTTAATTTCTACCTTGTATTTGCGAATGCTTGCAAGGTATTTAATCATAAGAGTGCACTTATCTTAGTCTAGAAGGTGTACTAGCATAGATCCACCCACTCAACACTTATCAACACAAAACATAGTATCGATATGGAATATGGCGAAAGCACATGTCTACTTCTCCCGTGTGTCCTCAAGAACGCTTTAGCCTTTATAAGTTCAGTTGCTAGGCTTATCCTTTGCTCAAAAGGATTGGGCCACTTGTTGCTCCTCAGTACCTTTTACTTTGCTTGTTCTTACCTACTCGTTGCTTATACCGAAAAGCCCTAAAAAGTTATCTTTCAGTGCTTGCAGTTATTCCTTGACCAAAGTCACTTATCAATACCTTCTGCTCCTTGTTGGTTTCGACACTCTTACTTATCGAAAACGCTACAACAGATCCCCTACAGTTGAGGGTCATCAGGGACCCACACGTTGCCTTTTGACCTCAACCATGCCCAAGGTATGTGTGGCTCTGTCAGTCCTTGTCGGCTGGCGATACGCAACAGAGGAAACAATTGGGCATACGTCAAAACAACATCGGAAACTATCGCCTCCCCACAATTGTTACATGTGTCATGACTTTCTAGGGGGCCCCTCCAAGTGAGGCCAGGGCAGCATGGCTCGAGTATGGCAAGGAGCGAGAAAGACAAGTTCAAGTAGCTCTTTTCAACACTATAAAAGGAGCAAACGAAGCAACATAGGGGGGAGAGCTATTAGAACATCCAGAGCTTGTTATGATTGTTCTAAGAAGAGGGGTTCTTAATATACACACAATAAACACATAAATCAAGAGTAGAATATTCCATCTCGAGGTGGTATGAACCTGGGTAAAATTGTGTCTAGTGATTGGAGTGTTTCAAGCCTTGACCAAAAAACCTACAAGATCCATCTGGACCCCAATCTCGAGATCACCTGTCGATAATATGCATATTTGGCGTGAACTCTAGTTTGTGTATTACCTCTCAAGAGTTACATTTTTCTTGAGAGAAGGACATAAAAAAATCTTGGTTGGTCAATGATCCATGCACATTGCACAACAACATTTGTTTTCTTTGTCCACATTGTTGATCAACACTCAATGCTTGTGACCGACGGTGCTTGATCGTGGTAGTACTTAGACAATTGGGATGCCATATTTAGAAACATGGGGGCGAAGTTCTAACTTCCATAGACATCTGTTTCAGGAATTTGACAACCAAGAGTGTTTTTATTTGGATGAAGACAACTAAAAAACTAAAATACAGAATGTCAAATAAATCTTCCTATGGCTCATTTTTTGGCCTGTTGATTGTTTGTTTTTTCTAAGGTTTACAGTTTTGAACATCATGTTGCCGATGGAGCAGGTGAGGGTGTTTGGGAGCAGGCAATGGTCGACCCGGCAGACTTGAAGCTGATTTTCGTGCTCTGTTCGTAGTTGAAGGTGACCACTTTTTCAGTATGCACCGGTTGCGTGAGGGTGCATAGCACGTTGTTGCCTTCATCGCCAAGCCGAATCTACGTTAATTGAGTAGTTGTACCCCTTGCACGCCGACAAACACTATACATCTATACATAGAAAATGGAGAAAAATATGTAAAAGAATGATATGTTGAGTTCTTTGTGTGCAAAGACATTGTATATAAATGCATACCTTGGTTGCTAAAGTAAAGCAACAAGCAACAAGCAAGCCCACTTATACAGAAAAAAGAAAGAAAAAGAAAGCAACAAGCAAGCCGTGAGGATCAGTAAGAGTTTGGCCTCCATGCTTAATTGCTAGTCAATAAGATGCACACACAATTTCTCTCTGTTAGCACTCTTTTGTTATGTTTCTCATATGCTCCCGTTCATCGCTATTTATAGGTCAAGATATAGTGAATTCGAGGAAGTCTTTAATTTCTAGTTAAACCATGGATAAGCATTGTATTGATTTAATACTAGTACTTCATCCGTAGCAAAATAAATGTCTCAACTTTGTACTAATTTTGTATGAAATTCTACTAAAGTTAAGACATTTATTTTGGAACAAAGAAAGTACTATATAACAAGGATTTTATCAAGACTATGCAGAAGATAAGTATCACATTATAAAAGTATAAACATACAATGTACATCATCATAATGTAGTCACCACACAAGTATGAAATTAGGTTCATTTGCATGTTGCATGCCTAGTTGTCGCTTTATCTTATCACTCACATGGCTTCACCGTGACGCCAACTTCCTAAGAGCATGGTTAATAGTATAGCCAACTGCGAGTGCGAATTTCTGGAGGCCGAGCTACACGTAGCCCTTTATTTTAAAAAAATCGTAAAACATATTTAAAAGTTCTAAAAAAATCGTAAAAAAATCTATGGAAACTTATATGTATTCCGTATGAACATGTCAAATTTGGCTTGAAAATATTGTAATATGAAGTCTGCATAAAAAAAACAAAATGTCAGCCCAAAATCAACAACAAAAAGGCTCATTTAAAATCAAATATTTGTCTTTTTTTCATACACCACATGTGAAAGTATAATGGTATGAAAATTTGCACATATGTCATATACATGTGTGTATATATTCATAAAAAATTCAATGCTTTTTGAATAATATAAAATATATTTTATGACTTGTTCAAACTAAAGGGCTACGTGTAGCTCGGTCTACGTTAGCATTATCCGAGCCAACTGCTGGCTATAAGGAGATGTCATGTCATCTATAGCTAACCTTATAGTCAACAAATAAAATAGAAAAGTTATAAGGAGTACTACTTTAGCAATATATGACCCACATGTCTATCTCACAAAGTGCCTAGGAGCACGTGTTGCAGCTGGCTATTAATTAGTAGCCCGCTTCTTTTCTCTCTCCTCTTCTCTCTCTTCCAACTAAGCACAAATATACTATTCAATTCCTTATAGCCAGCTGACTAGGCACTATTGTACTTGCTCTAAACCGATGGGACCAAGTGATGGAGTAAATGATGATGCTCTTTTACACGATACAATTGCGCCGATCGATGTTGTGGAACAACATTGCATTTATAGTGTCCCAAATCTTCATAGTATTGTGAAGAGGATGGAGTGACATACTTCATGGTGGAACTGAATAAGAGGTTGCATGTCCCAAATGTTGCACAGGTCATGTTGCACGTCTGGTTGTAAGGTGATTCACTACCATATTTGGGTCGCAAGAGGGTAGTCGAAGAAGCGATGCAGAGTGGTTTCATGTCAAGGTGTTGATGATTGTGCTTTTGCTAAAAGTTAACCCTAAGTGTTCAACTTTGAGTGAAACTAAAGTCAGTTGAACACTTTAACCTTGTGTTGGCACCCTGGAACACCAAATGTCGTCCACATTTGGTCCTTGTGCTCCTCATGCATGATTAGCTTGTACGCATGATTAGTGGATAAAGGGAGTACCGTGTTGATGTAGTACTCACCCGAGCCATCTTCAAACTGAAAATCATGCAACAAAGACAACATAGATTGTAACTCCATAGAAGCTACATTAGTCAAACAATTTTATATGTTAGATATTTCACAGTTAAGCATGATTGAGGATACTCGTTTATTTGGTTCAACGGAATGGGTGAATAAGCAAGCGAATGTGAGGTCAAGCTGCAGATGGTGTATCCAAGTGTTCAACCAAAACAAAGGGGAGGCTCCATTCTTGGTTAGGACGAAGGAAATATGTCTAGGCCATGATAGTTTTTTGTTTATTTATTTTTCGAAACATGGGAAAAAGCTTTACCACATTTCATTAATTTAGAAGAAAGTTTTGAATTACAACTCTTGCCCGAGGGCCAAAATACACATAAGGGGTTACTGTCGGGCATGATGGATCTCAGGTGTTTAGCCTCGACGATGCCCCAAACTACTGCCTCACACTTGACGATGTCAAAATCAATGTTGGAAATGTGTATATGTTTCAGAAGACCCTAGCGTTTCTCTCTTTCTAGATTTCCCATGATGTGAGCATCACCAAGGATGTTAGGGCCTTTCTTCGATGGCCGTTGATGTAGGTCATGGCGGACCACCATTCGGCCACACTTTGGTAGTTAGACCATTCATCACAGGAATGGTCATGGATGTCGAGCCAATCTCTGATCAGGGTGAAGATGCACATTGAGTATCGACACACAAACATGATGTGTGCGGCCGACTCCGAAACTCTGTTGCAAAGCTTACATTGTCCATAATTTGGCCATCCTCTTCGTTGCAAGCGGTCAACGGTCCAGATTTTGTTTGGTAGGATTAGCCAAGCAAAGAATTTAATCTTATAGGTGGCGCCGATTTGCTCCAAACCGTCGCCATCATGGTTGATTGGGGGGGGGGGGGTCCTCAAATTGATTTTTATATGCTGAGGCAGACGGGTACGTTCCAGAAGGGCTAACATTCCAATTAATAGAATCTGACACGTCCTCAGTGAGGTTCACCTCTAGAAGAAGCTCCCAAAGGGAGTAGAATTCGATCAGGTGAATACTGTTGAGTCCAGAAGATGTATCATTTTTGATAATCAACTCGTCTCCCATGAAGGCCTTATTGACAGAGGAATTTTTTATCTTGGAAAACTCAAAGAATGATGGAGCAATATCCTTTGGCTTTGCACCGTTGAGCCAAGGTGCATGCCAGAACTTGGTTTTCTTCCCATCCCCAACAGTAATGGTGGTGCATTTGTAGAAAAGGTCCGTGTCCTCGGCGTCACAAGGGGTTTCCAATCCAACCCAAGTTATTTGTTTATTATGTTTGGTAGGAAGGAGTGATGGTGTTGAGGGTGTAGGATGACATTTAGGGTTGCAGTTCCATGCCACATCGACATGGCGTAACAGTTTGACTGCAAATTCCATAAATGGGCATATATTCTGGGTGAGGATGTCCTTGATACCTAAACCATCGTGTTCTCTTGGTTTACAAACATTATTTCAAGCAATTAAATATTTATGCACCCGTGCAAGTTTGGTCAGATGCCCAAAGAAAGCATGTCTGATAGCATCAAGATCTTTAATCGTTTTTAGGTAAGCAAAAAAGAAAGAATATACATGTAGTAAATGGAGAGGGAATCAATAACAACCAATAGTTAGAATTAGCCTCCCCTTTGGAAGTAACACACTCCAACCAGAAACGGAAAGTAAGCATTTATCAGAAGATCTGAAGGCGGATGATAGTAGTTTGAAAGGTGACAATGACAGTTTTAGGTAGATCAGGAAAAAATAGCATGACATCCTAGGATGTTAAGCAATGGCCCCCGCAAAAAAAGGATCTTTAGCAATGGGAACAACGGGTACCGTTCGTGTGGACATGAAAGCCATCTTTTGGATGCTAACATAGAGGCCGTTGGCTAGCGCAAAGTCATCTAATAACATTTGAAGGGTTTGACATGCTTGGTACGAGGCTTTTACTATGACAAAGGTATCATCCACGTATTATAATAGACTAGGACAATGCCCGTGCGTTGCAACGGGAGAAAGTTTTAATCTTATGATAAAATAACTATGATGTACGTAAAATTAACTTTATAAATTTTAAAAAGGCACAAACGCATTTAAAATAATACAAAATGCTAATACATGTGAACATTTTTCATGGGTTTTTTTTGGTACACTTTTTTGTGAGTTAGCTACATGTAGGATTTTTGAACGAATGACACAAAAAATTAAAATCACGTGAACATTTTTTTCTGATATTTGGACCAATATTTTTTAATAAAAATAAATATTGCTTAAAACGACGGATTAAAATTTTAATCTTATGATAAAATATCTATGATGTATATAAAATTAACTTTATATGTTTTCACAAGGCGCAAACGCATTTAAAATAATATAAAATAGTAAAACATGTGCAAACTTTTCGTGAGTTTTTTTTGCGGATACACTTTTTCTTGAGTTAGATACATCTTGCATTTTGGAATGAATGACAGAAAAAATTAAAATCACGTGAAGTTTTTTTTGTGATATTTGGAGCAATATTTTTTTAATACATATAAAGATTGCTTGAAATAATGGGAGACAATTTTAATCTTATGATAAAATACCTATAACGTACGAGAAATTAACTTTATATATTTTAAAAAGGTGCAAACACATTTAAAATAATACAAATTTTAATACGTGTGAACATTTTTTGTGTGTACACTTTTTCGTGAATT
Source organism: Bromus sterilis (assembly GCA_950022295.1). Taxonomy (NCBI): domain Eukaryota; kingdom Viridiplantae; phylum Streptophyta; class Magnoliopsida; order Poales; family Poaceae; genus Bromus; species Bromus sterilis. The sequence continues at coordinate 34,713,087 of OX465600.1, forward strand.
AGCTACATGTAGGGTTTTTGAACGAATGATACAAAAAATTAAAATCACGTGATTATTATTTTCTGATATTTGGAGAAATATTTTTTAATAAAAATATATATTGCTTAAAACAAAGTGATTTTTTTAATATTAGGATAAAATACCTATGATGTATGTATAATTAATTTTACATGTTCTAAAAAGGAACAAATACATTTAAAATAATACAAAATAGTAAAACATGTGTAAATTTTTCGTGAGTTTTTTTGCGGATACACTTTTTCTTGAGTTAGATACATCTAGGATTTTAGAATGAATGACACAAAAAATTAAAATCACGTGAAGTTTTTTTTTCTGATATTTGGAGCAATATTTTTTAATAAAAATAAATATTGCTTGAAACAATGGGAGACAATTTTAATGTTATGATAAAATACCTATGATGTACGTGAAATTAACTTTATTAATTTTAAAATGCGCAAACACATTTAAAATCATACAAATATACAAAATAAAATAACACACTTATAGTTTAAACCTTCACAAGGCCCAAGTACTCACTGTTTGGCTGGCGTTTTTTTTTCGAGCGGCCGTGGGCCTAACAGAAGTGGCCCATTAGAAAATAACAGAGCAGTGAATTTTTGTTCAATACAAACTGGACTGCGGGGTGATTCATCTAAAATAGAGGGGCTTTTCTGCAAAAAAGCTAAAACGGAAGGAGAAACTCACCTCCCTTTATTATTAGGTATATAGAGTTATTAGACGAAGATTATCTTACAATGGGTCATGATTTTTGTTGAAGTATGTCAGAGATGATAATAAATAGACTACTCCTTGGTGAAGACGGCGAGATGGAAGTTTTGCCTGTGTTCAGGATGAGTTCAATCCAGGCGATGGATATTTCCGGACCTGGTCTCTTAGCTCGTCGCCTAAGGTTTTTTTTTGTGACACATAATTACTTAAACAGATTTGCTAGGGCACATCTAGATGCTCTAAGATAGAGCACATCTAAATCCTATACTACTGATTTTACATAAAGATTTATTTATATATATTTATTATATTTTTTCGTTTTTTTTCTAGTTTGATTGAACACTTAGATGTGCTCTAACTAGAACACATCTAGATGTGCCCTAGACAAACCCTTACTTAAAAAGATGATGAAATTGTCGCTTATCTTAGGTACGGTCTCCACAGGCGACCATATTCATAGATAATAAAATCTTGTGCTATCATCCAACACATAACAATCTTCGCCACCAGTATCCGCCATATTCAGAGCAGTGAAAAGTCGAGACTAAGCTAACCTACCAAACAACAGAAAAAGACATGGATTTCTGAATGTTGGTCTCTGTCGATCCTCTGGAAGGACTGGAAATAAAGACGAGAAAGGCGAGAGCAGAGCTCGTTCTCGTCTCAGGCGGCATGCAGAAGCTGAGCTTGCGCTTGCTGCTGCTTCTGTACCATGGCCTTATGCTTCTGCCCGGTCAGGTGGAAGTCGTAGACCTTCTGGCTGTTGACGACAACATTGCACGCCGTGCAAATCTTCACTTCGCCCTGAGCCGCCCCGGCCTCGAGCACCCGCCTCTTCTTCACCTCCAAGTCTTCCGGAGTTGGTTTGGAGATCTTGTGCTTCTTTGGCTGTACGGCCGGCATCACGCCAACAGCAGCGGCAGCAGCAGGTGCTGTGCTTGCTCCAGCATCGCTGTTCGGGGGCTTTGCTGGTTGAGGCGTGATCGCATCCTGTAACTTCTTCAGATTCTTCTTGTGCTTCTGGCCTGTTTTATGGATCATGAGAACTTCTAGGGTATCGCACTGGATCTTGCAGACTTCACAGGTTGATGGCTGCGCCACAGTCCTTGGAGTTTTCTTCGTGAACTTCCTCCGAGCGTTCGGCAGAGGATGGCCGAAATGGGCGTTCCACTGAGCATGATGCATGACAGTGGCTGCACCTGCTGGTGCCACTCCGTTTGGAGCTTTCGCAGCTGCTACCTATGGAGACAATGTTGACAAGAAGTTAATATGGATGAATGAGAAATATAATATAAAAGCTAATCAGCAGACACAGTTAAGTTTTAGTGAACAGATGATATGCCATGCAGTTAAAGTGAAAAGAACCATCGTGATAAAAAAATAGTTAGTGCACGTGTGAAGTCCATATCAACAGTGTTAACAATGGTTATACACAAATAGTCCAATACACATTAAATGGAGGTCAGTATATTTTAGAGGCAAGGGACCAACTTTGATTTATAGCCCCATCTAGTCTGCTGAATGGATGGTGAAGGTACTGAATCCAATTTTCATGTATATCTTACACTGAATAAGCTCTATCCAGTATTTGGACTAAACAGATGACAATAGTGAACTGAGACAAAAGCAATGACAGAACGATTGATGATTTGAACTAAACAGACGATATATGGCTCGGTGACAGTGGGATAGATAATATTGCCCACAATCACAGGCGGAGCTATGTAGCAGTCAGGGGGGGCCGCCGCCCCCCCAGCCCAAATCAAAAAAATATTAGTAGTTAGTAGTTAGATTAAGAAACCAGAGGGAGCAGTCATTTGGCCCCCTCACTACCCCAGCTGCACGTTTCTTACGGAGTGGAAAGACTGGACGCGCACGCGAGCGCCGCTGCTTCCCCTCCGCCGGCCGCCCCACTTCCCCCTCCGCCAGTCCGCCCCCCGCCCCGCTTCCCCTGGCTGGCTGGCTCAGTGGCTCTACCAGCAACGAGCGGACAGCAGCAGCAGGTAGCAGCGACCTGACGAGCAGACAGCAGCAGAAGGCAGCAGCGACCCTCACAGCCGTTCCTTGGGGATTGGTAAGTTGTAATTGGTAATCTAGTTACTAGTTAGGTTTTCAGTGCAAGCGAATTTTCCTCAATCCCAAATTTCTAATTGGGGATTTTATTGTTGTTTGAACCACAGATTTGTATAATTATGAATGCCAATTATCATGCTAAGTAGTATATTTTGGTATAGTTCTATCATGAAATAGTCCAGTATATATATGGATCTCGTCATACTTGTATTTTGCAACCTATGCCACCAATATGGCAATATCAATATATTTATATGGTCAAGTCTACAAATCATGCTTTGTTGCAATTTTTCAAAGTTTGTCCGGTCTTTCGCCCCCCCCCCCCCCCCCCCCGCCATTTTGTTTTCAAGCTCCGCCACTGCCCACAATGTGTAAGCCCTGGCGAAGTATTATGGTGCACTTGCACTCACTTGTCCTTGTGGAGCTGCACGTACCAATGGCACCTTGATTGTGGATTGGATGCATGTTGAAGTCAATGTTAAAACTGGAATCAGATTCCTTGATGACATAGAAGAAACAACGAACACTTGTTTTCACTGTCAAGGGTAGCACACCTTAGTGTATATGGCTTAGTAAACAGATGTCGTTTGTCTTGCTGCTAGATGCACATTGCATGCTTAAATAGGGCTGAGTCCTACTAGTTCTCCTATATAGTCCTTCGGGGTATTGCAATACACTCAATCTATTTGTGCCTTTCAAGAATTAACAGTCATCAAATTCTCAGAAAACAGCAACAACGAAGGCTCCAAACAAGGATATTAAAATGGGAAGACTCTTTACTTGATCCAAATATAGGATTCAGAGCATGAGAATCTTTATTACAAATGAAATTGAGCCAAAACAGGAAAAATATGTTAATATGTACCAGGCTTTCACATCTTCCAGGATCGGGAATTTCAGCTTTGATTTTTTTTCAGTTTTGACAAAATGACGAGAAAGAACAACTATGAAGCAACATAGATCAAAAAGTAACAAAACAAACTAATGTGAAATTATGTCTATGGCAAAAGCAACACGAAATCAAATGAATGCTGCCAAGCTATAGATTGAACATACCTAAGAATGGAAGTGGAGAAGGAATTGAATATCAGTACACGATAGACCTCATAATTGCAGGCCAAAAATGTTCTAGACAAAATTGAGTAATGAATTTTACTAAATTGAATAGGCAAATAGGAGTGAGCATGCAGATGCCCCCTTGATTTCAAACAGAACTCGAAGATGTAGGCAACCACTTTATCTTCTATATCTAAATAGCTAGCCCCCACTAGCATATTTCTCTCAACATGCAAGCATGCCACCTCATCATTCAATACCTGTTCTCACTGTACAATTTTGGGGACTAGTGTTGTGTGGATTATTCATTCAAAATTTACCAGTAACAAAGTAACTAAAAATGATACGTATGGGCATTTGTGGCATGTACTTGGTGGTAATACTACTAACGCATTTGTGGCATCTACTTGCTTATGACCATTGATTCCATATCACAAATGGTTCTTATGGGGTCTGCAGTACATGCTCAGGGTCATTGGATTCATGTTACACCTGGTTCTTGTGGTGTTTGTGTTTGCAAGTAAGGCAAGTTTTTGCGGTACAAAATTTAGGGCACAAGTAGCGCTGTTTTGTGATGATCATGGAAAATGCCATAAGGGGGGAAGGGGGGGTTCAAATTCTTCTATATAACAAATATAAAGGGTTAAAATAATGAATAAGAAATTAAGAATAAAAAGGAACTTCTTAAATTAAATCATTTTTCCTTTTTACTCTGTCGGCCCTGTTGCAGATTACAATAGCTTTGTTGTTCTGTCCAGTGTCCACTAATTTCAAACTTCCTTTTGTTTTATTTTTAATACCTTAAAGGGTAAAAGAATTGATAAGAACACAAAGAAATTTCTCAAATGAAATCTATTTTTCCTTTAACCGACCCAGTTGCAGATTACAATGGCTTTGTTGTTCTGACCGGTGTCCACTGATTCAAAACTTCCTTTTTATTTATTTTTTGAATGCCTTAAAGACTTGCAATCTTTATTTTTTGCAAGAATCTTTTGTTATGTTTTCCTCACAAAAAATGATACGTATCGTTTCTTATGCTTGACAGTATGACAAGGAGTACTTCAGTTTACTGAACAAGCAACCATCTCTACATAACGTATAAATGGTGGGAACATTAACCCCTCTAAGGTTAATTTGTTTAAATATAATAAATATGGATGGTCTATAAGCTCTGTTGATAACTCTCAGATGCATATGGTGGCAGCATTGACCACTGTAAGGTTAGAATCTGTTTAAATGTACTCCCTCCGTTTTTATTTACTCTGCATATTAGAGTTGACTAAAGTCAAACTTCGTAAAGTTTGACCAAATTTATAGAAAAATATATGAACATTTACTATAACAAATCTATATGATGTGAAAGTACATTCAATAATAAATCTAATGGCATTGATTTGTTATTTCATATGTTAATATTTTTGTTTATATTTTTGGTTAAAATTACAAAGCTTGACTTTGACTAAAGCTAATATGCGGACTAAATAAAAACGGAGGGAGTAATAAATATGGAGGGCCCGCTTGGATGGCCGTTTTAGAGAAGTTTACAAGCGGAAAATATCCAGGTAGAAAATTATCACGTGCTATCCGAAAATAAGTGCTTGGTTGATTGTTTAGATACTGGAAAACCGAATCGTTTTGTTCCATCCGTCTGTAAAAAGAAAACAGATCTCCCACCCCCGTTTCTTTTCCACCCGGATTTCAGGGGTGACCAGTTTAATACGCCCGGAAAAAGTGGACAGGTGGAAAACTAACTCGTCTCTAAAACGACGATCCAAGCGGAGCCGGATGGTTTGTAAGCTCTGTTGATAACTCTGAGATGCATATGGTGGCAGGATTAGCCATCCGTCCTATGTTCAGTGCAGGCCGTGCAGGGTATGCAAACAATGTCCATGGCCTCTGTGGTAGTGTGCAATTTCTTTTTAGATACAGTTTTATTTTCGCATTACTCCTGTCCATGGCCTCTGTGGTAGTGTGCAATTTCTTTTTAGATACAGTTTTATTTTCGCATTACTCCTGTCCCATGGCCTCCTAGCACCAGCACATAGAGATAACACTGCTACATTGTTACTGTTCTAACGTCTACTAATATATATGTCTCAAAAAGAGCCAATATAATATGTCTTTTATCATTTTGGTAAATTTAAAACCGTCTAATGCATATATTTTTCTCAACACACCATTTTTAATTTTTGTGGCTACTTTTAAGCAATACAAAAATGCTCATTGTATGGATTGGCGTGTGTTTGAACTGACCAAAAAAACATGTAGAGAAAATGCCCCTAGCCTCTTAAGGCTCAGTTCTTTTAGGGCTTATAGATGGCTTACGGTAGAAAATAAGCTTAAGCCTAGAAGAACTCGTACTTTTTTATTTGGCTTACTTTCCAACAACAGCCGGTTCCTTCACGATTGGGAGAAGCCGGTGAAGACCAGCTTCCCAAGCGCAGCCCATTAAAAATCCAACCAGTATATCTATATCCTAGTACCCCTTGCGTTGGCGCTATTTTACAATAGGAATGCCACTCGGGGGAATTCACACACTAGCACTGCCCCACGCCTCGAACCCAGCTCTCCGGTCTGCTCCTTCAGCCACCGCTCGTCCAACCGCCACCATCGCCGCTCATCCACCGTGGCTTATGCATAAGCTGTAACGCAAAAGAACTGCCCCTAAGAAAGCTAGCTGCTGCTAGGGAAAAAAAGAGTTTACAAACTGGACTAGGAAAGAAAATGTGCAGTGAATATAAATGTTTTATGGGTAAGTCATGCAGGTTGCTATGGTAGGTAAATCTGCAATGCGTATCCCGATTACTCATGACACTTTGAGATTTATACAAACCCTCAAGAAGCGATTAAAAATGCACATGAATAAGTATATCTTCCTACTTATAAAGGTTAGAGTTGGTGCAGAGTTCACCTGTGGGACCAACAACCTTCACCAATAAACAAATGCACCCCTACACACATGTGGGACTACCAACCTTCCAAGAGACATAAATAAAAAAATGTACTTTTAGTCTTTTACTCACATGTGGGACCTAACACAAATAAACAAGTACACAACTACTTTCGTGTGAGACCAACAAATGCAACTCCAACTCAAAATTATGCTCTTGTTTTCAGTTTCTCTTAGCAACCAAATACGTTTATTTCTACAAGAGAGTGAAAAATTTGCAATTTCAAAGCGACAATAGACCTTGTCTTCCTACCTGCTCCGCGACCTTGTGCAATCAACTTACTAATGCCTATTCTCATATGTTTCAACATTTCGAAAGTTGTTTCTTGCAAAGGACCTACTATGACTGCTTTAAATTCTCCAATTCCTACGGCATGATCCTACATTATATTTTCCGCTCTTTTTAACCATGAACCGCACACAATGGGCACAGGACACCAACATATTTTGACAACTTCCTAAGCCAGTGACCCTCCTTGTATTTATAGTTTCGTAGCAAATGTCTCAAACAAAGGGCATTGTGCTGGTTCTTTAAATGGTCTCAAATACTTCTGTACTGACGGTATCATATGTTGGCGCCTAAACATGAAGTATTTATCAGTTTACAGTGTGTCACCTGATCGCTCCCTCCCACAACGGTTTCGTCTTACTTCCTTTCAGATAATCCTTTTAGACTTCATGGTACGTCATCTTGCTTTGTTAGAAATTCTCTTTTGATTTGTCATTTAGTTGTTTCATACTTGCAGCACCGCAACAAACATATTGGAATTTTATAATGTTTGGTGGGATGCCCTATTAAAGATACTAATGAGTCATTAAAACAAAGCTTCAGTCTGAGCAGGTAAACTATTTGTCCTATCAATAGGTTGTTGATGCACGTTACTGTCTGGTACTCGGTGGCTTAAACTTTATTCATGTTTAATAAAATGGCTGTGTGCATCCTCCAATGCAGAGGCCGAGGAACTCCCCTTTTCGAAAAAGAATAGGTTGTTGATGCTGAAATGGATATGCTTTATATATAATCTTCTATAAGCAGATGAAGAAAATAAGGTATTTAAGGAAAAAAAATCAAGCTCTACATTAGCAATTCAATCAAGCTGGTAATCATTGAAGATGCAACAGGTTTCAAAGGTTTTTTGTTTTATGCATTTCTCTGCTTCATACATTTAAGAGGGGGGGGGGGGGGGGTTGTGGAGGGGAGTGATATTTTATCAATTCAGCAGTTCCAACTCAAAATTTGTCTCCCCTAGGTTATATTGCACAGATGAAAACAGAGCAAAAAATGATTATGTATATATTCTGTTTCTGAACAATAAATCCAAAAAAATGATGTGCTGTATATCTTCTTTCAACATAAACTACTTAGTTACATTTTACCTCAAAGATGAGCAGTCGATGATCCTGCTAGAACGAAGTTGGTGAAATGCCTTTACACCTAAATACTTATTTGGTTGATCAGGAGTTTCACATGAGCAAGAATTAAGTGTTCATAAGAAGATAAACGTTTCCTACTAAATGCGGTTGATTTCCATGCCTTTGTAGGAGAACAGTGGGTGGGCCAAAGCATAATATAGTGAAGCGGATCCATAATAGAGGGGAACAAAGATCTATTGGAATTTTGTCCAAATATTCCATGGAGTATGGCCGAAGATATAACATATAAGGTGTCATTGGTACTTGCTAGTCCAAGGTATGAAGTGCCTGAACATTATCTTCAGCACTAGCTGTTGGATGAACCCTCTTAGTTGTTTACAAAAAATGGATTGTCTCTTGCTTCTCTTGATATGACCCCTCGACGTGTACCAATGAACAAGAAATAAATAAATCAATATGCTAATAAATTAATTGATGAAGAGCAGCGATATGACAAGGATGTACTACCTGTTGAGTCAGAGTCATTGCAAAGTAGTTTAAATCGTTATAAAAAAGTTATTTATACAGTAACTTTGCGAGTTGTTGATGTAAAAATTGCATAGCAACAACTTAGCTTTGTTGTCTAACGGTTTCTGTCATGGATATGAAAACTGCATACATCTAAAAAAAATAATAGCTTATATTGGTTTTAGAATTGATAGAATGGTGGCAGATGAGGCGTCATTCATAGGATAGTTCAAGGAAGGAAAAGAGGGCAATCAGAAACCTTTATGACTTGTGTCACTTATCTTTTCTATCATTCTCCCCTGGTCCCCTCTTATGTTTTAAGTTGCGCAGGAAGAAACTTTTGTGTATAGAACAGATTATTGCTATCCATTTTTAGGTTGAAGCTTTTTGCATTGGCAAAATTGGCTATTCTTTTATATCTATAGTTTATCACTTCATCTCTTGATAAAAATTTAAAAAACATACCACCACCTGAACAATGTGGATAATTTGAATGATTGTGTAAACTCCTCACAAACAAGTTACGTGCAGAGTAACATTTATAATACGAATATGACTTGTTATTTCCTCTTAACCTTCAACACATATGGTTAGTCCAAATTCCATTTCTTGCATTCTTTACTGGTTTTTCCTAGCATTTTCGTTCGCGTAGAGGCTTGATGCCCAATTCGTGACGACCACTTACAGAGACTTTTCTTATGTTCTGCTTTCAGGGTTGTACCTAGAACTGAAGATGGATGCATATAAGCCCGAGAAACCAAAGTTCTGTTTGTTAACCAGTTAGTTGAGGACATATAGACTATCTAAAAATTCTACTATGTGTCGCCTGCAAGATTTTAGAGAATGACAAGAAAGCCTTGACCTATCACTTTGCAGCATGTCAGGACTTCAAATCCTGAACCAGTATCACAATTCACAACCATTATATTTGCTCGCAGTTATGTACCATCTACGGATCTACCTATATAATGTGCCTTCCAGAACCAGTATCAGAACCATTTATTTGCCATTATCAACCCTATCGTACCTAATTTATCAAACCACCCAAATTCACCAAATCGGGAGCACTGACCTGAGCGTAGCGTTGGGGATCGAACCCGAAATGCTTCCCCTCCCTTGCAGCCTCCGTCGGGGCTGCCTGCGCCGCCGTGACGGCCGGAGCCTGGGAGGCCTCGCCAGCGCCGAAGTAGTAATCCGCGAGGCCGCCTCCCCCGGCCGTCGCCTGGGAACCGTAGTAGTGGTACGGGTTGTGCTGCACCCCCGCGCTAGCCTGGGCGGCAGGGTCGGAGTAGTAGTAGTAGGAATCAGAAACCTTTATGACTTGCGTCCCTTCTCTTTTCTATCATTCTCCCCAGATCCCCTCTTATGTTTTATGTTACGCAGGAAGAAACTTTTGTGTATAGAACAGATTATCGCTATCCATTTTTAGGTTGAAGCTTTTTGCATTGGCAAAATTGGCTATTCTTTTATATCTATAGTTTATCACTTCATCTCTTGATAAAAAAATAAAAAACATACCACCACCTGAACAATGTGGACGATATGAATGATTGTGTAAGCTCCTCACAACCAAGTTACGTGCAGAGTAGCATTTATAATACGAATATGACTTGTTATTTCCTCTTAACCTTCAACACATATGGTTAGCCCAAATTCTATTTCTTGCATTCTTTACTGGTTTTTCCTAGCATTTTCGTTCGCGTAGAGGCTTGATGCCCGATTTGTGACGACCACTTACAGAGACTTTTCTTATGTTCTGCTTTCAGGGTTGTACCTAGAACTGAAGATGGATGCATATAAGCCCGAGAAACCGAAGTTCTGTTTGTTAACCAGTTAGTTGAGGACATATAGATTATCTAAAAATTCCACTATGTGTCGCCTGTAAGATTTTAGAGAATGACAAGAAAGCCTTGACCTATCACTTTGCAGCATGCCAGGACTTCAAATCCTGAATCAGTATCACAATTCACAACCATTATATTTGCTCGCAGTTATGTACCATCTACGGATCTACCTATATAATGTGCCTTCCAGAACCAGTATCAGAACCATGTATTTGCCATTATCAACCCTATCGTTCCTAATTTATCAATCCACCCAAATTCGCCAAATCGGGAGCACTGACCTGAGCGTAGCGTTGGGGATCGAACCCGAAATGCTTCACTGCCTCCCTTGCAGCAGCCTCCGTCGGGGCTGACTGCGCCGCCGTGACGGCCGGAGCCTGGGAGGCATCGCCGGCGCCGAAGTAGTACTCCGCGGGGCCGCCTCCCGCGGCCGTCACCTGGGCACCGTAGTAGTGGTACGGGTTGTGCTGCGCCCCCGCGCTAGCCTGGGCGGCAGGGTCGGAGTAGTAGTAGTAGGGCTGGGGGGCGAAGGCGGGGGCAGGGGCGGCGGAGGCGGAGGCGGAGGCCGAGGGGTCGGGATGGTGGTACGCCGGGTAGGGGTAAGAGTAGCCGTAAGGAGGAGCGTAGGTCGTGCGGGGATCGGCGACCGCCGGCGCCGCGGCGGCGGCGTGAGCGGCGTAGTCCATGGCGGCGGCGAGGGCGCGGTGCGGCGAGGGTGTGGACCGTGGCGCTCAGGTGCTCGAGGGGCCGAACCGTGTCGGATTTTTTCGGGCTCGACACAGCGCTTTTTCTTCTCTTTTTTGAGACCGGCAGAGCGTTAATTGTACTCCTAAGCCCGTTCTTTTCAGCGATTCTGGGCGATTATTCCAGAATAGTTTTTTCTAGCTTTTTTCAGAATTGTCACTTCAGTGATTTTTTACAATTATATCTAATTAGATTTTAACTAGATAGTATTGTTAAAAAAATAGAATAAAAAAATGCGATTCTGAAAGAAGCTGGAGAAAAAGACAATTTTAGAAGAATCGCCGAAAAGAACGGGGCCCTAGTAGTACAAAATCATTGCGCTAAGACCCCTCTAATTTGGACGAGGTGTTAATTAAAATTATAATAAAAACAGTGAGGTCTTTTTTAAATCATTTTCATTACTTGGATAAACAAGTTAGATGATATGGGCAGGACGACGGAGGTTGAGATTGGACGGAGGAGGCGAAGGTGAACAGGATTCTGGACATCGGACGTTCGACCCAATTCGGACGTCCGACATCAGCGACGAGGACGGCGACCCCCGAGTACAGAACCGTTGTGAAAATAGCCGGAAGTCCGACACGATTCGGACGTCCGACACATCGGACGTCCGAAACCCATCGGACGTCCGAAACTGCCTGCGCGCAGATCTGACGGGCTACGGCCCATGTATTCCTAGTTTTATCCCCTAGCTTATAAATAGAACACCCCCTACGAATTTTAGGGTTAGCTTAAGTTTAGACAAGAATTTTAGGGTTAAGAGTTGTATCTCTTGGTGAAGCTTCCCTCCGGGGTTGGCGATGCCGTTTATCCAATAAAAATTGCCGCGGAGGTTCTTGTGTTCATCAAGGATTGTCGTGTTTTGGTTTGAGGTGTGGTGATCTCCATCACGTTGCTTGCTGGATTCGTTCCTCTTCTTCAGGTTGCGTTCTTCGCGTGATTGAAAGGATTTATATCCGGGTTGCTCCCTGTGAAAGATCGGGACAAACTCAAGAGGATCACCCTGGTGTTCGTATCATCACGTGTGTCCTTCCTTACCATTAGATGTCTCTAATCGCATTTGCTAAGCGTGGTTGCTAGGGTTTAAGTAGTCAAAATTTAATTTCATAGAAAAAACATCAAGATGTATGAAACATGAGATTTAATTAAAAACATTGAGCCTCATACTAAACTTTATCATAAGTGTGACCTTCCATGCAGATCACATCTACACACCCTTCACTTTGTGAACTTTATCTTTTATGGTTTTTGTTTCCTTCACTCATTTTTGTATTCCGATGTCCATGTGATATCAATCACATGTGACTGGCAAGATGATGACGATATCGTAATACTAAGTGGGGCCGAAGAGTATATCTTCATCGTCGGAGGAGTAGATCTCAGCCTTGAACTATCAATATGGAGACATACTTTTCTGGTATATCTATAAGTTATTTTTATGATCATTCAATCACGGTGTGATACTTTGTAACCCCAAAGCAACCTTCTGGTATGTCAATATAATATTCTCATAGTCTAAGGATGTGAGTAAACGTTTAACATGTTATATGAAAATACGAACAACATTACGACGATGTGATCTCGCAGTAATTCATAGGTTGGATCTCTTCAACACCATTGTTCTGATAACGATGTATTCTCATTATGATTTATTTATGAACATATAAATACAACAATACATTATTATAACCTTTAGGTCATATTTCCAGCAATGAGATTATGATGATATGTTATATACCCAACATCACAATATCCAACCATGATCTTATCCTAATTTTTCTCATAGAGCAAACCAAAATCTTCGAGAAAATATCTAAAACTATTCTTCACTAGCAACCCAATGCATTTTACTTGCGAAGCATTGTATCTAACCAATAGATTCACTATAAATATAATATATCAGGTCTGATGTGGTTTGTTATATACTTTACTTTCCCAACGTATGGAGATATGGAAAATCATGCCCCAACATCTCTTTATCAACACTCTTAGGTATTAAGGGGTCTTTGTCTCTATCAAGAAAGATGATAAGGAGAAGACACACCTGATGATACGAACTACCGGGGGAATCCTCTTGAGTTTGTCCCGATCTTTCACAGCGAGCAAGCTGGATAGAAATCCTTCCAATCACGCGATGAACGCAACCTGAAGAAGAGGAATGAATCCAGCAAGCAACGTGATGAAGATCACCACGCCTCAAACCAAAACACGACAATCCTTGATGAAAACAAGAACCTCCGAGGCAGTCTTTATTGGATAAACGGCATCGCCAACCCCGAAGGGAAGCTTCACCAAGAGATACAACTCAATAGTTCTCAAACTCTAATTCTTATCTAAGCTAACCCTAATATTCGTAGGGGGTGTTCTATTTATAAGCTAGGGGGGTAAAACTAGGTATACATGGGCCGTAGCCCGTCAAATCTGCGCGCAGGCAGTTTCGGACGTCCGAAGTGTTTCGGACGTCCGAATCACGTCGGAAGTCCATCTGGGACGTGCATCTCTCTGTCTTGGCGGGTTCGTATTTCCGACCCATGTCGGACGTCCGAGACATCGGACGTTCGAACTTCATCGGAAGTCCATCTTCGTTCGGAGGTGTTCTGTATACGAGGTCACCGTCTTCGTCGCCAAATGTCGGACGTCCGAATTGGGTCGGACGTCTGATCTCCAGAATCTTGTCCATCTTCGCCTCCTCCGTCGTGTCTTCTTCGTGCCCACATTATCGCCCCCCCTTCAAAAAGCGTTGTCCCCAACGCATGAGGTCTGCTTGAAAGGTTGGCGTGATAGCAACAACATCACACGTCTTCACCACTGGACTTGATACAACACTGAGCGTCTCCTTTCTTCTCCACATGAGTTTGGACTTTGGCGCCACCACCTTCTTCTTTTCAACTCTTGATGGAGCCCTTTGTTGCTGAACATGAACTTATCTGTACGACCCTGCAACGTGGTAATGCCTGGGCCACACAACTGACGAACACGTCCATCCTTGCCTTTGTGCACATGCACGACTACTCCAACAAAACGTCGCAGAGGTGTTCGAACAAAATTGCGGTCGTTGAACCTCGTCGCCATATGCATCGAGTCACGAACATCACCACTATCATCGGTTTGAACACCTTTGTCAACACAAACTGAAAGTGTATCACATGCTGCAATATCCTTCCTTTCATCAATAAGAGGCTTGATTTCAACCGGCTTGTCACCAACAAGTACAACTGGCTTGTCATCTACAGGCATGGCTGAGTTAATTTCAGTACTGACGCTCCTAGCATCATGCTCCTCGGGCTGCAACTTAGCTAAACTTGGTTGTGGTTTAGCCTTGTGCAACTTCTCCTTGCGAACCACCAGCACCACATCGGACTTGATATGATCATCTCCCATAGGCTTCAAAGTCTGTTGTTTGCCATCATGCATAAAAGAATATGTGTTTGCTCGGCCCGAATGTATAGCATTGCGATCATACTACCATGGACTCCCAAGTAACAGCCCACACACCTCCAATGGCAACACATCACACTCTACCTCATCAACATAGTCACCAATTGTAAATGGCACACGCACCTTATGAGTAACCTTTAGCATACCGCAACTACTCAACCACTCGATATGCTTTGGTTCAGGAATACGCCATGTGGACAACCTCAATGCTTCCACCATCGCATTGCTAATGCCATTGGTACAACTACCACCATCAATCATCAACTTGCATGCTTTGCCTTTAATCATACACTGCGCCTGAAATAAATTCCATCGCTGACATCTATCCACTGGCATACAAGTATCATCATGTACTCTCTTGAGTTGCACATTCAGCCCACTCAATGGTACAACATCCTCCACAAAATCTTTGCCAACAGCAACCTTGACAACATCAACCGTCGATGCTTCAGAAACCATGGTTGTTGCCTTACCATTTTTTTGCAGTGGGACAACCGTCTGATTAATCTCAACAGAATTTGGAACCAACTTCTTTTGAGAGCGAGCGGTAAAATCTGAGATTGGTTTGGACATAGCTTCCACTTGCGTCTCAGTCTCCGCTAATATATGCAAAATCTTCGATATATCATCCAAATCTGCATAATATGGACCAACCGCAGTATTGTTTGCACATTTGCGGCTAAACCACTGCGAACCGGGAGCGGAAGCCATACAATCTGGAAAGCACACAAGATATTGACGGGGATCAACCCCGACAAATCCCATGGTCAGGGACCCTGGGTTAGTCATGAGAGGCACAGGTTGGACGATAGCTCGTCGGCAAACGGGAGGACACATTCCTGCTCGATATTATTGATGAGGGAGATGCAATTACAGTGGATGCCAAGGCTGGAGCGCTCAAGGCTAGGGTTACAGATGGTATTGGATGCCTTTGGTGTCGCCCCTCATAGCCCTTATATACTAGGCTAGGTGACGAGGGGGTGACCCCACGACTCCTACGGATAAGCCTACCTGGTGTCCATGAAGACGGGAGGCCCATGAAGATACAGCCTCGGCCCGCTAATTGACACCGACGTAGGAGTCCGCGACTCACAAGGAAGGTGCGAGAACTTGCCGTACGGAGCAAGCTAGGGTTAGGAAGGCTTACCTGTAAACGTAGATGAACTCCTCGAGACCTAGCCCAGTATATAAGGGCTAGGAGGGGCGACGAAAAGGACAACCAATATCATCTGTAACCCTAGCCTTGAGCGCTCCAGCCTTGGCATCAGCTGTAATCGCATCTCCCCCATCAATAATATCGAGCAAGAGCGTGCCTTCCTGTTTGCCGACGAGCTATCGTCCAACCTGTGCCTCTCATGACTAACCCAGGGTCCCTGACCATGGGATTTGCCGGGGTTGATCCCCATCAATTGGCGCCGTCTGTGGGAACCGCGCAGGTTGGGAACGCGATCTCGGCGGTCTCATCACCATCAGCACTCATCGACTCGAAGGTTCCGGCAAGATCCAATCTGTTCGAATCCCTCGGATTCACGGGCCACCTCCCGGCCCTCCAACCAGTCTTTACCGATCTACACTCCGGCGTCAATCTGATCTTCGGAGCGTATCGGATCTACATCAACCATTGGGGGACTCTTCGCCTCACCGACGGCACCCGCGCACCCACGACAACACCTGCAGCAGTGACCGGAGCGGACGCCGCCCGCACGGCCAGCCTATCTGGCAGCCGTAGCTACCCACCCAACTCAAGGCTCCACGCCATTCGCGACCGCCCGAGTGGAGCCCAAATATGGAGAAGCAACATCACACGTATCAGCAAGGAGGCAGCAAGGACACCATCGCAGGTGTTCATGGCAGAAGTTGGCACACCAGCGTCAGGTAACAACGGACGAGTCGACGACACGGGCACTCGTCAAGACACCCCAACCACCAACAGGGCGGCAGGTTCCGGCAACACCAGTCAGATGGTCGTATAGCTAGGAGAACCGGGGACCATACCAAGGAAAGTCCAGGTGGAACAAGGACCCAGCAATCAAAAAACCAATCAGCTGACAAGCAACAAGCAGTAAGCACCCCGCCAAGGCAGGCAGCCATCACGCAGCAGGCAGCAAACCCCGGTTGCGGCGGCAGACGAACCACCCAAAGAAAAAATATACTTGTCCAAGGAGTCAATGGCAATGGTAAAGGAAGCAGTCTCCCGCGGCAGGCTACTACCATCAAATGCCTCAAGGGACGAGCTAAGGGCATATAACAAGCTAGCGGGCGAGCTAAACCAGTAGACGAGACAGTGGCGCCTAGCCATGGAGAAGCAAGAAAAGGCGGAACTCGAAAAAAGCAGTCGCAGACAACCTCCCAGAAGTGACTCACCAGGCCACGACTCTCCCACCCGCAACAGATCGAAACTCAACAACCTGCGGAAGACAGAAAGGGCGAGAGTGGTGCGGAAATTGGAAGACGACTTCAGATTAGAGGAAGACGACGACGAAGAAGAGCCCCTCACTCCGGCAGAAGCACTCATAAGCGCCCAGGACTACCTGTCCCGTGCCCAGAAAAGCAGAAAGGGCAAGACGGATTGCTATACTTCCATTGCTTTGCAGATAATGAAGGACGCCATCGACGCCTCGGTACCTAAGAAATCCAGCGCAAAACGGCAGACTCGCGAGCGGACACCGGACAGGGACCCCAGTTCACCAGACGACGACGACGACAGTAATGACGACAGGCGCAGGCGCCCCGACAGGTACAAGAAACACGACAGCGACGACAACAACAGGCGCCGCAGCACTCGGCAAGATGCGCGAGACGACATCACGCAGAACAAAGTCAACCGCAGCAGGCGAAGACGCGCAGCACGCGAGGAGTACTCGGACGAAGAGGCTTCCGACGAGGAAATCGAGCCATGTGGAGCACTATGCTTCACACGTGCCATACGTGAGACGCGTATGCCAAACGGGTTCAAACTAAACTCCACGACACTAAAGTACAACGGACTCGAGGAGTCGGAGGCATGGCTCGACGACTACCTAACAACAGTCAAGTTTCAAAGAGGAACCAATGTCACGGCAATGCAGTATGTGCAGCTCATGCTCGAGAGCTCCGCTCGACATTGGCTGAAGAATCTTCGGCGCGGATCCATCAGCTCCTGGAGCCATTTCAGAGGAGCCTTCATAGAAAACTTCAAATCCACATACAAGCGACCAGCCTCACTCGAGGAACTGCGGGCATGCAAACAAGGAACGAGGGAGGCCTTGCGAGCATACATCCAGCGATGGACGATACTCAAGAATTCAGCGGAAGACATCTCAGACGAAAGTGCGATCGACGCATTCAGGCGAGGCCTTCAACGCGTTGAATTCAAGGAGCAGCTCGGACAGATGAAAGTCCGAACACTCGCAAGACTGTTAGAACTATCCAACAGCTAGGCGGACGGAGAAGATTCCGTTCGTAATGAAACAGAAACCCACACTGCACGATCAGAGTACGAGTACGAGTACGACTACAACGGAGATAGAGGAGCCGACAGAAGAAGGAAGCGACCCAGATGTCGGGACCCGGAATATGCGTATGTAATTCCAGTCATGATGCAATCACATGGAGAGCCGAGAGCCGTACCCACTTGTCTAAGCAGACAAGGCCAAGCACAGAACACTCTCGAAAAGCCTCGAACGTGAGGGGCATCCCATCCAGGCCGGATGATCAACTGAGATGGGTCCTCATCGTCCGCTCACAAGTTTAAATGCTTATGGGTGGTGAATCCCATACTCATAGACAAGCCGCCTCAACCATGTTATCGATTGAATCCTAACTCTTACATAGACTTACTCCAGCCCAATCACTTAGTCGGGGTCTAGGGCGGGCTCGATCATACAACAAAGTGTGCACGTGACAGAGTCACGAGCAATCGCATCGCGATGCCCCAAGCTGCGCACATCTAAGGGCCACTTGGTGTACAAAAGACCGCCAGCCAGATCACAACTAAGGTCTCGAAAACCCATACTAAGACATGCATGTTATAATCATACACGCAGCACACATGTCTAGTATGAACAGCAGGTATCATCACATAACTCTACAAAGTACTTCTTTATTGACATACACATAGAGTATACAAAGATCACATGTCTGTGATCAACATTACATAATACAACGGAAGCAAATTAGGTCTGAGTACAGACAAGATTAACAAATGGCTTAGAGAAGCCTTGTACAACAAACATGCCCTTCCACGAGGGACCAGACTGCTGTCTGGAACTATACTAGCTTAGTCAATGTCGAGCTTCAGGTCGGTGGCTCCATCGGGTCTGGGTTTCCATCTAAAACATAGAATAAGCAAACGTGAGTACAAAGTCGTACTCAGCAAGACTTACATCAGAACTAAACTACTCATGCTCAAGTTTCAAGGTAAAGGAAGGTGTGGTTTCAACATGCAGAAGTGCCAGCTTTGACTTTGGCTAGTCCTGTGCTATGAGTACCAGAATTGAGGTAAGAAGCGTACACGAGTCCACTACCAAGTCTCCAACCAATACACCACTATGGTTACTTCCTCGACTTCCCCACGAGGAGTACACCATAGCACTCACGCTTATCTTGCGAGTTTTAGAAGTATCCATTCGAGTTGTCTAATAATCAGGTACAAGTTCCAAGTAGTCCATGACCGCGGACGCGGCTATTCGAATAGTTTTGTTAACCTTGCAAGGGTGTAAACTACACACACATGATCATCAGTTACCTCCTTTTGCTCGCCACCGTTCAAGAGGTGACAGCGAGGATGTTCACCACGACACTTCGCTCACAACCGGTCTATTCCAGGAGTCGACTATCTGAGTTTTCTCCGCTCGAGAGCCCGGCCGGATCAATGAAACAGACTCAAACAATGCAAGTGACCGAGACGCCACCTTTGGCAGATGGTTTTCCTGCCTCACAGGTGCACCCACATATCTATATGATGCAACCATTCCTTCATTCTTTTTCTATGCACATGCCAAAAGGAAAACCCGAACTAATGTGACTCCTGGACGTCAACACGGATCAAGGTACTAGGCCGAGAGGGGTCAGTGAGCCCAATGTGTGGTTGTACTCTTTGTCTTGGATTACCATACAAGAACTCGGTTCTTAAGGCGGTGTTCAACGAGACAACCTACTGTGTACTCCTACACAACCTCTCATTGTTCACCTTGTATTAGGGTGGATTCACCGACACAGTTTCACCTTCATCAGTAACATGATCATAACCATCCCGACTCACAGATCATTGTAACCTCAATGTAACCTCTAAGCATGCAATAAGCTTTAACAGTTGCAGGGGCCACATGATATCAAACAACTCCTATGTCAGCTAGGATTGTGGTTTGCTTACTACTGTGACAAGATGATAGGTCATGCATCGGATATGGGTTCAATTATGCGGTAGAATCGATACCAAGGTGATCTCCTAAACATTCATAAGCAAGACTGAGAGGGAAGTGGGATTTTATAGACATGATCAATGGGTTTTGCTTGCCTTGCTGACGAGGTTCGGTATGGTGTCTTCAACGAAGGGGGTGGCCTCCGGTTCCGGTTCCACTTCTATCGAGCAAACAAAGCAATCAAGGGATAAATATAATTGCGATGCTCAAGCACATGATAAGTTGTGAAAACATGATGTACATGGTACTGATGTGTTGACAATTCCATTTAATTGAAGTGTATTGCAAAAGAATTGCAAATTCAAACTTCAAATTTGAATTCAAATTAAGCCATATGCAAACTTGCTACTGTTGCCCCATTTTAAAATGGTCAAACATGATTTTTTTTGCATATTCTTAATCCTTGCATTTTTCTGATAATTTTTCATATATTATATGTTAAATTTGGAGTTAAAATGAATTTACTATGATTTATTGAAGTTTAACACATTTTATGTAATTTCTTTAATTTCTTTTAATTAGAAAAACCCCTTTACTGTGTCAGCATGACCTCATGCTGACGTAGGGGGCCTCTGACCTGTGGGGCCTGCTTGTCAGCCACAGTGGGGTTAATCCCTGTTTTAAATTAATTAAGCAGAGGGGTTAGGGGGGCTGGCCCCACTGTCATAGACTAGGGTTAGGTTTAGTGGGGGGTTAGGTTAGCTCTAATGGTGGAGCTCGCCGGGGAGTCGCCGGAGTATAGTTTTAGGGTACGGGGAGGGGTGTGGAGAGTATGGGCGTGTAGCCCATGAGCCGGTGCATCCATTCGTGCCATTGGGGCGTCAAGAGGAGGCTTTGGAGCGCGGCCACGACGGCAATGGCGGCGGCCGGACTATTGTCGACGGTGAGAAAACGAAATCTGGCACGGGAAAGGCTGGGGATAGGGGGGAAATATGGGGAGCTCACCCCGGAGTCAATGGCGCTGACGGCTACGGCGGGGAGGGCTCGGTGGCGACGTATTTCTCGGCGAGTTCCCGCGGCTCCGGCGAGGCGACGTTGAAGAAATCGGCGGCTCCAGTGCCTCCGGGCTCGCGATCTTCGGCTCGGGGACGGAGACGAGTGCGCTGCGCGTGCTGGACAAGGTTTTGGGGGCTGAGTAGCTCGTCGGACACGTGCTTACCACGGCGGTGCTCCGGCGGGTTCCCTGTCGGCGAAGAAATTGCGAGAGGGAGAGGGGAGAGCGTGCAGCGAGAGGGGGAGAGAGTGCGGGGGCTTCTGGGCGTCCTCGTGGCGCGAGGAGAGGGCAGGGGAGAGACGTAGGCGGAGGGGCCGTCGCGGTGGCACCCGCGGCGTGCTCCCCTGCCTCCAGCGAGCAGCTTCGGGGGGGGGGGAAGAAGACGACAAGGAGAGGTGGGCTGGGCCGAGACCAGGTGGGCCGGGGGGTTCAGTTGGGCTGGAAGCCAGGGGTTTCCTCTTTTCCTTTTTCTTCTCTCTTTTTATTTTCTGTAATTCTGTTGTGCCTAGAAATAAATAGCTAGGCAATTTTGTAAAATGCCCAAACATTTTTATAAATCCTAGATGACCAGTAGAAAGTCACTTGTAGAATTTGAGCATTTTTTAAATTCAAAACATTTGAATTTCAATTCAAATAGGGGTCATATTTAATTTCGAAGGCATATTTTGATTTTTAGAAAATTCCATGAGGTTGGGAATGAACCCAAACCACTTTTGCAATGATCAGCAACAATTCTAGGAGTTTTCCAAACATTCAAATGATTTTTGGAAAAAGATTTTTATCTGGCCATTTATTTAAATTCTTCAGGGCTTTTCTTTTCCCCATTTTTGAATTTCTATTTGAATTTTTCACATGATGCAAAGGGGCACTCAAACCCTAGCACTTACCCAAGTTGGGGTTTTGACAACTTTGAGAAACCTGATCTGCTGACGACGAGTGACACGCTCTGCGGAATCAAGAATACGAACAGGGTACTCTCGATAAGAAAGGTCATCTTGGAGATCAAGCGTTTCATGGTCGACTTCGCGGATGGGGTCCTTGAAGCAACGCCTGAGTTGTGACACATGGAATACATCGTGTACTCGGGAAAGATGAGGGGTAGTTCAAGTTGGTAGGCAACTTCTCCACGTTTAGCAAGAATGCGAAAAGGTCCGATGTAACGTGGGTCCAACTTGCCTTTGATACCGAATCGTTGGGTACCCTTCAGAGGAGAAACCCGAAGGTAGGCCTTCTCGTCCAGATTGTAGCTTTCTTGCCTATGATGACGATCATAGTAGCTTTTCTGACGAGACTGTGCGGCTGACGGGGATCAACCCCGGCAAATCCCATGGTCAGGGACCTTGGGTTAGTCATGAGAAGCGCTGGTTGGACGATAACTCGTCGGCAAACAAGGAGGCTCGCTCCTGCTCGATATTATTGATCGGGGAGATGCGATTACAGAGGAAGCCGAGGCTGGAGCGCTCAGGGCTAGGGCTACAGGTGAGATTCGATGTCCTTGGTGTCGCCCCTCCTAGCCCTTATATACCGGGCTAGGTCTCGGGGAGTTCATCTACGTGTACAGGTAAACTTTCCTAACCCTAGCTTGCTCCGTACGGCAGGTCTTCGCACCTTCCTTGTGAGTCGAGGACTTCTACGTCGGTGCCATCTAGTGGGCCGAGGCTGTATCTTCATGGGCCTTCTGCCTTCATGGACACCAGGTAGGCTCATCCGTAGGAGTCGTGGGGTCACCCCCTCGTCAGTAGCCCCCGAGTGCCTGGGGGACTCGAAGAGTCGCGCAGGGACTCGAGTACATTCATGTGTCGTTTATTGATATGCACGGTTCATCCGTGGGTCGCTGGCAGTCTGGTGGCCATGACAAAACCTGTTTCGAGGGATGCTAAGCTGAAAGGGCCCAAGGAGTCGACGGGTCGAGCCTTGGCGAATTTCACTAGGGCAAACACCATAGTAGGCCAATCAAACCCACGTCTCTCGACGTGAGCTTGGAGCACTGGTGTCGAGCAAAAGTCCGGCCGCTTCAGGTCTTACGATGTTCATTTGCCGCCAGTAATGTGTGTAGCCTAAGGCGCGTCCGCCCGGCTTATCTATCATGCTCTGCGCATGGGAAAGGTTGGGAGTGAAATCGCTCTTCGGCAAGTCCCAGCCCGGCCGTACTTCGCAGCGGGGTCTTACCTACACGCTAATCTTGCGTGGCTTCTGGGCACATTGTATCGTGTTCCAGGAATGTGTGTTTTTGAGGTGCGGAGCCTTATAGTATTGCACCCGCTTGGAATAAAACATCAAGCGAGTTGTTCACTCTTTTACCCGAGGAGCTTTGTTTCGAGTGCTCAGTCGGGGGGTTATTCGCGAGTAATCACTCGAATGCCATTTTCGGCTCTTCAGGTGAGGGAGCACCCGAGACTCGTAGCACCGTATGGTCTTGGCGAGTGCTTGTTTGTCTTACGTCGGGTTGAGGGAGCACCCGAGACTCTCATTGGTGCGAGTGTTCACTCGAGCACGTGGTTGGCTTTTAGGTGAGGGAGCACCCGGGACTCTTATGATGTACGCTCCCGATGGGAGTACGATGTTTTTTCTTCCTTGGGAAAAAGATCTGGAAAGATGGAATCTCTGGGCCTTGATGGCGTACTGAGTACGCCTTGCTGTTTGGTTTTCTTCGCCGCTCGTCAGGGATAGTGATGCCTCTGTTTGATGGCTGTCAGTGATGCGCTGCTAGTGAACCGTCACGTCTCGAGGACCGGTCATAATGATGGCCGTTTGTGGCGTGCGGAAGGCGCCGGTTGAGTTTCCCATACGTGCGTTGGAAACGCGCGCGAATTGACGCGCCCTGTGTATAGTGCTTCTCGTGGGAAAGCATTTCGTCTTGGAGTTCGAGACGGCTAGGACGATTGGTCTTTGAATTAATTGCCGCCGTCGTTTTGGCTTCTCCGTGCTTTGATGATAGTTGTTCTATAAATAGGCCATTCTCTTCCACGCTTCTATCCAACTCGCTGCTTCACCTCTTTCTTCATCTCTTCTTCCGCTCATGGTTCCTAGGCGAGGTGTTGGTCGTGGCCGTGGTGGCCGCACACCATGCTCATGTCGTGGAGGTCGTCATGGTACGGTGCCAGTGCCTTCCTCCTCTCCCTTGGAGGAGGGATTCTGGCGCTATGATTTTATTTTGCGTATTCGTGGCCAAAGTGCCAATCGCATCCTTCTTCCCTCTGCTTTTTCTGCCATTGTCTTTGAACGTGGCTTGGATGGCTTATTTCTGCACCTTCAGGGGAGCTGTCGATCTCCTTCTTATGTTGAGTTGGAGGTTGATAGCTCTCTCTTGATTTTTCTTGGCTCCGGTTGGGGTTTGTTTGCTCGGCGGTTGAATTTGCGAGATGGTGATATGCTCAGCTGTCGCTTTGACGGTGAGAGCACTGTCATTGTCCGCGCATTCGATCCGAGTGGCAATAGAATGGATCCGCATGGGCAGGAGTCGAGCAGCGACAGCTCCATGAAGTCGAGGAGTCCTTCACCTGCGTCTTCAACTGCTTCTTCCTCCAGGGACTCTTCTGGTGGTGGTGGTGAGCCGTCTTCAACTGCTTCCTCCTCTGCCTCTGAAGAAGACCTCGACGTCAAGCCACTGGTTAAACGAGCGCGGCAGACGACCTTGTAGAACTGGAGGCGGCGGCGTCATCTTCGCCGGCAGTTTGGGCGGAGCTGGAGAAGAAGCTAGAGGAGCAGGAGAAGAAGCTGGTGGAGCAGCTTCTCCAGTGGCTCCCCAAATAAGTCGAGCTTCACCTTTTGTTATGTCATTGACATCATGAGCCTGTTGCTTCCATCCCTACTTTGTCTGTGATGATGCTCTTGTACTAGGGTTGATGACCCCTCATGGGCACACATGTAAAAGTCATAGTTCCTTGGGTGATTTCCTCTTGTAACAGGAGCTGCCTTCTATCCAAATGTAGTTGAGTCCTTTTTGTATTGAAGATGATATCTATGATGTAAACCATGCTTTATCCTTTGTGTATATTTGAGCCTTTATGCCATCGAGAACTGTGTCTTCACCATCAGGAGTTGCCTTTGAATCCTTTTTGGAACTGAGAGTTACGTTCGAGTCTTTTGCGGCTGGGAGCTGTCTTCGGGTTCATCTTGTACTTGGTACTGTGGGTTTTTATCGGGTGCGCGACAGCGCTCCCGATGGGAGTAGCCCCCGAGTCTTTAGGTGATCGTTGGCGATCGGGTGAAGACTAGATGAACTTGTGCTTCCTCCAAAGTTTTTTCAAAAGTGTTTGGATGCCATGGGAGTGTTGATTGTCGTCTCTCGGGTGGGATTTGTGTTCGAGACCCCGAGTGCTTCGTGAAGGAGGTCGTGTAGGCGATAGCATTGCTCAGGGGGTTTTTATTCTTAAGCCCCCGAGTGCTTCGATTAATATCGCGCGTGCGATGGAGTTGCTCGGGGGGTTTTCTCTTCAGCCCCCCGAGGGCTTCGATTAGGATTGCGTGGGCGATAGAGTTTCTCGGGGGGAGTTTCCTCTTCAGCCCCCGAGTGTTTCGATTAAGATCGCGAGTGCGATAACAGTTGCTCGGGGGGAGTTTCCTCTTCAGCCCCCGAGTGCGTTGATTAAGATCGCGAGTGCGATAGCAGTTGCTCGGGGGGGGGGGGAGTTTCCTCTTTAGCCCCCTAGTGCTTTGATTAAGATCGCGAGTGCGATAGCAGTTGCTCCGGGGGGAGTTCCCTCTTCATCCCCCGAGTGCTTTGATTAAGATCACGAGTGCGATAGCAGTTGCTCGGGGGGGAGTTTCCTCTTCAGCCCCCGAGTGCTTTGATTAAGATCGCGAGTGCGATAGCAGTTGCTCGGGGTGGGGGAGTTTCCTCTTCAGCCCCCGAGTGCTTTGAGATGGCAGTATTTGGGCGACACTTATTTTATTGTTGTCAAGCGATTTACATGAGTTGCCAGTCATGTCCGACCGATAGGGGCTATGGATAGAATAGTCGCAAGTTTGCTATGTTCCATGGGTTGCCCACGTCCTCGTCTGTCTTTGGGTTCTTCAGTCTGTAGGCGCCGCCTCCGATGACTTCTGAGATTATGAATGGTCCTTCCCATTGGGGGGCAAGTTTGTGGACCTTCTCTTGTATTAGTCGTAGGACTAGGTCACCTTTGTTGAAGGTTCTGGTGCGCAGTCGACTGCTTTGATAGGTACGCAGTTTGTCTTGGTACCCTTCTGATTTTGCCAGGGCTGTGTCTCTTGCTTCGTCAGCCGTATCTTTGTCGTCTCGTAATGCTTCTTCTGCTTCTTCTTCCTCGTATCCGGTGGCCCGGGGTGCTCCGAACTTGAGGTCATGTGGTAGGACTGCCTCTGCCCCGTACACCATGAAGAAGGGTGTGTATTGGGTCGCAGTGTTTGGCGTGGTTCGTAAGCTCCACAGGACCGCGGGGAGTTCTTCTACCCAGTTGCCGGCGGCTTGCTTGAGTGGTGCGAGGAGCCGTTTCTTGATTCCTCCACAGACAAGGCCGTTTGCTTTTTCCACCTGGCCGTTGGACTGTGGGTGCGCGACTGATGCATAATTGATTTTGATGCCCAGTTCTTCACAGAAGTTCTGAAATTCTACGGCCGTGAAGTTCGTGCCGTTGTCCGTGATGATGTTGTGTGGCACTCCGAATCTGAAGATGATCGATTTGATGAAGTTTACAGCCGTGAGAGCTGTAGAGCTGGTGATGGGCACTGCTTCGATCCACTTGGTGAACTTGTCGACTGCGACGAGCAAGTGTGTTCTTCCGCCCTTTGATGATTTCTTTAGTGGCCCCACCATGTCGAGTCCCCAGGTGGCGAACGGCCAGGATAGTGGTATGGTCTTGAGCTCTGATGCGGGAGCGTGTGGCCTGTTGGCGAATTTTTGACAGGCGACGCAACGTCGCACGATTTCCTCTGCGTTTTTCATGGCTGTGGGCCAGTAGAATCCAGCTCGGAATGCTTTTGACACGTGCACTCGACTGCTCGCGTGGTGCCCGCAGGTGCCTTCGTGGATTTCTAGTAATAAGGCTTTGTCGTCCTCTTCGTCAATGCACCTTTCGAGTATCTGGGTGATGCTGCGCTTATATAGTTGTCTGTTGATCACAATGAATGTCTTGGATCGTCGGCTAATGCGTCGTGCTTCGGCCACGTCTTGTGGTAGCGTGCCTTCGATTATGAATCGGAGGAACGGTTTTGTCCAGACAGGTCCTTCGAACTCTGTCAGGGCTATGCTGTCGGATACACTGGTGCTTGTTTCTTCTGATGGTGTTGCTGCTGCCACCTGCGTTATTTCTGGTGCGTCTTCACCGTCCACTATCGCTTCAGGTGTTGCTGCCTGCGCCTTGATGGATCTCCGGTTGATGCTTTCGAGAAAAACGCCAGGTGGGACAGGCGCCCGGGTCGAACCGATGTTCGCAAGCTCGTCAGCTTCTGTGTTGTTGTCCCTGGTGATGTAGTTGAGCTCGCAACCGTCGAAATTTCCTTCGAGTTTGTTGTAGAGCTTCTGGTAGGCCGCCATGTTGTCGGCTATTGCGTTGCAGTTTCTCATCGTCTGCTGGACGATGAGATTGGAGTCCCCGTAAATTATGAGGCGAGTGGCTCCGCATGTTTTGGCCATGCGCAAGCCATGTAGGAGTGCCTCGTATTCTGCTTCGTTGTTGGAAGCGTGACTGAAGTTGACCTGGAGGACGTATTTCAGCTTTGTTCCTTTGGGGGAAATGAGTACGACTCCTGCCCCAGCTCCTTGTTGTCTCTTGGACCCATCAAAGAACATTGACCATGAGCTTGATAGGTCTGGGGGGCCTGGTGTTTGAACCTCCGTCCACTCAACCAAAAAGTCTGGGAGTACTTGGGCTTTGATGGCTGTTGGGTGCTTGTACCGCAGGTCTCGTGGGCTGAGCTCGATGTTCCACTCGGCGACTCGCCCGGTTGCTCCAGGGTTGTTTAGTATGTCAGCGAGTGGTGCGCTGCTCACGATTGTGATAGGGTGCTCGTTGAAGTATTGGGACACCTTTCTTGAAGTCATGACGATGGCTAGTAGTAGCTTCTGATAGTGCGGGTACCGCTGCTGGGATTTGGTCAGGAGCATGCTGAGGTAGTAGATTGGTCTCTGAATGCTCTGGACCTTGCCTTCTTCTGCGCGTTCGACAACGAGCGCCGTGCTTACTACACTGCTGCGTGCTGCCACGTAGAGGTATAGCTTCTCTCGTTCCTTGGGTACCGCCAGGATTGGTGGAGTTGAGAGTGTCTTTTTCAGGTCCGCGAATGCTTGGCGGGCTTCCTCCGTCCACTCGAATTTCTTTCCTTTCCTGAGCAGTTGATAGAAAGGCAGCGTGCGTTCTCCAAGCCTGCTGATGAAGCGGCTGAGAGCTGCGAGTTTTCCAGTGTGCTGCTGTACTCCTTTGACGTCGGTTGGTTCTTGCATGCGGGTGATGGCTTGGACTTTCTCGGAATTTTCCTTGATTCCGCGGGCAGAGACCATGTAGCCCAGCAGTTTTCCCGCCGGTACGCCGAATGCACACTTCTTTGGGTTGAGTTTGATCCTGTATTTGTTGAGCGCCGCGAAGGTTTCGCGCAGGTCGTCGAGTAGTGTGGCTGCTTTGTAGGTCTTGATGACGATGTCGTCCACGTAGACTTGTACGTTTCTTCCTATTTGCTCCATTAGGCATGCCTGCATCATTCGTTGGTAAGTGGCGCCTGCGTTTTTGAGCCCGAAGGGCATGGTCCTGTAGCAAAATACTCCATAGGGGGTGATGGACGATGTGTGCTCTTCGTCTTCTCCCTTCATCCTGATCTGGTTGTATCCTGAGTAAGCGTCCAAAAAGGAGAGTAGGTCGCACCCTTCTGTTGAGTCGATTATCTGATCGATTCTAGGCAGGGGGAAGTGGTCCTTCGGGCAATGTTTGTTGACTGGTCCGTAGTCGACGCACATGCGCAGCACGGTCGTGTCTTTCTTTGGCACCAGCACTGGGTTTGCTATCCAGGTGGCTTTCTTCGTTTCTCGGATGAACTGAGCGTCGAGTAACCGGTTGACTTCCTCTCCGATTGCTCTGCGCTTGGGCTCCGAGAATCGTCTCAGCGCTTGCTTCACTGGCCTCGTGTTTGGCTTGATGCGTAGGGCGTGTTACACGAATTCGCGTGGTATCTCAGGCATGTCGGCTGGGCACCAGGCGAATATTTCCCACTCTTCTCGAAGGAAGGCGACGAGAGCCGCTGCCTGCTCCTCTGGTAGGTGGGCGTACACGCGTACTGTTTTGTCCGGGTCCGTCGGGTGCACTTGGTAAGTGACTGTGTCGCTGTCGATGCTGAAGTCGCGTTCGTACTCCCTGGATTCGCTTCGGTTCACCAATGGGAAGGTGCTCTTGTCCGTCACTATGGCTATTTCTCTGAGTTCTTGTTTGGCTCCGAATGTGTCGGAGATGTTGTGGAAGTCACGATCACATTGATCTGATTTGATGAAGCTTCCGTTGATCGTGAGGACTCCTGATGATCCTGTCATCTTGAGCTTGAGGTAGGCGTAGTGTGGGACCGCCATGAATTGCGCGAATGCTGGCCGTCCCAATATGGTGTGATACTGTGATTGCCAGTCGAGTACCTCGAATTCGAGGACGTGCTTTGAGAAGTTACGACGGTTGCCAAAGACGACTTCTAGTTCGATGACTCCGAGCGATGTGGCTGCTTCTCCTGGGACTGCGCTGTGTAACTCGGTGCTTGATTTTTTCCATACTGATCGTGGGATCAGCATCTTTTGCAAGGTATTGGCGAAGATGATGTTCATGGTGCTGCCTCCATCCATGAAGATCCGGTCCATGTCATATCCTCTGATTTGTGCATCTAGCACTAAGGCTGCATGCCCCGGTCTTGGGACTGCGGGTGGATGGTCGTCCTGTGAGAACGTGATGCTGGTCTCCGTTCCATGTAGCAGGTAGACGTCGACTGTGTTTATGCTCTCAGCTGCTCTGGCCTGCAGGGTTTGGGCGTCGCGTTGTGTTTGCGGTATCCTTCCTTCTTGGATCATGAGAACCTGTGCTCGCGACGGGTTGTGACGTCCTTCCGGGCTTGAGGTCGGCGCTTGCTCGGGTCGTTGGTTGCGTCTGTCTTCTTTCTGCTTCTCCTTCTTGAGGACGTCGGCTAGCTCGTTGAACAGACGGCAGTCTCTCAAAGTGTGACTTGACCTGACGCGTCCCCAGTCATCCTCGAAGCTGTGGATCGTGCAGGGTCCTGCTAGCTGCTCTCTGGCCGTGAGTTTGCTAGATCCGGCGTGCCTCTTCCTTCTTGAGATTCTGAAGATCTGCTCGTGATCCTCCGGGTGCCCGTGGAAGCGAGGATCGGTTTCGATTCCTCGACTCATGTCTTGGTTCTTGATGAGGTTTGCGAATTCATCCGGCCTTCGATCTGGGTCGTAGTACTCGCCAACAGGTGTCTCGGAGTCGCTGTCTTGTTTGGCGGCGGATGCCCGTGCGTGCCTTTTGGGTCGTCGATTCCTTCTGCCTTGGCGGTGGTTCTGCTGATCGTTAGATTCAATCTCGTAGTCGTCGTCTCGATGTGCGGCGGGTGCCCGGGCGGTGGAGGGTTGTCGGAAGATTTGCGAGTCCTCCGCTGCGCGTTGCAGTTCGTCGAGTGGGATTCCTTCGTAAAGGCCCCTCGCCATTCTTCTGGGTCGTCGACTCCTTCGGCGCCGACGCTATACTTGGTCGTTACCGTAGTATCGGTCCTGGCGTGGCCGTTGCTCGAGTGGTCTTGATGGGGTGGCGAGGATGTCCGCCGTGATCTTGAATCCTTCGAGTGGGCTAGGTCCGGTTCTTGCCCTTGAGTTGTGGCTTGCTGAAGATGGGACCGCCGAGATCGTGATCCCAACCTGCGTAGTTCCCACAGACGGCGCCAATTGACGGGGATCAACCCTGGCAAATCCCATGGTCAGGGACCCTGGGTTAGTCATGAGAGGCGCAGGTTGGACGATAACTCGTCGGCAAACAAGGAGGCTCGCTCCTGATCGATATTATTGATCGGGGAGATGCGATTATAGAGGAAGCCGAGGCTGGAGCGCTCAGTGCTAGGGCTACAGGTGAGATTCGATGTCCTTGGTGTCGCCCCTCCTAGCCCTTATATACCGGGCTAGGTCTCGGGGAGTTCATCTACGTGTACAGGTAAACTTTCCTAACCCTAGCTTGCTCCGTACGGCAGGTCTTCGCACCTTCCTTGTGAGTCGAGGACTTCTACGTCGGTGCCATCTAGTGGGCCGAGGCCGTATCTTCATGGGCCTTCTGCCTTCATGGACACCAGGTAGGCTCATCCGTAGGAGTCGTGGGGTCACCCCCTCGTCAGCGGCTTTCAATCGATCACGAACAATGCGAACTTGCTCTTCTGCTTCCATGATCATATCCGGTCCAAAGAATTGTCTTTCACCGGTTTCTGACCAGTTAAGGGGTGTTCGACATCGTAGTCCATAAAGGAGTTCAAAAGGAGCCATGTTCAGACTAGATTGGAAACTATTGTTATAAGCAAATTCGGCGAATGGAAGAGACTTCTCCCAATTCTTTCCGAATGAGATAACACAAGCTCTGAGCATGTCTTCAAGAATTTGGTTAACCCTTTCAACTTGACCGCTAGACTGAGGATGGAAAGTTGTACTAAAGGATAGATGAGTTCCCATAGCATTCTGAAAGCTTCCCCGGAATCTAGAGGTGAAAAGGCTACCACGATCAGAATTGATTTCCAAAGGAACACCGTGAAGAGACACAATTCTAGAGACATACAAGTCCGCTAACTGGCTAGCAGTTATAGACTCGCGAACTGGAAGGAAGTGAGCAACTTTTGAGAGTCGGTCAATGACAACGAAGATGGCATCGTTTCCTTTCTGGGTTTTCGGAAAGCCGGTGATGAAGTCCATACCGACTTTGTCCCATTTCCACTCGGGAATAGGCAAAGGTTGAAGTGTGCCAACAGGTCTTTGGTGTTCTGCCTTAATGCGACGACAAACATCACATTCAGCAACAAATCGAGCAATGTCTCTCTTCATCCTAGTCCACCAAAATCTCTGGCGTAGATCTCGGTACATTTTTGTGCTACCGGGATGAATTGAGAGGGGTGTGTCATGGGATTCTTTGAGGATGAGTTGCCTTATATCCCTATTCTTAGGTACTACCAAACGATTTTCAAAGAATACCGTTCCTTTACTATCTGTGGAGAAACATTTAGCAACTCCGCTAGCAATGTTCTCCTTGATCCGGCGAACACCTCGTGCACGCCGTTGGGCAACTATGATTTGATCCTCAAGTGTTGGTTTCGCCACCAAGTTGAAAAGAGATCCACGAGGAACAATCTCGAGGTTGAGCTTTCGAAATTCCTCATGAAGAAGTGGTTGATACTGTTGTAACATGAGGTTGTTACAATACGACTTACGACTTAGTGCATCAGCCATGACATTGGCTTTGCCTGGGGTGTAAGAAATTCCTATGTCATAATATTTTATCAACTCTATCCAGCGTCTTTTCCTGAGATTAAGATCTGGCTGGGTGAATATGTATTTGAGGCTTTGGTGGTCGGAATAGATCTCACAACGATTACCAAGGAGGTAATGTCGCCAAGTCTTCAGGGCATGAACTACGGGAGCGAGTTCAAGATCATGGGTAGGATAGTTCTCTTCATGTGGACGCAACTGGCGTGAAGCATAAGCTACCACATGTCTATCTTGCATAAGTATGCATCCTAACCCTTGCTGTGAAGCATCACAATAGATATCGAAATCCCTTTTGGTGTCTGGAGGTGCAAGTACGGGTGCAGAAGTCAATCTTCTTTTTAGCTCTTGAAAGCTTTCCTCGCACTTGGGAGTCCATTGGAATTTCTTATCTTTCTTGAGGAGTTCAGTTAGAGGCTTTGCAACTTTGGAGAAGTTCTCAACGAAGCGGCGGCAATAGCTTGCTAAGCCAAGAAAACTCCTAACTTGCTTAACCGATTCAGGTGGAGTCCAGTCAAGGACGGCCTGAACTCTCTCGGGATTGACAGCAATGCCTTTTGCAGAAATCACGTGGCCTAAGTAGGTCACTTCTGGTAGCCAAAATCCACACTTAGAGAACTTGGCGTAAAGGCGATGCTCTCGAAGTTTCATCAATACCAACCTAAGATGTTCTGCATGCTCTTCTTCGTTCTTCGAGTAGATGAGAATGTCATCAAGATAAACTACAACAAATTTATCTAGGTACTCCATGAAGATCGAATTCATCAAGCGCGAGAATGTGGCGGGGGCATTGGTTAAACCAAAGGACATGATGGTGTACTCGTAAAGACCGTAACGAGTAGTGAAAGCCGTTTTTGGAATGTCCTCGTTTCAGATTTTGATTTGATGATAGCCTAATCTAAAATCCATCTTGGAGAAGACAGAGGATCCAGCAAGTTGATCATAAAGATCATTGATCCTGGGCAGTGGGTACTTGTTCTTTACCGTCGCTAGATTTAGTGGGCGATAGTCTACGCACATCCTTTCTGTTCCATCTTTCTTTGTTACAAACAGAACGGGGCAACCCCATGGCGATGAGCTAGGGCAGATGAAGCCTTTTGCCAACGAAGCATCAAGTTGGGTTTTTAGCTCAGCTAACTCATGTGGGGCCATTCTATATGGGCGTCGGGAAATTGGGGTTGTGCCTGGTTTAAGATCCACTATGAATTCTACACATCTGTCGGGTGGCATGTCTGACAGCTCTTCAGGAAAGACATCCGGGAAGTCACGAACCACCGGAATATCTTCAAGGTCAGGAAGGGGAATCACATTCAAGGTATGCATCTGGATTCTAGAGCTAGGTGAGGTGTAGTCAATGGTCTGGCCTGAAGGATGGGTGAGTTTAACTGACTTGGCTTTACAATCAAGGAAAGCATTCTGCCTTGATAACCAATCCATTCCTAGGATGACATCAATGTCCGAAGACTTGAGGGCTATAAGAGAAGCAAGGAATACTAAACCCTCAATTGCAATTTGATTACCATGGCTTACTCTATTAGTTTGCCACTTTGAACCAGGAGTTTGGATGATCATTGGAGAAAACATTTCTTCAAAAGGAAATTCATGCCGAAGTGCATAACTCTCCGACATGAATGAATGAGATGCTCCTGGATCGAAAAGAACTGAGGCAGGAACATGATTGACTGGGAGTGTACCAAGGATGACGTCAGAAGTTCCAATAGCTTCCTCAACTGAGATTTGGTTCACACAACCACTACTAGTGGATGAAGGCTTTGCTGGAAATGCTGTGGTGGATGATTTCTTTGGAGGCTTGGGTCGATAATGACGTGGTGCCATCAAGACCTGAGGGCATTGACGATAGTAATGGCCTGGAAGACCACACTTAAACATACCCTGTCTGAATTGCTAGGAGTGGGATTACTTGGCTGCACACCATCATTCCGGGGTGGATGACATATATTGGATGGTGGCCTCTGAAGAAGGTTTTGAGGTATGTCACTAGTTGGAATCAATATTCGGCGTTTCTGAGGGGCTGAACTTGAAGAAGGAGCAAGCTCAAGAGCATGCTTGCGAGACTCTTCGAACACTTCATTGCCACGCTCAGCTCTGAAGGATCTGTTGACTAAATCCTCAAAGGTGGCAAATTCAAGGAGGTTGAGATCATGGCGAAGGATGGGGCTAAGTCCCTTACGGAACCTTGCCTGCTTTCTGGCATCGATGGTGATCTCATATTGGGCATAACGAGCAAGACGGTTGAACTCTCTCACATACTCATGAATGGACATCTCTCCTTGAGTCAAATTGCAGAACTCTTCCTTCTTGCGCTCCATCAACTCATCCAGAATGTGGTACCCTCGAAAGGCAACACAGAACTCCTGCCAAGTCACTACGTGACCATCTGGCTGCATAGCAACATAGTTATCCCACCATTCAGCAGCAGCACCTTCCAGAAAGTATGCCGCGAATATAACTCGATCATTGGGAGCAACATGTGTCGTGTCAAGCTTACACTCGATGGTACAGAGCCAATCATCAGCTTCAAGGGGCTCAGAAGAACATCGGAATACCGGTGGCTTGAGAAGAATGAAATCCTGAATGCTCACAATCACATTGCGATGATGGGCGGTATTCTGCTCGATGAGCTCCAGAAGGCGTGTTTGATCACGTCTATTCCGCTCAGCTTCCATCATGATTTCCGCCGCAGAAGGCAGTCGTGGAGGTTCATCATCATTTCAATTCCGAACAGGGTCTCGATTCCGAAGAACAGCACTACGAGTTCCACCTGACATCCTGTGTGATAAAAATCAACAATCAGAACAGGTTGCATGATGGAATCAAGGACAAGAAGGACATGATGAAGACGGAAAAGATTATAATGCGAAGGCAATGACTCAAAGAAACACTGAATAAATCGGGCAGCATAACGGCTACACCGGGATGGAAAACAAGAAAACCTCGAGAAGATGGGACAAAACTTCTTCAAGGACCTCAACAACACGATGACTCTGGACAACCACAACTTTCCTACGGCTACAAGGAAGCAATCAACGAGATGTTCTAGTCAAACATAGATGAGCCTAGTCCTATCATCCCGTAGAAAATATAAGGGTGACCCAGAACTCAGATCGATGAGGGTAAGGAGAAAAAGAAGCCTTACATTGTTCCCTTTATACCAAGTAACTATATAACTATAGAATGCCAGACTCGACTTCGACCAAGGGTTGAATAATCCTACAGACAGTCCTGCTCTGATACCAAGTCTATCGGGACCCGGAATATGCGTATGTAATTCCAGTCACGACGCAATCACATGGAGAGCCGAGAGCCGTACCCACTTGTCTAAGCAGACAAGGCCAAGCAAAGAACACTCTCGGAAAGCATCAAATGTGAGGGGCATACTGAGATGGGTCCTCATCGTCCGCTCACAAGTCTAAATGCTTATGGGTGGTGAATCCCATACTCATAGACAAGTCGCCTCAACCATGTTATCGATTGAATCCTAACTCTTACATAGACTTACTCCAGCCCGATCACTTAGTCGGGGTATAGGGTGGGCTCGATCATACTACAAAGTGTGCTCGTGACAGAGTCACGAGCAATCGCATCGCGATGCCCCAAGCTGCGCACATCTAAGGGCCACTTGGTGTAAAAAAGACCGCCAGCCATATCACAAATAAGGTCTCGAAAACCCATACTAAGACATGCATGTTATAATCATACACGCAGCACACATGTCTAGTATGAACAGCAGGTATCATCACATAACTCTACAAAGTACTTCTTTATTTACATACACATAGAGTATACAAAGATCACATGTCTGTGATAAACATTACATCATACAACGGAAGCAAATTCGGTCTGAGTACAGACAAGATTAACAAATGGCTTAGAGAAGCCTTGTACAACAAACATGCCCTTCCACGAGGGACCAGACTGCTGTCTGGAACTATACTAGCTTAGTCAACGTCGAGCTTTAAGTCGGTGGCTCCATCGGGTCTGGGTTTCCATCTAAAACATAGAATAAGCAAACGTGAGTACAAAGTCGTACTCAGCAAGACTTACATCAGAACTAAACTACTCATGCTCAAGTTTCAAGGTAAAGGAAGGTGTGGTTTCAACATGCAGAAGTGCCAACTTTGACTTGGCTAGTCCTGTGCTACGAGTACCAGAATTGAGGTAAGAAGCGTACACGAGTCCACTACCAAGTCTCCAACCAATACACCACTATGGTTACTTCCTCGACTTCCCCACGAGGAGTACACCATAGCACTCACACTTATCTTGCGAGTTTTAGAAGTATCCATTCGAGTTGTCTAATAATCAGGTACAGGTTCCAAGTAGTCCATGACCGCGGACGCGGCTATTCGAATAGTTTTGTTAACCTTGCAAGGGTGTAAACTACACACACATGATCATCAGTTACCGCCTTTTGCTCGCCACCGTTCAAGAGATGACAGCGAGGATGTTCACCACGACACTTCGCTCACAACCGGTCTCATCGTTCACCTTGTATTAGGGTGGATTCACCGACATAGTTTCACCTTCATCAGTAACATGATCATAACCATCCCGACTCACAGATCATTGTAACCTCAATGTAACCTCTAAGCATGCAATAAGCTTTAACAGTGTCAGGGGCCAAATGATATCAAACAACTCCTATGTCAGCTAGGATTGTGGTTTGCTTACTACTGTGACAAGATGATAGGTCATGCATCGGATATGGGTTCAATTATGCGGTAGAATCGATACCAAGGTGATCTCCTAAACATGCATAAGCGAGACTGAGAGGGAAGTGGGATTTTATAGACATGATCAATGGGGTTTGCTTTCCTTGCTGACGAGGTTCGGTATGGTGTCTTTAACGAAGGGGTGGCCTCCGGTTCCGGTTCCACTTCTATCGAGCAAACAAAGCAATCAAGGGATAAATATAATTGCGATGCTCAAGCACATGATAAGTTGTGAAAACATGATGTACATGGTACTGATGTGTTGACAATTCCATTTAATTGAAGTGTATTGCAAAAGAATTGCAAATTCAAACTTCAAATTTGAATTCAAATTAAGCCATATGCAAACTTTCTACTGTTGCCCCATTTTAAAATGGTCAAACATGAAAGCAAATTGCATATTCTTAATCCTTGCATTTTTCTGATAATTTTTCATATATTATATGTTAAATTTGGAGTTAAAATGAATTTACTATGATTTATTGAAATTTAACACATTTTCTGCAATTTCTATAATTTCTTTTAATTAGAAAAACCCCTTTACTGTGTCAGCATGACCTCATGCTGACGTAGGGGGCCTCTGACTTGTGGGGCCTGCTTGTCAGCCACAGTGGGGTTAATCCCTGTTTTAAATTAATTAAGCAGAGGGGTTAGGGGGCCTGGCAACACTGTCATAGACTAGGGTTAGGTTTAGTGGGGGGTTAGGTTAGCTCTAATGGTTGAGCTCGTCGGGGAGTCGCCGGAGTATAGTTTTAGGGTACGGGGAGGGGTGTGGAGAGTATGGGCGTGTAGCCCATGAGCCGGTGCATCCATTCGTGCCATTGGGGCGTCAAGAGGAGGCTTTGGAGCGCGGCCACGACGGCAATGGCGGCGGCCGAACTATTGTCGACGGTGAGAAAACGAAATCTGGCACGGGAAAGGCTGGGGATAGGGGGAAAATATGGGGAGCTCACCCCGGAGTCAATGGCGCTGACGGCTACGGCGGGGAGGGCTCGGTGGCGACGTATTTCTCGGCGAGTTCCCGCGGCTCCGGCGAGGCGACGTTGAAGAAATCGGCGGCTCCAGTGCCTCTGGGCTCGCGATCTTTGGCTCGGGGACGGAGACGAGTGCGCTGCGCGTGCTGGACAAGGTTTTGGGGGCTAAGGAGCTCGTCGGACACGTGCTTACCACGGCGGTGCTCCGGCGGGTTCCCTGTCGGCGAAGAAATTGCGAGAGGGAGAGGGGAGAGCGTGCACCGAGAGGGGGAGAGAGTGCGGGGGCTTCTGGGCGTCCTCGTGGCGCGAGGAGAGGGCAGGGAGAGACGTAAGCGGCGGGGCTGTCGCGGTGGCACCGGCGGCGTGCTCCCCTGCCTCCAGCGAGCAGCTTCGGGGGTGGGGGGGAAGAAGACGACAAGGAGAGGTGGGCTGGGCCGAGGCCAGGTGGGCCGGGAGGGGGGATTCAGTTGGGCTGGAAGCCATGGGTTTCCTCTTTTCCTTTTTCTTCTCTCTTTTTCTTTTCTGTAATTCTGTTGTGCCTAGAAATAAATAGCTAGGCAATTTTGTAAAATGCCCAAACATTTTTATAAATCCTAGATGACCAGTAGAAAGTCACTTGTAGAATTTGAGCATTTTTTAAATTCAAAACATTTGAATTTCAATTCAAATAGGGGTCATATTTAATTTCCAAGGAACATTTTGATTTTTAGAAAATTCCATGAGCTTGGGAATGAACCCAAACCACTTTTGCAATGATCAGCAACAATTCTAGGAGTTTTCCAAACATTCAAATGATTTTTGGAAAAAGATTTTTATCTGGCCATTTATTTAAATTCTTCAGGGCTTTTCTTTTCCCCATTTTTGAATTTCTTTTTGATTTTTCACATGATGCAAAGGGGCACTCAAACCCTAGCACTTACCCAAGTTGGGGTTCTGACACCAGACGGAACTTCTACGACGACAGAGGACCTGACATGGTCGCCGCCGGTTTCTCGGACGATCGGAACGGCAGGCACCGCGATGACAACATACCACAGCGACGAGACAACCCAGAAGACGAGGAGACGAGAATGGAGGACAAGGCAGCCACGCGACGGCACTCGCACATTCCGCTCCGCCAAAGAACAGCTCGACGGACCGTGTTCTATACGCGGATTCAAAAACGAGCGCGGAGAGCTCAGATCGTCCCACACCCTCAGGAATTGCAGAAGCTTCAACGAGTTGGCCGAGGAGAAAAGCCGCTCCGTGGCCGCAACAGCACGACCACTCGCAAGCATAGAAGTCGGGCCAGTCGCCCACGATGCGCCACCAGCCCCCCCCTCTGTCAACAAGACAGGTGGCCGCCATCCAGGAACGACAAAGGACACCAGTAGAGGAAAACCAGTACCCAGAAGCCCACGGGAGGATCTACATGATACAAGAAGGCAGACCTTCCAACAGGCAACAGAAACAAGTCACCAGACAAGTCTTCCTGGCAACCTCCGCACACCCGGCCGTCCCAGAGTACCTGCGCGGGTCGGAGACAGAAATCACCTTCTCCCGGGACGACCACCCGCCAGTCGTTCCCCAACCAGGGCACGCCGCGCTAGTACTCGAGGCCAGAATCAGAAATTACGACATGTCGCGAGTATTCATGGACGGTGACAGTGGGATAAACATCATCTTCACCCGAACACTCGACGACATGCTTATCCAAAACAACGCACTCAAGTCCTCAGGCACAACCTTCCACGGGATCGTACCAGGAAAAGCAGTCTACCCCCTCGGAAGGATAAGCCTGGAGGTAATCTTTGGGAACGCGACAAACTTCCGCAAGGAAACGCTTGACTTTGAAGTGGTCGACTGGAAGTCGCAATACCACGCAATCCTTGGGCGACCAGCTTTCGCTCGCTTCATGGTCGTACCCCATGACGCCTACCTCAAGCTGAAGATGCCAGGCCCACACGGGGTCATCACAATCAGCGGCAGTTTCGTCAGATCCGACCGCTGCAACAAGGAATTCCACAAGATAGCAGAAGCCTTCGTAGCCCACCAAGGCAGCAGGACCACGAGACTCGCAGAAGAAGCGCTCCCGTAGAAGGAAAGGAAAATCGCCCGAAGAACCCAGCCACTCGGAGATAAAGTTACCAGGCCTTTAAAGCCACTACATCATCATTCTAAGCATAAGGGATCTGTCTTCAACAGAACACCCCCTACTCTTTGTAAGAGATAGCAGGAAAAGTATTACATAAATATTTTCCCCAAAATATGTTGGCACTCGGGGGCTCGCCGAAGCTGCCACCCCCCGATTCGTCCTCCGCAACCCCCGCACATTAACTTGGCACTCGGGGGCTCGCCGAAGCAGCCACCCCCTGAGTCGTCCTCCGCAATCGCGGCACATTAACTTGGCACTCGGGGGCTCGCCGAAGCTGCCACCCCCCGAGTCGTCCTCCGCAACCGCGGCACATTAACTTGGCACTCGGGGGCTCGCCGAAGCAGCCACCCCCCGAGTCGTCCTCCGCAATCGCGGCACATTAACTTGGCACTCGGGGGCTCGCCGAAGCAGCCACCCCCCGAGTCGTCCTCCGCAATCGCAGCACATCAACCTGACACTCGGGGGCTCGCCGAAGCAGCCACCCCCCGAGTCGTCCTCCGCAATCGCGACACATTAACTTAGCACTCGGGGGCTCGCCGAAGCAGCCACCCCCCGAGTCGTCCTCCGCAATCGTGGCACATTAACTTGGCACTCGGGGGCTCGCCGAAGCAGCCACCCCCCGAGTCGTCCTCCGCAATCGCGGCACATTAACTTGGCACTCGGGGGCTCGCCGAAGCAGCCACCTCCTGAGTCATCCTCCGCAATCGTGGCACATTAACTTGGCACTCGGGGGCCCGCCGAAGCAGCCACCCCCCGAGTCGTCCTCCGCAATCGTGGCACATTAACTTGGCACTCGGGGGCTCGCCAAAACTGCCATCCCCCGAGGCGCTCCTCGCAACCGCGACACATAAAAACTTTTACACTCGGGGGCTCGCCGCGGCAACCCTCTGGAATGTCCCCCGCAACTACAACGCAGACGACCCCCCGCGACACGAACAAGACAGAATGGAATATATACCACCAAGAAGAAGCATATACAACGAAAGGAAGCACCTAATCTTTAGGCTCCAACTTCGCCTTGATAAGTGCACCCAGATGGCGGTCGCTCTCCTCACAAACTCGCCTCATAACCTGGCGCGCAGGTTTATCTATAACCATGTAGTGCTCATTCATCGGATGATCCCTACCGCCTGGAGGACCCGCCACCACCTGAGCAAAATCCACCCCGGCCAATGACTATGGACCAAACCCAAAGCAACTCGGGCTCCAGCACGAATCTGATGATCCATCACTCGACGTAACTCGGCAGGCTGAGAGAATATGCGACAGAGCCTCTCGAGAGATGAAGGAACCACCTCCAACGGATAGAACTCAGCATGGATACCACCCAATACCCACTGGCAGTATTTGAGAGCATCTGGTACCTGCTCAACTCGGAGACGAAGCAAAGCAAATGCTCGAGCACGAGCCCCATCCGCCCAAAAGGGATTGCTCGCCTGCACTATGGGATCATCAAGCCGCGACATCTCCGACTGAACGACCCTCTCTTCATCCCGAGTTCGCCCTGCCAGCACTTCGAAAGTCAAAAACTACGATCAAGACAGAGATGGCAAAACCCAGTAGGCGGAATCAAGCAACCAAGCAGAGGCAAGACTCACCCCGCAGGAGGTCGAACAACTTCACCACCCACGAAGCAAGGCTCTCAACCACGGCCTCGGCACGCTCGCGCCGAGTACGCTGAACGGCTACGGATCCCTTCAGTCTAACAATCTCCCGCTCAGCGTCCTTCAGCCGCAAGCAAACGGACTCGTACGCACCCTCGCGAGCGTCATCCTTCAGCGAACTCCACGGACGAAGAACGCCCGGAGTGGCCTACCGCAGGATGAAAAAAACAAAGAAATCAAAAACAGCAAGAGGAATAGCCAAGAAGTCACTCAGATAAAGGTAGCACAAGATCAACCATCACAACAGAGTCACGAATTACAGACAAAGTTTCAAAGCAACGCAACACTACTGTGCCTCCCCCTCACCTACGACAGGGGGACCCTGAGCATCCACAACCTGTTGCAGGCGACGAGCCAGCTTATCGGCTCGGTCGTCCTGCTCATCAGAATAGTCTAGGATGGTCTCAACCAAGGAATCATAAAAGGAAACCCCATGCCCTATAAGGACGACAAGGGCCGTGGAGGAACCACTCACCACGCTCTCCGCAACTAGCTCCACCATACGTTTCCCATCTGGGCCGAATGCAGCCACCCGAGCGCCCAGGCCATCAGGAACCTTTGAACCCTCAGGCATAAGGTGCTCGTGCGCAAGACCCACAAGATCGGAAGCCCGGGTGCAGACGTCCCCAACCACTACAACAGCATCTGCAACAACATCTACAGCACCTTGAAGAATTCCAGACCCTGATGCAGCAGCCTCCATCGGTTTAGCACCTATAGCAGCTGCACCAAGCAAAGAAACGTCTGTTGGGGTTCGGGGCAGAAAACACAAAATTTTCATAACCTACGAGACCCATACCCAAGACCTATGCTATGGCGATGCAAGTAACGGACAGAAATAGATCACATACCAGTATGTAGTCCGTTAAGCGGGAAACGTTCCCGCATGAACGTGGTTGGTGTAGTCGTACCGGCAATCCCCGATGCCGCGCAGATCCACGATGACTCCTGTAGCCACCCGATCCTTGTAGACCGATGACGGGATTACGTCCCCGTCGGAACGTTGCCGATGAAGACCTCGCGATATGACCACGACGATGAAGTAGCACCACAAGTGTAGTGCCTCGCGGGATTATACACATACAGTATACCCGACGTCCCTCCGGGCTCCGAACCAGTAGAGCAGCGGAAAGAAGATGGATTCGGATCCCGATTCCAGCAGCACGACGGCGTGCGTATAGTGGAGAAATACCCAACCAAGTGTAGACTCCAAACAAGGGGAGTCCACTCGAGGACGGAGAAAGGAGGGAGAGAGAGATGAGAGAAACTTGTCTCAAATCAATTTGTATTAAGACAAAAAGGGCACGCTACCCCTCCTTATATAGGCCAAGGAGGGGTGCCACCCCCCCTCCACTTCCGGGGTGGGACTAATCCCAAGGGAGGGGGTTTTGGCGCAGCCCTAGGGGGGTGGCCCCCCCTCATGGGGCCATGGCCCATGGGGGAGGACTCCCTCTCCCCCTAATGGGCCCTATGAGGCCCATATGCCTTTTCTTCCATTTTTAATTATATTTAAATACATTTTAATATTTAATTCAGATAATTAAATAATAAAACATATATTAAACATTATTAAATATATTTTGAACCTTTCAAAATACCCGGAACAACTTCCGGCCTTCATCGGAACAATTCCGATGTTCTCTCCAATTTCTCCGGTGATCCCGAATCAATCCTTACTGCGTCGAGTACCCTTAAGTGTAACACCCTACGGTCCGGGAAACACCAGACATGATCGAGACAATTCTCATTGATCAATGACTAATCAATTGGACCTGGTTACAATCCTTGATAGCCCCTGCGCTTCCATCGAAAGAACTTCAATCGATGTTGGATCCGTTAACCGTGTGCCTGTTCCCTTTGTCCTATGGTACTTTGCTTGTCCGAGGTTTGATCATCGGTATCCAATATACCTAGTTCGTCCTCGTTCTCAACAA
This sequence comes from Bromus sterilis, assembly GCA_950022295.1. NCBI lineage: Eukaryota > Viridiplantae > Streptophyta > Magnoliopsida > Poales > Poaceae > Bromus > Bromus sterilis. Next base: position 34,757,077 of record OX465600.1, read on the forward strand.
ACAAGTTTACTCGTTCCCTTGATATTACAACTCCGTGACCTAGTCACATGTTTGCAAACTTTATGATGTAACATCACCGAGTGGGCCCAGAGTACCTATCCGTCACACGGATGGACAAATCCCGCTTTGATCTATTTGCATACTCATCAACCATCTATTTCGGAATACCCAAAGTGCACCGTTATGTCCAACATATTTCAGTCAGGCAGTGGGATACAAATCAAAGTCTCCTCATAGATGACAATTACGTATGATCATTACGGTGAAAGGATCTGGTCACTACGTTATAGTTATCGCAATGTCGAACTATGTGACTTGATCACATCGCAACACTTCTGGTGGGTGTATGTCCATCATATCATTATCCAATGATACGACTCCATTGTCAACAGACGCCATTATCTCATGATCAGGAAACCTTGATCATCAATCGCCCAATGGACTAGTATACTAGGGTTGACTAGGGACCTGATTGTTTGTATACCACACCTGTATTAATGTTTCCTCTTAATACAGTCATAGCATAGTATCAAACGTATTATGAACTAATGGAATATGCTCGATAAAACATATTTTATTTGCCTCTAGGGCACATTCCCAACAGTCTCCCACTTGCACTAGAGTACAAATAATCTAGTTGCATTTTCTCTGGATCATAACTCCTTATTGATCATGCTTGCCCGTGGAAGAGGTTGTATCAACGGTCTGGGTACCATTCAGAACCGTATGTCCTTTTGCAAATCATAATTTCACCTAATTTTACATTCGTTCATTATCCACTATAATGATGAGGTATATATATATTTGGCGGTGAAGTGAGACTTCGTTTGATGTGTCATAGCAATGACATCCGGTGGGTCACGCGGACTTTCCCATAGTCATGCACACTTGAAACTCACTCAATCAGAAGTCAAACTTCTTAAGCCATAATATAACTCCTGCTACTTCTAAAGCAGCCACATCAATGTAGATTCAATCCTTAGTGCATTGTATGCAACTTTGATGTCTAACCATGTTTCTTTCAACTTAGGCATTCATTAGTATGATATCTCAATTTTCTAGGTTAGTGTCAAAACTTGAACCAGCATAACATTTATGGTCAAGTCCACTATCCTTTACAAATTTGAGATGTATCCTCAGTTCTCTTCAGACACTGAAGGATAAACTTAACTCTTTGTTCAATGATTTACTCATTAATCATATCACAACATGTTCTTACTACTAAGAACTTGGGTCACATTACGTCGAGTACATAACTCTGGTTTTATATGAAAGAACCTATGACAAAGGCATAGAGGATCCAACACATCCATTTCTTTCATTAACCATTAACCATTGTTCTTGTACTGAGATTAACTCAACACTTCTCTTGGATATACAAGTAAGGACCACTTCTTGACTTGTCCCATTCTGAACTCCTTCAGAATCTTATCCAGGAAAGTATTACAACTCAATGTTATTAAACACATATCTATCTTAATAGATCTTCAATGCTTAATGCTTATTCATCTTCATTTATGAAAGATTCAAATAATCATTAACACCAACTACACCATTCATAATATGTTATCCATATATGAGAATGTTATCATGCTCCCACTCAAATATGTCATGCACATATTAAGTCTTAGGATAACACTCATATTGCTCCCACTCAAATATGTCGGCCACATATAAGACAAGGATAACATCCACATGGCTCCCACTTAGATATGTCAGACACATATTAAGTTCAGGATACTAACCACATGGCTCCTACTCAAATATGTCATTTACATATAAGTCTAGGATAATACTCCCATAGCTCCCACTCAAAATATGTCGTCTACATATTAAGTTTCAGGAAACTATTCATCTCCCACTCAGTTTCATGCAAATGCATGTTTCCTCGATATTTTGGTTAAGTCCAAAATCCTTTGATCATCCATCAAAATGAGAATTCAGTTTACGAGACACTAGTATCCATATGTTTTTCCAAAACCTTCTTGTTGTACCAATTACAACACTTCTTCAAATACAAGATTTGAGGAAGTCACGGTATTGGTAACAATCCTGGATCAATCATAGTGAATATCCCTTTGACTCAAGCATTGCTACACATTGTAGTCAACCCATTGAATTTGTCAGAAACAATCTTTGTGACAAACCAATCTTGACGTCCCTTTGATGTTCACATTTATTCCTCATAACTCTGAAGTTATTGTGAATATCAAGTAACCTCCTTACTTGATAAGATTCAAGCAATCTTAAATGTAACTCAACATAGTATTTCATGACTCGTAGTCATATCTCGTACTTAGGTCCACCATCGCTTCTTTGTAGTTCGTAGGAATGTCTTGTTCCATTAACATGACAAGTGAATCATGAATATCATTTTGCACCAGGGGCAAATATATATTCTTGAATCCTACCTTTCTCAGTAAAAGCTCCCATCAAAAGACCATGATCATTATCATTAGTTTCTCCTCTTATTGTAGAGCTTTACTTCCAGAACATATTCCGTTGCACTACTCTGACATTTGGAGGCAAGGTCAATTACCTTGGTTGAACTTTCACTTTTCTTCCATTACCACATTTATCAAGAACAATTCTTGAAAAACACCAAACATAGCAATACAAGTTTTGCTCCTTTTGGTTCTAGTTGTGGAAGATGCATCCATAGTTGTCTAAGGATACACTACAAAGATAATTTATCTTACATAAATCAAGCTTCCTAGAAACCACAACACACCATGACATATATAGTGTTGGTTTCCACGAACTCAGATGGTTCCCTATGCTGAAGTGAGTGTTTGCATATTAAATTAATAACTCTAAACAATAATAACGTAACTTGGTAAGAGATAACTTAGACCATACACTTTTCGATAGAATATGATCACAATGTTCAGGCACGTCAATCATATTGAAGTGTCTCAAGACATTGCAATTTGTGGAACAACTTTCACACAAGTCTTTATGCCCAAGACTAACTCAAAACATTTGTCACTTTGATCAAATCGTAGAGACTTGTCTTTCTTGTTAATTTAATATCCATCTTTACTCTGAAATCCCTTTTGATCATATCAAATTATTTCAGCCTCATGTTTCATTAGTGAATACAAATATTCATCTAAGTCCACATACGAAGTTCACGAAATAATGAAATTCACCACATGCTGACATACGATACATCACAATGTATGATACTCAACAATCAGTACACATTCCGTTTACCAGAATGCGAGGTTTTAGTCATCTCACCTAAAAGGCATGGTTTGTATGTGTCAAGAGATCAAGTATCTTAAGACATCATCATACCATTCATGACTTAAACTGTAGTGTCATTATTAAGCCTGGATATTTCTTGGCATTACAATATTTCTTATAAATGATCAAACAACTATCATCAATATAAGAATAACTCATTCATAATCGTAATGTGACCATAAGAGATATCATTCATAAAAGGAGAACAACTGACTTGTTTCTCACTAATATGAATAATTGTCTTCGCGAGATGCAAGACACACTAATAAAGTCCTCATTCAAACGATCATAAAATTTATTCATATATTAATCAATTGATAGATGTAGAGGGAGAGTGTTGTCGACCATCAACTATCTTGATTGCCGTCAGCACACATTGTCACCTCATCCCTTCCAAGTCACTCTCAAGCAGTAAGTTCAAGCATCAAATACTTAATCAACCGCAATTAGTGTTTCGTGGGAAAGACATTTATAACTCGTATATCAAATATACCTTCTCTGTCAATGACCATTCCTGCATTGGTTCTACTCTTAAAGTTCTTGACTTTAACGATGGCCTCATGACAAAGTCCAGACATGGTCTTTGTAACTGGGAGGAAGCGGATGCAACTCCCCAGTTATCTCAAAGTAACCAGTCATTCAGTAGTCCAAGTTATACACAAGGTGTTCCATGTATCTTATACATTTTCCAAGTGACTTTCTCAGCAGGTTGTTCCTTCCACCATAGTTGAAAGAAACCCCGTCCATATACTCATATTCCATTACTCTGATTTGTGACCAAGTGTTTTCAAGTTCACCTAGCACGTCATACGTGTTGGTTAACATGCATTCACAATTCAGATTCCATAGAATGAATTATGGTGTATTGGACAGTCATTCATAAGTGACGGTGAGTGCGATACTCATCATCATCTTCCTTGATTACGGAGTTGTCAGGTGTATCTCCTAGCAGTTCTTCGTATTATGTGTAGCAAGTCATTACTAATGAGTATGTCTCTAATGGTGTTGGTACACATCAATGAACTAAGACCCATTTACCTTAAGTTCTATCATACTAAAAGAGCCATAGTTCTAAACATTGGTATGACGTTATCTACAATGATATTTGCTAAGACATGAAGATTAAGTTCATAATATGGAGTTCATGTTTCTAAAAAAAACAATTCTGGAACTCCCACTCAGACAAACATGCCTCATAGTTTGTTCTAAGTGATTACACGATCCTTGAAGAACATACCTCCCCCGTGTGACACGGCCATCAGTATGTTGTTCAAGGTAGGCCATCATGCCAATCACATCATCCATGTGACTCATGCTCGACCTTTCGGTCTCTTATGTCCCGAGGCCATGTCTGCACATGCCAGGCTCGCCACAATAACCTTAGTGAGTATATGCTGCGTATGCAAGGCCATGTTTCTGGACATGCTAGGCTTGCTCCACCCATCTCTTGTGAACGTAAAAATGTTTGACACCCGTGTGACACGTGATGCCTCCATAATGAAGAACTTTCCAGATGGTGCTTCACTAAGGAAGGACACTTTGTTGGATTAGTGAGGGATCATCCTATTATGCTACCATCATATATTTAACATATTAGCAAAACAGGATGCAATAGTATAAATCATACATGCTATGATTCCCCCCGACATGCAAATTAAAGTTGAAAACGCCGTTTTACTTTATCTTTTGCAAGTTTTACGTGGCTGCTAGGGGTTTCGAGAAAAGAACCGCTTTCTATCCTGCGAAAACAAGCCACAACACCAATCCCGCAATTGTCTCTATTACACCCCTGTCGGGGCCCTCCGTTGCAAACATCTTGGCATCGCTAATGCAGAGAGACAAACACCCCCCCATCCACTTTATATGGTACAAGCCATATGTCAAGTGTGGAACCAGTCTCGCGTAAATGCGTAAGGTCGGTCGGGGGCCGCTTCATCAAACATTGCCGCAATGCTAAATGAGTACACGTGAGAGGGTAACAATTGGAGAATTGATGCCCACATACTAGATGTGCTCTATCCGTACAATACATCTACGCATAGCCTTGCTCTGATATCACTGTTGGGGTTCGGGGCAGAAAACACAAATTTTTCATAACCTACGAGACCCATACCCAAGACCTTTGCTATGGCGATGCAAGTAACGGACAGAAATAGATCACATACCAGTATGTAGTCCGTTAAGAGGGAAACGTTCCCGCATGAACGTGGTTAGTGTAGTCGTACCGGCAATCCCCGATGCCGCGCAGATCCACGATGACTCCTGTAGCCACCCGATCCTTGTAGACCGATGACGGGATTACGTCCCCATCGGAACGTTGCTGATGAAGACCTCGCGATACGACCACGATGATGAAGTAGCACCACAAGTGTAGTGCCTCGCGGGATTATACACATACGGTATACCCGACGTCCCTCCGGGCTCCGAACCAGTAGAGCAGCGGAAAGAAGATGGATTCAGATCCCGATTCCAGCAGCACGACGGCGTGCGTATAGTGGAGAAATACCCAACCAAGTGTAGACTCCAAACAAGGGGAGTCCACTCGAGGAAGGAGAAAAGAGGGAGAGAGAGATGAGAGAAACTTGTCTCAAATCAATTTGTATTAAGAAAAAAAAGGGCACCCTACCCCTCCTTATATAGGCCAAGGAGGGTTGCCACCCCCCCTCCACTTCCGGGGTGGGACTAATCCCAAGGGAGGGTTTTTTGGCGCAGCCCTAGGGGGGTGGGCCCCCTCATGGCGCCATGGCCCATGGGGGAGGACTCCCTCTCCCCCTAATGGGCCCTATGAGGCCCATATGCCTTTTCTTCCATTTTTAATTATATTTAAATACATTTTAATATTTAATTCAGATAATTAAATAATAAAACATATATTAAACATTATTAAATATATTTTGAACCTTTCAAAATACCCGGAACAACTTCCGGCCTTCATCGGAACAATTCCGGTGTTCTCTCCAATTTCTCCGGTGATCCCGAATCAATCCTTACTGCGTCGAGTACCCTTAAGTGTAACACCCTACGGTCCGGGAAACAGCAGACATGATCGAGACGATTGTCATTGATCAATGACTAATCAATTGGACCTGGTTACAATCCTTGATAGCCCCTGCGCTTCCATCGAAAGAACTTCAATCGCTGTTGGATCCGTTAACCGTGTGCCAGTTCCCTTTGTCCTATGGCACTTTGCTTGTCCGAGGTTTGATCATCGGTATCCAATATACCTAGTTCGTCCTCGTTCTCAACAAACAAGTTTACTCGTTCCCGTGATATTACAACTTCGTGACCTAGTCACATATTTGCAAACTTTATGATGTAACATCACCGAGTGGGCCCAGAGTACCTATCCGTCACACGGATGGAAAAAATCCCGCTTTGATCTATTTGCATACTCATCAACCATCTATTTCGGAATACCCAAAGTGCACCGTTATGGCCAGCATATTTCAGTCAGGCGGTGGGATACAAATCAAAGTCTCCTCATAGATGACAATTACGTATGATCATTACGGTCAAAGGATCTGGTCACTACGTTATAGTTATCGCAATGTCGAACTATGTGACTTGATCAAATCGCAACACTTCTGGTGGGTGTATGTCCATCATATCATTATCCAATGATATGACTCCATTGTCAACAGACGCCATTGTCTCATGATCAGGAAACCTTGATCATCAATCGCCCAATGGACTAGTATACTAGGGTTGACTAGGGACCTGGTTGTTTGTATGCCACACCTGTATTAATGTTTCCGCTTAATACAGTTAGAGCATAGTATCAAACGTATTATGAACTAATGGAATATGCTCGATAAAACATATTTTATTTGCCTCTAGGGCACATTCCCAACAACGTCATCACGAGAAGACAGAAGGAACGACAAGACAACTAATTGAAAGCCAAACTTACACACAAGCAAGCTCGCCAAAGCACGAAGACGTTTTCCCTCGACTGCTTCGACACGCGCACGCGCGTCCTCAGCGTGACGAAGGCGAACCAGATCCTCGTGTTGACCATGCAACTCCGCCTCCTTGGAAGCCAAGCTAGCCTTAAGAATGGAAACCGTCCTCTCCGCCTTCTCGGCTTCCTTCTCGGAAGCCTGGCGACGGTCTGCAAAGCAAGAGAGTACTCAGAACAAAAGACGCAGCGGCCAAAGCTCAGCAGCGCAAGAATGAAAACTCACCATCCATAGCAGACAAAGCATCCTGGGCAGAATCATGGGCCCGCTACCAACGCTCAACATCAATCATCAAACGCTCACAGTGTTGGAAAACAGGCTGCAAAAACCAGGCAATCAGGTGTTAAGGAAAGATAAGACTACAAGCAACTGCAAACAGTTACTTCTAGCCTCGGGGGCTACTCCCATCGGGACCACTGCCGTGCCCCCGATGATAAAGTCGCACAGACGCGAATCAACTTACCAGCTTGGAGACATGGTCGAAAGCACGAGCCTTGTCTTCAATCGCCAGATCAAGCCGACCAAAGTACGGAGGACCAAGTTCAGTTGACTTGGGCTCAGGAGCAACAGCACCAGGCGCCGCAGAAGAAGGCACACCAAAAACTACAACCGCAGTCGAAACGGCAGTAGTCTCCGTCGGCCCAGATTGACCAGCGACAACCGAGAGGTCTTCAAGATGTTTGGTTGTCGCCCAGAACTCGTCGACTTGAGATCAGTAGTAGATGCGCTGGTGCACAAAGCAGCCGGAGCAGGCGCAACACTACAAAATAAGTATTATCAGACGCAAGAACAAGGAAAAGGGAACGGGCACAAATCCAGCAGACTTACCCGACATGCGCAGCACGAGGGCGCCCCAGCCTCCCAAGCCTGACCCTCTTGGGAGGAGCGGCCGGAGCAGCAGCCGAAGGGGAAGGCCCAGCATAAGGAGCAGTAGGCGGGACATCATCATCCAACGCAGCATGATCTTCAGCGCTCAAGGGGTGCGACCGCTTGACACGAAAGGGACTCGAGTCCTCACTATTCCCAGTCTCCACCAGCACAATTTCAGTATCAACAGCCGGCGCAACATCATCAGTTGCGGAAGCACCAGGTTCTTCAAGAATATTGGCGTCCTCCGGCTGCGGAGGATTACACGGCATCGGAGCATGGCCCTGCGAGGCAAGCAATGTTAACAACAAAGTAAAACTAGGTACTCGTCCAAACAAATAAATGAACACGGGCACCAACTGGCGGCGGAGAATGATCAGAAGCATATGGAAGGACAAGGCGCATTTCGGAAATACTCGAGCACTTGGTCACATGTTGGATACGAGCCAGCAAGGCATCAGGTTCTAGCTCTTCAGGCGAGCATCTCATCGAGTCACCGAGTCCCTTGTACTGCCACATAGGGCGAGTTCGATGCTGCAATGGTTGAACTCGCCTCCCCACAAAAACAGAGATGAGCTGACCACCATTCAAGTTGTCCTTCAACACAGCAATCCTCTCCAAAAACTGAGTCAGCTCGGAGGAATCCACCTCGGTCAAAGAATGAGACCATGAAGGCTGTCTGACCACCCGCGTTCCCGGATTGAAAGAAGCGAGACCAAATTGCTGACCAACAACGAAGCGATCCTTCAGGTAAAACCAACCTCTTCCCCAACCACTAACAGAATCGATCTTCTCCAAATCAAAATATGAATGTTTATCCCCAATGGAGATACCCACTCGACCCACGACGTACTCAGAGTTCGTCCTTTTTATACTAAAAAGGCGCCTCCAAAGTCCCCAATGGGGGTAAATCCCCAGGAAGGCCTCACAAAGAGTGATGAAACACGCAATGTGCAAAATCCCGTTGGGAGTCAGGTCATGCAACTGGAGCCGATAGGAATACAACAAGCCCCGAACGAAAGGATGCAGCGGAAGAGCAAACCCGCGGTGGAAGAAAGCCTGGAAGCATACCCGCTCGTCCGCCGCCGGCGCTGGAATCGACTCATCACCAGGAAGACGCACATCGCCCCCCACAACCACGCCATTAGCAACCAGCGCATCCAGATCTCCAGCCCCGAACGTGGACCGCTCCCACTTGCCGGACATCTTGGCCGACTCTACAGCAGCACGGGGGCGCTTGGTCATAGATCTGGCAGCAGCCCGCAGAGGAGAAAAGATGAAGGCTCAGGAACACGAAGGAAACAGAGAAAGAGGAGGAAGGAAATGGCTGGGTAAAACCTACAATTTACCCAGCCGCATGATAGTTAACTCAAGAACCTAGCAAGAAGGGCCACCGTCCAACCTTTTCGCCCAGTAAAACGTGGCACGACCACATACAGAGGCGAAAAATATGGAAAATCCAACCGGCGCAATAACAACACCGCCCATTACGTGCGCAAAAAGAGGACCATGATCGCGCGACGCGAAAATTTCGGCGGGACAGCGCCAAGTCATTTCCCCCGGCAGGCCACAACGGTCAAAAACTCCAGAAGACCACGCCAACCGTCATATCACAGTATGGCGTACTGAGTACGCCATCAAGGCTCTGAGATTCTATCTTTCAGATCTTTTTCCCGATGAAGAAAAAATCTTACTCCCATCGGGAGAGTACATCATAAGAGTCTCGGGTGCTCCCTCACCTAAAAGTCAGCAATGTGCTCGAGTAACCACTCGCACTCACGAGAGTCTCGGGTGCTCTCTCAACCCGACGCAAGACAAACATGTATTCGCCAAGATCATACGGCGCTAAGAGTCTCAGGTGCTCCCTCACCTCAAGAACCGAAATGGCATTCGAGTGACTACTCGCGAAAAAAAACCCGTCTGAGCACTCAAAACAAGCTCCACGGGTGAATGAGTGAACAACTTGCTTGATGTTTTGTTCCAAGCGGGTGCAATGCTATAAGGCTCCGTGCCTCAAAAAGACACAGGCCTGGAACACGATACACTGTGCCCAGATGCCACGCAAGATTAGCGTGTAGGTAAGACCCCGCTGCGAAGTTCGGCCGGGCTGGGACTTGCCGAAGAGCGATTTCACTCCCAACCTTTTCCATGCGCTGCACATGATAGAAAAAGCCGGGCGGACGCGCCTTAGGCTATGCACATTACTGGCGGCAAATGAACACCGTAAGGCCTGAAGCGGCAGGACTTTTGCTCGACACCAGTGTTCCAAGCTCACGTCGAGGGACGTGGGTTTGATTGGGCTACTGCGGTATTTGCCCTAGTGCAATTCACCAAGGCTCGACCAGTCGACTCCTTGGGCCCTTTCAGCTTAGCATCCCTCGAAACAGGTTTTGTCATGGCCACTAGACTGCCAGCGACCCGCGGATGTACCGCGCATACCAATAACCGACAAATGAATGTACTTGAGTCCCTGCGCGACTCTTCGAGTCCCCCAAGCACTCGGGGGCTACTTACGAGGGGGTGACCCCACGACTCCTACGGATAAGCCTACCTGGTGTCCATGAAGACAGGAGGCCCATGAAGATACAGCCTCGGCCCGCTAATTGACACCGACGTGGGAGTCCGCGACTCACAAGGAAGGTGCGAGAACTTGCCGTACGGAGCAAGCTAGGGTTAGGAAGGCTTACCTGTAAACGTAGATGAACTCCCCGAGACCTAGCCCAGTATATAAGGGCTAGGAGGGGTAACGAAAAGGACAACCAATATCATCTGTAACCCTAGCCTTGAGCGCTCCAGCCTTGGCATCAGCTGTAATCGCATCTCCCCCATCAATAATATCGAGCAGGAGCGTGCCTTCCTGTTTGCCAACGAGCTATCGTCCAACCTGTGCCTCTCATGACTAACCCAGGGTCCCTGACCATGGGATTTGCCGGGGTTGATCCCCGTCACTAGGTCTCGGGGAGTTTATCTACGTTTACAGGTAAGCTTTCCTAACCCTAGCTTGCTCCGTACGGCAGGTCTTCGCACCTTCCGTGTGAGTCGCAGACTCCTACGTCGGTGCCAGTTAGTGGGCCAAGGCGGGTCCAGGCGGGTCTTCATGGGCCCTCTATCTTCAGGGACACCGGGTAGGCCTATCCGGAGGAGTCGTGGGGTCACCCCCTCGTTAGTAGCCCCCGAGTGCTTGGGTGACTCGAAGAGTCGCGCATGGACTCGAGTACATCCATTTGTCGGACGTTTGTATGCGCGGTACAACCGCGTGTCGCTGGCAGTCTGGTGGCCATGACAAAACCTATTTCGAGGGATGCTAAGCTGAAAGGGCCCAAGGAGTCGACTGGTCGAGCCTTGGTGAATTGCGCTAGTGGCAAATACCGCAGTAGCCCAATCAAAACCACGTCCCTCGACGTGAGCTTGGAACACTGGTGTCGAGCAAAAGTCCTGCCGCTTCAGGTATTACGGTGTTCATTTGCCGCCAGTAATGTGCATAGCCTAAGGCGCATCCGCCCGGCTTTTTCTATCATGCGCAGCGCATGGAAAAGGTTGGGAGTGAAATCGCTCTTCGGCAAGTCCCAGCCCGGCCGAACTTCGCGGCGGGGTCTTACCTACACGTTAATCTTGCGTGGCATCTGGGCACAGTGTGTCGTGTTCCAGGAATGTGTATTTTTGAGGCGCGGAGCCTAATAGTATTGCACCCGCTTGGAACAAAACATCAAGCGAGCTGTTCACTTATTCACCCGCGGGGCTTGTTTCGAGTGCTCCGGCGAGGGATTCTTCGCGAGTGGTCACTCGAATGCCGTTTCGGCCCTTGAGGTGAGGGAGCACCTGAGACTCTTAGCACCGTATGATCTTGGCGAATGCATGTTTGTCTTGTGTCGGGTTGAGGGAGCACCCGAGACTCTCGTGAGTGCGAGTGGTCACTCGAGCACATTGCTGACTTTTAGGCGGCTGCTCACCTGAGGCTCGGTTTTGAGTGGGTACGCTCCCGATGGGAGTTTAAATATATTTGAAAAATGTGTTTAATAAATCATTCTTGATGTCTGTTGGTATTCTTCGCCGCTTGTCAGGATAACGATGCCTCTGTTTGATGGCTGTCAGGGATGCTCTGCCAGTGAACCGTCACGTCTTCATGACCGGTCATAATGATGACCGCTGTGGCGTGCGGCAGGCGCTGGGACTTACCGATACGCGCGTTGGAAACGCGCGTGACTTGACGCGTCTCACGCACAGTGCGTCCCATGGGAAAGCATCTTGGTCTTGGAATCTGAGACGTCCGCGACGTTTGGTCTTTGAATTAATTGCTGATGTCGTCTTGGCTTCTCTGTGCTGGGAGATTTTTGTTCTATAAATAAGCCTTTCTCTTCCACATCGTTTCGCCTCTATCCACCTTGCTGCTTTGCCTCTTCCTTCTTCTCTTCTTCCTCTCATGGCTCCCAGGCGAGGTGTTGGCCGTGGTCGTGGTGGCCGTACACCACGCTCATGCCGTGATGGTCGCCATGGTACGACGCCAATGCCTTCCTCCTCTCCCTTGGAGGAGGGATTCTGGCGCTATGATTTTCTTTTACGCGTTCGTGGCCAGAGCGCCAATCGCGTTCTTCTTCCCTCCGCTTTTTCCGCCATTGTCTCTGAACGTGGCTTAGATGGCTTGCTTCTGCATCTTCAAGGGAGTTGTCGATCTCCTTCTTATGTTGACTTGGAGGTTGATAGCCCCCGCTTGATTTTTCTTGGCTCTGGTTGGAGTTTGTTTGCTCAACGGTTGAATTTGCGAGATGGCGATATGCTCAGCTGTCGTTTTGATGGCGAAAGCACTGTCATTGTCCGCGCGTTCGACCCGAGCGGCAACAACATGGATCCTCACTGGCAGGAGTCGAGCAGTGACAGCTCCACAAGGTTGAGGAGTCATACGCCTGCATCTTCTATATCTCCGTCTTCTGGCAACTCCTCAGGTGGTGATGCCGTCTCCATCAGCTCCGAAGAAGACATCGACGTCAAGACGTTGATCAAGCAGGCGCGCCAAGCGACCTTGTAGAACTGGAGGCGGCCTCATCTTCGCCGGCAACTCGGAGAAGGAGCTGTGCAGCCGGAGAAGAAGGCATGCAGCTGCAGCTGGAGAAGAAGCTGGTGGAGCAGGAGAAGAAGATGGTGGAGTATCAACAAATAAGTCGAGCTTCACCCTTTTGTTATGTCATTGACATCCTCTGCTAGCTTCCTTTTTTCCTTTGTCTGTGGTGATGACCTTGTACTAGAGTCGATTACCCCTCATGGGCACACATGTAGAAGTCGTAATTCCTTGGGTGATTCCCTCTTGTAACAGGAGCTGCCTTCTATCCAAATGTAGTTGAGTCCTTTTATACCTTTATGGTTGAATTCAAGCTGTGGTTGAGATCTTGCAATAAACTGTGTTTTCGACTCCTTTGATGCCATGTCTTCGACTCCTTCTGATAGCGCAGAATGTCTTTGATTCCATCTGATAGCGCGAAATGTCTTCGACTCCATCTGATAGCGTGAGATGTCTTCGACTTCATCTGAGAGCGTGAAATGTCTTCGACTCCTCCCGCGATGCACTGACTTTAACTTTCTAGTGTGTTCTATCGGGTGCGCGGCAGCGCTCCCGATGGGAGTAGCCCCCGAGGCTACGTTTGAGTTGTAGAGTCAAACGTAGGCTTAAAACTTTGTGTATTTCCTCGTGGTTCAACTCTGGAGTAGTCCCCGAGTCTTGGTTGTTTGTCGTCCGGGTGAAGACTTGAAGATTGCTAACTTGGTGTTTTTGAATAGGACCGTAGCGTGTCTCGGGGAATGCTTATGCCTGAGCCCCTGAGTTTTTAAGGTGAGCTCGCGTAGGTGGCGATAGCGTCTCTCGGGGGGATTTTGCGCTTAAGCCCCCGAGTGCTTTGGTTAAGATCGCTTGAGTGGCGATAGCGTCTCTCGGGGGGATTTTATGCTTAAGCCCCCGAGTGCTTTGGTTAAGATCGCTTGAGTGGCGATAACGTCTCTCGGGGGGATTTTATGCTTAAGCCCCCGAGTGCTTTGGTTAGGATCGCGTAGGCGATAGCGTCTCTCGGGGGGATTTTATGCTTAATCCCCCGAGTGCTTTGGTTAGGATCGCGTAGGCGATAGCGTCTCTCGGGGGGAGTGTGGGCTGGAGCCCCCGAGTGCTTTGGTTAGGATCGCGTAGGCGATAGTGTCTCTCGGGGGGATTTTATGCTTTAAGCCCCCGAGTGCTTTGAGATGGCAGTATTTGGGCAACATTTATTTTATTGCGGTCGAGCGGCTACATGAGTTGCCAGTCATGTCTGACCGATGGGGACTATGGATAGAACAGTCGCAAGTTTGCTACGTTCCATGGGTTACCCACGTCCTCGTCTGTCTTCGGGTTCTTCAGCCTGTAGGCGCCACCTCCGATGACTTCTGAGACTATAAATGGTCCTTCCCATTGGGGGGCAAGTTTATGGACCTTCTCTTGTATCAGCCGTAGGACTAGATCACCTTTGTTGAAGGTTCTAGTGCGCAAGCGACTGCTTTGGTAGGTGCGTAGCTTGTCCTGGTACCCCTCTGATTTTTCCAGGGCTGTATCTCTTGCTTCGTCAGCTGTATCTTTGTCATCTTGTAATGCTTCTTCTGCTTCTTCTTCTTCGTACCCGGTGACCCGAGGTGCTCCAAACTTGAGGTCATGTGGTAGTACTGCCTCTGCCCCGTACACCATGAAGAAGGGTGTATACTGGGTCGCGGTGTTTGGTGTAGTTCGTAGGCTCCATAGTACTGCGGGGAGTTCTTCTACCCAGTTGCCGGCGGCTTGCTCGAGTGGTGCGAGGAGCCGCTTCTTGATTCCCCCGCATACAAGGCCGTTTGCTTTTTTCCACTTGGCCGTTGGACTGCGGGTGCGCGACTGAAGCATAATTGATTTTGATGCCCAGTTCTTCGCAAAAGTTCTGGAATTCTGCGGCTGTGAAGTTCGTGCCATTGTCCGTGACGATGTTGTGTGGCACTCCGAACCTGAAGATGATCGATTTGATGAAGTTGACAGCCGTGAGGGCTGTGGAGCTGGTGATGGGCACTGCTTCGATCCATTTAGTGAACTTGTCGACTGCGACGAGCAGGTGTGTCCTTCCGCCCTTTGATGATTTCTTGAGTGGTCCCACCATGTCGAGTCCCCAGGTGGCCAACGGCCAGGATAGTGGTATGGTCTTGAGCTCTGAGGCTGGAGCGTGTGGTGTGTTGGCGAATTTCTGGCAGGCGACACAACGTCGCATGATTTCCTCTGCGTTTTTCATGGCTGTGGGCCAATAGAACCCGGCTCGGAATGCTTTGGACACGAGTACTCGACTGCTCGCATGGTGCCCGCCGGTGCCTTCGTGGATTTCGAGCAGTAGGGCTTTGCCGTCCTCTTCGTCGATGCACCTTTGGATTATCTGGGTGATGCTCGCTTGTATAGCTGTTTGTTGATCACCGTGAACGCCTTGGATCGTCGTCTGATGCGTCGTGCTTCAGCCACGTCTTGCGGTAGCGTACCTTCGATTAGGAATCGGAGGAACGGTTTTGCCCAGACAGGTCCTTCGAGCTCTGTCGGAGTTGTGCTGTCGGGTGTGCTGGTGCTTGTGCCTTCTGATGGGCTTGCTGCTGCCACCTGTGCTAGGTCTGTTGCGTCCTCGCCGTCCACGACTGTTTCAGGTGCTGCTGCATGTACCTTGATGGATCTCTGGCTGATGCTTTCGAGAAAAAACGCCGGATGGTATTGGTCCTCGGGTCGAACCAATGTTCGCGAGTTCGTCAGCTTCTGTGTTGTTGGCCCTGGTGATGTAGTTGAGCTCGCAACCGTCGAAACTTCTTCGAGCGTGTTGTAGAGCTTCTGGTAGGCCGCCATGTTGTCGGCTATTGCGTCGCAGTTTCTCATCGTCTTCTGGACGACGAGATTGGAGTCCCCGTAGATTATGAGGCGAGTGGCTCCGCATGTTTTAGCCATGCGCATGCCATGGAGGAGTGCCTCGTATTCTGCTTCGTTGTTGGAGGCGTGACTGAAGTTGATCTGCAGGACATATTTTAGCTTTGTTCATTTAGGGGAGATGAGCACAACTCCTGCCCCGGCTCCTTGTTGTCTCTTGGACCCATCGAAGACCATGAATTTGATAGGTCTGGGGGGCCTGGTGTCTGAACCTCCGTCCACTCGACCAGGAAATCTGGGAGTACTTGGGCTTTGATGGCTGTTGGATGCTTGAACTGCAGGTCCCGTGGGCTGAGCTCAATGTTCCACTCGGCGACTCGTCCAGTCGCTCCAGGGTTGTTGAGTGTATCAGCGAGTGGTGCGCTGCTCACGATTGTGATATGGTGCTCGTCGAAGTAGTGGGACACCTTTCTTGAGGTCATGGTGACGGCCAGTAGTAGCTTCTGATAATGCGGATACCGCTGCTGGGATTTGGTCATGAGCATGCTGAGGTAGTAGATTGGTCTCTGGATGCTCTGGACCTTGCCTTCTTCTGTGCGTTCGACAACGAGCGCTGTTCTTACTACACTGTTACGTGCTGCCACGTAGAGGTATAGCTTCTCTCGTTCCTTGGGTACCGCCAGGATTGGTGGGGTTGAGAGTGTCTTTTTTAGGTCCGCGAATTCTTGGCGGGCTTCCTCCGTCCACTCGAATTTCTCTCCTTTCCTGAGCAGATGATAGAAAGGCAGCGTGCGTTCTCCCATCCTGCTGATGAAGAGGCTTAGGGTTGCGAGTCTTCCAGTGAGCTGTTGTACTCCTTTGACGTCGGTTGGTTCTTTCATTCGGGCGATGGCTTGGACTTTCTCAGGGGTTGCCTCAATTCCACGGGCAGAGACCATATAGCCAAGTAGCTTCCCCGCCGGTACGCCGAATGCGCACTTCTTTGGGTTGAGTTTGATTCTGTATTTGTTGAGCGCTGCGAAGGTTTCGCGCAGGTCGTCGAGTAGTGTGGTTGCTTTGTAGGTCTTGATGACGATGTCGTCCACATAGACTTGCACATTTCTTCCGATTTGCTCTTTCAGGCAGGCCTGCATCATTCGCTGGTATGTGGCGCCTACGTTCTTGAGCCCGAAGGGCATGGTCCTGTAGCAGAATACGCCATAGGGGGTGATGAATGATTTGTGCTCTTCGTCTTCTTCCTTCATCCTGATCTGGTTGTATCCTGAGTAGGCATCAAGAAAGGAAAGTAGATCGCACCCTGCTGTCGAGTTGATTATCTGATCGATTCTAGGCAGGGGGAAGTGGTCCTTCGGGCAATGCTTGTTGACTGGTCCATAGTCGACACACATGCGCAGTACGTTCGTGTCTTTCTTGGGCACCAGCACTGGGTTGGCTATCCAGGTGTCTTTCTTCGTTTCTCGGATGAACTGGGCGTCGAGTAACCGGTTGATTTCCTCTCCGATTGCTCTGCGCTTGGGCTCCGAGAATCGTCTCAGAGCTTGCTTCACCGACTTCGTGTTTTGCTTGATGCGTAGGGCGTGTTCCGCGAATTCGCGTGGTATTCCAGGCATGTCGGCTGGGCACCAGGCGAATATTTCCCACTCATCTCGAAGGAACACGACGAGAGCCGTCGCCTTCTCCTCTGGTAGGTGGGCGTACACGCGGACTGTTTTGTCTGGGTCCGTGGGTGCACTTGGTGAGTGACTGTGTCGCTGTCGATGCTGAAGTCGCGTCCGTACTCCTTAGATTCGCTTCGGCTCACCAATGTGAAGGTACTCTTGTCCGTCACCATGGATATTTCTCTGAGTTCTTGTTCGGCTCCAAATGTGTCGGAGATTTTGTGAAAGTCACGGTCACATTGATCTGATTTGATGAAGCTTCCGTTGATCGTGAGGACTCCCGTTGATCCTGGCATCTTGAGCTTGAGGTAGGCGTAGTGTGGAACCTCCATGAACTGCGAGAATGCTGGCCGTCCCAATATGGCGTGTTACTGTGATTGCCAGTCGAGTACTTCGAACTCGAGGCCATGCTTTGCGAAGTTGTGTCGGTTGCCGAAGACAACTTCAAGTTCGACGACTCCGAGGGATGTGGCTGCTTCTCCTGGGACTACCCCGTGTAGCACGGTGCTCGATTTCTTCCATAGTGATCGTGGGATCATCATCTTTTGCAGGGTGCTGGCGAAGATGATATTGATGCTGCTGCCTCCGTCTATGAAGACCCTATCCATGTCGTACTCTCCGATTTGTGCATCGAGCACCAGGGGCGCGTGCCCCGGTCTTGGGACTGCGGGTGGATGGTCGTCTTGCGAGAATGTGATGTTGGTCTCCGCATCATGTAGCTGGTAGACTTCGACTATATTGATGCTCTCGGCTGCTCTAGCTTGCAGGGTGTAGCCATCGCGTTGTGCTTGCGACACCCTTCCCTCTTGGATCATGAGCACCTGTCCTTGCAGCGGGCTGTGACGTCCTTCCGGGCTTGAGGGCGGCGATTGTTCGGGTCGCCGGTTGCGCTTGTCTTCTTTCTGCTTCTCCTTCTTGAGGTCGTCGGCTAGTTTGTTGAACATGTGGCAGTCTCCCAAAGTGTGATCTGAACTGACGCGTCCCCAGTCATCCTCGAAGTTGTGGATCATGCAGGGTCCTGGTAGTTGTTCTCTGGCCGTGAGTTTGCTAGATCCGGCGTGCCTCTTCCTTCTTGAGATTCTGAAGATTTGCTCGTGATCCTCCGGGTGTTCGTGGAAGCGAGGGTCGGTTTCGATTCCTCGACTCATATCTTGGTTCTTGATGAGGTTGGCGAATTCATCTGGCCTTCGATCTGGGTCATAGTACTCGCCCACCGGTGTCTCGGAGTCGCTGTCCTGGCTGGCAGCAGGTGCTCGTGCGACGGCGTGTCGTCGAGTGGCCATCGGTTGCACGGCTGCGTGACGTGGCTCGTTCAGTGGGGCCTCGCCGTAGATCTCCCGTGCGCGCTTTTTGGGTCGTCGATTCCTTCTTCCTTGGCGATGGTTCTGCTGATCGCTGGTTTCGATCTCGTAGTCATCGTCTTGATGTGCGGCGGGTGCCCGGGCGGCGATGGGTTGTCGAAAGATTTGCGAGTACTCCGCTGCGCGTCGCGGCTCGTCGAGTGGAGTTCCTTCGTAGAGGCCTCTCGCCGTTCTTCTGGGTCGTCGATTCCTTCGCTGCTGACGCTGCACTTGGCCGTTACCGTAGTATCGGTCCTGGCACAACTGTAGCCCGAGCGATCTTGTTGGCGTGGCAGAGATGTTCGCCGTGATCTTGAATCCTTCGAGTGGGCTAGATCTGGTCCTTGCCCTTGAGTTGTGGCTTGCTGAAGACGGGACCGCCGAGATCGTGATCCCAATCCTGTGTAGTTCCCACAGACGGTGCCAATTGACGGGGATCAACCCCGGAAAATCCCATGGTCAGGGACCCTGGGTTAGTCATGAGAGGCACAGGTTGGACGATAGCTCGTCGGCAAACAGGAGGACACGTTCCTGCTCGATATTATTGATGAGGGAGATGCGATTACAGTGGATGCCAAGGCTGGAGCGCTCAAGGCTAGGGTTACAGATGGTATTGGATGCCTTTGGCGTCGCCCTCCTAGCCCTTATATACTAGGCTAGGTCTCGGGGAGTTCATCTACGTTTACAGGTAAGCTTTCCTAACCCTAGCTTGCTCCGTACGGCAGGTCTTCGCACCTTCCATGTGAGTCGCAGACTCCTACGTCGGTGCCAGTTAGCGGGTCAAGGCGGGTCCAGGCGGGTCTTCATGGGCCCTCTATCTTCAGGGACACCGGGTAGGCCTATCCGGAGGAGTCGTGGGGTCACCCCCTCGTTAGATATCCTTTCCAATTTGTGCTTACACGCCTTATTTGGAGCACCGACACGGATTCTGCACCTATATCAATTTCGGAACTCCTGACAGCCAAATCCAATTACGGGATTTCTTTTCTTCAACCTCTAGCAATCTCCTCGCAAATCAATCGAGCGAAAACAAATCTGCATAAACACAACAACAATATGCAGTCTCTATGCACAATCTCCTCCAAACAAATCAATCTGAACGAGAAATCCTCCAAGCAAACTCCGCCCAGCAAACCGATCTAGATGCAATCGATCAACACAACCTCGCCGTGATCAACCCGAAAATCTGATACCACATGATAAGGAGGGGACACACCGGATGATACGAACCACTGGGGGAATCCTCTTGAGTTTGTCCCGATCTTTCATAGCGAGCAACCTGGATAGAAATCCTTCCAATCACGCGATGAACGCAACCTGAAGAAGAGGAACAAATCCAGCAAGCAACGTGATGGAGATCACCACGCCTCAAACCAAAACACAACAATCCTTGATGAAAATAAGAACCTCCGCGGCAATCTTTATTGGATAAACGACATCGCCAACCCCGGAGGGAAGCTTCACCAAGAGATACAACTCAATAGTTCTGAAACTCTAATTCTGACCTAAGCTAACCCTAAAACTCGTAGGGGGTGTTCTATTTATAAGCTAGGGGTAAAACTAGGGATACATGGGTCGTAGCCCGTCAAATCTGCGCGCACGCAGTTTCAGACGTCCGAAGTGTTTCGAACGTCCGTCATGTCGTCTAAATCACGTTGGAAGTACGTCTGGGACGTGCATCTCTCTGTCTTGGCGGGTTCGGATTTCCGACCCATGTCGGACGTCCGAGACGTCGGACGTCTGAACTTCATCGGAAGTCCGTCTTCGTTCGGAGGTGTTCTGTATACGAGGCCGCCGTCTTCGTCGCCAAATGTCGGACATCCGAATTGGGTCGGACGTCTGATCTCTGGAATCGTGTCCATCTTCGCCTCCTCTGTCGTGTCTTCGTCGTGCCCATATCACAAGAGATCTCACAATGATAATCATTTGATAAATATGATTTTTCCATGTTGAACTTTTCAAATATCTTTTGGAAGGATGTATACTGATGAACAAGTATTCCCCGAGGAATATGTTTAGGTTCTAAACCCAAGTAGAGTTTGGTCTCAACCAAATATTTTCATCCCAAACCTTGTCTTAAGATAGTTATTGTTTACCTCGTGTATTTCATGTGTAATTGTAATGATATTTGAATCATAAACATACACATAATGATACAAAATCCATCCATTGATTTCATGTTGGGCATGCATGAGAAATCATCATTGTTTCACTAACCTTTCTAACGAAGGAACTCACTTAGTCGGTTATATCACATCCTTCCCGACTGATTCAAGCCAAAAACGACTTCTAAAATTTTACGACATACATGTTGTGATTAAATTTAGAATCACCATTCCCTCAGGGACTTTCATACATATTTTGAATAAATCGACCCATAGAACTATGGAGTCGCTACATGTGTCAGTTGGATATAAAAAATCATGTTCATCGCTAGTGATATCAAATATTTGAACATTATTACACTCATAACAGGAGAATATGTCCCATCGCAGTCGATGCCGAGTCTCTGTGTGAACCCCTATGCTACAAGGCACACTTTATGTCTAACCACCTCATGCTTTTTCATTCATCTCACGATCAAGCTTTTTTGCATGGCATCCTTAGAGAGGACGTTTCCATGAGACAATCTCCTGGGTTCGAGAAACAAAAACATGTCATTGTGTGTTCAAGCTGGATAAAGCCTTATATGGTCTTAAATAGGTCCCAAGGGCATGACATGACATTCTCACCTTAGTCTCGGGCTACAATAATTATATATTTTTCCTTCTTGGGCAGATACTCCCCTTTCATTCATAAGAAGGATGAGGATGTCACATGTATCCTTGTATATGATGATGAACTCACTATCACCCCCATTACCAAGCTTCTTTTCGCACATCGGAGGGAGTTTACCTTGACATGCTTGGGTGAGCTGCCCTTCTTTCTTGGTATCGAGGTGTCCAAATTTGATGATGGAGTGGTGCTTACCACGACAACATATCTATAATAGCTAAATAGTTCATCCCCACTAACATATTTATCTTCACATGCAAACTATCCATATCATCAACTAGGTCCACCATGTAAAAATTAATTTTCACCAACTCTTCATGCACATGCTCCCGTTAATTCTGCATGCACATGCAACGTATCACAAATAAATATTAAAAAATTATGCACTCAGCTCCACGATTTATAAACAATTTCTTTATAGAAAATCAAATTATAAGTTACTTTGCATTTCATTTTTCTATGCGACAAATTTTCTATGAATGCACATATGTAGTTGATATCATTGTTTTAGGTTGTGGAGACGTTTCCGCTTTCTCTACTCAACGTTTTTTCGTCTCATATCACTCCACCGATATATTGTCAAGGTAATAAATTAACAAAGCAAAAAATCACACATATTTTTGGATTTTCATAAAATAATAGATTTGTACTCTAAACAACATTTTCTTTCACAAAAGAATTTATAATAAAATTCTAATATGTTTGATAAATTTTCTCATATCTTAAAACATGAAAGTATTTGTTAATAGTTCCCGTAGCAATGCGCGGGGTATCATCTAGTTGAACTTTAAACGGGTGGCCACACCTCTCTCTACTTTTGAAAAAACCTCATTGCTCGCCTAAGTGTTGAGAACAACATCATACTATATCACAATGTGGTTGGAGCTTGCAATATCTTACTCTGACTCAACCTGATGTTTTTGTAGCGGAAAATAATCCACTTGTATTAAATCATCATTCCCAACATTGCAATCAAGGTGCACGATTTGTACCAGTACAGGTGGAGGGTGGTTTAGATAAACATCTCCCCTACCACTCAACTGGCTAGCATTGCTATTTCACACACCATTTTTTGCCATCTCTCCCTATCTTCCATAATTCTTGTTTTAGCCTAATGAAGCTCCTTGATCTCCACTTATCCAGGAAATGCTCTCTCCATACCATTAAAGCTTCATAGGATCATTAATATTTGAAATAATCGATGCACGATCTGATTCATTGATAGCCTTATCATTTGCAAGGCATAGGACAACATTTAGGGCCAGTTCTTTTCGTCAAGGATTCTACAAAATCAAGATTTTGAAAAAAAACTCTCAAGATCTGCTTCTCACATAATCTACCACCCAGTTCTTTTTGAGCTTGTAGTTTTAAGATTATGGGTTGAGTTGTGTGCTGGAATCTCTGTACTGCCCAACAACAAATAGTAGCAGAAATCTACATTTAACATTAGCAAAATATTTTTTTTAGCATCATTCATTCATCATCAAGCAAGCATCCATCCACATATATCGATCCACCAACTATAGCAAGCTAAAAGGAAAAAAACAGATGGAGATGGCCACACACTCGACCTCGCAGGCCCTGTGCCGCCGGTTCCCAATGAGGGTAGGAGGGAGTCCAGTAGGCTGCCTTGGCCGGCCATACAATCTCTTGAACACTTGCACGGGAAGAGAGTTTGGCGCCATTATCTCTAACAAAACATAACCTCCATACAGACTCAACCTGATTTGTCCTTTGAAGTGAACACAGTTTGCCAGATCTCCCATGTTCCTACTGAGACACAATGCATTGTTGTTAAGCGCATATTGCACTATTGAAAGCACACACCAAAGTTTGTTCTTTCCTTTCGACGATCTTTCTCCCTGATCTTGAGTGCATACTTTGACGCCGACTGGTGTGATCTCCGGATGATCGAAAGTCCACTAGAAGGTTCACTATGTTCCTTGGTGGAAATCTCATGTGTGGAGTGCAAGGAAGCAAGCCGTTGTCTTCGAAAGCAACACATAAGGAGAGTATAAGTCTATGAGAAATGCCACAACATAGCTCGTTTGATCGCAAACCTTGCTCCTGTGGTGCCATAATCTGGGCGCAATGTACCTTTCACAACTAACCCTACTTTTGCATCTGTCAACTTTAGTGGCAGATAACCATAACGGATGGAGAATTAGTACGTGGAACATGGGAAATCATCAGCTGCCACGGGGGGCACCTACACGGGCAGTTGTCACTGTCCAACTGGTCAGCGTGACGAGGAGCCCACGCCATTGATCTCCGTATATGCCATCTAAAATTGATGTATAGAAGGTATTGGCGGATGTACACACGCGTGAGTATACCTGACATTGCAGAACATGTGGGGTCCAGCAAAGACTTTCTATTACCTTTGTCGATCATTGATGGGCAAAGGACTAGGCCTGACAGTTATGTACTCCGTACCATAAGGCTATTTTCAATGGACCGGTGCTTACCAGAGGTGCTAAGTGAATTAAATGGGTTAGCAACCAGACTTCTCAATGCACATGTGCTTAGCTTCTTGTAGCTAAGTTTGCTTTATTAAATTAGTTTTGGGATCTTCGTACTATAGAAACTCTATAGCTACTTTGTGGTACGTACTAAAGTGAAGAGGTAGTTGTTCAGTTTTGCACAGAGAATCAATTTTGCCTAGGTACCAGCGCTTGGTACCGTGTCCTCCTGAGGATACTATACAAGCCTCTCTCCACATTAATTAACGTGCCATGTCAGATTTCTGCTCACGTGAACAGCTTAGCACCGGTTCAGGCTGGAGCACTGGGAAGGGCCTAAGGCTCCACTCGAAGACTTTTGTGACAGTTGTTTTGACTTTTTTTATTACACCACTAATTATGTAGTCAAGTGCTATTCTATGATACATTGACCCCACACATGATCAAATATGCACGTGTTTGCTGGAACAATATGAGCCGCTGAAAATCAAACTGTCATTACCAAGTTCATCGCACCTGGCTTTACAGTTTTACCATAATGCGTGCATACTTATAAGCTGTAGAACTAACAAAGAGCTAAACATATTTGTAAATCTTATAAAACTGATAAAGAACTGACAAAAAAATGACGAATAACTGAACATATTTGCAAAGCTTACAGAACCGACAAAGAACTAATAAAAAATTGACAAAGAACTGACAAAGAACTAAACATATTTGCAAAGTTTATAGAACGGACAAAAATTGATAAACAACTAACCATGTTTCCCGAATTGATGAGTGAATCTACACTCTAGAGATTTCATGAGCAAAATGAGTGAATCTACACTCTAAAAGACATTTATATATATATATATATATATATATATATATATATATATATATATATATCCGTTGGAGCAACAAGTAATATGGATGAGCATAATATGTATTTTATGTCACACTTTTAAATGAATGTGTTCAGCACTAAAATACATCTAGATACATTCATTTATCAAGATGTAACACATAGATCAACGTAGTAACATTTTACTAAGTGGAATACCATTAGCGCACGAAAGCCCGGTGACTATTTTTCTTTACCGGTCCACCAACCATGCAGGATGGTTAAAAGGAACAATAATGTTAACTGAGCACCTGAGTGAGTTTGATCCAATTATTGTGACCCCCTGGCTAGAAATACTAAAGTTTTTTACCATGCCAATAATGTTAAAAGGAACATGTCAAATTTGGCTTGAAAATATTGTAATATGAAGTCTGCACAAAAAAAACAAAATTTCAGCCCAAAACCAACAACAAAAAGGCCCAAATCAAATATTTGTCTTTTTTTCATACGCCACATGTGAAAGTATAATGGTATGAAAATTTGCACATATGTCATATACATGTGTATGTATATTCATAAAAAAATTCGATGCTTTTTAAATAATATAAAATACATTTTATGACTTGTTCAAACTAAAGGGCTACGTGTAGCTCAGTCTACGTTAGCATTATCCGGCAGCTGGCTATACTATTAACCATGCTCTAAGGACAACACATCCAGACCCATAACACGACCCTACCTTACATGTACGATGTATCCGTGCAAACCGATTTTATGATTTAGAAGTGACCTTTTGTGACACGAATTCCCGCGTAGAATGATTAATGGCCAGATAGCAATGCGCAGCTGCCGCCCCGGTCAATGTGTTCACTCTTGTATCATAGAACATTCCTTAGAACAAGTACAATAAGATACAGTCAGCAGACTGTAAGCATTAAAATATTATATTTGAGGTGATGTGGAGGAGAGAGAAAAGAAGCGGGCTACAGATTGGTAACCAGTTGCAACACGTGCTCGTAGGCATTTTGTGAGATAGACATGTAGGCCATGTATCAATAGAGTAGTACATATTTATACTTAACCATTGTACTAGTTGGCTATAAGGTTGGCTATAGATAACATGACATCTTATAGCCAACAGTCGGCTATACTATTAACCATGCTCTTATAGTCGTTGTCAATTTGAAACTTACAGATTTCATCAGTCAAAGAAAAATCCAAATTCAGAAATGCATTTCCACCAAATATGTGTAATTTGCATGAAGTCTTACCTAAATCACGAATTTTCTCGTGTTATGTTTACATGCCACTAAAGTTTGTTGGCCCAACATAAGCAAATTTTAGGTACATTCGCATATAAGCGTCACAAATCCAAGTTCGTCTCCAATACAAACTTGCCATGCATAGTGAGGCGCCAGAAATTTCGGCTAGTCAACAATCAAAGAAAATAAACACACACACACTGTCTCTCTGATAGCACATGTCCCATCTTGTCCAGGATCCTTGGATCAGCACCGCCACGCTGAGGCG
This sequence comes from Bromus sterilis, assembly GCA_950022295.1. Taxonomy (NCBI): domain Eukaryota; kingdom Viridiplantae; phylum Streptophyta; class Magnoliopsida; order Poales; family Poaceae; genus Bromus; species Bromus sterilis. The sequence goes on from OX465600.1 coordinate 34,783,616, forward strand.
CCGATGATGGCACGGTCCTGCCACCCGAGGAGGAGGCACCCTTTGTCCTCGTTCAGCCGGTACCCGTCGCCGGCGCCATAAAGCCCTAGGAGCACCTGGCTCTGGCCGACGGCCGCCGGGCTCAGCGGCACCGCCTCGAACCTACGTCCCTCCATGATGCGCCGCCACCGGTCCAGCCGCTCGTGCCGCGCCACCCGCTCGGCGCCCTCGCACGCCACCACGTTGTGGATCTCAGGAGCCAGCAGGCATTGCTCCACCTTCATCCTCGGCGCCGAGTCCGCCGGGAACGTCGCGTCCAGCGAGTCGAAGATCGCCGAGTAGTAGTGCAGCGCCTCCAGGAACCTGCATACCGGCCAAGAAATCCAGCCATGAATTTCCATCCTTCAAAGTTATTAACATTGCCATCAAAGAAATCCAGCCATGAATTTAAATTGAATTTGGCGCGCACCTGCCCAGGAAGTATGGGCCGTTATGGCCAGCCTCCTGCTCCACGAGCGTCATGATCTTGGGAGCCTGGTCGCGGATCATGGACAGCAGCGGGCCGAGGTGAGCGCCGGGGACGCGGTGCAGCCGGTTTACGGCGTTCACGGCCAGCGCCTCCCCGACGCGCCGCTGTAGAGCGGCGGGGCGCAGCCTCTCCAGCTTGTCCGCGACGGCGGCATGGAACTCGAACGGCACGCGCAGCGACGCGGCGAGGGAGGCAAGGTGCCGCCCGGTCTCCCTTACAGCCGTGGCCGGGTGGCCCACCCCCGTCAGCCTGAGCGTCGGCGGGCCACCTGGCCGCGCCGCGAGCGCCTGGAGGAAAGCCGGCCACTGGTAGCCCTGGAGGATGTCGAGGTCGACGACGTGCACCCGGTCCTCGCCGTGGAAGGCCTCGAAGATGGCCTGGTTGGCCGTGAAGTGGGCGAACTTGATGTAAGGGCACGCCTGGTAGAGGATCTGGTAAATCTTTAGGGTGTCCGGCGACGGCGGGAAGGGGTAGGGCGCGCCGGCGCCGCGCGGGGAGATTGCGGTGCCGGAGGAGACCGAGAGGCGGGTGGCCAGCGCGTCGGCGAAGTAGGAGGCGACGCGCTGCATGGAGTCGCCGAGCGGCGAGGCGACGCGGCGGAGGAGGTGGAGGTGGCGGAGCGCCGAGGGCTGGTCTCCCTTGGACACGAAGTCGGCGCACGCCAGCAGCAGGTGCACCAGCTGAAGTCCGCTGTCCTGCTCCTGCATGCATGCATGCAATTTTAATTCTCAGTGCACCTGTGGCCACTGGCGACCACTGATTATTTCGGCAAAAAATAATTTTTATTGCTAGCTGCAATTTGTGTTCAGTTTGTAGTCATGCTCAAATCATTATTCATATGGCGTCACGTGTGTGTGTCGATGTGAATCATGCTTTGTTAAAAAAAATTGTAGGAAGAAATAGAGCTTATAGTTATAATTTTTTTAAAGATCTCCAATATTTGTTGGAAATGCTGAACTTCCAAATTCCATCTCGATTAATATTTGAGTTGTATTATTAGTTGTATTTCATCTAAGTTTTGAGGAACTTCTATATTTTTTCAAAAATTAAAAAAATCAGTAAAATTCAAGTGAATATATCGACTTTTTGGCTAAAATGAAAACCTAAATATTCCCAAAACTGTAATTGAAAACCTTGGGCAGAAGTTGTAGAACTTAGTTATAATCCTTGAAAAGATCTCCCATATGCGAATCAACCTGTGGTTGAGTTGATTAGGTGGATGGTTGTATCCCTAGCCCACCAGAGTTCAAATCCCAGGTTTGACAATGGTGCTTCGTTAATCTCAAGATGATGTACCGGCTCGGTATTGTGAAGATGCTCATAGGGGTAGGGTGTGCGTGTAGAGTGTGCGTGTGTGCGTCATAGGGGTGATTGTATACTCGTGTATGTGAGTGTCTGAGTTGTACTGTGTTCCAACTATCAATTTTCACCATTTGAGTTGTATTAGTGCTGTGCTAATTTAATTACTACTGTAATGTATAACCCACTTCTTCCTTTGATTCTGATATTTTTATTTTTTAACTGCCGAAATGTTAGATACCCATGGATTTTTTGTTTCTTTACTGGCTTCGTATAATTCTGAAAAAAACAAGTTTTCGACCCCACGTACGGTCTTTGCAAACAAACAGATAAATTAAGTTGGGATAAAACAGCGGCGTCAATCTGGCGAGCTAATTTACTAATCTATCCCAATCACACGTACGGGATGCATGGACTGCGACCATTTGGCCAATTGTGAGAGCCTGCGTCCCAAATTCAAAGACTACCAAAGAAGATGGAGTAAAAAAACGGTGCATAACCGCAGCCTAGCTAATTCCTCAAGATTAGGTAAAATAATCCGTGTAATTTGATGCATGGCTGGTACGTACTCTTACCTGCTCAACTTGATCGGACCCCAGCATGCTGTGCAAGGAGGAAGAATCTGCCCATTGGTCAGGCTTTGCCATTTGGTGCTGCAACGGCAAGCCTTCCGCAGCTCCGAATTGGCTGGCGTAGTAGAGGTGATCAGGCTGCGGCAAACCACCCACCGGAATCCCTCTGCCGACCATCGCCTCCTCCCTGGCTCCGTACACCGGCTCCGGCATCGCCAGGCACTCCGACAGCGTCGGCAGCTGCGTGGCAGTGGTGCCGGCGGAGGCCTCGCCGCCGTCCTTCTCCGGCAGCTGGTACCCGAGGTACCCTGCTTCCTTGTACTCGTCCAGGAAGGAGTTCATGGACGGCAGAGGAAGATTGAGATTCTCGCTGCTATTGACGTATGACGAGGAGCAGGAGAGGGACGACGGGCCGTTGCTCTTGCTGCTGCTGTTGCTGTGGGCGTTGTTGATGAACGACTTGTGGAGCGGGCTCAGCGACGACGACGACGACTTTCCCTTGTTGCCATAGCTGGCGAGGTTGTTAGGGCTCCCGGTGTCCATGCCGTGCAAGGCGCCATGCATCATGTTGTAGCTCTGGTGGGTGCCATGGCCGGCGCTGTTGTACAGGTTGGAGAAGGTGGTTCTCCTCGGGGAGGAGACCATCTCCCTCTTAGGGGAGGACACCATGTAGTCCCGCTTGGGTGAAGACATCATGAAGTCCCTCTTGGGGGAAGACACCATGTAGTCCCTCTTGGGGGAAGACACCATGAAGTCCCTCAGAGGGCTGAAGTCCCTCCTTGGGGAGGACATCAAGAAGTCGGCACCGGAGACGGCGCCGGCGCCGATCTGGTCGGCGAAGAGCGACTCCCACATGGCAAGGTCAGGCGACTGGATCTCGCCGTCGATGTCTCCATCGAACCTCAGCGCTTGCAGCCCCGCTAGGGCGTCGATGGCGTCGGGGTCGGCGGACGAGGCGACGATGTTGGACTCCGAGAAGGAGGCGGTGGGCGACGTCGGCGCTGCTGGCTGGTGCTGTAGCTTGGTGCCGGAGGCCATGTCAGCGGCGCAGTTTAGCGTCCCCATGCGTGAGCACATGAGAGGTTATCGTGTCCCAACTACACCGGCAACGAACGATGCATCTGCCACCATCGACGTACGCTACTTGATCGAATTGCTAGCTAGCTATGGAAGCTCTGGGTCTCAATCTGAGAGATGTTTCATTGGTCCGTCCAAGCATCCTTGATAGGTCTTGAGATGGAGGGAGCTAGCTAAGCAGGAGCTAGCTAAGCGTGTGCCCTGAAATACGAGTCGACGGGGTTGGAGGCATCACGTTGGCATGTAGGCACATGCACGTCACGTAAGGACAAAGGCGGTGTTTTGGTTGGTTTGGTCGGGGGGTAAAAGAAAATGGTTTTGCTAAATTCCTTCTGTGCTCTTTTGTTGTTGGCTATGGCTTATTGGTGAAGGTTACCTGCCGGGAAAACGATAAACAGGTCTCACAAGAGAGGGCAGGTGCTCCAAGGTGAAGGAGACAATCGAGCCGCCTAGGAGGAAACGCAGGGCAGCTCTGATAATGAGATCTGGAGAGAGAGATGCCTAATGCTCCAGCTTATACTCCGGACAATGGAGTCGCCTAGGAGGAAACGCTAAGGCAGCTTTCATAAAGAAATCTGGAAATCTCCAGAGAGAGAAACCTTTATACGCACTCCAGGTCTCCAGCCAGATATTTCAACAGTCTACCTGGGCAACGGCTAGGAGGAATGTGTGGCAGCTGAGAGGAAGAAGTTAATCGGAATGAGCTTAACAACAGGGTCGATCGTTAATGATCTTGTAGTTGCGTTCGCCTAGGGCTTCTTTTCCGTCTTAGTTTTGATTAATGATCTTCTGTTTTTCCTTCTTGGTCGACGTTACACACTCACAGTATTCTTAAGACTTTGTAACTCTTTTTTTTAGGGGCTATTTTCTTCTATACTCACATGTAGTTTTGTTTGGATGGTTCGAAAACAAAGATATTCCAACAATATATTTGAACACCCTTAGGCTTCTTCGGGACCTAGATGTGAGACCGTGTTTGTTTTATAGACAAAAGGATACTACTTCATCATTACGGTGCAAACAATCACAAATTTATTAAAATTTGAGTAACCAGCTCCAGTAGTGAAGTACTCAAATAACGGAAAAAGTGGGTGCAATCGACGAAAATAGGAATATATGCTTACACACACATTTTATTACTAAATCGTCGTCCAAACCAATTGCATGTGTATCATGTGTTATCATTTTTCATTGGTTGCACCAAACCATAAGCTCAAATTCTTTAGCATGGTGTAGTAAAAATGATGTACGAATCCACTCGGAAGATAACCTGTAAAAGAAAAAGTGAATCGTTATTATGTTAGAAACACAATAATTCCAACAATTTCATAAAGTCCAAAGAAAAGTACAAACTCCCACACAGATCAGTGCCCTAGATTTGGACTCAATCTCATCCAGCAAGTTGCTAAACCATGCTAAATGACTACTCTAGGATATGACATCCAAGCATGAAGTTAGTTTGGGTACGATGGACTATCTTTGTCAGTCTATTCATACATAATTTGGTAAAAAAAGCCTTAAAACTAACATTAAGCAAAATAAATGGGTCAAAATTTCTCAATTCTCACTGCTTTTCCTTTTCTAGAAAGGAGGTTAATCATTCCAAAATTGAGCTTAATCAACTGAAGCTCCCCAATAAACATATCATGTAACATAGATAGAAGGCCCCCTTTAATCATCCCCCAACACCTACAATAAAATTCTGCAGAGAATCCATCAGGCTCATGCGCATTATTAATCTTCGTTTGTACTATTGCCACACAAACTTTCTTCACCGTGAATGGCGTTGTCAACACACCATTTTCTTATGGATAAAGCTATGCAATATCCCCAACGTGTTTTCATCCATCGGCAAAATATTACACACAAGGGATCAAAATAGCTTCTTATAATAATTAGAGATATACATTTTAGGATTTTAATATTTTTGTGCCCCTGGTTTTTTTAGTACAACTCAGTTTTTCCTCGACGTCTTAACCTTCCTCACTTTTGCACTTCTTCCTATGCACTAGCCTCACAAATACCCAAACGAAGTGATTATATTGGGTCAAACCCGTTGACCGTTACATGGGTGTGCTCATAGTAGTGGGATCATGATTTTTGTTCATAGGTAGGACAATTATGACAAGTAAGTCCACTCAAAACAAACAAGAGAGGCCCACCATCAGTGCCTAAGAGGGTTAGGACCCCCTAAAAAAATGGCGGTTAGGATAAATTAAAACAGCCACGACAACAACGACATGATGTTCATGACCATTGGACGCACCGACGTTCACGCTAGGGGCACAATATCAGCGGGGAGAGCACTGTCAGGGGCTCTTGTTCGCGCGCGTCGGTGGACTAGGCCAGAGAACTCGGGGACGCCAAAGACGAAGACGGTGTCAAGCCCCGTGGTGGAAACCGTACGATCCTCGGTGGGACGTTGATTCGGAGCAGGAAACGAGCGCAGAGAGATGGGTTCGACACAACTCCTTACCCTGAGCATTATGATGAGGTCTAGGAGGCCAGAGGATGCATGACGGCGGTGAAATCATGGCGGAGCTGGGGGACGATTTCCTGGTCCTTGGTGGCGTTCGACGCTGATTGAAGGTGTGGGGCAGTAGAGGGCACCGAGAACTCTCAATCTAGTCAGGAGATCCACAACAAAGTCAAGCACCCTAAGAGGAGTGTATGAGAGTTTGGTTATCCTTGCGCATCCTCGATCCATGATACGTGAGGGTACTCTTTTACAACCCCGCAAAGATTAGTGGTCTTTTTAGTAGATAGAGTTCTCAACTAATTTTTGTAGTTTTCTAAAATAAGCATGTTGAGCCAACATACGACACCTATCACTAATAGGCTTGAGCTCAAACACATAAAAGTTCAAACATTACTTGTATCAACACCTCAAAACTATCGCAAGTTACTACTAAACTCAATTTAGCAATCTAGATCCTAGTAGAACAAAGCCAACTCTCTAAACAAAATAAGCATGAAACTCAAGAGAGTTCTGTACATCTAATTCAAGTTCTTAGAAAATTAATAAATATGAAAAACAAGAGCTAAACATAGCAACAGCTAGAACAAAAATTGAACACTCAAAAAGATAGAAGTGAAACTATGAGCATTCTAGGCAAAAAATGGAGCATGTCTCTCTCCAAAACAAAGCATGCTAAGACCCAATTTGTTATGACCGCAAACAAAGCTTAAAAAACTAAACAAAACTGAAAACTAAAGAGGAAGACGCTCCAAGCAAAGCACATAACATGTGAAATAATAAAAATATAAAGCTAAGAAGGACGAACTGATAATTGATGATGAAGAAGGGGATGCACAGGGCGCACTTAATGCGTGGGAAGTTGTAACATCCCAAAATCTTCCAAATTTTGAAATGTTAATAAATTAAATAATAATGATTGTTTTGCTTGATATGTTTGCTTTCACTGGGATTTGAAAACTTTTGGAGTTTATTGAATATTAAAATGAGAGGGAATAAAAGGACTTTCCGTAATATTCATTTTTTGTGTTTTTGGAATTTGTTATGAGGATTAGAAACAACTCAAAAATTATTTTCGGGAGTTTTATAATACACATAAAGTTTTTATTGCATAAAAGGTATTTATGAAAATTTCCTAATAGTTGAAAAGGTATTTTCGGAAAAACTTATTTATTTTATTATTTTATTTAATTGTTGTGGAATTTTTAAAATTCATATTTTTTTATTTAAAATTGTTCTGCAAAGTCGGTTGACCAAATAAAATTACTGAAAAACGGCTTTTGTTTTGGGCCTTCCACCCGGCCCAGTTGTCTGTTTTCGCTCGCTGCGGAAACCGGGCCCGAGTCGGATCTGAATTTTTTTTTGGGAATATATATAGATTTCAGAAAAATTATTTTTCTCTTTTTAGAAAACCTAAATCGCCTGAGCGGGACCCGCGCCTCGATTTCCACGCCGCCGCCGTCGAACCGTGATTTCTGTCCCACCGAAAAACCTCGATTTCCACGCCGCCGACGAACCTCGAAGTCCACGCCGATTCCACCTCGATTTCCGTGCCATCGCCACGTCACCGGTACGCCACAGTTTCGTCCTGTAGCAAAAAGGACTTGTTCGCGATTTAAAGTTTAATTTATTTACAGTTGTGCGCTTTTTCATAGATTGCACCCTACAACGGTATTAGATATATCTTTTAAACGGTGTATCCGTTTTAGGTGATTCTTTTTGCGTTGCGACCGTATTGAAATGTAGTTTACAGTAGGATACACTTTGCACTTTTGCACAATTTTAATTTGAATTTTATTCAAATTCAAACTTTCGGGGATTGTATCTTTCAAACGATGTATCTGTTTTCATTGATTCCAGTTGCGTTGGGATCCTAGTGACTTGTAGATACCGTTTAGCTAATTTTTAGTGGTTTTCCTTGCTTTTTATTTGGATCTTTTACTGTTGTATTGTTTATGTGTTGAGTGTGATATTGATTGCTATATTATTGATCGTGTAGACTGTCCGGACTGCAACGCAACTTTCTGTAAAGAGTGTGATCATCAGGGACATGAGCAAGGCAAGTTTCACTTTTGGTTATGCACATCCTATGTTTCTATGCATGTGAAATATTACTACCTTATGCTGAAACCTGGTAGGATAGCCATATGTTTCATTTGATCACAATATCCAACATTGTCATTCTTGGTATTCTTATGTTATGTGATTGTGTGCTTAGTGTTGTTATGATAGACATGGGGTGAACTTTGTGTTATTCAAATGGGTTGTGACAACATTAATAGTTAAATAGTAGCTTGCAATTGAGGTACTTTAGAGTGGTATTGCATCCTAAGGGCTCTGCAATATTCACGTATGATTGTGTTGTGTGGCATTGCATCCTAAGGCCTCTGCAATGTTTGCAGTGTGCCTAGGTAGTGGCACTGTATCCTGAGGGCTCTACAGTGTTCACGTTAGAGTGATATTGCATCCTTAGGGCTCTGCAATATTCACGAATTGTTTGCATAAGATGATATTGCATCCCGAGGGCTCTGCAATATTCACGAATTGTTTGCATATGGTGATATTGCATCCCGAGGGCTCTGCAATATTCACGTTGTTTGTCTAGGGTGGAATTGCATCCTGAGAGCTCTGCAATATTCACGAATTTGTATATAGTGACATTGTATCCTAAGGGCTCTACAATGTGCACGAGTATGTGGTAGGTGTGATATTGTATCCTGAGGGCTCTATAATACTCACGAAACTATGATCCTGAGGGCTCTCATGGCTACCACTACTAATCCTATGATCCCGAGGGCTCTCATAGGCGTTTTAGTTAGTTGTGATCCATGTTGGTCAGATATTAATTTTTGGATGAGGAAGGTTTTGACTAGTAAGTGGAAATAGATTATTACCAGCTGTATGTAAAACAAACTAAGCTTGTTTCATGTTCTTGATCTGAAATTAGATGTATGGTTTGATATATCACTTGTGTTACTTGCCGTGCATTCAAATGTACTGACCCGTGTTCGGGTTGTAACCTTCGTGTTGCAGGTTTCTCAGAAGATTAGTATGGTATGATAGGGTTGCAAGTCTACACTCAGCATGTCGCTTGTGGATGTTTATTGGACTCATTACTGTTTGCTACTACTTCCGCTATAGTTATATTGAATAAGCTAGCCTTGAGCTATGTAAGTTGTTTATTTGTATTGAATTCTGGATCATACGATGTAATAATGATGCACTTGTACTTTGATATTCATCTACACTGTGTGTGCTAGCGAGTTCGATGCTGAGCCTAGCACTTGAGCACGGAGACTCCGATTCTATGTCAATCGGGTTGTTATAGAAGTAGCCCGATGACACACTCCATACTAAATGGGCCGACTTCGTGCAATAATTGTTTACTATTTTTTCATTGGTCTGCGATAGTAATTCGCTTGTAATCTTCCTCTGGGACGCCATGTTTGGCTCTCGAACCCGTGTGATCCCTCTCGTATCGACTCTGTTATTAATTTTGAGCAATAAAGTAGTTTTTCCTCCTTAATTTTTTTGGTCTGCTATAGTTATAGAACCTACTATGATTTGATGCTTTTATTTTTTCTATGTTTTATTTCCTTCTTTCACATGTTTATATCTGATTTTTATTATGTTATTATTCTATGGACTTCTTAAAATTTCTTTGAGTTTTCAAATATATTTTTAAATTCTCAAACATATTACAAATACATGACATTTTTTTACAATTTATTGAAAATTGTGCTAATTCTCAGAGATATTTCTCATTTTTGAAAATTCTTCAAATTTGTGAACTTTTTCCCATTTTATGGACATGTATTGAATCCAGAGATATTTTGAAAATTTACAACGAAATATTCTTAAAATCATGAACATTTTTCCCATTTGTAAAGTTTTTGAGTTCGGGAACATTTTCAAGTAGTGATTTTTTTAAACGGTAAACATTTTTTATCCATGTATAGATTTTTCTAGTAAGCAAATACTTTATTAAAAAAATGACATATTGATATTGAAAGTTGTGATATTTTTTTAATTCATGACCATTTTTCAAATCAATTAACTTTTTTGAAATTCCCTATATTGAAACGCCCTAAATTACTTTTGAAATTAGGTAACATTTATTAAATTCTTGATCATTTTAAAAATTTAGGAACATTGTTTCAAATACATGAACATTTTCATATTCCAAACGTTTTTTCAAAATTTTGAACTTGTTTTAATTCATTTGGATTTTCTGAATTTGTGTTTACTTTTGAAATTCATGTTTTTCAATTTTTTCAAGATTTGTAAGATTCTGATTTAATACGTAGAATTTTAATTTTTTTGTCCCTTCTTATTTCACCATCATTTAATAGTTTGGAATGTGTTGTTCTATTTGTTATTGAAAATCAAGAAACACAGTTTATTCTAATAGCATGAAAAAGAAACAGCTAGCGACAGAAATAGACGAACAATGAAATAAATAGTCAAACATCTACAAAGAAACAAAATAGTAGACGCAACCTCTAATGTGTAACTAGCCAGCGAGTGAAGCGCAAGAACGTTGCGAAAAACTGTAGGTGCATGTTTGCGGGAATCACTAGTCATTAGTAGAAAAAAGTTTATCCTCAATTTTTTTTAAATAGTGCTGGCTTTAGCTTTTTGGATACATCAGTTTCAGGTGTTTACTGCTGGCGTTGAAAATTTAAGCAACACCATCGCTAGATGGTACCAATTATCCCGAAGAACGAAATAATATTATGGACGTAGTAAAACATCAATCTAAAAAAAGTAAAACATTAAACGCCATAAAAAACAGTTGTACTCCTATCGTTGGTCCAACAGACCACGCCCAAATTGTTTTTTTACTAATTGCCTTCACTTTTATTTGTTTTTTCTGTCACTTCACACAGACGCGCACACACAGACCTAAAACCGCCGTATCCAACGCTCGACCGTCATCTCCATGCCTCGAGCCCGTCGCCATCTCCAACGCCCCACACGAGTCGAAGAAGGTTAGCCCCCCCGCTCCCTCCTCTCTCTCAAGAAGCAGCCACCGCCGTTGTCCGAACTTCATTGTCGTTAACTTGTTAAGAATTGGTTAGGAGATGGTTATCCACATTGTGTCCTGATTGGAGTAGAACTTATCTTTATGAACATTTTGTTCCCAACAATATAGTATCAAGTAGTAGTACTAAAAGATTCTAAAACTGATGTTGAAATCATGACTTAATCCCTGAAATCTGATGCTTCACGAACATAATATGTCAACTATTGTACCATTTTTATTAAATATGTGGAGTAGTTCATATGAACATTTTTATTATTATTTTTATAGGAAAATGACTACTAGAATTATATGTCAAGTGTGTGCATCGTCGTGCGAGGACAACCTTGAAAGTGCCACACTATTCGGTGTCTACTTCCAACCCACTTTTGCTCGCTCTGTGGTAATCCATCATCTTCGATCTTTGGTTACATGTTTTGTTATATTTTATTTGTGCTTTCATATTTTTTAGTGATTTCATCATTAATGAAACTTTATTTGTTTTTCGATACCTAGATAGTTCCATTTGTTGGCGTTTACTCTAAGCATTATTGTTTTAATACAAAGTACAAAGTATGCACACTTTTATTAAAATTTGTCCGTTGATAGACAAATTTGACCACAAAAAAAGATTAAAGAATGATTTCATTGACCCAGTTTATATTCAAAAACATTCTATACATATGGTACTTAATTCTATACTAGAAATCACTATTGTGATATTTGTTGATCGAACTCTTTGTAGATCTTTACCATAAATAGTATTCCCTTCCAGAATATAAGGTGTATTATTTCATTTAAAAAGTTAAACTTGTTTAATTTTGATCATATTTGTAGATAAACATATCGATATAAATTATATGGGAATAATATCATCACATTCATCTTGAAACATATTTTTATTGACCTTATTTTTTTTGCTATAAATAATAATATCATAAAAAATATCATGGACTTTTATTTTTTTGCTATAAATTTAGTCAAATTTAAAAAGATTGACTTTGTATAAAAACTTATTGACTTTATATCCTGGAAGGGGGATTATAAATTAAGTATTATAGAAAAATTAGTTCTAGCTAATTTTTTTGTTACAAAAGACATTTTTCTATTTTTATGATATTTTTTACAAACATAAAACACACGAACTAATATTTATTAACATTCTTATGTGGTTAAATTATGATAACAAAACAAAGTTTTGCTTGTAAGATTATAAATATTAAAAATAAGATCTAGATAAGTATACAAATTTAGTAAAAAAAATATTTTGGTTCCACCAACACTGCTAGGAAACGTTACATGGCAGCAATGATCCTGGCTCCCCATTGCATTACAACATCAGTAGTAGCTTCCGACAAGGTGATAGCGGGATTTCAATGGTTTGAGTCTGTGCAAAAAAATCTTCCCATGTCATCAATATCCCAATAAATATGACAGATGATCCACTCAAGCACAATATCGGACCGGAGCTCCCTCACCACCGCTTGAAGCCCAACGCAAGAATTCGCTCAGCTGAAGTAGAGGTAGCGCCGGATCTTGAAGAGTATATTTTGTGAAGAGCCTGTCCCTTTGAGTGCAGAGCAACGTTGCCGGATCTTGAAGCCGGAGTATGCAATTTGGAGGAAGCGCTTGATCATGTCAAGGAGCTATGGAGTATTTTACTTCTATTGCCCGAGAGTTCATGTTTTCGCTGCGCATTTGGAGATGGAGATCGCGTGCAGGGTCATAGATGAAGAATCTAAGAGGGGCATGCGGCAAAATATGTTGGAAACACTGAATGCTGCTATAAGAGGCTTCAAAACATGCTTGTTCATTGCCCTTATGCACGCAAGATTATTGTTCATGATAGACGACATGAAGGCGTCTTCCTTAGTAATATAAGTTCCCTTGTTGCTCAAGATGACCCTGCCAGCTGATGTCTACGCACGCTTCTATTCTTGTAGACTATGTTGGGCCTCCAAGCGCAGAGGTTTGTAGGACAGGAGAAATTTCCCTCAAGTGGATGACCTAAGGTTTATCGAACTCAGGGAAGTAGAGGTTGAAGATGGTCTCTCTCAGGCAACCCTGCAATTATGATACAAGAAGTCTCTTGTGTCCCCAACACACCTAATACAACTAGGAGTTGTATAGGTGCACTAGTTCGGTGAAGAGATAGTAAAATACGAGTGATAGGTGTGGCAAAGCAAGGTAATATAAATCTGTAATAAAAAGTGCAGCAAGCAAACATGTGACAAAAGTGAGCACAAACGGTGTAACAATGGTGGAAACAAGGCCTAGGCTTCATACTTTCACTAGTGGCAACTCTCAACAACATTAACATAGTCTAATCACATGATATTTCCCATAAAACATGCAATGGAGATGCACTCAGAGGTCGTTCCTTTGTGGTCAAGAGAGGATGAGAATTATGTAGGGATACAAAAGCACACCTCAAAGTTCGTAGTTCTCAATCTATGGATTTCCCAATGTCACCGCGACCATCCAAAGAGAGTACCACAATCACCACAACATATCTCAAGGATAGTCAAAGACAAGCACCAAGAGACTCTCAATCTTCAATCAACACACAAAAGAGGAAATCCCTCATGATAATATTCTTCTAACCCATGTCCAATAGACCGCTGTCACCTTGGTCTCGGGGATTATACTAGATAAGATCAATTGAGTACATCAATCCAATACATAGAGGAAGGGAAAATATCATGGGATCGCCCTAGATTAACATAGCCTATGATCACAACGAAGATCACATCATGGGAGAGAGAGAAGAACACATAGATACTGGTAGAAACCTCAGCCCCGAGGGAGAAATACTCCCGCTTCATGGAGGGAGGAAGCAACGTCGATGGAGATGAATCTGGGGGCACTTCCCCGTCCCGGCAGGGTGCCTACACAGGAATTCTGGTCCCCCGAAGCTTGTTGGCGATGGCGGCGGAGATCGGAATTGCTTCTGGAGAAAAGGGGTCCGGAATCAGGGTTTCCTCCGCGGGGGTAAAAATAGGGCCAAAGGGGGGCACCAGGGGGGCCACAGGGCAGACAAGAGGGTGCCCAACTCGGCCTAGGGTGGGGCCGCGCCAGGGACCCTGATACGTCCCAAACGTATCTATAATTTCTGCTTGCTCCATGCATGTTTTGTGTGACTTTGCCATGTTTTGCTTGAACTTTCATACACTTTTGAACCTATTTGGACTAACCTATTAACTCAGTGCACCCAGTTGCCAGTTTTTGTTTTCTGCTATTTTTGTATTTCAGGTTTTCTGGCCATTAAAAGTGCTCCAAAAATTCCGGGAAAAATATATAAAAAATCAGCGCAACAGAAGCTTCCGGAATCACCAAGAGAGAGAAGGGGGCCACCACCAGGCAGCCAGGAGGGCAGGTGGCGCGGCCCCACCCTGGGCCGCGCCAGGGACCCTCCTGACTGCCTCGTGGGTCCCCTCGACGCCCCCCTTCTCCTATATTTACCCCTCGGGGTGGAAACCCCTAATATCGATCTCTTTCTCGCGAACTCTCCTCTGTACCGCCGCTGCCATTTCAAGATCGGGGCTGCCTGGAGAAGCTGCCCCGGCACCCTGCCGGGAGGAGGAACCCCCTCCGGGAGACCATCCATAGCCATGGAAGCCTCTCGTATGTACCGTGAGTAGTTTCCCTTGGACCATGGGTCCGTGACCAGTAGCTATGTGATGAATCTCTCCCCCCTTTGTGCTTCCACTTTCGAGTCCTCGTGAGCTGCCTCACATGATCGAGGCATCTATGTAATTTCTGTTGTTGCTATGCTGAGTTTGTTGGGATCTGATGGATTATGAGACTATGTTCAGATTGTGATGAGTAATATATTTGGTTCTTCTCTTTTATATTTTGTTCTTGAGTAAATTCTTTCATGTTCTCCGTTGCGGTATTTGCTTTGGCCAACTATTTTATTTGCAACTCCAAGAGAGAGTGTTATGCTCGATTGTGGGTTCAGCCCCTTGATGTCTATCTTGAGTGACAGAAACATGAGACTAGGGGATGTGCTGTTGCCACCAGGGATAAAACAACAGTGCTTGTACCAGCGGGTGCAAGGATTGTTTACTTTACGCAAAGTTCTTTTAATGCAGTTGTCTGTTGCTTTGAGTTTACACTTTGGGTGGGATTCGCAACTTAATACCAGCGAGATGTTCTGGATAGATATCTCAAGGTGGATGATTCGTAGTAGATGCAGATGGATTTTGGTCTACTTACCTTGGCGTACTGCCCATTGGTTTTGAGCCATTCCTTTCTTTGCAGCATAGTTAGCATTGCGGTGCCTTCATAATCCTGTCAATTGCCCAACTGTGATTTGTTTACCTCGCTAGCACTTTTATCGTCTTTTGGGAGAGAGACATCACTAGTGAAAATCACGGTACCCCGGTCCATCTTCACATTATTGTTCACACCCTCAATTTACTTTCAGCTGTTACTTTCCTTTGCACCTTTTATCTCTTGCGTTGATCCTTTGTAAACGACAAGGCCGGAGGAACTGATAACTCCTCTATACTCGTTGGGAGCAAAGTTATTTGTTGCTGTGTGCAGGTCCACGACAACATCCTAGTCATGAAGCAATTTCTAGCGACGTTGCCACCTACTTGTATCTCCTAGGTCCTACTGGTTCGATAACTTTGGTATCTTCACCGAGGGAAACTTGCTGCTCCACTGCATCTCAAACCTTCCACTTGGGGTAACCAACGAGGGGCGAGAAGCCATCAGACCCTTCTGGAGTCCCTGTGGTGTCCCTCCCCTCATTCCTTGGTGATTCCGGAAGCTTCTGGGACGCTGATTTTTTATATAATTTTTCCGGAATTTTTAGAGCACTTTTAATGGCCGAAAAACCTGAAATACAAAAACAGCAGAAAACAGGAACTGACAACTGGGTGCACTGAGTTAATAGGTTAGTCCAAATATGCTCAAAAGTGTATGAAAGTTTAAGCAAATCATGGCAAAGTCACACAAAACATGCATGGAGCAAGCATAAATTATAGATACGTTTGGGACGTATCAACATCCCCAAGCTTAATTCCTTCTCGTCCTCGAGTAGGTAAATGATAACAAGCATAATTTCTGTGGTGACATGCCACACAACCTATATAAAGACTTTTAAGTAAAGCAATCAAAGCACGCAATTCAATTCAAGTCTTAACAAGCAAGAGTCTATATTAGCATTGACACAAGCAAAAAAAGAACAAAAGGTGCAAGAGCTCTCGCTGTCCGTGACTCGAATGTCTCCAGATGGTGTTTGCGTGCAAGCAGGGGACTAGGAAAAAGAGAGAAAAAAGGTTGTTGAGAACAACTATCTACTAAAGTTTCACACTTAGTCTCCTTTGGATTCTTATCTTGACTCGTCCCCAGACCACTAGTCAGGTACAAGTCAAACTGATCCACTCCCTTTCGATATTTTGAGCATTCATGCAATGGATGAGCGTGAGCAACAAAGTTGATACCTAAAAGGCGAAACAGAAAGAAGGTGGTGGAGGAAGACAAAAAAGTGTGAAAGGCTCACATCAATGAGGACAATCATAGGCGAGAGAAGGCCATATGATAGATATGATGTGAGGAGTAGGGATTTCCATGCAACAGATGCACATGTGAGCAAAAATCTCTCCAAAGGAACTAGTGGTGGTGCATCTAACTTTCTTGCTCAAGAAGACCTAGAGCTCGTTTGAGGAGGCTCATCATTGGAATATACAAGCCAAGTTCTATAGTGTGAAGGTCCCCACATAGCTATATGCATGATGATGATCTCTATGGAGTACAAGGGATAGAGGATGAAGTACTAGTGTGGATCTCTCAAAAGGAATAGTAGTGTGCCCCCTTCTCTCTTTTTATTTTTCTTTTTCTCTTTTTTCTATTTTTTTGAATTTTTTTGGTGGCCTCAATGACTCTTTCTATTTAACTCTCATTTGTCCTCTTTGGGATCTTTTGATTTTGTCCTCTTTGGGATCTTTTCCTCACTTTAGGGGCAACACTCTATATTTTACAAGAATATAGGAGATCTTTCACACTTTACAAAAGTACTCACATAAAGAAGATATAACTATCATGATGCAAATGTATGCCTCTGCCAGGATAGCAGGATATGCAATGATACTAGCGCGTCAAGTAGCAATGATTAGGGCAAGGCCCAACTAGCATGCGACTCATCGATCAAGCAAGTAGCATGTATGACATGAGGATCAAGTCATGAGAAGGTGGATGTTGCATGGCAATGTATCTCGGAAAGGCTATGGAAATGCCTTGTAGGTAGGTATGGTGGCTGTTTTGAGGAAAGATATAAGGAGGCTTATGATGACAGAGCGTATCGTGCCAAGGGTTTGGATGCACCGGCGAAGTATGCGCCAACTCTCAAGGTGAGAAAGGGCAATGCACGGTAGCGAAGAGGCTAGAAAAAGTATAGGTGGGTGGAAGTGTCAACTTTCGAATACTCACATTAGTCCGAAGAACTCATGCACTTATTATCGGTAACTCTCAATCTAATCAGGAGGTTCACAAAGAGACAAGTACCCCGAGGAGGAGTGTATGGGGGTTTGGTTATCCTTGCGCATCCTCGACTCATGGTACGTGAGTGTACTCTAATATTCGAACCCTCCAGAGGTTAGTGATCCATCTAGTAGCTAGAGTTGTCAACAGGGGTTTGTGGTTTTCGAAAAACACACGGATTGCCCAAAATACGACATCTATCACTAATAGGCTCGAGCTCTTGACACCAAAAGTTCAAACATTACTCTAGTCAATACCTCAAAACTATTGCAAGTTACTACTACAAAGAGAATAGCAACTTCAACTACCTACTTCTAGTCAAGACACAAAACTCAGTGCAACAGGCAAACTCTCTAACAAGATAAAACATGCAACCTATAGAAAGTTCAACCTAAAACAAAAGAAAATCTCTAGAAAAACTAAAGCACTACAACTAAACAGAGCAGCAGCTAAGAAAAGAAAAAGAACAATCACAGCTAAAAGAACAAGCATGCAAATCCTATGAGGAGTTCTAGTTCAAGTGGAGCAAAAGAGTAAGCTGGGGTCTAACTTGTTACTACAGCAAACCAAGAAAAAGCAAACCTAGAAAAGTAAAGAGTGAGACGCTCCAAGCATAGCACACAACGCATGAAGTGATAAAAATATAGTGCAACGAGGGACGAACTGATAATTGTTGATGAAGAAGGGGATGCACGGGGGAATCCCCAAGCTTAGACGCTTGAGTCTCCTTGAATATTTATTGGGGGTGCACATGGGCATCCCCAAGCTTGAGCGTTTGACACTCCAAGATCTTCTTTCATCATCTTTCATCGCGCACTTGAAAACTCTCTTCATACATAACTCATCATAAGCTGATTAGAGAGGTTAGTACCCTTAATAAATATATTTTTTCACTAGATATAAAGATATTCTTGAAGATCTACCGTTTCTCAAGATTTCCAAAAAGTTTTTGCAAAGAAAAAGCAAGCTTAAGGTTTGCAAAAGTTAGGAGAGACAAAACGTGGCAGAATCTGTGAAAAACAGAACAGCAGGTAGTAAAGAATTTTTTAGGGGTAGTTCTGCAACTCGAATCAAAAAACTCAGAACAGACGTTCGAAAGTCAATTGTATGGAGCGTGCTGTCAAAAAAATTCAGATCAAAGAGATGATCTGGTGATTTTAGGCTAATTTTTCCGTCCAAGGACATAATCTGTTTTCCGGACAGCATGTCACAACTTTTAAACTTTCTTGCAATCAGAGGCTAGACTTGGCACCAAGATTGAAAATAAAGATACAATGATGTTGCTACAGTAGTAAAAATCATCAAGACCACTAAAAACTGAAAGTAAAAACTCAAACTAAAGATAACAAGGCTTGTCTCCCTAGAGCTCTTTCTTTATAGCCATAAAGATAGGCTTAAGATTTTAATGATGCTCTCATAGGAATAAGGAATAAGAGTTGAAGAACAAAAGAGAGCATTAAGAAGCAAATAACAAACACATTTAAGTCTAACATGCTTCCTATGCAAAGGGATCTTGTAGAGAAATAACTCATGGAAGCATAAAGATATTAGCATAGGAAGCCAAAATAAGTGCAACTTCAAAACCTTCAACATAAAGAGAGGGAACTTGATATTATTGAAATATCTATAAGCATATGTTCCCTTCTCATAATAATTTCCAGTAGGATCATGAATAAACTCAACAATATAAGTGACGAGGGGGTGACCCCACGACTCCTACGGATAAACCTACCTGGTGTCCCTGAAGACAGAAGGCCCATGAAGATACAGCCTCGGACCGCTAATTGGCACCGACGTAGGAGTCTGCGACTCACAAGGAAGGTGCGAGAACCTGCCGTACGGAGCAAGCTAGGGTTAGGAAAGCTTACCTGTAAACGTAGATGAACTCCCCGAGACCTAGCCCAGTATATAAGGGCTAGGAGGGGCGACGAAAAGGACAACCAATATCATCTGTAACCCTAGCCTTGAGCGCTCCAGCCTTGGCATCCCCTGTAATCGCATCTCCCCCAATCAATAATATCGAGCAGGAGCGTGCCTTCCTGTTTGCCGACGAGCTATTGTCCAACCTGTGCCTCTCATGACTAACCCAGGGTCCCTGACCATGGGATTTTCCGGGGTTGATCCCCGTCAATTGGCGCCTTCTGTGGGAACTACACAGGTTGGGATCACGATCTCGGCGGTCCCGTCTTCAGCATGCCACAACTCAAGGGCAAGGACCAGATCTAGCCCACTCGAAGGATTCAAGATCACGGCAAACATCTCTGCCACCCCATCAAGACCGCTCGGGCTACAGCTATGCCAGGACCGATACTACGGTAACGGCCAAGTGCAGCGCCAACAGCGAAGGAATCGATGACCCAGAAGAACGGCGAGAGGCCTCTACGAAGGAATTCCACTCGACGAACCGCGACGCGCAGCGGAGGACTCGCAAATCTTTCGACAACCCACCGCCGCTCGGGCACCCGCCGCGCATCAAGACGATAACTACGAGATCGAAACCAGCGATCAGTGATGTGCGAGGTAATGATAGTGATTTCTCGCCCTTCGTTGGTGAGCCCCAAGTGGAAGGCGTGATGTAGCACAGCAGCAAATTTCCCTCATTAAAGATACCAAGGTTTTTCTCCAATAGGACTCCGGAGATGATAAGTAGGTGTCAGTGGCGCAACTGACGCGGACCTGCACACAGACACAAATAACTTTGTTCCCAATGAAGTTCAGAGAGGTTGTCAATCTCTCCGGTCTTGTTGTTCACAAAGGATCAAACACAAAGGATAATGATAGCAACTGAAAGTAAAAGCAGAAAAGTAAATAAGCGTGTAAACAGTGATGAGGATATGGACCGGGATACGTGATGTTCACTAGTGATGTCTCTCTCCCAAAAGACGATAAAACTGCTATGCGAGGTGAACAAATTACAAAAGGGCAATTGACAGGATTATGAATGCACCGCAATACTAACTATGCTACAAAAGAAAGGAAGAGGCTCAAAAGCACGGGCAATACGCCAAAATAAGTAGACCGAAATCCAACTGCATCTACTACTAATCATCCACCTTGAGATATCTATCCAGAACATCTCGCTGGTATTAAGTTGCGAGCCCCACCCAAAGTGTAAACCCAAAGCAACAGACAACTGCATTAAAAAGCACTTTGCGTAAAGTAAACAATCCTTGCAACTGCGGTTACAAGTACCGTTGTTTTCCCCCTTGTGGCAATAGCACACCCCCTAGACTCATGTTTCTGTCACTCAAGCGTGTCATCGGGGGGCATGAACCCACAATCGAGCATAACGTTCCCTCTTGGGGCTACTACCTACTACTTGGCCAAAGCAATAAACAACAACGGAGAACATGCAAGAATTACTTAGGAACAAAAATATAAGAGATAAGAACCAAATATATTACTCAATCACAATCTGAACATAATCTCATAATCCATCAGATCCCATCAAACTCAGCATAGCAATAGCAGAAAGATTACAAAAGTGCCTCGATCATGTAGGGCAGCTCATGAGGTCTAAACCATGAAGAACAAAGAGGGGAGGATAACATCACATAGCTACTGATCACGGACCCATGGTCCAAGGAAAACTACTCACAAGACATCCGGGAAGCATCCATGGTGGAGAGGAGACTCCCGGAGGTCGGCCCTCCCTCCGGCAGGGTGCCGGGAAGAGGTATTCTCGTGCTCCCGATCTCGGAAGCGCGGCGGCGGCGGAACAGAGGAGAGATCGCGAAAAAGGGTTCTGTTCTCGGAAGTTTCCCGTGACGGAGAATATATAGGCGAAGGGGGGCAGCCAGGGGGGCCACCAGGGGTCCAGGCGCGACCAATCCCTAGGGCGCGCCACCAGGGCGCCTGGGCCCCTGGTGGTGGCCCTCTGGCCCCACCCAGGTTTTTCCGGAAGGTTCCTTCACGCTGATTTTTTATCTGAATTTTCCCGAATTTTTGGAGCACTTTTTATATGGGGGAAAACTGAAATAGAAAAACAGCAGAAAACAGGAACTGGCACTGTGGTGCACTGAGTTAATAGGTTAGTCCAAATATGATCAAAAGTGTATGAAAGTGTATCTAGATCATAGCAATATCACACAAAACATGCATGGAGCAAGAAGAAATTATAGATACGTTTTGGACGTATCAACATCCCCAAGCTTAATTCCTGCTCGTCCTCGAGTAGGTAAATGATAACAACATAATTTCTGTGGTGACATGCTAGCAACCATATAATAACTTTAAAAAGTAAATCAATCAAGGTTAGAGATTCAATTCAAGTCATAACATGCAAGAGTCTATATTAGCATTGAAACAAGTAACAAAAGAACATTAGATGCAAGAGCTCTCGCTGTCCGTGACTCGAATGTCTCCAAATGGTGTTTGTGTGCAAGAAGGGGGATAGGGAATACGAGAAAAAACAATTTATTTGTTTGAGAACTCAATCTACTAAAGTTTCACACTTGGTCTTTTTCTGGAATCTTATCTTGACTCGTCCCCAGACCACTAGCCAGGTACAAGTCAATTTGATCCACTCCTTTTTCAATATTTTGAGCACTCATGCAATGGATGAGCTTAAGCAGAGAGTTGACACTTGGGATGGCAAAGTGAGGAGTATGGAGGAGGAAGACAAAAAAGGAGGAGAAAGGCTCACTTCAATGAGGACAATCATAGGCAAGAGATTCCAAATGATAGATATGATGTGAGGAGTAGGGATTGCCATGCAATGGATGCACATACGAGCTAGGAAGCTCTCCAATGGAACTAGTGGGGGTGCATTTAAGTTGCTCGCTCATGAAGACCTAGAGCTCGTTTGAGGAGGCTCATCCTTGGAATATGCAAGCCAAGTTCTATAGTGTAAAGATCCCCACATAGCTATATGCATAATGATCATCTCTATGGAATACAAGGATATAAAGGGAGTACTAGTGTGGATCTCTCAAAAGGATAGTAGTGTTGCCCCTTTCTCTTTTTTTGTTTTTTTTGTGGCCTCAATGGCTCTTTCTATTTTACTCTCATTTGTCCTCTTTGGGATCTTTTATTGTGTCCACTTTGGGATCTTTTCCTCACTTAAGGGAAACACTCTATTTTACAAGAAGGTAAAGGAGATCTTACACACTTTACAAGGTACTCAAAATCATAAAGAAGATGTAACTATCATGATGTATGCAATGTATGTCGCTGCCAGTGTAGCAGGAACATGTATGACATGAAGATCAAGTCATGAAGAGGTCGATGTTGCATGGCAATATATCTCGGAAAGGCTATGGAAATGCCTTGATAGGTAGGTATGGTGGCTGTTTTGAGGAAAGATATAAGGAGGTTTATGATGACAGAGCGTATCATGCCAAGGGTTTGGATGTACCGGCGAAGGTGGACACCAACTCTCGGAGTGAGAAGAAGGCAATGCACGGCACGGGAGAGGCTAGCAAAATATGGGAAGGTGGAAGTGTCAACTTTCAATACTTACATTAGTCTGAAGAACTCATGCACTTATTATCGGTAACTCTCAATCTAATAAGGAGGTTCACAAAGAGACAAGTACCCCGAGGAGGAGTGTATGGGGGTTTGGTTATCCTTGCGCATCCTCGACTCATGGTACGTGAGTGTACTCTAATATTCGATCCCTCCAAAGATTAGTGATCCATCTAGTAGCTAGAGTTCTCAACTGGTTTTGTAGGTTTTGAAAAGAAACACGGATTGCCCAAAATACGACACCTATCACTAATAGGCTAGAGCTCTTGACACCAAAATTTCAAACATTACTCACAACAATACCTCAAAACTATTGCAAGTTACTACTAAAATTAAATAGCAACCTCAATTACCTACTTTCAAGACAAGACACAACTCAGTGCAACAACCAACTCTCTTTAACAAGATAAACATGAAAACTAAAAATAGTTCCAGCAACAGACTAAACAAAAGCCAAGGCTCTTGCTAAAGACAAACTAAGACTAAAACTAAACATGGTAGTAGCTACGAAAAGATAAAGAACACACAACAGCAAAAAGATAGGCAGGAAAAATCCTATGATGTGTTCTAGATTTTGAAAGTGGAGCGTGATTATCTCCCACACAAAGTAAGAAGGGATCTAACTTGTTATGAACAGAAAGCAAAGCTAAAGAAAACTAAAAATAAAACCTAAGAGCGAGACGCTCCAAGCATAGCACATAGCGCATGAAGTGATAAAAATATAGTGAGAGGAAGGACGAACTGATGATTGTTGATGAAGAAGGGGATGCACGGGGGCATCCCCAAGCTTAGACGCTTGAGTCTCCTTGAATATTTATTGGGGATGCATGGGGGCATCCCCAAGCTTGAGCGCTTGACACTCCTGGATCTTCTTTCATCATCTTCCATCGCACACTTGAAAACTCCCTTCATACACAACTCATCATAAGCTGATTAGAGAGGTTAGTACCCTTAATAAAATAATTTTCCCCCACTGGATATAAAGATATTCTTGAAGAGATAATGTTTCTCAAGAGTGCCAAAAGGTTTTTGCAAAGAAAAAGCAAGCTTAAGGTTTGCAAAAGTGAAGAGAGGCAAAACGTGGCAGAATCTATAGAAAACAGAACATCGGGTAGTAAAGAATTTTTTAGGGGAACTTCTGCAACTCAAAGAAAAAAACTCAGAACATACGAAAGTTTCAAAATTGTATAGATCACGCTGTCAAAAAAATTCAGATCAAAAAGATGATCTAGTGATTTGATTCGAATTTTTCTGTCAAGGGACATAATCTGTTTTCTGGACAGCATGTCACAACTTTTGCTTCCCTTATCATAAGAGGCTATAAGTTGGCACAAATCTGAAAAATAAAGATACAATGATGTTGCTACAGTAGTAACAAACATCAAGACACAACAAAAGAAAAAAGAAAAACCTAAATTCGTTGCGGGCTGCCTCCCGAAAGCGCTTTCTTTTATGCCTTCAAGCTAGGCATGATGCAAAATATCAAGTTGTATCAATCGAATCATTATCAAGATCATCAAAAAGCTCCTCAATTGTACAACTAGTCTTAAGAGGTCTTTCAAATAAAGGCCTAATGAAGATACTTCTAGGGAGAAAACCAAAAGGCGGAAAATCAATGGAAGATTCATTTATAAAATTATCAAAGAGAGGTATTTCTTCCAAAGTTTTCACAGTTTCAACTTCTTTGGCAATGGGTGGTTTGCTTTTAGGTCGGGGTGGCCTAGGGACATAATTGAACTTAGGTTCCCTTCTTGCTGAAGTCTCTACTTTTTTTGGTTTGATTGAGGAAAATGTAGTTCCTAGAGTATTAATGATTTCCTCAATCTTATCAATCCTAGAAAGATCCGTATCACGGGATTTGATGACCTCCAAAGTTTTAATAATTTTAAGCATGGAGCTATCAAGCCTATTAAAATTCCCTTGAATCTTGTGATCCAACTCATTTATCCTAGTTATACTTGGTATTTCTAACTCTATCTTTTCAAGTTTCTTCATAATGTGAGCTAGAGTTATATCTTCTTGTATGCTAGCAATAGGGAGATTTCCAACAAGATTTTCAATAACATTAAGAGACTCCCAAATCGGGGCTTCTAGAAAATTCCCATTGATAGCAGTATCCTATTCCAAGGAGTAATCCCGACATAAAAAATTCTAAGAAGGATAGTAGTGTATTGCTTCTTGGTAGCTCTTTTTTGAGAATCATTAATTCTATACCAAGCATCTTTTAAACTTTCACCACCTTTTTGTTTAAAGGTGAGAACCTCTGTCTCAACAAAGGCAAAAGGGCCAGACATAATGATAACTACTAGCAAAATAAATAATTTTTTTGTGATTTTTGATATAAGACACAAAGATAAAAACTGAAAGGTAAACTAACAAGTCTATAAAACAAAGGTAAAGGGTAGTGTGCAACTCCCCTATCTTAGCACTCGGAGTCCCGGGCAACGGCGCCAGAATTTTGGCTTGATGTGCGAGGTAATGATAGTGATTTCTCGCTCTTCATTGGTGAGCCCCAAGTGGAAGGCGTGATGTAGCACAGCAGCAAATTTCCCTCAGTAAAGATACCAAGGTTTGTCTCCAGTAGGACTCCGGAGATGATAAGTAGGTGTCAGCGTCGCAACTGACGCGGACCTGCACACAGACACAAATAACTTTGTTCCCAACGAAGTTCAGAGAGGTTGTCAATCTCTCCGGTCTTGTTTTTCACAAAGGATCAAACACAAAGGATAATGATAGCAACTGAAAGTAAAAGCAGAAAAGTAAATGAGCGTGTAAACAGTGATGAGGATATGGACCGGGATACGTGATGTTCACTAGTGATGTCTCTCTTCCAAAAGACGACAAAACTGCTATGCGAGGTGAACAAATTACAGAAGGGGAATTGACAGGATTATGAACACACCGCAATGCTAACTATGCTACAAAAGAAAGGAAAAGGCTCAAAAGCAGGGGCAGTACGCCAAAATAAGTAGACCGAAATCCAACTGCATCTACTACTAATCATCCACCTTGAGATATCTATCCAGAACATCTCGCTGGTATTAAGTTGCGAGCCCCACCCAAAGTGTAAACCCAAAGCAACAGACAACTGCATTAAAAAGCACTTTACGTAAAGTAAACAATCCTTGCAACCGCAGTTACAAGTACCGTTGTTTTCCCCCTTATGGCAACAACACATCCCCTAGACTCATGTTTCTGTCACTCAAGCGTGACATCGGGGGGCATGAACCCACAATCTAGCATAACGTTCCCTCTTGGGGTTACTACCTACTACTTGGCCAAAGCAATAAACAGCAATGGAGAACATGCAAGAATTACTGAGGAACAAAAATATAAGAGATAAGAACCAAATATATTACTCAATCACAATCTGAACATAATCTCATAATCCATCAGATCCCATCAAACTCAGCATAGCAATAGCAGAAAGATTACAAAAGTGCCTCGATCATGTAGGGCAGCTCACGAGGTCTAAACCATGAAGAACAAAGAGGGGAGGAGAACATCACATAGCTACTGATCACGGACCCATGGTCCAAGGAAAACTACTCACAAGACATCCGGGAAGCATCCATGGTGGAGAGGAGACTCCCGGAGGTCGGCCCTCCCTCCGACAGGGTGCCGGGAAGAAGTCTTCTGGTGCTCCCGATCTCGGAAGCGCGGCGGCGGCGGAACAGAGGAGAGATCGTGAAAAAGGGTTCTGTTCTCGGAAGTTTCCCGTGACGGAGAATATATAGGCGAAGGGGGGCAGCCAGGGGGGCCACCAGGGGTCCAGGCGCCCCCTCGCGCACCCAAGCCCTAGGGCGCGCCACCAGGGCGCCTGGGCCCCTGGTGGTGGCCCTCTGGCCCCACCCAGGTTCTTCCGGAAGGTTCCTTCACGCTGATTTTTTATCTGAATTTTCCCGAATTTTTGGAGCACTTTTTATATGGGGGAAAACTGAAATAGAAAAACAGCAGAAAACAGGAACTGGCACTGTGGTGCACTGAGTTAATAGGTTAGTCCAAATATGATCAAAAGTGTATGAAAGTGTATCTAGATCATAGCAATATCACACAAAACATGCATGGAGCAAGCAAAAATTATAGATACGTTTTGGACATATCAATCAGCAGGACCATCGCCAAGAAAGAACAAATCGACGACCCAAAAGGCGCGCACGGGAGATCTACGGCGAGGCTCCAATGAACGAGCCACGTCACGCAGCCGTGCAACCGACGATCACTCGACGATATGCCGTCGCACGAGCACCTGCCGTCAGCCAGGACATCGACTCCGAGACACCGGTGGGCGAGTACTATGACCCAGATCGAAGGCCGGATGAATTCGCCAACCTCATCATGAACCAAGACATGAGTCGAGGAATCGAAACCGACCCCCGCTTCCACGAACACCCGGAGGATCACGAGAAAATCTTCAGAATCTCAAGAAGGAAGAGGCACGCCGGATCTAGCAAACTCACGGCTAGAGAGCAACTGGCAGGACCCTGCATGATCCACAGCTTCGAGGATGACTGGGGATGCGTTAGGTCAGGTCACACTTTGAGAGACTGCCGCCTGTTTAACGATCTAGCCGACGACCTCAAGAAGGAGAAGCAGAAATAAGACAGGCGCAACCGGCGACCCGAACAATCGCCGCCCTCAAGCCCGGAAGGACGTCACAGCCCGCTGCAAGGACAGGTGCTCACGATCCAAGAGGGAAGGGTGCCGCAAACACAACGCGACGCCTAGATCCTGCAAGCTAGAGCAACCGAGAGCATAAACATAGTCGAAGTCTACCAGCTACATGATACGGAGACCAGCATCACGTTCTCACAGGACGACCATCCACCCGCAGTCTCAAGACCGGGGCACGCGCCCCTAGTGCTCGATGCACAAATCGTAGGGTACGACATGGATAGGGTCTTCATGGACGGAGGTAGCAGCATGAATATCATCTTCGCCAGCACCCTGCAAAAGATGCTGATCCCACGATCAGTATGGAGAAAATCGAGCACCGAGTTACACGGGGTAGTCCTAGGAGAAGCAGCCACATCCCTCGGAGTCATCGAACTCGAAGTTGTCTTCGGCAACTAACGCAACTTCGCAAAGCACGTCCTCGAGTTCGAGGTACTCGATTGGCAATCGCAGTACCACGCCATATTGGGATGGCCAGCATTCGCGCAGTTCATGGCGCTCCCACACTACGCCTACCTCAAGCTCAAGATGCCAGGATCAGCAGGAGTCCTCACGATCAACGTAATCTTCATCAAATCAGATCAATGTGATCGTGACTTCCACAGAATCTCCGACACATTCGGAGCCGAACAAGAACTCAGAGAAATAGCCATGGTGACGGACAAGAGTACCTTCCCATTGGTGAACCGAAGTTAATCCAAGGAGTACGGACGCGACTTCAGCATCGACAGCGACACAGTCACTCACCAAGTGCACCCGACGGACCCGGACAAAACAGTCCGCGTGTACGCCCACCTACCAGAGGAGAAGGCGACGACTCTCGTCACTTTCCTTCGAGACGAGTGGGAAATATTCGCCTGGTGCCCAGCCGACATGCCTGGGATACCACGCGAATTCGCGGAACACGCCCTACGCATCAAGCAAAACACGAAGCCGGTGAAGCAAGCGCTGAGACGATTCTCTGAGCCCAAGCACAGAGCAATCGGAGAGGAAGTCAACCGGTTACTCGACGCCCAGTTCATCCGAGAAACGAAGAAAGCCACCTGGATAGCCAACCCAGTGCTGGTACCCAAGAAAGACACGACCGTGCTGCGCATGTGTGTCGACTACGGACCAGTCAACAAGCATTGCCCGAAGGACCACTCCCCCTGCCTAGAATCGATCAGATAATCGACTCAACAGTAGTGTGCGATCTACTTTACTTTCTTGACGCTTACTCAGGATACAACCAGATCAGGATGAAGGAAGAAGACGAAGAGCACACATCGTTCATCACCCCCTATGGCTTATTCTGCTACAGGACCATGCCCTTCGGGCTCAAAAACGCAGGCGCCACTTACCAGCGAATGATGCAGGCCTGCCTGAAGGAGCAAATCGGAAGAAACGTGCAAGTCTATTTGGACGACATCGTTATCAAGACCTACAAAGCAGCCACACTACTCGACGACCTGCGCGAAACCTTCGCGGCGCTCAACAAATATAGAATCAAACTCAACCCGAAGAAGTGCGCATTCGGCGTACCGGCGGGGAAGCTGCTTGGCTATATGGTCTCTGCCCGAGGAATCGAGGCAAACCCTGAGAAAGTCCAAGCCATCACCCGAATGCAAGAACCAACCGACGTCAAAGGAGTACATCAGCTCACTGCAAAACTCGCAGCCCTAAGCCGCTTCATCAGCAGGCTGGGAGAACGCACACCGCCTTTCTATCAGCTGCTCAGGAAAGGAGAGAAATTCGAGTGGACGTAGGAAGCCCGCCAAGCATTCGCGGACCTAAAAAAGACACTCTCGACCCCACCAATCCTGGCGGTACCCAAGGAACGAGAGAAGCTATACCTCTACGTGGCAGCACGTAACAGTGTAGTAAGCACATCGCTCGTTGTCGAACGCGCAGAAGAAGGCAAGGTCCAGAGCATCCAGAGACAATTCTACTACCTCAACATGCTCCTGACCAAATCCCAGCAGCGGTACCCGCACTATCAGAAGCTACTACTGGCCATCGTCATGACCTCAAGAAAGGTTTCCCACTACTTCGACGAGCACCCTATCACAATCGTGAGCAGCGCACCACTCGCTGACATACTCAATAACCCTGGACCTACTGGACGAGTCGCCGAGTGGAACATTGAGCTCAACCCACGGGACCTGCAGTTCAAGCACCCAACAGCCATCAAAGCCCAAGTACTCCCAGATTTCCTGGTCGAGTGGACGGAGGTTCAGACACCAGGCCCCCCAGGCCTATCAAGTTCATGGTCAATGTTCTTCGATGGGTCCAAGAGACAACAAGGAGCTGGGAAAGGAGTTGTGCTCATCTCCCCTAAAGGAACAATGCTGAAATATGTCCACCAGATCAACTTCAGTCACTGATACGTCCAAAACGTATCTATAATTTCTGCTTGCTCCATGCATGTTTTGTGTGATATTGTTATGATCTAGATACACTTTCATACACATTTGATCATATTTGGACTAACCTATTAACTCAGTGCACCACACTGCCAGTTCCTATTTTCTGCTGTTTTTCAATTTTAGTTTTCCCCCATATAAAAAGTGCCAGAAAAATTCCGGGAAAAATATAGGAAAAAACAGCGTACAGGAAGCTTCGCGAAGAGCCCGAGTGGGGACAGAGGGGAGCCAGGGGTGGCCCAGGCGGCCACCCGGCGCGGCCCTACCCCTGGCCGCGCCAGGGGGGGCGCCTGGGCCCCCTGGTCCACCTCTGGCTGCCCCCCTTCGCCTATATATTCTCCGTCACGGGAAACTTCCGAGGAGAGAACCCTTTTTTGTGATCTCTCCTCTGTTCCGCCGCCGCCGCGCTTCCGAGATCGGGAGCACCAGAAGACCTCTTCCCGGCACCCTGCCGGAGGGAGGGCCGACCTCCGGGAGTCTCCTCTCCACCATGGATGCTCCCCGGATGTCTCGTGAGTAGTTTTCCTTGGACCATGGGTCCGTGATCAGTAGCTATGTGATGTTCTCCTCCCCTCTTTGTTCTTCATGGTTTAGACCTCGTGAGCTACCCTACATGATCGAGGCACTTTTGTAATCTTTCTGCTGTTGCTATGCTGAGTTTGATGGGATCTGATGGATTATGAGATTATGTTCAGATTGTGATTGAGTAATATATTTGGTTTTTACCTCTTATATTTTTGTTCCTAAGTAATTATTGCATGTTCTCCGTTGCTGTTTATTGCTTTGGCCAAGTAGTAGGTAGTAACCCCAAGAGGGAACGTTATGCTCGATTGTGGGTTCATGCCCCCCGATGACACGCTTGAGTGACAGAAACATGAGTCTAGGGGATGTGCTGTTGCCACAAGGGGGAAAACAACGGTGCTTGTAACCGCGGTTGCAAGGATTGTTTACTTTACGCAAAGTTCTTTTTAATGCAGTTGTCTGTTGCTTTGGGTGTACACTTTGGGTGGGGCTCGCAACTTAATACCAGCGAGATGTTCTGGATAGATATCTCAAGGTGGATGATTAGTAGTAGATGCAGTTGGATTTTGGTCTATTTATTTTGGCGTACTCCCCGTGCTTTTGAGCCTCTTCCTTTCTTTTGTAGCATAGTTAGCATTGCGGTGCGTTCATAATCCTGTCAATTGCTGATACGTCCCAAACGTATCTATAATTTCTGCTTGCTCCATGCATGTTTTGTGTGACTTTTCCATGTTTTGGTTGAACTTTATTACACTTTTAAACCAATTTGGACTAACCTACTAACTCAGTGCACCTAGTTGCCAGCTTCTGGTTTTCTGCTGTTTTTGTTTTTCAGGTTTTCCGGCTGATTAAAGTGCCCAAAAAATTCCGCAAAAATTATATTAAAAATCAGCGGGCAGGAAGCTTCCGGAATAACCAAGGGAGAGAGCCGGGACCACCACCAGGGAGCCAGAAGGGTCCCTGGCGCGGCCCCAACCCTAGGGCGCGCCAGGCACCCTCCTGGCTGCGCTGGGTGGCCCCTCGACGCCCCCTTCGCCTATATAACCCCCTCGGGGGTAGAAACCCCTAAAAAAGAACTCTTTTTCGCGGAAACCTCTCTGTTCCGCCGCCGCCGCCGTTTTCAGATCGGGGCTGCCTGGAGAAGCTGCCCCGGCACCCTGCCGGAAGGAGATCACCCCTCCGGGAGACCATCCATAGCCATGGACGCCTCCCGTATGTACCGTGAGTAGTCCCCCTTGGACCATGGGTCCGTGATCAGTAGCTATGTGATGTCCTCTCCCTCTTTTGTGCTTCCACTTTCGAGACCTCGTGAGCTGCCTCACATGATCGAGGCACCTATGTAATTTTCTGCTATTGCTACGCTGAGTTTGTTGGGATCTGATGGATTATGAGACTATGTTCAGATTGTGATGAGTAATATATTTGGTTTTCCCTTTTATATTTTGTTCTTGAGTAAATTCTTGCATGTTCTCCGTTGCAGTATTTTCTTTGGCCAAGTTATTTGCTTGCAACTCCAAGAGAGAGCGTTATGCTCGATTGTGGGTTCAGCCCCCTGATGTCTAGCTTGAGTGACAGAAACATGAGACTAGGGGATGTGTTGTTGCCACCAGGGATAAAACAACGGTGATTGTGCCTATTGGTGCAAGAATTGTTTACTTTACGCAAAGTTCTTTTAATGCAGTTGTCTGTTGCTTTGAGTTTACACTTTGGGTGGGATTCGCAACTTAATACCAACGAGATGTTCTGGATATATATCTCAAGGTGGATGATTCGTAGTAGATGCAGATGGATTTCGGTCTACTTACCTTGGCGTACTGCCCATTGATTTTGAGCCCTTCCTTTCTTTGCAGCATAGTTAGCATTGCGGTGCCTTCATAATCCTGTCAATTGCCCAACTGTGATTTGTTTACCTCGCTAGCATTTTTATCGTCTTTTGGGAGAGAGACATCACTAGTGAAAATCACGGGACTCCGGTCCATCTTCATACCATTGTTCACACCCACTATTTACCTTTCTGTTTTTACTTTTACTAGTACTTTTTTATCTCTTGCGTTTGATCCTTTGTAAACGACAAGGCCGGAGGAATTGACAACTCCTCTGAACTCGTTGGGAGCAAAGTTATTTGTTTTGTGCAGGTCCACGACAACTCCACGCATCAGAATAATTTCTGGCGCCGTTGCCACCTATCGTACTTATCGTTGAGTCCCACTGGATACAAACCTTGGTATCTTTACTGAGGGAAATTACCGCTATGCTGCATCTCAACCTTCCACTTGGGGTAACCAACGAGGGGCGAGAAGCCATCAAGCTAATTTCTGGCGCCGTTGTCGGGGACTCAAAGGAAGTACAAATACGCGAGTCCCTATAACCGCCAATTTCTGGCGCCGTTGTCGGACTCCTGTATCAAAAATAGGGGAGTTACACGCTATCTTTTACCTTTGCTTTTTAATCTTGTTAGTTTACATTTCAGTTTTTACTTTTGTGTCCTTTATAAAAAATACCAAAAATACCTACTAATGATATCTTCACCATGGGTGTGGAACCACCAAAATATGGTAGGATGGACATGTTTCACTTGGCTCGTCTTCGATCAATTTGTGCTCGCGCTAAAAACCCAACCGACTTGGTTGAGGGAAAATCATTGGATGAGCATGCTCATTATACGCGGCACCGCCTATCTGAGAAAGGGAAAAACTTATGGGACCAAATACAAACTTCTTATTGCTATGCCGAGTGTTTATGCCACATTTATGATTTTACTTGCTGCTTTAATATAGAGCGTAAACACCTTCCTTTCCAATGTGAGTTTAATGAAAATGAGATCCTATCTTCTTATGCCAAAGGTGTTTATGATTACTTTGATGTTGAAAAGATTGAAGAGTTTGTTGCTTTTAAAGGTGCTTATGAGATTGCTTCTTTGATTGAAAAGTATTACGATACTATTCACAAGTCTGAAAACTTTGCTGTTCTTGCTTATTGCTTTGAGAATTATACTTCCAATGCTTATATTGAGGATTTTAAAAATAGAATGCTTGCTGCCCAAGAAGAGGCTAATGATTGCTATGAAGAGGAATCTTATGATTCCGAGGACTCACTTGATACTTCCCTTTCTGATGATTTTGATACTTGCTTTATGATGGCCATGATGCCACTATGGATGATGCCTACGAAGATGAACTTGCTATAGTTCCTTATGTTAAGCATGAAATTATTGTTGTTGCACCCACACTTGATTGCCCTATTATCCTTTTGAAATCTCCAACTATTCCGGAGAATTTTGCTCTTATCAAGGCTCAATGTGATGGGTTGCATCTATCTTATCATCCTAAAAACCGTGCTGAAAACAATACAAGTGTGCTTGTAGGTCATTAACAACATGATTTATGTGATAGTTATATTCTTGATGTTGTTCATGATGCTACTGAAAATTACTTTGAGAGAGGAAAGTTTGGTTGTAGAAACTTCCATGTTACAAAAACACCTCTCTTCATGTTGAAAGTTTTGAAGTTGTTCTTGTTCTACCTTCCTATGCATGTCACTTTGTGCTTCTTTGATTTATTTTCTTACAAGATGCCTATGCATAGGAAGTGGGTTAGGCTTAAATGTGTTTCACATTTGCTTCTTGATGCTCTCTTTTGCTTCAATTCTTATTCTCTTGAGAGCATCTTTTATAATCTTTAAGCCTAGCTAATGGCTCTAAAGAAGCGCTTTCGGGAGGCAGCCCGCAACGAATTTAGGTTTTTATTTTTGCTTTTGTTTTGTTCTTAGTGGTCTTGATGATTGTTACTACTGTAGCAGCATCATTGTACCTTTATTTTTCAAGCTTTGTGCCAAGTTTAGCCTCAGAATGCTTGAAAGTTCAAAAGTTGGAGCTTGCTGTCCAGAAACAGATTCTGTCTTCTTGACGGGAAAATTCGCGATAAATCACCAGATCATCTTTTTGATCTGAATTGTTTTGACAGCATGCTCCATACAATTGGCTTGCTAGCCTCTGTTCAAAGTTTTTTGATTTGAGTTGCAGAAGTACCTCGAAAAAATTCCCCTTTCTCTGTTGTTCTGTTTTTCTCAGCTTCTGCCCTAGTTTTTCTTTTCGCAGTTTTGCAATCCTTAAGCTTGCTTTTTATTTGCAAACTTTTTTGGGCAGGCAAGAGAAACAGTAGCTCTTCCTGGAAATCTTTATTTGCAGTAGAGGAAAATTATTTTATTAGGGTACTAACCTCTCTAATCAGCCTACAATGAGTTATGTATGAAGGGAGTTTTCAATTGCGCGATGGAAGGTGATGAAAGAAGATCCAGGAGTGTCAAGCGCTCAAGCTTGGGGATGCCCAAGTGCACCCCCAATAAATATTCAAGGAGACTCAAGCGTCTAAGCTTGGGGATGCCCCCGGTGCATCCCCTTCTTCATCAACAATCATCGGTCTGTCTTTCGTTGCACTATATTTTTATCACTTCATGCGTTATGTGCTTTGCTTGGAGCGTCTCGCTCTTTACTTTTCTAGGTTTGTTTTGCTTTCTTTGCTGCAGTAACAAGTTAGACCCCAACTTACTCTTTTGTGTGGGAGAGAAACACGCTCCACTTGAACTAGAACTCCTCATAGGATTTGCATGCTTGTTCTTTTAGCTGTGATTGTTCTTTTTCTTTTCTTAGCTTCTGCTCTGTTTAGTTGTAGTGCTTTAGTTTTTCTAGAGATTTTCTTTTGTTTTAGGTTGAACTTTCTATAGGTTGCATGTTTTATCTTGTTAGAGAGTTTGCCTGTTGCACTGAGTTTTGTGTCTTGACTAGAAGTAGGTAGTTGAAGTTGCTATTCTCTTTGTAGTAGTAACTTGCAATAGTTTTGAGGTATTGACTAGAGTAATGTTTGAACTTTTGGTGTCAAGAGCTCGAGCCTATTAGTGATAGATGTCGTATTTTGGGCAATCCGTGTGTTTTTTGAAAACCACAAACCCCTGTTGACAACTCTAGCTACTAGATGGATCACTAACCTCTGGAGGGTTCGAATATTAGAGTACACTCACGTACCATGAGTCGAGGATGCGCAAGGATAACCAAACCCCCATACACTCCTCCTCGGGGTACTTGTCTCTTTGTGAACCTCCTGATTAGATTGAGAGTTACCGATAATAAGTGCATGAGTTCTTCGGACTAATGTGAGTATTCGAAAGTTGACACTTCCACCCACCTATACTTTTTCTAGCCTCTTCGCTACCGTGCATTGCCCTTTCTCACCTTGAGAGTTGGCGCATACTTCGCCGGTGCATCCAAACCCTTGGCACGATACGCTCTGTCATCATAAGCCTCCTTATATCTTTCCTCAAAACAGCCACCATACCTACCTACAAGGCATTTCCATAGCCTTTCCGAGATACATTGCCATGCAACATCCACCTTCTCATGACTTGATCCTCATGTCATACATGCTACTTGCTTGATCGATGAGTCGCATGCTAGTTGGGCCTTGCCCTAATCATTGCTACTTGACGCGCTAGTATCATTGCATATCCTGCTATCCTGGCAGAGGCATACATTTGCATCATGATAGTTATATCTTCTTTATGTGAGTACTTTTGTAAAGTGTGAAAGATCTCCTATATTCTTGTAAAATATAGAGTGTTGCCCCTAAAGTGAGGAAAAGATCCCAAAGAGGACAAAATCAAAAGATCCCAAAGAGGACAAATGAGAGTTAAATAGAAAGAGCCATTGAGGCCACCAAAAAATAAAAAAAGAGAAAAAGAGAAAAAGAAAAATAAAAAGAGAGAAGGGGGCATACTACTATTCCTTTTGAGAGTTCCACACTAGTACTTCATCTTCTATCCCTTGTACTCCATAGAGATTATCATCATGCATATAGCTATGTGGGGAACTTTTACACTATAGAACTTGGCTTGTATATTCCAATGATGAGCCTCCTCAAACGAGCTCTAGGTCTTCTTGAGCAAGCAAGTTAGATGCACCCCCACTAGTTCCATTGGAGAGCTTTTAGCTCACATGTGCATCCGTTGTATGGCAATCCCTACTCCTGACATCATACCTATCAAATGGCCTTCTCTCGCCTATGATTGTCCTCATTGATGTGAGCCTTTCACACACCTTTTTGTCTTCCTCCTCCACCCTTTTTCTGTTTCGCCTTTTAGGTGTCAACTTTCTTGCTCACGCTCATCCATTGCATGAGTGCTCAAAATATCGAAAGGGAGTGGATCAGTTTGACTTGTACCTGGCTAGTGGTCTGGGGACGAGTCCAGATAAGAATCCAAAGGAGACTAAGTGTGAAACTTTAGTAGATAGTTGTTCTCAACAACCTTTTTTCTCTTTCTTCCCAGTCCCTTGCTTGCACGCAAACACCATCTGGAGACATTCGAGTCACGGACAGCAAGAGCTCTTGCACCTTTTGTTCTTTTGTTTCTTGTGTTAATGCCAATATAGACTCTTGCCTGTTAAGACTTGAATTGAATTGCATGCTTTGATTGGTTTACTTAACATTCCTTATTTGGTTGTGTGGCATGTGACCACAGAAATTATGCTTGTTATCATTTACCTACTCGAGGACGAGCAGGAATTAAGCTTGGGGATGTTGATACGTCCCAAACGTATCTATAATTTCTGCTTGCTCCATGCATGTTTTGTGTGACTTTGCCATGTTTTGGTTGAACTTTATTACACTTTTAAACCAATTTGGACTAACCTACTAACTCAGTGCACCCAGTTGCCAGCTTCTGGTTTTCTGCTGTTTTTGTTTTTCAGGTTTTTCGGCTGATTAAAGTGCCCAAAAAATTCCGCAAAAATTATATTAAAAATCAGCGGGCAGGAAGCTTCCGGAATAACCAAGGGAGAGAGCCGGGACCACCACCAGGGAGCCAGAAGGGTCCCTGGCGCGGCCCCAACCCTAGGGCGCGCCAGGCACCCTCCTGGCTGCCCTGGGTGGCCCCTCGACGCCCCCTTCGCCTATATAACCCCCTCGGGGTAGAAACCCCTAAAAAAGAACTCTTTTTCGCGGAAACCTCTCTGTTCCGCCGCCGCCGCCGTTTTCAGATCGGGGCTGCCTGGAGAAGCTGCCCCGGCACCCTGCCGGAAGGAGATCACCCCTCCGGGAGACCATCCATAGCCATGGACGCCTCCCGTATGTACCGTGAGTAGTCCCCCTTGGACCATGGGTCCGTGATCAGTAGCTATGTGATGTCCTCTCCCTCTTTTGTGCTTCCACTTTCGAGACCTCGTGAGCTTCCTCACATGATCGAGGACCTATGTAATTTTCTGCTATTGCTACGCTGAGTTTGTTGGGATCTGATGGATTATGAGACTATGTTCAGATTGTGATGAGTAATATATTTGGTTTTCCCTTTTATATTTTGTTCTTGAGTAAATTCTTGCATGTTCTCCGTTGCAGTATTTGCTTTGGCCAAGTTATTTTCTTGCAACTCCAAGAGAGAGCGTTATGCTCGATTGTGGGTTCAGCCCCCTGATGTCTAGCTTGAGTGACAGAAACATGAGACTAGGGGATGTGTTGTTGCCATCAGGGATAAAACAACGGTGATTGTGCCTATTGGTGCAAGAATTGTTTACTTTACGCAAAGTTCTTTTAATGCAGTTATCTGTTGCTTTGAGTTTACACTTTGGGTGGGATTCGCAACTTAATACCAGCGAGATGTTCTGGATAGATATCTCAAGGTGGATGATTCGTAGTAGATGCAGATGGATTTCGGTCTACTTACCTTGGCGTACTGCCCATTGCTTTTGAGCCCTTCCTTTCTTTGCAGCATAGTTAGCATTGCGGTGCCTTCATAATCCTGTCAATTGCCCAACTGTGATTTGTTTACCTCGCTAGCATTTTTATCGTCTTTTGGGAGAGAGACATCACTAGTGAAAATCACGGGACTCCGGTCCATCTTCATATCATTGTTCACACCCACTATTTACCTTTCTGTTTTTACTTTTACTAGTACCTTTTTATCTCTTGCGTTTGATCCTTTGTAAACGACAAGGCCGGAGGAATTGACAACTCCTCTGAACTCGTTGGGAGCAAAGTTATTTGTTTTGTGCAGGTCCACGACAGCTCCACGCATCAGAATAATTTCTGGCGCCGTTACCACCTATTGTACTTATCGTTGAGTCCTACTGGAAACAAACCTTGGTATCTTTACTGAGGGAAATTACCGCTACGCTGCATCTCAACCTTCCACTTGGGGTAACCAACGAGGGGCGAGAAGCCATCAATTGCCCTTCTGTAATTTGTTTACCTCGCATAGCAGTTTTATCGTCTTTTGGGAGAGAGACATCACTAGTGAACATCACTTATCCCGGTCCATATCCTCATTACTGTTTCCACGCTCATTTACTTTTCTGCTTTTACTTTCAATTTCTATCATTATCCCTTGTGTTTGATCCTTTGTGAACAACAAGACCGGAGAGATTGACAACCTCTCTGAACTTCGTTGGGAACAAAGTTATTTGTGTCTGTGTGCAGGTCCGCATCAGTTGCGCCGCTGACACCTACTTATCATCTCTGGAGTCCTACTGGAGACAAACCTTGGTATCTTTACTGAGGGAAATTTGATGCTGTGCTACATCACACATTCCACTTGGGGCTCACCAACGAAGGGCGAGAAGACTACACCCGTCAACTCTCGCGCCATCAGTCACGCCTCCAACAACGAAGCAGAATACGAGGCACTCCTCCATGGCATGCGCATGGCCAAAACATGCGGAGCCACTCGCCTCATAATTTACGGGGACTCCAATCTCGTCGTCCAGCAGACGATGAGAAACTGCGACGCAATAGCCGACAACATGGCGGCCTACCAGAAGCTCTACAACGCACTCGAAGGAAGCTTCGACGGGTGCGAGCTCCACTACATCACCAGGGCCAACAACACAGAAGCTGACGAACTCGCGAACATTGGTTCGAACCGAGGACCAATACCACCCGACGTCTTTCTCGAAAGCATCAGCCGGAGATCCATCAAGGTACAGGCAGCAGCACCTGAAGCAATTGTGGACGGCGAGGACGCAACAGACCTGGCGCAGGTGGCAGCAGCAACCCCATAAGAAGGCACAAGCACCAGCACACCCGACAGCACAGCTCCGAAAGCTCGAAGGACCTGTCTGGGCAAAACCGTTCCTCCGATTCCTAATCGAAGGTACGCTACCGCAAGACGTGGCCGAAGCACGACGCATCAGCCGACGATCCAAGGCATTCACGGTGATCAACAAACAACTATACAAGCGCAGCATCACCCAGATACTCCAAAGGTGCATCGACGAAGAGGACGGCAAAGCCCTACTGCTCGAAATCCACGAAGGCACCTGCGGACACCATGCGAGCAATCGAGTTCTCGTGTCCAAAGCATTCCGAGCCGGGTTCTATTGGCCCACAGCCATGAAAAACGCAGAGGAAATCGTGCGACGTTGTGTCGCCTGCCAGAAATTCGCCAACAGGCCACACGCTTCCGCCTCAGAGCTCAAGACCATACCACTATCCTGGCCGTTCGCCACCTGGGGACTCGACATGGTGGGCCCACTCAAGAAATCATCAAAGGGCGGAAGGACACACCTGCTCGTCGCAGTCGACAAGTTCACTAAATGGATCGAAGCAGTGCCCATCACCAGCTCCACAGCCCTCACGGCTGTCAACTTCATCAAATCGATCATCTTCAGGTTCGGAGTGCCACACAACATCATCACGGACAACGGCACGAACTTCACAGCCGCAGAATTCCAGAACTTCTGCGAAGAACTGGGCATCAAAATCAATTATGCATCAGTCACGCACCCGCAGTCCAACGGCCAGGTGGAAAAAGCAAACGGCCTTGTGTGCGGGGGAATCAAGAAACGGCTCCTCACACCACTCGAGCAAGCCGCCGGCAACTGGGTATAAGAACTCCCCGCGGTATTATGGAGCCTACGAACTACACCAAACACCGCGACCCAGTACACACCCTTCTTCATGGTGTATGGGGCAGAAGCAGTCCTACCACATGAACTGAAGTTCGGAGCACCTCGGGTCACCGGATACGAAGAAGAAGAAGCAGAACAAGCACTACAAGATGACAAAGATACGGCTGACGAGGCAAGAGATACAGCCCTGGAAAAATCAGAGGGGTACCAGGACAAGCTACGCACCTACCAAAGCAGTCGCTTGCGCACTAGAACCTTCAACAGAGGTGACCTAGTCCTACGGCTGATACAAGAGAAGGTCCATAAACTTGCCCCCCAATGGGAAGGACCATTCATAGTCTCAGAAGTCATCGGAGGTGGCGTCTACAAGCTGAAGAACCCGAAGAAAAACGAGGACGTGGGCAACCCATGGAACGTAGAAAACTTGCGACTGTTCTATCCATAGTCCCCATCGGTCAGACATGACTGGCAACTCATGTAGCCGCTTGACCGCAATAAAATAAATGGTGCCCAAATACTGCCATCTCAAAGCACTCGGGGGATTAAGCATAAAATCCCCCTGAGAGACGTTATCGCCTACGCGATCTTAACCACAGCACTCGGGGGCTTAAGCATAAAATCCCCCCGAGAGACGCTATCGCCTACGCGATCTTTACCACAGCACTCTGGGGCTTAAACATAAAATCCCCTCGAGAGACGCTATCGCCTACGCGATCTTAACCACAGCACTCGGGGGCTTAAGAATAAAATCCCCCCGAGAGACGCTATCGCCACTCAAGCGATCTTAACCAAAAGCACTCGGGGGCTTAAGAATAAAATCCCCCCGAGAGACGCTATCGCCACTCAAGCGATCTTAAACACAAACACTCGGGGGCTCGAGCACAAAAATCCCCCCGAGAGACGCTATCGCCACTCAAGTGATCTTAAACACAAACACTCGGGGGATCGAGCACAAAAACTCCCCCCGAAAGACGCTATCGTCGCTCACGCGACCTCTACATCCAAGCACTAGGGGGCTCGAGTACCAACTCCTCCCGAGAACCGCTCGCGCAGTCTGAAGCTTAAAACCCAAGCAAAAATACCCGGCCAGCCCCACCTGCTGAGAGCAAGGCTCGAAAGACTTGGCCACAATCAGATGGAGCACCAAGTACTCTAAAGAAACTTTGGAGGGAGCACAAGACACAGACTCATTTAGTCTTCATCCGATCGCCAACGATCACCTAAAGACTCGGGGGCTACTCCCATCGGGAGCGCTGTCGCGCACCCGATAAAAGATTGAAATTAACGGAAGAACGACACGGGAAACAAATCTCAGCCTAAGCTTGACCCTCCGACTCAAGCGTAGCCTCGGGGGCTACTCCCATCGGGAGCGCTGTCGCGCACCCGATACAACCCACAGTTTAAAGTTTGGACGGACTCAAGAACAGATCTCGATCGCAAAGGACTCTAACATAGCTCTCGGTTGCAAAGAACTCGACGACAGTTCCTGATCGCCAAGGACTCGAACACAGTTCTCGGCTGCAGAAGGCCCAACGATAAATTCCATCGCAAAAGCTCAAGCACAGTTTACACCACAAGGACCATCTTCAGTACAAAAAGATTCAAAGTATGTTGGATAGAAGGCAGCTCCGATCACTCGAAGGCAATCCTCATTACATCGAGAACCAACCTAGTTACAAAAGACGCAAACAGTCCTATAGCATCAAGCAAAAAAGGAATTAAGACTTCTACATGTGCGCCCATGCTGGGATGATTGGCACTAAGACAACAAGCATCATCACAGACAAAGGAGGAGTCGAAGCAGCAGGCTCATGATGTCAATAACATAACAAAAGGTGAAGCTCGACTTATTTGCAGAGCAGTTGAAGACGATGCTCCACCAGCTTATT
Organism: Bromus sterilis; assembly: GCA_950022295.1. NCBI lineage: Eukaryota > Viridiplantae > Streptophyta > Magnoliopsida > Poales > Poaceae > Bromus > Bromus sterilis. The sequence goes on from OX465600.1 coordinate 34,825,902, forward strand.
CTCCTGCTCCACTAGCTTCTTCTCCAAGCTCCGCCCGAGTTGCCAGCGAAGATGAGGCCGCCTCCAGTTCTACAAGGTCGCCTGGAGCGCCCGTTTGATCGACGGCTTGACGTCGATGTCCTCTTCGGAGCTGATGGAGACGGTACCATCACCTGAGGAGTCGCTAGAAGACGGAGTTGTAGAAGATGCAGGCGTAGGGCTCCTCGACCTTGTGGAGCTGTCGCTGCTCGACTCCTGCCAGTGTGGATCCATGTTGTTGCCGCTCGGATCGAACGCGCAGACAGTGACAGTACTTTCACCGTCAAAACGACAGCTAAGCATATCGCCATCTCGCAGATTCAACCGCCGAGCAAACAAACTCCAACCAGAGCCAAGAAAAATCAAGCGGGAACTATCAACCTCCAAGTCAACATAAGAAGGAGATCGACAGCTCCCTTGAAGATGCAGAAGCATGCCATCTAAGCCACGTTCAGAGACAATGGCGGAAAAAGCAGAGGGAAGAAGAACGCTATTGGCGCTCTGGCCACGAACATGTAAAAGAAAATCATAGCGCCAGAAACCCTCCTCCAAAGGAGAGGAGGAAGGCACTGGCGCTGCACCATGGCGACCACCACGGCATGAGCGTGGTGCACGGCCACCACGGCCACGACGAACACGGCCACGACCAGCACCCCGCCTAGGAACCATGAGAAGAAGAAGAGAAGAAGGAAGAGGCAAAGCAGCAAGCTGGATAGAGGCGAAACGCTGTGGAAGCAAAAGGCCTATTTATAAAACAAAATCCTCCCAGCACAGAGAAGCCAACACGGCAACAGCAATTAATTCAAAGACCAAACGTTGCAGACGTCTCAGATTCCAAGACCAAGATGCTTTCCCACGGGACGCATTGTGCGCGAGACGCGTCAAGTCACGCGCGTTTCCAACGCGCGTATTGGAAACTCAACCAGCGCCTGCCGCATGCCACAGCGGTCATCATTACGACCGGTCATGAAGACGTGACGGTTCACTGGCGGAGCATCCCTGACAGCCATCAAACAGAGGCATCGTTATCCTGACAAGTGGTGAAGAAAACAAACAGACATCAAGGCTCTGAGATTCTATCTTTTAGATCTTTTTCCCGATGAAGAAAAACATCTTACTCCCATCGGGAGAGCACATCATGAGAGTCTTGGGTGCTCCTCACCCAAAGGTCAGCAATGTGCTCGAGTGATCACTCGCACTCTCGAGAGTCTCGGGTGCTCCCTCAACCCGACGCAAGACAAACATGCATTCGCCAAGATCATGCGGCGCTAAGAGTCTCAGGTGCTCCCTCACCTCAAGAACCGAAATGGCATTCGAGTGACTACTCGCGAAAACCCCCCCGTCTGAGCACTCGAAACAAGCTCCATGGGTGAATGAGTGAACAACTCGCTTGATGTTTTGTTCCAAGCGGGTGCAATGCTATAAGGCTCCGCGCCTCAAAAACACACATTCCTGGAACACGACACACTATGCCCAGATGCCACGCAAGATTAGCGTGTAGGTAAGACCCCGCTGCGAAGTTCGGCCGGGCTGGGACTTGCCGAAGAGCGATTTCACTCCCAACCTTTTCCATGCGTTGCGCATGATAGAAAAAGCCGGTCAGACGCGCCTTAGGCTATGCACATTACTGGCGGCAAATGAACACCGTAAGACCTGAAGCGGCAGGACTTTTGCTCGACACCAGTGTTCCAAGCTCACGTCGAGGGACGTGGGTTTGATTGGGCTACTGCGGTATTTGCCCTAGTGCAATTCACCAAGGTTCGAATAGTCGACTCCTTGGGCCCTTTCAGCTTAGCATCCCTCGAAACAGGTTTTGTCATGGCCACCAGACTGCCAGCGACTCGCGGTTGCACCGCGCATACAAATAACTGACAAATGGATGTACTCGAGTCCCTGCGCGACTCTTCGAGTCCCCCAGGCACTCGGGGGCTACTGACGAGGGGGTGACCCCACGAATCCTACGGATAAACCTACCTGGTGTCCCTGAAGACAGAAGGCCCATGAAGATACAGCCTCGGCCCGCTAATTGGCACCGACGTAGGAGTCTGCGACTCACAAGGAAGGTGCGAGAACCTGTCGTATGGAGCAAGCTAGGGTTAGGAAAGCTTACCTGTAAACGTAGATGAACTCCCCGAGACCTAGCCCAGTATATAAGGGCTAGGAGGGGCGACGAAAAGGACAACCAATATCATCTGTAACCCTAGCCTTGAGCGCTCCAGCCTTGACATCCCCTGTAATCGCATCTCCCCCCATCAATAATATCGAGCAGGAGCGTGCCTTCCTGTTTGCCGACGAGCTATCGTCCAACCTGTGCCTCTCATGACTAACCCAGGGTCCCTGACCATGGGATTTGCGGGGGTTGATCCCCGTCAATAAGCATCACATAAAGCATTGTTACCATGATCCACATGCAAAAGGGTACTCTTACTCTCCACATAAGCATAATCTTTCTCATTGGTAATAGTGGGAGTAGGACTATCATAAACAACTTGAACACTATAGATTAATTGTGTATTAGGAAGATGATGTTCAACAAGGGAGTAATTCCCTCCATGATTATGACAAGTTTCTTAAGGATAATTTCTCCTTATGTCATAGGTACCTTTATAATCACTAAAGATAGGAGTTATAACATCATCATAGTAGATAAGAGCATTATCATTGCTAGGAACTATATTTGTAAACATGTTGTCTTTATTCTTACTAGCAAAAGAATTATCAATTACCACATCACTAATGGGTAAAGGACTTGCAATCCTATCATCCCCAAGCTTAGAGCTTTCCATATCATCACTCTCAGAGTTAGTACCAAAAAGATTTTCAAGATCATAAGTAGCATTATCATCATTTTCCCAATCACAAAAAGTAACATGCATATCATAATCAAAATCATCTTCAATAGTGCCTACGGACTTAACATCAGGATAATAATGAATGCAATCAAGCTCACCGTCCTCCAAAAATTTATGTCCGTTAGGATAAAAATTGATGCGAGGAATATCTCAGGCCAGGTTGATACCCATTCTTCTTCCTTCTTTCTCCTCTTCCTCCTCCTCTTCTTTTTCTTCTTATTTACCTTAGGAGGGAGTGGTTGGAGATGAAGCTTCTCCACATATCCTGGTTTATCATTAGAAACAATAGGTGAAACTTGGGAGAAACTCTCCTTTTTATTAGTAGAGATATAAGAGACATTTTGATACTTTGGTAAAGTTCCCTCCTTTCTAATCTTACTTATGTAATCATTTTCATGGCAATTAACAACACAATAGAGATGGCAATTTTGCAAAGTGTTGATAATTCCTAAGGCATTAACATCTAGCCAAGAAGTCTTTTCTGATAACTCTTCACACATCAAAAATAACATAAGTTCATCATAAAGATCAGAAGTGATCATGTTATCACACAACTGATTAACAGTTATGCTTTGAAAGTTCATGCATTGAAAATTAAAGTGACCCTCTATGCAGCAAATTTCACAAGTAAAAGGATAAAGGTCACACAATTCTCTAGCAATTTCATTTAAATCTTTGACCCACGTGATTGTTCTTTCATGCTTATGTTGCTTACAATACTTCTCTTCTTCAATCATAGGCCTTTCACAAGGTCTATCCACTCCACAAAAATTAACATGCTTATATAAAACTTCATTTTCAGGAATTGGATCATGCATGTTGCAATCATCATGAACAATCTCATTTTCTTTGCAAATCCCTTTAAAAGGTTCATGATGCTTGACCCAATTCTCCTTAGGCATATTAAGATGTGAAGTAAAATATTTGAGGAAATCAACAAGGAGTTGAGAATCAAGCCCAAACTTGGCACTAAACTTATTAAAACTTGCAATTTCAACAAAGGACTTAATGCAATCATACTCATAATTTATACCCGACTCTTTACCTTTGTCGATCACCCAATCTTCAGTATTGCGTTGAATTCTTTCAAGGAGTTCCCATTTTAGCATCAATCTTTTCATTTGTGAAAGAACCCATAGAGGAAGCATTGAGAAAGTCCTTATGCTGTCGAGAGAGCCTCGCATAAAAATTAGTAATAATTATATCTTTGGGGAGCCCATGGTCAGGACATTTTAGCATTAAAGTTTTCAGTCTCCCACAAGCTTGAGATATGCTCTCTCCGTCATGAGGATAGAAACTATAAACATAATTCCTATTCTCATGAACTTCATGAAGAGGATAAAACTTGGAGTAAAAGAGAGACTGGATCTCTTCCCAATCCCGCAGGTGAGAATCATCTAGTAGCATATACCATTCCAATGCTTTTCCTTTCAGTGACAAGGAAAATAATTTCTTCATGACTTCACCTCTTGTCAAACCTGAAATCTTAAATAACTCACATAGTTCTGTAAGTTTCAACAAATGAATACTAGGATTGACTGTCCCATCATAACAATCATTAATAATTATTTCAACTATCCCAAGTGGTATTTTGAACGGGATACATTCAGTAGGTGGAGGAGACTTCTCTACCACGGGCGTGGTAAAGCGGCCTTCCCCAAACAGCGAATTAAGAGTGCAGTTTTCCATAAGCATAACTAGTGAAAATAAAAACAAGAAACGAAAAGATTTAATTGCAAGATCTAAAGATATACCTTCAAACCTTACCTCCCCGGCAACGGCGCCAGAAATAGCTTGATGTCTACGCACGCTTCTATTCTTGTAGACTATGTTGGGCCTCCAGGCGCAGAGGTTTGTAGGACAGCAGCAATTTCCCTCAAGTGGATGACCTAAGGTTTATCGAACTCAGGGAAGTAGAGGTTGAAGATGGTCTCTCTCAGGCAACCCTGCAATTAAGATACAAGAAGTCTCTTGTGTCCCCAACACACCTAATACAACTAGGAGTTGTATAGGTGCACTAGTTCGGCGAAGAGATGGTAAAATATGAGTGATAGGTGTGGCAAAGCATGGTAATATAAATCTGTAATAAAAAGTGCATCAAGCAAACATGTGACAAAAGTGAGCACAAACGGTGTAACAACGGTGGAAACAAGGCCTAGGCTTCATACTTTCACTAGTGGCAACTCTCAACAACATTAACATAGTCTAATCACATGATATTTTCCCATAAAACATGCAATGGAGACGCACTCGGAGGTCATTCCTTTGTGGTCAAGAGAGGATGAGAATTATGTAGGGCTACAAAAGCACACCTCAATGTTCGTAGTTCTCAATCTATGGATTTCCCAATGTCACCGCGGCCATCCAAAGAGAGTACCACAATCACCACAACATATCTCAAGGATAGTCAAAGACAAGCACCAAGAGACTCTCAATCTTCAAACAACACACAAAAGAGGAAATCACTCATGATAATATTCTTCTAACCCATGTCCAATAGACCGCTGTCACCTTGGTCTCGGGGATTATACTAGATAAGATCAATTGAGTACATCAATCCAATACATAGAGGAAGGGGAAATATCATGGGATCACCCTAGATTAACATAGCCTATGATCACAACGAAGATCACATCATGGGAGAGAGAGAAGAACACATAGCTACTGGTAGAAACCTCAGCCCTGAGGGAGAACTACTCCCGCTTCATGGAGGGAGGAAGCAACGTCGATGGAGATGAATCCGGGGGCACTTCCCCGTCCCGGCAGGGTGCCGGCACAGGAATTCTGGTCCCCCGAAGCTTGTTGGCGATGGCGGCGGAGATCGGAATTGCTTCTGGAGAAAAGGGGTCTGGAATCAGAGTTTCCTCCGCGGGGGTAAAAATAGGGCCAAAGGAGGGCACCAGGGGGGCCACAGGGGGCCAGGAGGGTGCCCGGCGCGGCCTAGGGTGGGGCCGCGCCAGGGACCCTTCTGGAGTCCCTGTGGTGGCCCTCCCCTCCTTCCTTGGTGATTCCGGAAGCTTCCGGGACGCTGATTTTTTATATATTTTTTCCGGAATTTTCGGAGCACTTTTAATGGCCAGAAAACCTGAAATACAAAAATAGCAGAAAACAGGAACTGACAATTGGGTGCACTGAGTTAATAGGTTAGTCCAAATATGCTCAAAAGTGTATGAAAGTTCAAGCAAATCATGGCAAAGTCACACAAAACATGCATGGAGCAAGCAGAAATTATAGATACGTTTGGGACGTATCACCAGCGAGGACGTACCTGTTGGATCAGTTGTAGGTTTGGATGTTGAGAGTAGGATCCAATGACTTCCTGCTCATGTTCGATAGCTAACCAAGTTCACTTGTTGCAGATGACTCCGATAATACAAAAGAATCCAAGTTCAAATCAAAGCCCAAAAAATCCAGTTCCACTCAGAACCATGCATTCATGTATGCTCGTCTTCCTAAAAATCCTCAACAGATGCCGCTGAACTTCAGTGGGATTGACATCCCGAAGAAGAAAACTTAGCCTATCACATTCTAGTCCATGTTAGTACTTTCTCATGAAATTTTATCATTTGAAGTGCTCAAGATTTTAGCCACGTTTTCTTGTATGCCATGTTGGGCTTATTGTCCATACACATTTCTTGTGATATGTACAGCTAATATCAAATATTTGTCTAACATGATTAAACATGTCTAACTTAAGGTCAGACAAAATGTGGCAAAGGTATATTTAGGAACCAAACAATCCTTAAATCAAGCCATACACATATTTTTACCCATTTTTTCTTCTGTAAACTATGACTGCCCGACACACTTTTGAGAAACTTCCTTTTTTTGGCACGGTTTGTTGACGGAAAGCTCGTGCCGCTGGATCAAATGTATCTGTAGAAAGATTACTGTGATAAGTTTGAATTTCACAGATGATAAATTTGCATGCGACATATGTTGTTTTGAGGGAGTCGCCACTCATTTGATTCATCATGTAAGCATTAGCACTTTTCAATTATGTTTTCATCTCCATGAAACACTGAAAATGACAGCCTAACAACAATTTCTCATTGCAGGTAATCTCACACCATAAAAACACTCACTTTGGTACTACATTCGTCTGCAAGGGAATCGGGTGCCTCGCACGTATTAGGACCTTTGAGGATTTTTTTTCCCTTCATCTTTACTTGGTGCACCGCCTCCGCCCTGGGTGGTGGACCTAGAGGAGTTGTTAGTTAGTGTCGACGTGTGAAACAACTTGCCTGAACAGTGCTTGTGTAATACGAGTAATACTGTTCGATTCAGCACCGAGAGTGTTTCAGTGGCAATTTCCTGTAATGTACGTGTTCTTTTCCTTGTTCATTTTGCTGACATTTAGGTGATATACATTCCTCAAGACCATGCACTTTTAGTATTGTGAAACTATTCCAGATCTGAGGTTCTGCTGTTTTGAACCAATTCATCCAAACATTTTGGTTTTCTTAGGCCTGAAAAACACTATACTCGTATCACGATATATCAGTTCCATGGTATGTACGTACTTTATTCAGTTTAATACGTTTTGGACGTATCAACATCCCCAAGCTTAATTCCTGCTCGTCCTCGAGTAGGTAAATAATAAAGGCATAATTTCTGTGGTGACATGCTAACAATCATATAAGAACTTTTAAGTAAAGCAATCAAGAAATATAATTCAATTCAAGTCATAACAGGCAAAAGTCTATATTTAGCATTGTAGTGTTCAAAGCTAGGTTGGTAGTAGATTCTTTTTCTTTTCTTTTTTTCTCATATTTTGAGTTTTCTACGAAAAGTAAATTTGAGAAGCAACATGGTTGTTCAACTCTTTGGTTCATTTTTATAGGTATATCTCAGTCTTGACTCTTGTTCTTAGCGTGTTGCAGAAGCGGATCATATATCCAACGTCTGTTGTCAAGGTTAGAATTGTTCTTATCAACACAAAGTTTTAAATTGCGCGCGAAACTCACACAATTGCGTTTGGGAGCAGGTCACGCAATTTGAAACAACTATTTGCGTTTTGCCGCAAAACGTCGTGAAATGCCGCAAAACGCCGCGAAATGCCACGAAATTTCATTCAGAAGATGGCATGGAACTCGATTCTGCATATTCTACAAGTTCCGGTTCTGACTAAGTCATTGAGGACTGAACTTGCGTGTTGTTATGCACTTATTAACTTATTTATCATGTTTCATGTTAATGTTAATGTTATGTCATTAGTGAGTCCGAGAACTTAAGTTTAGCCTAAGAGTGCAAGACTGAGACCTTTAGTTGGTGCTTGTAATGTGTGTCGGACCATTTTATGCTGCAAAATCAATTATGTATGTTAGCATATCAGTGCTCATGGCTATTTTTTACATGTTTTATTGATTTGCCGCGAAATGCTTTTACAGCCGTAATTTCATGCAATTGCGTCTTTAGCATCCCAAAACAGCCACCGCGAAATCGTTTTTTCCGCAATTTAAAACTTTGGCAACAGTGATAATGAGGTTGAAGTCTCCTATTACCAGCCACAGTGTGGTCACTGTGTCGGTTATCTCCTGTAGTTACCTTAAAAAACCGACTCGACGTTGCTAGTCATGCGGTTTGTAGACTGAGGTGATCGTCCAAGGGTCGGCATTGATCGGCTTAACAAAGAATTGAGATAGAGTAATCTCCATTTACCATGTTGCAGAGTAGTGTCCCAAAATAGAATAATTCCCCCTCTCGTGGCCGATGCAGCTGTAGTTAACGAAGGGTATTTAACAAAGTAATATCCATTCGGCGCTGCTATACGTACGACGTTTCTTGTACCATAAACGTCCGACGCTTCGTGGCAGAGCTATTTACGACCGCGCGCGGGGCAACGGAGGCAAAACTGCATCGTGCACAGGCTGGGCTTGGGGCCGGGGCTGGATCATAGTTTTTTTTTCAACTAGCACGCTGCCTTATCATGGCGTGCTCCCGACTGGATGCTGGACGGGGCGATGCTTTTGTTGGCGAAAGATAAAAGGAGGGGATGCACAAGGAGATAGGGAGGGGGCGCTAGCTGCCTGGCTGCATGGAAGGAGGGGGTGCAAGCTGCCTCGACATAGTTGGGGATGAAGCTCTGTGCAAGCTCCAGTGACAGAGGTGACTCGCAAATTGCAGAGCTTCAATGGCAGAGGTGAGTGGTATGGGCTGGACCTTGGGTCACGACCTCAAGGGAATGATTAATTACGAACGAACCCTGCTATAGTGTGGAAGTGTCGTACGTTTATCAGACGAGAAACATCGTACGTGAAGCAATTCTGATATCCATTTAAAACGACGTCAAGTAGCTGCCCAAACAACGATCTCCCACCGCTGCAAATATACGGCATGAAGGGCCATGCCAAAAAACAAAAATCGTTGCCTCCTCCACTACTAGAAAACCCTTATCTATGGTGCACGTTTTTGAATTCTGTGGTACATATGGGATGCGCCACAGAATCCTCGCCACTATTTTTTTTGTGGCGCATATTGATATACACCACAAAAATCTTAATTTTTTGTGGCCCATATTGCAATATGCGCCACATAATTTTTTTGCTATATGTGCTAAAGATTTTTTTCTTCTGTGGAGCATATTTCTTATATGCGCCACAAAATATTTTTTTGAATTTCAAAAAATATTGGGCCAGATCTAGATCGCCGCAGCTGTCGGAGTCGGGGGTCGCTAGGGGAGGCTAGGCCGGAGGGGGTGGTGGAGGGGCGGGGTTGCCGGAGATGGTGGAGGAGGGGGTCACCAGATGATGTCGCCGGAGGAGGTCACAAGAGGTGGTGGAGGAGGAGGAGGTCACCGGAGGTGGTGGAGGAGGCCATGTCCGAAGTTAAAGGAGGAGGAGGAGGTCTCTGGGGTGGTGGAGGAGGCCATGGACGAAGGTGGAGGAGGAGGTCGCCGGAGGTGGGTGAAGGAGGGCATGGCCAGAGGAGGAGGAGGAGGTCGTTGGGGTGGTGGAGGAGGCCATGGCCGGAGGTGGAGGAGGAGGTCACCGGAGGAGTGGAGGAGAGGAGACGTAGAGGAGAGGAGAAGGAGTAAAAGAGGAGGAGGAGGGAAGGAGCTAGTAAAGAGCAAAAGAGAGGGAATATCCGGATCTGGATCTGTTTTTGAATCTAGATCTATTTTTGACTTTCTGTGGCGCATATGTCTATATATACTACAAAATTATCAAAATTCTATGGCGCATATTCATATATGCGGCAAAAAAATTTGACCACCCAAATTACTGTGACGCATATGTCTAATATGCTCCACATAATTATCAAATTTCTGTGGCGTATATGTCTAATATGCGTCACAGAATTTTAACCACGCAAACGTGATGATGGGCCCCACGAAAATTCTGTGGCGCATGTGGCTTTATGCGTCACAGAAAGCCATAATTCAGTGTCGCATTTTTTTATGCGACACATAATTTCAAAATTTCTGTGGCGCATGATCTTATATGCGCCACAAAAATATTTCTGTAGAACATGCACGTTTATATACATCATATAATCCATTTCTATTATCTATACCTAGTTTCGTAGTAGTGTTCGTCTCTTGCCGCCTTCTCTGGTGCGACGTCGTCGCTGCATGCCGCCAGCCATGGCCGGCTCCAACGAGACCGCTGACCACGCGGCCGCCCTCGCGCTCCTCGCCTGGCATTGGATCCGCTCGATTCGACCTCGTTCTCTGCCGTGATGTGGGCGCGGCAGCAGCTGTGGCGAGGCCATATGTACATATGATCATGTTTCTGCATTGGGTGAATATGATCGTGTTGATTCGGCAATGTTGGAGATGTTTAAATTTTAGCAAAAACATACTGCACGGTTGTTGTTCTTGAACTGCTGCCCAAGATGACCGTTCCAAAAAATAGAGCAGTTTCTGCTGAAGACGATCGTTTTCAAAGAAAATGATTTTTTCATACCCCGCATTTTACTCCTAATTATTTTTTATCAAAAATGACCACTACCGCTGCCGCAATGTAAAAAAACCACATTAGATAATATTATTAAAAAACCCACCTACACTAGCTACTCACATGATAGGCAACACGTGGCACATGCCACCACTGACTATTGCGGCATATTGCGACATCACCAATCTTTCTCCGAAGTTTTCTCTGAACACCACCACCCAATATAGGACTAATTGAATTACACTATGATATTTTTTACAATCTTGCATTGTCGCATGCACCAAGCAGAGTGATACACTACTAACAAGAGCATCATCTGATTGATTATCAGAAGGGAAACTATTCCCGCCGACCGATCGGTCCAAGGTACGGCACGTCCGGTTGGCCTAATGCCCGCATGATCAATCTTATGTCTTGCAACTATTTGCGCGCCATGTTACAATCGTAATACTAAAATGCTATTAGTTGCATAACTATGGTACTATAATGCTATTATGATAATCTATATTGTTTTTCGCTAAATGAATGTATGTAGATGTATTTTAATGCTAAGCACATCCATTTGATTGCGTGACTGAAAAATGTTACTATGCTTATCCACATTATTTATCACTAAACTAGATGTATCTAAATGTATTTTTTGTGTGATTTTTTTCCGATCTATTCATCTTCAATCATGGCAGTACAACGAACATTAAAAATAATAAAAATTACATCCAGATTCGTAGACCACCTAGCGACGACTACAAGCACTGAAGCGAGCCGAGGACGCGCCACCGTCATTTCCCCTCCCTCACCGGAGCCGGGAAAAACTTGTTGTAGTAGACGACCGGGAACTCTTCGTGCTAAGGTCCCATGAAACCAACACACCAGAACAGCAACCGCCGCCATTAAAGAGTAGCGCATGTCAGAAGGATCTAACCTCCACATGACCATCGATGATGCTAGACATATCACCGGGATGAGGGCTAGGCCGGGAGACCTTTATTCCATCTTCACGGAGGCGCCACCATCTCTTCTTTCGGAGCAAGAGACAAACCCTAAAAAAACTTTTAAAAACAACTAAAATTGGAGCTCTCCCCCGGTAAAGCCAAGATCCACCACATCACCATGACTCTAAATATATTTTAGTGCTATGTACATCCATTTTAAAAAGTTTAACCGACGATGACGGCACTACATTTTTTTAGCAACATGCAACAAAAAAAGATACCACCGATTATTGATTCTTTTTACAACCAAAAATGATAAAGTATAATTAGTGATAATGGATCCTGAATTTTGTTTCAACCGTTATTAAAAAAGCTATCACCAATGATGAAATTTACTGCTACAATATGGTATGCAATATTTTCTGTCAGATTTTTATTGCAACAGTAAACTTGAAAAAAATATAGACAATTTTTTTATTGCATCTGTGTATCAAAAAACTGCAACCGACATTTAAAAATGCTAGTACATCGATACAAATCTAGACCCGGGCCAGCCGACCCGCGCCAATCACTGGCCTTATCGAAACTTAATTTCGCTCTGAACATGGTACGAATATATGATACACACAACAGATGAATTGCCCGTGACCTCGGTCTCGGTCGGAATTCGGACAGAAACCACTTTGCGCGTCTACCGACTTGCCGTTGGATTCACACCTACAATGCTACGCTATATACAACACAAACACAGAGCCTAATATTCTTTAACCTACGATAGAGGTACAAATCTGTAACTATGTTTTCAATTTAATAAAGTGGTATGATTTTAAAAACAAAACTACGGAGTAGAACTAATCAAGCTGCGAGAGGTATGCAAAAACTAGAAGTAATCAAGCTGCGAAAGGATCGAGATTGTCATGTCGAAGCGGAAACTTCCGTCGTCATCAGAGGCAGAGCACGACGGCGACTGCACCAATACGGCCAAGAGGGCGCGTCCGCAGCTGAGGCAGAGGCATCTCTAGGTGGCCCTGGATTTATTTATTTTTGAAAAAGGAGGATAACCCCGGGCATTTGCATCAGAATGATGCATACGGCCATATATTATTAAAATTGCAGAATTCAACAGCCGAACAACCTCAATTCAGAAATAAAGCAAAAAAATAAACCCAGAGGTCGTATACCTCGCGACAATAACTTCTCCAGATAGCCACTAACACTATAATATAACACACATCAAAAACGAAAAATACACAATTCCTAAGCTACACCTTCAAAAAGGAATCGTCGCTCGTGCGCCGATGATGGCGAGCCCACCACAAGATTGATCTCCGAATTTTCATCCCCAAAGCTAAGCTTCAAACCACCACCTTCAACAAGGATACGACGCAAGCGCGCGTCGATATAGCCCGATCAGAGATCTTGTGTTTCCACCGAATTGCATAAACTCGTCGTTGAAGACGAATGTACCATCCGCCCTTATCCGTCTATCGACACCTCTGGAGAAGACAACAGAAGACAAAGACGTCTCATACCGTCTGCCTTCCGCTACTATCGCACCACTTTCGATCCATCAAAAACATGCTAAACATGTGTAACAGCCCAGTTTTTGCAAAAAAATAAAAATTTTGTTTTCGGTGTGAATTGTTTGATTGCCTGATTTGTTTGCGGTGTTTGCATCCCCGATTTATCGGTCGGCGATTATTTTTCCCCCTCTTATCTCATACCGGACGGAGACGGACCTTTGCCACCCTGACACTCGACCTTTGCGACACCGGGTTTCGCCCGATCACCGTCGCGAAAACCGCACGAGACCAGCCGCAGCCAACGAAACGAAAACCCCGTTTAATAATTAAATGGGTTATTTTTATAGCGCGCCGGAAAGTGTTCTCGGAACGGTTCCAGCGCGAGGTGAACGCTGCCGGCTCGACGCGCTGATCGCGCAGTTCGAAGTTTTACCCGAATCGGAGGTCCTGCGGACCCCCGGCGGTCAGAAACGTGAGCACCGCGCGCGCGAGAGAAAAACCGGGGATGTTTTTACAAACTGACCACCCAACCTGCCCTATATAAAGACCACCAGCCTCCCACACCCATTTTAGGGTTCCCCTTGTGATATTTGCAGCCACACCCCTAGCAAAAACCTAGATCTGCCCCTCCAGTCCAGATTGCACCCGAAACCCTAGCCCCTAAGCATTTGTGGTCGTTGGATCGCAGATCCGAGGGCTCCCGGGGTAGCCACGTCACCCCGAGACCCTCCAACTCCAGCCTCCAAACGAACTGGGCCCCGCAGGGCCCCGGATCCGCCGCCTGGCCTGCCCGAGCCCATCTGGTCAGCCGCCGCTGCCCGTGGAAGCCGCCTGCCGCGCCGTCGCCTCCTCCCGCCGGCGAACCACCGCGTCGTGCGCGCCGACGCAGCTCCGGTGAGAAGCTCGCGGCGCCTCCTTTCCTCCCCTCCTCCTTACCGTGCGCCTCGCCATCTCCCGCAGGTCGTCGCGCAGCCGCCGTGCCATGGCTCCGGCCACGGCCGAGCTTGAGGAGCTGCCGCGCCCCGGCGAGCTCGAGCACCGCGTCGCCTCGATGGATGCGCCACAGACCTCCGCCACGCCCCTGCCTCGCCGCCTCGACCTTCCTCCGTTCCATGCAGCGCCGCCCCTCGCCGGAGGAGGCCGCCGTGAACCGTCGGCCGCCGCCGCTGTCCTCGATCCGATCTAGATCGGGACGGGCGAGCTGCCGCCGCCACGGGTGGGCCGGCCCAGCAACCGCACCACGTGGGCCGCGCGCCCCAAGCGGCCCAGTCCAGCCAGGCCGCCAGCCACCGCCTCCAGTGGGTCGAGCCCACTAAGGGGTGAGGCCCTCTTTTTTTCCCTGTTACGTTTTTTTTATTTATCTGTTAATTTTGCTAAGTCTGGAGATTTTGCTGCTAATCCCGTTTTGTAATGCGATTTCCCGTTGATCCGTAGCTCCGATGAACGTGCCCCCAAAATGAAAGTTGCTTAGAATTGCGTGTACTTCAATTCATCTTTTGTGAGATTTTGAATTTGAGGTCATATTGATTGTGTAATTGTGTGCTAAACAGGGCATCAGATCGTTAATTGCAAACTGTTGATTAACTGCTGCTGAAACTGTTGCTTGATTGAAACTTCGGGCGACGGTCGCGTCGCAATCGTACGTCAAATTGATTGATTCCTTTTGAATCCTTTTAAGCATTGTTTGTACTTCAGTTTCATGCATTCACATGCCATAATTGCTTGCTGCATCATGATTGCATGTTGCTCCAAAGTAGCTACCCTGTTGTTAGTGTGCTGATGTTTATATTTTGTTGCAATTTCGGTCGACGAGTGTGTCGCGACCGTTTATCGGAATTGAGTGATTCCAATTGCATATTGTTAAGCATCATGTCTACTTCATGCCCATGTATTGCTATGTCATTTTGCTGCACTTTTGCATATAGATTTACCCCTGTTTATACAGCATGTGTGCATAGCTTGTCTTGCTTATATCTTTTTAACCGTAACTCCGTTTGGAGTGTGCTTTATATGTAATTTCATTAGTTTTTCGTGTACTTTGTGTTTATGCTAGTGTTTGCTATTGTTAACCAACCTAAAATATGGTTTAGGACAGAACAGTACCAAATCTTTAATTGTCGTGAGGCACTTAGTGTTATGCCATGTTTAGGGTGTTGCCTCGCTTAACTTGACTAGTATAGGTAGTTTACTTTGTGCTTAATGTTTTGTCATGTTTGTGTGATATGCCATGCTTGGGTGCCTTGCCATGTTAACAACCGTTGGTTGATCACTTGTAGCTAAACAACTTGAACCTCTCTAAATGTGCGGTATCGTCGTGTGTGACGAGTACTCCACTTAACCTGTTAGTAACCGCTCTCGACGGTAGGTGCGATGTCTCGTGTTGCCTTCTTGTTGATGCTTGCTTGTGTTTGCTTCGTAGTAATAGATGCTTGCTCGTTGATTGCTTTCCAATGTTTATCGTCTTGTGTGCTTCCGCGGATACCTCTCGGAGACGATGCGAGCGTGCGATCAACTACACCTTCGGAATCCGACTTATCAACAGGCAAGGACTATACATTACTTATGATCCATTCTATTTCAACCAGCGGTTTGCATGCTAGTCTAGGTTAGGTTCGATGTTTGATCCTACCACATGTTTACAACCTCTTTCAAACCGATACAGCCATGTCCCCTCCCAGCAAACCTTGTACTGCTATGTTACTATTGCTCGTTGCTCAACCCCTGCTTAGTATGCATGCTTAGGATGCTACGATGTTACCCTGTTACTCTTTGGTTTGGGATATCACATTATAATTATTGTTGTTGATGATATGATTATTATAATGTTGACTATATTCGACGAAGGATGGAAGGTCTAGGCTATCCCGCCCCGACGCTTTGTTCCATTCGAGTCACCTAGGACCCGAGTTCCGGGTATTGGTTTTAAAACTGAGCGCGCTTAAACGCGTGTGGGATTTTATGGGTCCCCTTTTCTTACCTACCTAGCTTCAAACATTTCTAGAGGTGGCCCAAGCTGATTTACCATTTGAAACCGCATGCATAACTGGTCTGCAGCCAGTGGTTTTAAAACAACTCGGGCCAGCAGAGACATAGTTCCTTTGTTGGTCCACACTGGTGAGCTAGGGAAGTCCCCTGTTATATAGGTGAGGCTAACCCCGACCTTAGCCATACGAAAGAGTCTGATCCGAGAGCGTGGCCGGCTTTTGGATTGGGTGTCGACTCCCCGGGGGCCACCCGGATTTGTTCGTTGTTAGTTAGAGGGACATGTCGTTTCGGATCTCTCGGAACTAAATCATAAAATGGTTGCCTGTGATGGGTAGCAACTGAGAGAGATGGGCGTGCGTGCGGAGCCTTGTAATGGGCAGTTGGTACACCCCTGTAGGGTTAAATCTTTTCGAGAAGCCGTGTCCACGGTTATGGACGACTTGAGACCTACTCCTTGTTCATAGACAACAACAACTGAGATAATCTTAATATAACTTGATCAATGTGTGTGTGCCTTGACTGCTTCTTCTTCGTCGGGATGCGAAGAGGAGGACAAGGATAGGATATGTGTTATGTTTGCGAAGTAGGTGGATAGCAGACTTGTTGGAGGCGATTCCTCATCGAATGCTTTGCTTCTTATCTTACTCTCTAGATCGTTAGCCACTTCATAAATGCTAGTGCGGCAGCAACCTCACCACTTACCCCATCCTTACCGTAAACTACTAGTTGTCCTAGAATGACGAGTGATGAAGTCCTTGCTGGGTCAGATGACCACTACAGTTGGATGTTGAGTACTTCTGTACTCATGATACTACCCCCAAACTCTTTTCAGGGTTCTTGATCGACAACAGGTATGGTGATCGACGTTTCACGTGGAGACTCGACGACGACTAGTTAGGCGGATCCCGGCGGAGGGCCTGGACCCGTGTGGTTATGGGGACCGATGTTTTTCTCTTTTCCACTAGGCATATGACTGTAGTCTGTACTCAGACATGTATCTTCCGCTGTTGTATTGTATTAAGGCAGTTGTATGCCGATTGTATGAGATGTTGTATCCTTGTATCTGTAATGTTGTGATATCATGTTGGAAATCCGGGGCATATGACTTCGTCTTATGTCACGGTGGGACCGATATGTGCTTCGTCCCCGGATCTGTATGGAAACATCTAGCTCTGAAACAGTACCGCATATCGGGCCTTACAACATGCCACCTCCGGCAGAGACATCGTGCATCACCTTCCGAAGGCAGGCATGACTTGACGTCTCCACATAGGACGCCGTGCGTACATCCGTCGGTAGCACATCCATCGGTGGCATCACCTGTCGGCGACAAGTATTGTCCGACAACTCCGAGAGAGGCACGTGTGTCACCTGCCGAGCCACATCGAACCCGATCTGCTGATGGAGGGAACGTCTCATACCGCCATGCCGCCGTCCCGGGATCCAGACTCCAAGTCGCCCTCACGACCCGGAGTCCGCCACCGTTGATGGAGAGGGGCCGCCACCGCGATTCCGGGCACTACAGGGAGCACCCACCATCACGCCAACCGCTATCGTTTCCCATACAACGGTAACAGCCGCCGCGATCCAGCATCCAACGTCGTCGATGTCGGAGGAAGCTCCAACCGCCACGCGCGTCCTGCGATGACCCCGGGAACGGGATCCCAAGATCCGTCGCCACCAGTGCCACCACTAGGACCCTCCACCTGGCCATCCTCCCCGGCGGAGGGGACGACGCCACCACCATAGTTGAATCTGGGCCAAACGTGGTCGTTGCCATTGCCAGCCCTAGATCCAGGCTGTCAGCCGCCGCGGCCACCGCCATCGGCCACGTCCAGCCCCACCGCCATCCTCAGGCCATGCCCAACCGATCACCACGCCGCGCCTAACCAGACTCCACCCGCGCCGCAAACGCCTCCATCGCCGGAAGCCGCCGTGCCGCCGCGGGTCGAGGCAGCCACACCCCACGGATCCGGCGCCCTCGCCGCCGTTTGATCCTGGAGAGGAGGAACATCCCTCCGCTACCACCGGCCAACGCACGGGCTTAGCCCAGCGCCAGCCCTAGGCGGCGACGGAAGGGATGGGGAGGGCGGATTTGAAGGCGTTGTCAGCCAAGGTCAGGGCCCCTCGGCCGCCCGCGCGGGGGCGACGGAGGGGAAAGGAGGGGAGGGCGCTAGCTCTTCTGAAAGGAGTCGCGCTCTACGTGGCCCTGGATGACGGGGACAAGATGTACAACGTCTACAAGCTGAACGTTGACGGTGGCGATGGTTTGTGCTCCCACGCCGCGCAACAGCGCCTACCGGAGCCTCCGGTCCTCCGCCTAGAGGTCGCGAAACACAGGGACACGTGCCTTTTCAGCGCCCTCGACGCAAAGAACATCGCCCTCTGCGCCGACGCCAACCGCTCCCCCACGCTGGTCCATGATACCCACACCACGGCGTTGGCCATCGGCCACCGCCCACCACCCCACACGCGCGCTGGCCCGCGTGTGCTTCACTGGCCGTGGCCGCCGCCGGCCCGCCTCTACGCGCTGCCTCTACACTTCACGGATGACACGTGTTACCTGCATCCCGAGGAGATGGTCGTGTTCCCGGATGATAGCAGCGACAACGACGACGAAGAGAAGATGATCATCGACAAGTGGGTGTGGAACCCGATCGATTCGAGGTT
Organism: Bromus sterilis; assembly: GCA_950022295.1. Classification (NCBI taxonomy): domain Eukaryota; kingdom Viridiplantae; phylum Streptophyta; class Magnoliopsida; order Poales; family Poaceae; genus Bromus; species Bromus sterilis. The sequence goes on from OX465600.1 coordinate 34,844,780, forward strand.
GCACGTCCCGTTTGACCCCAGGGCCGTCACTTTCCACGCGGTGCACCCGGACGGTCGCACGGTCTTCGTCTCCGTGCGCCCCCGACGCAACGCCTGGATGGACCACGAGACCTTCTGCCTCGACGCCGGACGCCGTGGCGCGGAGTGGAGGCATCACGGTGACTGGATGCTGCCGTTCGAGGGCCGATCCTTCTTCAAACCGAAGCTCAACGCCTGGGTCGGGCTGGACGAGGACGGACACATCTGCTCATGCAATGGCATGTCGCGGTGCGAATGCCGCAGGGCGGCGCCGACGCTGAAGGTCGCGAACGAGACGCTACTTCGGGAGCCCGAGCTAGGTAGGCCGCTGGACGCCATGCTCGCGCACATGGGCAACGGGAGGTTCTGCCTCGTGGAGCGTGCGTCGCGTGAGGCAATGGACGGCAGCGATAAGTGCGTGGTTCATGTCACCACCTTCGCCGTCAGGTACGATAGTCACGGAGACCTGACGGTGGCGGATCGCTGCCACGCCGGATCCTACGAGGTGTCTACCCACAATAGATTCTTTAAGCTGCAAGCCTTTTTTGTATAACTGTTTGCTAACTTGCGGCTTTTATCTATCAATTCATTTACTACAAGGAAACTACTCGAGCTAGTTAAATACCCGTGCGTTGTTACGTAACAACAAATAAAGTATGTTTTTATCAATTATTCATCCTATCAAATTTGAAGAGTACTACAACATATGTTTAGTTTTACTATACTAGAAAATATGCCCGTGCATTGCAACGGAAGAAAAAGAAATCTCCACACTCGCCCTTCTTAGCCTCTAAAACTGCACGGCTGTGAACCAACGAACCGAATCACACCTTTGATGCCTACTATTTTATTTCCCCTATAGAATCATCAACATTGGAAACTGTTTGAACCAATTTTCATTAAAAATACAAACTACTATTACAACCAACTTTCTATAATTTAGTGCAGAGCTCAAACTGTTGAGGTTTGTATAAATATCAACTAGATTCAACCAATGAGAATATTTATCAAAGCAAGCAAGAGCACCATGTCTACACCCGGGCAAAAGAAAAAAAAATCAAAAAATTCCAAACATTTTATGGTGAAAGATGTTTATGTGTGAGATGTTCGTGCAAGATGTAAATAAGTTTGAACATCTAGGGCACTCGCAGCAAAAAAGACAATTTTGGTTTGAATAGTGCATGAACAGTACACATTCAAACAAACTTCAAAATTTTCTTTTTTGCTACGAGCTCCCTAGATGTTCGAACTTCTTCAAATCTTGCATGAATATCTCACACGTAAACATCTTTCATCAGAATTACTATTTTTTACGATGTTTTTTTCTTTTGCCCGGGAGTAGATGAGCCCCGACACCGAAACACCGCGTCCCTTTAGCACCTGACTTCTAAACTTCTCTCCATACCAAACATCCTCATACTTTTTTTTCGGCGTTGGCACCACAACAAGATTCCTATACATACCATATTTTTGAATGTTACATACCTTTTTTAAATTTACGTCAATAGGTTTTAACATTGGAAAAATATATTTTTAAAATGTAATGAACAATTTTTTTTAATTTTTTTTGCTTGAATGACACAATTATTTATAAAAATCAAGAAAATGTATTTTATATTTGTATGGACACTTATAAAATTCTATGAACATATTTTTAAACATGCAAATATTTAAATTTTAAAACATTTTTATAACATTGTGTTGATTTTTATTACATCTCATGGACATTCCTTTAAAATTTGATTAACATGTTTTTACATGTGTGAATATTTTTCTAATTTTTTCCAGTGGTCTATCGCATTTTTCAAATTGTAGAAACACCATTTTTATGTTTCATGAACATTTGTTAATGTGCAATGACTATTTTTTTAAAACTGAGTAATTAACTTCGTGAAAATGTGGCTCATAGTAATGGTCATTAGACCGAGCCACAATTTTTAATATGCAAAATGTAACATTTTAGCACGTATGTTTTACGATTATTTCACTTCTATTTGTACGGTGGAAGACTTACCTTCTCCCTCTCAAGTGTAATTTATCTCCAGTGTTTATTTGTTACGTTTTCAATTTATGGTATAATGAACATATATAAAAAAATAACATAAAATAACGAATCAACACATATTTGATGAACCAACATTGAAACGCCTTCCCACTAGGTCAGCTCATTAAAAGCCACTTTGACAAGGCTACAAGTTTGGTTTCATTACACTTTTTTGTTAGCGGGAAAGTAAACTTTATTCCACTAAAACAAAGATTACAGGAATGGTAGACTAATCATGTGGCTGTAGAAGCCACAGGTGCCTACTAGTATTCAGAGATGTAGCAAACTTAACTAAACTATGAGCTTCTCTATTTAAAGATCTACGTTCAAAAATAAACTTGCAAGAATTAAAAAGTTGCATTCTAGTACAGATCTCCTTGATGATCATGCCATGCTTTCCATCCGAGCCGTTGAGGATGTCGTCCACCACCCCTTTTGAGTCACAAGCAATCACAATATCAGACAGCAAGAGATCAAGTGCCAAGCTAAGCGCCTCCCGGCAGGCTATGGCCTCCAAACATGTAGGATCTGTCACTCATCAACCACCAACGCCGAAGAACCCCCATACACACCCTCGTGACTTAATGCGTGGGAAATAGCCCAATGACACACTCACTACTACATGGGCCGCCTTAGTGCAATAATTTTTTACTATTTTTTCATTGGTCTGCAATAGTTATAGAACCTACTATGATTGAATGTTTTTATTTTTTCTATGTTTTATTTTCTTCTTTCACAAGATTATATCTGAGTTTTATTATTTTATTATTCAATGTACTTTTTAAAATTTCTTTGAGTTTTCAAAAATATTTTTAAATTATCAAACATATTACAAATACATGACATTTTTTACAATTTCTTGAAAATTGTGCTAATTCTCATAGATTTTTCTCGTTCTTGAATATTCTTCAAAATTTTGAATTTTTTTTCCATTTATTGACCCATATTAAATTCAGATATATTTTTAAAATTTACAAAGAAATATTTGTAAAATCAAGCAAAATTTTCCCATTCGTAAAGTTTTTGAGTTCGGGAACATTTTCAGGTAGTGATTACAAAAAACATTTACTACCCATGTATCATTTTTTTTAATAATCAATGTTTTATTTAAAATTTGACATATTTATGTTGGAAGTTGTGACATTTTTAAAATTCATGAAAATTTTCCAAATCAATTAAACTTTTTAAAATTCCCAATATTGAAAAGCCCTGAATTATTTGAAATTTGAAACATTTTTGAAATTATTAATAAATTTATAAATTCAGCAATATTATTTCAAATGCATGAACATTTTCACATTCCAAACATTTTTCAAATTTCTGAACTTGTTTTAGTTCATTAGGATTTTTTGAATTTATGTTTACTTTTTAATCATGGGTTTTCAAAATTTTCAACATTGTTTGAATTCGTATGAAATTTTCTAATTATAAATTATTTAGCTAAACCTCAGATTTGTACGATACTGATCTACTATGTAGAAGTTCATTTCTTTTGTTGCTTCTTATTTCACCATCATTTAATAGTTTGGAATGTGTTGTTCCATTTCTTATTAAAATCAAGAAACACAATATACTCTAATAGCATGAAAAAGAAACCGTTAGCGACAGAAACAGACGAACAATGAAATAGTTAGTAAAACACCTACAAAGAAACAAAATAGTAGACGCAACCTGTAATGTGTAACTAGACGGTGAATGAAGCCCAAGAACGTTGCGGCAAAGTGCAGGTGCATGTTTGCAGGAATCACTATTCACTAGTAGAAAAAAAAGCTTATACCTAATTTTAATTATTTTTTCAAATAGTGCTGACATAGGCTTTTTGGGTACGCCAATTTAATTTCATGTGCTTATTGCTGGCTTTTAAGCAACGACATCACTAGGTGGTACCAATTGTCTTGGACAAGGAAATAATATTGCGGGCGTAGTAAAACATTAAACACCATAGAAAATAGTCGTACTCCTATCCTTAGTCCAATAGCCCACGCCACCAAATTGTTTTTACTAATTGTCTTCACTTTCCTTTGTTCTTTCCATCACTTCACACAGACGCACACACACAGATCTAAAGTCGTCGCCGCTCTCGTCGTCGTCTCCATCGCTCAACCATCGTCCCCAACGCCTCGGGCCCGCCACCATCTCCAACGCCCCACCCGAGTCGAAGAAGGTCACCCCCCCCCCCCCCCGCTCCCTCCTCTCTCTCAAGCAGCAGCCGCCGTCGTCGTCCGAACTTCATTGCCGTTAAATTCTTAAGAATTGGTTGGGAGATGGTTAGCCACATTGTCTCCTGATTGGCGTATAACTTATCTTTATGAACATTTTGTTCCCAACAATATAGTATCAAGTAGTAGCACTAAACGATTCTAAATTTGATGTTGAAATCATGACCTGATCTTTGAAATCTTGATGCTTAGCGATCATAGTATGTCAAGTACTGTTTTTATTAAATGTGTGGAGTAGCTCATACGAACATTTTTATTACCATTTTCGTAGGAAAATAACTACTGGAACTATATGTCAAGTGTGTGCATCATCGTGCGCGGACAACCTTGAAAGTTTCTCGCTCTTTGGTAATCCATCATCTACAATATTTGCTTACATGTTTTGTTATATTTTATGTGTGGTTTCACATCTTTTTGTGATTTCATAATTAATGAAAAATTATTTGTTTTTCGATACCTAGATAGTTTCATTTGTTGGTGATTACTCTAAGCATTATTGTTTCCATACAAAGTACAAATTATGCACACTTTTATTAAAATTTGTCTGTTAATATACAAATTTGACCATGAAAAAGGATTAAAGAATGATGTCATTGGTCCAGTTTATGTTCAAAAACTTTCTATATATGCGACTTAATCATATACTAGAAATCACTATTGTGATATTTATTGATCATACTCTTTGCAAATCTTTATCATAAATAGTACTCTCTCCATTCTTGAATATAAGGTGTATTATTTCTTTTCAAAAAGTTAAACTTTTTTTAATTTTGATCAGATTTGTAGATAAACATATCGATATAAATTATACCAAAATAATATCATCACATTCATCTTGAAACATATTTTTATATTGTATTATTAGATATCATAGATCTTCATATTTTTTGCTCTAAATTTAGTCAAATTTAAAAAGATTGACTTTGTATTAATATCTATACACCTTATATCCTGGAAGGGGATTATAAATTATGTATTATAAAAAATTAGTTCTAGCTAAAAAAAATGTTACAAAATTCTTTTTACTATATGTCTATGCTATTTATTATAAGCATAAAACACACCAACTAATATTTATTAACGTTCTCATGTGTTTAAACTATGCCAACAAACCAAATTTGTGCTTCTAAGATTATAAATGTTAAAAATAAGATCTAGATAAGTATACAAATTTAGTACAAAAATCTAAGAAACGTTTCATGTAATATGCAGAGCCTTTAAGATTAGTGCTCCAGCTGACCCTGTCAGCGAGGACGTACCTGTTGGATCAATTGTAGGTTTTGATATTGAGAGTAGGATCCAATGACTCCATGCTCATGTTCGATAGGTAACCAAGTTCCCTTGTTGCAGATGACTCCGATGATATAAAAAAATGCAAGTCCAAATAAAATCCAAAAAAATCCAGTTCCACTTAGAACCATGCATTCATGTATGCTCGTGTTCCTAAAAATCCTCAATAGATCTAGATAAGTATATCAATTCATGTAGAGGTGATCGTCCAAGGGTCACCATTGATCATCTTAACAAGGGCTGAGAAAGAGTAATCTCCATTTACCACGTTGGACTGTTGGAAAGAGCATACTGCATAGTATCCTAGAACAGAATAGGCAATTCCCCTGTCGTGCCCGATGCAGCTGCAGTTAACGAAGGGTATTTAACAGAGTAATCTCCATTTAAAACGAGGTCAAGTCCCCGCTGCAAATATACGCCATGAACAATGAAGGGCCATGCCGAAAAACCAAAATCCTTGCCTCCTCGTCTCCTGTCGCCTTCTCCAGCGCGACGTCGTCGCTGCATGCTCCGACAAGACCGCTGACCACACGGCCGCCCTCGCGCTCCTCGCCTGCCGTTGGATCCGCTCGATTCGACCTCGTTCTCCGCGCGTGATGTGGGCGCGGCTGCAGCTGTGACGAGCGGGCGTCGTCTATGTCACACCGGCACCGCCCCACCGACGTCGAGCAGTCGGTCAGCCCTGCTGTGGAGGAGTCCATATGTCAGCTATGGGACAAGCTGGCGGCTTCCAAGGTCGTCCGGCGAGGCAGAACTCGTGCCCGACGACCGGGCTGGAGATCTTAATTCACACCCCGCGCTGCGTACTCATACTCCAGCGGCTAAAGTTCAGTTTGTATATGAACCGTGCGTCCTCCTCCTGTTTTGGCTCAAGTTCAGTTTATCTGAATGAACCCGTGCGTGCTCCTCCTGGTCGGCTCAAGTTCAGTTTATCTGAACTGTTAATCTAAACTATGGTTACCTCAGGTTCAGTTAGATAGATACATTTGTGTACATTTGCTTTCGGATTACTCAATTCATTTTTGGATTTCAATGATATTTTCTATGAATGCAAGCAATTGGTGCTTCTGCATTGGTGAATATGATCGTGTTGATTCGGCAATGTCGGAGATGTTCAAATTGTAGAAAAAACATACCGCACGGTTGTTATTTTTGAACTGCTGCCTGAGATGACCGTTCCAAAAAATAGAGCAGCTATTGCTGAAGACGATCGTTTTCAAATAAAGTGATTTTTTCATATCCGTATTTTACTCCTAATTGTTTTTATCAAAAATGACCATTACCTCTGCCGCAATGTTTAAAAAAACCACATTAGATAATATTATTAAAAATAACACCTACACTAGCGACTCACACTGTAGGCAACACACACGCCACCACTGACTATTGCGACATGTTGCGACATCACCAATCTTTCTCCGAAGTTTTCTCTGAACACCCCCACCCAATATAGGACTAATTAAATTACACTATGATATTTTTTACAATCTTGCATTGTCGCATGCACCATGCAGAATGGAACACTACTAACAAGAGCATCATCTGATTGATTATCAGAAGGGAAACTATTCTCGCCGACCGATCGGTCCAAGGTACGGCACGTCGGGTCGGCCTCATGCCCGCAGGATCAATCTTATTTCTGTTGCAACTATTTGTGCGCGATGTTACGATCGTAATATTAAAATGCTATTAGTTGCATAACTATGGTACTATAATGCGAAAGTCTTATTGTGATTCCGGGCTCATGTGATCCCGAATGAACAGTAAAATAAAAATAAATGTAAAATAATTCAAAAAAATCTGAATTGTCATTGACAAGAAACTGTGATGTTTTTTTCTATATGCATGCAAACTTTCAGCAAGAACTAAAATAGGATGGACGTGTGGGCAAACAAAACAAAATTTGATGTTCCAAAAAGTGTTCGACCTAACATAGAGATGACATCGATTTTGTTTTTTTGCCCACACGTCCATCCTGCGTTAGTTCTTGACGAAAGTTTGCACGCATATAGAGAAAACATCAAAGTTTCTTCCCAAAATAAATCAGTTTTTTTTTGAATTTTTTACTATTTTTTTCGATTTTACTGTTCTTCGGGATCACATGAGCCCGGGATCACAAACTCCGCGTCCTGCTATTATGTTAATCTATATTGTTTTTCGCTAAATGGATGTATCTAGATGTATTTTAATGCCAATCACATCCATTTGATAGCGTGACCGGAAAATGGTACTATGCTTGTCCATATTTTTTATCACTAAAATGGATGTATCTAAATGTATTTTTTTGCGAAAAAACTTCCGATCTATTCATCTTAAATCATGGCAGTACAACGAACATAGGAAATAATAAAAATTACATCCAGATTCTTAGACCACCTGGCGACGACTACAAGCACTGAAGCGAGACGAGGACGCGCCATCATCATTGCCCCTCCCTCATCGGAGCCGGGCAAAACACACATGATCTAACCTCCACACGCTCACCGATGATGCTACACACATCATCGGGATGAGGGCTAGGCGGAGCCAGGGGCGGAGCCAGGATTTAAGCATAAGGGGGGTGAAGAAAATATTAAAACACACATGGGATATAACATACATATACGATAAATCTTTTTTTTATTTTCATCGGGGGGGAGCGTACTCCCCCACCTGAGTGCTTGTATATAAACGGGGCAAAAGCCCAGAGGTATACAGAGAGATTGGAGTTACATAGCGACTAGCGAGGCACTAAGGGCCTGTTCTAAACTCCTCATGCTCCAAGCTTCTCCAACTCCACATACAGAGCTGGACCGAACGTCTGAGCTCCGTGGAGTGGACTTCGCGAAGCGCTGCCATCCTCCAGTGCAAAATGTCGAAGCTGCTGAAACCCAGCTTCACAAAATGGAGAAGCGAGGAGTTATGCATTATTACAAGGGGATTCCACCGCCAAGTCATAGAAAAACGATTCACACGCTTGTCCCTCACATCTGTTCACTGGATCAGTATGTATCTACTACTATGCATGTGCAAGTGTGCTGGGAGAAGCGGCAAAGTGAGCCGAACGCATCAGAATAACCAGGTGAAGTGAGAAGCTAGCCCAAGAAGCTGGATTTGTGGAGTTTTGAGAAGCTAGAAAGGTTCAGAACACGCCCTAAGTAGGGAGAAAGGAGAGAGAGAGGGGGGAGGGGTGTCACCGCCTGGCGGGGGTCAGCGCCAGAATCCAACAATCAATGTCCGTGCCATTTCTCAGCCGGCTACGCCAGACCACGGCGTCGTCACGGCAACACTTAAGGGTAGCAGCCAACGATAGCTCGGAGACCCGGAAGACGGCGGCGTTTCTGCGTTTCCACATATGCCAACAACAAAGCATGATGAAGGCGCCGGGGGAGGCAGTGCCGACAGAAGTACTGACGTCAAGCTGGTGGAGGTTGTGGACGGAGGCACCCACGAGGTTGACGCCGATGGAGTTCCAGAAGGCGACGGCGAAGCTGCAGCCAAAGATTTACGCCCTTAAGTATAATTTATAGTAGAGTGATATCAAACGTGTATATGTTTTATAATTTATATACTACACTATATTTCTACTAGTTTGGACGAAGATTTACGCCCTTCCCCCCTCCCCAACTTGACCGGTCAAACAAATCAATAATTTCATCAAACATTTTATAATTTTAAAACGACATTTCTACTAGTTTGAATCAAGAGTTAGAGTCCGTACCAATTGGCTTGTTTACTTATTGATGGTGTCTCCTCTTCATGGCCTGCACAATTTTTAATATTATTAGTACAAATTATATATAATCTAGTACAATTGATCTAACAAATTTGATAACTTACAAAAAAACGTAACTACTAACAGTTAATTAATTGCTTTGTGTAATCAAATTGACAACTACAATAATACGAATCTGTGAACAGTGGTACCTCGGCTAGAGTTGTGAATTGGATGTCAACGTATCATCCGGCAGATCGTACTCCATAGACAGGTACACACGAATTTGTAGAAGGTACCCGTCAAACGGCAGCTTCGCTAATCACCACGGCGCAACTTCCGGCGGCGGGCGAGGCGGGGACCATGAAACCCTAGGCCTTAGCGCAGCGCGCAGGAACAAGAGTCGCCTCAAGCCCTCGACGACGACGCATGACGGCGTGACCTGCAGGTGCGTTGATGAGTCAGTTGCGTACCTGCGATTGCATTGATCTGATCGGATCCACTAGGAGAAGTATACTGTACGCGGGCACTATCTCGTCTTTCAAAGCAAAAGACAAACCCTAAAAAATCTTAAAAAAAGACAAATAAAATTGGAGCCCTTCTACTGGTAAAATCCAAGATCCAGCACGTCACCATGACTCTAAATGTATTTTAGTGCTATGTACATTTATTTTAAAATGTGTTACCAGCGATGATAGCACTACATTTTTTTAGCAACAACAAAAAGCTACAACCGATTATTGATTTTTTCTACAACCAAAAATGATAAAGTGTAATTGGTGATGATGGATCCTGAACTTTGTTACAACCACTATTACAAAAACTATCACCAATGATGAAATTTACTGCTACCAATTGATGATAAATATGGTACGCAATATTTTTTGTTAATTTTTTTACTACAACAGTAAACTTGGAAAAAAAAATACAAAAAACTGCAACCGACATCTAAAAATGTTAGTACATCGATACGAATCTAGACCTGGGCCGGCCGATCGGCGCCTATCATTGGCCTTATCAAAATTTAATTTCGCTCCGAACATGGTACGAATATCTGATACACACAACAGATGAATTTCCCGTGACCTCGGTCTCGGTCGGAATTCGGACACAAACCACTTTGCACGTCTACCGACTTGCTGTTGGATTCACACCTACAATGCTACGCTATATACAACGCAAACACACAGCCTAAATCTATAATACCTAAATAGTTCATCCCCACTATCTTATTTTTCTTGACATGCAAGCATGCCACATCATCACACAATTATGGGAGAGACAAGAACCACTACCATGCATGAGACAAGAACCACCACCACATGCAATCATGCATGGAAAAATAGTTTTCATTCTATTACTACACTTATATTCAATAAATATTTTACAAATAGACCCACTACCACATGCAACCATACATAATTTTTTTTTCATTATATTACTAAACTTATATTCAGTAAATATTTTACAACTATACAATGTAATTCAACATTTTGGGTCATGTGCTATTAATCTAAATATTTATAAGTGCCACATAATCAAATTTCGTTGAAATATACGACAACCAATTCCCGTAGCAACGCACGGGGTATCATCTAGTTTTTTTAACCTACGACAGCGGTATAAAAAATAGAACTAATCTGTAACTATGTTTTCAATTTAATAAAGTGGTATGATTTAAAAAACAAAACTACATAGTAGAACTAATCAAGCTGCGAGAGGTATAAAAAACTAGAAGTAATCAAGCTGCGAGAGGATCGAGATCATCATGTCGAAGCGGCAACGTCCGTCGCCGTCAGAGGTAGAGCACGACGGCGACTGCACCAGTACGGCCAAGAGGGCGCGACCGCAGCCGAGGCAGAGGCATCTCTACGTGGCCCTGGATGATGTGGACAAGATGTACAACATCTACAAGATGAAGGTCGACGGCGGCGATGGTTTGTGCTCCCACGCGGCTGCTCCCGGAGCCTCCGGTCCTCCGCCTAGAGGTCGCGAAACGCAGGGACACATGCCTCTTCGCCTCCCTCGGCGCAAAGATCATCGCCCTCTGCACCGACGCCAACCGCTCCCCCACGCTGATCCACGACACCCACACCGAGGCGCTGGCCGTCCCCCTCACGCGCGCTGGCCCGCGTCCACTTTACCGTAGCCGCTGCCGGCCGCCTCTACGCGCTACCTCCTCACTTCACAGATGACACGTATTACCTGGAGCCCGAGGAGATGGTCGTGTTCCCGGACGATAGCATCGACGAGGAGGAGGAGAAGACGATCATTGACAAGTGGGTGTGGAACACGGTTGATTCGACATCGCCCGTCCCGTTCGACCCCAGGGTCGTCACTTGCCACGCGGTGCACCCTGAAGGCCGCACGGTCTTCGTCTCCGTGCGCCCCCGATGAAACGCCTGGATGGACCACGTGACCTTCTCCCTCGACGCCGAACGCTGTGGCGTGGAGTGGAGGCATCACGGTGACTGGATGCTGCCGTTCGAGGGCCAGGCCTTCTTCAAACCCAAGCTCAACGTCTGGGTCGGGCTGGACGAGGACGGACACATCTGCTCATGCAACGGCATGTCGCGGCGCGAATTCCGCAGGGCGGCACCGACGCTGAAGGTCACGAACGAGACGCTGCTCCGGGAGCCCGACATGGGTAGGCGGTTGGACACCACGCTCGCGCACATGGGCGACGAGAGGTTCTGCCTCGTCCAGCGCGCGTCGCGCGAGGCAATGGATGGCAGCGATAAGTGCGTGGTTCATGTCACCACCTTCACCGTCAAGTACGACGACAGTCACGGAGACCTGACGGTGGCGGATCCTACGAGGTATCTACCCACAATAGATTCTTTAAGCTGCAAGCCTTCTTTGTGTAACTGTTTGCTAACTTGCGGCTTTTATCCATCAATCCATTTACTGCAAGAAAACTATTCGAGCTAGTTCAATACCCGTACGTTGTTATGTACAAATAAATAAAGTATGTTTTTATCAATTATTTATCCTATCAAATGCGAAGAGTACTACAACACATGTTTAGTTTTACTATACTAGAAAATATGTCTGTGCATTGCAACAGGAGAAAAGAAATCTCTGCACTCGCCTTTCTTATCCTTCAAAAACCGCACGATTGTGAACCAACGAATCGAATCACACATTTGATGCCTACTATTTTATTTACCCTATAGAATCATCAACATTGGAAACTGTTTCAACCAATTTTCATTAAAAATACAAACTACTATTGCAGCCAGCTTTCGATAATTTAGTGCAGAGCTCAAAATAATCATTGTTGAGGTTTATATAAATATCAACAAAATCCGACCAATGAGAATCTTTATCAAAGCAAGCAAGAGCACCATGCGCTTGTATTGCCTTTCTCGAACAATCCAGAATGTTTACAAATGAAAAAGACCAAAAGATTAACAATGAACTCGGATACAATCCTAACTCAATACCTAGTGAGTGAGAGAGAGAGAGAGAGAGTGGTAAAAATAGTTGTTGAGGTTTTCCCTGTTGGTTGCAGAGAAACAAAAGAGGAAGAGGGGTCTGATCGGCCTCACCATTCCGTCACCCGCCACCGACGATGAAGATCTCCCAGGATCGCAACCCTCCCAACCTCACTTGACACACGACCACGCTGCCAGTAAATGTCTATGCATTACAAAATAGACCAAAGAAACAAAATAAAAATACAACGACTCATTTATAAAATATAAATAGATATACCGCGACTTTAGCATCTGGATATTCAAAACGGTCCCCAGGATCATCTACACACGGGCAAAAGAAAAAAAAATTCAAAAAAAATTCAAAAAATTCCAAAAAAAATTATGGTGAAAGATGTTTATGTGCGAGATGTTCGTGCAAGAGTTGAAGAAGTTTCGACATCTAGGGAGCTCTTGGCAAAAAAAAATTGTTTGAATAGTGCATGAACAGTACACATTCAAACAAACAGCAAATTTGTATTTTTTTGCTGCGAGCTCCCTAGATGTTTGAACTTCTTCAAATCTTACACGAACATCTCACAAGTAAACATCTTGGACCAGAATTGTTTTTGGAATTTTTTGAATTTGTTTCTATTTTTTACGATTTTTTTCTTTTGCCCGAGAGTAAATGAGCCCCGGCACCGAAACGTCGCGTCCCTTTAGCACCTGACTTCTAAACTTCTCTCCGTACCTAACATCCTCATACTTTGTTGTCGTCGTTGGCTCCACAACAAAATCCTATGAAGACAATTTTTCTGATTGTTGCGTACCTTTTTCAAATTTATGTGAATAGGTTTTAACATTGGAAAAAATATTTTTAAATATAATGTACAATTTTTTTATAAAATATTTGCTTTAATGACACAAACAATTTTTTAAAAAATAATAAAATACATTTTATATTTGTATGGACACTTATAAAATCCTATGAACATATTTTTAAACACGCAAGTATTTAAATTGTAAAACATTTTTATTACATCTCATTGACATTTCTTTAAAATGTGGTGAACATGTTTTTACGTGTGTGAATATTTTTCTATTTTTTTTCCAGTGGTCTATGGCACTTTTCAAATTGTGCAAACACCATTTTTATGTTTCATGAACATTTATTAATGTGCAATGACTATTTTTTTTAAATTGAGTAATTACCTTTTTGAAAATGTGGCTCATACTAATGGTCATTAGACCGAGCTCATCTTTTAATATGCAAAATGTAACATTTTAGCATGCATGTTTTACAATTATTTCACTTCTTTTTGTACGGTGGAAGACCTACCTTCTCCTTCTCAAGTGTAATTTACTTCCAGTGTTTATTTGTTACGTTTTCAATTGATGGTATAATGAAAATATATAAATAAAGAAAAAAAACAATTAACACATATTTAATGAAGCAACATTGAAATGCCTTCCTACTAAGCTCATTAAAAGCCACTTTGAGAAGGCTACAAGTTTGGCAGATATTTAAAGATGAGCCCAGGCTCATCTGATGCTGCACAAGAGATCCTGGAAAGACATACGAAAAAATCTTTAAAAATTCTAAATTTTATTATGGTGAAAGATGCTTATGAAATAGATGTTCGTGTAAAATTTAATTTTTTCGACATCTAGGAAGCTCACTATAAAAAAGACAAATTCAACCCGACATAGTGTATGAACAATATCTTTTCAAGAAACTACAAATTTGTCTTTTTTGCCGCGCGCTCTCCAGATGTCCGAACTTCCCAAAATTTGTATAAACATCTCACACGTAAACATCTTCCACCAAAGAACTTGAATTTGTTTGAGCTTTTTTCATATTTATTTAATTTTTTTAGTGTCTCCGGATGCAGATGCACCCAGACACCGAATCGCTGCTTCCACAAGTTTGGTTTCATTACACGTGAGACCTACCTAGATGCATTTGATCCTATTACCGCACTTAATGCGTCGGAACTCGGAAGTAGCCCAGTGACACACTCCATACTACATGAGCCGAGTTAGTGCGATAATTTTTTATTCTTCTTGCATTGGTCAGCGATATAAAATATGGACTTTTAATGATTGGGTGTTTTTATTTTTTCTATGTTTATTTCCTTCTTTCACACGTTTATATCTGATTTTTATTATTTTATTATTATATGGACTTATAAAATTTCTTTGAGTTTTCGACAATATTTTTAAATTCTCAAACATATTACAAATACATGACATTTTTCTTAAACTTTCTTGAAAATTGTGCTGATTCTTATAGATTTTTCTCATTCCTAAAGATTCTTCAATTTTTTTACTTTTTCCATTTTATGGACATTTATTAAATTCAGAGATATTTTAAAATTTATAACGGAATATTCTTAAATTCATGACCATATTTGAAATCGATTAACTTTTTTGAAATTCCCAATATTAATAAGCCCTGAATTAATTTTGAAATTGGGAATTTTAAAAAAACCTTGACCATTCTAAAAATTCAGGAACAATGTTTCAAATACGTGAACATTTTCACATTCCAAACATTTTCAAATTTCTAAACTTGTTTCAATTCATTAGGATTTTCCAAATTTGTGGTTAATTTTTAAATTCTTGTTTTTTGAATTTTTGGAACATTTTTTGAATTCGTACGCAGTTTTCTAATTATAAATTGTTTAGCTAGATCTTAGATTTGTAAGATACTGATTACTACGTAGAAGTTCAATTTTTTTGTTGCTTTTTTATTTCACCATCATTTAATAATTTGGAATGTGTTGTTTCATTTGTTATTGAAAATCAAGAAACAGAGTTTATTCTAATAGCATGAAAAAGAAACAACTAGCGACAGAAATAGACGTAGAATGAAATATATAGTCAAACACCTACAAAGAAACAAAATAGTAGACGCAACCTCTAATGTATAACTAGCAAGGGAATGAAGCCCAAGAACGTTGCGGCAAAGTGCAGGTGCGTGTTTGCGGGAATAACTAGTCACTAGTAGAAAAAATCTTATCTCCAATATTATTATTATTTTTAAATGGTGTTGGTGTCGGCTTTTTGAGTATACGCTAGTTCATTTAAGCAACGCCATCACAAGATGGTACCAATTGTCCTAGAGAAGAAAATAATATTACGAACATAGTAAAACATTAAACGCCATAGAAAAAAGTTGCACTCCTATCATTAGTCCAATAGCCCATGTCACCAAATTGTTTTTACAAATTGCCTTTATTTTTCTTTGTTCTATCCGTCATTTCACATAGACGCGCGCACAAAGAACTAAGGCCGCCGCCGCTCCCGTCGTAGTCTCCAACGACCGACCGTCTTCTCCAATGCCTCGGGCCCACTGCAGTCTCCAGCGCCCCACCGGAGTCGAAGAAGGTCAGTCCCCCGCTCCCTCCTCTCTCTCAAGCAGCAGCCGTCGTTGCCGTCCGAACTTCATTGGCATTAACTTGTTAAGAATTGGTTGGGAGATGGTTAGCCACATTGTCTCCTGATTGGAGTATAGCTTATCTTTATGAACATTTTATTGCTAACAATATAGTATCAAGTAGTAGTACTAAACGATTCTAAAATTGATATTGAAATCATGACCTGATCCCCGAAATCTTGATGCTTATCGAACATAGTATGTCAAGTATTGTACCATTTTAATTAAATTTGTAGTGTAGCTCATATGAAAAATCTATTACCATTTTTATAAGAAAATGACTACTGAAACTATATGTCAAATGTGTGCATCGTCGTGCGAGGACAACATTGAAAGTGCCACACTATTCGGTGTATACTTCCAACCTGTTTTTGCTCATTATGTGATAATCAATCATCTTCGATCTCTACGTACATGTTCTATTAGATTTTATTTGTGCTTTCATATATTTTAGTGATTTCATCATTAATGAACCTTTTTTTTATATCTAGCTAGATCCATTTGTTGGCATTTATTCCAAGCATTATTGTTTCAATACAAAGTAGAAATTATGCACACTTTTATTAAAACTAGATGATACCCCGCGCGTTCCTGCAGGAACTATTACGAAAGAACTTGATGTTTTAAAACACATGAAAATTTTATGAAACATAGTATAATTTGATTATAAATTCTGTTTTGAAATAATAGTATATAAGTAAAAAAACTAAGAAAATCTGATGAAAAATCCAAAATTGAGTTTGACTTTTGTTTTATTAATTTAGTTACTTGACAATATATCGGCAAGATGATATGAGACGAAAACAACGTCGAATAGAGATGGTGAACACGTGTCCACCCTTGGCTTAATCTAAAACAATGATAACAACTTTGGATGTGTATTTATAAAAAATGTCACATAGAAAAACAAAATGCGATGTAACTCATGATTTGATTTTCTATAAAAAAAATTGTTTCTAAATTGTAAGGTTAAGTGCATAAAAAGTTTTATTTATTTGTGATAGGATGAATGCACATGCAAAGTTAATGGGAGCATGTGCATGAAGAACTTGTGGAATATTTTTTACATGGTGGACCTACTTGATGATGTGGTTAGCTTGCATGTCACGATAAATAGGTTAATGTGGATGAATTATTTAAGTATTATAGATTTGTCTGTTCACCACAAAAAATGATAAAAGAATGATGTCATTGGCCCAGTTTATATTCAAAAAAATTCTATACATATGCTACTTAATCATATACTAGAAACTACTGTTGTGATTTTTTTTGAGTAACCGTTGTGATATTTGTTGATTGTACTCTTTGCAGATCTTTACCATAAAATTGTACTCGATCCCTCCATTCCTGAATATAAGGTGTATTATTTTCTTTCAAAAAGTTAACTTGCTTAATTTTGATCAGATTTGTACATAAACATATCGATAAAAATTATATAAAAATAATATCATCACATTCATATTGAAATATTTTTATATTCTATTATTAGATATCATAAATGTTGTTATTTTTTATTATAAATTTAGTTAAATTTAAAAAGATTGACTTTGTATTAAAAATTATACACCTTATATCCTAGAAGGGGATTATAAATTATGTATTATATAAAAATTAGTTCTAGCTAACTTTTTGTTACAAAATACATTTTATTATATTTCTATGATATTTATTACAAACATAAAACACACCAACTAATATATATTAATGTTCTCGTGTGGTTAAACTGTGCCAACAAAACAAAGTTCTACTTCGTAAGATTCTAAATGTTAAAAAAAGATTTAGATAAGTATACAAATTTAGTACAAAAATGTATTTAAGGACTTGCGTGTATGCTCGTGTATAGTAATCTTATTTGAAGTGCTCAAAATTTTAGCCACGTTTTCTTGTATGACATGTCGGGCTTATTGTCCATACACATTTATTGTGATATGTATAGTTAATATCAAATATTTATCTAACATGATTAAACATGTCTAACTTAAGTTCGGACAAAATGTGCCAAGGGTATAACTAGGAACCAAATAATCCTTAAATCAAGCCATACATATATATAAGAAACTTCCTTTTTTGTCCATAGTTTGTTGATGGAAAGCTCGGGATCAGATTTATCTATATAAAGATTACTGTGATAATGTTTGAACTGCCCAGATGGTATATTTGCATGCCACATATGTTGTTTTGAGTGAATCACCACTCATTTGATTCAGAAGACCGATGTAAGCGTTAGCACTTGTCAATTATGTTTTCATCTCCATTAAAAACTGGAAATGACAACCTAACAATGATTTCTCATTGCGGGTAATCCCACACCATAAAAACAATCACCCTGGTACTACATTCGACTGGAAGGAAACCGGGTGCCTCGCACGTATGAGAACCTTTGAGGATTTTTGCCGTCATCTTTACTTCGTGCACCGCCTCCGCCCTGGGTGGTGGACCTAGAGGAGCTGTTATTTAACGTTGACGTGTGAAACAACTAGCCTGAACCGTGCTTCTGGAATACGAGTAATACTGTTTGATTCAGCACCGAGAGTGTTTCAGCGTCAATTTTCTGTAATATACATTACTAAAAAAAGACTATTAGTGGTGCACATATTTTTGCTATTAATATAGTGCGCCGGGAAGCGAATTTATGTAGCTCGAGCTACATGTAGCCCTTTATTTTGAAAATTCGAAAACAATATTTAAAAGTTAAAAAAAATCGAACAAAAATCCGTGGAAACTTACATGAATTCTGCACGAACCTGTAAAATTTTGTTCAAAAATATTGTAATATGCAGTCTGAACAAAAACAACAAATTTTCGGCCCAAAAAGAAGAAGAAGAAGAAGGCCCATTTAAAATCAAATATTTGTCAAAAAAAAATTCCGCGGTGCATTAAAGTATAATGTTATGAAATCTTGCACAAATGTCCTATACATGTGTATGTATATCCATTAAAAAATAGATTTTTTTGAACTATTTAAGTATTTTTTTAATTTTTTTTAAAAACGAGCTACATGTAGCTAGAGCTACATTTGCATTTTCCGTAGTGCGCCGCCACTATTAACACGCCGCTAGTAACAAATAGTAATGGCGCACTTCTGATGCGCTATTAGTAATCCACACACTAGTGGCGCACCACCTGGCGCGCCATTACTAACAATTGTTTTCATTTTCCGAAATATTTTTTCAACGGGACTAAAGGATTTTTCATATTTTTTTTCAATATATGTAACATATCGATCCTATAAAGCCTTGTTGTTGAAAATTTAATAAAAATGTTAAAAAACTTCAAAATAAAAAAAATAAAAAATAATAAAAACTCAACAAAATTTGCTAAAAAATTGTAACACCCTCAGAATCAGTAACAGTAATCACTACAGTGATTCCACTGTTAGTGATCATTACTGTTGATGATCAAGCCTTGATCACCTTTGATCATAGCTCATTGAAATTCCAACCCTGAATTTTTTTTCAAATAAAGGTGGATTATAAATTCTCTCCAGGAACGTTGGATGCCAGTCAATCAACTTGTTCATGGTAAAACCAAATCCACCTCGGTCATTAGCATAATCCCCAGGTCAATGATAATTATAAAACCAATATTGGTGGGCTATTAAATTGCCTTGTCATCATGATCATCCTTGTTTAAAATTTCCATTAAGGAAATAACTCCACTTCCTTTTTGAATTTCAACTGCTAGTCAAGGGGAAAACTTTTCAAATGACTTGAATAAAAAAAATTCTTAGTATGGTAGTAATCCCAAGAAATTGAAACAAATAAAACTAATGATATTGGGATAGTAAAATTGCCCTAGAATTAAAATAAAATTGATATATAAAATATGCACAAAGATTAGGGTGAGATATTTATAAAGTGGCAAATAGTCAGTAGGTCACCTAAAAGTGTTTAGGGTTGTACTAAAGTGTTTTAGAAAGATTATGAAATAAAAAAATTTACGTAGGGATTATTAAATTGTCATGGAAATTAAAATAAACAAGTGCAAATTTTTAATGAACTAAATTTGTGAAACCAATATTAGTAAGTGTGAAATAATCAGTAGGTATTATTCAAATTGAATTGGGAATTTATTAAGTAGTTTCAATAATATAAATAATTCAAAACAGTAGCAAGCAGCGGCATTTAATACCTTTTTAATAAAACAAAAATGCAAAAGAATTTATAAAGGCCCCCAAACTTTATGTGGCAGTGTTAGACATTGCAAAACTTTTATTAGTACTGATTGCATATTTTTATAAATTCATTTGCTAGTCAAAATAAAATACAACAGAAATTAAAAAAAGGAAATCGCTAAACGTCGCCCAGGGCGTTGCCCCCCCCCCCCCACGGCCCAGCCCACCCCACCTCCCTCCTCCTCTTCCCCACCAACTCCCCACCTGCCCCCCCTCTGTAGCCGCACCGTGGCCATGGCCATGACAATGCCGGGCCCTCCCCCTCACCTGCCCCCTCACTCACCTGCTCCCTCATGGAGACAAGGCCGAGGCCGGACGCCCCCATTCCCTCCCCTGCCCCTCCCTCTCCTCCCCCGCAACGCACTCGAGCCCGCCATGGTCGCGCCCACCATGGCCGTCGCCATGACCTTGAAGCTCGCGTGGCCATGGAGCTCCCTATGCCGAGCCACTATGTCCCCAAAGACCGTCACGCTCTTCTACACCGTCTCCTTCCTCCGGTTCAAGCCGGCGCCCTCTGCATCGCCGGAATCGGGCCACTTCCTCCGCCGCTGGACGTCGCCTTCCTTGCCAGAATTCGGCCACGCCGAGCTTTCCCCGAGCACGCCGCCTCCCCTACCAAGCTCCTGGGTGAGCTGCCTCTCCAAACCCTCCCTTTTCGCCTTCAAATGCGCGCCGCAACCGTCGTCCCCGCGGTGCCCGTTGCCGCCGGACGCCATGGCCAGGAGCTCGCGCTCCTGTGGCCACTGGCCGCGCCACGAGCTCCTCTTGCCCGAACCCCCCCCCCCCCATGCGTGCCTGCGCCCTCGCCGCGCCTACTGTCGCCCCCCACCCTCGCTCCCCTGGGCAGAAAGGCCTCGCCGTGCTCTGCTCGCCGGTGGCCATAGTTTAGTTAACCGTGGGCTAACCCCCCTATTAGGGCTAACAAAAAAACAGTTAAAGGAAATAATCCCCTCCCCCCATATGTGGATGACAGATGGGTCCCAGCCCTTTAAGTTAATTTAATTGTTTAATTAAATTACTATAAATATGACACCTCGGCCCCATCAACTGATAAGTTAATAAAGGTGCTTAATTTAAATAGGTATTAGTCTAGTGTATGACATGTGGGCCCTTGCAATTGTTTAATTAAAAATAACTGTTAAACTTAAAATGTTTCTATGACATGTAGGCCCCACTGCTTTTCAGATTTAAATAAATGGATTGTATAAAATGAGACATTGACAGGTGGGACCCCCCTGGTCAGTTTGACCAGTCAAAGGCCTCAGCCTATGACAGGGTGGCCCCACATGTCAGTACTGTTTTGGATAAGGTTTTGGATAATGTTTGAATTAAATAATAAAAGAAAATCTAGAAAATGTGTTAAAAACTTTGAAATTGAATATCTTTTAAACCGTAAGTCCGTTGAAAATATTTTATACATCAAAATTGATCAAAAAATATGACAAATACAAATACGCTATCTGTTTGTCTACCACACCCCTCTAACATACCGAACATAGAACCGTCCCCCTCCGGACCGTCTGTCCGATGATTCGTCCGGTACTGTTAAAGTATCCGGATGAATTTATTCCGAACACAAAAGTTATTCGGAATAGATCAACTAACCCGGATACACCACCCACACATGTGTCGGATGTCCACGACACCTCCGACATGATATCTCCCCCCCTCCGGACACCCTGTCCGATAATCACCCGGAGCTGGCAGTTCATCCCCGGATGAATTCCTGCTCCGAGCAACGTGCATTGCACTGCGTTAGAACACCGTTAGCATTGCATCTGTCATGTCATGCATCTGTTTGTATATGCTTGCTGTGTATTTACTGTTTCTTCCCCCCTTAATCTCCGGTAGACCCCGCTGCTGCCGTCGACTACACCGCTGCTGAGTACGACTACTTCGTCGACGACCCTGCCCCTACCGTCGAGCTTCCAGGCAAGCAGAGCCATTTTCCTTCCCCAGATATTGCCTATCTTTCCGTACATTTCTTGCACTAGGCATGGTTACTGCTGCTGCTACGTTACAATCCTATTCAATTGCATAGCATGTTTTTGTCGCCCCTTGATGTACCTTCCTATATCCTATGCTGCCTTATAAATATATACAATATTCAGCAGTAAACCCTGCGCATTGTTAGCTAGATTTAGAATAGCGGGCCGTGATCACTCTGGTGAGTGAACGCGGATTACAAAATATTATAACTGCAACAGGTACGGATCAATGCAGACACCATAGGGAACCTACAACGGCGAGACTCTACCGAGTCGCTTCGAGTTTGACTTACGAGTGGACGGACTCGTATTTTTCACCCTCGTCGGCTCAGTAGCGTAGCATCACTGGGATGATACGAGGGTATTCCTCTTTAGTTTATTCCGCTGGTGTCTCGGCACCACCGGGGTGATACGAGAATATCCCTCTTTAGTTCATTTCGCTGATGTCTCTATCGAACCTCTTCAAGTGTACCATCGAGGGTGATTCCTCCTGGTTTCACTTGATGGTAGGCACTCGAATCAACTGGTGTCCTTACAGGTAAGGAGTCGGGTGACCCAACGGTGCCCGCGCAGGGTATCTTAGCGGAACGACAGATCAGGTGTATTCCACCGGTGTGCGGCGGGCCTGGTACTGTTCGTGGCCGAAGGATTTCCTGTTGTACGAAAGTCGACCTCTACCAAGAGCACACGCGAGACAAGGTAAGGAGACGGTTCACCTTGTTGGTAACCGCACGAGTTGGTGGGATGACAGGGCAGGCACCGACGTTACTGGTGGTCCTGGCTGCTGTCGTTGTCCGCGACTCATTCAATAAGGGGCAACGATAACGGTTGTATCGACAGAAAATTAATAAAATGCTTAACGGGTTCGGCGGATGACTTGAGTTTGGCTTGTACGCACTACCTATACGTGGGATTACGCGTTTGGGCGCCTCCGCAATGTAGCCTCGTTCGAAAGCTCTGAAAGACGTCCAGTTCAGCATTGCGGCAGGGACGGATCGCGCTGCGGCGTTGGAATTCACCCTCCTCGCAACGACCCGGAGAGCGAGGGGTGATAGGCCCATGACCCCCTTGCACTTAGGGCTGTAGACCGGCGGGGACCTCTCTGATGAGTCGTAGGATGGACGGCGTTGTGTCGAATAGCCTCGGTGGGGTGCTCCCTAACCAGGTGTACGCCACCCTGGAGATCCGAGCGTGTAGTGTCACACTAGTGCACCCCTGCAGGGAAGATTAATCTATCGATAGCCGTGTCCACGGTAACAGGACGCTTTATGCTGAAGCCAGATCCTACCACTACAAACTACTACTATTAAACTGTTGGTTCCGGGTTTTCTCCCTCGCGGGGATGTCGAGGGAGGGAACTCGGAGGCATTGTTAATTATGATTACAACTTATTATTATACAATGCTGCAGCAACTTCTGCTGCATTGTTACTTTCATTACTGTTATATTAAACTGTTGGCTGATTCTTACCTCATGCTGCAAGACTCGTCGGAAGATGCTAGTCTTCGATAGGCCTAGCTTCTTATCCTTATTCTGATTTCTACCTTGCAGTCCACTATATACAACCTCCCCTTTCCATTTGATACAAATGCATAAATGCTTAGTAGCGGACGTAAGACTCGCGGGTATGCTAGATACTCATCTGCTTTATTTCCCCCTTTTTGTTTTGCCTGATCGGCCGCTGCAGTCGACGTTGGAGCCTTGGAGTCCAGGAGCAGGAGACACCGATGCCGACCATCGCAAAATGAAGATCCCCGATGCCTTCTACGACGTCGAGTTCCCCTTTGACCAGGAGTAGTTTGGAGGTTCCCAGGCAGGAGGCCTCGCCTTTTCGATCGTTGTTGATATTTGTGCTAGCCTTCTTAAGGCAACCGTGTATCCTTGTGTCTGTACTTAGATACTATTGCTTCCGCTGACTTTGTGCTCTCGAGCTATTGTATTCGAGCCCTCGTGGCCCCTGGCTTGTATTAAACAACTTGTATTATTTTATTTGTAGAGTTGTGTTGTGATATCTCACCGTGAGTCCCTGATCTCGATCGTGTACCTTGCGTGTATGATTACTGTACACGGCTTGATTTTGGGGGCGTCACAAAAATCATAAACTTCTATAAATTCAAAAAATGTGAAAATTCAAAAAATTCAAAAAATATTAAAACATCTGAAACTCTATTCTATATAGTAAACACTAAAGGTTCTAACCCTAAAACCTAACCCTAAAATTGGAAATCTAAACCCTAGCCTTAAAAACCCAAAACCCAGGGCTTAAAACATTCAAACACTATTCTAAATAGTAAACACTAAAGGTTCAAACCCTAAAACCTAACCCTAAACTTGGAAATCTAAACCCTAGCCCTAAACCCTAAAACCACTAAAATGTCCAAAAACTCTATTTTCCCTTTGGATTTTTGTGATTTTGAAAATTGTCGAAACGGAAACTTTTTTTTTCTTCGGATAAATCTTATATTTTGCAATTTTTTATATATTATTTGTATTTTTCTAAATTATAATGATTTAGTTATGATTTTTCTAAGATTATTATGGTAAAATGGTTATGGATCAGGATGATATATAGCAAAGACTCAGTAGTGGTGTGGTGTGCTATTACTTGTTTTGAAATTTCAAAACTAGTAATGGCGCACCACACCCATGGTGCTCCACTACTAACTTTGTTTTTTTTCCAACCCCTCCCAGGCTTACTAGTGGCACACTTTTGTATAGGTGGCCATTGCTACCTCCAAATAGCAGTAAGCCTGGGAATGGGTCAAACCTTGGTCAAACTTAGTAGTGACACACTTTTTATCAGGTGCGCTACTGCTATTTGAGGTACCAATGGCGTATCATGCACATGTGCGCCACTACTATATAACAGTGGTGCACCATAATCAAAGTGTGCCACTAATATCTATTACTAGATGATACCCCGCGCCTTGCTGCGGGAATTGGTCGCTCTATATTTCAATAAAATTTAATTATGTAAATTTTAAATATTTAGATTAATAACAAATGAACCAAAAAAATTAAAATGCATACAATTTATTATATTTGATTATGTTTAGTTATATTTTTTGAATATAAGTATAATAAGAGAATGAAAAATATTTTTCCATGCATAGTCTAATGTTGAGGTGGGCCTTATCCCATCCGTAATTGTGTGGTGATATGGCATGCTTGTATGTTGAGATAAATAAGTTAGTGAGAATCACATGAATCGGTCGTTTTATATTTCAACAAAATTTAATTACGTAAATTTCAATTATTTAGATTAATAACAAATGAACCAAAAAAATAACAACACATACAACTTACTATATTTGATTGTGTATATTTATAAATTTTGAATATAAGTATAGTAAAGGAATGAAAATATTTATCCATGCATGCATGGTTGCATGTGGTGGTAGGTCTTGTCTCATGCATGATTGCATGTTGAGGTGGACCTTATCTTAATCATAATTGTGTGGTGATGTGGCATGCTTGCATGTTGAGATAGATAAGATAGTGGGGATCATCTATTATAGTATTATAGAAACCAAAAAAATAACAACACATACAACTTACTATATTTGATTGTGTATATTTATAAATTTTGAATATAAGTATAGTAAAGGAATGAAAAATATTTATCCATGCATGCATGGTTGCATGTGGTGGTAGGTCTTGTCTCATGCATGGTTGCATGTTGAGGTGGACCTTATCTTAATCATAATTGTGTGGTGATGTGGCATGCTTGCATGTTGAGATAGATAAGATACTGGAGATCATCTATTATAGTATTATAGATTGGGATAGGCATTTTTCTAGTAGTGATACATGTTATTTTCTTTGTACATTTTGCTACATTTAAGTGATATGCATTCCTCAAGACCATGCACTTTTAGTATTGTGAAACTATTCCAGATTGAAGGTGATGCTGTTTTGAACCGATTCATCCAAACATTTTTCTTTTCTTAGGCCTGAAAAACACTACACTCATGTCACGATATACCAGTTCCATGTTATGTACGTACTTTATTCAGTTTAGTGTTCAGAGCTAGCTGGTAGTAGATTCTTTTTCTTTTTTCTCATATTTTAGTTTTCTACGAAAAGTAAATTTCAGAAGCAACAGGGTTGTTCAACTCTTTGGTTCATTTCTATAAGTATGTCTTGACTCTTGTTCTTAGCGTGTTGCGAAAGCGGATCATCCAACGTATGTCAAGGTTAGAGTTGCTCTTATCAGCAGCAGTGATATTTTGATGAATGGAAGCAATTGGTGTGCTTGCGTTTTGGTGAATATGATTGTGTTGATTCAGCAATGTTGAAGATGTTCAAATTGTAGCAAAAACATACTGCACGTTTGTTGTTTTTGAACTGCTGCCGGAAATGACCGTTCCAAAAAACAGAGCGCTGCTGATGACGATCACTTTCTTGCAAAAAAAAGTGATCTTTTTTGTATCCTATATTTTACTTTAAATCACTTTTGCTATTTCAAAATAGATTAGTTGTTAAATAAGCTCTTAGGTATACATGTAAAGAATCATGTATCCATGATTCAAAATTTTCTTAGCCTCTGTATGAGATTTTTTGTCAAAAATGATCACTATCGTTGGCGTAATGTTAGAAAGACCACATGTGAAAAGTATTGTTAAACAAGACCACCGTACTCTAGCAGCTCATCCGGTAGGCGACACTTGGGACATGCCGCCACTGCCTTTGGTGGCATGTTGCCACGTCACCACGTGTCGCTAGCTGAACGTACCGTTAGTGTACGGTGATTTTTTTATAATATTTTTTATTTGTGATCCTTTTTAACATTACAATGATAATAATGATTATTTTTGACAAAAATTCTTTGTATGAATGTGCATACAGGGTTTCAGGTATGATATGAGAATAAATAAAGGGGTCGAAAGTTTCTAACCATATACCGAAAGTACCCAAGTGAGCTCGAGCTCATATGAGCTCGGTATGAACAGTAAAAAACACACAAATAATCTCGATTGTTTTTTGTGTGTCAAACATTAAACATTGACAAATGTTTGAAACACTTGTGAATTTTCATCACGAAATGACATTCGTGGATGTCACAACAAAAGAAACAAAATCAGAAATCCAAAATGCCTCAAAAAATAACATTTTGAAGCATCAATTTTTTTTGAGACTTCCACGAATGTCATTTTGTGATGAAGGGGCTGTTTGGTTTCCAGCCTTGCCATGCCACACTTGTTTGCCAAAGTTGCCTAAGGTTAGCTCTTCAAAATGAGAGCCACAAGTTGGCAAGCCTAAGGGAATCTTGCCACACTTTTTATGTGTATGGAATGTGGGGTCCTAATGTGGCAAAAAGCATCTTGCCTAAGATGAGGCTTGAACCAAACACTAACCTAAGGTGTGGCAAACTTAGTCAGCAACCAAACAGCCCCGAAGTTTCACAAGCATTTCCAACATTTGTCAATGTTTAAATCAAATATTATTTTTTCGATTTTACTGTTCACCAGCTCATATGAGCTCAGTTTCACATACTCCACACCCACCATATACATATCAACAAGCATCAGTGCTGTGCATCACACAAATAACTAAGGCAGATACACATATCAGAAAATAACTAAGGCAGACACAAACTGCCGCACCGCATATACTCAACACACAAATCGGAAAGAAGAAGGAGAATTATCTGAATTGTGTATGTGTACATGGCGTCCATCTGACCGATGGATCGTGTCTGGAGTCTTCACTACAAGGTGCAGCCGCAGCAGAGGAAGAAGGCGCAGATCATGGCCGCGATGGCGATGGACTCAACGGCGGCGATGACGCTCCAGATCACGGCGTCGACGGCCGGGTGGTCGAGCAGCTGCCCGGGCCAGCCGCGGAGGACGGGAAAGAGGTCGGCGCCCATGTCCCGCAGCCACCGGAGCAGTGGCACGAAGCCACCGCCGGCGCCACCCCATCACGCTCGCAGTCGTACCTAGTGGTCGTCTATCAGCTGGCTTGGTCGATCTCTCTCTCTCACGGTCTATGCTGGGTCCCGTTGAACGTTTGGTGCGGGGGTATGAGCCAGCAAGCCTGACCCGGCCGTGAGAAGCGTCTCGACCCTACTACGCGCGTGACGCGAGGTGTTGTTTCTACGTGTGCGGGGAGGCTACTGGAGCCGCCGTTCCATCAGTATAAAGAGATTTACCATTCGGTCCAAGTGGCTTATAGTGACTACTTACGTTCAGATTACTATTCGTACGTTAATTAAAGCTATTTTTTATAATCCTTTTTTCTCATTTGTAAAAAAAAATCCTGAAAAAATCGATTTCCCCCATTTTTCAAAGAATACAAATCTCTAATTTTAGAAAGAGATTTTTTATAAACTTGCCATGTGCATTTTTAATTATAGGTAACATGGTAAATCCTTTGTTATTCCTTAACCATGATATTTTTTGTCTTCCAATACAATGAAATTTTTTAAGTCTTTTTTTGTAATGCCCCATGACAACCTTTTGTGAGAATGTATGACTTATTCATGGAAATTTTGAAAAATAACTTTCTTCCATGGCTATTTTATAAGAGCATGCTATTTTAATAATCAGAAACATAGAATTTTTATTATTAAGATGATGATGATTTTATTTTGAACATGATGGCACATTTATTATTGAGATCATGTCATTTTAATTATTAATAGGATGACAAATTAATTATTGAGAGCATGGCATTTTCATTATTATTGTATTCTGTTTTTATTACCAAAAGGATGGTAGTGTTATTATTAAGATGATGACAATTTTATTTTTACCATTCTGACATTTTTTTAATGACATGATTTTTTCTATGATTTTTTGCACCGTGCACCAAATAAGCAAAATGTGTAGCATTTTGGTCCTTAGAAAATATAAATAAAATTGTTCTTCAAAACATGACATTTTTTGCACGGTGGAATATCTGCACGGAAAATTATTGGCATAGTTATTTTATAAAAGTATATGTATTTTTTGTTCATGGTGTTTTTTACAGAAAATAGTCAACTAGGCCTTTGGGACAATGATGTTTCACCCTAGCCCCCCCCCCCCCACCCCCTGGCGAACAGTGGTGGCAGGCGGTATCATTCAATAGGATCATCTTCCCCCACCGATCAAAATGTTCAATGGGCACCCCTCCTTGACTGATGATCGTCATATATTGGCGACCAATTTATATGGGTCATGCTCGCGTTGGTCGAACGTATGGTGCTCGACTTGTGATTATTTTTTCTATTCGCCTCATTGCAACATGATCCTTGTTGTAAAATATATTTTTATTCATTATCGTGTATATCGCGATTGCAACAATACCTTTGTTGAAAACCTACATTGCAACATGACTTGTGTTGCAATGGGACAAACAGATAAATTGGAGAAAAGATTTGGAAGGGAAGATTTGGAAGGGAGACGGCCACACATCCACGTGACGACTAAAGCGAGGAGGCGAACAAAACATATTTGATCAGCTATAGTCTTTGTAATAAGCATTATATTGCCCCGAAAATTCGCTATGGTGGACGAGCGCCAGGTCGGACTTTATCCTGGTCGCTCGCAAGGCATGCGGATCCCTCACAAATGCTACTGACTACCAGGCGTGGTGAATAGTGTCTTGCAACAGGACCAATGTACCAGGGCAGGTCTTCCATCAGATTGACTGGCGCTAAACTTCAACTCCAGCACTAGAACATCCTCTTAATAATGCGCATCAAAACAACTACAGGACTTAAAATAGCCAAATCAGCTCACTGATCCTGTGTTCACATCGCATAATAACATTGCTAGTTATATCACAAAAGCAAGAACAGATCAACAAATCTAAATAGTATTAATATTTACACACTGACGAACGTGATGTTTTTGTACCTGGGAGCATATGTTTTTGGTTTTTAAATTGCATTTTTAAACACATTCCAGATGTTAAAAAAATCAGATCAAAAAATTTGGGTGTACATCTTGACGTTTTATGTGTTGACAGAGTCGTTTGATGGAAAATCGACATATTTAATATCGTGTGTAAATAAGATACCCCCTCCGACCCATATTAATGGGCACACACTTAGTACAACTCTAGTACAAAGTTGTACTAAGTGTGTGCCCATTAATTTGGATTAGAGGTGGTAATAAAAAACATTGCTAAAAAGGATTTTCATAACACAACTTTTATTATTTTTTACGAAGGCCATAAAAAATATTAGGTTTCCACGAAACTTGATGTGCTCAGATAAAATGTTGAGATGTACATGCCAAATTTTGGTTCCGCATTTTTAGATTTTTCAAAATGTTATCTTCGGGAGGCATGACCATATGCTCCCATATGCCAAATTGAATTTCTCCACACTTAAGTCCTCACAAACTAGTAGCGTTTTAAAAAGAAATTTATCAACAGTTTTTTATCTGAATATTTTTATTTACCAAAATAAATCACCCCTTATCATGTCAAACTATACTGTTGAAAGTACTAGTAATCTTGCACAGGCACGCATGTCTCAACTTTGGACATAATCTGTGAGATGTTGTAGAAGGTAAAAATAATAACATGTGAGATGTTGCAAAGTTAAAAAAAGTCAACAATGTTCGCATATGCTTTCACGTCATTTGTTTGCCTCAGGAATTGATTATGTTCCTATGTGGTAAAGGAAAAAAATAAAAGGATGTTAGATGTGGTACCGTAAGATAAAAAAAAGCTTCAAAAATAATCAAGCGCCATGCACTCTCGCACCATTAGTTTGCGTTTGTGCAATTGTTTGCATAAACACTAAATCCTGGTGTTGTTGCTCCCTGTAGTCCCTTTCTTCTTCTTGCTGAAGAAAGAATTGTGATTACAAATTTGCATGTTCAAAAATAAGACTAGGATTCATTCATCAGTCCATAGCAAATACATAACTCAACTCCTTACTGCGATGTGGTTAGACCTTATGGCTCTCTTAAACACAAAAAATGATGATTGCTCAAGAATCTTCTCTCACATTAGAGTGTGAAAATTGCAAGAGCGGGACAATTAATCGTTCACAGGAGTAAAATTATTATCAATCAATTCAAGTAATTTGTTATTAGAATAAATTGAGAAATACTACATTTGTCATTGACGATCTGACTGTTTACTTGCAAAAAGAACAATCTGATTGATTAAATTATTTAGCGATAAAATTGAAGTGTTCTTGGTAATACAATAAATTGAAGAAAATACTTTATGTGTGTGATTAACAATCTGGTGGGTTCCTGCAAAAAAAATCATATTGGTTTACTAGCAATACAATTTAAGTGGACCTGGTAATTACTATATGTATATCAAAATGTAAGTTTTATTATTATTTTTCATAAGGAGTACTAACAGTTGCCGCTTCATTGCAGCGGGTTAGATCTAATTTTATGTCTACTGCTGGAGTAACGCTTCTTAATATTGACCAACAATTATGTTTAGAAAATAGTCGATTACTATTGAAGTAGTACCACCTTTGTCAGGGCCATGTCAATATGCTTACTCTCTCAGGAAGTTTTTACAAATTTGACCCTTATTTGAATTTTAAACATAAAATGAACCCAAAATTTAAAAATTTCACAAACTAACCCTTTTTCATGGCGCCCGCCTATATGGCGCCATGCTAGACACCATGGCGCCCTGTTAAAAGGCGTCATACTACTTGCCACATCGGACCTGCTAGTGGGCCTGCCAGGACCATGGCGCCATTAGTAAAGGCGTCATGCCTTGTACCATGGCGCCTTACTAAAGGCGCCATGTTGTCTAGCATGACGCCTTTAGTAAAGGTGTCATGATACTTAACTCCATTTTGATACTTCGTACTATAAACAGTCGCCGATTCTTCATACGAACTCCGATTTTGATGTTTTTGGACTCGTTGAACTCGTATTGACGAGGGCCTCATGTTGATATCATTGGATCTTTATTTAGAGCATTTCAGGAAAATACCATTTTGACACTTCCAAAATGGCTAAGTATGACATCGTAGGTCCTCCGGTGTGACTTCAATTTAATTGCTTTAAACATGCCAAGACCATGCACATGCCAACAAAACTGAAAATACATAAACATAAAAATGAAAATAAAGTTATGCAATAAAATTATAAAATGTAAAAATATGAAAAACTATGCATTATGGACAAGGAAAAATGGTTGGATATGATATGAGGGATTTTGGCATTATTATATCTTATAAAAATTATGTATAAACTCCATTCATCATGCATTCCAAAAACAAAATCTCAACCTATACAGAATTATAAGGGAAGCTTCAATATATCTCATTTTCTTAACATAAGAGATATGAAAGCTTCCCTATAATTGAAGAACATGAGAGATATGAAAGCTTCTCTATAATTGAAGAACATGAGACATATGAAAGCTTTCCTATGATTGAAGAACATGAGAGATATGAAAGCTCCCCTGTAATTATGAAAATTTTAAGTTTTTTCTTTTAGAAAATAAATATATAATTAAATAAATATAGAAAACTCTTCCATGTCACATGGATCTTGGTATAGTGCATCAGAGCAAACATATGAATTAAAGCATACATGTAGCATATGGTTCTTACTTGAGAAAAATATTTACAATAAAATGAAATCATGATGTTAATGAGTGAGATGCATGACGAGTGAATTTTATACGTAATTTTCATAGCATGATGAGTGAGATACAATAATGAAGACCAATGACGCTATTTTTCTCTCCAATCGTTTTCATCTTCAACACAACAGAGATGATATATCTCTCTCCCTTCGCTAGTGGACCCATTTAACCGTTTCCTCATTTGATTTGCTTGTAAATAACCCTGATCCCTGACTCTGTTCTTTTCTTCTTATGTTTGGTTTTTAAGGCTCCATTGGATCCGAATCTTATAGAGTTCTTAGTGCCTGAGCGGATTAGGAGCAAACCCCGAGTGAGATGCGTGATGAGTGAATTTTATGCGCAATTTTCATAGCATATTTTGATGCCAAAATACCTCATATCATATCCAACCAATTTTTCTTGTCAATAATACCTCATGCCAGACTTAGCCATTTGAAAAGTGTCAAAATGGTATCTTTTAAATGCTCTAAATAAAGATCCAATGATATTAACATGAGGCCCTCGTCAATACGAGTTCAACGAGTCCAAAAACATCAAAATCGAAGTTCGTATGAAGAATCGGCGGCCGTTTAAAGTACGAAGTATCAAAATGGAGTTAAGTACCATGGCACCTTTACTAAAGGCGCCATGCTAGACACCATGACGCCTTTAGTAAAGGCGCCATGGTACAAGGCATGACGCCTTTACTAATGGCGCCATGGTCCTGGCAGGCCCACTAGCAGGTCCGACGTGGCAAGTTGTGTGGCGCCTTTTAACAGGGCGCCATGGTGTCTAGCATGGCGCCATATAGGCGGGCGCCATGAAAAAGGGTTAGTTTGTGAAAAATTTAAATTTTGGGTTCATTTTGTGTTTAAAATTCAAATAAGGGTCAAATTTGTAAAAACTTCCACTCTCTCATGTACTCACTGTCCAATCCAGGATAGAGATGAATTGTTTTTAAAGTCAGTGTAAGGAAACACATGCCTACTCGTGGTCTGGTCTAGTCGCATTGTACCTCACGCAACTCCTCCTCATCGAACTGTACAGTTCGAACTCATGTTCGAACTCATGGTACACAGGTGCAGGAGTGCCATGCGCGTACAAGACCGGGGCTGCGCAGCGTGTATCCCGGGCAAATGGAGGGGACAAGCTCTGGCAATGATGCGATGGGCGCTTATCCCCAACAGCATGCGGACATCTTTGATAACGTCCGACGAGGCGCCCGTCCGCCATAAGTTCGCTCTCTATGTTGCGCCCCTTACTTTGCAATAGGATCCAAATTGTGAAGGATGAAGATGGTGTGAGTCGTCGCATAAATACAGATCTAACAATTGCGAAAGCGATTGACATTTGTTGAGATTTATTAATAGAATAAATAGGAAAATCTACAGTTGTATAACCGCGTGTGGTTCTTCCTCCCGTAGAGACGCATCCCTCCCGCTCGAACGGGAGCGCCTCTTCAAACGGACGCGCCGTCCCATCTATGGCGGTTGCACCTTGTATAAATTCCTGCATCTTGTACCCAGATCGACAAGGAATCACAAGTGTTCTTTCAACACATTATCAGCACTTAGATTCTACCGAGAAGAGCACTAGAGGGGGAAAGGGAGAAAGAACTCGCCGCCGGTGAGATGTCGTCCCTCGCCTCCTTCTTCTTCCGCCTCATCCACGAGGACGGCCGCCGGTGCCGCCTTGCTGCCCGTCGCCGCCGCCGTGCTGCCGCTGGACGCGGCCTGGGTGCCGCTGGACACGGCCCGGCCACCACTGGACGCGGCCTGGGTGCCGCTGGACACGGCCCGGCCACCACTGGACGTGGCCTGGGTGCCGCTGGACACGGCCCGGCCACCACTGGACATGGCCAGAGCGCGCACGCCCCCGTCGGCCTCGGCACGGCCACCGTGCACGGCCCCGTCGGCCTCGGCGCCTCCGCCGCGCACGCCCCCGTCGGGCTCGGCGCCTCCGTCACGCATGCCCCCGTCGACCTCGGCGCCGCCGCTGCACACGCCCCCGTTGACCCGGACGTCGTGGACGCACCCGCCGGCCTC
Organism: Bromus sterilis; assembly: GCA_950022295.1. Lineage (NCBI taxonomy): Eukaryota > Viridiplantae > Streptophyta > Magnoliopsida > Poales > Poaceae > Bromus > Bromus sterilis. Next base: position 34,879,655 of record OX465600.1, read on the forward strand.
GACCCGTGGCTGCTAGCCGGCCTGGCGGCGCCGATGCTGTACGCGCCTGCAACCGGAGCCCAGCCTCCGCCGCCTCCTCCACCGGCGCACTGGGTGCCACCGCGCACGCCGACGCCCGCGGCAGAGGAGGCCGGAACGAGCCGCTTCCCTCCCGGCTTCGAGCCCGTGGAAGGCGCCGCCGTCAACGTCGACAGGCGCTTCGGCCGCCTGTTCGGCCGCGCCGTGGCCGCCATCGACCGTCGCCCGAGCCTCCGCGCCGGGACGTGGAATCCGGCGAGCCTCGGTTTCTCCAACGCCGGCGAGGGAGGCTTCCACCACCCGGTGGCCGTGGTCTCCTCCACCTCCTCCTCCTCCGAGGAGAGCTCCTCCGCGCCGCACCGTGGTCGCCGGTGAACGCCGGAGTCATGGGGGCGGCCCTGAGCCAAGCCGCAGCGGCGGCGCCGCACGAGGAGTTGGGAGGGCTCGGGGTGGTTCGCCTTATCCGTAACCGCCCCCCTCACCTCCTCTCTTATGCGGTGGCCCTGCTGGGCCGGCCAAAGGCCGCAGCGGCCGATGCCCATAAGGCGCCAGGCGCGCCAGGCCAACCCCTCCGCCGGCAACTGGGCCAAAAAGGCTGCCTGGATCTGTTAATTTTTTTTCTATTTTAATTTTTATTTATCTTTCTATATTAATATTAGTTATTGTATTAATTCAGCAATTTATTTCTGTTTTAGTACTGTTTATAACTAAATGTATTTATATTATGTACTTTGTAATATAAATAAATTACCGGTTTTTACACCGGAGATGATATGTTGTATGTGTTTACCACATTGTGATTTTTCATGAACATGTCATCACGATCGAGATTAATTTCTCTCGCACAACAAACTTGCAAAATTTTGACAATTACATTTTCCCTCACTATATTAGGAAACATTAAATAAGGAGTTCGATCTACTGCCCATGTGCAGATTATCAACTCTTACGGAGAGGCCTACGTTTTGTCAATCTCGACAAAACGATTACCTGCTATGTGTTTTCTTACATTCAAATTGTGACATACATAAGGTAATAGAACCATGCGCATCTACTGATATTGTCAGATTATGCAGCCTATTACCGAGAGATCTATACGATCTTCAATATGCTATGTTCCCACAATTGAGGTCGAGCATTTTTCAAGTTATACACTTGAGTCAAAATTTGCATTCTTATTACAAACCACGATGGGTTTTAATTTACTACTAGTAAATTAATTATCGCTGGTTCTCCATGTAAGTCGAAATGACTGCCAAAGAGTTTGAGGAGCTAGCCCTCAATGGCCAGAATTACCCTACATGGGCCATGGACATCAAGATCAGTCTTGCATCTCGCGGGATAGCACGTGCAATCCAGGACCCGGAGACTCCTCTCCCGGATGGAGCTGTGCCGCTGACAGAACAGCAAAACTATGCTGCCTTATTCATCATAAGGCACCATATTCATCCAGATCTCAAGTCTGAGTATTTACAGGAGGATTCTCCTAGTACTCTGTTTCTGTCCCTCAAAACGAGGTATGAACAGCAGAAGGCGGTAGTCCTGCCCGACGCACTCCATGATTGGACTCACCTACGCCTTCAAGATTTCAAATCTATTGGTGAATACAATCACGAGGTTCATAAGATATGTTCCAAACTGCGTTTTTGTGAGAAGGAACCTAGTGAAGCGGAGAAGATAGAAAATACTTTGTCTACTATGCTCCCTTCCGATCGGATCCTTCAACAGCAATACCGTGCTCGCAACTATGATGTTTATTCCGAGATTATTCACATGTTACTTCAGGCTAAAAAACATGATGAGCTACTCGCTAAGAATGGCTCTCAGCGCCCAGTTGGGGCACAACCCTTACCTGAAGTTCATTTGAATGTCACGAATAGGCAGAAGTTTAATGATACCCCTAGGGGAAATCAACCAAACTTCCAGCATAGGCGAAAGGGCAACAGGAACAAAAAGTTCAGAAACCCAGGCAAGGGAAAAGGCACTGCAAAGCACAAGTTTGATAAAACTAAGCTTTGCCACAAGTGTGGATGCTACTCGCACCCTACTGAAAAGTGCACCATGCCTAAGCATCTGGTTATGCTGTACCAGCAGTCCCAGGGACGCAAAGCACCTCAGAAGAAAAGGTTTGAAGCCAACTTCAACCTTCATCCACGTAGCGATGATGGAGCTGGTTCTTCGCATGATGTTCCTCCTGGAGTCATGATTCCATACCCTTTTGAGGATCCTGCTGAAACGGAGGACATGTTAATTGAGTATACCTCAAAGGACACATTTGGCGACTTCGACTAGTCCCACATTCTCCATAGTGATCTACCTATTAATGTCCATTTGTAATGATTGTAATAAGAACATAAGTGTGTTGTTGTTGTCTTTATATTGTATCAAACATATTTGATATAATAAGGTTGTAATTGTATCAACATATTTGATATAAATAAGATTGTATTCTATATATTAACATGAGTTTTTCTTATTGAAAATTCTTTGTTTTATATAGTTCTCTACGGGAACAATCCGATGGAAGAGGAATTATGCCTTGTGGACAGTGGCACCACGAACTCAATACCGAGGGAGATAAAATATTTCCAAACTCTGAAAAAGACAAATGGAGATATCTTAGCTATCGCTGGACGCGACACGGTGATTGTTGGCACAGGACGTGCCATATTTACCCTCCCAAGCGGTACACAAGTGACAATTGAGGATGCTTTATTGTATCCCGATTCGTCCCGTACCCTAATCAGTTACCGAGATATCCGTAAAAATGGTTTTCACATTGAAACCCATGAAGACAACAAAGAGGAGTATCTACTCTTCACCAAAAATCACGGATATGGCAAAGAGGTACATGAGAAAATTCCCTCTCTATCGTCTGGTTTGTACTATACGTACATCAAACCCGTAGAACATGTTGCATACAAAGTAATTTTTCAGAATGTTAACGCATTCCAAACATGGCATGATCGCCTTGGCCATCCTGGTATCGGGATGATGAGAAAAATTACTAGCAATTCCATTGGTCACAATTTTCTTGAGTCAAAATTTCCTCAATCTTCTAATTTTGTGTGCACATCTTGTGCCACGGGAAAGCTAATTTTGAGGCCTTCACACCTCAAAATACAAGCTGAACCACTTCAGTTCCTTGAACGAATTCAAGGAGACATCTGTGGTCCCATTCAACCATTAACGGGACCTTTCAGGTATTTCATGGTTCTCATTGACGCATCTACACGATGGTCACATGTGTGTCTTCTATCCACACGAAACCATGCATTTGCCAAGATAATGAGGCAAGTCATTAAGTTGCAAGCCCATTATCCTGAAAGTCGAATTAAATCAATTCGAATGGACAATGCTGCAGAATTCTCCTCACGAGCTTTCAATGATTATTGCATGGCTTTGGGGATTGAAGTTCAGCACTCTGTTCCATATGTCCATACACAAAATGGTTTGGCTGAATCACTGATTAAGAGGATCAAACTCATTGCAAGACCTTTGTTAATGAATTGCAACTTGCCAACCTCATGTTGGGGTCACGCCGTTTTACACGCTGCTGACTTGATACAACTGAGGCCAACTGCATATCACAGTACTTCCCCTCTGCAAATGGTACGTGGAAATCCTCCAAGCATTTCCCATCTGCGCAAGTTCGGATGTGCTACATACATCCCGATCTCACCACCACAGCGGACATCTATGGGCCCACACAGGAAACTGGGGATCTATGTGGCGTACAAATCGCCGTCGATTATCAAGTACTTGGAACCCCTTACTGGGGATCTATTCACAGTCCGTCACGCTGATTGCATATTTAATGAGGAACATTTTCCGGCATTAGGGGGAGATTTCAAGTACCAGAAAGAATGCCCGGAAATTAATTGGAATGCTCAAGCCATTTCACACTCTGATCCACGTACTCATGAAACCGAACTCCAAGTTCGGAAAATCATAAATTTGCAACATCTTGCAAATAATCTGCCAGATTCATTTACTGATCTAAAAGGTGTTACAAAATCCTTGAATCCAGCCAGAAATGCGCCCGAAAGAGTGGAGGTACCAATAAAAACCACTCAACTCCCTGTTCCTAAAAAGAGGGGGAGTAGTACGGCCTCTAACTTGGATCCTTCTTCTAGCAAGCAGCACAGGAAATCGAGGAGAAAAACCTCCGAGACAGTAAATGCGAGTCAACTCAACATTGACAGTCGCCTGATGGGTAGTATACACCCAGTGGATGGGCAACCTCCACAACCCAGCTCCAGCGTGCACATACTGGCTGGGACATCGGAACACCCAGACTCACACATATTGGGAAATCATGAAGAGTCATCAAGGGTGCAGGAGATATCCACCAACTATATTGATTCTGGAGAATCATTTGATCGTAAGTCTATGATTGTCGACACTTACTTTTATGCTACAATTGCAAATACCCTTCTCAATGATCATGATCCTAGGACCATCGTTGAGTGTGAAAAACGCTCCGACTGGCCTCAATGGAAGGATGCAATACAAGCAGAATTAGCCTCGCTTAACAAAAGAAAGGTATTCACAGAAGCAATACCTACACCTCCGAATGTTTTCCCTGTGGGATTCAAATGGGTGTTCATCCGGAAACGGAATGAGAACAATGAGGTGGTGAGATACAAAGCAAGGCTCGTAGCACAAGGTTTCACGCAGAGACCTGGCATTGATTTCAATGAAACATATTATCCAGTTATGAGTGGTATCACATTCCGATATCTTATTTCTTTGGCAGTAAAAAATCATCTATCTATGCAGTTGATGGATGTCGTGACCACATATCTTTACGGGTCACTAGATTCGGACATTTACATGAAGGTTCCCGACGGAATATCTGTCCCGAATGCAAGTGCTAAACGCAACATGTATTGTGTTAAACTGAACAAGTCTCTTTACGGCTTGAAACAGTCGGGGCGGATGTGGTACAACCGACTAAGTGAGTTCCTTCTTCAGAAAGGCTACTCCAACAGTGATGATTGCCCATGTGTCTTCATCAAGAAGTCCTCTACAGGATTTTGCATCATTTTTGTGTATGTTGATGATCTCAATATCATTGGCAACGCACATGACATTGATGAAGCACACAGTCACCTCAAGATGGAATTTGAGATGAAAGATTTGGGTAAAACCAATTTTTTCTTAGGTATTCAACTTGAGAATCTTCCATCAGGAATCATGGTACACCAAGCTGCCTATATCCAGAAAATATTGGAGAAATTCAATATGGAAAAATCCTATCCATCTAAAACTCCTATGGTGGTTCGCTCTCTAGACGTAGAGAAAGATCCGTTCAGACCGAGGGATGATGGAGAAGAGATTTTGAAACCCGAAGTTCCGTATCTCAGTGCTATTGGAGCGCTTATGTATCTTGCAAATTGCACAAGACCAGATCTTGCTTTTGCAGTAAATCTACTTGCTAGACACAACGCAACACCTACCAAGCGCCATTGGTCAGGTGTGAAGAATGTCTTTCGATATCTCCAAGGAACTAAGGATCTTGGACTGTTCTTCCAGTTCCAGAGAAATATGGACTTCAATATGATTGGATATACTGATGCTGGCTATCTATCTGACCCCCATAATGCCAGATCACAAACCGGCTTTGTGTTTTTACATGGTGGGACTGCTATATCATGGAAGTCTTCGAAACAGACTTTGGTAGCAACGTCCACAAATCATTCTGAGATAATTGCATTATATGAAGCATCACGTGAGTGTGTTTGGCTTCGCAGAATGATAAACCACATACAACAGTCATGTGGAATTGGTTCTATCGAATCACCGACTATTATCTATGAAGATAATACAGCTTGTGTTGCTCAAATGCAAACATGATACATCAAGAGCAACATCACTAAGCATATCGCTCCTAAGCTGTTTTTTCCCCATGAACTTCAGAAAAGCGGGGAAATAAACATCTTGCAAGTTAAATCATGCGAGAATCTTGCTGATTTATTTACCAAGTCTCTACCAAATTCTACATTCCAGAAATATGTTCATGGAATTGGTATGCGACGACTTCGAGACTTGCAAGTATCAGGGGGAGTCTCATCTTGAGATACCTCTGCTCATAACATCACATTATGTTGTCTCTTTGTGATTCTATGTTCTAGGTTCTCTTGAAGATCGTATGAAGAACTATTTAAAGGAGAATACTATAAGATGATGGCATTACCCGGATGATCGTAGGATGATCGTGAGATAATTCTACATGATCAAGCGTAGATTAGGGGGAGTGTCGAGATTTATTATTAGAATAAATAGGAAAATCTACACTTGTATAACCGCTTGCGGTTCTTCCTCCCGTAGAGACGCATCCCTCCCGCTCGAACGGGAGCGCCTCTTCAAACGGACGCGCCATCCCATCTATGGCGGTTGCACCTTGTATAAACTCCTGCATCTTGTACCCAGATCGACAAGGAATCACAAGTGTTCTTTCAACAACATTCACGACTTCATCAGTTGGATGAACACTAATGTTTCCAATGAGTTAAATACACTACTAGTGCCTAAACTTAGTTGCGCGGTTATTTTGGTGCTTAAAGTTGTAAAATACACAAAAATGGTGCTTTAACTTGTTAAATCATGCAAATACGGTACTTTCGTTCGTATACGGGTGTATGCCCTGCTTATATGGCGTGCCAGCTTGGCAATGGCCCACATGTTAATGGATGGGTGATATTTGTTTTTACTTAACACCCTAGATATCTTTTAATTAATCATCAATGCATGGTGGGACCTATTTATCAGTCAACAAGTGTCATATAGAACCTACTCGTCAGTAAACAATATTGACTAATATTCACATATTATATAAACATATTCATATAATTAATTTAAAAACTAAAGCTAATTTATCTTTATTTACCACACACACAAGAGAACAACATGTATTTAATTTATAAGTATTACTAAAAATATATTTCTTATTATTATTATTTTGTCTAGTGACACGTGCTAACATTTGTGTGTATAAATTATTTAAAGCTTAAACAATATGGTATTTAAAAAATAATATTGTACAATGTTTTTTGTGTGGGTATTGTACAATGTTTTTGAAGAATACATTATCTATAATACATAGATAGTTCTTTCCCAGTGACCTATTTATCTTCACATGCAAGCTATTCACATCATGAAGTAGGTTCATCATGGAAATATTATTTTTCACTAACTCTTTCATGCAAATGCTCCCATTAACTTCGTATGCATATACAAACTATCACAAATAAATATTAAAAAAAATTATGCACTTAACCTCACGATTTATAAGTGATTTATTTTATAAAAAACAAATTATGAGTTAACTCACATTTTATTTTTAGATGAGACCATTTTTTTATGAATGCACATATGTAGTAGCTATCATTGTTTTAGGTTTAGTCAAGGGTGATGTCTTCATTGTCTCTACTCAACGTTGTTTTTGTCTCCCCGATATATTATCAAGGTAATAAATTAAGAAATGAAAATATCACACTAATTTTTAGATTTTCATCAGATTTCCTTAGATTTTTACACTAAACAATATTTAATTCAAAAAGAATTTATATTCAAATTATACCATATTTCATAGTTTTTATATATTTTAAAACATTAAATTATTTGTTAACAGTTTCCGCAACAATGCGCGGGGTGTCAGCTAGTTTTCGAAATAACAGTATAAAATATTTAAAATAATACTACCTCCGATCCATAATAAGTGTTGCTCACCCTAGTACAAAAAAAGCGATACTTATTATGGATCGAAGGAGTATGTAATTTTAAAATAAAAGTGCAAAGTAATCCAAAAATATGTGGTTGTATTATATATTATTTAAATATTTTTGACAAAATAATAGTGCAAAGTTGAAAAATGGACTGCCCACTTAACGTCTTAGATTTAGGGATGGCAATGGGGCCCAATACCCGTCAAAACCATGGGGATTTCATCTATTAGGGGGTGCAGATGGATCAAAAACTTCTCCATGGGGATATTTACCAAACTAATTTATTCCTCATAGGGTACAATGGGATGGGGACGATATTTTATTCCCCAGACCTGATACCCATCAGGGACTCGCTTTTTAACGTGACACTGCGATTAACCTTAAAATATTCACAAACAAACATGCGAAAACAAGAAAGCCTTGAAGAAAACCTTAAAACTACCTCATGTCCTCACTTTAGCTGCCACCATGACCAAGAAGTTAGTATGACCTAAATTGGCATTAGCAGGACAAGGACAACATAATGTATATATGTTGATTATAGTCTATCATACTATGTATATAAATATTTGTTTATTGGGTTGAGGACCCTAATGGGACCCCGTTCCCCACTGGGGCATGGGTATAGGGAAATTTCATCCCCAGTCATGTAAACGGGGATGGGGATGGGATGATAGGAAATAGACGGGGATGGGGATGGTCTAGGTATCCCCATAGGGGATTGTCCCCATAGTCATCACTACTTAGATTATATAGATTTGTTAGCTTTTTGTGACATGCAAATAGTGGTTTTGCCGCGATTCTATTTGCAACCAGATTGTGGGTTTGAGTCCCATCATATGCATTATTTTTCCTTAATTTGTGAGTCACTTACTTGTGCACCCACTTGAATCAGGATTTATTATAAAAATCGGAGGTTTTTTAAATAAAAATACCAAATAATGTGTGGGCCATCACCATGTTGGCACGTCACGTTGGCGCAACATGAGCAGGGCATACACATGTATATGGATGGAGGCACCGTATTTGAATGTTTAGACAAGTCAAAAACATCACTTCCTGTATTATACAACCTTAGACACCAAACTGATCGTGCAAACACACACTCCTGATGTATTGAGCTCTTTCCCAATTTATATACATCTATGGTTACAGAAAAATAAGGAATTTTTTTTCAAAGAAACGGAGATTATTTATAATTACTTAATTTAATTTAATTCTATACTCTCCAAAAAAAATCTTTGATTATTCATCATCTTATTAAAAGTTTACAAAAAGCATGAAAACCCTTTTGTAATCTAGTGGGAAATGACATATCTTAATGCTTTTATTGATATTGCCTTGGTTAAAATATTGTATCAAAAATTGGTTTAAAAGTAAAAAATAAAAAGAGTGCGATATAAAAAAATGAATGTCTCTAACATGTTATCATTCATATGTGTAATTTTCTTAATTTTGCAAATCACGAAGTCATCTCATACCATTGCATTAACAATATTCCTGAAATAAAGAACTTGAAAAGGACTTTGTAAATAAATCATCGAGATTATCACATGACTTGCCTTGCAAAATAGTGTAATCTCATTTTATTGCAACTTATGGAGATAAACAAATTCAAAGGAATATGTTTTTTAATCATTGCTCTTTAGATAACATGCATGCATTTGGGTAATACAAGTGAAGTTATTTTATATATAATTGTGGGTGATCCAAGTGAACCAAATATCACTGAACATTTTGAATAAAGTTCATTATTCTCGGAAGCCATGAAAATCCATGTAATGATTAATACAAAATGAAGATTTTAGCCACTAAAATTTGTTTTGTCGACTCTAAAAGAAGAATATATCACTAAAGTTTGTTTTGTCAACTTCCAAGAGAAGGATGTACATCTATTAAAGAAAAAAAAACAGTTTGTGATCTCGCATTATGAAGATCCAATAAATATAATAATATCTTGTTTTTTCTAATAGAATAAACCAAGATCTTAAGGCCCTGAAGATATTTTCACATCAATCCAATGCCTCTTGACTGGTGATGTGTTACATCTGGGCAATAAATTCACTTCAAATGACATGTCATGACTGATGTAGTTTGCTTGATTAATTAATGCTTCAATTGAACTAAGATATGAAAATTTGTTTCCCAACATCTCTTCTTCACCGCCCGTAGGTCTAAATGTATATTTTCTTTGTTCAGAGATCTGACGACCATTAGTGTCTTTTGTAGATATGATTTATCCATGTTGAACTTTTCAACTATCTTTTGATATATGCAAAACGATGAACATAGTATTGATATGCTATAAACTCAAGAAAAATTGATCTTACTCAAATCTTTCATCTCTCCAATTTAGTTTCTGAACTTTGTATATCTAAATCTTATGTCGCTCTTGAAATAAACCAAGAGGGTCTCCACCTTGTGAACATGCTACAGTTTACAAAAACATCAGATCAAGCACTTGTCACACTGGCACAATGAAGAGCCCCTTTGCTTCCAATTTCACTTGATAGCATATTGCCAGACACCGCTTCATTTGGGGTGAGGTTTTCGCAATGTCTCTCGAATCGATTAACCCACCTTATGGAGTTAATTTTGACATTTTATAGTTGGAAAATGTGCAAATTAAGCTATATTGAAAGTAAATAGTCATTGACGCACGCAACTGTGAGTTTTCATGAGTACAAATAAAACTTATATTTTTTAACCTTGGTTAGTTCCATATGTAGTTTTGGCCGCCATGAAATTACATTTGTAATATGTTTGAATTCCAATTCCTACAAATAGCAGGGTTGTCACCCTTGTAATGATAAAATAGCTCACAAGTTAGCTAAACATGCTTCTTCCTGTGCCATCTGGCTACCGGTTCTTCCTCTGGCGCCCCCATTATTTTCAGAAAAATAAACATTGAAGAACTTGCTGCTCAATAGAGTGGCCTTTTGTTAAACTTTGACAAGTAGTGTGTGCATAGATACATGTGACATCTCTGACCAAACTTAGAAGACCGCGGTTAACCCCAGGTCCTCCTGTACCCTTGATACTCGAACAGAGGATCCATTCTTCAGGAAGCTGGAGTACCAGTGAGCCGAGAGCCTGGCTTGCCGTGGCCTCCTCTCATCATCAAAATCCACACGGTACAGGCCGTATTTGGCCCCGTATCCTGCCAGGAGCTCGAATAGATCCATGAGTGCCCAGGCGAAATAACCTCTCACATTAACCCCATTCCTGCAGAACAACAAGTATCAATCAGGGTGGTGGAACATTAATCTATCTTCTTTTTTGGGGGGGTCTCAAGCGAGATATGCAGCCGTGTGCTGAGAATTGCTATATTTGGTCGTTTATCTGGCACCTAATTGCATCTAGTGTGCTTCCCATGTAGCTGCTCAGGTAATCAACCCTGTAAGTGTCATCAAGGCTGTCGTTCGCAGATCCCACACCTGCTGACATAAAGAATAGCACAAGTGAGGCTAATGAAAATATTTGACTCGTTAATTTAGGATTGCTTCTTGCTAAACTACATGTGCTTGCCATTCTCGTGGACATAAAGTTGAGTTATCCCATAGGCTTCCTTCAGGTACTCGAGGACAAGTTGCAACCCTTTTGGATCACTTGGAACATCAGTTGGGGCGCCCTGCACACCAATAAAGATCGTAACTTTGACTATCATGAATCAGCACCTGTTTGTCAACCTTGATAACATCTGTTTGAAACGTGTTTTTCTTATTTAATCTCTCAGCTAGTTTGGTATTTCTAATCAAATGTTTTCGTGCACGGCCAAAAGGACTATGAAAATAATTTCAACCCCTAACTATTGGCTGAGTGCAGATTACACCCTTGAACTCTCTAGTACCAAATAAATCTAACCCTCAACTATCAAAACTGGGTTTAGCAAAATAACCCCCCCCCCCATTTTACCTGACCAGCTGGCGGGGCTGTCCTAGAAGCTGCAGCATAGAAACAAATATTTAGTTAGAACAACAATGGGACATAATTGCAATAGATTTTTTTGAAAAAATTGCATTTGTTTACTAAGGTGGTAAAAAAAATTAGATTGAAATAATCGAACAACACTTGTGTCATCTATAAAACTGTAGTAAAACAATGTAACTCGATAGAGAAACTATACTTTTTAGATATAGACAAGACAGCTATGTTTTTTGATAATTTATGGCGTGTGGATCGGCAACCCACGGGTAAGACCCATGGACGAAGTCGACAACCCATACCAGGTCGGATTGCCAGCTTTATGCTACTCACAGAAAACCTTAGCCAACTCGACTTAATTAAGGGTTATATTCTAATATCTTTTTAATTGCAGAGGTATTCCTTAGTTTGGTCCTCCCTCTCTCTAGGAAAATGATCCTATTCCTATACTCCTGGGGCTCCTATTCCCAGGCTTGTCCCTCTCTTCATAGGAAAACTGGAAAACGATTATATACTCCTATTCCAAAGCCAGGTGTAGCCCCTTGCTTGCCAATCCCCTCTTATAGGGTTACACCACTGAAACTGCGTTAGCTATTACTCCATCCTTTTTCAAAAGAACAGCAAGGATTTTTGTAGCGGTTTTCCTCGAAAAGAAGGCACGGGGTGCTAAATCCCATCGCCCTTCTCCACTAATCGGCTTCAGTAGTTGCATTGTTTTCTTGTGTACACCATTATTAGAAAAAAACAATTAAAGTGTGCATTAATATGGCACAAAACAACAAGCAGTTAAGCAACAATCTTTTGGAAGAAACTGTTTACCTCTGTAATAAATTGACATGTCCATGTTGTAGTCTCGGATAGATGTTTCTGTCTGGCGGTCACTCACATAAAGAGAGTAGTAGTGATTTACTCCGACAAAATCAAAAGAACCCTTGATAAGTTCAGATTGAACTTTTGTGAAGGATGGAAGACGAGAGCCAACAATTTTCTTCATTACTTCTGGGTAGTCCCCAAACACCAAAGGATCTAGTATCCTGCCAGTATCGTAGTTAGGCTCTCAACATGCACAATTCCCATGTAAAGATGGAAGTAGAGTATCATACCAGCCAAACATGAAATCCTTACATCTTTGAGTTGCTTCTAAATCCACAGTGGAATCTGTGAATGGGTAACTCCAGAAGGAGTAGATATTTATGCCCACAACTCCTTTTTGCACAGCCTGCATCCATAAGTTCCTTCAGTGAGTCCACACTCTTTAGCTATGAAAATTTTGCACTCTAACAAGAAAAGGGAATATCTGCTGAAAACATCAAACATGCAAAAAAGATGAGTTATGAAATGGTTAACGTGTAATGAATGGAAAAATTGACTGCACCATCGACCTAAGCTAAGATGCCAATAAAGCTCACAGTTTCTGAAGAATATAGCAGCAACCAAACTAGTATTTTGGATACAGGATCATTTCACTCACTTGATATTTTTCTCTGTACAGTCTGGCAACTGATGCATGCGTCAATAAGTAAGTATGAACTGCTACGTATGGTTCAGTGCTGGAGTTCCCAGCTGTGCACTTTGTTATTCCAAATGGATCTGAGCATCGACCAGGTGGCAATTGACCACTGCCATAAGAGGCAATTGCACCAATGTTTGGTTCGTTCACTGTAGTCCAGTAAGTGACTCTGCCTCCAAACTCCCTAAAGCAGACATCTGCATATGCTGTGAAATCTTCGCTGCATTTTGCAGATACAAAAGTATTAATAGGACCACTGCGTTGTAAGTATGTCACTCTTACTAAAAAATTGTCACTCCAAGAGAAATTATTTATTTCTAAATCCTTATATGAACTTACATAATTCTGGGGCTTAACCATCCACCATACTCGTCTTCAAGAATTTGAGGGAGATCTAGATGGTGAAGTGTGATGTGTATTTGAATATCTGAACAAAGAAACTTTGTTGGTGTATACATAAGCCATAATTACAGACAAAGAGTTAATGAGAAATGAGTATGCATAGACTTATCATATGACATGCTACAACCACATGTCCTCTCCCAGAACATTAAAGTAGGTGTAGAAGCATTGCATCAACTACATTCTTGATTCCCTCAATGGACAAATATTTTGCGGAGATTCCTGAGGTCAAGGAGATGTATAGAGAAATAGAAAGAACAATCACCGTGTTTCACTAGCTCATCTATGATGTTATTGTAGAACTGTAGGCCTTTTGGATTGACAGCTCCACGTCCATCTGCAAACAACAAATTTTGCTGAAATAATTAGAAAATCGAGATTAAAAAAGGACTTTTTGTGATGAACCGTGTGAGGAATTATGTACTTGGTATGAGCCTTGACCAGGAGATGGAGAACCTATAGGCCTCTAAGCCTGTCTCAGATATGAGCTTGAGATCCTCCTGAAATATCAGATAAGTGCAAGATTTCCTTCAGAATTACTAAACCTGAGAACTGCTGAAGTATAACTACAGTTGATGTGACACAGAGAAACACCAGCATAAGATTTTGCTCTTGTCGTTTACCTTGTATTTATGGTACCCATCTGCAGTAACATCTCCTGTGCTTTGGTCTGGCATTTTACCTGTCAATACAAATCAACAACGGTAAATTTGGTCAACCTGTGCAGCTATGATTACCATGTCCAGTTTACCTCTGCTTTAGCAAGAGAGAAAAAACATGTTTATGTGAAAGTATTTGTCCGAGAGGGAACTGTTCTCAAATTTCTACTACATTCATCAGGCTAATGGATTACAAATTGTGCCAGACTCTATCTGTTAGGCATTTGAAATACAAAAACAGAAATAAGCACATACAAAATCAATTCTGTTTTCAAAACTTGCTGCTGAAAATTTAATGAGGCATTGCAGCACATCAAAACCAGAAAGATAAATTGCACTCATAGATAGCAACTAACCTGCATGAGTGAAAGTGTCCCAAAAGCTTGGCCTCCTGCCATCCTCAGCAACAGCACCCTCATACTATATGCAAATGAAAAGTCTAAATTGAGCACACCATGATTATCAGAGAAACAAGATTCCATTAGCTTACTTGATATGCTGAGGTTCCAGATCCAAATACGAAGCCCCGCGGAAAATCACTTCTTGTGAAGCCAAGAATGGCAGCTGCATCCTGAACCCAGAGGGACAGCAAGATGTAAAAGAAAGCAGTAGCACCCATCTATCTACGTTCTTGTGTTGATTTGTGCCCTTCGGAGAGGATTTATGTCAACTCGCCTCAACTTAATCTTCATCCAAGCCAAATAATAGTTCACAAGTCAACTCGCATCGACCTCATCTTCATCCAAGCCAAATAAATAGCTCACAAGTATAGGCATGTGCGACTGCCATGTACATCGTGCTTGCTTTGCCTTCATGCCGTCAGACCCTGCAGAAAGTGATGGAGTCACCGACTAGATTATTTATTTAATAAAATATCTCCTTCTTGAAACATTATACTCCTTCCGATCCAAATTAATTGACGCGCACTAGTACAATTTTATACTAAAGTTATACTAAGTGTGCGTCAATTAATATGGATCGGACTAAGTGTGCGTCAATTAATATGGATCGGAGGGAGTACATATTTTTTTTCCGCTCGTGATCCGTGCGTCAACTGGCCCTTCAGTACTGTGCCATGCCCATTAAAAAATTTGGCCTAATGCGTCTGAGATTAGATGGAAACTCAAGAGATAAAACACCACTCAACGGATTAAGAAAAGGCACATTTCAGAAGTCACATGCGGATCACAAGGATGGCAGGAGAAAGATTTTTTTTTCTCGCATCTGGAAAGTGCGCATCATTTTGTATTAGAAGAAAAACATGGATGCCATGACAGAAAAACGAAAGGCAAAGCGAAAAAAATAAATAAACTAAGACAAAAACCCAGGAAGAGACGGAAAAAAACAGTAAAGCTATTCCAGGGGAGAGCTACGGTGGCACACGCACAAGAGAAATGATCATGAGAATGTATAATTGGATATATTGTGACAAAAAAAAACTATGAGCATGGCGAATATTGAGGATCAGCGTCTACCTGACTATCCTCTTCTTGACGTTCTTGCTTATGGCAAGAATAAGTTGCAGTTGAACAGCACCAGCAGTCTCTGCAGGTAGTAATGGAGAAGATGAACAAACAATAGCATTTGCAGGGATATGTGATGGGTTTCCTGTGGCTAGCTTCCGTTCTTGACTCCGGAGAACATGAAGCTGTCGTAGATAGCCTCGCCATTTGAAGGTACTACTGTCGACGTTGAGGGCTCGATGCAGATCCCTCGTTTTGCTCCTGCACACTCGCAAACACCTTCACCAGTGGGAGATATTAGTATCCTCCAAGTCGAACACTGCATAGATCTGCATTTTCCGGGTGTGACTCATGGAACCAACCATTTCACTCCATTAAGCTCAAACCTGCCTCCTGGTTGGCTCCCTTCTCCACCACCTTCCGCCGAATGGCTCTTGCATCTTCCCATCGACCATTGAATGCATACAAGCTGAAAAGAATGGCATAGCATTCACCATGTCGTGGCTCTAGCTCAATGATCCTCTTCCCTACACATTCCCCGACATCAGCGCTGCGGTGCACATGACTCCATTGGCATATCCAACAGCATAGTTTCATCCTCCTCCACTCCAGTGTTATTGCCGGACCAAGGAGATCAGTTAGGCACTCATATTGCTAGCGCCTCGATCCAGTGGTGCCGGCTGGAGAACTTTCCTCCCTCCATCCACACGAACTGTGTGGGTGGGCGCACCCGCACGAAGCAGCAACAAATCATCCGATCAAACACCTACAGAACCCCGTCGAACTACCTGCCCTGCACGCACAAGCGCGTCGATCGTCGCGTTCCAAGACACGAGGTTCCGCTCCGGCATTCTAGCGAACACTTCCCGTGCTGCCGCCAGGTCGCCGCTCTTGGCATGCCTGGACACCTCGGTGTTCCACGAGACGGCGAAAAATTCGGACGCCCTGCGCGGCGTGGGTCTGGACTCTGGAGGCCGATGGCGCAGTAGAGCTTGAGGAAGGAGTTGGTGGCGACGGGGCGCGCCGTGCTTGAGCGCATGCGCGCGCGACGTGCGTGGGCGACAGACAGGTGCATCCAGCTGAGGGGGAGGCAGGTGAACGGGTAAGCCTGGATGCGGCGCGGCTGCGGGAGTCAAGGGCGAGGAAGGCGACGGCGGCGAGTCTGCGGAGGCGGCGGAGCGCGGTCACCACTTCTTTTGCTGTTGCTGATGAGCGAGTGTTCGTGTGTTCGCTTGTTCACGCGGTCGTAAATTGTAGGCTTGTAGCTTTTGATATTGGGAATAAGAGTGCATCGCTAGATATTCCTGCACTTGTTGCTAAAATAAAGACTAGAGATAAGATTAAAGATGATTCAATGTCGAATTATGTGAAAGCAAAGAAGAAGAAAATGTGCAAAATCAAGAATGCAATTGAGAAAATGAACAGTGTTCAAACTGAAGATATAAAAATATGTTAATCCAACTTTTGAAAGCAATTACAAAAGTTGAAATTCTATTAAAATGTTCACTTGCGGTTCTTATTTTCTTCAGTTTTTCTGTTTTTAGTGAAGAGTTGGTGAATTATGTACTTCAATGTATCACGATGTCGTTCACTAAAATTAATAAAAAGTCATAGATTGTATTTTAACGGTTGAAAAAAATGAATTTAAACAACAAATATACTTCACTAGACAAGGACTAAATTAGGACAGAAGGAGGAGATCAGGGCGGCCGGAGGTAACTGGTGCGCTAGTTGTTTCTGTTCCACAACCTTTGCCGGCGAGTTCGGTCCAAGGGCGTGGAGCGGGAGCGTAGTCGTACACGCGGTACAATCACAGATGCAGAAAAGTAAAGGAACACAAAGGAATAGCGGGACTTGATCTTTATTATCAACTAGGAAATATACCCGTGCGTTGCAACGGGGGAAAGAAATAACATATGATTCTAATCTATAAGCATGGATCATGATCATCTCTCCTAGTCTCATGTCTTATATATCAACACGAAATCATATAAATTCATCATATCTATGTCACCACGTATTTACGTTCACCATATGATCCACTTGTGATTGAACTGTGCTAGTGCAAATGAATGTTTAATGGATGGTGATATTTTTAATAAACATTAAACATATTTTAAACTAGAAATATACCCCGCGCGTTGCTGCGGGAATTGCTATGAAAACTATATGCATAAATAAAAAGTATAAAAGTATGATATATTAAGTTGTCTAAGTGAAGATGCAACAGAAACATGTGTGTATTAAAAATTATTAGGGTGGACAATAAAATGATTAAAATACGGTTGATATGAAGATTGCATATAGAGATTAATAAATATATTAGTTGATATGAGATGGAGAATTAATTGGCTAAGAAATGAATGATGTGGATAGCTTGCATTTGAAGAGAGACAATTTAAATGACCTAATTGGGTGACATGGATAATTGATTGGCTAAGAGAATAGATGATGTGGATAGCTTGCATGTTGAGATAGACAACTTAAATAATCTATAGTGGGGTTTTGTTTTATAAGAAGTATAGATATATATATATATATATATATATATAGCTTCATAAAACAAATTTTCACAACAGTTTTATCAAATAATAGTAATAATTGAAAAGCAAAGAGAAAAAAGATTAAAAAAATGCTCAAGTGAAGAAATTCTATTTATATCCTACAGTCATTTATTTATCATACAATATTTGATAGCACGTCCTCTCATATTTGATAGCTTGTAGCTTATTGTTTCCTCAAAATTATGTGTAGAATGAATGCAACTTTTGATATTGAGAATAAGAGTATATCGCTAGATATTCCTGGCTTCCTGCACTTGTTGCTAAAATAAAAACTATAGATAAGATTAAAGACGATTCAATGTTGAATTATGTGAAAGCAAAGAAGAAGAAAATGTGCAAAATCAAGAATGCAATTGAGAAAATGAACAATGTTCAAACTGAAGATATAAAAAATAATATTAATCCAACTTTTGAAAGCAATTACGAAAGTTGAAATACTATTAAAATGTTCACTTGCAGTTTTCATTTTCTTCGGTTTTTCTTTTTTTTAGCGAAGAGTTGGTGAATTATGTACTTCACTGTATCACTAAAATTAATAAAAAGTTATAGATTGTATTTTAACAGTTGAAAAAAATGAATTTAAACAAAAAATATACTTCACTAGACAAGGACTAAATTAGGACGGAATAAGAAGATCAGGGCGGCCTGAGGTAACTGGTGCACTAGTTGTCTCTACGACCTACGTATGTGGGCTAGGAGTCAATAGATTTTTTCTTTGAGGAAAATTAAAGAGGCCGTATGCATGTGATATTCTCAAAAAAATATGCGTACGATATGGGGGATGTATCGAAAAAAAAACCCTCGCGTCGCTCCCGTGAGCGACGGAGGGACCGAACCCTAGCCGCCAACCTCGAGCTCTTCCCCTCCTTTCCTCGCGTCGCTGGTCCGCGTCGCCAGGCAAAGCCCGGTTGGCGCTGGCGGCGGCAGGCCCTCTCTCCTCCCTGTGAGGGGGGGGGGGGTCGGTGCGGGCCGGAAATCCCGCATGACGGCAATGGCAAAGGATGAAAAGAATTGAGGTATGGCGAACTCATCATAAAAATGTTCCGAACTCTCACATATTTATGAGTATATTATACACACCGGCATGTCAAGCAATTGTAATCATAAAAATAACACACCTGTAAAAAAAGTTGTGAGGGGAGGGAAGTTGCCTTGAGGTTGCAGACGCACGTACAAGTAAATCAAATCGTCGTTAGTTCATATCGACCCGTGTAGACTAGATCGTGGAAGAATGAACGAAGGATCTGGCTTAATTTGAATCGATCAGCATAGACTGGATGACAAGATCAGTGTTTTTTTTTGAGTAACGACATGATCAAGGGCTGGGTGTGCTTGATGCGGGGTTTTCGTATGGCCCAACCAAAGTATATGACTTGCGTACGGCCCAAATAGTAGGATTCCGGGCTGAGGCCTGAGGAACACAACAATTTTCTTTTTGCTCGAAGTTTATAGCGATCGATCTGACGTGTATGCGTACCTGTAAAGAAATCTCCGAAAATCAAGGTAGGGCGAGCGCCCAACCTCGCCCTACCGGGAGCTCCACCCCTGATGGAGGTGCCACACTGGACCAAGGCGTGGTGGCGTGTGGCTAGGCACAACAACAAGCTCATGGCGCCGTGCTCACGCGTGAAGGGATGGTCGCGACCGGGGTTTCAACCTTTCAAGGCGACGGCTAGCAGCGGTTCGCCCTAGATCCAGTTCGTGTGGCTCCATGGGGGGGGACATGGTTGCCATTTACGCCAGTGTCACGATGGTGCAAGTATGGCGGTGGTGGCCGGTGGGGCGGTGGTGGGGGTGTGGCTCGGAGGTGGCGAACGCGGTAGGTGGCCTGTTGCTGACAGATTTGGCCACACGATAGCGCATAAAGGGTTGCAGGTGGGCGCCAAGGCCGTGGGCTGTGAACTTCATCCATGGTTGTTGTGGTGGTGGGTCGTTCCTGCGTTGTGATGGACAGATCTGGTCGATAGGAGACGCGTGATGCGTCAGCTGATGGTGGTGGGAGGTCCCGGGTCCGGCGGGTAGTGTTCTCTGGCGTTGCGGTGGATGGGGATGGTGGTGCTGGCTTCTGCTGGCTACGGTGGCGTGGCAACTGCGATCTAACTGGTAGCGCAGGGCGGTGGCGCGACGGTCTCTCTTCTCTCTGGACTGGGTTGGCAGCGCACGGGGTTGGATGCCAGTGGTGCGGGTTGTGGCGGCGGCTCGGTCCTAAGTTATGCGCCTTTGCAGGCATGATCTGGGCTAGGGCAGATCGGGATTTGTTCCCCGGATAGGCGAGGCTTATCTTGGCCTGGGTTTTCATCCGTGTACGGTGTCATTACGGATGCGGTGCGCGATGGTGGTCTCTCTAACAATGTTTTTCGTTCTATAGATCGATGTCGCTGACCTCGGAGGAGTTGTGCAAGCTCCTTAGGATGGTATTAAGGGCTTGGCGGTGGCTGTGAGCGGTCTTGGGATTATGTCCCTCAGTCCACAGGGACTGGTTGGGGATGCAGGCATCACCGCCTCCTGAAGTGGATGTGTCAACCCAAATCCGGGGACTGATGCCGGGCTAGGTGTGGAAGAATTGCCTTCTACTCCTCCTGCGGGGGTTGTGGATGGGTGGTGGTGTCTCGGGTAGGGATGCCAAGGCAACAATACCGGATGGTGGCTTTTTGGTAGGATCCATAACGGTTGTGACAGCTACCCTTTTGGCTGTTTTGGATGGAGAGTGGTGTAGATGGGTGGCTCAGGACGCTCTCTATCTGCAGTGGGTTTCCCAGATCCAGATTTGGAGGCCGGTTCCCGCGGTGACTGATCTGGGTGCCTCGACACAGGTGAGTTGCCAAGCGAAAGCTCCGTGCTCTGGTGATACGTCCAAAATGCATCACTATTTTGTATCATAATTTACCACTATTCATTAATATATTTCATATTATGATGCATCTGTCATGGTGTTTTGGCTTGTTTTACACAGTTTACAACTTTTTGGTACCAAGATAGCATAACCAGGAATCAGCTAGAAAAAGAGCATATAGAGGGGCATATCTACACAACTCCAAATGACGTGAACATTTCCAGGAAGCATTTTTGGAGGAAATAATGAAGACACGCAGAAGGAGCATCGGAGGGGGCCCACCAGGCGTCTAGGCGACCTAAGGGCGCCCCCTCCTGGCCACGCCCTTTGGCCACCTGGGAGGTGGGCCTAGCCTCCCGGCCCCCCTTCCACATATACACTCCTAGAAACCTAAAAATCATGCGGGAAAGCTTAGATCAGAATTTCCGCGGCCGCTGCCAGGCGGAAAACCACCATCGAAGAAAATACCTCTCCAACGGGCAGATTCCGTCGGGGAAAGCTCCTCCTCGGGGGGGGGGGGGAGATCGTACTCATTGTCATCACCATCGTCACGAGCATCATTGAGATAATCATCACCATCTTTCCCAACATTAGCACCATCTCCATCCCCATCTCATCTCACTTTTCCATTGCAATTTGTGTTTTACTTTGCACTATTCATCCCCTCTACTTTATCGGTGTTGATTACTACTTTGTGGTTGATGCTACTAAGTTTTGTTGGAGAATTATTGTTATGATCAGATTGTTCATCACATATTTATCACCTCTAATCATGATCTCTTTTATGCCTTGTGAGTAGTTACTTTAGTTCTTGAGGACATAGAAGAAGTCTTGTAGTTAGTAGGTAGTCATATGATGTTTAAGTAATATGTGTTGGTTTGATATTTAAGTTGTGGTGTCATTCTTCTAGTGGTTCTATATGAACGTCGACTACATAACACTTCACCTTTTAAGGGCCTAGGAAAAGGCATTGTGTATAAAGAATGCTTATGGTGGGTTGCCGGAGTGACAGAATATTGAACCCCGATTTTGTAACAGCCCAGTTTTCACAAAAAATAGTTTTTTTTTGGAAAATAGAAATTTTGTTTTTGGTGTGAATTGTTTGATTGTGTGATTTGTTTGCGGTGTTTGCATCCCCGATTTATTGATCGGCGATTATTTTCCCCCTCTTATCTCGTACCGGACGGAGACTGACCCTTGCCACTAGGGCTGGATTAACGAGCTGCTCGGCTCGTTAAGCTCGTGCTCATTAAGCTCGTGCTCGTTAAGCTTGTGCTCGTTAAGCTCACTAATATTAACGAGCAAAAACTCGTGCTTGGCTTGGTTCGTTAAGAGCTCGTTAAGCTCGCGAGTGTTCACGAGTGCTCGTTAAGATAATAAATGATAATGGACTATAGATGCATTCATCAGCAAATTCACAACAACATAATTTAGCAAAGCGGTACCTTAGAATAATTTAAATATTCAAAATTCAAATAGTAACCCTATCTCTCCTTCTCGCGTGAGTCACGATCCGTCGATCCCCTTCTGGGCATTCTGGCCTTCTATTCTTTGTTCGTGTTGGAGAGAGGAGGTGTGCTGGAAAGGAGGAGATGGGATCAATTGGGCCGGGCTGAGGCCTGAGTGACTGAGCAGTGAGCACCCTAAAAAAACTAGGATTTTGCCTTAAATAAAACAAACTAAAAACTTAATGATTAAAAAAACAAGCTAAACGAGCTGCTCACGAAACTCACGAGCGAGCATGTTAAGCTCATTAATATTAACAAGCTAAAAATGTTGTTCAGCTTGGCTCATTAACTAACGAGCACGAGCCTTAACGAGCCGAGTTTCCGAGCGCTCATTATGCTCGCGAGTAACGAGCTTTTCGTCCAGCCCTACTTGCCACCCTGACAGTCGACCTTTGCGACACCGGGTTTCGCCCGATCACCGTCGCGAAAACCGCACAAGACCAGCTGCAGCCAACGGAACGAAAAACCCCGTTTAATAATTAAACGGGATATTTTTATAGCGCGTCGGAAAGTGTCAGAGAACGGTTCCAACGCGAGGTGAACGCCGCCGGCTCGACGCGCTGATCGCGCAGTTCGAAACGTAAACACGGCGCGCGCGAGAGAAAAACCGGGGATGTTTTTGCAAACTACCAGCCACCTGGGCTCTATAAAGACCACCACACTCCCACCCCACTTAGGGTTTTCCCTAAGCACCTAGCCAGCCTCCCAGATCTGGAAATACCCCAATTTTCGCACATTTTAACCCCAAATTTTAGCAAACCCTAGCCCCAAACACTCCTGACCGTCAGATCAACTGATCCAACGGCCAGGGTGTGCCCAGTCTCCACCAACCTCCAGCCGTGGGCTCACCCACGCGCCGCCGCCAGCCCGCCGGTGGAGTCGCTGCCTCGCCTCCGGCCAGCCGCCGGCAAGGCCCCAACCGCGCCGCGGCTCTCCTCTCCTTCCCTCTCCTCTTTTCTCCCTCTCACCCGCCTCCCTCTCCTCTCTGCAGCCGCGCCATGGCCGGAGCCCGCGCCGGCACCGCCGCGATGCCATGGACGCCGCCCGAAGCTCACCCCGTCGCCGCTCGCCTCGCCGTCTTCGGTCCCGGCCGCGCCGCGACCCAGCCTCCTCCTCCGCGCCCATGGACCCCGCCGTGCCGCCTCCCCTCGCCGGAGGAGCTCCGGCAGCCGCCGCTGCCACCGGTCGTCGTCTCGTCCTCGATGTATCGGGCGACGGGAGAGAGCCGCCGCGCGTGGGCTGGCCCAGTCCAAGCGGCCTGCCAGGCGCCAGCCCAGCCGCCCCTCCCAGGCCACTTGGGCCGAGGCCCACGGTGAGCTGCCTTTTTTTCTTTTTTTTCTTTTATACATCGGTAGTTGGGCCGGCCCAGTAGATTTCGGCCCAGTAGATTTTTTTTCTCTCTGGTTTATAAATAAAATTGCAGAATATTGTTATATTTTGCGGTGCCCGTATCTTTTAAACCGTAGCTCCGATCGCGACGCGTAAAACATGAAACTTGCTTAGAATTTTGTCTAGTTTAATAAAATATGCTCTTTTTCCATGTTTGACTTTGTTTACATGCTGTTTACCTGCTATTTACACTGCCTGCCACTGTAAACTGTTTATTTAATAACTTTTTAACTGTTGCTCCGTTTAAAATGTTCTTTATATGTAACTTGACTAGAATTGCATGTAGATTGTGTTTATGCTGTTCTTGCTTGCTAAATAAAAATAATAAAATTATGTTTAGGGCAGAACAGTACCAAATGCAATAAATATCGTGGGGTCCGCAATAGTTTGCCATGTATAGGTTTTACCCCCATTTAAAGTGACTAGATTAGATAGTTTATTTATGCTTCACCTCTTGAATGTTTGTGTGCTATGCCATGCTTGAGTGAGATGCCATGTTAACAACTTTGTCGATCACCTGTAGCTAAACAACTTGAACCATTCTAAATGTGCGGTATCGTCGTGTGTGACGAGTACTCCACTTAACCTGTTAGTAACCGCTCTCGACGCTAGGTGCGATGTCTCGTGTTGCCTTCTTGTTGATGCTTGCTCGTGTTTGCTTTGTAGTAATAGTGGTGCACCGTTGATTGATTTCCAGTGTTTCCTTCTTGTGTGCTACCGCGGGTACCTCTCGGAGACGATGCGAGCTTGCGATCAACTACACCTTCGGAACCCGACTTATCAACAGGCAAGGACTATACATTACTTATGATCCATTCTATTTCAACCAGCGGTTTGCATGCTAGTCCTAGGATAGGTTCGATGTTTGATCCTACCACATGTTTACAACCTCTTTCAAACCGATACAGCCATGTCCCCTCCCAGCAAACCTTGTACTGCTATGTTACTATTGCTCGTTGCTCAGCCCCTGCTTAGTATGCATGCTTAGGATGCTACGATGTTACCCTGTTACTCCTTGGTTTGGGATATCACATTATTATATTGTTGTTGATGATATGATTATTATAATGTTGACTATATTCGACGAAGGATGGAAGGTCTAGGCTATCCCGCCCCGACGCTTTGTTCCATTCGAGTCACCTAGGATCCGAGTTCCGGGTATTGGTTTTAAGACTGAGCGTGCCTAACCGCGTGTGGGATTTTATGGGGTCCCCTTTTCTTACCTACCTAGCTTCAAACATTTCTAGTGGTGGCCCAAGGTGATTTACCATTTGAAAACCGTGTGTGTGCTTGGTTGGGCCCCCAGCTGTTTTAAAACAACTTGGGCCAATGGAGACATGATTTCTCTGTTGGTCCACCCGATCAGCTAGGACCCGGTTTCCCATGTGTGATTACCGGCAATCCGACCTGCGTCATACGGAAGAGTCCGATCCGAGAGCGTGGCCGGCTTTTGGATTGGGTGTCGACTCCCCGGGGGCCACCCGGATTTTTTCGTTGTTAGATAGAGGGACCTGTCGTTCCGGATCTCTCGGAACTAAATCATAAAATGGTTGCCTATAATGGGTAGCAACTGAGAGTGATGGGCGTGCGTGCGGAGCCTTGTAATGGGCAGTTGGTACACCCCTGCAGGGTTAAATCTTTTCGAGAAGCCGTGTCCACGGTTATGGACGACTTGAGACCTACTCCTTGTTCATAGACAACAACAACTGAGATAATCTTAATATAACTTGATCAACGTGTGTGTGTGTGCCTTGACTGCTTCTTCTTCGTCGGGATGCAAAGAGGAGGACAAGGATAGGATAGGTGTTATGTTTGCGTAAGTAGTTGATAGCAAGACTTGTTGGAGGCGATTCCTCATCGAATGCTTGGCTTCTTACCTTACTCTCTAGATCGTTAGCCACTTCATAAATGCTAGTGCGGCAGCAACCTCTCCACTTACCCCATCCTTACCGTAAACTACTAGTTGTCCTAGAATGACGAGTGATGAATTCCTTGCTGGGTCAGATGACCACTACAGTTGGATGCTGAGTACTTCTGTACTCATGATACTACCCCCAAACTCTTTTCAGGGTTCTTGCTCGACAACAGGTATGGTGATCGACGTTTCACGTGGAGACTCGACGACGACTAGTTAGGCGGATCCCGGCGGAGGGCCTGGACCCGTGTGGTTATGGGGATCGATGTTTTTCTCTTTGCCACTAGGCATTTAATTGTAGTCTGTACTCAGACATGTATCTTCCGCTGTTGTATTGTATTTGAGGCAGTTGTATGCCGATTGTATGAGATGTTGTATCCTTGTATCTGTAATGTTGTGATATCATGTTGGAAATCCGGAGCATATGATTTCGTCATATGTCGCGGTGGGACCGATATGTGCTTCGTCCCCGGATCTGGATGGAAACATCTAGATCTGGAACAGTACCGCATATCGGGCCTTACAACTTGGTATCAGAGCCTTACCGACCGTAGGATCCCTTCTCTGGCCGAAGTCGAGTCTAGACAAAAACTATTTTGTAGTTACTAAGTAGAGAGTAGGATTCTTTTTACTCCTTACCCTTACTCTGGTCAGGACAAGTGTCGTAAGTGTTTTATTCTCGACTTATCCCCTTTCAAGCTTTAGGATCTCGAGTGTGTGGAGTTTCAGAATAGTTACAATGCCTTGCTTGCAACGTATTGTTTCGATTCCGATCTCAGGTTGGGAATTCCTGTAGTACCTTTAGCTTCTCTGGTTTCGGATATCATCTGGGTCATCCTTTGCCCTCCCTCCTTTTGCCCGGTGTTTCCACGACTTGCGTCGAAGACACTATCCTTTGATCCAGTTACCATTGTCGTTCTTTCTCTTGACACTGGTGGTTTCGTTTTCCGACGTTACCGTCTCTCTGCGGAAATTTATCTCGACGGAAGCTCGACATCGACATGAAGTAGAGTCCCTTGTTGGTGGTGTTGAAGATCGTAGACTCTCTTCTTTCCCCCTTCCCTCTCCCCCGGATCGTCCAGGATCTCGGGACGAGATCCCTTGTTGGTGGTGATGTATTGTAATAGCCCAGTTTTCACAAAAATTAAAAATTTTGTTTTTGGTGTGAATTTTTTGATTGTCTGATTTGTTTGCGGTGTTTGCATCCCCGATTTATTGATCGGCGATTATTTTCCCCCTCTTATCTCGTACCGGACGGAGACTGACCCTTGCCACCCTGACACTCGACCTTTGCGACACCGGGTTTCGCCCGATCACCGTCGCGAAAACCGCACGAGACCAGCTGCAGCCAACGGAACGAAAAACCCCGTTTAATAATTAAACGGGATATTTTTATAGCGCGCCGGAAAGTGTCTCAGAACGGTTCCAACGCGAGGTGAACGCCGCTGGCTCGACGCGCTGATCGCGCAGTTCGAAGTTTTACCCGAATCGGAGGTCCTGCGGACCCCCGTCGGTCAGAAACATAAACACCGCGCGCGCGAGAGAAAAACCGGGGATGTTTTTGCAAACTGCCAGCCACCTGGGCTCTATAAAGACCACCACACTCCCACCCCACTTAGGGTTTTCCCTAAGCACCTAGCCAGCCTCCCAGATCTGGAAATACCCCAATTTTCGCACATTTTAACCCCAAATTTTAGCAAACCCTAGCCCCAAACACTCCTGACCGTCAGATCAACTGATCCAACGGCCAGGGTGTGCCCAGCCTCCACCAACCTCCAGCCGTGGGCTCACCCACGCGCCGCCGCCAGCCCACCGGTGGAGCCGCCGCCTCGCCTCCGGCCAGCCGCCGGCAAGGCCCCAGCCGCGCCGCGCCTCTCCTCTCCTTCCCTCTCCTCATTTCTCCCTATCATCCGCCTCCCTCTCCTCTCTGCAGCCGCGTGGCCGCGCCATGGCCGGAGCCCGCGTCGGCACCGCCGCGATGCCATGGACGCCGCCCGAAGCTCACCCCGCCGCCGCTCGCCTCGCCGTCTTCGGTCCCGGCCGCGCTGCGACCCAGCCTCCTCCTCTGCGTACCTGGACCCCGCCGTGCCGCCTCCCCTCGCCGGAGGAGCTCCGACAGCCGCCGCTGCCACCGGTCGTCGTCTCGTCCCCGATCGGATCGGGCAACGGGAGCGAGCCGCCGCGCGTGGGCCGGCCCAGTCCAGGCGGCCCGCCAGGCGCCAGCCCAGCCGCCCCTCCCAAGCCACTTGGGCCGAGGCCCACGGTGAGCTGCCTTTTTTTCTTTTCTGCAGCGGTAGTTGGGCCGGCCCAGTAGATTTTTTTTCTCTCTGGTTTATAAATAAAATTGCAGAATATTGTTATATTTTGCGGTGCCTGTATCTTTTAAACCGTAGCTCCGATCGCGACGCGTAAAACATGAAACTTGCTTAGAATTTTGTCTAGTTTAATAAAATGTGCTCTTTTGCCATGTTTGACTTTGTTTACATGTTGTTTACCTGTTATTTACACTGCCTGCCACTGTAAACTGTTTATTTAATAACTATTTAACCGTTGCTCCGTTTAAAATGTTCTTTATATGTAACTTGACTAGAATTGCATGTAGATTGTGTTTATGCTGTTCTTGCTTGCTAAATAAAAATAATAAAGTTTTGTTTAGGACAGAATAGTACCAAATGCAATAAATATTGTGGGGTCAGCAATAGTTTGCCATGTATAGGTTTTACCCCCATTTAAAGTGACTAGATTAGATAGTTTATTTATGCTTCACCTCTAGAATGTTTGTGTGCTATGCCATGCTTGAGTGAGATGCCATGTTAACAACTTTTTTGATCACCTGTAGCTAAACAACTTGAACCATTCTAAATGTGCGGTATCGTCGTGTGTGACGAGTACTCCACTTAACCTGTTAGTAACCGCTCTCGACGCTAGGTGCGATGTCTCGTGTTTCCTTCTTGTTGATGCTTGCTCGTGTTTGCTTCGTAGTAATAGTGGTGCACCGTTGATTGCTTTACAGTGTTTCATTCTTGTGTGCTACCGCGGGTACCTCTCGGAGACGATGCGAGCTTGCGATCAACTACACCTTCGGAACCCGACTTATCAACAGGAAAGGACTATACATTACTTATGATCCATTCTATTTCAACCAGCGGTTTGCATGCTAGTCCTAGGATAGGTTCGATGTTTGATCCTACCACATGTTTACAGCCTCTTTCAAACCGATACAGACATGTCCCCTCCCAGCAAACCTTGTACTGCTATGTTACTATTGCTCGTTGCTCAGCCCCTGCTTAGTATGCATGCTTAGGATGCTACGATGTTACCCTGTTACTCCTTGGTTTGGGATATCACATTATTATATTGTTGTTGATGATATGATTATTATAATGTTGACTATATTCGACGAAGGATGGAAGGTCTAGGCTATCCCGCCCCGACGCTTTGTTCCATTCGAGTCACCTAGGATCCGAGTTCCGGGTATTGGTTTTAAGACTAAGCGTGCCTAACCGCGTGTGGGATTTTATGGGGTCCCCTTTTCTTACCTACCTAGCTTCAAACATTTCTAGTGGTGTCCCAAGCGGATTTACCATTTGAAAATCGTGTGTGTGCTTGGTTGGCCCCCCAGCTGTTTTAAAACAACTTGGGCCAGTGGAGACATGGTTTCTCTGTTGGTCCACCCGATCAGCTAGGACCCGGTTTCCCATGTGTGATTACCGGCAATCCAACCTGCGTCATACGGAAGAGGCCGATCCGAGAGCGTGGCCGGATTTTGGATTGGGTGTCGACTCCCCGGGGGCCACCCGGATTTGTTCGTTGTTAGATAGAGGGACCTGTCGTTTCGGATCTCTCGGAACTAAATCATAAAATGGTTGCCTATAATGGGTAGCAACTGAGAGTGATGGGCGTGCGTGCGGAGCCTTGTAATGGGAAGTTGGTACACCCCTGCAGGGTTAAATCTTTTCGAGAAGCCGTGTCCACGGTTATGGACGACTTGAGACCTACTCCTTTTTCATAGACAACAACAACTGAGATAATCTTAATATAACTTGATCAATGTGTGTGTGTGCCTTGACTGCTTCTTCTTCGTCGGGATGCGAAGAGGAGGACAAGGATAGGATAGGTGTTATGTTTGCATAAGTAGTTGATAGCAAGACTTGTTGGAGGCGATTCCTCATCGAATGCTTGGCTTCTTACCTTACTCTCTAGATCGTTAGCCACTTCATAAATGCTAGTGCGGCAGCAACCTCACCACTTACCCCATCCTTACCGTAAACTACTAGTTGTCCTATAATGACGAGTGATGAAGTCCTTGCTGGGTCAGATGACCACTACAGTTGGATGCTGAGTACTTCTGTACTCATGATACTACCCCCAAACTCTTTTCAGGGTTCTTGATCGACAAAAGGTATGGTGATCGATGTTTCACGTGGAGACTCGACGACGACTAGTTAGGCGGATCCCGGCGGAGGGCCTGGACCCGTGTGGTTATGGGGATCGATGTTTTTCTCTTTGCCACTAGGCATTTGATTGTAGTCTGTACTCAGACATGTATCTTCCGCTGTTGTATTGTATTTGAGGCTGTTGTATGCCGATTGTATGAGATGTTGTATCCTTGTATCTGTAATGTTGTGATATCATGTTGGAAATCCGGGGCATATGACTTCGTCATATGTCGCGGTGGGACCGATATGTGCTTCGTCCCCGGATCTGGATGGAAACATCTAGATCTGGAACAATACCGCATATCGGGCCTTACAGATTTGCACACTTTTGCACAAGGGAGTGTAGGATCCTAGAGTTTATGGCTACAGTTAGGTTTACCTTAATTTCTCTCTTGAATTTGCGGATGCTTGCAAGAGGTTTAACTGTAAGAGTGCTTTGTCTTAGTCTAGGAGGTGTGCTAGCATAGGTTCACCCCCACAACACTCATCAGAACAATAGATACTACTAGGCGGAAAATGATGAAAGTAACTTGACCATCTCTCTCGTCTGTCCTCAGGAGCATTTAGCCTTTATAAGTCAAACCTTTTGGCTTATCCTTTGTGTTCAAAAGGATTGGGCCACTTGCTGCACCTATTTATCTTTTACCTTGCTTGCCTTTTATTTACTTGTCAACTATTACAAAACCCCATAAAAAGTTACCTTTCAGTGCTTGCAGTTATTCCTTGCTCAAAATCACTTGTCTTTACCTTCTGCTCTTCGTTGGGATCGACACTCCTACTTATCGAAAAGGTTACGATAGATCCCCTACACTTATGGGTCATCATCTGGCGTCGGCAACAACGACATATACGGGATCCGCTGTCTTCTCGAAGAAGACATCGTGGTTCTTCTCCTTGTGGTGAGTTTCCTGGTGAAAACCTTGGTCCTTTGGACCCGACAGTGGTGTTTTGGATTCCCTTCCCGAAGGCCCTGCCGTCGAGGCTAGGTGTCATTAGGTCTTGTCGGTGTGGTTCCTCTGGTCTTCTTCTGCTTAGTTGTTCAGCCACATAGCTATGTGGGTTACCTCATCAAATTGTATCATTCTGCCGTGTAGCGGGTATTGGTACTTTATATATAAATTGGAGCAAAATCTTGTTATCTAAGTATGCTATATGATTCAATGTAAAAAATAGCGTGCCATGAAAAAACAGCGTGGCCCTAAAAATATGCTATTAGTGTGTTATTGTGACACCCTGGATTCTGGAACTTTCTTTTTCCAAAAAAAATTCTGATTTATTTCTGGATTTGCGATTGGATTTGCTTTTGATCACCTCGTTGGAATTCAAACTTGAGCATATTTTCTTTCCATGCTCAAGTAGGCCTTGAATACAAGCCTTTACATTGCCATTCCATGGACCCATCTCATCCAAGCCACCATTTTATTCAAGCCTTATATTCCTTTTTCCATTAAAAGGATATTCCAATTATTTGAGGTTTGTGAAGCAACCCCTATTTATATTTCTCCATAAATCCCCAAATAATTCCCACATGTCATTGACATCATAGCTTGCCAAATTCTCCAAAAACATTTCATAGCCCAAGTGGATTTTTCCTCCGGAAAAATTCATTTGTCTGTGGGGGCAGAATGGAGCTTTGTGAAGGGAGTGCCATTTATCTTGATCCATTGCTGGTGAAACTTTTTTTACAATCTCATAGGATCATATTATTGATCTCCACCAAATTCCATAACCATTTTCTTAGCCAAACTCCCACAATAAATTCCCAAAGTTTGGGTGCAACAAAGGGGCATTGTGAAGCAAGTGCATGATAGGGTATCCCTTTTTCGTTGAAACTTTTTGAGCATGATCCTACCACCAAATAACCCCACCAAACCAGATTTTAGTCAAATCCAATCACCCATGTGTGTGCATTGTCATGTTTAAGTTTCTGGTCAGTGGGCCACATTGTGAAGCAAGTGCTATCTATGTGTGTCCAATGACTATGAAATTTTATACACATGTGCAACATGCCAAATAACCAAGCTAAACCAATTTTCAGCCAATTCCAATAATCCTATGTGATGCTAGCCTCACCAACACCATTCTGGCCTACTTGGTGCTTTACAAAGGAAGTACCAACAATATTGCTCCAAATGATGTAAAACTTGGCATACATACTCATCCTAATGTATGATTGAGCTCTGCAAAATATCATGCTTAGGGGAGCTATGTACAAGCCATGCCGCATTACAAACACCTTCTGCCTCATGATGCCATTTACAAAGCAGGTACCATTTACATTGCTTTGTTTGAGCCCAAACTACACAGAAGCCTAGTCCCTTGTACCCCTAGCCCAGAAGACAGCTTGACCCTATCCAAAACCCCAACATGTGATCTTATCTTCTTTCCCAAGTTTGTTGTATCAAACTTTCCAGAGGGATCCAGCTCACACCATAGCACCTTTGTCCAGTATTTTTGCACTGTTGTCATCAGGGATGAAAGGACTCCACACTAGACGTTCTTGGCCACGAAGAAAACCCCATGTGCTCAACTTTCCCTTGGTGGCCATGCTCGTGGAAGCAAACGGCGTGCTCTGGCCGCGCTCCGCGCGTGCCCGACACGTCCACCTCATGCCACAGAGCGTACCCGTCGTTTTCTTCATGTCCTGCCGCGCCGCCCGGATTTGCTGAGCGCACGTGCTCCACGCCACCTCGTCCCGTCGCCCTCACTGGCCGCCAGCTTACCCCGAGCCTCTCCGCGTTCCCCTTGGCGCGGTCTGACCACGGAATCCTCGCCGTGGCTATAAGAGGAGGTGCCTCCAAGCCCTCCAGAGCACACCCAGTGGCTCCTCTCCCTTCTAGCCCTCTCCTCGCCCAGCTAATCAAGCTGAGGCCTCCCCATTTGGCCTCTCGGCCACCCTGTCCGCCGCCGGCCTCCTTCCGAATTGGAGCCACCCCGAGCCTCCCTCTCCCTTCTCCCCACCCCGCAGCTCCCCCAGAACCCCTCCAATGGCCTCGTCTCCTCCCCTTACCCGCTGGAGCCCCTCCCTTGCCGGCCCGACCCGGCTCCGGTCACGACCGCGGCCGCCGCGCCCCGCCACGGCGCGTTGTCGTTGCCGGCCACCCCGAGGTGCCTCGGCCACCAGCAGAAGCGGGCCGGTGCGCCGCGACGGGCATACGGCCCCGGCGAGCTCGCCCCACCCCCTCCCCTCGCCGGTGTCGTTCGCGGCCCTCCCCTGCTCCCGCGTTCGAAGGAAGAAGACAGAGGAAGGGGAAATGGAGGATGACAGGCGGGCCCCGCCTGTAAGTGGCTAAGGCCACGGGCCCGCCGCGTATTTGCAGAATACGTCTCACCTACTGGGAGGCGCTTTCCACGTTTCTTCAGCGTAATACGTCTTCGCTGATCGAAGGCGTACTTCTGTAGTCTTCAGCCCGGAAGGCGCTTTCTGTCGCAGAAAGCGTATTTTCTCCCGCAATAGCTTGAAGTGCGCTTTCACCGTCTAGAAAGCGTATTTCCACCTCAGCTAGCCCCTCCGACACCGTTTCGGTCGTATCTCCGCGACCGTAACTCCGATCGAGGTGATTCTTTTTGCGTTGGTTTCCTTTCGAGATCCTCTTCGCGTTGGCATAGGTCTTATGCCTTGGTTATTTGTGCTATTTTGATGGTCAGGTCAAAGTGGTCTGACCCCCCCCTTCTCGCCGTGCCGTTTTGTTCGGTTTTTGCAGGGCATTGTTGGTGACCGAGACCGTGGGTGTTTCACACCACTTTGGTGAAGGCAAGCCACAATACCCTTTGCACCTTTGCAAAGCTTTGACGTGCTTTTAAAATTCCTTTACAGTGATATGTTTATATCGTTGATCATGATCATGATGCTATGCTATGATTGATGTTATCATTACCATGCTATGCTTTGCCATGTTATATCCATGCTATGTTTTAATCATGTCATGTTATACTTTGCACCATCGTAACCACAATAACACCATGTCAAGTTGATCATGTTATATCTATGCTAATTCATGCTATGCCTAAGTTATGCTTAACTTCATTCATAATGTTGCCATGTTAAATAACTTAACCTTTGTAACACGGATAAGTTCACCATCTAAAACGTGTTTGATCATATCTGAAACTGTCATGTTAATATGCTATGCATTGTTATGATCTGATACTCATGTTGCACCTGATGCTTGTGTTCGCTTTTGGAGATATGCTTCGTGACAAGTTGATCAAGTGCCACCGAACCGGGCTTATCCGTGCATCCACATTTGCTTGTATGGGCGGGCCTTGATTCGGTCTGCCGGTGGGTTCTCTTATTTGTATCGCCATGTAGGGGAGGTTATGCACACACGCTACCCTGGCCCGGTAGGTGGTGATAACCTTGACAACCAGTGTTGTTATGAGCTCAGTCCCCGTTGGGACAGTTTTTGCCACAAGGTGGCCGAGTGGTTCTGGTGGTAACGTGGACACCTAACCACAGGGCTACCCAAGACGGAATGTCGGTGATACGGTAAGAGGGACACTCGGTAGTATCGGTCTCGTTGGAGATGTCCTAGTCCACTCCTGCGGTGCGAGTTCCAAGGATCCTGTGGGACAAGTACCGGGGTGCTGGATGGAGGAGGAACTCCATAATGTGGGTAAAGTGCATAAACTTTGCAGAGTCAAATCTATTCGAATAGTCGCGTCCTCGGTCATGGGACACAGTTCGTACTAGGTCACACCATATGATCAACTTGAGTACGGTGGCAAGTTTGTGGTAAGTGGATGGTCATGCAATGAGTGGATTGGTTGGGTGGTAACAGAGGACACCTAACCCGTTGGATGGTCGTGCGATGACCCGTTTGGTCATGCGACGACCTGTGGAAGTGATTGGTCACGAAGTGACCCGGTGCTTGAGTCTGTAAGGACTCCGAGGTAAGCCACGCGATCATGCGACGATCGTGTGCGATCCATTGTGTGTTGATACGTCCAAAACGTATCTATAATTTCTGCTTGCTCCATGCAAGTAATGTGTGATATTGCTATGATCTAGATACACTTTCATACACTTTTGATCATATTTTGACTAACCTATTAACTCAGTGCACCCCAGTGCCAGTTCCTGTTTTCTGCTGTTTTTCTATTTCAGTTATCCCCCATATAAAAAGTGCCAGAAAAATTCTGGGAAAAATACAGGAAAAATCAGCGTACAGGAAGCTTCGAGAAGAGCCAGGGAGGGGCCAGAGGGGAGCCAGGGAGGCCAGGCGGCCACCCGGCGCGGCCCCACCCCTGGCCGCGCCAGGGGGACGCCTGGGGCCCCTGGTCCACCTCTGGCTGCCCCCCTTCTCCTATTTATTCCCCGTCACGGGGAAACTCCAAAAGAGGAACCCTATTTTCGCAAACTCGCCTCTGTTCCGCCGCCGCCGCGCTTCCATGATCGGGAGCACCAGAAGACCTCTTCCCGGCACCCTGCCGGAGGGAGGATTGACCTCCGAGAGTCTCCTCTCAACATGGATGCTCCCCGGATGTCTCGTGATTAGTTTTCCTTGGACCATGGGTCCGTGATCTGTAGCTATGTGATGTTCTCCTCCCCTCTTTGTTCTTCATGGTTTAGACCTCGTGAGCTGCCCTACATGACCGAGGCACTTTTGTAATATTTTCTGCTATTGCTATGCTGAGTTTGATAGGATCTGATGGATTATGAGATTATGTTAAGATTGTGATTGAGTAATATATTTGGTTCTTATCTCTTATATTTTTGTTCCTAAGTAATTCTTGCATGTTCTCCGTTGCTGTTTATTGCTTTGGCCAAGTAGTAGGTAGTGACTCCAAGAGGGAACGTTTTGCTCGATTGTGGGTTCATGCCCCCCGATGACACGCTTGAGTGACAGAAACATGAGTCTAGGGGATGTGCTGTTGCCACAAGGGGGAAAACAACGGTGCTTGTAACCGCGGTTGCAAGGATTGTTTACTTTACGCAAAGTTCTTTTTAATGCAGTTGTCTGTTGCTTTGGGTTTACACTTTGGGTGGGGCTCGCAACTTAATACCAGCGAGATGTTCTGGATAGATATCTCAAGGTGGAAGATTAGTAGTAGATGCAGTTGGATTTCGGTCTACTTATTTTGGCGTACTGCCCATGCTTTTGAGCCTCGTCCTTTCTTTTGTAGCATAGTTAGCATTGCGGTGCGTTCATAATCCTGTCAATTGCCTTTCTGTAATTTGTTTACCTCGCATAGCAGTTTTATCGTCTTTTGGGAGAGAGACATCACTAGCGAACATCACGTATCCCGGTCCATATCCTCATCACTGTTTACACGCTCATTTACTTTTCTGCTTTTACTTTCAATTACTATCTTTATCCCTTGTGTTTGACCCTTTGTGAACAACAAGACCGGAGAGATTGACAACCTCTCTGAACTTCGTTGGGAACAAAGTTATCGTGTCTGTGTGAGGGTCCGCGTTAGTTGCGCCGCTGACACCTACTTATCATCTCCGGAGTCCTACTGCAGACAAACCTTGGTATCTTCACCGAGGGAAATTTGCTGCTGTGCTACTTCACGCCTTCCACTTGGGGCTCACCAACGAAGGGCGAGAAATCACTATCATTACCTCGCACATCAAGCCAAATTTCTAGCGCCGTTGCCGGGGACTCCGAGTGCTAAGATAGGGGAGTTGCACACTACCCTTTACCTTTGTTTTTTAGTCTTGTTAGTTTACCTTTCAGTTTTTACTTTTGTGTCCCTTATAAAAAATACCAAAAATACCTACTAATGCTATCTTCACCATGGGTGTGGAACCACCCAAATATGGTAGGATGGACATGTTTCACTTGGATCGTCTTCGATCAATTTGTGCTCGCGCTAAAAACCCAACCGACTTGGTTGAGGTAAAATCATTGGATGAGCATGCTCATTATACGCGGCACCGCCTATCTCAGAAAGGGAAACACTTATGGGATCAAATACAAGTTTCTTATTGCTATGCTGAGTGTTTATGCCACATTTATGATTTTACTTGCTGCTCTAATATAGAGCATAAACACCTTCCTTTCCAATGTGAGTTTAATGAAAATGAGATCCTATCTTCTTATGCCAAAGGTGTTTATGATTACTTTGATGTTGAAAAGATTGAAGAGTTTGTTGCTTTTAAAGGTGCTTATGAGATTGCTTCTTTGATTGAAAAGTATTACGATACTATTCACAAGTCTGAAAACTTTGCTGTTCTTGCTTATTGCTTTGAGAATTATACTTCCAATGCTTATATTGAGGAATTTAAAAATAGAATGCTTGCTGCCCAAGAAGAGGCTAATGATTGCTATGAAGAGGAATCTTATGATTCCGAGGACTCACTTGATACTTCCCTTTCTGATGATTTTGATACTTGCTTTGTTGATGGCCATGATGCCACTATGGATGATTCCTACGAAGATGAACTTGCTATAGTTCCTTATGTTAAGCATGAAATTGTTGCTATTGCACCCACACTTGATTGTTCTATTATCCTTTTGAAATCTCCAACTATTCCGGAGAATTTTGCTCTTATCAAGCTTCAATGTGATGGGTTGCATCTATCTTATCATCCTAAAAACCGTGTTGAAAACAATACACGTGTGCTTGTAGGTCATGAACAACATGATTTATGTGATAGTTATATTCTTGATGTTGTTCATGATGCTACTGAAAATTACTTTGAGACATGAAAGTTTGGTTGTAGAAACTTCCATGTTACAAAAACACCTCTCTTCATGTTGAAAATTTTGAAGTTGTTCTTGTTCTACCTTCCTATGCATGTCACTTTGTGCTTCTTTGATTTATTTTCTTACAAGATGCCTATGCATAGGAAATGGGTTAGGCTTAAATGTGTTTCAAATTTGCTTCTTGATGCTCTCTTTTGCTAAAATTCCCATTCTCTTGTGAGAGCATCTTTTATAATCTTTAAGCCTAGCTAATGGCTTTAAAGAAGCGCTTTCGGGAGGCAGCCCGCAACGAATTTAGGTTTCTTTTTGCTTTTTTTGTGTCTTGACGATTGTTACTACTGTAGCAACATCACTGTATCTTTATTTTTTAGCTTTGTGCCAAGTTATAGCCTCTTACGGCAAGGGAAGTAAAAGTTGTGACATGCTGTCCAGAAAACAGATTCTGTCCTCGTGACCAGAAAAATTCCAGAAAAATCCCAGTTCATCTTTTTGAGCTGAAATTTTTACACAATATGCTCTATACAATTACGAAACTTCCTTATGTTCTGAGTTTTTGATTTGACTTGCAGAAGTGCCCCTAAAAAATTCTTTACTACCTGCTGTTCTGTTTTTCACAGATTCTGCCACGTTTTGTCTCTGCTAACTTATGCAAACCTTAAGCTTGCTTTTTCTTTGCAAAAAATTTTTGGCACTCTTGAGAAACAATAGCTCTTCAATAATATCTTTATATCCAGTGGGGAAAAATTATTTATTAAGGGTACTAACCTCTCTAATTAGCTTATGATGAGTTATGTATGAAGGGAGTTTTCAAGTGTGCGATGGAAGATGATGAAAGAAGACCCAGGAGTGTCAAGCGCTCAAGCTTGGGGATGCCCCCATGCATCCTAATAAATATTCAAGGAGACTCAAGTGTCTAAGCTTGGGGATGCCCCCGTGCATCCCCTTATCCATCAACAACCATCAGTTCGTCCTTCGTCTCACTATATTTTTATCACTTCATGCGTTATGTGCTATGCTTGGAGCGTCTCGCTCTTAGGATTTGTTTTTAGTTTTCTTTAGCTTTGCTTGCTTTTCATAATAGTTAGATCCCGTCTTACTTTGTGTGGGAGAGAAACACGCTCCACTTTCAAAATTTAGAACACATCATAGGATTCTTCATGCCTATCTTTTTGTTGTTGTGTGTTCTTTATCTTTTCATAGCTACTGTCATGTTTAGTTTTAGTCTTAGTTTGTCTTTAGCAAGAGCCTTGGCTTTTGTTTAGTTTGTTGCTGGAACTCTTTTTAGTTTTCATGTTTATCTTGTTAAAGAGAGTTGGTTGTTGCACTGAGTTGTGTCTTGAGACGTAGGTAATTGAGGTTGCTATTTAATTTTAGTAGTGATTTGCAATGGTTTTGAAGTATTGATGTGAGTAATGTTTGAACTTTTGGTGTCAAGAGCTCTAGCCTATAAGTGATAGGTGTCGTATTTTGGGCAATCCGTGTTTATTTTCAAAACCTACAAAACTAGTTGAGAACTCTAGCTACTAGATGGATCACTACTCTTCTGAGGAGTCGAATATTAGAGTATACTCACGTACCATGAGTCGAGGATGCGCAAGGATAACCAAACCCCCATACACTCCTCCTCGGGGTACTTCTCTCTTTGTGAACCTCCTTATTAGATTGAGAGTTACCGATAATAAGTGCATGAGTTCTTCGAACTAATGTAAGTATTGAAAGTTCACACTTCCACCTTCCCATATTTTGTTAGCCTCTCCGTGTCGTGCATTGCCTTCTTCTCACTCCGAGAGTTGGTGTCCACCTTTGCCGGTACTTCCAAACCCTTGGCATGATACGCTCTGTCATCATAAGCCTCCTTATATCTTTCCTCAAAACAGCCACCATACCTACCTATCAAGGCATTTCCATATCCTTTCTGAGTTATATTGCCATGCAACATCCACCTCTTCATGACTTGATCTTCATGTCATACATGTTCCTGCTACACTGACAGCAACATACATTGCATACATCATGATAGCTACATCTTCTTAATGATTTTGAGTACCTTGTAAAGTGTGAAAGATCTCCTTTACCTTCTTGTAAAATAGAGTGTTGTCCTTAAGTGAGGAAAAGAACCCAAAGTGGACACATTAAAAGATCCCAAAGAGGACAAATGAGAGTTGAATAGAAAGAGCCATTGAGGCCACAAAAAAATACAAAAAAATATAAAAAAGAAAAAAAAGAAATAAAAAGAGAGAAAGGGGCAACACTACTATCCTTTTGAGAGATCCACACTAGTACTCCCTCTATATCCTTGTACTCCATAGAGATGATCATTATGCATATAGCTATGTGGGGACCTTCACACTTTAGAACTTGGCTTGCATATTCCAAGGATGAGCCTCCTCAAACGAGCTCTAGGTCTTCATGAGCGAGCAAGTTAGATGCACCCCCACTAGTTCCATTGGAGATCTTCCTAGCTCATATGTGCATCCGTTGCATGGCAATCCCTACTCCTCACATCATATCTATCATTTGGCATCTCTTGCCTATGATTATCCTCATTGATGTGAGCCTTTCTCATCCTTTTTGTCTTCCTCCTCCACCATATTTCTCTCTTTGCCATCCTAAGTGTCAACTCTCGTGCTTACGCTCATCCATTGCATGAGTGCTCAAAATATCGAAAAGGAGTGGATCAAATTGACTTGTACCTGGCTAGTGGTCTGGGGAAGAGTCAAGATAAGATTCCAAAGAAGACCAAGTGTGAAAATTTAGTAGATTGAGTTCTCAACACAAAAAAAATACTTTTTCTCGTATTCCCTATCCCCTTCTTGCACGCAAACACCATTTGGAGACATTCGAGTCACGGACAGCGAGAGCTCTTGCACCTAATGTTCTTTTGTTACTTGTTTCAATGCTAATATAGACTCTTGCATGTTATGACTTGAATTGAATCTCTAACCTTGATTGCTTTACTTTTCAAAGTTCTTTTATGGTTGCTAGCATGTCACCACAGAAATTATGTTGTTATCATTTACCTACTCGAGGACGAGCAGGAATTAAGCTTGGGGATGTTGATACGTCCAAAACGTATCTATAATTTCTGCTTGCTCCATGCATGTTTTGTGTGATATTGCTATGATCTAGATACACTTTCATACACTTTTGATCACATTTTGACTAACCTATTAACTCAGTGCACCCCAGTGCCAGTTCCTGTTTTCTGCTGTTTTTCTATTTCAGTTTTCCCCCATATAAAAAGTGCCAGAAAAATTCCGGGAAAATACAGGAAAAATCAGCGTACAGGAAGCTTCGAGAAGAGCCCGGGAGGGGCCAGAGGGGAGCCCGGGGGGGGGGGGGGGGGGCTGGCGGCCACCCGGCGCGGCCCCACCCCTGGCCGCGCCAGGGGGGCGCCTGGGGCCCCTGGTCCACCTCTGGCTGCC
Organism: Bromus sterilis; assembly: GCA_950022295.1. Taxonomy (NCBI): domain Eukaryota; kingdom Viridiplantae; phylum Streptophyta; class Magnoliopsida; order Poales; family Poaceae; genus Bromus; species Bromus sterilis. The sequence goes on from OX465600.1 coordinate 34,921,089, forward strand.
CCCTTCTCCTATTTATTATCCGTCACGGGGAAACTCGAAAAGAGGAACCCTATTTTCGCAAACTCGCCTCTATTCCGCCGCCGCCCCGCTTCCAAAATCGGGAGAACCAGAAGACCTCTTCCCGGCACCCTGCCGGAGGGAGGATTGACCTCCGAGAGTCTCCTCTCAACATGGATGCTCCCCGGATGTCTCGTGATTAGTTTTCCTTGGACCATGGGTCCGTGATCTGTAGCTATGTGATGTTCTCCTCCCCTCTTTGTTCTTCATGGTTTAGACCTCGTGAGCTGCCCTACATGACCGAGGCACTTTTGTAATATTTTCTGCTATTGCTATGTTGAGTTTGATAGGATCTGATGGATTATGAGATTATGTTCAGATTGTGATTGAGTAATATATTTGGTTCTTATCTCTTATATTTTTGTTCCTAAGTAATTCTTGCATGTTCTCCGTTGCTGTTTATTGCTTTGGCCAAGTAGTAGGTAGTGACTCCAAGAGGGAGCCTTGTGCTAGATTGTGGGTTCATGCCCCCCCGATGACACGCTTGAGTGACAGAAACATGAGTCTAGGGGATGTGCTGTTGCCACAAGGGGGTAAACAACGGTGCTTGTAACCGCGGTTACAAGGATTGTTTACTTTACGCAGAGTACTTTTTAATGGAGTTGTCTGTTGCTTTGGGTTTACACTTTGGGTGGGGCTCGCAACTTAATACTAGCGAGATGTTCTGGATAGATATCTCAAGGTGGATGATTAGTAGTAGATGCAGATGGATTTCGGTCTACTTACTTGGCGTACTGCCTGTGCTTTTGAACCTCTTCCTTTCTTTTGTAGCATAGTTAGCATTGCGGTGCGTTCATAATCCTGTCAATTGCCTTTCTGTAATTTGTTTACCTCGCATAACAATTTTATCGTCTTTTGGGAGAGAGACATCACTAGCGAAAATCACATATCCCGGTCCATATCCTTGTCACTGTTTCCACGCTAAATTTAATTTTCTGCATTTACTTTCAAGTTGTTATTATTATCCCTTGCATTTTATCCTTTGTAAACAAGAAGACCGGAGAGATTGACAACCTCTCTGAACTTCGTTGGGAACAAAGTTATCTGTGTCTGTGTGCAGGTCCGCGTCAGTTGCGCCGCTGACACCTACTTATCATCTCTGGAGTCCTGCTGGAGACAAACCTTGGTATCTTCACCGAGGGAAAACTGCTGCTGCACTACATCTCAACCCTCCACTTTTGGTAACCAACGAAGGGGGCGAGAATCCATCAAGCAAAGTTTTCTGGCGCTGTTGCCGGGGACTCCAAGTGCTAAGATAGGGGAGTTGCACATCACCCTTTACCTTTGTTTTTTAGTCTTGTTAGTTTATCTTTCAGTTTTTATCTTTGTGTCTTTTATCAAAAACTACAAAAAAAAATCTGCCACACTTGCTGCTACTATGGGTTCCACTGAAAACACCAAGTTGTGTGACTTCACTAGTCACAACAACCAAGACTTTATCTGCACTCCCATTGCCACACCTGCCACTTCATCTACCTCTTATGAAATTAAACCTGCTTTGCTAAACCTTGTTATGAGAGATCAATTCTCTGGTGCTGGAGATGATGCTGCTTTACACTTGAATAATTTTGTTGAATTATGTGATATGCAAAAGTATAAAGAAGTAGAAGGTGATGTTGTTAAGCTCAAGCTCTTTCCTTTCTCTTTAAGGGGAGATGCTAAAATATGGTTTCAATCTTTGCCTAGAAATAGCATAGATTCTTGGGATAAGTGCAAGGATGCTTTTATAGGGAAGTACTACCCTCCTGCTAAGATTATCCAATTGAGGAGTAATATTATGAATTTTAAGAAATTGGATAATGAATACGTTACCCAAGCTTGGGAACGAATGAAATCTCTTGTTAAGAAATGCCCTACACATGGTTTGACTACCTGGATGGTTATCCAGAATTTTTATGCAGGCTTGAACTTTACCTCGCGGAACCTGTTAGATTCGGCCGCGGGAGGAACCTTTATGTCAACTACACTTGGTGCTACCACGAAGCTTCTCGATGAAATGATGACCAATTATTCCCAATGGCACACCGAACGCGCTCCAACAGGTAGGAAGGTAAATTCTGTCAAGGAAATTACCTCCCTCAATGAAAAAGTTGACTTAATTATGTCTCTACTTACCAAGCAACCCTCTATTGATCCTCATGATGTTCCTTTAAATTCTTTGGTTGCTCAAGAACAAGTAGATGTGAACTTTATTGCTAGAAACAACTTCAACAACAATGCTTATAGGGGAAATTTTGCTAGCAATCCTACACCGTTTCCATCCAACTATGGGAACAACAACACCTACCCTAGCAACAAGAACCCCTCTTCTGAATTAGAAAGCATGCTTAGAGACTTTATCACTACCCAAAAAGCCTTCAACAAAAATGTAGAAGAGAAATTATCTAAAATAGATAATCTCTCTTTGAAGGTAGAAAGCTTAGCCCTTGATATTGAGATGGTCAAAATTATAACCTCCCCCCTTGAGGAGAATAAGGCCACTCCTATTAATGCTATCCAGTTACAAATCAATGAAAACATTAGGATGATGGCTAAACTTAAAGAAAGATGGGCTAGAGAAAAAGAGGAAGAGGATAGAATTAAGAGCCTTCCTACACACCACACAGTTGCCACTATCCAAATTGTTGAGGACACTCAAACTATTAGCACCCAATGCACTCCTAGTCCCATTGGACCTATTAATGGTGATGCTAATACCTCAACCATAGATAAAGAAACTCCTATGAACATAGAGGGTTTCATACAAGTGAGCCTAGATGACACTACTACCACCTTTGATAGTAGTGATATTAATTTTTGATAGTTGTACCCTCTCAGAAGTTATCAGTTTACTACACAAAATGTCTAGAGACCCCCACATTAGCACACTTAATCTTGCCTTCACGGAGCATATCACAAATGCTCTCATCAAAGCTAGGGAGTAGAAGATTAGAGTAGAAGCCTCCATACCTAGGAAGCTAGATGATGGTTGGGATCCTATGGTCAAAATTAAATTGAATAACTTCTCTTGCTATGCTTTATGTGATGTTGGAGCCAGTACCTCCATTATGCCCAAAAGAATATTTGATATGTTTGAATTGAAACCTTTTGAGCCTTGTTCTTTTGGTGTTCGTCTTGTTGATTCTTCCGTAAAGAAACCTTTAGGGAAGATCGACGATGTTCTTATCATTGTCAATGACAACTATGTTCCCGTTGATTTTATTGTTATGGATATAGAGTGTGAACCTTTATGTCCAATTATTTTAGGACGTCCTTTTCTTCGCACTGTTGGTGCGGTTATTGACATGAAAGAGGGGAATATAAAATTCCAATTCCCATTTAAAAAGGGGATGGAACACTTACCTAGAAAGAAAATCAAGTTACCTTTTGAGTCCGTTACTCGGGCTAGTTATTCTCTTTCTCTTGATAAAACTTGATTCTTCTTTTGCATTAAGCCTAGCTAATGGCTTTAAAGAAGCGCTTTCGGGAGGCAGCCCGCAACGAATTTAGGTTTTTCTTTTTGCTTTTGTTGTGTCTTGATGATTTTTACTTCTGTAGCAACATCATTGTATCTTTATTTTTCAGCTTTGTGCCAAGTTATAGCCTCTTACGGCAAGTGAGGTAAAAGTTGTGACATGCTGTCCAGAAAACAGATTCTGTCCTCGTGACCAGAAAAATTCCATAAAAATTCCAGTTCATCTTTTTGAGCTGAAATTTTTACACAGTATGCTCTATACAATTACGAAACTTCTGTATGTTCTGAGTTTTTTGATTTGAGTTGCAGAAGTACCCCTAACAAATTCTTTACTATCTCCTGTTCTGTTTTTCACAGATTCTGCCACGTTTTGTCTCTCCTAACTTTTGCAAACCTTAAGCTTGCTTTTTCTTTGCAAAAACTTTTTGGCACTCTTGAGAAACGGTAGCTCTTCAAGAATATATTTATATCGAGTGGATAAAAAATATTTATTAAGGGTACTAACCTCTCTAATCAGCTTATGATGAGTTATGTATGAAGGGAGTTTTCAAGTGTGCGATGGAAGATGATGAAAGAAGATCCAGGAGTGTCAAGCGCTCAAGCTTGGTGATGCCCCCATGCATCCCCAATAAATATTCAAGGAGACTCAAGCGTCTAAGCTTGGGTATGCCCCCGTGCATCCCCTTCTCCATCAACAATCATCAGTTCGTCCTTCGTCTCACTATATTTTTATCACTTCATGCGTTATGTGCTATGCTTGGAGCGTCTCGCTCTTAGGTTTTATTTTTAGTTTCTTTAGCTTTGCTTGCTGTTATTAACAAGTTAGATCCTGTCTTACTTTGTGTGGGAGAGAAACACGCTCCACTTTCAAAATCTAGAACACAACATAGGATTTTTCATGCCTATCTTGTTGTTGTGTGTTCTTTATCTTTTCATAGCTACTGCCATGTTTAGTCTTAGTTTTAGTTTGTATTTAGCAAGAGCCTTGGCTTTTGTTTTAGTTTGTTGCTGGAACTCTTTTTAGTTTTCATGTTTATCTTGTTAAGAGAGTTGGTTGTTGCACTGAGTTGTGTCTTGTCTTGTAAGTAGGTAATTGAGGTTGCTATTTAATTTTAGTAGTAGCTTGCAATAGTTTTGAGGTATTGATGTGAGTAATGTTTGAACTTTTGGTGTCAAGAGCTCTTGCCTATTAGGGATAGGTGTTGTATTTTGGGCAATCCGTGTTTATTTTCAAAACCTACAAAATTAGTTGAGAACTCTAGCTACTAGATAGATCACTACTCTTCTGAGGAGTTGAATATTAGAGTACACTCACGTACCATGAGTCGAGGATGCGCAAGGATAACCAAACCCCCATACACTCCTCCTCGGGGTACTTGTCTCTTTGTGAACCTCCTTATTAGATTGAGAGTTACCGATAATAAGTGCATGAGTTCTTCGGACTAATGTAAGTATTGAGAGTTTGCACTTCCACCTTCCCATATTTTGCTAGCCTTTCCCGTGCCGTGCATTGCCTTCTTCTCACTCCGAGAGTTGGTTTCCACCTTCGCCGGTACATCCAAACCCTTGGCATGATACGCTTTGTCGTCATAAGCCTCCTTATATCTTTCCTCAAAACAGCCACCATACCTACCTATCAAGGCATTTCCATAGCCTTTCCGAGTTACATTGCCATGCAACTTCCACCTCTTCATGACTTGATCTTCATGTCATACATGTTCCTGCTACACTGGCAGTGACATACATTGCATACATCATGATAGCTACATCTTCTTTATGACTTTGAGTACCTTGTAAAGTGTGAAAGATCTCCTTTACCTTCTTGTAAAATAGAGTGTTTCCCTTAAGTGAGGAAAAGATCCCAAAGTGGACACATTAAGAGATCCCAAAGAGGACAAATGAGAGTTGAATAGAAAGAGCCATTGAGGCCACAAAAAAATACAAAAAATAGAAAAAAGAAAAAAAAGAAATAAAAAGAGAGAAAGGGGCAACACTACTATTCTTTTGAGAGATCCACACTAGTACTCCCTTTATATCCTTGTACTTCATAGAGATGATCATTATGCATATAGCTATGTGGGGACCTTCACACTATAGAACTTGGCTTGCATATTCCAAGGATGAGCCTCCTCAAAAGAGCTCTAGGTCTTCATGAGCGAGCAAGTTAGATGCACCCCCACTAGTTCCATTGGAGAGCTTCCTAGCTCGTATGTGCATCCGTTGCATGGCAATCCCTACTCCTCACATCATATCTATCATTTGGCATCTCTTGCCTATGATTGTCCTCATTGATGTGAGCCTTTCTCATCCTTTTTGTCTTCCTCGTCCACCATATTTCTCTCTTTGCCATCCTAAGTGTCAACTCTCGTGCTTACGCTCATCCATTGCATGAGTGCTTGAAATATCGAAAAGGAGTGGATCAAATTGACTTGTACCTGGCTAGTGGTCTGGGGATGAGTCAAGATAAGATTCCAAAGAAGACCAAGTGTGAAACTTTAGTAGATTGAGTTCTCAACACAAAAATACTTTTTCTCGTATTCCCTATCCCCCTTCTTGCACACGAACACCATTTGGAGACATTCGAGTCACGGACAGCGAGAGCTCTTGCACCTATTGTTCTTTTGTTACTTGTTTCAATGCTAATATAGACTCTTGCCTGTTATGACTTGAATTGAATCTCTAACCTTGATTGATTTACTTTTCAAAGTTCTTATATGGTTGCTAGCATGTCACCACAGAAATTATGTTGTTATCATTTACCTACTCGAGGACGAGCAGGAATTAAGCTTGGGGATGTTGATACGTCCAAAACGTATCTATAATTTCTGCTTGCTCCATGCATGTTTTGTGTGATATTGCTATGATCTAGATACACTTTCATACACTTTTGATCATATTTGGACTAACCTATTAACTCAGTGCACCCCAGGGCCAGTTCCTGTTTTCTGCTGTTTTTCTATTTCAGTTTTCCCCATAAAAAAAGTGCCAAAAAAATTCGGGAAAATTCAGATAAAAAATCAGCGTGGCGGAAGCTTCGAGAAGAGCCCGAAAGGGGCCAGAGGGGAGCCAGGGGGGCCAGGCGGCCACCCGGCTCGGCCCCACCCCTGGCCCACCTCTGGCTGCCCCCTTTCACCTATTTATCCCCCGTCACGGGAAAACTCCAGAAGCAGAACCCTATTCCGCGAACTCGCCTCTGTTCCGCCGCCGCCGCACTTCCGAAGATCGGGAGCACCAGGAGACCTCTTCCCGCACTACACCACGACACGGAATTACCTACGGACGTGTGTTGGAAAAAGTCACTATTGCCGACCGACGGTAGGTTGTAGAAAGTGGTAACAGACTGTGGGTCGGGAAAAACTTCATACGGTGACCCACTGTTTGTCGGGAATTCTATAATCTATCTCGTCGAACAGTGTGTCGGGAATTCTAGTTAGCCCAATGGATCATCGGTCGGGAATTCTCTTAAGCAACCCCGACCAACCCTAGAGTCGCTAAATGGGCCTCCCCGTGCACGCGAATCTCCCAAATTTTAGCGCCAATAACTGGCCCAGCCCGCGATTTTTTCCTCCAAAATTAGAAGGACCCAGCACAAAGCGAAATCCCTAGATCTTCACCCTCTCGTTCCCCACCACGCAGCCTGGGGCTGCCGCCGGTCGATCTCCCGCCGCCCCACGCCATCCCGTCTCCTCCCTCGCCTCCCCACGCCATCCCGTCGCCACCCTCGCTGCCTAGCCTCTCCAGATCCGACCCACGCCGCCCTGCCCCTCCTGCTCCGACCCACGCGGCCCTGCCTTTGCATCGCCGCCGCCGCCTTGCCTCTCCAGCTGCGGCCAGCGCTTCCCTGCCCCTCTAGATCCGACCCATGACACCCTGCCTTTGCACCCATGTCCTCGTGCTCTCCCACTAGGTGGCCACCTCTATCCGACCAGCCGTCGTCCATGAGCATCCAGCGAGGTTTCTGCCACGCTGCCTGGACCATCCCCCATCTCCATTACCACCGTCCATACACTGCTGGTGGCGGCCCTAACGAGCTCCGTGTGCGTCCGATAACGCATCTCTCTCTCTCTCCCTCTCTCTCTCTCTCTTTCTCATTAACAAATTCTTGAATCAATTTCTCTGGTTGTGACTGACATCTTGCTCTGTATACGTTTCTTGCTTTGCCAAGAGGCAGTAGCATTTCCATATTAGATGACTTGGATACTTAAGGTGTGTGTGCAGCGTCCAAGCCTCCAAGGTGTATTTTTGCTTTTAGTATACGATTTTTTGATGTAGTGTCTTTGAGTCTGGATACTTATTTCCAAATTTATGTGAATACCTGAAATGATGGAGTTTATTTTTTACTAGGCTATAAGTTTAATCTCTTTCAAAATAAATCATTGATGCATTGGTTCATGGCAATAGAGAAATCCTTGAAGCAATTGTCTATATTTAGTTTCAGGTGATTGTTAGTGATACTAAAAAGGATGCATTTTTTGTAGGGGGAAAGAAACTTTAATAGGTTTGGTGTGGATGCTTGGGCAAGTACTCAACTGCTAGCAGACATTAATTTGTCCGGTCCTCCCTATGCAGTTCTTCGCTAATCCTCTCTCACTATATCTCTCTAGCGGCGAGCCGACGACATGGAAAATATACAAAGTCCTTTCTGATTCGTGTCCTCATCATTCGAGTACGGCGGCCAGAGAACATAAATTTACGTCCTCCCTATAATATGATGGCAGGTGTGTGTGAATCCCCGGCCTAGATGCTGCAGATTTGTCTTTTCCCTCCATTTGGCTGGCTGGAGTGCACCAGTCCAATAGTTGTTGCATGGGGAGCTGTTGACTCCAACAGCCAGTGCACACATAAGTGCTACACACTACTATTTCTAGATTGAGAACCATTGGTTTTGGTTATCCACTTTACGTTCATGCAAGATCCATTGAAATGGTGTGCGTATTTTTTTCGGAAATATATTATCTTATGTTGGGGCCGAGCTTGTTTCTTCACAAAATCAATTTATTCATGGCTGCTAATTTGTCTCTGTATTAGTACATTATTCCATGATGCAGTCTAGTAATATAGCAGGCTACAAAATATTTGGAACTTTAAAATAACAAATATCATTGTTCAGAAAATTGTAAAGTATTTCGTCCTTGTAGTGAACAGGTTGTCCTGCTCCGCTCGCCTAGCGGAGCTACCGCGCGGGTGCGTCACTGCGGGTGCATGGTGTGGGCAGGTCGTCTCCTGGAGGAACGACCACGCTGAGGAGCTCCTCTTCACCAGCAGCAAGGTCAGCCTACCCCTTCCTCAGTTCAGCTCAGCTCAGCTCTGTTCTGTGTTGTGTCGCATGAATGAATTCAGATCCATGACTAAATTGTCCAAAGCTAGGAATTCATTCATGCCATCAAAATACAAGTTCCCAATTCAGTGCATCACTTGTCTTCTGTGCATTTTCTGAAATTTACAGTAGAGGATAGGACACAGACATTAAATTTATAAACTGAATATAAAGCGCCATGTTTACAAACATGCAGTTTATAAATTGAATATAAACACATCATGGAGTAGATTAGATGCAGTTTATATACACTGAATAAAATAAAAATATGAAGATTGCACTTGGTATCAATATAAATTGAATATAAATAGTGGAATTTTGAAAGTTTCTGCAGCATAACATGAGTTCTGAAGAAGAAATATAGCATCAAAAGGAAGAGCACACTCCAATCTGGAATATGCATTTACATGTTAGCAGTCTATATTGATTGTTTTCAAAATCTTGTCTTAAGTTTATGGAATCAAACTAAATTCCATCTGAATCCTTCTAAATGTTTTTGAAGATAGTGGTTGGTAACTCCCCATAGTAATGGGAGCTGCTGTTGTTGCATTTAAGCCGCTTCGTGCACCACCAGAGTTCCGTACGAGGTAGCCAATGGTGTGTAGAATTTGCCCTATTATTTTGCCAACCATTTTCCCTATTATTCTGCCAGCCCGGGTCACCATGATAGAGAATCTTGTCTGATATTTTTGTAACAAATTAAATGAAAACCACATAATGATAGATCAAAAGTGTTGTTGTCTTTTATTTGGCTAGATCACTGATCAACAAACAAATCCTGATATTTTCTAGAGTTTGGAGGAGTCCTACATGATTTCATTTTTGGACAAATCCATTGAATATTTAACTAAAACAATATAGAAGAAAAACTGGAAAAGTGATACATATCATTATTTATAGAAGCATCCAGCATGTACAGGTGCACGGCGTTGACGGTTAGTTTGGTTGAACTAGTATACCCAACCTTGGCCATGCAAGTGTGTAAAATCCAGTGAGGCTAGTCAATGTGTCTAGACATTTGTATGGGCACAACTGCAACCTGGGGCTTAAATTGCATGTTTATGGGATGTTGGAATGAAAACCGACGAGTAATCTTTGCCTTGTGAAGTAATAGCCGATATCAATGTTATGCTTTACACAATTTTTTTGGTGCCATTTCATGTATGATTTAACCGTAACTTTACCTTACGTGTAGGAAAGACACCCAAGAGAACAAGGAAACAGGAAGCCGACGCTTCACGTCAACGCGGTATTTTGTGTAATGGTGCCTAAATCGCTGGACATTCAATTTTCTCTTCATTTTGTAAACCTAGATTGTGTCTTAGACAATGAACCACAATCCCTCTATTTAATCAGTTACATTAGTTTATGGGAAATCTGGATGGTCATTATGTTCATGACAGATGAACTTTTTGTATATGAAAGTTAATTAATGTGTGTTATTATTGTTTAGTTCTTGGTTATGCTATTGTTGGAGGACATGTACGTTGCTGTTATGAAATATATGTTGCTTGGTTGATAGTCTATTGGTAATGTGAATGCTAGCTATGGAAGGGCAATAGTAACATGAATGCCAGCTATGGGAAGGCTAATGGATGTTGATTGGCAAATAAAGCAATCTGTCTAACAGTCCAACAGGAAAGGCTAACGTCAGGGCCAACGAAAACTTGGTCGGGAAAGCATAGCTCTATCAGATAGTTGGTCGGGAAAGGTTCATGGTAGGCTCAACAAACTGTGGGTCGGGAAAGAATATCTCTATCAGATAGTTGGTCGGGAAAGGTTCATGGTAGGCTCAACATACTGTGGGTCGGGAAAGGTCCACACAAGGCCCATCAAGCTGTTGGTCGGGAAAGATACCCCATAGCCGACAAACAGTCGGTCGGAAATGCTTTGTCGGTCGAGAAAGGGCTTTCCCGTCTGGACTTCCCTTGACAGACGTTGTCGGTCGGCAATAGTCTTTCCCAACCGATTGTTTGCTGGTGCAAGCTGTTTTCCCGACTGATCTGTGTGTTGGGGTTGTAGTGCTGTGGTGTAGTGCCGGCACCCTGCCGGAGGGAGGATTGACCTCCGGGAGTCTCCTCTCCACCATGGACGCTCCCCGGATGTCTCGTGAGTAGTTTTCCTTGGACCATGGGTCCGTGATCAGTAGCTATGTGATGTTCTCCTCCCCTCTTTGATCTTCATTGTTTAGAGCTCGTGAGCTGCCCAACATGATCGAGGCACCTTTGTAATATTTCTGCTATTGCTATATTGAGTTTGATAGGATCTGATGGATTATGAGATTATGTTCAGATTGTGATAGAGTAATATATTTGGTTTTTATCTCTTATATTTTTGTTCCAAAGTAATTCTTGCATGTTCTCCGTTGCTGTTTATTGCTTTGGACAAGTAGTAGGTAGTGACTCCAAGAGGGAGCGTTGTGCTAGATTGTGGGTTCATGCCCCCCCCCCCCCGATGACACGCTTGAGTGACAGAAACATGAGTCTAGGGGATGTGTTGTTGCCACAAGGGGGAAAACAACGGTGCTTGTAACCGCGGTTACAAGGATTGTTTACTTTAGGCAGAGTTCTTTTTAATGCAGTTGTCTGTTGCTTTGGGTTTACACTTTGGGTGGGGCTCGCAACTTAATACCAGCGAGATGTTCAGGATAGATATCTCAAGGTGGATGATTAGTAGTAGATGCAGATGTATTTCGGTCTACTTACCTTGGCGTATTGCCTGTGCTTTTAAACCTCTTCCTTTCTTTTGTAGCATAGTTAGCATTGCGGTGCGTTCATAATCCTGTCAATTGCCTTTCTGTAATTTGTTTACCTCGCATAGCAATTTTATCGTCTTTTGGGAGAGAGACATCACTAGCGAACATCACGTATCTCGGTCCATATCCTCATCACTGTTTACATGCTCATTTACTTTTCTTCTTTTACTTTCAATTACTATCTTTATCCCTTGTGTTTGACCCTTTGTGAACAACAAGACCGGAGAGATTGACAACCTCTCTAAACTTCGTTGGGAACAAAGTTATCGTGTCTGTGTGCAGGTCCGCGTCAGTTGCGCCGCTGACACCTACTTATCATCTCCGGAGTCCTACTGGAGACAAACCTTGGTATCTTCAACGAGGGAAATTTGCTGCCGTGCTACTTCACGCCTTCCACTTGGGGCTCACCAACGAAGGGCGAGAAATCACTATCATTACCTCGCACACCATGTGTGCATTAGTCTTAATGCTGATATATGCTTGATGAATATCTGTTTGCATAATATGGTTGCTCACCTGTTTAATTCACTAATATACTTTAACCTGTTGCCATGTTATTGTTTTGCCTTGTTGCATGGTTGTTGTGAGCTTGCAAGTACATTCAATGTACTGACCTGGCGTGTTGTGCCAGATTCGCAGGCCGTGCTTTGGATTGCGTAGGACGACGTTCCCGGTGTTTGCGAGCTAGGAGGTGTCCCAGCCACTGTCCCTGTGGATTGGAGTTCACCATCGCCGTTATTGTTCCGCTGCCGTCGATATTCCGCTGCTAGAGTTATGCTGCTGCTTGGTGTAGAACTGAGGCTAGCCTGAGGAGCAATCTTTGTCTCCGGAAGCGTTGTAATGGACCTCGTGTACCCCTATCTTCGGTAATAGAAAGCTTTTCAGTTCTATATCAGTCAGTGCCGTGCTCCAGAAGACTTGATCTCTGGGCTGGTGCACGGGGCGTTCCGGTCCTCTGAGCCGGGGTGCCACAACGATTGGTATCAGAGCAGGACTGGCTGTAGGACCCGCTAGCCCGCGCGAATGTTAGAAGGACGTTAGATTGACGTTAGAGCTAGAGTATAGCTTGCTTGTGTGATGCTATTGCCTGTTGCATTTGTTTGTTGCATATAGACGGTACGTTTTTCGCTAACGATCTGATCTGACGAGTGTAGATGGCGGAATATCCGGTGGGCTACACAGGATCCTCATCCGCGACCAACTTTGACTACCTCCTTGCAGACGTATGGTGGACTCTCTACCCTAGTGGAGAGCTTCCAAGGTACCAAGTTTCCCAGACGCCGATCGGAGGGCAGCTGCTTGAGTACCGCGCCAACGTCTACCTGACCGCCACTATACCCATCGGTGTGCGCTCCTACAACTTCCAGGGTGGACCCGCTTCTACCCCGGATCGTGCCATTCAGCTTGCCGCGATGGCGGGCCTGTTAGGCCTACGCCACCAGGAGAGTGCGATGCATCAGAATCGCGCCTTCCATTTCTACCCCACCATGGGAGCGACTCCACATCAAGTAAGGTTTCCTCGCCCTTTGGCGGAAGCCGATGCGGCGGTGATCACCATGTCCCGCTACATGATCTCCCAGTACGCCCTCATCGTCGAGCTAGTCCGTGATGCGAGGGATGCAAGGAGAGCTCTTGCCGTAGCCTTATCGTTGTCGACTTCTCCGCCCACCCCTGCCACCCCCGGCAACCCGCCGTCAGATCAGAACGCCTGAGCTTCGCGTAGCTCGTGATGCATGAGTAGTAGTGTTGCATGTTGCCTGTTGCATGTTGATGTGTGTAGCAATAAGTTGAGATCCTGCGTGTGATCTCAGTTCTTGTTCAGTATTGTTTTTACTGTTTAGTTGGTTCTCGTTGGTGATTATTTGTTCGTTTTCTCAGCAGTTACTAAATCTGTTTTGGCAGGTGATAGATGACTTGGACGGACCCTTGCTTGTTGTTCCTCGATATTGGCACCACGTCTGGTTCTGAGCTGATGCATCATCGGCCGTCCGGAGTGGATGCCTGTTTTACATTTCTCTTTTCAACAACCGACCCGTGTTCTGAGCTGCTTTTCGGCCGTCTCGGGTAGTTGTTGAGTTTCTTTTCGCAGTGGAGACCCTATGCTCTGAGCTGTTTTCTCGGCCGTCTTAGGGGACCTCTGCATTCTTTTTATCAACATTGCCTCATGCTCTGAGCTGATTTCGGTCGGCCGTCATGAGCAATGCTTGAGCTATTCCAGTATAAGTCCCATATCTGAGTTGTAAAGACCGTTCTGGTGGCTACTAGGTTATTCGCTGTTTTCTTTGCAAGGAGTCCGGATAATCATCTACCACCGCTAAAGCTGATAAAGTAGCGAGCCGTTTCTTGTTTGCTTTTTCCCCGTGGTTTTCTTCGTTGGTTCTTCGTTTGGTTCTTTGGTGTCACTTTATCCGCCCGATGGAAAGTTGCTCATAACCCCGCATACCTCAAAGAACCAGTGCAATACCGCAGAGCAGCGTGAAGACACCAAGTCAAGGACCCACACCATCTCGCATCAGGAGTATTCAACCCCATATGAGTTCTGCCTGAATGAACCAAGTCAACATTTTTCCGGTGGATGTTATAGTCATGAAGATTCTATCAGTGGAAGACCGCAAAGAAATAAGAAAAGCAACCAGGCATGAATAAAGCATACCCGGTTGCATCTCACACGCTTTTGCTCAAGCATGAAGCATATGGCAACCATCAGGCCTGCATTTCTTCTGTAACCAGAACAGTCTGAAGACTTAGACAGTTAAAGGCCACAATGATGCGGGAAAGCATCAAGTCAAACAGGACTTTTACCCAGCAAGCGGCTCACGAATGGATGCTACCCAAGATATCCATTGAGTCCCGTCTACATAGACTATGACAGCCGCAGAGATTCATGCAAAGATAAGCAAAGACTGTGACCCACGAGCATATGCACCCAAGGCAGGATAAACACCAGCTGCAGTCCCAGGCAATACAAATTATTTCAGTATATTTTGGAAGGTAGCCAAGACATATCATGAAGCCCAGTTGATCGGAAGGATGTTTTCCCCTCACCAGCCGACAGTCAGAAGCCTGTCAGACACCGTGGTCAGACCTGTCTCCACGTCATTGAGGGAAAGCTTCGGACAGAAGGAATCTCAGCCTTCCTCAGTACGCTACCGGGATATCTTCTCAGCCAAGACAGTTAGCCTTCCTCCACAAGCCACGGACAGAAGCTTATAGTGCAAGACACTCGATCGTGCTCGGTACGCCACAAAGATGGACTCCAGCACAAGCCGCTCGGTCGTCTAAGGTGAATTGCCACAGAAACTTCCAGCAGAAGGGACTGGTATGTCCACAGTGCAAGAAGGCAAACTTCCAGGACAAGATAACCCATCTTCTTTAGTAAGTTATTGAGAAAGCTTCCAAGGCAAGACACCTAGTCTTCTTTGGCAAGCTATCGAGGCAGCTTCCCGTGTACGACACCCTGCCTTCCTAGATACGCCACCGGAGCAAGCTTCCGGGGTACGGTACCCAACCTTCCCCAGCAAGCTACCCCAAGCTTCGCGGACCAGGTACCATTCTTCCTCGACACGTCATCATACCCGCAACAGTATTGTCAGAAATCCAGCCATGCAGTACAGTGAAGACTTCAGCATCGTCAGGACTCGCATATGGTTATCGGTATTCTTATCAAGTATGAAAGCTACCCCTGGGCGGATACCACCATACTTGCAATCAAGGAAGAATTATGCATATGAACAATGGTGAAGAACCACAGCTCTCGGGAAACAAGACAACAGAAGAGGCGGATACAAATCTCAGCCTGGAAGAAAGACTGACAAAGTCGTAAAGAAACACCCTGAAGAAAGGAAGCAAGGAGCATGGAATCCTGCTCCCGTCATGAAGGTCAGATCCTCACGACCGACGAGGCCCCGAAGCAGAATAATCTGGGGACCCCGTTCATTGCAACCAAGGTTATCAGGATGAAACAAGAGACAAAAGGTGATGGTAACCTGTCTATATCGAAGATTGCGGCCGAACAATAAGCCGCGATGCAAGAAGAGAAGAACCCTGACCGAAGGAAGGCCAGTTCAAGAAAGGTGATTGCCGCGGAGGCAAGACCCAGGACAAACACCCATGGCAGATGTCAAACCTTGCTGCAATCTGAGAGAGTGTGGAACCTCGCAAGTTGTCAGAGGTATGCAACTCTCGAGCCCGACAGGTTAGGAAGAATGAATCGCATGGACCTCAAGTAAAATTTGCCACGATTAGTTGAAGTCATGTGGACCACCGTGGATATCTACCCCAAAGAAAGCTCATTCACTACGGGCCAACGACCGTGTACCGATTCAGTTAGCCCAAGCAAGTACTCAAGTTCGGCATCGTCCTTCTTGTCAAGATACCCCAGTCTGCTTCATTAAAGGTCACCCGCTTAGCTCGGCATTTTGAATACGAGAACCAGATTGAAGCATATCAGGACCTATCGCCACCCGGAATGAGCAGTCAGTCAGGAAAACCTCAGCATGAGTACATGTCCAGAATTTTTGTGCCCCGTTCCGAATCCTTGAGCACGGTGGGCAGGCCATAAGAAATGCGAGGCAACCCCACGTGCCGTCAGTCAAGGTCCCGATAGCAAATATTCTGAGATACCAACTACCGATGAAGGCCAATCTCATGTCGAAGAAGCCAATGCAAAATATTCAGGACATACCATGAATGAAGCACGAGGTACCCCAGAAACAGTATGGGTATCGTCGGCATTCAACCTATGACAAGGCATCCTATTATCATACAAGTCAGAAGATATGAGGATGGAAACCAGCAGGAAAGGATGTGAGGTATCAAGGAAGAAAATTCTGTCAGAACTACGAATCGGGTGAAGTAAACCCCCTCAACAGAGATATATTGGATGCTACCCTGGGAACAACATGCGGTAAAAAGGGAATCCGGGAAGCAACAAGTTTTGGAAGGACGGTAAGTTTGCGATGGTTCCCTGAGCAACCAAATCTCGAGGACGAGATTTTTCTAAGGGGGTAGGTTTGTGACACCCTGGATTTTGGAACTTCCTTTTTCCAAAAACTTTTCTGATTTATTTCTGGATTTGTGATTGGATTTTCTTTTGATCACCTCGTTGGACTTCAAACTTGAGAAAATTTTCTTTCCATGATCAAGTAGGCCTTGAATCCAAGCCTTTACATTGCCATTCCATGGACCCATCTCATCCAAGCTAAACCAATTTTCAGCCAATTCCAATAATCCTATGTGATGCTAGCCTCACCAACACCATTCTGGCCTACTTGATGCTTTACAAAGGAAGTACCAACAATATTGCTCCAAATGATGTGAAACTTGGCATACATACTCATCCTAATGTATGATTGAGCTCTGCAAAATATCATGCTTAGGGGAGCTATGTACAAGCCATGCCACATTACAAACACCTTCTTCCTCATGATGCCATTTACAAAGCAGGTACCATTTACATTGCTTTGTTTGAGCCCAAACTACACAGAAGCCTAGTCCCTTGTACCCCTAGCCTAGAAGACAGCTTGACCCTATCCAAAACCCCAGCATGTGATCTTATCTTCTTGCCCAAGTTTGTTGTATCAAACTTTCCAAAGGGATCCAGCTCACACCATAGCACCTTTGTCCAGTATTTTTGCACTGTTGTCATTAGGGATGAAAGGACTTCACACTAGACGTTCTTGGCCACGAAGAAAACCCCATGTGCTCAACTTTCCCTTGGTGGCCATGCTCTTGGACGCAAACGGCGTGCTCTGGCCGCGCTCCGCGCGTGCCCGACACGTCCACCTCATGCCACAGAGCGTACCCGTCGTTTTCTTCATGTCCTGCCGCGCCGCCCGGCTTTGCTGAGCGCGCGTGCTCCACGCCACCTCGTCCCGTCGCCCTCACTAGCCGCCAGCTCACCCCGAGCATCTCCGCGTTCCCCTTGGCGCGGCCTGACCAAGGAATCCTCGCCGTGGCTATAAGAGGAGGTGCCTCCAAGCCCTCCAGAGCACACCCAGCGGCTCCTCTCCCTTCTAGCTCTCTCCTCGCCCAGCTAATCGAGCCGAGGCCTCCCCATTTGGCCTCGCGGCCACCCTGTACGCCGCCGGCCTCCTTCCGAATTGGAGCCACCCGAGCCTCCCTCTCCCTTCTCCACATCCCGCAGCTCCCCCAGAACCCCTCCGGTGGCCTCGTCTCCTCCCCTTACCCGCTGGAGCCCCTCCCTTGCCGGCCTGAACCGTCTCCGGTCACGACCGCGGCCGCCGCGCGTACCACGGCGCGTCGTCGTTGCCGACCACCTCGAGGTGCCTCGGTGCTAGGACGGCTTCTCGCCCCCTTCGTTAGTTACCCCGAGTGGAGGGTTGAGATGTAGTGCAGTAGCAGTTTTCCCTCGGTGAAGATACCAAGGTTTGTCTCCAGCAGGACTCCAGAGAAGATAAGTAGGTGTCAGCGGCGCAACTGACGCGGACCTGCACACAGACACAGATAACTTTGTTTCCAACGAAGTTCAGAGAGGTTGTCAATCTCTCCGGTCTTGTTGTTTACAAAGGATAAAATGCAAGGGATAATAATAGCAACTTGAAAGTAAATGCAGAAAAGTAAATATAGCATGGAAACAATGATAAGGGTATGGACCAGGATACGTGATGTTCGCTAGTGATGTCTCTCTCCCAAAAGATGATAAAATTGCTATGCGAGGTAAAAAAATTACAAAAAGGCAATTGACAGGATTATGAACGCACCGCAATGCTAACTATGCTACAAAAGAAAGGAAGAGGTTCAAAAGCACAGGCAGTACGCCAAGGTAAGTAGACCGAAATCAAACTGCATGTACTACTAATCATCTACCTTGAGATATCTATCCAGAACATCTCGCTGGTATTAAGTTGCGAGCCCCACCCAAAGTGTAAACCCAAAGCAACAGACAACTGCATTAAAAGAACTCTTCGTAAAGTAAACAATCCTTGTAACCGCGGTTACAAGCACCGTTGTTTTCCCCCTTGTGGCAACAGCACATCCCCTAGACTCATGTTTCTGTCACTCAAGCGTGTCATCGGGGGGCATGAACCCACAATCTAGCACAACGCTCCCTCTTGGAGTCACTACCTACTACTTGGCCAAAGCAATAAGCAGCAACGGAGAACATGCAAGAATTACTTAGGAACAAAAATATAAGAGATAAAAACCAAATATATTACTGTATCACAATCTGAACATAATCTCATAATCCATCAGATCCTATCAAACTCAACATAGCAATAGAAGAAATATTACAAAGGTGCCTCGATCATGTTGGGAAGCTCACGAGGTCTAAACAATGAAGATCAAAGAGGGGAGGAGAACATCACATAGCTACTGATCACGGACCCATGGTCCAAGTAAAACTACTCACGGGACATCCGAGGAGCATCCATGGTGGAGAGGAGACTCCTGGAGGTCAATCCTCCCTCCGGCAGGGTGCCGGGAAGAGGTCTTCTGGTGCTCCCGATCTTCGGAAGCGCGGCGGCGGCAGAACAGAGGCGAGTTCGCGGAATAGGGTTCTCCTCTCGGGGTTTTCCCGTGACGGGGGATAAATAGGCGAAAGGGGGCAGCCAGAGGTGGGCCAGTGGCCCCAGGCGCCCCCCTGGCGCGGCCAGGGGTGGGGCCGCACCGGGTGGCTGCCTGGGCCCCCCTGGCCCCTCCCGGGCTCGTCTCGAAGCTTCCGTCACGCTAATTTTTTATCTGAATTTTCCCGAATTTTTCTGGCACTTTTTATATGGGGGAAAACTGAAATAGAAAAACAGCAGAAAACAGGAACTGGCACTGGGGTGCACTGAGTTAATAGGTTAGTCCAAATATGATCAAAAGTGTATGAAAGTGTATCTAGATCATAGCAATATCACACAAAACATGCATGGAGCAAGCAGAAATTATAGATACGTTTTGGACGTATTACTCGGCCACCAGCAGAAGCGGGCCGGTGCGCCGCAACGGGTAGACGGCCCCGGTGAGCTCGCCCCGCCCCCTCCCCTCGCCGGTGTCGTTCACGGCCCTCCCCTGTTCCCGCGTTCGAAGGAAGAAGACATAGGAAGGGGAAAGGGAGGATGACAGGCGGGCCCCGCCTGTAAGTGGCTAAGGCCACGGGCCCACCGCGTATTTGCGGAATACGTCTCCCCTACTGGGAGGCGCTTCCACGTTTCTTCAGGCGAAATACGTCTTCTCTGACCGAAGGCGTACTTCAGTAGTCTTCAGCCCGGAAGGCGCTTTCGGTTGCAGAAAGCGTATTTTCTCCCGCAATAGCCTGAAGTGCGCTTTCACCGTCTGGAAAGCGTATTTCCACCTCATCTAGCCCCTCCGACACCGTTTCGGTCGTATCTCCGCGATCGTAACTCCGATCGAGGTGATTCTTTTTGCGTTGGTTTCCTTTCGAGCTCCTCTTCGCGTTGGCATAGGTCTTATGCCTTGGTTCTTTATAATATTTTTCTGGTCAAGTCAAAGTGGTCTGACCCCCCCTTCTCGCCGTGCCGTTTTGTTCAGTTTTTGCAGGGCGTTGTTGGTGACCAAGACCGAGGGTGTTTCACACCACTTTGGTGAAGGCAAGCCACAATACCCTTTGCACCTTTGCAAAGCTTTGACGTGCTTTTAAAATTGATTTACAGTGATATGTTTATATCGTTGATCATGATGCTATGCTATGATTGATGTTATCATTACCATGCTATGCTTTGCCATGTTATATCCATGCTATGTTTTAATCATGTCATGTTATACTTTGCACCATCGTAACGACAATAACACCATGTCAAGTTGATCATGTTATCTCTATGCTAGTTCATGCTATGCCTAAGTTATGCTTAACTGCATTCATTATGTTGCCATGTTAAATAACTTAACCTTTGTAACACGGATAAGTTCACCATCTAAAATGTGTTTGATCATATCTGAAACTGTCATGTTAATATGCTATGCATTGTTATGATCTGATACTCATGTTGCACCTGATGCTTGTGTTCGCTGTTGGAGATATGCTTCGTGACAAGTTGATCAGGTGCCACCGAACCAGGCTTATCCATGCAGCCACATTTGCTTGTATGGGCGGGCCTTGATTCGTTCTGCCGGTGGGTTCTCTTATTTGTATCGCCATCTAGGGGAGGTTATGCACACACGCTACCCTGGCCCGGTAGGTGGTGATAACCTTGACAACCAGTGTTGTTATGAGCTCAGTCCCCGTTGGGACAATTTTTGCCACAAGGTGGCCGAGTGGTTCTGGTGGTAACGTGGACACCTAACCATAGGGCTACCCAAGACGGAATGTCGGTGATACGGTAAGAGGGACACTCGGTAGTATCGGTCTCGTTGGAGATGTCCTAGTCCACTCCTGCGGTGCGAGTTCCAAGGATCCCGTGGGACAAGTACCGGGGTGCTGGATGGAGGAGGAACTCCATAATGTGGGTAAAGTGCACAAACTCTGCAGAGTCAAATCTATTCGAATAGCCGCGTCCTTGGTCATGGGACACAGTTCGTAATAGGTCACACCATATGATCAACTTGAGTACGGTGGCAAGTTTGTGGTAAGTGGATGGTCATGCGATGAGTGGATTGGTTGGGTGGTAACAGAGGACACCTAACCCGTTGGATGGTCGTGCGATGACCCGTTTGGTCATGCGACGACCTGTGGAAGTGATTGGTCACGAAGTGACCCGGTGCTTGAGTCTGTAAGGACTCCGAGGTAATCCATGCGATCATGCGACGATCGTGTGGGATCCATTGTGTGTGCATTAGTCTTAATGCTGATATATGCTTGATGAATATCTGTTTGCATAATATGGTTGCTCACCTGTTTAATTCACTAATATACTTTAACCTATTGCCATGTTATTGTTTTGCCTTGTTGCATGGTTGTTGTGAGCTTGCAAATACATTCAATGTACTAACCTGGCGTGTTATGCCAGATTCATAGGCCGTGCTTTAGATTGCGTAGGATGGCGTTCCCGGTGTGTGCGAGCTAGGAGGTGTCCCAGCCAGTGTCCCTGTGGATTGGAGTTCGCCATCGCCGTTATTGTTCCGCTGCCGTCGATATTCCGCTGCTAGAGTTATGTTGCTTCTTGGTGTAGAACTGAGGCTATCCTGAGGAGCAATTTGTGTCTCCGCAAGCGTTGTAATGGACCTCGTGTACCCCTATCTTCGGTAATAGAAAGTTGTTCAGTTCTATATCAATCAGTGCCGTGCTCGAGAAGACTTGATCTTTGGGCTGGTGCACGGGGCGTTCCGGTCCTCTGAGCCGGGGTGCCACAGTTATTAGCGAGACATTGTACACAAATTCATTTAGCGAGGCATTGCCCAAAACGCTATAGCGTGCTATTTTTTTATTGATATGATTTCAATAGGATAAAATTAGTGTGAACACTCAACATGGGTAGTAATTTCTTCATATCATGTTTATACTAGCTACTATAGAATGTTTAATTTAACATGGGTAGTAAATGATGCTTAATTCCGAGAGCATCGATTCGGTGCCCAGGTGCATCTACACGTAGGTGTGAACAAAAAATTCAAAATAAATAGTTAAAAATAAAAAAAAACTATAAAGTGTAGGCACTCAAGATGCTCATATGCATAAGGTGCTTGCAAAATTTCATGGTGTTTGAACATCCGAAGATCTCATGACAAAAAAATAGGTGTCTAAGAAGCTTTAAAAAATAACACTATTCGAAGTCAGTTTTGTATTTTATATATGATCTCCTCGGATGTCTAAGCACCATAAAATTTTGCACGCACGAACATCTTGGATGCCAAAAATTTCATTTACTATGTTCTAAATTTATTTATTCACCAAGAGCATATAAGTCAGGACTCATCTTCGAATTTTCCATTTAATTTCAGCCTTAATTAAAGTATGTTCTGTCATACTTAATCATGATTCAATTAATGTTATATATGATCAAGACATAGGTCCCAAGTCGTCCATAACCGTGGACACGGCTTCTCGAAAAGATTTAACCCTGCAGGGGTGTACAAACTGCCCATTATAGGCTTCACATGTACGCCCGGTTTCCTCTTGGCTGTGTGAAACGCCTGAAACTCCGGTATGTCAGAGTCCCTCTAACTAACCTCACACAATTCCGGGTGCCCCCCGGTGAGTCGACATCCAACTCAAAAGCCGGCTGCGCTCTCGGGTCGGTCTCTACCGTCTATCGCAGGTTTGGATTGTCGGTAATTTCTCACATGAGGCCGGTTCCTCAGCCGGACAGGTTGGACCAACAGGTAAACCATTTCCCCACTGGCCCGGTATGTTTTAAAGAAAAAGTCTGCTAGGAGCTACCCGACAGACATATGCATGGTTTGCAAATGGTAAATCATCTTGGGCCACCCCTAAAACTGTTTGAAGCTAGGTAGGTAAGACAAGAGGACCCCATAGAATGCCACACACGATTAGGCACGCTTAGTCTTAGAACCAATACCCGGAACTCAGATCCTAGGTGACTCGAATGGAACAAAGCGCCAAGGCGGGATAGCCTGACCTTCCATCCTTCGTCGAATATAGTCAACATTATAATAATCATATCATCCACAACAGTATAATGACGTGATAGCCCAATCCAAGGAGTAATAGGGGAACAGTTGTAGCATCCTAAGCATGCATACTAAGCAGCGGTTAAGCAAGCAAGGTACATGGCCAAACAAAGGTTTGCTGGGATGTGGAGGACATGGTTGTTTGGGGTCTATTTGAGAGGCATAAATATGAGGTGGTAGGATCAAGCAATCGTTCTATCCTATACCTAGGAAAGTGAGCTGAAAGTTATAAGCATGATATATGCTCCCCCTTACCTGTTGAGAAGATGACGCCGAAGGTGTGGTCGATCGCAAACTCGCATCGTCTCCGAGAGTACCTGCGGAAACACAGAAGAAGGAAACACTGGAAAAGCAATCGATGAGCAAGCATCTATTACTACGAAGCAATCACCAGCAAGCAACAACAAGAAGGCAACATGAGGCAACGCACTACGACATCGCATCTACCGTCGGGAGCGGTTACTAATAGTTTAAGTGAAGTATCTGTCACACACGACGATACCACACATTTAGAATGGTTCAAGCTGTTTAGCTACACAACATGAGCAAAGGTTGTTAACATGGCATGTCACGCAATCATGGAAAGAGGTGAATTATAAAGTAAACTACCTATGATAGTAAGTTAAATGGGGTAACACCCTAAACATGGCAAACGGCTAAGTACCCCATAACAATTAAAGCATTTGGTACTGTTCTGCCCTAAACCATATTTTAAATTGGTTAACAACAGAAAACAATAGCACAATCGTAATCTACACAAATTTCTAGCCAAGTTACATATAAAGAACACCCCAAACAAAGTTACGGTTAAAAAGATACAAGCATCACAAGTTATGGGCATAATCTGCCAACAACAGGTAGCATACTTGAGAGCAATGAACCAACATGCTAAAGGTTTCAAACATGCACCAAAATGATGTGGATCAATAGTATACATGACAAGCATGACATGGCATCAAGGTTTCATGTATATGAGCATCAAGAAATAATAATTATAACCTATGCAAAAAGCTAAAATATACTACTCGTTTAGGACTTAGTGAAAACAGGAAAACATGGCAAACTTTTATAAACATGCTCTATAAACAGCAAGTAAATCAATATCAAACAAGCTCCAAAATGAACATGCAATACATCTAAAACAAGCCTATATGATTCTCACGAGTTCATACATTTCACTTATGGTCAAAAGACCCATGGATGAAAATATATAAATCATGCAAGACAGCTAAACCATATTCCAGACTTAGTAGAAATCAGGGTAGTTGACATATAACAGCAGGTATGCACTTTGGGAGCTCAAGAAATATATGAACAACAAGAATACCATGGCATAGCAATACATGAAATGAAAGCATACATGACAAGGATAATTTCATTCCATGGGAGCTAAAGCATATGAAGCATGGATCATTAGGTATAAGGCATGCAAGTAGGAAACTTTATACAAACCACAGCACAGATTATCAGGTACACCACTTTGGAGCAAGATATGAAATAGCTACAACAGGTAATCATGGAAAACGAATGCATTTAATTGAAGTAAACATGATGCTTAACACATACAAGAAAGAATCACTAGCATAGGCATCATGGGTGTGACACAAACATCAACCAAACTTTGCTAAAAATAACACTGAACAACAGTAACAGAAAGTAGCA
Organism: Bromus sterilis; assembly: GCA_950022295.1. Taxonomy (NCBI): domain Eukaryota; kingdom Viridiplantae; phylum Streptophyta; class Magnoliopsida; order Poales; family Poaceae; genus Bromus; species Bromus sterilis. The sequence goes on from OX465600.1 coordinate 34,945,866, forward strand.
GTGTTCAACATGCAATTGCACCATCTAGATGACCTCAAATTATTAAACTCACTAAAGGAAAAAGTTAGAGCACAGCAAGATGCACAATTTTCCTTTTGGGCGAAAATTCATCCGGGGCCCAGATCTATCACAAACTACTCACAAAACAGGTAAACAACACATTTTATTAAGGACTTAGAAAAAAACAAATACATACAAAAAGGAGAAGGCACTCGGGCCGCTCACCTATGGGCCTCGACCCATCTAGCGGCGGCGGCAGTTAAGCTAGCGTCGCCTAGGCGGAGAGGGGCAGTGGGCCGGGGCGTTGGTGGGCCGTGGAGGTTGCTGATGACACCGGCCCATCACCGGCGGCGGCCTAGCTGGCTCGGGCCCGATCTCGCCGGCGGCGGGCGGAGCGCTCCGGCAAGCGGCGTGGCGTCGACGAGGAGGCGACCGAGGATGGCTGGGGCGGCCAGATCCGAGCTCGCCGGCGCGGTGTCGGAGGCGGTGGTCGAGGGCTCGACCGAGCTCGTGGCCATGTGAGGGCGTGGAAGTGATAATGGCTTCTCGCCCTTCGTTGGTTACCCCAAGTGTAAGGTGAGATGTAGGATAGCAGCAAATTTCGCCTATGTAGAGGATAGGGTTTGTCTCCCGTAGGACTCTGGCAATGATAAGTAGGTGTCAGCGGCGCACCTGACGCGGACCTGCACACGATACAATTAACTTTGCCCCCAACGAACTTCAGAGAGGTTGTCAATCTCTCTGGTCTTGTTGTTTACAAAGGATAAAAAACACAAGGGATAATGATAATGATAGCGACTGAAAGTAAATACCAAAAAGGAAGTAAGTTTGTAATCAGTGATGAGAATATGGACCGGGGTCCCGTGATGTTCACTAGTGATGTCTCTCTCCGAAAAGACGATAAAACTGCTATGCGAGGTAAAAAATTACGGATGGGCAATTTACAGGATTATAAATGCACCGCAATGCTAACTATGCTACAAAAGAAAGCAAGAGACTCATAAGCATGGGCAGTACGCCAAAATAAGTAGACCAAAATCCATTTTCATCTACTCACTAATCATCCACCTTGAGATATCTATCCAGAATATCTCGCTGGTATTAAGTTGCGAGCCCCACCCAAAGTGTAAACCCAAAGAAACAGACAACTGCATTAAAAAGAACTTTGCGTAAAGTAAACAATCCTTGCAACCGCGGTTACAAGCACCGTTGTTTTCCCCTTGTGGCCACAGCTCATCCCCTAGACTCATGTTTCTGTCACTCAAGCGTGTCATCAGGGGGCATGTACCCATAATCGAGCAAAAAGTTTCCTCTTGGAGTTACTACCTACCACTTGGCCAAAGCAATAAACGACAATGGAGAACATGCAAGAATTACTTAGGAACAAAAAGATAAGAGATAAAAACCAAATATATTACTTTATCATGATCTGAACATAATCTCATTCCATCAGATCCCATCAAACTCAGCATAGCAACAACAGAAGAATTACATATGTGCCTCGATCATGTAGGGCAGCTCACGAGGTCTAAACCATGAAGAACAAAGAGGGGAGGAGAACATCACATAGCTACTGATCATGGACCCATGGTCCAAGGTAGACTACTCACGACACATTCTGGAAGCGTCCATGGTGTAGGAGAAGCTCCCGGAGGTCGATCCTCCCTCCGGCAGGGTTCCGGGAAGGGTCCTGACGGTGCTCCCGATCTTGGAAGCGCGGCGGCGGCGGAACAGAGGCGAGATTGCGAAATGGGGTTCTCGCTTCGGAAGTTTCCTGTGGCGGAGAATAAATAGGCGAAGGGGGGCAGCCAGGGGGGCCACCAGGGGTCCAGGCGCCCCCTAGCGCGGCCAGGCCCCTGGCCGCGCCAGGTGGCGGCCTGGGCACCTGGTGGTGGGACCCTGGCCCTCCTTCGGGGTTCTGGAGACTTCCGACACGGTGATTTTTTATCTGATTTTCCCGGATTTTTGGAGCATTTTTTATATGGGGAAAACTGAAATAGAAAAACAGTAGAAAACAGGAACTGGGATTGGGGTGCACTGAGTTAGTAGGTTAGTCTAAATATGATAAAAAAAAGTATGAAAGTGTATCTAGATCATAGCAATATCACACAAAACATGCATGGAGCGAGCAGAAATTATCGATACGTTTGAGACGTATCACCATGGCGGCTCGGGCTTGGTGAGGCCGAGGTCGAGGCGACCTCGTCGGTGGTGATTTGCGAGCGGGAATGAAGGAGAGGTGAGAGAGGCGCGAGGGAAGGGTGGTGGAGCGCGGCGGCGGGGGCGGCTCACCGGACGGCTGCGGAGCGCGGCTCGGTGGCGTGCCGATGGCGGCCGGGCGCGGCGGCTCCTCGGCGAGGTGCTCCGACGAGGCGCGACCAGATGGGCCCGGGAGCGGTCGTGATGGATGGATCCCGGCCCTACGGGGCCCGGTTCGCCTGGGCTGGCTGTGGAGGGTTTTGGGGTGACGTGGCACTCTCCTGGCCACTGATCTGCTGATCCAAGGGCTAGAATTGCCCTGGATCTAGGGTTTCGGGAAAGAGAGGGCCTTAGGGGCTGAAATTTGGGCAGATCTGAGGGTGTGGCTGCAAAATGGCACTAGGGAAACTCTACGAGGGCAAGGAGAGAGTGGTGGTCTATTTATAGGGCTGGTTGGCTGGCAGGTTTACGCAAACGCCCTCAGTTCCCTCTGTCGCGTTCGATAATTACGTTTCTGACCACCGGGAGTCCATACGACCTCCTATTATGGTAAAACTTCCAACCACGCGCTCTACGCGGCGAGCCGGTCACTTCTACCTCACTTCGATAACATTCCGAGAACATTTTTCTGCGCCCAATAAAATAATCCGTTTATTAAATAAACGGGGCTTTTCATTCCGAAGGTGATGGCTGGTCTTGTGCCGGAAGTTACGACGGTGCTCGGGTGAAACCCGATGTCGCAAAGGTCGTGTGCCATGGTGGAAAGGTTTGTTCACGCATGCCGGTACGAGAAGGAGAGGGAAATATAATCACCAATTAATAAATCGGCGAAGCAAATACTGCAAACAATTCTAGCATTCAATAAAATAATGCAACAAACAAAATTTTATAATTTGGGTGAAAATCCCGGGCTGTTACATATATCATCTCCTCTTGAAGTATATGCTGATGAGCTAACATCGTGTTTATCTATAAACCATGTATGAGTGCCATGCACGTCTTCCTTTATCCTGCACTTTTGACTATGTTTTCTCACAATTGGTTAACTTATTTTTTGGTTGGCTCCCATCATTGTATCACATTGATGAATACACAATATTTTTATGCAGTGGAAAGTTCAGTTCATATCTTATTTAGATGCTTAGAACTCAACTCGTGAAAAGTTCATTGAATATGTAAATTGCAAATTTTAGTGATTCAATTTTCCATGATAAAATCAATATTTACAATGATTCTTATGCAGATGTTCCCGTAGCAACGCGTGAGGAATCATCTAGTTCTATATATGATGGTGATATAATACTCAATTTGATGTAAACTACGTCTTCTAGCTTCAAATTGTGACTTCAAAACTACTACGGGGTTGTTTGGTTTCTAGGGACACGTTGTCAAACCTCAAATTACACAACTTTGACCATGTTAGGCGGATGTTTGATTCTAGCCACACCTAAGTAAATATTCTATTTGTGAGACTAGGTCATTGCACGTTCATTCAATGGGAACACAAGATTTTGCACGCACTCAGCACGATTTATAGCAAATTTAAAATTAGGTTCATTCTCTTAAAACAAACCAAAAATTATAGTACATAGTTCATCTTCCAGTTACATAGTTCATCCAAATGGTTAGGGACATAGTAAAAATAATAAGTAGTGCATATAAAAAACACACAATACTTTCCCAACAAGTGGTGAAGCTCTAGATCTCTATTAACACATAAAACAAATCTCTTCCGCGAATATCTCATCCAAAATAAGATTACCCCAATAAAGTGTCCGAAAAGTAGCACATACAAGAAGCACACATCAGTCAATCTCTTCTTCTCCACACACACACTACTAGGATAATGGCCATAGAAGGATAAAGAACAGTAGAGCGGGGCATCGGTGGCGTGCTTCAGGTAATTGGTAGCAGCGCGGGGCTTGGAGACGCGCTACAGGCGCTAGGATATTAGCAGCGTGATACATACAAACATACGCTGCTACAACATGATCCCCACAGTGGCTCCCAAGCTAGACACAGTAGCAACACGGTGTACTAAGCCCGCGTTGCAACTGTTCCGGTAGCAGCAGCACGGGCCTGGCATACCGCGCTACTATTGTGTCTAGCCTTGGGCCCGACGTGTGGTCCCACTTATCAGCAGCGCCGCTTTGTAGGCCCACGCTATAGATGATCCTACTATCAGCAGCGCGCTTTCTGCACCCCGCGCTGCTGACAATAGCTTATACAATTGTACCGGACGTTAACCTCATGTCGGGACCCGGGGTTAGCGTATGCAAGTACAGCTAAGACATAGTCATATGGAGAGCCGAAAACCGTACCCACTTGTCTAAGCAGACAAGGCCAAGCACAGAACGTTCTCGGAAAGCATCGTACGTGAGGGGCATCCCATCCAGGACGGATGATCAACTGAGATGGGTCCTCATCGTCCGCACACAAGTCTAATGATATGGGTGGTGAACTCCCATATTCAAAGACAAGTCGCCTCAACCATACTATCGACTATCTCATAACTCTTACATAGACTTACTCCAGCCCGATCACTTAGTCGGGGTCTAGGGCGGGCTCGATCATACCACAAAGTGTGCACGAGACGGAGTCTCGAGCAATCGCATCGCGATGCCCCAAGCTGCGCACATCTAAGGGCCACTTGGTGTATGAAAGACCGCCAGCCAGATCACAACTAAGGTCTCGAAAACCCATACAAAGACATGCATGTTATAAACATACACGCAACACACATGCCTTGTATGAACAACAGGTACCATTTCAATTCTCTACAAAGTGTACATTTTTATTGATAACTCTTATAGAGTGCAAACAGAGATCACAAACATGTGATCCAACATTACAACACAAACGGAAGCAAATTATGTCTGAGTACAGACAAGTTTAACAAATGGCTTAAGAAGCCTTATTTAAACACAAGCCGTCCACGAGGGAACCAGTCGTCTGACTGGGACTAGACTAGTTGATCTTCAGTCGTCCAGCTCGATGAAGAAGCCACCTTCGGGGTCGGTAGTATCATCTAAAACATAGATTACGCAAACGTGAGTACAAAGTCGTACTCAGCAAGACTTACATAGGAGCTATACTACTCATGCACATGTATCAAGGTAAAAGGAGGTGGGGTTCACTTGCAGAAATGCGAGCTTTGACTTGGCTAGTCCTGAACTACGAGTACCAGACTTTGAGGTAAGAAGCGTACACGAGTCCACTACTTTCTCCAACCAATACACCACTATGGTGCCTTCCTCGACTTCCCCACGAGAAGGCACGCCATAGCACTCACACTTATCTTGGTGTGTTTTAGAAGTATCCAGTTCAAGTTGTCTAATAATCAAGCTAAGCTTTCCAAGCAGTCCATAACCGCGGACGCGGCTATTCGAATAGTTTTGTTAACCCTGCAGGGGTGTACCGCTACACACACATGATCATCATTTACCGCCTTTGTACTCGACACCGTTCAAGAAGTGTCGGCGAGGATGCGCACCACAACTGTTACCTCATAGCCGATCTAGTCCGAGAAAGCCGCCTACTTGGGTTGGCTACCACAATCGTGAACCCGGCCGGTTTACCGAAGTGGACCCAAGTGATGTGTGCGTGGTGCATAAGCCGATCTCGGGTGAGCCGTTCTCTCACTTAGCAGCCAGGCCACAGACCTACCAGAACTCCGAACTATTGCGACATCTGGACATCGAAAGGGATGAGTCAATAAGTTGAGAGGGGTCAGTGAGCCCAATGTGTGGTTGTACTCTTCATCTTGGATCACCACACAAGAACTCGGACTTAGGGCGGTGTTCAACGAGACAACCCACCGTGTACTCCTACATAGCCTCTCATCGTTCACCTTGTATTAGGGTCGATTCACCAACACTTTTCTACCATCATTAACATGATCACTACCATCCCGACTCACATCACAGTAACATCATGGTATCATACTAAGCATGCAATAAGCGATAACATTTGCAGGGGCCACATGATACCAACCAACTCCTACATTTGCTAGGATTGTGGTTTGCTTACTACTGTGACAAAATGATAGGTCATGCAAAGGAATGGGTTCATCTATGCGGTAGAAACGAATCATGGTGATCATCCTAAACAATGCATAAGCGAGACATGAGAGGGAAGTGGGATTTTATCGACATGATCAATGGGGGTTTGCTTGCCTTGCTGACGAGGTTCGGGTTCTGGGTCTCCAACGAAGGGGGTGACCTCGGGCTCCGGCTCCACTTCTATCAGCAACATGACGATCATAGGATCAACATAATGTACAATGCACAATCACATGAATAAGATTGAAATGGTGATGTTCATGGTACTGATGTGTTGAGCATTCCATTTAAATGGAGTATATTGCAAATTGAATTGCAAATTCAAACTCCACATTTGAATTCAAACTTAACCAAGTTGCATGTGACATGGTTTGATCATTTTGAATCATATTCAATTGTAAAAGATATGCTCCTGATGTGTGGTTGAATATAGCATAATTCCATGGTCCAAGTTGCAAAAGCATTTGGTTTGAATTTGAATTAATTCCAAATAAAGCAAATGACATATGCTACTGGTCCCATTTTAAGATCAACTCAAACATGGTTGAAAGTTGCATATTTGGAAATATAATTTTCTCCTGATCATTTTCATATATTATTTGTCCAATTTGGAGTTAATATGAATTTTCTATGAATTTCCAAAGTTTGGGGTATTTTCTGGAATTTCTGGAATTTCTTTTATTCTATTTGATTTTCTGGAAATTCATTAAATCGATTTAATGCGTCAGGCTGACGTCAAGATGGCGTCAGGGGGGGGGCTGACATGTGGGTCCAGGGTGTCAGTGACTGGGTTAATTAACCCGGCTGGTTAAAATAATCCGGTGGCTTAATTAAGCCACTGGGCCCACTGGTCAGTGACCCAGGGGGTGTTTAGCGAGGGGGTTAAGGGCTAACCCACCGGCGGCTTGACGCCGGTGGCCTGGCCACGGCGGCGCACTCGTCGGAATCTGCTAGAGGCCACGGGAGAGGAAACGGAGGGCATCGGCTTGCTCCTGGAGGTCGTCCGCGTCGAGAGGAAGCATCAGGGGGTCACGGGGAGGTCGGGAGCGACGACGGCGACGTCCTTGGCGGCGACAGAACCACGGCGAGGTTGGGGAAGAGGTTAGGGTGCACGGCTTGGGCTGATCTTGCGTGCGTTCGAAAGCTAGAGCCACTGGGAGTCAAACGCGCGCGCTGGACGCGATGATGGGGCACAGGGGCGACCTCATCGTCGTCCATGGCGGCGACGTGCTTCGGCAACCATGGCGAAAACGGATAGAGGGGTTGCGGGGTGCTTGAAGCTTAGGGGAAACGCTCAGTAGCTCACCGCGAATCGAACGGAAGCAACAACAGGCTCGGGGAGGCTTCAACGGCGGCGAGCTCACGGGTCCAGCGAGAGGTTGAAGACGATGGCGTCGACTCGGGGAGGAATTAGGGCTCCAGCTTCTGTGTGAAGACGAAGTCGAGGACGAGGAACACGGTGGACTTGCTGGCTTGAGCTCTAGGGCACGGTGGCCACGTCGTCCACGGCGGTGCGCTCCGGTGAAGCTTCGGGTGGCGACGAAATCGAGCACGGGAGGAGGAGGAGGAAGCTCTGGAGGGGGGAACGGACATGGCGTGCTCCAGGGCGTCTCCAGGTGCGAGAAGAGGGCACGGGGAGGCCTGGAAGGTGCTCGGCGGTGACGTGGCGTCCACGGCTGGCTTGGTGGCATTCCACCGAGCAGCTTGGAGGCGCGGGGCGGGAAGAAGACCCCTGTGCCCTTTTGGGCCGGCTTCGCCTGGGCGTCTGGTAAGGTTTTTCTGCTTTCTTTTTCCTTTTCTGTTTTTCTTTTCTGACATTTGTTTTGCTGAGCTAAAATAAATAGCTAGGCATTTTATTAAATGCTGAAAACTTTTATATGGCCTCATAATAATATATACTAGCCACTTATAAAGTTTCAACTTGCCTTTGATACCGAAACGTTGGGTTCCCTTCAGAGGAGTAACCCGGAGGTAAGCCTTCTCATCCAGATTGTAGCTCTCTTGCCTATGATGACGATCATAGTAGCTTTTCTGACGAGACTGGGCTGCTTTCAATTGATCACGAACAATACGAACTTGCTCTTCTGCTTCCTTGATCATATCCGGTCCAAAGAATTGTCTTTCACCGGTTTTTGACCAGTTTAGTGGTGTTCGACATCGTCGTCCATAAAGGAGTTCAAAAGGAGTCATGTTCAGACTAGATTGAAAACTATTGTTATAAGCAAATTCGGCAAATGGAAGAGACTTCTCCCAATTCTTTCCGAATGAGATAACACAAGCTCTGAGCATGTCTTCAAGAATTTGGTTAACCCTTTCGACTTGACCGCTAGACTGAGGATGGAAAGCTGTACTAAAGGAGAGATGAGTTCCCATAGCATTCTGAAAGCTTCCCCAAAATCTAGAGGTGAAAAGGCTACCGCGATCAGAATTGATTTCCAAAGGAACACCATGAAGGGATACAATTCTAGAGATGTACAAGTCTGCTAACTGACTAGCAGTTATAGACTCGCGAACCGGAAGGAAGTGAGCAACTTTGGAAAGCCTATCTATGACAACGAAGATGGCATTGTTTCCTTTCTGGGTTCTTGGAAAGCCGGTGATGAAGTCCATACCGACCTTGTCCCATTTCCACTCGGGAATAGACAAAGGTTGAAGTGTACCAGCAGGTCTTTGATGTTCTGCCTTAATGCGACGACAAACATCACATTCGGCAACAAATTGAGCAATGTCTCTCTTCATCCTAGTCCACCAAAATCTCTGGCGTAGATCTCGGTACATTTCCGTGCTACCGGGATGAATTGAGAGGGGTGTGTCATGGGCTTCCTTGAGGATGAGTTGCCTTAGTTCCCTATTCTTAGGTACTACTAAACGATTTTCAAAGAATACCGTTCCTTTGCTATCTGTGGAGAAACATTTAGCAACTCCGCTAACAATGTTCTCCTTGATCCGGCGAACACCTCGTGCACGCCTTTGGGCAACTATGATTTGATCCTCAAGAGTTGGTTTCGCCACCAAGGTAGAAAGATAGCCATGAGGAACAATTTCAAGATTGAGCTTGCGAAAGTCCTCATGAAGAAGTGGTTGATACTGTTGTAACATGAGGTTGTTACAATACGACTTACGACTTAGTGCATCAGCCATGACATTGGCTTTGCCTGGGGTGTAAGAAATTCCTACGTCGTAATGTTTTATCAACTCAATCCAGCGTCTTTGCCTGAGATTAAGATCTGGCTGGGTGAAAATGTATTTGAGGCTTTGGTGGTCGGAATAAATCTCACAACGATTACCAAGGAGGTAATGTCGCCAAGTTGTTAGAGCATGAACTACGGCAGCGAGTTCAAGGTCATGGGTAGGATAGTTCTCTTCATGTGGCCGCAACTGGCGTGAAGCATAAGCTACCACATGTTGATCTTGCAGAAGTATGCATCCTAACCCTTGCCGTGATGCATCACAAAAGATCTCGAAATCCTTTTTGGTGTCTGGGGGTGCAAGTACTGGTGCAGAAGTCAATCTTCTTTTTAGCTCTTGAAAGCTTTCCTCGCACTTGGGAGTCCATAAGAATTTCTTATCTTTCTTGAGGAGTTCAGTTAGAGGCTTTGCAACTTTAGAAAAGTTCTCGACGAAGTGACGGCAATAGCTGGCTAGGCCAAGAAAACTCCTAACTTGCTTAACCGATTCAGGTGGAGTCCAGTCAAGGACGGCCTGAACTCTCTCGGGATTCACAGCAATGCCTTTTGCAGAAATCACGTGGCCTAAGTAGGTCACTTATGGTAGCCAAAATTCACACTTGGAGAATTTAGCATACAGGCGATGCTCTCTAAGCTTCATCAATACCAGCCTTAGGTGTTCTGCGTGCTCTTCTTCGTTCTTCGAGTAGATGAGAATATCATCAAGATAAACCACAACAAATTTATCTAAGTACTCCATGAAGATCGAATTCATCAAGCGCGAGAATGTGGCGGGGGCATTGGTTAAACCAAAGGACATGACGGTGTACTCGTAAAGACCATAACGAGTAGTAAAAGCCGTTTTGGGAATGTCCTCGTTTCAGATTTTGATTTGATGATAGCCTAATCTCAAATCCATCTTGGAGAAGACAGAGGATTCTGCAAGTTGATCATAGAGATCATTGATCCTGGGCAGTGGGTATTTGTTCTTTATCGTCGCTAAATTTAGCGGGCGATAGTCTACGCACATCCTTTCTGTTCCATCTTTCTTCTTTACGAACAGAACGGGGAAACCCAATGGCGATGAGCTAGGGCGGATGAAGCCTTTTGCCAATGAAGAATCAAGTTGGGTTTTTAGCTCAGCTAACTCATGTGGGGCCATTTTATATGGGCGTTTGGAAATTGGTGCGGTTCCTGGAACAAGATCCACTATAAACTCTACACATCTGTCGGGTGGCATGCCCGGCAGTTCTTCAGGAAAGACATCCGGGAAGTCACGAATCACCGGAATATCTTCAAGTTCGGGAAGGGGAAGTACATTCAAAGAATGCACTTGGTTTCTTGTTCTGGGTGAGGTATAGTTGACTGTTTTGCCTGAAGGGTGGGAGAGTTTCACGGATTTGCCTTTGCAATCCAGGTAGGCCTTCTTTCTTGATAGCCAATCCATGCCAAGGATGACATCAATGTCTGAAGACTTGAGGGCTATGAGTGAAGCACGGAATACTAGACCCTCAATTGCAATCTGATTACCATGGCTTACTCTATTAGTTTGCCATCTTGACCCTGGAGTTTGAATAATCATTGGGGTGGACAATTCAACAAAGGGTAACTCATGAAGAAGTGCATAACTTTCCGACATGAATGAATGAGATGCTCCTGGGTCGAAAAGAACGGAAGTAGGAACATAATTGACTGGGAGCGTACCAAGAATGACGTCAGTGGTGTCGTCAGTCTCTTCGGCGGCGATCTGGTTCACACGTCCCCGAGTGGCGGGAGGAGCGGGTTTGGTGGTGTAGACCTTCTGGGGTGGCTTGCCACAACCATTGTTGTTGTTGTTGTTGCCTCCGGCACGTGGTGGAGCATTCTGATGCTGGAGCTGGTTCTGGGGACACTCGCGAGAATAGTGGCCTGCCTGACCACACTTGTAACAGGCTCCGAAAACAGTGTGTGGAGCTGGGTTGTTTGGTGGAGCTGGGTGGAACTGGGTTGGTGGGCGAGGCGCCACATAGGATGGCCTCGGTAGGTTGTTCTGGCGGAACATGCTGTTTGGGATCCAGATCTTGCGCTTCTGGGAGCCAGAACTGGATGAACTGTCATCTCTAGGGTGTTTGCGGAAATCGTTGGGGGTGTTCATGTCCTCTGCCTTGATGGCCTTGTTGACAATGACCTGGAATGTGGCAAAGTCATGTAGGTTGAGCTCACGACGGAGTCCAGTGTTGAGGCCACGACGGAACCTCTCTTGTTTCTTGGAGTCGGTGGAGACTTCTTCTGTTGCATAACAAGCAAGTCGGTTGAACTCACGACTGAACTCGTCAACGGTCCTCCTGCCTTGAGTGAGGTTGCAGAATTCCTCACGCTTGCGGTCCATAAGACCCTTGGGAATGTGGTGCTCACGGAAGGAAGTGCGGAATTCCTCCCAAGATGCAGGTGGTCCAACGGGACGCATATTCAGAAAGTTCTCCCACCAAGAGCTAGCTGCACCTTCAAGGTGTTAGGTGGCATAGCTGACCTTGTCGCCATCTGCAACATGGCCTGCCTGGAGCTTCCTCTCGATGCTGCGAAGCCATTCATCGGCGTCAAGGGGCTCGGTGGAGTAACTGGAAACCGGGGGATGAAGCCGGATCAAGTCGTTCAGGGACACCAGCTCATTGCGCTGCTGAGTGGTGTTGCGAGAAATGACTTCCAACAGATGGTGAGAGTCTCGACGGTTCCTCTCCACCTCCATCAGAACCTGAGCCATCGTGGGTGGGGGTGGAAGGTTGCCTTCCTCCTGGTCATTCCCACGACCTTGGTTACGACCAACCTGGCCACGGGTTCCTTGAGACATCCTGAAGGTGAAAAACCAAAGTCAAACAGAGTTGATTTGAAGAGTCTAATCAAGGTATTGAAGTACTGGAAGGATTACAGAGCAAAGGAAGTAATCATCTTGACAACATGGTGATAAAAGCATACAAGCCATATATTCACAAGCTGTCATACAAACCATACATCGTTTTAGTACAAGCACTAAGCTAATACAAACATGATGAAGATGATACATCCTTCAGAGGCACTCTGACTTCCTATACATTATTTATCTAAGCCTCTGGAATCTTAGACACCTTGCTTACAATATACTAAGATACTACTACATCCTCACTAAGTAAGACCACAAGCGGTCTCACTCATCTCCATCTCCATAGTAGTCCTCATAAAAGTTACCCGCGTATCCCGGTAGCTGAAGGTGACCATCGGAAAACACGGAGGCCTGTGGACCCTGATATCCATTTGGGCAAGGATGGGGCCTAGGTCCGGCGTAGGGTGGAAGCAAAGGACCACGGGGTGGAAAAATGCCTCCAATCTCGGGCCAAGCAACTCGAGAAGGCATCTGAGTCCTCACTGGGTAGATCGCATCAAACTCAACTGATCCCACGCTCACAAAGGGTGCCAAGAGTGTCAATGCTCGATACAGACGAACACGGGTGGAGTGGAGCTCGAAACGGAGAGCGCGTGCATCACGATCTCGATCACTAGCAAATCTAGCAGTCACCTGAAGTGCTGGATCCTCTGCAGAGTGATCTGAGTAGAGTCCGGTGTAATATCCCTCTTCTCCTGGAAGTGCATCAGGGATATAGCGGAAAGAGGTCTCTCTCAGCATGGTGTGATCCTCTCTCAGCAGGGTAATACATGAGTATGCAGCATCCTGCACAGCCATGTTCTCGGTAACGCCAATGCCATGTCCAAAGTGGATAGGCTGGGTGACTCCAACGTGGTGCGGATAGATCCGAACAATGCAGTGGAACTGCGTCTGGTTGAAGTCGTGGAACTGCTCCTCGATGGTGTACTCAGGGTACCATCGATATCCCACATAGGACATCATCTCGATCAACGTGGCGGGATGGCCACGCACACCGAGGCACGTGGTCAAACAAACAATCTGCCGAGGGGGAAGATCTGACATCTGAAACAGAAAGAAGGAGTCTGCAAATGCATCAGATTATGAGATAAACCTGGAATGACTCGGACAGCATAACGGATGTAATTGTAAGAAATGACAATTTCTTCCAACATGGAAAACAACACTTACATAATACGAGGTAAGAAATCAGCATTACAACAATGCTAGGAAACCGGACACAACTTTCCTACGGCTATAATGAAGCAAACAACAAGATGTGCTAATCAGACAGAGGAGAGCCTAGTCCTATCTTCCCGTAGAATAAGATGAGGGTGACTCAGAACTCAGAACGAAGGGGGTAAGGAGAAAAAAGAAGCCTTACGTTATTCCCTTATATACCCAGATTAACTATATAACTATAGCAAGCTAGACTCAACTTCGCCCAAGGTTACTAGTCCTACAATCAGTCCTGCTCTGATACCAAGTCTGTCGGGACCCGGGGTTAGCGTATGCAAGTACAACTAAGACATAGTCATATGGAGAGCCGAAAACCGTACCCACTTGTCTAAGCAGACAAGGCCAAGCACAGAATGTTCTCGGAAAGCATCGTACGTGAGGGGCATCCCATCCAGGCCGGATGATCAACTGAGATGGGTCCTCATCATCCGCACACAAGTGTAATGATATGGGTGGTGAACTTCCATATTCAAAGACAAGTCGCCTCAACCATACTATCGACTATCTCATAACTCTTACATAGACTTACTCCAGCCCGATCACTTAGTCGGGGTCTAGGGCGGGCTCGATCATACCACAAAGTGTGCACGAGACGGAGTCTCGAGCAATCGCATCGCGATGCCCCAAGCTGCGCACATCTAAGGGCCACTTGGTGTATGAAAGACCGCCAGCCAGATCGCAACTAAGGTCTCGAAAACCCATACAAAGACATGCATGTTATAAACATACACGCAACACACATGCCTTGTATGAACAGCAGGTACCATTGCAATTCTCTACAAAGTGTACATTTTTATTGATAACTCTTATAGAGTGCAAACAGAGATCACAAACATGTGATCCAACATTACAACACAAACGGAAGAAAATTATGTCTGAGTACAGACAAGTTTAACAAATGGCTTAAGAAGCCTTATTTAAACACAAGCCGTCCACGAGGGAACCAGTCGTCTGACTGGGACTAGACTAGTTGATCTTCAGTCGTCCAGCTCGATGAAGAAGCCACCTTCGGGGTCGGTAGTATCATCTAAAACATAGATTACGCAAACGTGAGTACAAAGTCGTACTCAGCAAGACTTACATAGGAGCTATACTACTCATGCACATGTATCAAGGTAAAAGGAGGTGGGGTTCACTTGCAGAAATGCGAGCTTTGACTTGGCTAGTCCTGAACTACGAGTACCAGACTTTGAGGTAAGAAGCGTACACGAGTCCACTACTTTCTCCAACCAATACACCACTATGGTGCCTTCCTCGACTTCCCCACGAGAAGGCACGCCATAGCACTCACACTTATCTTGGTGTGTTTTAGAAGTATCCAGTTCAAGTTGTCTAATAATCAAGCTAAGCTTTCCAAGCAGTCCATAACCGCGGACGCGGCTATTCGAATAGTTTTGTTAACCCTGCAGGGGTGTACCGCTACACACACATGATCATCATTTACCGCCTTTGTACTCGACACCGTTCAAGAAGTGTCGGCGAGGATGCGCACCACAACTGTTACCTCATAGCCGATCTAGTCCGAGAAAGCCGCCTACTTGGGTTGGCTACCACAATCGTGAACCCGGCCGGTTTACCGAAGTGGACCCAAGTGATGTGTGCGTGGTGCATAAGCCGATCTCGGGTGAGCCGTTCTCTCACTTAGCAGCCAGGCCACAGACCTACCAGAACTCCGAACTATTGCGACATCTGGACATCGAAAGGGATGAGTCAATAAGTTGAGAGGGGTCAGTGAGCCCAATGTGTGGTTGTACTCTTCATCTTGGATCACCACACAAGAACTCGGACTTAGGGCGGTGTTCAACGAGACAACCCACCGTGTACTCCTACATAGCCTCTCATCGTTCACCTTGTATTAGGGTCGATTCACCAACACTTTTCTACCATCATTAACATGATCACTACCATCCCGACTCACATCACAGTAACATCATGGTATCATACTAAGCATGCAATAAGCGATAACATTTGCAGGGGCCACATGATACCAACCAACTCCTACATTTGCTAGGATTGTGGTTTGCTTACTACTGTGACAAAATGATAGGTCATGCAAAGGAATGGGTTCATCTATGCGGTAGAAACGAATCATGGTGATCATCCTAAACAATGCATAAGCGAGACATGAGAGGGAAGTGGGATTTTATCGACATGATCAATGGGGGTTTGCTTGCCTTGCTGACGAGGTTCGGGTTCTGGGTCTCCAACGAAGGGGGTGACCTCGGGCTCCGGCTCCACTTCTATCAGCAACATGACGATCATAGGATCAACATAATGTACAATGCACAATCACATGAATAAGATTGAAATGGTGATGTTCATGGTACTGATGTGTTGAGCATTCCATTTAAATGGAGTATATTGCAAATTGAATTGCAAATTCAAACTCCACATTTGAATTCAAACTTAACCAAGTTGCATGTGACATGGTTTGATCATTTTGAATCATATTCAATTGTAAAAGATATGCTCCTGATGTGTGGTTGAATATAGCATAATTCCATGGTCCAAGTTGCAAAAGCATTTGGTTTGAATTTGAATTAATTCCAAATAAAGCAAATGACATATGCTACTGGTCCCATTTTAAGATCAACTCAAACATGGTTGAAAGTTGCATATTTGGAAATATAATTTTCTCCTGATCATTTTCATATATTATTTGTCCAATTTGGAGTTAATATGAATTTTCTATGAATTTCCAAAGTTTGGGGTATTTTCTGGAATTTCTGGAATTTCTTTTATTCTATTTGATTTTCTGGAAATTCATTAAATCGATTTAATGCGTCAGGCTGACGTCAAGATGGCGTCAGGGGGGGGGCTGACATGTGGGTCCAGGGTGTCAGTGACTGGGTTAATTAACCCGGCTGGTTAAAATAATCCGGTGGCTTAATTAAGCCACTGGGCCCACTGGTCAGTGACCCAGGGGGTGTTTAGCGAGGGGGTTAAGGGCTAACCCACCGGCGGCTTGACGCCGGTGGCCTGGCCACGGCGGCGCACTCGTCGGAATCTGCTAGAGGCCACGGGAGAGGAAACGGAGGGCATCGGCTTGCTCCTGGAGGTCGTCCGCGTCGAGAGGAAGCATCAGGGGGTCACGGGGAGGTCGGGAGCGACGACGGCGACGTCCTTGGCGGCGACAGAACCACGGCGAGGTTGGGGAAGAGGTTAGGGTGCACGGCTTGGGCTGATCTTGCGTGCGTTCGAAAGCTAGAGCCACTGGGAGTCAAACGCGCGCGCTGGACGCGATGATGGGGCACAGGGGCGACCTCATCGTCGTCCATGGCGGCGACGTGCTTCGGCAACCATGGCGAAAACGGATAGAGGGGTTGCGGGGTGCTTGAAGCTTAGGGGAAACGCTCAGTAGCTCACCGCGAATCGAACGGAAGCAACAACAGGCTCGGGGAGGCTTCAACGGCGGCGAGCTCACGGGTCCAGCGAGAGGTTGAAGACGATGGCGTCGACTCGGGGAGGAATTAGGGCTCCAGCTTCTGTGTGAAGACGAAGTCGAGGACGAGGAACACGGTGGACTTGCTGGCTTGAGCTCTAGGGCACGGTGGCCACGTCGTCCACGGCGGTGCGCTCCGGTGAAGCTTCGGGTGGCGACGAAATCGAGCACGGGAGGAGGAGGAGGAAGCTCTGGAGGGGGGAACGGACATGGCGTGCTCCAGGGCGTCTCCAGGTGCGAGAAGAGGGCACGGGGAGGCCTGGAAGGTGCTCGGCGGTGACGTGGCGTCCACGGCTGGCTTGGTGGCATTCCACCGAGCAGCTTGGAGGCGCGGGGCGGGAAGAAGACCCCTGTGCCCTTTTGGGCCGGCTTCGCCTGGGCGTCTGGTAAGGTTTTTCTGCTTTCTTTTTCCTTTTCTGTTTTTCTTTTCTGACATTTGTTTTGCTGAGCTAAAATAAATAGCTAGGCATTTTATTAAATGCTGAAAACTTTTATATGGCCTCATAATAATATATACTAGCCACTTATAAAGTTTCAACTTGCCTTTGATACCGAAACGTTGGGTTCCCTTCAGAGGAGTAACCCGGAGGTAAGCCTTCTCATCCAGATTGTAGCTCTCTTGCCTATGATGACGATCATAGTAGCTTTTCTGACGAGACTGGGCTGCTTTCAATTGATCACGAACAATACGAACTTGCTCTTCTGCTTCCTTGATCATATCCGGTCCAAAGAATTGTCTTTCACCGGTTTTTGACCAGTTTAGTGGTGTTCGACATCGTCGTCCATAAAGGAGTTCAAAAGGAGTCATGTTCAGACTAGATTGAAAACTATTGTTATAAGCAAATTCGGCAAATGGAAGAGACTTCTCCCAATTCTTTCCGAATGAGATAACACAAGCTCTGAGCATGTCTTCAAGAATTTGGTTAACCCTTTCGACTTGACCGCTAGACTGAGGATGGAAAGCTGTACTAAAGGAGAGATGAGTTCCCATAGCATTCTGAAAGCTTCCCCAAAATCTAGAGGTGAAAAGGCTACCGCGATCAGAATTGATTTCCAAAGGAACACCATGAAGGGATACAATTCTAGAGATGTACAAGTCTGCTAACTGACTAGCAGTTATAGACTCGCGAACCGGAAGGAAGTGAGCAACTTTGGAAAGCCTATCTATGACAACGAAGATGGCATTGTTTCCTTTCTGGGTTCTTGGAAAGCCGGTGATGAAGTCCATACCGACCTTGTCCCATTTCCACTCGGGAATAGACAAAGGTTGAAGTGTACCAGCAGGTCTTTGATGTTCTGCCTTAATGCGACGACAAACATCACATTCGGCAACAAATTGAGCAATGTCTCTCTTCATCCTAGTCCACCAAAATCTCTGGCGTAGATCTCGGTACATTTCCGTGCTACCGGGATGAATTGAGAGGGGTGTGTCATGGGCTTCCTTGAGGATGAGTTGCCTTAGTTCCCTATTCTTAGGTACTACTAAACGATTTTCAAAGAATACCGTTCCTTTGCTATCTGTGGAGAAACATTTAGCAACTCCGCTAACAATGTTCTCCTTGATCCGGCGAACACCTCGTGCACGCCTTTGGGCAACTATGATTTGATCCTCAAGAGTTGGTTTCGCCACCAAGGTAGAAAGATAGCCATGAGGAACAATTTCAAGATTGAGCTTGCGAAAGTCCTCATGAAGAAGTGGTTGATACTGTTGTAACATGAGGTTGTTACAATACGACTTACGACTTAGTGCATCAGCCATGACATTGGCTTTGCCTGGGGTGTAAGAAATTCCTACGTCGTAATGTTTTATCAACTCAATCCAGCGTCTTTGCCTGAGATTAAGATCTGGCTGGGTGAAAATGTATTTGAGGCTTTGGTGGTCGGAATAAATCTCACAATGATTACCAAGGAGGTAATGTCGCCAAGTTGTTAGAGCATGAACTACGGCAGCGAGTTCAAGGTCATGGGTAGGATAGTTCTCTTCATGTGGCCGCAACTGGCGTGAAGCATAAGCTACCACATGTTGATCTTGCAGAAGTATGCATCCTAACCCTTGCCGTGATGCATCACAAAAGATCTCGAAATCCTTTTTGGTGTCTGGGGGTGCAAGTACTGGTGCAGAAGTCAATCTTCTTTTTAGCTCTTGAAAGCTTTCCTCGCACTTGGGAGTCCATAAGAATTTCTTATCTTTCTTGAGGAGTTCAGTTAGAGGCTTTGCAACTTTAGAAAAGTTCTCGACGAAGTGACGGCAATAGCTGGCTAGGCCAAGAAAACTCCTAACTTGCTTAACCGATTCAGGTGGAGTCCAGTCAAGGACGGCCTGAACTCTCTCGGGATTCACAGCAATGCCTTTTGCAGAAATCACGTGGCCTAAGTAGGTCACTTATGGTAGCCAAAATTCACACTTGGAGAATTTAGCATACAGGCGATGCTCTCTAAGCTTCATCAATACCAGCCTTAGGTGTTCTGCGTGCTCTTCTTCGTTCTTCGAGTAGATGAGAATATCATCAAGATAAACCACAACAAATTTATCTAAGTACTCCATGAAGATCGAATTCATCAAGCGCGAGAATGTGGCGGGGGCATTGGTTAAACCAAAGGACATGACGGTGTACTCGTAAAGACCATAACGAGTAGTAAAAGCCGTTTTGGGAATGTCCTCGTTTCAGATTTTGATTTGATGATAGCCTAATCTCAAATCCATCTTGGAGAAGACAGAGGATTCTGCAAGTTGATCATAGAGATCATTGATCCTGGGCAGTGGGTATTTGTTCTTTATCGTCGCTAAATTTAGCGGGCGATAGTCTACGCACATCCTTTCTGTTCCATCTTTCTTCTTTACGAACAGAACGGGGAAACCCAATGGCGATGAGCTAGGGCGGATGAAGCCTTTTGCCAATGAAGAATCAAGTTGGGTTTTTAGCTCAGCTAACTCATGTGGGGCCATTTTATATGGGCGTTTGGAAATTGGTGCGGTTCCTGGAATAAGATCCACTATAAACTCTACACATCTGTCGGGTGGCATGCCCGGCAGTTCTTCAGGAAAGACATCCGGGAAGTCACGAATCACCGGAATATCTTCAAGTTCGGGAAGGGGAAGTACATTCAAAGAATGCACTTGGTTTCTTGTTCTGGGTGAGGTATAGTTGACTGTTTTGCCTGAAGGGTGGGTGAGTTTCACGGATTTGCCTTTGCAATCCAGGTAGGCCTTCTGTCTTGATAGCCAATCCATGCCAAGGATGACATCAATGTCTGAAGACTTGAGGGCTATGAGTGAAGCAAGGAATACTAGACCCTCAATTGCAATCTGATTACCATGGCTTACTCTATTAGTTTGCCATCTTGACCCTGGAGTTTGAATAATCATTGGGGTGGACAATTCAACAAAGGGTAACTCATGAAGAAGTGCATAACTTTCCGACATGAATGAATGAGATGCTCCTGGGTCGAAAAGAACGGAAGTAGGAACATAATTGACTGGGAGCGTACCAAGAATGACGTCAGTGGTGTCGTCAGTCTCTTCGGCGGCGATCTGGTTCACACGTCCCCGAGTGGCGGGAGGAGCGGGTTTGGTGGTGTAGACCTTCTGGGGTGGCTTGCCACAACCATTGTTGTTGTTGTTGTTGCCTCCGGCACGTGGTGGAGCATTCTGATGCTGGAGCTGGTTCTGGGGACACTCGCGAGAATAGTGGCCTGCCTGACCACACTTGTAACAGGCTCCGAAAACAGTGTGTGGAGCTGGGTTGTTTGGTGGAGCTGGGTGGAACTGGGTTGGTGGGCGAGGCGCCACATAGGATGGCCTCGGTAGGTTGTTCTGGCGGAACATGCTGTTTGGGATCCAGATCTTGCGCTTCTGGGAGCCAGAACTGGATGAACTGTCATCTCTAGGGTGTTTGCGGAAATCGTTGGGGGTGTTCATGTCCTCTGCCTTGATGGCCTTGTTGACAATGACCTGGAATGTGGCAAAGTCATGTAGGTTGAGCTCACGACGGAGTCCAGTGTTGAGGCCACGACGGAACCTCTCTTGTTTCTTGGAGTCGGTGGAGACTTCTTCTGTTGCATAACGAGCAAGTCGGTTGAACTCACGACTGAACTCGTCAACGGTCCTCCTGCCTTGAGTGAGGTTGCAGAATTCCTCACGCTTGCGGTCCATAAGACCCTTGGGAATGTGGTGCTCACGGAAGGAAGTGCGGAATTCCTCCCAAGATGCAGGTGGTCCAACGGGACGCATATTCAGAAAGTTCTCCCACCAAGAGCTAGCTGCACCTTCAAGGTGTTAGGTGGCATAGCTGACCTTGTCGCCATCTGCAACATGGCCTGCCTGGAGCTTCCTCTCGATGCTGCGAAGCCAGTCATCGGCGTCAAGGGGCTCGGTGGAGTAACTGAAAACCGGGGGATGAAGCCGGATCAAGTCGTTCAGGGACACCAGCTCATTGCGCTGCTGAGTGGTGTTGCGAGAAATGACTTCCAACAGATGGTGAGAGTCTCGACGGTTCCTCTCCACCTCCATCAGAACCTGAGCCATCGTGGGTGGGGGTGGAAGGTTGCCTTCCTCCTGGTCATTCCCACGACCTTGGTTACGACCAACCTGGCCACGGGTTCCTTGAGACATCCTGAAGGTGAAAAACCAAAGTCAAACAGAGTTGATTTGAAGAGTCTAATCAAGGTATTGAAGTACTGGAAGGATTACAGAGCAAAGGAAGTAATCATCTTGACAACATGGTGATAAAAGCATACAAGCCATATATTCACAAGCTGTCATACAAACCATACATCGTTTTAGTACAAGCACTAAGCTAATACAAACGTGATGAAGATGATACATCCTTCAGAGGCACTCTGACTTCCTATACATTATTTATCTAAGCCTCTGGAATCTTAGACACCTTGCTTACAATATACTAAGATACTACTACATCCTCACTAAGTAAGACCACAAGCGGTCTCACTCATCTCCATCTCCATAGTAGTCCTCATAAAAGTTACCCGCGTATCCCGGTAGCTGAAGGTGACCATCGGAAAACACGGAGGCCTGTGGACCCTGATATCCATTTGGGCAAGGATGGGGCCTAGGTCCGGCGTAGGGTGGAAGCAAAGGACCACGGGGTGGAAAAATGCCTCCAATCTCGGGCCAAGCAACTCGAGAAGGCATCTGAGTCCTCACTGGGTAGATCGCATCAAACTCAACTGATCCCACGCTCACAAAGGGTGCCAAGAGTGTCAATGCTCGATACAGACGAACACGGGTGGAGTGGAGCTCGAAACGGAGAGCGCGTGCATCACGATCTCGATCACTAGCAAATCTAGCAGTCACCTGAAGTGCTGGATCCTCTGCAGAGTGATCTGAGTAGAGTCCGGTGTAATATCCCTCTTCTCCTGGAAGTGCATCAGGGATATAGCGGAAAGAGGTCTCTCTCAGCATGGTGTGATCCTCTCTCAGCAGGGTAATACATGAGTATGCAGCATCCTGCACAGCCATGTTCTCGGTAACGCCAATGCCATGTCCAAAGTGGATAGGCTGGGTGACTCCAACGTGGTGCGGATAGATCCGAACAATGCAGTGGAACTGCGTCTGGTTGAAGTCGTGGAACTGCTCCTCGATGGTGTACTCAGGGTACCATCGATATCCCACATAGGACATCATCTCGATCAACGTGGCGGGATGGCCACGCACACCGAGGCACGTGGTCAAACAAACAATCTGCCGAGGGGGAAGATCTGCCATCTGAAACAGAAAGAAGGAGTCTGCAAATGCATCAGATTATGAGATAAACCTGGAATGACTCGGACAGCATAACGGATGTAATTGTAAGAAATGACAATTTCTTCCAACATGGAAAACAACACTTACATAATACGAGGTAAGAAATCAGCATTACAACAATGCTAGGAAACCGGACACAACTTTCCTACGGCTATAATGAAGCAAACAACAAGATGTGCTAATCAGACAGAGGAGAGCCTAGTCCTATCTTCCCGTAGAATAAGATGAGGGTGACTCAGAACTCAGAACGAAGGGGGTAAGGAGAAAAAAGAAGCCTTACGTTATTCCCTTATATACCCAGATTAACTATATAACTATAGCAAGCTAGACTCAACTTCGCCCAAGGTTACTAGTCCTACAATCAGTCCTGCTCTGATACCAAGTCTGTCGGGACCCGGGGTTAGCGTATGCAAGTACAACTAAGACATAGTCATATGGAGAGCCGAAAACCGTACCCACTTGTCTAAGCAGACAAGGCCAAGCACAGAATGTTCTCGGAAAGCATCGTACGTGAGGGGCATCCCATCCAGGCCGGATGATCAACTGAGATGGGTCCTCATCATCCGCACACAAGTGTAATGATATGGGTGGTGAACTTCCATATTCAAAGACAAGTCGCCTCAACCATACTATCGACTATCTCATAACTCTTACATAGACTTACTCCAGCCCGATCACTTAGTCGGGGTCTAGGGCGGGCTCGATCATACCACAAAGTGTGCACGAGACGGAGTCTCGAGCAATCGCATCGCGATGCCCCAAGCTGCGCACATCTAAGGGCCACTTGGTGTATGAAAGACCGCCAGCCAGATCGCAACTAAGGTCTCGAAAACCCATACAAAGACATGCATGTTATAAACATACACGCAACACACATGCCTTGTATGAACAGCAGGTACCATTGCAATTCTCTACAAAGTGTACATTTTTATTGATAACTCTTATAGAGTGCAAACAGAGATCACAAACATGTGATCCAACATTACAACACAAACGGAAGAAAATTATGTCTGAGTACAGACAAGTTTAACAAATGGCTTAAGAAGCCTTATTTAAACACAAGCCGTCCACGAGGGAACCAGTCGTCTGACTGGGACTAGACTAGTTGATCTTCAGTCGTCCAGCTCGATGAAGAAGCCACCTTCGGGGTCGGTAGTATCATCTAAAACATAGATTACGCAAACGTGAGTACAAAGTCGTACTCAGCAAGACTTACATAGGAGCTATACTACTCATGCACATGTATCAAGGTAAAAGGAGGTGGGGTTCACTTGCAGAAATGCGAGCTTTGACTTGGCTAGTCCTGAACTACGAGTACCAGACTTTGAGGTAAGAAGCGTACACGAGTCCACTACTTTCTCCAACCAATACACCACTATGGTGCCTTCCTCGACTTCCCCACGAGAAGGCACGCCATAGCACTCACACTTATCTTGGTGTGTTTTAGAAGTATCCAGTTCAAGTTGTCTAATAATCAAGCTAAGCTTTCCAAGCAGTCCATAACCGCGGACGCGGCTATTCGAATAGTTTTGTTAACCCTGCAGGGGTGTACCGCTACACACACATGATCATCATTTACCGCCTTTGTACTCGACACCGTTCAAGAAGTGTCGGCGAGGATGCGCACCACAACTGTTACCTCATAGCCGATCTAGTCCGAGAAAGCCGCCTACTTGGGTTGGCTACCACAATCGTGAACCCGGCCGGTTTACCGAAGTGGACCCAAGTGATGTGTGCGTGGTGCATAAGCCGATCTCGGGTGAGCCGTTCTCTCACTTAGCAGCCAGGCCACAGACCTACCAGAACTCCGAACTATTGCGACATCTGGACATCGAAAGGGATGAGTCAATAAGTTGAGAGGGGTCAGTGAGCCCAATGTGTGGTTGTACTCTTCATCTTGGATCACCACACAAGAACTCGGACTTAGGGCGGTGTTCAACGAGACAACCCACCGTGTACTCCTACATAGCCTCTCATCGTTCACCTTGTATTAGGGTCGATTCACCAACACTTTTCTACCATCATTAACATGATCACTACCATCCCGACTCACATCACAGTAACATCATGGTATCATACTAAGCATGCAATAAGCGATAACATTTGCAGGGGCCACATGATACCAACCAACTCCTACATTTGCTAGGATTGTGGTTTGCTTACTACTGTGACAAAATGATAGGTCATGCAAAGGAATGGGTTCATCTATGCGGTAGAAACGAATCATGGTGATCATCCTAAACAATGCATAAGCGAGACATGAGAGGGAAGTGGGATTTTATCGACATGATCAATGGGGGTTTGCTTGCCTTGCTGACGAGGTTCGGGTTCTGGGTCTCCAACGAAGGGGGTGACCTCGGGCTCCGGCTCCACTTCTATCAGCAACATGACGATCATAGGATCAACATAATGTACAATGCACAATCACATGAATAAGATTGAAATGGTGATGTTCATGGTACTGATGTGTTGAGCATTCCATTTAAATGGAGTATATTGCAAATTGAATTGCAAATTCAAACTCCACATTTGAATTCAAACTTAACCAAGTTGCATGTGACATGGTTTGATCATTTTGAATCATATTCAATTGTAAAAGATATGCTCCTGATGTGTGGTTGAATATAGCATAATTCCATGGTCCAAGTTGCAAAAGCATTTGGTTTGAATTTGAATTAATTCCAAATAAAGCAAATGACATATGCTACTGGTCCCATTTTAAGATCAACTCAAACATGGTTGAAAGTTGCATATTTGGAAATATAATTTTCTCCTGATCATTTTCATATATTATTTGTCCAATTTGGAGTTAATATGAATTTTCTATGAATTTCCAAAGTTTGGGGTATTTTCTGGAATTTCTGGAATTTCTTTTATTCTATTTGATTTTCTGGAAATTCATTAAATCGATTTAATGCGTCAGGCTGACGTCAAGATGGCGTCAGGGGGGGGGGCTGACATGTGGGTCCAGGGTGTCAGTGACTGGGTTAATTAACCCGGCTGGTTAAAATAATCCGGTGGCTTAATTAAGCCACTGGGCCCACTGGTCAGTGACCCAGGGGGTGTTTAGCGAGGGGGTTAAGGGCTAACCCACCGGCGGCTTGACGCCGGTGGCCTGGCCACGGCGGCGCACTCGTCGGAATCTGCTAGAGGCCACGGGAGAGGAAACGGAGGGCATCGGCTTGCTCCTGGAGGTCGTCCGCGTCGAGAGGAAGCATCAGGGGGTCACGGGGAGGTCGGGAGCGACGACGGCGACGTCCTTGGCGGCGACAGAACCACGGCGAGGTTGGGGAAGAGGTTAGGGTGCACGGCTTGGGCTGATCTTGCGTGCGTTCGAAAGCTAGAGCCACTGGGAGTCAAACGCGCGCGCTGGACGCGATGATGGGGCACAGGGGCGACCTCATCGTCGTCCATGGCGGCGACGTGCTTCGGCAACCATGGCGAAAACGGATAGAGGGGTTGCGGGGTGCTTGAAGCTTAGGGGAAACGCTCAGTAGCTCACCGCGAATCGAACGGAAGCAACAACAGGCTCGGGGAGGCTTCAACGGCGGCGAGCTCACGGGTCCAGCGAGAGGTTGAAGACGATGGCGTCGACTCGGGGAGGAATTAGGGCTCCAGCTTCTGTGTGAAGACGAAGTCGAGGACGAGGAACACGGTGGACTTGCTGGCTTGAGCTCTAGGGCACGGTGGCCACGTCGTCCACGGCGGTGCGCTCCGGTGAAGCTTCGGGTGGCGACGAAATCGAGCACGGGAGGAGGAGGAGGAAGCTCTGGAGGGGGGAACGGACATGGCGTGCTCCAGGGCGTCTCCAGGTGCGAGAAGAGGGCACGGGGAGGCCTGGAAGGTGCTCGGCGGTGACGTGGCGTCCACGGCTGGCTTGGTGGCATTCCACCGAGCAGCTTGGAGGCGCGGGGCGGGAAGAAGACCCCTGTGCCCTTTTGGGCCGGCTTCGCCTGGGCGTCTGGTAAGGTTTTTCTGCTTTCTTTTTCCTTTTCTGTTTTTCTTTTCTGACATTTGTTTTGCTGAGCTAAAATAAATAGCTAGGCATTTTATTAAATGCTGAAAACTTTTATATGGCCTCATAATAATATATACTAGCCACTTATAAAGTTTCAACTTGCCTTTGATACCGAAACGTTGGGTTCCCTTCAGAGGAGTAACCCGGAGGTAAGCCTTCTCATCCAGATTGTAGCTCTCTTGCCTATGATGACGATCATAGTAGCTTTTCTGACGAGACTGGGCTGCTTTCAATTGATCACGAACAATACGAACTTGCTCTTCTGCTTCCTTGATCATATCCGGTCCAAAGAATTGTCTTTCACCGGTTTTTGACCAGTTTAGTGGTGTTCGACATCGTCGTCCATAAAGGAGTTCAAAAGGAGTCATGTTCAGACTAGATTGAAAACTATTGTTATAAGCAAATTCGGCAAATGGAAGAGACTTCTCCCAATTCTTTCCGAATGAGATAACACAAGCTCTGAGCATGTCTTCAAGAATTTGGTTAACCCTTTCGACTTGACCGCTAGACTGAGGATGGAAAGCTGTACTAAAGGAGAGATGAGTTCCCATAGCATTCTGAAAGCTTCCCCAAAATCTAGAGGTGAAAAGGCTACCGCGATCAGAATTGATTTCCAAAGGAACACCATGGAGGGATACAATTCTAGAGATGTACAAGTCTGCTAACTGACTAGCAGTTATAGACTCGCGAACCGGAAGGAAGTGAGCAACTTTGGAAAGCCTATCTATGACAACGAAGATGGCATTGTTTCCTTTCTGGGTTCTTGGAAAGCCGGTGATGAAGTCCATACCGACCTTGTCCCATTTCCACTCGGGAATAGACAAAGGTTGAAGTGTACCAGCAGGTCTTTGATGTTCTGCCTTAATGCGACGACAAACATCACATTCGGCAACAAATTGAGCAATGTCTCTCTTCATCCTAGTCCACCAAAATCTCTGGCGTAGATCTCGGTACATTTCCGTGCTACCGGGATGAATTGAGAGGGGTGTGTCATGGGCTTCCTTGAGGATGAGTTGCCTTAGTTCCCTATTCTTAGGTACTACTAAACGATTTTCAAAGAATACCGTTCCTTTGCTATCTGTGGAGAAACATTTAGCAACTCCGCTAACAATGTTCTCCTTGATCCGGCGAACACCTCGTGCACGCCTTTGGGCAACTATGATTTGATCCTCAAGAGTTGGTTTCGCCACCAAGGTAGAAAGATAGCCATGAGGAACAATTTCAAGATTGAGCTTGCGAAAGTCCTCATGAAGAAGTGGTTGATACTGTTGTAACATGAGGTTGTTACAATACGACTTACGACTTAGTGCATCAGCCATGACATTGGCTTTGCCTGGGGTGTAAGAAATTCCTACGTCGTAATGTTTTATCAACTCAATCCAGCGTCTTTGCCTGAGATTAAGATCTGGCTGGGTGAAAATGTATTTGAGGCTTTGGTGGTCGGAATAAATCTCACAACGATTACCAAGGAGGTAATGTCGCCAAGTTGTTAGAGCATGAACTACGGCAGCGAGTTCAAGGTCATGGGTAGGATAGTTCTCTTCATGTGGCCGCAACTGGCGTGAAGCATAAGCTACCACATGTTGATCTTGCAGAAGTATGCATCCTAACCCTTGCCGTGATGCATCACAAAAGATCTCGAAATCCTTTTTGGTGTCTGGGGGTGCAAGTACTGGTGCAGAAGTCAATCTTCTTTTTAGCTCTTGAAAGCTTTCCTCGCACTTGGGAGTCCATAAGAATTTCTTATCTTTCTTGAGGAGTTCAGTTAGAGGCTTTGCAACTTTAGAAAAGTTCTCGACGAAGTGACGGCAATAGCTGGCTAGGCCAAGAAAACTCCTAACTTGCTTAACCGATTCAGGTGGAGTCCAGTCAAGGACGGCCTGAACTCTCTCGGGATTCACAGCAATGCCTTTTGCAGAAATCACGTGGCCTAAGTAGGTCACTTCTGGTAGCCAAAATTCACACTTGGAGAATTTAGCATACAGGCGATGCTCTCTAAGCTTCATCAATACCAGCCTTAGGTGTTCTGCGTGCTCTTCTTCGTTCTTCGAGTAGATGAGAATATCATCAAGATAAACCACAACAAATTTATCTAAGTACTCCATGAAGATCGAATTCATCAAGCGCGAGAATGTGGCGGGGGCATTGGTTAAACCAAAGGACATGACGGTGTACTCGTAAAGACCATAACGAGTAGTAAAAGCCGTTTTGGGAATGTCCTCGTTTCAGATTTTGATTTGATGATAGCCTAATCTCAAATCCATCTTGGAGAAGACAGAGGATTCTGCAAGTTGATCATAGAGATCATTGATCCTGGGCAGTGGGTATTTGTTCTTTATCGTCGCTAAATTTAGCGGGCGATAGTCTACGCACATCCTTTCTGTTCCATCTTTCTTCTTTACGAACAGAACGGGGAAACCCAATGGCGATGAGCTAGGGCGGATGAAGCCTTTTGCCAATGAAGAATCAAGTTGGGTTTTTAGCTCAGCTAACTCATGTGGGGCCATTTTATATGGGCGTTTGGAAATTGGTGCGGTTCCTGGAACAAGATCCACTATAAACTCTACACATCTGTCGGGTGGCATGCCCGGCAGTTCTTCAGGAAAGACATCCGGGAAGTCACGAATCACCGGAATATCTTCAAGTTCGGGAAGGGGAAGTACATTCAAAGAATGCACTTGGTTTCTTGTTCTGGGTGAGGTATAGTTGACTGTTTTGCCTGAAGGGTGGGTGAGTTTCACGGATTTGCCTTTGCAATCCAGGTAGGCCTTCTGTCTTGATAGCCAATCCATGCCAAGGATGACATCAATGTCTGAAGACTTGAGGGCTATGAGTGAAGCAAGGAATACTAGACCCTCAATTGCAATCTGATTACCATGGCTTACTCTATTAGTTTGCCATCTTGACCCTGGAGTTTGAATAATCATTGGGGTGGACAATTCAACAAAGGGTAACTCATGAAGAAGTGCATAACTTTCCGACATGAATGAATGAGATGCTCCTGGGTCGAAAAGAACGGAAGTAGGAACATAATTGACTGGGAGCGTACCAAGAATGACGTCAGTGGTGTCGTCAGTCTCTTCGGCGGCGATCTGGTTCACACGTCCCCGAGTGGCGGGAGGAGCGGGTTTGGTGGTGTAGACCTTCTGGGGTGGCTTGCCACAACCATTGTTGTTGTTGTTGTTGCCTCCGGCACGTGGTGGAGCATTCTGATGCTGGAGCTGGTTCTGGGGACACTCGCGAGAATAGTGGCCTGCCTGACCACACTTGTAACAGGCTCCGAAAACAGTGTGTGGAGCTGGGTTGTTTGGTGGAGCTGGGTGGAACTGGGTTGGTGGGCGAGGCGCCACATAGGATGGCCTCGGTAGGTTGTTCTGGCGGAACATGCTGTTTGGGATCCAGATCTTGCGCTTCTGGGAGCCAGAACTGGATGAACTGTCATCTCTAGGGTGTTTGCGGAAATCGTTGGGGGTGTTCATGTCCTCTGCCTTGATGGCCTTGTTGACAATGACCTGGAATGTGGCAAAGTCATGTAGGTTGAGCTCACGACGGAGTCCAGTGTTGAGGCCACGACGGAACCTCTCTTGTTTCTTGGAGTCGGTGGAGACTTCTTCTGTTGCATAACGAGCAAGTCGGTTGAACTCACGACTGAACTCGTCAACGGTCCTCCTGCCTTGAGTGAGGTTGCAGAATTCCTCACGCTTGCGGTCCATAAGACCCTTGGGAATGTGGTGCTCACGGAAGGAAGTGCGGAATTCCTCCCAAGATGCAGGTGGTCCAACGGGACGCATATTCAGAAAGTTCTCCCACCAAGAGCTAGCTGCACCTTCAAGGTGTTAGGTGGCATAGCTGACCTTGTCGCCATCTGCAACATGGCCTGCCTGGAGCTTCCTCTCGATGCTGCGAAGCCAGTCATCGGCGTCAAGGGGCTCGGTGGAGTAACTGAAAACCGGGGGATGAAGC
Source organism: Bromus sterilis (assembly GCA_950022295.1). Taxonomy (NCBI): domain Eukaryota; kingdom Viridiplantae; phylum Streptophyta; class Magnoliopsida; order Poales; family Poaceae; genus Bromus; species Bromus sterilis. The sequence goes on from OX465600.1 coordinate 34,976,594, forward strand.
CGGATCAAGTCGTTCAGGGACACCAGCTCATTGCGCTGCTGAGTGGTGTTGCGAGAAATGACTTCCAACAGATGGTGAGAGTCTCGACGGTTCCTCTCCACCTCCATCAGAACCTGAGCCATCGTGGGTGGGGGTGGAAGGTTGCCTTCCTCCTGGTCATTCCCACGACCTTGGTTACGACCAACCTGGCCACGGGTTCCTTGAGACATCCTGAAGGTGAAAAACCAAAGTCAAACAGAGTTGATTTGAAGAGTCTAATCAAGGTATTGAAGTACTGGAAGGATTACAGAGCAAAGGAAGTAATCATCTTGACAACATGGTGATAAAAGCATACAAGCCATATATTCACAAGCTGTCATACAAACCATACATCGTTTTAGTACAAGCACTAAGCTAATACAAACGTGATGAAGATGATACATCCTTCAGAGGCACTCTGACTTCCTATACATTATTTATCTAAGCCTCTGGAATCTTAGACACCTTGCTTACAATATACTAAGATACTACTACATCCTCACTAAGTAAGACCACAAGCGGTCTCACTCATCTCCATCTCCATAGTAGTCCTCATAAAAGTTACCCGCGTATCCCGGTAGCTGAAGGTGACCATCGGAAAACACGGAGGCCTGTGGACCCTGATATCCATTTGGGCAAGGATGGGGCCTAGGTCCGGCGTAGGGTGGAAGCAAAGGACCACGGGGTGGAAAAATGCCTCCAATCTCGGGCCAAGCAACTCGAGAAGGCATCTGAGTCCTCACTGGGTAGATCGCATCAAACTCAACTGATCCCACGCTCACAAAGGGTGCCAAGAGTGTCAATGCTCGATACAGACGAACACGGGTGGAGTGGAGCTCGAAACGGAGAGCGCGTGCATCACGATCTCGATCACTAGCAAATCTAGCAGTCACCTGAAGTGCTGGATCCTCTGCAGAGTGATCTGAGTAGAGTCCGGTGTAATATCCCTCTTCTCCTGGAAGTGCATCAGGGATATAGCGGAAAGAGGTCTCTCTCAGCATGGTGTGATCCTCTCTCAGCAGGGTAATACATGAGTATGCAGCATCCTGCACAGCCATGTTCTCGGTAACGCCAATGCCATGTCCAAAGTGGATAGGCTGGGTGACTCCAACGTGGTGCGGATAGATCCGAACAATGCAGTGGAACTGCGTCTGGTTGAAGTCGTGGAACTGCTCCTCGATGGTGTACTCAGGGTACCATCGATATCCCACATAGGACATCATCTCGATCAACGTGGCGGGATGGCCACGCACACCGAGGCACGTGGTCAAACAAACAATCTGCCGAGGGGGAAGATCTGCCATCTGAAACAGAAAGAAGGAGTCTGCAAATGCATCAGATTATGAGATAAACCTGGAATGACTCGGACAGCATAACGGATGTAATTGTAAGAAATGACAATTTCTTCCAACATGGAAAACAACACTTACATAATACGAGGTAAGAAATCAGCATTACAACAATGCTAGGAAACCGGACACAACTTTCCTACGGCTATAATGAAGCAAACAACAAGATGTGCTAATCAGACAGAGGAGAGCCTAGTCCTATCTTCCCGTAGAATAAGATGAGGGTGACTCAGAACTCAGAACGAAGGGGGTAAGGAGAAAAAAGAAGCCTTACGTTATTCCCTTATATACCCAGATTAACTATATAACTATAGCAAGCTAGACTCAACTTCGCCCAAGGTTACTAGTCCTACAATCAGTCCTGCTCTGATACCAAGTCTGTCGGGACCCGGGGTTAGCGTATGCAAGTACAACTAAGACATAGTCATATGGAGAGCCGAAAACCGTACCCACTTGTCTAAGCAGACAAGGCCAAGCACAGAATGTTCTCGGAAAGCATCGTACGTGAGGGGCATCCCATCCAGGCCGGATGATCAACTGAGATGGGTCCTCATCATCCGCACACAAGTGTAATGATATGGGTGGTGAACTTCCATATTCAAAGACAAGTCGCCTCAACCATACTATCGACTATCTCATAACTCTTACATAGACTTACTCCAGCCCGATCACTTAGTCGGGGTCTAGGGCGGGCTCGATCATACCACAAAGTGTGCACGAGACGGAGTCTCGAGCAATCGCATCGCGATGCCCCAAGCTGCGCACATCTAAGGGCCACTTGGTGTATGAAAGACCGCCAGCCAGATCGCAACTAAGGTCTCGAAAACCCATACAAAGACATGCATGTTATAAACATACACGCAACACACATGCCTTGTATGAACAGCAGGTACCATTGCAATTCTCTACAAAGTGTACATTTTTATTGATAACTCTTATAGAGTGCAAACAGAGATCACAAACATGTGATCCAACATTACAACACAAACGGAAGAAAATTATGTCTGAGTACAGACAAGTTTAACAAATGGCTTAAGAAGCCTTATTTAAACACAAGCCGTCCACGAGGGAACCAGTCGTCTGACTGGGACTAGACTAGTTGATCTTCAGTCGTCCAGCTCGATGAAGAAGCCACCTTCGGGGTCGGTAGTATCATCTAAAACATAGATTACGCAAACGTGAGTACAAAGTCGTACTCAGCAAGACTTACATAGGAGCTATACTACTCATGCACATGTATCAAGGTAAAAGGAGGTGGGGTTCACTTGCAGAAATGCGAGCTTTGACTTGGCTAGTCCTGAACTACGAGTACCAGACTTTGAGGTAAGAAGCGTACACGAGTCCACTACTTTCTCCAACCAATACACCACTATGGTGCCTTCCTCGACTTCCCCACGAGAAGGCACGCCATAGCACTCACACTTATCTTGGTGTGTTTTAGAAGTATCCAGTTCAAGTTGTCTAATAATCAAGCTAAGCTTTCCAAGCAGTCCATAACCGCGGACGCGGCTATTCGAATAGTTTTGTTAACCCTGCAGGGGTGTACCGCTACACACACATGATCATCATTTACCGCCTTTGTACTCGACACCGTTCAAGAAGTGTCGGCGAGGATGCGCACCACAACTGTTACCTCATAGCCGATCTAGTCCGAGAAAGCCGCCTACTTGGGTTGGCTACCACAATCGTGAACCCGGCCGGTTTACCGAAGTGGACCCAAGTGATGTGTGCGTGGTGCATAAGCCGATCTCGGGTGAGCCGTTCTCTCACTTAGCAGCCAGGCCACAGACCTACCAGAACTCCGAACTATTGCGACATCTGGACATCGAAAGGGATGAGTCAATAAGTTGAGAGGGGTCAGTGAGCCCAATGTGTGGTTGTACTCTTCATCTTGGATCACCACACAAGAACTCGGACTTAGGGCGGTGTTCAACGAGACAACCCACCGTGTACTCCTACATAGCCTCTCATCGTTCACCTTGTATTAGGGTCGATTCACCAACACTTTTCTACCATCATTAACATGATCACTACCATCCCGACTCACATCACAGTAACATCATGGTATCATACTAAGCATGCAATAAGCGATAACATTTGCAGGGGCCACATGATACCAACCAACTCCTACATTTGCTAGGATTGTGGTTTGCTTACTACTGTGACAAAATGATAGGTCATGCAAAGGAATGGGTTCATCTATGCGGTAGAAACGAATCATGGTGATCATCCTAAACAATGCATAAGCGAGACATGAGAGGGAAGTGGGATTTTATCGACATGATCAATGGGGGTTTGCTTGCCTTGCTGACGAGGTTCGGGTTCTGGGTCTCCAACGAAGGGGGTGACCTCGGGCTCCGGCTCCACTTCTATCAGCAACATGACGATCATAGGATCAACATAATGTACAATGCACAATCACATGAATAAGATTGAAATGGTGATGTTCATGGTACTGATGTGTTGAGCATTCCATTTAAATGGAGTATATTGCAAATTGAATTGCAAATTCAAACTCCACATTTGAATTCAAACTTAACCAAGTTGCATGTGACATGGTTTGATCATTTTGAATCATATTCAATTGTAAAAGATATGCTCCTGATGTGTGGTTGAATATAGCATAATTCCATGGTCCAAGTTGCAAAAGCATTTGGTTTGAATTTGAATTAATTCCAAATAAAGCAAATGACATATGCTACTGGTCCCATTTTAAGATCAACTCAAACATGGTTGAAAGTTGCATATTTGGAAATATAATTTTCTCCTGATCATTTTCATATATTATTTGTCCAATTTGGAGTTAATATGAATTTTCTATGAATTTCCAAAGTTTGGGGTATTTTCTGGAATTTCTGGAATTTCTTTTATTCTATTTGATTTTCTGGAAATTCATTAAATCGATTTAATGCGTCTGGCTGACGTCAAGCTGGCGTCAGGGGGGGGGGCTGACATGTGGGTCCAGGGTGTCAGTGACTGGGTTAATTAACCCGGCTGGTTAAAATAATCCCGTGGCTTAATTAAGCCACTGGGCCCACTGGTCAGTGACCCAGGGGGTGTTTAGCGAGGGGGTTAAGGGCTAACCCACCGGCGGCTTGAACCGGTGGCCTGGCCACGGCGGCGCACTCGCCGGAATCTGCTAGAGGCCACGGGAGAGGAAACGGAGGGCATCGGCTTGCTCCTGGAGGTCGTCCGCGTCGAGAGGAAGCATAAGGGGGTCACGGGGAGGTCGGGAGCGACGACGGCGACGTCCTTGGTGGCGACAGAACCACGGCGAGGTTGGGGAAGAGGTTAGGGTGCACGGCTTGGGCTGATCTTGCGTGCGTTCGAAAGCTAGAGCCACTGGGAGTCAAACGCGCGCGCTGGACGCGATGATGGGGCACAGGGGCGACCTCATCGTCGTCCATGGCGGTGACGTGCTTCGGCAACCATGGTGAAAACGGATAGAGGGGTTGCGGGGTGCTGGAAGCTTAGGGGAAACGCTCAGTAGCTCACCACGAATCGAACGGAAGCAACAGCAAGCTCGGGGAGGCTTCAACGGCGGCGAATCGACGGCGGCGAGCTCACGGGTCCAGCGAGAGGTTGAAGACGATGGCGTCGGCTCGGAGGGCTCCAGCTTCTGCGTGAAGACGAAGTCGAGGACGAGGAACACGGTGGACTTGCTGGCTTGAGCTCTAGGGCACGGTGGCCACGTCGTCCACGGTGGTGCGCTCCGGTGAAGCTTCGGGCGGCGACGAAATCGAGCACGGGAGGAGGAGGAGGAAGCTCTGGAGGGGGGAATGGACGTGGCGTGTTCCAGGGCGTCTCCAGGTGCGAGAAGAGGGCACGGGGAGGCCTGGAAGGTGCTCGGCGGCGACGTGGCGTCCACGATTGGCTCGGTGGCATTCCACCGAGCAGCTTGGAGGCGCGGGGCGGGAAGAAGACCCCTGTGCCCTTTTGGGCCGGCTGGGCTGGGTGGGCCGGCTTCGCCTGGGCGTCTGGTAAGGTTTTTCTGCTTTCTTTTTCCTTTTCTGTTTTTCTTTTCTGACATTTGTTTTGCTGAGCTAAAATAAATAGCTAGGCATTTTATTAAATGCTGAAAACTTTTATATGGCCTCATAATAATATAGAGTAGCCACTTATAAAGTTTCAACATTTTTAAAATTCAAATGATTTGAATTTTAAATCAAATAGGGGTATTTCTTTAATTCCAAGGCACTGTTTGAATATTTGAAAAATCTATGAGCATGGGGTGGGTCCCACATCACTTGATATGTGATCACACTCATTTATAAGACTTTTCAAAAATCTAACATGAATTTTTGGAGAATATTTTTATCTGGCCTTTTGAATTAATTCATTTGGGGGGGTTTCTTCTCCCATTTTGATTTTGATTTTGAATTTCCTTTGATTTCTTTCATGAATGCAAAGTGAAATTGATCCTAACACATTACCTAACAGAGGGTTCTGACACCTCATCTCACCCTATCTCACATCTCCCTCTCCCAACACCCACGCTTCGCCGCTATCGTCGCCGCCCTACTCCTCCGACGCCCCCTTCGTCGTCGCCGCCCCTCCGGTACCCTCTCCTCTCTCTCTCTCTCTCTCTCTTACTCTTTCTCTCTACCCTCCCTCCCTCTCCTGATCCCTCTCCTCCATATGTTTTTATTTTAGTTGTTAATTAGCTGTTATTGTAATTAGTTATTTAACCTTTGTAGATTTAGTCAAATTTAGTTAGTAGATTGTATTGTTAGTACTCCCTCCGATCCAAATTAATTGACGCACACTTAGTACAACTCTAGTACAAAGTTATACTAAGTATGTGTCAATTAATTTGGATCAGAGGGAGTAGTAAATTTAGTTAGATTTAGTTAAATTTAGTCAAACTTTTAGTTTCTAATTAGATTACTAGCTTGTTAGGAAATAACAAGAAATAAAGAAAAGGAAATCAAATAAACAAGAAAGTAGAAGAAGGAGGACGTGAAGAAGAAGAAATAGGAGGAGAAGAAAAGAAAAAGAATAGAAGGAGAAAGAAAGAAGAGGATTAGAAGAAGAAAAGAAGAAGAAACTATAAAATGAAGAAGAAGGTTAGAAGAATAAAAGAAGAAAAGGAGAAAGAAGAAGAGGAGAAGAAAGAAGAAGTAGAAGAAAATTTATTTTGTTAAATGATAGTGTTGTTCACGATGATGTGCCTATTGTGACATATTTACTTAAATGTTTTTTTGTGTGGAGAGAATATCACTGACGTTAGGTTCCTCGACGATTGTCACATCCTCGATAACCATCTAGTGAGCATCCCGATCCATGTCTCTATTGTAGCTTGAACATTGTTTGCATGAAAAATACGAGTGGCCTATGTGTTCGGGAATGTTGATTCATTTCAGTTCCGGTAAATTCAGCCGCTCGATATTTGCAATTTTCAGCAAAGGTTGTGCCAGAATTAACCGTGGATTTCGGCATGACTTGTGCTAGAAAGTAGGACATATCGAGTGCCTAGGATTTTCCGGAACAAGAATTAAATGGCGTTCTGGCATCAAATTAATTTTCACGATAAATTTTATCTTTTTTTAGAATGCCGATGATAAAAGTATTATGACACTATGTAACATTGGGGATGGTCTTGTGAGCCTTGTGATATGCACAAATACGGAACTTGTGCATCATACTTGGCTCACTTGCATCATCCCTGAAGTTTCTTGTGTGTGTCAAATCTAATTAATTATGATGCAAAAATCCAAATTACTTTTCATTGTCCCTTTTCTCCTTTTGTTTTGAATGCTGATGATTAAAACAGATTGTAGCACCATGTGACATCGGGGATGGTCTTGTGAGACTTGTGATATGCAAAAATACAGAACTTGTACATCCTACTTGGCTCATTTGCACCATCCTTGAAGTTGCTTGTGTGTGTCCAATCTAATTAAGTATGAGCCACAAATCCAAATCACTTTTCATTATGACTTTTCTCCTTTTGTTTTGAATGTTGATGATTAAAACAGATTGTGGCACTATGTGACATCGAGGATGGTCCAGTGAGTCTTGTGATATGCCCAAATACGGAACTTGAAATCGCTTGTGTGTGTCCATGTTGGGGCTCCGGTGCAGAAAACAATAAAAAAATTAGCTACGCGACCCAAACCCAAGGAGCTATGCTATGTTAATGTAAGTAACGGAAGGAAATCGGTAACATACCTATATCCAGTCCGTTAAGCGGGAAACATCCCCGCGTGAACGTGGTTGATGTAGTTGTACTCGCCGATCCTCGATGACACGGGGATCATCGCACGACTCCAGAAGCCATATGGTCCTTGAAGACCGATGACGGGATTACGTCCCCGTCGAAACATTGTCGGTGAAGACATACGCGCATGACCTCGACAATGAAGGAGTACCGCACGTGTGCAACACCTAGTAGTCTCACACGCATACGGTGTAAGCAATATTCCACTGGGCTCTGAACCAGACGAGCAACTGAAGAAGATGGATTCGCATCCCGATTCTAGCAGCACGACGGCGTGCGTATGGTGGAGAAATCTCCAACCTAGTACAAGCTCCAAACAAGGGTGAAAGGGCATGTGCCCGCATGTTTGGTTTTGGTAATTGACGACAATCTTTATGGACTAATGGTTTCCTTGAGTTATACTTTAAGGTTTGTCCACAGGCAACGCTTGAAGATCATATGTTGGCTTCAAGGTTGAAAGATGAAGATTACGTGTTGACCAAGGTGTTCTCCATGGAGCTATCCAAAGATTGGTCAGGCTAATGTGGGCAAGTTCAAGAGGAGCATCACAAAGAAATCATATTCTTGGAGCTTGCCGACCATTTGGTGATAATGGTCTTGTGGAGATGTGCCTAAAAGAGGCTCACCCATAATGGAGTATGGGGGAGCAACCTACTAGACTTCATCAAGCCGGCGGAATCAAGAAAGATGTTCCGACTTGAGGTGGCCATGATCGTCATCATCAAGACCAAGTGGATTATGCGCAAGACAAAGGTTTGACATAGATAGGTGTCTAGTTTACTGGTCTCTTGGTGGTAGTTAGGAGACCGGGTTATAGGCTAGTCTGAATCATTCGTGGAGAGCTCAAACCTTTTGCACCCTTGGCATCATCTTTATTGTTCTTGTTTGGCTTTTCTCTTTGTGAGTTATTGAGCTTGTGGTCCTCTTCATGACAACTCATGTTCATTGAAAACGGATTTCATACGCATCTTCTCTTATGTTTTTTGATGTGGGAGGTTTGCTGGTTCTTCTCGGTTAGAGGTTTCACACCTCTATCTGTTTGACATTTCTCTCTTGCCTCTTCTAAATATTTCCATCAAGCTTGAGTTTGCCTTAATCAGAGTCCATTTCCAAAAGTTATGGCAGTTTAGGGTTTGACCGTTTCATTTGGAGGAGTTTTCCATGGTGGCATGACCTCCCTGGTTCTACCTGGGCGGTAGTACCGCTCGGAGTGCGGTAGTACCGCGTCACGGTAGTACCATGGGCTAGTACCGTGCCTACTACCGTAAAGCTTCTGCACTCAACAGTGGTAGGCACGGCACTAGTCCTTCGATAGTACCGCGCCACGGTAGCACCGTAGGCTTGTACCGCGCCTACTACCGTAATGCTTCTGTACTCAACGGTGCTAGGCACGGCACTGGCCCTCGGTATTACCGTGGGGCTGTAGTACCGCTCCCTGTGCGGTAGTACCACACCACGGTAGTACCACCCTAAGGGCGGTAGTATCGTGGTTGGTGAACTGCCAACATATGTTTTCGTGGGGACCTATAAAAGGGGGTCTTCTTCCTCCTTTATCTCTATCGGTTTTGTGCAAGTTCTCCCCCCATTGTTGACCTCTTTGAGCTTGATTTCTCTCTATTGCTCCCATGATTCTTGCTACTTTTTCAAGGAAAAGAGAGAGGAGATCTAGATCTACATTCTCCACCAAGCCATCTCTCCTCTAAGTGAGAGGAACCTTGTGGATCTAGATCTTGGAGTTCTTGGTATTCTCCTTGTTCTTACTCTCATAGTCCTCCATAGCTTTTGTTGCTTTGGTGGGATTTGAGAGTTGGAGACATGAGCACTTCGTGTGCTCTTGCCATTGCATTTGGTGCATCGGTTTGAGTTCTCTTCGAGGATTCGTTGTAGTAAGTGAAGTTGAGAAGTTAGTAACTCTTGAGTGCATTGGCACTCTAGAGCTTGTACTCTTGAGTGCATTGGCACTCTAGAGCTTGTTCCTCCTAGGTGCGTTGGCCCCTAGAGGATTTTTGTTGTGGAGCTCAATCATTGTGGTGGAAAGCTTCGAGACGCTACGGGAGCCTCCAATTTGGTTGTGGAGATACCCCCGAGCATTTATACGGGTTAGGTGACCGCCCTCAAGGGTTGCCATTTGTACGGGTTCGGTGACCGCCCTCAAGTGTCCTATAATGGAATCACGACATCTTGCATTGGTGAGAGCGTGAGGAGAAATAGGGTGGCTCTCGTTGGCTTCATGTGAGCATTGTGTTCCACACCCTCTCCAAACGGAGACATACTCCTCGCAAGAGAAGGAACTTCAGTAACATATCCTTGTCTCTATCGGCTCCACTTGCGGTTATCTCTACCTTTACTTTGAGAAAGATTATTACCTTGTTTATCTTGTGCTTGCTCATATTATTGTTGCATTGCTTGTCCCATAGGTTTCTCACCTAGGTGCATATCTAGTCAACCTATTTACTTGTGCACCTACTTTGTGATAGCCATAGTGTTCTTGTTATATATCTTGCTATCACATAGTTGTTTATCTTGCTTAGTTAAGTTGTTAGTGCACATAGTTGATAGCTTATTTAGGTTTCTTGCTTGGAAAATTAAACGTTCGTTTTTTTCCGCATTTGTTCAAGCCTAAACCATAATTATTTTAAGCGCCTATTCACCCTCCCTCTAGGCGACATCCACGTCCTTTCAAAGAGGAACCCGACGAAGGTAGGAGAAAGAGACAGAGAGAAATCTAAGAACTTGTCTCAAATTGGATGCTCAAAAAGGGGCACACCTCCCCTCCTTACATAGGATAAGGGGTAGTGCAAGCCTCCCTCCCCTTCCCATGTGGGACTAATCCCACAAGGCGGGGAAGTGTGTCGGACATAGGGGGAGGAGGGCCCAAGGGGGAAACTCCCTCTCCACCTAATGGGCCATTAGAGCCCCGTATGCCCCTTTTTATTTATTTAAATCGGATTTTAATATTTAATTCTTTAATTAAATATAAAAACATATTTAAATATCTTTTTGAACAATTCAACACCTCAGAAACTATTTATGCCCCCTCCAGAACAATTCCGGAGTTCTCTCTTATTTCTCAAGTGATCCTGAATCTATCATTAATGCGTTGAATACCCTTAAGCGTGACACCCTACGGTTCGGGACAATAACAGACATGATAAAGACACCCTATGATCAATGACCATCAGGTGGGACCTGGTTACAGTCCTTGATGGCCCCTGTGCTTCCATCGAATTTCTCTTCATCAATTGAACCTTTAACTAGGAAAAGGACTTATGGTGGCGTCCTTTTTTGGCCTTTAGTGACGCATTTCAAATGCACCACTAAGGACAAGCCATTAATAAGCCCTTAATAGTGGCGCATTTCAAATGTGCCACCCCTAAGGCTCTTATGTGTGGCGCATTTCGAAATGCGCCACCCATAGGCCCTTATGGGTGGCGCATTCTGGAAATGCACCACTATTAAAAAAATTTGAATTTTGAATCTGGATCTGGATAACGATTTTTTTTTTTTCAATTTTGTATTTTTTTTCTTAATCTCAATTTAGTATGCTTAATGCCCGGTCATTATGCTTAATCTCAGGTCAAACTGACCTCCGTGGTCAAACTTCCCGAAGGGTCACCCATCCTAACACTACTCCAGTCCCGGCACGCTTAACTTCTCGGTTCTATTCAACTCCCACTCCAACTCACTTGGCACGCTTAACTTCTCGGTTCTATTCAACTCCCACTCCAGATCACTTGGCAGACACTTGTTGATATATCTGTCATATAAATCCTCTTAAACCATGTTGATGTTCATGGGTGTGCTAAAATTTTCAACATTTTTTTGAAACTTTCTCGATCGGTCCTTTAGCATATGTTGAAAATTTTCAAAAAAAATGAAAAATAATTTTTAATTTTTTTTAATATTACTAGCTAAAATTTTCAATTTTTTTTGAAACTTTCCGATCGGTTCTCTAGCCTATTTTCAACTTTAAATAAAAATAAAAAAATATATTTTTCATATAACTTTTCGAGTAGATGATTTTTCATATAAAAACTTTTTATCGGAGTTCGTATGCAAAAGTTATCCCCATTTTACAAATTCTCGAGAGATTTTGCAAAAAAAGTTGAAATTTATGTTTCTAAATTTTCCTAATAACTAGACCACATATTACATGGGAATCTTATTTTCTTTTATTTTTTTGACATTTCTATCATTTTATTTTATTTTATTTTCAAACTGAAAAGGCGGTCCAAGGGGGGGTGTATTTGTGTTATGGGAATTTCTCCCTAAGGTTATAGGTGGCGCATTCTGGAAATGTGCCACCCCTAAGAGCTTATGGGTGGCGCATTCTGAATGCGCCACTAATAATTCCTTAGGGGTGGCACATTTCCCGAATGCGCCACCCATAAGCTCTTAGGAGTGGTGCATCTCCAGAATGCGCCACCTATAAGGTTCTTAGGGGTGGCGCATTTCTCCAAATGCGCCACGTATAAGAGGATCCAGGGCTGGCCCACTCTTAGGGGTGGCGCATTTAAAAAAATGCGCCACCTATAAGAGCTTATAGGTGGCGCATTTTGAACCAATGCGCCACCCGTTACAGCATAGTGGTGTATTACATATAAAATGCGCCACTAATAAGGTTTCCATGTATAGCTATTTCTCTAGTAGTGGTCGCTACAACACTTTGTTTATTCGAGCGTTGATCGTCGGTATCCTATACCTAGTTCATCCTCGTTACTGACAAACATATTTACTTGTCCTGTGATATCACAACCCCGTGACCTAGTCACATGTTTGCGCAAACTTTATGATGTAATATCACCGACTGGGCCTAGAGTACCTATTCGTCACTCGGATGGACAAATCCCGCTCTGATACATACTCCTCAACATATTCCTTTGGAATACTTCAGTTGTACCTTTATAGTTACCCTGTAACGATTGATATAATCAAAGCATTCTCCAAAGATAGCAATTACATATGATCTTTACGGTCTAAGGATCGGGTTACTAAGTTACCGAGTTATCGCAATGTTGAACTATGTGACTGGATCACATTGCAATACTTTGATTTGGGTGTGCGTCCATCATATCATTCTCCTAATGACATGACTTCACAGTCAATGGACGTATGTGTATCCATGATAAAAAAAACCTTGATCATTAATTGCACAATGAACTAGTATACTAGATTTAACTAGGGACTTGGTTGTTTATATACTACACATGTATTAATGTTTCTGCTTAATACATTTATAGCATAGTATAAAACTTATTATGAACTAATGAAATATGCTAATAAACATACTTTATTATTTGCCTCTAGGGCATATTTCCAGCAGTCCAATCTAAGTATGAGCCACAAATCCAAATTGCTTTTCATTATTACTTTTCTCCTTTTGTTTTGAATGTCGATGATTAAAACCGTTGTGGCATCATGTAACAACAGAGATGGGCTAGTGAGCCTTGTGATATGCACAAATACGAATCTTATACATCCTACTTGGCTCACTAGCGTCGTCCCTGTAGTTGCTTGTCCGTGTCCAATTTAAGTATGAGACATTATTTAAAATTATTTTTCATCATTACTTTCCTCCTTTTTTAGAATGCCGATGATTAAAACCGTTGTGACACCATGTGACAGCGGGGTTGGTCGAGTGAGCCTTGTGATATGCATAATTACGGAACTTGTGCATATTACTTTTCTCGCTCGCTACATCCCTGTAGTTGCTTGTGTTGGATATATGCTCTAGAGGCAAATAATATATGATTATTCCAATATATCTAAATAAGTTCATGACAAGTTTCATACTGTGCTGGAACTGTATCAGTGAAACAATGATACATGTGTGGTATAGAAACAACCAGAGTTCCTAGTCATCCTCTCATGATGACTGGTTTATCGTCAACTGATGATTGTGGTTTCACGATCATGGACAATCAAGTCAATTGACGGTAAGGTCACCTCATTGAATGAATGACATGATGAACATTACCCAATGCAAGCATTGCAACATGATCAAATCGTAAAAGTTCAGTGTTGTAATTACAGAACGTAGTAGCCTGTTCCTTTGACTGTGAGATCACGCATAATTTCTATCTTCTGAGGATGCTTTGAGTGCATTAATCGTCACACTTAAACATGGTGACCATAAAAGTGTATCTTGGGCTATCCGATGGGATATGTTGAGGAGTGTTGATTCAAGAGCGGGATTTGTCAATCCATATAATGGAAAGATACTTCATGGTCAACTCGGTGAGATTGCATCCATAAAGCTGCCCAGCGTGTGACTAGGTCACAAGGATGAATATCACGGAACGAGTGAATAAGATTTGTCGGTAACAAGATAGAACTAATGCATTGGATGCAGTTGATCGAATCTTGGACTAATCTAGTATCGCATGACAAAGGGAATTGTATACAACGTGTACGGTTCAATCGGTTACTTTTGGAATGCACATGGGTCATTATGGGCATCCAGGTCCCGCTATTGATCATTGGCCGTAGCCTTTGTCTCAGTCATGACTAGAGTGTTCTTGGACCGTAGGCTAACACACTTAAGGGCTCGATGAATATCGGAGAACTTTTCGGAACTATCGGAGTTACCGGAGAAGAGCGAAAGACATACCGGAAAAGTTCCGTGTTGGTCCGAAGGTTTTCGGAGTGAGCTGGAAGGAGTTCCGGATCATTAGGAGATGAAATAATATGTTTTATTTATTAATTAAGTGAATTAATAATTAATAACATTTTATTTGTAATTAAAAAGTGCAATGGTCCAGCTTTGGGAAAGAAGCCCATTAGTGGAAGGAAAAAGGCAAAAAGAAAAAAGAGAAAAAAGGAAAAGAAAAAAAGGGGGAGGCGCCATGGGCCTTGGGCCCAAGTGGTGGCACCACCACCTCCTCCCCCTGGCTGGCGCCCCCTCCCTGGCAAGGGACTTTAGTCCCACATTGCTAGGGGAGGGGGGTTGACTCCTTCCGTCTTCTTATATATAGATGGGCAGGGGTGCACTTCTTTAATACCAATTAATTCGCAGAGAATTCAATATTACTCCGAATTGAGACCGGTTTTCACCGGTCTTCTCCACTCTCTCGTCTCTTCCACGGTGGGTTCCCCTTGTCTGGAACCTATAGTGGGATTGAGGCTTCTCTGCTACGCGGACGCCGTCGTGCTGCCGAAACTCCGGTTCCGGCAGGTCTACTTCCGCCACCTTCGCTGGATCGGAGAACGGAGGTCGTCATCGAGTCTCGTATGTGTGCGAGTACTACGAGGTGCTACACGTGTGGCAGTACACCCATCCGGGTGCTCAACACAGCCAGGGGGCTGTGAACCGTGATCGGCTACATCAACCACGTTTGCGGGAATGTTTCCCGCGCAACGGACTACACCCCGAGGTATGTTTCCGCAAGTCTTTCCGTTACAGCATTACAGCTAGATAGATCTTCGGTTAAGGGCGACGCTAGTTAGAAAAATTATTGTTTTCTGCTGCGAGACCCAACAGTGGTATCATGAGCTAGATCTATGCTTTGTTTTGCTGTGCGGTTAGAACACATCGGGGATGTGGGCGTTGATTCTAAGATTGTTACCCTCTCACGTGTACTTGTTATATCTGTGGCATTGTTTGATGAAGCGGCCCCCGGCCGACCTTACGCGCACGCTTACGTGAGACTAGTTCCACGCTTGACATACGGCTTGTACCGTATAAAGTGGCTCTGGGGGGTGTCTGTCTCTCTTACTTTAGTGGATATGGCATTTGCAACGGAGGGCCCCGTACGGGGTGTAATAGAGACAATCTATAATCAACGTTGTGGTTCAATGTTCGTAGAAATGGTTGATCTATGAAAAGCCCTAGCAGCCACGTAAAACATGCAATATACAAATATAGAGGCGTCTAACTTTATAGTGCAGAGGGGGCTATTGTTGTTTGCTTAATCTTGATGTAGTGATAGCTTTGCTATGTGTTACTAGAAAGTAGTAAACGATCATCATGATGAAACAAACTTAAATGGAGACACTGTAGACTTAGTGCCACCATGATCATACATCTTAAAACTTGCTAGTATAGGATACACGACGGTAGCATTAAATAAGATGATCCCTTATAAAATGCCAAACATAAGTATTCTACCGAAGTGTGCACCACCTGGAAGGTTCTCTTTATGATAGGCAGGCTGTGACGATCGGGTGTCATACATACATTAGAGTTCGCATGAGGTTGGGCCTGGCAAGCCTAACATATGTCGATATGGCCTTGCTAAACAGCATATAACACTAAGGTCAATTTGGCGAGCCTAGCATATGTAGTTATGGCCTCGGAATACTAGAGATCGAAAGATCGAGCATGAGTCACATATAGGATGTGATCGCACAAACTAGTTGTCTACTTTGAAACTAATCCGTCGGCCGTTGTGATATTCGAGGACGGATAGTGAATCTGGATCATGTAATCACTAAAACTTGTTAGGGATGATTGTTTTAGTGTGAGCTCATCTATAATATGATTATTATGAACTAATTGTTATGAACTAGTCTTAATTGTTTTCCTTGCAAATATTTTGTAGAAAATTAAAATGGACATGAATCAGTATCATGGATTGGTTACTTTCTTACGTGGTGAAAGACTTAAAGATGATGGGTCAAATTTAGTTGATTGGTACTTATACCTTAGGACTATGCTCAAGAGATCTAACCTCTTGTTCGTGATACAAGAACGTATGGGAGACCCTCCAGTAGACAACATGGATGAAAAATTAATGCTTGATTACCATAATCGTCGAAGAACTTACGCCATGGTTAAAAGTGTCATAGAAACTAGCTTTCCGCAAGATTTACGTGAACATATGCGGATATGGACACGTTTGACACAATCGACATGATGAAGTCATTGTTTATACATCAGTTCAGAGTGGCCAGATTTGAGTTAGAAAATGAGTTTCTTACTACAAAGATGGAAGAGAACACTTGTCTGAAAACTCACGTAGCCAAGATGCATGGGATACATCTGAAACTCGTGGAGGACTTTGACTATTGGACCACAGAGGAGTCTGCTATAAACACGGTGCTACACTCGCTTCCACCGAGTTACACAGACTTTGTCCATGACTATGTCGGAAGAGGTGAAATCCTTCAGTTCTTTGAGTTCATGGTCAACCTCCGAGATTTAGAGGTTGAACCCATTGAAGGAGAAATTGTTGATGGAGAAGGTATATATTTGATATACTCGTTATAAATGTTTGTTCCCTTATACAACATTTGTAGTTTAATAAGTATTTGATACTTGTTCTGTTTTATGAAAACAGGGCCTGTCGTTGCATGGACGGGAAGAGGTGCGATCCAGGGTTGATGGCAACCAAGACAGTTGATGGCCACCAAGATTTCACCAAGACATCTATCATAGAATTATACTTAGAGTATTAGATAAATATTTTGTAATCGATTAAGTATGAACACTTAGTGATATGTCTTGCATCTCGCAAGACAAAGTTATTCATGTTTTGAGACAAGTTAGTTGTTCCAGTTTGATGAATAAAGTGTTCTTATACTATGATTGCAATTGAGTTTAGATAGAAGCATTTATAAAACACCATAATTGTCAAGTGATATTCAATGTTTAATGATTCAGTTATTATGAATAACAACGAAGTCAAAAGTCATAGTTAGATTAAATGCATGAGATGAATTCATAAATGATGAAATCATTAGATACTCGATCTATTAACTCATGAATTTATTATCAACCAAGATGACTAATGACGGAGTTCTAGCAAAGTAGAACTTGCGCCAAACATTGTACATAAATGATGTATTAACCAAGCGCATGAATAATCATTAAAGATGCTTCGCATGATTAATTGAACAAGGCATTCAATTAAGATCATAAATCTGAGATTACGGAATCACAGTGAAGTTGGATATAAGAATACAAATCACCATGATGTAATCAAAGTGATGAGTATTATAGTTGACATAAATGGGAGACCTGTGGAAATAATGCCACAAATTACGATGGAAGTTTAAAGTGCTCAAGCACCTGAACCATTCGTAGTCATACTAAAATGTAGTGTGGTCTAAATACATTCCCCTTACGCTAATGCTATTGAATGAACAAAGTTGTTATAATTTATTAAGTTAAAACACCCACTTCATGAAATAATGAAACCATTATGAATTTAATGAAGCTGATGACTCCATATGATGATGGTGTTAGAAAGTTTCTAGAAGTTTTATATGATATAACTTTCTTTGTATTAGAGTTGTGAGCAATTGTAAAACACACCTTCCCAAATAGCAAAACTTGTATTGCTTGAATTCGTGAATGATAAGATGGTTCTCAAGGAATAAACCAATGGGAGAAAAGTGAATTCTTTGACCAGGTTGATTGACCCTGCCTCCAGATAACAGAGTGACGCAACGGAAAACGTTTTGCTGCAATGACTCCATGAAAAGAGGAAATATGCTATTGATGATGGTCATGGTATATAAGTTAAAGCCTAAGTTTAAAAATAAGAAGATTGTCATGAATACGTTCTGTACATAATAATAATCACGAGTCTTCTTAAGTGAAACAAAAGGGACACTGCTCATAAATTACGAAGGATTGATGGTTACCTAGGAAACGAGGAGAAATGAAATCATATTGAGTTGCATATGGGATGGCTCACATCCTATGAAATAAAGTAGTTATTTCACATTCTGAATAACCAGGAAGTTATTAAGAATGATGCAACACATAAAGATTGATTTGGCACATAAAAGATATTATGGCTAAATTCAATAATGATTGACTACGGAAGCGTAGAAATGCTAAATCAATATGGGCATTTCATTCACAAACACTATACTGGGACCATAGCCTGAAGAAAATTGCATCACATTAAAATTTGGAATTTGAAGAGAAGTAGCAAATGGCACAACGAAAGAATGTTTCGATAAGATGGACCATAGTACCTCAAGGCAAGAACTCTCAACCTTGGTTTGATCAAGTGATTTTGAAGTAATCAAAATATTGAGATGGACTGCAATTTCATGAAACTGAGTGGGAGCTTTGGAGACTTCCTGAAAACTTGGAATGCAGAGAGCATTTTCTGAGTGGGAGCTTTGGGAGCAATATTATTATGTCTGACATAATTAGAATAGAAACTTAATAAAAGCTTACTTACAGATATATGTCGGATATATTTGAGTGGGAGAACAATGTCAATTTCATATATATACGATGATATATATGAAAACAATCTCATATATATATATACGTTGATATTCATGGAGATTAAGGCTAATAAGTTGAAAGGATTACGAGAATCTTATATGAACGAAATACAGATGTGTCACCCACTAAAATCTATAAGGATAGATTAGGACACGTGTAATGAACATCAAAAGGATTGGAATGATATCCTAAACAAGAAAAGGTTCTTGTGGCTAGGAATTATATAAAGGATGTAAAACCTTAATATCACAAAATAATGTTTTAATGGAAGAATAGGGATGCACTTTGTCTCAATACATGTGATCCTATATGACCTTTGACATATGATTCTACCATAAAACGGAAGTTGTGAATCCAATAACAGAATGACTCAAAAGTTCTTAGAAGAAGAACAGGTTCCGATGTGCTTGGTTGGCAAAACACAGAACCTGAGCAAAGTCCAAGCATTCAGTGTCTGAAGAGAAACTGAGGACAATACTCTAAATGATAGAAAAGATAATAGACTTGAATGTAATACTGGATTACGATTGCAAGCATTATTATGGGTCTATATGAATTAGAGATATCACCAAAAGGAATAGAAAGGAAATGTGAGCTAAAATTTCATGAACCAAAACTCTACAAAATATAAATATCTACTTAAGGAAGTAGAAGGTTGAATAAATTTTAGCGTAAGAAGTTTAGACTTCTGGCTGAGTGTATTTTTCATTATACATGACTATGGGAGTCCTAGGGACTAAAACCATTTTGTCATTAGAGAATACTGTAAAATAAGAAGTCTCACTCTCCCGCCAAACTTATAATTCAAGCATTATTAGATAATGAAGGGTATATCAAGCAAGTTGACCAATACCTATTGCAAAGGAACATACGAATCTGAACGGATACAGATCGTTGACGAAACCTCTTCCATGAGCAAGCATGATCAATAAACACTTATATGATAAGATGATTATGATCGAGAAAATATGCACCTAGATTATTTGCTATCTAGTGAAAGTGGGAGACTGTTGGATATATGCTCTAGAGGCAAATACTATATGATTATTCCAATATATCGAACTAAGTTCATGACCAGTTTCATACTGTGCTAGAATTGTATCAGTGAAACAATGATATAGGTGTGGTATAGAAACAACCAGAGTTCCTAGTCAGCCTCTCAAGATGACTGGTTTATCGTCAACTGATGATTGTGGTTTCACGATCATGGATAATCAAGTCAATTGACGGTAAGGTCACCTCATTGAATGAATGACGTGATGAAAATTACCCAATGCAAGCATTGCAACATGATCAAATCGTAAAAGTCCAGTGTTGTAATTATAGAACGTAGTAGCCTGTTCCTTTGACCGTGAGATCACGCATAATTGATATCTTCTGAGGATGCTTTGAGTGCATTAACCGTCACACTGAAACATGGTGACTATAAAAGTGTATCTTGGGCTATCCGATGGGATATGTTGAGGAGTGTTGATTCAAGAGCGAGATTTGTCAATCCATATAATGGAAAGATACTTCAAGGCCAACTCGGTGAGATTGCATCCATAAAGCTGCGCAGCGTGTTGATACGTCCAAAACGTATCTATAATTTCTGCTTGCTCCATGCATGTTTTGTGTGTAATTGCTATGATCTAGATACACTTTCATACACTTTTGATCATATTTGGACTAACCTATTAACTCAGTGCACCCCTGTGCCAGTTCCTGTTTTCTGCTGTTTTTCTATTTCAGTTTTCCCCCATATAAAAAGTGCCAGAAAAATTCCTGGAAAAATACAGGAAAATCAGCGTACAGGAAGCTTCGCGAAGAGCCCGAGTGGGGCCAGAGGGGAGCCAGGGGGCCCAGGTGGCCACCCGGCGTGGCCCCACCCCTGCCCGCGCCAGGGGGGCGCCTGGGGCCCCTGGTCCACCTCTGGCTGCCCCCTTCGCCTATTTATTTTTCGTCACGGGGAAACTACGAAGACATAACCCTTTTTCGTAAACTCGCCTCTGTTCCGCCGCTGCCGCGCTTCCGAGATCGGGAGAACCAGAAGACCTCTTCCCGGCACCCTGCCGAAGGGAGGGCCGACCTCCGGGAGTCTCCTCTCCACCATGGATGCTCCCCGGATGTCTCGTGAGTAGTTTTCCTTGGACCATGGGTCCGTGATCAGTAGCTATGTGATGTTCTCCTCCCCTCTTTGTTCTTCATGGTTTAGACCTCGTGAGCTGCCCTACATGATCGAGGCACTTTTGTAATATTTCTTCTATTGCTATGCTGTGTATGATGGGATCTGATGGATTATGAGATTATGTTCAGATTGTGATAGAGTAATATATTTGGTTTTTATCTCTTATATTTTTGTTCCTAAGTAGTTCTTGCATGTTCTCCGTTGTTGTTTATTGCTTTGGCCAAGTAGTAGGTAGTGACTCCAAGAGGGAACGTTATGCTCGATTGTGGGTTAATGCCCCCCGATGACACGCTTGAGTGACAGAAACATGAGTCTAGGAGATGTATTGTTGCCACAAGGGGGAAAACAACGGTGCTTGTAACCGCGGTTGCAAGGATTGTTTACTTTACGCAAAGTTCTTTTTAATGTTGTTGTCTGTTGCTTTGGGTTTAAACTTTGGGTGGGGCTCGCAACTTAATACCAGCGAGATGTTCTGGATAGATATCTCAAGGTGGATGATTAGTAGTAGATGCAGTTGGATTACGGTCTACTTATTTTGGCGTACTGCTCGTGCTTTTGAGCCTCTTCCTTTCTTTTGTAGCATAGTTAGCATTGCGGTGCGTTCATAATCCTGTCAATTGCCCTTCTATAATTTGTTTACCTCGCATAGCAGTTTTATCGTCTTTTGGGAGAGAGACATCACTAGTGAACATCACGTATCCCGGTCCATATCCTTATTACTGTTTCCACGCTATGTTTACTTTCCTGCTTTTTACTTTCAGTTGCTATCATTATCCTTTGTGTTTTACCCTTTGTGAACAACAAGACCGGAGAGATTGACAACTTCTCTGAACTTCGTTGGGAACAAAGTTATCTGTGTCTGTGTGCAGGTCGACGTCAGTTGCGCCGTTGACACCTACTTATCATCTCTGGAGTCCTACTGGAGACAAACCTTGGTATCTTCACCGAGGGAAACTTGCTGCTGCGCTACATCCCAATCTTCCACTTGGGGTAACCAACGAAGGGCGAGAAGCCATCACGTGTGACTAGGTCACAAGGATGAATATCACGGAACGAGTGAATAAGATTTGTCGGTAAAAAGATAGAACTAATGCATTGGATGCAGTTGATCGAATCTTGGACTAATCTAGTATCGCATGACAAAGGGAATTGTATACAACGTGTACGGTTCAATCGGTTACTTTCGGAATGCACAGGGGTCATTATGGGCATCCATGTCCTGCTATTGATCATTGGCCGTAGCCTTTGTCTCGGTCATGACTGGAGTGTTCTCGGACCGTAGGGTAACACACTTAAGGGCTCTATGAATATCGGAGACCTTTTCGGAACTATCGGAGTTACCGGAGAAGAGAGAACGACATACCGGAAAAGTTCCGTGTTGGTCCGAAGGTTGTTCGGGGTGAGCTGGAAGGAGTTCCGGATCATTAGGAGATGAAATAATATGTTTTATTTATTTATTAAGTGAACTAATAATTAATAACATTTTATTTATAATTAAAAAGTGCAATGGGCAAGCTTTGGGAAAGAATCCCATTAGTGGAAGGAAAAAGGCAAAAAGAAAAAAATAGAAAAAAGGAAAAGAAAAAAGGGGGGAGGCGCCATGGGCCTTGGGCCCAAGTGGTGGTGCCACCACCTCTTCCCCCCTGGCCGGTGCCACCTCCCTGGCAAGGGACTTTAGTCCCACATTGCTAGGGGAGGGGGGTTGACTCCTTCCGTCTGCCTATATATAGATGGGAAGGGTTGCACTTCTTTAATACCAATTAATTCACAGAGAATTCAATATTATTCCGAATTGAGATCGGTTTTCACTGGTCTTCTCCTCTCTCTCTCTCTCTTCCACGGTGGGTTCCCCTTGTTTGGAACCTATAGTGGGATTGAGGCTTCTCTCCGACGCGGACGCCGTCGTGCTCCCGAAACTCCGTTTCCGGGAGGTCTACTTCCGTCACCTTCGCTGGATCGGAGAACGGAGGTCGTCATTGAGTCTCGTATGTGTGTGAGTACTACGGGGTGCTACACGTGTGACACTACACCCATCTGGGTGCTCAACACAGCCAGGGGGCTTTGAACCTTGATCGGCTACATCAACCACGTCTGCGGGAACGTTTCCCACGCAACGGACTACACCCCGAGGTATGTTTCCGCAAGTCTTTCCGCTACAGCATTACAGCTAGATAGATCTTGGGTTAAGGGCGACTCTAGTTAGAAAAATTATTGTTTTCTGCTGCGAGACCCAACAGCTTGTGTATGTCCAACGTAAATATGAAAAACAAATCAAATTTATTTTCTCGATTACTTTTGTACTTTTCATGATTTGTGTGTTTAATTTATAGTATTGACCATCGATTAATTAATCTTTTGAATTATGAACACATAAAATATATGACGACCATAGGATCCCCAAGTGCGAGGATTGTCACGACAACTCGGGTGGATGCAACAATTATATGTTGGACGAAGACACATACTTATCCCTGGCGCTTAGGTGTGGCTTCAAAAATAGTACAGTATGCAACTTCAACGACAGGTTCTTCTTATTTAAGCATGCATGTCTTAAGTTTTTTTATAACGTGTCCTTTAATTTTTATAATTCAACTACTGCATCCCTTGCTATGCAAGACGTCACGTTTGTGACAAGATCGATATACATGTTTTCGAAGAAAATGTTACGAAAGAAGTTAAACTTATGACGAAACATGGTTCCGCTTTTAAGGTTAAGGTCTTTAATGAACGAGAGGTCACATTTTTTTGGTTGTTCAACTTGGGATGCATTATGCAAGACATATGCATTTGATGAGGATATGAAAATTTGATCTTGGACGTCGTCGTCGAGGCACCGGTATTTTTTGTGATGAAGACATTTCGGTGGAAGTGGGCGACATAATTCAAGTTCGATCTTCATGTGAGTTTATTAAACAACAAATTTATTAATTCTACAACTTATTTCCTTGCTTCCAAAGGTTGACAACTTATTTATAATTGTCAGCTAATGTTTTTGCTACGGATGATGTACGGAACAAGATAATACCTATTATAACCATGGCTTGTAGCTAACTATGGACGAACAAGATGAATTTATCAAAGTTCTTAAAATTTTACCTATGGCTACGGTACATTTTAAGGCTGACGCATCTTTTACATCATACGTGGCATTTGTCCTTAAGTTGAGAGAGAATCAAATTCATGAAATTAGCATGGTAAGATTTTTACTATCCTGTCAGTAGTCCATCTTTTTTAGAAATGCATTCTTATTAGGTATACTGCATTGCTAACTATGTTACTAATATGTTCTTTAATAGATGCTCCTGCAAGATGTTTTGCCTAGGTGGATGCCTAACAGAGGCGATCTCACAATTGTCTATGCATGTCCATGGGGTGAACCTTTAAAACATCACTGCTCAACTGAAAGTGGAAAAAATGGTTGCGTTAGAATCAAAGGGTAGAGGAAGATAGTGGTTCAAAGGAAACCAAAAGCTGGAGACAAGTTGTTCTTATTCTACATAATGGAGAAGCACATGTTTTTTGATTTTATTTCCTTTCACCTTTGCGTGAGGAGTAGGTCCTACTAGTCATGTGCTCGGAGTAGGTCATAGCTAGTAGTATTGGATATTGTTATCGTGAGATATTGTTACTTGTGATGTGTCCATAAGCTGTTATCGTGAACAATTAGGTATTACACTTTGCTCGAAAGTCTGTTGTTATTGTCAGATATTGTTACTTGTGATGTGCCCATAAATTGTTTGTTATGATATAAATATGTTGGATCACTTTGTTGATAATGATGGTAAAGTAATTTGTGTGATACTACCGTATATATAAATGTTATATGTGTATGTTGGAAATGTATAAAAACATGTATAAATATGCTGAAAATACTACTGTATATTAAAAAACTATAGAAAAGTACCCACAGTGCAGGGTTGGAAGGCGCGCTACAAATAATTTCTAGCAGCGCGGTGTATGACTAGTGTAACACCCTCAGATGCCTGTAACAGTAATCATCATCACTGTTGACTATCCCTGTTTGTTAATCACTGTTATCCCCTGTCCTTAATCAAACTTTGCTTCTGCTCTTTTCAAACCATGATAGTTGGGGATCAAATCCCCAAATCCCAATGCATCTTGCTCATCATGAAATCAAACCCTAGTTGAAACTACTTTAAATGGAAATTAAAACAAAAGTGCTCAAATAAAGTTGTTCCAAAAATCATGGAACTATTTTTTTAAATTGCCTAAAATCATTATAATCATGTTGGAACAACTTTGGTAATTTTTGGAGTTGCAGAAAATTCCAAACAATTCAAACAGTAGGTTAAAACCCTTACTTTGGGCATTTAATATTTAAAGTAAATATCAAATGATTTTATTTTGCTGCAAAAACTTTTGTGGCACTGACATATAATGTTATACTAATATTGGGACACCTGACCCATTTTACAAAATTGCAAAAGGCACTAAATTAAATACAAACAACAGGACAGTAAACAAAAACCAGAAAATGGAAAAAAAACTTTAAAACTCGCCTGGGGCGAGGCCCACCGCAGCCCAGCCCAACCCCCCACCTTGTCTTCTTCCTCCTCCAACCACCCCCACCTGCCCCGTACGGCGCCCGCCGAGGGCACGCCGCTGCCAAGGCGGCCCCGCCCTTCACCTGCCCCCCTGCCGCCGCGGTCGCGATAAGAGCGAAGCCCCCGACCCCCTGGACACCCTCCCCCTCTCCTTCCCCTCCTCCTCTGCTCTCACGCCTCGGGGAAAAACCAGCCGAGGGCCGTCGTCGCCATTGCCATGGCCAACCGTGGCCACTAGCCAAACCAGCCCGCTCCACGTTGCCCACTGGACTCGCCATCGACGATTACACCGAGCTGCTGGAGGAATCGAGCCGTGGTGCCTCTCCGCGACGACTACGACTCCTTCTTCTTCTTCGGCTCCGGCGGGATCCGCGACGAATTCCGGCCACCACCAGCCCGCATCGAGCCCGCTGCCACCTCCGTCGTGCTCCTGGTGAGCTTCCCGTTCGTCGCCAACTGCCCGTTGAGTCCCGCTAGGCCCGTGGCCTTTTTCCCCCTTTGAGCTGCTCCGGCCGCCGTGGGTCGTCGTCGTAGCCGTGCTTCCAACCCGTTCCAGAGCACGATTTTGGCACTCACGCGTTCGTAGTGTTCCGTAGGTTCACTTCCGCCCCGTGGCTCGCTCGATTTCGTCTCGGAACGCAAGACGCCATGGACGCCCGAGCTCGGCCTCCCGCCATTGTTGACCCCGTGCTCGGATGCGTCCACCAAGACCCCCTCCCCCACCGTAGATCGAAGCGGCACGTTCCCCTGAACCCATAGCAACAAGCAGCGCCTCGTTTGGTGCTCGGAATCGAGCGCTAGCCCGAGTTCGCCGGAGTCTGCTCGCCGGCGAGCCGCCGGTGGGTCGCCTGTGCCACTGACGTGTGGCCCCAAATGTCAGATGGGTCATTAGCAATCTGGTTAGGACTTAATCAGTCACTAACATGCGGGCCACCCCCGGGAAATCTTTGTTAGGTAAATAAAATGGATTAAATGGATATGTTAGTGTGACAGGTGGGCCTAGCCCCCTTAATCCACTGTTAGTTTAAGCTAATGGTTAAATTAAACCCTGAGACACTTACACCTGGGCCCCCCTTGTCAGGTTTTTATATATTAAAAGATTTTATTAAATTGAGTCACTGACATGTGGGTCCAGAGGCTTTTTCTAATTTAATTAAATGTTTTATAAATAACAGAGGCTGACATGTGGGTCCCACATGTCAACACTGTTCTGGATAATGTTGTGGATAATGTTTTGGATAATGTTTAATAAATAATAAAAGAAATCCAGAAAATCATTTAAATTGATTTAAACTTTGAAATTCAATAACTTTTAAACCGTAACTCGGATTCAAAAACTTTATACATGAAAGTTGATCAGAAAAATATAACGAATACGAATACGCTATCCGTATGTCTACCACACCCCTCTAACACAACGAACATCGAACATTCCCCCTCCGGGCCGTCTGTCCGATAAATTGTCCGGTACCGTTAGAGTGCCCGGATGAATTTATTCCGAACACGAAAGTTGTCCGGAATGGTTCAAATAGCACGGATACACCCCCCTTATGTTGTTCCGGTAACCACGACACCTCCGGCTTGATCCTTCCCCCTCCGGACACCCTGTCCAGTAATCACCCGGAGCCGGTAGTTCATCCTCAGATTGTAAGTGCATCAAGTGCCCTCCCCTTGAGGTTTTGGAGTTTGATGACAAAACGGTTAAGGGACTGATGTGTTTGTGAGTATACACAGGAGAACAGTCCCTGATGAGGTGTTTAACCACCAATGTCGACCCCCCAAAATGTTGAGGAACATTGGAGAAAACGGTGCGTTTCCTGAAGAATGAAGTCGCGCGAAATCCTGAGGAAACAGGATCCTGAAGCATTCGGTTGAAGCTGAAGCTGAAGACGATCCTGAGGAAGTTCGCGCTGAAGACAAAGTTGAAGCGTAGTCTTCTTGAGTAATGAAGTTGCGCGAAATCCTGAGGAAGTAGGATCCTGAAGCGTTTGGTTGAAGCTGAAGCTGAAGACGATCCTGAGGAAGTTCGCGCAGAAGATGAAGTTCGCAGAAGATGAAGACTTTTTATACTTCTTGAGTCATAGGAAAACACCGCACTGTTGGAGGGGTTGAAGAAAACGAGTTCCGAAGGTCTGAGGAAGTGCTCAGTTAGGAATCCTGAAGAAAAACCCTGAGGAAATCTCCTGCAGTAGAAGTTCAGTTCCTCGGGTGTCTGAGACGTTGTTCTTCAGGACACTGAGGAATTTGTCTTCGGTTGAGGAGTCTGGAGACTGCGAGTGCAGTTCTCCTGAAGAGAGTGAAATCTCCTGTAGTAGAAGTTCAGTTCTCATGTGTCTGAGACGTTGTTCTTCAGGACACTGAGGTAACTAACTTCGGTTGAGAAGTCTGGAGAGAGAATACTTTGACCGTGCCACGTGTTGCGTGGTGAGAGGCTAGAACTTGTCTAGCAACGGTCATTTCCGAGGGCATGAGAGTAATTGCATGCATGGGCATTTATGTCCTTTCACCTCGGGTTGCTCCGCGGCTATAAATAGCCACCCCCAGCCCCATTTGTGGGTTGGATGCTCCAAGAGGAAAACTGACACTTGTCATTTGAGAGCAACCCACCTCTGAGGAAACTGAAGAACCTTTGTGAGGAAAACTACCAGCCTGAGTAGTTGAGCATTTCTGAGGAAGTCGGTTCGAGTGATCCGAAGCTTTTTACTCTTGAAGACTGTGATCTTCCAGCCGGTGTAGTAGTCTTCAGTCTGAGGAAGTCAAGATGCAATTGTGACTTCCCGGAGTGACTGAGTCTGTGAAGGTTTCGGGAGTCTACCTTGAAGACTCACCTGAGTTATTGGACGGAGTCTGAGGACTTTAGTTCAAGGAGAACAAGGTGAAGACTATGTCTTCTGAGTTGAATCTCAGCCTCTCCAACCAGACGTAGAGTTGTCACAGCAACTTGAACTGGTCTACCAAACCAATGTCTTCAATTACTGGTGACATCTCTTCAATCTCTTAAGCTTCAGTATTATGTCTTCAGTATCTATGGTGACTTCCTGTGCTTCAGCTCTCCCTCTGCTATTTGTCTTCATACTATGGATCTGAAGCACTTCTGCTTATCTGAATTGATTTATTTCGGTTGCATTATGATGTGCTGCCCTAATGATTACATTATGCAAAGTTTTATTTCTTCATGATTTTGGTTACTTCTTCAGCTTCATGATTGCTTCAGTCCTGAAGAAAAACAAAATCCTGTAGTAAATTTGAAAATCTCCCATTCACCCCCCCTCTGGTCGATATATTGCACTTTCAATTGGTATCAGAGCGAGGTACTCCCTTGTTCTGTGTGATTCGGTTTAACCACCTGGAGTTTTTAGTTATGTCGATCTCAGGTACAATGAGCGTTGCCTCAAACTACCCCATCTTCGATGGAACTGACTACCCATACTGGAAGAACAAGATGAGGATGCATCTTGAAGCCATTGACAAGGATCTATGGGACATTGTTGATCAAGGCATCCCTGAAGCAAATCTGATGACTGCTCCTGATGTAGTCAAGAAAAACTGGCAGCTTGATGCAAAAGCTCGAAGCATCATTGGTGGTCATCTCAATAAGGCTCAGTTCAACCGTATCAGTGGTCTGGATACCGCAAAGAAAATATGGACGAGACTGTCTAAAGTTAATGAAGGAGTCTCAGCTCAGCGAGACTCACGAATTGATACACTCCGCAGTCTCTTCAATCGGTTCAAGAGGCTTGATAATGAGCACGTACAACAAACCTTTGACAGACTCACTGACATATCCAATGAACTTCAGGCTCTTGGTGCTGTTGATATCACAGATCATGAAGTTGTGAAGAAACTGCTGAGGTCACTGGATGACTCATTTGAGTTCCTATCACTGATGATTCAAGAAAGGCCAGACTTCAAGACTCTGGACCCTGCGGATATTCTCGAGCGCCTCAATGCTCATGAACTGAAGCTCTCTGAAAAACGAGACTTATACAGCTCCACGCCTAAGGTCCGCGCGCTAAAAGCTAGAGCACGAAGAGTGTCCTCTGATGAAGAGTCTGAGGCTGATACTGATAATCCTGAGACTCTCAGACGTGAACTTGCTCTCCTTACCAGGAAGTTTCAAAGGTTCACGAAGAAGAATCGCTTCGGAAACTCCTCAAGGTCATTATCAAGAAAAAGAAAAGATGATGACTCTGCCGAAGCTAGAAAGAGAGTCTGTCACAAGTGCAAGAAACCTGGGCATTACATCGCTGATTGTCCTCAATGGGAAAAAGAAGCTAAATTGAAGAAGAAGAAGAAAGGGAAAGATGAAAGTTCTGACGAAAAGACAAAGAAGAAATCCTCAAGATCTTCAAAGTCTACTGGATACCGGAACAGTAGCTCCCGTAAGGCTCGCGCTTATCTTGGGAAAGAATTGGACTCGGAAGAATCTGGTTCCAACCCTGATGCTGAGGAAGAAGAATCTGAAGAATCTGAGGGTGTGGCTGGTTTGGCTCTTGCCACGACACTTTTCTCAAAGTCAATCTTCAGCACTGAGGACTCTGGCCCATCACATGTTAATGAAGCTGAAGACACAACTCCTTCCTTCTGCTTCATGGCCAAGTCCTCTAAGGTATCTCCTTACTCATCATCAGATGAACCCTTTGATGAAGAACCTGATGAAAACTATGCCAAACTTGCTAAACTTGCGTCTAAGCAACAACGTGCACTTGAAAAGACTCAGATCTCATTAAACAAAAGTGATGATATGTTGGTTGAGGAAATGACGAAGACTCAAAAGTTGACTGATGAATCAAAAATTCTTCAGTCAAAGTTTGATGACTTGTTCAATCGCCATGAGACACTCCTTACCGATCATGAAAAACTATCTCATGAGTTCCTCATGAGGAAACAAGAAATTGAACGTGTAAGGATGTCTCATGACGATCTGAGAAAAGAAAATGAGTCACTCCTCTCGCAACAGATCATCATGCCACAAGAAGGATTCAATCCTCCCTGTTTAAAATGCATTGAACGTGATCAAATCATTTCTGTGTCTAGTTCTTCAATGTCTTCAGACTGTGTTATCTCTATTACTTCTGTGGTACCTAACCCCTCATCTGAGGATACCATAGACATTGCTGAAGAAAATGCTAGGTTGAAGAATCTACTGGAAACAGGCATGTTCAAGAGTCTGAAAGGACATCAGACTCTCTGTGACATTCTCAAGAAACAGATCCTCAACAGAAACCCGAGGAAAGAAGGCATTGCATTCACTCGGAGACTCAACCCTGATGGGTCTTACTGGAAACCTGAACAATATCCTGAGACCATCTGGGTTCGGGCAATGATGCCTCCTCCTGACCCCTATACCTTATCTGGTTATGATGCTGCTTCTTCAGATATGATGATTGAGTCATTTGACTCAAACTATAAACTGTTTAAAAATTGTAATGGTGAGGTATTTTCCAGATACATTGGAACTAACTGCAGGAACGGTCCTCCAGTCAAGCAGATCTGGGTGCCAAAGGACCTCATCACTAACCTTCCTGTGAATGCAGATGCAAATGAGCTGAGGATATCATCTGAGGACGATACCTCAAAAGGAAATGATTATAATCATGTATCTGCTAACCATTTTGTTCACAGGGAAGCTCCTCATAAGAATGCTTATTCATTTGTTTATCCTGATACTGTCATCACACACCCCATTAAGTCTCATTATCCTCATCAATCCTCATGTGCCTCAAGACCACCCATAAAGATGTGGGTGGTTAAGAACTAATCATCCGTGCAGGGACATGTCCTGAGGCAATTACAATTTATGCAGATCATATGCCCAGGACAATAACAAATGAGTCAGTTGAAGGATAATTATATTGTTTGATTTCATAGAATCAATCCTGAGGAACATCCTGAGGAATTAATTCTGATGAATCTTAAACTCCTCAAACTGAAACTGGCTCATAACTTGTTGTATGAGATACTAATTCATTTGCAGGAAAAGACTGAATGGGTGATGGATAGTGGATGCACAAATCACATGACTGGTGACAGAAGTCTTCTTATGGAATCATCACTAAGTCCTTCTTCAAAGAAAACCATCACCTTCGCTGATAAAGGTAAAAGTAAGGTATTGGGTCTCGGTAGAGTGGCTATCTCTCGAGACCAACACATTGATAAAGTCATGCTTGTTGAATCTCTTGGGTACAACTTGATGTCTGTATCTATGCTGTGTGATCTTGATCTCGCTGTTCTCTTCGGAAAACATGGTTGTATTGTCTTCATGGTTAGCGATAAATCCACTGTCTTCAGTGGGATTAGGAAAGGTGACCTGTATATTGTAGATTTCTCTGAAGGTCCTCAGGTTGCTACATGTCTCATGGCACGAGCCTCAGAGTGCTGGTTATGGCATCAAAGACTCGGCCACGCTGGAATGAGAAATCTTCAGAAGCTGGTACTGAAGAAACATGTCCTCGGGATTGAGGAAATCAGATTCACAAAGGACCGGCTCTGTGGAGCCTGCGAAGCTGGAAAGATGACCAAGGACAACCACCCAGCGAAGACCATCATGACCACTACGAGACCACTGGAATTACTTCACATGGATCTATTTGGTCCTCCAAAGTATTCGAGCTTTGGAGGTAATATGTATGGTCTTGTTATTGTTGATGACTTCTCACGATACACTTGGGTGCATTTTCATCTCTATAAGTCAGGAACTCCAGCAATTCTTAAGTGCTTCGCTCAGCGAGTCATGAACAACTACAACCTGAAGATCAAGCACATTCGAAGCGACAACGGCACTGAGTTCAAGAACTTCGGTGTGGAAGAATTCCTCGATGACTTGGGAATTACTCATGAATTCTCAGCACCATACACTCCTCAGCAAAATGGTGTTGTTGAGAGAAAGAATCGAACCCTCATCGAGATGGCTCGCACGATGCTGGCTGAGTACAATACTCCACTCAAGTGGTGGGCTGAAGCAATCAACACCGCATGCCACATTGTCAATCGAGTGTATCTTCATAAGTTCTTCAATAAAACTTCATACGAGTTAATGATCGGTAAGAAACCCAATGTAAGTTACTTCAAAGTATTCGGTGCACCTTGCTGGATACGTGATCCTCATCACGAGTCCAAATTTGCACCCAAAGCATGTGAGGGTTTCATGCTTGGTTATGGTATCAACTCGCACACCTACAGAGTCTTCAACATTAGTCATTATAAAATTGTTGAAACTGTAGACGTGCGTTTTGATGAGTCTGATGGCTCCCAAAGAGAGCACCTGCCACATGATTTAGGTGAAGCACCACCTGAAGAACAGATCAAGAAGATGGGTGCTGGTGACATCATTCCTGCGGATCATCCTGAAGAAATCCACGTACCTCCTGCTCCTGAAGAACAACCAAATCCTGAAGCGAATAATTCTGATGATGATCCAGATCCTGAGGCACCTGACACGCCTGAAGTTCCTGAAGCACCTGAAGCTGATGCAAACGAATCTGATTGCAGTGACGAAGATGCACCTCAAGATCATCCACCTCGACTTCCTCGTGTGGCAAATGAAGTTCAAGTGGACAAAATCCTCGCTGACGTCAACCTACCAGGTCCTCTTACTCGTGCAAGAGCTAATCGTATAGCTAACTTTTGTGGGCATTTCTCGTTTGTATCAATTTCAGAGCCCACCAAAGTCTCCGAGGCATTCTGTGAAGCGGAATGGATTCAGGCAATGCAAGACGAACTTCTTCAGTTCAAACTGAATGATGTTTGGGAACTAGTCAAACGTCCTGATCCTAGAGTTCACAACGTCATCGGCACGGAGTGGATCTACCGCAACAAACTTGATGAAGATGGACAAGTCATCAGGAACAAAGCTCGTCTCGTAGCTCAAGGATATACTCAAGTTGAGGGGATCGACTTCGGTGAAACCTTCGCTCCTGTAGCTAGACTTGAGTCTATTCGTATTATGCTTGCATTCGCTAATCATCATAATATCAAGTTATATCAAATGGATGTGAAAAGTGCCTTCCTCAATGGTAATATCGAGGAATAAGTATATGTTGCTCAACCTCCAGGTTTCGAAGACGCCAAGAAGCCTGATATGGTGTACAGATTGAAGAAAGCTCTCTATGGACTGAAGCAAGCCCCTCGGGCTTGGTATGACACACTAAGGGACTTCCTCATCAGCAAGGGCTTCAAATCTGGTTCCCTCGATCCAACTCTCTTCACAAAACGATATGATGATGCATTATTCATATGTCAAATTTATGTTGATGACATAATATTTGGATGCACTAACAAGAAATACAGTGAAGAGTTTGCATTCTTGATGAGTGAACAGTATCAGATGTCGATGATGGGCGAACTGAAGTTCTTCTTAGGACTCCAAATTCGTCAACAACGCAACGGCACCTTCGTCTCTCAGGAGAAGTACCTCAAGGAGTGCCTGAGGAAATTCGGGATGCAAGACTGCAAGGGCATCAAGACACCGATGCCTACAAACGGACAACTTGGCCCCGATGAAAATGGCAAGGAGTACGATCAAAAGGTATACCGCTCCATGATAGGTTCACTGCTATATCTATGTGCATCCAGGCCTGATATAATGTTGAGCGTTTGCATGTGTGCCCGATTCCAAGCGGCACCAAAGGAATCGCATCACCAAGCGGTGAAACGAATTCTTCGATATTTGGCTCACACCCCGTCGCTTGGCTTATGGTATCCAAAAGGCACACAGCTGGATCTCGTCGGGTACTCAGACTCAGATTATGCTGGAGATCGAGTGGATCGGAAGTCTACCTCAGGAACATGTCACTTCCTCGGACGTTCTTAGATTGCTGAAGCAGAACTGCGTCTCCCTCTCCACGCGCTGAAGCTGAATACATTGCTGCTGGTGCAAGCTGCTCACAGCTTCTTTGGATGAAGCAAACCCTGAAGGACTACGGCATCAACCTGAAGAAAGTACCACTACTATGTGACAATGAGAGCGCCATCAATATCTCTCAGAACCCAGTACAGCACTCGAGGACGAAGCATATTGAGATACGGTATCACTTTCTTCGGGATCATGTCTTGAAGGAAGATATCGTCATCAGCCACGTGAAGACTGAAGATCAACTTGCTGATATATTCACTAAGCCCTTGGATGAGAAGCGATTTAGCACTCTGAGGTGTGAGCTAAATATCTTAGATTCCTCAAACGTCCAGTGAATGGACACACATCCTAACGCTTAAACAATATTGAAGAATCCTGATGCACAACACACGATGTGTCGTACTCCTCAACTCATGAGGAACTACCTTGCTATGTGTGAAGAAATTAACGTGGAATTGACTCAAGATCCATACGACAATTGTATGGTATCAAGTGTCTCATTCCCTATAAGGTGGGTAGCGCCACCGCCCAAACACCTCAGGATTGGGTGATCCTCCACTACCTCAGGATTTGATGTTATTGATCTTCCTCAAGATTCGAAGTCTTCATTTCTGATGATTATCGTGTTTGTCCTCAACAGCGTTCATCTATAGTTATTGATCTTCACTTTTTGCTTCTTCAACTAGGTGAACGTGATCGGACCCATCTCTCTGTTCTCACTTATCTAATCTGTCTATCTCATATGCGTTCATCAGGAAATTATATTCCTCTGGCATGAGACCTGTCATCATCATTTGCCTGAGACCATTTGTCTTTGTCTTCAGCCATTATCCTCAATGTCCTCAAATCACGGATTTTTTGTTACAACTGTCTTCAATTTGTTGCGATTTTACCGCACGTCGTAATTATCCACTATCACGATATTCACTGAGGATCCCAACAATCAGGGGCTCTCTCGTCCACAAATTTCGCAACCTCTTCAGCTCCCACCCCTCTATAAATAGCTCTCTTCCCCCCCGGTCATTTACCCCCCAACGCCTCCCTCACTCTCGCATTGCCGCCCTTGAGCTCCTCACGCTCGAGCGCTAACATCGCCGGAGTTCGCCGTCGCCGGGGACGAAGACACATTGTTCCTCAGCATTCGCCTCAAGTCTGGTATGCTTATTCCTCAGTGGTTTATTCCTCAGCACAACATTCCTCAGTACTGTTCATCCTCCACTGTGCTGCTAGCTCACTGAAACCTGTACCTATGCCTCAATCCTTTGTTTTACTCAACCTATTCCTCATGAACGCATATAACCGTACCCCACTTCCCTCGCAACTTAATTCTGTCACAGGTACATGTCTGCTGAGGAATCGCATGGTTCTCATATTCTCACTTCATTTGCAGCTCAGCTCGAACGTACAATTCCTCAGTCTCCTCAGCTGAAGAAAATGGCTCCTCGACGTAAAATCACTGATACCGCAAAAGACCTGCCCCTAAAGCTATATGAAAAGTTGAAGACTCCTGAAAGAGAAACCGGTGAACAACGTAAGAAACGGGTTCAGAAAATCACAAGAGAATGGGCCAAGCGTTGGGTGGCCTACCAATGGCTGAATCCTCAACATGAGGAAATGTTCGCAGTCAATCCGCCCCTGAAGACCTTAGGTATCAAGGCTCGACCTCCACCAGCTCCTGGTGTTGTTCCTGATCCAACCACACTGCGCAGACCTGAAGACTTTCCTGCGGCATATGAGCTTTACCTCAAACGCTCTCGCAGCCGTGTCAAAAATCTGGTCCGTGACATGACTGCTTCAATACAAATTCCGCCTCAAGATCAGTCTCAACCTAGACAACAACCTCCGCCTCAGCACCGCAAAAAGGCTCCGGGCATGAAACCTTTCTCTAAGACCTCAACTAAGCCTCAAGTTGTTGGCTCCTCATGTCAACGAACAGATGGTGCTGCCCCCTCTTCAAGAATACGCACTGATGAATCTGGTGCTCCTGAGGCCTCAACCACAATGCCTCAGCATCACCTGAAGACCAAAACTGTTCTTCAACGGGGCCCTCGTCCTTCACCAAAGAAAACTGCTATGCGTGGCGCCATCCATCATACTCCTCAATCTTCTGATGATGAAGATGAATTTGAGGATCTAGCCGGCTTCGTCGCCACTGAAGCTGATAAGATTGAATACGTGCGTGATGCGGCCAGACGCAAAGCTGAAGCAACGGGTTTAGAAATCCCGCTTCTCCTTGATCCCAAGAAGATCTTGGAGTACATTGAAATTTGGTCTGTTAAGCCTGACACTCCGCTTGATGATTTGGACATTCCGAAAGACATCAAGTTCTATGTTCAACAGTTCCTCATAAATGAGATTCATCAACGTGATCTTCAGAAACAGTTGAAGGCCAAACTGAAGAAAGTCCACAGTGACTTCAAGAAGAAACCTATCACTGAAGTTACTCCTCAGGAGTTTACTGAGCATCAATGCGAAGTTCAACGTCTCAACATTGAGTTCGCTGCCAATCGTGCTTATATTGGTCAATCCAAGGAACGGATCTCACAACAGATGACCAAGTTGATGAAGCTTCGACAGCCTGCTGATGCCTCTGCCAAAAGCCTCAAGCGCACGCCTGAAGCACAACCCTCAACCCCACTTGTTGCAAAGAAGCCTGCTGTTGAGGATCCCATTGATGCTACACCCCTTTCCTCAGCTCCTCCTACAACACAGCCCGCTGATACCACCACTCATATCACTGCTGCCTCAACTCCACCTCAAAATCCTCAGCGCAGCTTAATTGTCTTCACTCCACCCCCTGCTGCAACACCCTTTGTTCCAACTCCACCGTCCCCACCACCACCAGTTATCACTGAGGTTGAAGACATGGACGTTGATATTATGGATGATGGAACTCCTCGCATTTATGATGAGGACTATGAGCTGACAAACTCACCCACTCATACTGTCTTCTCACCTGAACCTCACTCCAACACAGTGACCGAGGTGCTTCCTGACACTTCTCTGCAGTCTGAAGCCTCTGTTGGTGCATCGTCCTCAGCGTCTGATGCTGACGACCCCGAAGCCTCTTGTGCTCCAACAAATTCCGCTGCTAATATTGATGCAGCTGACACTACAACTGCTGATCCTCAGCCAGACCCACCTGCTGCTGAAACTGAAGCTGAAGCCGACCAAAGCACAACTGCCCCTCCTGAAGCAGAAACCAGTACAAATGCTGAAGCCTCGAAGGAT
Organism: Bromus sterilis; assembly: GCA_950022295.1. Taxonomy (NCBI): domain Eukaryota; kingdom Viridiplantae; phylum Streptophyta; class Magnoliopsida; order Poales; family Poaceae; genus Bromus; species Bromus sterilis. The sequence continues at coordinate 35,014,186 of OX465600.1, forward strand.
GGCTCTGAAGACAAACAGGCCACATCACCTCGTCTCCCCAAGGACATTAACACATCTGTGCCTGATGCATCTGCAGCGACTCCGCCTCATCCTCAAGCTCCTCTTCAGATTGAAGTGCCTCAAGTGCCTTCCCCACCTCAAGGCCCAGTTCAAGCTCGGTCCTTGTGTCCAAAGCAGAAGCGACCATTCTTCCGTGACCTTGAAGCTGATGATACTCCAAGCTTTGATGCTACTGATTTCTTCAACGCCATGAGTTTCTTTCAAGAGGGGATTCAAAATCCGTATCACTCTGCTCCACCTCGCAAGCTGCTGAGGTTCTGGACTGCCACTCAGAAGAACTACTATGCTTCAGTGCTCTACAAGCAAAACAAACTGTTTCCTCACAAGCACATTCCTCTGATGGATATGGAAGCTCTTCCCTGCTTCAACAATGTGCTTCAGGATCTGCATCATGCCAAGCTGCTTCAATTCTGCTCTGAATGCATACACTGGAATGAAGAGCTTGTGCTTCAGTTTTATGCCACTTTGTATGTTTCAGGAAATCCTCTAGATATCAACACCTGGACCCTCGAGTGGATGACTGAGCATCATCACTACACCATCACTATTCCTGACGCAATTGAGATACTTGAGTTGCCTCAGTGCACTTCCACTGCGGCCTGCTCCTATGGGTCTCAGATTCTTCTCGATGACCTGATGAACATGCTCATGAAGCCTCAGGCCCCTGAAGCCCCAGCTCGCACAACGTTTCCAGTGTCTGAGCTTCAGTATCTACCGAGTACATTGTATCGGATTCTGGCGAAAACCTTCTGCCCCATCAAAGGCTATGAATCCTCAGCTGAAGAAGTTGTTGGCATCATGAAGAACATCCTTCACAACCTCTGCATGTCTGGGCCAATCAACGTCCCTGACTTCTTCTTCAGAACTCTTGCTGATGCTGCACAGAATCCACACATCCTGAAGCCATACGCGCCATGGATCATGAAGCTCATCCGCGCAGTCACAAGAATTGAGTATCAACCTGATCACCCGAATCACAGGACCTATCTGCCACCTGTCGAAGTGCTTCAGCATACAATTGCCACAAATGACAAAGGCAAAGGCCTCTTTTATGAAGAAGTTCTCCCGACCAATTCCCTCGCTGGTAATATTCGTCATCCTCAGTCTCGCACAACTGATGAAACCCGCACTCATGCTTCAACTGAGGATACAACTCAGGCTCGAGTGATGACTGATCGAGAGCTTCTGATTAGCCTTCATCAGAAAGTTGACAGAAATCATGACTGGGTAAAGCGTCAGTTTTCTGAGATCCTCAGCTATATGGCTCAGACACATTCTTCAGTGAAGAAAGTACATCAGTATACTCATCATACATATCAACATCTTGATGCCTTGATGAAAGAAGTACTCACTCCTGAAGACATTGCACAGTTGGATCTTCAAAAGCCTCCGATTCCAGCAATCAAACCACCGAGGCAATTCAGACGTTGCACGACTCCTCCTCCAGCCATGGATTCTTATTCCTCAAACCAGGAGATGACTGCTGAAGAAGCTGAAGACACAGCTGCCTGCCCTCATACCGCAACGGACTGTCTCAGGCGTGACTCACCTCAGCCTTGAAGCAACTACCAACGGGCGTTAGCTTCAGTTTTTCCCTTTTTGTTCATTATATGACAAAGGGGGAGAAGTCTGTTAGTCTTCAAGCGGGTCTTAGTTATGGGGTTCTTCAGTTACAACTCTCGTTCTTCAGACATTTTTGTAATGAGTTGTAAACTGTTATTTTGGTGTTTGCCTGATACTTTTTCTCAGTTATCTCATGCTATTTTCTCACATTTATCATATATGCATGTGATTGTCTCTGCAAACATCTATATCAGTGCGGTGGTTAAATCCTCAAACATTTCAGAACATGCACTGATACAAAAATACCTGGATATAGGGGGAGCTCCTCATCTACCTCAAAATGCTTTAGATATTAAACATTCTTCAACTAAATATGCATATCCTCAGGGGGGGCTTCACTATATTCAGCTTAATGTTAAAAATGTTCTTCAAAGTTTTTATTCTTCAAACTCATAATTTTATCCCCGTTGAAGCTTAACCTGATTGTCATCAAATCACCAAAAAGGGGGAGATTGTAAGTGCATCAAGTGCCCTCCCCTTGAGGTTTTGGAGTTTGATGACAAAACGGTTAAGGGACTGATGTGTTTGTGAGTATACACAGGAGAACAGTCCCTGATGAGGTGTTTAACCACCAATGTCGACCCCCCAAAATGTTGAGGAACATTGGAGAAAACGGTGCGTTTCCTGAAGAATGAAGTCGCGCGAAATCCTGAGGAAACAGGATCCTGAAGCATTCGGTTGAAGCTGAAGCTGAAGACGATCCTGAGGAAGTTCGCGCTGAAGACAAAGTTGAAGCGTAGTCTTCTTGAGTAATGAAGTTGCGCGAAATCCTGAGAAAGTAGGATCCTGAAGCGTTCGGTTGAAGCTGAAGCTGAAGACGAACCTGAGGAAGTTCGCGCAGAAGATGAAGACTTTTTATACTTCTTGAGTCATAGGAAAACACCGCACTGTTGGAGGGGTTGAAGAAAACGAGTTCCGAAGGTCTGAGGAAGTGCTCAGTTAGGAATCCTGAAGAAAAACCCTGAGGAAATCTCCTGCAGTAGAAGTTCAGTTCCTCGGGTGTCTGAGACATTGTTCTTCAGGACACTGAGGAATTTGTCTTCGGTTGAGGAGTCTGGAGACTGCGAGTGCAGTTCTCCTGAAGAGAGTGAAATCTCCTGTAGTAGAAGTTCAGTTCTCATGTGTCTGAGACGTTGTTCTTCAGGACACTGAGGTAACTAACTTCGGTTGAGGAGTCTGGAGAGAGAATACTTTGACCGTGCCACGTGTTGCGTGGTGAGAGGCTAGAACTTGTCTAGCAACGGTCATTTCCAAGGGCATGAGAGTAATTGCATGCATGGGCATTTATGTCCTTTCACCTCGGGTTGCTCCGCGGCTATAAATAGCCACCCCCAGCCCCATTTGTGGGTTGGATGCTCCAAGAGGAAAACTGACACTTGTCATTTGAGAGCAACCCACCTCTGAGGAAACTGAAGAACCTTTGTGAGGAAAACCACCAGCCTGAGTAGTTGAGCATTTCTGAGGAAGTCGGTTCGAGTGATCCGAAGCTTTTTACTCTTGAAGACTGTGATCTTCCAGCCGGTGTAGTAGTCTTCAGTCTGAGGAAGTCAAGATGCAATTGTGACTTCCCGGAGTGACTGAGTCTGTGAAGGTTTCGGGAGTCTACCTTGAAGACTCACCTGAGTTATTGGACGGAGTCTGAGGACTTTAGTTCAAGGAGAACAAGGTGAAGACTATGTCTTCTGAGTTGAATCTCAGCCTCTCCAACCAGACGTAGAGTTGTCACAGCAACTTGAACTGGTCTACCAAACCAATGTCTTCAATTACTGGTGACATCTCTTCAATCTCTTAAGCTTCAGTATTATGTCTTCAGTATCTATGGTGACTTCCTGTGCTTCAGCTCTCCCTCTGCTATTTGTCTTCATACTATGGATCTAAAGCACTTCTGCTTATCTGAATTGATTTATTTCGGTTGCATTATGATGTGCTGCCCTAATGATTACATTATGCAAAGTTTTATTTCTTCATGATTTTGGTTACTTCTTCAGCTTCATGATTGCTTCAGTCCTGAAGAAAAACAAAATCCTGTAGTAAATTTGAAAATCTCCCATTCACCCCCCCTCTGGTCGATATATTGCACTTTCACAGATGAATTCCCGCTCCGAGCATATTGCATTGCACTGCGTTAGAACACCGATAACATTTCATCTATCATGTCATGCATATGTTTGTATATTATTGCTGTGTATTTACTGTTTCCTCCCCCCCCTTAATCTTCGGTAGACCCCGCTGCTGCTGTCGACTACACCGCTGCTGAGTACGACTACGTCGTCGACGACCCTACTACTACCGTCGAGTTTGCAGGCAAGCAGAGCCATTCTCTTCCCCATATACTGCCTATCTTTCCGTACAGTTCTTGCACTAGGCATTGTTACTGCTGCTGCTACGATTACAATCCTATTCAATTGCATAGCCTGTTTTTGTCGCCCCTTGATGTACCTTCCTTTAATCCTATGCTGCCTATTATTACTTATGCATTATTCAGCAGTGAACCCTGCGCATTGTTAGCTAGGATTAGATAGAGGGCCGCGATCACTCAGGGGAGTGAACGCGGATATTAATATTATAACTGCACAGGTACGGTACAATGCAGACACCGTCTAAGGCCCCTATCTGGGTTATGCCTAGTCACCTCAAGTGTGAGCTATCAAGGAGTAATCTTTGTACTCCACTCGAGGCTGACTTTGTCTTACCGCCATAGGGTCTTGACAACGGTTGTCGTAAAGGTAAGAAGTCGGGCGACCCAACGGTGCCCGCGAGAGGTATTGCGACGGGACGATAGGGAGGGCACGACCAGTGTACCGGTGTGCTTGGCCCCTGATCGTTGGCCGCGAGAGTTACCAAACCACGAAAGTCGAGCTCCTCCAGGAGCACACGCGAGACAAGGTAAGGAGACGGTTCACCTTGTTGGTAACCGCAGTGACTTGGTGGGACGACAGGGCAGGCACCGATGTACTGGTGGTCCTGGCTGCTGTGTTGTCCGCGGGTCGGTTAAGTCGAGGCAACGATAACGGTTGTCACGCAGGTTAATTAAAATGCTAAATGGTTCAGTGAATGTCTTGAGTTGGCTATATGCCATGTACGCACTACCTACCCGTGGGAACTACGAGTTATGGGCTCCTCTTCTTCTTAGTGTCGTCCGAGGACTCTTCAGACGTCAGCAGTACCGCGGGCTGATTGCCGGGAAGTGGTGTTGTCTTATTTGCCGCGGCAGTGTGATTTGTATTTGCTTTGATTTAACTTCACCGGCCAGCCACGCACCGTGCAGGAGTACGTTTGGGTTGGGGTCCAAGGCCCGGTGTACTTAGGATTTAGACCGGCGGATGACCTCTCTGTTAAGTTTGAAAGATGGGCTATGAAGTGTCGGATAGCCTCGGTGGAGCGTTCCCTAACAAGGTTCCCGCCATCCTGGAGATCCGTGCGTGTAGCGTAACACAAGTGCACCCCTGCAGGGAAGATTGATTTATCGATAGCCGTGTCCACGGTAACAGGACGCTTTATGCTGAAGCTGGATCCTACCACTAGAAACTATTATTAAACTGTATGGTTCCGGGTTCCCTTCCTCGCGGGGATGTCGGGGAGGTGAATTCGGAGGCATTGTTAATTATTACAACTTATTATTATTCAATGTTGCAGCAACTTCTGCTTCATTGTTACTTTACTGCTTTATATCAACTGTTGGCTGATTCTTACCTCATGCTGCAAGACATCGTCGGAAGATGCTAGTCTTCGATAGGCCTAGCTTCTTACCCTTGCTCTTAATTTCTGTCTTCAGTCCACTATATACAGCCTCTTCATTCCGTTGATACAATGCATAATGCTTAGTAGCGGACGTAAGACTCGCGGGTATACTAGATACTCACCTGCTTTATTTCCTTTACTGTTTTGCCTGATCGGCCGCTGCAGCCGACGTTGGAGCCCAGGAGCAGGAGTACCCCGGAGGCGCCTACTACGACGTCGAGTTCCCCGTTGACCAGGAGTAGTACTGTGGATCCCAGGCAGGAGGCCTCGCCTTTTCGTTCTGTATCTCTGATGTGATTTGTGCTAGCCTTCTTAAGGCAAAACTTGACTAACTATGTCTGTACTCAGATATTATGAATTGTATGACTCATATATTCGGGTCCGCGTGACCCCCTCTATTGTAATATATTTGTTTATCCTTTTGTGTTTAGTGTTGTGCTGTGATATTATCACCGTGGCACCCTAATCTCAGTCGTGTACCCTGTGTGTATGATTACTGTACACGGTCTGATTTTGGGGGCGTCACAACTAGTGATGTTAATAGCCATAGACACCTGCAATGCGGGGTACGACCCGCGCTGCTACTAACAATTTAGCTACGGGTTGGACGCCATGTTGCTAATGACTAGTTAGATGTAGTGCGTTAGTAGCAGTGCGGCTACCCCGGGCTGCTGGTGGCCATTTTCCTAGTAGTGTCAATCTCTTCTTCTCCATTGCTTTTCTTGTCTCTATGCAGGTGCACAGACTAGAAATAAAAATTTGATAAGAATAAATAATGTTAACATACCATATTCCACATGTATTGTAAGTCAACTGGATTGCAAGATTATTATGGGTAATCATTTTAGTTGGAAGATATTATACTTTCTACGAAAAATAATAACTGTGTGTACAATTTATTTCTGTTCCAATGGATTGCAAGGGCATAAGCATCATTACTAATTATTGGCCTATATTTTGAATCTTTGGTTTCCCTAAGGCTCTTATGTTTTGGAAATCATTGCACCTAAAAAATCTACTAAAACATACATAGAGAGATTCAATTACCCAAGGAAGATATGTAGCGATTTTTAACATGATCTAACTTCAATCCAACTGATCAATGTAGCGATTTTTCAAGCACAGCACAGTTCGATAGTTAAAACAATTCCAACCAAAATCCAACCAATCATTGGAGACAATTTTCAAATTTATAAATGGGCGAATACAAACTAATTAGGATTTCTAATTATTTGGAGGTATCCAATTGCCACCTAAGTTTTATCGATGGCTATCTATTGTTTCAAGGAATCCAAGCAATAGATAACGGGACTACAGAGCTGAATAAAATACTCAGTAAAATGATACCACGTGATGATTTTAGTGGTGACACACATAACCATTATCTCCATAAAACTTACCTGATCGATAATGCTACTTAATAATTCAAACATTTACTTGTAAGAGATTTGATTTAAAGTGAACTCATGGTTTCCATTGAATAGTTCAAAATTAATATGAAAAATACATTGCCGCCTAGAGAACTAGTACAATGTCGATCTAGTTCAGAAGCTTTCAGTCCGCGTTGTGATGGTGTGTGTTGGTCAGATTGAGGTGGAACATGATGTCAAGTGCTCTATATATGCATCCTCGAACCAAACCATCTTGAGAAAATATTGATTTGTATTTATTGGGTTACCAAAGATAAATATTATTTTATTTCTTACTTAAATCTTTCTTGTGGGATAAATTGCCGTAGTTTTGTTATGTAGATATTGATCAGAATTTATTGATTTACCAAATGTAATGTTTCAGATACCAAAGATTGGCCTTTATGGACTTACGAAAGATTGATCTTATTTTATTGGTATGTTACTGGAAACTTGTCTATTCGGACAATTAACCAAAGACAAGATTACCAAACTTTTATTATGTAGAGATTCATGAAATTTATTGGGTTAACAAATATTTTGTTTAGTTACCAAAGATTGTTATTTATTATTTTATAAATGATTAATATAAATATATTTTTTTTTCTTAAGCTTTACTGAACGGACAAATGAAATCTATTTGAAAACCAATAGGGATAGAAAACCAATGGAGGGGCCTACGTGGGTGGTACGGACGAAATAGGTGGGAAGAAAATTTAATGTAGGATGAACCTTATGTCTTTATACATAGTATAAAGATAGACATAGCACATAGAGAAATAAGCAAAAATATGTCATAGTGTGGTGAGATTCGACTAGGAATTTTAGTACGGAAGGTAAAACAAGTGTGACAACAAATAGTGCAGAAAACTATGGCACAGTTAGTCAGCAACCAAATAGACCCCACGTCAACAACGTTACCATGACTTTGGGGATCCCCATACATCAACATTGATATTTAAATTCTTACGTAGTAAATAGTCCAAATGCATTGAAAGTAAACACGAAGAAGTTAGCTCCCCAAGTTCTCAACAATGTCATCATGGAGATGTTAATGTGCCACACGGCCTTGAGTTTGTCCATACATTTGAAGAAATCTCTAGAGCCAGTTTTCATCCCTTATAGAGTTCGCATGAGCTATGTCGGAAAAATCTCCTCAATTTCATTCCGAGAATCCTTCGGTTCACCTTGATCATCTTCTATTATCATGTTGTGCATGATAACACACACTGTCATGATGCGCTACAAATGCTTTTAATCCTATAATGTTTGAATAATGGCAAAGCAATCTATCAACACTCCATGCGCGCTTGACATCCTTTCTACGTGGTTTGACGCTTAGAACACAAAATGTCTTGTTTTGTTTGGGTTTGATATCATCTTGATAGATGTAGATCATGAAGGATATATGTTACATTGATGACCATTGGTGTTAAAGTTCACTTGTGATGCTTTCACTTTACCTAGCTTGGAAAATAAATGAGATCTTTGCAACACATCGGGTCATTGTGATATCCTAAAACACCAAAATAGTAACGAAAATTTCAAAGATCATTGATGCCATAAATTCAACAATTATTTTTGCATCTTTTCAATGGCCATGAATTTTCCATGCCATGCTACAGGGACATTCTTTCACTCCCAATGCATGCGGTCTCTACTTCCAAGCATATCGGGAGCCCTTTTGATGCGATCATGTATAGAAGTATTGCATTCTATTCTTCATTAGGTGCTCCAAGATACGACTATTTGAAGATTTTAGTGATAACATTCATAATTTGGTACACCTTTTAATCACTATGTTCTTTGCAATTCCTCCAATCATCAATAGAATCATCGGGTTACACACATGCAAGCATGAGCACGGATGTTGAAACCATGTTAAAAGAAATATGACCAAGTTGACCTGCTCCATTCTTTTTCTTCATGAAGTATGGCTAATTAGCTTCCATGTCATATCCAACACACTTGAACAAAACCCGCGACATTCGAAACCTTATTCGATTTTTTAATACTAAACATTCTATTCTATCCAAAATAATCGTCCATAGGCTTATCATGCTCGAGTTGCTTCTTATGACAAACAACCACACATGCCCGAGCATGGCGCCACCATGCTTTAGCCTATTATTTGACATCATCCCTGCATACAACACCACTACCATCTCCAAATCATCATCATCATTCAGAAATGAGTTGTCGAAAAACAACTCCTAAAGGGAACTCATATGAAAAATACATGTATGAGAAATTAACATCATCGATAAACGCGTTACATAATAGGAGTTTCTATTTTCATGCCCATGGTTGCTTTGTTGTGCCCAGTTTTGCCTTAGGAAACTAACATTGCTCACTTTTCCCCTCCCTCCTCCACCACCTGCTCACAAATGCCCAAACGGAGCATTACCGTTCAATAAAGCATTTGACCTTTACCTCCTAACTAGTGGGGCCGCGTGAAATCCTGACAGGTGGGGTCGGGTCATCTATGACAGGTGAAGCTGAGGCAACTTATGATAGGTGTGGTTGACGCAGCTAATGATAGGTGGGGATGGGGCATCATATGAAAAGTGGGGTAAATTCTATATCATTTGTCAGACGACCTCGCACTTCCCCACACATCTTCTCCTCCTCTCAATCTCCCACTTCCTTCGCCAACCAGCTGCCGCCGCCGATTAAAACGCCACCTAGCCACCACCACTGAACACCATGGTCTCTTGGGACAACATCTCCGAGTACTCCTCCTCCGACGACTCCGTTACAATCCCGGTAGGTCTCTCTCCCTCACTTTCTGGTAACTAGGGTTAGGGTCCATCCAAAATTGGGATTTTTCGCGCTGTCGTCAGTTTGAGCCTTTTAATTTATTTTCTACCTCCCTAAGACCATTGAATGTGTGGAATGGAACGACCTAGATACTGAATTGTCTTCACGTTGGGAGAATGTGGCGTTTGAATCAGTGGAATTGGGAGAAGATTTCTATGTTGTAGAAAGAAGCTAATTGACTAAAATTAGTTACCCTATGTTAGTGGCATTCACATATTTTGTTAGTTTCCATCATTGTTTTGGATAGAGAGCATGTAATTAATTTCATGTTGTTAATTTTAGTCATTGTTTTGGATATAATGCTACTTGAAATTAGTTTGCATTATACTAGTAGTGAGAATAATGAAATAATATTCACTAAAATTTTCATATCAAAATTTAGTACATTACTATACTCTATTAACGAAATTATAATGTTTTATACACTAATATTTGAATATCAGTGTAGTGGGAACACTACAAAATCTAGAATTGTTAATGACGGGTCGTTTGTGTCAAGTAAAACTGATTTTCTTCAAGAGAACACCTTTAGGGAAACCAAAGATTCAAAATATAGTGATGTTTGTCGGCCGTCACATGATATTTCACGGAAGCTCCATTAAAAGAATAAATTAGTGATTGTACCACATTTTCAGTCCTCGTATGTTTGGCAACGAAGAGAAGGTTATCATTTAATGGGCTTCTTTAAATATGGGTAAATTTGTCAGGTATGAATTATGATAGGTTGAGTCAAAAATTGATTCTTGAACATCAACACGGTGCTTGCATGGTGACAAGATGTTCTATATCCGTGACATGTCATTAATGTTGCAAGCATCACCTTCTTATGGCTCCAAAGCTACACCTAGGGAAAGATGGTCGGCATCGCGTCATTACTCATTAGTCCAATGCATGGCTGCCTCGTTGGACCCACATATGTCAACTACCTTACCCCTCATATTGGAGAGTATCACAAACTAGTATCTTGCATGTGATATTAGTCTATGATATTACATCCCCAATAGATATTATCATATAGTATCAGATTATTACTTTATGTATTCATTCGTAGAATCCTGATACAAATTTATGCCTATGATTTATTTCTTATCATTTTTGACATGTTATCATACTATATCATATAATACCATAATCCTTTCTCACTTCGACAATTGCAGTTCCACATTTTAATTTCACTTAGATATCAAACTGAAAATGCATGATACCCTTACGATACTCCCACTATGAGAGGTATTAGCCTTTCTTCTCCCATCTTATCTCACATGTAAGGGGCAAGAGGTTGTGTCATTCTCCTTTGCTTCTACCTCTTTATATCATTTGTCAGGGAAAAGGCATGATCCTCTACAAGCTCAGTTGCTTTCAACTCCAAGAAATAGTTTGGTGTGATGGATAATGTGGAAGTGTAGATAATCGCTCACCATGGATCTTTGATCATTCCCTAAGTCGTCTGTGTCTTAGACTGTGTCGTTGGTTATGGAAAAGCATAGTAGAAACCATTGTTTTCTTCTTCTTACCTTTTCCTTTGACCATGCAAGATCCGAACAAAACAAAAGAACCAGTCCCCACATTCAATCTCTTAATCCAAGCTATACATGTGAGTTGTTCATGTAGATTACACATACCCCTTACAAATGATTATCAACCCGGTGACACCATGGTCAGCCACATCATCCCTGCCTCCATCTCAGGCATGTTCGTCTACATGGCCAAAAATGAATTAACCAAATAAAAAAAATTCAAAACATCTTTGTAATAGCAAATGTGGAAAAAATAGAGACAAACCCGCATGTGGGGCGCATCATCAAAGATAAAAAGGACGAGAGAGAAAAAATGGCGCATGCAGCCAGCGTGTTGCACACATCCGCCCGCTTCCCCGCACACGCAAATTCTCACTGCTCAAAATGCACACTTCACCTTGCGTGGACCCCTCAACCCCCCCCCCCCTCCTTGATAGGAAAGAGTCATGGAGTGTGATTCTTCACCCGCTCTCGCAAGCGAACCCAAGAAGCGTTTCGGTTGTAAAGTTAGCAAATAGAAATTAATGCTCTCACAACTTCCAATTTTTTCTTAGAGACATTAATGGTATAGAGAAGATAGCGCGAGAGAAATTAATGGACACTTATCCTCCCATGGCAACGACCAACCTCTGCCTCTATTCCTCTATATATATCTCACTATGTGTGTGTATCCCCCACAATAACCAACCAAGCCTCTTCCTCCAATCCCCTCCTATTTTTGCTCCCATGGCTATGATTCCTACTAGACCATGGAAGGAACTCCCTGCTGACCTCCTCGCCGAGATTGCCCGTCATATCCCGTGCCTTGTCGATCGTGTGTACATGTCTATTGTTTGTCACAATTGGTGGGTAGCTGTCCCACGCCCCCCACATATACGCCAACTCCCTTGGCTTCTCCTCCCAGATCCCTCCACTAGTCCTCTCTCTATCCCTCCGGTGTCGATAAGCACCCGAATGGCAACCTTTTATTGTGTCCTCGACAATGGAACCATCCACAACCTTCGCATCCGACATGACACAGAAGGGGCACGCTTTTTTGGCTCCTATGATGGTGGCTGGATCTTCCTCGCCCATGGCCAGACCAACCGCCACACACTCCTCAACCTCCACACCAACCGACACTTCCTTCTCCCTGATTCCATCTCATGGGTGGAATTCATGCATAGGGATGTACATAATCTTATGCCCATGGTCATCCTCTCTGCCACCCTATCTTCCCCGCCGACTCCAAACACGCAGTGCTTCGGTGCTGCTATCATTGACGTGAATTCTTTGCCATGTGTGACTCGTCAAACACAAATTGCCTTCTGGAAAATGGACGGATCTAGTCATCATCGTCCGGTGGCGATGGGTTTCATGGGGAATTTTCAGGACCCATGGTTCCGGTTCGAAGATGTCATACATCACGAAGGAGCCTTCCATTTCCTCACTGATAATGACCATGTCATCACGTACAACATAATGGATTTCCAAGAAGGTGTTCAATTGGAAGTAGGTGTGCACCGAAACTATTTCCGAAGGAGGTCACCATACAACTCAAACTTGATAGTCACCGCTCGCTACCTCGTGGAATCCCGCGGGGAACTTCTGATGGTCGTAAAGTTGGTGAGACTTGGTCCAGGACAAGTCATGTCCCTACGTGCGGGGGAATTCCAGGTGTATCGGATGACGCAGCACCTCAATGCGGCGCGTTTGGTTGAACTTGCCTGGACCAAGTTGCCCACGCTAGATGGAAGGATGTTGTTTGTCGCACGTGGATGCTCTAGGTCTTATGAGGTAGCTGATTTCCCCGGATTTAGCTTTCAAGACAACATCTACTTCTTGGACGACGCAAACTCCGATTGCGTAGAGGTGATGTTCCAGCACCCCCCGCTTCAACGGTACACCTGTAGTGACAATGGGAGGTACCGGTGGGTGGAGGGGACACCTCCCTACCCAGAATGTCAACGTTGGTTCCCGGACATGGAACAATCCAAGTACTCATCTCCAATGTGGTTTCTCCCTTGAGGCCATATGCAGATTTCACTTCGATAGACAATGATTCTCCAACTAGTTTCAATTATTCGTGTTATGTTGCTCTATATTATATTTTGATCCGTTGTTTTATCTTTGATGTAATTGACATAATGTTTGATCCCATCTGTTCATGCACATGAGTCATGGCATGAACTGCATCATGTTCATCTTTTATTATTGAATAATATAATGTAATTATTCCTATCTTAAAAGGGCATACCCAAATTACTGCTTAGGCTTTCCTCAATATGTATATATAATCTCCTCTCTGTTTAAGTTGTTCTATAATATTTTGTTTTTTAACAATACTAACTATACAAGAATATGTGAAAATTGATTTTCAAATTGTGTGTCATGACTACAGATCTACATAATTTGAGATCCTAGGCATGTTGTAATTTGTATAGAATAAACAACACAAGATTACTGCTTCACACATGTATGTTGTGACTCTCGAACAAACAATGCCCAATCTCCTTCCCACTTTGTTTTGTGGGTGAAATGACATCATTAGTGTGACACACCATGTGGCACGTGCAAGGGAGATTAGTTGTACTATATAAGAGTTTGGACCTATCCAGCTTTACACATTGTGGTCACATGTAATCACATGGCCCTACCACTCCCTTAAATCTCTACACCATGAATTTCATCGGTAGGGATCAAGGTGTGCCTCAATCACACTCCTCCTAATTTGCTAAAGGGGCGGTGCTAGGTGTTGGTCTATTGACGTCATCCTCCCTACTCCTCGCACCATGTCTATCATAAGGCTTTCTTTTGCCTAATGATTGTCCTCATTCGTTTGAGAATTTTTTACTTTTTAACTTACTACCCAATCATTATTCTATTTTCCATTTTAGTGTCATTTATCTCGCTCACATTCATTAATTTCATGAGTTGCTCGAAGTAAAAAAAGAGTTATAATAAAGTTCCGTTAGACTATGAGAAAGGTGAAGGTTGACTATGAGTTCTCAATATAATATTATCTTTATTCTGAACCTTCCCCACTCATGGCATGCAAACTCCGATTGGGGACACCCAATTTACGGAAAGCAAGAGCTCAATTTCCTTTACGTTCTTTCATTGGTTTTTCAATACTAGATATATACTCATACTTTATATTACTTTATCTTAGATTATACATCATAATTGAATACTTGATTGTTCTTAATTATATGGGTAGCATGTCACCTCAAAAATTATGTTTGTTATCATTTATCTACTCGAGGACTACCAAAAATTAAGCTTGGGGATCCTTATATGTCCAAAATGTATCTATATTTTTTTGTTTGTTCCATGTTTGTTTCATGACATTGCTACATGATTTTATTATACTTTTACATCATTTATAGGATTTTCTGGAACTAACCAATTAACCAAGTGCCTACTGCCAGTTTCGGTTTTCTGCTATCTTTTTATTTCAGAAATCCTACAGAGAAAATATTCTCAGAATGCACTGAAAATTTATAAAGACTAGTTTTTAGCCGAGAAGAAGACAACTGTGCAAAGAAGTCCCGTAGGAGGGCCACCATGAGAGGAGACAGATAGGGGCGCGGCCACCCACTTGGCCACGCCGTCCATCCTCCTGGGAGGTTGGGCCCTCCTCTCTGCCCCCTTTGGCTTATATATCCCCCGAAAACCTATACGATCGGGGGAGGAAGAATTATCACAGAATCCATCGCCATTTCACCGCCACCTTGAAAGTTTAATCTAGGGCTAATAGATCCATATCCCGACACCCTACCAGAGGGGGGAATCATCACCGGAGCCTCTTCATTTCCATGCTTGCCTCTCGGATGGTACATACGTAGTCCACCCTTGGACCATGGGTCCATGGTAGTAGCTAGATGGTTGTCTCTCCTCCTTTGTCACACTAATTAGTCCTTGTGAGCTGCGTTTCATGATCAAGGCACCTTTTATGTAATTTATATATGGGGTTTATATATTGTGTTTGCTGGGATCCGATGGATTATGAGATTATGATCTGATTGTTCATGCTTTATATATGATATCTTTTGATATGTTCTTTGAGTATTCTTGCATGCTCTCTGTTATATGTTGTTGCTATGGCCAAGTAGTGGTTTATTACTCCAAGAGGGAGCGTTGTGCGCGATGGTAGGGTCATGCCTCCTCGTGTCTTGGCACGAGTGAGAGAAACTTCTAAGGCGGTGGATGTGTTGTTCCCACTAATGGTAAAGCAACAGTGTGTGTGGATATTTATTTCTCATATATGTTGCTTACATTATGCATGACCAAGCTTATAGGATTTTTTTGTTGCGTTTGCAACTTAATACCAACGAGATACAGTGGATGGTGGTCTCAAGGTGGACTTTTAGTTATAGATGCTACTAGATAGCGATCTATATATGCTTGACGTAATTTCTATATAATTTGGACATTGAGCTTTCTTATGTCATAATTAGCATTGCGGTGCGTTTGTAATTCTCTAAATTTCGCAACTGTAATTTGTTTACCCAGCATTTTTATCGTCTTATGGAGAGACACCTCTAGTGAAGGTATGGCCTCCAATCCATCATTTACCATTTTTTACAACGGTTTGCATTTACTTTTATTCACCATTAGCTTGCTGAAGTTTTCAATTATTATTATTATTTTCCACACAATATGTTTCATTCCTTCGTAAACAACAAGACGGGAAGCTTGACAACCTTCCTGGATTGTTGGGGACGAAAGAGTTTGTGTCTTGCGTGCAAGTCCGTGTTTTCTGGCAAACACCTACTTGAAGTCATTGAAGTCCTACTGGATTGATAAACTTGGTATCTTCACTGAGGGAAATTTACTGTTTACTACATCATCATACTTTCCTCTTGGGGTTCCCAACGAGTGTGTGATATACACTTTAGCATCAATGGTTGTCAACACTTTTTATGTAGGATTGAATTTTTCTTCAAGGATTTTTTAATTCCACCGCAGGATACACCTTATGTCCACCACACTTGGTCCAACAACTAAACTCTTGTATGATATATGACGGAAAATTATTCTCAATGGCAAACCGAAAGATCTCCAACAAGCTAGTAAGAAGGTAAATTATGTTGAGGAGATTATCTCTTCTTTGAATGATAAGGTTGATATGATTGTTTCTTTGCTTGCTAACAAGTGCCTATTGATCCTAATAATGTTCCTTTGAATTCTTTGGTTACTCAAGAAAAGGATCAAGTCGATGTGAATTTTATTGCTAGAAACAACTTCAACAACAATGCTTACAAAAACAACTTTGGTAGTAAAACTGACAACTATAGGCCATATCCTTATAATAATGGACATTCTTATGGAAATTCTTATGATAACACTTATAATAATAAGGTAATGCTTTGTGATGAGAGGATTATAGAAATTTAGAAGGACACTAAATATTATATGCACACTCAATATGAGCAAAATAAAGCTTTCTCTAAATAATTGAATGAACATTCTTCTATTTTAAGGAACACAAGTAAACAACTTGAGGGATTGAATAGTGAAACCTCTAATCTTAAAACTAGGCTTGTCACTACTGAAACCTATATTTCAAATATGTCGCATACTCAAGATAATTTAATACATCAAATGACAGCTAAACCTGAAGCTATTCGTCTACCTGAAAATAATTCTTTTGAAACCTTTAAAAATATGAGTACAACTGTTGCTACCATTCAAGTTCAACAAGATCTTTTAACTTTCAGTACCTATGAGTCTCCTACTAGTCCTTCATATGCTAAGGGTAAAATAAATGGGATTGGAGAGGTCTCAACTTTAGGTAGAAGGAGTCCAAATTTTTTTGAGAGTGTTAAATCTGTTGTTGAGAAAAATGTTGAAAGTAGGTTTGAGAATAATATGATTTTATGTGATAATGTTCTTACTAGTATTGAGGATGATGATCTTGATTTTGTAATTGTAACCTCTCTGAAGTCATAAGTTTCTTACAAAAAATGTCTAAAGATCCTAATGCTAGTAAGTTAAACATAAGTCTTACCAAACACATGACAAATGATCATACTAATGCTAGGGAAGAAAGGCTCAAACTTGAAGCCTTTACTCATAGGAAATTACAAGATGATTGGGATCCTACTATTAATATACAGATAAATAACTTTGCTTGCAATGATTTGTGTGATCTTGGAGCTATTTCTTCTGTGATGCCAAAAAGACTATATGATATGCTTGAGTTGAAACCCATGGATCATTGTTCTTTGGGTGTTCATATCGTTGATTCTATTATTGTGAAACCGATTGGAAGGATTGATGATGTCCTTATTGTTGCTAATGATAATTATGTTATATTTAATTTTATTGTTGTGGATATTGAATGCTTCTTGTCCTATTATTACGGGAAGTCCTTTTCTTGGAATAGTTGTTGCAATTATTGATATGAAACATGGAAACATAAGGTTCCAGTTTCCCCTCAAAAAGGGCATGGAACACTTCCCTAGAAAGAAGATGAAGTTACCTTTTGAGTCAGTAAGGGCTAGCTAATATTTTGATATTGATAAGACTTGATCTTTGCTTCGTGCCTAGCTAAAAGGCGTTAAAGAAAAGTGCTTGTGGGAGGCAACCCATATGTTTTTATCATCCAGTTTCCTTTTTGGTTTTGTTAAGTCTTGGGTGTTGTTACTTCTGTAGCAACTCCTTTGTATCCTTTATTTTCATTTTTCTACCAAGAGTAGACTCTAATTGTTAGAAAGTGTGGAGTTTCGCTTTGCTGTCCAACAATAGATTCGGTGCATCTCAGTACAGAAAATGTTAAAAATCATTAGATTATCTTTTTGATCTAAAATATTTTGACCACAAACATATTTAGTCGTCCTGTGATATTACAACCCCGTGACCTAGTCACATGTTTGCGCAAACTTTTTGATGTAATATCACCGGGTGGGCCAAGAGTACTGATGGCACTGAAGTAGTGCTCCTCGTTGGCTACCCCAAGTGGAAGGTTGAGATGTAGCGTAGCGTAATTTCCCTCAGCAAAGATACCAAGGTTTGTCTCTCGAAGGACTCCAGTAACGACAAGTAGGTGACAATGGCAGTAGAAATTACTAGAATGAGTTGACGTGGACCTGCACACAGATACATATAACTTTGCTCCCAACGAGTACAGAGAGGTTGTCAATATCTACGGCCTTGCTGTTTACAAAGGTTCAAACGCAAGAGATAAAGGATAGTGATAGCTACAACTAGAAAGTAAAAGCAAGAAGTAAATTGAGGGTGTAAACAGTGGTGGAAATATCGACCGGGTCCCTAGTGGCGTCTCTCTCCCAAAAGACGATAAACAACTATGCAAGGTAAACAAATTACAGCTGGGCAATTGACAGGATTACGGGCGCAAACCAATGCTAACTATGCTACAAAAGAAAGGATGAGGTTCAAAAGCATGGGCAGTAAGCCAAAACAAGTAGACCGAAATCCATCTGCATATACTCACTAATCATCCACCTTGAGATATCTATCCAGAACATCTCGCTGGTATTAAGTTGCGAGCCCCACCCAAAGTGTAAACCCAAAGCAACAGACAAGTGCATTAGAAGAACTTTGCGTAAAGTAAACAATCCTTGCGACCGTGGTTACAAATTACAGATGGGCAATTGACAGGATTGTAAACGCACCGCAATGCTAACTATGCTACAAAAGAAAGGAAGAGGCTCAAAAGCATGGGCAGTAGGCAAAACAAGTAGACCGAAATCCATTTGCATCTACTCACTAATCATCCACCTTGATATATCTATCCAAAATATCTCGCTGGTATTAAGTTGCGATCCCCACCCAAAGTGTAACCCAAAGCAACAGACAAGTGCATTAAAAGAACTTTGTGTAAAGTAAACAATCCTTGCAACCGCGGTTACAAGCACCGTTGTTTTCCTCCTTGTGGCAACAACACATCCCCTAGACTCATGTTTCTGTCACTCAAACTAGTCATCATGGAGCATGAAGCCACAATAATTCATAACGCTCCCTCATGGAGTCACTACCTACTACTTGGCGAAAGCAATAAACAGCAACGGAGAACATGCAAGAATTACTCAAGAACATAAGTATAAAAGGAGAAGAACCAAATATATTAATCATCACAAGCTGAACAAAGTCTCATAATCCATCAGATCCCAGCAAACTCAACATAGCAACAGCAGAAAGAATTACATATGTGCCTTGATCATGTAGGGCAGCTCACAAGGTCTAATCCGTGAAGAACAAAAAGGGGGAGAGGACATCACATAGCTACAGATCATGGACCCATGGACCAAGGTGGACTACTCACGGCTCATCCGGGAAGCGTCCATGATGGTGGAGAAGCTCCCGGGGGTCAATACTCCCTCCGGAAGGGTGCCGAGAAGAGGTCTTCTGGTGCTCCCGATCTTGGAAGTGCGGCGGCGGAACAGAGGCGAGATCGTGAAAAAGGGTTATGTCCTTGGGGGTTTTAGGATGAAGGAAATATATAGGCGAAGGGGGCAGCCAGGGGGGCCACCAGGTGTCCAAGCGGCCTCCCGGCACGGCCCCACCCTAGGGCGGGCCCACTGGCCGCCTGGGCACCAGGTGGGGCCCCTCTGGCCCCCTTCGGGACTCTGGAAGCTTCCCTTGCGCTAATTTTTTATATATTGTTCCCAGAATTTTTCTGGCATTTTACGTAATGGGGAAACCTGAAATAAAAAGACAGTAGAAAACAGAAACTAGCACTGGAGTGCACTTAGTTAATAGGTTAGTCCAAATATGATCAAAAATGTATGAAAGTGTATCAAAATCATAACAATATCACACAAAACATGCATGGAGCAAGCAGAAATTATAGATACGTCTGGGACGTATCAAGTACCTATTCGTCACTCGGATGGACAAATCCCGCTTTGATCCATACTTAACATATTCCTTCGGAATACTTGATTTGCACCTTTATGGTTACCCTGTAATGATTGATATAATCAAAGCATCCTCCGGAGATAGCAGTTACATATGATCTTTACGGTCTAAGGATCGGGTTACTAACTTACCGAGTTATCGCAATGTTGAACTATGTGAGTGGATCACATTGCAATACTTTGATTTAGGTGTGTCATTCTCCTAATGAGATGACTTCATTGTCAATGGACGTATGTGTCTCCATGATCAGAAAACCTTGATAAAAAATTTGAATTTAAAGGACTGTGAAGCATGAGCTCCACAATATTTTATTGCAAATATAAAGTAGGGTGAGAACCAAAAGTTCTCAAAGGTAGTACATGGATAATTACAAAGTGGTAACATACCTATACAAACTAATGTAAGGTATTAACCCAAGAAAGCAACTGATCTCTAGTATCTCCCTGAAATCTGAAAACCTTGATCATCAATTGCACAATGAACTAGTATACTAGAGTTAATAGGGACTTGGTTTTTTATGTAATACACATGTATTAATGTTTCCGCTTAATACATTTATAGCATTGTATAAAACTTATTATAAACTAATGAAATATGCTAATAAACATACTTTATTATTTGCCTCTAGGGCATATTTCCAACAGTCCAATCTAAGTATGAGGCACAAATCCAAATTACTTTTCATTATTACTTTTCTCCTTTTTTTAATGTTGATGATTAAAACCGTTGTGGCACCATGTAACAACAGAGATGGGCTAGTGAACCTTGTGATATGCACAAATACAAATCTTGTGTGTCCTACTTGGCTCACTAGTGTCGTCCCTGTAGTTGCTTGTCTGTGTACATTGTAAGTATGAGGCATTATTTAGAATTACTTTTCATTATTACTTTCCTCCTTTTTGAGAATAGCGATGATTAAAACCGTTGTTCATGGATTAATTAATCTTTTGAATTATGAACACAGAAAATGTATGACGTCCATAAGATTCTCAAGTGCGAGGATTGTCACGATGACTCGGGTCGATGCAACAATTATTTTTTGTACGAAGACACATACTTCTACCTCACACTTAGGTGTGGCTTCAAAAATCATACAATATGCAACTTCAACGACACGTTCTTCTTATTTAAGCATGCATGACTTAAGTTTTTGTTTTAACGTGTCATTTATTTATTTTATAATTCAACTACTGCATCCCTTGCTATGCAAGACGTCACGTTTACAAGATCGATATAAATGTTTTCAAAGAAAATGTTACGAAATAAGTTAAACTTAAGACGAAGAATGGTTTCGTTTTTAGGGTTAAGATCTTTAATGAACCCAGAGGTCACATTTTTTAGATGTTCAACTTGGGATGCACTATGCAAGACATATGCAGTTGATGCGGATATGAAAATAGCATTTGATCTTGGACGTCATCGTCGAGGCACCGGTATTTTTCGTGATGAAGACATTTTGGTGGAAGTGGGCGACATAATTCTAGTTTGATCTGCATGTGAGTTTGTTAAACAAAAAAATTGTTAATTCTACAACTTATTTCCTTGCTTTCAAAGGTTGACAACTTATTTATAATTGTCAGCTAATTTTTTTGCTATGAAAGATGTATGGAACAAAATAATACCTATTATAATTGTGGCTTGGAGCTAACTATGGACGAACAAGATGAATTTATCAAAGTTCTTAAAAATTTACCTATGGCTACGGTCCATTTTAAGGCTGGCGCATATCTTACATCATATGTGGCATTTGTCCTTAAGTTGAGCGAGAATCAAATTCATGAAATTAGCATGGTAAGATTTTTACTATCCTGTCAGTAGTCCATCTTTTTTAGAAATGCATTCTTATTAGGTATACTACATTGCTAAATAAGTTACTAATATGTTCTTTAATAGAGGTTCCCGCAAGATGTTTTGCCTAGGTGGATGCCTAACAGAGGTGAGCTCACAATTGTCTATGGATGTCCATGGGGTGAACCTTTAAAACATGACTACTCAACTAAAAGTGGAAAAAATGGTTGCGTTGGAATCAAAGGATAGAGGAAGATAGTGGTTCAGAGGAAACCAAAAGCTGGAAGCAAGTTGCTCTTATTCTACATAATGGAGAAAGACGTGTTTTTTTATTTTATTTCCTTTCACCTTTGCATCAGGAGTAGGTCCTACTAGTCATCTGCTCGGAGTAGGTCTTAGCTAGTAGTATTGCATATTGTTATCGCGAGATATTGTTACTTATGATGTGTCCATAAATTGTTATCGTGAACAATTAGGTATTACACTTTGCTCGAAAGTCTTGTTGTAATCATGAGATATTGTTACTTGTGATGTGCCCATAAATTGTTTGTTATGCTATAAATATGTTGGATCACTTTGTTGATAATGATGGTAAAGTAATTTGTGTGATACTACCATATATAAATAATATATGTGTATGCTAAAAATGTATAAGAACATGTATAAATATACTAAAAATACTACTGTATAATTAAAAAAACTATACAAAAGTACTGGCAGCGCGGGGTTGGAAGGCGCGCTGCAAATAATTTCTAGCAGTGCGGGGTATGACCAGCGCTGCTAATAGCCATAGACACATGTAGCGCGAGGTACGACCCGCGCTGCTACTGACAATTTAGCTACGGATTGGACCCCACGCTGCTAATGACTAGTTAATTGCAGTGTGTTAGTAGCAGTGCGGCTACACTGCACTGCTGGTGGCCATTTTCCTAGTAGTTTCAATCTCTTCTTCTCCATTGCTTTTCTTCTCTTTGTGCATGTGCACAGACAAGAAATTAAAATTTGATAAGAATAAATAATGTTAAGAATACCATATGCCACATATATTGTAAGTCAAATGGATTGTAAGATTATTATGGGTAATCATTTTAGTTGGAATATAATATACTTTGTACGGAAAATAATAATTGTTTGTACAATTTATTTTTGTTCAAATGGATTCCAAGGGCATAAGAATCATTATTAATTATTGACCTATATTTGGAATCTTTGGTTTCTCTAAGGCTCTTAAGTTTTGGAAATCATTGCACCTAAAAAAATCTAGTAAAACACGCATCGAGAGATTCGATTACCCAAAGAAGATATGTAGCGATTTTCAACATGATCTAACTTCAATCCAACAAATGAATGTAGCGATTTTTCAAGAACAACACAGTTCGATAGATAAAATAATTCCAACCAAAATCTAACCAATCATTGTAGACAATTTTCAAATTGATAAATGGGGGAATACAAACTCATTAGGATTTGCAATTATTTGGAGGTATCCAATTGCCACATAAGTTTTACCGGCGGATATCTTTTGTTTCAAGGAATCCAAGAAATAGATAATGAGTCTACAGAGCTGAACAAAATGCTCAGTAAAATGAAACCATGTGATGATTTTAGTGGTGACACACATAACCATTATTTCCATAAAACTTACCTGGTCGAAAATGCTACTTCATAATTCAACACATTTACTTGTACGAGATTTGGTTTAAAGTGAACTCATTGTTGCCATTGAATAGTTCAAAATTAATTTAAAAAATATATTGCCGCCTAAAGAACTAGTACAATGTCGATCTAGTTCAGAAGCTTTCAGTCCGCGTTGTTATGGGGGTGTGTTGGTCAGATTGAGGTGGAAGATGATGTCAAGTGCTCTATGCATCCTCGAACCAAACCCTCTTGAGAAAATATTTATTTGAATTTATTGGGATACCAAATATCGTGTTTCAGTTAACAAAGTTTGCCCTTTATTGTGTTACCAAAGATAGATATTATTTTATTTCTTACTTAAATCTTTCTTGTGGGATAAATTACCGTAGTTTTGTTATGTAGATATTGATCGAAATTTATTGATTTACCAAATGTTATGTTTCAGATACCAAAGATTGGCCTTTATGGACTTACCAAAGATTGATCTTATTTTATTGGTATGTTACTGAAGACTTTTTCTATCCAGTCAAATAACCAAAGACAAGATTACCAAACTTTTATTATGTAGAGATTGATGAAATTTATTGGGTTAACAAATATTTTGTTTAGTTACCAAAGATTGTTATTTACTATTTTATAAATGATTAATATGAATATATTGCTTTGTTTCTTAAGCTTTACTGAACAGACAAATGAAATCTATTTGAAAACCAATAGGGATAGAAAACCATTGGAGGGGCCAACGTGGGTGGGGTGGACGAAATAGGTGGGAAGCAAATTTAGCGTAAGATGAACCTTACGTCTTTATAGATAGTATAAAGATAGAGATAGAGAAATAAGCAAAATATGTCATACACACAAATAGTGTGGTGAGATTCAACTAGGAATTTAAGTACGGAAGGTAAAACAAGTGTGTCAATAAATAGTGCGGAAAACTATGGCACGGTTAGTCAGCAACCAAATAGACCCTACGTCAACAACATTACCATGACTTTGGGGATCCCCATACAGCAACATTGATATTTAAATTCTTACGTAGTAAATAGCCCAAATGCATTCAAAGTAAACACGAAGAAGTTAGCTCCCCAAGTTCTCAACAATGTCATCATGAAGATGTTAATGCCGCACGCGGTCTTCAATTTGTCGATACATTTGAAGAAATCTCCAGAGCCATCTTTCATCCCTTGTAGAGTTCGCAGGAGCTATGTAAAAAAATATCCTCATTTTCATTCCGAGAATCCTTCGGTTGACCTTGATAATCTTCTATTATCATGTTGTGCATGATAACACACACTGTCATGATGCGCTACAAATGCTTTTAATCCTATAATGTTTTCAGGTCACGAATAATGGCAAAGCGATCTATCAACACTCCATGCGTGCTTGACATCATTTCTACATGCTTTAACGCTTAGAAAACAAAATTTATTGTTTTGTTTGGATTTTATATCATCTTGACAGATGTAGATCATGAAGTATATATGTTACACTGATGACCATTGGTGTTAAAGTTAACTTGTGGTGCTTTCCCTTTACCTAGCCTGGAAAATCAATGAGATCTTTGCAACACATCAGGTCATTGGGATATCCTAAAACACCAAAATAGAATGCAAACTTCAAAGATCATTGGTGCCATAACTTCTACAATTATTTTTGCATCTTTTCAATGGCCTTGAATTTTCCATGCCATGCTACAAGGACATTCTTCCACTCCCAATGCATGCAGTCTCTGCTTCCAAGCATATCGGGAGGCCCTTTGATGCGATCATGTGTAGAAGTATTGCATTCTATTCTTCATTAGGTGCTCTAAGATACGACTATTTGAAGATTTCAGTGATAACATTCATAATCTATAACTCTTATAAAGTAAAACCCCATTATAGGATCATTTAAGTTGTCTATCTCAACATGCAAGCTATCCACATCATCCATTCTCTTAGCCAATCAATTATACATGTCACCCCACTATACGGTCATTTAAGTTGTCTATCTTCACATGCAAGCTAGCCACATCATCCATTCTCTTAGAATTTATCCATGTCATCTCCACTATTATATTTATTAATCTCTATATGCAAAATCCACATCAACCATCTTTTAATCATTTTATCGTCCACACTAATATTTTTTAATACAAACGTGTTATGTGTCAAATAAATTTAATATATCGACTATGACAAATTGAATTTTGCATGTTTACTTGACAACTTAATGTATC
Organism: Bromus sterilis; assembly: GCA_950022295.1. NCBI lineage: Eukaryota > Viridiplantae > Streptophyta > Magnoliopsida > Poales > Poaceae > Bromus > Bromus sterilis. The sequence goes on from OX465600.1 coordinate 35,039,865, forward strand.
ATACATTTATACTTTTTTATTTATGCAATATATTTTTTAAAGCAGCTCCCGCTGCAACGCTTGGGGTATATACCTAGTTTTCTAAAAAAATTGACGACCGTGTTCTTTGCAATTCCTCCAATCATCAATAGAATCATCGGGTTCCACACATGCAAGCATGAGCACGGATGTTAAAACCATGTTCAAAGAAATATGACCAAGTTGACCTGCTCCATTCCTTTTCTTCATGAAGTATGGCTAATTAGCTTCCACGTCATATCCAACACACTTGAAAAAAACCCGTGACATTCGAAACGTTATTCGATTTTTTAATACTAAACATTCTATTCTATACAAAATAATCGTCCATAGGCTTATCATGCTCGAGTTGCTTGTTATGACAAATAACCACACATGCCCGACCATGGCGCCACCATGCTTTAGCATATTATTTGACATCATCCCTGCATACAACACCACTACCATCTCCAAATCATCGTCATCATTCAACAATGAGTTGTCAAAAGACAACTCCTAAAGGGAACTCATATAAAAAATATAGTTAACATCATTGACAAACGCGTTACATAAAAGGGATTTCTATTTTCATGCTCGTGGTTGCTTTGTTGTGCCCAATTTTGCCTTAGGCAACTAACATTTCTCACTTTCCCCTCCCTCCTCCACCACCTGCTCACAAATGCCCAAACACAGCATTACCGTTCAATAAAGCCTTTGACCTTTACCTCCTAACTAGTGGGGCCGCGTGAAATCCTGACAGGTGGGGTCGGGTCATCTATGACAGGTGATGCTGAGGCAACTTATGATAGGTGTGGTCGAGGCGGCTTATGACAGGTGGGGATGGGGCATCATATGACAAGTGGGGTACATTCTATATCATTTGTCGGACGACCTCGCACTTCCCCACACAACTTCTCCTCCTCTCGATCTCCCACTTCCTTCGCCAACCAGCTGCCTCCGCTGCTTAAAACGCCACCTAGCCACCACCACTAAACGCCATGGTCTCTTGGGACAACATTTGCGAGTACTACTCCTCCGACGACTCCGTTACCATCCCGGTAGGTCTCTCTTCCTCACTTTCTGGTGACTAGGCTTAGGGTCCATCCCAAATTGGGGATTTTTTGTGCTGCCATCAGTTTGAGCCTTTTAATTTATTTTCTACCTCCCTAAGACCATTGAATGTATGGAATGGAGCGGCCTAGCTACTGAATAGTCTTTGCGTTGACTGCATCTTTTGATTTGTGAAAAGAATGTGGCGTTTGAATCAGTGGAATTGGGAAAAGATTTCTATGTTGTAGAAAGAAGCTAATTGACTAAAATTAGTTACCCTATGTTAGTGTCATTCACATATTTTGTTAGTTTCCATCATTGTTTTGGATAGCGAGCATGTAATTAATTTCATATTGTTAATTTTAGTCATTGTTTTGGATATAATGCTACTTGAAATTAGTTTTCATTATAATAGTAGTGAGAATAACGAAATAATATTCACTGAAATTTTAATATCAAAATTTAGTACATTACTATACTCTATTACCGAAATTATAATGGTTTATACACTAATATTTGAATATCAGTGTAGTGAGAACACTAAAAAATCTATAATTGTTAATAACGGGTCGTTTGTGTCAAGTAAAACTGATTTTCTTCAAGAGAACACCTTAGTGATGTTTGTCGGCCATCACACGATATTTCACGAAAGCTCCATTAAAAGAATAAAATAGTGATTGTGCCACATTTTTGGTTACGTATGATCATATGTTACAACGAAGATAGGTTGTCATTTAATGGGCTTCTTTAAATATGGGCAAATTTGTCACGTATGATAGATTGAGTCAAAATTTGGTTTTTGAACATCAACACAGTGCTTGCATGGTGACAAGATGGTCTATATTCGTGACATGGCATTAATATTGCAAGTATCACCTTCTTGTGGCTCCAAAGCTACACCTAGGGAAAAATGGTCGGCGTCGCGTCATTACTCTCCCATCTTATCTCACATATAAGGGGGAAGATCAGGTTGTGTCATTCTCCTTTGCTTCTATCTATTTATCTTCTTTGTCACGGAAAAGGCATGATCCTCTACAAGCTCACTTGTTTTCAACTCCAAGAAATAGTTTGGTGTGATGGCTAATGTGGAAGTGTGGATAATCGTTCACCATGGATCTTTGATCATTCCCTAAGTCGTCTGTGTCTTGGACTGTGTCGTTGGTTACGGACAAGCATAGTTGAAACCATTGTTTGCTTGTGCTTCCCTTTTCCTTTGACCATGCAAGATCCAAACAAAACAAAAGGACCAGTCCCCACATTATCTCTTAATCCAAGCTATATATGTGAGTTGTGCATGTAGATTACACATACCCCTTACAAATGATTATCAACCCGGCGACACCATGATCAGCCACGTCATCCCTCCCTCCATCTCAGGCATGTTCTTCAACATGGCCAAAACTGAATTAACCAAATAAAAAATGCAAAGCATCTTTGTAATAGAAAATGTGGAAAAAATAGAGACAAACCCGCATGTGGGGCGCATCAACAAAAATAAAAAGGATGAGAGAGAAAAAATGGCGCGTGCAACCAGCGTGTTGCGCACATCTGACCGCTTCCCCGCACACGCAACTTCTCACTGTTCAAAATGCACACTTCACCTTGCGTGGACCCCTCAACCCCCCCCCCTCCTTGATAGGAAAGAGTCATGGAGTGTGATTCTTCACCCGCTCTCACAAGCGAACCCAAGAAGCGTTTCGGTTGTAAAGTTAGCAAATAGAAATTAATGCTCTCACAACTTCCAATTTTTTCTTAGAGACATTAATGGTATAGAGAAGATAGCACGAGAGAAATTAATGGCTACTTATCCTCCCATGGCAACGACCAACCTCTGCCTCTATTCCTCTATATATATCTCACAATAACCAATTAAGCCTCTTCCTCCAATCCCCTACTATTTTTTCTCCCATGGCTATGATTCCTACTAGACCATGGAAGGACCTCCCTGCTGACCTCCTCGCTGAGATTGCCCGTCACATCCCATGCCTTGTCCATCGTGTGTACATGTCTATTGTTTGTCACTATTGGTGGGTGGTTGTCCCACGCCCCCCCCCCCCCCCCCCGCATATACGCAAACTCCCTTGGCTTCTCCTCCCAGATCCCTCCACTAGTCCTCTCCCTATCCCTCCGGTGTCGAGAAGCACCCGAATGGCAACCTTTTATTGTTTCCTCGACAATGGAGCCATCCACAACCTTCGCATCCGACATGACACAGGCGGGGCACACTTTTTCGGCTCCTATGATGGTGGCTGGATCTTCCTCGCCCATGGATAGACCAACCGCCACACACTCCTCAACCTCCACACCAACTGAAGCTTCTTTCTCCCCGATTCCATCTCATGGGTGGAATTCCTGCATCGGGATGTACATAATCTTATGCCCATGGTCATCCTCTCTGCCACCCTATCTTCCCCGCCGACTCCAAACACACACTAATTCGGTGCTTCTATGATCGACGTAAATTCTTTGCCATGTGTGACTTGTCAAACAAAAATTTCCTTATGGAAACAGGATGGATCTACTCATCATCGTCCGGTGGCGATGGGTTTCATGGGAAATTTTTAGTACCCATGGTTCCTGTTCGAAGATGTCATACATCACGAAGGAGCCTTCCATTTTCTCACTGATAATGAGCATGTTATCGCGTACAACATACTGGATTTCCAAGAAGGTGTTAGATTGGAAGTAGGTGTGCACCGAAACTATTTCCGAAGGAGGTCACCATACAACTCAAACTTGTCACCGCTCTCTACCTCGTGGAATCCTGCGTGGAACTTCTGATGGTCGTAAAGTTGGTGAGACTTTTTCTAGGAGAGGCCTCCCAACCCAGAATGTCAAAGTTGGTTCCCGGACATGGAACAAGCTAAGTACTCATCTCCAATGTGGTTTCTCCCTTGAGGCCATATGCAGATTTCACTTGGATAGGCAATGATTCTCCAACTTGTTTCAATTATTCGTGTTATGTTGCTCTATATTTTATTTTGATCCGTTGTTTTATCTTTGATGTAATTGACATAATATTTGATCCCATATGTTCATGCACATGAGTCATGCATGAACCGCATCATGTTCATCTTTTATTATTGAATAATATAATGTAATTGTTACTATGTTAAAATGGCATACCCAAATTACTACGTAGGTTTTCCTCAATATTTATATATAATCGCCTCTCTATTTAAGTTGTTCTATAATATTTCTTTTTTAACAATACTAACTATACAAGAATATGTGAAAATTGATTGTCAATTGTCTGTCATGACTACAGTTCTACATAATTTGAGATCCTAGGTCTGTTGTAAGTTGTATAGAATAAACAACACAAGATTACTCCTTCACACATGTGTGTTGTGATGCTCGAACAAACAACGCCCAATCTCCTTCACACTTCGTTTTGTGGGTGAAATGACATCATTAGTGTGACACACCATGTGGCACGCGTGCAAGGGAGACTAGTTGTACTATATAAGAGTTTGGGCCTATCCAGCTTTACACATTGTGGTCACATGTAATCACATGGCCCTACCACTCCCTTAAATCTCTACACCATGAATTTCATCGGTAGGGATCAAGGTGTGCCTCAATCACACTCCTCCTAATTTGCTAAAGGGGCGGTGCTAGGTGTTGGTCTATTGACGTCATCCTCCCTAATCCTCGCACCATGTCTATCATAAGGCTTTCTATTGCCTAATGATTATCCTCATTCGTTTGAGAATTTTTTACTTTTTAACTTACTACCCAATCATTATTCTATTTTCCATTTTAGTGTCATTTATCTCGCTCACATTCATTAATTGCATGAGTTGCTCGAAGTAAAAAAAGAGTTATGATAAAGTTCCATTAGACTATGAGAAAGGTGAAGGTTGACTCTGAGTTCTCAATATAATATTATCTTTATTCTAAACCTTCCCCACTCATGGCATGCGAACTCCGATTGGGGACACTCAATTTACGGAAAGCAAGAGCTCAATTTCCTTTAAGTTCTTTCATTGGTTGTTTCAATACTAGATATAGACTCATGTTTTATATTACTTTATCTTAGATTATACATATTAATTACATGCTTGATTATTCTTAATTATGTTGGTAGCATGTCACCTCAAAAATTATCTTTGTTATCATTTATCTACTCGAGGACTACCAAAAATTAAGCTTTGGGATCCTAATACGTCCAAAATGTATCTATAATTTTTTCTTGTTCCCTGATTTTTTTCATGACATTGCTACATGCATTATTATACTTTTACATCATTTATAGCATTTTATGGAACTAACCTATTAATCCAGTGCCTAGTGCTAGTTCAGTTTTCTGCTATCTTTTTGTTTCAGAAATCCTACACAGAAAATATTTTCAGAATGCGTTGAATATTTACAGAGACTAGTTTTTAGCCGAGAAGAAGACAAATGTGCAAAAAAAGTCTCGAGGAGGCCACCACGAGAGGAGACAGATAGGGGGCGCGACCACTCCCTTGGCCACGCCATCCACCCTCCTGGGAGGTGGGCCCCTCCTCTCTGCCCCCCTTTGGTTTATATTTCCCCCACAAACCTATACGATCGGGGCAGGAAGAATTATCGCATAATCCATCGCCATTTCACCACCGCCTTGAAAGTTTTATCTAGGGCTAATAGATCCATATCTCGACACCCTGCCAGAGGGGGGAATCATCACCGGAGCCTCTTCCTTGCCATGCTTGCCTCTCGGATGATGCATAAGTAGTCTACCCTTGGACCATGGGTCCATGGCAATAGCTAGATGGTTGTCTCTCCTTTGTGACACTAATTAGTCCTTGTAAGCTGCCTATCATGATCAAGGTACCTTTTATGTAATTTCTATGATGTGTTTGCTGGGATCCTATGGATTATTAGATTATGATCTGACTTTTCATGCTTTATACATGATATCTTTTGATATGTTCTTTGAGAGTTCTTGCATGATCTCCGTTATTTGTTGTTACTTCGGCCAAGTAGTGGCTTATAACTCCATGAGGGAGCGTTGTGCTCGATGGTAGGTTCATGCCTCTTCGCTTCTTATCACGAGTGAGAGAAACGTCTAAGGTGGTGGACGTGTTGTTCCCACTAATGGCAAAACAACAATGTGTGTGGATATTTATTTCTCGTATATGTTGCTTACATTTTGTACCAAGCTTATAGGATTTCTCTATTGCGTTTGCAACTTAATGCCAACAAGATACAGTGGATAGTGATCTCAAGGTGGACTCTTAGTTATAGATGCTACTGGATAGCGATCTATATATGTTTGACATAATGCCTATATGATTAGGACATTGAGCTTTCTTATGTCATAATTAGCATTAAGGTGCGTTTATAATTCTCTCAATTGCACAATTGTAATTTGTTTACCCATCATGTTTATCGTCTTATGGAGAGACACCTCTAGTGAAAGTATGGCCCCTGATCCATCTTTTACCATTGTTTACGATTGTTTGCATTTACTTTTATTCACCATTAGCTTGCTGAATTTTTCAAAAACAATTCACACAATATGTTTCATTCCTTCGTAAACAACAAGACGGGAAACTTGACAACCTTTCTAGATTGTAGGGGATGAAAGAGTTTGTGTATTGCGTGCAGGTTCGTGTTTTCTGGCGAACACCTACTTGAAGACATTGAAGTCCTACTGAATTGATAAACTTGGTATCTTCACTAAGGTAAATTTACTGTTTGCTACATCGTCATACTTTCCTCTTGGGGTTCCCAACGAGTGTGTGATATACACTTTAGCATCAATGGTTGTCAAAACTTTTTATGTAGGATTGAATTTTTCTTCAAGGATTTATTGAATTCCACAGCGGGAGGCACCTTTATGTCCACCACACTTGGTCCAACAACTAAACTATTGTATGATATATGATAAAAAATTATTCTCAATGGAAAACTAAAAGATCTCCAACAAGTAAGAAGGTAAATTCTATTGAGGAGATTATCTCTTCTTTGAATGATAAGGTTGATATGATTGTTTCTATGCTTGCTAACAAGTGCCTATTGATCCTAATAATGTACCTTTGAATTTTTTTTGTTGCTCAAGAAAAGGATCAAGTCGATGTGAATTTTATTGCTAGAAACAACTTCAACAACAATGCTTATAAAAACCACTTTGGTAGTAACACTATCAACTATAGGCCATATCCTTCTAATAATGGACATTCTTATGGAAATTCTTATGATAATACTTATAATAATAAGGTAATGCTTAGTGATGAGAGGATCATAAAATTTAGAAGGACACTAAATATTATATGCACACTCAATATGAGCAAAATAAAGCTTTCTCTAAACAAGTGGATGAACATTCTTCTATTTTAAGGAGCACACGTAAACAACTTGAGGGATTGAATAGTGAAACCTCTAATATTAAAACTAGGCTTGTCACTACTGAAACCTATATTTCAAATATGTCACATACTCAAGCAACTTTAATACATCAAATGACACTAAACCTGAAGCTATTCATCTACCTGAAAAAATGCTTTTGGAACCTATAAAACTATGAGTACAACTGTTGCTACCATTTAAGTTCAACAAGATCTTATAACTTTCAGTACCTATGAGTCTCCTACTAGTCCTAGATATGCTAATGGTAAAATAAATGGGATTGGAGAGGTCTCAACTTTAGGTAGAAGGAGTCCCAAAAACTTTGAGAGTGTTAAATGTATTGTTGAGAAAAATGTTGAAAGTGGGTTTGAGGATAATAGGATTTTATGTGATAATGGTCTTACTAGTTTTGAGGGTGATGATCTTGATTTTGTAATTGTAACCTCTCCAAAGTCATAAGTTTCTTACAAAAGAATGTATAAAGATCCTAATGCTAGTAAGTTAAACATAACTCTTACCAAACACATGACAAATGATCTTACTAATGCTAGGGAAGAAAGGCTCAAACTTGAAGCCTCTACTCATAGAAAATTACAAGATGATTGGGATCCTACTATTAATATAAAGATAAATGACTTTTCTTGCAATGATTTGTGTGATCTTGGAGCTAGTTCTTCTGTGATGCCAAAAAGACTATATGATATGCTTGAGTTGAAACCCATGGATCATGGTACCCCAGTCCATCTTCGCATATAGTTTGCACCATCAACATTTACTTCTTTACTTTTACTTTTAGTCGCATTATTACTTTTTTCCCCTTCGTGTTTAACCTTTTGTAAAAAGCAAGGCCGGAGAGATAGACAACCTCTCTGTATTCGTTGGGAGCAAAGTTATTTGTGTTCTTGCGTGCAGGTCCGCGGCAACTGTTGATGGCACTGAAGTAGTGCTCCTCTTTGGTTACCCCAAGTGGAAGGTAGAGATGTAGATAGCGGCTAATTTACCTTACACGAGGACTGTAAGGTTCATCGAATCCAGGCGGACTCCAAGGATCGACAAGTAGGTGTCAACAGCGCCAGAGACTTGATAACGTGAGAGTTGACGTGGACCTGCACACAGAAACAAATAACTTTGCTCCCAACAAGTATAGAGGGGTTGCCAATTGATGGCTTCTCGCCCCTCGTTGGTTACCCAAAGTGGAAGGTTGAGATGTAGACAGAAGTAAATTTCCCTCGGTGAAGATACCAAGGTTTGTCTCCAGTAGGACTCCAACAACGAAAGGAAGGTGACAACGGCGCCAACAATTAGACGGTTGACGTGGACCTGCACACACAACAGATAAGTTTGCTCCCAATGAGTTCAGAGAGGTTAGCAATCCCTCCGGCCTTGTTGTTTACAAAGGATCAAACGCACGGGATAATAATGATAGTGATAGCAACGGGAAGGTAAATAAAGCAGAAAATAAATAGTGGGTGTAAACAGTATTGGAAATATGGACCGGGATCCCATGATGTTCACTAGTAATGTCTCTCTCCCAAAAGACGATAAAATAGCCATGCGAGGTAAACAAATTACAGCTGGGCAATTGACAGGATTATGTGCGGAAACCAATGCTAACTATGCTATAAAGAAAGTAAGAGGCTCAAAAGCTTGGGCGGTACGCCAAGACAAGTAGACCGAAATCCATCTGCATCTACCTACTAATCATCCACCTTGAGATATCTATCCAGAGCATCTCGCTGGTATTAAGTTGTGAATCCCACCCAAAGTGTAAACTCAAAGCAACAGACAACTGCATTAAAAAACTTTGCGTAAAGTAAACAATCCTTGCACCCGCAAGTACAAGCACCGTTGTTTTCTCCCTTGTGGCAACAGCACATCCCCTAGACTCATGTTTCTGTCACTCAAGCTAGTCATCAGGGGGCATGAACCCACAATCATGCATAACGCTCCCTCTTGGAGTCACTACCTACTACTTGGCCAAAGCAATAAACAGCAACGGAGAACATGCAAGAATTACTCAAGAACATAAATATAAAAGAGGAGAATCAAATATATTACTCAAACACAATCTGAACATAGTCTCATAATCCATCGGATCCCAGCAAACTAAACATAGCAACAGCAGAAAGATTACATATGTGCCTCGATCATGTCGGGCAGCTCACGAGGTCTAATCCATGAAGAACAAAGAGGGCAGTAGAACATCACATAGCTACTGATCGTGGACCCATGGTCCAAGGGGGACTACTCACGGTTCATCCGAGAAGCATCCATGGTGGTGGAGAAGCTCTCGGAGGTGGTTCCTCCCTCCGGCAGGGTGCCGGGAAGAGGGCTCCTGGTGCTCCCGAAAAAGGGTTTCGTCCCCAAGGGTTTCTCGTCACGGGGAATAAATAGGCGAAGGGGGGCAGACAGAGGTGGACCAGGGGCCCCAGGCGCCCCCCTGGCGTGGCCTAGGGGGTGGTCGCGTCAGGTGGCCTCCTGGTCCACCCCTGGCCCCCCTCTGGCCCCATTCGAGCTTTTCTCGAAGCTTCCTGTACGCTGATTTTTCCTATATTTTTCCCGGAATTTTTCTGGCACTTTAAATAATGGGAAAACCTGAAATACAAAAACAACAGAAAACAGGAACTGGCACTGGGGTGCACTGAGTTAATAGGTTAGTCCAAATATGATCAAAAGTGTATGGAAGTGCATCAATATCATAGAAATATCACACAAAAGAAGCATGGAGCAAGCAGAAATTATAGATACGTTTTGGACGTATCACCAATATCTCCAGCCTTGTCATTTACAAAGGATTAAACGCAAGAGATAATGGTAGTGATAATTTCAACTGAAAGTAAAAGCAGTAAATAAAGTGGAGGTGTAAACAATGGTGGAAGTATGGACCGGGATCCCATGGAGTTCACTAGTGATGTCTCTCTCCCAAAAGACGATAAAACGGCTAAGCTGGGTGAACAAATTACATCTAGGCAGTTGACAAATTTATAAACGCACCGCAATGCTAATTATGCTACATGAAAGTAAGAGGCTCAAAAGTATGGGAAGTACGCCAAGACAAGTAGACCAAAATCCATCTGCATCTACTCACTAATCGTCCACCTTGAGTTATCTATCCAAAACATCTCGTTGGTATTAAGTTGCGAGCCCCACCCAAAGCGTAAACTCAAAGCAACAGACAATTGCATTAACAATCTATGCATAAGTTAAACAATCCTTGCAACTGCGGTTACAAGCACCGTTGTTTTATCCCTTGTGGCAACAGCAGATCCCCTAGTCTCATGTTTCTGTCACTCAAACTAGACATCGGGGGGCATGAACCCACAATCATGCATAACGCATGATACGTCCCAAACGTATCTATAATTTCTGCTTGCTCCATCCATGTTTTGTGTGACTTTTCCATGTTTTGCTTGAACTTTCATACACTTTTGAACCTATTTGGACTAACCTATTAACTCAGTACACCTAGTTGCCAGTTTCTGTTTTCTGCTGTTTTTGTATTTCAGGTTTTCCGGCCATTAAAAGTGCTCCAAAAATTCCGGGGAAAATATATAAAAAATCAGCGCAACAGAAGCTTCCGGAATCACCAAGAGAGGGAAGGGGGGCCACCACCAGGAGGGTCCCTGGCGCGTCCCCACCCTAGGCCGCGCCAGGAGGCCTCTTGGCTGCCTGGTGGGTCCCCTAGACGCCCCCTTCGCCTATATTTACCCCTCGGGGTGGAAACCCCTAAGACGGACTCCTTTTTCGCGATCTCTCCTCTGTTCCGCCGCCGCCGTCGTTTCAAGATCGGGGCTGCCTGGAGAAGCTGCCCCGGCACCCTGCCGGAAGGAGGAGCCCCCTCCGGGAGACCATCCATAGCCATGGACGCCTCCCGGATGTGCCGTGAGTAGTCCCCCTTGGACCATGGCTCCGTGACCAGTAGTTATGTCATGAATCTCTCCTCCCTTTGTGCTTCCACTTTCGAGTCCTCGTGAGCTGCCTCACATGATCGAGGCATCTATGCAATTTCTGTTTTTGCTATGCTGAGTTTATTGGGATCTGATGGATTGTGAGACTATGTTCAGATTGTGATGAGTAATATATTTGGTTCTTCTCTTTTATATTTTGTTCTTGAGTAAATTCTTGCATGTTCTCCGTTGCGGTATTTTTTTTTGGCCAAGTATTTTATTTTCAACTCCAAGAGAGAGCGTTATGCTCGATTGTGGGTTCAGCACCTTGATGTCTAGCTTGAGTGACAGAAACATGAGACTAGGGGATGTGTTGTTTCCAAAAGGGATAAAACAATGGTGCTTGTACCTGCGGGTGCAAGGATTGTTTACTTTACGCAAAGTTCTTTTAATGAAGTTGTCTGCTGCTTTGAGTTTACACTTTGGGTGGGATTCGCAACTTAATACCAGCGAGATGTTCTGGATAGATATCTCAAGGTGGATGATTCGTAGTAGATGCAGATGGATTTCGGTCTACTTACCTTGGCGTATTTCCCATTGCTTTTGAGCCCTTCCTTTCTTTGCAGCATAGTTAGCATTGCGGTGCCTTCATAATCCTGTCAATTGCCCAACTGTGATTTGTTTACCTCGCTAGCAGTTTTATCGTCTTTTGGGAGAGAGACATCACTAGTGAAAATCACGGGACCCCAGTCCATCCTCACATTATTGTTCACACCCTCAATTTACTTTCATCTTTTACTTTCCTTTGCACCTTTTATCTCTTGCGTTGATCCTTTGTAAACGACAAGGCCGGAGGAATTGACAACTCCTCTGTACTCGTTGGGAGCAAAGTTATTTGTTGCTGTGTGCAGGACCACGACAACACCCTAGTCAGGAAGCAATTTCTGGCGACGTTGCCACCTACTTGTATCTCCTGAGTCCTACTGGTTCGATAACCTTGGTATCTTCACCGAGGGAAACTTGCTGCTGCACTGCATCTCAAACCTTCCACTTGGGGTAACCAACGAGGGGCGAGAAGCCATCAAGCAAATTTCTGGCGCCGTTGCCGGGGACTCAAGTCTACAAGATAGGGGAGTTGCACACTATCTTTTACCTTTTCTTTTTAGTCTTGTTAGTTTACCTTTCAGTTTTTACTTTTGTGTCCCTAATCAAAAATACCAAAAATACCTGATGCTACTATGGGTTCCAATGAAAACACTAAGTTGTGTGACTTCACTAGTCACAACAACAGTGACTTTATATGCACTCCTATTGCTCCACCTGCCACTTCAGCACCTTCTTATGAGATTAAACCTGCTCTGTTTAACCTTGTTATGAAAGATCAATTCTCAGGAGCAGGAGAAGATGCTGCCTTCACCTAAACAACTTTATCGAGCTCTGCGACATGCAGAAGTACAAGGAAGTGGATGGAGACATCGTCAAGCTTAAGATTTTTCCTTTCTCTTTGAGAGGAAGAGCCAAGGAGTGGCTACAATCTTTGCCCAAGAACAGTATCGATTCTTTGAGCAAATGCAAAGATGCTTTTATAGGGAAGTACTATCCCCCTGCTAAAATTATTCAATTGCGGAGTAACATTATGAATTTTAGGCAATTGGATAATGAACACGTTGCCCAGGCTTGGGAATGTATGAAGACGCTTGTCAAGAACTCCCCCACACATGGACTGACTACCTGGATGGTTATCCAGACTTTTTATGCAGGCTTGAACTTCACCTCGCGGAACCTGTTAGATTCGGCCGTGGGAGGAACTTTTATGTCAACCACGCTTGGTGCTTCCACAAAGCTACTAGATGAGATGATGCTGAACTACTCGCAATGGCACACCGAGAGATCTCCAACCGGTAAGAAGGTAAACTCTGTCGAGGAGATCTCCTCTTTAAATGAAAAGGTTGACCTTATCATGTCTCTACTTACCAAGCAACCCTCTATTGATCCTCAAGATGTTCCTTTAAATTTGTTGGTTGCTCAGGAGCAAGTAGATGTTAATTTTGTCTCTAGAAACAACTTCAACAATAATGCTTATAGGAGTAACTTTGGTAGCAACAATCCTAGGCCTTTCCCATCCAACAACTATGGGAACAACACTTATCCTACCACCAGAAACTCCACTTCAGAACTAGAGACCTTGCTCAAAGACTTTATCACTGCCCAGAAAGCCTTCAACAAGAGTGTGGAAGAGAAATTAGATAAATTAGATATCCTCTCTTCGAAGGTAGACAACATAGCCCATGATGTAGAGATGCTGAAGATTAGAACCTCTCCCCCTGAGGAAAGGAAGACCACTCCTATGAATGCTATCCAAGTCCAAATTAATGAAAACATTAGGATGTTGGGAAAACTAAAAGAGAGATGGGCTAGAGAAAAGGAGGAAGAAGAGAGAATTAAGAGCCTTCCTACCTACCACACAGTAGCCACTATCCAAGTAGTTGAGGATGTCCAAACTATTAGCACCCATCACACCCCTAGTCCCACTGGACCTATTAATGGAGATGCTACCACCTCAACCTTAGAAAAGGAAACCTCTATGAACATAGAGGCTTTCAAACAAGTGGTCTTAAATGATATCACTACTTCCTTGGTAGATAGTAGTGACTTAGACTTTGATAACTGCACTTTACCAGATTTTATTGGTTTCCTACACAAGATGTCTAGAGACCCCCACACTAGCACACTCAATCTTGCCTTCACAGAGCATATCACCAATGCTCTAATCAAAGTTAGGGAGGAGAAGCTTAGACTATAAGCCTCCATACCTAGGAAGCTACAAGATGGTTGGGATCCTATGATAAAAAGTAAATTGAATAACTTCTCTTGTTATGCTCTTTGTGATGTTGCAGCAAGTACCTCTGTTATGCCCAAAAGAATGTATGATATGCTTGAATTGAAACCTTTTGATCCTTGTTATTTTGGTGTTCGTCTTGTTGATTCTTCCGTAAAGAAACCTTTGGGGAAGATCGACGATGTTCTTATCATTGTCAATGAAAATTATGTTCCCGTTGATTTCACTATTATGGACATTGAGTGCGAGCCCTCTTGTCCATATATTTTGGGACGTCCTTTTCTTCGCACAGTTGGTGCTATCATTGACATGAAAGAGGGAACGATCAAATTCCAATTACCTCTCAAGAAAAAGATGGAACATTTCCCTAGGAAAAGGATTAAGTTACCTTTTGAGTCCGTCACATGGGCTAGTTATTCTCTTGAAAAGACTTGATCTTCTGCTTTAAGCCTAGCTAATGGCTCTAAAGAAGCGCTTTCGGGAGGCAGCCCGCAACGAATTTAGGTTTTTTCTTTTTGATTTTGTTCTGTTTTTAGTGGTCTTGATGATTGTTACTACTGTAGCAACATCATTGTATCTTTACTTTTCAAGCTTTGTGCCTTTTATAGCCTCATACAGCAAGGGAAGTAAAAGTTATGACATGCTGTCCAGAAAACAGATTCTGTCCTCGTGACTAGAAAAATCACACAAAAATCCCAGTTCATCTTTTTCAGCTGAAATTTTTACACAGAGTGCTCTATACAATTACAAAACTTCCGTATGTTCTGAGTTTTTTGATTTGAGATGCAGAAGTACCCCTAAAAAATTCGTTTCTATCTGTTGTTCTGTTTTCACAGATTCTGCCACGTTTTCTCTCTCCTTACTTTTGCAAACCTTAAGCTTGCTTTTTCGTTGCAAAAACTTTTTGGCAATCTTGAGAAACAGTAGCTCTTCAAGGTTATCTTTATTTGCAGTAGATAAAAATTATTTTAATAGGGTACTAACCTCTCTAATCAGTCTACAATGAGTTATGTATGAAGGGAGTTTTCAAGTGTGCGATGGAAGATGATGAAAGAAGATCTTGGAGTGTCAAACGCTCAAGCTTGGGGATGCCCATGTGCACCACCAATAAATATTCAAGGAGACTCAAGCGTATAAGCTTGGGGATGCCCCCATGCATCCCCTTCTTCATCAACAATCATCAGTTTGTCCCTCGTTGCACTATATTTTTATCACTTCATGCGTTATGTGCTTTGCTTGGAGCGTCTCGCTCTTTACTTTTCTAGGTTTGTTTTTATTTCTTTGCTGTAGTAACAAGTTAGACCCCAACTTACTCTTTTGTGTGGGAGGGATTCACGCTCCGCTTGAACTAGAACTCCTCATAGGATTTGCATGCTTATTCTTTTAGCTTTGAGCTGTTCTTTTTCTTTTCTTAGCTGTTGTTATGTTTAGTTGTAGTGCTTTAGTTTTTCTAGAGCTTTTCTTTTGTCTTAGGTTGAACTTTCTATAGGTTGCATGTTTTATCTTGTTAGAGAGTTTGCCTGTTGCACTGAGTTCTGTGTCTTCACTGAAAGTAGGTAGTTAAAGTTGCTATTCTCTTTGTAGTAGTAACTTGCAATAGTTTTGAGGTATTGACTAGAGTAATGTTTGAACTTATGGTGTCAAGAGCTCTTGCCTATTAGTGATAGATGTCGTATTTTGGGCAATCCGTGTGTTTTTTTTCGAAAACCAAAAACCCCTGTTGAGAACTCTAGCTACTAGATGGATCACTAACCTCTAGAGGGTTCGAATATTAGAGTACACTCACGTACCATGAGTAGAGGGTGCGCAAAGATAACCAAACCCCCATACACTCCTCCTCGGGGTACCTGTCTCTTTGTGAACCTCCTGATTAGATTGAGAGTTACCGATAATAAGTGCATGAGTTCTTCGGACTAATGTGAGTATTCAAAAGTTGACACTTCCATCCACCTATAATTTTTCTAGCCTCTTCGGTACCGTGCATTGCCCTTTCTCACCTCGAGAGTTGGCGCATACTTCGCTGGTGCATCCAAACCCTTGGCATGATACGCTCTGTCATCATAAGCCTCCTTATATCTTTCCTTAAATGGAATTGCCTCACACATCAAAACTTATACTTCAAGCTTTAACATTCAATCATGTGCTTGAGCATTGCATTCATATTGATTGCTACTTCGTGCTTTGTTTGTCGAGTAGAGGTGGAACCGGAGCAAGAGGTCACCCCCTTCGCTAAACATCCAGAACCCGAACCTCGTCAGCAAGGCAAGCAAAACCCCATTGATCATGTCGATAAAATCCCACTTCCCTCTCATGTCTCGCTTATGCATTGTTTAGGATGATCACCATGCTTCGTTTCTACCGCATAGATGAACCCATTCCTTTGCATGACCTATCATTTTGTCACAGTAGTAAGCAAACCACAATCCTAGCAACTGTAGGAGTTGAATGATATCATGTGGCCCCTGCAATTGTTATCGCTTATTGCATGCTTAGTATGATACCATGTTGTTACTGTGATGTGAGTTGGGATGGGAATGATCATGTTGATGATGGTAGAAAAGTGTTGGTGAATCGACCCTAATACAAGGTGAACGATGAGAGGCTGTGTAGGAGTACACGGTGGGTTGTCTCGTTGAACACCGCCCTAAGTCCGAGTTCTTGTGTGGTGATCCAAGATGAAGAGTACAACCACACATTGGGCTCACTGACCCCTCTCAACCTATTAACTCATCCCTTTCGATGTCCAGATGTCGCAGTAGTTCGGAGTTCTGGTAGGCTTATGGCCTGGATGCTAAGTGAGAGAACGGCTCATCTGAGACCGGCTTATGCACCACGCACACATCGCTTGGGTCCACTTCGGTAAACCGGCCGGGTTCACGATGGTGGTAGCCAACCCAAGTAGGCGGCTTTCTTGGACTAGATAGGCTATGAGGTAACAGTTGTGGTGAGCATCCTCGCTGGCACCCCTTGAATGGTGTCGAGATCAAAGGCGGTAAATGATGGTCATGTGTGTGTAGCGGTACACCCTTGCAAGGTTAACAAAACTATTCGAATAGCCGCGTCTGCGGTTATGGACTGCTTGGAAAGCTTAGCTTGATTATTAGATAACTTGAACCGGATACTTCTAAAATACACCAAGATAAGTGTGAGTGCTATGGCGTGCTTTCTCGTGGGGAAGTCGAGGAAGGCACCATAGTGGTGTATTGGTTGGAGAAAGTAGTGGACTCGTGTATGCTTCTTACCTCAAAGTCTGGTACTCGTAGTTCAGGATTAGCCAATTCAAAGCTGGCATTTCTGCAAGTGAACCCCACCTCCCTTTACCTTGATACATGTGCATGAGTAGTATAGCTCCTATGTAAGTCTTGCTGAGTACGCCTTTGTACTCACGTTTGCTTAATCTATGTTTTAGATGACGCCACTGACCCCGAAGGTGGCTTCTTCATCGAGCTGGACGACTGAAGTTAAGCTAGTCTAGTCCCAGTCAGCAGACTGGTTCCCTCGTGGAGGGCTTTATGTTGAATAAGGCTTCTTAAGCCAATTTGTTAAACTTGTCTGTACTCAGACATAATTTGCTTCCGCTTTATGTTGTAATGTTGGATCACATGTATGTGATCTCTGTGTGTACTCTATAAGAGTTATAAATAAAATGTACACTTTGTAGAGAATTGCAATGGTACCTACTGTTCATACAAGGCATGTGTGCTGCGTGTATGGTTATAACATGCATGTCTTTGTATGGGTTTTCGAGACCTTAGTTGTGTTCTGGCTGGCGGTCTTTCATACACCAAGTGGCCCTTAGATGTGCGCAGCTTGGGGCATCGCGATGCGATTGTACGAGACTCCGTCTCGTGCACACTTTGTGGTATGATCGAGCCCGCCCTAGACCCCGACTAAGTGATCGGGCTGGAGTAAGTCTATGTAAGAGTTTTGAGATAGTCGATAGTATGGTTGAGGCGACTTGTCTTTGAATATGGGAGTTCACCACCCATATCATTAGACCTGTGTGCGGACGATGAGGACCCATCACAGTTGATCATCCGGCCTGGATGGGATGCCCCTCACGTACGATGCTTTCCGAGAATGTTCAGTGCTTGGCCTTGTCTGCTTAGACAAGTGGGTGCGGTTCTCGGCTCTCCATATGACTATGTCTTAACTGTACTTGCATACGCTAACCCCGGGTCCCGACAGACTTGGAATTAAATCAAATTCAATTCAAATAATTTTGCAACTTGAACCATGGCAACATGCTACATTTCACTTACACATCAGAGGCATATCATACACATTTGAAGATAATTCAAAATGATGAAACTATATCACATATAATTTGGTTAATGTTGAATTCAAATGTGGAGTTTGAATTTGCATTTTAAATGCAATATATTCCACTTATGGAATATAAGTCACACATCAAAACTGAAGCAGGAATCGAACTCGGAGCCGTCGAAGTCGCCGGATTCTTCCTCGAGCTTCCGCCGGCCGCCGTGGAAGACTTCGTCGATTACGCCGCCGTTGAGCCACCCCAGACCTCGCCACCACCTCTGCTGGATTCAGGGTGAGCTTGCGAGTGAAACCCCTCTCTTCTTCCCCTGGTTTGCTCGCTCTAGCCGGATCCGCCATGGATGCCGAAGCTTGTCGCCGCCATGGATGAGCTCGAGGTCGCCCCTGTGCCCCTTCGTCTCAGCCAGAGCGTGCGTTTGGCTCCTGAGCATGCTAGCTTTCGAACGCGAGCGAGTTCATCCCGAACCGTGCACAGTAGCGTCGTCTACGACCTCGCCGTGGTTCTGCTTCCGCCGGAGTCGTCGCCGTCGTCGATTCCGAGCACCCCGCGAACCCCTGTTGCCTCCAGAAGACGCGGACGACCTCCAGGAGCAAGATGGTGTCCTCCCCGTGGCTTCCCGTGGCCCCTAGCTCATTCCGGCGAGTCGCCGCCGTGGCTCCAATCGCCGGCGTCAAGCCGCCGGTGGGTTAGCCACTAATCACCCAGTTAGTGACCCCCTGGGTCACTGACCAGTGGGCCCAGTGGCTTAATTAAGCCACTGGATTAATTTAACCCACGGGTTAAGTTAACCCAGCCACTGACAGGGTGGCCCCACATGTCAGCCCCCCCCCCCTTGACGCCAGCCTGACGTCAGCCTGACGCAGTAAATCATTTAATTGAATTTCCAGAAACACAAAATGGTTTAAATAATTCCAGAAAATCCAGAAAATACCCAAACTTTGGAAATTCATAGAAAATTCATATTAACTCCAAATTGGACAAATAATATATGAAAAATGATCAGGAGAAAATTATCTTTCCAAATATGCAACTTTCAACTCTGTTTGAGTTGAATTTAAAATGGGACCAGTAGCATATGTCATTTGGTTTATTTGAATTTATTTCAAATTCAAATCAATTGAGTTTGCAACTTGGACCATGGATTTAAGCTATACTTCAACCACACTTCAGAGGCATATCATACACATTTGAAGTTGATTCAAAATGATCAAACTATATCACATATAACTTGGTTAATGTTGAATTCAAATGTGGAGTTTGAATTTGCATTTTAAATGCAATATATTACACTTAAATGGAATTGCCTCACACATCAAAACTTATACTTCAAGCTTTAACATTCATTCATGTGCTTGATCATTGCATTCATATTGATTGCTACTTCGTGCTTTGTTTGTCGAGTAGAGGTGGAACCGGAGCAAGAGGTCACCCCCTTCGCTGAAGATCCAGAACCCGAACCTCGTCAGCAAGGCAAGTAAAACCCCATTGATCATGTCAATAAAATCCCACTTCCCTCTCATGTCTCGCTTACGCATTGTTTAGGATGATCACCATGCTTCGTTTCTACCGCATAGATGAACCCATTCCTTTGCATGACCTATCATTTTGTCACAGTAGTAAGCAAACCACAATCCTAGCAACTGTAGGAGTTGAATGATATCATGTGGCCCCTGCAATTGTTATCGCTTATTGCCCCTGTGCCCCTTCGTCGATGTGGCCCCTGCAATTGCCATGGTTCATGTCCTCTGCCTTGATGGCCTTGTTGACAAGGACCTGGAAGGTGGCAAAGTCATGAAGGTTGAGCTCATGACGGAGTCCACTGTTGAGGCCACGACGGAACCTCTCTTGTTTCTTGGAGTCGGTGGAGACTTCTTCAGTTGCATAACGAGCAAGTCGGTTGAACTCACGACTAAACTCGTCCACGGTTCTTCTGCCTTGAGTGAGGTTACAGAACTCCTCACGCTTGCGGTCCATGAGACCCTTGGGAATGTGGTGCTCGCGGAAAGAAGTACAGAATTCCTCCCAAGATGCAGGTGGTCCAACTGGGCGCATATTCAGAAAATTCTCCCACCAAGAGCTTACTGCACCTTCAAGGTGATAGGTGGCATAGTTGACCTTGTCGCCATCTGCAACATGGCCGGCTTGGAGCTTCCTCTCGATGCTGCGAAGCCAGTCATCGGCGTCAAGGGGCTCGGTGGAGTAACTGAAAACCGGGGGATGAAGCCGGATGAAGTCGTTCAGGGACACCACCTCATTGCGTTGCTGAGTGGTGTTCGCGCGATGACTTCCAACAGGTGGTGAGAGTCACGGCGGTTCCTCTCGACCTCCATCAGAACTTGGGCCATCGTGGGTGGGGGTGGAAGGTTGCCTTCCTCCTGGTCATTCGCACGACCTTGGTTACGACCAATCTGGCCACGTGTTCCTTGAGACATCCTGAAGGTGAAAAACCAAAGTCAAACAGAGTTGATTTCAAGAGTCTAATCAAGGTATTGAAGTACTGGAAGGATTACAGAGCAAAGGAAGTAATCATCTTGACAACATGGTGATAAAAGCATACAAGCCATATATTCACAAGCTGTCATACAAACCATACATCGTTTTAGTACAAGCACTAAGCTAATACAAACGTGATGAAGATGATACATCCTTCAGAGGCACTCTGACTTCCTATACAGTATTTATCTAAGCCTCTGGATCTTAGACACCTTGCTTACAATATACTAGGATACTACTACATCCTCACTAAGTAAGACCACAGGCGGTCTCACTCATCTCCATCTCCATAGTAATCCTCATAAAAGTTACCCGCGTATCCCGGTAGCTGGAGGTGACCATCGGAAAACACGGAGGCTTGTGGACCCTGATATCCATTTGGGCAAGGATGGGGCCTAGGTCCAGTGTAGGGTGGAAGCAAAGGACCACGGGGTGGAAAAATTCCTCCAATCTCGGGCCAAGCAACTCGAGAAGGCATCTGGGTCCTTACTGGATAGATCGCATCATACTCAACTGATCCCACGCTCACAAAGGGTGCCAAGAGCGTCAGTGCTCGGTACAGACGAACACGAGTAGCGTGGAGCTCAAAACGGAGAGCACGTGCATCACGATCTCTGTAACTAGCAAACCTAGCAGTCACCTGAAGTGCTGGATCCTCTGCAGAGTGATCTGAGTAGAATCCGGTGTAATATCCCTCTTCTCCTGGAAGTGCAGCAGGGATATAGCGGAATGAAGTCTCTCACAGTAGGGTGTGCTCCTCTCTCAGCAGTGTAATACATGAATATGCAGCATCCTGCACAGCCATGTTCTCGGTAACGCCGATGCCATGTCCAAAGTGGATAGGCTGGTTGACTCCAACGTGGTGCGGGTAGATTCGGACAATGCAGTGGAACTGCGTCTGGTTGAAGTCGTAGAACTGCTCCTCGATGGTGTACTCAGGGTACCATCGATATCCCACATAGGACATCATCTCGATCAACGTGGCGGGATGGCCACGCACACCGAGGCACCTGGTCAAACGAACAATATGCCGAGGGGGAAGATCTGCCATCTGAAACAGAAAGGAGTTTGCAAATGCATCAGATTATGAGATAAACCTGGAATGACTCGGACAGCATAACGGCTGTAATTTTAAGAAATGACAATTTCTTTCAATCATGAAAACAGCACTTACATAATATGATGTAAGAAATCAGCATTATAACAATGCTAGGAAAGCCTGACACAACTTTCCTACGGCTATAAGGAAGCAATCAACGAGATGTGCTAAACAGACAGAGGAGAGCCTAGTCCTATCTTCCCGTAGAACAAGATGAGGGTGACTCAGAACTCAGAACGAAGGTGGTAAGGAGAAAAATGAAGCCTTACGTTGTTCCCATATATACCCAGATTAACTATATAACTATAGCAAGCTAGACTCAAATTCGGCCAAGGCTACTAGTCCTACAGTCAGTCCTGCTCTGATACCAAGTCTGTCGGGACCCGGGGTTAGCGTATGCAAGTACAGTTAAGACATAGTCATATGGAGAGCCGAGAACCGCACCCACTTGTCTAAGCAGACAAGGCCAAGCACTGAACATTCTCGGAAATCATCGTACGTGAGGGGCATCCCATCCAGGCCGGATGATCAACTGAGATGGGTCCTCATCGTCCGCACACAAGTCAAATGATATGGGTGGTGAACTCCCATATTCAAAGACAAGTCGCCTCAACCATACTACCGACTATCTCAAAACTCTTACATAGACTTACTCCAGCTCGATCACTTAGTCGGGGTCTAGGGCGGGCTCGATCATACCACAAAGTGTGCACGAGACGGAGTCTCGAGCAATCGCATCGCGATGCCCCAAGCTGCGCACATCTAAGGGCCACTTGGTGTATGAAAGACCGCCAGCCAGAACACAACTAAGGTCTCGAAAACCCATACAAAGACATGCATGTTATAACCATACACGCAGCACACATGCCTTGTATGAACAGTAGGTACCATTGCAATTCTCTACAAAGTGTACATTTTATTTATAACTCTTATAGAGTACACACAGAGATCACATACATGTGATCCAACATTACAACATAAAGCGGAAGCAAATTATGTCTGAGTACAGACAAGTTTAACAAATTGGCTTAAGAAGCCTTATTCAACATAAAGCCCTCCACGAGGGAACCAGTCTGCTGACTGGGACTAGACTAGCTTAACTTCAGTCGTCCAGCTCGATGAAGAAGCCACCTTCGGGGTCAGTGGCGTCATCTAAAACATAGATTAAGCAAACGTGAGTACAAAGGCGTACTCAGCAAGACTTACATAGGAGCTATACTACTCATGCACATGTATCAAGGTAAAGGGAGGTGGGGTTCACTTGCAGAAATGCCAGCTTTGAATTGGCTAATCCTGAACTACGAGTACCAGACTTTGAGGTAAGAAGCATACACGAGTCCACTACTTTCTCCAACCAATACACCACTATGGTTCCTTCCTCGACTTCCCCACGAGAAAGCACGCCATAGCACTCACACTTATCTTGGTGTATTTTAGAAGTATCCGGTTCAAGTTATCTAATAATCAAGCTAAGCTTTCCAAGCAGTCCATAACCGCAGACGCGGCTATTCGAATAGTTTTGTTAACCTTGCAAGGGTGTACCGCTACACACACATGACCATCATTTACCGCCTTTGATCTCGACACCATTCAAGGGGTGCCAGCGAGGATGCTCACCACAACTGTTACCTCATAGCCTATCTAGTCCAAGAAAGCCGCCTACTTGGGTTGGCTACCACCATCGTGAACCCGGCCGGTTTACCGAAGTGGACCCAAGCGATGTGTGCGTGGTGCATAAGCCGGTCTCAGATGAGCCGTTCTCTCACTTAGCATCCAGGCCATAAGCCTACCAGAACTCCGAACTACTGCGACATCTGGACATCGAAAGGGATGAGTTAATAGGTTGAGAGGGGTCAGTGAGCCCAATGTGTGGTTGTACTCTTCATCTTGGATCACCACACAAGAACTCAGACTTAGGGCGGTGTTCAACGAGACAACCCACCGTGTACTCCTACACAGCCTCTCATCGTTCACCTTGTATTAGGGTCGATTCACCAACACTTTTCTACCATCATCAACATGATCATTCCCATCCCGACTCACATCACAGTAACAACATGGTATCATACTAAGCATGCAATAAGCGATAACAATTGCAGGGGCCACATGATATCATTCAACTCCTACAGTTGCTAGGATTGTGGTTTGCTTACTACTGTGACAAAATGATAGGTCATGCAAAGGAATGGGTTCATCTATGCGGTAGAAACGAAGCATGGTGATCATCCTAAACAATGCATAAGCGAGACATGAGAGGGAAGTGGGATTTTATTGACATGATCAATGGGGTTTTGCTTGCCTTGCTGACGAGGTTCGGGTTCTGGATCTTCAGCGAAGGGGGTGACCTCTTGCTCCGGTTCCACCTCTACTCGACAAACAAAGCACGAAGTAGCAATCAATATGAATGCAATGATCAAGCACATGATTGAATGTTAAAGCTTTAAGTATAAGTTTTGATGTGTGAGGCAATTCCATCTAAGTGGAATATATTGCATTTAAAATGCAAATTCAAACTCCACATTTGAATTCAACATTAACCAAATTATATGTGATATAGTTTCATCATTTTGAATTATCTTCAAATGTGTATGATATGCCTCTGATGTGTAAGTGAAATGTAGCATGTTGCCATGGTTCAAGTTGCAAAATTAGTTGAATTGAATTTGATTTAATTTCATTTAAATCAAATAGCAAATGCTACTGATCACATTTTAAATTCAACTCAAACAGAGTTGGAAGTTGCATATTTGGAAAGATAATTTTCTCCTGATCATTTTTCATATATTATTTGTCCAATTTGGAGTTAATATGAATTTTCTATGAATTTCCAAAGTTTGGGGTATTTTCTGGATTTTCTGGAATTATTTAAACCATTTTGCTTTTCTGGAAATTCAATTAAATGATTTACTGCGTCAGGCTGACGTCAGGCTGGCGTCAGGGGGGGGCTGACATGTGGGGCCACCCTGTCAGTGGCTGGGTTAACTTAACCCGTGGGTTAAATTAATCCAGTGGCTTAATTAAGCCACTGGGCCCACTGGTCAGTGACCCAGGTGGTCACTAACTGGGTGATTAGTGGCTAACCCACCGGCGGCTTGACGCCGGCGACTGGAGCCACGGCGGCGACTCTCCGGAATGAGCTAGGGGCCACGGGAAGCCACGGGGAGGACACCATCTTGCTCCTGGAGGTCGTCCGCGTCTTCTGGAGGAAACAGGGGTTCGCGGGGTGCTCGGAATCGACGACGGCGACGACTCCGGCGGAAGCAGAACCACGGCGAGGTCGTAGACGACGCTACCGTGCACAGTTCGGGCTGAACTCGCTCGCGTTCGAAAGCTAGCATGCTCAGGAGCCAAACGCACGCTCTGGCTGAGACGAAGGGGCACAGGGGCGACCTCGAGCTC
Source organism: Bromus sterilis (assembly GCA_950022295.1). Classification (NCBI taxonomy): domain Eukaryota; kingdom Viridiplantae; phylum Streptophyta; class Magnoliopsida; order Poales; family Poaceae; genus Bromus; species Bromus sterilis. Next base: position 35,065,244 of record OX465600.1, read on the forward strand.
ATCCATGGCGGCGACAAGCTTCGGCATCCATGGCGGATCCGGCTAGAGCGAGAAAACCAGGGGAAGAAGAGAGGGGTTTCACTCGCAAGCTCACCCTGAATCCAGCAGAGGTGGTGGCGAGGTCTGGGGTGGCTCAACGGCGGCGTAATCGACGAAGTCTTCCACGGCGGCCGGCGGAAGCTCAAGGAAGAATCCGGCAACTTCGACGGCTCCGAGTTCGATTCCTGCTTCAGATCGACGAGGACGATGACGGCGAAGCAATTGGACACCTTGGCTTGACTCCTTGACGTCGATGGCCACAAATTCTTGCGACGGCGAGCGGCGGCGCTCTCGGGTGGCGATGGAAACGATCAGGGGAGGAGGAGGAGGAAGCTCTGGAGGGGGGGAATGGACGCGTCGTTCTCTAGGGCGCGTCCAGGTGCGAGAAGGGGCCACGGGGAGGGGTGGAAGCTCGTCGACGACGACGTGTCGCCACCAGCTAGCTCGGTGGCATTCCACCGAGCAGCTTGGAGGCGCGGGAGGGGGAAGAAGACCCCCGTGCCCCTTTGGGCCGGCTGGGCTGGGGTGGGCCGACTTCGCCTGGGCGCCAGGTAAGGTTTTTCCCTTTTCTGTTTAATCTTTCCTTTCTGTTTTTCTGTAATTTGTTCTGTTTAGCTAAAATAAATAGCTAAACATTTTATTAAATGCTGAAAACTTTTATGTGGCCTCATAAAAAAATATCAACTAGCCACTCATAAACTTTCAACATTTTTAAAAATCAAATGATTTGAATTTTAAATCAAAAAGGGGTATTTCATTAATTCCAAGGTACTATTTGAATATTTGAAAAATCTATGAGCATGGGATGGGTCCCACATCACTTGATATGTGATCACACCCATTTATAAGACTTTTCAAAACTCTAACATGAATTTTTGGAAAATATTTTTATCTGGCCTTTTGAATTAATTCATCTGGGGGGTGTTCCTTCTCCCATTTTGATTTTGAATTTGATTTCCAAGATTTCTTTTTGAAATTTTGACATGATGCAAAGGCACTAGCTAACCCTAGCACATACCTAACAGAGGGTTCTGACAAAGGCATTTCCATAGCCTTTCCGAGATACATTGCCATGCAACATCCACCTTCTCATGACTTGATCTTCATGTCATACATGTTACTTGCTTGATCGATGAGCCACATGCTAGTTGGGCCTTGCCCTAATCATTGCTACATGACGCGCTAGTATCATTGCATATCCTGCTACCCTGGTAGAGGCATACATTTGCATCATGATAGTTATATTTTCTTTATGTGAGTACCTTTGTAAAGTGTGAAAGATCTCCTATATTCTTGTAAAATATAGAGTATTGCCCCTAAAGTGAGGAAAAGATCCCAAAGAGGAAAAAAACCAAAAGATCCCAAAGAGGACAAAATCAAAAGATCCCAAAGAGGACAAATGAGAGTTAAATAGAAAGAGCCATTGAGGCCACCAAAAAATAAAAATAAAGAGAAAAAGAAAAAAAGAAAAAAGAGAGAAGGGGGCTGATGTGCGAGGTAATGATATTGATTTCTCGCCCTTCGTTGGTGAGCCCCAAGTGGAAGGCATGATGTAGCACAACAGCAAATTTCCCTCAGTAAAGATACCAAGGTTTGTCTCCAGTAGGACTCCGGAGATGATAAGTAGGTGTCAGCGGCGCTACTGACGCGGACCTGCACACAGACACAAATAACTTTATTCCCAACGAAGTTCAGAGAGGTTGTCAACCTCTCCGGTCTTGTTGTTCACAAAGGATCAAACACAAAGGATAATGATAGCAATTGAAAGTAAAAGCAAAAAAGTAAATGAGCGTGTAAACAGTGATGAGGATATGGACCGGGATACGTGATGTTCACTAGTGATGTCTCTCTCCCAAAAAACGATAAAACTGCTATGCGAGGTGAACAAATTACAGAAGGGCAATTGACAGGATTATGAACGCACCGCAATGCTAACTATGCTACAAAAGAAAGGAAGAGGCTCAAAAGAACGGGCAGTACGCCAAAACAAGTAGACCGAAATCCAACTGCATCTACTACTAATCATCCACCTTGAGATATCTATCCAGAACATCTCGCTGGTATTAAGTTGCGAGCGCCACCCAAAGTGTAAACCCAAAGCAACAGACAACTACATTAAAAAGCACTTTGCGTAAACTAAACAATCCTTGCAACCGCGGTTACAAGCACTGTTGTTTTCCCCCTTGTGGCAACAGCACATCCCCTAGACTCATGTTTCTTTCACTCAAGCGTGTCATCGGGGGGCATGAACCCACAATCGAGCATAACGTTCCCTCTTGGGGTTACTACCTACTACTTGGCCAAAGCAATAAACAGCAACGGAGAACATGCAAGAATTACTTAGGAACAAAAATATAAGAGATAAGAACCAAATATATTACTCAATCTCAATCTGAACATAATCTCATAATCTATCAGATCCCATCAAACTCAGCATAGCAATAGCAGAAAGATTACAAAAGTGCCTCGATCATGTAGGGCAGCTCACGAGGTCTAAACCATGAAGAAAAAAGAGGGGAGGAGAACATCACATAGCTACTGATCACGGACCCATGGTCCAAGGAAAACTACTCACGAGACATCCGGGGAGCATCCATGGTGGAGACGAGACTCTCGGAGATCAACCCTCCCTCCGGCAGGGTGCCGGGAAGAGGTCTTCTGGTGCTCCCGATCTCGGAAGCGCGGCGGCGGCGGAACAGAGGAGAGATCGCGAAAAAGGGTTCTGTCCTCGGAAGTTTCCCGTGACGGAGAATATATAGGCGAAGGGGGGCAGCCAGGGGGGCCACCAGGGGTCCAGGCAGGGACCCTCCTGACTGCCTCATGGGTCCCCTCGATGCCCCCTTCGCCTACATTTACCCCTCGGGGTGGAAACCCCTAATATCGATCTCTTTCTCGCGAACTCCCTTCTGTACCGCCGCCGCTGTTTCAAGATCGGGGCTTCCTGGAGAAGTTGCGCCGGCACCCTGCCGAAAGGAGGAGCCCCCTCCGGGAGACCATCCATAGCCATGGACGCCTCCCGGATGTGCCGTGAGTAGTCCCCCTTGGACCATGGGTCCGTGACCAGTAGCTATGTGATGAATCTCTTCTCCCTTTGTGCTTCCACTTTCGAGTCCTCGTGAGCTGCCTCACATGATCGAGGCATCTATGTAATTTCTGTTGTTGTTATGCTGAGTTTGTTGGGATCTGATGGATTATGAGACTATGTTCATATTGTGATGAGTAATATATTTGGTTCTTCTCTTTTATATTTTGTCCTTGAGTAAATTCTTGCATGTTCTCTGTTGCGGTATTTGCTTTGGCCAAGTATTTTATTTGCAACTCCAAGAGAGAGTGTTATGCTCGATTGTGGGTTCAGCCCCTTGATGTCTAGCTTGAGTGACAGAAACATGAGACTAGGGGATGTGTTGTTGCCACCAGGGATAAACCAACGGTGCTTGTATCTGCGGGTGCAAGGATTGTTTACTTTACGCAAAGTTCTTTTAATGCACTTGTCTGTTTCTTTGAGTTTACACTTTGGGTGGGATTCGCAACTTAATACCAGCGAGATGTTCTGTATAGATATCTCAAGGTGGATGATTTGTAGTAGATGCAGTTGGATTTAGGTCTACTTACTTTGGCGTACTGCCCATTGCTTTTGGGCCTCTTCCTTACTTTTGTAGCATAGTGAGCATTGTGGTGCGTTTATAATCCTGTCAATTGCCCAGTTGTGATTTTTTTACCTCGCTAGCACTTTTATCGTCTTTTGGGAGAGAGACATCACTAGTGAAAATCACGGGACCCCGGTCCATCTTCACATTATTGTTCACACCCTCCATTTACTTTCAGCTTTTACTTTCCTTTGCACCTTTTATCTCTTGCATTGATCCTTTGTAAATGACAAGGCCGGAGGAATTGACAACTCCTCTGTACTCGTTGGGAGCAAAGTTATTTTTTGTTGTGTGCAGGTCCACGACAACACCCTAGTCAGGAAGCAATTTATGGCGACGTTGCCACCTACTTGTATCTCCTGAGTCCTACTGGTTCGATAACCTTGGTATCTTCACCGAGGGAAACTTGATGTTGCACTGCATCTCAAACCTTCCACTTGGGGTAACCAACGAGGGGCGAGAAGCCATCAACGCCCCCTCTTGGAGTTTCTATCAACTACTTGGCCAAAGCAATAAAAATCAACAGAGAACATGCAATAATTACTCAAGAACCAAATATAAAAGGTAAACCAAATATATAACTCATCACGATCTGAACATAATCTCATAATCCATCGGATCCCAGCAAACACAACATACCAACAACAGGAAAATTACATAGGTGCCTTGATCATGTAGAGCAGGTCACAAGGTCTAAACGTTGAAGAACAAGATTGGAGAGAAGACATCACATAGCTACTGGTCATGGACCCATGGTCCAAGGGGGACAACTCACGGCACATCCGGGAAGCGTCCATGGTGGTGGAGAAGCTCCCGGAGATCAATCCTCCCTCCGGCAGGGTACAGGGAAGAGGTCTTCTGGTGCTCCCTGATATGGTGAGGATAGTTCTCACTCCTCGTTGGTTACCCAAGTGGAAGGCGAGATGTAGCGTAGCAGCAGATTTCCCCTATGTACAGAATAGGGTTTGTCTCCCGTAGGACTCGCAGAGACACAAGAAGGTGGTAAAGTGAACAGTTGCGTCGAGGTTTCTAACTTCGCATGGACCTGCACACACAGCAAATAAATTTGCTCCCAATGAGTACAGAGGAGTTGTCAATTCTTCCGGCCTTGTTGTTTACAAAGTATCAACGCAAGAGATAGTAATAGTGGCAACTGAAAGTAAAGACTGAAAGTAAATTGATTATGTAAACAATGGTGTGAATATGGAACGGGGTCCCGTGATGTTCACTAGTGATTTCTCTCTCCCAAAAGACGATAAAAGTGCTAGCGAGGTAAACAAATCACAGTTGGGCAATTGACAGGATTATAAATGCACCGCAATGCTCACTATGCTACAAAAGAAAGGAAGAGGCTCAAAAGCAATGGGCAGTACGCCAAAGTAAGTAGACCTAAATCCAACTGCATATACTACAAATCATCCACCTTGAGATATCTATCCAGAACATCTCGCTGGTATTAAGTTGTGAATCCCACCCAAAGTGTAAACTCAAAGCAACAGACAACTGCATTAAAAGAACTATGCGTAAAGTAAACAATCCTTGCACCCGCAAGTACAAGCACCGTTGTTTTATCCCTGGTGGCAACAACACATCCCCTAGTCTCATGTTTCTGTCACTCAAGCTAGACATCAAGGGGTTGAATCCACAATCAAGCATAACGCTCCCTCTTGGAGTTGCAACAAATCACTTGGCCAGAGTAAAATACGTCAACGGAGAACATGCAAGAATTTACTAAAGAACACAAATATAAAAGAGAACCAAATATATTACTCATCACAATCTGAACATAATCTCATAATCCATCAGATCCCAACAAACTCAGCATAGCAACATAGAAAACTACAAAAGTGCCTCGATCATGTGAGGCAGCTCACGAGGTCTCGAAAGTGGAAGCACAAAGAGGGGAGAGGTACATCACATAGCTACTGGTCACGGACCCATGCTCCAAGGGGGACTACTCACGGCACATCCGGGAGGCGTCCATGGCTATGGATGGTCTCTCGGAGGGGATTCCTCCTTCCGGCAGGGTGCCGGGACAGCTTCTCCTGGCAACCCCGATCTTGAAACGGCGGCGGCGGCGGAACAGAGAGGAGAACGGGAATAGCAGATCGATATTAGGGATTTCCGTCCCGGGGGGTAAATATAGGCGAAGGGGGCACCGAGAGGGGCCACAGGGCTGCCAGGAGGCCTCCTGGTGCGGTCTAGGGTGGGGCCGCGCCAGGGACCCTCCTGGGGGCCTGGTTGGTCCAACTCCTTCCTTTCTTGATTATTCGGGAAGCTTCCGGGTCGCTGATTTTTTATTGGATTTTTCCGGAATTTATTTGGCACTTTTAATGGCCGGAAAAACTGAAATACAAAAGCAACAGAAAAACAGGAACTGGCAACTGGGTGCACTGAGTTAATAGTTACTCCAAATATGATAAAAAAAAGTGTATGAAAGTTCAAGAAAAACATGGCAAAGTCACACAAATCATGCATGGAGCAAGCAGAAATTATAGATACGTTTGGGACGTATCAACATCCCCAAGCTTAATTCCTGCTCGTCCTCGAGTAGGGAAATGATAACAAGCATAATTTATGTGGTGACATGCCACACAACCATATAAGGACTTTTAAGTAAAGCAATCAAAGCGTGCAATTCAATTCAAGTCTTAACAAGCAAGAGTCTATATTAGCATTGAAACAAGTAACAAAAGAACAAAAGGTGCAAGAGCTCTCGCTGTTCGTGACTCGAATGTCTCCAAATGGTGTTTGCGTGCAAGAAAGGGGATATGGGAATACGAGATAGAAAAATAGTTGTTGAGAACTACTATCTACTAAAGTTTCACACTTGGTCTCCTTTGGATTCTTATCTGGACTCGTCCCCAGACCACTAGTCAGGTACAAGTCCAAATGATCCACTCCTTTTCGATATTTTGAGCTCTCATGCAATGGATGAGAGTGAGCAAGAAAGTTGACACCTAAAAGGCGAAACAGAAAGAAGGTGGAGGAGGAAGACAAAAAAGGTGTGAAAGGCTCACATCAATGAGGACAACCATAGGCGAGAGAAGGCCACATGATAGATATGATGTGAGGAGTAGGGATTTCCATGCAACGGATGCAGATGTGTGCTAAAAGCTCTCCAAGGGAACTAGTGGGGGTGCATCCAACTTGCTTGCTCATGAAGACCTAGAGCTCTTTTGAGGAGGCTCATCATTGGAATATACAAGCCAAGTTCAGTAGTGTGAAGGGTCCCCACATAGCTATATGCATGTATGATGATCTCTATGGAGTACAAGGGATAGAGGATGAAGTACTAGTGTGGATCTCTCAAAAGGAATAGTAGTGTGCGCCCCTTTCTCTCTTTTTATTTTCTTTTTATCTTTTTTCTATTTTTTGTATTTTTTTTGTGGCCTCAATGGCTCTTTCTATTTCTCTCATTTGTCCTCTTTGGGATCTTTTAATTTTGTCCTCTTTGGGATCTTTTCTTAACTTTAGGGGCAACACTCTATATTTTAACAGAATATAGGAGATCTTTCACACTTTACAAAGGTACTCACATAAAGAAAATGTAACTATCATGATGCAAATGTATGCCTCTGCCAGGGTAGCAGGATATGAAATGATACTAGCGCGTCATGTAGCAATGATTAGGGCAAGACCCAACTAGCATGCGGCTCATCGATCAAGCAAGTGACATGTATGACATGAAGATCAAGTCATGAGAAGGTGGATGTTGCATGGCAATGTATCTCGGAAAGGCTATGAAAATGCCTTGATAGGTAGGTATGGTGGCTGTTTTGAGGAAAGATATAAGGAGGTTTATGGTGACAGAGCGTATCGTGCCAAGGGTTTGGATGTACCGGCGAAGGTGGACGCCAACTCTAGGAGTGAGAAGGAGGCAATGCACGGCACAGGAGAGGCTAGAAAAAATATGGGAAGGTGGAAGTGTCAACTTTCGAATACTCACATTAGTCCGAAGAACTCATGCACTTATTATCGGTAACTCTCAATCTAATCAGGAGGTTTCACAAAGAGACAAGTACCCCTAGGAGTAGTGTATGGGGGTTTGGTTATCCTTGCGCATCCTCGACTCATGGTACGTGAGTGTACTCTAATATTCGAACCCTCCAGAGGTTAGTGTTCCATCTAGTAGCTAGAGTTCTCAACGGGGGTTTTGGTTTTCGAGAATCACACGGATTGCCCAAAATACGACATCTATCACTAATAGGCTCGAGCTCTTGACACCAAAAGTTCAAATGTTACTCTAATCAATACCTCAAAACTATTGCAAGTTACTACTACAAAGATAATAGCAACTTCAACTACCTACTTTCTAGTCAAGACACAAAACTCAGTGCAACAGGCAAACTCTCTAACAAGATAAAACATGCAGCCTATAGAAAATTCAACCTGAGACAAAATAAAAGCTCTAGAAGAAAACTAAAGCACTATAACTAAACAGGGCAGCAGCTAAGAAAAGAAAAGGAACAACTCACAGGTAAAGAAATAAGCATGCAAATCCTATGAAGAGTTCTAATTCAAGCAGAGCGTGTTTCTCTCCCACACAAAAGAAAGTTGGGATCTAACTTGTTATGAAAAGCAAACAAAGCTAAGGAAAACTAAAAAATAAAAACCTAAGAGCGAGACGCTCCAAGCATAGCACATAACGCATGAAGTGATAAAAATATCGTGAAACGAGGGATGAACTGATAATTGTTGATGAAGAAGGGAATGCATGGGGCATCCCCAAGCTTAGACGCTTGAGTCTCTTCGAATATTTATTGGGGGTGCACATGGGCATCCCCAAGCTTGAGCGCTTGACACTCCAGGATATTCTTTCATCATCTTCCATCGCATCCTTGAAAACTCCCTTCATACACAACTCATCATAAGCTGATTAGAGAGGTTAGTACCCTATTAAAATAATTTTTCCCTTAATGTAAATAAAGATATTCTTGAAGATCTACTGTTTCTCAAGATCGCCAAAAAGTTTTTGCAAAGAAAAAGCAAGTTTAAGGTTTGCGAAAGTTGGGAGAGACAAAACGTGGCAGAATCTGTAAAAAACAGAACAACGTGTAGTAAAGAATTTTTAGGGATACTTCTGCAACTCAAATAGAAAAATTCAGAACATACGAAAGTTCTGTGATTCTATAGAGCACGCTGTGTAAAAAATTCCGCTCAAAAAGATGAACTGGGATTTTTCTATGATTTTTCCCGTCATGAGGACAGAATCTGTTTTCTGGACAGCATGTCACAACTTTCACATCCCTTGTCATATGAGGCTATAAATGGCACAAAGCTTGAAAATTAAAGATACAAGGATGTTGCTACAGTAGTAACAACCATCAAGACCACTAAGAACAGAATAAAAACAAAATAAAAACCTAAATTCGTTGCGGGATGCTCCCGAAAGCGCTTCTTTAAAACCATTAGCTAGGCTTAAAGCAAAAGATCAAGTTGTATCAATTGAACCATCATCAAGATCATCAAAAAGCTCTTCAATAGTACAACTAGTATTAAGAGGTTTCTCAAATAAAGGTCGAATAAAAATTCTTCTAGGGATAAAATCAAAAGGAGGAAAATCAATTGGAGTTTCAAAATTAAAGATAGGTATCTTCTCCAAAGTCTTCACTGTTTCAACTCTTTTGGCCATAGGTGTGTCAGCTTTAGCTCGAGGAAACTTAGGGATGTGAACGAACTTGGGTTCCTTTCTTGCCGGAGTTTCATCCTTTTTGGTTTTGATTGAGGAAAAGGTAGTTCCTAGAGTTTCAATAACTTCCTCAATCTTCTCTATCCTATAAGATTTCTCATCAAGGGATTTAATAGTCTCCAAAGTTTTGACAATTTTTTGCATGGAGTTATCTAGCCTATTCAAATTCCCTTGAATCTTACGATCCAACTCATTTACTTTATCGATACTTGGCATCTCTAACTCTATTTTTTCAAGTTTTCTCATAATGGGAGCTAGAGTGATGTCCTCCTTAATACTAGCAATGGGGAGACTTCCAACAAGATTTTCAATTACATTAAGGGCTTCCCAAACTGGAGCCTCTATAAAGTTCCCATTGATAGCAGCGTCTAGAACAAACCTATTACAAGAAGTAATCCCAACATTAAAATTTCTAAGAAGGATAGTAGTGGATTGCTTCTTGGTAGCCTCTTTTGAGAATCATTAATTTTATACCAAGCATCTTTCATACTTTCACACCCTCTCTGAGTAAAGGTAAGTACTTCTGCCTCACCAAAGGCAAAAGGACCAGCCATAGTGGTAACGACTAACAAGGTAACATGTATTTTTGGTATTTTTGATAAGGGACACAAAAGTAAAAATTGATAGATAAACTAGCAAGACTAAAAAGCAAAGATAAAAGATAGTGTGCAACTACCCTATCTTGTAGACTGGAGTCCCCGGCAAAGGCGCCAGAAATTAGCTTGATACGGTGAGGATAGTTCTCACTCCTCGTTGGTTACCCCAAGAGGAAGGTGAGATTTAGCGTAGCAGCAAATTTCCCCTATGTAGAGGATAGGGTTTGTCTCCCGTAGGACTCGCAGAGATACAAGAAGGTGGTAAACTGAATAGTGGCGCCGAGGTTGCTAACTTCACCTGGACCTGCACACATAGCAAATAACTTTTCTCCCAACGAGTACAGAGGAGTTGTCAATTCCTCCGGCCTTGCTATTTACAAAGGATCAACGCAAGAGATAATAATAGTGGCAACTGAAAGTAAAGACTGAAAGTAAATTGATGATGTAAACAATGGTGTGAATATGGGCCGGGGTCCCGTGATGTTCACTAGTGATGTCTCTCTCCCAAAAGAGGATAAAAGTGCTAGCGAGGAAAACAAATCACAGCTAGGCAATTGACAGGATTATAAACGCACCACAATGCTAACTATGCTACAAAAGAAAGGAAGAGGCTCCAAAGCAATGGGCACTACGACAAAGTAGGTAGACCGAAATCCAACTGCATCTACTACGAATCATCCACCTTAAGATATCTATCCAAAATATCTCGCTGGTATTAAGTTGTGAATCCCACCTAAAGTGTAAACTCAAAGCAACAGACAACTGCATTTAAAGAACTATGCGTAAAGTAATCAATCCTTGCACCCGCAAGTACAAGCATCGTTGTTTTATCCCTGGTGGCAACAACACATCCCCTAGTCTCATGTTTCTTTCACTCAAGCTAGACATCAAGGGGCTGAACCCACAATAAGGCATAACGCTCCCTCTTGGAGTTGCAACAAATCACTTGGCCAAAGTAAAATACGGCAATGGAGAACATGCAAGAATTTACTAAAGAACACAAATATAAAAGAGAACCAAATATATTACTCATCACAATCTGAACATAATCTCATAATCCATTAGATCCCAACAAACTCAGCATAGCAACATAGAAAACTACAAAAGTGCCTCGATCATGTGAGGCAGCTCACGAGGACTCGAAAGTGGAAGCACAAAGAGGGGAGAGGTACATCACATAGCTAATGGTCACGGACTCATGGTCCAAGGGGGACTACTCACGGCACATCTGGGAGGCGTCCATGGATATGGATGGTCTCCCGGAGGGGATTCCTCCTTCCGGCATGGTGCCGGGGCAGCTTCTCCTGGCAGCCCCGATCTTGAAACGGCGGCGGCGGAGGAACAGAGAGGAGAACGGGAATAGCAGACCGATATTAGGGGTTTCCATCCCGGGGGGTAAATATAGGCGAAGGGGGCACCAAGAGGGGCCACAGGGCAGCCAGGAGGCCTCGTGGCGCGGCCTAGGGTGGGGTCGCGCCAGGGACCCTCCTGGGGTCCTGGTGGGTCCACATACTTCCTTTCTTGATTATTCGGGAAGCTTCCGGGTCGCTGATTTTTTATTGCATTTTTCCGGAATTTATTTGGCACTTTTAATGGCCGGAAAACCTGAAATACAAAAACAACAGAAAACAGGAACTGGCAACTGGGTGCACTGAGTTAATAGGTTAGTCTAAATATGATAAAAAAGTGTATGAAAGTTCAAGAAAAACATTGAAAAGTCACACAAATCATGCATGGAGCAAGCAGAAATTATAGATACGTTTGGGACGTATCACTCCCGATCTTGGAAGCGCGACGGCGGCGGAACAGAGAGATATTTCGCGATGCGGGGTTCTCCTTCACGGTTTCCTGGACGAAGAGGCAATATAGGCCAAAGGGGGGAGCAAGGGGTCACCTGGGGCTCCCAGGCACCCTGGTGGCGCGGCCAGAGGTGGGGCTGCGCGACCTGGCCGCCTCGGCGCCAGGTTCGTCCCCTTGGCCCTCCTTCGGGGTTACAGAAGCTTCCGTCACGCTGATTTTTATTCTGATTTTTTTGGAATTTTTTGGGCATTTTAAATTGGGGAAAAATCACTGCAACTAAAGACATCAACAGACAGAAACTGGTACTGGGTGCACTAAGTTAGTAGGTTAGTCCAAATATGTGTAAAATGGTATGAAAGTGTAGCAAAACAAGTAGCAATGTCACATAAAAGTGCATGGAACAAGCAGAAATTATAGATACGTTTGGGACGTATCAACCGTCAAATCGTACGTCTTAAGAAAATTGTTGACACCGTTGCCACCTACTTGTTCTCTCTGGAATCCTACTGGGTTGATAACCTTGGTATCTTCACCGAGGGAAATTTTCTTCTAACTACATCATAACCTTCCACTTGGGATAACCAACGAGGAGGTGTTATCTACACCCAACAGGCAGCCCTCCCACGAATCGATGACATGGCAGGAGAGCCACCCCACCACACACACACACCAACCGCACCCCGACCTCCCCATCGGCACCACAACACACCACCAACCACATGCCCCTACCTCTCTTTCCCTTATCCTCTCGTTCGACGTGCACCCTTGCCTCCCCAACTCGATAGCCGCACCTCCCCTACCTTGCTGGCCTACCCTGCCTCCCTAGCTTTTCGGCCTCCCATGCCTCCCTAGTTCGCTGGCCGCACCTCCACTACTTCGTCGGCCTTTGCTGCCTCGCTGTGCCAACCCTACCTCGCCGCTACACCTCTCCTACCTCGTCGCGACTCCCCTGCCTTGCCACACCTCCCCTTCCTCACCGCACCTCCCTCCCCAACCTCTCATATCTAGCTCACCGACTACGCCTCCCTGCCTCATCGGCTGTCCTTCCTCGCTGGCCAAGGCTCCCCAGCTCGCCAACCTCGTCGGTCGCATCTCCCCTGCCTCACCATGCCTCCCCGGCTCGCCGGATGTGCCTCCCTTCTCGTTGTTTTCTCCTCCCCTGCTCGTCCACGGCTGCTCGATCCAACCAAGAAGCACATCTAGGGAACGAGAACGAGAACGAGAACGGTAACAGGAACGATTTTTTTAACAAATAAAAAATCATGTTCGTCTGCTAAATATACGATAAAGTATTATCAGGCCCACGTATAAACACATGCCTAAAATCAGTACGTTATCATCTGGTGCTCAGAAAGACTGACGACAAAAGCCTTTGCCATCCATTGATTTTTTGCTGGCGACAAAGAACGCCTTTACCGGTAAAATCGTGGACGAGTGCTTTGTCGTTAGTAAGCTGACCACAAAACCATTGCCGTCAGGGTTTCATGCCTTTGCCGTCAGCTCTGGCTGACGGCAAACCAACAGATTACAGTAGTGAAGCATCTAGCTTGGGGTTGCCCGAGGCACCCTCCTCTTCATCAACAATTATCACGCACCCTTCACGTATTATGTATTGTTCTTGGAGCATCATTTTTGTTTTGTTTTATTTGTTGATAATTACAATGTTAGATCCTAGCATTCTTGTTTGAGAGAGATACACTCTCCGTTTTTTCACTAAAATACTCTTGTGCTTCACTTATACTTGTCGAGTATTCAATTTTTCTACTTCTTGTTTTAGCTATTTTTCTTCACTTATATCTTGTTAAGAGCTATTAGTTTCATTCGTAGAAATTATCTAGAACTCTCTCGCTTCACTTATTTTCGTATGGAGACTTCTTTCAAATAAGTTGATTGTCGTTGGTTGGAATAGTAAATGTCCTGCATGTGGTAGTAGTATCTTGAAAATCTTGCATAGTCTTGCAGATCAATGAACTTTGATGACTTGATTCTTTGCAATTGTTTTGAGGTATTAAAAGAATAGATGTTTAAGCTTGATGGCTACATAAGTTAGGGCTCATTAGTGGATTGTTGTCGTTAAAGCTTGTTTTTGTCAGAACCACAAAATTAGGTTTGTGCTTTTCCAAGCTTGCATTTTTTCATCTTGAAAAAAATTGCAAAAGAAAAGGAAATGGGGAAAAGAAAAAGCCCTAAATGAATTAAATAAAAAGGCCAGAAATAAATCTTTTTCCAAAATTCTTTTGGATGTATTGAAAAATCCTAAAAATGAGTCTGATCATTTTAAAAGTGATTTGGGATTAATCCCATGCTCATAGATTTTTCAATAATTCAAATAGTGGCTTGGAAATTAAATCTTTCGTCTATTTGAATTGAAATTCAAATAAGTTGAATTTAAAAAATTCCCAAAACTTGGGATTGGCTTCTATATAGTCACCTAAGTTTTATAAAAATATTTGGGAATTTTATAAAATGCCCTAACTATTTATTTTTATTGGGCAAACAGACAACAGAAAAGAAAATAAGAAAAACAGAAAGACAAAGAGCTTACCCTTCGCCTAGGCGTCGGCCCACCTGGCCCAGCCCGGCCCCCTCCCCTGTCGTCTTCCTCCTCGCCAGAAGGAGAGACGCCCGAGCCGTGCGCCCACGACATGGACGCCACGGCGACGTCTCCATCCTTCTAGGCCTCCCCTCGCCTCTCTCTCACTCGCCACACAGCAGCAGACCCCCCCCCCCCCGCACTCCTCTGCCCTCTCTCTGGACCTCCCTCTCTCTTCCCCGACGAGGTTCTGCGCGAACCGAGCCCCAGCCGGAGCGGCCGCCGTGCGCCACCGTGGCCACTGTGCCTCTCCCGGTGCGCCACCGTGTCCAGAAGGTCCAGCGTCCTCGACTCCTTCAAGCTGCAAGACGAATCGAACCGAGGAGCTCCCCAGACGTCGCCAGTTTCTTCGAGTTGCCGCCGGCCGCCGACGACCTCCAAGTCAAATTCGCTGCGTCCAGTCCCTCTCCGGCTTCCCCGAGCACGTCTTCATCCTCCTCGTGAGCTCCCGCTCGTTTTCCCCCTCCTAGCTCTCTCCCCCGTGTTCTGTAGCGTGAGTTCGCCGGAGCCAGTGGCCAGCCGCCGCTTCCCGTCGTCGTAGCCATGGCTCCAGGCCTTCTCGAGGTCCCCGGCTTGCTCCAGGAGATGCGCAAGATCGTGAGCAACCTCCCCGTGCTCTTCCTCTTCTCCCCCGTGCCCTCTGTCATCATCCGCCATGACCAATGGCTCCGGCCGCCGCCCCCCGTCGACGTAGCCATGGCCACGGGCCTCCTCGCGTTGCCCCGATGGCACAGGCGTATGCGCGACGTCCCGGGCTTCGTCCCCGTGCCCCTAGCCCCCTCCCCCGTGCCCGAAACCTCCCTCCCGTGGAGCGCCACCGTGTCGGAATGCCACCGGCGTTTAACCGCCGGTTGGTTAAGCTAAACCAACCCCTAACCCCCCCCCCCCCCACGTCACCGACAGGTGGGCCCAGAGCCCCCTCTAATTAAACCGTGGTTAATCTAAACCGGGTTTAACCCCAGAGCCGCTGACAAAGGGACCCCACACGTCAGCCCCCCCCTTGCGTCATGCTGACGTCTTAATGACGCAGTAAACAGAGAAATCATTTAAAAGAAATAAAGAAATTCAGTTAATTCTAGAAAATGGTTGAAACTTTCAAAAATCATAGAAAATTCATTTTAACTCCAATTTAACATATAATATATGAAAAATGATCAGGAGAAAATCCTCTATCCAAATATCCAACTTTCAGCTATGTTGGAGTTGATCTTAAAAAGGGATCAGTAGCTTTTGCTATTTGATTTAATTGGATTTAATTCAAAATCAATTCAATTGCTATTCCAACTTCAAACTTTGAAATGCACCACACATCACTTGTACTTCAGGAGCATTTCACACATATGATCTTTTGGTTTAAAATGAACAAACTTTAGCAAACGCAAGTTGACCAAATTGGAGTTGAATTTGAATTTCCTTTTCAAATCAACTTCAATTAAAATGTGGAAATTCAAACATAGGTCACATCAGCACCTTGCCATGCTTTGTTTTACATATTGAATGTGCATTGTATTATATTGATTGTGCTTTATTTCCAGTGCTTCGGTGATTGCATCTTCTCGGTAGAGTTGATCTCGGAGACGACTTCAACCTCACGTCAGAAGAGTGTTACATCGTGATCGTCAGCAAGGCAAGCAGCCCCCTCTTTGATCATGTCTATAAAATCCCAGTTCCCTCTCATTCTCGCAAATGCATGTTTAGGATGTCACCATGATACGTTCTACCGCTAGTTGAACCTATTCCTTTGCATGACCTATCATTTTGTCACAGTAGTAAGCAAACCACAATCCTAGCAGATGTAGGAGTTGGTTGATATCATGTGGCCCCTGCAACTTTTACAGCTTATTGCATGCTTAGAGTTGTTACCTGAGGCTACTTTGATGTGAGTCGGGATGGTAGTGATCATGTGAATGATGGTGGTAACGTGTTGGTGAATCTACCCTAAACAAAGGTGAACGATGAGAGGCTGGGTAGGAGTACACAGTGGGTTGTCTCGTTGAACACTGCCTTAGGCCCGAGTTCTTGTGTTGTTATCCAAGACAAAGAGTACGACCACACATTGGGCTCACTGACCCCTCTCGGCCTAGTACCTCACCCCGGACCAGTCCAGGAGTCGCAAGTAGTTCGCCCTTTAACGATCTCAAGCAGGTGGAACCAAGGTAAGTGGTTGGCGTAGGTTGTGGGCACGTTGAATCAAGTGATCATGATCGAGTTGAGCTTGATGGCGGTCACACAACGTTTGAGTCCGCATCGGAACAATCGGCCGGATTCCGATTGTGGTCCCAACTCAAATAGGCGACTCCCTAGGACTAGAGATGGTTCCGTGAGTGAAGTGTCGTGGCAGCATCCTCGCCGGTACTCACTTGAAGGGTCCATCCCCAGGCGGTAACTGATGAGGCGTGTGTGTAGAAGTACACCCCTGCAGGGTTAATGAACTATTCGAATAGCCGTGTCCGCGGTTATGGACTACTTGGAGACCTTTACTTGATCATTGATAACTTGAACCGGATACTTCTAAAACACACCAAGATAAGTGTGAGTGCTATGGCGTGCTTCCTCGTGGGGAAGTCGAGGAAGGCACCATAGTGGAGTATTGGTTGGAGACTGTTACTTGGACTCGTGTACGTTCTTACCTCTCTCTGGTACTCATAGTTCAGGATTAGCCAAGTCAAAGCTGGCATTTCTGCAAGTGAAACTGTCGGGACCCGGGGTTAGCGTATGCAAGTACAGTTAAGACATAGTCATATGGAGAGCCGAGAACCGCACCCACTTGTCTAAGCAGACAAGGCCAAGCACTGAACATTCTCGGAAAGCATCGTACGTGAGGGGCATCCCATCCAGGCCGGATGATCAACTGAGATGGGTCCTCATCGTCCGCACACAAGTCTAATGATATGGGTGGTGAACTCCCATATTCAAAGACAAGTCGCCTCAACCATACTATCGACTATCTCAAAACTCTTACATAGACTTACTCCAGCCCGATCACTTAGTCGGGGTCTAGGGCGGGCTCGATCATACCACAAAGTGTGCACGAGACGGAGTCTCGAGCAATCGCATCGCGATGCCCCAAGCTGCCCACATCTAAGGGCCACTTGGTGTATGAAAGACCGCCAGCCAGAACACAACTAAGGTCTCGAAAACCCATACAAAGACATGCATGTTATAAACATACACGCAGCACACATGCCTTGTATGAACAGCAGGTACCATTGCAATTCTCTACAAAGTGTACATTTTATTTATAACTCTTATAGAGTACACACAGAGATCACATACATGTGATCCAACATTACAACACAGAGCGGAAGCAAATTATGTCTGAGTACAGACAAGTTTAACAAATGGCTTAAGAAGCCTTTTTTAAACACAAAGCCCTCCACGAGGGAACCAGTCTGCTGACTGGGACTAGACTAGCTTAACTTCAGTCGTCCAGCTCGATGAAGAAGCCACCTTCGGGGTCAGTGGCATCATCTAAAACATAGATTAAGCAAACGTGAGTACAAAGGCGTACTCAGCAAGACTTACATAGGAGCTATACTACTCATGCACATGTATCAAGGTAAAGGGAGGTGGGGTTCACTTGCAGAAATACCAGCTTTGACTTGGCTAATCCTGAACTACGAGTACCAGACTTTGAGGTAAGAAGCGTACACGAGTCCACTACTTTCACCAACCAATACACCACTATGGTGCCTTCCTCGACTTCCCCACGAGGAAGCACGCCATAGCACTCACACTTATCTTGGTGTGTTTTAGAAGTATCCGGTTCAAGTTGTCTAATAATCAAGCTAAGCTTTCCAAGTAGTCCATAACCGCGGACGCGGCTATTCGAATAGTTTTGTTAACCTTGCAAGGGTGTACCGCTACACACACATGATCATCATTTACCGCCTTTGATCTCGACACCATTCAAGGGGTGCCAGCGAGGATGCTCACCACAACTGTTACCTCATAGCCGATCTAGTCCGAGAAAGCCGCCTACTTGGGTTGGCTACCACAATCGTGAACCCGGCCGGTTTACCGAAGTGGACCCAAGTGATGTGTGCGTGGTGCATAAGCCGGTCTCGGATGAGCCGTTCTCTCACTTAGCATCCAGGCCACAAGCCTACCAGAACTCCGAACTACTGCGACATCTGGACATCGAAAGGGATGAGTTAATAGGTTGAGAGGGGTCAGTGAGCCCAATGTGTGGTTGTACTCTTCATCTTGGATCACCACACAAGAACTCGGACTTAGGGCGGTGTTCAACGAGACAACCCACCGTATACTCCTACACAACCTCTCATCGTTCACCTTGTATTAGGGTCGATTCACCAACACTTTTATACCATCATCAACATGATCATTCCCATCCCGACTCACATCACAGTAACAACATGGTATCATACTAAGCATGCAATAAGCGATAACATTGCAGGGGCCACATGATATCAAACAACTCCTACAGTTGCTAGGATTGTGGTTTGCTTACTACTGTGACAAAATGATAGGTCATGCAAAGGAATGGGTTCATCTATGCGGTAGAATAGTAACATGGTGATCATCCTAAACAATGCATAAGCGAGACATGAGAGGGAAGTGGGATTTTATCGACATGATCAAAGGGGGTTTGCTTGCCTTGCTGACGAGGTTCGGGTTCTGGATCTTCAGCGAAGGGGGTAGCCTCCTGCTCCGGTTCCACCTCTACTCGACAAACAAAGCACGAAGTAGCAATCAATATGAATGCAATGCTCAAGCAAATGAATGAATGTTGAAACTTGAAGTATAAGTTTTGATGTGTGAGGCAATTCCATTTAAGTGGAGTATATTGCAAATTGAATTGAAAATTCAAAATCCACATTTGAATTCAACTTAGCTAAGTTGTATGTGACATTGTTTGATCATTTTGAATTATCTTCAAATGTATAAGATATGCCTCTGATGTGTGATTGAAATGTAGCATGTTGCCATGGTTCAAGTTGCAAAAATATTTGATTTGAATTTGATTTAATTCCATTTAAATCAAATAGCAAATGCTACTGATCACATTTTAAATTCAACTCAAACAGATTTGAAAGTTGCATATTTGGAAAGATAATTTTCTCCTGATCATTTTTCATATATTATTTGTCCAATTTTGAGTTAATATGAATTTTCTATGAATTTTCAAAGTTTGGGGTATTTTCTGGATTTTCTGGAATTTCTTTAAAATAGAAAAACCTTTATTGCGCCAGCACTGCATCAGCATGACGTCAGGGGGGGTTTTGACCCCGGTCAAACTGACCAGTGGGCCAGGGCTGTCAGCCTCTCATCTAATTTCCCTGTTAGATTAATCTAACAGAGAGGATTAGAGGGGGCTGCGCCCACCTGTAAGTGACCCAGGGGGGTTGGTTTAGTGGCTAACCACCCCGGCCACGTCAGGCTTGCCGGCGGCTAGCCTCCGGTGGCCACCAGTGCGGCGGCGCTGCACGGGGAGAGCGCTCCCGTGGTCCAAATCGCGCACTTCGACCACTGAGACGAAGCTCTCGGTGTCGCGCGTCGATTGAGACCGAAAGGGAAGTTGGGGAGGCCCTGTAGGCATGCCGGCGTCGAGCTTTGGCGGCGGCGGTGCTACTGGCTAGAGGTCGAACTCGATACAGAGCTCCAAAAGGCGCGTGGTTGGGTGCGTTCGAAGCAACGGAGCACGGGGAACGCAAAGGACAAGGTAGTGGGGTCGATGGCTTAACGGTTGCTCGCCGACGACGAGCACGGCGGCTCGGTACTCCGGCGTCCATGGTGAATGACGACAGGGAGCGAGAGGGAGACCACGGAGTATTTCTAGCGAACTGGGAGCTCACCGTGAATCCAACTGAAGCGGTGGCGAAGTCGGAGGAGCTCGGGGTTGGCCGGAATTGAAGGAAGTTCACGGCGGTTCCGGCGATGGAGATGTTGAAGCTCACGTCGTCTTCGTTGGCGTTGAGCTTCGATTGACTTGGGGGAACGATGGAGTCGACGGTGCTGGAGCGACTAGACACGGCGGCAAGGATGGAGGAGCTCAGTCGCCACGTCGGTGGACTGCCGCGCCGGGCTAGGGTTTCTGCGGCGGAGCGATTTCTTCGCGGGGAGAAGAACCAGAGGGCGAGGAGGGGGAAAGTGAGGCGCGGGGCGTCTCCTGGTGCGATAAGGACGCCTGGGGAGGCCTGGAAGCTTGAAGAAGTCGCCGTGGCGTCCACGGCGTCGGCGCCGCGCCACTGAGCTGCTTGGCAGCGCGGGGTGGAAGACGACAAGGGGGCTTCGCGGGCTGGGCCGGCTGGAGAGGTGGGCCTCGCCCCTGGGCGACAGGTAAGTTCTTTTCCTTTTTCTGTTTAATCTTTCCTTTCTATTTTTCTGTATATTTGTTTTGACTTTGGTAAAAATACCAAATCATTTTATTAAATGCTGAAAACTTTTATGTGGCCTCATAATAATATAGACTAGCCACTCATAAACTTTCAACATTTTTAAAATTCAAATGATTTGAATTTTAAATCAAAAAGGGGTATTTCTTTAATTCCAAGGTACTGTTTGAATATTTGAAAAATCTATGAGCATGGGGTGGGTCCCACATCACTTGATATGTGATCACACTCATTTATAAGACTTTTCAAAACTCTAACATGAATTTTTGGAAAAGATTTTTATCTGGCCTTTTGAATTAATTCATCTGGGGGTGTTCCTTCTCCCATTTTGATTTTGAATTTGATTTCCAAGATTTATTTTTGAAATTTTGACATGATGCAAAGGCACTAGCTAACCCTAGCACATACCTAACAGAGGGTTCTGACAGAAACCCCACCTCCCTTTGCCTTGATACATGTGCATGAGTAGTATAGTTCTTATGTAAGTCTTGCTGAGTACGACTTTGTACTCACGTTTGCTTATTCTATGTTTTAGAGACGAGACCACTGACCCTGATGGTGGCCTCTACCTCGAGCTCGACGTGGACCAATGTCGTATAGTTCCAGGCAGCAGCCTATGCCCTTTGGAGGGTCGTTGTATTTTCTTTCAGGCTTCTTAAGCCATTTGTTAAACTTGTCTTTACTAAGACATAATTTGCTTCCGTTGATGTTTGATGTAATGTTGGATCACATTCATGTGATCTCTGCTTGTAATACAACTATTATGTATGCTCTGTTTAGCAGAAGTTATAAAGACTATGAGTTTATAGAGTTCATGTTGTGATTACCTGCTGTTTACACTGGACATGTATGCTGCGTGTATGATTATAACATGCATGTCTTAGTGTGGGGTTCGATAGCTTAGTTGTGTTCTTGCCGGCGGTCTTTTATACACCAAGTGGCCCTTAGATGTGCGCAGCTTGGGGCATCGCGATGCGATTGCTCGTGACTCTGTCACGTGGCACATTTTGTTGTATGATCGAGCCCGCCCGAGATCCCGACTAAGTGATCGGGTTGGAGTAAGTCTATGTAAGGGTTATGATCCAATCGATAACATGGTTGAGGCGACTTGTCTGTGAATATGGGATTCACCACCCATATCATTAGACTTGTGTGCGGACGATGAGGACCCATCTCAGTTGATCATCCGGCCTGGATGGGATGCCCCTCACGTTCGATGCTTACCGAGAGTGATCTGTGCTTGGCCTTGTCTGCTTAGACAAGTGGGTACGGCTCTCGGCTCTCCATGTGATTCTATTATGATCGGAATTACATACGCTAACCCCGGGTCCCGACAGACTTGGTATCAGGGCAGGACTGCCTGTAGGATTATCAACCCATTGGCCGATGTCGAGTCTAGCATTCTATAGTTATATAGTTACTATGGGTATAAGGGAACAACGTAAGACTTCTTTTTCTCCTTATCCTCATCGATCTGAGTTCTGAGTCAACCTCATCTTATTCTACGGGAAGATAGGACTAGGCTCATCTATGTCTTTACTAGGACATCTCGTTGATTGCTTCTTTGTAGCTGTAGGAGTGTTGTGGTCTTTTCGGAGCCATCATTCCATAGTGTTTATGTGGAAGTGATGTCTGTTATCCTATAGGTTGTCTCAATTTCCATCCCG
Source organism: Bromus sterilis (assembly GCA_950022295.1). Classification (NCBI taxonomy): domain Eukaryota; kingdom Viridiplantae; phylum Streptophyta; class Magnoliopsida; order Poales; family Poaceae; genus Bromus; species Bromus sterilis. The sequence continues at coordinate 35,087,634 of OX465600.1, forward strand.
GTACAACCGTTATGCTGTCCATTTGTGGCTTTGATGCTATTGCATTATAGTCTTCTATCTTAGCATAGAATTGTGTCCTAAATCCTATTCTGATTGTTGATTCTTATCACACAGAATGTCAGGTGCAAATCAAGGTGTTGATCCCAGTTCTAGTTACGTGGACGATGAAGAACCTCCACCACCAACCTCAACGGCAGAAATCATGATGGAGGCTGAACAGAATTGTCGTGATCAGACACGTCTTCTCGAGCGTATTGAGCAGAACACTTCTCGTCAGCATCTTAGTGTTGTCACCATCCAGGACTTCATTCTCCTCAACCCGCCAGTATTCCGATGTCCTTCTGAGCCCCTTGATGCCGATGATTGGCTTCGTTCCCTCGAGCGTAAGCTTGAGACAGCCCATGTTGCTCCAGGTGATCGTGTGCTATTCGCGGCATATTTTCTGGAAGGTGCTGCTCTTCAATGGTGGGAAAACTTCGTGGCAATGCAACCAGTTGATCACATGGTGACTTGGCAAGAGTTTTGTGATGAATTCCGAGGATATCATATTCCGGATCAGCTGATGGAGCGCAAGAGAGAAGAATTTTGCAATCTGACCCAAGGAAAGATGACTGTTCATGAGTATAGGACTGAGTTCACTCGTCTAGCACGTTATGCCCAAGAAGAGGTATCCACCGACGCCAAGAAACAAGAAAGGTTCCGAAAGGGACTTAGCCCCGTCCTTCGTCATGACCTGAATCTTCACGAGTTCGTCAACTTCAAGGACTTGGTCGACAAATCCTTCAAGGCCGAGTATGGAAATGAATTGTATGAAGAGTCTCGCAAGCGTGATCGTGAGTTTGCCCAATCTTCTGGCCCAGTTTCTCGGAAACGCCGTGTTTGGATTCCCTTCAGTGACGTCAGTCGTGCTGTAAGTGCTTCTAGACCATCAACCACTATATATCGTCCACCTCAACCCAATCTTCCTCCTTGGAATTTTGTTGGACAATCAAGTGCTCAAGTTCCTTTCATTCCACGTGGTGTTTGTTTCCAATGTGGACAATCAGGCCACAATGTTTGAGAGTGTCCCCAAAATCATGTAGCCACCACACCTAAACCAAAGCAAACCTTTCGTTGTGGTAAGCCGCTACCCAAGACTTCCAATGTCAAGCCTCATGTTTATGAACATGGTTATGTGAATCATGTATCCATTCTAGATTCCCACAAGTCAACCGATGTTGTACTCGGAACCCTTCCTGTCAATTCCATCCCAGCTTCGGTTCTGTTTGACCCAGGAGCATCTCACTCATTCATATCCCATGACTTTGCACTGTCACATGACATCTCTTTTTCGATGTTATCCACCCCCTTAGTTGTGCAAGCCCCGGATCCAGATGGCACACCACCATGGTGAGTCATGAGAATGAAATTGCAATTGAGGGTTTAGTATTCCTTGCCTCACTTATAGCCCTCAAGTCTTCAGACATTGATGTCATCTTAGGTATGGATTGGTTATCAAGACAGAATGCTGTCCTTGATTGTAAAGCCAAGTCAGTGAAACTAACCCATCCATCAGGCCAGACAATCAAGTACACCTCACCAAGCTCTAAAACCCAGGTACATTCTTTAAATGTGCTTCCTCTTCCAGACCTTGAAGATATTCCTGTGGTTCGTGACTTCCCGGATGTCTTTCCAGAAGAGCTGCCAGGAATACCACCTGACAGATCTGTAGAGTTTGTGGTAGATCTTATCCCAGGAACCGCACCAATATCCAGACGCCCATATAGAATGGCCCCACATGAGTTAGCTGAGCTCAAAATCCAACTTGAAGCTTCGTTGGCAAAAGGCTTCATCCGCCCTAGCTCATCGCCATGGGGTTGCCCCGTTCTGTTCGTAACGAAGAAAGATGGAACAGAAAGGATGTGCGTAGACTATCGCCCGCTAAATCTAGCAACGATAAAGAACAAGTACCCACTGCCCAGGATCAATGATCTTTATGATCAACTTGCAGGATCCTCTGTCTTCTCCAAGATGGATTTGAGATTAGGCTATCATCAAATCAAAATCAGAAACGAGGACATTCCCAAAACGTCTTTTACTACTCGTTATGGTCTTTACGAGTACACCGTCATGTCCTTCGGTTTAACCAATGCCCCCGCCACATTCTCGCGCTTGATGAATTCGATCTTCATGGAGTACTTAGATAAATTTGTTGTAGTTTATCTTGATGACATTCTCATCTACTCGAAGAACGAAGAAGATCACGCAGAACATCTTAGGCTGGTATTGATGAAACTTAGAGAGCATCGCCTGTATGCTAAATTCTCCAAGTGTGAATTCTGGCTACCAGAAGTGACCTACTTAGGCCACGTGATTTTTGCAAAAGGCATTGCTGTCAATCCCGAGAGAGTTCAGGCCGTCCTTGACTGGACTCCACCTGAATCGGTTAAGCAAGTTAGGAGTTTTCTTGGCTTAGCAAGCTATTCTCGCCGCTTCGTCGAGAACTTTTCTAAAGTTGCAAAGCCTCTAACTGAACTCCTCAAGAAAGAGAAGAAATTCGAATGGACTCCCAAGTGCGAGGAAAGCTTTCAAGAGCTAAAAAGAAGATTGACTTCTGCATCCGTACTTGCGCCTCCAGACACCAAAAAGGATTTCGAGATCTATTGTGATTCCTCACGACAAGGGTTAGGATGCATACTTCTGCAAGATCGACATGTGGTAGCTTATGCTTCACGCCAGTTGCGGGCACATGAAGATAACTATCCTACCCATGATCTTGAACTCGCTGCCGTAGTTCATGCCCTAACAACTTGGCGACATTACCTCCTTGGTAATCGTTGTGAGATCTATTCCGACCACCAAAGCCTCAAATACATATTCACCCAGCCAGATCTTAATCTCAGGCAAAGACGCTGGATTGAGTTGATAAAATATTATGACTTAGGAATTTCTTACACCCCAGGCAAAGCCAATGTCATGGCTGATGCACTAAGTCGTAAGTCGTATTGTAACAACCTCATGTTACAAGAGTATCAACCACTTCTTCATGAGGAATTTCGAAAGCTCAACCTCGAGATTGTTCCTCGTGGATCTCTTTTCAACTTGGTGGCGAAACCAACCCTTGAGGATCAAATCATAGTTGCCCAAAAGCATGCACGAGGTGTTCGCCGGATCAAGGAGAACATTGCTAGCAGAGTTGCTAAATGTTTCTCCACAGATAGTAAAGGAACGGTATTCTTTGAAAATCGTTTGGTAGTACCTAAGAATAGGGAACTAAGGCAACTCATCCTCAAAGAAGCCCATGACACACCCCTCTCCATTCATCCCGGTAGCACAAAAATGTACCGAGATCTACGCCAGAGATTTTGGTGGACTAGGATGAAGAGAGAAATTGCTCAGTTCATTGCTGAATGTGATGTTTGTCGTCGCATTAAGGCAGAACATCAAAGACCTGTTGGTACTCTTAGACCTTTGCCTATCCCCGAGTGGAAGTGGGATAAAGTCAGTATGGATTTCATCACTGGCTTTCCAAAAACCCAGAAAGGAAATGATGCCATCTTCGTTGTCATAGATAGACTTTCCAAAGTTGCTCACTTCCTTCCAGTTCGAGAGTCTATAACTGCTAGCCAGTTAGCGGACTTGTATGTCTCCCGAATCGTTTCACTTCACGGTGTTCCTTTGGAAATCAATTCAGACCGTGGTAGTCTTTTCACTTCTCGATTTTGGGAAAGTTTTCAGAATGCTATGGGAACCCACATCTCCTTTAGCACTGCTTATCACCCGCAGTCCAGTGGTCAAGTAGAAAGGGTCAATCAAATTCTCGAAGACATGCTCAGAGCTTGTGTTATCTCTTTCGGAAAGAAATGGGAGAATTCTCTTCCTTTTGCCGAATTTGCGTATAACAATAGTTTCCAATCTAGTTTGGGCATGGCTCCTTTTGAATTTCTCTATGGACGGAAATGTCGAACACCCCTAAACTGGTCAGAAACCGGTGAAAGAAAATTCTTTGGACCGGATTTGATTCGGGATGCAGAAGAGCAAGTTCGCATTGTTCGTGAGAAGTTGAAAACAGCCCAGTCTCGTCAGAAAAGCTATTATGATCGTCATCATAGGGAAGAAAGCTACAATCTGGATGAGAAGGCTTACCTTCGGGTTACTCCTCTGAAGGGTACCCATCACTTCGGTATCAAAGGCAAGTTGGCCCCACGTTATATCGGTCCCTTTCGCATTCTCGCTAAACGTGGAGAAGTTGCCTACCAATTGGAACTACCCCCTCACCTCTACCAGGTTCATGATGTCTTCCACGTCTCTCAACTCAGGCGTTGCTTCAAGGACCCCATCCGCGAAGTAGACCACGAAACGCTTGATCTCCAAGATAACCTTTCATATCGAGAGTACCCTGTTCGTATTCTTGATGAAGCCGAGCATAGCACCAGACGTCAGAAGATCAGATTCCTCAAAGTGCAGTGGTCTCATCATTCAGAGCAAGAAGCCACCTGGGAACGAGAGGATCGTCTACGAGCTGAGTACCCCACCCTCTTCCCGACTACTTCTGAATCTCGGGACGAGATTCTTTTGAGTGGGGGCGAGTTGTCAGAACCACAAAATTAGGTTTGTGCTTTTCCAAGTTTGCATTTTTGCATCTTGAAAAAAATTGCAAAAGAAAAGGAAATGGGGAAAAGAAAAAGCCCTAAATGAATTAAATAAAAAGGCCAGAAATAAATCTTTTTCCAAAATTCTTTTGGATGTATTGAAAAATCCTAAAAATGAGTCTGATCATTTTAAAAGTGATTTGGGATTAATCCCATGCTCATAGATTTTTCAATAATTCAAATAGTGGCTTGGAAATTAAATCTTTTGTCTATTTGAATTGAAATTCAAATAAGTTGAATTTCAAAAATTCCCAAAACTTGGGATTGGCTTCTATATAGTCACCTAAGTTTTATAAAAATATTTGGGGATTTTATAAAATGCCCTAACTATTTATTTTTATTGGGCAAACAGACAACAGAAAAGAAAATAAGAAAAACAGAAAGACAAAGAGCTTACCCTTCGCCTAGGCGTCGGCCCACCTGGCCCAGCCCGGCCCCCTCCCCTGTCGTCTTCCTCCTCGCCAGAAGGAGAGACGCCCGAGCCGTGCGCCCACGACATGGACGCCACGGCGACGTCTCCATCCTTCTAGGCCTCCCCTCGCCTCTCTCTCACTCGCCACGCAGCAGCAGACCCCCCCCCCCCCCGCACTCCTCTGCCCTCTCTCTGGACCTCCCTCTCTCTTCCCCGACGAGGTTCTGCGCGAACCGAGCCCCAGCCGGAGCGGCCGCCGTGCGCCAACGTGGCCACTGTGCCTCTCCCGTTGCGCCACCGTGTCCAGAAGGTCCAGCGTCCTCGACTCCTTCAAGCTGCAAGACGAATCGAACCGAGGAGCTCCCCAGACGTCGCCAGTGTCTTCGAGTTGCCGCCGGCCGCCGACGACCTCCAAGTCAAATTCGCTGCGTCCAGTCCCTCTCCGGCTTCCCCAAGCACGTCTTCATCCTCCTCGTGAGCTCCCGCTCGTTTTCCCCCTCCTAGCTCTCTCCCCCGTGTTCTGTAGCGTGAGTTCGCCGGAGCCAGTGGCCAGCCGCCGCTTCCCGTCGTCGTAGCCATGGCTCCAGGCCTTCTCGAGGTCCCCGGCTTGCTCCAGGAGATGCGCAAGATCGTGAGCAACCTCCCCGTGCTCTTCCTCTTCTCCCCCATGCCCTCTGTCGTCATCCGCCATGACCAGTGGCTCCGGCCGCCGCCCCCCGTCGACGTAGCCATGGCCACGGGCCTCCTCGCGTTGCCCCGATGGCACAGGCGTATGCGCGACGTCCCAGGCTTCGTCCCCGTTCCCCCAGCCCCCTCCCCCGTGCCCGAAACCGCCCTCCTGTGGAGCGCCGCCGTGCCGGAATGCCACCGGCGTTTAACCGCCGGTTGGTTAAGCTAAACCAACCCCTAACCCCCCCCCCCCCCACGTCACCGACAGGTGGGCCCAGAGCCCCCTCTAATTAAACCGTGGTTAATCTAAACCGGGTTTAACCCCAGAGCCGCTGACAAAGGGACCCCACACGTCAGCCCCCCCCCCTTGCGTCATCCTGACGTCTTAATGAGGCAGTAAACAGAGAAATCATTTAAAAGAAATAAAGAAATTCAGTTAATTCCATAAAATGGCTGAAACTTTCAAAAATCATAGAAAATTCATTTTAACTCCAATTTAACATATAATATATGAAAAATGATCAGGAGAAAATCCTCTATCCAAATATCCAACTTTCAGCTATGTTGGAGTTGATCTTAAAAAGGGATCAGTAGCTTTTGCTATTTGATTTAATTGGATTTAATTCAAAATCAATTCAATTGCTATTCCAACTTCAAACTTTGAAATGCACCACACATCACTTGTACTTCAGGAGCATTTCACACATATGATCTTTTGGTTTAAAATGAACAAACTTTAGCAAACGCAAGTTGACCAAATTTGAATACATTTGGAGTTGAATTTGAATTTCCTTTTCAAATCAACTTCAAATAAAATGTGGAAATTCAAACATAGGTCACATCAGCACCTTGCCATGTTTTGTTTTACATATTGAATGTGCATTGTATTATATTGATTGTGCTTTATTTCTAGTGCTTCGGTGATTGCATCTTCTCGGTAGAGTTGATCTCGGAGACGAGTTCAACCTCACGTCAGAAGAGTGTTACATCGTGATCGTCAGCAAGGCAAGCAGCCCCCTCTTTGATCATGTCTATAAAATCCCAGTTCCGTCTCATTCTCGCAAATGCATGTTTAGGATGTCACCATGATACGTTCTACCGCTAGTTGAATCTATTCATTTGCATGACCTATCATTTTGTCACAGTAGTAAGCAAACCACAATCCTAGCAGATGTAGGAGTTGGTTGATATCATGTGGCCCCTGCAACTGTTACAGCTTATTGCATGCTTAGAGTTGTTACCTGAGGCTACTTTGATGTGAGTCGGGATGGTAGTGATCATGTGAATGATGGTGGTAACGTGTTGGTGAATCTACCCTAAACAAAGGTGAACGATGAGAGGCTGTGTAGGAGTACACAGTGGGTTGTCTCGTTGAACACTGCCTTAGGCCCGAGTTCTTGTGTTGTTATCCAAGACAAAGAGTACGACCACACATTGGGCTCACTGACCCCTCTCGGCCTAGTACCTCACCCCGGACTAGTCCAGGAGTCACAAGTAGTTCGCCCTTTAACGATCTCAAGCAGGTGGAACCAAGGTAAGTGGTTGGCGTAGGTTGTGGGCACGTTGAATCAAGTGATCATGATCGAGTTGAGCTTGATGGCGGTCACACAACGTTTGAGTCCGCATCGGAACAATTGGCCGGATTCCGATTGTGGTCCCAACTCAAATAGGCGACTCCCTAGGACTAGAGATGGTGTCGTGAGTGAAGTGTCGTGGCAGCATCCTCGCCGGTACTCACTTGAAGGGTCCATCCCCAGGCGGTAACTGATGAGGCGTGTGTGTAGCAGTACACCCCTGCAGGGTTAATGAACTATTCGAATAGCCGTGTCCGCGGTTATGGACTACTTGGAGACCTTTACTTGATCATAGATAACTTGAACCGGATACTTCTAAAACACACCAAGATAAGTGTGAGTGCTATGGCGTGCTTCCTCGTGGGGAAGTCAAGGAAGGCACCATAGTGGAGTATTGGTTGGAGACTGTTACTTGGACTCGTGTACGTTCTTACCTCTCTCTGGTACTCGTAGTTCAGGATTAGCCAAGTCAAAGCTGGCATTTCTGCAAGTGATCTCTGCTTGTAATACAACTATTATGTCTGCTCTGTTTAGCAGAAGTTATAAAGACTATGAGTTTGTAGATTTCATGTTGTGATTACCTGCTGTTTACACTGGACATGTATGCTTCGTGTATGATTATAACATGCATGTCTTAGTGTGGGGTTCGATAGCTTAGTTGTGTTCTTGCCGGCGGTCTTTTATACACCAAGTGGCCCTTAGATGTGCGCAGCTTGGGGCATCGCGATGCGATTGCTCGTGACTCTGTCACATGGCACATTTTGTTGTATGATCGAGCCCGCCCGAGATCCCGACTAAGTGATCGGGCTGGAGTAAGTCTATGTAAGGGTTATGATCTAATCGATAACATGGTTGAGGCGACTTGTCTGTGAATATGGGATTCACCACCCATATCATTAGACTTGTGTGCGGACGATGAGGACCCATCTCAGTTGATCATCCGGCCTGGATGGGATGCCCCTCACGTTCGATGCTTACCGAGAGTGATCTGTGCTTGGCCTTGTCTGCTTAGACAAGTGGGTACGGCTCTCGGCTCTCCATGTGATTGTATTATGATCGGAATTACATACGCTAACCCCGGGTCCCGACAGTTTTGTACTACAAACACTATTAATTGTTGAAGGTGTAATCATTCTTGATAGTTGTTCTTGTCAAAGAGTAATTCGTAATATCATGGATATGTGTTATGGCCAGTGACCCCAAGGACACTTGTTTCTTCGGTATCTCTGATACATTCCAGACGTATCTATAATTTCTGCTTGTTCCATGCATGTTTTTTGTGACTTTGCCATGTTTTGCTTGAACTTTCATACACTTTTGAACCTATTTGGACTAACCTACTAACTCAGTGCACCCAGTTGCCAGTTTCTGTTTTCTGCTGTTTTGTATTTCAGGTTTTCCGACCATTAAAAGTGCTCCAAAAATTCCGGAAAAATATATATAAAAAATCAGCGCAACAGAAGCTTCCGGAATCACCAAGAGAGAGAAGGGGCAACCACCAGGAGGGTCCCTGGCGCGTCCCCACCCTAGGCCGCGCCAGGAGGCCTCCTGGATGCCTGGTGGGTCCCCTCGACGCCCCCCTTCGCCTATATTTACCCCTCGGGGTGGAAACCCCTAAGACGGACTCCTTTTTCGCGTTCTCGCCTCTGTTCCGCCGCCGCCGCGGTTTCAAGATCGGGGCTGCCTGGAGTAGCTGCTCCGGCACCCTGCCGGGAGAACCTACTGTTGGAAATATGCCCTAGAGGCAATAATAAAATGTTATTATATATATTTCCACGTTCGTAATTAATGTTTATATTTCTGTGCTATAATTGCAATGACCCTGACTATGAGATTCAGAAGAAAACTCATTTGCATGTGTGGAAATGTAAACACCAAGAGTTCCTGGTTTAGCCTCTAAGACCAGCTCATGTGCTAACTGATGATTACGTTTTCTTAATCATGGACATTGTTCTTGTAACAAGGATGTCAGTAGTAATGGGAACATATTGTTAGCAGAACAATGATGTTGAACCGACCCCAGTATTGAATGATATACTTAGAGATCACATCGTAACAACGTTATAAGTCATATCATGAAATGTTATCATATACGTAATTCCTTAGACCATGAGAGTATCGAGTTGCTTCACACAGGAAGACATGCTTTGGTTCTTAGATGAATCCTCCCGTAAATGGGAGGTAGTAAAATAAGTTCTGGGTATGTCAGATGGTGTGGCTAGTGACTGTGATAGTTCAAGAATGGGATTTGCTCCTTCACGATGAAGAAGATATTCACTTCGGGCCCACTCGGTATGAAGGTATCCATTATAGTCTGGCCAGACGCATTGTGATTCAGTCACAGGGATACCGGAATACGATAACGAGAAAAGGGACAAACGAGCAAAGAGGATAACGAGTGGCTTGTGTTCAAGAAGTTGTTACACATGGGTGCCAAACATCTCTCCTCTAACTTTGTCATATATCACGAAGCAAAGGGGATGGTACATGACTAAACATAATGGTTCACTCGAAGTTTCTTCGTGTATGTGCGGGAGTCAACATGGGTGTCCATGGCTCCGCTGTTGATTATTGGCTATTGACAAAAGGTTGTTGACCTATGTCCGGAAGATGTTCTGAGTCATGTCCGCATTATACCGAACCTATTGGGTCACACACTTAACGAGCAGTAGTCTGTTAGAATACTAGAATGGTAGAAGGTTTAGTGGAAGCAAAGCAGAATAGTTCATACGGGTACCGGAAGTAGTTCCGGGGATTTATGAAATAGTTCATAAGGGCACCAAAAGTAGTTTTGGGTATTTAAGGATATGTCCGGATCACTCTGGAGTAGTCCCAGGTGGTTCCGGAACATATGAAAATGGTAATGGGAAAGTTTACGATCAACCGGAATAGTTTCGGTGATCGGTGGACAGCTTAAACAATATGTTGTGTTCACCAGACATAATAACCTTTGCCCGGATGGCTCCGAAACCCATTTAGATGGCTCCGTAACATTTGTTAGAGGTTCCGGAAGGTATTGGAAGTGCTCCAAAAGTGTCCGGAATGTCCCGAAACAGTCCCGGTAGGTCCCAGAAGGTCCTGGAAGCTTCTAGAAGGTTCCGGAAGGTTCCGGGCAGTACCACCCACTGCCCTGCGCCCCTGGCCTTGGGGGGAAAGCCACCTAGGCTTCCCTGGCCGGCTAGGTGGTGGGGGCGCACCAAAAAGGGGTGGGAGATCCTCCAGGTGGGATTTCCAAATACCATTATGGAAGGTTTCCGGTGGGAAGGTATGTGTAGGTTTGGAAGGCTTGGGAGTCCAAGTTGGACTCCCAAACCTCCTTGAGCTGCGCCCTAGGCCCCTTGGCCACCTATATAAGGTGAGCCAAGGGTGGGGGAAGAGACACACAATCAATCCCCAAGGCCTATGCGCCACCCTCCCTCCTCTGAACCCCGTTGCTCCACTTTTAGACCCCGGTTTAGACGTTGTTCTAGATCGGAATCCGTTAGGGTTTTCTCCCTCTAGTTTTCTCGGTGGCGTTCATCTCTGGACGGCGGAGCGCTGCTGGATTGCTGCTACGGGATGTGTGGATACTAATGGAGGGGTGAAAGGATCGAGATAGACCTAGAGGGGGGGTGAATAGGTCTTATTATATATTTTAACACTACTTGTCAATTTTAGGCAATAATGCGGAAGATAAAGATGTGCCTAACAATTGCAAGGGTGACCTATATAAGATAAGTTAAACAACAAACACAATATAATAAAGCAAGTGAGGGACAAACTACAAGGTACCAACAAGGTAGTGCAAGTAAAAGGGAAAAGAGTAGGGATAACCGAATGACGCGAAGACAACGATGTATCCCGATGTTCACTTCCTTGGAGGGAAGCTACTCACCGTTTGGAGAGAGTGGGTGACACCACGAAGGCACACCAACGCCACGAAGGCTCACTCTATTCCCCTTGATATATCACCACGAAGGTGATTCCCAACCACTACCGGTTGACCTTAAAGGTGGTCACCAAACCCTCACAAACTCAACGGGGGTAATCACAATGTTCGATTCCTCTCCAAAGAACTCCTACCCGCCTAGGAGTCTCCAACCTCCAAGAGTAACAAGATCAATGGGGAAAGCTCAAGACTTGCTCAAAACGAGATTTGCTTTGGTTGAAAGATGGGGAAGAGCCGGATCTATCACGGTTTGGAGGATCCGACAAGAACTCTCAAGAATCTCTCCGGGGTCTGAGATTTTGTGAAGGAGAGAGTGAGAGGGAGCACTTGTGTTCTTGGGTGAGTGTAAAGTGAAGTGGTCAACCCTCTCCAAAGGGGGAGAGGGAGTACTTATAGTCCAAAGGCTGAAATGGCCGTTGGAGCATTTGGCAGTGAAAATGTCAGACGTCCGTTAGACTTCGGACGTCCGAAACTTCAAATGTCGGACGTCCGAAATATATCGGACGTCCGAAAAGTTCTTGATGAACGCCAGGTAGTAGCCAGTGACACAGGTACCGGACGTCCGGAGGGGTTCGGACGTCCGACATGTCGGACGTCCGAAGGCCGTCGGAAATCCGTCCAACTTTGGGAGGCCTACTGACCATGTGGGGGCATAGTGTGTAATGCGAAGTTTCGGACGTCCGACAGGTTTCGGACGTCCGATATGTCGGACGTCCGAAACACGTCGGAAGTCCGGACATGTTTTTGCAGGTCTACTGACCTCGGCACAAGTACTCGCGAGTGGGATGTCGGACGTCCGAAACAGGACGGACGTCCGAAATCGTGAACTGTCGGACGTCCGAAATCCGTCGGGCGTCCGAAAGTTAGGACATAGTTAACTTTGCAGATTTAGTATGTGGTGTGATGTTTTAAAGTGATTTGAGCAAATCTTAACCACAGCCCCACTGATCCCCTCTTAATAGTGCGGGGATCCCTATACTCAAGATAAACCGGAAATGCTTGGGCTTCAACTTCGTTGGTTCTATATCCCGAGATATTGATAATATCAATGGTCCATGATCCACCGCAACAATGATCCGGGGGCTAATACCTGAGATATACTTGACAAATATTATTAGTCCCCTATATGTACATTGTCATCAACATCAAAATATGATTAAGGGCAAGATTGCACTTTCAATCTCCCCCTTTTTGGTAGTTGATGACAACATACATATAGCTCCCAAAGATATACACTTTTAGCTTTTGTGGGAGCAATTTTATTACGAACTCCCCCTCAATGTGTGCATAACAGATTCTTGTCTGTAAGCAAGATGCACAAATTGAGAGAAATCCAATCACCATGATTATGTGGCAGGATTACAACCATAAATCATATCATCTGACGCTCGCAATATATGAGGATGACAATGTGAATTGCAAGCACAAGATAACCCATATATGACCACAACATCATAAGCCAATGAGATTTATGCCAAGACCAAGATACATAAGACGATATCATGCATAACACCAAACTTAAAGTTTACATAAACGACATAACATGGTAGAATGATCAACAGACATAGAATCCATAAAGTTTTAACACACCAAACAATCTCTCGAGTCACAACTCATAATCAACGCCTAAACATCATAAATAAAACTGAGTAGCATATGTCTCTCCCCCTTTGGCAACAAGTACCACAAAAGGGGCAAGACGAGCGAAGACCGACTAGTGAGTCCCACTGCCGCTAGCACCGGGAGCATCAGGGAAGAAGTCAGCCCACTCTGGGCCCGTGGGGAAGTCGAAGCCAAGATCAGCCGGAGGAGCGTCGGGAAGAGGCTCATCATCACTGACATTGGCCTCACCAGTGGCGCGCAGACGGGCCTTCAGGGAGTTCTTGGACTGGACAAGGCGAGTGACCACGGTGTGGTTGGACTTGCAATTGAACGAGATGGCCCTCATCATAGCAGCTTGGGCCTTGCCCAAAAACTGTGAAATGCGGCGCATAGGAGCCTGCTCGGACGACTGACGGCGCATAGCACCACTGACAGTGGAGTGGACCGGGATAGGTCGAGACATCTGAACAGCCGGTGCGGTGAAGTACATATGCTCCGGAATGGTCCACACGGTGTGCTCGTGAGTGATCTCCAGGCGGGATGGCACAACAGACTCAATGAATGCCATGATGAAAGGAGCATATGGGAAGTGACGGCGAACCTGCAGACTGGCCAAGCGAATCTCGTGCCAGAGGTAGTGTGGAACATCCAGACGCGGGCGAGGAGACGCCGCCATGAGACACATCAGGGAGATGGCAGTGCTACTGCAGTGAGTCTTGTCTCCAGACTTGGGATACAAGGTCCGGAGTACACACTGATACAGAAAATGATAGGGCTGCCGCCAAATGGAGACATCATTCGGCTTCCTCTTGCAGTCATCACCCTTGAGACCCGACTTGACAAAGCAGAGGCAGTCATCGATCCCCTTCGGCTTCTCCGTGTCAACATGAATGCGGTGGCCAGAGGAGCGAAGACCAAGAGCCTTTGCGAACTGAGTGAATGAGGCAGTGTATCGATGCTCACCCGTCATCCAGGTGACCGCCTGGTTCTGAAAGAGGCACGTGGCATAAAACTGAAGGATAGCAGTCTGGTTCCAATCACGTCTAAGGCCAAATATATGTGTGAGACCCATGGAATCAATAATGTCCACAACACCCGGAAAGCGGGACGAGTGATTCCGGATGAAGGCGAGCGGAATGCACGCATGGGAGTTGGCCAGACCTTGTTTGAGAGCAACTGATGTGAAAATGTCGGCCTGAACATTGGTCTAAAACCGGTTGTCCTCACAGTCTGGAAGAGCAGCAAACTGACTCACACGCCGAAGCCTCCGGTAGTCCTCAAGCGGCATCTTGGAGTAGTCAATCATGATGTGACCAAATGAGACGACAGGGTCACAAGAGATGTGAACCCTGGCCTCAGGAGGGGCAACATCTGGGGCTGCATCATCATGAGCCATAGATGCCGAGGAGGAGCCCCTAGGCTTGCGACGAACACCAAGCTTGACCTTGGAGGAGGGAGCAGCCCGGCGAACCACAACCTCAGGAGGATCATCGGCAACAAACTCTTCTTCAAACACCTCATCAATCTCTTCATCACTATCAGCAGCAACTTCATCCTCAAAGTTGAGGGCATCCTCACTTGGGGTGCGGTCACTCTCAGGCGAAGGCTCGGCATATTGGGGCCGCTTCCCATGACGAGCCTGGCGACGAGGGCGGGCACGCTCATCGGAGTCCTCGGATCCACCACGAGAGAAGGAGGCACCGTCATCCTTGTGAGCGGTCCGTTTCATCCGCGGCATCACGAAACCCGAGCTGGGGAGATGCACAAATGAGGCACAAATCCGGGCACCAACTGCAAAACGAATTGGACAGAAGGATAGAGCAAGCGGAGAAGTACCCGGGGTGCGCGGATCCGGAGGAGGGACGGCCAGAGACGGCCGGGGCGGCCGGCGGCGACGTGGGGTGGAGGCGGCGGCGGACAGGGCTGGGACGTGGGTGGCCGAGAGGGAGATAACTGCTCCCCTCGGCCAGACGGCTAGTTTATACAGGACGGGCAATTTCGGACGTCCGTCGGGTTTCTGACGTCCGTTGTGGCGGACGTCCGAAAAGCGTCGGACGTCCGATGTGGGCTGTGACAAGGTGGGCTGTGACTGGGAGCGGGCAGACCTACAGGAATTTTCGGACGTCCGTCGAGTTTCGGACGTCCGGTGTGTCGGACGTCCGAAAACGGACGGAATTCCGACATCGGAAGTGAGGTTCACTGACTAGGATACCAGAGGAGTTTCGGACGTCCGAAAAAGTTTCGGACGTCCGAAGTTTGCAATAAAATTTTATTTTGGCAGGAGATGAGGGATTACAATAGGGTATATCACATATGCATAAATATATATCCAAGAAAGGCACAGACACACAGCGATGATCAAGCACGCCTTCCATGAGAAGGGCGGTGACCGAAGTCACCATGTTTGAGTATATTGTGCTTTGACACCGCGAAGATGTACCTTGGGTCCAAAGACACTACTCCATCGTTAACCGCTACACATGGTCTCACAGTAGTGAGCATGCGGATTGTTGATGTGTGAATTCATTTATGCATCACGTAGAGGGTTGAGAACACATTGATTGAGTTTCTTCCCCTACATACATGCCTACATCTAGACAAGTTACTAGCTATGTGTATGAATGAGAGCAAGATACCCCTAAGCCGTAAAGCTATAACGTTCCAAGATACCAAGTTCACCTCTTAGTTGGCAAAACCTTGCTTCATCCAATGGCTTGGTGAAGATATCTGCAAGTTGCTTGTCGGTGCCCACATGTGCAAGAACAATATCACCCTTTTGAATATGATCCCGTATGAAGTGATGACGAATGTCAATATGCTTGGTGCGAGGATGTTGACAAGGGTTGTTGGCAATCTTGATAGCACTTTCATTGTCACATAAGATGGGTACCTTCTTATAGATGAGTCAATAATCCTTCAAAGTTTGCCTCATCCATAGGATTTGAGTGGCACAACTTGCGGCGGCAACATACTCGGCTTCGGCGGTGGAGAGGGAGACGCAATTTTGCTTCTTCGAGTGCCAACTTACCAATGAGCGTCCAAGAAATTGGCATGAACCGGAGGTTGACTTCCGATCCACTTTGTCTCCGGCCCAATCCGCATCCGTGTACCCCAAGAGATCAAACTTAGCTTCCTTGGGGTACCAAAGGCCCAACAACGGAGTATGAACAAGGTATCTAAGAATGCGCTTAACCGCCAAATGATGACTCTCCATAGGAGAGGCTTGATATCTTGCACACATTCCTACGCTAAGCATAATATCCGGTCTAGATGCACAAAGGTAAAGCAACGACCCTATCATAGAACGGTAAAGAGTAGCATCAAATGGAATACCGGAAAGGTCTTGATCTAGATAGCCCTTGGTTGGCATGGGTGTCTTGCATGGCTTGGCATCTTTCATACCGAACTTCACGAGCATGTCTTGAATGTACTTTGTTTGGGAGATGAAGGTTCCTTCGGCAAATTGCTCGATTTGAAAGCCAAGGAAATACTTCAAGCTCCCCATCATTGACATCTCAAAATTCTTGGTCATAGTTTCCGAGAACCACTTGCACAAAGATGGATTAGGAGAACCAAATATTATGTCATCTACATAGATTTGGCATATGAGCAACTCACCATTTGTTCTCTTGGTAAAAAGAGTGGCATCAATGATCCCCCTCACAAATCCTTCCTCGAGTAGAAACTTCCTAAGATGGTCATACCAAGCCCGAGGGGCTTGCTTAAGACCATATAATGCCTTATGAAGTTTATACACGTGGTCCTTGTGATGAGGATCAAGAAAGCCGGGTGGTTGTGCCACATATACATCCTCTTGTAGCGGACCGTTAAGAAAAGCACTCTTCACATCCATTTGAAATAATGGAAATCCATTGAATGCGGCATAAGCAAGAAACATGCGTATAGATTCAAGACGGGCAACGGGTGCAAAGGTCTCATCAAAATCCAAGCCTTCAACTTGGGAGTACCCTTGAGCCACTAACCTTGCCTTGTTGCGGATGATAGTACCATGTTCATCTTTTTTGTTCTTGAAGATCCACTTAGTTCCAATGATGTTATGATCTTGACCGGAGGGCCTCTCCACGAGAGACCACACTTCATTCCGGGTGAAACTAGTGAGCTCATCTTGCATTGCAATGAGCCAATCCGCATCCTCAAGGGCATGTTCAACCCTACGTGGTTCAATGCAAGACACAAACGAGAAGTGAGCGCAAAAGTTCATTAGTTGACTACGAGTAACTATACCTTGCCCCAAACCCGTGAGAATCTTGTCCACTTCAACACGTCTTGCCACCACGGGCATGATGGATGTTGGAGTTTCAAGAGGTTCCACCCATTCCGGTTCATAATATACATTAGGTTCATCATCAAGGTAGGAACCATCATCACTATCATCATTTTCTCCAAAGTGAATGCGGTCACGATGATCGTCTCGTGGTTCAACCGCATCATCAACATGTGGTTGTGTGGCCACATTGGGTTGTGGAGGGTCTTGTTCTTGTTCTTGGATAATGGGCTCATCATGAGCAATTGAATCTTGAGTGGTAGGAGGAGGTGCTTGTGTTGGGTGAACACTTGGCCCATCACCAACCTCATCATCTCTAGGCACTTGAGCAATGGGCACAAGATCTCCAATGCCCATAGCCAAAATATCTTGAGAGGAATCTTCATTATTACCTACATCACTTAGATCAACTTGCTCCCCATGGGAGCCGTTACATTCATCAAACTCCACGTCACAAGTTTCCACAACACACCCGGTGGATTTGTTGTAGACTCTATAGGCGTGAGAGTTTGAAGCATACCCAACAAATATACCCTCAATTGTTTTGGATTGAAACTTAGCTAACCTATCTTTCTTATTGAGAAAGAAACACTTACAACCGAATACACGGAAGTATTTGACGTTTGGCTTGTGTCCGGTTAGAAGTTCATATGGAGTCTTCATCAATATCTTGCGAAGGAAGAGCCGGTTTGACGCATGACATGCGGTGTTGATGGCTTCGGCCCAAAAGCTATAAGGAGACTTGTACTCATCCAACATGGACCGGGCCATCTCCACAAGAGTGCGGTTCTTCCTCTCGGCTACACCATTTTGTTGAGGGGTATATGGTGCGGAATATTGATGCTCAATCCCCTCATCACTCAAGAATTCTTCCAAGGTGTAGTTCTTGAACTCGGAGCCATTGTCACTTCTTATTGCCAAGATAGCCATGTTGTATTTTCTTTGGGCTTGCTTGGCAAAGTCGATGAAGGTGGCCTTCGTCTCGTCCTTGTACTTGAGGAAGAACACCCACGTGTATCTTGAGTAATCGTCGACAATGACAAGACCATATTTCTTTCCACCAAGACTATCCCATGATGGAGGCCCGAAGAGATCCACATGAAGGAGCTCCAAGGGCCTTGAAGTTGACACAACATTCTTGGGGGTGTGCTTTGCTTGATGTTGCTTCCCGGCTATGCATGCACTACACACACGATCTTTCTCAAAAGATACGTTCGTTAGTCCGAGGACGTGTTCACCCTTTAGGAGATCTTTTAAGTTTCTCATGCCGACATGGGCTAGCCGGCGATGCCATAGCCACCCCTTGTCGGCCTTGGCCATTAGACAAGTTGCATGGTAAGTGCTCTCTTTCGAGAAATCAACCGTATAAAGATTGCCATCCAACTCCCCGACAAATGCCACTTCGAGAGTATCTCTCCTAAAGACTTTCACACTTGTTAGACCAAATAGTGTATCATAACCAACGGAAGCTAATTGACGAACGGAAAGCAAATTATATTGAAGGGATTGGACAAGCATGACATTGGCAAGTGACATGTCATTAGTGATAGCCACCTTGCCCAACCCAAGTACCTTTCCCTTGGAACCACCACCAAAGACAATGCTCATATAAGGTTGTATTGCATCCATGAAATCCTTGAGCAAACGACTTTCTCCGGTCATATGATTTGTACATCCACTATCCACCACCCATTTGACTCCACCGGAGAAAGCACCCTACACACATGTTTAGGCTTTGGTTAGAGGTGCCCATTTCGCAATGGGACCTCTAAGGTTAGTAACAAGGGTCTTTGGAACCCAAATAGCATAGAAACGAAAAGCATTACGGGGTCCAATAAATTTGGCATACACATCTCCATCCTTTGCCTTACGGAGCACATAGGATGGAGGCATCTTCTCCTTTTTCTTGTTGGGAGTGGGCTTGCCCCTAGTGGCCTTCCCACTCACAACACCAACCTCATCAACCTTCTTCTTTCCCTTGTCCTTGTGCCCTTCACGAATAAAGATCACCTTTTGAGGAGTTGTTCCCTTGCTAAGAGTGACATCCTTTGTCACACTAGTACTTGGATCAAAGCCAAGTCCTTCCTTAGCAAAGGATTCCTTGTGATGACTTAGTACATCATTTAGGTTTTTCTCACCTTGGGCACAAGTCAAGAGACCCTTCTTTAGTTGAGCATGAAGAGCTAAGTTCTCCTCAATGAGAGATGCTTGATCAAGAGTAGAGTTAGTAGCACAAGCATCAACATGTACAATGGTAGGAGGAGACATCTTAGTAAGTGTTTTTATGTGAGCAAGTTTGTGAGCCTCAAGATTCTTCTTAAGGGTGGTGAGTTCATCATCTTTGGTCTTGAGAGACAAGGTGAGTACCACAACATCCTTAGAAAGAGATGTGTTTAGCTCGACAAGCTTGCTCATATCATTAGAAAGTTCCTTACAAATTTCATTAGCCTTTTTCAAGGAGGCAACATGTTTGTCATTTAAGTCATTTGATGTTTGAACAACTTTGCACAAGTTATCATTACGAGCCTCCTCAAAGTCAATCTTCCGCTCAAGGAGAGTATAGTTCTCCCTTTCCTCTGTAAGGAGGGTTTCAAGCTCATCGATGGTTGTGGTGTGCTTACCCACCACATCCATAAGCAATTGAAACATCATGAGCTTCTTGCCATTGAGGGTGCCCATCATTTTGTTCACTTTATCAAACAACACATCATTACATGCATTATTTGCATCATCTCCTTCCGCATCATGAAATTCATCATTGGGTGTTTCGGAAGAGAGCATGAAAGACTCATCATAAGGCGTTACCTTGATCTTGTCCGAAAAGGAGGGAGCATCATCAACCAACTTGGCCATGAGGCACTTGTGGGCATTGCCGGTGTAGTCGCTCATATAGTTGTAGTGAACAACATCACCATCCTTGTTGAGGACCTTCAATGTTTTTTGAGTATCTTGAGCAACTCCGGCAACACCACCAACATCATCGGGGTCGGACTCCTCTTGAGCCACCATAGCTCGCCCCAACTTCTTCTTGAACTTGTTGTTGACGGGGTTAGGTAGCTTCTTGGCAACTTCCTTCCTAGGGAAACGGGGCTTGTCTTCTCTCTTCTCATAGGGGAAAGCCTCCGCAAAGTGTCCCACCTCATCACAGTTATAGCATGGCCTTTTCTTCTTCTTTTGAAACCTTCCTTTGAACTCCCCTTTAGTGAATCTCTTAACAAAGAGAGCCATATCATCATATGAGGGGCATCCATCGGAGTCCTCATCATCTTCATACACATACTCATCTTCTTCATCATCAACATCTTCTTGGGTAAGCTTGGCCTTGAGAGCAAGGTTTGAGGATGGACCACCATATGTGGCAAGTAGTCTCTTGGACTCCTTCAGGTGTTCTTCATATTGCAAGAAAGTGGCAATCACATCATCCGGCGTCATTGTGAAGAAGTCGGGCATACGCCTCAATTCCCACACCATTTGTTGTGAGTATACCATGAGAGCATTCAACATCTTGTCCACAAGGTAGCGGTTGGTGATTTGATATCCATCCTTGGACTTCTCACAAGTGAAGGAATGTACATGAGCGGCAAGAACCTTGAGACGCATATGGAGTTGTTGGGGCGTCTCATCTTTCTTCATGTGAAGGTTGTGCAATGCATTCTTGGCGGTCTCATATCTTGTCATTTGAAGAGATCCGGTGCCGGACTTGGCGATGAGAAGAGTATCCCAAAGTTCCTTGGCATTGGTGATATGAAGAAATGGTGCTCGAGTCAACTCATCCATTCCTCTTTTCAAGAACCCAATGGCCGCAAGGTTGAGGTGTCGGTCAAACACTTCACTGGGTGTAAGGTTGTTTGGATCAACAGGATAGTAACCTTTCCCGGAGTCGATGAGGTTCCACATTGGTTCACACACGAACCTAAGATAATCTGCCATAAGACTTTTCCAATCCAAAAAGTTAGTAGTCTCGGTTAGTACCGGCGGATTGCCATTGAAATTATACTTAGGTTCCACAAGCTTGGGGGTAGGATAGTCCCATTGGTAGGGACCACCTCTTTGCAAGGGAAGTTCGGAACCGGGGGACACAAAGGCCGCTTGTGGGGGCCTTGGAGTCGCACCACTTGACGTTTGTGTCTCCGATGCCGAAGCCTTCATCTTTGCAAATTCGGCTTCCATATCCCATTTTTGTTTTTCTAGAGCTTGTACTAGATCACTTGAAGTGAACAACTTAGGATCCTCAAGGTCAACGGAAACATTCCCCGTGGAGGGGGGAATCGTAAGTGTTGCGGATGCTATTCGTTCGGCAGTCAATCTCTCGGCTTCCAAACGAGCGGCATCCGCAGCAACTGCGATTACCTCCACCGCGTCGGCACCCGAACCTTCGGGTTTGCCGTCCATGGTCATCTCGCTCTAGGGCGGTTAAGCCACAAGATTAGAGCACGAGGCTCTGATACCAATTGAAAGGATCGAGATAGACCTAGAGGGGGGGTGAATAGGTCTTATTATATATTTTAACACTACTTGTCAATTTTAGGCAATAATGCGGAAGATAAAGATGTGCCTAACAATTGCAAGGGTGACCTATATAAGATAAGGTAAACAACAAACACAATATAATAAAGCAAGTGAGGGACAAACTACAAGGTACCAACAAGGTAGTGCAAGTAAAAGGGAAAAGAGTAGGGATAACCGAATGACGCGAAGACAACGATGTATCCCGATGTTCACTTCCTTGGAGGGAAGCTACTCACCGTTTGGAGAGAGTGGGTGAAACCACGAAGGCACACCAACGCCACGAAGGCTCACTCTATTCCCCTTGAGATATCACCACGAAGGTGATTCCCAACCACTACCGGTTGACCTTAAAGGTGGTCACCAAACCCTCACAAACTCAACGGGGGTAATCACAATGTTCGATTCCTCTCCAAAGAACTCCTACCCGCCTAGGAGTCTCCAACCTCCAAGAGTAACAAGATCAATGGGGAAAGCTCAAGACTTGCTCAAAACGAGATTTGATTTGGTTGAAAGATGGGGAAGAGCCGGATCTATCACGGGTTGGAGGATCCGACAAGAACTCTCAAGAATCTCTCCGGGATCTGAGATTTGGTGAAGGAGAGAGTGAGAGGGAGCACTTGTGTTCTTGGGTGAGTGTAAAGTGAAGTGGTCAGCCCTCTCCAAAGGGGGAGAGGGAGTACTTATAGTCCAAAGGCTGAAATGGCCGTTGGAGCATTTGGCAGTGAAAATGTCGGACGTCCGTTAGACTTCGGACGTCCGAAACTTCAAATGTCGGACGTCCGAAATATATCGGACGTCCGAAAAGTTCTTGATGAACGCCAGGTAGTAGCCAGTGACACAGGCTGAAATGCGGGGTTCGGACGTCCGACATGTCGGACGTCCGAAGGCCGTCGGAAATCCGTCCAACTTTGGGAGGCCTACTGACCATGTGGGGGCATAGTGTGTAATGCGAAGTTTCGGACGTCCGACAGGTTTCGGACGTCCGATACGTCGGAAGTCCGGACATGTTTTTGCAGGTCTACTGACCTCGGCACAAGTACTCGCGAGTGGGATGTCGGACGTCCGAAACAGGACGGACGTCCGAAATCGTGAACTGTCGGACGTCCGAAATCCGTCGGACGTCCGAAAGTTAGGACATAGTTAACTTTGCAGATTTAGTATGTGGTGTGATGTTTTAAAGTGATTTGAGCAAATCTTAACCACAGCCCCACTGATCCCCTCTTAATAGTGCGGGGATCCCTATACTCAAGATAAACCGGAAATGCTTGCGCTTCAACTTCGTTGGTTCTATATCCCGAGATATTGATAATATCAATGGTCCATGATCCACCGCAACAATGATCCGGGGGCTAATACCTGAGATATACTTGACAAATATTATTAGTCCCCTATATGTACATTGTCATCAACATCAAAATATGATTAAGGGCAAGATTGCACTTTCAAGGGGTCGTACCTTCGACCCTTCTTCGAGGAGCTTGTTCATGGAACTTGTCCGTGGGACTAGATCGCGGGACTTGTTCGTGGGATTGATCGAGGTACTGTTCGTGGGAGAACTTGCGAGATCTACTTCCACTACGTCCACGAGCTTCACCAACTCTACTTCCGCTACATCGGTTGGTGAGCCATGACCTAAAACCTTGTATGCAATCTTCTTGGATGATCTTGGGTTCTTGATTCGTAGGCCGAAAATTTTTGTTTTCTACTACGTTTCCCAACAGTGGTATCATGAGCGATCCTTGATTAGATGCATGTTTAGGTCTAGATCATATGTGTGATATGAGGCATTGATTTTCTTGTTGCTTCCCTGTCATGTGATTTTTTCTATGCTTGATGGCAAGTTGAGGTTTTGCTACAAGGATTGAGTTTTCCATCGATCCCTCTATGCTGCTTTCAGTATGCTGGTTGCCTTGATCATGGTCTACATCAAACTCCTTGGATCTCATCTTAATCTCGCAATAGAAGATTTAACATGGAGGGGCTTGTGGATTTTATGAACTCAAATCCACACGGGGGTCACGCGTTTAACGAAGTTTGGCTTGTGGCATTAGTTGTTGCACGCACCCCGTATGTTAAACTAGCAACAAAAGAAGTATCGTGTTTTGTTTTATCTAGGGTTTCTCGTTTTACTTGTAAACCTGCTTAACAACCACGATTAAAGTTGCAACAACCCGTGTAGATGGCGATCTAACTCGTTTTTGCAGAGTATGCATGTGATGTGGTATAGCCTTCAAGATTTGCAATGTGTTTGTATGAGATGTTATATGTTATGTAATATTTATTCGCGACCTGCGTGTCGTGGTACGGCATGATGACTGGAGTCATATGATTGTCACTTAATTATGGCCTGCGTGCCAGAACTGTTTATTAGCTCGAGGCAAAGCAATAGATAGATGCAAGGTGATGATCTACGATGCGGAGGTGGACCCCGACGCACATGCCGGAAGCCGTGGTGATGTTCCCGGCGCCAAGGACAAAGTTGGTGGACACAGTGACTTCAACCACGACGACGTGAAGACAATAAAGACTTCACGAAGCAAAGGGCTATACTATATCACATAATTTTATGAACTGCCTGTGATGTTTATCCCTTTGATGCACCCTTGTTTGATGCGCGGTAGTCGTATTTTATTAGGGTGATCTCTCGCAAAACAATATCAAGTTGATAGTGTTCTCCCAACTGTAGCACCGTCTATACTATGTTTCACACCGGAGCAGGTCATGTCACATGGGTGCACACGTGTGTGACGCATAAAAGGCGGGTGTGTTAAAAGAACACACAGCGCATTACACTTGGTTGTCTTGACGGTTTGGATAAAAGTTTGCTACCGGAACACGCCCATCGAAAGATGAACAAGAATCACCTTTGGTGTGATTGGCAAGTTGGCCTACCGGTCCAGTCTAAGTCATCAGTGATGTCACATCAATGGCGGACGATTGGGTTGGATCTTGAATCACTCCAGCATCAATTATGAGAGATATTGATCTGAGTGGGAGCGCACTTAGTAATTAAATTGATTAATCACAAGTGCAACTTAATTATGAACAAAGTCTTAGTATTTGCATTATCGTTGTAGAATAATGGCTCGCGCTACCACCTTCCCAATTGATTTTGATTAACTGTATTATCTGGTAAAAACTTTACGATTGGTACCGTATTGTGAGGACTATCCTCAATAGTGCCGAGAAGGACCATGTCCTATCGCAAATTTTTGATGCTCTCCCGCTGATGCTATGGATGATGTGACTTACGTCCATAATCCAAAATGCTAGAATTCCACCACAGCTAAGTGCATTGTCATCACCACCATGAAACCCGAACTTCGAAACGTTTGGGATAGTTATGTTATATTCATGGAACTGAAAAATTGTTTTCAGTGATAAGACAATTGATGTAGGATATAAGATATCTAGTACAATGTCTGATTGTAAGCATTAGTGAAAATGTTCATTGTGCTCTAAACAAAACTGATAAGTGTGGGATCCAGAAGAACACCGATCATATGATGATGAGGATTAAGGGAAAGGAAGTTCCATAGGGTGTTAGTAAGACTTACACGCCGGAAAGTCCATGGCCTGCGCCACCCTTGATCATGTGTGAGTAGGAGTGACATTGGAAATAGAACTATGATACGTATAAAGGCAAAACGAAAGAAGACTGGAATAACCAGCTCAGAAATGAAAGTCATACGAAGTTATAGATGAATTCATTGCTGGTCAAGAGATGTAATTCTTGGGAATCATGACTAAGCAGTTAATTGTGGATTCTGTATATTGTGATTAAACAGTTGATCACCGGAATATCACATCGATTGCATATTGTTGCAACTCGATCCAAGAAATACTATGGCTTTTATGACTAGCTAATGATGAGTTTTGACACGCTCGGGAACACGGTAAAAGGTTTGTTGTACCGTGTGTTGACTCTATGATTATCTTCATAATTCATTTTAGAGTTGAGTAAATTGTTACTACACTTTAGCCTTGTTGCAAAACATCATTTTGAATCATGTTTGTTGCAAGAGAGTTGTTCAAAGCTATGAATAACGTAAAGGCCATACTTCCATTACGAATAGGTTGTATGTTATGAATCTTGATAATAATACTAAACATCCATAACACTGACGCTAAACGTCGCAAGACTGACAGAAATACCACATAGATGTGGCACTGCCGTTTATCACAAGTGACATAACATGCATGAAGAATTTCCATAAGTGATGGACTTTCGAGTCATATGATTATGAATCACTTGACGCTTGCGATCTTTGTCTCGAAGTAATGTGACTAAAACACCGTTAATAGGCCATACATGAATGGGCAACTAAACCATTGGTAATCATACATGATGATGTGTGTAGTCCAATAAGTGTAGTTGTGTGCAGTGGATTCCCTATCTTCACTCATGAGTTGAAGTAGATATGTGGATATCTGTTCAATAGAGACATACGTCTGAAATCTTTGAAATGTTCAAGGAATTTTAGAGTGAAATAGAAATTCATTGTAACAAGAAAATAAAGCTTCTGCAAATTAGATTGTAGAAAGTAATATTTGAGTTACAAGTTTAGAGAACGTCTGATGAGTTGTGAAGAAGTATCATAACTTGCGTCCACTATGAGTAAAGTGTTCGAGAGATGTAATCAAGCCATGTATGACACGGTAAGATAAAATATGACGTTTATCAATTTTCCATTATACTTATTAAAGTTATGTGTTAGTGACTACGGCTTTTACACTGAAAAGAGCACCATCAAATCTGTTGAAATGACACCATATTAGATATGATATGGCAATCATAAAACCATATTGTCTTTTCTTAAAATTTGGGTGTATGAGACATATGTTTGACATACTCAAAACCCCAAATCAGATAAGTGCTACTTTGTTAAGGTTATGCCAAAAGTTTTGGTATTCCTCTATCACTACACAAAAGCAAAACTGTTTGCTGTTAAGAACAATGTGTTTTGAAGAAAAATAGTTTCTTACAAAAGAGTGAGTGGGAGGACAGTGCAACTTGTCAAAGATTGTTGAATCTTCAGAGAAGTGCGCAGCTGAACCACACAGGTTAGACAAAACTCGTACAAACATTCATGATATGTAAAACGAGATATTGTTGTTCGACAATGATAAACCTGTGATATACAAAGAAGCGTTGATGGGCCCTGACTCCGGGATTTGGCTAAATGCCAAATAATCCGAGATAGTATCCATGGAAGTAAGTCAAGTTTTGAACTTGGTAGACCCTCGGAAAGACTAAAAGTCTGAAGAATATATATATGGATCTATAATTGATTCGGATGAAATTGTTTTATCCATAAAGCTCAACTCGTTGGAAAATTGTTTTCTAGCAAGTTCAAAGGTTGACTACGACGAAATAGTGTCGACCGTAGAAATGCTTTAGTCAGTTCGGGTTATACTAGCAATTACTACATATCTCATTTATAGGATATGGTAGAATGAACGTCAAAACAAAGTTCCTACATGGAAATATAACAAAGGACGTATACGTGATACGACCGGAATGTTTTGTCGATTCAAAGGATGCTAAAATAGATGCAAGCCTTGGATATCCAGTGATGGACTGGAGCTAGCATAATGGAGTTGGAATTTTCGTTGTGATGAAATTGCCAAAAGAGTTTGTTTTCATCAGGAATAACGAAGATGCTTGAATATTCAAGAAAGTAAGTGGGAGCTGAATAATATTTCTAAAACCTTATGTAGATGACATATTGTTGATTAGAAATGATATAAATTTCTTGACACAAATAAGGACTTCATTGGAAATAGTTTTCAGTTGAAGAACTTGGGCTGATATAGCATTAGTATTGAGCATAGTGATCTATGAAGATAGTAAGTGCCTGATCATGCTAAAGCCAACACTACATATTGACATGATACTAAAGTAGTTTAGTGTGAAATGCCAAGAAACATGTTCTTGCCGAAGTCGTGGTGAAAAGTTGTTTGCAGAAATCGGTGTTGATGAACACAGATAAGCAAAAACACGTGAATTGAGTTCCACTCACCCGTGTGTTTGGATTAATCATGTACACCATAATATGTAAAACGACCAGATATGTCCAGTGCTTCAAAAGGTTATGAGCAAGATACCAAAGTGATCAATATGCTGATCATTGGACAAACAGTGAAAAGTTAAACTTATGATAGATAAGATATGTTTCTCGGAAAATGGAGATAATGAAGAGCTCGTTGTAACAAGTTACACCAGCTGAATTTTGATGTAAACAGTTACACCAATTCAGTCTTCATACTTACTCCGATCGGTTTTCGATTTTAATTGGGATTATGTGTTTCACACATAAGGGTGGCACAGTATGAAGGAACTGTGTTAAAGTTAGATACTGTGGCGAATTCTATAACAGAGGCTAAGTATATTGTTGCTTAAAGAAGTAACAAGGAGGGTATTTTGAATCATCAGTTCATTTATGAACATGGTATGGTTTCCTAGATGCTTGAAGCTCATGGAACATTGATGAATGATTTCAGGACTTATTCTAAGGAACCAAGGTCCTACCAAATGATTCAAACATATACAAAGCTAAACTGATAAAATTAGTGAATTTTATGATAGCGTGAAAACGCGAAGATATGCAAGATACAAACGGGCCTGAAACGTCAGATCCGAAGATGAGGTCTATACCACAAATGAAGCATGTATTACACCGGTATGCCATAGGTGTAAAATGCTCAAGCACTGATAATATTATTGACTCTAGTGCAAGTGGGAGACTGTTGGAAATATGCCCTAGAGGCAATAATAAAATGTTATTATATATATTTCCACGTTCGTAATTAATGTTTATATTTCTGTGCTATAATTGCAATGACCCTGACTATGAGATTCAGAAGAAAACTCATTTGCATGTGTGGAAATGTAAACACCAAGAGTTCCTGGTTTAGCCTCTAAGACCAGCTCATGTGCTAACTGATGATTACGTTTTCTTAATCATGGACATTGTTCTTGTAACAAGGATGTCAGTAGTAATGGGAACATATTGTTAGCAGAACAATGATGTTGAACCGACCCCAGTATTGAATGATATACTTAGAGATCACATCGTAACAACGTTATAAGTCATATCATGAAATGTTATCATATACGTAATTCCTTAGACCATGAGAGTATCGAGTTGCTTCACACAGGAAGACATGCTTTGGTTCTTAGATGAATCCTCCCGTAAATGGGAAGTAGTAAAATAAGTTCTGGGTATGTCAGATGGTGTGGCTAGTGACTGTGATAGTTCAAGAATGGGATTTGCTCCTTCACGATGAAGAAGATATTCACTTCGGGCCCACTCGGTATGAAGGTATCCATTATAGTCTGGCCAGACGCATTGTGATTCAGTCACAGGGATACCGGAATACGATAACGAGAAAAGGGACAAACGAGCAAAGAGGATAACGAGTGGCTTGTGTTCAAGAAGTTGTTACACATGGGTGCCAAACATCTCTCCTCTAACTTTGTCATATATCACGAAGCAAAGGGAATGGTACATGACTAAACATAATGGTTCACTCGAAGTTTCTTCGTGTATGTGCGGGAGTCAACATGGGTGTCCATGGCTCCGCTGTTGATTATTGGCTATTGACAAAAGGCTGTTGACCTATGTCCGGAAGATGTTCTGAGTCATGTCCGCATTATACCGAACCTATTGGGTCACACACTTAACGAGCAGTAGTCTGTTAGAATACTAGAATGGTAGAAGGTTTAGTGGAAGCAAAGCAGAATAGTTCATACGGGTACCGGAAGTAGTTCCGGGGATTTATGAAATAGTTCATAAGGGCACCAAAAGTAGTTTTGGGTATTTAAGGATATGTCCGGATCACTCTGGAGTAGTCCCAGGTGGTTCCGGAACATATGAAAATGGTAATGGGAAAGTTTACGATCAACCGGAATAGTTTCGGTGATCGGTGGACAGCTTAAACAATATGTTGTGTTCACCAGACATAATAACCTTTGCCCGGATGGCTCCGAAACCCATTTAGATGGCTCCGTAACATTTGTTAGAGGTTACGGAAGGTATTGGAAGTGCTCCAAAAGTGTCCGGAATGTCCCGAAACAGTCCCGGTAGGTCCCGGAAGGTCCTGGAAGCTTCTAGAAGGTTCCGGAAGGTTCCGGGAAGTACCACCCACTGCCCTGCGCCCCTGGCCTTGGGGGGAAAGCCACCTAGGCTGCCCTGGCCGGCCAGGTGGTGGGGGCGCACCAAAAAGGGGTGGGAGATCCTCCAGGTGGGATTTCCAAATACCATTATGGAAGGTTTCCGGTGGGAAGGTATGTGTAGGTTTGGAAGGCTTGGGAGTCCAAGTTGGACTCCCAAACCTCCTTGAGCTGCGCCCTAGGCCCCTTGGCCACCTATATAAGGTGAGCCAAGGGTGGGGGAAGAGACACACAATCAATCCCCAAGGCCTATGCGCCACCCTCCCTCCTCTGAACCCCGTTGCTCCACTTTTAGACCCCGGTTTAGACGTTGTTCTAGATCGGAATCCGTTAGGGTTTTCTCCCTCTAGTTTTCTCGGTGGCGTTCATCTCTGGACGGCGGAGCGCTGCTGGATTGCTGCTACGGGATGTGTGGATACTAATGGAGGGGTCGTACCTTCGACCCTTCTTCGAGGAGCTTGTTCATGGAACTTGTCCGTGGGACTAGATCGCGGGACTTGTTCGTGGGATTGATCGAGGGACTGTTCGTGGGAGAACTTGCGAGATCTACTTCCACTACGTCCACGAGCTTCACCAACTCTACTTCCGCTACATCGGTTGGTGAGCCATGACCTAAAACCTTGTATGCAATCTTCTTGGATGATCTTGGGTTCTTGATTCGTAGGCCGAAAATTTTTGTTTTCTACTACGTTTCCAACACCTACCCCCTCCGGGAGACCCTCCATAGCCATGGACGCCTCCCGTATGTACCGTGAGTAGTTTCCCTTGGACCATGGGTCCGTGACCAGTAACTATGTGATCTATCTCTCCCCCTTTTGTGCTTCCACTTTCGAGTCCTCGTGAGCTTCCTCACATGATCGAGGCATCTATGTAATTTCTGATGTTGCTATGGTGAGTTTGTTGGGATCTGATGGATTGTGAGACTATGTTCAAATTGTGATGAGTAATATATTTGGTTCTTCTCTTTTATATTTTTTTCTTGAGTAAATTCTTGCATGTTCTCCGTTGCGGTATTTGCTTTGGTCAAGTATTTTATTTGCAACTCCAAGAGAGAGCGTTATGCTCGATTGTGGGTTCAGCCCCTTGATGTCTAGCTTGAGTGACAGAAACATGAGACTAGGATGTGATGTTGCCACCAGGGATAAAACAACGGTGCTTGTACCTGTGGGTGCAAGGATTGTTTACTTTACGCAAAGTTCTTTTAATGCACTTGTCTGTTGCTTTGAGTTTACACTTTGGGTGGGATTCGCAACTTAATACCAGCGAGATGTTCTGGATAGATATCTCAAGGTGGATGATTCGTAGTAGATGCAGATGGATTTCGGTCTACTTACCTTGGCGTACTGCCCATTGCTTTTGAGCCCTTCCTTTCTTTGCAGCATAGTTAGCATTGCGGTGCCTTCATAATCATGTCAATTTCCCAACTGTGATTTGTTTACCTCGCTAGCACTTTTATCGTCTTTTGGGAGAGAGACATCACTAGTGAAAATCACGGGACCCTGGTCCATCTTCATATCACTATTTACACCCTTATTACTTTCAGTCTTTAC
The DNA here is from genome assembly GCA_950022295.1 of Bromus sterilis. Classification (NCBI taxonomy): domain Eukaryota; kingdom Viridiplantae; phylum Streptophyta; class Magnoliopsida; order Poales; family Poaceae; genus Bromus; species Bromus sterilis. The sequence continues at coordinate 35,118,970 of OX465600.1, forward strand.
TTTCAGTTGCCACTATTATTATCTCTTGCGTTGATTCTTTGTAAACAGCAAGGCCGGAGGAATTGACAACTCCTCTGTACTCATTGGGAGCAAATTTATTTGTATCTGTGTGTAGGTCCGGGTGAAGCTAGCAACCTCGGCGCCATTGTTCACTTTACCACCTTCTTGTATCCTTCGGAGTCCTACGGGAGACAAACCTTGGTATCTTTGCCAAGGGAAAACTTGCCGCTGCACTATATCTCACCCTGCACTTGGGGTAATCAACGAGGGCTTGAAGAGTATTAACACGCTCTTTCCATCAATCTCTTCCTCCCAGATTAATTTTAATCATGTCCTTACTGATTGAAGTTTCTAGTTGTTTGCAATAAACTTGTGAGTTATTTTTAAGTAATGTTGAGCTACGGCTTTTCATATTTCCACCTATCCATACTTGCTACATCTTCGGTACCATGCATTGCCCGATCTCACATCGAGATGCAGCGGATCCTTCACCGATGCATCCAAATCATGTGATATGACTCGCTCTATCACACATATGCCTCATTATATCTTCCTCAAAACAATCATCATACCGACTGATGGCATGGAAGTGGATAATGGCTTCTCGCCCTTCATTGGTTACCCCAAGTGGAAGGTGAGATGTAGGATAGCAGCAAATTTCCCTTGGCGAAGATACCAAGGTTGAGATCGAACCAGTAGGACTCCGATAACTACAAGTAGGTAGTGAAGCGAGCAACACGCCGTTTGAGATATTGCTCTCTTAACCTGGACCTGCACGCGACACAAATAACTTTGCTCCCAACGAAGTTCAGAGAGGTTGTCAATCTCTCCGGCCTTGTGGTTTACAAGGGATCAAACGCAAGGGATAATGATAATGGTGATAGCAGCTAAAAAGTAAAAGCAGGAAATAAATTGAGCGTGAAAACAATGAAGAGAATATGGACCGGAGTCCCGTGATGTGTTGGATATATGCCCTAGAGGCAATAATAAAGTGTGTTATTATTTATATATTCATATTCATAATTAATTTTTATATTTCTGTGCTATAATTGCAATGATCCTGACTGTGAGATTCAGAAGAAAACTCATATGCATGTGTGGAAATGTAAACAACAAGAGTTCCTGGTTTTGCCTCTAAGACCTGCCCATGTGCTTATTGATGATTATGTTTTCTTAATCATGGACAATGTTCTTGTAACAAGGATGTCAATAGCAATGAGAGCATATTGTTAGCAGAACAATGATGTTGAACCGACCCCAGTGTTAAATGATATACTTAGAGAACTCATCGTAAAACAAACGTTATAAGTCATATCATAAAATGTTATTATATACATAGTTCCTTAGACCATGAGAATGTCAAGTCACTTCACACAAGAAGATGTGCTTTGGTTCTTAGATGAATCTTCCCGTAAATGGGAAGTATTAAAATAAGTCCTGGGTACATTAGACAGTGTGTCTAGTAACAGTGATAGTTCAAGACTAGGATTTGCTCCTTCACGATGAAGAGATATAGACTCAGGGCCCACTCGGTATAAAGGTATCTATTCTCGTCTAGCCAGACACTTTGTGATTCGATCACGGAGATACCGGTATACGTAACGAGGAATGAAGACAAACGAGCAATGAGGATAACTAATGGCTTGTGATCAAAAGGTTGTTTCACATGGGTGCCAAAACTTCTCTCCTCTAACTTTGTCATATATCGCGAAGCAAAGGGAATAGTATACGATAAACATAAAGGTTCACTCGAAGTCTTTTCATGTATGTGTGGGAGTCAACATGGGTGTCCATGGCTCCGCTGTTGATTATTGACAAATGACTATGAGTCTTGAAAGCGTTCTAAGTCATGTCCACATAATACCGAACCTATTGGGTCACACACTTAAAGTGCAGTAATCTGTTAGAATACTAGGATGATTGAAGGTTTAGTGGAAGCAAGTAAAGAGCAAAGAATATGGCTAAGATATTTTGGAATTGTTTCAGATAACTTTAGTTCATATGAAAATTGTAATGGGAATAGTTTCGGTGATCGGTGGACATCTTAAACAATATGTTGTGTTCACCGGACATATTAACCTAAGCCCGGATTGTTCCGAAACCTATTTAGATAGCTCCGGAACATTCGTTAGAGGTCCCGGAAGGTATTGGAAGTGCTCCAGAAGTGTCCGGAATGTCCCGAAACAGTCCCGGTAGGTCCCGGAAGGTCCTGGAAGCTTCTAGAAGGTCATGGAAGGTTCCGGAAGGTTCCGGGCAGTACCACCCACTTCCCTGCGCCCCTGGCCTTGGAGGGCAAGCCACCTAGGCTGCCCTGGCCGGCCAGGTGGTGGGGGCTCACCAAAAGGGGGGGAATCCTCCAGGTGGGATTTCCAAATTCCATTATGGAAGGTTTTCGGTGGGAAGGTATGGGTAGGTTTGGAAGGCTTGGGAGTCCAAGTTGGACTCCCAAACCCTCTTGGACGGCACCCTAGGCCCCTTGGCCACCTATATAAGGTGAGCCAAAGGGGGGGAAGGGTTTAGACAAGCCCCTGCGCCTCCCCCCTTGCCCTAGTTGCTAGTTGCTCCACTTTTAGACCCCGATTTAGATTCTAATCTAGATCGGAACTCGCTAGGGTTTTCTCTCTCTAGTTTTCTCGGAGGCGTTCTTCTCTGGACGGAGGAGCACTTCCGGATTGCTGTGCGGGACGTGTGGATACCGGTGGAGAGATCATAGCTTTGATCTTGCTTCGAGGACCATCTTCTTCTCGGAGATCTGTTCGAGGGATTGTTCGTGGGAGATTTCTTTCGACTACTTCCACTACGTCCACGCCGCTTCATCAACTCTTCTTCCGCTGCAACTGTTGCTGAGCAAAAGCCTAAACCTTGTATGTGATCTATCTTGGATGATCTTGGGTTCTCGTTACGTAGGTACGAATTTTTTTGAATTCTACTACGTTCCCCAACAGCGGTATCATGAGCGATCCTTGATTAGATGCATGTTTAGGTAGATCATATGTTGATATGAGGCATTGATTTTCTTGTTTGCTTCCCTATCATGTGATTTTTTTTCTTTGCTCGATGGCATGATGTGATTTTGCTACAAGGTTTGAGTTTTGCCATGATCCCTCTATGCTGCTCTTAGTATGCTGGTTGCCTTGATCATGGACTACATCAAATTCCTTGGATCTCATCCTAGTCTTGCTATAGAAAATTTGACACGAACGGGCTTGTGGATTTTATGAACTCAAATCCACACGGGGGTCACGCGTTTAACGAAGTTTGGCTTGTGGCATTAGTTGCTACATGCACCCCGTATGTTAAACTAGCAACAAAAGAAGTATCGTGTTTTTGTTTTGTCTAGGGTTTCTCGTTTGCCTTGTAAACCTGCTTAACAACCTCGATAAAATTTGCAACAACCCGTATAGATAGCGATCTAACTCGTTTTTGCAGAGAATGCATGTGATGTGGTATAGCCTTCAAGATTTGCAATGTGTTTTGTATGAGATGCTATATGATGTAATATTTTTGCGGCCTGCGAGCCGTAGTACGGCACGATGACTGGAGTCATATGATTGTCATTTAATTATAGCCTGCGTGCCAAGTAGCTTGAGGCAAGGCTATAGATGGAGATGCGGTGATGATCAATGATGTGAAGGTGGACCCCAACACACATGCCGAAGCCGTGAGGAGGTCCCGGCGCCAAGGACAAAAGGTGGTGGGTGGAGTCTTCAACCACGGAGTCATGAAGGCAACGAAAACTTCAAGACACAAAGGGCTATACCATGTCACATATTTTATGAATTGCCTGTGATGTTAATCCTTTGATGCACCCTTGTTTGATGCGCGGTAGTCGTGTTTTATTAGGGTGATCTCTCGCAAAATAATATCAAGTTGATAGTGTTCTCCCAACTGTAGCACCGTCTATACTATGTTTCACACCGGAGCAGATCATGTCACATGGGTGCACACAGTGTGACGCATAAAAGACGGGTGTGTGAAAAGAACACACAGCACATTACACTTGGTTATCTTGACGGTTTGGATAAAAGTTTGCTACCGGAACACGCCCATCGAAAGATGAACAAGAATCACCTTGCGTGATTGGCAAGATGGCCTACCAGTTCAGTCTAAGTCATCAGTGATGTCACATCAATGGCGGACGACTAAATTTGGATCTTGAATCACTTAGAATTAACTACGAGAGATGTTAATCTGAGTGGGAGCACTTAATAAAATTAATAGTATGATTAATTAGTGTAACTTAATTATGAATATTGTCTAAAGTGAAACTTGTGTTTATGTTGTAGATTGAAATGGCCCGTGTCAATCCCCAGTTTAACTTAGGTCCGTTGATTGAGAAAGAAAAATTAAAAGCTGATGGAAGCAACTATGCGGACTGGGTTCGTGCCCTGAGAATTGTACTCAGGAGTGCTAAGAAGGACTATGTCCTGACGACACCTCTCCCAGCAGCACCGGGGCCTGAAGCCACGGTTGCTGAGCAGAATGTGCATCAGACCAAGCTTGATGATAGTACCGCAGTTCAGTGTCTTATGACTGCGTGTATGGAATCAGAGTTACAAGGGAGGTTTGAAAACACCGATCCCTACTTAATTGTTAAGGAGTTAGACGCTCTGTATGCCAAACACGCTAGAACTTAACGGTATGAGGTAACTCATGCCATGTGGAATTGCAAGATGAAGGAAGGAACACCTGTCAGTGAGCACATGATAAAGATCATGCGCCTTGGGCAAAGGTTGACTGAGCTGGGATTTCCAGTCCCGGAATCACTGGGTACAGATATTGTCCTCATGTCACTCCCGCCAAGTTACAAAGGCTTTGTTCAGAACTATCGCATGAACGGGATGGATAAGTCAGTTAATGAACTGCTTGCAATGCTGAAAAATGCGGAGACTACCATGCAGGCTGACCCTAACTATACGTTGGCGGTTAGCAAGACCACTAGTTTCAAGAAGAAGAGCAAGTCCAAGGGCAAGGGCGTCGGCAAGCCTGGCGCCAAGACCAAGAAACCCTCTAGCACTGGCCCTAACAAAGATACTGAGTGCTTCTGCTGCAAAGCTAAGGGTCACTGGAAGAGGAACTGCAAGAAGTATCTGGCAGATAGAAAGAAGCCTGGTTTTACCAGCGAAGGTATAAAAGTTATATATGTCATAGATGTTTTTCTTTCCGGCCCTCACTCTAAGTCGTGGGTATTTGATACTGGAGTTGTTGCTCATATCTGTAATTCATTACAGGGACTAAAGAGAATAAGGAAGCTGGAAAGGAATAAGTAACGATGTGTGTCGGAAATGGAGCTACGATCTCTGCTAAAGCCGTGGGCGTCTACACTCTACATCTACCTTCAAGATTTACCATAGAATTAGATAATTTTTATTTCGTTCCTGCTATATGTAAGAACATTATGTCCGGATCATGTTTAATCCGCGACGGTTATAATTTTAAGTCTGAGAACAATGGTTGCTCTATTTACTTGAAGAATATGTTCTATGGTTTTGCACCTATTAAGAATGGGTTGTTTTATTTAGATCCTGATTGTAGTAACGACATCTTAAACACTAGCTCTAAACGTCTCAAGCAGACTGATAATACCACTTACATGTGGCACTGCCGTCTAGGTCACATCGGAAAGAAACGCATGCAGAAACTTCATAAAGATGGAATTTTGCAATCTTTTGATTTCGAATCATTTGATAAATGTGAGGCTTGTCTGATGGGCAAATTGACTCGGACGCCGTTTACAGGTCATGTAGAACGGGCGACTGACTTATTGGAAATAATACATAGTGATGTGTGTGGTCCGATGAGTATACCAGCGCGCGGTGGATATCTCTACTTCGTAACTTTTACTGACGATTTGAGTAGATATGGCTATATTTACTTAATGAAGCAAAAGTCCAAAACTTTCGAAAAGTTCAAAGAATTTCAGAATGAAGTTGAGAATCATCGTGACAAGAAAATCAAATTTATACGATCTGATCGTGGTGGTGAATATCTTAGTCATGAGTTTAGAGAACACATCATGGAGCATGGAATCGTTTCACAGCTGACGCCACCTGGAACTCCACAGAGAAATGGAGTGTCTGAGAGGCGTAACCGAACTTTGTTAGACATGGTGAGGTCCATGATGTCATTAACTGATCTGCCACTATCTTTTTGGGGTTATGCGTTAGAGACAGCCGCTTTTACTTTAAATAGGGTGCTGTCAAAGTCTGTGGAAACGACACCATACGAGTTGTGGAATGGGAACAAACCCAACATTTCGTTCCTGAAAATTTGGGGTTGTGATGTTTATGTAAAACGTTTACAACCGAACAAACTCGACCCTAAAGCAGACAAGTGCTACTTTGTAGGTTATGCCAAAGACACCGTAGGCTATTCCTTTTATCACCCCTCCGATGGCAAAGTCTTTATTGCTAAAGGAGGAACTTTTCTTGAGAAAGAGTTTCTTAGCAAAGAGGTGAGTGGGAGGACAGTACAGCTTGATGAGGTTAGTGAACCTTCGGAACCAAGGAATGAAACGATGGAAGTTGTTCCAGCAGTCATTCCGATGAAGGAACCGGAAGCTCCTGCAAGTGATGCAGGAACTTCTGAGAAGCTGGTGACTGAACTAAGGAGATCAGGCAGAGTACGTCAGCTACCCGAGTGGTATGCTAACGAAGTATTCATATTGGAAGATGATGAGCCTGTGAACTACAAAGAAGCGATGATGAGCCTCAACTCCACTGAATGGCTAAAAGCCATGAAATCCGAAATGGAATCCATGTACGAAAACCAAGTATGGGACTTGGTGATCCCTCCAGAGGGTGTGAAACCAATTGAATGTAAATGGATTTTCAAAAGAAAGACAGACGCGGATGGTAATATCACTATTCATAAAGCTAGACTTGTTGCGAAAGGGTTCCGACAAGTGCAAGGAGTTGACTACGACGAGACTTTCTCGCCAGTAGCAATGCTTAAGTCTGTGCGGATTTTACTAGCAATTGCTGCATATTTCGACTATGAGATATGGCAAATGGACGTCAAAAGATCCATCTATGGACTAAAGCAAGCATCACGGAGTTGGAATCTTCGTTTTGATGAAGTGGTCAAAGGTTTTGGCTTCATCCAGAATGGCGAAGAAGCTTGTGTTTACAAGAAAGTAAGTGGGAGCGCAATATCTTTTCTAATACTGTATGTAGACGACATATTGTTGATTGGAAATGATAAAGAATTTCTTAACACTATAAAGGAGTCATTGAAAAGCAGTTTTTCGATGAAAGACTTAGGTGAAGCCGCTTACATATTGGGCATAAAGATTTATAGAGATAGATCCCGACGCCTGATAGGGCTGAGCCAGAGCACGTATATAGACAAGGTTCTGAATAGGTTCAGAATGGAGAAATCTAAGAAGGGATTCCTCCCAATGTCACATGGTGTGGTACTCTGCAAGGGTCAGTGTCCTAAGAACACTGAGGAGCAGGTAGAGATGAGCACAGTTCCATATGCTTCGGCAATTGGATCTATTATGTATGCCATGATATGTACAAGACCAGATGTTTCCTATGCTCTGAGTATATGTAGCAAATACCAGAGCAACCCAGGTAATGCACACTGGGTAGCAGTCAAAAATATTTTGAAGTATCTAAACAGAACTAAGAATATGTTCTTGGTATTCGGAGGTGATGAAGAACTTGTTGTAAAGGGTTACACTGATTCAAGCTTCATGACAGATCCGAATGACTTCAAATCTCAATCAGGATATGTTTTCACACTCAACGGGGGCGCCATGAGCTGGAAAAGTTCTAAGCAGAATGCGGTCGCGGATTCTACAACAGAGGCGGAATACATCGCAGCTTCAGAAGCCACGAAGGAGGGATATTGGATTAAGAAATTCATCACTGAACTCGGTGTGGTTCCTAGTGCTGAAGACCCCATGGAAATCTACTGTGACAATAGTGGAGCCGTGGCGCAAGCTAGAGAACCAAGGTCCCACCAGAAATCCAAACACATTGAACGTCGTTATCACAAAATCCGAGAGTTCGTTGACAAAGGATATGTGAAAGTATGCAAGATTCACACGGACCTGAACGTGTCAGATCCGATGACGAAGCCTCTTCCACGAGCAAAACATGAGCAACACCGAACAGCCATTGGTGTGAGAGAACTTATGTAACTAGTATTATTGTATCTAGTGCAAGTGGGAGACTGTTGGATATATGCCCTAGAGGCAATAATAAAGTGTGTTATTATTTATATATTCATATTCATAATTAATGTTTATATTTCTGTGCTATAATTGCAATGATCCTGACTGTGAGATTCAGAAGAAAACTCATATGCATGTGTGGAAATGTAAACAACAAGAGTTCCTGGTTTTGCCTCTAAGACCAGCCCATGTGCTTATTGATGATTATGTTTTATTAATCATGGACATTGTTCTTGTAACAAGGATGTCAATAGCAATGAGAGCATATTGTTAGCAGAACAATGATGTTGAACCGACCCAAGTGTTAAATGATATACTTAGAGAACTCATCGTAAAACAAACGTTATAAGTCATATCATAAAATGTTATTATATACATAGTTCCTTAGACCATGAGAATGTCAAGTCACTTCACACAATAAGATGTGCTTTGCTTCTTAGATGAATCTTCCCGTAAATGGGAAGTAGTAAAATAAGTTATGGGTACATTAGACAGTGTGTCTAATAACAGTGATAGTTCGAGACTGGGATTTGCTCCTTCACGATGAAGAGATATAGACTCAGGGTCCACTCGGTATAAAGGTATCTATTCTCGTCTGGCCAGACACTTTGTGATTCGATCACGGAGATACCGGTATACGTAACGAGGAATGAAGACAAACGAGCAATGAGGATAACTAATGGCATGTGATCAAAAGGTTGTTTCACATGGGTGCCAAAACTTCTCTCCTCTAACTTTGTCATACATCGCGAAGCAAAGGGAATAGTATATGATAAACATAAAGGTTCACTCGAAGTCTTTTCGTGTATGTGTGGGAGTCAACATCGGTGTCCATGGCTCCGTTGTTGATTATTGACAAATGACTATGAGTCTTGAAAGCGTTCTAAGTCATGTCCACATAATACCGAACCTATTGGGTCACACACTTAAAGTGCAGTAATCTGTTAGAATACTAGGATGATTGAAGGTTTAGTGGAAGCAAGTAAAGAGCAAAGAATATGGCTAAGATATTTTAGATTTGTTTCAGATAACTTTATTTCATATGAAAATTGTAATGGGAATAGTTTCGGTGATCGGTGGACATCTTAAACAATATGTTGTGTTCACCGGACATATTAACCTAAGCCCGGATTGTTCCGAAACCTATTTATATAGCTCCGGAACATTCGTTAGAGGTCCCGGAAGGTATTGGAAGTGCTCCAGAAGTGTCCGGAATGTCCCGAAACAGTCCTAGTAGGTCCCGGAAGGTCCTGGAAGCTTCTAGAAGGTCATGGAAGGTTCCGGAAGGTTCCGGGAAGTACCACCCACTGCCCTGCGCCCCTGGCCTTGGGGGGCAAGCCACCTAGGCTGCCCTGGCCGGCCAGGTGGTGGGGGCGCACCAAAAGGGGGGGGAATCCTCCAGGTGGGATTTCCAAATTCCATTATGGAAGGTTTTCGGTGGGAAGGTATGGGTAGGTTTGGAAGGCTTGGGAGTCCAAGTTGGACTCCCAAACCCTCTTGGCCGGCGCCCTAGGCCCCTTGGCCACCTATATAAGGTGAGCCAAAGGGGGGGAAGGGTTTAGACAAGCCCCTGCGCCTCCTCCCTTGCCCTAGTTGCTAGTTGCTCCACTTTTAGACCCCGATTTAGATTCTAATCTAGATCGGAACTCGCTAGGGTTTTCTCTCTCTAGTTTTCTCGGAGGCGTTCTTCTCTGGACGGCGGAGCGCTGCCGGATTGCTGTGCCGGACGTGTGGATACCGGTGGAGAGATCATAGCTTTGATCTTGCTTCGAGGACCATCTTCTTCTCGGAGATCTGTTCGAGGGATTGTTCGTGGGAGATTTGTTTCGACTACTTCCACTACGTCCACGCCGCTTCATCAACTCTTCTTCCGCTGCAACTGTTGGTGAGCAAAAGCCTAAACCTTGTATGTGATCTATCTTGGATGATCTTGGGTTCTCGTTATGTAGGTACGAATTTTTTTGAATTCTACTACGTTCCGCAACATGATGTTAACTAGTGATGTATCTCTCCCGAAAGACGATAAAACTGCTATGCGAGGTAAACAAATCACAGCTGCACGATTGACAGGACGAGGCTCAAAACCATGGGCGGTATGTCAAAATAAGTAGACCGATATCCAACTATATCTACTACTAATCATCCACCTTGAGATGCCTATCCAGAACATCTCGCTGGTATTAAGTTGCGAGCCCCCCCCAAAGTGTAAACCCAAAGCAACAGACAACTGCATTAAAAGAGCTTTGAGTAAAGTAAACAATCCTTGCAACTGCGGTTACAAGCACTGTTGTTTTCCCACTTGTGGCAACAACACATCCCCTAGACTCATGTTTCTGTCACTCAAGCTAGTCATCAAGGGGCATGAACCCACAATCGAGCATAATGTTCCTGTTGGAGTCACTACCAACTACTTGGCGCTCCCAGGAAACTCAGCATCAGCAACAGCAGAAAATTACATATGTGCCTCGATCATGTAGGGCAGCTCACAAGGTCTAATCCATGAAGAACAAAGAGTAACATCACATAGCTACTGATCACGGACCCATGGTATAAGGTAGACTACTCACGGATCATCCGGGAAGCGTCCATGGTGGAGGAGAAGCTCCCGGAGGTCGATCCTCCCTCCGGCAGGGTGCCGGGAAGAGGTCAGTTGGCGCTCCCGATCTTGGAAGCGCTGCGGCGGTGGAACATAGGCGAGATCGCGAAAAAGGGTTTTGTCCTCGAGGGTTTCGGGACGAGAGGTAAATATAGGTGAAGGGGGGAAGCCAGGGGGGCTACCAGGTGTCCAGGCGGCCTCCCGGCGCAACCCCACCCTAGGCCGCGCCACCTGGCAGTCTGGGCACCATGTGGGGCCCCTCTGGGCCCCCTTCGGGACACTGGAAGCTTTCGGTGCGCTAATTTTTTTATATATTTTTCCCGGAATTTTTGGAGCATTTTTAATATGAGGGAAACCTAAAATAAAAAAAACAGCAGAAAACAGAAACTGGTACTGGGGTGCACTGAGTTAATAGGTTAGTCCAAATATGATCAAAAGTGTATGAATGTGTATCTAGATCATAGTAATATCACACAAAACATGCATGGAGCAAGCAGAAATTATAGATACGTTTGGGATGTATCAACATCCCCAAGCTTACTTCATGCTCGTCCTCGAGTAGGTAAATGATAACAAGCATAATTTATGTGGTGACATGCTAGAAACCATATAAGAACTTTGAAAGTAAAGCAATCAATGTATGTAATTCAATCCAAGTCATGACAGGCAAGAGTCTATATTAGCATTGAAACAAGCTACATAAGAACATTTAGGTGCAAGAGATCTCGCTGTCCGTGACTAGAATGTCTCCAGATGGTATTTGCGTGCAAGAAGTGGGAGATGGGAATACGAGAGTAAAATATAATTGTTGAGAACTCATTCTACTAAAGTTTCACACTTGGTCTTCTTTTGAATCTTATCTTGACTCGTCCCCAGACCACTAGCCAGGTACAAGTCAATTTGATCCACTCCCTTTCGATATTTTGAGCACTCATGCAATGGATGAGCGTAAGCACGAGAGTTGACACTTAGGATGGCAAAGAGAGGAATGTGGTGGAGGAGGAAGACAAAAAGTGTGAGAAAGGCTCACATCAATGAGGACTCATAGGCGGGAAGGCCAAATGATAGATATGATGTGAGGAGTAGGGATTTCCATGCAACGGATGCACATATGGGCTTTGCGTAAAGTAAACAATCCTTGCAACTGCGGTCACAAGCACCGTTGTTTTCCCCCTTGTGGCAACAACACATCCCCTAGACTCATGTTTCTGTCACTCAAGCTAGTCATCAAGGGGCATGAACCCACAATCGAGCATAATGTTCCTGTTGGAGTAACTACCTACTACTTGTCCAAAGCAATAAACAGCAACGGAGAACATGCTAGAATTACTCAAGAACATAAATATAAAAGATACGAACCAAATATATTACTCAACCAAAAACTGAACATAGTCTCATAATCCATCAGATCCCAGGAAACTCAGCAAATCAATAGCATAAAATTACATATGTGCCTCGATCATGTAGGGCAGCTCACGAGGTCTAATCCAAGAAGAACACAGAGTAACATCACATAGCTACTGATCACGGACCCATGGTCCAAGGTAGACTACTCACGGATCATCCGGGAAGCGTCCATGGTGGAGGAGAAGCTCCCGGAGGTCGATCCTCCCTCCGGCAGGGTGCCGGGAAGAGGTCAGTTGGCGCTCCCGATCTTGGAAGCGCTGCGGCGGTGGAACATAGGCGAGATCGCGAAAAAGGGTTTTGTCCTCGAGGGTTTCGGGACGAGAAGTAAATATAGGTGAAGGGGGGAAGCCAGGGGGGCTACCAGGTGTCCAGGCGGCCTCCCGGCGCAACCCCACCCTAGGCCGCGCCACCTGGCAGTCTGGGCACCATGTGGGGCCCCTCTGGCCCCCCTTCGGGACACTGGAAGCTTTCGGTGCGCTAATTTTTTATATATTTTTCCCGGAATTTTTGGAGCATTTTTAATACGAGGGAAACCTAAAATAAAAAAACAACAGAAAACAGAAACTGGTACTGGGGTGCACTGAGTTAATAGGTTAGTCCAAATATGATCAAAAGTGTATGAAAGTGTATCTAGATCATAGTAATATCACACAAAACATGCATGGAGCAAGCAGAAATTATAGATACGTTTGGGATGTATCAACATCCCCAAGCTTACTTCATGCTCGTCCTCGAGTAGGTAAATGATAACAAGCATAATTTATGTGGCGACATGCTAGAAACCATATAAGAACTTTGAAAGTAAAGCAATCAAGGTATGTAATTCAATCCAAGTCATGACAGGCAAGAGTCTATATTAGCATTGAAACAAGCTACATAAGAACATTTAGGTGCAATAGATCTCGCTGTCCGTCACTAGAATGTCTCCAAATGGTCTTTGCGTGCAAGAAGTGGGAGATGGGAATACGAGAGTAAAATATAATTGTTGAGAACTCAATCTACTAAAGTTTCACACTTGGTCTTCTTTTGAATCTTATCTTGACTCGTCCCCAGACCACTAGCCAGGTACAAGTCAATTTGATCCACTCCCTTTCGATATTTTGAGCACTCATGCAATGGATGAGCGTAAGCACGAGAGTTGACACTTAGGATGGCAAAGAGAGGAATGTGGTGGAGGAGGAAGACAAAAAGTGTGAGAAAGGCTCACATCAATGAGGACTCATAGGCGGGAAGGCCAAATGATAGATATGATGTGAGGAGTAGGGATTGCCATGCAACGGATGCACATATGAGCTTTGCGTAAAGTAAACAATCCTTGAAACTGCGGTTACAAGCACCGTTGTTTCCCCCTTGTGGCAACAACACATCCCCTTGACTCATGTTTCTGTCACTCAAGCTAGTCATCAAGGGGCATGAACCCACAATCGAGCATAATGTTCCTGTTGGAGTCACTACCTACTACTTGGCCAAAGCAATAAACATCAACGGAGAACATGCAAGAATTACTCAAGAACATAAATATAAAAGATACGAACCAAATATATTACTCAACCAAAAACTGAACATAGTTTCATAATCCATCAGATCCCAGGAAACTCAGCATAGCAATAGCAGAAAATTACATATGTGCCTCGATCATGTAGGGCAGCTCACGAGGTCTAATCCATGAAGAACAAAGAGGGGAGAAGAACATCACATAGCTACTGATCACGGACCCATGGTCCAAGGTAGACTACTCACGGATCATCCGGGAAGCGTCCATGGTGGAGGAGAAGCTCCCGGAGGTCGATCCTCCCTCCGGCAGGGTGCCGGGAAGAGGTCAGTTGGCGCTCCCGATCTTGGAAGCGCGGCGGCGGTGGAAGAGAGGCAAGATCGCGAAAAATGGTTTTGTCCTCGAGGGTTTCGGGACGAGAGGTAAATATAGGTGAAGGGGGGAAGCCAGGGGGCTACCAGGTGTCCAGGCTGCCTCCCGGCGCGGCCCCACCCTAGGCCGCGCCACCTGGCAGTTTGGGCACCAGTAGGGGCCCCACCCTAGGCCGCGCCACCTGGCAGCCTAGGCACCAGGTGGGGCCCCTCTGGGCCCCCTTCGTAACTTTGGAAACTTTCGGTGCGCTGATTTTGTTATATATTTTTCCCGGAATTTTTGGAGCATTTTTAATACGGGGGAAACCTGAAATAAAAAAATAGCAGAAAACATAAACTGGTACTGGGGTGCACTGAGTTAATAGGTTAGTCCAAATATGATCAAAAGTGTATGAAAATGTATCTAGATCATAGCAATATCACACAAGACATGCATGGAGCAACCAGAAATTATAGATACGTTTGGGACGTATCAACATCCCCAAGCTTACTTCCTGCTCGTCCTCGAGTAGGTAAATGATAACAAGCATAATTTATGCGGTGACATGCTAGAAACCATATAAGAACTTTGAAGGTAAAGCAATCAAGGTATGTAATTCAATCCAAGTCATAACAGGCAAGAGTCTATATTAGCATTGAAACAAGCTACATAAGAACATTTAGGTGCAAGAGATCTCGTTGTCCGTGACTAGAATGTCTCCAGATGGTGTTTGCGTGCAAGAAGTGGGAGATGGGAATACGAGAGAAAAATATAATTGTTGAGAACTCAATCTACTAAAGTTTCACACTTGGTCTTCTTTTGAATCTTATCTTGACTCGTCCCCAGACCACTAGCCAGGTACAAGTCAATTTGATCCACTCCCTTTCGATATTTTGAGCACTCATGCAATGGATGAGCGTAAGCACGAGAGTTGACACTTAGGATGGCAAAGAGAGGAATATGGTGGAGGAAGACAAAAAGTGTGAGAAAGACTCACATCAATGAGGACAATCATAGGCGGGAAGGACAAATGATAGATATGATGTGAGGAGTAGGGATTGCCATGCAACGGATGCACATATGAGCTTTGCGTAAAGTAAACAATCCTTGCAACTGCGGTTACAAGCAACGTTGTTTTCCCCCTTGTGGCAACAACACATCCCCTAGACTCATGTTTCTGTCACTCAAGCTAGTCATCAAGGGACATGAACCCACAATCGAGCATAATGTTCCTGTTGGAGTCACTACCTACTACTTGGCCAAAGCAATAAACATCAACGGAGAACATGCAAGAGGATCCCGGGCTGGCCCACTCTTAGGGGTGGCGCATTTTCAAAAATGCGCCACCTATAAAAGCTTATAGGTGGCGCATTTTTTACCAGTGCGCCACCCCTTAAAACATAGTGGTGCATTACATATAAAATGCGTCACTAATAAGGTTTCCATGTATAGCTATTTCCCTAGTAGTGTCATTTTCTTTTATTTTTTTTCAAACTGAAACTGCGGTCCACGGGGGGGGGGGGGTGTATTTGTGTATTGGGAATTTCCTCCTCACATTTTTAGGTTAGTAGTGGCGCATATGCAAGATGCGCCACCCCTAAGAGCTTATGCGTGGCGCACTCTGAATGCGCCACTAATAATTTCTTAGGGGTGGCGCATTTCCAAAATGCGCCACCCATAAGCTCTTAGGGGTGGCGCATTTCCAGAATGCGCCACCTATAAGGTTCTTAGGGGTGGCACATTTCTTCGAACGCGCCACGTATAAGAGGATCCAGGGCTGGCCCACCCTTAGGGGTGGCGCATTTTTAACCAGTGCGCCACCCCTTACAACATAGTGGTGCATTACATAAAAAATGTGTCACTAATAAGGTTTCCATGTATAGTTATTTCTCTAGTAGTGTTGCTCGCTCATGAAGACCTAGAGCTCGTTTGAGGAGGCTCATCCTTGGAATATGCAAGCCAAGTTCTATAGTTTGAAGGTCCCCACATAGCTATATGCATAATGATCATCTCTATGGAGTACAAGGTATAAGAGGGAGTACGAGTGTGGATCTTTCAAAAGGAATAGTAGTGCTGCCACTTTCTTTCTTTTTTTTGTATTTTTTGGTGGCCTCAATGGCTCTTTCTATTTAACTCTCATTTGTCATCTTTGGGATCTTTTAATTTTGTCCACTTTGGGATCTTTTCCTTAAGGGCAACCTCATGCTCGAAGTTGATTGCAAGGAGACCATCGACATCATGACGAACGAGGGAAAATCGCTCGGGCCAGCGACTGCTATATACGAAGAGTATACGTTGCTCTGTGAAATTTCAATTCTATAATTTTTAATCATCGTCCTAAGGAAGCCAATATGGTAGCAGAATTACTATTCAGTAAGGTGGAAAGCTTCTGAACCATTGTTTGGAACTCGGAACCTCCGGTTGGAACTCGGAGCCTCCGGACTTCCTACTCAATGTACTCGCAAACGATGTATTGTTGTTGGCACATGAAATATAAAAGTCCATGATGGTTTTCCCTAAAAAAGATGGACTATTAGTTCCATGTAATACAATGGTTCATAACTACTACTAATCCTTAGGTAAGAGTCTATCATAACACCATAAGATTAGGTCGTCAGTTTAGAGTGACTGGTCACTTAGAAACATGCCAAGCGCGAACTATTTTGGTGTCAATCTCTGTATATACGGATGATAATTACAATATACAACACATGACAACTCGTTGTAGGTTTTTCCTTTTCAGTTATCGCGTGTGTGCTGGCAGCTGCCACATTTATTTCCACGACCATGGTAGTTGCTACCTTTTAGTTCACTCTTGCTATGTCTTCGAATGAACGTTCTCTCTCTATGATTTAGTTCGCTCTTGCCATGTCTCCGAGCTAACGTTCTCTTTCTATGATTTCCGTAAGATTACATTGACCGTAGAGCCATGACAAGGACCTTTTAGTTTACTCTTGCCATGTCTTTGAACGAACATTCTCTTTCTATGATTCGTTCTCTTTCTATGATTTACGTAAGATTACATTGACCGTAGATATGGCTGGATTAACGAGCTGCTCGGCTCGTTAAGCTCGTGCTCGTTAAGCTTGTGCTCGTTAAGCTCACTAATATTAACCAGCAAAAACTCGTGTTTGGCTTGGTTCGTTAAGAGCTCGTTAAGCTCGCGAGTGTTCACGAGTGCTCGTTAAGATAAGAAATGATAATTGACTATAGAAGCATTCATCAGCAAATTCACAACAACATAATTTAGCAAAGCGGTACCTTAGAATAATTTAAATATTCAAAATTCAAATAGTAACCCTATCTCTCCTTCTCGTGTGAGTCACGATCCGTCGATCCCCTTCTGAAAATTCTGGCCTTCTATTCTTTGTTCGTGTTGGAGAGAGGAGGTGTGCTGGAAAGGAGGAGGTGGGATCAATTGGGCCGGGCTGAGGCCTGAGTGACTGAGCAGTGAGCACCCTAAAAAAACTAGGATTTTGCCTTAAATAAAACAAACTAAAAAATTAGTGATTAAAAAAACAAGCTAAACGAGCTGCTCACGAAACTCACGAGCGAGCTTGTTAAGCTCATTAATATTAACGAGCTAAAAATGTTGTTCAGCTTGGCTCATTAACTAACGAGCACGAGCCTTAACGAGCCGAGTTTCCGAGCGCTCATTATGCTCGCGAGTAACGAGCTTTTCGTCCAGCCCTAACCGTAGAGCCATAACAAGGACCTTTTAGTTTACCCTTGCCATATCTCTGAACGAACATTCTCTTTCTATGATTTAGTTCGCTCTTGCTAGGTCCCCGAGATAACGTTCTTTGGAAGAAAGCGCATACCATGGCCGCGATGGTGACCATGCTCCAGCAGCAAGGGACGTCCGCGGAGGAGGTAGCCCATGTTCCAGGGGAGCCAGCGCCGCCCATCACGCTCCTAGAGTCGTAAGTAGCAGCTACTAGCTCGAGGTAGTGGACAAAACAGAGGGGAAGAAATATGGGGGAGGGGGGGGGGACAAATTTCTTGTGATTGTGAGCAAATAGAATTGCTTGGCTTGTTTAATTAAGTTCAACTTCAAACTTACAGAAATTTTACAAAAAAAAAAACGTAAACTCTACTGGTCATTCAACTTGCTGCTGGATCTGTAGATGAATGAAAAAATGTGCGTCTGCCGGGAGTCGAACCCGGGTCTATTTCTTGGAAGGCAATTATCCTAACCGTTGGACTACAGATGCTACAGATACCAATTTTCGCAACTTAATAAACCTGTAGTAACAATCGCTTCATAAAAGATGAAAAGATACACAACTGCACAGATCAATGGCTAGGGGCAAAATGAGGAGACAACCCACCATGATTTGATTTTCAATTATGCCGCCTAGCAGATGAATGTCCCGCTGCCTACAGAGCAAGTGTCAAAATATAAAGAAGGCAAAAGAAAAATAGAGTTAGAGGCATGCCAAATCTCCCCTACCCCATCCTCCGGTGTTCAATAACCATCACCTAAGGCCTAGTTTGGTTGCAGGGCCCAAAATCCACGTGGATTCTGAACTAGCACAGGTTTTGACCCAATCAACCTACGAAGCGAATCAGCCAGAACCCTCTCTTTAGGCTTTGTTAAGTCACCCACATGGTTTAATTCCACTAGAGGATTGGAGGGGATTTGCAGATATTTTGACTTGTAAGGGAATTAATCCCCCTCAAACCCTGTCAAACCTCTCCAAATTTGCTGCAACCGAACAGAGCCTTACACGGGCAAAAATTCCACGTCTCTTCACTCGTGGAAAAGATTCCCTTCTCTTATTTCCTCCCACGCTAGGGGCTTCCTCCGAAATCAACATACGCTGTCCGCCTCCTCCGAAAGCTTGGTGTGATGATAGTTCAAAGTTTCCTCCCGGGAATAGCTGCCCTGGGTTATTTTCCCCTAGCCACCAAACTAGGCCTTAAGGGATATTCAAAGATGAGGAGCTCAGGCTCATATGCTCCTGCACAAGAGAATCTTAAGAAAACATACCAAAAAAGTTTAAAAAAATCCAAATTGTATTATGGTGAAAGATGCTTAGAGGGTAGACGTTGGTGTAAAATTTAAGTTTTTTTAGACATCTAGGGAGCTCGTGGCAAAAAAGACAAATTCAACCCGAAATAATGCATAAACATTGTCGTTCAAAAAACTGCAAATATGTCTTTTTTGCTATGCACTCTCCAGATGTTTGTACTTATTTAAAATTTACATAAACATCTCGCACATAAGCGTCTTCCACCACAAAACTTTTTTAAAAAAATTGAATTTTTTTTGTATTTATTTAATATATTTTTTAGTCTCCCCGGGTGCAGATGCACCCGGGCACCGAATCGCCACTTCCTCACCTTAAACACTAATGAAAAAGATGGATTTTCTTATCAATATAGTTGGGTCGATCCTCCTAAAACTCTCCAAGTCTGGAACCTGCCATTCAGATCCCAAAGCATCATTGACAAAACTTCACTAGGAAGACATATAAAAACTAAAGTTGTTTTATTAGCGTTTCTTTACATTTTAAGTCTCGATTAGAATAATTTCTTTACGGTGTGGTGTTTTCTATATCCTGCAAGGACATATATAAATAACGGGGCATCGGCTAACGGAACAGAGTGAGTTTTTGGCCGCCACATCCGTTTAATATTGATAAGCGACGGGCGGGTAGCTGTCCCGATTAATCGGTTCGGGTGTGAAGCATCGAAGTGGGTTTTTGGCCGCCGCACCTGTTTAATGTCGGTAAGAGACCGGCGGGTAGCTATCGAATCGTGTCTCTCCGGCATTGAACATATGTGAAGATTGGGGCTCTCGATCGATGCATCGTCCGTCTCTCCAGTAACTGCTCACGTTTGCTATGACTAGGAATCAATGTCGTCTGTAATGGATGATCACGCATACGTTCGGCCGACATCCAATATCTACTATTTGTATGAATGCATGACAACTGCTTCATCCAAAAAAACTAGAGCATACCCTGCGCGTTGCTACAGGAATTGATTGCAATATATTTTGGATGATTTGATTGTATGAAACATGAATAATTGAATTAATACTATATAAACTAAAAGTAAAAAATACATGTTATGTGTTGTATTTTATTATTGTGCAGTTGAAAATATTTATTAACTATAAGTGACGTAATATAATGGTAAACTTTTTCATACATATTGAGTGAGGTGGCATGTGTCATAAAATAGATGTGTGCATAAGAAAAACTAATAATAAAGAGCTTGTTCTCATGCATATTATGGTGGGCCTAAGATGAGGTGACATGTGTGCATATTATAATAATAGAGATAGTGGAAACCAATTTCTTAAGAATAGTAGATGTAACACAAAATGATTTTAAATGGGACATAAGAGTCGAATGAGAACATTTTGGCGAGTGGGTGACGGAAGCGAGATTGGTGTGGTGTGTTCTATGTCCTGCAAGGACACATATAAATAGCGGGCTCCAGCCAGGGAAGCGGATCAATCGGTTTGAATGTGAAGCATCAGAGTGGATTTTTTCTGCTGCCGCACCTGTTTAATATAGACAAGCGACGGACGGGTAATCGTTCCATCACGTCTCTTCGGTATTGAACATACGTGAGACTAGGGCTCTCGATCGATGTTTCGTCCGTCTCTCTAGTGACTGGTCGTGTTTGCTCTGACTAGGAATCAATGTCGTCTGTAATGGATGCTCGCGCATACGCTCGGCGACATCCAATATCAACTATTTGTATGAATGCATGATAACCGTTTCATCCTAACGTTGCATATAGATGTCCGTATTAGACCTTATGTATTGGATTTGGTATTCAATACGTACCAATTCAGTTGTTTGGGTGTGCACCGATTTGTCCGGACTGTAACAGGGCCAACACAGAAGCGAAATCGCTCCCACACGCACATCCCTCCTACGATACAGAGCTCGTTGCCTTCGATTTCGGTTGAATTACCAAGTCCAGCAAAAGAAAACGATTGGAGACAACAACAACAACAACAACAACAACAACAACAACAACAACAACAACAACCCTCCCCGGTTCTCCTCTGAAGCCCACTCCCGGTTGGGGAAGCGAGTTGGCGGTCGGCCCAGCCTTCTCGACCAACAGCAGCTAGGTTTTAGATGATGTTTTTGCTACTTCATGTGACAGATGAATTTGACTGCTTCCTTTAATTTATTGCAATTCCATAGTTTGACATCTAAACATGATTTCATATTGAAACCTTAGTATGATTCTGTGAGCTAATTCAACAGACGCCCAAACAATCGAATTCGTATTCATGTCTAATTTTACAATTTCTTGATTGGATTAATTAGAATTGATACCAATACAATACAGAGGTCTCCAATACAAACATCGAAACAGAGTGTAAAAGTATTAACCTCGATCGACATTCAATACCAAGTATTTGTATGAATGCACGACAATTGATTCATTCGAAGAAATCTTCTAACACAAAAGGATTTCAATGTAAATATTTGTATTCATGTTCATTTCTACAGTTCCCTGATTGAATTAGAATTGATATCAATACAATACGGAGGTCTCCAATACAAACATTCAAACAGAGCGTAAAAATATTAACCTCGATCGACATTCAATATCAAGTATTTGTATGAATGCAAGGGAAAAAATTGTTGTTACGAATGCACGACAATTGATTCATTCAAAGAAATCTTCTAACATACTTTAAAAAGAAAAATCTTCTAACACAAAAGGATTTTAATGTAAATATCCGTGAAGTACGTCTTCGATGAAAGATAAAAGGGCAAATAAAAATGCGTCTGCCGGGAGTCGAACCCGGGTCTATTGCTTGGAAGGCAATTATCCTAACCGTTGGACTACAGACGCTTACCATGTTAATTTTGAAAGTTTATATTATTTTTAGCTCAGAGACGCAAGTGAACCATGGTTACTCCATGCCCCTTCGTCATCAATTAAAGGGGTTACAACAGGAAGCCGCAAGTATTAAACATTCGTACGTACCGTTTATTCCATCAAATCGGAGTGAATCTATTATTTTTTAAAAATTGATCCCCACTACTTTTATTATCTTGACATGCACACATGTCATCTCATCAATGACCCACCACAATATGCATGAAAACAAGCTATTTATTATTAATTGACCTTATGCACACATCCATTTTTGACACATGCATGCCACATCACTCAACATGCATGAAAAAGTTTTTTATTATATTATATCACTTATATTTAATAAATATTTTCAACTGAACAATAATAAAATACAACACATAATATGTATTTTTTTACTTTTATATTATATATTATTAAATAATTTACTATTCATGTTTCATACAATCAAATCATCCAAAATATATTGTAAATCGATTCCCACAACAACGCTCGGGGTATCCTCTAATATGAATATATGATTGGTATTAGTAACAGTGAACAAGCATCTTTTCCCCCGCAAAAAAAACAAGCATCTTTTGACACTAATCGGAATGCAGTGGCATTGGCTCCATGCCTACATCAAAGTGAACTGGACAATGGACATGCAAATAAGCATTGACATACAAAGACTTCAATTGTTGGTATTGTAACACACCGTTAGAACATCCCAGTAGTAAAGGACTAAGAGCAATTCTAGCAGATGCGTCGTTCCGCCGTCGACATGTATTTATACGAATTTTTTTATGGATGGATGCATTTTCCATTAGAACACATCCGCCATTTCTCGCTCGGCCTGTAAAAATTATGCGGGCGACTCGTAAAGTCACACTCCGTGCGCTATATCTACCGTGTGGGAGGGTGGATAGGGTTCCCATCTCGCATTTGTTCCCCTTCCTGTCGCCGCATCCCGTTTCCCATTTCCCATGCTTCGGCGAGCATTTCAGATAGCTCTTGGAGGTTCCACCTACTGCGGGTGCCGGGGAGGGCCACCGCGAAGCCGACACGAGCAAGATGCGGGAAGCTCCCACCGCCCCGTGCCTCCGGTGGCTCCCCGGAGCTCCACGCCGGTCCGCATCGGGAAGAGCGGGTGGGCGTGCTTCCATGCGCTTGACCAGCTCCTCTGGCCCGCCACGCGTCGCCACCGGACTACGAAAGGGGAACTCCTGGCAGCCAAAAAGGCTATGAAGACAGTCGAGGAGGGCACAGACGAGCAGCTGGCGGCGGCTGAGGTCGAGCTTGACCTGGCGGAGGTCTCAGGAGTACTTCCTCTACATCCCGATGAAGAAGTGAGGCGGCGACCTACCAGCGATTCCCGGCGACCTCCCATGATTAGACTATTTAGTTTTTTCGTCTTTTGTTAGACTCGGCGATGTTCCGGCAGGGTTTGTATCACAGGAAAAATCGAGTTTCAAAATGTATATATGACGTATGAAATTACCGTATCTGTTCTGCTCCGCCCGATTTGGTGTGCCATTTCACTTTTGCGGCGACCCGCAAACATAATTTTCCGTTTCGCAAGATGAGTATCTGCTAGAGTTGCTCTAAAGAGGCATGTGTTTGTTCATGACTAACTATGTCAGAATTAATCTTAAGCAAATTATGGTTGTTGGTAAGGTAAGTGCTGGCAA
Organism: Bromus sterilis; assembly: GCA_950022295.1. Classification (NCBI taxonomy): domain Eukaryota; kingdom Viridiplantae; phylum Streptophyta; class Magnoliopsida; order Poales; family Poaceae; genus Bromus; species Bromus sterilis. The sequence goes on from OX465600.1 coordinate 35,142,531, forward strand.
CCATCCAAACACATCCTACACCATCATTCCACCATGAACTGGCCCGTCCTTGATCATCACGGGCATAACTCATTGCTTAAACACACAATAAATCACCCATGCCTCGAAGCTGAAAGGTTCGGTTCTTACCATGCAACTGATGCACCACTGTAGTAACCCTAAGGGTTCTTTTGGTTGCCCGGCTGGAGTCTGTAGTGGAAGAAGTAGCGCTATGTTCAAACCAGGGGGCGGGTCAGCCCAAATCCTTCTTTTTCCACGGGCAGAAGTTCCACACCACTAGACTCGCGGAGAAATCCCCCTGCGACGCTGCATGCCTCCGTTCGGTATGCTGACCAACAGATGGCCATCAGAACATGGAAGAAAGAAGTTTCCATCTCTTTGCTCTTGAAATTTCCCCCTCGGGATTTACTACCTTGGGTTGTTATTCCCTAGCCACCAAACAAGGCCAAAGACCATAAAATTTCCCCCCTAAAAAAAGTCCATAAAAATCATTAAAAAATGATTGAGTTGATAAGCTATGTATCTTGTGGCCTTTATAGGTTTTAACTGTTTTTGGACATGCTTTTACTTATTATATATTTTTGTGGGACTGTGTTTTTTCCCCACGATATGAAGTCAAACAAAAATGATAAAAATAGAACAAAACCAGCCATTACTAGTTTGGTGATTTTAAAATGAAGAAAATCCAAAACAAACCTTGAACTTATAGAAGAAAGCTAAGTCGAACCCTGAACTTTTAATCTTAGAAATCAGCACACCAAACTCTTTGATCCCGGTCTTTTAAAACCCTAAGGGTGTTTCCAAACAGGAATTGCCGATGTGGCGATCAAATCACGGGATTGTTGACTAGGCCAACCCACCTGGTGTGAAGCGAGTTTTTTTTTCGTAGGGCGCGGCATAAAAATAGCGATTTTTTAAGTATAATTAATTTTGAAATCACCAAACATTTTGCAAAGTGTTAACCTTTTGAAAATTTGAATACTTTATAAAAAACAACATTTTTTACAATAAATTTATATATATATATATTGTAATTCTTCACAAAATAGCATTACGGCACGCAGGCCAGGGGGACGAAACCGTAGGCACACGGTAAAAGGGGACGGGGGAGGAGGGCCACAGAGAGAAGACGACGACGATGACGAAGCCAGAGAAACCATCAGGTGTTCGGGGCTCGGCGCATAGCAGAAAGGGATTGCATTGTGGCTTTGATTTTGTTAATCGCCGCCTCCAGGTCCTCCTTACCCAGAGATTTTCACAGTGTAAAATAGCAATAAGGTTATAAATACAATTGACCATATCTTTAGGAAAAGTATGTTCAATAGTAAATTTGTTGCGAGTCGTCCACAAAATCCAGCACACGGCCGAGAAAGCAGGCCAGAACACACGCCGAAGACGACCCGAGAGAGATGTTGCAAAAGCTGACGGACATCGCGAAAGGAAAGGGGGTTTTAAGAGTTGCCACATCAGCGAATACCAGCAAAATGCCTCAAGATTCAAAATAGATCGGAATCAAAGAGTTTGGTATGCTGATTTGCAAGATTACAAGTTCAGATTTTGATTTAGCTTTTGTCTATAAATTCAAGGTTTGTTTTGAACCTTTTCCTTCTAAAAAATTTCGTCTTCCTGTTTGTGTGACTCTATTCACAGTACTAGACCCAACCGAGCAAATGAATACGGTGCGGTGGCATGAAAAGACCACACGAGCATGTTCCGACCGCACCACCAGCTCCTGAGTCCTGACACAGAATCCGGCCCGGACCGAAGCAGAGCCCGACCCGAGCCTGCCTCGCCGCGGCCGCAGCCATGCCGCGCATCCCACGGCGGCCGTCCGACGAGGCGCGCCGCGGCGCCTACAAGCCACCGGGCGTTGACGCCGCCCGCTCGCGCCGCCGCCGCGAGGACCGCCTCCTCGCCATCCGTCGCCGCAACCGCGACGCCGGCCTCTTCAAGCGCCGCCGCGAGGAGCCCGCCCTTGCCCTTGCCCCCGCCCCCGTAGCGCCTCCCTCCGATGCCCCCGCAGGCGTCACGGCCCCACCTCCTTCCTCCGAGCCTTCTTCGCCTCCGTCTTCTCCGCCCCCCGCCGACGCTCTGCGGGCAGCCGCCGACGCTGAGGTGCGTGCTTGGGGTTTTGACTCTGCCCGCTTTAGTGTTTACGCGTTGGTCGTTTTAAGAAGGAGAGTATATTTTGCCACCATTTGATTGAAATTTGTTCCTGCCGAGAATTATAGCTCATGCACGCAAGTGGAGACCTCTGTAGTACTCTATTTGAAGAACAGATGACGCTCAAAAGATAATTCCAACAGTGAACAGATGATTACTGCTTGATTTTTCTACCAAATCGCCTCACTGCCATGTTTGGATGAACACACTTACTACTCACTGGTCACTAGTATATAGATATTGGCTAGTTATCTGCCTGCTTTTGAAAATGCGAACTGCAAGGAGCCCATGACAAGTTCCTCCTATGGCTTCAAAAATTTCTAACTGTTTATGCGATGAATCAGATCCTTTGTTTTGTCACAATGCAAGAAAACGAATGATTGGATCGATCATATATTACTTGTGGTGTGTATTCATTATCTTTCTTTCCAAATTTCCTTATTTTGTCTGTTGTATCCAGTTAGCTTGAAGGCCTATCAGAACTGGTGGATAAACTCTGGTCAGATGACACAACTAGTCAACTGGAAGCCACAGTCCAGTTCAGGAAACTTCTCTCCGACGGTACTTGACATGTTTAATATGATATGCCATTTATTTTTTGTGCGGTTAAAGATTAACTTGTTATAGTTATATCTTTAGGGAAGAACTCAACCATGATAAAAATCATTAGAGCGGATGTCCTGCCAAGGTTTGCTGAGTTCCTTTCAAGACAAAGACTTCCTCAGCTCCAAGTATGCCGTCTATGTTTTTTCATTTTCCTTTTCTTCTCCCTTTGCTTTCCTCTGTAAACAGTCTTATACTGTGTATACCTTTTGCAGATGGAAGCAGCATGGGTGCTTACCAACATAGCTGCGTCTGATTATACACTGCTGGTCGCAGAATGCGGAGCTGTTCCAAGGCTGGTAGAGCTCTTAGGATCGCCAGATGCTAATATCAGGCACCAGGTCAGAGAATGATATTCCATCATACATTGCTTCTAAATTGGCTTGGTTACTTATATTGTTAGTTCCATTGGTAAGCAGGCTACATGGGCTCTTGGAAATATAGCTGCAGACATGCCTAGCTGCAGAGAGATTGTTCTTGATCATGGCGCTGTTACGCCATTACTTGCTCAATTTAGAGAAGACATGAAAGTCTCAGTTCTGAGGACTGCTATATGGGCACTGTCAAACCTTTGTTTTGGAAAATTACCGGCTGAAGTGCAAGTGGGTCTCTGTATGACTATATATCACTGTTAACATGTAAAGAAATGATTTGCTGAATCTGTTTTGGCTGGTAATTGCAGGTGAAACCAATACTGGAAATAATCAGCCTTCTTATCCATTCCGCTGATGAGAAGATACTGGCAGATGCATGTTGGGCTCTTTATTATATATGTGATGGTGTGGAAGGTGGCATCCAAGATGTATTGGGTGCAGGTGTATGCCCTCAACTTGTAAAACTTCTGATGTAAGTTGGTGTAATCATTTTCTGTATGCAGTTCCACATATATGAGGAAAAAACCATATACTCATCGTTCCAAACACTCTTTTGTCCTGATTTTAGGCATGCATCAGCTAATGTTCTTCTCCCTGTCATTACGACACTTGCGAGAATTTCTGCCGGAGATGATACCCAAGTGCAGGTTGGTTAACTGTTATCTATTTATGCTATTTGTTTGTTTTCATTCCTTATTTCATCGATATTGATTGTCAGTTAGATGCAACAACCAGATCAGAGAAACCGACTATGTAGTTGCTGAAACCTGTAGTTACACTTACATCAGCTGGCACTACTGTACCTAATATTGCATATTAGCATTATTAGATCATTAAATTCCCCAGTAAACCTCACCAGCTGTTCATTCTGTCACCACTGTTTGGTACTAGCCTCACTGATTACATACTTTGGAAGTTTCTATGACCATATTGTGATCAGTTACCCTCCATGCAATATGAAGTGCTGAAATCAGGGCTCTGCATACCTCCATCATAAAGTGCTATGTATCCGTTGTTGCTGTCCAATGGTTCCTTCAGTGGTTAGCTGATTAGTTTTATTTCGGTGTGTTGAACCTGCGCAATAATGTTTTTCAGGTCATAGTAGAAAATGGCATTCTTCCTTGTTTGGCCCAAATATTAGCACGAAATTATCCAAAGATCATCAAGAAACAAGCTTGCCTAATTGTTTCTAATATTACCGCTGGCAGCAAGGATCAGATTCAGGTACTGCAAGTTATAATGTTATTTGTTGATTTTGCTGTTTTTCTAACTAGTCTCCTCCTGCGATCAGTTGAATGGAACTGAATGTACATTAGTTGCATTATTCTTTTGCGCCATGTCAATTGAATCTTGCACAGTTATGTTATTATTAAATTTTTACTCTTAACTCTTCTGACAGGCAGTCATTGATGCTGATGTTATGAACCATGTCATTGTCCTACTAAAGACCTCAGAAACGGATGTAAAGAAGGAGGCTGCTTGGGCTATATCAAATGTTGCATCCGGTGGCTCAAAGGATCAAATCCAGTAAGTCCTAGCCGTTGGCTATCTCTTCACGTTCAATTTTGAGTGTGCTTACTTTCATTATTCTTTTTGTGCATGATGTTAAATATGGTGCTTTGCAATGACTTTTTCACTCTCTAACCGCAGATATTTGGTGAGCCGAGGATGTTTGGAGCCACTCTGCAATGTCCTCAGCTACCAAGATGTTGATCTTGTATACACGTGTCTGGAAGGTCTGCAAAATATACTGGAGGAGGGTGAGACTGGGAAGCAGGGCAATGAATCTGTGACGAACCCATATGCACAGTTTATTCTGGAGAACGGGGGCTTGGACAATTTGGAGGATCTGCAGGATTTCGACAATGACGCGGTTTACAAGTTAGCCATGAAGCTGCTCGAGAGGTTTTGGGATGAGGAAGTAAGTGACGATGCAAATTTGCCCGCTTCCAACGATGGTTCTGCAGAAAATGTGGAGGCGGTACCGGAAGACACTGCACAGCCAGCGGTACCAGCGGCCAGCGCAGATGGAACCGAGTGATCCCAGACTCTGCTAAATCCTTCTTCCCTGCATGATTAAGTATGATCGATAGTATATGATCATGGCCAGCGTAGAGAGATATGTTGTGGTGAAATTTCTGTAGGGTGTACTAGTACTGAAAATCTGTGAATGGACGAGCAGGAATGTAAACTCAGTTTTGACATGCGCCTCCAATCTATCTGGTGGAAGTGATTTGAGGATCTGATCCTGGGGCTTCAATGAATCATGAACTTTCTGTTCGAACCTGCGATATACATTCGATGGCCCTGGTACATATGATTCAAATAAGAAGTTTAAAAAGTTATATTTCCCTACTGACTGCGAGAGCATGTGTCACTGAAATACCAACGTATTCAGCCATCGCTCTTCTGTCGGCTTAGGCGTACGCCTTGCAACATGTACTTCCTGCACAGTATAGTATGCCTTGCAACATGTACAGTCCGCACAGTATATTATGTACTCTCCGGTGCAACTTGTACTTTCGACATGGTGCAACCTGTACTTTTTTACACTGCACGCATGATCTTTGCTCAATCAAGCTGTACTCAAAAGAAAGAAAAGAAATACAACTATTAGCTCCGATCCATATTAATGGACTCAACTTTGTCTAGATTCGTATGTATCTAGTTAAGTATTTAGACTAGATGCATGTGTATCTAGACAAACTTAAGTCCATTAATATGAATCGAAGGGAGTACTACTTTGTTTGACCCTGCAATTTGATGTTGATGCCTATATTCTTTGCACATGTGATTGCTATTAACAAGAGTTACAATTCTGTTTTTCTGCTATCAGAACATTTGCCACCGACCATACATAGAATCGACGACGTACGTACGTGGCATGGTAAACGTGCCGTCTTTATGTTCGATGGTGACGATGCATGGGCAATCACAAGGGCTAAGTAGCTACTGTAATAGATACGGTTTTGGTTCGTGCTCCGTGATGCCAAGTTGCCAACCTCGACGGATAGATAGATAGATTAATACACATGGATGACGGATGATCAGATAATTTTGACACCATATCGTTGGTGAGGCATTGGGTTCCATCGTTCAGTCGCTGTCCCAAGAGATATCCATCTGTGTGTGGACGGGCTCAGATGACTTCCTGCCCGGTTGCACGCTCGAACAGGCAAATTCCAGGAAGACTTTGGCAAAATGGCATGCTATGCTTGGAGAGATGTAGCATGTCTTGTCCATGTCAAATGCAGACCTTATGCAGATGATTTGTGTCATTGTGTGGTCGAATGGATGCGTGCATTGGACTTTTGCATGCACTTGAGACTTTGCACTTTTGGAAGTCGTCGAGCTGCATGCCTTTTTCTTGACTTGCAGAAATGGGCTTCTGTTATAGTTTCTGTGGCCAGTATGATCTTGGTATATGGCCTACTCCTACAGAATACGATGATTGCGATATGTACGGGCGGCAGAGATAAGCTAACCACGAGGGAAAGAAAAAGCTGATGCATATCTGCCGATCGGATTGGATCAATCTGGCTATCTGATCTGATACACGCATGACGTAAACTCCCCAAACTCCACTAGCTAGTCCACTACCTACATGCTACTTTGGTAAGTAGATGATTGTTGTGGACCTTGTATGTAAGTTTATAGGAATCGGGTTCAATTTCAGCCAGAGAAACAAATATCACACGTTCCAAATGGGGCATAAACCCATACACTATGTATTATCCATCGTTATATTTTGAGATTCATGCCATGTTTTCCGTTTTTTGAAAATGTTTATTTTGTTTCATTTGTTGCATTATATTACATTTCATTATTTTTGTGGACGCTTAAGAATCAACTTTCGACTAGGCACATCCTTACCAACGTGTTTACTGATGAGTAAGGGAAGGTGCGTACAACAACCTTATAGCAAGTATCACCATACACTCGGTAAATGACACAACAATGTTGTTTAAATAGATTCAATACCTTGTTTGAAGCACGGCCTATGTCCTATGAGACCGTCATCGAGGGTAGTTCCTGATGCATGAGATATTTGAATTGTCTCCGCTTTAGTAGTCCCACTACCTCAATTAGTCCGGGTCTTGGTAGGTCCCTCAGGCTTCGAATCTCGGTCTTCCTAACCCTCCTGGAGAGCTAGTAGGGAAGAGGGACCCTTCTCATGAGTTTATTGAAGTGGAAACTGAATGATTTACATTCTATGGAGTTTTTTTATATAGCTTAGGGGTACTTGACCTTGAAGTTAGGAAGTGTGATGATATAACCAGGATCAACCCTATCATTCTGGAGGCTCTAGTGCGAAGGAGGTACAATGAGCCTGACAATCCGTAGTATACTATAGTAATACAAATAATTATAGCAAATATCACATCATAAGAAAAATATAAAGGCAAAAACACCAATAATATAATCTTAATGAACATATAAATTTTTAATAAATCATGTATATGTGATTATATGGAACAAATAATAATTATAAGATACATATCTTTCATCATGAAGTATCATTTAATAAATATAAATGATAAAATTTCAGAAAGGGGAGGGGGGGGTGGCCCCTATACATTTGCTTACGTTATACTCCCTCCATTCTTAAATATAAGGTGTATTGTTTCTTTCAAAAAGTTAAACATAGTTAACTTTGACCAGATTTATAGATAAATATTTTGATATATCTTATATCAAAACAGTATCATTAGATTCATCTTAAAACATATTTTTATATTGAATTTATTAAATATCATAGATGTTGATATTTATTGCTATAAATTTGGTCAAAGTTAAAAAAAAGTTTGACTTTTTTAATAAAATTATACACCTTATATCAAGTAACAGAGGGAGTATTTTACAAATTGTATACTTATAATGTAGTTAGATATAAACATATTGAGGCCCTATTTGCCATGGCCCTATAATGTAGTTTCTGATATAAACATAGCAGAGAAATCACTTGCATAGTTCTAGCTAGGAAAAACACTCCCGCACTGTCTGATTTGCCTATAGAAGAAGGAACTCGTACTCAAGACAGAAACATTGCAGTACACGTGTGAAGCGGTGAAGGCCGGAGGAGGAGAAAAGGTGACAGCTGAATCGGCACGAGCTAGGCGTGCGCGCGTGTCCTACTTCCTTCCTTCCCACGGTGGTCCTCCACGACCGCCGGCGGCGGCCACCGCCGCGCGTGTCGCGCCGTGAGGACGTACGTGTGTGCGAGAGAGAACCGGGGGCCGGCGCCGGTGGGACGGTGGGTCATGAACTCATGATCATTGTGCCGCTGCCTGACCGGTCTCCGTCGATGGATCCACATGGCAGGCCATGATCGATGGATCATGCGTCGCATCCGCAAGCACCAATCCCTCATGTTAACTGTGTCGTGCTCGTGCCGATCGCTGTTGCCCTAAACGTAGCCGAATTCTGCTCCGGCAATGCTGCTACACGTTGCCCGCATTGCTGCCGCAGACACCTACGATTATGCCTTGAACTCGCTGGAGCAGCTAGGTAGCTATGGCTCCACTGATGGGCTAATTAAGGAGGAAGAAGCAAAGATTGTCTGCTCCAAATTAACAAGGTTACTTATTAGGGCCCGGCATGACAAGGCACTGCAGATGCTGGCCAAATCACTAAATCAGGCACTAGAACAACAACCCTACATGCAGATCGACATGAAGTCGGCTAATGCGTTTGGCAGGTCAAGCAAGATCCAACGTAGTAAAACAACTTTGGACTCGTTCTCGGTCTCGCCGGCCCGAAATTTGGAAAGGATCGAGAAAGAGGAACATGGCACGTACGCGGTGTAGCTCTGACAGCCGGTTTTTTTTTTTGGTGCGGCGAATGATTAGATCGAGGAACCTACTGAACTGAAGGTTGCATCACCAATCATGGTGCGCCTTTCTTCCCGCCCTTTATTTTTCTCTCAGGTGAGGAACATGCCTGAATGAATGAGGATTCATCACTGGCTGCGGGGGATACGTGTGTCTGTGTCAGTCTGTGTGTGAAATGAACATGGGGAATCCCATGATTTTCTGCACTTTTCTCCAGCCGTTTTCATCGTGTTGGGCCCGAGATACAAAAATTAAAGATAAAACATATCATTTCCACACACACATTTCGTCTGCTCCAAAAATAGACTTTTGCATTGCTTTATAGAAACAACCTCATGACCGAACAACTCAAATTATTACAATACATCCTTACAAAGCCGATAAAACAAAACAAAACAAGATGGATATCATCCATAGGTTCACTTGGCCTGGGCGTATATAATGTATTGGGCAGGTCTTCAAAAAAGGGCGCCAGATGCTGAGGACCTGGAGAAAGGAGCGGCGATGCTAAAGACCAACGTCACCCAGATGATGAGGATTTGCGAGGCGGTGCATGGCGACGGACACTGAATCCCAGTGCGGAAAGATAAGGAAGTAGTTATCTGCTTTTGCTGGTCAATTGAAGATGGGAGACATGATCCGCTTTTGTTCCTGCTGGTTGTGTTTGATTCGAGTAATGATACTTGTTGGATGTGTGTGGATCTGTTACCTGAGACATGTTAGGTGTAGTTTTTCTGGGCGGCGTCACTGAGTTTTCGCTCCATAGCCGACACTCGCTCCGAGTCTTTTGGTGGTGGATTTTTCAGTGATGTTGATCACATTCCCCCCTTTCCCTTTTACTGTTTACTTTCGAACTGGTGTATTTCTGTTATGAATAATAATGGAAAGGGGCATGTGTCTGGGTCCAAAAAGATCATCCATGGTGCAAAAAAAATGCACTAAAGAGTCAAACAAGAGCACACGAGTAGCAGAACCACAACGAGATCCTATCGAGGATCCGACCAAAACCTAGCCCATGCCTTCTTGATGAAACCACCGGTCATCCAAAATATCACTACACAAGAGCATCTGCCTTTTGGCTCCGAGCCAAGGAACACCGATTCTATAGGCGAGCATAGAGTATCGAGAGAGCTGACAATGCAATGGCGTGTAAATGAAAGGAGACACAAGTTTGCCGATGCCAGATCCCGCTGCATCACGCCACAATCCAGCTTGATCGTAGACGCCGACGAACTTAACGGCCGAGAGGGCCATCTATCCTCTCGCTCCGGGCTAAGGTACCCTAGTACAATTGACGAGCATAGAGTATTGAGAGAGCCGACGAGATGGTCACATGTAAATGAGAGGAGGCAGATGAGACTGCCCCGACGAAAAAACCTAGGATGCATCACACCATGATATCATCTTTCCTAAAGACAACACATCACCGCACACAAAGAAAACCAATAATGCTCGGCAATATCCCAAGTGAATAACAACAAACATGCCGCCATCACACGAACGACGAGTGTTTCACCCGAAGCACCGACAAAGGGTGGTAGGACTACCATGACATCTTCCAAGAAAGATGTGAAACACGAGGCGTGTTCAGAGCACGGAGCTTTCGCTTGGTGCCCCCCTCACTCCTCGTCAAGAACCCTAGCGACCCGCCACTACTGGATCAGGGCTTATAGATCCGGTAGCTAACAACGACTTCGCCATGACCACCTACCGTCGTTTCCCTCACAACAACATCCACACGGCCAGGGGAAGTTACCAACATCACCGCCATGGATCTCGCCGAAGAGCCAGCCTCGTAGGCCACATTCGGCGAGGCGTGTTTGATTGGTGTAATGATACTTGTTGGATGTGTGTGGATCTGTTACCTGAGACATGTTAGGTGTAGTTTTTCTGGGCGACGGCACTGGGTTTTCGCTGTTGGGATACGGGGCAGAAAACACAAATTTTTCATACCTACGGTACCCAAACCCAAGATCTATGATATGGCGATGTAAAGTAACGGAGGGAATCGGTGTTCATACCTTTGAAGACCGAAAGAGGGAAACGTTCTTGCGAACGTGGCTGGCGTAGACTCGGAACTACGACCTCCCTGTCGTGTAGAAGACCACCACCGGCGAGGATGACTCCCGGTAAACCTCCAGCGACGAAGTAGCACCATAGGTGTAGTGCCTCGAAGAGATTATACACGTACGATACAATCGATGTTCCTCCCGGGCCCCGAACCAGGCGAGCAGCGGAAGAAAGACGGCTACGGATCCCGACTCCAGCAGAACGACGGCCTGCCTTATGGTGGAGAACTTCAATCCAGGTGCAGACTCCAAACAAGGGGAGTTCACTTCCGAGAAGGAGAAGGAGGAAGAAGGAGATATTGGTGTGTTGGAAAAAGGGGGGTCTACCCCTCCTTATATAGGCCAAGGGGCGGCCAAGGGGGGTGGTGGGCCCCACCCTTGGCACCAAGCCCAAGGGGGAGACCCCCTCCTCCCTTAATGGGCCCCATGGGCCCATTTAGCCTTTTTCCCATTTTTTTAATTTATTTAATATGTTTTAAATATTTAATTCAGATAATTAAATAATAAAACATTATTAAAACAATTAATAATGTTTGGTACATAACATAGCATACAGTGAGCCATTCCCGGGTTACTCTGGTAGCGATTAGTCATACTAATGGCCAGTGCTAAATCCGGTCTGGTACATAACATAGCATACATGATAGAACCTATGGCTGAGGCATAGGGCTTTGAGGACATCTCCTCCTTCTCTTTTGCTGTGGTTGGGCATTGAGTCACGCTTAATTTGACACCTTTTATAACTGGCAAGAAGCCTCTCTTGGAGTTACCCATACTGAACCTTTTCAATATCTTGTCAATATAAGTGCTCTGACTCAAGGCCAACCGTCGATTAGGTCTATCTCTATAGATCTTAATCCCCAATATGTACGCAGCTTCACCTAGGTCCTTCATGGAAAATTGTCCATTCAGATATTCCTTCACTTCCTCTAAGAATTTCTTATCGTTCCCTATTAGTAATATGTCATCTACATATAACACAAGGAATGCTACAGAGCTCCCACTCAGTTTCTTATAGACGCAGAACTTTTCGACGTTTTGGACAAATCCAAAAGCTTTAATGACCTCATCAAATCGAAGATTCCAGCTCCGAGATGCTTGCTTCAACCCATAGATGGACCGTTGAAGCTTTCACACCTTACCAGCGTTCCTTGGATCGACAAACCCCTCTGGTTGCATCATATACAACTCTTCCTCAATGTTGCCATTTAGGAATGCAGTTTTCACATCCATCTGCCATATCTCGTAATCATGATATGCAACTATTGCTAGTAGGATCCGAATAGACTTTATCATCGCTACAGGAGAGAACGTCTCCTCGTAGTCAACTCCTTGAATTTGTCGGAACCCCTTCGCGACAAGTCGAGCTTTGTAGACAGATACGTTTCCGTCTGCGTCAGTCTTTTTCTTTAAAATCCATTTATTCTCGACGGCCTTGCGGTCCTCGGGAATATCCACCAAAGTCCATACTTTGTTGGTGTACATGGAGTCTATTTCGGATTTCATGGCTTCAAGCCATTTCTCGGACTCGGGTCCCTCCATTGCTTCTTTGTAACTTGTAGGTTCATCCGACTCATCAGCCGAGATTGCATTCACAAGCTGTCCGTAAAACTCAGTAGGTTGACAGACTCTTGATGACCTACGGGGCATAAAAGGTTCCTCTTCATTATCATCATGATCATCATCAATGTCATGATCGTTATGAATGTCGTTCTGGCCATTCTCTTCAGCTCCCACTGTGGAAGATGGTTCCAGAACAATTTCCGTAGCCGTTTCTTCCAATTGGAGTGATTGGTCAGTCACTTCATCGAGGTCTATTTTCCTCCCACTCAACTCTTTGGAGAGAAACTCCTTCTCAAGAAAGTGTCCCGTCTTGGCAACAAACGTTTTGCTGTCACACTTGTTGTAGAAGGTGTATCCACAAGTTTCCTTGGGATAGCCCACAAAGATGCACTTATCCGCCTTGGATTCAAGTTTGTCAGGCTGTAGTTTCCTAACATAAGCCTCACAACCCCAAATCTTTAGGTGAGACAACTTAGGTTTCGTGCCATGCCATTCTTCAAATGGTGTTGTCTTTACGAATTTGGATGGTGCCCTATTAAGAATATGAGCGGCAGTTTCTAATGCATACCCCCAGAATGACACAGGCAAATCAGTATGAGACATCATCGATCGTACGCTATCCAATAGGGTTCGATTACGTCGTTCAGCCACACCGTTTCTCTGAGGTGTGCCTGCCGGCGTAAGCTGTGGTACTATGCCACAAGACTTCAGATGATTGCCAAACTCGTGACTCAAATACTCGCCACCTCGATCCGATCGAAGGTGCTTGATTTTCTTTCCAAGTTGATTTTCGACCTCATTCTGAAATTCCTTGAACTTTTCAAAGGTTTCAGACTTGCGCTTCATCAAGTAAATATACCCATATCTACTCAAGTCATCAGTAAAGGTCACGAAGTAACGAAGACCATTGCGAGTGGGGACGTTCATGGGTCCACATACATCCGTGTGTATGATCCCCAACAAGTCATCCACACGCTCCATTATCCCATTGAATGGAGTCCTTGTCATTTTGCCCATGAGGCATGGTTCACATGTATCAAGGGATCCAAAATCCAATGACTCAAGAAGTCCATCCTTATGGAGCTTCTCCATGCGCTTTATACCAATATGACCAAGTCGGCAATGCCACATCTTCATGTGATCTTCATCATTCTTCAATCTTTTGGCCTCAATATTGTTAATGTGACACACGTCACCATCGAGATCAAGTACGAATAAACCATGCAACTCCGGTGCGTGAACATAAAACATGTCATCCTTATAAATCGAACAACCAATTGTATCAGACTTAAAAGAATAGCGGTCTCGCTTCAAGCAAGAGCCACTAACGATGTTCACACTCAACGCGGGTACATAGTAGCAATTATTCAGAACTAAAACCAATCCCGAAGGGAGACTAAGATGCTTCGTGCAGACCGCCAAGACTTCAATTTGACAGCCATTCCCCACGCGCATCGTCACTTCATCCTTGAGCAAGCGTCTCCTATTCCTTAGTCCCTGAATGGAATTAGAAATATGAGCGACAGATCCTGTATCAAGTATCCAGGATGTGTTCCCGGCGCTTGTCAAGAGAAGATCAACAATATGTATATCAAATATACCTTCGTCTCTCTTGGAGACCTTGCCAGCCTTCTTGTCCTTTAGGTACTTGGGGCAGTTGCGTTTCCAGTGACCTTCACCCTTGCAGTAGAAGCACTCCACTCCAGGTTTAGGCTTGGGTGTCTTGGGAGGAGCGGCAACTGACTTGCCATCCCTCTTGGGGCCACCTCTCTTGGCCTTCTCCCACCTGCTTGACTTCTTGTCAGTGGTCTTGTTGACCATGAAGACAGCGTGCTCCTTCTTGATCTCAACCTCGGCGCTCTTCAGCATGGCGAACAACGCAGAAGGGGTTTTGGTCATCCCCTGCATGTTGTAGTTCAGCACAAAGCCTTTATAGCTAGGGGGAAGCGACTGCAACACCCTATCAACAGCAAGTTCATCTGGAATCTAGCATTCCAGAGCATTCAAGCGCTGAACGTAGCCAGACATTTTGACTACATGCTCACTCACGCTGTCGTGCTCGTCCATCTTTGCTGAGAAGAAGGCTTCAGAAGCCTCGTACCGTTCAGCCCTGGCTTGAGGTGCGAACACCACCTTGAGGTCGGTGATAATCTCATATGCACCCATCCTCTCAAAGAGTTTCTGCAGCTCAGCCTCCATGGAGTAGAGCATGCCACTCTGGACAAGGTTGTAATCATCAGTCCTGGAGAGATAGACATTCTTCTCGTCCTGACTGGCATCATCTGCTGGTGCGTCACCTAACGCGCCCTCTAGTACGTATGCCATCTTGAGGGGAACGAGGAGAATCCTTAGGGTGCGGAACCAGTTGGTGAAGTTTGTCCCATCTGTTTTTAGCTTATCTTTCTCTAGGAATGATCCTAAGTTGAACGAGGGGCGAGGTGTTGCCATCTACAAGGTTGATTCACAAGGATACATATTTAGACTTTTGTTCATAATGTGGAGTTTCAATTTAATCTCAAAATTCTAGAAAGCTCCCACTTAGATAAGCACCTCTCAATTTAACTAAGTGATTACACAATCCCAGCCCCCATACCTCCCCCGATCGTCACGGCCATCAGTATGCGAACCAGGTAGGCCTCTAAGCCAATCACATCAGGCATGTGACTCGTGCTCGACCTTTCGGTCTCCTGTGTTCCAGGCCCGCATCTACATACGTCAAGCCTGCCAATCGAACCTTGATGTTAGTTTTTCAGCAAGGCCATATCTGCATATGCCAGGCTTGCCGAACCCAACCTCATGCGAACTCCGTTGAATATGTAGGAAAACTCCGGTATGTATGAAGCATCAAGCCATATGGGAGAACCTTCCAGGCGGTGCCCACCAAGGGAGAACACAATGTTGGTATTGTGAGAGATGGTCCTGTTTCGTGCTACCGTCGATATATCTAGCATACTAGCATAAAACAGGAAGTAAAACTGTAAATCATACAACCTATGACCCCCTCTTCATGCAAAGCAAAGTTAAACGTCTTTCTACTTTAGCTTGTGCAAGTTTTACGTGGCTGTTAGGGGTTTCGAGAGAGATAACCGTTTCTATCCTGCGAAAAACATGCCACAATACCGTCTCCCATCCGTCTCTATTACACCCCTGTCGGGGCCCTCCGTTGCAAACATCTTCGCATCGCTAATGCAGAGAGACAGACACCCCCCCAGCCACTTTATATGGTACAAGCCATATGTCAAGCGTGGAACCAGTCTCGCGTAAACGCGTAAGGTCGGTCGGAGGCCGCTTCATCAAACATTGCCGCAACGCTAAATGAGTACACGTGGGAGGGTAACGAATGAAGATTCGATGCCCACATCCTAGATGTGTTCTACCCGTACAATACATCTACGCATAGCTAGCTCATGATACCACTGTTGGGATACGGGGCAGAAAACACAAATTTTTCATACCTACGGTACCCGAACCCAAGATCTATGCTATGGCGATGTAAAGTAACGGAGGGAATCGGTGTTCATACCTTTGAAGACCGAAAGAGGGAAACGTTCTTGCGAACGTGGCTGGCGTAGACTCGAAACTACGACCTCCCTGTCGTGTAGAAGACCATCACCGGCGAGGATGACTCCCGGTAAACCTCCAGCGACGAAGTAGCACCACAGGTGTAGTGCCTCGAAGAGATTATACACGTACGGTACAATCGATGTTCCTCCCGGGCCCCGAACCAGGCGAGCAGCGGAAGAAAGACGGCTACGGATCCCGACTCCAGCAGAACGATGGCATGCCTTATGGTGGAGAACTTCAATCCAGGTGCAGACTCCAAACAAGGGGAGTCCACTTCCGGGAAGGAGAAGGAGGAAGAAGGATATATTGGTGTGTTGGAAAAAGGGGGGTCTACCCCTCCTTATATAGGCCAAGGGGGGGGTGCCATCCTCCTCCCCTCCCCCATGTGGGACTAAACTCCCAAGGGGGGGGGGGAGTGTGCTGGCCAAGGGGGATGGTGGGCCCCACCCTTGGCGCCAAGCCCAAGGGGGGAGACCCCTTCCTCCCTTAATGGGCCCCATGGGCCCATTTAGCCTTTTCCCATTTTTTTAATTTATTTAATATGTTTTAAATATTTAATTCAGATAATTAAATAATAAAACATTATTAAAACAATTAAACTTTATTTTAAACTATTCAAAATGTCCGGAAACCATTCCGTCCTCCTCCGGAACTATTCCGGTGATTCCTCCTATTTCACCGATTGATCCCGTAACTGTCCTATGCATCGATTGCCCTTAAGTGTAACACCCTAATGGTCCGGGAAACAGCAGACATGGTCGAGACACTTCTCATTGACCAATGACTAGTCAGTTGGACATGGTTACAATCCTTGACAGCCCCTGCGCTTCCATCGAATGAACTTCGATCGCTTTTGGAAACCGTTAACGATACGACGTAATCCCTTTGTGCTGCGGTACTTTGTTTGTCCGAGGTTTGATCGTCGGTATCCTACATACCGTGTTCACATCTCGTTCACAACAAACAACTTCTCTCGTCCATGATCATTGCATCTCTTGTGACCTAGTCACGTCCTTGCAAGGTGTTGATGCAATATCACCGAGTGGGCCCAGAGAACCTGTCCTGTCACAAGGACTGACAAATCCCGCTCTGATCTATTAACATACTCATCAACCATCTATTTCGGAATACCCAAAGTGCACCGTTATAGCCAGCATATTTCAGTCAGGCGGTGGGATACAAATCAAAGTCTCCTCATAGATGACAATTACGTATGATCGTTACGGTCTAAGGACTAAGCCATACGTTACAAAGTCATAGCAACGCTGAACTATGTGACTCGATCACATTGCAATACTTTAGGTGGGTGTACGTCCATCACATCATTCCCCTTAACGATATGACCTCATTGTCAATGGACTTAAGTGTCGCCATGATCAGGAAAGATTGATCAACCAATTGCCCAATGAGATAGTTTACCCGAGTTAAACTACGGACCATGTTTTATACTACACCTGTATTAGTATTTTCAAGTAATACAGTTATAGCACAGTATAAAACGTATTATGAACAAAACGGATATGTGACAAATATCTTTATTAATTTGTCTCTAGGGCACATATCCAACATTCGCCCCATAGCGGGGACTCGATCCGAGTCTTTAGGTGATGGGTTTTTCAGTAATGTCAATCACATTTCCCCCTTTACCTTTCCCTATTTACTTTTGAACTGGTGCGGGCATGTGTCTGGGTCGTGGGCACATTCGAGCCCACGACCGACCTCGAACCAGACCCCGCTGCATCACTCCACGATCCAGCTTGATAGGAGACGCCATCGAACTTCCAAAACGGCCCGAGAGGGCCATCTATCCTCTCGCTCCGGGCTAAGGTACCCCTAATACAGTTGGCGAGCATAGCGTATCAAGAGAGCCGATGACATGGTCACATGTAAATGAGAGGAGGCAGATGAGACTGCCCCGATGACAAAGCCTAGGATGCATCACACCATGATATCATCTTGCCTAAAGACAACACCGCACCACAATCAAAGGAAACCAATACTCCTCGGCAACGTCCCAAGTGGATAACAACAGAGCATGTCGCTATCACCCGACCGACGGGGCAAACGAGTGTTTCACCCGAAGCATCGACAAAGGGTGGTAGGACTACCACGACATCTTCCAAGAAAGATGTGAAACACGAGGCGTGTTCAGAGCACGGAGCTTTCGCTTGGTGCCCCCCTCACTCCTCGTCAAGAACCCTAGCGACCCACCACTACTGGATGAGGGCTTCTAGATTCGGATCAAGGCTCAATCGCCATAGCTAACAACGACTTCGCCATGACCACCTACTGTCGTTTCCCTCACAACAACATCGACACGGCCAAGGGGAGTGGCCAACATCACCGCCAGGGGTCTCGCCGGAGATCCATCCTCGTAGGCCGCATTCGAGCCCATGACCGACCTCAGATAGATCATGGGAACTAGATTAAAACTCAATGTTTTCTGTTTTCTTCAGTGTCAGCCTTGTGTACTTGTCATTTCTGTTTTCTGAACTTATCTGAGAAGTACTGATCGGGTAAAAAAGAGGAAGAAGCAAAGGGAGAATGTCTGCTCCAATTACAAGACTGGCACCGCGGACACGGACCCTAGAATAATAACCCTACACGAAGAGGTGTAGTAGTCGGCTAATGCGTTTGTGTCCAGCGTCAAGATCAAACGAAACTTTGGACCCGTTCTCCCGTCGCCGAACCAGAAAAAGAAGAAGAAGATGCACGCGGCGTACCTGAACCGGAATTTTCGTGCGGCGAATGATTAGAGGAACCTAGTGAACCGATCTTTTCTTCCCTTTCTCTATTCCCAGGCGATCCGACCTGAATATGAGTTCCTGAGGGAGAGGAGGTTCTCCGGCCGATACTAGCGCGAAGCTAGCTGCTTGAGGAGATACTACGTGTGAAATAAACACGGGATATCCGATGCTTTTCTCGGGCCGTTTTCATCATGCCAAAACTAACAATAAAGCACACAGTTTTGCCCCACTTATTTCCGTTGCTGTTGCTAATCATACGCGTGGCCCGGTGTGTTATGTGTCCGATTGCTATCGCTAGTGCTTTCCAATTCGATCGCCTGGAGCATATGCTTTGCTTGGTTAATTTTGTGTGTGTGTCTGTGTCTGTGCCCTGTGGTGAGTGACACTCGCCATCATCGCCACCAACACAAGAGTTTTAGTAATGGATTTGCATCATTGGATTGGCCGGGAGACGACGGCCGGTCCGTACGAACCAACGTTTATTTAGCTGAAAAATATCTATTACTTATCTTTCTCTAGGCCGGCTAGAGGAAGGTGACTCGTATCCTAATCTGCACGGAATATTTCTCCCAACTTAACTATAATTTGGTCATGCGATGCCATCGAGCAAATGGTTTCTGATACAAAACTGTGGTCGGCGTCGTCTACGCACACGTGATCAATTCAATCTAGCCAGTTTGTTGTGATTGCTTCGTCACCTCCTCTCACCATCTCTCTCTCGATCCACTTATATCTGGAGTTCAATTATTTTGGAGGAGCCAAGCTCTCGAGCTCTCGCATAAGAAATGCACTTTATCTTCTTCAAAGCATGCATGCATTAGAATGTTCATGCATGCATCAAGATTAGAGGTCTCTCTCAACAGATTAATAAATTCCTTAAAAGAATAAATTAAAGGGGTGCTTGATTCAAGTTTTATTACGGGCCATCAAAAGTTACACACACACACACACACGTCTGGTTACAAACCAATAATCACTCTGTATTTACCCAGGAAAGAATATGAGTAAAGTCCAAAAAGAAAAGAAAGATGAACCAACATTACACGTACTTATACTCAAGATATTATACTCATGTTTTCGTGCTCAAGCTAAGCTAGTGAAGTATACTCGTGTTTTCAGAGGAGAAGGGATTATTGGAGCGCTAAGTGCAAGATTAGTAGCGAACGCTCCGATAATAGCCTTCCCCTTAGTCACCACGGGTCACCGGCCGGCTGCTTGTTGCTTCTTCACAGCCCCATCATCTCCGTGCACCACAGATCGTCGGCGCAGGCGCCCCACATGGTCTCGCCGCCGAGTCCGAACTCCAGCTCCGGGAAGCCGACGACGTCGGTGTACATCCCGGCGTGGAGCGACGACTGGTCGGACCACCACGTCTCGGCGCCAAGCAGCTGTGACTCCGCCTGCTCTTGGGCCATCACGAGGCCGCCGTGCGTTTGGGTTTGCGGCGGCTGCCAGAGCGCCGTGTTGCTGTCGTAGCATCCCGGCGCGCTCTCGGCGGTGGCCACCATCGGCGCCGGCGGGGGCACGGGATGCACGCCGCAGCCGTCCGTGGAGACCGACGACGACGGTGAGATGGCGGTGGTGGTGCAGGACATGCTGGACAGCTCCACGTCGGCCGCGGCGCCCGGGCCGAGCTCGAAGACGTCGTCGACGGCGGGCCACTGGCACCCGTCCGCCGCGGCCGGCAGCGCGGCGGCCGTCGCCTGCGCGATGACGTCGCCGTCGCCGGAGCCGGCAGCGGCGTGGATGCGCTCGAGGAGGCGGGGGATCCAAAGGCGGCGCACGAGGTCCCTGAACCGCGGGCTGCCGACGTCGCACCGGAGCTGGCGGGCGTGGCGCTGCACCCGCGTCCGCCAGTAGTTCTTGATCTCGTTGTCGGTGCGGCCGGGCAGGTGCTGCGCGATCTTAGACCAGCGGTTGCCCCAGCGCGCGTGCAGCTCGAGGATGAGCAGCTGCTCCTCCGCCGTCATGCCGCCCCGCCGCAGGTCCGGGCGCAGGTAGTTGAGCCACCGCAGGCGGCAGCTCTTGCCGGTGCGCCTCAGCCCCGCGCGCCGCGCCAGCGCGTTCCACCGGCCCTCGCCGTTCGCCGCCACGTAGTTGGTCAGAAGCACGTCCTCCTCCACCGTCCACGGCCCGCGCCGCAGGTTCTCCTCCTCCCCCGCCGCCATGGCCTCCTCTTCCCTTCTCAGCCCTCGCTGATCGTCAAAAGCCATCTCCGGCCACAGTAGCTAGACAAGGTAGCAGCTATGCTGATCTACAAGGTAGCCACCGTAGACAAGCTTATTAGCAGCTATAGTGATCGATATGGATGGATGATCAAATGATGGGAGGATGGAAAGGGCGGGAGAGGCATCGGCCATGGAGGGGGCTTATATAGAGGTAGAGGAGTGAGGGGGATCACTAGCTTTACTGTAGGTTGCTAGTGGAAGGAGAGAGGTAGCTTGGTTGGCTTGGAGTTGAAAAGAGTTTGGAGGACTGGAGGAGGATGATGGCGATGACGATGAGGATGATGGAAGGCGGGGGAGCACGCCGCAACCGTGGAGGATTAGTTTAGTTTAACCATGCATGCACTCACTCGTCTCATCGTCTCATCTGATGATGGATCAAACTCGTAAAAGCCAAAAGTTGAGGCGTGATTACTCCGCCTTTTGGAATTCAAGCACCGGATTAACGACGCTAAACCCGCGGGCACACGCCAGTTAAAGCTACTGGTTTAATTAGTTTTACTCGTGCTTCTTTGAGTTGATTTTGACCCCTGTCCAGTGCAGACTGCTCTGTTCAGCTAGCCGTGTCGTGCATGGCAGTAACTAGTACGAGCAAGATTTACCAAACCATGCATGCAGGATCATGAGAAGAAATGTTTTCTTCATTTTTGCCGGAATACATGCACCAATTTGTGGCTATTCTACTGAAGATAAGCACTCTCATATCACTATGCATGCCGGCCTAGCTAGTTCTAGCGGCATGGCATTCTCAATTATATCTATCACTCAGTCAACTGCCCGAACTAATAATTAAGCAGGATATACAACATGTTTTCTAGGAGTATAATTGAAAGAAGAAGAAACAAAACATGTTTAAATAAATAGAGCAGAGCAGGTGTATGGTCAGGATCCACATCGATGCATCAGCAGCACAGTTCGGATTGGATTTTTAGTTTCTTTTGTTTGGTAGGTGTGCATGCGTGGACGTTTTTGTCAAAGCTCCGTAAGCAGACTCCGGTCTCCCCGCTGACGCAGCTGATCGATACATCTCTCACAATACTCTTCACTAGCTAGCGAGTACAGCGGTCCAGGACAATGTTTCAATCGTACGCCTGACTGCCGATCTACCATTGTTTAAGTTCCATTTCCGCTTGCATGATGGATATATAGAGCTGTTGGTGCATGTGTAATTTGTTTGGTTGCTTGCTTGCAAAGGTCAAATTATTCGATGAATCGTTTTCGTCATACGCATGTATGTGTGCAGACTGCAGTCGAGTTGACCACGGAGCCCTATTTACTGTCTTCATGTGGATCTCATCCCCTAGCACAGATGGTGGTAGAGGGGGGGGGGGGATCCTCCTCGTTGGCGGGATCTTCAACTGGAGAATCACGGCGGCCCTAGATGACGCAGTTCTTCTGGTGGAGATGGACGTCAGGGCGGCGGTTCCGGTCTTCTTTGGTGACCTTAACGACCATTCTGGCCGTAAGGGCGGCACGACGGTTGGTTCGGGGGGCTCGGTGCGTCTCGGCCCCTCATCTCCATGTGGGGGTGGGGCGCGTGGTGGCGGCGGTGCCCGCTGAGATCTTCGACCTGCTGGTTAAAGCCAATGGGAGGCGTCATGGGAGATCCTCATGTTCTTTTCACATCAAGACATGTCCTACTTGATGCCCGGCCTCATTGATCTAGCCGGTAACGAGTTCTAGAAGGCTCCGTCGAAGATCTCCTTTGGGCGTGTGATGCTTGTAGATTGATGGATCAGATGGTTTTTGGTCGTGTGCACCCCTAATTTTTGGCCTCGCGGCTTCTGGAGGGTGTGATGTGAAGCTTCATTGTCTGTTGTCATCATGGAATATGTCGGTGTTTCGATTTCCACGGTGATGACAGTGGCGGAGAATATCGTGGTGGCTGAGATTTGAAGCCTAGTAATGGTGGACAGAATCTTCGATGCGATGTGGACTTTGATTGATGATTCTTATCTTGTAGCAGTGGCATCGTCAAGCGGGGGCGGTAGAACAGGAGGAGTACATAGTCTTATCTTTCAGGACGAAAATCCAATGTCTAGCCTTAATTGGTTGTGCATGGCAATGACCTTGTTGGAGGCATTGTTTTGGGAGCATGAACTTTCTCAGTGTGAAAACTCAAGGTCTATGACCGAGCGGCGACAATGCTTGTGCACCGTTTCCTTATTAAAGTCACCGCTTTGGGAGTTTTTGGACTTCGGTGTTGTCATGGCAGTGGTTTGTGCTGCAGCTACAAGGTTTTGATCACTATAGCGGGATCTGTTGTTTTTTCTTCTTCTTTTTATTGTAGGGATGGGTGCATCCGTAATATCTTTAGGATATTTCGTTGTTGCAGAGGCACAGTTTAATTGGTATCTCCGCAATATTAATACACTCCCTTTATCGAAACAAGTCCCCTTGGCCGGCCATATTTTTTCTACTAAATGGGTCGAAGGTGTGTCGCGGCAGATTGCACCAATCCTAAAGCTATCTTATCATTCCTGATCGCAGATAGAAAGTCACAAACGCCATAATCATGCCGGAGATCATCTTGAAGAAAATCTCGTCATTACCGGGAGACCCCGCTCTTTCATCAATTCTCGCATGCCTCTCTGGCACCAGAGGATGCACCCACCTGACAGAGATGAGGCCCCAAGGACCAAACTACGAAAGGAAGCATTTGTCGCCCTTGCCTCATCGACATAAAACTTAGCTTCATCATCGATAACAAACCGCACAAATCTATGCCCGCGACCCTTCGACGTTGCTGCAGACAACACTGTTAAGAGGGGAGGTTTGAGAAAGAATTATCTATTGGCATTACATCACCGCCAACATCAACAACACACAACCAGAGACGACTTTATTGTGTCGTTGCAACCATCCTTAGGGGACTGAAGCAACATGCATTGGAAACTTACTTAAAGATCCTCAAAATGGAGAAAGGTATACCTCCATCAAATAGATCGACGCTTTCTTGCATTCCCGCATTGACATAAGCCGTCGAAAAGGAAGAGGGTGGTGATCTACAGACATAGCAAAGGTGTCAACAGAGTGCTAAGAGAATGTTGCTTCTTTAGGGTTAGGAGAAGGTTGATTCGTGTTTTTTCTTCCTAAAAAATGTCTTAATTTGACCTTTTTACAGGAACACCAAGCACAACGTTCACGCATGCACCACCACCTATAACGCGCGCGTGTGCACACACACATAACGTCTATCATCCGCCTCAATGTGATAAACAAGATGCCTAGTCTCGGGGACAAAATCAAGACAAAAGAAAGAAAAAAGATAGAAAAATAGGGAAATCCTAGTGTTCTAGTAGTAGTCTAGCGAAATATTGTATGAATTTTAAAATGGTAAAAATAACATAACGTCTAGAATATTCAAGTTTTTCAGAATTCTTTATCCATTGTTATTTTTTCATAGTTTGCATAATATGTCTAGAATTTTCAGGTTTTTTAGAATTTGTCGTTGCTAATCTAGATTTCCCTTTCAAAATTTCCTGTAAAATCATTTCAATAAGCCACTTTTGAAACAATTTATTAGTCCCTAGTTTCAACATTTTTTTAGTAAACTTTACAATTTGTTATAACTATCCCGCCAAATAACTTATTTTCAATCAAATAGAACTTATTTTTCTCTATCTTTCCTTTTCCCCTCACCCCCTTCCTTCCTCCTTTTTATTTATTTTAACCGGGTCACCCTTTTTGGAAAAAACATGTACTTTATTCATACTCATAATCATTACATTACACTGCTTTGGATCCATTATCCACTAAATTATAAAAAATACACGAAATAATTCAAAAATGAGTTTGTTCAGCTTTTTTTTTGCATTGACCTCATTAAATTTTATTTTGTTCACATTTATTTAAGGAAGTAGAACATTCTGTCATGTGTGTTGGAAAGAAGAAGAAAAAAAAACACTTTTCTAAAATACTACTCATAATATGGATCGGAGGAAGTACTCCAAATCAGGCTTGACACTTTGAGAGGCCAAGCATTTTGTTGTATCGAAGTTGAAGAACCAAAGTGCAAAGTTAGACTTAAACTTTGGACTTTGCTTCTCTTATTGTAAGCTGCAACCCAGCTAAGATCCCCCATGGCTTTATGCCTATTTTGTAATTAAAGAAGATGGAAAGCTAGTGAGAAAGCGGGGGGTTTGCTTGCGCAAAGCTAGGCAGCACGCGTGACGATTATACAGTTAGTTATTCCCTTGCTTGTCCTTCTTCTTCAGGTACGACGTGTTTGATCTTAAACCATTCGCCAAGTTACTAATTTGTACGTCCAGCCAGTCAGTATTTGTAGGCTTCAGAGGGGTCGTCGCAATGCCGCTGGCCTAACGTGGTAACTTGTTTCACATAAACTCCGGCGGCCGCGCGCCGCCGCTCGCCGCTTTTACATGTACCGAATAATTAAGCTGCCACATACATTGATCAATCAAAGATAGAAAATGCAGCAGCTGGGTAACTACACAGGAGATGCATGGTCACCCTGTCAAAAAGTATGAATCATTCTGAATTTCAGCAAACTCGAACTAATTTGGGCACGGGAGAATTGACATGCAATGCAAGACAAGTATATAACCAGCAGAGTAGATATGGATATTAGAGTAGCGGGTAGCTAGTTTAGAAGCTGATCCCTTTTTGGGCACCAAACAGCGATCTGCATTCACAAAAACGGACATGCATGCATGGATGCAGCATCTGATACACGAGGGGAAGCTCAAGCTCAACAGCAACAAAACAATCTATTGACAAAAGCAGCTTTGTCCCGGGTTCACGGACACGCTCGAGAGCATGTCCCTTAAAGCAGAAACAAGCATGCCTGATATCATTAGCACTAACCACGAACGCTCGACAGTGTTGTTTAGCTACTACATTCTCATCATCTATACACACTCGTGTGTACTAGCTAGAATAACAAATAAAAATAAATGAAAGCTGCTTTCCTCCTTTTGCTCCATGCTTTCCTTTCCTTTCTTATCTTGTCTTGTTTTGTTCTCCATGGTGCCTTGTTTGAGTGAAAGTAAAGAAGACCTCTGATTAATTAGCTTAGCTAGCTAGGACTATGACTCTATGAGTGATGGATCGATCTCAGTTTGTTTATGATGCCTTCAATGCTGAAGTGAAAGGAACCGGCAGGAAAGCATGACACATGTAGGTAGGAAGGATGCACACCGGTGCAATGGAAGTTAGCAGCAGTAGTCTAGTGTTTGGAAACTAACAGAATATTGGAATATGGTGCTTGGGCTTTCCTTCATGCATCTCTTTAAATAATTACTTTGGCATCATGATGGTGGCTTTAGCAAGATGAAGTTAAGCTTTGCAAGCAACTTCCTGTGTGTTCCTCATTTTCAGCACAGCTTCTGAGCCCTAGTTCCCATGCTAAAGCAACATTCTACAACATGTGACTGAAATGCTGATCCATATGTACTCAAAGTTACAGTTAAACAATGGTGTTCATCTATACTACTTTGGATCAAAGCATCTCGATGACTCATGTTGCAAGAAACCAAGGGACACACGTGATTAATTGGTGGATTAAACCAAAGTTAAGTAAACTATATAATCTTGTCCTGTCAGGAAGTTGGTTAGTTCTAGAACGCCCTGACATCAACCTGGGCGGTCGATGGATTGTCAATTCCAGCAAGTGTCTGAATGGGCCATGCTGATTGCGGCGCAGCTTAATCAATGGGTACTATAGCCGGCTGGACAGTTGTTTAATTATGCTCACAGAAGTACCATTATGCTAAGCTGTACATTCCTACTCCTACTCCACTCAAAATCATTGGATTTCAGTGGTTTCCACGGCATCCAGTGGTCACCACAGATGGTGACTCCAGATGCACTGCAAAGAACAGTCTGTCTTCAGTCTTCTGAGGTCGATCGAGCAGCAAAACTGCCGGCCCAGATTGGTCATGGAGCAAAAACATCGAAAATGGCAGTGGCCTGAAGCAAGTCCAAGTCGGATCTTCTGAATCTGACTGGGAATGCTTTAATATCTTTAAGACCCTTGACTGTTCAACTTCAAACACACACAGATAACACCATAACCACGGTACATCAGATCACCTGTGGTGCGTTAGTACTAGGCTGATCCATGACTAGCTACAGGCTATAGCGGTGTGAGTGGTGACATCTGAATTCAGACAGAAACCAATATATATTTCAGGACGTGTTGTTGTTTTGACTTGCGTGGTGTGCTGACTGCTGAGTCGTTAGTGCGAGACGTGCAATCAAAATAAACAAACGGGAGGAAATGACGTCGGGCTCGGGATGTGGTTTTTTAATAAGCGTAGAAACGAGCCGATTGCCCGTCAAAAGGGAGGAAAAGAGGGGTCGTTGCAGTGCAGGTGCCCAAGTTTCAATGCGAGGTCCTCGCAGAGAAGGACGTGCGTGCTGACTGCTGAGCATGAACGAGCTGCTGATCGAGCGTCTTCCTCTTCTAGAAGGAAGGAAACCCATGGGCCATGGAGTTTGACTACTGTGTGTACATATGGATAGATGATTGGGCAGCATAAGTGAGTGATCAGTGGGGTAGAGACTAGCAGTTTTTGTAGTGATAATAATAATACTACAAGTAAGAGTGTAAGACTATGCGTTGAAATAAGCCATAATAGTACTGCTGCAAAGAAGGAGGAGGTTTGCACTGACATTTTTCAGACCATCGACAGCAGTAAAACACTTGACAAATCTAGTCGTAGTCGTAGTAAGTTTGTAGTGGGTTGGAGAGGAAGAGACAGACTAAATGGGAAGAAGAAACATTTTCCGGGTGAGGGGACATCGATCGAGATGCTCTGACCAAAAGAAAAGGGTCACATCCCTCTGATAGTCTGATCACTACTGCTCAATTGTTGTGGTCAAGTCCGACAGGGGGACGCAGCGATTTCCAAGGGCTGACAAACTTAGCCAACGAACGGACCACTAACAAATTGCTAACCGTCAGTGGAGATGCTAGCTACCCCATGATCTCTGTCTTCGTACGCACGTTGCTGCTGCTGCTGCTGCAAGGGATGCAAAGCAAAATGGGCATAGTCGTCGAGTCTCGAGTGGCACTGCTACATCACCACTGTTGATTGATCTAGCTAGCGCCTAGAGGAAAATGCAATAGTGGCCTATGGTGATCGGATTAGGCAGGCAGGCAGGAAGCATCTGCTAACTAGCTAGCGCCTTGTGCTTGATGCTGTCCCTGCTTCCGGTTCCGGCAGCAGCAAAACAGCGAGCGAATCCTGGACAGGAGAGTTTGTAACTGGGGCTGTTTGGTTTTAGGCCATACCAATGTCACTGTTTTTAAGAAGTTGCTTAAGGTTAGTTCTTCAAAACAGGCTAGATATCTGCAAAATAAATCTGCGGTTACTGCTATGTTTCAGATTTAATGATTCTTCTAGTTAGAAAGCTTGATGATGGTTCTTCTAGTTAGAAAGATTTAAAAAAACTTACATGGTGAATAAGAGAGATTGTATTAAATTTTCTGATTGGCAACACTGTGGATCGGGAGGGAGAGCATCTGGAGGAGGGGGGAGATCAAACCCTATCCATTACCAACTATCGCAAGTGAAAGGGCCACAGGCTAATAAAAGATCTTGTTGATGGTTCGGCTACCACCAGTTAACTGGTCATGCCCGATAAATCTGTCTGACAACAGACCAATTAATCGGTTTGGCAAATTAACATATTGAATATGTGTTATTTGAATCGGTCATCCTGCGAATAGGGATTAATCAATAACAAGACATGCATCTAGGCATCAAATCGACGCTCTCGTCTGAGATAAAAATTAAGGGTTTGTTCGGATTGATGCCCTCAGATGCCCAACCAGAAATTTGGTGTCGACACGTTTCACGCACGTGTTTGCATGATCGCCAATTATTTGGTGCGCCCAGCCCTGTTCACCTATCCTAGTTCAATTCGACGCCAACTTTTTGGCGAGATGTGGGCGGTGGAATCTGCTGCCAATTAATGGGCACGCCCGCGGATAGCTGGGCAGATCCTGGCTCAATCCAAACAAACCCTAGTCTTTCTTCAGAAGAAGAGAGTGTTGATCTACTTATTTATTGGCATAAAATTCTTCATCTTGTTGTCATGAGCCTGACTCCATCTACCAGGGATTGGCAAAAAAATAATACAACCAAGTTCATGTATACTTGACTTGAAAAATCTCTGAGTGGTTGCAATTTTAAATGGATCTAGAGAGCCTGTTTGTAGGTAGATGACGGATTTGCAACTACATAAAAAATTCATCGTATATCGTGAAAACTATAGAAACATATTAAAAATTAAAAATAAATTAAAATCCAAACCTAAAAAATAAAATACCGATTGAGTACAATTGCAATTAGAGGTTGGCTTGCAACTACAAACAAAAAACAAAAAAAAAACACCCGGGGGCTTGAGCCCAGTTGCAAGTCGAGGGGTGACCTGCAACTGGAGCGTGACGATAAAAAAGACAAAAAAATTGGTTGTAGGTATATCATGACCTTGCGAATGGGCGTTGATGAAAAAAGGATGAAACAAACTGCAATTAGAGGTTTGGCTTGCAACTACAAAAAAATAATGATGGTTGAGCCCGGTTGCAAGTCGAGGGGTTACTTGCGACTGAAGTGTCGATGAAAACACCCTACAAAACCGGTTGCAAGTAGATGATGAACTTGCAACTTGCCGTTAGAGAAAAACCGTAGGTGGAGCGACCAGTTACAAGTCGAAGGGTGACTTACCACTAGAAGTCAGTGAAAAAAAAACGGTTTGAACCCAGTTGTAATTAAAGATTAGGCTTGCAAGTACAAAAAGAGAAAAAACGGATGGCGCATCGATGAAAAAAGAACAGTCTATCAACATTGCACAATAAAAGTAAAAAACAAAACAACCAAAAAACGGCCTGCCCTCAACCACACGACGATCAGCCCTCGATCAACTCCCGCGTAGTTTTAAAAACCAAAAAATCTCACAAGAGCAGATTCATATGTAACATCGCTATTTCGCATGTACATGCATTTAAGCAATTTCGTATTTAAAAACATTATTCTATATTAAAAAATGTTTGGTGTGTATTAAAAATACTTATCATGCGAACGGGCATGTAGCCTAGTGGTTACAGCAAACTTAGTAGCACGCCAGGTCCTGGGTTCGACTCCTAGTGGGAGCGACTTTAAACAGGCCTGTGTATAAATTTCTGGAAATAAAAGACTGTGGGGCCGTTGTCCTACAGTAAACAGTCAAAAAAATACTTATCATATAATATAAATAAATTTAGTGTATATTGAATGTATTCAACTTATATAAAAATTTCAACGTATATTTAAAAATAGTTCATCATGTTTAAAAAAATCTTTAAATAATTAATAAGTGTTCACCATATATTAAAAAACACCGTATATCATGAAAAAGTGATAGCAAAATTCAGAAAAACATGAAAATCCGGAACTGAAAAACAAAAAACAAAAAAGGCAAACAGAAAAAATCACATAAGAGAAAAATTGTCACCGTGAGAGGACTAGCGAGGGTCATGTACATGTTCCTCGTAAACAAAAAAAACCAGCATTAAATGTGGTTCTCAATAAAAAAAACCTAACTTACATGTGACATCACTAATTCTCATATGCATGAGAATTAGCAAATATAAAAATTGATACCGTAATGCAATGCAAGCAATCAAAGTACATTTAGATCGATGTAGATTTTTACCTGTTTTCCTCACCCGAAACAGGTTTCATTGGACCGGGCTCCACTTGCAAAGTAACCAAACACGCCCCCAAAGAATTATCGGCAGGTGATCTCCCTTGACAGACGAGACATCCGTTCATGGACACACTTGAGCTGTTTTCCTTGAGTTCAAACTGATACAAGCTGGATCATGGAGTTGAAGAAGCCACAGATGGCGCCCCTGGGTGAGCAAGCTAGAGTGCAAGGAGATACATCTAGCGTCCGAGTTGTAACATACTTGAGCTGTTGAGCATGCATGTTCGAGTCCAACCAAAAGGCTCGCGCGTGCGGGACACTGGCCGGGAAAGCCCAAGAGAGGAAATTCCAGTGGCGCCCATGGAATCACTACGGGACTGAGCGTAAACGCCGACGGCCAGTGTCTACGCCGACGGCCAAATGTCGGGGCCGTCGGCGTAGATCTTGAGGAGAGGAGGACGGCTGCGTGACCGTCGGCGTAAGAAAGTCGTCGGCGTATATGGAGTTACGCCGACGGCCACCGTTGGCGTAAGAAAAGCCGTCGGCATATAAACCGAACGTGAGACGTCGTTAAACGGCCTAACGGCACAAGACCTACGCCGACGGCATTGCCCTCGGCGTACGTTTTTTCCTACAAAATAAAAAATAATTGTAAAATTCAAAATAAATATCGAAAACAAAATAAAAAAATTCAAAAAGGGATATGCCGACGGCATTGCCCTCGGCATAAAAGTAAAAAAAAATTAATAATTAAAAAATAAAAAAATAAAAAAATAAAAAATTTCAAACGGGGATACGCCTACGGCCAGGCCGTCGGCGTAGCAATAAAAAAATTAAAATATGTATATTTTTTTTAAAATAATTAAAAAACTTCAAACGGGGATACGCCTACGGCCAGACCGTCGGCGTAGCAATAAAAAAATCTAAATAAAAAAACATAAAAAAACTGAAGTTACTACTTATGTACCTAGAAATGATATTTTTTTTGAATAAAGAGCAAACTATTAAGCACATATAGTTCAAATTTGATCCCGTTCCAACTGAATCTGCGAAAATTTGTTTTTTTTCACGAGAGGTATATAAAAAATATTTTACATGGAAACTTTGGTAAATTGTGAATAAAATATGGTCTAGTATTTTACAAAAATGGAATGATTCAAGTTGATATCAAACATTTGGTACATCCTTCACAAAAAACCCCAATTTTGTCACTCGGAAAATGAAAAATGAATTTTTTTTGCAAAGAAAATAAAAACTTTATTTGTTAAACTTGTTGGCTAGTATAATATACACACATGTGCAACATATGACTTCATTTGGAAAAATTATCCTTTGAATCTAGGTATAACATCGGTCATTTTGCTTGAAAGTCATGAATCTTCATACTCGATAGCTCGTTTTGAAAAGACTTTTTTAAGATATTTGCCTTATTCCAAATTTGTTGTTTTGTATGGTTACTAGGACATAAATTAGGATGTAACGCGAAGGTTTTACATTTTTTTGATTTTTTTTGAAATATTTTTATCGATTTTAAAAAGTGATCAAAACGGGTGGCATGGCCGGAGATAGCTAGGGGTGAAATCTTGCAAAACTATTGGAGGATCTATGATGAAATGACTACTTGTTTACCCAGAAATATTTTTTTGAAAAAATAAAGAGCAAACTATCAAGCAAATGTTGTTCAAATTTGATCCCGTTCGAGCTAAATCTGCATAAACTTGTCTTTTTCAGGAGAGGTATATAAAAAATATTTTACATGGAAACTTTGGTCAATTGTGAATAAAATGTGGTCTATTATTTTACAAAAATGAAGTAATTCAAGTTGACATCAAATATTTGGTACACCCTTCACAAAAAACCTCTACTTTTGTCACTCGGAAAATGAAAAATGGATTTTTTCGTGCAAAGAAAATAAAAACTTTATTTGTTGAACTTGTTGGCTAGTATAATATACACACATGTGTAACATATGACTTCATTTGGAAAAATTATCCTTTGAATCTAGCTATAACATTGGTCATTTTGCTTGAAAGTCATGAATCTTCATACTCGATAGCTCATTTTGAAAAGATTTTTTTAAGATATTTGCCTTATTTCAAGTTTGTTGTTTTGTATGGTTACTAGGACATAAATTAGGATGTAACGCGAAGGTTTTACATTTTTTTGTTTTTTTGAATTATTTTTATCGATTTTAAAAAAGTGATCAATACGGGGGGCATGGGCGGTGATAGCTAGGGGTGAATTCTTGCAAAACTATTGGTGGATCTATGATGAAATGACTACTTGTGTACCCAGAAATGATTTTCTGAAAAAAATAAAGAGCAAACTATCAAGCACATGTTGTTCAAATTTGACCCCGTTCCAGCTGAATCTGCATAAACTTGTCTTTTTCAGGAGAGGTATATAAAAAATATTTTACATAGAAACTTTAGTCAATTGTGAATAAAATATGGTCTATTCTTTTACAAAAATGGAGTAATTCAAGTTGACATCAAATATTTTGTACATCCTTCACAAAAAAAACTCTACTTTTGTCACCCCAAAAATGAAAAATGGATTTTTCGTGCAAAGAAAATAAAAACTTTATTTGTTAAACTTGTTGGCTAGTATAATATACACACATGTGCAACATATGACTTCATTTGGAAAAAATATCCTTTGAATCTAGCTATAACATCGGTTATTTTGCTTGAAAGTCATGAATCTTCATACTCGATAGCTCATTTTGAAAAGACTTTTTTTAAGGTATTTGCCTTATTCCAAGTTTGTTGTTTTGTATGGTTACTAGGACATAAATTATGATGTAACGCGAAGGTTTTACATTTTTTTGTTTTTTTTTGAATTATTTTTATCGATTTCTAAAAGTGATCAAAACGGGGGGCATGGCCGGTGATAGCTAGGGGTGAAATCTTGCAAAACTATTGGTGGATCTATGATGAAATGACTACTTCTGTACCTAGAAATGATTTTTTGAAAAAAATAAAGAGCAAACTATCAAGCACATGTTGTTCAAATTTGACCCCGTTCCAGCTGAATCTGCATAAACTTGTCTTTTTCAGGAGAGGTATATAAAAAATATTTTACATGGAAACTTTGGTCAATTGTGGATAAAATGTGGTCTAATATTTTACAAAAATGGAGTGGTTCAAATTCACACACTAAATAGTGGCACACTATTGGCTGAGTGCGCCACTTGTAATAGACAAAAAAAACATTTTTTTTCAAAAATATATTTAAAAAATGTTTTCATAATTTGATAGGTAACCGATCAGGAAGTTTTAATTTTCTTTTTCAAAATTTCATCACACCTATGGACATAAACAAGGTGCTAGATATCAACAAGGTTTAATAGAATTGATATGATACATATATCACCAAGTGTTTGTTAAGCGAGCTGAACTTGGAGTTGAATGGAACCGAAAAGTTAAGCGTGCTGGAGCTGAAGTAGTGTGAGGACGGGTCACCCTTTGGGAAGTTAAACCATGAAGATTAGTTTAATTTGAGATTAAGCATAGTGATCCGTGATTAAGCATAATTATCTCTGATTAAGAAAAATATGGAAAAATAAATTGAAATAAAAAGTTGATTTTTTTTTGAAAAAAAACAATTTTTTTAAACGGGGATACGCCTACGACCGAGCCGTCGGCGTTGGTATAAAAATAATAATTAACAATTTAAAAATTTCAAAAAAAATGAATTTCTTTTTGAAAAAAATCAAACGGGGATACGCCTACGGCCTTGCCGTCGGCGTAGAAATAAAATAATAATTTATAATTTTTTAAAAATAATAACTATCTTTTGATTTATTTTTTAAAAATAAATTTGGGGATACGCCTACGGCCTACGGCCAGGCCGTCGACGTAGGTGACCACCAGGCTAAACGGCCGTTAGTCTCTGCGTGGACCCCATCACAAATACGCCGACAGCATCAGAGGCTAAGCCGAGGAAGACATAAGCCGACGGCGATACGCCGACGGCGGCCCTCGGCGTAGGCCTATGCCGACGACATTTGGCTCTACGCCGACGGTGGCCGGCCGTCGGCGTATCAATGCTGTGCCGTAGTGAATGAATCGAACTATGCATATATAGCTAGCTAGCCAGGCTCCTGCATGGCAGATTCTTGTTGCTGACTGAGCATCGTGTTTGTACTGGCTGCGAATTGCAAAAAACAGCAATTAATGGCGGTGTGAAACAAGGTGCGTACTGGGCCTAACAAATTCTTCACACAGGAAGCATGTCGGGAGCACGCACAGTCGTCGACTCCGGCACGCCGAGGTGAGAGGCCTAATCATCAGATGCTACCTCTAGGCGTGGACTAGATACAAATCAACATGGTGAAAGAGGAGATAACTACAACTACTGCCCTCTAACGTAACGTCGATCATGCTAACGGCGCGAAAGAAGAGAGAACTACTGCTGCAGCAGCATGTGAACTCCAACGTCGATCTCATGCTACGTGCAAGTAGCTAGCTAGTGTTTCGTCAGAAGCCAGAACTAGGTTGCTGGAATGGGACACACACCAGTTGACGCCTGGTCGACCGGCTCATCCAAGTCTTTGCAGCCCAACGTGCCGGCATAGTTAGCTGAATTCCATTGTTTGGTACGCACGTTCCTCATCGGCATGCACACTGAACTCGGCCGATCGAGTGAGTGGATGGCTCTTTCAGAGTGTACTTGTGCAGCAGTACCCTCCACTTCCATGCTCCATGGGCGCACGCATATATGGTTTGGCAGCTTTGATTAGACTCGCTTGTTTGAATTTAGAGGAGAAAACAAACACTTATGAGTTATGACCTTCACCACAAGAATTACGAAACGGAGGGAATACATACATTATGTACGTACGTCGGCCCAAGGTAATGATCCAATGACCCTGGCACCTCTCTCACGTTGTGGTTCTAGCAAAATATTTCAGTACACTCGACTGTTTGACACGGTTTCATCTCATCTCAAGGAACTTTGTTTTTATTTGAGCAACATTTTTTTGTTTTAGAGATAAACATTTTTGTTCGGTAGATGTGGCCAATTGCGCATGAAACAGGTTGTTTGAATTGGACTTCTTTAACAGATTTTGTAGGTGTACTTCTTTAACAATTGCGACTTTATCCCACAGCACGTGAGATGGAAGAAACTCTGCTATGAAGTAAACCTAGCCATTTCTCGGGCCGGGCATGAAAAAGCCCGACGCAGAAAAATCTAGGCCTGAGCTCGGCCCGGACCGGCCACAATCTGTAGAAATCGGGCCCGAGCCCGGCCTGAGCCCGACACGGCCCGACCGGCTCGGCCCAATCCTTCGTTAATTTCACTTTTTGGGAAGCCCGAGCTCGGACCGACGTGTGCATTTTTCCTGAAAGTTCGGCCCAAGCCCGAGATTTTTGGGCCGGGTCCCGTCGGGTCTTCCGGGCCGGGTTGCCCATGGCTAGGTCTACTATGAAGGTTTCTACTATACGACATAGTACTAGGTCAGCCCATTAATGTGGTTTGTTCGCCTGCCGCTTGTTATCGCTTAGCTGCAATTGCCTCTTTTTTTCGTTTTTGTATTTCTTTTGCTTATTCTCGGTTTTCTCTGTTTTCTAACAAGTTTTCTTGGTTTGTTTCACAGTTTTCAATTTTTTTTATCTTTCACTCACTCTAATGTTTGTTTGTCCTTTATTTAGTTTTCTTTGTTTTCTTTTGTACAATTTTCATATACACATTAAAAAAATATGATCATTATTTGATTATACACGTTTAAAATTTTATTAATACATGATCAATAATTTAATATACATATTATTTAAAAAATTATGCTTAGTATTTTTTAAAACATTATGAATTTTTTTATACACATTTAACATTGTCTTAAATACATGACAATATTTTACATGATCAACATTTAATAAACACATGATGAACATTTTTTCACACACATTTAAAAATTTCTTAAATATATGTAAATATTTTTCATATATATTTATAATCATTTAAATAAATGATAAAAACTTACATATTCTATGATTTTTGTATATAATACATTTTCTACGCATATCTGAAATAATAATGAGCAAATTAACATTTTTAAAATACATGATCAATTTCAAATGCACGAGAAATATTTTTCTATACACACTTAAAATTTTTAAAATTCTGTACAAACATGTAAAATATTTCATATTTCAAAGTATAAACAATAGAAATGACAAAAAAACATGAACAAAAAAGATAATAAACGAGGTTGTGGTCTGCGGTTTTCCGCGCGCCATGGCTGGCCCAGATTGGCGCTCGCCTAGCGAAGCTACGCTCTGTCACGGGCGCTGATATGTCTCGCCTATTAGTGAGACCAGAGGAACTCTCGTTGAAGGTGAGCTCCATATATTGATTGGCTGTCCCATTGCGCCGTTGATCACATGCCATATTCTCGTTATTTCTGTTTTTTACTCTGTAACATTATTTTGTTTCTAATTTTATTTTAATCTTTGTATATTTTCAGATATTATATATACATTCATAAATATTTTACATAAAACATTTCAAAATTTTAATCAAGCATTTAATATAGAAACAATATTTGTCATGTATACGAAAAATGTTTATAAGAAAATACAATGTGTATGGAAAAATTTGTTCATGTGATTAATTTTTTTAATTAAGAATTTGAAAAATGTTTAATGTATATAAAAATATTGGCCATGTTTTAAAAAAATGTTAATAAAACATTTGTAATATGTTACTCCCTCCACCCCATAATGTAGATCGCTTTTACACTTGAATTGAAGTGCAAAAATGCAGGACTAAATGTGTATAGATAAAATTTTGATGATGTATTCAAAAAATGTTAATATGATATTTTAAAAATGTTAAATGTGTATAGAAAGAATGTTTCTCATTTATTAATCAAATGTTAATATGGTATTTGGAAGTTTTTTATTCATAATTAAGCATGTTAAAATGCAAAATGTTTATAAAAAGGCTAATCCAAGCATTTAAAAATGTTAAATGTGTATTTAAAAGGAAATTAATCAATCATTTAAAAAAGTTAAATGAGTTTGACTACTATGTGTACAAATAGATGGATGATTGGGCAGCATAAGTGAGTCATCAGTGGGGTAGCAAACTAGCAGTTTTTGTATTGATAATACAAGTAAGACAGTAAGACTATATATGCGTTGAAATAAGTCATCGTACTGCTACTAAGGAGGTTTGCACTGACATTTTTCAGATAAAAGTAAAACACTTGACAAATCTAGTCGTAGTCGTAGTAGTTTGTAGTTTGAGTCGTCAGTGGGTTGGAGAGGAACATACAGACTAGATGTGAAGAAGAAACGTTTTTTGAGGAGGGGACATCGAGATGCTCTGACCAAAAGAAAAGGCTCACATCCTGCTAATCATTGTACTGTACAATAGTAACTTTTGGGAGACTTTTGTGCAAACTTATTGCTTCCTAATCCTTGGTGCCGTTTTATAGAACGTTTTGGCAAGCTAAGTTTGTTATGTCATCGAAAACTTAGAGTAATTATTTCTCTCGTACTGGATTTGTTGTTAGTTCTAAATTATCCACGTACTAGTGTCCCCATGGAAATGGGATCTGGAGTGCTATTCACAAGCTAGATCAGTTGTAAGAAATGCTCTCGCACTGGTGTACTAGCGTCGTATGGTGGCTGTTATTACTCATGCCACAATGGAGTATGTTATAGTTCTATCTCTAGCAGGAGCTTTCACCTTCAGCAACAAATCCAGTGTTGTCGACTACTGCTGTCGTGTGTTTCTTTATAATTCACCTATATTGTTTCTTTTGCGGCGTGTGAACTTTCCAGACACCTTAGTATTAATTATTGTATCCATATAATTTCTCGATACCCTTAGTATTAAATATTGTATCAAGATTATTTCTCGATACCTTTGTATTAATTATCGTATCCAGATTATATCTCCATACCTTAGTACTCCCTTCGTTCTGAAATAAGTATCTCAACTTTGTACCAAATTAAGTATAAAGTTGTACAAGTTTTGAGACACTTATTTTAAAACGGAGGAAGTATTAATTAGTGTATCCAGATATAATTTGTAAAAACAATCTAACTATATTGTAAAAAAAAATTGAAAACATATACATGATTAAATTGTTGTTTATGATTGACGATATGTATCTTATAATTATTATTTGTATCATATAATAACATATACATGATTATTAAGATTTTATTTGTTACCCCATAGATTTGGGTTTCAAGGCCATAAGGTAAGTCATTCAAACCACTATTATTTATCTAGTTAGTTAGTTAGTTAGTTATTGCATATATGTTTATTTATTTATTTAGGGCTTTTATCATTTATGCCACCAGTTGTGTTCCATTACTCAATTTTGCCACGAAGAGTTTCAACTGTTAAAAAATGCCATCGTTTCGTTAGGGGCATGCTAAAAACGCCACTATACACCATTATTGTTAGCTCAAAGTCTGTTTGTCATGTTATATGATAAAAATACCAAGGATTCACATGTCAACTATACTCCATCTCACTATGATAAAGTGCGGATCCCACTCAATCCCCAATAGCATTCCTATTTATCTCTAAAATTATTCACGTACTTACTCCGGACAAGTGGGGCCCACAATTATTATTTTGATATCAAGAGATCTGACATGTGGTTATAGAGATATTTTGGTGACATAACATGTCAACGGTTTTGACCTGACAATAATGATGTCTAATGATATTTTTTATCAAACATCTAAGAAAACCATGGTATTTTTGAGTAGTATGATGGCATTTTTTAGCAAAGACCTCACAGAGCAATGTCATTTTTGTGCAGTTGTAACTTTTAATGGCAATGTTGAGTAGTGGGCTGCAACTAATGGCATAAATGATAAAAGATTCATTTATGCCACTAGTTATGTTCCACTACTCAATTTTACCACTAAGAGTTTCAACTCCTCAAAAATACCATTGTTTCGTTAGGGGCATGCAAAAAATGTCACTATACACCATTACTATTAGCTCAAAGTCTGTTTGCCATGTTATATGATAAAAAATACCATGGATTCACATGTCAACTCTACTCTATCCCGCTATGGTAAAGTGTGGATCCCACTCAATCCCCAGTAGCATTCTTATTTATCTCTAGAATTATTCACTTACTTACTCTGAACATGTGGGGCCCACATTTACTATTTTGATATAGAGACATCTGCCATGTGGTTATAGGATTATTTTGGTCACATAACATGTCAACAGTTTTGACCTGACAATAATGATGTTTAATGGTATTTTTTTTATAGAAACCATGGTATTTTCGAGGTGTTTGATGGCATTTTTGAGCAAGCACCTTACAGAGCAATGGCATTTTTGTGCAGTTGTAACTTTAATGGAAAAATTGAGTAGTGGGCCACAATTAATGGCATAAATGATTAAAAAAACCTATTTATTTATCATATGAGTACATGTTTATTATTATAGTATAATTGTTGGGTTTTGCGGGGAAGTGCCAGACAGATGGGGGGTACCAATGTCGTCTCGCCTTTGGTGAATTTCCGATCCAAATTCATATATAAAGATAAAGACTAACTTCTGATGGATTGGAGCGGAGGCCCGTCGCTGGGAGGCTTGGGGTCCCCCCCTGCGTCTGCGTGGTATGAATCCGTATCGAGCTAGATCACGGCTATTGTATATAGGCCTTGTAAGCCGCCACACGTAACAAGTTGATCTGTTATAATCCTTTGGCGTTTGTAACATTTTCACGGTATAGTGAAAATTTGTTGACGGTCGCTCGTGCTTTTTACCTTTTTCCTTGAAGAGATTTTCCACGTTAAATCCTTGTGTTCTCCGTATTGATTTCGTTCTTCTCGTTTACCATGGGTTAAAAGTTGTCATATCTATTGCATGTAAATTACCACGTTAAACACCATGGTATGCCTTGTAAGCCAGTTTTCCTTCGAAGGTTTTGCAGTATGGTGGTGCTCTACTACAACTCAACCATTTTCTTCTTTTTCCTTTGATCTCGATCGAAAAAGGAAACACCCCGATAAGTATCATAGGTCATAGGTGTGGCACCAAGAACAACTCTAGCATATATGCTATATTTTGGTACTGTAAAAGGTGTTTACGGGTGGTTTACAGTATAGTGCGCCATCTGGCAAAACACATACCGTAAACATGTACCGTAAGTCCACATAAAATAGCATACCCCCCACCCCCCAACAAGCAAAACATAGATTGCAATTGGATCCTTATCCAGATTGACAAGAGGATTAGTAGTGAATGTGCACGAAAAGGAGTGGGACCAGACTAGTACCGGTAGTCGCTGGTCGTTGGTAGTAATTTTGCGGGACGCTCTAATGGGTTTGGACGGAACACCCCTATGATCACACATCACACCACGTCACCGTATGCATGTACAAATGATGAAACTGATGATGTCAGCGAAAAACTTTTGGTTTTCCATTCTTAAAATGTTTAATCTCTTAAAAAAATTATTTTCACCATTAAATCCATCGTAACGAGATCTTCAAAACTACATCACATGTCAATATATTTCGACGATGTTTTTTTGTTAAAAGTTGACATATCTATTGCATGTAAATTACCATGGTGTTTATAGTGAAGTGGCCATGGTGTTTTTTTTCTATGTTTAAACTAAATTTTAAAATGTTACAAAAAATAAATGTAATTCTCCATGTCGAAAAAGAAAAATTACTGTGATGTGTAGATTACATTTTGCCTTAATATCATAAACACTAAAAGTTGCCAAAGGTTAAATGAAAAGTAAATATTTTTCATTCTTTTACCATGTTGCAACAATATCATGTTGTAAAAAAAGGAACTTAAAAAGTGATATTATTAGAACATGAAAAGTGACATTATTACAACATGAAATTAAACAATACCATGGTCCATGAAATAATTCTCCGCGTTAGTTACTTAAAAAATGCCATAAAAATAACTGAATATTAACATGGTGAATTACTTCAATTTTCCATGGTTCATACAAAAAAGTTACCATGATCAAAATACTAAAGTTTCCATGATCTATAAACTAAATTTGACATGATAAATTACTAAAAATATCCATGATCATTGAAGTAATTTTCGGCGGTTAATTACTAAAAATTGTCATCGCCAATTAATAAAATACCATGGTGAATTACTAAAGAATTTTCATGATCCTTGAAGTAAATTTTCCATGTTTATAAATAAAACTCCAAATCTTGGCGTGGTAATGCATATTTGATTTTCCATGGCAAAACAAATCATAAATTGCCACGAAAAATTGTATTAGATTTGTCATGGACACAATAAAAAAAGAGTCTTCCATGGATAGATAGAAAACATTTGTCGTAGTCTGTATTGTAGATTTTCCATTGACACATAAAAAGAGCCGCCACCAATGCAACACGACACAATCGAAAACCGCTCCACCCGACCCATAGCCCCCTCCCCCACCGCGACACATCGAGATGCGCCTGAGAATCTCCTAGATGCATCAGTGTTCCAGGAGCTCGCCATACCGCGCATCACTCCCCCCATCACTATTGGATATCTGCTTGGCGTTCGTGGGCCATTGCCGCAGCTTTCCAAGGCCCTCGCCGATAAGTGAAAAATAATTGAACTGCAATAATAGCTTTAAAACTGGAAAAAATAGAGGGAACTTATCATGAGAAGTTAAGTGTAAACACCTGGCAACTTTATTGTAAACAACATGACAAATTTTTACCCTAATTTTTTTTATCAAAACATATTGATATGCGATCTAGTTTTAAAGATCTCATCATAACGGATTTAATAATAGTAAAAAAAGTAATCAATTTTTTTATTTAAGAGATAAAATATTTTTAAATTAAAAAAACTAAAAGATTCCGCTAACATTATCTATTTCTTTTACGTACGCATGCATGCGATGATGTATCAAGATGGATGGTGATGGAGGCATTTGTGCCAACCTCCCTCACCCGAACATGCCACAATTATCATCATTTGGGTAAAAGGGGGATGGTTTAGCGTTGGGCCATCGAGTCCTACATACTAATAATTTCCCTGACCTCCTCCTTCCTAAGCATGCCTCTTTGGGCCTGATTTGTGAAGCGCATGACCCATGCTTGCCTGATTCGATCGTACTTCTTAGATCGAGCCCAAGAATTAGACTGTGGCTGCGCGTGTGGTCGTGGCTGCAGCTGTGCATCTGAAAAGCGTCATGTGTCAAACGCGAAAGGCTAAGAAAAAACCATGAAACGCATTAAAACGTGACACTTGAAGCACACGCGAGTGACCTCTGCAATGAGTACCCTTCAACTAGTGATTGACCAAAGAGAGGAAATTCAATGGCGCCCACGAAATGGTTCAAAGCTAGTAGCTAGGTAGGCTCTTGCATCCTGACTTGATGAGCATCATATTTATGCTATCATACCTACCAACCAACGGTATGCGCTAGAGGTCGTATGTCGACATATGCAATTTGTACTAGTAGTTGCGACTTGCGAGTTTCATTGCGCAGAGACATGCACGTAATATGTACATGCAACAACCAGCAAAGGTGGTGTGAAACATCGTACGTGCTTGGCCTAACAAATTCCTTCACACAGGAAGCATGTCGGGAGCACAGTCGCCGACTCCGGCACGCCGAGCTGAGAAGATAATCATCAAATGCTACGTCTAGGCGTCGACAAATCAATAGGGTGAAAGACGAGAGAAGTAGTACTGCAGCATGTGCACTCTAACGTCGATCTCATGCTAGGAGCGAGTGTTGTTTCACCACAACTAGATGAGATCGTTGGAACGGGACAGCCACCAGTTGACGCCTGCAGGTCGATCAGCTCGAACGGCTCATCCCAAGTCTCGCAGCCAACGTGCCGGCCGTCATAGTTGGCTGAATTCCCTTGTTTGGTATGCACGTTCCTCTCCTCGGCACATGCATGCACGGCACCCGGCCGGCCGGCAGATGGAGAACTCGGCCGGTTGAGTGAGAGGATGGCACTTTCAGAGTGTACTTGTGCCATTCGAGGAGTGTTCCATGGACGCATGCATGGTTTGGCAGCTTTGATTAGACTCGCTTGTTTGAATTCAGTGGAGACCTAGACCTAGGTAAGTACGTCGGCTCAAGGTAATCCCCTCGCACGTTTTCTAGCCAAATATTCTGAGTTTGGTGCACTACACTCGACTGTTTGACACAGTCTTATTTTTTTAGCCAAGGCTTCCTTTGGTTCATATGATAGAAATATCATAGGAATAGAAAAGGGCCGCGCTCTGCGCCGGCCGACCGGCACCCCAGTTGGCCGGTCAAAGCATGACCATTGGATCACCGCGATTCAACGGATCAGATTCGCGCGTACCCTTTCGGATTAGATGACTGCAACATTTGCAACATTTACGGTACATTTACAACTTTTTTAATATATGGATGCAACATTTTTTATTTTTGGTATTTTTTGCAGTTAAAAAATGGTGTAGCAAATTTTAATCGCTGCTGGTAGCATTTTTTTACTATCGGTTGCAACTTTTTTGGTACATGGATGCAACAAAATTTTATTGTGTGCATTTTTTTTCATTTCTTCACTGTTGCAAAAAAAAATCTGATAAAAAAATTACGTACCATATTTATCATCAATTCGTGGCAGCAAATTTAATCACCGCTTGTAGCTTTTTTTATAATGGTTGCAACAAAATTCGGGACCCAACATCACCGATCACA
This sequence comes from Bromus sterilis, assembly GCA_950022295.1. NCBI lineage: Eukaryota > Viridiplantae > Streptophyta > Magnoliopsida > Poales > Poaceae > Bromus > Bromus sterilis. Next base: position 35,186,987 of record OX465600.1, read on the forward strand.
CTTCATCTTTTTTGTTGTAGCAAAAATCGTTAGTAACATTTTTATATCATGCTACCAAATGAATGCGCTTAACACTAAAATACTACTAGATATATCTGTTTAGCAAAAAGTAACATAGATCAACATAATAATATTAGTATAATAATAGTATAGATAGTACTCCCTCCGATCCATAAAAAGTGTCGCTCATTTTCTACTAAGCTAGTACAAACTTTATACTAAGTGGGCGACACTTTTTATGGATCGGAGGGAGTAGCATTTTATACTACGGTTGCAACATTTATCATACGTCATATGAAACAAAAACGTGAAAAGTGGACACAAGTGGGCCTGGCCCGACCGGCCTAAGCTTCGGCCGGTCGGCCGGCCACGAACATTAACCAATAGAAAAGCCATAAAAAGTGAGATGACATGCATCTCTATTCCTATAGGAAAAGAGATGGCATTTGATACATAGAATATAATTTTTTTATTGAGTCTAGGCTAATATTTTTTTTACTTTGAAATATGAAGGATTCATTCATATCCTACATAGGAATAGGAATCCATTCCTACAAACCAAAGAGCTTTATAAAAATTATTCTTTTAAAAATCCTATCTTATAAAATTCCTACAAGATTCCTACAAACAAAGGAGTCCTAAACGTTTTTTGATTGTTGTGGCCAATTCAACAGCACCGAACAAAGATAGGGCGCGGCTGTGTGTCTCGCCCACCCACAGTCACAGATTTTTTTTATATAAAAAAAGCCCACTGTCGCCTCAAAGATGCCCCAAATGGGCCGGCCCATAAAAAGGTTTGTACCGGTACATTTTTTATTTTTTATTAATGCATTTTTTGCCTCAAAAAATATTAACGTATTTTTTTTGGAAATTTTCATTGTGAAAATTTAGAAAATATTAACACCGCCAAACTTTTTTTAGTGTAATATAAAAAATGTTTTTTTTTGTTTTAGAAGATGAAAAAATCTTTGTGGAATTTGAAAAATGTTCACTCATTTAAATAAAAATGTTCTTGATACTTATAAAAAAGTTATATAATGTAAAGAAATCATTGTGTAATTCAAAAAGTGTTTTGTGCGATTTTAAAAATGTACATTACATTCTACAAAAAAAGGCACGTGTTAAGCAAATGTGCGCCCACCAGTGTCCCACTTTAGAAAAGTTATGTCATGCAAGTAAAGTAATTCATCCAAAAATAGGAAAGTCCAAATCGTTTGATCCCGCAGCCAACCCCCACCATCGAAAGCTATTTTATTTCCATGAGACAGAATACCCAGATTGTCCTTTCATCACCCCCCCCCCCCCTCATACAAATACCCCCTGCGCACCCCACCTCCCTTTCCTTCTCCTAACTCAACTACAAAAATCCTAAAAAATGGTTCTATTTGTATAGTAAAAATAGAGCCCGAGAGCATGTTTTCGATGTACGGTGTGTTGTATCGTACTGTAAGGCCCGATATGCGGTACTGTTCCAGATCTAGATGTTTCCATCCAGATCCGGGGACGAAGCACATATCGGTCCCACCGCAACATATGACGAAGTCATATGCCCCGGGTTTCCAACATGATATCACAACATTACAGATACAGGATACACCACCTCATACAAGCGGCATACAACTGCCTTAATACAATATAACAGCGGAAGATACATGTCTGAGTACAGACTACATTCAAATGCCTACTGGCAAAGAGAAAAACATCGATCCCATAACCACACGGGTCCAGGCCCTCCGCCGGGATCCGCCTAACTAGTCGTCGTCGAGTCTCCACGTGAAACGTCGATCACCATACATGTTGTCGATCAGAACCCTGAAAAGAGTTTGGGGGTAGTATCATGAGTACAGAGGTACTCAGCATCCAACTGTAGTGGTCATCTGACCCAGCAAGGACTTCATCACTCGTCATTCTAGGACAACTAGTAGTTTACGGTAAGGAAGGGGTAAGAGGTGAGGTTGCTGCCGCACTAGCATTTATGAAGTGGCTAACGATCTAGAGAGTAAGATAAGAAGCCAAGCATTCGATGAGGAATCGCCTCCAACAAGTCTTGCTATCAACTACTTACGCAAACATAACACCTATCCTATCCTTGTCCTCCTCTTCGCATCCCGACGAAGAAGAAGCAGTCAAGGCACACACACGTTGATCAAGTTATATTAAGATTATCTCAGTTGTTGTTTTCTATGAACAAGGAGTAGGTCTCAAGTCGTCCATAACCGTGGACACGGCTTCTCAAAAAGATTTAACCCTGCAGGGGTGTACCAACTGCCCATTACAAGGCTCTGCACGCACGCCCATCTCTCTCAGTTGCTACCCATAACAGGCAACCATTTTATGATTTAGTTCCAAGAGATCCGGAACGACAGGTCCCTCTAACTAACAACGCACAAATCCGGGTGGCCCCCGGTGAGTCGACATCCAACTCAAAAGCCGGCCGTGCTCTCGAATCGGCCTCTACCGTCTGGACGAGGTCGGGATAACCTACCCTCGCCCGGGCAGGCTCCCTAGCTTCCAGCTTTGGACCAACAGGATATACCATCCCACTGGCCCGGTTTGTTTTAAATCCACTGGCTGCAGACCAGTTACGCACACGGTTTCTCAAATGATAAAATCAGCTTGGGCCACCACTAGAAATGTTTGAAGCTAGGTAGGTAAGAAAAGGGGACCCCATAGCATCCCACACGCGGTTAGGCACGCTCAGTCTTAAAACCAATACCCGGAACTCGGATCCTAGGTGACTCGAATGGAACAAAGCGTCGGGGCGGGATAGCCTAGACCTTCCATCCTTCGTCGATTATAATCAACATTTATAATAATCATATCCTCAACAACAATAATAATAATGTGATATCCCAAACCCAGGAGTAACAGGGTAACATCGTAGCATCCTAAGCATGCATACTAAGCAGGGGCTGAGCAACGAGCAATAGTAACATAGCAGTACATGGTTTGCTGGGAGGGGACATGGCTGTATCGGTTTGAAAGAGGTTGTAAACATGTGGTAGGATCAAACATCGAACCTAACCTAGACTATCATGAAAACCGCTGGTTGAAATAGAATGGATCATAAGTAATGTATAGTCCTTGCCTGTTGATAAGTCGGGTTCCGAAGGTGTAGTTGATCACAAGCTCGCATCGTCTCCGAGAGGTACCCGCGAAGCACACAAGACGGTAAACACTGGAAAGCAATCAACGAGCAAGCACTCTATTACTACGGAGCAAACACGAGAAAGCATCAAAAATAAGCAACACGATACATCGCACCTACCGTCGAGAGCGGTTACTAACAGGTTAAGTGGAGTACTCGTCACACACGACGAATACCGCACGTTTACGGTGGTTCAAGTTGCTTAGCTACAGGTGATCAACCAATGGTTGTTAACACGGCAAAGCACAGAAGCATGGCATATCACTCAAACATGGCAAGAGGTGTAGCATAAGATAGACTATCTATGCTAGTCAATTTAATTGAGGCACAACCTAAACATGGCATAACACTAAGTGCCGCACGACAAATAAAGGATTTGGTACTGTTCTTTCCTAAACCATATTTTAGGTTGGTTAACAGCAGAAAACAATAGCATAAACACAAAGTACACGAAAAACTAATCAAGTTACATATAAAGAACACCCCAAACGGAGTTACGGTTAAAAAGATACGAGCAAAACAAGTTACAGGCACAAACTGCCAACATCACGAAGCACACTTTAGAGCAATGCATAAACAGGGTAATCAATGCAAACATGCTCACAAATGATATGGAATTAAAGTAGACATGACATGGAAGGCATGGCAAAAAGAATCATGCAGAAAGGCATCATAGATCAAAAGATATTAAGCAAACAACATGGCAGAAACTATTATATGCTGTATAAACAGGGGTATAACTATATGCAAAAGTGCAGCAACATGACATAGCAATACATGGGATGAAAGTAGACATGATGCTTAACAATATGCAATTGGAATCACTCAATTCCGATAAACGGTCGCGACACACTCGTCGACCGAAGTTGCAACAAAATAACAGTTTCAGCAACAACAGCACAATAACATCAGGATAGCTACTTTGGAGCAAGATATAAACATGATGCAGCAAGCAAATATGGCATGTGAATGCATGAAACTGAAGTAGAAACATTGCTTAACGCAACGCAAAAGGAATCAATGCAATAGGCCTCATGGATTTGTTACAATCATCATGCAAAGTTGCAACAAAATAATAACAGCAGCACATAACAGGAAAAAGTAGCAGTTTAACGGCCTGATGCCCTGTTCAGCACACAATTACACAATCAAGATGAGCTCAAACGGAAAAACTTTCTACATACGAATTCTAGAGCACGCAAAACTGAGCAACTTTCGTTTTGGGAGCACGTTCATCGGAGCTACGGTTTAAGCGTTATTAACGGTGCAAAATCGAATCAGCAGCAAAAATTCTCTGACTTAGTGAAATTCGCAGGTCGTCCAACAAAAAAAAAGACTCGGGCCAAAATGCTCACTATGGGCCGAGAGGCCCATCTGGCCGCGGTGGGGAGCTGGGCCGCCTGGCTTGCTGGGCTCTGGCCTTCGGGCAAGATCTGGCTGGGCGCCTGGAGGCTGGCTGCGGGCCGCGCTGGCCAGTTGGGCCGCGGCCCACGCGGCGTGCACAACGGTTGGAGCCGGCTCCCGATCCCGTCGGGGCGGCCGCTTCCTCAACGCCGGCGAGGACGGCGGGCCCGGCGACGAGGGGAGGTCCAGGGGGCGCGGGGCCGTAGGAGGGCGGCGCTGGAGGCTGGGGCCAGCGGCCAGAGGCGGCGGCGGCCTCGGGTCAGGGGGTGCCGGCGGCTGGCAGAGCCCGAGCTCGGCTCGGCAGCCATGGCGAAGCGGCGGCTTCCCTGCAGAGAGAGAGAGAGAGGTGAGGAGAGGGAAAGTAGAGGAGGAAGGAGAGAGGGAGGAGGGGAGGCGCGACAGAGGTGGAGGGAAGCCGGCGGCTCCGGAGTGCGGCGGCGGGGTCACAGCGGCACGGGCAGGGGAGGTTGGTGGCTCCAAGGGGTGACGTGGCGCCTCGAGATCCGTTGGATCTGACGATCTGACGGCCCAAAATTCATTGGGCTGATCTCAGATCCGAAAATTTAGGGTTTGGACGAGATTGGGGTGTTTTTGGGTCAGATCTGGGGCTGGCTAGTGGCTTAGGGAAACCCTATGTGGGGTGGTGGTATATATATAGCCCCGGTGGCTGGCAGTTTGCAAAAACATCCCCGGTTTTTATCTCGCGCACACGGTGCTCACGTTTCTGACCGCCGGGGGTCCGCAGTACCTCCGATTCGGGTAAAACTTCGAACTGCGCGATCAGTGCGTCGAGCCGGCGGCGTTCACCTCGCGCTGGAACCGTTCCGAAAACACTTTCCGGCGCGCTATAAAAATATCCAGTTTAATTATTAAACGGGGTTTTTTTGTTCCGTTGGCTGCGGCTGGTCTCGTGCGGTCTCGCGACGGTGATCGGGTGAAACCCGGTGTCGCAAAGGTCGAGTGTCAGGGTGGCAAGGGTCGGTCTCCGTCCGGTACGAGATAAGAGGGGGAAAAATAATCGCCGATCGATAAATCGGGGATGCAATCACCGCAAACAAACCGGACAATCAACAATTCACAGCGAAAACAAAATTTTTGATTTTTGTGAAAACTGGGCTGTTACACGTACGGGACCGTCAAAGGGCATGCTAGATATTAAACACGCCTCGGACTTGAAGGAGAGGTCATGAGACATAGTCTCCCCACCGTACGGGAGGTCCCTCCTTCTAGAAGCATCTTCATATTTGTGTCTAAGACAAGGATTTCTCATTCGATGACGGTTCTAGGTCGGTTGAACTTATAAGATAGACACCATCCATTTATATAAGACGAGGCTTAGGGGTAGATTAAGACTCATGCAACATCAAGTTGCCGTCTTGGTAGTAATAGGTCCATCATATTGTAACCTCTCGTGTGAGTTGTTATTCCCACAATCATTCGAAGGAAATAAGGAGTAGGGTATTACCTCGATTATGAGGGCTCGAACCTAGGTAAACCCCCTACATGAGCGGTCCTTTTTTGTACTTCCGGTCATGCACTCCATTCTGTCGGGAGTATTGACAGTTTTTCGTATCGTATTCACGCGCCAGACACGGGATAGGGTCCAACCCAGATTGGATATGCACCTCAAGTTGATGACTTCTTGTCGAGCTAAAGATTTATCTTTAACCCCTTCACCTTCTTTGTAGACGAAGCAGATCAACTCTACTCCAGCTCGCCGCCTCAACTCGTCCAAACCCTTACTTAAGGATGCTCGGGTTCATCATCGATCATCATGGTGAAACGCAGCTACACGTGCCATCTCGTATTCAAGCAATAGACGCTGCCTGCGATAATGATTTGGATCCCATGCCCATCATCGTCGTCCAAGCTGCATATCCAGTGCACCCCGATGGTCCATCACCATCTCACACCCTTGGTTTGGTCTCACAGAATTTTTGCGCGCCAACATATTCAACCCATTAGCCTGCCCTAGTTTCCCATTATGTCACGATGGTCTGCACCAGAAGCTACTCATCGACTACATGTGGACGATAGGTTTCCCGACACCGCTGATAACTCACGAAGCTACTCATCGACACCAGAACCCGATGAGGATTATTCTTACCACACCATAACCTTGGAGCAAGTCCTCGTGGAAAACTCAGAAGGACGCCAAAGTAGAACGCTCGCCATAACAACAACAATGTCAACGCTGTAGCCAACACAATTGCCACCATAGTCAACAGAGCATTGGAGGAATTACACCACTAGAGTGACTGCTGATGGACAATAACAATGCCCTGCTCTTTTCAGGAGATGAAAGATGTGACCTTGTTGTTGCCGTAACATGGTACGCCTGGTGAGAAAGATGGAAGATCACCCATGACAACAATGAAAAAGCTCCCGTTAGATCTGCTTAGAGTATGCCCGCACATGCGTTAAATGCGAGGTCTAATAAACTATAAAGTATACATATTGTGATACATGATTGGCACAAGCCCCTTTTATTTTTTGTCGAGCTAAATGTCGGTGCTGCTTTCGAAATAGACTCCAGTTTAGTAAGGATTGGTGCAATTGCTCTTGATCTTTTCATCGTGCTTCACAAGGGGAAAAAGCAAATTTTATTCATGAAAATCTTTAAAAAACAAGTAAAATTCAAAACCTTAAAATTATTGCCAAACTCCCTTCCTCGTGGAGGAATTAACTACTGTGGATCTCATTGGTACTCTTGATGTGAAAGAAAAATTGAGGGCGAAAGACACACGTGCTCGTTTCCATGAGGGGACTTCCAGTACCAACTTGGTAAAGAAAAAGAATTTCCAGCCTAATAAATTTAAGACCAAGAACAACATTTTTTTTGAGGGGTAAGACCAAGAACAACCGAAATCACTAGTTTAAGAGTACTCGTTGCAACGAGTACCGCGTTTCCTCCGGGCGCGACACTTGGCGCTTCGCGCGCGCCAAGTGTCGCGCTCTGGTGCTTTTCCGTTTTTCCTGTTTTTTAGAGGCACGAGTGCATCAAAAAAGAGTCACGAGCGCCTCAAAAAAGGAGGCACGAGCGCCTCTTTTTAGAGTCACGAGCGCCTCAAAAAAGGAGGCACGAGCGCCTCTTTTTAGAGTCACGAGCGCCTCAAAAAAGGAGGCACGAGTGCCTCAAAAAAGGCACGATAGTGCCTTTTCACGTTTTTTTGTTTTTCCTGTTTTTTGAGGCAGGCACGAGTCGTGCCTCCGCGGAGGTAAGGTCGTGCCTCTTTTTTTTCGAAATTTTTTTTTGATTTTTTTTTCACCAAAACGTATAGAAAAAACGTGCGAAAACCGGGAAAGTCGAATAAACCACCGAAAAAACCAATTTTAAACATCAAAAACGCGTACACAAAAATAAAAAAAATAAAATCCTGAGGGATCGCTGTGAGCGCGACACGTGACGCTGTTTGCTGGAGCGGGCTGCGAACGAGTGCTCCTAATTAGTTGCTCTCAAGAACAACAATGTGGGCAAAAAAAGCACCTCCGGGCCATGGGCTGTTACATAAACAAACAAATAGTTGTTGGGCCGTGCACCACCAGTACATCGACTGGGCTATGCTCCAACGAAATGGACAGGTCGATCGACCGCCCTTTCTCTCCTCCTCCCTTCCTTCTCTTCTAGACTCGAGTGAGGCACTGCCTCGCCGCCGCCGCGCGCCGTCTCCCCGCCGGCCACCCACCGTTGACCATTCACTACCACATCCCTGCTCTCCGCTCCCTCCCACTCCCATTCCACAGCACCTCCCATGCCCCCTCACCAACCAGCAGCTGGGCATCTAATCTAGCTCCAGGCTGCCGGCGCCGAGCCAGCGCTCACGGCGGCGCATCCTCCTTGGCTCGGCCACCCGCGTTCCTTATCGGCGCGCGGATTCTCTACGCATCCACCCCCGACACACCGGTGGCGCCGCATCAGGCGTTGCTTCGTCTGTGTCGCCGCCGGCCAGTGGCGCGCCAGGTGTTCGACGTAAGTCCACCGAGGGAGTTCTGTTATGTTCTTGGCCAGACGACCATCTGGGTTGTCTAACATCAGCAGGCTCTGCGTCCTTCACACCGTTTCTTGGATACTTTCATCAAGGCGGGCACGGTTCGGTGGCTGCAGCGACGATGCCACCGCAAGTTCCCTCTGCCGGCTGTCAGATCTTTTCCGGCCAGCTCGGATGGAGGTCAGCCGCGTCATCTTGCAGGCACTTGAATGTGGTGCGTGTTCGGAGTCGGTGGAGCTGGAGAGACTCGACGTAGAGCTGGATCCTTTTGTTGTTAACATGGTTGTCCGGGGCTTGTCGGACTCGGAGACGGCGGTGCGGTTCTACTGCTGGGCGGAGTCGCGCCCGGGATTCGATCATAGCCAGTTTGCAATAGCGTACATTGTGAGCTTGTTGTTTGTGGATGGAAACTTTGCTCTGTTGTCTGAGTTCCTGGGGACAGTGAGGAGCCAGGGGGTGGCACTGCATCGATCTCTATATAGGATCCTTTTGTCTGGCTATGTCCGAGCGGGCAAGTTCGATTCGGTCATAGAGACATTTGATGAGATGGTCATGTCAGGTTGCCGTGAGTTTGGTGTCGATTACAATAGGTATATAGGTGTTCTAATTAAGAACTGTTGCTTTGATTTGGTGGAGAAGTATTATGGCATGGCGCTCTCGAAAGGTTTTTGTCTGACTCCATTCACTTACTCGAGGTGGATCTCTGCATTGTGTCAATCAAATAGGATTGAGCTTGCGCAGGAGCTTCTGGCTGACATGGATAGATTTGGTTGTTCTCCAGATATTTGGGCTTGTAATATATACATCGATTATTTGTGTAAACAGAACAGGTTACATGATGCATTGCAGATGGTAGAGAAGATGCGGGGGAAAGGAACCAACCCAGATGTTGTGACTTATACAACAGTTGTTGGCTGCTTATGTAACAATAAGAGGTTATCAGAAGCGGTTGGACTTTGGGAAGAAATGGTGAGGATGGGCCTTAAACCAGATGTTGTTGCCTGTGGTGTGCTGATCTTTGGGCTGTGCAAGAATAGCAAGGTTGAAGAGGCTTTTGAATTAGCATCAAGGATGTTAAGTCTGAACATAGAACTGAGTGTCTCAATATACAATGCCCTAATAAGTGGCTTCTGGAGAGCTGGGAGCATTGATAAAGCCTACAACATCATATCCTTCATGCGGGCAAATGGATGTGAGCCAGATGTTGTTACATATAATATCCTCTTGAATCATTACTGCACTATAGGTATGATGGAGAAAGCTGAAAAATTGATAACAAAGATGGAAACAAGTGGTGTAAATCCTGACCGGTACAGCTATAATCAGTTGTTAAAAGGACTCTGCAAAACTCATCAACTCGACAAGGCATTTGCTTTTGTTTCCGATCATATGGCAGTTGGTGGGTTCTGTGATATTGTATCCTGTAACATACTGATTGATGCATTTTGCAAGGCCAAAAAGGTAAAATCTGCATTGGATCTGTTCAAGGAAATGGATTATAAGGGAATGCAAGCTGATGCTGTGACATATGGGACTCTGATCAATGGTCTTTTCGGTGTAGGATACTACAATCTAGCTGAAGAACTTTTTGAGCAGATGATGAAGGCTCAGATTGACCCTAATGTTAATCTGTTCAATATTATGCTTCATCACCTGTGCAAGGTTGGTGCTCTCAAACGTGCTCAGAAAATATTCTTGCATATGATTCAGAAGGAAATCTTACCTGACACTGTTACTTACAATACACTCATATATTGGCTTGGAAAAAATTCAAGAGCAATCGAAGCCCTCGATCTCTTCAAGGATATGAGGACAAGGGCAGTAGAACCAGATAGCTTGACATTCAAGTATTTGATCAGCGGCCTCCTGGACGAGGGAAAATCTGCACTAGCTTATGAGGTATGGGAATATATGATGGAGAATGGTATCATTCTCGAGAGAGAAGTTTCTGAAAGGTTGATAAGTGTGCTTAAATTGAAGAACAAGTAGCAGCCAAGTTCTTGGAGAGGTTTAGCCTCTAGAATCTGTCCTGCCTCTGCTGCCTCCGTGCACCTACCTTCAGAGCTTCAATAGTCGATTCTAAGCTCGTCACTGTGCAGTTGCACACAACGTTGGTCCCTCCTCCCTTTATGCATGCACAGTAGCTGGACATGTCCAGACCCATGGCAGACATGCGAAAGTAACAATTGACAAGGTAATCTTCTTTCTGACCTTCCGATTTATGGGCATTGTGCTAGCTTTTGTGATGTAAACAACAGGCATTTAATTGTAAGCAAAGGCAATGCTGTTGAACAAGTGAACTGTCTAAGATTTAAGATAGTTCATGCCTAATTTCTTTGTATCTCTCGTACATGCATATTTGTCTAATACACTGTAGCACTTCTCTAAAAATCACAGGTGTGATCTCCGATGCGTCTATAACAAGTTCAATGTTGGTCTTAGGTTTTCAACTTTTCATGAGAAAGTCTGCAAGGCCGCTGCCTTCAGCATACAATATAATCCAGAGGTGCAGATGACTTCTGACACTCTTTTTCATTCAAGTTTAATTGTATACAGTTTTATGTTGTGTCAGAAGCATACAAACTTAATTCTTCAAAAAAACAAATAAATGCTATCAATAGCTAAATTTTTAGTAGCTATTTTTTCGAAGAATTAAGTTGTAACATCAGGTGCATCACATGTTATTAGTAGCTATTTTTTTGAAGAATTAAGTTTTAAAGCTTTAGAACATGGATCAGGTGCATCACATATGTGCTATATACAACCTCCTATATTATAGTGTGAATCCACACTCCAGTTTTTCATCGTAGTTTAGCTACTTGAGGCTGCACTTCACGTATCACGATGCCAAGTGCATAGACAATATTGCTGCACTGTATGTAATTGCTGTTAATTTTACCCTATTATTGCCACCCGTACCAAATGAACTGACATGTTCTTAGTACACTTGCTTGTTTATTCTTTCGTATATTTTTGTTCTGAATGCAAAACTATGATTGCAGGGCAGAAACAAGAGCTTGTTTCTGACTTTCCATGATACCAACTTCTCTGCATGTGGAGAGGCTATATTCAGTTCAGTAGGCAGCTGCAGTGGTTTCATCTATATCCCTAGGGGCTCCTCGTCTGTCTGAATAGTGAACACTTCGAGAGTGAAGAGTTTGAAAATGAGGTGTCTTGAGAACATAGTCTTATATCCTCCGATGACAGGTTGGTACCTTTGGGGCATTCAATAGAGTTGCTTACGGTTGTACATATAGCACGGTCACAGTACTAGAGGAAGGGCCTGGGAAGCGGATGTTTGGAAGAGAATTAGAAACTCGATTTGCTGGTTGAAGATCAATCATTCATGTGGTCATTTTGTCATAGCAGTCACCCATTGCTCACACTAGATATGGTATGCGGCAGGTTTTTCGAAGATGGGGCCATTTGTTTTTCATGTGCAAGAGACGTTGGAGCTGATTCAGGAAGAATTTGCTGAGTGCACATCACTGATGGAGATCATGATACAGATCCTTCAGCTACCGAGTGAGCAAATGATGCATAGTTGCGTACAATATGTTTTCTCTCATGTTGATGGCTGCGGGAAATAAAATGAATCATGCGGAACCCTAGCGTCAGTCGATGAGTTTCTGTCCATGATGGGCTGACATATTTCTGATGGGGAAGACTTCTGCTCTCTGGAAACCGCCACCTGCAGGCCGCATCATGATCATATGACGATTTCTTGAGGAACCAAGGACAGATAGTCGAGTCAAGATGGAAGAGGAGCTAAGCCTCACTTTTGGCGACGAATGTGCAAGCCTTTTGGCCATGCCCATAATGCTCACATTTGCTATGATATATATATATATTTCATCTCCCATGATGCAGAGCTTGCAAAACTGTTGAGATCCTGGAACCAGATGATGCCAGGTGTTTGATGATTTGTAGATCTGTGCTTGTCTTCGTCTCCTGGCATTGAAGCAATGTAGAATTCAAAATCAAAATATGTCCCCCTGTGGAGGTTGAGGATTTTGCCTTTTTCTTTATTTCTCAGTTTTGATACTGGAATAGACCTGTAGTAGCTGCTGACAAGGAGAGTTTTGTATCCACCCTGTGCTGACAGCCAATCGATGTTGTAACTGTTGTACAGTATCATCCCATACACATCAATCAAATCAGTCGGGATTTTCTCCGTGAATCTAAATTTCTGCTGTCTTGTTTCATGTTCCTTGCTTTCTTGTCAATTTTTCAAACATTCATGTATCTTGCCTGCTTTTCTTTTTATGATTCATAATTAGATTATTAGTCAGATAAACTATTTTGATAGAGCTGTGTCTTACTGCTAATCTCTACAAACATGCACCATAATCGTCAATATGATGAATCCTCTTCCTGCATTATGCAAATATATTTGCACCTTCATCCATTTTCATTCTGAATTTCTTTGTACAGGGTACACAGTTATCCCCTTCTGTTATAAAATTAGAAGGCAGAATCCAGGCGAGTTTGTTCTGACATTACCGTGAGGTCACCATTCCGGATTCATCCGAGGCTTCAATTTTGCAGAGGTGGTAAATGTCGCTCCGGTGGGCTTGCTGCTCCATGGGCAATGTACTGTTGAGCTCTAGAGAGATTGGGGGCGCAAAACATCAACATCACCTGACAAGGTATTGCTTGAAACTTCACAAGCAGCTCTCAGACAGATTTGGACGAGCCATCACAACAGCATGCAGAGCGCTTTTCACGCTTTTATGGTACTGGCAATGCTCACCAAACCGTACTTGTATGCTTAAACTGTGCAAATCTTCACCTTTTTTTTTTTGACATCAAGTCTTAGCTTCCATAATTACCAACTGAAACAACAGATAAGTAAGCAGTCAAGTGCCATGTTCAATTGTTCAAAGCAAGAAGCAATATTCAGTACACCACACTTGTTCAGTACACCACATCCAGCAAGTGAAATATGAATCAATTACATCCTAAACTTGTTCATGTACCATTCATACACTTGTCCTATTCATGAACCAATAAACAACATACAATTCCATAAACCAAAACTAAATCACAACAAGAAGTGGAGGGAGATGGTGACGCCAGTGCTCGATGGAGGCGGCAGAGGAGCACTGGAGGGAGATGGATCAGCTGGTCTATGCGGCCTCATCTTGCATGCCGGAACCGGACGGATCCAGGTGCAGCAGGAATCACCGGAGGAGCGGCGAGGTGATCTCGGCATGACGGCCTCCTAGCAGCAGGTCGTCTGCTGCTCCGTCTACACGCCTCATACTTCAGAGGAATCGGCATCACCGGTGAGTGCTCGATATTCCCCACGTGGCTTACTGAATTTCAAGAAGTGGTGGAATTGTGATCTGAAGCAAATATGTGCTAGCCATCATCATTCAGTCATTGGAGAGGTTCAATACCTTTTTTTTTAAGATGACTAAACCTCGAAACTCCCAAACATTGATGTTCACGAGAACATGGAAAGCACTGTCTTATCCGCAAGAAGAATTTGCACATTATCAATTCAAGAAATGGGTCACTGTTTGGGGAAGCTACTGTTGAGATCTTTCCCCAAATGACACGATATAACAAGCATACTTTTTATTCTATACATTACTTTCAGTTTAATGCAACACCATTAGACTTTTTCCTGTCATAAACATAAGTACAGGTGGCGAACTTTAATTAGTTCAAGATTTTTCTCAGCGGTAGAATGATATTTCTTCTGATGTTATATATTAGAACAACCCATATTTTGTTCTTGGTACTAGCCAAGTGAACCTCTTGTTTTATTGTACGTAACAGCCAGATGCGCTTAATTTTCTTATGAGTTTGATAAATCTGTGTAATTACATGATTATTGCAGCGCATGTATATTTTTAAGCAATGCATCATGTGGTATTGTTTTTCATATATAATGACAATAGTAATAAGAAAATATGGTCCAAAAGTATGTGGGGTACAGTTTATAAGGACATGCAAATTTGCTGGGGCTGAGAAAAATGAAATGTGATTTAGGGTTATCGGAAGAGAGAACTTGATTTGTGGATTTAGTTTAATTTGAGTTATTCATTTTCAGTTCCAGATCGAGGCTCGGGTATGCAAATGGCAGTAACAAGCAACCACAAGCCGATGGAAGCAAGCCAGCTACTCTTCGATGACAAGAACAAGGTATGCTGCCTTCTATTCTTTTTGGGAACCTAGGTGTGCGTGTGTGTTTTTATAACCCTGAATCCAATAACAATTGTCAATGCTTTCAACTTAGGCCTTTCAAATTTATGTAAATATTATAGGCCATTCAAATGAATGGAAAAAAACTTGAATAGTTGTTTGAATATTTTATTTTTGCAAGGAATAAGTGCATCTATGTTTTATTGTTCACATCTTAAAGTAATATTCTATAATCAGGATGGATGATTGGCATGGAGTAAGGCTCATCTTTGCCATGCAGGAGGCTAAACTGAAGGGCTTGCACAAACAATTGCGTTCAGTGTACGAGGAGGTAAATTGTTCATGCTCTGTGCTCCATCTTGTTTTATGTTGCCCATCCCAAGCTGCTGCTTTACAATGGTCAGAACACACAATTGAGATGTGTAGCTAATGATCTATAAAGGGTACCCAAGTGAATTGCCTTGAAAAGAATACACACGTATTGTATGCTTGATGTTGCTATTTCACACCTTTTATCTGTTTGTTAATATGTCTACAAGAATTAAGTAATTAACCATCTTTTTTATGTTTCTCTCCCTTCATCCAACCGAGGCTTTTATTTGTGCAGGAAAAACCCAACGACCGGTCATCCATTTTTATCCGTCGTGTTCATCTTGGAGAATGGAAACGCTACACACTTCATGTCCCGAACCAACTGGTATATTCTAATTATTATTTTTCTAAAATAATGATTTCCTTTGTACATGGAAATCACATAGAGTTGATGAATATGCAATAGCTGAGTGTGGCTTTATGAAGCATTAGATTTGTTTCGCATATTGCTTGTTTACTCATGAATACCAAAATCCATCCATATATGCTGAAGCTGAGTGTGGCTTTATGAAGCATTAGAGCTTCCCATAGAAACAAGATACTATGTATGTACAAGTTCTGATCCTAACTATCAAAGGAGAAGCACAAGCTATGTATAGGCTGATTTTTGCATGTGCTTTGATTTATCATTTTAATCTATGTATCTTGATTGTAGATTCAATTAAAACTTGTCGGGGCTCTTGCAGGAGCACCAACAGCTGGACCTGTTCACGCAGGTGCTTCCAGTCTGCAGCAAGCTGTTGGGCCAAGGTGAGAGCTTCAATTCTTCCTGCCCCGCCGCCGCCCCGCTTGGCATTCTTGGATTAAATTGGAATTCATTCTTGCTGATGCACCGTCGCCTGATTGCTCTTGTTTCTCTCTCGTTGATGCCTTCTTGCTCTCCAGACTCTCTTTTGGCCTGAAGGGTGCAGTCTTTTTGTGTGTGCGTCTGCGTCGTAGGTCTTGAAAGAATGTGGTGTGTAGTTTGATTCATATGATTCTTCCATGCCAACAAGTTTTTCATGTATGTTTTCGTGCTAATCCAGCCTGCTGATGTATGTTGTTGTACTTGTGCTACCAGAGATAATGCGGGTGTCCTGCTTGCTTAAGCACCACCATGGTGGGGACTTTGAGAGGTTGCCGCCGATGGCGAGTCCAAACCAGATGCATCATCCGTCGCCCCCAATGCTTAATTTCTGTGGAAATGGTTTTGCCCCGTTGAATGGGGCGCATCCAGAGGTAATTCAATCTTTTAAAAGAAAAAGAACGACACACAAGATCCTCTCTTGCTAATGTGAAGGTTGCGGCCTACTTTGATGGCATGGCATTCTTAGGAACGTAATCTCACCCTTAAGCCCATCTCTCTTAACTGCATACCTGCCATGGAGACACAGTTCCGAGCTGTAAGCTGATATGATTTAGAATTTCTACCTGGATTATTTTTCTGTTTCGATATGATATCATCATCTTCTGGTTTGAGCCCAGCTTACTTTCTAACAAAGTTGCAGTGAACTTAAAGCATATACAGGTTGCTTTTGCTCTGTTCCTCCCTTTCCCGCTGCTATAAATGCTCGCTGAATTTGCAAGTCTTTTCTTTTAAAATGCACACCAGGCGGATAATTAGCTACATATATTTTTTGTGACAACTAATGTGATGAACTTACAAACAAGATATGTTCTTGATATTCTCATTAATGCAATTAATGTAAATAAACAATTAGATATCCCTATAAGAAATATTGTGTCATTCTTTTCAAACTGAATTTTGTAAATTCTGAATATATAGGATTGCCATGGAAGACACATCATGCTCTTTCACAAAGCGTAATTGCATATGCTCGTGTCTTGATATGATGAGGGCTAGCTACTATCTATGCATGTTTTATTCCTTAATGGGACTTGAAATACACAATTTCAGTGGATTTGTTTTGAAAATAAAATAAAATTGCCGTTTAGGATCATTATGCTTAATTAAATCCTTAAAAATTTTAGAAGCATTAAGAAACTGGATTGATTTCAACATAATAAAATTTGAATATTTAGTTACGTTTCTCCTACATGTTCACACCTGGTTAAATCACACTCTCAGTTTTTATGCTATGCTTATCTATAATACTATAATAGATCATCCCCACTATCTTTTCTATCTCAACATGCAAGCATGCCACCTCATCAAAGGCCCACCATAATATGCATGAGAAAAGTTATTCATTATTAGTTGATTTCATGCACACATCCATTTAATAATACATGCAACCTCCCTCAACATGCATGGATTTTTTTCCCATTATATTACATCACTTTTAACATGCATACATGTCACATCATCACAATATGCATGAGAACAAGTTTTTTGTTATTAGTTGATCGCATGCATACATCAATATAATGACACATGCGACCTCACTCAACATGCATGGATTTTTTTCAGTATATTACATTACTTATATTTAATAAATATTTTTAACTGCACAATAATAAAATACAAACGTAAAATATATTTTTATACTTTAGCTTATATACTATTAATTCAACTATTCATGTTTCATGCAATCAATCATTCAAAATATATTGTAACCGATTCCCGCAGCAACGCACGGGGTATCATCTAGTTATGATAACATGAGTTCCGAAGGAGAGAGATAGCATCAAAAGGAAGACCACACTCCAATCTGGAATATGCATTTACAAGTACATCACTAGCAGTCTATATTGATTGTTTTTAAAATCTTGTCTGGTTGTTTCCAATATTACAATGCTGAACTTCAGTTAACACTTGGTAAAATATCAAAATCTTTAGTTTTGTTTCCTGAAAAATGCAGTTGACACATTGAACACATGGTGAATTCAATTATCAGTGCTGAAATGGTTTATTTAAATTAATCATGCATGCGAAATCATTCAAATGAATTTGACATTACTACTATGCAAGTTCTTCAGTTTATGGCATCAAACTAAATTCCAGTTTTCAGTACTAGCTCTGGATCTGGTTTATGGTTTATGTGGGCATATGCTCTGGGTCTGCTACTTGCTTCCAGAGGAAAACACAATGCTTCTCATTTTGAAGTAATGATTAAGATTGTATGCATCTGAAGCCTTCTAAATGCCATTGCAGATAGTGGTTGGTAACCCCCCAAAGTAATGGGAGCTGCTGCTGTTGGATTTAAGCAGCTTCGTGCACCACCAGAGTTCCATACGAGGTAGCCAACGGTGAGTAGAATTTGCCCTATAATTTTGCTAGCCATTTTGCCCTATTATTCTGCCAGCCTTGGTCGTTCCCATAGCAGGCATCTCTCTCTCTTTGAAATTTAATTTTCCTTTGTAGCTCTCTCTTATTTGTTTCAGGTTTGCCAACATTATCGTACAACATTTAGGCTTGTATTTTCTTGTGAGGCATTAAGAGATCGATGATCGATCTGTAGGTATAATTAGGCTTTAGATTTAATTGGTTCGCCTAAGTGACTACTGCTGCCACTGTATCTTCTTCTCAACTGGCCAACTATAGTATTCTTCAGTTTGGTCAGTAGTTCAATTTGTCTCATCTTTATAGCACCATTCAGCTCAGATTTAGATAGCTTGTAATCTGACCCTGCAATTTGATAAGTTTATAGCTTAATTTGTTCAGCTTCAGATAGCTTAATTTATTCAGTATTCACCATTCAATCAGCTTTAGATAGCTTAACTTGTTCTTTATTCACCATTCAATTTGATCTCATCTGTTCATTGGAGTAATTTTGGTCTGGAACAAATCAATTTGCAACAATTTGCAATAATTTGATTGAGTATACCTTCTTCTTCTTCCTTGTGAACACAAGCAGGGGCCTGGTGATGATTGTCGGCGGGAGCATGGGGCGTTGGTCGCCCCCTACTCACCCTGGTAGAGCCCGGGGTGCTTCTTATCACCAGCATGGGCAGCAGAGCTCCGGCAGCAGTAGTAGAACATGAGCAGGGGGAGCTATAGCATAAGCAATATACGGGCAGGGAACCTCCGGCAGCAGTAGCACACAAGCAGGGCAGCAGCACTTGGTCCAGGTCCAGGCGATCGAGACCTAGACGCTCGCCTATCAGATGTGTTATTATTGTTTGGCTCTTGGTTTTGCTATTGTTGAAGGACGTGCACGTTGTTACGACTAATGCTTAAATATGCACTATTAGTATGAATATTATTAGCTTTAAATAGCTGGTTCAAATATATGATTATGCTTTATCTCATTGCAAATTAACAATCAACGAGGACCTCGTACTCTTCCGCCCTCTGCGAGTCATCTAGTATGCTTAAACTGTGCAAATATTCACCTTTTTTTACATCAAGTCTTAGCTTCCATAATTACCGATATCCCAGAGCTAGGTAGACATGAGACATAATAAGTTCTAGGTAAAACTGAGTTTTGCTTCGGTACACCCCCTTAGAAAACTTTACATACTTCGATGTAGATTAAATGTGAATATTATAATTTATTTCTTCAATCAAAAAGATTAGATTGTTCCGATCTCTTGTTTGATGCATTGAAAGAATAGATGTTACAATTTATTGACTGTTAATATACGAAAATAATATTTTTAAGTAGCTTTAAGCTTCGTGCAAATTTCTAGGGGGTGCACCGAAGCAAAACTAGGTAAAACTACTAGCAAAGATCTAGAGCTGCTTGATCTCAGCCTTCCTCTTCTGCCACAGCCTGTCCAGAGAGCTATTAGAGGTTGTGAAGCGGCCATCATAGAGCCCATTCTCATCAACGTGTCCAATGTCGATCTGGACAGAGGGCATGGTCGTCAGCATGGTACCCGCCTCGTTCTGCATGGTGGCGTCTGGAGGCGAAATACTTGATCTCTCTCTTGAGGAGGCTGCCGCAGAGATGGACGAAGAGAAGCTGGACGTGCAAATATTCTCTGTTCGTCTGAAATGGACAAAGTTGCACAGATACATCATACTTTCAATCTTCCGAGATCAATCAGAGGTGGCTGTGGGAGGGCCTTCCTGAGGTTTCTTTTGCTCACGCTGCATCAATGCAAAGTTGGGAGAGTGTGAGAGACAGGGTGAATGAATGAATGCAGAAATAAACAACAACAACAACAACAACAACAACAACAACAACAACATAAAGTTGTAGTTACTCATATCAACCGATCACGAAATCTAGTTAGTGATAGTCTTACTACTTTTGGTAGAATAGAAGGTAGAACCAGGGCCGGCCCTGGTGTATACCTACATCGAGGACGCCATCTGTGGCTAATTCATCCTCACGATCATCTATGTATACGTCCGAATATTCAGGTTGAGGAATAAAGAGGGGGCTATTTTATTTAAAAAAAAGTAAAAAATAGAAAAAAAAATACAAAACAGAAAAAACGAGTGGGCAAGGCCCATCAGATAGCGAGCACGCCAGATGGAATCCACATGCACGGACACTCACCGCTCAAAAAAAAAACATGCACGGACACTCGTTCACGGTTCCACTTCGTCTCTTCGTTTGTTCGAGTTAGGCGCCTCGGCCGTCGCTTATTGATCCAACTAATGCAACATGAAGAGAGGATCATGTTCATGAGGTTTTCATCTTGTACAAAGTTGAAGAAAAAAAATCAATACTGAAAATACTCCTGTGTACAAGAAAAATTCCAAACTTTTGGGCATGGCGCAAAGATTGTTATTTCTCGGTTCGGTCATCTAGTTTATAGGAGGACCATGAAAACAAAACTTGCTAGAGAGGGGTGGCTAGAGGAGCAAGAGGATTCATCAAATGATGATGCAGAAAGTAAGGGATGGATGTCGATATGGAAACTGCCGGTGCCCTCGAAACTTGAGTTTTCACCAGGTGGTTGGTGAGACAGTCAATCTCGATCAATGGTATCCTTCAACATAGAAAGATAGTGCAATCTGACGCACGTGGTCTCCGCGGAGCTAAGGATAGCTAGAGGCATAGTCTGTTAAACTGCCTTATGACAAGGTGTGTTTGGACGTTAGCGGCTGCTAATGGTGGAGCATATGTGTGGTAACGAGGACCCGAGTGCAAAGAACTGGATTTTTGCCATACATGATTCACAGTCACACGAGGAGTTCACTAAGATGATCGTCACACTCTGGGCGATATGGAGCTCTCGTAGAAAAGCGATACATGAAGAGATTTTTCAAAGTCCTCTTTCCGCACATTACTTCATATCGTTCTACTTGTCCGAGATAGAAATCCTCCAAAATCCAATAACAACAAGGACATGAGTTCAAACACATATAACAAGACAATGCTTCCCACTAATAGAAGAACATGCAAAGATCAATGTGGACGTAGCGGTTGCGAGGAATCCAGGTTTCGGTGTGGTAGGAGTTGTTTGCCGCGACGCGGGAGAAGATTTGTTGGGTGCTTCTTCTGTGGTATTTTAGAATATCGATGATCCTGCAACATTAGAATCTTTGGCAAATAGACATGCCCTTGCAATAACGATAGATTTGTACATTCAAAAAAATTTCGTAGCATCTGATTGAAAGTGATCATTGATGTTATTAGGAGCGGAAGCGAGGTGACCTGTAGGGCTATAATTCATGAAATAAAAGACCTATGTGTCTTGTATTTTTAGCTATAAGTATAGATCCTAGTATGTGGAGGCGCAGCTCATAATTTTGCAAAGCATGTATTGACGTTAGCGCCCGATCGTCGAGCCTGTTTAGGTCAACCGGATGTTTTTTATTTATATAAATATTTTGATGATGAAACAAAGCTTTATGAGATTGAAAAAAAAGACATGAACTGGACTGGATAATTCAAAACAGTGTAATATTCTCACCGTCCAAACTGGAGACTGGACTCCAATTTTCGCGTTTGAAAACTGCTCGAGACTCGACAGGGAGTGAGTGAGAGGGACATCGCGTCGACGGAGAAGACGCGTACGCCGGTGGAGTTAGTTAATTAACCGGTCACACACACTACGTACACGCTATCCGGGAAAAAACAGTGCTGACACCAACTGCTGCACCGGCCATGATCGGTAGCTACCAGTTGAGTGCGTCCAAAAGGTAGTTGGGATCTGGTCTGGTGGATGAATTGTTACACGTACGCACTGCTACTGGTACTCCCTTTGTTTATTTATTTATTTTGCATATAATATATTTTTTCTGAAGTCAAGCTTCATAACGATTAACTAAAATTATACGGAGTATTAAAAACCATACACATCTATAATACAAAAGTTATATAATATGAAAACTAATTTCATGATACATCTAACGATATTGGTTTTGTAAAAATAAACGAAGGAAGTACTATTTTACCCGGATATCGATATGGCATATGAAATTTGCATGCCCAATCTTTTTTTAAGATCCAACCTTGTTGGCTTCCTTAATTTAGAAGTCAGATCATGAAAAACATGGGTATTGAGCCGTGGGGAAAAGCACCAATACAAAGCGCTCCAAAAACAGATAAAAGGAAAGAAAAATATCCTAAAAGCATCTGGACTTGATTACTGGCCGATTAATAAAAATGATCTAAACATCACATACAGGCCTCAAACGCCCACGTTGACCGACACTTCTCATATCCAGCCTAAATATGGAGGGCGCGGGAGGGGGGGGGGGGTCCACCACGTTGGATCAGAAAACCCACCGCCACCTCAAATTGCACTAAACCCCCTTTTGACCTCGCCGATTCGATCTTGTTCCTCTCCCCCTCCCCCCAGTTTGCGCCTTCTCTCCCTAGCTCCGGTGCCATCCACCATCGTGCCAGCTTCACCACAACACTCCTCCCCTCCATTTTTGCAGCATCGGAAGCAAAAAAGCTCGTTGAGGAATTGTTCGTGGAAATGTACTGATATGGGAATCAAAGATTTTGTGGCAGCCGATGATACGTTGTGTCATTTTACACAATATGATTGTCGAGGACGAGGGTGATGGGGCAGCAAGCGCAAATGATTTTGACTAGCCTGGAGAACAAGACTATATCCTAGAATAACAAGATGCAGATCAACTCATCGATTTTCTGCAGATGCATCAGAATCTTCGAGATCATTAGGTGCACACGCATCTACTCAGTTATCTTGTGAAGCATATGTGAACCCACAATGAAAACCAAAGAGCTAATGTTTGAATTCTGCACTTTAAATAAATATTATGTTTGAATCATTATTTTATGTGTGTCATTCATGTGTATGATGGATGTGTATGGATTTACATGAATTTAAGGGTTTAGATTTAAGGTGTGTGGCTGCCTCACGGGATAAGTGTGCGTGTATGCATTCATATGAACGAGTGTTTATATGTACTTACTTGTGAGTGTCTACGTTTGTATTGTTTTTCTCAAAAAAAATCCCTCTAGATCATTTTGGTATCTCAAATGCAAAATGAACTATTATTACAACGATTGAACAACCAACGGCTCAATCTTCTCAAGTTGCTTCAATTTTCTCTCCCTAAAACTACAGGTCAAAGCAGTGGTAAATTTGCGTGAGGAAAAAAGTAGTGGTAAATTTCAGCATGCGCATAGAAATTGAGAAAAGAAGACACAGTAGAATTTTCCTCTGCATAAAACTTCATTTACTATTAAAAAATGTTCGCATTTGCTATGATCTTTTTATGAACAGGGGTGGTCCCAGAGGGACCTAGAAGCAATCATTCATTGTAGTGGTAGAATACAAGGAAGACCAAAAGAATCTAAAAATTACACCTAGGTCCCTAAACTTAGCAAAGAAGACCCTAAATAGAGTTGCTAAAACGCCATTAGGTCCAACTCCATTGCCACCGCCGATGCAGCTGAGTGCGACGCCATCGGGATGAGAGCACTTGGGGCGAAGCACCGGGAGCCTACTACATCGAGGCTAAGGGGCCTCCAATTAGGCATCAAGGCCTGGAGGTTCTTGTGTACCTGAAGTCGCCGGCAGAACGAAACCAACGAAAAGGGAGGGAGCAGTTGCCTCACAACCATTACGGATGGTGACCAGAGCTGAGCCGCCGTGGAAGAACTCCCAAGAGCCGCTTCACAACTCCTCTGCTGCCTATCCAGCCGCCAGCCGGAGGAGAACCAGAACCTAACTTCGTCATCTTCACCACCAAGACGAGGAACGAAGAGAAACTCTTTTTGCCCACCGAGACCACCAAATCTTCTTTTAACATGATTATTAGGCGTGCTCTCGGCGGATCCGACTTGCACCACCGCCATCCACCATGGATCCCGGCCGCCAAGAGGAACCAGCACACCACCGATGTTGCCTGAGGGCATCGGCAGCAAGAAGCAGAGATACAACGCTACTGAGGGCAAATGTAAAAACAACCTATAGCTACAAGGACCGACGCGTCTCCTTTTCCATCTCTAGGCGGCAGCACCGCCAGATGAGGCTTGCGATTGGTCCAAAAAACGCCGAGGACACTCAGGGACAGGGAGAGGGAATACGAGAGAAGAGGAGAGGGGGCTCTCCAAAAGTGGACAGCCTTTGATCGACCCGTTTGCTATGATCACAGCGACCATTCGTGCTATATGAGAATATATTTTTCTTCTATTTTTTGAAGTTTTTTTAGGAACATAGTACAACTCAGACACTCACATACACGAATATATAATTACCCTTATGACGCACACACGCACACCCTATTTCTATGATCATATTCGCAATACTGAATCAATACATCATCTTAAAATTAACGAATTCACCACCTCGTTTTCGATGAAAACGTCTCCCTCCACTGAAAGCACATCACAGAAAACGCTGAAATAAATTCAGAAAAATATAAACGCCATTGTTAAATCTAAGATTTAAACTCTAATGAACAAAGATACAACCTTGCACCTAACTAACTAACAAACTCAACCACACGTTGCTGAGAATCCTTTTTTCTTTGGAAAACTTCTGGATAGTCTATAGAGAGCGACATGGCGTCGACAGGGGAAAAACAGCGTACGTCTCTTTGCTGCCGCGTCGTTTTCACAGTGTACTAGCAGTAAGTTAATTAACCCGGTCACACACACCACGTACTTACGTTATCCGGGGAAAACAGTGCTGTGCTGACACCAACCGCTGCACCGGCCAAGTTCGGTACTAACTGCCAGTTGAGTACGTCCAAAGAGTGAGTTAGCTGGGATCTGCTCCGGTTCTTCCTTCCACGCAGGCGTTTACCCTCCCCTCAGATCGTCACACGTACGTACGTACGTACGCGTAATTCGCATGCATGCACAGTCCATATTTGATCTCATCACCACTACATTATCCTGATGAGAGCTGATCCTCGATCGCTTGCTCCATTCGATCGTGGTTATATTATCCTCATCAACTGTAAAACATATTTTAAGCTCCTAGTAGTAGCTAGTAGTACTGGCCGGCCAGTGTGTCATTGTTTCATTTGACCAACACCATGTGCTAATTTAATTATCTCGCCATCTGCTGTTGATGGCTTCATCATCCACATGGTTTCCTCCACACCGGAAATCTAGCTAGCTCAACCGGCCAAAGGTTACGTCCATCATCCATCCGGCTAGCTGTCGCAGAGACATTTTTATTGTGATATCGATGCAGGCTGATTTGACAGAAGAAATTGGAGCCATAACGTGGAAAAGGAACAGATATCACCGGACGCGTCTCGATCGCGAGGTCGGTCCAAGACTTGAAGTGGCTCGACGCCTCGACTCCACTACTACTAGGAAATTTCACCCTTCCTAAAACCGACATACCCACGCACGAGGCTCATTTGGATTGGAGATATGGAATGGATCACTGAACATTATCCGGATTGGATAAATTAGAAATCGCTAGTACTATCTCTTGTCAATGTATACATGCCATTTAATACACTAGCATATACTACCAGACTCAAAATAGAATATACCATGCATTCATACTTGGTAAAAGAAATTTGGACGGTGGTTTAATATCACACCCAAATCACTGCTTACCATCTCTAATTAAGATCGTTAGTTACCATACAAACATGCTTGTCTCAGATAATTCATGAGATAAGTAAGGGAAGAGCAAAAACGAAATGAACGGGTGGAGAAAATAAAGCCCTTCTCAAACATTCCAAGCCAGGCTCCTTTTCCTACGCTAGCTTTCCATTTCGTCGAGGATCTTCTACCCTCAAAAAAAAGAAAATCGTCGAGGATCTTTTTTTTTCGCGGGGTGTCGAGGATCTACTGGACCCACCCAAGCCCCCCGTTGCCTATATAAACACCGGCCATCTGCACCATCAAGCACCAAGCAAGCACAAGCCCACAACACACAGCACACAACAAACACATCTCATCCAAGCAACACAAGAGAAACCATGGCTCCGATGCTCAAGGCGATCGTGGAGGAGGAGCCGAAGAAGGCGGCGTACGTGACCTTCCTCGCCGGCTCCGGCGACTACTGGATGGGCGTGGTCGGCCTGGCCAAGGGCCTCCGCGCCGTCAACTCCGCCTACCCGCTCGTGGTGGCCGTGCTCCCCGACGTCCCCCAGGATCACCGCCAGAAGCTGGTCGACCAGGGCTGCATCGTCCGGGAGATCGTGCCCGTGTACCCGCCGGAGAGCCAGACCCAGTTCGCCATGGCCTACTACGTCATCAACTACTCCAAGCTCCGCATCTGGGAGGTACCTACTTACTCCATACTAGCTAGATCATCTTTTCTTCAGTTTCATCTATAGTTTGATGCTGACGACGCTGATGTATCCGCTGTACTACGTGCGTAGTTCGTGGAGTACGAGAGGATGGTGTACCTGGACGCGGACATCCAGGTGTACGACAACATCGACCACCTGTTCGACCTGGAGAAGGGCGGCTTCTACGCCGTCATGGACTGCTACTGCGAGAAGACGTGGAGCCACACGAAGCAGTACGAGATCGGCTACTGCCAGCAGTGCCCGGACAGGGTGGCGTGGCCGGAGCGCAAGCTCGGCGTGCCGCCGCCGCCGCTCTACTTCAACGCCGGCATGTTCGTTCACGAGCCCAGCATGGCCACCGCCAAGGCCCTCCTCGACAAGCTCGTCGTCACCGACCCCACCCCGTTCGCCGAGCAGGACTTCCTCAACATGTTCTTCCGGGACGTGTACAAGCCCATCCCGCCCGTCTACAACCTCGTGCTCGCCATGCTCTGGAGGCACCCCGAGAACGTCCGGCTCGACAAGGTCAAGGTCGTCCACTACTGCGCCGCGGTACGTGTTCCTTCGATCTTTATTTATCATCGTTCTCTTCGATCTCACGCATGAAAACCAGTTAGTAGTTTCTCTCTTGATTATGAATTTATGATCGAGCTTCCATGCCATGCATATCTAGGGCTCCAAGCCGTGGAGGTTCACCGGCGAGGAGACCAACATGGACAGGGAGGACATCAAGATGCTGGTGAAGAAATGGTGGGACATCTACAACGACGAGAGCCTCAACTACAAGGCCGCCGACGAGGCCACCGACACGCTGCGTGCTGCGCTGGCCGAGGTCGTCGCCGTCAAGTCCATCCCGGCGCCATCCGCTGCCTAGGCTCGCCGCAATTAGGCGTCGTCGTGGTTAATAAATACTAGAAATCTATCCACAATTAGAGATTTCTCCCATAAAATGTCGTCGATGAAGTATCTACATGTTTTGGTATTGTAGATCAATCAGTCGTTTTTTGGTTTGTATATGGAAGGAGTTTTGTAAGTACGTGCATGCACACGGTTGGTCTGACTATAAAGATCTACCTGCTACGTACGCATATACTACAAACAGATAGCTGAAACGTTTTGGAAGCTAGTAAGATATTTTCCCTACTGCTTATTCTGCTTATTCTGTGTCGTCACCTGTGATTGCCGAATCCTTTTGCATATTCATTCCCGCTAAGCTGTCATGTTTGCTGGTTGTGCCTTGAGTTTGTGTGACCATATCATCAAAGTAAAGTATACTACTCTATCTACGATTCATAGAAAATTTCAGTAATTTTGAACAAATTAAACTTCAATTCAAACCAAGCCATTTAAATCAACTGTATCCTCAAAGCAAGCCATTGAAATCAATTGCGCTCGATCGAGACACGGCGACCACAACCAACCAACGAAAACGGGGGATAGTCCGTTTCTTTCTGTTGGACTTAGCGCGCGTCCAACCATCGCTCTCGTCGACGGCGATGATGTACTAGCTTGTCGACGCAAAAGGCTCCGCCGGGCCGGACGATGGTAGCTAGCTCGCTACTGGCCGGCGCAAGGCACGTTTCGTCCTCGATGGTCATGTCAAAATCGCATTGGTGGCGCGTCCACGTACGTACGGCCGCGACAGCCAGCCAACTTCCCACGAGACCGACGCGCGATGTCGTCGTCGTCGTCGACGACGAATGGTTCCTCCTCGGCCAGTTCGTCAACCCTGCGCTAGCTGCTGGCTGCTCCTTCCCTAAGAGCCATGGCGCGCACGGCGCGGAGCTAGCGACCTGTAAACCCTAGCCGCCTCCGCCCTCCGGACGAGGGCGTTCTAGCTAGCTAGCTAGGGAAATATTGCTAGCTGCTGCATCTAGATCGAGGAGCTAGCTCTAGCTCTCGCCCAGCCCCCAAATTCAAGGATGGATCGTCGATCGAGCCTGGATTTGATTTTGACCTGCACGTGCGCGAGGGCCCCATGCAACGACGATCGGCGATCGGCCGGCAGCGACCTGTGGGGCCACTGCCGGCGACCGGCGACGGCGAGATCGGGATGCATGGCTCTGGCCATGTACACGAACGTTGCATCGGCCGTCGCTTGCGTGCGCGTCGGCCTCGGCGGGCGCGTCCAGGTCGTGGTCGCCGTCGATGCGCGCACCGTCCTTGCGCACGGGCCGTTGACGTGAGCCCTCGTCGGCACGGGCTGATGCCACATGGAACAACCAATTAACTAAGCCAATGATCCCGAGTGCCCGGCCATCCAGCGTTCGCCGACAGCGCGTCCGCGTCCTAGACGTGACGTGACACATCCCACATGGGCAAAATATACACACACAGCTTTGAGAATTTAGGGCATTTTCAACGTGGCCGTCCATTTCATCCGCTTTGGTTCGCTTTAGTTTGATTGGGTTTGCTCAAACAAAAATCCTAGTTTAATGGGGTGATTCATTTTCAATCCAAACTTAGGGTGGATCTGATCCATGCGGACATCCTCGTTGTTCCCTCATCCGCACTAGACCTCTTATCGGCGTTTCAATCGTTCTTGCTCTTTTCGGTCCCTAATTTTGTCCCCGTTCTCACCATGGCCGATGCGCCCTCGTCGCCATTGTCCCATCCAAGCACCATCCCCGCTCCACCGCGACCAGTACCGGGAGACCAAGGGTGCAACACACCCCCGAAGAGCTGGCAACACTAGCAATTGGGTATACCTAATTTTTAACCAACAATATATCATCATATATATGTTGTGAAAACCATACCCCTTGCCTTGGGTAGCTTTGCCTCTCTTTTTTCTTGTTGGGGTTTGATGTTGTCCCAAATTTGAATGTAAGACTATTTGAAACCCCTAAATCATAGTTCATTTGGGCAGATTATTGACTATCATTGATCATGTCCGACATGATATTGTCATGAAACTATCATGATAATTGATGCAAGGACATGTATAGCTAAATGATTCAGTGTCATATATGCAAGGTATTGATCGAAAAGGAGCAAAAAATGTACCGTGTCCTTCTGTGATATATCGTCGAACAATACGTGTGCAAACCTGGCGTCGGCGCGATACTTGACCGCTCCTGTTGGAGCTGTGGCGAGTAACAGACGTTGACCTCAGTCGCCCGTGTCATTGGAAAACACTCCGAAATCGGCCATTTTGACCATCATATCAACGTCGAACGTGGGCGGGGGTGGACGATGCCTTCCTTGATGGTGGCTGGCTGGATGGGGTTTATGCGGCCGGTCGCGATGAATCGAATGCACCCCCCTCAAGGTTCACGGTATCGGCGACCGACGCCGCTTCCTCTCACGCTGCCTCCTCCGCCTGTCCCTCTAGGAGACGTTCTCCGGCTCACGGGTCAAACCCATGGAAGAGAGCTGATGAACAACATCGGGGCACCATCCGAGGTGGCGGTGTCGATGGGCTACCCGATGATAACATCTAAAGCGATAGATGTGGCTCAATGGTGCGGATGAGTTCGCCGAAAAGTGTTGGATGAAAGGCGATCGATTTGGTTGACTTCACCTTTTGATGCAATTTAAGTTGTGTCTGACCTATCTGATTAGACATAACGAACATGTCCAAGCATCGCCATATCGACTCTAGAATCTAGATTTTGATTAGATATGAAGAATACCGGTTAGCCAAGACTGTATAGGATCGGATCGATGACCTGATAGATGTGAGTGTGCCGGTTCTCTGAGGGGGGGCACGTACGTGTCCAGAGCGCGTACGTGATGACCGACCAGCTAGGTGTAGCTGCTGATGATGCTGGGAGCAGATTGCACTGACCTGCATGCTGACCAACCAGTAATATTTTGCATTCCACGTTATCTACTACAGTAGCGTGCACCAGCCGTCAACACACCGTTATTTAATACTGTGCGTGCTCCGTTTTGTCAAAGCCACGTACGTAGTGCGACCATTTCCAGAATTCGGGGAACCACGTAGCACTGTCTTTGGCAGCGAGTATATGGCACGGCACGGATTAAATCAGCAGTGATCAGCACGTTGCATGTCGTGCAGGGTTTGTAGGAGAAACGTACAGTTCACACAGCGGAGTCAAGCTAGCAGCTCGCCTTGGACGAGTAGTTCGATTGATTGATGAGGTTACTAGTAGCATGCATGCGTGCAGCTCAGGGCACAGCACATATGCAGATGCAGCCCCCAGAAAATGTCAACCGGAAGTTTCAGCAGCCGGCTGCATGCCTGCCGGAGAGGCGGGAACCGAACCGGACTGAAATCCAGTTTAATTTTTGCACAGTACTGCATGCACGCGTTCACGCAAGATTGGCCGGGCCGGCACACGCATGGACGTATCGAGATGGTGCTGGGCATTTGTCAACACCGCATGCACTGCTCCCCTCCCTAGGAGCCACGGCACGGAGCGGATGAGACGATCCAACGTCCTTGGCCTCCGGGCAAGGGCGGCGGTGGAGCGGACATGACATGGAAGCTACTTCCAGAACCCTCATCTCTGCTGACTAGCTGCCTTAATTAACAAGCCAAGTGCTGCATCTAGCATGCGTGCGTGTGCATTAGTCGGTGGAGAAATGAATAATAAAAACCGTCTACCACGATCGACACGGCTCGTCGGAGTGACTCCGCCGGACAGAGACGCGCGGCCGGCATCATGTACTGACACTGACATACTCACCGGTCACCACTAATGAACTCGATCCAACTCGACCAATCCATGGAACGAGCCACGCGGGCAATGTAGCTCCAGGTGTCTTCTACCTGTACATAGTAATGTTGGAATATAAATGAATTGTTCATCTTTCCTCATCAGCTTAAGCTTTTGGGTTAAACTGGTTGGTACATGCAACTTAATATGGTATCAGCGCAAGAGGTCCTAGGATTCTAATCGATCTTCAATTATTTATATAGTCGAAACGTTTCATAGATAAAATCACCACCGCATAACAACCGCGATACAAACATACAATTCAACACAGACTAAGACAAAATACAAAAGTGTGATGAACAGCTACACAACCCCAAACCACTCCAAGCAATCTACAAGTAGAAAGAAAGAGCACCGCTTGAAGTCGCCAGGGCCCTCCATCGAGAACACATCATCATGTAGGAATAAAGTTGTGTACGATGAACCGTATGCTGCAAAGCGATGCCTTCAGGAGGGGAACGACACCGAAGTGCTGCCACCGTTCGGTCCAAGGACCAGAGTTTCCCTCGGAGCAACATTCGTGTAAAGTTTCATGTTTGAAATGATATTCATAAGAGTTCGGGTAATAAAAAGTAAATCAGTGCTGTAAAATGGGTTTTAAAATAGCATTATCATAGTGGTCATTTTATCATTTTTGCACAAAGTTGTAGGAATGTTTTTTTCATCATAAATTTTTTTATGCAGCTAAAACATTCATCAATATGTGCCACAATAAAAATAATAATCATTTTACTGTTCATCAGGGTGCATATGCAACTGGGAGCAAAAACACCACGTCCTAGAAGAGAGTAACTGCTAATGATAGATAGAAATTACAATGCCGCTTCACTAATTCCTCATGTGATTTAATTTTATTCCTAATACTCCTCTTTGCATCACACATATTCTAGAAGTATCCATCGTCTAGAGTTTTTTGTATATTCATCATCTATGATGAGAATCATTTATATAATCTTGAAATTTTTCCCAAAAAAAATTGTGGGAAAATATGAGAAAAATAGCATAATATCAAGATATATAATCAAAAACTCCTTAAAAAAACTAGTGGGAAAATATAAGAAAGAATATGGCATATATTATACTGCCTCACTAAATCTTTCACGAGAAACCAGATTGAGAAATCTCATAAAGACAAACAGTATAATATTTATTTTCTGATGATAAATAATGGGTCATAGTTCTAGGAGTTCCATCCCCCTATACTTTGAAAATCTCGAAAACGTCATACGCTTTCTTGTTTGACTGAACACCGACGGTCTCACTGTCATATGTTTTGACTACGTATTTTATCTACGTGGTATATTGTTTGACCAATTGATCGTTCACGTATGTGCTAGCAGCGTAAATTAATAGGCGGTTACTGGACTTATCTTCAAAATTTATTTTTGTCACTGGTTCAAAATTCAGAACACAACCCTTTTTTCGGTGGTTAGACTTTTTTTTTCTTACTTTTGCTTATATATTTGAAATATATGTATTGCAGAAATTAATTTACTTCAAATTGTACAAGTATTCAAGCTATTTAAAAATAATATTGCTAGCCTTTGACAAAAATAACATTAGAAAATTTTTCAAGTTTTCAAAAATCTGACAATGTGACTTATGGTACTACTTTAATCTATTTTTCCCCATCCTCACTGGAGGGTTAATGTGCATCAAAAATAGTATTGTGGTACTCCATGAACTGGAAGGTTCTATGGAGTGATTCACACCGGTTTTGAAGTATTTTTTAAGTATTTTAGTTATGTTATATACATGCCTATTTTTTATATATGTTTATTTTTACATTTATGATAAATTGTTGATACACATTGAGAAATTTCAAATATAAGATGATCATTTCTGAAAATATATTTACAACTTTTATGAATACATGTTAATTTTTAAAAACTCTTTTCTTATGGTAATAAATATATTTATATTATGTGATTAGTTAAAAATATTATAATATATTTGAAAATATATCATTAACATATTTTAAAATGTGTGACCATTTTGTCAAATAGTATCATATACTTTTTTGAATGGTACTCCCTCTGTACCATATCTATAATACCTAAATAGTTCATCTCCACTAACATATTTATCTTAACATGCAAGCTGTCCACATCATCAAGTATGTCCACTATGTAAAAATAAATCCCACCGACTCTTCATGCACATGATCCCATTAACTCTGTATGCGCATGCAAAATATTACAAATAAATATTATTCTTTTATGCACTCAATCACACATTTATAAGCGACTTTTTTTGAAAGAAAACCGAATTACGAGTTACCTCACAATTTATTTTGTTATGCGGCAATTTTTATGAATAAGCATATATAGTTACTATTATTGTTTTAGGTTTAGTCAAGGATGTGATGTCTCCACTGTGTCTACTCAACGTTGTTTTCATCTCATATAATCTCGCTGATATATTGTCAAGCTAATAAATTACAAAACAAAAATCACACTCATTTTTGAATATTTCATCAAGTTTCTTAGATTTTTCTTGAAATAATATTTTTCCAAAAAATTTATAATCAAATTATACTAAGTTTCATACTTTCTCTCATATTTTAAAACATTAATATTTTTGAACAATTACCGCGGCAATGCGTGGGGTATCATCTATTTATATGATGTTTTAGCAACCTGTTTTAGCTTGCTAAAACGCCATATAATAAGATACGATGGGAGTACCAAACTTTTTATAAAATTAATGTGAATATTTTTTACATTAACTTGTTTGCAAATGTCAGGAACATTTTATCAAACATATGATTTTTTTAATGGTATGGAGTATTTTTGTAAAAATTTTATTTTTTATATTTTATTAAAAAGTGAACATTTTCCCAAACGTCTTTAATATTTTTTTGAAAGCTAGGGAAATTTTGTAAAGATAGCTTGAATAATTTTTAAACTAGATGAACATTTTTTGTATTTGACATGTATACTTTTACAATTTCAAATATATAAGCAAAACAAAGAAGGAAAAGACTAATCAATGAACAAAGTGATGTGCTCTTAATTTTGAACTTGTGGCAAAAATAAATGTCGAAGACTAGTCCAGTGGTCGACGATGAATTTTACGCGGCTAGCACATATGTGAACGGTCAATTGGTCAAAAAATATGTCATAGAGGCAAAATACGTAGTTAAACCGTATGGCGGTGACTATTGTTGTTCACTAATACAACTTTGATGACCGTATTTAGGGTATTTCTAAATACCTGGTCCAAAGTAAATTTCGGTATTAACTTTAGTGACTGCAGGTGAACTTCTCTCCTCGAAGGCGGTTCTATCCTTGGGTGTGGCGCACGGCAGGGTGACGTGGCCTCTCAGTGAACACGTCCATGTTCTAGTATTATCATTTTCTTTCTATATGACAAAGAAATGTCAGCCGGTACACAAAGTGGGTTGCGCCACGCACACTAAGAGGGTGTTTGGTTGAGCTGCACCAACAGATTCTCAAACTTCGATACAGCCCGGACATGGAAGCATGGGGCTCCGGCATCCCAAGATCCTATATTTCCATGGACACACATAATATCAATGATCTCATAAAAATCCGTAAAATAGATCTTATATTTCAAACAACTCCAGGATTTTCCTTTTATTGGCGAACGCTCTGCCCATCACGAAGGAAAATATCATTTTTTAGGCAAGCACGCTGATTTTCACGTGGACCCTTAAGATCCTTTCCTCTAATCTCTTTCCCCCGCCACCCCTTAATTTCAACGTGGGCGTGAGTGTTATCTTCTCTCTGTTACAGTTTTAGAGCATAAAGAATAAAAAAGGCAAACGATAAAACGGGATGCAATTTACAAAAATAGCAGGTTATTTAAAAAAATGCATATTATATCATTTATGCTATTTTCAAACGAAGCATTCTATTTTAAAAAACAACAAACTATTTTTGAAAATAGCATATTATTTTCGAAAACAACATGCTATTTTCAAACAAAAATAAAAAATAGGATGCTATTAAAAAACAACTTACATCGTGCGCTATTTTCGAAAGCATCACGCTATTTTGAAAAACAACAGGCTATTTTCGTAATTTACCATCTATTTTGAAAACAACATGCTATTTTCAAACAAAAATAAAAATAGTATGCTATTTAAAAAACAAGTTACATCATGCGCTATTTTCAAAAACACGATGCTATTTAAAAATATAGCTTGCCTACATCACACAGTCAGTTTTAAAAAACATCAGGCCATTTTAAATACAACATGCTAATTTTCAAAAATAGCAAGTGAATCTATTTATTGTTCGAAAGTTTCATACTTATTTAATATTTTAATAAACAAAAATAAATTGAGATGATTTTAAAAATTCTAGTTTTTCATGTTACAAAAAATACATATTTTTTGGTATTAATATTTCCAGATCATCTTGGTCACCACCCAAGAAGTATATGAGTAAATAATGTGTCGCGTTAGTTATAGATCACCCAAAAAATAGAAGCCAAACAAATCTTGTAGAGTTTAGCAACCTCAGGAAAGAAAATATAACACAATGAAAATAAGTGGCACAAATTATTTTAATCGAAGTATAGGAACTAATATTATTAAGTATTACAACTTTGAGTAATCTACTAAAAACAAAAACATGACTAGGAAACCTTCTTCGGGACGAAAACTCAACCACACCCTAGTTTTTTTTTGCTTCACACCCAAGTTAACAACACCAATAGGACACTCATTGTCACTCATACGGCGGTAGCAGGAGGGGGTCTGATCAACTGAGGATCAAGTGGTGAGAAAATTCTAGGATGAGAACGAAAAAGTAAAATCCAGTAATTAAGCCAAACATGAATACGGATGTGGATACTATAGCCTCGCTCTGCACCCGAGGCGAACCAAAATAAAAAATTTGTACTAAATTTTTATACTTTCCTAGAACTCATTTTTAGCATATTATATATAGTCTTACAAGCGGAATTTTATTTTATTGGTATATTTAACCACATGGCAATGTTAGTAAATATTAGTTGGTATGTTTTATGTTTGTACCAAATATCATAGAAAGATTGTAAAATGTATTCCTAACAAAAGTTTAATTAAAACTATTTTGATATAATAAATAATTTATACCCATCTGTTCCTGGATATAAGGTGTATAAGTTTTGTTAGAGAGTTAATCTTTTTAAATTTGACCAAATTTATATAAAAAAATATCAACATCTATGACATCTAATAAATACAATATGAAAGTATGTTTCGAATGAGTATGATGATACCATTTTGATATTATATATATGGTTATATTTATCTACAAATTTGAACAAAGTTAAACTCGTTTAACTTTTGAAATTAATAATACATCTTATATTCAGGAATGGAGGGGTTTCGTTTATGGTAAAGATCTAGAAGGAGTATGATCCAACATATATCACAATAGTGGTTTCTAGTATATGATTAAGTAAGCATATATATATAGAAATTTTTAGAATATAAACTGAGCCAATAACATCATTATTTGTTTTTTTTATTAAAATTTTCTAGCAATAGACAAAATTTAACAAAAATGTACATACTTTATAATTTGTATTGAGACAACAATGCTTAGAGCATATATGAATTACGAAATAATATTTAAATAAACTACCAAAAAGGTCAAAAATATAGTTCTGAGAATTTCTATATTCACCATTTGAAGTGCATTACATCACGGTATGATCATGAAAAGACTACAAATAAAGTTGTTGTACTAATTTATGCCAATATTTTGATTACAACTTTTGGACCGCTATACTAATATTAATATGCGTCTAAAAAGTTAAAAAGTAAAACAATATATGATACAAATTTATAATACTACACATTATAAAATTAGTTTCATATAGATGATACTAACTTATGATACTTCCACTATTAGCGGTCTAAGAAGTGCAGAAATAGTTAAAAAAGGAATTGAAGAAAAAAGAGGCAAGTGCCAGCTTGACCAAAAGAAGTCCAAAATCACCAGCCCCCAAGGAAAGCAAGGCACCCGAGGCCCAACAACAACCTCATCATCCCCTTCTGAGCCCATCCGTCTACCTCTCCTCTTCCATCCGCTGCGCGCGCGTGCTGTTGCTGCTCCTGGCGGCGGCGCAATCGATCGCATGGACGGACGTTGCCGTGTTCGCCGGTTCGCCCCTCCCGGCCGGTGAAGCGGACGTGAAATCTCTACGGCCCTTGCTCCTCCACCACCCACACGAAACACGACGCAAGTCCGACTCCTCCTTGGCGCGATCGATCTGCGGCGGCTCTAATGGCGCCCTCCTCGTCCTGCTCGACCGGCCGCAGCGCGCCCACGTTCGCCTGCTCAACCCGCTCACCCGCCACCTCACGGAGCTTCCCCCGTTTCCCTCGGAGCTGCACCAACAGATTCTCAAACTTCTCTACACTCCGAACTTGGGAGCGTGGGGCTCCGGCATCGCGGAGGACGGTTCGACGGTGGTGCTCTGCTTCTACTTCTTGAGCACGCTATGCTTGGCCAAGCCCGGCGACCCGCGCTGGACGTCGCTGGATTTCAGGGACGACCGGCTGACGGCAACCCCCCTGATGTTCGCAGGCCGCCTGTACAGCTTCAACCCAGAAGGTGTCGTGGTGCTGCAGACGAACACAAATCCACCATGGCTGAAGCTTGTCGCCAAGCTGCATAGGCAGATTCCGCCGGTAACGGATGGTGTAAGGGTATGCTTGGATGGCGGCGAGAGTGCACACCTGGTGGATAACGGAGGGGAGTTGTTGCTGGTGCACCGAACACTATGGTGCACCCAATGGTGGCTCATGCATAACGTTTATCGAGTGGATTTAAACGCCGGGACTCTAGTTCCGATCAAGAGCTTTGGTGAAAGAGGGCGTGCATTGTTCATGGGCATGCATTGCTCTCTTTCGTTGCCACTCGATGCTTTTCCCTCCGGCTCCATTAGGGCCGACACCATCTACTTCAGGTTCGACATCCCTGATATGGACGGCATCGAGGCCTATCATCTCGCAGATAGAAGCATAGAACCTGTCAAATTCACCCCAGCGACACAGCCGGATACTCTTGTCGAATGTCTCTCCCTGACAGACGAAGCAACCTTTCTTTGGAGTAGCTAAGACAAAGAAATGGTTATCAATTATAGAGATATATAGTTTATATATTCAGAAATACATATCCCATACTTGCTAATGAGATTATATTTCGGAAGTACGGAGTACATTTTTGTAACAAGGGGCATATCAGCAATTCAGCATATGTCATGTCAGTGGATCAACATTAGTGGCATAAATTGTAAGTGTTCCATTTTGCTTTAACAAAAAAAAGGGGTCGTTCTGTTGCTTCTGTTTTTGTTAGGATAACATTCAGTTATATCAAAAAGATTATTCATGCTGCGTCCCCAACCCCTCATTCTAATCTCAAAGAAAAGAAAAGCTTGCTTTTGCATTCACTTTCCGCTCTTTAAAAAATTGGCTCATTCCTTCAAAACTCAATACCAACGATAACGGGGACACCGGGACCTTTCACATCTTTCCATTTCAGCTTCGCAGTGCAGATTTTAAGCCTCTATTTGGCTTATACTGCCATGTGTTGTATTGTACATGTTCAACGAATCTGGTCCCAACCAGGTCTTGCTTTTGTTTTTGTATATGCTGGAGAATACTTTAGGTTGCTCACGACCACAATTTCTCGGCTGTGATTTTGCTCACTAAGATGGAGCATGGTCAAGGTTTAAAATAGCGGGATACGGGATATATCGGCGGGCTTTTTTGGCAGCTATTTGGGGATATTTGATACAAAGAATGCATCTATATCGGCGAGATATCGGACTGTTTATCGATATTCAATGAAGGAAAAAATATCGGCGAGCTTTCCTAGAAGATATATCGGCCAAATATCGGGCTATCTTAAATTATGAGCATGGTTAAGTTGAATCTGTGATAGATATGTGCATATGCCCATATGATTTAGATAAAGTTGTTAAGTTGGGCAACTAAGTAATCCTGCACATGTTGCTTCAGATGAGATTCTTATATTTCTGGTGGTAAACTCATTTTCTTAAAGACGCAAAATATTTGCCTCATTCATTAATTAAGAAGAGGAAAAGTGAGTACAATATTTGTTACATGGAATTTAAACTCGGGCCCGTCAGTCGATCGTCACGAAAACTAACTACTCATGTGGAATGATCTCTCCCAAATGTCTTGCTCCCGCCGAAACCCATAGCTTGGCCTCCTCCTTGATTTGGTCAAAGATGTGTAAAGCGGGTGTCGACTTCCTTCTGAAAACTCTCGCGTTCCTCTCGTTCCAGAGATTTCAGCATACAAGCATGGTGAGGGAAGACCTCGCCTTACATTGAGCGATACCTGGGCGTGACGTCTTAGACCACCAGGTCTTGATGTTGCGCATGTGGCTCCATTGGTCCATGTCCAGATCCCCCAGACCGAGCCAACCCTTGACCAGTCTCCAAAATCTCAATGAATAACGACATTTGAAGAACATGTGTGATGTCGTCTCGTTGGTGCACCTGCAAAGGGTGCAAAGGCCGCAATTGTCCCCCTCTCTTTTGTAGTCGGACTGCCGTCCATTGCATGCCCATGAGGAGAAGCCAGGAGAAAATTTTGACCTTATGGGGGGGGGGGGAGACCTTGTAGACCATATTGTTCATGGTGGAGAGGGTGGAGCCCAGAACTTGGGCCTTGTATGTGGACGACGCCGAGTACTGCCCACTAGGATGAAGCTATCATGAGATGTCTCCATCCAAGTCATCGTCAAGTTGCACATGTTGTAGGTGAATCCACATATTCACAAACTCCACAATGTGTTGCACCAAAAGAAGTGTCGACTGATCAATCTTTCTAATCCAGTTGTTGTCCTTTAAAGCCTCGCACACCGTCCACCTCTTCCGCTTGGAGGCCGTGAAGATGAGAGGGGCGGTATCCTTGGGCGCTTTCCCTTGTAACCAAGGGTCCTCCCAGAACTGTGTCTTCCTTCCATTCCCCACAGCGATGATAGTGGAGGCATAGAACAGTTGCATGTCCATATCGTTGCAAGGGTTCCACAACCCCACCCAAAGTTTCG
This sequence comes from Bromus sterilis, assembly GCA_950022295.1. Taxonomy (NCBI): domain Eukaryota; kingdom Viridiplantae; phylum Streptophyta; class Magnoliopsida; order Poales; family Poaceae; genus Bromus; species Bromus sterilis. The sequence goes on from OX465600.1 coordinate 35,227,309, forward strand.
CCAGATCCTTCCATTCCATCCATAGCCATCGCAAACGGAGCGCCCACGCGAACCTCTCGAGGTGAATAATGTCGAGACCACCAAGATGTTTTGATCAACAACATGTCTTCCAGTTGACCTTGTATTTGGCGCCGGTGCCTTGGCCACTAGCAGACCAAAGGAAAGCCCGCTCAATCTTATCAATGTTTTGAAGAACACCCTTGGGAACATCAAGCGGGGTAAGGTGGAAGACCGCTTGAGAGGATAGCACCGACTTCACCGAAGTCGTCCTACCCGTTGTATTGATGTTTTGGCCCTGCCAGGTGATGGTTTCTGACCCCTCGTTGGTTACCCAAAGTGGAAGGTTGAGATGTAGCGTAGTAGCAAGTTTCCCTTACACAAGGACAGTAAAGTTTATCGAATCCAGGAGGACTCCAACGATCAACAAGAAGGTGGTCAAACGAGCAAGGCGCCATTTGAGAATAATTACTCACTTGACCTGGATCTCCACACAAAAGAAAATAACTTTGCTCCCAACGAGTACAGAGGGGTTGTCAATCCCTCCAGCCTTGTCGTTAAAAAAGGATCAAACACAAGCGGGAAATAGTAGTGGTGATTGCAACGAAAAGGAAATAAAGCGGTAAACAGTGGAGGCGTAAACACTAAATAGTGGTGGAAATATGGAACGAGGTCCCATGACGTTCACTAGTGATGTCTCTCTCCCAAAAGACGATAAAATAGCTAAGCTGGGTGAACAAATTACAGCTGAGAAATTGACAGAATTATAAATGCACTGCTGATGTGCGAGGTGATGATAGTGATTTCTCGCCCTTCGTTGGTGAGCCCCAAGTGGAAGGCGTGATGTAGCACAGCAGCAAATTTCCCTCGGTAAAGATACCAAGGTTTGTCTCCAGTAGGACTCCGGAGATGATAAGTAGGTGTCAGCGGCGCAACTGACGCGGACCTGCACACATACACGATAACTTTGTTCCCAACGAAGTTCAGAGAGGTTGTCAATCTCTCCGGTCTTGTTGTTCACAAAGGGTAAAACACAAGGGATAATGATAGCAATTGAAAGTAAAAGAAAAAAAGTAAATGAGCGTGTAAACAGTGATGAGGATATGTACCGGGATACGTGATGTTCACTAGTGATGTCTCTCTCCCAAAAGACGATAAAATTGCTATGCGAGGTAAACAAATTACAGAAAGGCAATTGAAAGGATTATGAACGCACCGCAATGCTAACTATGCTACCGGGATACGTGATGTTCACTAGTGATGTCTCTCTCCCAAAAGACGATAAAATTGCTATGCGAGGTAAACAAATTACAGAAAGGCAATTGACATGATTATGAACGCACCGCAGTGCTAACTATGCTACAAAAGAAAGGACGAGGTTCAAAAGCATGGGCAGTACGCCAAAATAAGTAGACCGAAATACAACTGCATCTACTACTAATAATCCACCTTGAGATATCTATCCAGAACATCTCGCTGGTATTAAGTTGCGAGCCCCACCCAAAGTGTAAACCCAAAGCAACAGACAACTGCATTAAAAAGAACTTTGCGTAAAGTAAACAATCCTTGTAACCGCGGTTACAAGCACCGTTGTTTTCCCCCTTGTGGCAACAGCACATCCCCTAGACTCATGTTTCTGTCACTCAAGCGTGTCATCGGGGGGCATGAACCCACAATCGAGCAAAACGTTCCCTCTTGGAGTCACTACCTACTACTTGGCCAAAGCAATAAACAACAACGGAGAACATGCAAGAATTACTTAGGAACAAAAATATAAGAGATAAGAACCAAATATATTACTCAATCACAATCTAAACATAATCTCATAATCCATCAGATCCTATCAAACTCAACATAGCAGTAGCAGAAATATTACAAAAGTGCCCCGATCATGTAGGGCAGCTCACGAGGTCTAAACAATGAAGATCAAAGAGGGGAGGAGAACATCACATAGCTACTGATCACGGACCCATGGTCCAAGGAAAACTACTCACGAGACATCCGGGGAGCATCCATGGTGGAGAGGAGACTCCCGGAGGTCAATCCTCCCTCCGGCAGGGTGCCGGGAAGAGGTCTTCTGGTGCTCATGATCTCGGAAGCGCGGCGGCGGCGGAACAGAGGCGAGTTTGCGAAATAGGGTTCTGTCTTTGGAGTTTCCCCGTGACGGAGAATAAATAGGCGAAGGGGGGCAGCCAGAGGTGGACCAGGGGCTCCAGGCGCCCCCCCTGGCGCGGCCAGGGGTGGGGCCGCGCCGGGTGGCCGCCTGGGCGCCCCTTGGCTCAACTCTGGCCCCTCCCGGGCTCTTCTCGAAGCTTCCTGTACGCTGTTTTTTCCTATATTTTTCCCGGAATTTTTCTGGCACTTTTTATATGGGGGAAAACTGAAATAGAAAAACAGCAGAAAACAGGAACTGGCGCTGGGGTGCACTGAGTTAATAGGTTAGTCCAAATATGATCAAAAGTGTATGAAAGTGTATCTAGATCATAGCAATATCACACAAAACATGCATGGAGCAAGCAGAAATTATATATACGTTTTGGACGTATCAACTACAATACTAATTATGCTGCAAAGAAAGTTAGAGGCTCAAAAGTATGGGCAGTACGCCAAGACAATTAGACCGAAATCCAACTGCATCTACTCACTAATCATCCACCTTGAGATATCTAGTGGTATGTAAGCGGGGGCAACAACACATATGAAGTTCAAAGCCTTGTCTCTCAGGGTGAAAATCCAAGGTCTGGCCTTAATTGGTTGTGTATGGCAATGGTCTTGCTGAAGACATTGTTTCGAGAGCGGGGACTATCTTCAGGGTGAAAACCCAATGGCTGGCCTTAATTGGTTGTGCCTGGCACTGTTTCCTTCTTGAAGGTGTTGCTTTTGAAGATTTGGACATCAGGCGTTGGTTTGGTGGTGGTTGTGCTGCTACTGCAAGGATTGTAACTCTGTAGCGGGACTTTTCTTTTTTACTTCTTCTCTTTTTTTGTTTTGGTTGGCTGAGTACATTTGTACTGCATTTTGGGCATTGCGTAGTTGCAGAGGCCGGGTGTACTTGCTATCTTTTCGATATTAATATATTCTCCTTTTCCAAAAAAAATCTATCCGAAACATCTCGCTTGTATTAAGTTGCGAGCCCCACCCAAAGTGTAAAATCAAAGCAATTGACAACTGCATTAACAAACTTTGCGTAAGGTAAACAATCCTTGCAACCGCGGTTACAAGCATCGTTGTTTTCTCCCTGGTGGCAATAGCACATCCCCTAGTCTCATGTTTCTATCACTCAAGCTAGACATCGGGGGTCATGAACCCACAATCAAGCATAATGCTCCCTCTCGGAATTACTATCTACTAATTGGCCAAAGCAATAAAAAGCAACGGAGAACATGCAAGAATTACTCAAGAAAAATATATAAAAGGAAAACCAAATATATAACTCATCACAATATGAACATAATCTCATAATCCATCGGATCCCAGCAAACACAACATAGCAACAACAGAAAGAATTACATAGATGCCTTGATCATGTAGGGTTGCTCATACGGGCTAAGAATTTAAGCACAAGACTGGAGATAAGACATCACATATATATCTACTGATCATGGACCCATGGTCCAAGGGGGACTACTCACAGCACATCCGGGAAGCGCTCATGGTGGTGGAGAAGCTCCCGGAGGTCAATCCTCCCTCCGACAGGGTGCCGGGAAGAGGTCTTCTGGTGCTCCCGATCTTGGCGGCGGAGGAACAGAGGTGAAAATCGCGATGCGCTGTCCTCTCTGAGGGTTTTAGTGACGGGGAGTAAATATAGGCCGAAGGGGGGCACCAGGGGGTGGCCCCTCCCCCAGGCGCCCTGGTGGCGCGGTCAGGAGTGGGGCCGCGCCCCCTGGCCGCCTGGGAGGGGGTGGCTCTCCTTAAGTGATTCCCGAAGCTTCTGTTGCGCTGATTTTTATATATTTTTCCTAGAATTTTTGGAGCTCTGTAAATATGGGTAAAAACCTGCAATTCACAAACATCAGCAGACAGAAACTGGCACTGGGTGCACTGAGTTAGTAGTTTAGTCCAAATATGTATAAAAAGATATGAAAGTGTAGCAAAACACAAAGCAATGTCACCTAAAAGAGCTTGAAGGAAACATAAATTATAGATACTTTTGGGACGTATCACCAGGGTGGAAGCCTGGCTGCGATCTTATCCTCGAGGCATTGGAATTCCATCCTCCTCAGCTGGTGCACCGAGAGTGGAAGGCCAAGGTATCGCATGGTTAATGAGTTCCTTTTCGCCGGGAGGGCATCCATGATCACGTTGAGGTCAATGTTGCCACATCTGATGGGGACCACCAAGCTCTTCTTGAACTTAGTGACGAGCGCAAAGACTTCATCGAAGGAGTGCGGGATGTCTAAGAGGTTTTTCACGTCCTCCACAGAGGGATAGAGGAAAATAGCCGCGTCCTCGGTGTAGAGGGATGTGCGGGCAATGGATCCCCGATCCCTGACCTTATGGAGAAGGCCCTTTCTGGTGGCCACATCGAGCAGTTGTTGAAGCGGCTGGTCAATGGCTTGCGTAATCATCCGACCATACATGTGGGTGCTCCAAAGACTTGAGACTAGTTGGCATACTCAGGAACTTTATTTTTAGCTACACTTAGTCAGTTTTTCATCCAGAACATTATCATGTCCTTTGAGTGTATCGTACCAGCGACTCGAGTGCACCTACTATAGGGGCACATCATCTAGTTGAAGCAGAAGATATATAGTCTACTACATATAGTAGATCTAGTGTAATAGACTAGTACTACTAGATCATAACTGACTCGTATACCTTTTAACCCTAGCCTCAGTCGCCTATATAAGGTGAGGCAGGGATCCCTGATCGGTAGCTTACTACTCACCCTCATTGCATACCATACATGCTCACGCACAAATCCTAGCTCTCCTACGAGGCCAGAAGTAATAGAAGTCATAAAGGAAAGAAGTTTTGTGTAGCCTCAACTCTGAAGGATGTAAATCCTTTTCCCATGTGCATCACCCTGGAATCCCGGTGTATATGCTAGCTTCCCCATCTTCATTATTGTCGGTAAATTACAGCAACGCCGGAACAACGACAAGGCCGTGTTCGAGTTGGAGATGATAAAGCTGATAGGTAGTCCCATATGTTAATGGCCCATTCTTAAGAAAATAAGACCTATCTTGTTCCTTGTTTATTTCCATTAATTGAGAGATAGAAGCGATCTCTTCACAATAATTGTGGATCCTAAGGTTTGAGGGTTCATTTGGTTTAGGTCCATGTTCTTTCGTTTTAGCACATTAGTTCTCGGCTAATATGCCCACCCCTATAAGAAACTGTCTCGTGTATTATCAGCGAGACTATCCAATGACATGTGCGTGACAATGATGTGAAAATGAAGCGGTATAGGGAGGTTTTAAAACAGACTATTCAAGCTAGATCTGGCGGCCGAGAAAGATCCACACAAGGTACTAGGGAAGGGAGATGATAACGCTTAGGTGGCGACCTCATAAAGCGGCGAATAGCTCGCAGGGGTGATCTACGACGACCTAAAATGCGCGGAGAAGCGTGGAAAAAAGTCACAAGATAAATCCACACTCACGTGTGACACACATGTATCCAAGAGATGGAAAATGCATCAAATGCGATGAGGTGACAGACACGGCTTGGGATCGAGGTAATAAAACGTGTGATGAGTAAATCTCCGAATTAACATGAAAAAACAAACACGCGCTTGGATATAGGAAGAACACCATGAAGGAGGAGGGACAGAGGCCACCAGAGCAAGTCTCTTAACATTCCCGTGCGGCAAAGGTGCTCGGTGATCATGGAAACTTGCAACGGAGGAAGCAATCGAGAGGGAAAATGGGTTGGGTTGGTGCAGTTTCTCACCACGAGCACGATGGTGTGCTTGTCTCATAGGAAGGTGGACAGAGACGATTGAAATTGAAGAAGAACATTGTTGGACTGAAGAGGATGTAGAGGAAGGAGGTGTCACAACCTTGGAGTTTCCAATCGATTCCTTGCACCAGGAAGAAGATATGACAACGCAACTCGAGGAAGACGGAGGCTTGGTGGGAGCCATGTCCGTGATCTTCCTCTTGCTCGAATTCGTCGAGTAGGTTCGATCTGGGCGAGGAAAAAGTTTTTTGGTTGAGGGGAAAAGGAGCGGGGTGTATGAGGACAACGAAGGAACACTCGAAGGAGGTTTTATCCTCAGGAGGAGGTGTGGGAGGGTGATGTGATCTCTGGGTGGCCAAGTACCTGTTCCAGTAACGTCCTTTCTTTCTATGGGATGAAGAAAGGTGGACCGGTACACAGAGTGGGTTTGGCCACTGATGCCCCACAGGCGTAAGGGATCGAGATAGTCTTCGCGGGTAAGTTAACCCAATTTATTGATTCGACACACGGGGAGCCAAAGAGTATTTATAATCTTTGACAGTTGAGTTGTAAATTCAACCGCACCTGAAATATACTTGCTTGAAACGATAGATAAGTAGTAACGATAATATGATAGTGATGGTAGCAACAGCAAAAGTAACAACAAAAGTAATAACTAACGACCAGCAGGAATGAAAACACTGTAGGCTAGGGAGATGGATGGCTGGGCGCTGCATGGATGAGAGTAAACATATAATAGATTCTAACATGGGGAAAGGCACATAGAAAAGCAATGATCATCTAGGCAAATATCAAACAATAGGCATGTATCCCGTAGGTAGTTGTGCGTGCTTGCAATAAGAACTTGCACAACATCTTTTGTCCTACCATCCCGCTACGAACGGGGCCAAAAGGAACTTATGGAGATTAAGGTGCTCCTGTCAAAGAGCACCGGAACAAAGAAATAAACTCAATAGATACATGGAATCCTCAAATTATGGACCGACCCCTTTGGTGTCCCAAGCTGTCACCTTTGGGATCGCCGGTTCCGGGCCATAATAGGTGCATACGACTCATAGATAGGATCTAGAATACAAATATATTCATGAAAACATATAGGGTTCAGATCTGAAAACATGGCACTCGGGCCCAAAGTGACAAGCATTAAGAACAACGAATTGTAGCAAAGATGATAAACACCAAAATAGATGATAGGCAACATGCCCCCAACAATCTGACGAACTATTACATGATTAAACTCATCCAATCCCTACCATCCCCTTTGCCTACAGCAGGGAATTACTCACACATATGAAGAGAAGTCATGGAGGATGGATGGAGTGGCGATGGTGATGACGATGGCGACGATCTCCTTTCTCCGGAGGCCAAATCAGCCTCCAGATTAGCCCTCCGGAAGAAGAACAGAGGGTGGCGGCGGCTCCGCGACGGAAACTGGGAAAACGACTTCTCTTCTGGGGTTTTCTCCCCACGGGGATAAATAGGAGCCTCTGTAGGGCACCAGAGGAGGGGGGAGCAGCCCAGGCGGCCAGAGGGCGCGGCCCCACCCCTGGCCGCGCCAGGGGGGCGCCTGGGGCCCCCAGGGCTCCCCTCTGGTCCCACTTCTGGCATCTGGCTCCTTCGGGTGCGTGGATTTTCAGGTAATTTTCTGGGAATTTTCTGGGACATCTAAAAATCCATTTTCCTGCGCACAAATAAACCATACAGGCAGCTCTGCTGAAAACAACGTTAGTCCGGGTTAGTTTCGTCCAAATCATGCAAGAATGAGGGTAAAACAATAGCAAAAGTGTTTGGCAAAGTAGATACGTTTGAGACGTATCAACTCCCCCAAGCTTAGCATATTGCTTGTCCTCAAGCAATTCAGTTCAACGAACTGGACGCGACAAAGAAAACTTTGAAAAACTCTTTTGCTTCAACAGATGTATATAAGCATGTACTACGAAAAGAGTTTAGCAAGTATTGAAATAATGCTACAAGGACAATGCACGAAGAAATTCTATTTCATGTGATCAGTCACAAACAACTAAAAGTAAATAATAAGCTACTGAAAATCAAAACAGGATCACAATGCACATAGCTTGAACATACTTGAGTGGCACTTCGCTAGCCTCCATGAGTGAAGCAAAACATAAATGCAGAAACTCCTCCGGAGTTTTAAAGGTGACTAGAACTCAGTATTTCAGACTAGCAATAACACAAGCATGCAGAAGACAATGTAATACTTTGGGACAATGCATGTTACACTAAGAATGACAATTATGCTCTCATAGTTGGTGCCTTGAAGAAAGAAGGGGAGACTCTCGAACCGTGGCTTTTGATGGCAAGGTTGAAAACCCGTGAAAGGAAGCAAAGACTAAACATGTGCCAGAGCTCTTGGTTTTGAAAACAGAGATAAAATATTTTTGAGAAGTGCAACTTTCCAGTCAACGGTGAACGGTAAAGGTCTCTCAATATCTCCCATGCCAACCATATATAATGCTTTTAGCTTACACATATTCCCTTATCCATAAATATTCGATGGTCTATGGAACCTTTTATTTTGCCTCAAGGATGGAAGGAGGGTATCGTTCCACCTATCATAAGCAACATTTGGTCCATTTCACTCCATCATCAAGTATGGGGGAGGTGTAACTCTCATATTTTTTTTCTTTTTCTGTTTTGACTAGTTAAAACTTCCGTCAAAAGTTTTTTGGCATGAAAGATACTGATTTCCTTTCACCGCACCATGAGCTTGTACGATTACAAAAGGGAAACTTTTGAATAAATTTTGAGATGGCACAAGAAAGTCTAAGTTAGGAGTGGCCGGTAAAGACCACATATAGGTAGGTATGGTGGACTCAAATGGAACAACTGGGTTTGAAAAGGAGTTTGGAAGCACAAGAAGAATTCCGCTTAGTGCGAGCGAAGGCTAGCAAAAGACTGGGAAGCGACCAACTAGAGAGCAATAACTGTCATAATCATGCAGAGCGACAAAGCAACATTGAATCGGGCATGAAAGTGATATAACTATTCTGAAACAAAAAGATCATCAAGGCAAAAGTAGACTTTTTAGTCATAAGCATGTGTGAACATGTGCCAAGTCAATCCAAAAATTCTCCGAAGGGAAATACCACTCCAGTATGCCAAACCATGAACAATGCAATGCATGTAAATCATTTCAACAACACATTATGCACTCTAGCTATTTGAGACTAGCCACAAGGAAAGCATGAACACTGGGAAAGAATTGTAAACATAGCACTATGTCGCTACAAGCTGGTCTCTAGATCATAAGTACAGGCATATGTACAAAAGTAGAAACAAGAAGAGTTCATACCGGTTTTCCTTGTTGCTTCCCTTCCGTCGATCTTCATCATTACTGCCTCGTCACTTGCACGATCGAACGTAGGAAATATAATCAAATACCATCACGGACTCGAGCTGATCTCTGAAAACAAAGCAAACTAAAGAGAGAAAGGAAATCTGTTTGGGTTTTTCAAAGGTTAAAAGAAAACAAAAGAAAAGAGAAAATCTTTTTGTTGTTTTTGCAAAGAAAGAAAGAAAGAAAAACGGGCAAAAGCTTCGAAAAGATCAAAGTGAATAAAATGGATAATACAATGGAAAAGTGAGAAGGGCACGTACTCCCCCAAGCTTAGGCTTTTGGCCTAAGTCGGTAGCGGCTAATGTCCCCAGGAGCCTCCTGCTCCAGGGTAGTACGGGTGAGTCCAAGGATCGTATGAGGCTTCCGGCGCCTACACCGAAGTCCTCGGATCCTCCCACGAAGAAGGATCCGCGCTCCAAGCCGAAGAAGACCCTTCACCAAACTGGGTGACGGTCTCTCCATGGAAAGGTGGGAGCTCACCATGCTCCTCCTCGTCGGGCACAACCCCCTCCATGGGGTTATGAAACTGATGCTGGACAACGAACTCATCGAACTGGATAACATCAAAGGACCATCCGTTCCTGCGAGAAAAATCAAACAAAAGAGGTGCAGGTAGACGGATCTTGCATTCCGTGGTAGCTCCGAAACGTAAGATATAATCAAGGTTACCAAACTCGGAAGTCATGGTAACAAACTTATGCCTTTTCATAGCAGCAAGATCAAAACTTAAATAAGTAAAAGGCTTATCATCGGGGTGTGGGGTGCCATTAAGAGACTCTAGGATAAGTGTGGCGTAAACGCCACCAAATAAGTCTCCCTTGTTACCGTTCATAGCAAGGTGTCGAGCAACTAAGGCACCCACATTATAATCAAACCTCCCCGAAAGGGCGGTTGCCAGGATAGCAATATCCGGCGCAGATATGTTGCTCGTGTTGTCACGAGCTAACACCCCTCTAGCAATATAATACGCAAAATACCTGAGGTGTGGAAATAAGATGCTGGAGATCTTTGACCGATGAATATCCCTCGTATCCATGCTACAGAGCGAGTTGAAGACGGTTCTCAGCTCGGAGGGCTGAGAGCTCATCTTCGCAGTCTGTCCCACGTTCGGCACACCTATTATTTCACAAAACCTTTCCAAAGGCATGGTCAAAAGATCATTGTAAATTTTAAACTCAACAGAACCAGCATCAAGGTTATATCTAAAACTGTTAATGAAACAGGAGGTGAGTTTTTGATACTGGGTAACACGGCACGTTGCGAGCCGCGTCAAACCTGCATTAGCACAAAGATTATAAAACTCCTCCCTAATTCCTGCAGCTTCAAGGAATTCATCGCACGGGAAAGTCATTGCACGTGCTTGATTTGTGTCCTCCAACAACTCTAAGGGCACATGATCTTCGTTGTAGCTCACCCTAGCAGTCGAGGGTGAAGCTGAAGCTCTCGTAACTCGATCGGAGCGCTCGGGCCTTTTCTTTCCAAGCCACCCCTTTGCTCTTCCTAGCAAACTCATTTCTGAAATTTTTGACAAATTACAAAAACAAGGATTTAAACAAAGTGAGTTAAGGCAAACTACTCAACTCACTTACCTAAGGCATAAACTTGCATCAAAACTTGGAAAATAAAATTCTACACATGCATGCAAGCTCATATAAACAGCACCAAGAACTACTAAATACTCACAAATGAAGCCACCAACCAAAAATCTATTTGGAGGAGTGGAGGAGTTACATACCAGGGAGTATTTGCTCAAAATTTCAGCTTGAATGGTGGGCTGTAGAGAGAGATCGAAAATCGCCTCCAAGAACAGCAAGAACGCAAGAACCAAATGCAGAACTCGTGTTTTTGGAGAGAGAGGAAGGAGGAGGAAGAAGACTTACCTGGAAGTGGGGCCTGTGGGCCCCAGGCGCCCTGTGGGCGCGGCCAGGGGGCAGGCCGCGCCAGCTGGCCGCCTGGGCCACTGGTGGCCCCCCCTGGTCAGCCCCAGGTGCCTCTGGGTCACTCCCGGCATGGAATTTTTTTTTTCTAGAATTTTCTGAAAACTTCACTGTTGAAAATTTCTCGGAGTTCAAAAAGCTGCAAAACTTTCTGAAAACTTAAAGCAGTGATTAGTATTGTGAAGCTTCAAAAACATAAAAACTTGGTACAACAAAGAGAATGAAAGCTAAAGCAAATGAAAACATAACAAGCTTAACTTTTTACCTATATAAAACAAGCTCACTAGCAAGGTTGATCAAGTCTTACCAACAAACCGGCGATATATAGAACAAAAAGTCTCCCCTCTTATGAAGTGATCATTGCACCTTCACTTTAATGGACATTGTCCCCACCATAATGGTTTTGTATTTGTGGTGCACATGTAGTGGACAGCCCCATTCTCCAATCTTCACGGTCTCGATATTCTCTATAGAGTTAAGGCCATGCCTCTTGTCGATCTTCTTTGGAAAATACACCGTGTGTTCTTTATCATCAACGTTGAAGGTGACCTTTCCTTTATTGCAATAAATGATAGCACCTGCGGTGTTAAGAAAAGGTCTACCAAGGATAATGGACATGCTCCCATCCTCGGGCATGTCAAGCACAACAAAATCTGTAAGGATCAAACAGTTAGTAACTTCAACGGGTACATCCTCACAAATACCTATTGGGACAGTTGTTGATTTGTCAGCCATCTGAAGGGAGATATCTGTAGGGATTAGTTTCTCTAAACAAAGTCTCTTGTAAAGAGAGAAAGGCATAACACTCACTCCTGCGCCAAGATCACATAAAGCAGTTCTGACGTAATTATTTTTTATGGAGCAAGGAATGGTGGGTATACCTGGATCGCCGAGCTTCTTAGGAATCTTGCCACTGAAAGAGTAGTTAGCAAGCATAGTAGATATTGCCTCATTAGGAACTTTTCTTTTATTAGTAACAATATCTTTCATATATTTCGAATAAGGAGGTAACTTAATAGCATCAGTCAAAGGAATTTGAAGAAAAAGAGGTTTCATCCATTCACAAAATTTATTATAATGCTCTTCTTCTTTAGATTTGAGGGATTTACCTGGAAAGGGCATGGGTTTCTGTATCCATGGTTCTCTTTCCTTCCCATGTCTCCTTGTGATGAAGTCTTCTTTTGAGTACCTTTTGCGTTTATCGGGTGCTTCTTCTTCTCTTACCTGGGGAGAATCATCCTTCTCCGCGTCTTTTTCTTCAGACTCGGCACCGTCTTCTGTTTCAGCATCGGAGGTAGATATGCTGTTAGGATCAACAGCTGGCTTTTCACTTGTAATAGGATCATCGGGATTGTCAGCCTCCTTGTGTTTCTTCTTCTTCTTTTTCTTCGGAGAGCTAACAGTCTCGTCTTCTTCTTGTACTTGAGAATCTTGCTCGATCCTCTTTGGATGCCCCTCAGGATAGAGTGGGTCTTGGGTGTGTGTTCCACCCCTAGTTTTGATTCCATAAGCTTGTATGTCCTGTTTGGCATTATTAGCAAGAAAATCTTTTTGCACATTAGAAATTTGTTCAAGCTGAGTTTGAACCATATGAAAATGCTTAACAAGACATTTAACATCATTAACTGTTCTTTCTAGAACATCACATAAACTTTTAATAGCAAGAGAATTATCATGCAATTGACTTTGTAACTTCCTATTAAAATGGTCTTGCTTAACAATAAAATTATCAAGCTCATCTAAACATTGGTCGGGAGGCTTACCTTTAGGGATGTCACTTTCAGTAAAGTCTAATAGAGAGTGTACCTCTACTAAGGGAGGGTGAGTAGTAGGCTCACACAACTTCTCAATAGGCGGTAAATTCTTCACCTCTTCGGCTGTAATACCTTTCTCCTTTATAGACTTCTTTGCTTCTTGCATATCTTCGGGGTTCAGAACAAGCATGCCCCTCTTTTTCGGTGGTAGAAGTGGTTCAGGAACGGACCAGTATTCATAGTTCTTGGCAATTTTGCACATTAATTCTTCTGCATCGTCTGGGGTTCTTTACCTGAAAACACAACTAGCACAACTATCCAGATAGGTTCTGGATTCATCGGTTAAACCAACATAAAATATATCAAGCAGTTCATTCTTGGGGATTCCATGTCCCGGCATAACCTTAAGTAAATCACAAAACCTCCCCCAATCTTTAGGGAGTTGCTCATCCTGCAATTGTTTAAAGTTATAGATTCTTTGCAAAGCAGCATGTTGCAGATGAGCTGGGAAATACTTATCAACAAAAAATTTAACTAAGTCCTGAGGACTTTTAACGGAACCATAGGGTAATGCATCGTACCATGATTTAGCGTCTTCCTTCAAAGAAAAGGAAAAAGCTTGGCCACATAGAAGTTTCGTATCTTCTCATCAGTAGTGAATAGGTCGCTCAACGCAGCAAGTTTGGTCAAGTGTGCTATAGCATCATCATTTTCTCTGCCATAAAATGGGTCAGCCTCGACTGTAGATATAAGTGAAAGATCAACAGAGAAATCATAATCAGGATCAGTGATGCATATAGGAGATGTGGCAAATTGAGGATCAGGAATAACTTTGTTCTTCATGGCGTGCCTTTTGAGCAACTCTTTAACAACACCAGGGTCAGAGTCGACACACTCTCTGAGTTCCCTGCAAAAATCATCATCAAGAGTAACATAATCATCATTAAGGATTCTCTCCCTGAGTTCATCTAAGCTCGGGTAACCAAAGGTTTTTCAGGTAGGAATATAGGTAGCAGGGGTCTTGGTCTTGGATTTTGCTGCAGCCTTAGCAGTCCGAGTTTCAATATGGTGACCAAGAAAAGTAGCATCATCAAGAGTAGTGGAAGCATCATCAAAAGTATCGGATATAGTAACAGACTCAATAGAAGCATCATGTAGTGGTGGTGAAGTAAACTTACTCATAACAGAAGGTGAATCAAGTGTAGCACTAGTGTTCAGAACAGTACCTTTTCTTGTACGGGATGGTAAGATCGGAACCTTGGGGTCTCCTTTCTTACCCATAGAGGATGATATGCAGCAGGCGGGATACTTCAAGTAGACTTGTAAATATTGCTATGCTCCCCGGCAACGGCGCCAGAAAACGCTGCTTGATGCCCCACAGGCGTAAGGGATCGAGATAGTCTTCGCGGTTAAGTTAACCCAATTTATTGATTCGACACACGGGGAGCCAAAGAGTATTTATAAGCTTTGACAGTTGAGTTGTCAATTCAACCGCACCTGAAATATACTTGCTTGCAGCGATAGATACGTAGTAACAATAATATGATAGTGATGGTAGCAACAGCAAAAGTAATAACTAACGACCAGCAGGAATGAAAACACTGTAGGCTAGGGAGATGGATGGTTGGGCGCTGCATGGATGAGAGTAAACATATAATAGATTCTAACATGGGGCAAGGCACATAGAAAAGCAATGATCATCTAGGAAAATATCAAACAATAGGCATGTATCCTATAGGTAGTTGTGCGTGCTTGCAATAAGAACTTGCACAACATCTTTTGTCCTACCATCCCGCTACGAACGGGGCCAAAAGGAACTTATGGAGATTAAGGTGCTCCTGTCAAAGAGCACCGGAACAAAGCAATAAACTCAATGGATACATGGAATCCTCAAATTATGGACCGTCCCCTTTGGTGTCCCAAGCTGTCACCTTTGGGATCGCTGGTTCCGGGCCATAATAGGTGCATACAACTCATAGATAGGATCTAGAACACAAATATATTCATGAAAACATATAGGGTTCAGATCTGAAAACATGGCACTCGGGCCCAAAGTGACAAGCATTAAGAACAACGAATTGTAGCAAAGATGATAAACACCAAAATAGATGATAGGCAACATGCCCCCAACAATCTGACGAACTATTACATGATTAAACTCATCCAATCCCTACCATCCCCTTTTCCTACAGCAAGGAATTACTCACACATATGAAGAGAAGTCATGGAGGATGGATGGAGTGGCGATGGTGATGACGATGGCGACGATCTCCCCTCTCCGGAGGCCAATTCAGCCTCCAGATTAGCCCTCCCGAAGAAGAACAGAGGGTGGCGGCGGCTCCGTGACGAAAACTGGGAAAACGACTTCTCTTCTGGGGTTTTCTCGTCACGGGGATAAATAGGAGCCTCGGTAGGGCACCAGAGGAGGGGGGAGCAGCCCAGGCGGCCAGAGGGCACGGCCCCACCCCTGGCCGCGCCAGGGGGGGGGCCTGGGGCCCCCAGGGCTCCACTCTGCTCCCACTTCTGGCATCTGGCTCCTTCGGGTGCGTGGATTTTTAGGTAATTTTCTGGGAATTTTCTGGGACGTCTAAAAATCCATTTTCCTGCGAACAAATAAACCATACAGGCAGCTCTTCTGAAAATAGCGTTAGTCCGGGTTAGTTTCGTCCAAATCATGCAAGAATGAGGGCAAAACAATAGCAAAAGTGTTTGGAAAAGTAGATACGTTTGAGACGTATCAGCCACGCGCGCCAAGAGGGACACAGATGGGGTTTGTTGCATGAAGGTGAGATGGGCCAAATGGGTAGGTCGACTGACTTCCCTCCTTTAGTGTCCTTTTTCTTTTCCTTTTCAACAGATTAGGAAGAAATATAGGCAGGGGAAGGAAAAACCTTTCATCATGATTTCAATTTTCTTGGAGTCCAAGATTTACACTTGATACAAAAAAAATTAATTCCGTAATTTTTTGACAAGTTTAAATCCAAACTTATTAGAATTAATTCAATAATGTCTGAACTAGACTGATGAGATAAAATTGCTCAAAAAGCATGAAATTTTTGAGGGAGCTTGGGCAAGGGACAAAACAATTATGTGCCAAGGTTGGAGTTTATCCTTGATGTAGAATTACACGGAGAATATATGAAGGCTTGAAATAAATTATGAAATGATATTTAAATAAAATACTAAAAAGGTAAAAAATATCGGTCTGAGAATTTCTATATTCATCATTTGAAGCGCATTACATCATGGCATGATCTCATGAAAAGAAAAAAAAAGTTGTTGTACTAATTTATGCCAATATTTTGATTTCAACTTTTGGATCCTTACAATAATATAATTATGAGTCCAAAAAGTAAAAAATAAACCATTATATGATACCCATTTATAATACTATGCATTATTAACATAATATCATATATATGAGACTAACTTATAATATGTACTTCTGAAAAATAGTCAGTTTCATTAACTGGTGGCCATTTCTTTGTCTTGGTTCATAAACTGACTTAGTTCCATTCTTGAGCTAGGAAGTACTAATAGTTAATTGTACAGTCCAGGGAGTTGTACATGATGTCATTTCAGAGAAGTGTGTTCACTCACACATGACGCATGTGTCTAGCAGATGCATGTCAATAGCCTAATACTGATAAACTTTAACTGTAAAAAAATACTGATAAAACTTACCATGGCACCGACGTTAAATTTCTTTTCATATGCAATGATTTAACACAAAGAATGATGGTCCACAAGAGTGTGCAACTGGTTACTGAATCTCCATCTTATAGGAGTCCTGTTTTCTGTCTGCGAGATGGAAGGATCCCCCAAAGTTCTGAAACTTGAATTCAGATAGTAGTACATCCGATACATTGGACATGCTGCTAATAAAAAATTGTACTAGTCCTCTTCTGTCAGGGAGAGACAATCGACAACAGTATGCGGCCGTGTCCCTAGGATGGACCTAGATTTGACAGGTTCCACGCTTCCATCCGTGAGATGCTAGGCCTCGATGTTGTCCATCTCACAGATGTCGAACCTCATGTAGATGGTGCCAGCACTACTGGAGCAGGAGGGGAAAGTATCGATGGACACAGAAAAAGACATGTACATGCCAATGAACAATGGACGTCGTCCACTCAATGCTTGTGCACCCAAGCTCTTGACCGGAAGAAGAGTCTCGGTGTCCGCAGTGGATGGAAGAGATAGATGGATAGGCCCAGAAGGGGATGATGAGGTTGTTATTGGGCCTCGGGTGCCTTGCTTTCCTTGGGCTGGTGGGATTTTGGACTTTTTGGGTCAAGCTAGCACTTACCTCTTTTTTCTACATTTCCTTTATTTCTGCACTTGTTAGACCCCTTACAGTAGAAGTATTGTAAGGGGAATATGTTGCATCAACATGGTGGCATACATTGTAAATTTTCAACAACAAAAAAGAACAAGGGTCAAGGGTCGTTCTTCTGTTGTTGTGGTTCTTGTTTTTTTTTGTGAAACATCAGTGGGGAAAGACTTTCCCCACCTAAATTTTCATTAAGAGAAAAGGAGGTTTGAAGAGTCATCATTCATCGTGAATCAGTGATCACGCCACAGATCTGTGTGACACTTCAACTCTGGTTCTTCCGGTCTTTGTGACCAAATATCGAGATCAGAGAGAATGTTACATATTACATTTAGCCGAAAGTGAAAAAGAAGTGGATCATAGATTTTCTAGAGTATGTGAAGTGGCATGTAGACTTGAAATGTTGGTGGTAGGTGTGGGGGAAGGGTGAGCTTCCAAAATTGTTTGATGTCGTTGCAGGCTCTTGTTAGGATAACACTTAGTTATATATAACTATTCATGTTTCATCCCCAACACAATATAGGTGGTGTTTCCAACGCTTCTGAAAATATCTATCTTTCTATACTTTGTGATTAGAAATATTTGATATATTAATTTGTAAATTCGTCCAGTACATGAGGTATTGTCTTTTTTGATACATTGAAAGCGATCTTGGGTTTAATGGTAGTGTTTCGATATACGACATTTCATGGGTTTCACCTTCGCAACGCAGATTTGAAAGCCTCTGTTTGGATTATACTGCCATGTGTTGTATTGTACCTGCACTACGAATCTGGTCCCAATTTGTTCTTGCTTTTGCTTTTCTAAGAAGAATTTTGTAGGTTGCTCACAACCACAATTTCAGGGTTGTGGTTTTGCTCAGTAAGACGGAGCGCTACTGAGTTGAATCTGTGATATATATGTGCATATGCCATATGATTTAGATAAAGTGTTTAGGTTGGCCAGCTAGTAATCTTGTGCATTACTTTAGATGAGATCGAGCTATACGTCCGGGTGGTGGTCTTATTGACGATGGCCTTGGTTTGCGTGATCATCCTGACATACAGGCCGATGCGATAGAGCCATGAGACTATTTGGCACACTCAGCTAGTTTTTTTAATTCATTCAGTTGGGTTTCACCCAGGACATTATGTTTAGGCAGAAGCAATTCAAAACAAGCAACAACAAGAACAAGAAGGACTCCGAGGCAACATACGTTTCCACGTCAAGAAGAACAAAATCATTCCGGTGACCACGGTGAGGGCCAGGCCAACAACTCGATTCCACCTATTATAGGGGGCCCAACATCTACTTAGAGCACAAGAAGTAGATCTAGCATAATTTGACTAGCACTACTTACCGACTCGGATAGCTTGTAACCCTATCCTCAACCACCTATATAAGTGATACGTCCAAAATGCATCACTATTTTATATCGTAATTCACCCCTATTCATTGATATATTTAATGTTATGATTCTATTCTTATGTTGTTTTGGTTTGTTTTACACAGTTTGCAACTTTCCGGTGCCAAAACAGCAGACGCAGGATTCAGCGGAGAAAAGTGGACACTGAGTTGTTGAAACAGAACATCTCCAAATGTGCTGAAAATCAACGGAGGATATTTTCCAGAATAATTACGAAGCTTCGGCGAAAAGGAGCCAGAGGGGGGCCACCAGGTGCCAAGGCGCCCCCCTGGCGCGGCCCCCACCAGGGGCGCACCGGGAGGCCGCCTGGACCCCTGGGGCCACTCCCGGATCCCCCTCTGGCCTATATATTCATCGTCGTCTGAAAACCCTAAAAAGGGAGGAGTTTTGCGAGTTCCACCGCCGCTCCGTGGCGGAAACCTATAGAGAAGAAAAGACATCTCCGGCGGGCAGATCCCGCCGGGGAGAACACCTCTCGAAAGGGGAGATCACCGCCATCGTCATCACCATCTTCACAGACATCATCTAGATCATCATCAACATCATCCCCAACATCAGCACCATCTCCATCTTCATCCTATCTCATCTCACAATTGCAACTTGCGTTCTAATCCGTACTATCTATCCTCTCTACTCTACCGGTGTTGATTACTCCTTTGTGGTGAATGCTATTGAGTTTTGTTGAAGAAATATTGTTCTGTCCAGATTGTTTATCATCTATTTATCACCACTGATCGTGATCTCTTTTATGTCTTGTGAGTAGTTACTTTAGTTCTTGAGGACATGGGAGAAGTCTAGTTGCTAGTAGTCATATGATGTTGAAGTCATATGTTTTGTTTGGTATTTAAGCTGTGTTGTTATTTTCCTAGTGGTGTTGTGTGAGTCGAACACATAACACTTCGCCTTGTTAAGGACCTAGGGGGATGCATTGTGTATAAAGAATTCTTACGGTGGGTTGCCGGAGTGACAGAAACCTGAACCCCAGTTTGAACACTTTTGGACAAGGGAATAATGGATCCTTGATCTTATTGATGTGGTTAGGCTTTTTCCTTAATTTCTACCTTGTATTTGAGGATGCTTGCAAGGTGTTTAATCATAAGAGTACACTTATCTTAGTCTAGAAGGTGTACTAGCATAGATCCACCCACTCAACACTTATCAACACAAAACATAGTATCGATATGGAATATGGCGAAAGCACGTGACTACCTATCCCGTGTGTTCTCAAGAACGCTTTAGCCTTTATAAGTTCAGTTGTTAGGATTATCCTTTGCTCAAAAGGATTGGGTCACTTGTTACTCCTCAGTACCTTTTACCTTGCTTATTTTTACCTTCTCATTGCTTATACGAAAAACCCCTAAAAAGTTATATTTCAGTGTTTGCAGTTATTCCTTTACCAAAGTCACTTATCAATACCTTCTGCTCCTCGTTGGGTTTGACACTCTTACCTATCGAAAACGCTACAATAGATCCCCTACAGTTGAGGGTCATCAATAAGTCGAGGCAGGGGGCTCAAATCTATACCTTACGACTCATCCCCATTGTACGCCATACATGTTCATGCAGAAAACCTAGCTCGTATACGAGGCAACCAAGCAATACAAGCCATAAAGGCAAGAAGTATTAAACTGCCTCAACTCCGAGGGTATATTCCTGGATAAATCCTTCCCATGTGTGTATCGCCCTGGAATCCTCGTGTGTATGCTAGCTACCTCATTTTCATTCATTCCGATAAATTATACCGACACCAGCACAATAACAAGGTCGTGTTCAAGTTGAAGACACCGAAGCTTGTATGTGAGGCCATGGTTAAGGTCATGCTAATTTAGTGATATAACCAAAATCTTCGAATTAATTTTCAATCCTAAGATTTGAGGGTTAATTTGGGTTCGATCCCACACTACAACAAGAACCCCCCTATAGCAACGCAACAATGCGTTGTTGTATACCCATATAAGCGTTGCAGAGGTCTACACCAACGGATTATTATGTGTTGCCATAGGTGGCGTTGCAAGGGTCTACAACAACGTATAATTGTTTGTTGGTAAATGGCACCAATAAGCGTTGCAAGACAGCAACATATAAAGTTACAGAACTTACAACACATTATATGTGTTGCTAGGTTTTCTACATAAGGGATTTTACATATGGACATAACATATCATTAGAGCGCATAGAAGCGCTGCCGCATTTCATTAAGAATAGTGATATTCTATATGTTGTCATGCAGAATGGTATGGTTAATGTTGGCAGCATAGGAGTCACAATATAATAAGAATGACGGTCTCATATATTAAATAGACTTTGTTGTACAAAGAACTTGATTTGTATATTACAAGCTGCGATTATACTAATAGTAGCAGAATGTTTGAAGCATACATAAAGTTTGAAATGTTAACACTAGATATGACAACCTACAACCTAACGAAAGACTATCCAGTAGCAGCCCCATTCTCGACCTTGTAACCATGCATCATCAATTTATCTTAGTGATCTGCAACAATAACGAAATGAGATTAGAAACTTTCAATAGTGAAGGTAAGGTTAATAGCTAGTAAGTTTAAAGGAGGAGCAACATACAAAGGTTGTAGGCCATGCGATAATCAGTCCTGCTGAATGACCAATAATTTTGACCTTTTTTAATGGTCGTATCAGTTGATCAGAATTGGCAAATGTAGCATCAACTCGTACAGCCCAGAATTCGTTACCAAGTTGAACACCCTCAATTTTATATTCTCGTCAACACTTTGGAGTGTAGCAAGAGCAACATTCCTGTTTGGATTTCCCAAACTCTTCAAAAATACTATAGTCCCAACCTATCCAGTAAAAAAACACGAGAAAACCATTGTAACAAAATTGAAATCTACAAAGAACATTGCATAATAAAAACTTAATACCCATACATCTATCGAGTCAGCACCCAAACGACTTTTTGCATTGCCTTGTTGTTTCTGCGAATTATATTTTGTGCAACATTAGTATGCAATATAATTCAAGCCTAAGCAAACTAAAGAGAGAAGAAAAAGATATGACATACATTGGCAGGCTTTGTTGCATTGGCTCCTTTTGAGATCTTATTAATGTTCTGGCCACCATGCTAATGGCAAGATGAAAAATAATCAGAATAACTACAGGAAAAAAGCTGAATGAATGTGAACGTACCATATGCGCAGAGGAATCTCTAAGTCGTTGAGGCGTGTTGTTAACTCTGAGGTCAATTTCCCGCTCCTATAAATTGAAAACAACAATTTATTATCAAAAATGAGAAATGCATCGACAAACATTGTCTTCTAAATATGTTCCAACGCAAGCCATTATAATTTTCTTCCTTTAATCTTTTTATCTAGTAGTACAAGTATGCATTTAGTCTTCCAACATCTTCATTATTTAGTAGTGTAAGCATAATTTATTTTTTAAATGATGGCATGCCATGTTGTGCACTAGATTTTTGTGGAAGAAGGCTAGACGTATAATAATATTTGTTCAATCCCTTACAATGCCACTTAGTAACAGATTTTCCTTGTATGAGTTATGCAACATTATGTAAACAAAAAACTGAAATAGCAATCCGAAGAGACTAATACTGCTCTTCCTCGTAGTGAAAGTAACTACACTTTTTTTTCTTAGATGCTTATATCAGATTTTGTACCCAATATTTGTGAAGCAGAAGAGTAGAGAACTAGAGATGCATAGTGGAAAGAATCTTTGCAAGTTACAAAACTCATAGTTGACAGAAACTTTGCAAGTTAAAGAAAACATAAGTGCACTTACCTTATCTACACTAGCATTTTCCTTCACTTGTTGCACATTTTCATTGTTGGTCAAAGTTTCTTTGTTCTGTGAAAAAAGATAACGAGAAGTAGAAGTATAAATAAATTTGCCGAACAACATATTGGATCCAAACAACATATAAATGAGCATACCTTGTCCTTAGAAGGACATTTGTTTGATGGTTGCATCTCCATATCATAGTGAAATTTTTCCTTGCTCTGTAATGGATGGCATGAGATGACTAATTTCTATATAAAAAGCAAAATTGTATTAATGCATCCATATTGTACCATCACATTATTCTGTAGTCCGATAGTACCAAGTTGTTGACTATAAGTGTCACTATAGACTCTCTGTCATGTGAAATGAAATGATGGTAAGATTGTATCTATTTAAATGAAGTAAAAAACATTCTAAAAATAACATACTTTTCTTTTTGAATTTTTCTTGCCAATACAAAGAGCATCTTGAGATTTAGACATCTCACCCAAAGAACACTGTAACGTGAACCTGAAGATTAGTACATGTATTAGAAAATAAAGAAGGAAAACGAAGTTCCTTAAATTTACCTGTCCTTCAGATTGTTTTTTCTTCCCTTGTAGTTCCAGAATTAAGGCATCTTGGCTTTTCACGCGTTGCTCTAACTTCTCCATCCGAAGTCTAACAGAAAAAATATCTTCATTTGATTTATCTTCCAGTGAAGTAAGATGTATATCCTTAAAGTGGCGCGAAGATGATACATCTAAGACTTGATTAGGATTTGGAACTAATCCCAGGCCATGTACATGTCCAGCCTTGTCTTCTCCTAATATTGTATTCAAAACATCTCCTTTCCAAGCTGTCTTTCCTGTACTTGTATCTACTAAAGCTGGATTATTCGATATTATTCTCTTCAACTCAACCTATATACATGAATAGTGTATGTTAGAACAATCTACTAAATAGAAATATAATTTTTCAAAATGGATTCGATACCATACCACTTTTTCATTCATGTTCTTCTCACTTTTGTGCTTATGTGTATGAATGTATAAGACAACCCTGTGTGGGTTCTTCTTTTCTGGATCTTTTTGTCTCTATTGGTCAAACAGTTTATTATTAAAGACTTGGTCATGACAAAATATGGTACAAATGGAATGTAGATGTGCATAGTTCAATGTCTTATAAACTGACCATCTCTTCTCTAACTCGAGGAAAACTCTTAGTCCCAGCTGTGTGTTTTGACTTCCTCATTGTACAATTTTGCTTGTTTTTCTCACTTATATCCTGCCAAACAATTGTAAGTACTGATGCACATGTATTTTCATAATTTCATAAGATGACTAAGCAACATGTAAATAATAGAAAGTGTATATGTACCTGTGCCTTTTGGCTCATCCAATTACTTACAAGTGTAATCCACTGGTCCTTAATCACACCCTTTGGAACATTGGTGTTATTCGCTTGCATGCTCTTAGATGCATCAAAATAGAGTGATTTCAGATCTGACTTATGTTGCCTCCATCTATCTCCAATTTTTTTCAATATAAACTTTTCCAAGCAAGAAGGGTAGAGAAATCTCATCTACATATCGAACAAATAAATGGTCATGATAACAGTTATATGTAAAGCATAATTACGTTACCAAAGAGATTTAATACACTCCTAATATACCTTTACTTGCCCTAGTATATCATTTTTATTTCTTTGTTCATTGTTATTTTTTTCTCTCTCTCCTATTAATTTTCTCCAGTCCGTGTAACTCAAGCTACACAATTTTCCATTTCTAGCAACCGTGCCAAGAAAACGTCCAAGAAGTCCAGCTTCTTTTCCAATTGGTTGGTTTAGATCGTTGCACTGGACCACAATTCTCTGGCCTTTTGGAAGATTCCATATTTCTTTCAGCCTTGTCCTCCCACGTTTGGTTGTTTCTTCATTTTCATCTGATCATGGGTACATTAACAGAATAATTATGTTCAAAAAAGAATGAACAAAAGTTTTTTAATAAACACTTCTAAACATCTTAACAATTACCTTGGTCAGTAGCAACAGTTTCATCGTCCCCTTCATCATCACTATCTGTTAAACCTTCTTCATCATTACAATTTAAATGAGAGGATTCAACATCTTTATGTGTGGTATTCTCATGTTCAATATGTTCCTCATTCATGTATTCATCAGTACATTGAACAACATTCAGTTTACTCCTTGTCATATCTGCTACAGGAGGAAAACCAAAACATAAAGTCAAAAACATTGTAAATTAAATCAAAGTAGTATGCCCCTGGTTCTGGGTTTGAGCAACTAAACAGGTGTGCAGGTGTGTTGTAATGCACAGGTCGAGAGGTTGTTCGCTCCATAAGTAAAGAAAGAAGAGATTTTTCTAGAGGCAAAAATGAAGCGGGATTGGCGGACTTGTGACTAACATTGAGTTCCAGCTCCAGAAATGAAAAACGAATCTGCAGAACCAAGAAGCCGAGAGGAAGATCTATGAATTTTGAAGTTGGAACTGTACTTTAGCTAATCAGAATTCTTGAAGGAGCATGAGGCTCCTTTTGTATTAGCATACTCTGAATTTTTTATGGAACCTGAAGATTACAATATTACTCTTAATTCTTAAAGGAATAATGTATGCACATCTAATACATTGATTTAGTAAAAGTAAGTATTCCATACAAAGATATTATCACTCAAGGTTCAGCACATGAAAATTGTATTAGGACTTTGGGACTGTGTGTCTATATGAGTTAGTAGAACGTCTACATACGTATGTTTTCTTACATAATGTTCAGCTTCAGCTAGTCCACAGTTGATAACTCTACAAAGCAGAATCACACAATCACTAGGAAAATCACCTAATCACTAGGAAAATCAATTAATCACCACATGTACCCGTCGGGCAAAGGGATGCATGGAACCAGCATACACTAAAATAATCTTAATGGACAGCCAATAGTCAGAAAGCTACGAATCAACACACTGATTGTTGCCATTAACACACTAACGAACTAATATCAGTTTCAAGTATGCATAACCAGCATAGAACCTAGCTATGAAATAGGCCTCAATGAGGAATAAACAACACTTTCAAAAATCACGGGCGCACGCCGCTGCTAATCACCGACCCACCTCAAAGCGCGCCACCCCGGCGGAAATGCGAACATGATGGCCGGATCCATTAGAACAGAAGGAGGTTAAGTACAAGAGAGAGCCCACGACTGGAGGGACTGACCTGCAATCGGCAAGAGCAGCGCAAAATCTCGCCTGCCGCCACCTGCCGGCAAGGTGGTGTTGGAGAAGATCCCCACGTCTTGTGCTTGAGATAAGAGGAGAGAGCAGCGGAGAAATCTCGCCTGCCGCCACCTTCCGGCTAGGTGGTGTTGGAGAAGATCCCCACGTCTTGTGCTTGAGATAAGAGGAGAGGGCAGCGGAGAAAGCTGGGGGCAGTTACCTTCTTTGCGTTTAACTCAGATTCACGAATACTGTCTATGAAAGGTGGGGCCCTTGACCAATTCCATTTTACATAGAGAGATATATTAGCGTATAGTACTAAAAAGTTGGCGGGAGATAAAAAAAATGGAGGGAAGAAACGGAGGGAAGAAACGGAAGGAAGAAAATAGTTTTCGACCTCACAAATTGGAATAAAAATAGGGAAAAAAACTTTTTTCAGTAAAACAACTACAATAAAAATGTTAAAAATGTGTAAAGTAAATCATTAAAAAGGCAATTTATTATATAACATGCATTTCACTTTTTTGACACAATTGTTAGGTCAAAGCTAATTCGCCGATGATCATCCAACGCGATCGACTTTGAACAAAACAACTATGGTTACCTTATCCTTGTGTATTCTGCCATTGTTGTGGTTTTCTATAGAGAAAAAGGCGAAGGATCAACTTTATATTATAAAATCAAATGACGGTAAAGAAACTATGCCATTTGAGCACGAGGTTGATGTAAAAGGGAGTTCATCGAATCCCACACACGGTAGATCAGAAGCTCCTTAACCAACGCTTCCACTACTGAAGAAACAAGATTACTTTAGATAGAATATCTGCAGTCTTGGAAGGAAAGATTGCTCGACGCGACTCACCAATCGGCAACAACCTTAACATTGTGAGGTCATCCTAATCCTAAACTATCAAAAATGGGGCTCACCGGAGCCCTTTGGGTGCAGCGGCGGCGACGCTCACGCATCATTGTCAGAGCCGAGGTCGACGAAGTCCCTATCTTGTGCCTCGTGTTCGCGGCGCCACTCCGCCTGCTTCTCCTCCCACTCGCGTGAGGAGGTGAACCCCGGTTCGTAGAGGACGGCGTCGATCTTCTCCTCCCGACGATGGTGCTGCATCATCTCCTAATCGTCCCACGCACTGCATGCGGTAATCACCATGGTGATTGCTTCCTCTTAGGAGGGGAGCTCCCCGCACCGAAGCGTTGTGACTGGCGCTGGTCGTACTCCTCTATTTAGCGGCGGATGAGGGTTGCAGACTTTATCCACCCCGCCGCACGGTACAAATATAGGACCGGGTGGTGGGGGGTGGATTTGGGGGAGACTGTAACCACGCGCTATACGAAGTTTGCTATACAGGTCGGGTCATTTTTTTTTCATGCGGAACTGTAAATCGGTGGTTATTTTAAGGTTCAGCAACTTTTAAAGGATCTATTAGAGATGCTCTTAGGGACCCTGATTATAAAATTTCCTTGAAAACACAGGTTTGACTCTCATGTGAGCTCATCTTGGGATCAAATTCAGAAAATAAGCCAATTATGTGAGCGTGTTTGGAGACTCGTCAAGAAATGAGAAGATTGGTCAAGGCTAGCTTGCTGGGTTTTGAATCAACAAATCTTGAATAAAATTAATAGTTCTATTTGTGTATTGAATATAAAAATCATGTTTGCCAATTCTTCAATGTACATAATTTTTTCATGGGTTTTTCTTGAATTTAAAATAAATAATATTAGTGTGTGCAAAAAGTAGAAAAATTGTGAGCCGCTCAATTTTGGAC
The DNA here is from genome assembly GCA_950022295.1 of Bromus sterilis. NCBI lineage: Eukaryota > Viridiplantae > Streptophyta > Magnoliopsida > Poales > Poaceae > Bromus > Bromus sterilis. The sequence goes on from OX465600.1 coordinate 35,254,753, forward strand.
TCGTATATTTATTGGCTTAACCGGGATCAAACCTTTAAAATGAAGAATATACAGTGCAAAATATATTGAAAGATGACTTATTAGTGAGACAAAAAATGAAGAATCTGGAACAGCTCAAGTTCAACTTCTATATTAGCTAAACTTGGGATCAAATCCTAAAAATGAGCTAACTTAAGAGAAATCAAATAATCCAGTACAATAATATGTATGACAAAAAGATGTTGAATGCAACTGTATCTCGAGCCCTGAATGCTTCGACGAAGACGCTTGAACATTCATAATCCTTTCAAAGCTTTATGCTTAAAACGGAGGAGATGTACGACACTTGTTTGCTGATTTTGCCCTGAGCAGCATCTAGTGAAAACAGAACTTCTAGTGGCCCTTTTTCTTCAAAGTTCTCACACTTATTCATGACTGCTGCATTTGAGATCAGAGAATAAAGCAAGTTATTCCATGGCGATATGATATTAACTTTAACCAATGTTACTTCTACCAGCTAATGCATGGAAAAAAGGCAACCTATTACACTCCATGCAGTAAAAACAGAGCAGGCCAACTAAACATTAGGAGCAAACCTTTCGTTTAGTTCCGAAGCTTCAGGATCAGAACTTGTAATAGGATCTACAGTCGTTCCTTCTATATCTCTTCTAGTCCTCATTTGGTTCCCGTGTACAGTATCAAAATGCTCCCCCAGATTACTAACATGATAAGGCTCACTTTCTATATCATCCCATTCTTTACCCATATCAAAATTGTCTCGAGGAGTCACCTTCGTCACAAAAGACCATTCAGGATTTGTACGGTCTTTTGTATAGAAAACTTGGTCAACTTGATTGGCGAATACAAAAGATTCATGCTCTATCTTCTCACCACCTTGGACTTGCTGTGGAAAATTCACAAGTGTACGACCAAACCTATCCTTTTTTACTTCTTTTTCTTTGGTGCTATTAACCCATTCACATTTGAATAGCACCACCGAAAACTTTCTATAATAATCCAACTCAATTATTTCAACTATCCTTCCATAGTACATCACATCTCCAAGTATAGGGTTAGTATCACCTGCAGAAGCGTAGCTTGATGTTTTTGCTGTTAAAACAACTCCACTATTTTGACTCTTCTTATCAAAACGCTTGGGTCTAAATCTATAGCCGCGAATACAGAAGGCTATGTATCTTCGTGCAACCTCAAGTGGACCACGAGCCAACCATCTAATATCATCATCGATGCTATCAGTACCTCTTTGCTGCTCCTGCTCCAATACCTACGCCAACACAGAAAATAGATGAGATAAATTCAAAATCAGAAAATTAATAAGAGGAACCTTACATGATCTCTAAACCAATCAGCGAATTTTGCATGCTGCATGCGCTCAATGGTTTTCAGTGATAGGCGCTTGTTGCGGTTTTTCCTTTTCAGATCAGCAGCATGTTCTCTGTAACACATATATATACACAAGATTGGATCATGAAAATTATTCAACATGTTCAAAAGCTAAGGTTAGACATTAACCTGAGATATGGACTGACAGCATCACAATTGTACAACACAAATCTATGGGCTTGTAATATCTCCATATCATTCAGAGTGTAGGTACGTGGCTTTCCTAGTGGATTCCCTACTTGAGGAAACAATGTGGATTCAGGTGCATACATAGCAGGTTCGTTTGCATTTGGTTTGTCATGATTCCTTGATGGTTCGTTGTGCTTAGTAGAGAAACCCTCTAAGTATCTCGAGCAAAAGGCCATACACTCATCTGCAAAATATGATTCGGCAATTGAACCCTCGGGCCGAGCTTTGTTGCGAACATATGACTTCAATTTACCAAGGTACCTGCAACACATGTCAAAACATCAATTTATCAGGTTGTATGACATCATGTATGCCAATGTTACACTTCATTTAGCATCAAATTGTTACCTCTCAATAAAGTACATCCATCGATAACAAACTGGTCCAGCGAGTTTACATTCAGTTGCTAAATGAACAACTAAATGCACCATGACCGTGAAAAACCCAGGAGGGAATATCATCTCCATTTCACAGAGTGTGATTCTAATTGATTCTTCCAAACGGTCAAGCTCATTTACATGGAGAACTTTTGAACATATTCCTCGGAAGTACGCAGATAAGTCAAACAGTACTTTTGTGACATGATCTGGCAAAATACCTGTCAAAGCGATAGGCGTGAATTGCTGCAGTAGCACATGGCAGTCATGCGTTTTTAGCCCAGAAATTTTTCCTTCAGCAGACTTCACACATTTGGATATATTTCCACAATACCCATCAGGAACCATTATATGCTCAAGAACTTCAAGGAATAATTTTATCTCACTTCTGGACATGGTAAATAATGCGGGTGGTAAGTAATACTTTCCTGAAGGTTGTTGCTCTCGATGTAGGTCCTCTCTAATATTCATTTCTTTCAGATCTAGACGAGCAAGAAGATTATCTTTCGACTTCCCATCTAAACCTAAAAGTGTGCCCAGAATATTATCGCACACATTCTTCTCTATATGCATCACGTCAAGATTATGTCGAAGGAGATTATAGTCCCAGTAGGGTAATGTAAACAGACTACTTAATCCCTTGTAAGTTTTTGAATCCTTAAAATCACCAAGAGCCTTTATTTCATCTTCCACCTGACGTCCATAGTAAGTTCGAGGCTCTGCTCTATGCTCTGCCGTTCCATCAAAAGATTTTTCATCAAAACGGAATTTATGACCAGGCGGTAGAAATCGGCGGTGACCCATAAAGCATGATTTATTTCCATGTTTCAATCGCTTGGACCATGCATCTGCACCACAAGGTGGACATGCAAATTCTCCATGCACCTTATGTGAAGCAACCATTCCTAAAGCTGGCAAGTCATGTATAGTCCATAACACGACTGCTCGCAAAGTAAAAGTTTCATTTTTTGACACATCATATGTGAGAACTCCATTTAGAAATAAGTCTTTCAAGTCATCCAAAAGTGGCTGGAGAAAGACATGAATATTATCGCCTGGACTTTTGGGGCCCGGAATTATCAAAGATAGCAAAAGATAAGATTCTTTCATGCACAACCATGGAGGCAGATTATATATGACCAAGACAACTGGCCAACAACTATAACTACAACTCAACATCCCATATGGATTAAATCCATCAGTAGCCAAACCAATCCGAATATTACGAGTATCAGATGCAATTTTTGAGTACCTTCCATCTAAAGCCTCCCATGCTGGAGAATCGGCTGGATGTCGTAGTGCGCCATCCTTGATGCGCTCTTCATCATGCCATCGCATAAGAGGTGCCGTCTCTTTGCACATGAACAATCTTTTCAACCTATCCTTGATGGGAAAGTAGCGTAAGACTTTTCTTGGTGTTTCTCTTTTTCTTTCCTTCTTTGTTAACTTCGTTTCTGGTTCTTTACCTATCCACCTAGAAGCCTTGCAGATTGAGCAAAAATCATCATTTTCTGTATCTTTCCAGAACAGCTGGCAATTATTTGGGCAAGCATGAATTTTTTTATAATCTAAGCCAAATTTTGAAACAATCTTCTTAGCCTCATAGAAATTTTGGGGCAGCTCATTTCCATTTGGAATTGCCATGCGTAGAGTATCAAGTAGATCTCCAAATGACTTATCAGACCATTTATTCATGGATTTTATATTAAATAAAATCACAAGTAATGATAGTTGTGATAATCCACATCCTTCCCACAAAGGCTTCTTTGAATCATTGATCAATTTGTAAAATTCCTCGGCTTCTAAATTTGGTCCATGTTGATTTGGTGGATCAGTACTCTCGCTCATTGGCACATCATCATACATTGTCCTGAAGGTATCATTAATTAACCCGTGCATGTCTGCAAGCATTTCTTCATTGTGAGGTTGTGGTTGTTGGTCATTATTGTGCTCCTCTGAAGATTCACCATGAAAAATCCATTTGTCATAACTCTGAAGAATTCCATTACAGATCAAATGATCACGGATATCATCCTTTGACAACAGAGATGTGTGCACACATACTTCACATGGACAAAGGATGGTCGTATCTTCTGGCTTATCTTTATAGGCAAATTCTAAAAATCCATCTATGCCTGCCAAATACCGGCTACTTCCTCTAGGATAACCCAAAAGTAGCTTGCTGAGTCGTACATCCATACCCACTCTGCAATAAAGAGCTTTGTTGTTATTGCAAGGATGAATCTTAATCAATACAACTTTTGAGTTACTGATCAAGATAAGATGTATTTAGTGTATGCCAATCTGAAGCTGTATATGCTGCAGCCGTAGGCGAGGAAGAGCATACAAAAATTTAGTGTATCTTGTTAATTACCCGACAATCTAGAACCTTAAATAAAATCGGAATTCTGAAAATGCACGTTGCAATGCTCAAAATACTTTCCTTTCTTTTATCTAACCACATCCGCTCTAATTTTCTATGCCAATAAATAATGCTATCGGTATTTATCGTGATTGTCTATGCAAAAAACCAAAGATTTGTGCTAAGACGCGTCAGGCTTGCAACGTTAGCTACATGACGAATCTTTCTTTTCTAGCAATAGCTTCGTGGGACATGTGGGCGCCGGCCAAACAAAGCGGTCATACCGCTTCAGCCCGCTAGGTACGATGCCGTCAGCCCAGCGGCGTTTTTCTTAAGTGAAATTATATACTGAAGTTGAGTGAAGTTGAGCAGTAAGCTTCTTATGACATGATAATCTGCTTAGAACATTGATCAGCATTACAGTAACCAAAAAACTGAAATTACAGGTAAGCTTTTTTTTCCTGAACAACAAATCCGCATGATTATGCTAGATGGATACGTAATTGACTTCAGTCTTTCACATTGACAGTGCCCGATCGAGAGGTGCAGGGAAGATTACCTATGGAAGGGGGGACGGGGTGGGGCTTCGTTGGTACAGCTTCAGGTGAGGCGTCGACGCAGCTAGGGGCAGGGAGCCAGGGAGGGCGGCGTCTGGAGGGAGGCTGGGGGCGATGTGGTGGATCTTGCCTGCTTGGGGACGGCGGCGGAGTTGAGATGACTCGGCGGCGACGTGCCACGGTGATTACTTTGCTGCTTCAGTCCGGCGGTGGAAGTTGAGATTGCTCGGCGGCGAGACCTTCGCTGCGGGGCGGGAGGTGAGGGAACCTGGGTGGGTGGGGGAGGGGAAGAGGAGGGGCCAGGGGAGGGGGGCGTCGGCGCGTCCGGGATGGGATGGATCTTGCCTGGGTGCGGCGGCAGCGCAGCAAGCTGAGGGAGCTGTGAGGGCGGCGGCGCACCAACCTAGCTGAAGGAGTTGGGCGGCGGCGGTGGGTTCTATCGGCCGAAGCCTCGAAGGACAGATTTGGTCTATTTGACGTTTCTATAGAGGGGCAGTCAACTTTAGGTATATGTAGAATTCTTGTACTATTGTATTATAGGGCTTATTATTATTGCAAAAAAAGGAAAATAGATTTATTTGAACTTTATATTTTTTTATTTAGACCCACGAATAAGAATTTTAGATAGGGTCTATTTTTGTTTCTCCTGCCTATCATCGCATAGGTACGCATAGACTACAACACATGACATTCGTTGCTCTTCATATAGATGACAACGCATATATGCGTAGTAAAGACGATAACTTGCAACGCATTTCTAAAGCGTTGCGATCTATGCATTGCTATAGGGGGGTTCTTGCTGTAGTGCCAGTTCTTTTGTTTTGGCATATGTGTTATCAGCTAAGATGGCACCCCTATAAGAATGTGTCTCGTGTACTAGGTTCCGTGTAATGGCTAGACAACATATTTCTCTCTATTTTTTTAATTTCCCCTAAATTATAAATCTTGTTGTTGTTATTTCTTATAGATAGTGTTCGTTGCACATGGAAATTTGCACTCTCCAATCTTCCTCAAATATGGTATTTTATATTTATTAAAAGACACTCAAGCATGCAAGAGGTATATTCCCCAAGCATGTGTTACATCCAGTGACCAAATGTAAAAATTAAAATAAAGAGAAATATAATGGAGACAACTGATGGGCCCACCACATTAAAGTCAACAAATATGGTTAGAAGGGGGGCAATGTAGCGAGACAAATATTGTTTTCTTAAAATACATACTTAAGAGACCATGAGATTATGATGCTTTCCCTTGAGAAAATCTCTATAACCAGTTTTCTTAATCTACCAAGGTCAGTTGGTTTTGCAAACATAACGTGTGATGATGGACCACTACCATATAGTTTCCCTTATCATAACAAGATTACAAGGGGTATGAAACCAAGGAGATATTTTGAAGCACGAAGCCATTCCATTGATTTTTGTATGTTTGGTTTACAATAATTTTACCAAGACACCACATATAATAGCTAGTTGGAAGATAATGAGTCAAACACACATCTAAACAATACCTCACAAAAACAGACATAGCCTTATCGAATCCAATATAATGCATGACATTGAAAAAGGACCATCCAAGGTCACACCTATGCATGCTTATTGAGAACAGATGACCCCAACAATATTGTTGATTGGGTGGAGGTGTTGCATTTTATTCCGTCTTTATCCCCCCCCCCCCCCCCCGACATCGCATTGAATTTAGCTTAAAATATGCGGCACATCTGCAGCCTTGAGAGGCTTTGTGATTTGTATTCCTCCACTCCCCCGTTCAAGCACCTAAATTAGAAATGGTTTCAATTTTAATATTTATACAACTAATGCAATAATTGATAGTTTTGGTATTACTCACTCCATGATACTCTCACGGATGACATCAACGCGTGTAATTACTACTGGAATGTCCTTTGACCTTGGTGATTCCTAAGTTTGAAAAATAATCTGTGTGTGTCGTTACTTTGTGATACAGTGGCATTAGAGTAAATATAGATCAACAAAACCATAATCACTCTACAATGAAGATTAGAAATGGTCCAAAAGGACATACCTTCATTTCTCTAAGCAAATCATAGCCAATCACATCAGTCATGCAGTAGTTAGTGAAATATAAGTGTGGTAGCTTAATATGGCTCGGTTGAGAGTATTTAATAACTTCTTCCTACCGCTCTATAGTTCATCATGCTCTTGATAAACATAAAAATATAAGTGTGCCTATAAAAATCAAGGTACTATTGTATCGCCATTCTTTAGTGGCAAACATATGTATATATCAAACTCTACTAATAATAAATCATAGCTAATTGCACGATGATCCTCGGAATTTATAATAACCCCAATAGATTGAATGTTGAAATAGTTTAAGACATCGGTGTAACAAGGCTATCAACATAGGAATCATCCATGACGAGAATATGGAGACTATCAATGCACATGATGCCCACCACAGGACACCCACAAACATCATCACCGTTAACATTGTGGCATAGAGCTTTCACCCAGACTCTCAACCGAGCCATATTAAGCTACCACAGTCACCCACCGCCACAACATCAGGCCTCAATGCACGTTTTAGGAGTTGCCACCGCCGAAGCCCCACTCCTTTTTATCAACACGACCAAGGGGAGAAGGCGACACCACCGTAACGCCGCTCATTGAAGAGCCTACGGCTCAGACCACCTTCCATGGACGCCACCCACTAGAGACGCGAGGCGTGCTAACAATCAGGATCACGTATAGTAATTGATTTATCATTTATAATAGTGTCATGGTGAATGTGGGCAGTATAATTTTTGTGCCATCGTGGGCCTCGAGTTTGACTGGCTGCTAAACATAACATTATCATCAATCGATCGATCGATCAATAACCCTGCAGGCACATGTGAGATGATTCTAACCAATGGAAGGTGTCAGCTATTTTAACTCGCTCTATGATAGATAGATTCCATTTCTAACAATGCATGGTGATCAGTAGTTTATTTCTGAGATTTGTAGTGATAAGTAATAACTACATGAACTTAATTGGCACTGCTATGCCAGAGTCAACGAGAGTTCGGTACCATTTAGGGCTCTATAGGCTTTTACCAAAGGTGTAACATTTTTAATATCTCTCGAAAACAAGTAGATTCTTGACTGAGACACTTGCATATAGATGCAGCGTGCAACCCGCTGACGCAGCAGCTATATGCATATGGTACAGTAGTGATCGATTCAGTTGGATAACTGACCATCATGGAGCTGACCAGCTCTCACGCTTCAGCAGCTCGTGTTGGGCCGGCGGTGCTCCGGTTCTTCGCTGTCATAGCCGTGACGACCGTCGCCGTCGTGGCGGCGTCCAGCCAGCTCCTGCCCATCACCAGCTGGTCTTTCTTGCCACGACGGCAAGGTCCTTTTGGCGGCCATGGTCGTGGTCATGGGAGATGCGTGATGTTCAACTTCGGAGACTCCAACTCCGACACCGGAGGGCTTGCCGCCGGCGCGGGGTTCAGGCTTCACTCGCCCAACGGGCGCCACTTCTTCGGCAGGCCCAGCGGCCGGTTCTCGGACGGCCGCCTCTACATCGACTTCCTCTGTACGTCTATGTATACCTGGACTATGCATGTGTTCACCTTGGACTTGAATTATGCAGCCGCGGTAAGACATGTCACTTGAGTTTTGCGTGCAGGCGAGAGGCTGGGGTTGGACTACCTGAGCCCGTACTTGGAGTCGTCGGGCGTGTCCTTCCGGCACGGCGCCAACTTCGCCGCCGCCGGCGCCGCCACGGCGCAGACTGCAGATTCCGGGCAGTTCAGCCTGCCGACGCAACTGCGCCAGTTCCGACACTTCAAGGCCCGCACGGCGGAGCTCCTCCCACTAGGGCTCGGGTCTGGCATCACCGACCAGGAATTCCGACAAGCCGTGTACACGTTCGACATCGGCCAGAACGACATATCTCTCGCCATCACCGCCAACCTCACGCAAGAACGCATCCTGCAGAGCGTCGTCCCGTCCATCGTCAAGAGGATCGGAAACGCCGTCAAGGTGAACACGTACTCCCAAAACCATGAATAAATTGTGAATTGTCCGTGGCACGGCATGCACAGATTGACATTCGTTCGTCGTAGACGATGTACGACGCCGGCGGGCGCAAGTTCGTGCTCTACAACACGGGCCCCTTCGGGTGCCTGCCCAGCACGCTGGCACAGCACCGGACACGGGGAGGCGGCGGCGAGTTCGACGGAGCGGGGTGCCTAGTCCGCCACAACCGCGTCGCCAAGGACCTCAACGCGCGCCTGCGCCGCCTTCGGGACGACCTGGCCGCGGATCTCCCGGGCGCGGCCGTCGTCGGCGTGGACATGAACGCCATCAAGTACGGCCTCTTCGCCAACCACACCGCGCACGGGTTCAGCAGCCCGCTCATGGCGTGCTGCGGCGCCGGCGGGCCACCGTACAACTACGAGCCTGGCGCGGCGTGCGGGAGCGCCAGGGCGAATGCTTGCTCGAAGCCGGAGGGACACAGGCGCGTCAGCTGGGACGGGGTGCACTACACGGAGGCGGCCAATCGGATCATTGCCGAGAAGATACTCTCTTCGGATTCGGAGTACAACACGCCTCCTCTTCCTCTGCAAACACTCTGCGAGACTGCAACATTTAAGCTGAAAACACAAAGCGCACGGCAGGACGAGAATCGATAGACTTCTCAGGCTTGTTTGGAAGCAAAGATCCTCCCGGGATCCCCTTAAATTCCCTAGATAAAAATATTCAGTTTCAAGGCATAAGAAGAATTTTCTCCATCTCTTCATCTATCCAGGTGGGGTTTACTACCCTAGGAATTGTTTCCTGTTCAATCAAATGGACCTCTCAAGATTTAAAAACCCTACATCGAAACTTCATCAAGGCCTTGATATCGAACGAGCATTCTTTAAAATAAAAAAAATCTGAGCCTAGGCTAAGATGAGCCTGATGTCCTCATCGTCTGCTCTCATCTGTGCTCCCTGTTGTATTCACGGCCAAATTGCTTATTTAGGATGTCCGTATTAAGAGTACTATATGTAGTATCATGCATATCAATTAAGCGATTTTAATGAGGTGACATGCAATTTAAACAGGAAATAGAGGGTTGAATATCGAGAGTGTCAATTCAGTGTTGGAGTGCATCTACACCTAGGCCTGAACAATAAATTCAAAATAAATAATAAAAGCTTAAAAATGATGTAAAAAGTTTAAGCATTCAAGATGCCCGAAGAGCTCAGGGCAAAAAAGATAAATTCAGGATTTCTAAGAAGCTTTGAGAAAACACTTTTTTTGGAATCGATTTTGTCGTTTTTGCTACGAGCTCCTCTAATATCTAAACACCATTAAATTTTGCATGCATCTTGCACACACGAGCATCTTGAATGCCTAAAAATTTAAATTTTCCTTTTTGAATTATACTATTCATCAGGAGCATATGAGCCCAGATTCATCTTTGAATTTTTCGTTGAACATCCTTGTATTTTCAGTTGAGTATCATATTAAATGTAATACTAGTATGTGTTTTGCATGATAATAAACATTAACTTCTATGAATCATTCGCAAGTAAAGAAATTATGCCGTGAGACAATGCTCGCTGTTGAGAAAAAGTATGGATCGTGGCGTGAGCTCGCAACATCTGTATGGTTCTGAGTAAATTTATCCGCTTTTTTTAGGGAAATTAAACGTGAAAAATTAACAGTATCAATAACTATAAAGTAATTACATGAACAAGCTAGTCAACTTAGAATAACAATTCTTACAGCAACAAGCAAACACAACCTAGATGCATATATTGCCATAGAAAAGCCATCATAATTAAACATATCTTTTTTATTGAATGCAATTTCACCAAGCAACCCTAAAAAAAATTATATAATCAAAACAATTGATTAAACATGAAATAAAACGTTATATGTATGACGATCATCCTCGCAATTCCATGGTCGATTTTGCAGTGTTGCATTGATATGCTTGCAGATAGACGCAAGGGACAGTAATTTTTTTACAGTTTTTCTAATTTTTAGTCGACTGAAAAATGATTTCACTTTCAGTCGAATTTGGAACCGTCGGATCGTTGTTCCCGATCTTAGCGCGCGTTCGTGTCGGGCAGGTTTTTCAGTCATGATTTTTTCCGCTCGGTTTTACAACCCGACCCGAATCCAGTTATGGTCTTTTTTAGATTATCTTTTCGCAGATAGCCCGTGCGAGCGCAGTGGAGTTGGAGAGAGGGGCATAGGCGGCGGATGGAGCCATGGAGGTGAGCTACAGAGGGGGCGGCGGAGACTGCGGAGGGAGAAGCGGATGAAGAAGATGGAGGGAAGTCAAGAGGGGCCAGCGGGGTTTGCGCGTCTGGTGGTCCGCAGGGGCGGAACCTCAGGTCGCCGCCGGCCACGAGATTCTCCCTGCTATTACCTCTCCGCCGCCGGTCCCCATTACCTCTCCCACCCTTGCTCGATGTAGAATCAGCCGTGTTGATTTGTTGCAGACATCTCTCTGTGTGCCTTCTCCCTAATCTCGTGGTCCCATATTCCCCTGTTGTATTCTGAACTCAAGGAGAAAATGATTGGCATTGATTCAGTTATTTTTTTATAAGAGCTAGTTATGTTGTAGGTTAGTTCATAGTGCTGTTTTTTTATTCTGGGCACAACGTGAGTGGCACTGACTTTCTTATATTTTCATGAAAGCTAGTTAAGGTGTAGATGCAGTTTCAGTGTGTTTTTCCTAGGGGCATTCCATATTTTAGTATATATTTTGTTACCTTTTTACCTCAGCAACATTCAGGAGATTTGTTTTCAAGAACCATGCCCCAACATGTCATGTGACTTCTTAGTGTCATGATGTTGTCTAAGGATATATTTTTTGGAACTGGAAAACACCAATAAAAGAGCAGGGGGTTAAAGGTCGGCTATTTTTCAGTTAGAACCGCTTCTCTGAACCCCTTCACTTTAGTGTTCATCACAGTCAAAACCGCTTTCATTTTAGTGTTCAATAAAACAACAGGGGGTGAAAGATCAACTATTTTTCAGTTACAACCGCTTCTCTGAACCCCTTCACTTTAGTGTTCATCACAGTCAGAACCGCTCTCATTTTCAGTTCATGTTAACACAAATCACTACTTCTGATATATTTTTTCAGTAACCTTTTTCTGCACATTTTCTATCAGTTCTTTGTGTCTCTTCTACTTTGGCTACATTTGTTTTTCTAAGTTTTGAGCAAGTCACGGCTAGTGTTCTTATCCTTTGTGTTTAGAGCTACTTAGTGCCATGCTTTCTGTGACCAGATTTTATCCCTGGAAGCAGCATGCATCAATCTATCAATTGATCGAGTACACACTCATTGATGCAGCAGATTTTTGTTTTAGAAGTTTTTTTGTGTGAAAAAAACACTACTGTGCTATGTTGGTAGTTCATTAACATGATTTTGTTTATGGGTTTTTAGTATTAAGTATCCTTTTATATATTCTTTCTGTCATCAGTCTATCATTTTCCACATGTAAGAATTATATTTTATCTCATTCTCTTTGATCAACACTAGTTCTTTGTATTCAGTTTATATTCAACCCATCATTGTTCTTCTTTGGTTAGTGTTAAGTACACCTTAGGATCAGTACCTTTTTATGATATTCTTTCAATCATTAATATTTTTCTATTCCATCATTTCTTAAAAAAAATATCAGCTCTTAGTACCGTTGTTTTTGTAAATCTCTCGGTTCATAGTACCTCCATTTGTTTTTCTAAGTCTCTCAGTTTTTTTTACTCGAGTAGTACTCAATTTCTCTATTTTTAGTGTTCAGTTTTAATTGCCTTGTCATTCATCATATCAAAGTTATCACGTAGAAGTTCATTTTCGTCGTCGTCCTTCATTTATTTGCCTGTTTATTATCAGTCTTTCCCTTAGTTTATTTATTTATAATTGAGTATTTTCATTCTTGCTCAAGACCTTCAGTTTGTTATTTTGTATCAGTCATTAGTAAGTAAGAATATTCGGATCATTTTATTCAATTCATTGGATACTTTCATTAATCTTTCAGTTTTCTCATTATTGTATTTATCATTTTGTTTTGTTAGTGTTCAGATTTCGTGTTTATCAGTCATTTTTTGTCTTTGTTTTATCTCAGCTTCACTTTTCTTTACTTTCATTTAGTTTGCCTTATTTTCTTCATTATCTAGGTTTTCCTTCAGTGGCCTAACTTTCTTAGTCTCAATATACTCTTCAATCATTTGAGTTTTAATCTTCAGCACATCATTCTCATCATTTTTCGTGCGTACTTTAAAGGTCAGGTGTCTTGTTCAGATTTGTTTTTAATTTTTTTCTTTATTTTGTTTCAGTCAATTTTAGTTTTTCGTTCTTTACTATTAGTCGTTGTTCAGTCATTCAGATGAAATTATGTAGCCCTCATCAGTCAATGTTCAGATTGTGAACTCAATAGTCAATGTGTTCAGTTTTTTATTCTTGAGATTCCAGTACATTTTTTTAACCTTTCATTCTTGACTTTTATTCATTGTTTACCATTGTGTTGAAATTATGTAAGCCTCGTCAGTCAATGTTCTGTGAAGTATTCAACTCATTTTTTTCGTGACCTATCATTCATAAGTCTTTTTCCCTTGTCATTCATATTTGTTTAGGATATAGTTTTGCTTGTCGAATATGTGATTTGTGTTTTATCAACGTCAACAATGTGTGTTGTTGTACATAAAAAAAACAATGTGCGTTGCTAAGACATTGAGTATATTTACTTTTGCAATTATGTAGACAAGCATAATTATCCTTAGTCCTAATTGAAATTAGGTGGCGAAATGTACATCTCTATGAGCCTAACAGCACCAACATATAATAATAGATCCTGATTGTGGTGTTTTGTATTTTCCCCTATTTAGATAAAAAAACGGAGGACAGTGTGTGCATCATAGGTCATATTTTTTTCAGAGATGTATATCTCCTTTTTTGGTGAGTTTTTCTTTTATTGGAAGAAACGTTGTAGTATAACGTATCTAGGGCTTCAGCTTTGATAGGAACAATTTTGATAGGTGTAGTTCACTGGCCAAAAAACGAGAGCGTTATAACACCATTTTTTAAGGATGCAGATGCAGTAACTAAAAAGAAGGCAGCAGATGGGAGACAAAAGGCTCAAACTGAGCTAAACCCGTTACGAGAGTAAAACCCGCTAACAATTTGGTGAGCCGGGGAGGGCAGGCGGCTGGACTGCCTTGTTGAGTTTGACAAAAGTACACCACTGAACGTGGTTCATTCTGATTGGTCCCAAATTTGACTGAGCCCCAATTCAAAATTCAGTCAGATGATATATAGACACTCCCTTTTTTTTAATAGGAATCACAAGCACACATGCACGGCCTCCTTTTTTATCATTTTACCCTTGGGTTGATTCGAGTACATACATGATACATGCGCGTTGGAGCCGGCCACAACAAAGCCTGATCTTTTCTTTTTTACTTCCCTCCCATTGCTGGACAATAAGGCCCGATCGAGTACAGTTGAGTATAAGAAAGTTTTGGGAAATCCAAACAAATTGACATGTCTTAGTCATACATGGCGCTTAGAAGAGGAGTTACTAGTGATTCGGTGCTTGCAATGGCGGCCTGAATCGGAATCGGCGGAGGTGGAACGATGACGGCGAGGCGGCATCGAATGAGGAGGCGGTCGTCGTCGTGCATGGCCGACGACATCGTCGGCTCCAGTTCGTATATAAAAAAGCTTTGGTATCTGGCATTGTGAAAGGTGTGCTTCATCTTGTGGGTCTGAAAGTTCACCATGCCCTCGAACTCAAAGCTGAACTCCGCCGTCGTGGGCGTCTCATCCGCATTCCTTGCGCGGCCGAGGACCACGCGCGTAGGTGGATCCGCGGTAGCCGCTGTCGGGACAGAATTTGAGGTACCATGTACACCGTCCTACGGCGAACCGGGTGGAGTGGGCGCACTCCCCTTCGCGGAGCGCCGCCTTAAGCTTGGAGAAGCTGGCGACGGCGAGCGTGTGGGATCCGGCCATGGCGTCCGACTCCGAATCCGCGAGCTCTTTTCTTCGCCTTGCTTCTCGCCGCTTGGTAGTCATGGTGCACCTGACGGTGAAGCTGCCGTCGTCGCGGACGCAGGACGACGCCTCCAGCTCCCTCCTCGCGACGAACAGCATGGCGCCCTCCCCGCTGTGCGCCCACCCGAACGATCCGCTGTCGTCGTGGAAGCCGGCGTGCTCGCCGGTCTCGTCGAGGATGTCTATGTCGATGGAGATGTCGTCGCAGAGCGACGAGTCTAGGAGGCGGTTCCGGAACCAGAAGTCGATTACCACCGAGACAAAGAAGGCGTCCGCTAGGCCCTGGTAGTAGGTTTTCAATTTCAGTTTCAGAAAAATTTCGGCATCAACCGAAATTTCAGTGATTTCAGATTTCATTTCGGCCAAAAGAGCGAAATATTCAATTGAATTTTATTAAATATTTGAATTATTTGAAAAATAATTTTAAAAAAAAATGAATTCCTGTGTATTAGTGAAATTACTGAAATATTTTGGCCGAAAGGAAATATTTCAATGTCTACTGAAATTATTGAATTTCAGTGAATTTCAGCGAAATCTCAGTGAAAGTGAGAACCATTGCCCTGCTCGTTGAAGCACTTTGACGTCCCAGAGGAGATCGCGGAAGACGACGGTGCCGAAATACTGGGGGCTAAGAGCATGCTTAATAGTATAGTCTGGCTACAAGATGATGCCATATCATCTATGGCTAACTTTATAGTCAACAAGTACAAAAGTAAGGCTATAAGGAGTACTACTTTAGCAATACATGACCCATATGTATATCTCACAAAGTGCCTAGGAGCACGTGTTGCAGCTGGCTATTAGTTAGTAGCCCGCTTTCCTTCTCTCTCTTCTCTCCTCCAACTAAGCATAAATATATTACGTATTTAAATCCTTATAGCCAGCTGACTAGACACTATTTTACTTGTTCTAAGCAGCTTGGCGTAGCCGCGGATCCGAGTTGTGGTCACGTGGGGCGCCGAGCGGCTGCCGGCGGCGCCCATTGTTGACCTACACGAGACGACGAGTCCAATCCTCTCCGCGCGAGCTCTCTCAGTCTCACACTGCTGGACGTATGTCCGCGCGCCGGCTGGTGTATATGCGCGCAGGGGAGGGAATAGAATCCACGATCGAGTCTGGTCTCTGGTGTGGTCTGGCCGAGTCCTCTCTTTGTAACTGGTGTGCTAACTTCCATCGATAGCAAACCGAAACGGCTCTAGAAATCGTAACTGGTTCAGTTTCCTATTAACCCTAGCAAGAAAAGGGAAAAAAAACAGTGTAAAGGATGATCACGTGCTTTGTACACCCAGCCTGATTGATGGACGTACGCGCGCGCTCGAACATGATCACGCCGCCTCGCTACCTGTATGTACGACGCCTCCTCACTTTGGCACGTACTAGGCAGTAACTAGGTACTACCTCCGTACCTAAATATAAGGATTTTTAAAATTTCACCATGAACTACATACGGAATAAAATCAATGAATCCATATTCAAAAATTTATCTATATACATTCGTATGTAATTTATAGTGTAATACTCCCTCCGTCCCAAAAAGAAAGACGCGCACATAGTGTATTGATTTTTTTTGCAAAAAACCCCTCGTGTTTTTCAAATAGTTACGATCGGGTCTCTGTCTCTGTCTTCCTCCTCCCTCCCTCGCGTCTCGCCACAGGCAGGCGCCGGGCGGCCGCGATTCGTCGCCGTCAGCCGCTCCTCCGCCCTGATCAGCCGCCCTGGGAGACCTCCGCCTGCCCCCCCCCCCCCCACGAGGAGCACCTCCGCCGGCCCCCACGAGGAGGAGCTCCGCCGGCCGCCCAGGACGAGGAGCTCCGCCGCCCATCGACGAGCCGTCAGCCGCCGCGCTCCACCTCGCCCACAGCCACCGCGCTCCACCTCGCCCACAGCCGCTGTTGCCGATGCCTCTGCTGCCGGTGGTGGGCGGCGCCTCTGCTCCGCCGCTGCTGCTGGCGCCTACAACCTTCGATCCCCTCCTCTGCTCCGCCGCTGCTGCTGGTACATTTCCTGAGATACAAATTCAGTTAGCAGCCAAAAATTCGGTTAGTAGACAAAATGCCACTGCTCTAATGTAACAATTTCTAGCAATTTCTGCTAAATTTCTAGGAATGCCACTACTATAATGTAAAAATTTCTAGCAATTTCTGATAGTTGAGTCAGTTGTATCAAACATGCTAAAACTCTGAAAGAGATACGTGGGCAATGGCATTATTCACATTTTGGTACCGCCAATAGCTCTACAAGGGAGTAGTTCTTAGCAGCTATGGGAAGCATATCATCTTTGACACCCTTGTACAGAAAGGTTAATTTGAATCTTAGTACGATGAGTTCCAGCAGAACCTAAGACGGACAACGCGTAGTCCATTCACATAACTAAACAGCAGCTGACAGGAGTGAGGTGCTGCTTGAAGGTTGAAGCCATGGCAGGATAAGTCCACTACAACAACACGATGAGGCAGCTATGCAAGACGCCCTAATGAATCTTTGAGAGGAGAGAAGGGGGAGGGAGGGAGGGAGCTCACTGCCATCCTTGAGGTTCTCCTTGCGGAATGTAGCTCCTTCGGGGGCCGTCGGCGTCGCCGTAGTGGCACCTGCAGCCCCCAGCCGGCCTCCTCAGGATCCTTGCCATCTCTGCCTCCGATAGTTGTGACCATAATTAGATGACAGAAAATTAGATGAATTTTCTGAATCTGTAGCTTAGTAATTTAAGAAATGCTAATTATTTAAGCAATGCTATGGACTTAGTAGCTAATTATTTAAGCAATGCTATCTTTTTGTACACTTTTGATATAATTATTTGCTAACCCCATTTACATTCATCTTTTGCAGGATAGCAGGAGCATATAACTATGGACTTAAATTTGATGCCGTATGAGGAGGGAGTGTTTGATTTGAATTGGATGCCGTATGAGGAGGGAGTGCTTGATTTGAATTGGATGCCTCAACCTGAAGATGAACAACCTCAAGACGAACAACCTCAAGACGAACAACCTGAAGACGAACAACCTCAAGACGAACAACCTGAAGATGAACAACCTCAAGATGAACAACCTCAAGACGAACAACCTGAAGATGAACAACCTCAAGATGGAATCAATCCAAAAAGGAAGGAATTGTCAGATAAGGAGAGGTTTGTTGTTTACTTTGCTTTGCGAGTAATCGAGATCAAAACTAGAAGTGTTCAACCAAATGACAAGTTCATAGTCTCAACCCTGTTGAGCATAGGCATAAGATCTGTTGAAAGAATCTGGAGAGAAGCGAAAGATCAAATTGCCTCAGGCCAAGAAGTAGATGTTTCAAGCAAAAAGAAGCAGAGATGTGGCAGGAAAAGAAAAGGCATGGACCTATCGCGGACGGCAACAATCCCTTTGAATAAAAGAAGGACAATCCGAGCTTTGGCAAGGTCTTTAGGTGTTCCCCGTTCAACTCTACACAAAAGGTTTCTGTTGAAAGAGCTCAAGCGCACTAGTAACACCGTCAAGCCTTTCCTGAAGCCACAAAACAAGATTAAGAGGCTGCAGTTTTGCATAGATATGCTTGACGAGAACTGGATCACATCTAATCGGCCTCTTTTCAAATCAATGACAAACATGGTGCATATAGATGAAAAGTGGTATGATATGACAAGAGTGAAGAATACATACTATCAACTACCAGGAGAAGCTGAACCTGAGCGCACCGTGCAAAATTCCAACAGCATAGGAAAAGTCATGTTCTTAACTGCTGTGGCGAAGCCTAGGTACAATGACGAAGGAGAGGTGACATTCGATGGAAAAATTGGTACTTGGGCGTTTGTTGAAGAGACCGAGGCCCTTCGGAGAAGTCATAATAGAGAAAGGGGAACGATAGAGCTGAAATCCGTGAAAGTAACCAGAGATGTCTGCAGAGATTACCTAATTAACAAAGTGATCCCCGCGATACAAGATAAGTGGCCCGATGATGATATGGGAACAACAATCTACATACAACAGGATAATGCCAAACCGCACGTCCTTCCCGGTGATCCAGTTTTTCGAGAAGTAGTGGACCAAACCGACCTTGACATTAGACTGTTCCAACAACCTCCAAACAGCCCTGAGTTTAATGTTCTAGACCTCTGCTTCCATCGCTCTCTCCAGTCCTTGACTGACTGTAGATCACCCACAAATATTCAAGAATTGGTCCATGGTGTGGAAGAGGAGTTTGAGAACTATGAAGTCCGCAAGTTGTCCGATAGCTTTGTCACGTTGGAATCAGTTATGATTGAAGTTATCAAAGACAAAGGAGGAAATAAATACAAGATCCCCCACTTGCACAAGGACCGGCGTCGCAATGAGGGAAGGCCAATCATTGGTCTATCTATGGACGCCCAGTTAGTTGCCGACACTAAAGCTATCATTGGTCTTGTGTAATCTAGTGTATATGTCTTGTGTAATCTTGTGTAATATTGAAGTATAATTGTGTAACACTATAGCTACAGTTATTTAATCAGTGTGAAAATGAAGTGACTGAATTCAGAGCTACACTGAATTTATGGTTTAAATTCAGAGATTCACTGGTTTAAATTTCTGCTGATTTAATGTGCAGAACTACACTGAAATTTCTGTAATGACAATAATTTAAATGAAAGATACACTGAATTCAGAGACACACTGAATTTGAAGCATGTTTGAACCTGAGTTTCTCCTACTGCACATCTTCAGAGTTCAGAGTTCAGAGATCAGTGTACAAGCAATTGATATATGCACCTGAACATGCAAGGTCTCTGAACTACACTGATTTAAATTCAGAGACTAAAATGACAGTTTCTACTTATAAGATTAGATGATAGACACATATGGAAGGTATCTGAACTAGTCTCTGATTTAAATTTTTGTAATGATTTCGGTCTCTGAACTGATCTCTGCTTTATATTGGCTATATGATGGCTATATATTGCCCATACATTCCACTGTATTCTTGTGTAATCTTGTGTATATTGTGTAATCTGAATTTGAATTGAATTCAATCTCTGAATTTGCACATTAAGCTAGGATACATGACTGAAACTAGTGCTCTATTTCTCCTTTGTTCTTTTGCTCTCAAATGACTGAAACTAGTGCTCTGTTTCACTGAAAATGAAGTGACTGAAACCAGTGCTCAAACTGAAACTACTTCAAATTCAGAGACTGAAATTATAGTTTTCTCTAGCCTAAATTCAGAGACAGTTACAGTGCATCGGTAGCTGCAGTGTAGAAAATGTACATATTCTGAAATCTCTAAGCACAAATCCCATTGTCCTATGGTCTACTGCATAGAAAAATGACATGCTCATTCAGTTTCCATTGCATCAAAAGTAGGGAGGATTCAATCAAAGGTTCTCATTCAGTTTACAAAGTGAATGTTCAGAAAATTTACATACTACATGCTCATTCAGTTTACAAAGTGGAGCCTGAAGAAATTGAGAGGAGTACCTGTGCAGAGGGGGGGAACGCATGACGCCGGCGGCTTGGGGACGAGGAAAGAGTACTAGCAGTGCATTTGTGTAACTTATGACAAAACCTACAGCTGGGCTGGCCATTGACTGATTGAGCTGCAGCTGCTCCTCCTCTCCATGGCTGGGCATCAAGTGGCTGCCGAATCTGAAGATTGTGCCTTTGTACAAGACTCCAATTTCCAAGATTGATGCCGTAGGAGATGCCGTCGACGCCACACCCCTGAATTCAGTTGCTTAAAAGAATTGATCATATGCCCTTCAGTTGCCTTAAAATGAATAAAAATTGATCAGATGGTTTTCATATGATCATGCCCTTCAGATGATGCTCAAACAAACTGTACTGTACTGCCCTTCAGTTGACAGAGAAGTCTGAACTTTGGTTGTTTTGAAACCTGCGATTTGAAATCTGAGTTCATTGCTTGTGAAATTATGAAAGAAAAATTTCATTTTTTGACAAAGCTTGCAGTAAAATTCAGTCAAGCATGCAAATGGGTTCAGGCCAGCAGCAAACAAGCAATTTGCTCTACTCCTCTGTCAAGCATGCAAATGGACTCATTGGAGTATTTCAGATTTTAAATAGGAGTGGAGCTAGGCGTGGAGGAGAAGAGACCTTGAGCTGCAGCTGCTCCTCCTCTCCACGGCTGGGCATCAAGTGGCTGCCGAATCCAATTCAATCCATGGCTGCCGAATAGATCAAAATAGAGCAAACAGTGAGGCGTAAGGAATCCAATCCATGGCTGTCGAATCAAATTTAACAGAGAGGACGACGGCTTCGTTGCTGACCAGGAGCTCCAGTATACCTGCTGGCGACGGCGAGACTGGGTGGATGGATCTGGGCATCTGGCGGCATTGACCTGGCCAAAGAGCTTGTCATAAGTGGGCTACGCTGGGCTGGAGATGACACGAGAGGGGCGGGGCGGGGATGAGGAGGTAAGGTATGACTTCGACGGCGGCCTCCGGCAAGGAGGTGGTCCATGACGGGCCGCAAAACTCCAACCTTGCTATGTTTGGGTGGGGGAACGAGGCGGCGATGGCGGCGTGGTGCGTGGGCGGAGGGGGGAGGAGGGAGCAAGGCGTACTGGGGCGTTGGGCAGAGGGGGGGGGGGAGGGGCGGTGGAGCAAGATGACGCTGTCGTTGGCGTGCGCCGGAGGGGGGCGGTGGAGCAAGGCGACGCCGTCGAGCGTCGGAAGAGAGCGAGGAAGGAGAATGTGGACTGCGGGTTTGGTCGGGAATAATAGAAGGACTAAACTGTAAAAATGCCGTTGCGACTTTCTTTTCGGGACGGAGGGAGTATTATTTTTTAAAGAACGCACAATCTGAATACCAGGCGCATCATGTAATCAGTGGTTAACTAGTGGGTTTCGTCAGGATGTTACACCTTACTGAAATATAGTGACCTAAAACATCTTTTAGTACTAGTTTGGATAGCACTGAGCACCAGTTGGCTGGCGCAAGCTTTCCACCGGTCACATCCTAGGCATTCATTTGTGTTGCGCTCATCCATCGAATCAGACCCCTCGTCCTCCTCTGCTTCTTTAAAACTTCTCTTTTTCCCCAAATCACAAGCGCAGAGAGCACAAAGATAGCGAGCACCCTCAATCCCCCGCCATGGACGCAGGATGCGTGAGGCCTCGTTGGTGCTTGCAACCTTGTCGTCGAAGCATCACCTGAGAGGATTAAGATGGACCTAGATGGGGTGAATTGGTACAATTATAAATTTTATTACTACTTAGCAATTTTTAGGCAATATTCAAAATATAAAAATGAGTCTAACAATTGCAAATGTTGTTCTACCTAGACAGGGAGAGCAAACAACACAAAATATGTAGTTGCAAGTGAGGCAGTAAATGATAACATAAATGCTAGTAAAAGAAAAGGGTAAGGGATAACCGAATAACGCGAAGACAACGATGTTCACTTCCTTGAAGGAAAGCTACTCACCGTTGAAGGGGTGGATGTTATCACGAAGGCACATCACGCCACGAACTCACTCTATTCTCCCCTTGAGATATCACAATAAATGTGATTCCCAACCACTAAAGGTTTACCTTAAAGGTGATCATCAAACGCTCACAAATGCAACAGGGCTAATCAAAATATTTAATTCTTCTCTGAAGAACTCCTACCCGTCTAGGAGTCTCTAACCTTCAAGAGTAACAAAATAAATGGGGAATGCTCAAGACTTGCTCAAAACACGATTTTCTTTGGTCGGAAGATGTGGAAGAGCGGATCTATCGCAGGGTGGAAGATCCGCCATGGAATCTCAAGAATCTCTTCGAGATTTTAGATTTGGTGCAAGAGAGAGTGAGAGGGAGCACTTGAGTTCTTGGGTGTGTTTGAATGAAGTGTTCAACCCTAACTGTAAGTAGGGGTGGGGTATATATAGACCAAGAGCCAAATTGGCCGTTGGGGCAGCCTGGCTGCATAAGTGCCGAACATCTGATACATACTGAACATTCTATGCGAGCCACCGGACAACCGGTTACCATCGGACGTCCAGAGCCTCTAGATGTCAGTCAGCCAGACAATGAGCACAACCAACCATAAGAACTAGGTACCGTACATCCAACAGGGTCCGGCCATCTAGCGAACCGGACGCCCGAAGGCCGTCGGACATCCAGCGAACCGGACGCCCGAAGGTCGTCGGACATCCGTCCAAATATGCAGACCCACTAACCAGGGCACATCCGTCCAAATTTCCCCGCCTAGCCCATTCGTCCATGTTGCCTCTCGTATCCGCACATCCAAGTTTGCTTTCCTCGACAAACTATCGATGTTGTTATAGTGAAATGGGTCGAACCAGGTGCATGATGTATCTCGAGGAGCGTGACCTTCACATTCAACTCGGCGGGATTAGTTTTCTAAGTTTCAAACATTCTCTTGCGCTAGCGAGATTCAATGGCAGGTGCGTTGTGCCATGGTCAGAAACTCAGAATCGACCATATTGGGGCCACCATCGCCATCTTCGGAGAGGGACAGAAGGAGGATAAGCATGGCTTCTTACCGAAACAAGGGATGTGACCTATGGGGGTCTTGGGTTGTATTTACTGACTTAGTGGGGTATAATGTTTTTTTCATTGGATTAGAAGGGTATGATTTGTTTATTTCCATTGCAACATACAGGTATTTTTGCTAGTATTTGTAGTGAAAATTGCTTTTTTATATAAAAGAGGGCTACCCCTCTGATTTCATATATGTCAATTTTTGATTATATGTATCATGTTCATGTGGCAGTTCAAGATTACGTGTCCCTAATGGGCTCTCCATGTGGGATGCGGCTTGCCTGCTCCCTCCGCGTACTCCCATCTGTGCTCCGTTGTGTATTGTTTTAATCCAATGGTTGCCCCACGATTTTCCTCCCGGACGTCCTTTCTCTTAGAAAAAACTATTCCTATATTTCCCTTTTTAGGGTAATTCATGTATTTCCTTATCCTTGTTACGCAGTAGAAACTAGAAACTATACACAACCTTGTTCATGTATTTGTTAGGGCATCTCTTACGAAGTATGTAAAAATGATCAAACATACAAATTAGCAGTATAGGTTGAAAAAAATGTATCGAATAAATTCTTTAAAATGGTAGATCTTAAAAAGGCGGTGCGGGCCGTCTATCGACTGAACGCCCTGGCGGAGGCGCAATGCGTCATGATCAATTGACAACAGCGACGTGCAGGCCACGAGCTCTGACAAAAAAGAGTAGTGCATGGGAGAATTCGCCGCAAAATTATAGATACCCTAAGACCATTATCCTATAAAAGCTCGTACCGCATAATCATTTAAGTGTATACTATAAAATGTTTGTACAATATGAAACGGACTCCGCTATAACAAGTACTCTAAAACTATATTGTAGGAAAAAAATCTCTCCAACCTATTTTCCCCGCCCGATCCGTGTAAATCCGAGCCAGCGTGTTGCCAGTGACACTCAGGCGATGCTTGCTGCTCCGGCGACACTTCAACGACACTCCAACAACACTTCGGCGATGACTCGATCGATCGTTGCCGAGCTCCTCCGCCTGCTCGCTGCTCGTGCGCGATGTCGCCAGGCCGCCTTCTCCGGCATTGAGCAGTTTATGATTTCTAAAAAATTACTCGAAAATTCTGTAAAATATTTTTTAAGATCTACTATTTTACAGAACTTATTCAGTACATCTTTTTCAACCTATACTGCTAATTTGTATGTTTGATCATTTTTACATAATCATCAAGAGATGCCCTAACAGTACATGCACAAGGCTGTGTATAGTTTCTACGTAACAAGGATAAGGAAATACAGGAATTGTTATTTTTTTCCAAGAGAAAGGAGGTACGGGGAGCTAAATCGTGGAGCTAAAGGAGGTCAAGGATAAGGAGGCCTTGGGACTAGCTCCTACTGACCAATAGGCCCGCCATATGTAATCAGCCCCACTAAGGTAGTGCCCAATAAGCTGCGAATAATCCAAAACGAGTTTTCTTGAACCCAACACATCACGTTGCTGGGCCTGGGCTTTTGATAGGACAAGGCTTCCCTATTTCTCTCCCACACACATAGGCCGATCCAAGACCCTATTTCCACTTTATCTCAAATAAATCCACACAATTCATTCTCAAAAAAAAATCCACACAATTTCAGGAAGTTAAAAAAATTAAGTTCCTAATAAAATACAGTATATTTTTTTAAATATTAAAATAAATTTCACTATCAACTTTCCTTATGACCTTGGATCGAGATGATTCAAAAATCAATTTGATTCATCTTAAGTTTGTGCCCAATATTTTTTAATTTTATATGATGATTTTAAAATGTGGTTAAAATTAGGTTCATTAAATTTTGAAAAAGTGTCTAAAATTTTAAAAAATTGGAGTGGTGTCAAAAAATGTTGAACTTTTATTTGAAAAATGTTCAATGTGTTTAGTAAAAATGTTAACCGAGTATTAAAAATTATAATCAAATATTTGAAAAAAATGAGTATAGAAAAAGCTAACCATGTATTAAATTTGATGAAAAAAATCCTAGAAACTTTTTTTGAGAACACTTTTTTTAAATAATTGTCGTATTACAAGTTTATTATTTTCCTTGTAACTTGGTCACATATGATGATATAATGCGAAGGTTTTCCCATTCTTAGGTAGAGGATGCAACGCGAAGGTTTTACATTTTTTTGTTTTTTTTTAATTTTAAATGCCCATTTCAAAATGCGATCAGAACGACGGGCATGACCAGTGATAGCTAGGGGTGGAATCTTGGAAAACTCTTGGTGGATCTCTGATTAAATGACTACTTGTGTACCTAGAAATGATTTTTTGGAAAAATAAAGAGCAAACTATCAAGCAGTTGTAGTTCAAATTTGACCATCTTCCAACTGAATCTGCGGAAATTTGTCTTTTTCTGGAGAGGTGGATAAAATCATTTATTATGCAAACATTTAGTCATTTGTTAATAAAATATGGTCTAGTATTTTACAAAAATGGAGTTGTTCAAATTCACACCAAATATTTGATAGCTTCTTCACAAAACAACCCTACTTTTGGCACTCGGAAAATGAAAAATGGATTTTTCGTACAACAAAAATAAAAACTTCCTTTGGCAAACTTGTTGCCCATTCCAATATGCACCCGTTTGCACAAAATGAGATCATTTGGGAAAACTATCCTTTGAAACTAGCACTAACATGGGTCATTTGGCTTGAAAGTCACGAACCTTCATACACGATAGCTCATTTTGAGAAGACTTTTTTAAGATATTTGCATTATTCCAAGTTTGTTGGTTTTTATGGTTAGTAGGACATAAATTAGGATGCAGCGCGAAGGTTTTACATTTTTTGATTTTTTTTATTTTAAATGCCCATTTCAAAATGGGGTCAAAACGGCGGGCATGACCGGTGATAGCTAGGGGTGGAATCTTGGAAAACTCTTGGTGGATCTCTGATTAAATGACTACTTGTGTACCTAGAAATGATTTTTTGAAAAAATAAAGAGCAAACTATCAAGCAGCTGTAGTTCAAATTTGACCCTCTTTCAGCTGAATCGGCGCAAATTTATCTTTTTCATGAGAGGTGGATAAGATCATTTATCATGAAAATATTTGGTCAATTGTTAATAAAATATGGTCTAGTATTTTACAAAAATGGATTTGTTCAAATTCACACCAAATATTTGGTAGCTTCTTCACAAAACAACCTTACTTTTGGCACTCGGAAAATGAAAAATGGATTTTTCGTACAACAAAAATGAAAACTTCCTTTGGAAAACTTGTTGCCCATTCCAATATGCATCCATTTGCACAAAATTAGATCATTTGGGAAAACTATCCTTTGAAACTAGCACTAACATCGGTCATTTGGCTTGAAAGCCACGAACCTTCATACTCGATAGCTCATTTTGAGAAGACTTTTTTAAGATATTTGCATTATTCTAAGTTTGTTTGTTTGTATGGTTACTAGGACATAAATTAGGATGCAACGCGAAGGTTTTATTTTTTTTTATTTTTTTTATTTTAAATGCCCATTTCAAAATGTGGTCAAAACGGCGGGCATGACCGGTGATAGCTAGGGGTGAAATATTGGAAAACTCTTGGTGGATCTCTGATTAAATGACTACTTGTGTACCTAGAAATGATTTTTTGAAAAAATAAAGAGCAAACTATCAAGCAGCTGTAGTTCAAATTTGACCCGCTTTCAGCTAAATCGGCGCAAATTTGTCTTTTTCATGAGAGGTGGGTAAAACCTTTTTACACCCAACCATTTGGTTAATTGTTCATTAAATATGGACTAATATTTAGAAAATTGATTTGGACCAATTTTACAACAAATATATGGTAGGTCCTTCACAAAAAAACTCACTTTGGGCACTCGAAAAATATAAAATAGAGATTTCATGCAAAGAAAATGAAAACTCTCTCTAGCAACATTGTGAGCCATTCCAAGATGCACACTTATGCAAAATTTAAGATCATTTTGACAAACTTTGCCGTGAATTTTGACGTAACATTGACCATTTACCTTACAAATAAAAAACTACATAAGCTCAATTCTGATTGGTGGAATCACTTGTGGTTTGGATCGATGACGTGGCAAACATCAGTACATCCATTCATCCATCCCACGGCAGCGACCCCCCTCCCCCTCTTTCTCGCGAACCCCACCCAACTCCTCGTCCCCTCCTCTCACTCGCGCGAACCCTAGCGCTGCCCTCCTCCCTTGCCGCCGCCACCTCCGGGCTCCTCCTGGCAACCTCGGGCCGAAATCCTGCCGTCCTCCTCCCACCCCACCGCTGTCGATACTTCCCCGGCCACCGTACCTCTCCCTCTCTCCCATGGCGCCAGATCGAGCCGACGAGGTCAGTCCACGGCCAGATCCGCCACGGCCACAACGGGCCTTCCGGATCCGCGTCGTCGTCGAGCTGGATCAGTGCCTCGTCGTGTGGCCTTGTCTGCATGTGCGGCTACCATACTAGAACCGCGACCACCGGCTCGACGCCGACCCGGCCGTCCTCCTCCCTCAAGTTGCCGGCCACGCGCCAGCTCACCGGCCTCACTCCAGGTACGCCAGCCTCACTCCATGGTGTCGTCCTCCTCGTTCTCCTGCTCTAGTTGATGCCCCCCCCCCCCCCGTTCCTCTGCTGCAGGTCGCCGTCCTCACCTTCTCCTCCGCCGCCGCTCCCCCGGCGGCGTCGTCGTCTCCTGCCGTTGTGCACAACAACAACTGGGCCGTGCTCGTTTGCACATCCCGATTCTGGTGAGACCTCCTCTATCTTGTTCATGTCTGCGCCATACAATCAGCTCGCCGCTCATTGCTTCCTGCTAACCGCAGCAACGTTAGAGTTAGCTGTGCATCTAGTTGTTGTGGATCAAGGCAACCGTGGTGGGTTCAGGACTTCAGGTTCACTGTACCAATCTGTTTTGCTCCAAGTGTAGAATACATCCGCCTGTGTATTAACGAGTTTGTGCATCCCTGTTTGCGAAGTAGTAGTATATCGATGTCAGTATATGGAGCGATTTGATTTTTGTTCATTGGCTGGGATCCATTTGCAGTACTTTATTCGTCTGATTGCAACATAGTTTTTAATACTAGTCATCAGTGGCGGAACCAGTGGCGACCAGCCTGTTCGTAGAGCCTGGGCAAAGTTTAATGGTCACCGCGCTGTCACTTAATTCTGACCTATTATTGAAATTTATGCAGGTTTAATTATAGACACATGGCTCTAGCAGCTCTCTTCTCTTCCTTGCGTTTTCTTCTGCAGTCTTCAGTCATCAGGAATGCCGTGACATTGGCTTGGTCTCGTCTCTCTGATAATGAGAGTACAGAACCCCCATCACAAGGTGAATCAAATTGATACGCACGGTTGTATCCTCTATGTATTAGACTATTAGTACATCTATGCATATATATGACCTTGATGATTGTTGCATGTTGATTAATAATTGAAATAGCACACTGTATGGACTTGTTTAGATATTTTTTTTGATGAAATTATACATCATTGGGACTATCATTGCCTTAATGAAATTGTTGATGAAATAGTGTGCCTTGTTGGCTGGGATGCCAATTCATTTATGTTGTGTGTGCAAGTGTGCCTTATCAAGTTAGTTGGCTGAACTTATGAAATTTTAGTTGCTATTGTGGCGGTATGCCAAACTTTACTTTGTTATGTAATGAATGGAACCATGTCCTGATAATATATGTTATTATTATAAATTTGCATTCTGTCAAACTTTGTTTTGTTATGTAATAAACTACATTATCTCATTTGGCTTTATGTATCAATTTTCAAATATAACATTTATACGACAGCGCCATATAGGTTTGAGTGCTAGAGCTGCAGTTCTTGTTCTCATTTCCTGCTATCCGATTTTCTATTAATCTTACATTCTTAATGTACAGATGTGCTTCACCAAATTTTAAAAAATCTTGATGGTTAACACTTTAACTTGACGAGACATTTCCATAAGCAAGTTTAGTTTTATCCTGTGCTTGGTTCTATTAGCCTATTCTGAACCTGAACATGACACGTAATCAAATCATTTTTTTATAACAAGTTTCTTTGATTGATTGGCATACATCTCATCTAGGAATATCGTGAATTTATCTGTATGCTTATTATTCTTTGAACATAACAAGTTTCTTTCACAGATAGACATGTTAACCTGTGACGGTGGTGTCTGACCTGAACTGCGACCGCTGCATCGCCTACAAACCTCGTTGGTGAGCACTTGTACCTCTGCCTCCCTCTGCTTTGACCCCGTGGTTGTGCCATTCTCTGTTTCATGGCCATCGAGCCGAATGTGATATAAGGTCAGTTAGGATATTGTTGCTGATTGTGCTCGATTAACTTGATTCGCTGCTATTTCGGCATGACAAATATGTTCTCTGGTTGAAATGAACTTAGAATATTGTAAACTTAACTTTGCAAAAAATCATAGATTTCTATCTTCAACTCATCCAGTAACGTGTGTTACTTCTTACCCAATTAACTAATAGACACTAATGACTTGCATGTAGTACATTGCTCGGTTCTATTAGCTTAACATGACAAGATGAACTACTGAAACTTTATTAGATCATTTGTGTGTGTGTGCGTGTGTGTATAACACAAGTTCCTTTGATTGATTCGCATACATATCATCTAGGGAATATCGTGAATTTATTCCTTGCACATAACAAGTTTCTTTGACAGTTAGACATGTTATGTTTTTAAGAACTGACATCAAGTATAGTATCCAATATATGCATCTATGTTCCTTGTTAAACATTAATATTGAATTGCCTGAATTGAGATAACACGAATCGTAGGTTAATTGATGACTTGATGCACTGATAGTCACCATGAAAATATATTGTACCTTACAGAAAATTGTGCATTGACTAGCTACTAAGAGCAGAGTTTTATTTGTTGTTCGCTACAGCAGCCATGCCTTGTCTAAGTCCTAAAGAAACAAGCGAACAATTTTCACTGTTAGTTATGCTTTTTTTTAGTTCTACTGATATTTCCGTACACCAGCTGCCTAGAAATTGACCTGTTCTGTTTTTATTTTCTTTCTAACTGTACTATTTATAACCTGTAGATGTTGTCCTTCGTTCGTCAAATTGTGGACTGCTGGAACAAGCTCCAGGATGAAGAAGCTAAAACAAGCTGGAA
Source organism: Bromus sterilis (assembly GCA_950022295.1). Lineage (NCBI taxonomy): Eukaryota > Viridiplantae > Streptophyta > Magnoliopsida > Poales > Poaceae > Bromus > Bromus sterilis. Next base: position 35,285,224 of record OX465600.1, read on the forward strand.
CCTGCACCAAGCAAAGAATAGCTCATTGGAGCTTGCTATTTATTTATACTTGTGTGTATTAGGAAAATGGATACTATGTATTATTGTAATGTACAGTTTGGCTGGATTATGGAATATTCTGCATTTATTGCCTCAGTTTGGATGAAATTATTGGGTATTGATTGAAAATGATTGTATATTAAACTGATGAGTGAGTCCAAAATTTAAATACCATGGTTGAGGCCCAAAAAATTAGTCTGTAAAAAGGCTGAAGCACCAAAAAAATGGTTCACAAAAAGGCCAAGGCCTGGAGAATAGAAAGGCTGAATTGTTGGGCTAGGCCCATGTATCTGACCAAAATTAACAAGGAAAAAAACTAAATGGGCTAAATTGATGGGCTCGGCCCATATGGACGGCTCAATTGGACCGGGCTGATTTTGATCTTCGACCATTCAATTTGGTCACAAAATTTGCCATGTCAGCTTGCCACGTAGGATCTGACGTGGACTGGGCCAAACAACCAACGACCAAACCAATTGGTCATAAAATCTATGAACTTTTATTTCGGTCGTCAAGATCTATGACCATTTCATAAAAAAGTTCGCAGTGTCCGCTTTGCGACCCTCAGCTTTTGACCAACTGATTTTGGTCACAAAAAGGTCACAAAATGATAAAAAGTGACCTTTAAGGGACCAATATGAAGGGTCACAAGATAGCATATTTCTTTTAGTGAGTTCCACCTATAAATAAAAGAGGCTTATCATGCAGACCCATTTTCATCAGAGGTGTTAGGTGATTTATCTCCTGTTTCAAAATGCACAGCGGAACTATTCTGCTTATAACCAGGCATGCTTCGTTGACCTCTCATTTTCCTTGTTAGTGTTGGAAATATGCCCTAGAGGCAATAATAAAATGTTATTATATATATTTCCACGTTCGTAATTAATGTTTATATTTCTGTGCTATAATTGCAATGACCCTGACTATGAGATTCAGAAGAAAACTCATTTTCATGTGTGGAAATGTAAACACCAAGAGTTCCTGGTTTAGCATATTGTTAGCAGAACAATGATGTTGAACTGACCCCAATATTGAATGATATACTTAGAGATCACATCGTAACTACGTTATAAGTCATATCATGAAATGTTATCATATACGTAATTCCTTAGACCATGAGAGTATCGAGTTGCTTCACACAGGAAGACATGCTTTGGTTCTTAGATGAATCCTCCCGTAAATGGGAAGTAGTAAAATAAGTTCTGGGTATGTCAGATGGTGTGGCTAGTGACTGTGATAGTTCAAGAATGGGATTTGCTCCTTCACGATGAAGAAGATATTCACTTCGGGCCCACTCGGTATGACGGTATCCATTATAGTCTGGCCAGACGCATTGTGATTCAGTCACGGGGATACCGGAATACGATAACGAGAAAAGGGACAAACGAGCAAAGAGGATAACGAGTGGCTTGTGTTCAAAAGTTGTTACACATGGGTGCCAAACTTCTCTCCTCTAACTTTGTCATATATCGCGAAGCAAAGGGAATGGTACATGACTAAACATAATGGTTCACTCGAAGTTTCTTCGTGTATGTACGGGAGTCAACATGGGTGTCCATGGCTCCGCTGTTGATTATTGGCTATTGACAAAAGGTTGTTGACCTATGTCCAGAAGATGTTCTGAGTCATGTCCGCATTATACCGAACCTATTGGGTCACACACTTAACGAGCAGTAGTCTGTTAGAATACTAGTATGGTAGAAGGTTTAGTGGAAGCAAAGCAGAATAGTTCATACGGGTACCGGAAGTAGTTCCGGAGATTTATGGAATTGTTCATAAGGGCACCAGAAGTAGTTCTGGGTATTTAAGGTTATGTCCGGATCACTCTGGAGTAGTCCTAGGTGGTTCCGGAACATATGAGAATGGTACTGGGGAAGTCCTGGATCAACCGGAATAGTTTCCGGATAATCGCTGGGCGTCCCGACAACCTTCGCGGTCATCGGGTGGCTTAAACTGTAACTCGGATGGTCTTGGAAACTATCCGGATGGCTCCGGAATGTCCGAGAACGGTCTCAGAATGTCCTGGAAGTGCTCCAGAAGTGTCCGGAATGTCCCGAAACGGTCCCGGTATGTCCCGGAAGGTCCTAGAAGCTTCTAGAAGGTCATGGAAGGTGCCGGAAGGTTCCGGGCAGTACCACCCACTCCCCTGCGCCCCTAGCCTTGGGGGGCAAGCCACCTAGGCTGCCCTGGCCGGCCAAGGGGTGGGGGGCGCACCAAGGGGAAGGAATTCCCCTCCAGGTGGGAAGTCCAACTCTCCAATATGGCAGGTTTCCGGTGGGAAGGTTTGGGAGGTTTGGGAGTCCAAGTTGGACTCCCCACCCCCCCTTATTGCGCCCCAAGGGCCTCTTGTCCACCTATATAATGTGGGGGAGGGGTGGGGGGCGCAACACAACTTGACCCCAAGGCCTATGCGCCACCCCTCTCCCTCTAAACCCCTGTTGCTCCACAATTAGACCCCGGTTTAGACGATGTTCTAGATCGGAATCCGTTAGGGTTTTCTCCTTCTAGTTTTCTCGGTGGCGTTCATCTCTGGACGGCGGAGCGCTGCTGGATTGCTGCTACGGGATGTGTGGATACTAATGGAGGGGTCGTACCTTCGACCCTTCTTCGAGGAGCTTGTTCGTGGGACTTGTCCGTGGGACTAGATCGCGGGACGGTTCGAGGGATCGATATCCTCGCGGTTGGGAGGTCATTGAAATTCCTAGCTGCGGGGATCTGCACCGACGGTCTTCACCAACTCTACTTCCGCTACATCGGTTGGTGAGCCATGACCTAAAACCTTGTATGCAATCTTCTTGGATGATCTTGGGTTCTTGATTCGTAGGCCGAATTTTTTTTTGTTTTCTACTACGTTTCCCAACAGTTAGCACTATCGCTCTTTTTAGACTTTGAGCTATTATTGAACATGCTAGCTTTCTTGTTGTTTTGTTTTGAGTCTGAAGCAGGACCCCCACTGTTTAAGAGCATGATTGCGATGTGTACATCCATTAGGATACAACTTAGGTTTTGTACTTCTTGCTATAAAACTATGGCATATCAGAACCACAATGGTACAAGTTCTCTGTGTTCTCAACAACTCCAATTTCAAGAAGTATTATGAGCATCATGTAATTTCTCCTGAAGTTCAATGATCTTTCTAACACGTGCTAAATATTTGTATTCCACATGTTTCATCTGCAAACATGTAAAATAGTTTCAAACATGCATAACTTAAAACTGAGACAAATAGAAAGGCTAAATCTAGTTAAGTGTAAAATAATCAAACAAATGAAAGCTAAATTAATTGTACAAGTATTATTTCACAAGCAAACATTCTTTACACAAAATTAGCATCAACAGCTTTTGGTAATATAAATCCAACTACTTGGTGCAAATCATTGTTCAACTTGTCAGACTTGATTCCATACAAAATGGGGCATCCATGCAGCTCAGCCTGTGTATTCGATTTTTTCGGTTCGATTCGGTTCGGTTTATACGGTTTTCAGTTTATACGGTTTTTATACTTCAGTTTATACGGTTTTATACAAAGATACGGTTCGGTTTCGGTAATAACCACTTGTTATCGGTTCGGTTTTGGTAATAACCAAAATAACCAAAGTTGACGCGATTTTGAAGTTTCAAGCAATAAATTTACACATGGTTTGATACACGGAAGACATGACAAGCAACAGTCAACAAGCCAATATTTTGGAACAACAATATTTGGAGACATAGTAATTCTGTTTGCAAATTGTAATAGCCAACAAGCCAACACAGGAGACATAATAATTGACTAATTGCAACAGTCAACAGAAAATCAATGTCTTCTCTCCCTACAAAGGATCAATCCTCGGTGGCTGGGGGTCCATCATCTTCAGCATAGACTTACAAGTCATCCTCACCACCAAGTTAGCCCCCCTGAGTAGAGAGAACGAACAAGATTAACATACACATGTCACATTCTACCTATTCCTCAATCTCTAAAATTTAACATCAGGAAAATGACCTGCACGCGATACCGACTCACAAAGAAATGACAGTTACTGGTAAATTTGGTCAAGCAATACGCACCATGAGACAAAAAAATGCAGTCTGCACCGTAGGTTTCATTACTAAATGGGAATCGTGAAAGTTTCTCTAAGCAGAAGCTCTAAGACGATCAATAAATGAACTGGGACACTGATTGTACCAAGCAATCTAATTACGTCGCTGTAGCGCAATGGGGGTAGGTCCATCATCGAAGCACGAGTGCATCATAGCGTGGTGTTGTTGCTGCTGCATCTGCACTGCACGCATGTCCGTCCGAGAGGATTGCTTCCTGCGGTGCAACAGCCGTGGCGTCCTGTCGTGCGCCCGTTCGTTGGATTTGATCGGAGCAGGTAGGCAGCACTTGCTTACCAATACCATCTTGTCGTGGACGCCGATGTGCCGAGGACGCCGCCGCGCCGAGGAAGTTGGACGCCGCCACGCCGAGGACGCCGCCGCGCCAAGGCGAGGCCGAGCCGTGTCGTGCTGACGACGCCGCGGCACCGGAGAAGCCGGCCGCCCCGAGACACTGCAAGATCCGCCGCCGCCGCTGGCTCTCCCTCCGCGTCGGGCACATGATACGTTCAAAACGTATCTATAATTTCTGCTTTTTCCATGCATGTTTTGTGTGATATTGCTATGATCTAGATACACTTTCATACACTTTTGATCATATTTTGACTAACCTATTAACTCAGTGCACCCCAGTGCAAGTTCCTGTTTTCTGCTGTTTTTCTATTTCAGTTTACCCCCATATAAAAAGTGCCAGAAAAATTCGGGAAAATTCAGATAAAAAATCAGCGTGAAGGAAGCTTCGCGAAGAGCCCTGGAGGGGCCAGAGGGGAGCCAGGGAGGCCCAGGCGGCCACCCGGCACGACCCCACCCCTGGCCGCGCCAGGGGGGCGCCTGGGGCCCCTGGTCCACCTCTGGCTGCCCCCCTTCGCCTATTTATTCTTCGTCACGGGGAAACTCCGAGGACAGAACCCTATTTCGCAAACTCGCCTCTGTTCCGCCGCCGCCGCGCTTCCGAGATCGGGAGCACCCGAAGACCTCTTCCTGGCACCCTGCCGGAGGGAGGATTGACCTCCGGGAGTCTCCTCTCCACCATGGATTCTCCCCGAATGTCTCGTGAGTAGTTTTCCTTGGACCATGGGTCCGTGATCAGTAGCTATGTGATGTTCTCCTCCCCTCTTTGATCTTCATTGTTTAGACCTCGTGAGCTGCCCTACATGATCGAGGCACCTTTGTAATATTTTTGTTGTTGCTATGCTGAGTTTGATAGGATCTGATGGATTATGAGATTATGTTCAGATTGTGATAGAGTAATATATTTGGTTTTTATCTCTTATATTTTTGTTCCTAAGTAATTCTTGCATGTTCTTCGTTGCTGTTTATTGCTTTGGCCAAGTAGTAGGTAGTGACTCTAAGAGGGAACGTTGTGCTCGATTGTAGGTTCATGCCCCCCGATGACACGCTTGAGTGACAGAAACATGAGTCTAGGGGATGTGTTGTTGCCACAAGGGGGAAAACAACGGTGCTTGTAATCGCGGTTACAAGGATTGTTTACTTTACGAAAAGTGCTTTTTAATGCAGTTGTCTGGTGCTTTGGGTTTACACTTTGGGTGGGGCTCGCAACTTAATACCAGCGAGATGTTCTGAATAGATATCTCAAGGTGGATGATTTGTAGTAGATGAAGTTGGATTTCGGTCTACTTATTTTGGCGTACTGCCTGTGCTTTTGAACCTCTTCCTTTATTTTGTAGCATAGTTAGCATTGCGGTGCGTTCATAATCCTGTCAATTGCCCTTTTGTAATTTGTTTACCTCGCATAGCAGTTTTATCGTATTTTGGGAGAGAGACATCACTAGAGAACATCACGTATCCCGGTCCATATTCTTATTACTGTTTCCACGCTATCTTTACTTTATTGCTTTTACTAGCTATCATTATCCCTTGTGTTTTACCCTTTGTAAACAACAAGACCGGAGAGATTGACAACCTCTGTGAACTTCGTTGGGAACAAAGTTATCTGAGTCTGTGTGCAGGTCCACGTCAGTCGCGCCGCTGACACCTACTTATAATCTCTAGAGTCCTACTGGAGACAAATCTTGGTATCTTCACCGAGGGAAACTTGCTACTGCGCTACATCTCCACCTTCCACTTGGGGTTACCAACGAAGGGCGAGAAGCCATCAAGCGAATTTCTGGCGCCGTTGCCGGGGACTCCGAGTGCTATGATAGGGGAGTTGCGCACTACCCTTTACCTTTGTTTTTTAGTCTTGTTAGTTTATCTTTCAGTTTTTATCTTTGTGTCTTTTATCAAAAATTACAAAAAAAAATCTGCCACACTTGTTGTCATATGGGTTCCACTGCAAATACCAAGTTGTGTGACTTCACTAGTCACAACAACCAAGACTTTATCTGCACTCCCATTGCCACACCTGCCACTTCAGCTACCTCTTATGAAATTAAACCTTCTTTGCTAAACCTTGTTATGAGAGATCAATTCTCTGGTGCTGGAGATGATGCTGCTTTACACTTGAATAATTTTGTTGAATTATGTGGTATGCAGAAGTACAAAGAAGTAGAAGATGATGTTGTTAAGCTCAAGCTCTTTCCCTTCTCTTTAAGGGGAGATGCTAAAATTTGGTTTCAATCTTTGCCTAGGAATAACATAGATTCTTGGGATAAGTGCAAAGATGCTTTTATAGGGAAGTACTACCCACCTGCTAAGATTATCCAATTGAGGAGTAATATTATGAATTTTAAGCAATTGGATAATGAACACGTTGCCCAAGCTTGGGAACGAATGAAATCTCTTGTTAAGAAATGCCCTACACATGGTTTGACTACTTGGATGGTGATGGCTTCTCGCCCCCTTCGTTGGTTACCCCAAGTGGAGAGTTGAGATGTAGTGCAGCAGCAGTTTTCCCTCGGTGAAGATACCAAGGTTTGTCTCCAGCAGGACTCCAGAGATGATAAGTAGGTGTCAGCGGCGCAACTGACGCGGACCTGCACACAGACACAGATAACTTTGTTCCCAACGAAGTTCAGAGAGGTTGTCAATCTCTCCGGTCTTGTTGTTTACAAAGGATAAAACGCAAGGGATAATAATAGCAACTTGAAAGTAAATGCAGAAAAGTAAATATAGCGTGGAAACAATGATAAGGATATGGACCGGGATACGTGATGTTCGCTAGTGATGTCTCTCTCCCAAAAGACGATAAAATTTCTATGTGAGGTAAACAAATTACAGAAAGGCAATTGACAGGATTATGAACGCACCGCAATGCTAACTATGCTACAAAAGAAAGGAAGAGGTTCAAAAGCACAGGCAGTACGCCAAGGTAAGTAGACCGAAATCCATCTGCATCTACTACTAATCATCCACCTTGAGATATCTATCCAGAACATCTCGCTGGTATTAAGTTGCGAGCCCCACCCAAAGTGTAAACCAAAAGCAACAGACAACTGCATTAAAAAGAACTCTGCGTAAAGTAAACAATCCTTGTAACCGCGGTTACAAGCACCGTTGTTTTCCCCCTTGTGGCAACAACACATCCCCTAGACTCATGTTTCTGTCACTCAAGCGTGTCATCGGGGGGCATGAACCCACAATCTAGCACAACGCTCCCTCTTGGAGTCACTACCTACTACTTGGCCAAAGCAATAAACAGCAACGGAGAACATGCAAGAATTACTTAGGAACAAAAATATAAGAGATAAAAACCAAATATATTACTCTATCACAATCTGAACATAATCTCATAATCCATCAGATCCTATCAAACTCAACATAGCAATAGCAGAAATATTACAAAGGTGCCTCGATCATGTTGGGCAGCTCACGAGGTCTAAACAATGAAGATCAAAGAGGGGAGGAGAACATCACATAGCTACTGATCACGGACCCATGGTCCAAGAAAAACTACTCACGAGACATCCGGGGAGCATCCATGGTGGAGAGGAGACCCCCGGAGGTCAATCCTCCCTCCGGCAGGGTGCCGGCAAGAGGTCTTCGGGTGCTCCCGATCTTCGGAAGCGCGGAGGCGGCGGAACAGAGGCGAGTTCACGGAATAGGGTTCTGCCTCTGGCGTTTTCCCGTGACGGGGGATAAATAGGCGAAAGGGGGCAGCCAGAGGTGGGCCAGGGGCCCCAGGAGTCCCCCTAGCGCGGCCAGGGGTGGGGCCGCGCCGGGTGGCCGCCTGGGCCCCCCTGGATCCCCTCTGGCCCCTCCCGGGCTCTTCTCGAATCTTTCGTCACGCTGATTTTTTATCTGAATTTTCCCGAATTTTTCTGGCACTTTTTATATGGGGGAAAACTGAAATAGAAAAACAGCAGAAAACAGGAACTGGCACTGGGGTGCACTGAGTTAATAGGTTAGTCCAAATATGATCAAAAAGTGTATGAAAGTATCTAGATCATAGCAATATCACACAAAACATGCATGGAGCAAGCAGAAATTATAGATACGTTTTGGACGTATCAACATCCCCAATCTTAATTCCTGCTCGTCCTCGAGTAGGTAAATGATAAAAACATAATTTCTGTGGTGACATGCTAGCAACCATAAAAGAACTTTGAAAAGTAAAGCAATCAAGGTTAGAGATTCAATTCAAGTCATAACATGCAAGAGTCTATATTAGCATTGAAACAAGTAACAAAAGAACATTAGGTGCAAGAGCTCTCGCTGTCCGTGACTCAAATGTCTCCAAATAGTGTTTGCGTGCAAGAAGGGGAATAGGGAATACGAGAAAAAAGTATTTTTGTGTTGAGAACTCAATCTACTAAAGTTTCACACTTGGTCTTCTTTGGAATCTTATCTTGACTCGTCCCCAGACCACTAGCCAGGTACAAGTCAATTTGATCCACTCCTTTTTGATATTTCGAGCACTCATGCAATGGATGAGCGTAAGCACGAGAGTTGACACTTAGGATGGCAAAGAGAGAAATATGGTGGAGGAGGAAGACAAAAAGGATGAGAAGGGCTCACATCAATGAGGACAATCATAGGAAAGAGATACCAAATGATAGATATGATGTGAGGAGTAGGGATTGCCATGCAAGGGATGCACATATGAGCTAGGAAGCTCTCCAATGGAACTAGTGGGGGTGCATCTAACTTGCTCGCTCATGAAGACCTAGAGCTCGTTTGAGGAGGCTCATCCTTGGAATATGCAAGCCAAGTTCTATAGTGTGAAGGTCCCCACATAGCTATATGCATAATGATCATCTCTATGGAGTACAAGGATATAAAGGGAGTACTAGTGTGGATCTCTCAAAAGGATAGTAGTGTTGCCCCTTTCTCTCTTTTTATTTCTTTTTCTCTTTTTTCTCTTTTTTTGTGTGGCCTCAATGGCTCTTTCTATTTAACTCTCATTTTTCCTCTTTGGGATCTTTTAATGTGTCCACTTTGGGATCTTTTCCTCACTTAAGGGCAACACTCTATTTTACAAGAGTAACGGGGGATTGGTACCCGGGTAGGCTAACCCAAGCGGAAGCAACCTTTCAAGACAAGGATGAACCGATTGGGCCGCAGCTGGGCCGAGCGGGGCAGATGTATGGCCGATTGCTCCAAGGCAATCAGCCGTACCAAATGCCAGCAGTCGGCCCAGGCGCAATCGGTCCACCCTTCCTTCACCAAGACGATCATCCGATTGGTCCGCAGCTGGGCCGAGGTGGGTACCTAGAAGGCCGATTGCCCAGAGCAATCGACCTGTCAGGAACCACCAGTCGGCCCAGGCGCAATCGGAACAACCTACTACCCTTGGAGGAAGTGACCCCGACACCAGTCGGGGGTATGATTACGAGGTCATCAATGCACTATCCCGAGATATCTGGGTGGCAGGAAGGCCAAGTCATGTCGAAGATCTGGTGGAGATACGGTGTCGACCTCTCCGCCGATTCCGCGGACAGGTTGACAAGACCGCACCTCCTAGCTCCACTGTTCATCCCCATGCCCTATGGGTCTACAGCATGGGCCGCCACTCGTAGGATCCGGATTACCCGGAAAGGAGCAGTCGGTGGGCCCAATCCGATTAGAGGATGACAGCTGGGCCCAATCGGCAGTGAAGTTACCGATGTACCCCGGGCTCATACTATAAGAGCCCGGGTACCCCTCCTGCGTGGGGAACGACCCACTCTAGATCACCATTACTCACCTTCCCCTCAGTTCATTCACTGCTTGTAGTTATTCCTCAGGGACGCAGGAGAGAGCCTTGCCCACGGCGGCGGCGTTCACCTTCCCCTGAGAAGATAGAGAAGAAGTTATTGTAGCCAGAGCATTGATATATAAGAAACAAGCAGGAGTAGGGGTGTTATCTCTCCGGAGAGCCCCAAACCTGGGTACATCGTGGTGTTCACCACCGTGTTTGTGCCCAACCCGATTCCGGCACCATCGACATTCTCTCCCTCGCGTCTTCCCCTCACTTTAGCCATCCCATGGCATCTGGCGTCACATATCGACGACAGTTGGCGCCCACCGTGGGGCAGACCGAGGCGTCGACTGGAGTAAAGATCCGGACGGGATTTTCCTCTGCGTCGGGCGGAAGCCATGCCTCTGGCCTGATTCTAAGGCGTGGGGCAATCGATTATGTGGTGGACTACTCGGCGCGGTACAGGGCTGGAGCACCCCTGCCGCTCGGTGTGTCGCTGCAGGTCGGCAGTCATCGCCTCTTCATCGGCAGCTACCCCGAGGCGTATCCCAGAGAGATTCACATCTTCTCGTGCGCAACGGACCCGCTCTCGACCAGGGGTTGCAGTGCAGCGCCCGGCGGAGAGGAGGGCCGAGTGCACGCCGCCGTCATGATGGCGGGAGCATCCTCATCAACCAACCGCGACCCAGCAAGTGCAGCAAGAAAGGCTAAGGAGGTAGCTGACGCTGCAGAGCGAATCGGCACCAGTGCGTTGCGGGACGTGTTATACACACCCGTGAACAGGAATGGTGATCCGGAGCAAGTGCACACGGAGCTGGAAACAGCACGGCTCGCTCTGGCCCGCAGAGCTGAGCAAGTGCTGGCAGAAGAGCGCAGGCTGGGAGCCATCACAAGGGAATACAATGCAGCGCATGCAGGACCGCGCCGGCCGATTGAGCCCGCAGTCCTGGAAGATCTGAGAAGCCGGGGCAGGGCAGTCAACCAGCAGCTGTCGGGAGCCGAGCAACCGGAGCGTCCGAGGAGGCCGGTGCAGCCGGAGTAACCGGCGCAATCAGCATTCGTCCAGAGACCGACGTACAGCACGCCGGACAAGAACCTGAGAGCGGCCGAGCAGATAGCCCTCGAGCTGGAAGATCTGGAGGGAGATGAGCGGCGCGAGCAGTCGCGCCGAATGCGTGAGCTGATAGCAGCCGCAAAGGAGCAGAGGCTCGTGGCAATGGATCATCAGAATGCAGAACCTGGGGTGTCAAGAGGAACTGTAAGGCCGAATGCGGGAGCTAGCCAGCGACCAAATGCTTCGCGCCAGAACAGGCATCAACCCGCCCCATCTCGGCACGAGAGCAAGGGCAGAAGCAATCGGCCACCCCCAGCAGCAAGCAGAAGAATGGAAGAGCCAGCTGTCAACAGGAGGCGCAATGACATGCCACAGCAATCGGCGCCAAGACCAGCAATTAGCGCTCGACTTGGCCCTCGCCAAATCGGCCAGAATGATGCAAGGCATCACATTGAGCTCCTGGAGAAGGAGGCTCAGGAAGATGAAGAAGGAGAAGCTGGCCCATCGTGTTTTGGTCACCGTATTCGGACTGAAAAGTTTCCCAAAGGTTCACGCTGCCAAGAGACACTCCCAAGTACAATGGGTCGGTGAAGCCTGAAGACTGGTTGTCCGATTACCTGACGGCAGTTCGCATTGCAGGAGGCAATCGGCGTGTAGCAGTCCGCTATGCACCCTTGATGCTGCAGGGTTTAGCTCGGACGTGGTTGAATAGTTTGCCCAAGGACAGTGTGAACTGCTGGGAGGATTTCACGAGTGCATTTATCCACAACTTCACAAGCACGTATGAGAGTCCCAACCTCCCGCGGCAGCTAGCTCTGTGTGTGCAAGGCAAGGATGAGCCCCTCCGAGATTACTTATCTCGGTGGATCAAGCTGAAGAATTCATGCGAAGGAGTCCATGAGATCCAGGCCATTCAGTACTTCACAGATGGATGCCTGGCCGATTCAATGTTGAAGCACAAGCTGTTGCGCAAACTTCATGTCGCTCGCCGAGCTCATGAAGGTGGCAAATGCGTTCGCTATGTCCGATTCTGCGATGCGCCCTATCCAGCTCGGAGTTGGAGGTGTAATCCAGTCACCAGGGGCTCCGCAGTCGGACACAGGGAACCACGGCCTTAGTCGGAAGGAAAGGAGAGAGAACAACCGCAACAACAATAGCAACAACCACAACCAGCAGAACAATGGCAAGCGCAAGGACGAACAGCCCGATACCCAGTATGGCAGTCGGCAGGTGGCCGCTGTCCAGAATGAAGAAGATCCAGCGGCTGCAGGAGGCAGTCGGAAGATGAGACCAAATGTGAGACCCCCGGGGCAGATGAAGCCCAAGTACACGTTCGAGGATATGCTGGACGCGCCGTGCAAGTTGCATAGCACGCCGGGCAGGCCGTCTGCGCACACCACTCGGCAGTGCGATTTTGGGCAGCTCACGAGGTCTAAACAATGAAGATCAAAGAGGGGAGGAGAACATCAGATAGCTACTGATCACGGACTCATGGTCCAAGGAGAACTACTCACGAGACATCCGGGGAGCATCCATGGTGGAGAGGAGACCCCCGGAGGTCAATCCTCCCTCCGGCAGGGTGCCGGGAAGAGGTCTTCTGGTGTTCCCGATCTTCGGAAGCGCGGCGGCGGCGGAACAGAAGCGAGTTCACGGAATAGGGTTCTGCCTCTGGGGTTTTCCCGTGATGGGGGGTAAATAGGCGAAAGGGGGCAGCCAGAGGTGGGTCAGGGGCCCTAGGCGCCCCCCTGGCGCGGCCAGGGGTGGGGCCGCGCCGGGTGGCCGCCTGGGCCCCCTGGCTCCCCTCTGGCCCCTCCCGGGCTCTTCTCGAAGCTTCTGTCACGCTGATTTTTTATCTGAATTTTCCAGAATTTTTATGGCACTTTTTATATGGGGGGAAACTAAAATAGAAAAACAGCAGAAAACAGGAACTGGCACTGGGGTGCACTGAGTTAATAGGTTAGTCCAAATATGATCAAAAAGTGTATGAAAGTGTATCTAGATCATAGCAATATCACACAAAACATGCATGTAGCAAGCAGAAATTATAGATACGTTTTGAACGTATCAGATGGTTATCCAGACTTTTTATGCAGGCTTGAACTTTACCTCGCGGAACCTGTTAGATTCGGCCGCGGGAGGAACCTTTATGTCAACTACACTTGGTGCTTCCACGAAGCTTCTCGATGAAATGATGACCAATTATTCCCAATGGCACACCGAACGCGCTCCAACAGGTAGGAAGGTAAATTCTGTAGAGGAAATTACCTCCCTCAATGAAAAAGTTGACTTAATTATGTCTCTACTTACCAAGCAACCCTCTATTGATCCTCACGATGTTCCTTTGAATTCTTTGGTTGCTCAAGAACAAGTAGATGTGAACTTTATTGCTAGAAACAACTTCAACAACAATGCTTATAGGGGAAATTTTGCTAGCAATCCTAGACCGTTTCCATCCAACTATTGGAACAACAACACTTACCCTAGCAACAAGAACCCCTCTTCTAAATTAAAAAGCATGCTTAGAGACTTTATCACTACCCAAAAAGCCTTCAACAAAAATGTAGAAGAGAAATTAGCTAAAATAGATAATCTCTCTTTGAAGGTAGAAAGCTTAGCCCTTGATATTGAGATGCTTAAAATTAGAACCTCTCCCCTTGAGGAGAATAAGGCCACTCCTATTAATGCTTTCCAATTACAAATTAATGAAAATATTAGGATGATGGCTAAACTTAAAGAAAGATGGGCTAGAGAAAAAGAGGAAGAGGATATAATTAAGAGCCTTCCTACACACCACACAGTTGCCACTATCCAAATTGTTGAGGACACCCAAACTATTAGCACCCAATGCACTCCTAGTCCCGTTGGACCTATTAATGGTGATGCTAATACCTCAACCGTAGATAAAGAAACTCCTATGAACATAGAGGGTTTCAAACAAGTGAGCCTAGATGACACTACTACCACCTTTGATAGTAGTGATATTGATTTTCATAGTTTTACCCTCTCAGAAGTTATCAGTCTGCTACACAAAATGTCTAGAGACCCCCACACTAGCACACTTAATCTTGCCTTCACGGAGCATATCACAAATGCTCTCATCAAAGCTAGGGAGGAGAAGCTTAGAGTAGAAGCCTCCATACCTAGGAAGCTAGATGATGGTTGGGATCCTTTGATCAAAATTAAATTAAATAACTTCTCTTGTTATGCTTTATGTGATGTTGGAGCTAGTACCTCCGTTATGCCCAAAAGAATATTTGATATGTTTAATTTGAAGCCCTTTGAGCCTTGTTCTTTTGGTGTTCGTCTTGTTGATTCTTCCGTAAAGAAACCTTTGGGGAAGATCGACGATGTTCTTATCATTGTCAATGACAACTATGTTCCCGTTGATTTTATTGTTATGGATATAGAGTGTGAACCTTTATGTCCAATTATTTTGGGACGTCCTTTTCTTCGCACCGTTGGTGCGGTTATTGACATGAAAGAGGGGAATATAAAATTCCAATTCCCATTCAAAAATGGGATGGAACACTTCCCCAGAAAGAAAATCAAGTTACCTTTTGAGTCCGTTACACGGCCTAGTTATTCTCTTTGTCTTGATAAAACTTGATTTTTCTTTTGCTTCATGCCTAGCTTAAAGGCATAAAAGAAAGTGCTTTCGGGAGGCAGCCCGCAACGAGTTTAGGTGTTTCTTTTTGCTTTTGTTGTGTCTTTATGATTGTTACTACTGTATCAACATCATTGTATCTTTCTTTTTCAACTTTGTGCCAAGTTATAGCTTCTTACGGCAAGGGAAGTAAAAGTTGTGACATGCTGTCCAGAAAACAGATTCTGTCCTCGTGACCAGAAAAATTCCAGAAAAATCTCAGTTCATCTTTTTGAGCTGAAATTTTTACACAGTATGCTCTATACAATTACGAAACTTCCGTATGTTCTGAGTTTTTTGATTTGAGTTGCAGAAGTGTCCCTAAAAAAAATTTACTACCTGCTGTTCTGTTTTTCACAGATTCTGCCACGTTTTGTCTCTCCTAACTTTTGCAAACCTTAAGCTAGCTTTTTCTTTGAAAAACTTTTTGGCACTCTTGAGAAACAGTATCTCTTCAATATTATCTTTATATCCAGTGGGGAAAATTTTATTTATTAAGGGTACTAACCTCTCTAATCAGCTTATGATGAGTTATGTATGAAGGAAGTTTTCAAGTGTGCGATGGAAGATGATGAAAGAAGATTCAGGAGTGTCAAGCGCTCAAGCTTGGGGATTCCCCCATGCATCCCCAACAAATATTCAAGGAGACTCAAGCGTCTAAGCTTGGGGATGCCCCCCGTGCATCCCCTTCTCCATCAACAATCATCAGTTCGTCCTTCGTCTCACTATATTTTTATCACTTCATGCGTTATGTGCTATGCTTGGAGCGTCTCGCTCTTAGGTTTTGTTTTTAGTTTTCTTTAGATTTTCTTGCTGTTCATAACAAGTTAGATCCCGTCTTACTTTGTGTGGTAGAGAAACACGCTCCACTTTCAAAATTTAGAACACATCATAGGATTCTTCATGCCTATCTTTCTGCTGTTGTGTGTTCTTTATCTTTTCATAGCTACTGCCATGTTTAGTTTTAGTTTTAGTTTGTCTTTAGCAAGATCCTTGGCTTTTGTTTAGTTTGTTGTTGGTACTCTTTTTAGTTTTCATGTTTATCTTGTTAAAGAGAGTTGGTTGTTGCACTGAGTTGTGTCTTGTCTTGAAAGTAGGTAATTGAGGTTGCTATTTTCTTCTAGTAGTAACTTGCAATAATTTTGAGGTATTGATGTAAGTAATGTTTGAACTTTTGGTGTCAAGAGCTCTAGCCTATTAGTGATAGGTGTCGTATTTTGGGCAATCCGTGTTTATTTTTCAAAACCTACAAAACTAGTTGCGAACTCTACCTACTAGATAGATCACTGCTCTTCTGAGGAGTCGAATATTAGAGAACACTCACGTACCATGAGTCGAGGATGCGCAAGGATAACCAAACCCCCATACACTCCTCCTCGGGGTACTTGTCTCTTTGTGAACCTCCTTATTAGATTGAGAGTTACCGATAATAAGTGCATTAGTTCTTCGGACTAATGTAAGTATTGAAAGTTGACACTTCCACCTTCCCATATTTTGCTAGCCTCTTCCGTGCCGTGCATTGCCTTCTTCTCACTCCGAGAGTTGGTGTCCACCTTCGCCGGTACTTCCAAACCCTTGGCATGATACGCTCTGTCATCATAAACCTCCTTATATATTTCCTCAAAACAACCACCATACCTACCTATCAAGGCATTTCCATAGCCTTTCCGAGTTACATTGCCATGCAACTTCCACCTCTTCATGACTTGATCTTCATGTCATACATGTTCCTGCTACACTGGCAGCGACATACCTTGCATACATCATGTTAGTTACATCTTCTTTATGATTTTGAGTACCTTGTAAAGTGTGAAAGATCTCCTTTACCTTCTTCTAAATTAGAGTGTTGCCCTTAAGTGAGGAAAAGATCCCAAAGTGGACACATCAAAAGATCCCAAAGAGGACAAATGAGAGTTAAATAGAAAGAGCCATTGAGGCCCCCAAAAAAATACAAAAAAATAGAAAAAAGAGAAAAATAAATAAAAAGAGAGAAAGGGGCAACACTACTATCCTTTTGATAAATCCACACTAGTACTCCCTTTATATCCTTGTACTCCATAGAGATGATCTTCATGCATATAACTATGTGGGGACCTTCACACTATAGAACTTGGCTTGCATATTCCAAGGATGAGCCTCCTCAAACGAGCTCTAGGTCTTCATGAGCGAGCAAGTTAGATGCACCCCCACTAGTTTCATTGGAGAGCTTCCTAGCTCATACGTGCATCCTTTGCTTGGCAATCCCTACTCCTCACATCATATCTATCATTTGGCATCTCTTGCTTATGATTGTCCTCATTGATGTGAGCCTTTCTTATCCTTTTTGTCTTCCTCCTCCACCATATTTCTCTCTTTGCCATCCTAAGTGTCAACTCTCGTGTTTACGCTCATCCATTGCATGAGTGCTCAAAATATCGAAAAGGAGTGGATCAAATTGGCTTGTACCTGGCTAGTGGTCTGGGGACGAGTCAAGATAAGCTTCCAAAGAGGACCAAGTGTGAAACTTTAGTAGATTGAGTTCTCAACACAAAAATATTTTTTTCTCGTATTCCCTATCCCCCTTCTTGCACGCAAACACCATTTGGAGACATTCGAGTCACGGACAGCGAGAGCTCTTGCACCTAATGTTCTTTTGTTACTTGTTTCAATGCTAATATAGACTCTTGCATGTTATGACTTGAATTGAATCTCTAACCTTGATTGCTTTACTTTTCAAAGTTCTTTTATGGTTGCTAGCATGTCACCACAGAAATTATGTTGTTATCATTTACCTACTCGAGGATGAGCAGGAATTAAGATTGGGGATGTTGATACGTCCAAAACGTATCTATAATTTCTGCTTGCTCCATGCATGTTTTGTGTGATATTGCTATGATCTAGATACACTTTCATACACTTTTGATCATATTTGGACTAACCTATTAACTCAGTGCACCCCAGTGCCAGTTCCTGTTTTCTGTTGTTTTTCTATTTCAGTTTTACCCCATATAAAAAGTGCCAGAAAAATTCGGGAAAATTCAGATAAAAAATCAGCGTGACGGAAGCTTCGAGAAGAGCCCGGGAGGGGCCAGAGGGGAGCCAGGGGGCCCTAGGCGGCCACCCAGCGCGGCCCCACCCCTGGCCGCGCTAGGGGGCGCCTGGGGCCCCTGGCCCACCTCTGGCTACCCCCTTTCGCCTATTTATCCCCCATCACGGGAAAACCCCAGAGGCAGAACCCTATTCCGCGAAATCGCCTCTGTTCCGCCGCCGCCGCGCTTCCGAAGATCGGGAGCACCAGAAGACCTCTTCCCGGCACCCTGCCGGAGGGAGGATTGACCTCCGGGGGTCTCCTCTCCACCATGGATGCTCCCCGGATGTCTCGTGAGTAGTTTTTCTTGGACCATGGGTCTGTGATCAGTAGCTATGTGATGTTCTCCTTCCCTCTTTGATCTTCATTGATTAGACCTCGTGAGCTGCGCAACATGATCGAGGCACCTTTGTAATATTTCTGCTATTGCTATGTTGAGTTTGATAGGATCTGATGGATTATGAGATTATGTTCAGATTGTGATAGAGTAATATATTTGGTTTTTATCTCTTATATTTTTGTTCCTAAGTAATTCTTGCATGTTCTCCGTTGCTGTTTATTGCTTTGGCCAAGTAGTAGGTAGTGAATCCAAGAGGGAGCGTTGTGCTAGATTGTGGGTTCATGCCCCCCGATGACACGCTTGAGTGACAGAAACATGAGTCTAGGGGATGTGTTGTTGCCACAAGGGGGAAAACAACGGTGCTTGTAACCGCGGTTACAAGGATTGTTTACTTTACGCAGAGTTCTTTTTAATGCAGTTGTCTGTTGCTTTGGGTTTACACTTTGGGTGGGGCTCGCAACTTAATACCAGCGAGATGCTCTGGATAGATATCTCAAGGTAGATGATTAGTAGTAGATGCAGTTGGATTTCGGTCTACTTATTTTGGCGTACTGCCTGTGCTTTTGAACCTCTTACTTTCTTTTGTAGCATAGTTAGCATTGCGGTGCGTTCATAATCCTGTCAATTGCCCTTTTATAATTTGTTTACCTCACATAGAAGTTTTATCGTCTTTTGGGAGAGAGACATCACTAGTGAACATCACGTATCCCGGTCCGTATCCTTATTACTGTTTCCACGCTATCTTTACTTTATTGCTTTTACTTGCTATCATTATCCCTTGTGTTTTACCCTTTGTAAACAACAAGACCGGAGAGATTGACAATCTCTCTAAACTTCGTTGGGAACAAAGTTATCTGTGTCTGTGTGCAGGTCCACGTCAGTCGCGCCGCTGACACCTACTTATCATCTCTGGAGTCCTACTGGAGACAAACCTTGGTATCTTCACCGAGGGAAACTTGTTGCTGCGCAACATCTCCACCTTCCACTTGGGGTAACCAACGAAGGGCGAGAAGCCATCAGCACACCGCACACGAGTGGCGCGGTCTGGGCGTCTGGCTAGGCTAGGGTTGCGACTTGCGAGTTGTGACTCGTTTAAAGTTGGGTTGCGGCTGCCTAGGCTGGTTTGTAGTGGCTTGGTGGGCTGGGCTACTTTCACCTTTAAAAAAACACTTGGGGCTGCTTTCGGTTTTGTTCGGTTAACCGGTTTATTTTGGTTTTAAACCAAAAAAACGAATTCAATATGGTTTTATATTTTGAAAACTGAAATTGAAACCACAAACTGAAAAAACCTAAATTTCGGTTTCAATTCAGTTTTTTTTTCATTCGGTTTTCGGTTTAGGTTCAGTTTTGCACAGACTGACATGCAGCCCTTGTGTAACTTGTCGGCTCAACTGTAGATGTTGGAGAGCTAGTTCACCTTTCCTCATGACCAGCCCATAGGTTGGGCAAGATGGACGACCGCCCAGGGCCTCGAGAAAAAGAAGGACCCAAAATTGTAAAATATATATAATAATCATTATGATATTATCCATTACATATAGTAAAATATTCATAATCAAATAATAAAATTTACATATGGAAACATATTAGAATGCATACACTATTATATTTATTGGTGGTTACTCTAAGCATTGTTGTTTCAACTAGATGATACCCCGCGCGTTGCTGCGAAAACTATTAAGAAAGAATTTGATGTTTTAAGACATGTGAGAGAAAATTTGATGAAAAATTCAAAAATGAGTTTGATCTTTGTTTTGTTAATTTATACTTCTTCCGTTTCAAATTAGATGACTTTAATTTGTTCACATATGTATCTACACATGTGAACAAATGAAAGTCATCTAATTTGGAATGGAGGGAGTATTAGTTACTTGACAATATACCAGCGTTGGAAGTAGAGACAATGAAAACGTGTTCATTCTTGGCTAAACCTAAAACAATGATAGCAACTATGGATGTGTATAAAAAATCACATAGAAAAATAAAATGCGACGTAACTCATAATTTAATTTTCTATAAAACAATTTGCTTATAAATTGTGAGGTTGAATGCATAAAAAATTATTATTTATGATAGGATGCATGCACATGCAAATTTAATGGGAGCATGTGCATGAAAAGTTAATGGAAAAGGTTTTATATGGTGGACCTACTTGATGATGTGGATAGCTTGCATGTCAAGATAATTAAGTTAGTGGGGATGAACTATTTAGATATTATAGATACAAAGTACAAGTGTGCACATTTTTATTAAAATTTGTCTCTTGCTAAAAAAATGATTATAAAAAGGACTATTAAATGATATCATTGTCTCAGTTTATATTCTACAACTTTACATACATATGCTTATTATTCATATACAAGAAACCATTATTGTGATATATATACTAGAAACCGCTATTGTGATATTTATTGGATCATACTTTTTACGAATATTTACCATAAATAGTATAAATTATGTATTGTAGAAGCATGGCTTTAGCTCAAAGTTTTGTTACAAAATATATTTTACTATATTTTTATGATATTCAGTACAAACAGGAAACTCAAAGTAATGATGGAGAAATTTAGTCTGGCCATGTCCAAATGACGTCTTCAAGAAGAACGCGGCACCCGCAGGTGTCGCCGCCGTCGACGCCAAAGCGCGGAACTTTCACTCGGCAACTCACCCGTGTCATCGATGCTGTCAGAGGGACACATGGAGGCTAGCCCCAGATCCAGACCAGGACACGGTCCCCGAGGAGGCATGTCCGGGCTACCCACCGCTCTGCCACCCGTTGCCCACACAATCCGGGGGAGAGCCACCACCACCACAATGATGCATGCCGGAAAGCAACAATGTGGACCACCTTCCGGGGCCGCCGCCCCGGCATCCATGCCACCAGATAGCGCCTATCGGTCATGTCTCAGCACCGTCGACCCCGGTGGGAAGATCGATGACCAGCCATCACCACTCCGCCCGGCATCAGCCCCAGAGTCTGGGTGGATGCCTCTATCGTCGGAAGTCTCCACACCTGCGTCCCCAGCCAATTCCCGCGAATTGGGGGGGAGGCAACTCCTAGGCTGCCGACGGCCACCGGAGAGCCGGCCCAAGCCACTCGACTGAGCCAGCTCTCGCAATGCCAAGTCCGAGGCTGCCGGTGCTGATCCGCGACCCGACGAGTCGCTACCACGGCCACCACCTGCGACCACCATACCCGCGAGGCGAGCACAACCAACGCCCGCGGGCACTTCCTGGGCCATGCCCAACCGCGCCAACCCGAAGCGCAAGCTTCGATCCGCCCCGGGCACTGAGCTGACCCGCCCGAGCACGGACCCTAGATCTGACCCAGCCCCGAGGCGCGTGCGGCGGCATCCGCCCAGCCCCACACATCGTCGAGACAGATCCAGGAGAGAGCGGGTCACCACCACCACCCTGCGCCGCCACCATCCTGAGCCGCTCACAGCCCGCGTCGCCCCACAAGCCAGACCGGCAGGGCAACCGCCGCCAGAACTGGCGACCGTGCCAAGGTCCGTCGCTGCCACGTTGGGCACGCACCACCACCACCACCAAGGAGCACGCCACGAAGCCGCCTGTCAGCTCCAGATTCGGCCGAGCCGGACCAGCCGCAGCCGCGGCCACCGGGAGCCCCGCCACACAGTCCGTCGCGCCGTGCTCGAAGCCGAAGCAAATCCATGCCGGAGACCTGACGAGAAGCCTCGCACGCAGTCACCGCGCCGCACACAGCGCCCGCCGGATTATTTGTCCGGTTTTTTCCGGTTTGCGCAGGCCCGTCCGCTCAGCGCGTCTGTTTTTGTCCGCCGTTTTGCGCGGTCACCCAACGCGCCGACGCAAACGCAAAATATAAACTGAAATTTAACTAATTAAACACTGAAATTTAACTAACTTAACAGTTCATTACAACTAATAAAACATTAATTTTAAAAACTTAAAAAAAACGCGTCATTGCCGCCGCCCTCGCCGCTCTGCGCGTCGTCGTCGCCGCCTACGCGCCGTCATCGCCGTCTTCCTCGTCGCTCGACAGCTCGACGACGGTCGGTGGCACCGGCGCCCAGGGGTATTCGCGCCGCCAGCGCTCCTCCATGGCCGCGCGCTCAGCCTGCCGCCGCGCCTTCTCCTCCCGCCAAGCCTCTCTGTCGCGGCGTGGCGGCGGTGGCGGGTCGACGACGGCGGCACTGCGCGAGGCGGCGTACTCCGCGTTCATGATGCGGTCCACCTCGGTGTGCTCGGCCGCGAGATGGAGCGTGTAGCCCTCCTCCAGGATGCGCGCCTCCTCCTCGTCGGTGGCGTCCATGGGCACCGCGCCAGCCGGCATTGTGGCGTACACGTAAAACGTGTTCACGCCCTCCCACTGGTAGCCCTCGCGCACGGCTCCACCTCCGGCAGGTGGTGGCGTGGCGGCGAGTCCACCCCGGGACCGTAGGGTGGCGGCGGCGGCGGTGGGTAGGGCGGCCGAAATTCCGGCGCCCACCAATCCCATGGCGCAGGTGGGGGCAGCTTCTGGTCCGCCGGAGGTGGCGGCGAAGGTGGTGGCGGCGGCGGCATGAGAGAGGATGGCGATGGCGGCGCCATCCTCATAGGTGGCGGTGGCGGCGGCATCATAGAGGATGCCGGCGCTGGTGGTGGCGGCGGCGCCTGCGCTGGTGGTGGGGGCCCGTCGCCAATGTGGATCCCTCCGGCGGCGCATCGAGGAGGCCGGGCCGGGTTCAAGCTTTCCTGGATAACGAAATCCAGGCCCGGCCACATTGCCTTCTCCTCGGCCTCAGAGAGCACGAGGGCTTGCTGGAGCGCCGCCTCCTCCTGCGCGACGGCGGCCTCAAATGTCGCCTCCTCAGCCTCCTCTTCGGGCGCGACGACGGCCGGCGGGGGCACGACGCGCTCGCCCCCAAGCTGCAACCCAGCCGGCTGTGGCCGCGCCACGTACCGGTCGCGCAGCGTTGCGGCCAGGTTGGGCGGCACGGGGACGCGGTCGCGGCTGAGGCGCCAGTCGCCCGGCAGCCCGATGTTTGTCCATGGCAGCGGGCACCTGTGCTGCCAGTAGTTCCGGCACTGGTGCGCCGGAAGATAGATATTTGCACGCGGCGGCGGAGGAGGGGGAGAGGGTGGGGGAGGAGTTGGTCCGCGGCCGCGCCGGTGCCCGAAGTCGGAGCCGGAAGCCTCGTTGTCATGTTTGCCGGGGCGAAACCACCTGGACATGGCGGCGCTCTGGTGGTGCTCTGGTGGCGCTCTGGTCGCGGCTTGAGAGGCAGTTGTGGGCGCGGGTGTGGGATAGCGACGGCCGCCGCGTCGTCGTCTTATAAAAAGACGCCACAGAGGCTGGCAAGTGGCCCAGCGCGGACGCGAAACGTCGAGCGCGGACACCGAGCGGACGCGTTTTGCGTGGGGTTTGCGTCTGCGCGGACATCGAGCGGACGTGACCGCACCAATAAATGCGTTTGCGGTTGAGCGTTGGGCGCGCATTTGACCGGTTTGACGCAAATCCGGACGCGCGCGGACAAAATGCGTCGGCGCGTTGGAGTTGCCCTAACTCCCCTATTGAGCCCCATATATGATTGAGAGATGTCAATCTGTTTGGATTATGTAGAACATTCTTATACTAGTTGTACAATCTGTTGAGTTCATTCCACTTTTTGCCCCCTCCCCCTCTCTAAGATTTACAGTTGTGACACTGATTAGTGATTATCATTTATTTTGAATTAGCGGTGTCATTCACACATTTGAGCGGCTAGATATCATCATGATCCATTTACATTAATTAAAATATGCATACATGTCCTGATCATCCTCTATTCAACATAATTAACATGTGACGAGTGTTCAATCAAAAAATTCCTCAAACAAAATCGAATGGGAATATACAAAACATGAATTCTGTAAGTTAGTGCAAAGCAAAGCAAGTTTAGTCTGATTGAACAGCAGAGGTAATATGACAAATGGTTGACAAAAATCATGAAAACAAAAAAGGACTGGCAAACAAACAAAAATAATACTCTAGTACAAAGTACAAACTGCAAGGTCATGCATGATCAACGTTTATTTGAAGCCAGCAGAATGCATGGTTCAGTGACTTCAATAAAAGGCCATTTTGCTGCAAGCCTGCAATGCATATAGTTGTTTCTTTCAAATCTTCTAACAACAAACATTGTATTAATTCTTGAAAATAGGTACCTCATGCTACTATTTGGAATGGATGTAATTTTGGTGACCATCGGTATTTAATGATCAATTGAACTAAGTACACACACAGAATTTACAAACAAACCAACAGCCCCTAGTTATATAAACTGAAACTGACTAATTCATGTCTTTTATTGTTCTATCAGGAGTACATCTTGGTTCAACTCCTAACTCTCTTGCAACCTTATGCTAAATGGAAACTGCATTCTAGCAAAAGATGCATGGTTTTTGTCTTCTGAGATAAGGAATGAATAGGCTATCAAATGTTATCAGGTGGGCAAGTTAAGTTCATAAATTCTATACATCTTTTAATTATTGGCATAATATGGCAGTGCAAGTATAGATGGTCATTGTAAACATGGCTGGCGTTATAAAAATGTGTGGTATAACATTATGGCATGTTTGCTCCTCTAAATAAAGGAAAATAGGATTTACATGAAGCATATAGTAGGAAACCAAACACTAAATAGAGTTTCATTATTCTGAAACAGCAGCAAGCATGTACCAAATAGCAATAAGAAATTATATGTAATCACTCAAAGGGAAATGCAGGAAAAATATTAGTTCAAGTAGACAAATATATAGATTGGTATTCAGGTTTTATTATTGTTGAAGCATAATAATACAACTCCGTGTGCAAATAAAACTATTGACTTGCAAGTATTATATTCCCCTCTACAATATACCCGGCCACAAGGCCACAAGTAATATAATTACATTTGCATACATGTCCTGATCATCCTCTGTACAACATAATTAACATGTGACCGAGTATTCAATCGAACAATTCCTCAAACAAAAATGAATGACAAGACAGGAAACATGAATTCTTTAAGTTAATGCAAAGCAAATCAAATTTGGTATGATTGAATGACAGAGGTAATATGATAAAAATGGTTGATAAATTCATGAAATCAAAAAAATAAAAATGACTAGCAAACAAAAGAACATTACTCTAGCACAAAACTCCAAGGTCAAGCATGATCAACATTTATTTAAGGCCAGGAGAGTGCATGGTTCAGTGGGTTCACTAAAATGCCATTTTGCTGCAAGCCTGCGATGCATACCGCTGCTTCATCCAAATCTTCTAACAGCAAACATTGTACTAAATTCTTGAAAATAGGTACCTCACACTACTATTTGGAATGGTTCCAATTTTGGTGGCTATCGGTAGTTCGGTACCTAACATTTATTTGAACTAAGTAGTAAGTACACACACAAAATTTACAAACAAACTATCAATATATAAACTGAAACTCACTAATTCATGTGATTTACTGTTCTATTAGGAGTACATCTTCGTTCAACTCCTAACACTCTCGCAACCTTATGCTAAGTAGAAACTACATTCTAGCCAAAGATGCATGGTTTCTTGTCTTCGGGGATAAGGAATGAATAGGCTATCAAATGTTATTAGGTGGGCAAGTGAGTTCAGAAATGCAATACATCTTTAATTATTTGCACAATACTGCAGTGCAAGTACAGATGGTCATTGTAAACATGGCTGACAGTATAGTAACGTGTGGTAGCATTATGGCATGTTTGCGCCTCTAAATAAATGAGATGGGATTTGCATTAAGCATATATAGGAAACCAAAACCTAAATAGAGTTTCATTATTCTGAAACAGCAGCAAGCATTTACCCAATAGCAGTAAGAAAATATATAATCACAAAAAATGCAGCAGAAAAAATTTAGTTCAAGCAGACCTCGAATCAGAATTCTGCGGACCTCGTCCCGAGCCCGATCAGTCGAGACGACAGCTCGTATGATGCTCTCTTTCTCCTCTTATGCCTGACTAAGTGTAGTGAAAAGGACCCACAATATAAAATGGTCGAACACTTTCTCCACTAGCAGTATGAAGCTAAATTCTACACTTGCACTTGTCAAATATACATGAACCTTTGAGATTTACTAAGCATTTCAGAAAGTATATGGGCGTAGCCCATTTATCCTAACATTTCGATTATCTGGATCCAATGGTGAGGAGGACATGTTCTTCTTCCTCCCGACCCCGAAATCTTCCATCTTTGCCTCTCCTCCGGAGAGTTCGCTATCTAATCCAATCGGTTGTCGAAGCTAAAAGGAGACCCACCCGCGCCGGCCAAGTTTCCGGTATGGTCCAAACTCGGCCTCAACAGCAGCCCCACGCCTTGTTGCCGCTCACCTTGGCGCTCCCATCTCCCCCTCAAAAGCTGCACCTCCCGAAATCGACTGACCTGAATTCTATTTTCAGGGAACATACTGCTACAAGTATCATAGCTACAATTATGGTCGTTTCATTACAAGCACAAGCACAGAATTGGGCAACCAAATGGAACAAGTTCATAGATGTATTCACCATGTTCAACCACCAAAGGAACAAGAGTTTAAATACACGAAGCACCGGTTTTCCAACCACTACAGTTCTGTGAAACAACTTACTTATAACTCGTCCTGACTTATCTAGTTTTTATTGCCAACACAGTTATACAACCATTGTGACTTACAGGTTCCTCGCCTACTTGTATACCACCTGAGTACAAACTTGGACCCAAAAAAAACTGCTACCCATAATTATACAGGAAAACCCGAATGGCCAAATTATCTGCAGCAATGCATTGTATAAAGAGTTCCATGGGTGAGCCACGGAGTGATGATCTTGGGTTATTCTCGCGGCCTGGCGAGCCACAGAGAGCTTAGAGCACGCAAACGAGAAAAGTAGTCATGTATAGCTAGCAGCGCGCGAGAGGCTTGCCGGATTGTCAGAATTCGTTGCATCTGATGCAAGGTCTGCTGCCGCAGGTTGTCAGCCTGGTAGATAAGAAACGAGGATTCTCTTCAAAATCAAATAAAACAAACCAAAGGACAGCTGATGAAAAATGACCGGCTATATTCATGCCATGCAGGTAGAAATGCTGAAATGTCATGACTACAAGAGTGCAACAAAGAGGCTTGCCTGGCGGAGGAAATTCTCAAGTGTTCCAAGTTTACCCATGGCCATGGCCATCTGACCCATGTAGTTTGCAACATTCCCCGAAGAACCAGAGGAAGAACCCAGAGATCCAGCCAAAGTTTCTGCCAAGGACTGCTGCAATGCTTCCATCCCTTGTGACAGTGCATCCTCTGCCTGCTGGGAAGATTGCTGGAGGTTGGTTAATCCCAACATCTGCTGCTCGGTTAGCGGCTCCAGATGATTCACCAGGAGCTGAAATTTCATATCGCATCGAGAAATCAGCTTACAAGACCAGTAAGGTTAACTGAACTAACAATGATCTCTGAGATTTAATACTTCACTCGCCTTCAAGAGCTCAGATGGACGAAAACCCCCAAGCCATAGGAAGCACCTTTCAGCAGGCGTCTTCCACATGCCTGACAGTATATGAAACACATCAGCCTTGGCAGCTACGCCTTTGACCTTAAATATTTCATCATAATGTGCCATTATCCCATCTACGATAAGGCGCAGGTCACTGTCACTTGCATGAGCATTAACTGCAGTCCTCAACTCATTGATTTGCTTGTTCTGATCCTCAAGCCATCTGGTGTATTCTAAGTCGAAAGTCATTGCCCCTGAAAATATAAGTTTATTGTTTAGATGAATTTCTAACATAGATTAAGAACGCATACAATTGAACATTACGTAACAAATGGATGCTGCTGCCAGAATTTATGGGAACATATGGAAATTTGGAGAAGAAAGTACCATTTCCACTCATGGCATGGGTTTGGTCTCCGGAGCTAGAAATGAAGATTCCCTGCAAATAAATATCCAGCACGAGTATTAATAGCAGCAAAAGCATACTCTACTGCAACCATCATGAGAAATATTTAGCCAATAAAAGATTTACCTGTTGGCGAGCTTTCTGGAGCTCCTGCTCTAGTTGTGCAAGCTTCAGCTTACTGCTTTCTAGCTGTTGCACATATGACTTCAAACAAATAGAAAAACATTATTAGTGACTCAGAACAAATGAACAATCCAGTATTCTGTATTCAATATTCAGTGGAAACGATATACACTAGTATCACACAAGGCGCGTGCATGAAGAATTCAATTAGTTGATAGTATAATGCAACAGCCTATGCACACAAACAACTAAGAATTTATTTAAGTTTGGAACACATGAAGTAGTGCCTGGCAATGTGACATTCTATTTGTACTGTAATGTAAAGTGCCATGTTATTACACAATAAAAAACTTATGAACAGAAAAATAAAACGGAGTCATTATGGCATATAGAACTACAGTGAATAACATGCCATTCAGTTCATCAACACAACTACAAACAGCTCCGTTTCAACACAACCACAAACAGTTCTGCCCAGCACCTCTGAACTCCTTCAGGCCTTGTTTAGTTATGAGCTAAACAACGTGCATTAACAGGGATCATGGCCCAATCCACGGGGTTCATCCAGGCATTGAATCAATACACAGGGATGACAGACAGATTGACTGTTTGGTTTGGACCAGCGCGTGAAAAAAACCCAAACCACCGTGGTCCACTTCATCCCACAGGGGCTAAGAGAGTCTGCTCGCCCTCGTGGAAATTATCCACGACGAAGCGCGGTGACAGGAGGGGCTTGTTCGGTTAATCCCCTCCCCAAGGGGATTGGGGAGGGTTGGAGGGGATTGAGGGGGATTTTCACTTGTACGGTATTTAGTCCCCCTCAATCCTCTTCAATCCCCTTCAATCCCCACTCAACCGAAGAAAGCAGATCTGCTGTCTTTCCTTTACAAGGATACTCTCAAATTACAGACCTAGCTTGGATGAATCAGGTTAGGTTACTAAATTAAATTAAGTAAAAAAGGAAAATTCTTAACATAAGAGGGCAATGAAAAATAGGGGCCAGATTTATAGCAATACCTTCTTCCTCAGTCGACTTTTCCTTGCAGCCTCGCGATTTTGAGCAAGACGACGCAATGTCTACCGTATGGCAAATATGAAAAGAAATTAATAACATAAAAAAGGCAAGATTACACAACAATATACAAGAAAAAGGAGCACAAATATTACCTTTTGGTCCAAAGGTTTGTCAGACCTGTCAGACCTATCTGAAGAATTATAAGCCATGATCGCCCCACTTTGTCCTTGTTCTAACTGCAAATAGTTGAAAAGTTGAACATGTTTAGAGTATCATTTGGCAGTGGATTCAAAATGAGAAAGTATAATCAAACTTATTGATTCCCTTTTGTGACCAAAAGGGTACACACAAGCTGGCATTCCATACCGAACAAGATTGCAGCTGTTCCGGCTGAAACATAACGTTCAGGTCGAAACTTCTCATTCCAGTCATACCAGTACCAGTCGACAAAACCAGAGCTACCACCCTCTGCGCTACTCTACTTTCCTTATAAAGGCATCAGCCACACCGCATCTTGGTTTCCTAATCGAGGTGGTACTATTCCCACATGGCAGCGACAGCCCGGAGGAAGCAGAGAATGGGCCCATACTTCACTACAGAGATTTGACCGGTGGGCCTCTTGCTCTTACAATGGGTCTGCACGCACTAGGTTGATACAAAGGCCAGGCCACCCACTAGCCCATTCCTTCGCCCTCTTTTATTTACTTTTATCTTCCTTTTATATTATGTGCATCATATATGTGTATACAAATGGGATGCATATGAATTATGAAAAGCCATAACGGAACACCGGAATGCTCCGGTAACGAAACATTCCATTCCAAATACCATAACAGAGTTGATAAGTACTACCTCCATTCGAAAATACTTGACATGGTTTTAGTTAAAATTTAAACTAAAACCACGTCAAGTATTTCCGAACGGAGGGAGTATAAGCAAAACAAACCAATAACTGCAATTTTAGTTGATCACTTTGGCATATTTGGAGTACCAGTTGGCAGCTGATCCATATGAGCAAGTGAAACAACATGTGAATCGTAGGGTAAAAATGGTTGTTCTTAACTAAATACCAATTATCATTACTGCTGTTATAGGACGCGGAGATGTCTCCAGCAGTATATTTGTCAAGTTCTTGTGGCTTCAAAATCCAAGCCCTAGCACTTAGCAGATCCGACCACAGTAGTGCTATATAACTTAAGATTCAACTCCGTTGTTAAGCTATAACAATTGATTCCAAGCACAGCGTGATTCACAGTTCAAATGCTAACTCAGAGCTGAGCATAACAATTATCTATTTTATGTACAGAAAATGATGCAGGTAGAGACATGCGTAGGTGCTTAAATAGCTGAGCTCAACTTACAAAGCTTCTTTAGATAAACAGAGGATGAAACAGTAAATAAAACCCCAAAAGAAAGAAGCATGATTACCCTATGAATCTTGCCATCGTTGTCTACAACAGTTGAATTGTCAGTCCTTGAACTAGCATCAGCCATCACTGGGCTTCAACGGACCGCCCGGAATCACAAGGAGACAGCAAATCACTTTGCTCCCTCCTCACTAACAGCAAGGCGGTGAGCCCGGCCCTATGCCGTGCGAGATCAATCGTCGCCAGAATCTGTGCACAACAACGAAAAGATGTAAGCAGCTCAAAAACAGTACTGATTGCATACATACATGTAACGAAATTCAGTACAGATGCTTGTACTCACCACTCTCCAAGAGTCCAAGTCAGTAGCTGGTGCCCGGGGTCTAGTACAACCGTATGGTCTGCAGGGAAGAAAAAAAGGAAGGCGTGTTCCAAATCATTAGCATGTCGCAACGAGGATGTGCGCATTTATGAACTCGCGCCGATCTGGAAGAACCCTACGGGCTGGCGGCTAATCTCCCTGAAGAGCCACAGAGGTAGAGTAGGTCGCACAGTGGCACGGCTACTCCCCTCTGCGCCGCTGGAGCAAGCACACGAATCGAGCCGTCAGAGAACCACCTCCAAACACGGGTGTTCTTCGCTCGCTGCTCGGCCGTGATCCGTCCATCCACGGTATGCCATACGCGGATACAGTAGGTACAACAACCGCCCTGATCCGGAGCACCGAGACCGGCCGAAACTAACGAGTAACAGGAAGGGGGGGAGCTCAGAGCGGGGGCGCATACGGTGTGAGGCCGGCTGCGTTCTCCGGAGCGGGGCTCGGCGCGGCGCCGGCGGGCCGCGGGCATGGTGGGTGGTCGGTCGGTCGGTCAGCCCCGCCTGCCCGGGATGGGATGGGGAGAGCTTTAGAGCTCCAGCGCCGAATCCAGCGCGGCTTCTTCTACCCGGAGACGGCGGACCCCTCCTCCTCCTCCGGGGAGCTCCGGCTCGCGGCGTGGCCGATTTGGTGGGGTGGGGGGTGGGGATTGGGGCGGGGGGAAGCTTCGAGAAGCTCTTTCGGCTGGTGGTGCCTAGTGGTGGTGGACTAGTGGGAGGGGGAGGGGGAGGGGAAGGCGCCAAGGCGGCGTGGGGGCGGGCTGGACCCGGCGCAGGGGCCGGCGTGCGGGTGACGCGTGGGCGCGGCGCGCGGTGGATTATGCGCGGGTGGCGTCAGGGGGTGCGGGGCCCGCCGCCTCGCTTGCCTCACCACCACCTACTCCGTGGCGTCTGCCTAGCGTGTACACTCCGTCTTTGACTTCTACGAGTAGAACTGAAACGGAAACGGAAGGCGCGGCGGGCGGGCGGGCCGGCCGGCGTTATCCGCTGCGCCGAACTCGCTGCCCGCGGTGATTGGATTGGCATAAGTGAAACGGAGCTGTCAGATCTGATACGAGTAGTTTAACCATATAGCATTGTTGTTCCGAGGGGAGGGGGTTCTTGGTGCGGTCGGGTTTCCTGTGGATTGTTGGTTCAGGTTAAGCGAAGTCTTTATCCTTGTCCTATTTTTTAGGATATACAGTAGAAATTTGGGGGGGGAAAGAGAATTTGATGACTATAAGGTAGTATTTCTAAATGAATCTGAATGAAAAAGAAGAAGGGTCTGAATAAGGTATTCCGAAATGAAAAAGAAGAGGAGAAAAGGAAGAAGAATTGGAAGAGTCGTCGGCGTTCTTCCATATGTGATTTTTTTTTGTATACCTTTGTGGCCTAGGAGATATAAGATTCGCTCGCGGGAGACAACATGTCATCGACCACCGCCACCACCACCGCGAGCCCCCATAGCCTCTTCATATCCACCATTGATTGATCCACTGTCCCCATCTGCATCTTCTTCGTCGCTTCTACCCCGCCAGATGAACTAGCAACGCAAAGAGAAGCAGAAGTACCTCTTCCAGATCCGGAAATGATTTCACCCTTGCCGAAAACTCAGATCCGACGGGGTAAGTCACCAGGAGAGCAAGTCAACTTGGGAACCCCGACCAACTTTCGCCCCCGCGTCATTATGAGGGACTCCACAAAGGCTTATTTTGGTACCTCCAACAGACTTATTTATTAGGAATTTGCCGCACTCCTTTGTCCTCCATCATAAAGGCGATGCAGAAGACGACAACGACCACTTGGCGTTGCTTGTGAGCTTCGATGGTTGATACCCCAACGGTATAACGCAAGTAGCTAGCACAACGTCAAACACCACGAAGACACTATACCTCATCTCTAGTTTTATTAGATAGACATGTTTCACTTTGCACACAATGTATATCATGCTTCATTGACATGGAGTATATACAACACTACTTATGTACTTGCGCACTTGCAAAATAAATTTGGAAAAAACTCGACTTGAAGAAGAAAATTCAAAAAGTTGTGTTGTTTGATCGCTCGGGGTCAAGTACACTGGAGCATTTGATTCGAGAGTCTTCACCTTGGTTGATCAATGTATTGAAGATCCCACGTTGATAACGTAGTCTTATGGTGACAGTAGAGGTGATTTAACCAGTGGAAAGATCAACAACGTTGATCAAGGCGTTGACCCAAAATTACCGCCGAGCATTGTACATCAAGTTTATAAAGAGGAAGTATGATCACATGTGAAAGAAACCAAACAATGGAATAGTCAACGTAAATGTTGATGCATCATATTATTCTGGTACAATGTCAAGTTCTTCGGAGGCGATTCCGCGAGATGTGGAAGGGTAAATCATTGCAGCATCCATCTCGTTCATACCACATGTTGCAAGTGCGGGAGCAGTAGAAGCACCTTCTCTAGAAATGGATTACTCCTTGCTCAACACCAGAGATGTAACAAAACTATTGTGAAGTCTGACTACATGTCAGTTATTGAAGCGATAGAAGAACCTGCAAATTGGCGACAATTTATGTTGAATGTCATCAACTCGCTCGGAATTTTAGCACTATCACCGACCAATAGTTAAACACTGCAACAGGGAGGCGAACATGGTGGTGGACCCAGCTAAATCATGCTATATTTGTAAAACCTCTTATGTGTTAAGACTTGAGAGGTTGAAACCCTTGACTTTATTTGTCCATATTTGTAAAACGGTATGGTTGTGCAAAAAAAAAATCTACAATCTATCATATAGTATCTCACACTCAACTTAACAATAACGTGTGATTGTTTGAGGATGTGACACAAATAGGTGCTCTTCGTTAAACCTGGGCATTCTTCAAGCCGGGCTTTGCAAAGCCCGATATAAAAATCTCAAGCCCGAGCCTGGCCCGCCCTGAAGCACATGAACAATTTATGTCCTGTTTGGGCTGGGCTTATGGTCAAAATCTGATCCCAGTTGGGCTTTGGGTCGGAGTGTCCATGACCGGGTCTACTCTCGGTTCAAGCAAGGATTGAACTTGGATACGTAGACAACACCATGATATGCCTTCTCTTGTGCCAGTGTGCTTGTCTAATGTCTTTTAATCCTGCGATTATGTAGAGGTCGCTCGATGAGACATGAGAAAAATCCAGAAAACGAGCATAGATCTTGTACGCGAATAAATGCAGAAAATGGAGAAAACTTTTAAAGATATTGAGTAAGTTACGTCAGAGCAAACAATCAAACCGGGGGTGTAGCTCATATGGTAGAGCGCTCGCTTCGCATGCGAGAGGCACGGGGTTCGATTCCCCGCACCTCCAACTTTTTACCCCATTTTCAGCATATTTTTTTTTCTAACTGCTCTGATTAGTTTCATACGAGTGCCTAGAAGAGAAGAAAGGATTTTTGTCCATTTAGCACATAAGGTAGCAGCAGGATACTTTTTTTGTCATTCCTGCTTGAGTGCTTTCCTAGAGCAGCCTAAACAGGATCAATTGAATATCACAAATGCACGATGGGTTGGAACTTGGAAACAAGTGTTTCAATATGATCACAAGTTTACAATGCCGCAAGGGGAGTTCAATGACAATCTCTTCAAAATTTTATTTCTATTCATATTGGAAAAAGGAATTGAACCAGACTATCGGCCCTTTCCATTACCCACTTAACGGAAATACAAAGTCTGAGTGAGAGGGGAGAGGAAAAGAGGGAAATAGTAGAGGTTCGGAATAACAGTGGGAAACCCACACACAAGGGTTCGCAGTCGAAACCCTCGCCGTGGAACGAAAACCCACTGCCCCATCTAAGCAGTTTCTCGCAGATAACATCACAAACCTAGTAGGAAATTATCCATCAACCAAAAGCCTCGCGCAGGAGGTAAACCATGAATCACTCCTCTACAGACAGAAGCACCCAGCACAATCTAAGTTCATAAGGCCTTGTACAATGCAAGGTGCTTAGGAGAGTGCTTAGCAAAATTAACCGATTTTTTTTGTAGCACTAGTGCTTATTTCTATAGGAGAGATGCCTAACTAAGCATCTACCCTTTACATCTAAGCACCAGTGCTTAGAAAATAATCTGGTTTTTTTCTCTAAGCACCTCTTCTAAGCACCTTGCATTGTATATGGTCTAAGACAGCCCTCAAAAGCATCCTTCTTCAGCAGCCTGGACTGGACGAATTCATATTGATATGAAACCATAGTAGCTTTGTATACAACTTCTGAACAATAACTCTTGATACAAGATTTCGCATGAGAAGAAAATCTTATCTCTGAATCCTGGCATCGACACAAAACTAATGCCAAATTCTACCAATAGGCACCGGACATGGTTTTAGTTCGGCATGGTAAAGCATGCAGAAAAGCCTCTGGAGCCGCAATGGGTGATCATTAAGATGCCTAGTAAGTTGGGATGGAAGAATCGGCTTTCACCGAGTACGCGTGGATTCCGCCCGCAACGTTGTAAATTTTTTGGAATCCCTGCAAAATGATGTCAGAGGATGCCGTTATACCATTTCACAGTTACTCTACACACACGTAAGGAGTCTAAAGATTTATGTGGGTGTTTCAGTTACCTGTGACTGCAGCCACTTGGCTACCTGCATTGAGCGCATGCCATGGTGACACTGAAGCAAAAGGCAAAGAGGCAAAGTTAGAAAGCGGCATAATGCACTGACGCAGTTGCTACTTCCCTTCCACAAACCACTGAATCAACTCAACTTTTATGTGTAGAAAGTAGTAGTAACGAACTTACCAGAACATAAGTGTCCTTTTGAGGATTAAATTCATCTGTCATGACTGGTCCCCAGGTTCCAAATTGGCGCAGAGGTAGAACTTTGAAGCCTGGAATGGAGGCTCTCTCCCTGCCAAGCAAAAAAGTACAAAATCAGCATCAACTCCATGGGAATGGCCCAATGGATGAAAAATTAGGATAAGCAAACACACCAAACCGGGTCATCACAATAATGTCCCCAAAAGCAAAAAACTTAGTTGTCTATCTGACTGTTACCTAATGAATCATGGAATTCTGCAACCCAATTGGGTCTTTCGAGTGTAAGGGGAATAACAAACTCTATAAGGCTATAAAAGGATTTACAACCTGCAAACTATGTAATTGTTCAACAGTTTAATCTCGGTATAATATAAAATGGTGTTTTCGAACAACAATAAAGATGTCGTAACAGATAAACACTTTTGCATTTTAATTGTTTAGAAGGGACAATATGAAATTCACTATCCACCAAACTCATAAGATGTGGACAAGCCGCAAATTAATGTTCTGGTTCACCGCATAAACGTCTATCTTCTTCTCATGAAAGTCAAGATTATGACTGTTGTTGCCTGACCGTTTGTTGTGAGAATTTCTGTGCTATTGAGCGAAATGCAAATATTGGAGATTTATCTTGAATCCCAGTTGTAGATGTGTGATTTTCATACAGGCATCATGAGTTAGTGAATGACTAATTATTTGGAATGTTGGATCAATAATTCAATATACTAACAATAACTGGGACATGGGTGCAATAGTGAAGAATCTTACACTTCATCAGGCTCCCGAACATCAATCAATTGAGCTTCTTCAATAAAACTAGGATCTTGCATTTTTTCGTGAAGCTCTTCTGGTTGAATATCTTGCAGCAAGCATTGGTCCCTGCCATTTGGTGGCAAAAGATATGAATACCTATTCATGTGTACCAAGATACAACACCATATGTTGTTAGAAGCATCTACCTCTGAGAGAGCACCTGCACTAAATGCCATCCAAATTGTGTCTTACACCGTACAACTTTATTCAAAGGAGCACTAAATGCTGCTTCTTCAAACTCTGGTACCTGCTCAAGTCAAGCAATAACGTTCAAAAGTATTGTTGGACACACTGTGCAGAGTACTGACAGAAATTGAAATATCAGTATCTAACGGAAAAAAAAACATTTAGATGGTGGCAACAGATGAAAGGATGGGAGCTTCAGGAAATAAACTAGCTAGTTCTAAGTTCTAACCAGACACTTAAATGGCTGAGAGCAGCAAGTCAGTCAGTCAAAAACAGTGAAATTGGTGGCAGATGGATTTGGATGTGTATAACAACGTATAGAAGTGTTCAATAAGATGGGATAAACTTGGTGTAAGGCTACAAGTTCCCGCAAATATGCAACCAAGAAACATTATGAACACTACTATTTCACATGTTCTTGTTTGCCAGTTGATGATGTTGACAGCTCTTGATAATTTATAAGTGAGGAAAAAGTAAATTCCACCACAGAATCAAACAAATTCAATGCTGAATAACAAAATGTACTATGAAACATAACATTTCCTGATTTCCAGTTGTATCCTACATGGATATCATGACTCCAAGCTATAGTTAGATAATCAGTGCAATTCCATTGTGCATTTTAGGTACATATGTGTTCCAGTTGAACAGTTATAATATGTGAAGTCCCACCACAATACTCTTCTACTACTAGTATATACTAGAAAAGCAAGTTGATGTTGTACCATCTGTCCCCTCCGAACCCACCCAAGCATTCCACCATTTTCTTTTGATGGACATAAGGAGTGCTCCACGGCTAAGTCACTCAAGTCCGCACCTGAAATTTAAAAATAATAAACAAGAGTAAAAAAACATTGATTTCTCAGTGACAAAAAAAAAAGCCAGCTGTCCCCTACTCTTCAGTGTCATCTTCCCCCATAAATATCCACACACACAAAAAACGATCATATATACATACACCATCCACATCAATGATGTAGTTCAGATCAGCATGCATGCTTAGCAATAAGCATTTCTTATTTCGTAATGCAGCCTTCAATTTAGACATGAAACATAAACAAGAACATGGATTTTGGATGCATCCAAGCAGACAGGGTCGTATGGAGCATAACTAAGGACACCCATTTTACAAGGATCATGTGATTCTAGACTAATTAAATATAGTACCAGATACTACAAAACAAACAGAGCTAGCGAGCCATAGGAAAGGAAAAATGAACGACAATTTGAGCAGTCACCTGACGCGATGCTCTTCTCCAAATCTACCAGAAGCCTGGCGTCCTTCTCGCCGACAAGCAGGTGCTGGACCAGCACCTCCTTCCCCTCTCTCGGAGCACTACCACTGGCAGCAGCGGTGCAGAGAACTATCCAAACAAAAGACTCGTGTGAACAACAAATCATTTCATCGATTCCAGCACCCTAACTAATAATCACTCCAAATCGACGCA
Organism: Bromus sterilis; assembly: GCA_950022295.1. Classification (NCBI taxonomy): domain Eukaryota; kingdom Viridiplantae; phylum Streptophyta; class Magnoliopsida; order Poales; family Poaceae; genus Bromus; species Bromus sterilis. The sequence goes on from OX465600.1 coordinate 35,323,497, forward strand.
AGAAATCCCAACGACCGAGCAAAATGCTTTCCCCAATCCCCGCGGCCAACTGACAGCTCCCGCCGTGACACTCACGGACTCACCCCTGGTGCCGGGCCTGGGGTGTTCGCCGGCGGGACGCATGGCCGAGCCCCACGCCGCGGAGACGGGATTAGGCCGCGCGGACGCGAGGAGCGAAAGGGCGGCGGGCGGCGGCGCGGGGATGGCGACGGCGAGGAGGGGGACGCGGCGTGCGAGCGCGGGGAGGGAGGTCGTGTGGGCGGTGGGGTAAGCGGGGTAGGGGCACGGGAGGCGCGCTGCCCTGGTGGCTCTGAGACCAAGCATGGCTGGCTGGCTGGCTAAACTGTCGCCGTCCGGTGCGACGGGAGAGGGGAAAGGGGGTGGGGAATATGCTGTTGCGTGGAGGAGGCCGGGCCTTGTCGTTTGAGTTTGTTTCTGGACTTCTTTTTAGTTGGGCTTTGACAAAATATTTATTTATGTCATGTCAATGAGTTCATCTAAACAAATACTGACCTTGCCTCAAAAAAAAATACTGACCCCTAAAAAAATCTAAACAAATACTGAAAACGGATAAATAATGAGAAATCTTCAATCTTCTTCAGTAAAAACTGCAGCCAGACGGATAAGGGTAGTGTCAAAAATATTCTCAATGTCCACAATGAACCCCTTTCTGAGAGATACCTTGGTAGGCCGACAGATGTGGGCAACAACAAGAATGGAACTTTCAGATACCTTCGATACAGAGTTTGGGGAAATGTCAAGGGATGGTTGGAGAAGATACTATCTTATGCAGGAAAAGAAGTTCTTATTAAATCAGTGGCGCATGCCATCCTAGTGTATTTCATGTCGTGTTTCAGGCTTCCTCGAGGTTTATGTGAGAGCATCACTTCTCTTATACGGCAATTCCGGTGGGGAAGCAAAGGAGGCAAGAGAAAGTCGGCGTGGGTCTCATGGGATTCAATGACCCAACCAAAACACCTGGGAGGGCTTGGATTCCGTGACTTGGAGCTTTTCAATCTCGCACTCTTATCCCGGAAGGCTTGGCGAATACTCACTAACCCCGAGTCCTTAAGTTCTCGGATTCTTAAAGCTGCCTATTTCCCCGACGTTTCTTTTATGGATGCTGAGCTGGGTTCACACCCTTCACAGATATGACGTGTGGTGCTGGACAGTCGGAATTTGTTATGGCAGGGCCTTGTCAGACGCATTGGAGATGGCACTACAACAAACATCTGGACTGATGCATGGCTACCGAGGCAAAACCTAAAGCGGCCAGTGGCAACCTTGACACCGAATCCACCCCTCATGGTGGCTGAGTTGATCAACCAGCTGTTGGCTACATGGAATGAGACTTTGATCCGTGAGTGTTTTATCCCCCTGGATGCTGAAGCAATTCTCAAAATTCCTCTCTGCACTAAAAATGTTGATGATTTCTGGGTGTGGGACGGCGAGCGCAACGGAATTTTCAGTGTCAGATCCGCATATAGGATGTACCTGCATAACAATAGGAGCCAAGAGGGATGGCTGGATGGTAGACAAGATACCTCTACAGCAAACAATAGTGATGGTTGGACCAAATTGTGGAAGGTCTCTTTGCCCTCCAAACCGAAAATTTTCTTATGGAGATTGGCTCGCCATTCCATCCCAACTTTTGATCTACTAAATCGCAGAAATATGTCCCCATCCAGCTCATGCAAGCTTTGTGATTCAGAAGACAGTTGGAGGCATAGCCTGCTGGACTGCACCATGTCCAGATGCGTGTGGAATCTACTCCCTGAATAAGTGGAGGAAGCGGTTCTAGTAGATACAAACCCGAATGCTAAACACTGGATCTTCTCACTTCAAGATGCTTTGTCTCAGAAGGAATTCATGCTAGCTTTTGTAACCTTATGGTCTATCTGGACAGCCAGAAGGAAAGCCATACACGAGGACATCTTTTAGAGCCCGTTCTCAATTCATACTTTCATAAAATCCTATATGTCAGAAGTAGAAATCATCAAGCCTCAGCAGAACAGGGGTCCAGTTGTTAGGGTCCCGAGGAGCGCTGCTTGGGTTCCACCTTTGGATGGCAGAGTAAAGATTAACGTCGATGCTGCGGTTGACGTTGCTGGTAATTGTGTGTTGGGATACGGGGCAGAAAACACAAATTTTTCATACCTATGGTACCCGAACCCAAGATCTATGCTATGGCGATGTAAAGTAACGGAGGGAATCGGTGTTCATACCTTTGAAGACCGAAAGAGGGAAACGTTCTTGCGAACGTGGCTGGCGTAGACTCGGAACTACGACCTCCCTGTCGTGTAGAAGACCACCACCGGCAAGGATGACTCCCGGTAAACCTCCAGCGACGAAGTAGCACCACAGGTGTAGTGCCTCGAAGAGATTATACACGTACGGTACAATCGATGTTCCTCCCGGGCCCCGAACCAGGCGAGCAGCGGAAGAAAGACGGCTACGGATCCCGACTCCAGCAGAACGACGGCCTGCCTTATGGTGGAGAACTCCAATCCAGGTGTAGACTCCAAACAAGGGGAGTCCACTTCCGGGAAGGAGAAGGAGGAAGAAGGAGATATTGGTGTGTTGGAAAAAGGGGGGTCTACCTCTCCTTATATAGGCCAAGGGGGGGTGCCATCCTCCGCCCCTCCCCCATGTGGGACTAAACTCCCAAGGGGGGGGGAGTCCGCCGGCCAAGGGGGGTGGTGGGGCCCACCCTTGGCGCCAAGCCCAAGGGGGGAGACCCCCTCCTCCCTTAATGGGCCCCATGGGCCCATTTAGCCTTTTTCCCATTTTTTATTTTATTTAATATGTTTTAAATATTTAATTCAGATAATTAAATAATAAAACATTATTGAAACAATTAAACTTTATTTTGAACTATTCAAAATGTCCGGAAACCATTCCGTCCTCCTCCGGAACTATTCCGGTGATTCCTCCTATTTCACCGATTGATCCCGTAACTGTCCTATGCATCGATTGCCCTTAAGTGTAACACCCTAACGGTCCGGGAAACAGCAGACATGGTCGAGACTCTTCTCATTGACCAATGACTAGTCAGTTGGACCTGGTTACAATCCTTGACAGCCCCTGCGCTTCCATCGAATGAACTTCGATCGCTTTTGGAAACCGTTAACGATACGACGTAATCCCTTTGTGCCGCGGTACTTTGTTTGTCCGAGGTTTGATCGTCGGTATCCTACATACCGTGTTCACATCTCGTTCACAACAAACAACTTCTCTCGTCCATGATCATTGCATCTCTTGTGACTTAGTCACGTCCTTGAAGGTGTTGATGCAATATCACCGAGTGGGCCCAGAGTACCTGTCCTGTCACAAGGACTGACAAATCTCGCTCTGATCTATTAACATACTCATCAACCATCTATTTCGGAATACCCAAAGTGCACCGTTATAGCCAGCATATTTCATTCAGGCGGTGGGATACAAATCAAAGTCTCCTCATAGATGACAATTACGTATGATCGTTACGGTCTAAGGACTAAGCCATATGTTACAAAGTCATAGCAACGCTGAACTATGTGACTCGATCACATTGCAATACTTTAGGTGGGTGTACGTCCATCACATCATTCCCCTTAACGATATGACCTCATTGTCAATGGACTTAAGTGTCGCCATGATCAGGAAAGCTTGATCAATCAATTGCCCAATGAGATAGTTTACCCGAGTTAAACTACAGACCATGTTTTATACTACACCTGTATTAGTATTTCCAAGTAATACAGTTATAGCACAGTATAAAACGTATTATGAACAAAACGGATATGTGACAAATATCTTTATTAATTTGTCTCTAGGGCACATATCCAACAGTCTCCCACTTGCACTAGAGTACAAATTACACTAGTTTACATCAGGTATGTATCTAACACCAATGGTCTCTCGGTGTTCTTCAAACTTGCCCTGTGGAAGAGGTTTAGTCATCGAGTCTGCTGCGTTCAGATCCGTATGTATCTTGTGAATCCTAGTGTGTCCATCCCTGACGTAGTCTCGCGTCACATGGAACTTTCGGAGGATGTGCTTGGCTGTAGAGTGAGTTCTTGGCTCCTTCGCGTTAGCAATGGCACCCGTGTTGTCACAGAAGATTCCCACGGGGCCAGTGCAGCTGGGAAAGATGCCAAGCTCGATCACGAACTTCTTCAGCCACAGCGCCTCTTTAGACGCTTCGCAAGCGGCAATATACTCCGACTCCATTGTAGATTGGGCGACGACTGACTGTTTGCCGCTCCTCCAGCTAATTGCGCCACCGTTCAACATGAAAACATATCTCGTCTGGGATTTCGAGTCATCTAGATCTGAGCCGAGGCTTGCGTCAACGTAACCCTTTACGGTGAGCTCCTCATCAACTCCTCCATAAACGAGAAAGAGATCCTTGGTTCTTCTCAAGTACTTAAGGATGTTCTTTACTACTGTCCAGTGAGCCATTCCCGGGTTACTCTGGTAGAGATTAGTCATACTAATGTCCAGCGCTAAATTCGGTCTGGTACATAACATAGCATACATGAGAGAACCTATGGCTGAGGCATAGGGCTTTGAGGACATCTCCTCCGTCTCTTTTGCTATGGTTGGACATTGAGTCACGCTTAATTTGACACCTTTTATAACTGGCAAGAGGCCTCTCTTGGAGTTACCCATACTGAACCTTTTCAATATCTTGTCAATATAAGTGCTCTGACTCAAGGCCAACCGTCGATTAGGTCTATCTCTATAGATCTTAATCCCAAATATGTACGCAGCTTCACCTAGGTCCTTCATGGAAAATTGTCCATTCAGATATTCCTTCACTTCCTCTAAGAATTTCTTATCGTTCCCTATTAGTAATATGTCATCTACATATAACACAAGGAATGCTACAGAGCTCCCACTCAGTTTCTTATAGACGCAGAACTCTTCGACGTTTTGGACAAATCCAAAAGCTTTAATGACCTCATCAAATCGAAGATTCCAGCTCCGAGATGCTTGCTTCAACCCATAGATGGACCGTTGAAGCTTGCACACCTTACCAGCGTTCCTTGGATCGATAAACCCCTCTGGTTGCATCATATACAGCTCTTCCTCAATGTTGCCATTTAGGAATGCAGTTTTCACATCCATCTGCCATATCTCGTAATCATGATATGCAGCTATTGCTAGTAGGATCTGAATAGACTTTATCATCGCTACAGGAGAGAACGTCTCCTCGTAGTCAACTCCTTGAATTTATCGGAACCCCTTCGCGACAAGTCGAGCTTTGTAGACAGATACGTTTCCGTCTGCGTCAGTCTTTTTATTGAAAATCCATTTATTCTCGACGGCCTTGCGGTCCTCGGGAATATCCACCAAAGTCCATACTTTGTTGGTGTACATGGAGTCTATTTCGGATTTCATGGCTTCAAGCCATTTCTCGGACTCGGGTCCCTCCATTGCTTCTTTGTAACTTGTAGGTTCACCCGACTCATCAGACAAGATTGCATTCACAAGCTGTCCGTAAAACTCAGTAGGTTGACGGACTCTTGATGACCTACGGGGCATAAAAGGTTCCTCTTCATTCTCATCATGATCATCATCAATGTCATGATCGTTATGAATGTCGTTCTGGCCATTCTCTTCAGCTCCCACTGTGGAAGATGGTTCCAGAACAATTTCTGTAACCGTTTCTTCCAATTGGAGTGATTGGTCAGTCACTTCATCGAGATCTATTTTCCTCCCACTCAACTCTTTCGCGAGAAACTCCTTCTCAAGAAAGTGTCCCATCTTGGCAACAAACGTTTTGCTGTCAGACTTGTTGTAGAAGGTGTATCCACAAGTTTCCTTGGGATAGCCCACAAAGATGCACTTATCCGCCTTGGATTCAAGTTTGTCAGGCTGTAGTTTCCTAACATAAGCCTCACAACCCCAAATCTTCAGGTGAGACAACTTAGGTTTCGTGCCATGCCATTCTTCAAATGGTGTTGCCTTTATGGAATTTGGATGGTGCCCTATTAAGAATATGAGCGGCAGTTTCTAATGCATACCCCCAGAATGACACAGGCAAATCAGTATGAGACATCATCGATTGTACGCTATCCAATAGGGTTCGATTACGTCGTTCAGCCACACCGTTTCTCTGAGGTGTGCTTGCCGGCGTAAGCTGTGGTACTATGCCACAAGACTTCAGATGATTGCCAAACTCGTGACTCAAATACTCGCCACCTCGATCCGATCGAAGGTGCTTGATTTTATTTCTGAGTTGATTTTCGACCTCATTCTGAAATTCCTTGAACTTTTCAAAGGTTTCATACTTGTGCTTCATCAAGTAAATATACCCATATCTACTCAAGTCATCAATAAAGGTCACGAAGTAACGAAGACCATTGCGAGCGGGGACGTTCATGGGTCCACATACATCCGTGTGTATGATCCCCAACAAGTCATCCGCACGCTCCATTATCCCATTGAATGGAGTCCTTGTCATTTTGCCCATGAGGCATGGTTCACATGTATCAAGGGATCCAAAATCCAATGACTCAAGAAGTCCATCCTTATGGAGCTTCTCCATGCGCTTTATACCAATATGACCAAGTCGGCAATGCCCCATCTTCATGTGATCTTCATTATTCTTCAATCTTTTGGCCTCAATATTGTTAATGTGACACACGTCACCATCGAGATCAAGTACGAATAAACCTTGCAACTCCGGTGCGTGAACATAAAACATTTCATCCTTATAAATCGAACAACCAATTGTATCAGACTTAAAAGAATAGCGGTCTCGCTTCAAGCAAGAGCCACTAACGATGTTCACACTCAACGCGGGTACATAGTAGCAATTATTCAGAACTAAAACCAATCCCGAAGGGAGACTAAGATGCTTCGTGCCGACCGCCAAGACTTCAATTTGACAGCCATTCCCCACGCGCATCGTCACTTCATCCTTGAGCAAGCGTCTCCTATTCCTTAGTCCCTGAATGGAATTAGAAATATGAGCGACAGATCCTGTATCAAGTATCCAGGATGTGTTCCCGGCGCTTGTCAAGAGAAGATCAAAAATATGTATATCAAATATACCTTCGTCTCTCTTGGCGACCTTGCCAGCCTTCTTGTCCTTTAGGTACTTGGGGCAGTTGCATTTTCAGTGACCTTCACCCTTGCAGTAGAAGCACTCCACTCGGGGTTTAGGCTTGGGTGCCTTGGGAGGAGCGGCAACTGACTTGCCATCCCTCTTGGGGCCACCTCTCTTGGCCTTCTCCCGCCTGCTTGACTTCTTGAAGTCAGTGGTCTTGTTGACCATGAAGACGGCGTGCTCCTTCTTGATCTCAACCTCGGTGCTCTTCAGCATGGCGAACAACTCAGAAGGGGTTTTGGTCATCCCCTGCATGTTGTAGTTCAGCACAAAGCCTTTGTAGCTAGGGGGAAGCGACTGCAACACCCTATCAACAGCAAGTTCATCTGGAATCTGGCACTCCAGAGCATTCAAGCGCTGAACGTAGCCAGACATTTTGACTACGTGCTCACTCACGCTGCCGTGCTCGTCCATCTTTGCTGAGAAGAAGGCTTCAGAAGCCTCGTACCGTTCAGCCCTGGTTTGAGGTGCGAAGACCGCCTTGAGGTCGGTGATAATCTCATATGCACCCATCCTCTCAAAGCGTTTCTGCAGCTCAGCCTCCATGGAGTAGAGCATGCCACTCTAGACAAGGTTGTAATCATCAGTCCTGGAGAGATAGACATTCTTCTCGTCCTGACTGGCATCATCTGCTGGTGCGTCACCTAACGCGCCCTCTAGTACGTATGCCATCTTGAGGGGAACGAGGAGAATCCTCAGGGTGCGGAACCAGTTGGTGAAGTTTGTCCCATCTGTTTTTAGCTTATCTTTCTCTAGGAATGATCCTAAGTTGAACGAGGGGCGAGGTGCTGCCATCTACAAGGTTGATTCACAAGGATACATATTTAGACTTTTGTTCATAATGTGGAGTTTCAATTTAATCTCAAAATTCTAGAAAGCTCCCACTTAGATAAACACCTCTCAATTTAACTAAGTGATTACACAATCCCAGCCCCCATACCTCCCCCGATCTTCACGGCCATCAGTATGCGAACCAGGTAGGCCTCTAAGCCAATCACATCAGGCATGTGACTCGTGCTCGACCTTTCGGTCTCCTGTGTTCCAGGCCCGCATCTACATACGTCAAGCCTGCCAATCGAACCTTGATGTTAGCTGTTCAGCAAGGCCATATCTGCATATGCCAGGCTTGCCGAACCCAACCTCATGCGAACTCCGTTGAATATGTAGGACAACTCCGGTATGTACGGAGCATCAAGCCATATGGGAGAACCTTCCAGGCGGTGCCCAGCAAGGGAGAACACAATGTTGGTATTGTGAGAGATGGTCCTGTTTCGTGCTACCGTCGATATATCTAGCATACTAGCATAAAACAGGAAGTAAAACTGTAAATCATACAACCTATGACCCCCCTTCATGCAAAGCAAAGTTAAACGCCTTTCTACTTTAGCTTGTGCAAGTTTTACGTGGCTGCTAGGGGTTTCGAGAGAGAGAACAGTTTCTATCCTGCGAAAAACATGCCACAACACCGTCTCCCATCCGTCTCTATTACACCCCTGTCGGGGCCCTCCGTTGCAAACATCTTCGCATCGCTAATGCAGAGAGGGAGACACCCCCCCAGCCACTTTATATGGTACAAGCCATATGTCAAGCGTGGAACCAGTCTCGCATAAACGCGTAAGGTCGGTCGGGGGCCGCTTCATCAAACATTGCCGCAACGCTAAATGAGTACACGTGGAAGGGTAACGAATGAAGATTCGATGCCCACATCCTAGATGTGTTCTATCCGTACAATACATCTACGCATAGCTAGCTCTGATACCACTGTTGGGATACGGGGAAGAAAACACAAAATTTTCATACCTACGGTACCCGAACCCAAGATCTATGCTATGGCGATGTAAAGTAACGGAGGGAATTGGTGTTCATACCTTTGAAGACCGAAAGAGGGAAATGTTCTTGCGAACGTGGCTGGCGTAGACTCGGAACTACGACCTCCCTGTCGTGTAGAAGACCACCACCGGCGAGGATGACTCCCGGTAAACCTCCAGCGACGAAGTAGCACCACAGGTGTAGTGCCTCGAAGAGATTATACACGTACGGTACAATCGATTTCCTCCCGGGCCCCGAACCAGGCGAGCAGCGGAAGAAAGACGGCTACGGATCCCGACTCCAGCAGAACGACGGCCTGCCTTATGGTGGAGAACTCCAATCCAGGTGCAGACTCCAAACAAGGGGAGTCCACTTCCGGGAAGGAGAAGGAGGAAGAAGGAGATATTGGTGTGTTGGAAAAAGGAGGGTCTACCCCTCCTTATATAGGCCAAGGGGGGGGGTGCCATCCTCCTCCCCTCCCCCATGTGGGACTAAACTCCCAAGGGGGGGGGGGAGTGCGCCGGCCAAGGGGGGTGTGGGGCCCACCCTTGGCGCCAAGCCCAAGGGGGGAGACCCCCTCCTCCCTTAATGGGCCCCATGGGCCCATTTAGCCTTTTTCCCATTTTTTAATTTATTTAATATGTTTTAAATATTTAATTCAGATAATTAAATAATAAAACATTATTAAAAAAATTAAACTTTATTTTGAACTATTCAAAATGTCCGGAAACCATTCCGTCCTCCTCCGGAACTATTCCGGTGATTCCTCCTATTTCACCGATTGATCCAGTAACTGTCCTATGCATCGATTGCCCTTAAGTGTAACACCCTAACGGTCCGGGAAACAGCAGACATGGTCGAGACTCTTCTCATTGACCAATGACTAGTCAGTTGGACCTGGTTACAATCCTTGACAGCCCCTGCGCTTCCATCGAATGAACTTCGATCGCTTTTGGAAACCGTTAACGATACGACGTAATCCCTTTGTGCCGCGGTACTTTGTTTGTTCGAGGTTTGATCGTCGGTATCCTACATACCGTGTTCACATCTAGTTCACAACAAACAACTTCTCTCGTCCATGATCATTGCATCTCTTGTGACCTAGTCACGTCCTTGCAAGGTGTTGATGCAATATCACCGAGTGGGCCCAGAGTACCTGTCCTGTCACAAGGACTGACAAATCTCGCTCTGATCTATTAACATACTCATCAACCATCTATTTCGGAATACCCAAAGTGCACCGTTATAGCCAGCATATTTCAGTCAGGCGGTGGGATACAAATCAAAGTCTCCTCATAGATGACAATTACGTATGATCGTTACGGTCTAAGGACTAAGCCATACGTTACAAAGTCATAGCAACGCTGAACTATGTGACTCGATCACATTGCAATACTTTAGGTGGGTGTACGTCCATCACATCATTCCCTTTAACGATATGACCTCATTGTCAACGGACTTAAGTGTCGCCATGATCAGGACAGCTTGATCAATCAATTGCCCAATGAGATAGTTTACCCGAGTTAAACTACAGACCATGTTTTATACTACACTTGTATTAGTATTTCCAAGTAATACAGTCATAGCACAGTATAAAACGTATTATGAACAAAACGGATATGTGACAAATATCTTTATTAATTTGTCTCTAGGGCACATATCCAACATTATGGTGCATTGAGAGCGGTTTGTAGAAGTCAAGATGGTAGCTATTTGGGTGCTTCAACTTTATTCATACCTCATATTTCGGACCCCAAACTCTGGAAGCTATGACAATCAGGGAGGCGATGGCCTTGGCGGAAGACTTGTACGAGTCGGCTATTCATATTGGCTCGGACTGCAAAGTAGTCGTGGAAGACATCATCTCAAGACGGCGCCCCCCTATGGTGCAATCATACATGAAATAATAGATATGAAGTCTACATTCCATTATTGTATTGTTTCTTTTGAAAGTAGGAGCTCATATTTTGAGGCTCACAACCTTGCGAAGCATGCTTTAACACTAGGTCATGGCCGACATGTTTGGTTAGGCCATCCTAGTGATCCTGAATTCGTCCCGATTAATATCGGGATGTTTTAATAAAGCTTTGGGAGTTTGTCTAAAAAATATAAACAAAACCAGAAGCTTTATTATATCATCACCATAATTATAGGGACAAAATTGAGATCATCAGGATGTCCAAGCCAGACATGCCTGCCATCTCCCAGTGATAAGCTATGTTGCGCTAGATTGTGAGATTCGAAATTCGAACTCCTACTTTCAAACATAAAATTACAACTAGAAAATATAGAACTTCTATCTATGATTTCATGTAAAATTGCTCCATACGACGGCGCCGCCTTTGCTTTGATGTCTTGTACCACCACCTTACAATCCGAAGCGATGTGAACGTCCTTCTCGTATAAGTCATCAGCAAGAGCTAGAGCTTCCCTTATTGCTAGAGCTTCCAACGTGGGCGTATCAGAGATATGCGGGAAGAGGAGTGATGAAGCTCCAAGGAATTTTCCAGCACCATCTCTACAAACCGCCGCCACCACCCCGGATTTAGAAGCCGTATTTACCGCTGCTTCAACGTTTATTTTTACCAGGCCTTGTGGTGGAGGAATCTACGTTTGAGTTCTTGGAAGGCAAATCCCTGGTTGGCTGGGCGCAGATGATCCAAGGCTTTTAAGCTCATTGATAACCTTCATAATGAAAACATGAGTGTCTGAAAGATATCTTCGTGGATTGCTTTTCTCCGAGCCGCCCAAATAGCCCATAGGGCGACTGCAAAGATCTTGAAATCTTCCTCAGTGAGCGTGTCCTGCATGTTGCTTAACCAAAGCTTTGCATCCGGGGTGTCTGCTTCATTCAGTTGCTCCACAATGCCAACCGGGAGTAAAGCCCAAACACACCTGGCCATGGAGCAATCTTCTACTAATTAGGGTTTGTGGGCATGTTCTTCTTGGGTTGGGCCAAATATTTGAAGCAGGCTGGTCGCGGCCCAATCAGAGGTTAGGCGATTTGGGCATTGACTTCAACCACATTTCGATTTGGCATTGACTTCAACCACATTTAACTTTGTTTAACCCCTAAAAACATAACTTTGTTTAAAAAACACATTTTACCTCTCAAAAATAATAATTCTTTGTCAATTCCCTCAAAAATAACTTTGTCTAAAAACACGTTTACTCTTTGTCTAAAAAGGCACATTTATTATCCTAAAAAAAGACTTTTTGGGATCATAAAAAGTATGATAATATATTATGTATTTAATGATGGATCTGAAGTGAAAAAGGAAATTTACTTCCGCTACTATTTATTAACAACTACTCCCAGTAAATTTATTTTAGCTTCATAAGTCGGTCATTAACAATGATGTTGCAGAAAAAAAAAGTGCTAAGCTGCACATTTAGAAAGCTTAGACCATCTCCAGCCGTTCGGCCCCCAAGCCGGTTTTCGGCGCTATTTTAGCGCCGCTTGGGGGGCGCTCGGGCGGCGAAACAGGCTTGGGGAACATCGGCAAAGTAGTCGGAGTCAAAGCTGGCCACATGGGCCGGCCTAAAGGGCCAGCACGGTAGCCCGGTTGTTTTGGCACGACCCATCTCTGGCCCGGCACGGTACGGGTTGTGCCGTGCCGACACGTTACTGTTTGCTGGCCGTGCCTGGGCTTGGAGGCTGGGCACGCGTGCCGGCACGTCACGACCCGTTTAGATTTTTTTATTAATTTTATATAGCGCACTAGGCATAATATCGCTATAATACGCTTAAATAGCAAAAAACAGACGGGCTACCGTGCCAAACGGGCCAAATGTGCCGGACCAAGTAGAAAGGGGCCGTGCCTTGGCTAGGAAGCGCGGCCCGCGTGCAGGCACGACACGGCTCGTGAAGCTGGCGTGCCTTAGTGGGCCGTGCCATGCCTACCCCGTGTCGGTTCAGCCGTGCCGGGTCGTGCCGGACCGACCCATGTGTCCACCTTTGGTCGGAGTAGAGCAAGCAATAACCCTCCGAACAACGCCTCTCCTTTGCCTTTTGGCGGCCCATCTTGGAGCCGCCCCGCTGCGGCGCCGTGTTGGCGCCGAACAGGTCGGCCAAGGCGGCGAGCATCATCAGGTGCTCGTCGTCCTCGGAGCCGGCGGAGGACTCTTCCTCGTCCATCAGCGCGGCGAAGAGCGCCTCGTCGTCAGAGTCCATCTCGGCGCGGCAATTCGCCGAACACCTGGGGTGCGGTGTCGTCGCGGCCAGCCGCCGGTGGTCTCGGCTGTTCGCGTCGCGCCGGCCAACCGCCGCTGTACTAGGCAAGCTTGGAAGAGGGGCGGTGGGGGTGGAGCGGCGGCGTGTTTGGAGGCGGCGCAACGGCTACCTTGCAGCGATGCGGCACCGACGGCGACAAGGGTGGTGGGGGAGAGGCGATCGTTTTTGGGGCGGTTTGCTCTGCCAGTGGGCCAGCCGACTCTTTTCGTTTCGTCCGGCGCCCCCAAGCGACCCCCAACGCGCCGGGTTCGCTTGGGATCACCGGACTCAATTTTGGTCCGATCCGGCGCTATTGGGCCCTTGGGGACGCGGCTGGGTGTATTTCGTCCGTCCGGAGCAAATAGCGCCGGCTTGGAGGCCTCTTGGGGCGCGGCTGGAGATGCTCTTAAAGTGGCAAGAATCACTTACCCTTGGTATATTCTTCTTGATTTCTTTGGAATTTTTTCATTTTCATGCAGGCGTCTTGATTAGGGTACGAAGGGTTCAAACCAATTGAATTAATAATTATGCTCAAACCCTTATTTCTAGAGAAGGTAGCAGTTGTTGTATTCCAAATTTTCAATGATATATTGGAGCGGTAACTTATGTACAGTAGTATTCCTGTTCATGTACAGTAATCACTAGGTACTACTCCCATCGATTCATAATAAGTGTTGATCAAGATTGAACTAAAACTATGACACTTATGATATTGAGATGTACTATTTCTTCAAAAAATCACAATCTAGATATTATTCATAGAAGCAGTAAGCCCACAACCATGTTGAACACATGTATGCTTATGAAATAACCATACTTAGAAGATGCAAATGACAGGGCAATACTGCTTCAGTTTTTCTGTTCTCTACTAGAGTTTTGAAATTGGCAGGTATTCCAAAATCATAAGAAATAATCGTTCATACCGAGCATTTATGCTAGATTCAGTCAAACTTGTAATGTACTCCAATTAACTCAAAGTGGTAAAGCCTCATCCACATTCAGCACCCCAGCCTCCTGATTCAGCTCTTTGCTACCCAAATCAGCAAGTTTCACGACACCCCAGTGTTCTACTCACATAAGTATCATCACATTCAGTTGACCAACTACTCTAATGCAAACCAAAAGAGAACTTTTCCATAACAAAGCAAAGCACAACTTCCAGCTAGGTCTGATCTAAATGCTAAAGACCATACTTCACTTGTTAGCTTCAACAGGAGCTTTCATTAATTCCCGGGCCTTCCTGTACACAGTTAACCAAAATGGAACACATTTCAGATATAATCCCAGCACCATCAGCTATATGAAAGAATGGCACCAAAATTGAAATGGAAATATTCGTCTCCAGTTGGATAAACTTGCATTGTAGGTGTAATGACATTCAGCACACTAGTACAGCGTGTCGGAGTGTATTGACTGTTTGAATTGCTACTAGAATTTAGGAATGCTTGCAGATGTACACTCAAAGGAGATAAATACAAGAGAGTAGATTACCGTAGCTCTCTCTCCACCTCTATGTTTCCAGGATCTAGTTTCTGAGCGTCCAGGAGAGCATCACAAGCTTGTTTATACTCCTAGACATAGAGCACATCAAAGAAACATGGGCGACTATATAGACTGCAGAGTATAAAAAAACAATGACAAGCTAGACATGTATTGTAGTAACTCACTTTGAGTAGCATGTGAGCTGCAGCCTGACGGTAGCAAGCTTTTGCCCAGTTAGGCCGCAGCATTCTGCATTTGAGAGCATCTGATAGAGCACCTTCACCATCATCCAACAGCAGTTTACAAAGACTCCTGTTCGCGTACAATGTTGCACTCGGTGCAGCATCTATTGCCTATGGTCAAACATAACAGGTATACAATTATCATGTCAGTATGGCAGGTTAAGATTAGTTCCAAAGAATAATACTCCCTTCGTTCCAAATTAGATGGCTTTCGTTTGTATGCATATTTAGATACACATGTGAGTAAATGGAAGTCATCTAATTTGGAACGGAGTGAGTATTAATCTAATAGAAATACATAATAATGGAAAATTTTATTTGCGGGGAAATAATAATAATAATGGGAAATTAACAGCTAATAAGCAGGAAACTAGAGAACAATATTAGAAAACTGGTTAGCAAACAAATAATGTTCTGCGATTGGTTCCCTGTTAATAGGAAAAAGTTACCTTCTAAACCACCATAGTACATAGACAAGGTTAGAGACTTACCACACCATATGTTTTTGATGCCAACTTATAGTCCTTCAGCCTGAATGCATGATCTGCATGTGACTTGAGTATAGCTTTTGTTTGTTCAAGGTGCCTTCCACCCTGAATGATAGAACAATGGAGAAAATGTAGGAATGAAGCATCACTTCAAAGATATTCCAATTAAAATAGAAACTTAACAACTCTGTTACACATTCTTCATAGCTGGTATCTAGTAATGCTTATGTTGCAACACAAAGTGTACATTATGATAACTTCTCAATTATAGTATTATACTAACACAACAAAAGGCAGCAGTTACTCACACAACAAGATATTAATCACAAGAGAAACGTACAACATAATTCAGAATTAATATGAAAAATTATTACTATATGTTACTAGAATAGCATACAAATGGGTGTACTTCACAGATCACAACTTCACATCCAAAATATAGGAGACATGCTTTGAACTGTCTACAAGCATTATGCTTGTAAATCATTCCTGTATCAGAGTCCAGAGATCACCAAACTGTTCCACAGTATTATGAGATTTTCGTGAAGGCTACTCACAACAAACAGTTTACAGCAGTTCATTGAATCAATACTGAACAACCAAGTTTTTTGTTTTAAACCATTGAACAGGCAAGAACTAATAGGGGGTCTAATTCTGGCCCTTCCAAATTAGAATTGGTGCTCTGAAGAAAAAACCCATTAAAATAAGTCAGGATACTCATTTTTAATATGGTCTCAGGCATATATAGTAACTCTAGGCCATAATAGTTGACGGAAAAATTCAGGACTGGCAGGAAAAAAAATATGACCGAGCATTCAAGTAGAATTTATCAGAAGAGCTTAACAGCAATAAATACTGTACCAGTGGCTTTGCACTATCCAATTTTGCATGCGAGATGATTCCATCAATACTCCAATTTGGGATAGTTGGAATTGGGGAAGTCAAAGGAAACAACATTTCAACTTCTTCCATGCAGCCACGTCTAGCAGCAAGCTCTATTGGTAACTTACCATACTGGGCAATATAAGGAAAAATGTCAACTCTTTTGAAATTAACTATTGTACATAATTAAAGGACCCTTTGAAATGCGGTAAAAGAATATGAACATTATGAAAATATATAAACCATATAGGAAATTATAATACCATGGGAGAGAACCAGGGTCTAGGTAATACTGGTACCAAATGTTTCAACCAGGATTTATCCCAGCAAGCATTCCTAAATTTTAGTAGCAATTCAAACAGTCAACACACTCCAACAGCATACAAAAGGTTTTCCTCCAGTCAGGGATTAAAAACAGGTATTTCAGCAATAGTTGAGATTGAGAGGTAACAGTGATTTTTAGCGGCGTACCCTTTATGAGTCCTCATGAATTATATAGATAAAAAACACAGGGGAAAGTAGCTATACATCAATTTTAAAATTGGTCCACGATTACTAAAAGAACAAATATAATTTGACACCTCAGAGTAAATGAATGAATACCAACAATTGGGATGAAGAAAACCACATAAATTAAGCTGAATACATATCCAAACCCAGCCTAAGAGAATTCAAGTCATTTTGGTGATTGCTGGATGAGTACATTTGATAAATGTAGCTGTTCTGAATGCTGCATTATGAGATCTCAGTATCTCATCGACTGTTAAGCTAAGCACCGATCTCGTATCAAATACAAGGACATGCACCGTATTAAAAAACATTTCAGACTAACGATATACAAATATACAGTATTGCACAGAACAGAGCATGTTGTTGTTCTAGAAGAACTTAAAATTTGCTACTTCGTTCTAAAATACAGTATTTGATAATATAGTTTTCTCGTAAATCAAACATTTCTAAGTGCAATTTGGTTTTGTAGATGTTGGTAAATTTATCTATAATTGGATGAAACTTAAAAGAAATTTGACTTAGGACAAAACTAGAACATCAAATAATTTTTACTGGAGGGAACAGTCAAGTCAACGACAGCGATATCCATTTGTTGATACAAACTGTTAAAATGGAAGTCCACACACCTACCTTTTCCCTACAGATACACAACTGTAACTTCTCATGGCATAGTCAAAAGACTAAAAGTAGCTTAAATTCTCTACTAAAACTTAACAAGCTCCAAGTTGAATAATACTATCAGCAGAAGTTTTAATAGAATAGATATAGAAAAATATAGAAGACATACAGCATCAGGAATATTAGGATCTGCTCCTGCCTTTAATAGAAACTTCACAAAGTTGGTATAGCCTCCCCACCCTGTAGTGAACACAAGCGGAGTCATCGGAAGGGAGCTTATTCGATTGACATCAGCTCCACCCTGTAAAAATGATTGTGGAATAGAACATTTCACGGTTCCTTTCCATGTAGATCGACTCGAAAGCATGGCAGCGATGGTAGATTAAACAAAATCAGAACAAAGCAATGAACAGATATAGAAAATAGAATACTGGCCTTAATCAGCAGTTTCATGCACTTCAGAGACCGGTACAAAAGGGCACCCATCAGGGCAGTACCAATTCCGATGACAGTGCTGTTAGGCTGCCAAGAATAATAATTGTTATAAAATACACAGGAACAATGAAATAGGTAATGTGCTGCCATATATAAGTTGTTGATCCAAGCAGGCGACAAAATAAAACAAGCTACCTATGGAAATCAACTCTGGAAAACAAAAAATGAAAATAAAAAGTGGTAATGGTTATATACATCTGCATGGTGTTCCAACAAAAGCTTGACTGTTTTATCTTGTTCATTGGTAGCAGCTAGATGGAGTGGCGTACCACGACCACAGTCTATGTCAACAGGTGCTCCTTTCGAGAGTAGAAACTCAGTAACCTTACAGCTTCCTGCGGTGAATAAAATAATTGCACATGTCATATGTGGTTATACATCTGAGTGTACAGCAGCAAGTAACTGCTAGTATAGTGAACACCATGGTTTAAAGCATAGATTGGCCAAATTTATCCAACTTTGACTAGTTATACATCTATATTAACATAGGAGAAATGGTCACAATATTTTATCTTCTACGATATTATTGGAGTATCCATATGCATAGTGTCTTACAAAGTGATATGCCTGGTAATATAAAACAAATTGCATGGGCGAGGGGCCAGGGGAGCTACCTATGCATGCCGCATGGTGGAGAACTGTGCGTCCTTTAGCATCTGCTTTTATAAGATCACCACCATGATCAAGCAAATACTTCACAGTCGAAACATCGCCAGACTGAGCAGATGACATGAAGGGTGTCACACCTGCAAAGCCTGCAACGGAAAAGCGCAATAACACAGTTCATACATCTCATGGTTTTTAAACATAGACATGGCAGATGCAAATTTCCAGAAAAGGGGGAAAGAGATAGAGAAAGACCTCCAACTCCAGGAGCAGGAGCATTCACATCTCCTTCCAGTTCCTCCACCAAGTACTTGCAAACGTCAAGATGCCCTCCGGAAGCTGCAATGTGCAGCACACCAAGGCCACCCATCTCGAAAGAGAAGATCATCCTTGGGTCGTCGAGACGCTTTACAGTACCTTTATCCAAATGTAAACACACAAGAATCAATACAATGATGAATCAAACTGCCAAATGATAACTAGCTAGACAACCAAAAGAAAAGGAACCCACATGTGTTGTACATATGGATAAGAACCTCACTAAGTCAAGCAGGGATGCAAACTAGTGAGCTTTAGGGTACCCTCCACCCCTCCTTAGCAATCCAACGAGATAAATTTGTGATTTTGGAAATTTAATTCACTTGTGTTGTCGAGTTGCCCATTTGCACTCATAAAGTAAAGAGACTTGTTCACACAGTCAGTCAGTGCGTAGACTTGATAACAAAAATGGTGATATTATCATAAAGTCATAACAGGTGCCCGTGCAAGGACTTGTTTTAACCAAATTCTCAATAAGTCGACTATCCCTTTAAACAGTCCACATGACCACAATCATGCAAAGAAAATCATAATGCAGAGAATAATCACAGATTACACCTAATTTTACACTTAATAGACTAAAATCCAAAAGCTAGAGAGACCACAATCAACAAAATGAACAAGACAATCATGGCACTGCCTAGTGCGTAATAATGAGAAATTCACCACCATACTACTCGTCTACTGAACTACTGAGTACTGACTCCACAAATGACACTGACAGAGGATCCTTTAAACAGTCCACAGACCACAATCGCGCAACAACAAAAAATCATAATACAGAGAATAATCACAGCATACATCTAATTGCCTAAAATCCAGAAGCTGGAGACACTAAAATCAATAGAATTAACAAGAAGAAGCCCACAACCATACTACTCGTCTACAGACCCCACAGGTTCAGAAGAGAAAATGACACTGACAACCATACTGCTCATCTCGTCTACACAGACTCCACAGGATCCTGCAAAACGAAAGCCGAGTTGGTGCCGCTGACGGGAAAATGGTGGCATTTGCGTCATCCTGTAACAAACACATCTAATCCGGCCGCCGGAAATTCGATTTACATACCCCGGTGGCTAAAAGCAAAACCCTAACCCAGCCGGACAAATTGCGGCCTGGCAATCGCAAGCAGAGCGGGGCAAAGGTGCGGGACATGGGGGCGGAAGGAGAGGAGAGGAGATTCCAACCTCTGAGACGCCGTAGGTCGCCGTCGAAGGCCGCTTTAATGGCAACGTCCTGACCTGCACAAAGAGTAACAGAGGATGTTACTTAGAAAGAGATGCAGCGGCAGAGAAAGAGAGAGAGGAGGAGGAGGGGAGCCTGGTCGTACATGTGCCGGCGCCGGAGCTTGGGACGTAGATGAACGGCGCCGGGGGAGCCATGGGCAGTAGCAGGGGCAGGGGAGGCTTCCGGAAGAAGGCACTGAGGTTTTGGCCAGCCTCTCACTCTGGACCCGGCGCACGGCTGTGGCTGAGGTCACGGGAGCGCCGCCTACTCATGGGCGTACGCGGACCTGGTTCACTGGAGGTCTGCCGGGGCGGGGAGAGGTAGGGAACGGGGGGGGGGGGGGGGGGGGGGACTGGGTTGTGTGCTCGGATCACTGGTTAAAATGTACGCATGGTCCATGACACGGGTGGCCCGCAGAGGGACACTGTGGTCGCTGGGTGGCGGGTATAGACAGGGACGAGTGAGAGTAGCAATATCAGCAGCAGCAGCAGAGCTTACGTGCTTGGGTGAGCATGGCGCGCTGATCAAGGACGAGCCAAAGCTGCTCATGGACGACGGGGGTGGGTCCGTGGGTCGGTGTCCAATTTAATTCTGCACAACTTTGTAGTGTATTAAGTTATTGGAATATGCAACTTTATAAATCACACAAGTGAAATGTAAAAAGTGATCCTAACACTGTCTTGATTAATAAAAATGACCACAATACATTTTGTGGCATTTTGCATCGCACGCAGTATTTAACGGTGAAAAAATACCATTGATTCGATCTTCAAACCGTTTTTGATTTGGCAATGCGCGCACGTGCGGATACGGCGGCGGCGACGGTGTTAACGACCTAGTCGGGACCATCTCGCTTGCTCTCTGGGGAGATTGAGACGTCCGACAGCGCACACACACTCTCTCTCCACACTGCTCCTCGCCGTCGTCGAGCTGCTGACATGGCGTTTTGGAACGACAATGAGATTAGTGATGAATCCATGGAGGACTTTGACTCAAATGTAAGCACTTTCCTCTTTCTCGTAGGCTAGGGTTAGGGTTTAGGGATTTTTCGCTTTTGACCGAATCCGTACATTTGACAAGTTTTCATTTGCTTTGAATCGTATCCAAACCCCATTGGTCATACAAGACTCAAACTTTTGAGGGCACTCTGAAGAATGGGTATAAGGATGTTTCTGTTTTTTGCCACCACAAGAAAAGACCCCAAAGAAAATGGTAGTGTTAGAAGGCACCCTCCTGGAAGAAGGTTTTCTGGATGTGGTCATAAGGGTGTGACAAAAAAATCTATATTAACATGAATGTGTACGGTTTAAGCAATATTTGTAGTCTGGCAAAAACTATATATGTGAATGGCTGCAAATTTAAGTTGAATTGATGATCTCTGAATTTATGCATCGATGAATGTTCTTAAATTATATATTTGAACTGGGCGTATTGAATAAACAATGAAAACACTGTTTACTTATGCTCTTTGTCAATGTAAATAGATAGTGATCTATGTCAACATAATAACCATTCTCATGGGGTCAAATTTCAGAGGGGCTAGGATCCAACTAAGTAACTTGAATGTCTTATGCTAAGTTTTTCATTCTTTTAAGAAATTTCCTAGTGAAGATTCAAGTTTGTCGATACTAATGTGTAACTTTTTAACCCACTCCTCTAATTGTTATTACTTGTTATATTATTGTATATTACATCTAGAATCCTCATTAGGTTCTCTTCAACATATATTACTTGTCAACATATTTGGGAAGTATCATTATAGTATCTAGCAAGTACCTATTCCATAAGTTGATACCAATTTCCAATATAGAAATTTCTAAAAAGTATTGATGTAGTTTATTTATGATTAAAATTTCTATGTGATGTGTAAATTCTATATCAAGCATCTTTCAAACTTTCACCTCCTTTTCATTTAAAGTTAAGAATTGTTGGGGAACGGGCAGAAAACAATAATGTTTTATAACCTACGCGTCCCGAACCCAAGACCTATGCTATGGCGATGCAAGTAACGAATGGAAATAGGTCGCATACCAGTATGTTGTCCGTTAAGCGGGAGTGAGCTCCTGCCTACTACAAAAAAATCTAAACAAAAATCTGTGATTTTTTTGTCTCAAAAAAAAATCTGTTTGCATCTCAAAAAAAATCCAAACAAATTTTTTATTGTAACTTTTGCGGTGACGTTTTGGGAAATCTGGATGGCGCGTCAAAAGTCTATCCATGCCTTCATCATGAGATTCGTCGAGGAGGTGGAGACTAACAATGCTATACAATGGAATTCCAAGCAGAACCACATGTAATATGGAGCAGACCATCATGCATCTTCAATGTAGGGCTCAATCTAGAGTTGATCAGGGGTTGGATATGGTCGTAGTCACGAACTCTTGGAAACCACTCACGCCAGGTACTATAAGAATCAAAGTTGATTGGGGTCTATCAACCGATGGGACTGTCGGAGTTGTTGCACCAGTCTATAGTAGTGAGGATGGATTACATTTGGGGTCCTCTTCTCTTGTAATCCCCAGCTTAATTAACTCAACTTCACTGGAGGCGGTGGCATGCAGAGACGGACAGGTGCTAGCGGAGGATTGGGTATCTGACACTTCATGATTTCGTCTGAGTGCAAACCACTTATATCTGATATAGAGGATGGCAGAGGTGGCCATCCTGGTACAATTATCAAGGATATCCGGTTGAGGACTACAAATTTTGATCACTGTCATTTTATGTGTGAAAATAGAAGAGCAAACTCTGATGCTCATAGCTCGGCTAAATTGTCTGCAAACATTCCTAGGGGACACCATGTGTGGCTTATTAATCCCCATGATCTTCTTTGTATCCCTCCAAACCTCGGTGGCAAGTTTCTCAAGAAAGAATCTAAATATATTTTTTAACCTATATAGTGTGACGCCTCCAAAATCAGGTCGTGTACAGTAATCATACACGCAAGGTACACGATCGAGATTAGGGACTCGCGGTGAGATATCACAACACAACTCTACAAATAAAATAATACAAGATGTTTAATACAAGCCAGGGGCCACGAGGCTCGAATACAACAGCTCGAAAGCACAAAGTTAGCGGAAGCAATAGTATTTGAGTACAGACACAAGGTACACATGATTTGCCTTAAGAACGCTAGCACAAATAACAACAGATCGAAAAGGCAAGGCCTCCTGCCTGGGAACCTCCAAACTACTCCAGGTCAATGGGGAACTCGACGTCGTAGAAGGCATCAGGGATCTTCATGTTGCGGTGGTCGGCATCGGAGATCTCCTGCTCCTAGACTCCAAGGCTCCAACGTCTACTGCAGCGGCCGATCAGGCGAAACAAAAAGGGGGAAAATAAAGCAAGGGTGAGTATCTAGCATACCCGCGAGTCTTACGTCCGCTACTAACCATTTATGCATTTGTATCAAATGGAAAGGGGAGGCTGCATAAAGTGGACTGCAAGGTAGAAATCAGAATAAGGATAAGAAGCTAGGCCTATCGAAGACTAGCATCTTCCGACGTGTCTTGCAGCATGGGGGAAGAATCAGCCAACAGTTCAATAACATGAATGTAATAACGATGCAGCAGAAGTTGCTGCAGCATTGTATAATAGTAAGTTGTAATAATTAATAATAATGCCTCCGAGTTCCCTTCCTCGACTTCCCTGCGAGGAAGAAGACCCGGAACCATACAATTTAATAGTAGTAGTTTGTAGTGGTAAGATCCAGCTTCAGCATAAAGCGTCCTGTTACCGTGGACACGGCTATTCGAATAGATTAATCTTTCCTGCAGGGGTGCACTGGCGTGACTCTACGACGCTCGGATCTCCAAGGTGGCGTACACCTTGTTAGGGAACACCCCACCGAAGCTATCGACACAAAGTAGCCCATCCTTCGGCAATCAACAGAGAGGTCATCCGCCGGACTATATCCTATGTACACCGGGCTTTGGACCCTAACCCGAACGTACTCCTGCACGGTGCGTGACTGGCCGGTGAAGCAAAATCAAAGCAAATACAAATACACCGCTCCAGCAAGAGAAGACAACACCACTTCCCGGCAATCATCCCGCGATACTGTTGACGTCTGAAGACCCTCGAACGAGACTACAATGCAGGGGAGCCCACACTCCTTATCCCACGTGTAGGTAGTGCGTACAAGCCAAAAGGCTACTCAAGACATCCGCCGAACCATTTAGCATTTTAATTAACCTGCGTGACAACCGTTATCATTGCCTCGACTTAACTGACCCGCGGTCAACGACAACAGTCAGGACCACCAGTACATCGGTGCCTGCCCTGTCGTCCCACCAAGTCTCTGCGGTTACCAACAAGTTGAACCGTCTCCTTACCTTATCTCGCGTGTGCTCTTGGTAGAGCTCGACTTTCGTGGTTTGGTAACTCTCGCGAGATACGAGCAGGGGCCAAGCACGCCAGTAACGTCGGTCGTACCCTCCCTGTCGTTCCCGTCGCAATACCGCTCGCGGGCACCGTTGGGTCGCCCGACTTCTTACCTTAAGGACAACCGGGGCTCAGGACCCTAGAGCGGCTATACAGAGTCAGCAACAAGTGGAGGTACGAGGATTACTCCTCGATAGCTCACACTTGATGGTGGCTCGGCAGAGCCGAGCTAGGGGACCTTAGGCAGTGTCTGCATTGTATCGTACCTGGTACAGTTAATATATCGTATCCGCGTTCACTCCCAGAACGATCACGGCCCGCTATCTAATCCTAGCTAACAATGCGCAGGGCTCACTGCTGAATAATGCATAATTATAATGGGCAGCATAGGATAAAGGAAGGTACATCAAGGGGCGACAAAATCAGGCTATGCAATTGAATAGGATTGTAACGTAGCACAGCAGTAACCATGCCTAGTGCAAGAAAGTACGGAAAAGATAGGTGATATCTGGGGAAGATAATGGCTCTGCTTGCCTGGTAGCTCGACGGTAGGGGTAGGGTCGTCGACGAAGTAGTCGTACCCGGCAGCAATGTAGTCGGCGGTAGCGGCGGGGTCTACCAGAGAACAAAGGGGGAAGAAACAGTAAATATAAAGCAATCATAGCAAACAGATGAATGGCATGACGAATGCAATGTTAACGGTGTTCTAACGCAGTGCAATGCACGTTGCACGGAGCGGGAGTCCATCCATGGATGAACTGCCAGTTCCGGGTGATTACCGGACAGGGTGTCCAGAGGGGGAAGGGTTCATGCCGGAGGTGTCGTGGACATCCGACAAACGTGTGGATGGTGTAACCGTGCTAGTTGAAACAATCCGAACAACTTTCGTGTTCAGAATAAATTCATCCGGATACTTTGATAGTACCAGACAATTCATCGAACAGACGGTCCGGAGGGAGACGGTTCGATGTTCGGTGCGTTAGAGGGGTGTGGTTTGTATACAGATAGTGTATTTGTATTTGTTATATTTTTCTGATCAATTTTCATGTATAAAGTTTTTGAATCTGACTTACGGTTTAAAAGATATTCAAATTCAAAGTTTAAATCATTTTAAATCAATTTCTGGATTTTGTTTATTAATGAAATGCAACATTATCCACAGAGGGTTGACTGGTCAAACCTGACCAGTGGGTCCCACTGGTCAGCCTCACAAGTTATATAACCATTTTAATAATTTAATTAACAGTGGGGTCCCACATGTCATACACTGGACTTAATACTAATTCATTTTAATTAACAACTGACAGGTGGGGTCCAGGTGTAAGCCACTCAGTGCTAAATATCTCAGTTTTAATTTATTTAAAAGGCCTAGGGCCCACCTGTCATAGGCACAAGTTTTAATTAATTAGTCTAATTAATCTGAAGGGTTATTTAGGGGCCGGGCCCACTGTCATCCACACATATAATTAACATGGGTTACTTCAAAGCAGTTTTAATTAGCAACTAAGCTAATTTGTGCTGACACGCGGGGGCCACAGGTCAGTGGGTCAACCCACTGGCTTAAGCGAGCCCATGCCTACGCTGGCGACGAACGACGGCGAGGCCCGCCGGCGAGGGAGTCGCGGCGGCAAGGGGCACGCGGCCGCGCTGCGAGCCAAGTCTGGCAAGGGAGCATCCCAGGCGCGCACGGGGCGGGAGGAACGTGGCCGAGGGGAGCAAGTCGGCGGACCGAGCCACGACGGCGACAGGGGGAATCGCGCTCCGTCGTCCAATTCGTGTGTGAGGCGACTCATTCGAACGAGCGAGCGAGCGTGCAACGTAGGGGGCAACAGGCGCGAGCTGGGGGTGGCCGGAGCGGCAGAGCTGCAACGACCCGCGCAGTGGCCGGAGTACGGCGAGCACGGCGCGATGACTACGGCGTCCTACAGTGAGCGAACTAAGAGGGGCAAAGGGGGAATCGACGTAGTGGCTCACAGTGAGCGCGGTGGAGGGCTTGGTGTGGCCGGAGAGGGCTCCATGGCGGCGAATTCGACCGGGGCATCCGGCGGCCCGAGGTGGAAGACGATGACGATTGTGAGGGTTGTGGTGGCTCCGGGCTTCCCTCCTTCTGCTGGACGACGAAGTCGACGACGACTCGGCGCAAGGGCACGAAGGGGAGGGCTGCAGTGGTGGTTGGCCGCGGTGGCGCACAGCGATGGCGACGACTGTCCTCGGGCGAGTTCTCCCCGGCGAGCGAGAGGTGAGGGAGGGGGGGATGGCTGGATCCCGATCCAGATGGGGCAGGCGGGAGATATTTATTGCGACGGTGAACTGTAGTGACCCGGCGACGTGGCAGGGCTCGACGGCGACGACGAGCCCGTCGGACGCGCCGTGTCACCGGTCGGGTGAGCAGTGCGGGGGTAGGGGATGAGTGGGGAAGCTGGGCCCGGGGTGGGCCTCGCCCTGGGAGAGGCATAGTTCTTTTCCCTTTTTTATATTTGTAATTGTTTTCTGTTTTACTATTCTTTCTCTTTTATGTTTATAATTTGTTTAGGTAGTATTTGAATTTAGTCAACAGTGAAACTTGCTCTAATATTTGTATTACCCATTAATATGCTGATACAAAAGTTTTGAGCCTTTTATAAAATCATTTGATTTTGTTCTATTTAAGAAGGATTAAAAGTGACTGGATTAGGCACTGTTTTGATTTGTTTAAAACATTTAAACAAGGTATTAAAATCGTATTACTATTTTATTATGACTTATTGATTATTAGGCATTTAATAAAATTGGAGGAATAATTTTTGGATAAGTTTTATTTCCACCATGGTTTTAGAATTTTTATATGGGCTGAATTTGAACAGAGACATGATCAACATTGCAATCACCGTGACTTAGCGTTAATCAAAAGTGATTACTGTTTCATGACACCCGGGATGTTACATATAGACATTACTATGATGAGATAAAGCTTCATGAGATTCCCTAAAAAAACTAAAAATAAAAAAATGTCAGTGACCTCCCCTAAAGAAACAGTGTCTTTTTTAGGGGTAAAGAAACAATATATTAGTGACACATGCACGATTATTTATGGAGACATATATTTTTAAGTTTACTAAAGAATATGGATTCTATAGTGGGAGGATTTTTGGCACCCCGAAGCCTAAAAGTAAAAAAAACAAAAAAATAGTTTCATGTGTGCTTACGATGAATACATTTTGCTGTGAGCTAACAAACATTATGGTCTTTTATGGTGAAAAGTACATGAGCTAGAAATTCATGTTTTTTCTAACTCTCCTTGGCGCTGTTCTAATCACCCTAGTCCCTGTAGACGAAATCTTCACTGGTTCTTCAGAGGTGAAAATGTCGGACTCGTTCTTGAGTGCAATATCAGGGCACTGGGTGGTGACGTGACCCCCCCCCCCCCCACCCCCACTCTGTTGAAGTTGTGACCCAAATTGACGGAGCAGAGCATAAGGTATGCAAGATAAGTAAAGCACATTGATGTCCATGTGAGAACACATCACATTGATGTGAAATACTATTATATTTGAGACATTGTTGCTCAAGGTAAACTGAAGATATGCAAGATAAGTACTCATGATAATCCTTCTGATATGATGAAAAAGCCAGTTCATGTTACTTAGTTGATATAATTGTTTATCCCTAATGGTTGTTTGGCGTCGAAAGTGTTTCTTTTGTTTGTTCAAGAAGAAGGTCAGCCGATCATGCTACAAGGTGGAGTTTGTTGAAGTTGGGATCCAAATTATCCTGACGGAAACTTCCTGAAAGCATGTCCTAATAAGGTGTCATCCTATAGGTGGCAGAGTATTGTTGTTGGCATTTAAACTTTTCAAGAGATTGTATTTGGCGCATTGAGAATGGCTCAAAAGTTAATCTATGGCATGATCCATGGATTCCCTCTAGTCCCTCAAGACATGTGATTACACCTAGGGGTGTGACCATGCTGTCAAAACTAGAGGAAATTATTGATCCTTATACCGGACAATGGGATGAAGTTTTAATTCGGGACAAATTTTCTCTGGTGGATGTAGGAAGAATTCTTAGTATACCCCTTAGTGATCAACTAAGTGAATATTTAAGGACATTCTCAGTTTGCTCGGCTTAATTATCACAGAGAATTTGACCATCAGCATGGCTCAGGACATTCGAGACTGGACGACCAAGGTAGTTCAATTCTCAACCCAATGTGGAAAAACGTATGGTGTATGAGAATCCCAGGAAAAATTAAATACTTTGCTTGAAAGGTTCTAAAAGGGGTCCTTCCATGCCATGGTGTCCTGTCTGGGCGCCATGTCCCTTGTTCGCCCCAATGTCCTTGCTTCCAGATTGGGGTCAAAGATGTTCAACATTGTATTTTTAAATGCCGAAGAGCTATAAAAGTCTAGGGACGATTGGGACTGTTGGAAAACATACAAAGGGCAACAACTGAAGAAAGATCAGGATCAATCACAATGGAAATTTTATCAAAACTAAAAGGCGTATAGCAAGATTTGCCGGTGGCAGATTTGATTGTGGTGGCGACATGGTATCTCCGGTGGCAGCGATGACAACTTGTGAAGGGTGTGTTGATCCAATCAGTTGAGAAGACATCGCTGTCCATAAGGAAACCGGCAATGAATTTCTTCGTATCAATGTCCATTGGAACAACTACGAGGAACCATTATTTTTTTGAGGCAGTAACCGTAGAACAATTGTTCTACGATAGATTTTCTATTTTCTCATGATCTCAAAAGTACAATTATATAATACAATGGTAGAAAAGCGGGAAAGAGAGAGAAGGGGATTTAGCCAATTCTAGATTTCTCTAACATAGAAAATAGTTGGGAAAGCTGATTATTAATGCACTCTTGCAATTTGGCTTGAGGCCTCTTTTATTCTGATCTGAAGGAAGTTGAGGTCTTTAATGAGATTTCTTCTCCAAGCTTGCACAGTTACTTGTTCATTTCTGAAAACTTTCCCATTTATCTGTGTCCAGATGTTCCAGTACCCCAGGATTATGATTTCCAAACCAAACTCTTGTGGGACATGTTGTAAAGCTAGCATAGTTTCTTCATACACTGATGTTCCTCTTCTTTTGAAAGGTAGGAGTGAGATCCAACATCTATCAACATAGTTACAGTCCCATAGAAGATGGAGAAGAGATTCACTTGTTTGGTTTGGGCAGCAAGGGCAACAATAATTATCCAAGTGAAATCATTTTCTTTGAAGCATGGATCTGGTGTTATTTCTGTTGTTCAAAACTAACCCGAAAAATATTTTGTGTTTGAGCCTGCTTGCACTTTTCCATAATTTCTTCAGTAGTTTAGATCCTTGATTATCAGTAATCAGATGCTTGTAAGGCCATGGATGAGTAGGTTTGCTTTCCTTGACAGGTCCAAATGTCTTTTCCTTGAGCTTCTTGAGGGATAAGGGGTATCAACTCTTAAAATTAGTTCCAAGCTTGTGTGGAAAGAGGGGTGTGGAATAATTCTGACCAGTTGTCTATTGGGTGAGGAACCATGATTTCACGTGGGCAAAGCCAAGCAAGGGCTCGGTGAAGATCAATGTTGACGAGGATTCTTTGTCAGTAGGTTGTGGTGCAATAGCATGGGGTGATAAGGGAGATTCTTTAGAATTAACAGCTGTCAGGAACGGTTTATACTTGGCTGCTAACCTGGGATGTAACGCTATTAAGACATTAAGATAGAGTCAGATTGTTCAGTTGTTGTCGAGTTGATAAACCAGGAGGAAGATTACTATGGTCCAGAGATTGTGGGATGTAAGCAACTCTTTAGAGAGTTCGAAAATTCTATGACGAAGCTTTGTCGCCGAGAATCAAACCAGGTTGCTTATTATCTTGCTAGAAATGCCTTTAGTTCTAGATGGTCTAGTCATTGGGAAGATTTAATCCCTGGCTTTATTTCTCTATCCCTTGTAGACGATATGGTTATCATATGAGAAATAAAGTGTGTTACTGGTAAGAGAAAAGATGTCACATACAAAAGTAGCATAACTAGGTGGTTTATAACTACGTACATAGCACACTTTAGACAACTTAAAACTACATACAGTAGCAACTTCACACGCACGTCCAATCGGCATGATCTCGTCGCAATTCACCACATGCAAGTCCAATCGGCATGTTGCCAGCCACACAGGACTAGGCCTTGGCGTCCCATAGCCATGGCCATCACAAGGTTCCTATGAATGATCACATCAACACTTCCGCTCATCATTTAACGAGGTTATATTTTCTAGTCACGACACTAAGGTCAAGTTTACGTGAATCCTAAAGAGTTAGGCTAACACGGTCCACGTCCCACTAGCAAAAGCCAATTCCACACGAGTCGGAGTTCCTTCCAGCATTTGCCCCTCAGTTCCATCGATCGATCAGTCGCTGCTCTGGTCTGGTCTGGATGCAGCAGCCTCTACTAATAACACGGACTAGTAGGAGGGTATCGAGGAGGAGGAGGCCGAGGCCCTAAAACCCCTGGAAACCGCTGGCCGCGACGATCACCACGATCGTACGCAGACGAACCACCACCGCCACGGGAGGGTGACCACCACCTGGGCGGCAGCTCTTGAAACCGGCGCTGCCTCGCCACTCGCGCCGCCCCCGCCCTCGCCACCCTCATCCTCCGTTCGCAGTTCCTCTTCCGCTTCCCACATTGCCCCCCCTTCTTCTCCTCGCTCCATTCTCCTCCATGCTTTAGCTGTTCCTGCTGCTGCTGCTGCTCTTCAGACGTTGGTAGCTGCTGCTGCTGCTGCTGTGCATCCCAGGCAGACGAGGAGGAAGAAGAAGCGTCCGACAGGGTCTGCCTCCTGCGCGCGTACTCGTGCAGCAGCTGCGTGATCTCCGCCTTGACGCCGTCGCGGTCGACGAGGCCGATCTCGTCCTCATACTCGTCGACCGCCCACCACGACACTATGAGCGC
Organism: Bromus sterilis; assembly: GCA_950022295.1. Classification (NCBI taxonomy): domain Eukaryota; kingdom Viridiplantae; phylum Streptophyta; class Magnoliopsida; order Poales; family Poaceae; genus Bromus; species Bromus sterilis. Next base: position 35,354,792 of record OX465600.1, read on the forward strand.
GTTCACCTGCTCCGTCATGGCCTGGTTCTGCTCAAGGGGAAATGGAAACTCCAAGGGATCAGACCAGTCAGGACGAAACGATACGATGCAACATATATATTTACAGCATGAGCATACATCAGTTAGTACATGACCTCTCCTGTTCAATTTTGAAAAATCGATCGATCTTATGCAACATAAGATTAAGATGTTCTTGTCCAAGGAGATATAGGCAGGACTAACCATGGACTCCGGTGACTCGCTTTCCTTGCTCAGTATCTCCTGGGCGGTCTTCTTAGCCTTGTCGACGTAATCGTTCAAGAGGGACAGTGCAGGATATATGTCCGTCAGATTCAATGCGCATGCCAGCTTGAGAGCGTCAAATTGCTGCCCATTCTCAATCAGACGATCCACTGACTCTGCAGAAGAATGAGTCAATGCAACAAATCAACATAACGTTTTCTAGATACAAGTAGAATTAACTGAAAAATGTATTTACAAGTATTAACTGCAAATGTAGAAGACATTGGGCAAAGATCACTCAGTAGAAGACTATCATTGCCCACTGTTAAAAATTTGCATGATGACAACAGAATATATATTTCAGCTTGAAATTAACAAAGTAGTAGCTTGTCCGCTTGACATAAATTGTGCATCAACAACTGGGGATATTGAATAATATAACTTGGAACTAATTCCAAACAAATGTATGTGCATGAATGGCCGTCAGTTTCGCCACTGGGTCAACAAAGTAACATGGAGAAATATGTATTCCTCACTAAACAAAGAGCATTATTGTGGAAGAGAATGGTTGGAAAATCTCTAAAGGACTTGTTTGGAATGCGGGAATCTCCACTGCATCAACAAAATAACATGGAGAAATTTGTATTCCTCATCAAGCAAAAGGCATTATTATGAAGACAATGGTTGGAAAATCTGTAATGGACTATTTCCTGTCGAAATATTGTGTTTCAAACAGGGACAAACAAGCCATCAGTAAGATTTTAACTTGTCAGCTAGAGGTTGGCAACATATAAACAATAGTATATGTAGTATATTCTACAAACGCTAGCAATCAGCTTCTTTCACCTTCCGTGCATCTCATGTCGTGTTCAGCACAGTTTTGTAGTGCAAAATGTGCAAACAATGTAACTATTCAGATTGTTGAAAATTGATCATGATGTTGCCTGCTACTATCACGTTAACTAACTGATAAGAACATGCTAGAGGTTCAGAGAGAGTACACAGAACAGTAAAGTGCAACCATATAGGGCCATGACTAATTTACTGTAAGCATGTTGAGAAGCTGACTATATTCATATTTGAAAATTCAGGTTCACATCCAAAGAGCAAGCAACATGAGCACCCCTTCACCGGCATACCACTAGCATCTCAAGGCCACATCAAAATAACACGAACAGGTTTGCCATTGTCTTATGACAGTGACAATAATAGTATCAAGTTTTTTTGGACACTGTCACTGTGCAAAAAAGGGTATCTAAACAGAGAGGATCATCATCAAACTGAAGTGCACAACAAAATCCATCTAATTCACCACTGAGGTATGTTCCACAGGGGTTTGCAGAACAAGCTAAACATCGACAATGCAAAGTGATGACCGACTGTACCGACCAATGAATAACCACGTTCATGTAAGCGAAAACGAGAATCATGCTAAGTGGATTGCAGAACACCATGACCATCTGTATGAATTTGACCACAGCATCTCATGAAACTATGATTCAGCACAGCAGTGAGAGGCAGGCACCCAAGAATGCATCCATACCTGTCATGGCGTGAGTCAGGCCAAGGCAATTGCAGAGCTGGAGGCAGCTCTGCCTTTTGTTGGGCGGGACGTCGACAAGCAGATGGATGATCCCATCACCATGAGCATCCAGCTGCAAGGTAATCCTGTACGAGACGAGAAACTGCAGGAGGCCCCATACGGCCAGCCGGCCTAGCCGCTCGAAGTTTTCGGTCCTCCCGACGATCATCTCCCTCCAGTCCTCCGCCAGCCGGTTGGCCCGCTCCAGCGTGCCCGCCGACGGCTCCGCCGTGAGGCCGGGGACGCAGCAGAGCAGCGCGTCGCAGTTCTCCCAGTGCCTGTCTCTCTTGGGCTCGGCCCTGGCCAGGAAGTCCCCGACGGCGCCGACGACGAGCGCGTGGGGCTCCGCGGCGCGCAGCAGCGTGGGGAGGAACTCGCGCTGGGCGCGCGCGCTCCTCTTGTTGCCCCAGTACAGCTTGTCCGCGAGATCCCGCCTCGCGGCCCCCTCCGCGCCGCCCGCGGGGTCCGGTGCAGGGCGGCTGCTCGATGCCGCTGCCTTCTCCTTCGCCTCCCCGTGGCGATGGCTCGGGTGCGCCGCTATGGTGTCCGTGGCATTCTCCTCCACCTCCTCTGGTTCGAGGGAAGGAGACACCTCCTCTTCCTCGACGGCGTCGTCCTGGTCGGGAGAGGGCTGGATTGCCCTCTCCGCGCTCACCTGCTCGCCCTCCTCCTCCTCCTCGTCGGCGGTGAGGTCCGATGGCGCCGGGTTGGCCCGCCCCCCATCCACCTCCTTCTCGACGGGGTGGGTGGTGGTCGGGAGCGCGGGCTGTGACTGGAGCTGGCTGAAGCGGGCGGCGATGGAGGAGTGGAGGGAGGAGAAGTGGGCGTCGACGTCGGCCCAGGTGAAGGGGATCGGAATGGGAGAGGTGGCGACGAGGCGGTCGAAGGACTCCTGGAGGCGCCGCTTCTTCGCCGGGAGGGCGGAAATGGCGGCCTCCAGCTCCGCCGTCGCCGTCGCCGACGCCATCGGAGGTCGGTCGGGCCGGGCCGGAATGGGGGATTTCCAGGAATTGGGGGGTGCCGGAGGGGTTGGTTGGGGTTTATTAGAGTTCGTGTCAGTCAGGCGTTCCTCGCCCCGTTTCCCGTCGAATTGCTACTCGTTTATTCACTGAATCGAGAAAAAAAAAAGAATATCAGTGTGAGATATGGTTGGTTGATGGAATTTATGTTTCAAGATGAACTATGATGAGGGTAATTAAAGAGGAGAGAAATGGATGTGGTTTTTATTATGGTACCAAAAAAAGTTAATTGAAATTGCTATATCCTGATGCTTTTTTTCTTTTTAAAATTTATTGCAAGCGTGCTTGTTTCTTTCTATTCCATTTTAAAATTGCGATGAGGGTCATCCTGATGTGTAGGATTCACCTCTAAAATCTATTTATTTCATTTTATCTTTGAATTAAAGCTCGTTAGCACTAAATAAGGCATTTAATTATAACCTGATTGGATATCTTTACCAGCTTGCGTGTATATTTTCTTTTAAATGCATGTAGTTATTGATTGTTGTCGCCATGTATGCATATTTTACTCGTGATAATGCAATGTGCATGAAAAACACCTTTTTAAAACCGATAGATCACACGTCTCCTACAAGCCGCCTCCTGCGTCTTCCATGTGTCCTTTATGGGACCCACACTGCTCTTATTCTCTTCCTGCTTAGTCCGGACGAAACGTGTTGACTACACACGCAACACACGACTAGATTCCTCTCTCTTTCTCTCTCAACGATGGTTAAGCTATGTGCGGCGCGGCTTCGAGATGGAGCATGGCGAGATGAGACCTAGGTTATTGTTCACCCCCTTCTGCCATGACAAAAGGATTGTTGGGTTGGAGCAAGGGAAGAACGAAACAATGTTTCCACGCCGGCGATGGAGTTGGGTAGCAACATGCGAAGATTTGCAGCAGACGAGGCTAAGAGGCCGCTGATGCCATGCCGGCGGGGGAGCTGCGCTACATCAAACAAGGTTGTGATGGTGTTGCAAGGGGCTCGATTCCTCGGCCGCCTGCAGCACTCGTGCTGCTGTCGACGCTAGTGGTGTTACTACAAGGGGGAACATGGCACTGCGAGCCTAGTTGGTAATGATACATAAGTATGGTGGCAATTGTTTAACGATTAATATGACAACTATATTGATAAACTCTTACAATTAAAGGCGACACACAAAAAAACCACCAAATCATAACAACATGAGATATTGTTTGAAGCCCGTATGAAGATTAACTCACTAAATGAAAATGAATTGCTAATTAAGTTAACGGTTCATGAGATAAATCATTTTATCATTTTGAATCAACGATTAATGTGAGGATGTTTGCATGATGTGATTTATTTTTTACATTTCATGCATGTGCTCTTGCTATAAAATATATCTCATCAAAATGCAGCAGCATAGAAAAACCAAGGTGCATACATACCTTATACTTCGCTTGAACAAAAGGTGCAATTTCATTAATTGAGTTAGCCATCTAAACTGCCACAATTTCAAGTGTTAAATTTGGTTTGCTATACGTTCGCGGACGCGTCGAAATGCAGTTCGAACAACAAAGTTTGTCAAATAGTTAAAAACTAAACTAAACTAAAAAAAAGGTAGAGAGGGGTGGCGAAAATCACCATTTCTTCAGGTGCTTCCCCTTATAGTCATCGGAGCGGCAGTAATAGGGGTCCTCCATGTAGGCGTCAACGTTGGCTGGCATGTTGTCGTTGTCGTCGTCTCTCGTTGACCCAAAGGAGAAGGAGAAAGAGCAACGCCCGGAGAGGCGCTGCAGGAGCCGCACCTACTCGTTCATGTCTCGCGTCGCCCTCTCCTGCTCGTGGTTGACGCGCTTGGACTCCCCAAGGTCGAGTCGGAGCGTCTGCGCGTTCTTTTTACCGAACCGCATCGTGTTCGTCTTCGCCGTGGTCAGCGACGGACGGAGGACGGCACGAAGGAGCTGCTCCTCCGGATTGATGTGCGACGCAGGCACATATCTAACAGTAGGGGCCGCTAGCGCTACCCGCTGCCTCTCATGTCAGGCGGCTTTCGCCACCAACTCCGGCATCCTCCCTGGAGGCGCTAGCACAAGCACCCATCACTGCCTCGACGGAGCAACAGGCGGGAGGGGAAGAAGTGGATCTTGCCCGACGTCAGATGCGAGCGAGATGGGCTGATGCCAACCGCCACATTGCGACGACGAACTTAGGATCCAAAGGGCGTGAGGGAGCTGATGTCGTCGTGTCGATCTTGCTCCGCTCGATGGCGATGTGAAGCGCGAGGTCCTCATCGTTGCTTCCGTCCTCCTCCTTGAGGGGGCCTTCCTAGTCCACCAGGCCTAGCTCGCTACCGGAGCGAGCCATGGAAGCGGAGTGGAGAGAGCAAAAGTTGAAGCGGGAAAGCAAAAGTTAAAGCGAAGAGAGTGAGTGTGCGAAGAGGTTAAGATTCATAGGTGAGGTAAGTAAGCATATTGAAGTGGGAAAGCAGAAGTTGAAGTGGAGAGAGCGAATGCGCTAAAAGGTTCAGATCCACCCGACGGGTGGGGTATTTGTAGGACACATGTGAAATGTGCAGAGAGGTTAAGATTCACCACACGGATGGGGTATTTGTGGAGATAAATTCATCCGTGGCCACTGAAGTTGAGACGGAAATTCACTTTGGTCCACATACTTAGAAATACCCGAAATACGGTCATTAAAGTCGTATCAGTGAACATCAACGGTCATCGCCATACATTTTGATTACGTATTTTGCCTACATGGCATATTGTTTGACTTGTTGACCGTCTATAAATTCATCAATGGTCACTGAACTTGTCTTGAAAATTTATTTTGGTCACTGGTTCAAAATTCAAAACACATCACTTTGTTCGTTCGTTAGTCATTTTTTTCTTGTTTTGTTTATATATTTAAAATATAGGTATTGCATAAAATAATTTATTTACATTATTTAAAAAATCATAACAAATACAAAAAAGTTAATGCAACGATAAGTTATTTTTCACAAATGTAGCTAGCTTTCGAAAAATAATAGTGACATTAGAAAAATGTTCACGTTTAAAAAAATTAGATAATCTATTTTATGGTAGAATACTTTAACCTAGTTTTTTTTCATCCTCGTTGGAGGGCGTATGTGCATAAACAATAGTACTTTCAAACTTCAGGGACGATAAGCTTATCGCGTGTGAAAAGTATTTCATGCTAGGATGAATTTTTACAGTTTTCAAAAGGTATACCTATTCACATACATGTGTCCAACATTTTCTAAATATATGATGCTCATTTTGTAAAAAATTGTGTTTGAATTTTTTTTAATAAATGATAAACATTTTAAAATATATGATAAACATTTTTCGTATGGTAATAATTATATTTTTATATTTTTGAGCATTAAAAACATCATATTAATATATTTAAAAATATATCATGAACATATTTTGAAAACATGTGATCATTTTTTCAGATGTTATGTACATTTTATAAATGGTATAGTAAAATTTCCTTAAATTTATGTGAACATTTTCTGACTATAAGTTTAAAAAAATCAGGTACATTTTCTCAAATAGATGTACCATTTTTTAAATTTCATGATTCGTTATTGAATACTATAGAACAATTTTGTGAATTGTGCAATTTTTTATATTGTACTAAAGGAATTAATTTTCTTGAACCTATTTGAAACCTGAGTATTTTTTTAATGTATAACACAAATTTGAACATTTTTTATACTGCATGAACACTTATTGTATGTGTGATGAATATTTTTACAGTTATACGTAAATTAATTTTTTAAATATATAAACTAAAGTATGAAGAAATACTAACGAACGAACAAAGTGATGCGTTCTGAATTTTGAACCAGTGATCAAAATAAATTTTTAAGACAAATGCAGTGAACATTGACGGATTTATAGATGGTCAACAGGTCAAATAATATGCCATTTAGGCAAAATACGTAGTCAAAGCGTATGGCGGTGATCGATGATGTTCAATGATACAACTTTAATTTTGATTGAATTTTGGTCTTAACTTCAGTGACTACGGATAAATTTATCTCGTATTTGTGGGACACATGTGGAACGAAGATGATGTAGTGGACGCGGAACTTTAATATATGGATTGGAGGATTGGATATAGGAAGGATGTTCTGGTCAACCCGCGAGTTAGTAAAATTTTTATCTTTGTAACTGTATGTATATGTTGCATGTTCTTTCTGCAAAAGGCAATTTTTCTACTCTCTCAAAATTATACAAGTGTGTCAATTACTTCAACGTCCTCCATCCACAGCCGAAACAGTGTACGTGTAATTTATCAAGACAAGAAATAAGCAGCATCCCATTTGTTGTGTCTGTCTGTCTGTCTGTCTGTCTTCACTCAACTTACAACTTACAGCGTACAAAAACTCGTTCCAGTTGGTGGCAGCCAACACCATGCAACTGTAACAACACAATCTACTAATTTGCATCCCAATTTTACCGCACAACGGATCATCAACACGCCATGGGCTCGCTCTCCGCAGAGGCAGCTTTGCTGTCATCTTCACCCTTTGGCTCGCCTTCGCCTTCGACTTCACCTTCATCCTCAGCTGGGGAGGCATCCTTCATCTGATAATCCACCTTGAAGTCATAGTCCGCATCCATGTCGTTCAGCACACTGAATTTGTTCCCCTTGCGCCGCTTCTTCTCCGCCTTCTTCTTGCGGGGGTCAAGAATGCCCTCCGCGGTGTACAGCTTGTCGTGCTGCGTGCTACCGCTAGCAGCCGCCTTGCTTTCACGGTCATTCACGTCGGACATGGATTCATCCCGCACTGGTTCACTCTGTGTTGGGGGATCCTGTTTAATCCAAGGATAAAGATTATCTTAGCTGTACAGTAATATGCCAACTTGGAAGTTAACTTGACTTCCCTAACACACAAGAGATACCAAGCGTCTCTTTTGTGCCTACCCAAGTGTTCCCTATCACCCCAAACGAAATTTCTTTTACAGGTCTACTACAGTTTACAACTTCCTCCTTATTACCCATACAATCAAGAAAAATGTAGTAGAATAAGAGCTCCAAAGTTAAGTAGATGTAACCAACTAACCAGTAACCTACAAAGATGCTGAAGTCTCAAAAACCCCACACAGTACTACATAAACACACAACAGAGAAGGATGCATCTGAATAATTACAATTAGGGCAACTCTAATCCATGCCTATAAAATATATAGTTCTCAAGAAACTTCTCCCAACCAATTTTGGGCATGGATTAGAGGTTCTCTTACACAGAACATGGCCAACCAAGCATATGCAGTAACTAAAGCGTAGAATACTGTCAAGAAAAGGGTAGTTGGCCACAAAAATCTAAAATAATTGCTGTTAGTTGTAAGAAATACCTGGAGCATCTCTTCATCAATCTCTGCTGGGGCGTTAGATGGGATTTCAATATGACTGAAATCCTCCATAGATTTTAGACCACTAATATATGAAGATTCGGCTTTGTAAATTTCATCAACATTAAATTCACTTCCATCTTCTGTGATGAGTACTGCATTGGCGTCCTCCACGACATCCCTTTTAGGTGGCAGTGTAAAATAGGGTACTTTACCTGATAATAACAAGAGGGTTAGATGGCTTGGAAACAAAACGATAAATTAACAAGTACAGGATAACTTCTCAACTGTACCTTCATTCCAGTCATGGAGCACTATTTTTGCAGCAGCTTCCACGTCTACTATACCACCCTTTTTCAATTTCCCCCGGAGTGTAGCAAGTTTTTGAAGAAAATCATCAACGGAAGTAAAGCTTGGCATCTTGTACAGAGACAGCAACTTCTCGTGTGGGCAAAGACCGAGGATTTCCTTAACTGCAAGAATAAAAACAAAATGGAGTAAGTCACTGCACTATGCACTTCCAGTTACACTATCATACTAGCTTATTGTCAGGTTAGTATCAGCAAAGTAAACTAGGGGTACAATAACTGGGATGAAGATAAATTAGCAAAGCGCTGGCTGGAATAATGATAAAAGTAAATACAAAGATAGAACCTACCAGGAGTGATTACATCTTCCATCTTCTCAACTCTTTTGCAGTTGCGAAGGGCTACAGACACACCACTGCTGGCAGATCTGAGCATCACAACACCAGGACAATCTAGCAACTTCACCTTCCTGTCTAACTGAACCTCCTGCATCGATCTAGTAACACCTGGAGTGGAACCGACATTAACCACACGGGACCTCTTCAAGCTGTTGATTAGACTGCTCTTGCCTACATTAGGAAGGCCTACAATACCCACAGTGATTGCCAACTTGAGCTGCAAGCACACCCCGATAGTAAAATTTAGGCACAGGACCACTGTTAAATCAGGAGCATCAAAGCAAAAGAAGATAGGTAACAAAGAAAAAATAAATCAGACACGGATAGTTATCAAAATGTCATGATGAGATTGGTTGAATCAACACAATTTGAAGGTTCAAACAACCAGATTCAACATGTCCACATATGAAATTTGGTGCGTACTGGGAACAATGACAACTGTCTGTCAATGTTAATATGGCTTCCCAGGAACATTTCAAAAGGCAAAAAAACAGAAATCCATTAGCATGAAGCCGGGTGAAGCATATTTGCTTTTAACTATGTACATGACAAAACCAGAAATCCTAAGAGAACAACATTGAAACTTCTGACTGAAGCTAGACAAATACAGACAAACAAAGACAGTCTACGATCATCTCTAACAACATCGAGATAGGATACCTCATGACTCCTGGAGTAATTTTTTAGCAGTTTAATCAGATTCTCAGCACCAAGACAATCACTGCTTTGTGGAATATTGCTTGTTTTATCAAGCTTTGACGATTTCCATCCCAACTTGGTCCTCTGCTCTTGAGTATTACACTTGAATGCAACAGTTGGCAATTCCTCCCTTAGATATGAAAGCCACTTCTCTACCGACTCTTTGGGGACAAGATCTGCAATCCCAAAAAGATTAGCCATAAGATGCAGAAAAGATAAGAGAGGTGCACCAGTGCATAAACAAAGTAATCAAAAACTGCATTATACCTATCTTATTGAGAAGTAGCACAATGCGCTTAGTTGGGTCGGCTTTCCTAACCATCTTCTCCATGTCAATGCATCGAGTGCCCAGTGGGTCCCTTGCATCAAGAACCTCGAGAATCACATCGGAAGCCTCGATGACTTTAACCAGCTCCTTGTAGAAGGCCCTCTCCGAATGATCTGGAGACACGTTCAGAGGCTTCAGTCAATGATGTATATGCAAACGGTAAGGCGAAAAGCATTGACAATGGGGGTAAAAGAAGCTAACCATTGGACTTAGGCACAGCCAAAGAAGCATTCTCCATTAATGCACCCTTCTCTGCAAACTCGCTGCCTTGTGCGGAAGCCGCAGACGCCAAATTGGCAATGTCTTCATCCTCGGGTAATCCGAGCTTTCTCTTCCGAGCCTGAAAGATGAGGCAGGAAATTTTATCATTGCTCAACTTATGCAATCAGATGACATCAATAACAGACTGGCGTCGAACAATATGCATGGCAGATTTCTCTCCTCAGGCACAAGAGAGAAAAAGTACCATACCCAGTCTATCTATCTATCTAGGCAAGCATCTGATAACTACTACCTACTACGGAAGAGTAAGCGAACATTGAGAATTAGTAGTAAGTACGTAGCAGGCGGGTTGCTTACCCTCTCCTTGCGGGCCTCCTTCTTGAGCTCCTCCTCCTTGATGGCGTTGGCGCGGCGCACCTCGAGGGCCTTGACCTCCTGTTCCTTGAAGGGCCAGTCGTTGGGGATCCCGGGGTCCTTCTCGACCCTGCTCTTGCCGCCGCTCTTGCCGTCCTTCCTGGCCTCCTTGCGCTTCTTGCGGTGGTGCTCCTTGACCTTGCGCAGCACCTTGTGCTTGGCCTTGAGCGTGATGCGCTTGCTTTTACTCTTCTTGCTCTTCTTCGGCATCTTTGCAGCGGCGGCGGGGGGCGAGGTGACGGGAAGGAAGAGGGAGCCGGCGGTGGAGGGAGAGGGGGAGGAAGGGAGAGGCGGTGGTGAGGAGAAGGTATGGGTGGCTTCTGGCGGCTGGTGGCTGAAGCAGGGGAGAGGCGCGTTAGGTTAGGGTTTATGAGGAGGAGGGAAAGTCCACGAGTGGGCCTTCAGGTTCGCGGTGCACCGCCCACCTGGGCCCCCACGGCCCGTGATAAAGCTCCACTACTACTACTGGCCCAATAAGCAATACGTCTTTTTTAGGGGCAATACGTTTTCCTTTCTTTCTTTTTGCGGGGGCAATAGTCTCCCTTCCCGCACTGTTGGACTTCATCCCTACTTCCTCCGTTCTTAAAGAGTGTAATTTAAAAAAAAAATTGGAGATTCAAACTATTTCTTTGATCGAGTTTACACAAAAATATAACAATACTTATGAAACCAAATAATTATATAATAAAAATATGCTACTTCATAATGAATCTAATGATACTAATTTGTTGGTATAAATGTTGATGTATTTTTATATAAACATGATCAATGTTTTAAAAGTTTGACTTTTCAATAAAATTGGAAGTACACTATTTCAAGGACGGAGGGAGTAGAAAACAATGTCCCTGCGGGACACCGTAATTGTTGTCTTAATCGTCATTTCTTCGATTCTCTTGTAGTCACACTTCTTTTTCGTTGACAAGAGATGCTTCGGCTTGATTTGGAACTCACTTCGTCGAGGTTATCTAACTTCTTGAGAAGGGATTCACACGGTGGTGAGAATTCCTCATGGTTGGTGCAAATGTTGTTGTTGGTGAAAGGTTAGTAGAGATATCTCAATGCTAATGTAGACAAGATGAGATTTCTCAACAATAGTTGATTCAAAACTGCCCTCGACTAGATAAGTGTTCACTAGCGGTTCAAGTCAAAGACAAGGTCACCTCGAAGCTTCCCTTCCCTTGATGGAGTCCAAGCCTAACAAGATCCCTCGATCCTTTCCAAATCTCCAAGCCCTTCTTGGGTCCCTTGGATACCTCTTCTTTTGGGTTTATATTTAAGTAAGAGTGAATCAATTACATGCCTATATGGCCTTTATATAGGCTAGAGAAACGATCAAGGCTACCCATGGGGGTGATAGTTTTTTTTTTAAATTAGTAGGGCAAGTAGGAAAGGTACATTGGTAAAGTCTGGTTCACAATGTCTAGTCAAAGATGGAGGGTCTATGGTCCATGGTGAACCATGGTCCATAATATATAGTTGTGATAATTCAAAACAGTGCTCGAGCTCGTCTACACCCTGTTAACAATAAATTCAAAATAAAATAGTAAAAAAAGATTTTTTTTGTAGGCATTCAAGATGCTTATGTGTGTAAGATGCGTACAAAATTTCGTGTTGTTTGCACATATGAGAAGCTCATATGAAAAATCAGCTTGAATAGTGTTCTTTAAAAAAATGAATGTTCAAACACCACAAATTTGTGCACGCACCTTGCGCACATGAGCATTTTTTTACTATATTTTTGAATTGTTTGTTCATGTCTGGGCACCAAATAACCGCTCTCATCTACTCGGGCCTATTCTAAACATGTGACCGCTCGGATTGGGTGGTTAGCTATCCAAAAACAAATAAACATGTGGTCCTTTGCTCCTTCCTTTGGCTGTCCGAAAAATCGGTTACAAACGATTATTCCTACAACAGGTATAATGAGCTCAAATGGTTGTAATGGCATCAAGAGAATTGGAGTGGTATTTTTAAAAGTTTCTAACTTTTTCTAGATTTGCTAAAATTGCAATGACATCTACCCAGAAAAACAAACTCAGCTTAGAGCAACCTCATCTGGTCATGCCCCTCATTGCACATAGAAATTTGTTTTTTCTTTTCCTTTAATAACAGGGAATTTATGTCAATACCATTAGCCCCTCTTGCAAAGCTTACTATCCCACTGTTAATGAAAATGTCACTGCTCTAGTGCTCTGTTATATCTTGAGATTTTTATGCTTTTCACTAATGCCGTCAGATTTTAGTCATTACCACCTTCTATTTTGTTGGCCTTCTCCATCGACCACCAGGCCACCTTGGCACACTCTCCTCCTTACAATTTATCTTATCAGACAATAAGCTCAAGCAGATTCTGTGAACCAAATGGCACTATTATGTGCATAACCTAATGCAGCTACACCTACATGTAACATGAACAAACCTGTTCCGTAACCATGGTCGCAATAACCCTCCCTATGCGTCACCCTGCGATTCCATCTGCACCATAAACCTTTCCACATCCATCCACCAATCTGCATCATCACAACCGCCATCCTCCTGCGCATACACACACATATCAGGAATAACTTCGACCGACCAACTTATGGCAGCAAACGCAAAGCAGTGACACAAACCACCCACCGAGTTACAAAGGGCAGGAGGAGCATGATCGACATTCTCGACACTGTCAGCAAACTTCACTGCTTCTTCCCACCAACTAGGATCCTCCTCGTCCCCGTTCCCCATACCAGAATTGGCATCGTTTCTGCTGCCTTCCATGTTGATTTCTACAACATTCCCCTGATAATCTCTCTGGGCCGAGCCGGCTATGGAGGTGGTGAGCTCCGGAATCACATCCCAGGGCACGGCACGCAATGGAGAACGGTACCCTATTCATTCCAAAGCACTCATGTTAAGAGGAAACGAGTATAGTGAAGAATGAGAGTTTTACTGGAACAGATGATCCTTGCTTACCTTGACAATCAGGGTCATAACACTTCTGGTAATACGCAGCTCTTTGGAAATCCACAATGTACATAACTGGTGCTCCGTCAGGATTAGTGATTAGTTAATATGCTAACATGAAATAGCTACAAACTTCTGAAAACACAACTACATGTGCTGGCAAATTTTCTTGCCAGTATTCATTTAAACTGAAAACATCTAATGAAGGCTGTAAGCAAGGCTGAGGGCCACATGTCAGACACACAGTTCATGTTTCCTACTTTGATCATCTTTGTAGGGCTCGTGATGAATTTTTTGCATTTTTTTATTGCAGCTATTATAGGCTAACTACTTCGAACAACCTAATTAATAGAAAATTAGGATAATATGCACTTACGACGATTTTGCAGCAGAGTGAACTAACAGATGAACACAACATGAGATGATTGTAATGTTTAACAAACATGTCAAGTATTATTTGGTCAAATATTGTATACTAAAGGCAAAGGACATAACACAAAGAATTCGTTGCAGCAACACATGGCCATTATACATTCGTTCTTGCAAAAATGCTTACAATGAATTAAGAGCAAATACATGATGGCTTGAGCAATAAACAACACTGCAGTAGCATACATAGTACAGTATAAATTTAATATACTACCTCCGATCCATATTAATGGGCACACACTTAGTACAATTTTGTACTAGAGTAGTATTTTCTCAACTAACTGATTATAGTACAGTTGCAAGCAGCATCAACAAAATAATGCACTGCAGTGCAAGAAAGTCATATAAAGAGAACGGTAAAATGTTACCATGATTGCTTTTATGCTCTCTTCCAATATGCTCACAGTATCTACTCCTTGACATGCTATAAATCATTAAACCATATTGGGAAAACCAGTACCAGGATCGAATTTTCCCTGGAATAATAAATAAATGTTTAAGATAATGATGAAAGAGTACGACTTGCATCTCCCAAAATGCAGCATTTATTCACTTTCAGCATAAAATTAATCAAATAAGAGTACTAAGAAATAATCTCCTAATAATATATTATGATCTTATCTGTGGAAACGCCAATAATGTGATACTACATGATGACAATGTCTCTTGGGAGATGAGCAACCCATCCTATTATTTGTTATGTTTCATCATTCTTGATTGCATACAGAAAATCACAGATTAAGGGGTTTGTCAAGATTACCATTTTGAATCTTCAGAATAAAAACTATTCAATGTCAATGTAACTACTATAGGCATATTGTGGAACCGCGTTCTTTGACAGGACTATGCCCACGAACACACATTTAAGAATTTCAAAAGGACTGCCAGAGGCAGACAAACCTGTTGAAACTGAGTCTTGTATAACACATAAATGTATCCTAGAAAGATGAACCACTGTCTAAAAAAAACAAAAATCCATCCAGAAATAAAAGGCACAGCACTTTTCAAGATTTATCTCTGACCGAGAATCTGTTCAGCGGTATGTGGATTATGTGATACAAGATCAATATCATTGGATTTGTAGTATAAAAGCACTTCTCAATGGTATTGATTTTGTATCAGATAGTCTACATATAGTTGGACTAATTACTGGTCAAAAATCATGTGTCTCATATTTTTGGATGAAGGGAGTAGGAGGATATCTGCGAGGAAGAACCAAAAACCTGAGACACTTCCAAAAGAAGCAATAGATTCAATAAAGCCGTCCATAGCTGGAAAAGGAGATCTCCCATAAGTGTATTCTTGAGGAAAATCACTCCGGTAAGTATCAATGACATCCCGGCAGTTTTTTCCTTGAATCTAGTTATGTCACATTAGAGTAAAAATCATATATAAACTCAACATAGTAAAAATACATCAATAATTCAAACCGCAAATACTCACTCGCGTAATGCTGGCTTCAGTGTCAAAATGCAACGCTTTCTTGCATTCCAAATCAAGTTTGCAGATCAAAAGCTTATCGCAGTCATCATCTAATCTGCAAATAAGTGACTCCATAAATAGTTCCTTGTCATTCTGTAAACAATTAGAACATCATATCAGCCTATCAGATGCAACATTGAGATAAACCTGGCAAGTTTGCATGTGGTCAACAGTGGGTGACATTAGGGGTAAAAGATAATGATGCTATAACAGGAAAAGGGAACCAAAGACTGTATAGCATCACCATCACATGAAAACCTGCATCTGTGAAGTTGACTTGTCTGCAAGACTGCAAGCACATAGGGACTACAGTGCAGAAAAAAATCTTATCATCAACTGCACTTCAGCATTTATTTAAATTCCTCGTGCCAAAAGATATTAAAAACTGTTGATGCAACCAACATTTCGAAGGTTGCATGAGTCGATACTTGATTTAGATTTGGAAAAAGAGCAGCCTGAACCGGTCTATTTGAAAATAGCTGGTCTGCGATGAATTCCAGGTCATTTATGGAATGTAATTTTCCTCATTAAGTTGCATTATATTTGGAAAATGGTGCTCTGAAATACTTTCAAATGTAATATTAAATTCTTTATCCTTATGCATTGGCATTTTATTGTTTTAACTGACAACGTGATAATATTTCTCATGGAATTTCAAAATTTGTTACATGTACGCAAGAGAACCAGTGTCACTCATTTTGGCTAGGTGCATGTCCATACCTACCCACCCATGTCCGGGTCCTGGACTACGCAGGCACCTCACGGTTTTCTCACATTTTTCAATAAGAGATCTGCAGGGGACTAGCCCCTATAGGTCTAGTTTTTCTCTTCTGTTACATGTACAGAATGCGTCTCTTTTATATTTTTAAAAAGTCACAAGGCCTAGTAATGTAAGTCTAGTTTTTTACACATAATTCATACATGTAAACACATAGTTCAGAGCTTCTTTAAAAATATTATCGCGTATATCCGATCAGGGTGCTCCATCCTGATCGCGCCAGTCCAGGAGAGGGAAACAATCGGAATGGAGCACCTCGCACACCACCTTCCCCTTCGCTTCCAACGCGACGAACAGCTGCTGTGACATCTCCGATGGCAGAGCCATGCCCTCCGGTCAGCAGGAGACCCTCATGTTTCCCCACAGCACGCTATTTGTACACTCCATTGGGCAGCAGGAGACCCATGGGGAGCAACATTTTGTGCACCAGCTCATCCCCGAGTCACACCACACTCCACAGTGTGTGCTCCGTCCGTCTCCCGGGGCAGCGGTGGTTAGCAGTGCACGCAGAAGGTGCTCGACAAAATGCAAAAGGGGGGAGGGGGTATAGATGCTGAAGGGTGGGCCCAGAGTCAACCAAACAGTGAGTCAAACGGTGTGAGTTTTGGTTGCCACATCATCACTTCTAGCAGGACCCACCCACAGGTCAGATTCAGCATCAATCGGTGCTTAATCATGTGATCAGTGTTTTCTGCAAAAAGATTGCTGAAAGCTGGTTGGTTTTGCAAAAAATAAATAAGGTGGTGGTTTTTTTACTCAGCAGCCACAATTGTGGTGGTTTTTCACAGTTAACTCATCCATTAAAGCCATATTTTTTACCCAGCATAAACACGAGCCTGCGGTCAAGAGCTGCTTACCATGTTCTTACATTTGAAACGGCCAGTAGCCACAAGAAATGATTTTTTCCCAGACTTTGATGAGAAGGCTAAACGGAAACAACGATTGCGAGAGTATACACCAGTATCCACAAAGAGCTGAACGACAGGTTCTGCGCCGCTGCTATCTTTTGTAATATACAGTTTATCAAGGTTGGGATTGGCTGCACGTTCAGCAGCAATCCGGGAGCAGATCTGTAGAGAAGAAGAATATTTCATTCTGGAAGCCACATGAAGCAATACAGTTTATCAAGGTTAGGACATGCAACACAATCAAAATTCTAGCTTTGAACCCCAAAGGATACAAAAAAATCAATTTATCTGAACATGAACCCTATTTTCGCAAGAAAATATCTTAAGCATATCCTGCCAAACATATAGTCTCCATTTAAGTTATTTTCTTTGGGGGGGGGGGGGGGGGGGGTCCTACCATCAATGCTATATTTTCATTCCAAAAGAAGCAGAAAATGAATTGACAAGCTGTCTGTTCTAAAATGCGATAAGTAAACTACATTACTTAGTTCACCACTTTACTGGGTCTAGCATCAATGCTATATTTTCATTACAAAAGAAGCAGAAAATGAATTGACAAGCCGTCTATTCTAAAATGCGGTAAGTAAACTACATTACTTAGTTCACCACTTTACTGGTGATTCTGGAAATAACAACAGATCTGGAAGAAGGAAACACCACTGCAGAACTAACACTCTGGAAACTACTTAAACAAGATACGTATTCGACTATTCGCCTAGATTTGAGGCTGAACATTAACTCAAGAGTAAAGAAAATAATTAATTGGTTTGTTATGTTATATTAATTTAGAATTGTTGTTTGCTTGAATATAACCAGTACAGCAAGCTGTGTAGCAATTGACAAAGACAAATATAACCAGTATAACAAGATATTCGGCAACTGAAATTTAAATTTACAGAAAGCAGCAAAACTAAAGATTGAGATTGAATAGTACCTCAGAGATAAATGCACCAACATGGGAGTTATCCTTGAATGCAGTCTTTGGTATACGAATGATCAAATGGCGCGAAAACTTTTCTAAGCAAACAACAATAGTTGCCATGTGAGTAACATTAAGCAGCATAGAAGTTCAGCATGACAATAGTTCAGTATATAATATAGAAAACTAGAAAATATATGGAAACCTTTGGTGCAAACACATTCGAATTAATCAATAAGAGGCAACTTCAATCTGCTTTCACATTGTTCTACTTCTCGCAACTCCTCGCTTGTAGAATAACTTGTTTATGGTGGAAAAGACATATATTAAGTGCATGAAAATAAACTATTGCTTTAACCATATTCACTCCAATAACATATGCATCTGCAACTTATTTTACTACAATTGTTCTAGAACCGTTATAACTTGTGCTCGCCATGTCTAGACAGATTACTTAGTAATAGTACAGACTTCTTTTTTCTTGTACTCTTAATGTTAGACGTTCAAAGTTCTCTATTGAGAAACCCTGCAACTTGAGGGTAGAGTTCAGTAGCATCACAACAATGAGATTAGTGTTAGCCTGAGAGCAATGATACCTCAGTTCAGCATTACTAAGAAGTGGTAAGACACAATTTAGTTATATGATTTCTGAACATGCCTGATGTACACATCTACTCAATAATTATGCAAGAATAATCCTCACGTTGAGTTAAAAGTTAAAGAATCACAAAGCCACTAGTCAACCAGAACATGCACAAGCTAATCGTATTCATCGAAGGGTGATCCCACTGTACTTATTGAAAGCAATTTTCTAGTGTTTAAACAGACTTGAACCATGCAAAGGGGGTCGAACTGGGCCACCTTTATTAGATGAGTCTAATTCTATGATCCATTCTTCTTGTCCTTCGATGGAATATTTGTCCTTCAAGGCACTGAATGTGACAGCAACCAATGTATCGACCATTCCATCTGCATCTCTCTTCTGGTTCAGTTTTGCATTAAACTCGAGATCAAAGTAAATGTGGCAAGGCGAACCCTGTAGTATCAGTAGAGATGTTATATTCTATATCTAGGTTGTGACCATTTGTGGTAAAATTTGCACATTAATGAATGTAAATTGATTCATCAAATTTAAACGACAATAGTATTGTTTTTTTTTCTACAGAGAGTATTAATCCACTGGCAAGACAGCTTGCAAATAATGCATAAAAACACTTGGTTTAAGTAAAGTTAAGGCAA
The DNA here is from genome assembly GCA_950022295.1 of Bromus sterilis. NCBI lineage: Eukaryota > Viridiplantae > Streptophyta > Magnoliopsida > Poales > Poaceae > Bromus > Bromus sterilis. Next base: position 35,374,005 of record OX465600.1, read on the forward strand.
GCATAACCTGCTTTTATTTACCAACTTTATCAGTTAGGAATTATAAAAGCCATGGGTAATTACGTCCTTATGGACTCTTTCCACACATCCTACCCATCAGAACAGGGAACTAGAACCTGTTTTTTTACAAAAATTGCGTGGAACTAGAACATGGAATCAAGAGGATATACATAATTTTCTGTGTATGCTACTATTTAATATATAATTTATGACCATTTCTAGGACAAAGCCATGGAGACTTGCCTCCTGGATAACTTCATAGTGATGGCGAATCTGTGGATCCATATTATTGTACCTGGAAGAAGACAGTGCCACGGAGCAGAATGGATGGGTATTATCGATATGATTGGCCATTTAAGGAAAAAAAAGACAAAAATTCAAATATGGCACAAAGTAAGAGATGATGCAATTTTCTTCATTGGGCCCAACTTGTTTCACCCTCTAGTAACAGGAGGTTACAATGAAACTACCAAGCAGAATGAGATGGATAGACATAAGCTGTAAGGTATGTACGAAATGGAAAGGTCCACGATGTAACAAGGTCTCAACCTTCTCCAGAACTCGTCATATGTAGACACAAGGAATCTTCTTTGCCCGGTCAAGTGATCTTGATAGCTGAAGACTTTGGTCTGTGCATGCTCCTTTGAGAACCTTATCGCCTCGTCCTGCCTAGGGAATGTAGCCCAAACAACATCCCTACATACCCAAGAAAAACAGCATTCAGAACAAAACGAGCTCATTTGCCACACGCGAACACAACATCGACTGAACTAGGCACCTGGAGATCAAATCAGTTTGCTTCTTGAGGTCAATGCGGATTTCACGAAGCAGCCTCAAGAGGCTCATCGGCTTTTTCACTGGAACACCTTGCGGAGAACCGTAGAACACAACTGGAGACATCTGCTTTCGATTTCTGAATTTGATCGCCGCTGAAGATGGCTCCCTATGCTGGAATGAACAATGAATCGCATGAATTCACTTTCTATTTCATGTTTCCTGTGGTTAAACAACAATATGGAACTATGAAAAAGGTCACCTCGCTCGCATTTTCCCCAGCTTTCCGTGTGGAAGAAGAGGAACTGCTTCCGCCGTCGTTGCCTTCCGCCGCAGGGGCGACCCGCAACTTCTTGCCCTGCTGACGCGGCCTCGACCTGAACGCCGACTCTGAATCCCAATCGAGTTGAATCGACCAAATAAATCGAGATACATTGGGGGAAAACCGCCATTTCTTTCAGAAAAGGGAGCTTACGGGGAGGAGAGATGCCGCATTTGAAGCAGTCGAAGAGGCGATCCACATCGTCCTTCGACGCCCCCATCGGATTCAAATCGATTCAGATTCCGTGTGACGATGTTTCTTGATCCCCTTGCTAACTATGCTTTGTGGTTTTGGGTAGAAAACTAGAAATGCTTGTGTGCAGGAAATTGGTTTTCCGTTAGCGCAGAAGGGTTGCTCAGATGGCAACCGAAGCCAACCACCGCTCACTTTTTAATTTTCTTCTGGGCCGAACAAAAGGAGAAGTAACTTCTTTTGCCTGTTGTCCATCTACAATACAAAATTGAACCCCAAAAAAGAAACAAGATTAGCATTCTCAGGGTCTGTATATACATATAACTTGAAGAGTATCCATAGCTGAGTGCACGATTTTGATGTTGAACTTCGGAAGAGTATCCTTTTCTAGTTGTTTAAGAGAAGCAAACAGTGTAGCTGATGAGTTGGCAAAATTTTCATTTGCTAGTAGATCGTCTCAGTTCTGGGATAGTTCCATACCAAATTTTATTTCTCAAAATATTGTAAATGACTTCATTATTTATCTGAGAAATAAAGTTCTTATGCTGTAAAAAAAATACATATAACCTGAAATAGCACACTCAAATATATGCTCACTGTCCATACAAAAACAATTACATGCCCACTGTCCATACACAGTCAAATGTATGCACAATCAAACCACAGAGAAGCAAAACGCAAATCGGTTGCTATGTGAAGCAGGGTCATACCTTCGATTTTTGAGGGAGAAAGGGATGCTTCTATTCACGGCTCGGTTCTCCTCCTTGCTAACTGCAGAGAAAAAAAAAGGGGGGGGGGGGGGTGTGCATCAGATCTGCCACAAAGAGGAGCAGCAAAGAACACAGAACATATAGATATGTCGGATCTTGCAGCGCCCCCGTTCCCCGCCGCCGGCGCTCAAGTACACAGAATCCGTCGGAACCAGAGTGGAGGGAAGAGGGCTAGAGAAGGGAGGGAATGCACCTGCAGCGCTGCCTCTTTTGCTCAACCGTGTCGCCGCTCCGATCAGGAATAGCCGCCGCCGCCGCTACCTTTCGCTTCAGCAGGAGAGGGTTTTTTTTTCAGTGTAAAGTAGGAGAGGTGAGAGAATAGAGAGGAGTTTGGGCGGGCGGCGTTAGGCGTCGTCCGGCCGACGCGAGCCCAAAGACCAACCGGCCTCGCGGGCCGTTGGTTGGATTGTTAAAGCGCCTTCTTCAGGATTTTTTTTTATTTTTTTTTTATGTATGCGTTTTCGATGTTTAGATGGATTATTTTAGATTTTTAGTTTTCTTAAATTTTGATGAAAAATAATTACGCGGAAAATGCATCTTATTTTTATATGAGAGTCATGATCGTGCCTCTCATGGAGATACATGTTTACTTCCGCTAAAAAATGTATTATGCAAAAAGTCATTTTTTTCGAGAGGCATGATTTTGCCTCACGTGGAGGCACGGGCCACGGATTTACTTCCGAAAGAGACACATCTCGTGTCTCTAAAAAGGAAAAAAACGCATTTTCCTTTTTTTTTCCTGAGAGGCATGATCGTCCCTCACGTGGAGGTAGAGGTTTTCTTCTGCGAGAGGCACGCCCTTTGTCTCTAAAAAAGGAAAAAATAACACATGTTTTTTTCCAGAGAGACACATCCCATTTCCCTTCGGCGGCACTCATGTCCACAGCAGCCGTTGAAACCAGAGTGGGGAGAAAGAGGGCTAGAGAAGGGAGGTAATGCACCTATAGTATTGCCTCTTTTGCTCAACCGTGTCGCCGCTTCGATCATAAATATTAGTCGTTGTCACTTCCTTTTGCTTCCATGCGAGAGGTGAGAATGGAGGAAGTTTGGGCGGGTGTTAGACATCGTCCGGCCGATGCTAGCCCAACGATGAACCGGCATCGCATGCCGTTGGTGCACTCACACCTGAGAGCAACTAAATTGAAAGTACTTTTTCAAGAGCAACAAATTAAAAAGTACTTTTGCAAATCATAATGTCACCTAATTTGACATTCCTTTATTATCCACTATAATGATGAGGTATATATATTTGGCGGTGAAGTGAGACTTCGTTTGTTGTGTCATAGCAATGACATCCGGTGTCATAGCAATGACATCCGGTGGGTCACGCGGACTTTCCCATAGTCATGCACACTTGAAACTCACTCAATCAGAAGTCGAACTTCTTAAGCCATAATATAACTCCTGCTACTTCTAAAGCAGCCAAATCAATGTAGATTCAATCTTTAGTGCATTGTATGCAACTTTGATGTCTAACCATGTTTCTTTTCAACTTAGGCATTCATTAGTATGATATCTCAATTTTCTAGGTTAGTGTCAAAACTTGAACCAGCATAACATTTATGGCCAAGTCCACTATCCTTTACAAATTTGAGATGTATCCTCAGTTCTCTTCAGACACTGAAGGATAAACTTAACTCTTTGTTCAATGATTTACTCATAAATCATATCCAAACATGTTCTTACTACTAAGAACTTGGGTCACATTACGTCGAGTACATAACTCTGGTTTTATATGAAAGAACCTATGACAAAGGCATAGAGGATCCAACACATCCATTTCTTTCATTAACCATTAACCATTATTCTTGTACTGAGATTAACTCAACACTTCTCTTGGATATACAAGTAAGGACCACTTTTTTACTTGTCCCATTCTGAACTCCTTTCAGAATCGTATCCAGGTAAGTATTACGACTCAATGTTATTAAACACATATCTATCTTAATAGATCTTCAATGCTTAATACTTATTCATCTTCATTTATGAAAGATTCAAATAATCATTAACACCAACTACACCATTCATAATATGTTATCCATATATGAGAACGTTATCATGCTCCCACTCAAATATGTCATGCACATATTAAGTTATAGGATAACACTCATATTGCTCCCACTCAAATATGTCGGCCACATATAAGACAAGGATAACATCCACATGGCTCCCACTTAGATATGTCAGACACATATTAAGTTCAGGATACTAACCACATGGCTCCTACTCAAATATGTCATTTACATATAAGTCTAGGATAATACTCCCATAGCTCCCACTCAAAATATGTCGTCTACATATTAAGTTTCAGGAAACTATTCAGCTCCCACTCAGTTTCATGCAAATGCATGTTTCCTCGATATTTTGGTTAAGTCCAAAATCCTTTGATCATCCATCAAAATGAGAATTCAGTTTACGAGACACTAGTATCCATATGTTTTTCCAAAACCTTCTTGTTGTACCAATTACAACACTTCTTCAAATACAGGATTTGAGGAAGTCATGGTATTGATAACAATCCTGGATCAATCGTAGTGAATATCCCTTTGACTCAAGCATTGCTACACATTGTAGTCAACCCATTGAATTTGTCAGAAACAATCTTTGTGACAAAACCGATCTTGACGTCCCTTTGATGTTCACATTTATTCCTCATAACTCTGAAGTTATTGTGAATATCAAGTAACCTCCTTACTTGATAAGATTCAAGCAATCTTAAATGTAACTCAACATAGGATTTCATGACTCATAGTCATATCTCGTACTTAGGTCCACCATCGCTTCTTTGTAGTTCGTAGGAATGTCTTGTTCCATTAACATGACAAGTGAATCATGAATATCATTTTGCACCAGGGGCAAATATATATTCTTGAATCCTACCTTTCTCAGTAAAAGCTCCCATCAGAAGATCATGATCATTATCATTAGTTTCTCCTCTTATTGTAGAGTTTTTCTTCCAGAACATATTCCGTTGCACTACTCTGACATTTGGAGGCAAGGTCAATTACCTTGGTTGAACTTTCACTTTTCTTCCATTACCACATTTATCAAGAACAATTCTTGACAAACACCAAACATAGCAATACAAGTTTTGCTCCTTTTGGTTCTAGTTGTGGAAGATGCATCCATAGTTGTCTAAGGATACACTACAAAGATAATTTATCTTACATAAATCAAGCTTCCTAGAAATCACAACACACCATGACGTATATAGTGTTGGTTTCCACGAACTCAGATGGTTCCCTATGTTGAAGTGAGTGTTTGCATATTAAATTAATAACTCTAAACAATAATAACGTAACTTGGTAAGAGATAACTTAGACCATACACTTTTCGATAGAATATGATCACAATGTTCAGGCACGTCAATCATATTGAAGTGTCTCAAGACATTGCAATTTGTGGAACAACTTTCACACAAGTCTTTATGCCCAAGACTAACTCAAAACATTTGTCACTTTGATCAAATCGTAGAGACTTGTCTTTCTTGTTAATTTAATATCAATCTTTACTCTGAAATCCCTTTTGATCATATCAAATTATTTCAGACTCAGGTTTCATTAGTGAATACAAATATTCATCTAAGTCCACATACGAAGTTCACGAAATAATGAATTTCACCACATGCTGACATACGGTACATCACAATGTATGATACTCAACAATCAATACACATTTCGTTTACCAGAATGCGAGGTTTTAGTCATCTCACCTAAAAAGGCATGGTTTGTATGTGTCAAGAGATCAAGTATCTTAAGACATCATCATACCATTCATGACTTAAACTATAGTGTCATTATTAAGCCTGGATATCTCTTGGCATTACAATATTTCTTATAAATGATCAAACAACTATCATCAATATAAGAATAACTCATTCATAATCGTAATGTGACCATAAGAGATATCATTCATAAAAGGAGAACAACTGACTTGTTTCTCACTAATATGAATAATTGTCTTCGCGAGATGCAAGACACACTAATAAAGTCCTCATTCAAACGATCATAAAATTTATTCATATATTAATCAATTGATAGATGTAGAGGGAGAGTGTTGTCGACCATCAACTATCTTGATTGCCGTCAGCACACATTGTCACCTCATCCCTTCCAAGTCACTCTCAAGCAGTAAGTTCAAGCATCGAATACTTAATCAACCGCAATTAGTGTTTCGTGGGAAAGACATTTATAACTCGTATATCAAATATACCTTCTCCGTCAATGACCATTCCTGCATTGGTTCTACTTTTAAAGTTCTTGACTTTAACCATGACCTCATGACAGGTGAACGATTCTCCTTCATGACATAGTCCAGACATGGTCTTTGTAACTGGGAGGAAGCGGATGCAACTCCCCAGTTATCGCAAAGTAACCAGTCATTCAGTAGTCCAAGTTATACACAAGGTGTTCCATGTATCTTATACATTTTCCAGGTGACTTTCTCAGCAGGTTGTTCCTTCCACCATAGTTGAAAGAAACCCCGTCCATATACTCATATTCCATTACTCTGATTTGTGACCAAGTGCTTTCAAGTTCACCTAGCACGTCGTACGTGTTGGTTAACATGCATTCACAATTCAGATTCCATAGAATGAATTATGGTGTATTGGACAGTCAATAATAAGTGACGGTGAGTGCGATACTCATCATCATCTTCCTTGATTACGGAGTTGTCAGGTGTATCTCCTAGCAGTTCTTCGTATTATGTTTAGCAAGTCATTACTAATGAGTATGTCTCTAATGGTGTTGGTACACATCAATGAAGTAAGACCCATTTACCTTAAGTTCTATCATACTAAAAGAGCCATAGTTCTAAACATTGGTATGACGTTATCTACAATGATATTTTCTAAGACATGAAGATTAAGTTCATAATATGGAGTTCATGTTTCAAAAACAATTCTGGAACTCCCACTCAGACAAACATCCCTCATAGTTTATTCTAAGTGATTACACGATCCTTGAACACCATACCTCCCCCGATCGTCACGGCCATCAGTATGTTGTTCAAGGTAGGCCATCATGCCAATCACATCATCCATGTGACTCATGCTCGACCTTTCGGTCTCTTGTGTCCCGAGGCCATATCATATACATATGCCAGGCTCGCCACCACACCCTATGTGATTTGTTGCTGTTGAAGGGAATATGCCCGAGAGGCAATAATAAAGTGGTTATTATCTTATTCCATGTTTATGATAAATGTTTATTTTCATGCTATAATTGTGTTAACCGGAAACGTTAATACATGTGTGTTTAATAAACAGAGAAAAGGTTCCTAGTAATGCCTCTCTTTATACTAGCTTGTTGATTAACGGATGATCAAGGTTTCCTGGTCATGAACATTGGATGTTGTTAATAACAAGGTCATGTCATTGGAGAATGATGTGATGAACATACACCCACAGTAGTTATAGCAATACGATCATGTCATCAAGTTTCTATTGCTGTATCAAACTTTCACGAAGTAACTCTAATCCTTAGACCATGAGATCACGTCAATCACTGACACCGGAAGAGTACTTTGATTCCATCAAACGTCACACCGTAACAGGGTGATTATAAAGGTGTCGTTGGGTACTTGGAAAGTGTTAGTTGAGGCTCGTGGATCAAGAGTGGGATTTGTCCATCCAGATGACGGAGAGATATACTCTGGGCCCTCTCGGTGATATCACATTGACATCGCTTGCAAGCACGTGACTGGCTCACGAGGATGTTATATCACGGAACGAGTAAAGAGTACTTGTCGGTAACGAGATCGAACTAGGTATGGATGATACCAAATGATCGGATCACGGACAAGTAAAATATCGCGAGACAAAAGGAATTGGTTACGGAGTTTTGGTTCACACGATCACTAGTTCATCGTTGAGTAAGTGGGAGTTATCATGGATCTCCAGATCCCGCTGATGATTATTGATCAGAGAAGAGTCTCTGTCATGTCCATTTTATTCACGAACCATAGGGTGACACACTTAAGGATTCGTTGACGCGTTTGAGTGGATACGGAACGCCGGAGAATATACAGGACAGCACATGGACTGTTTTGATAAAACTGCTGGAATAGTTTCGGTATATCAAAATAGTCCAAGGGGATAATTGTTAATGTGTTCATTGAATGAAGTGTTCATCAATGAAGTACTCATTGAATGAAGTGTTCATTAATTTGAGTGACATTAAACAAGATAATTAAAAGTGTTTTAATGTGATAAAACTCTTGGAATTTTGAGTGGAGAATTATGGAAGTTATGGGAATAATGTGTGACCCTTTGTTTTTGTGAGTGGAGAGTCCACCCACATGATGAGGGGAGAGGTGGGGGCACCTCTTGGGGCGTGCTACCCCTTGGGGGCTGCCTCCCCCTCCTATATATAGATGGGTGGAGACCCCTCTACACACTCATTCCTCCATCTCTCATATGCCCTTTGGTTGGCATCTTCCTCCCCTTGCTAGCTGATCCAGTTTCACGAGTACGGTGCTTAGGCGAAGCCCTGCTCAAGATCTTCTCTACCACCACCACCACTATGTTGTAGTGCTGCTGGAGTTCCCGAGGATCCACTACTTCCGCTGCCCAACTGGAGCAAGGGGCGGAGGTCGTCACTGATCTGTACGTGTGACCGACTACGGAGACGCTGCCCGTTCGTGGCGTCAAGTCTTCATCACGACCTTGAGGTCGGCGAGTGTTCGACTACATCACCCACGAGAATAGTTCTCGTTAAAGCTTTTGGTCTTCGAGGGTGAGTCCTTCTCAAACCGTTACAAGTTATCTCCTAGATGTGATCTTGGCAGTTGCAATCGTAGGAAAATTTTTGTTTTCTATGCAACGAACCCTTCAGCTGTGTCATGCAAGTGTAGGGGAACGCGGCAGAAAACAAAAAATTTCCGCACTACGAACAGCCCAGGACCACTATGGAGACTGCATACAAGGTTTTGATCTGATCGTTACCGACTCGTAGCGCAGCGGAAGTAGAGTCGATGTAGATCGTTGGTGCAGACCCCCGCAGCTAGGATTTACAACCTCCCAACCGCGAGGATGTTCTCCCTCGTCTGCTCCTCGGACAGCGCTCCGAGAGGCGGTCGGACAGTCCCTCGGACGATGTCACGGACAGCCCTTCGGGAGGACCCTCGAAACTTGAACGGTAACTCGGACAGCCCTTCGGGAGGACCCTCGAACAGTCCCTCGGGCAAAAGATCGAAACTACGACCTCTCTACGGGGTTGCACACATACGGTGTCATCTATCCGGCAGGGCTTCGCCGTCCAGAACTAGTTCCTGCCGGAACCCAGACAGCCTTTCGGCTCTACGAAACTATTTCGTGGGAGGGAGAGAAGAAAGCCAGATCATGCAATGGCACTTGTTGAGAGTTCAAGTGAGAACTTGGATCAGATTTGAGAGACCCCTCTCCACCCCTATTTATAGGGTGAGAGGCTATGGGGAAAAACCCAAAATGCCCTCCAAACTGCATCATTGCCTGCATCATCATGCAAGCTGCATCATCGCCTGCATCATCATGCAAGCTGCATCATCGCCTGCATCATCATGCAAGCTGCATCATCGCCTGCATCATCATGCAAGCTGCATCATCGCCTGCATCATCATGCAAGCTGCATCATCGCCTGCATCATCATGCAAGCTGCATCATCGCCTGCATCATCATGCAAGCTGCATCATCGCCTGCATCATCATGAATAGTGTATCCACTATTCATGAAGACATTTATCTGCGACCGTAAAATCCGAAACTTTTCTGTAGGTCTTAGAAAAATTCCAGTACCCACTAAAAGGATTTTGGACGCGTTCCGAAACAATTCCGGATTAGTGATTTTCATCTGCGAAAAGCAACCAAAGCGGTTCCGGCAGCTCCGGAACATTTCCGGTTTTTTCTCTCTGGAAAAATCCCAGAAGTTCCCAGAACAATTCTGGCACCCTCCAAGAATTTCCAGGCGTGTGCCGAAACCATTTTGACTTAATGATATATTCCGAAACAACTTTTCGGTTTTACCGAAATTATTCCGGTGTTCTCTTTCCGGAACTTTTCCGTTTTCTCCGAAACCTTTCCGGTGACTTTCTCTCAGACTCCCTGTCTAGTATTCAGCAGATAGATGACCCTTAAGCGTGTGACCCTATAGGTTCGGTGAAGTATAGACATGACCCGGAACACTTTCCGATCAATGATCAACATCGGAGCCGTGGACACCCATATTGACCCCTATACCCACACGAATAAATATTCGAGTGAACCTCCAGTTGCCGTGTGCTATTCCTGTTGCTTCGTGATATGTTACAAATACCCGAGGTGAGACTTATCGGCATCCCCGTGGATCAACACTTGTCCACTATGCCAGTTACCTCGTTACTAGTATTGTTCTCTTTTCTCGTTCCCGCGTTCCGGCATCCCTGTGATCAAATCACACTGTGTCTGGCCAGACGATGGTGGATACCGTAACACCGAGAGGGCCCGAAGAATATCTCTCCATCGACGGAGGAGCAAATCCCAATCTTGAGCTACCTAGTTCCTTGTCATACTTTTCCGTGAACCCGTAAGCCGCCGTAATAGCCACCCTTTTACAGATGACGTTTAACAAACCCCAAAGTTCACGAAGCAAGTACGAAGGAACTCGATACTCTCATGGTCTAAGGAATTATGCAAACGCTCAACTTTCTCTGTGTTATAATCCATTAACTGGTGACGAATGTATCTCATAGCATAACATCAATCTGGGTCGATTCAACACAAATGTTCTTCTAACATTGTGCCCTCAAAATTGCCGGCATAGTCATGCCCATGATCAGGAAAACAGAACCATCATGCAACACTTGAGCTAGTCTTAGAGGCGAGACTAGGAATATATATTTTTTATCCGTTTATTATTCCACACGTGCATATGAGTCTTCCTCCGAGCCTCGTGGTTATTGCAGACTCGAGAACCATAGCAGTTATAGCATGGAATATAAACATAATTAGGAACATGGGGATAAATAATAACATTTATTATTGCCTCTAGGGCATATCTCCTACAGACTCCCACTTGCACTAGAGTCAATAATCTAGTCAATGCTAATGCACTTTACACCTACGGCATACTGGTGTAAAATATGCTTCACATGTGGTATAGCCTGATGTCCAACGGATCTGACAACTTCAACTCCGTGTGTATCTTTGCATATCCTCGCGTTTTCACGCTTTCACAAAATTCATATTTTGTGTGGACTTGGCTTTGTATATATGCGAATCACTGGTCGAACCTTGATTCCTCAGACTGAGCTATGGAGCAACTATCTTCAATAGTGTTCCATTGACCAAAGCCATATTGGAACCATACTAAGTTCATGAATGAACTATATGATTCAACATTTTCTTTGTTGCTTCTAAAGCAGCAACATACATAGCCATTTGTTATAGAATTTCGCCACAGTAACCTGTTATGAACAATTCCAACTTACTGTGCCACCATATTGTGTATTACACACACAAAAACTTTAACTCAAATCGAAAATCGCATGGAGCATTGATGAAAACCGTATCGATGTAATTACTTACAACAAGTTCTTCATAATCTCTTCTTGCGAGAAAACATGTCATCAGTGCTACTTTAGTACTCAATGACATTTTTCACTGTTGTCCCACGATCAGTTCTTTGATCACTTTGGTATCTATACTCGCAACAACTTTGGAGTATTGGACATATCTGGTTGTTTTACATACCATGGAATACATGATTAATCCCAACACGAAGGTGTGTGGAATCTCCATTATGTAATTTGCTCATCAGTGTTTTGGGACACTGAGTCTTGCAAAAACTCTTTCCATGTGACTTTGGCAAGAATCACTCCTTGTCGTTTTTAACGCTAAACTGTTTTAGCACCTTGTCAATATGTATTTTGGCTTAGCCCTATTAGGCAATTATATCTCGTAGATAATTATGCCTAATATCAAGACAACTTAGCCCAAGCACTTCGTTGAAAAACTATTTTCAATGAAGTCTTAATTTGTGTCAAGAAATTTATATTATTTCCAATTAACAATGTGTTAGGCACACAAGGTTTTTAGAAATATTATTATGCTCCCACTTACTTTCTTGTAGCCACAAGCATCTTCGTTATCCATCGATGAAATCAAACTCTTTTGATTATTTCATCAAAAACGAAGATTCCAACTCCATTATGCTCTCTTTTGTCCATCGCAGGAACTCTGAAGTTTGCATACTTACTAGCATCCTCTGGACTGACAAAATACCTTGGACTGTATCTCCAAGGCAGTATTTCCATCTCATGGAAATCCTTTTGGCATCCATGTTTCATATCTCATGAATGAAATACGTATTAATTGCTAGTTTAACCCGAACCGACTTTAAGCATCGCTACGGAGAGACAATCTCGCCGTAGTTAATTCCTTGAAATTGTTATAAGCAACAAGTCGAGCTTTATGGATAAAACATTTTTATCCGTATCAGTTTATAGTTCCATTAATATTCGTTAGACTCTAAGTCTTCCGAATGGTCCATCAAGATACAATCTTGAATTACGTATATGGAAACTATCTCGGATTTGTATTGGCATTTAGCCAATTCCGGAGTCAGGGCCCATCATCGCTTCCTTGATTATCGTAGGTATGCTGTTGTCTAACAACAATATCTCGTTTGCGCACCTGAGAGGTTTGCACGAGTTTTGCCTACGTGGCTCAGTTGCAAGTTTGACCGAAGTCCATACATCTCATGTAGAGGCTTCCGTATCAGTTGCAGTAGGAAACTCTGGAATCACTTCCAAGGTTCCTTTCCTTTGATCTGATGACGAAGATACTGTTATCTCGTCGAGTTGCACTGTCCTCCCACTCACCTTTTTTCAAGAACCATTCTCTTTAAAAGCATACCGTTCTTTGTGGCAAAACCTTTTGCCTCGGTATAGTGGTGGAGGAATTCCCAATAATTTGGGATAACCTACAAAGTAGCACTTGTCTGATTTGGAATAGGTTTGTAAACAGTTTACACAATCCCCATATTCCAAATGTTAAGAAAAGATAAAACATGGTTGGGCGTACCATACCATGGCGTCATTTCAACAAACCTGATGGCGCTCCTTTAAGTGTAAAAGCCGTAGTCTCTAAAGCATTACATTAAAAGGGATAATGGCAAATTGATTTATGTCATCTTTGATCTTACCATGTCATAAATGGTTTGATTACATCTTCAAGGACATTCCACTTGCAGTGGTGTTCCGGGAGGTGCAAGTTATGAAAACTCTTTTCACAACTCATCAGACATTGGCTAAACTTGTAACTCAAAAATTCCTTTCTGCAATCAAATTGTAGAAACATAATTTTCTTGTCACAATAACTTTCACTTCATTTTTGAAAACCTTTCGAATGATTTCAAAAGATCCAGACTTACGTCTCATCAAGTAAATATCCATATATCTACTTGAGTCTTTTCTGAAGATAGATAAATCCACTACTAACAACATTTATCGGACTACACACATCAAATGTATGATCACCAATAAGTTTGTTGTTCGTTCCTCATGGCCTGTGAACGGTATTTCAGTCACTTAACTTTTCGGACGAAAGTTGCAAGTGTGAGATGATTCATAATCAAATGACTTCAAAATCCATCATTATGGAATTTCTCCATGCGGGTTTCTCCAATGTGACCAAATGCAGTGCCACACATATGTGGTATTCTTTTAGTCTTTCGACATTTAGCGTCATTGTTATGGATGTATCATATTACCATCAATATTCGTAACATACATCCCATCCCCGATGGAAGCATGGCCCTTTATGTTATTCATAATACTGAACAACAATTGTTCTTTTATGAACAACCTTCTTGCAACATACTTTATGCAATGGGCTAGAGTGTATAAAACTCTAAAACGAATTATGAAAATAAATACAGATGGTGATACACCGATGGAAAGTATAGTAACTTTTACTATGTTCCCAGCGCGTATCTAAAACTCATTACTAGCAAGTCTTTTAGGCCGTAGTGGTTCTTGCATCGAGTTGCAACAGAATGCAATCGAGCGGGTATTCCTGTGATCAACTTTTAATCATAATACCCAAGAATTATGGACTAACTGTTTAATCACAATCCCAAGAACTATTTATTTTTGACCAGCCTTCCATACATCAATAACTTTCATGACTTTTATACATGAGCTGGACATTCCAGTCTTCTTTCTTTTTGCCCTTATACTTTTAACAGTTTAACTTTCAATATATTTCTCCTACTCTCAGAAGAAGCACCCAACTTTAAGAGTGGCGTTAGCCCCGGACTTCCTAGGCGTGTGAGTCATACTAACACCCTTTGGACATTTCCTTTCTCTTTAAGTTGTTTGTTTTATTCACCTTCATAATATGACAGGCGTTCTTCTGGATCCCTCTCTTATCAGTCAAATGCCCAGTAAACACTGTACTAATACTTTGCAAACAGATATTGCTTTGGATATCTCATATCTTTTAGCCTTTGTCTGTATCTGAAAACAATTTTCAGTTCCATGAATATTACATAACTATCCCAAACTTGTGAAGTTCGGGTCTTATGGAAGCAAACGTATTGCACTTGACCACAATGGAATTCTAGCTTTTGGATCGAAGGACGAGAGTCACATCATCCATAGCATTAGCGGGAGGACACCGAAAGCATGCGATAGGACAAAATCCTTCTCGGCACTCTTGAGGACAATCCTCGCATTACGTTACCAACCGTAAAGTTTTAACCAGATATTTAACAGCTTATTCAATTTTAATAGGGAAGGTGGAAACGCGAGCCATTATTCTACAACTATTAGCAAATTATACTTAGACAGTGTTCATAATTAATTGCACTCAGAATTAAACAAGTTAATTCTAAAATGCGCTCCCACTCAAATCAATATCTCTCAAAATTGATTATGAGTGATTCAAGATCCAAATATCAATACAACGCCATAGAATCATCATCTCATGACGAGGATTTTGATTTGGTAGGCCAACTTGCCGATCACATCTCTATGTGACTCTTGTTCATCTTTCGATGCGTGTGTTCCGAGCTCAGGACGATCCTGCCATGAACGTCAAGACAACCAAGTGATCTTGCTGCGAGGTCTGACCTCACCCGCCTTACATTTCTCCAATCGTTCGTACCCATGCATCCATGGCGCACCCCGAAAGGATAGATGCTGTGACGGTGCTACATTTGGGAGAACACTAACTACTTGATATTTTAAGTGAGAGATCACCCTAATAAAAAGCGACTACCGCGCAATCAAGAAGGGTGCAACTTAAGGGATAAACATCTCAGGTAATTCATAATTGCATGATATGGTATAGCCCCTTCTGACGGAGAAGTCAAGTATTTCTTCGTCTTTGGCATTTGCGTCGGAGTTCACCTTCGCGAAGTTTGCCACCACCTTGTCGATGCACCAAATAATATTGCTATCTCTATAGCTAATAAAATAAGTGCATTACATAAGGTTGACTCGCAGGTCATTAAAGTGACAATCATATGGCTCCAGCCATCATGCCGAATCATGACACGCAGGTCATGTTAATAAATTTACATTATATAGTCATCTCATACATAATCAAATTAATATGAGCTTTGCTATACCACATCACATGCACATCCTGCAAAACCAAGTTAGACGCCTCTAATCGGTTTATGCAAAATTTTATTTTACGTGGCTTCTAAGGTTTTGACTTAAACCGCAGCTACCAACGTTTATCATCAAGCATGATTATTCAAGTCGCTAGATTAACTTTGCGGGGTGTATGAAACACGAGATAATAAAATCTCGAGCCCCATACTGAACTTCGTCATACGCGTGATCCCCGTGCAGATCATATCTGCATTGCCCTTTAGTCTGCAGAATTTCTTCTTTCTCTAACTACGGTGGAATTCAACGAACTGTTAGCACTTCTTTGATCAATCAGGATCGCAGATTGCCAGAACTTTGAAACTCCACCATACTGTTATCGACATCAGAAATATGCAAATTCTAGGGAAGCAACAAGAACATCGAGTAACAGATTTCATCTGCCACCCGCATAAATAATTTTCAGCAATAGATCTGATCTACTCCAAAATTATATTATGCAACACCCATACATCTCTATGTATTCTAGATCGCAACATGCATCTACGCATAGCACGGCTCTTGATGCCACTGTAGGGGAACGCGGCAGAAAACAAAAAATTTCCGCACTACGAACAGCCCAGGACCACTATGGAGACTGCATACAAGGTTTTGATCTGATCGTTACCGACTCGTAGCGCAGCGGAAGTAGAGTCGATGTAGATCGTTGGTGCAGACCCCCGCAGCTAGGATTTACAACCTCCCAACCGCGAGGATGTTCTCCCTCGTCTGCTCCTCGGACAGCGCTCCGAGAGGCGGTCGGACAGTCCCTCGGACGATGTCACGGACAGCCCTTCGGGAGGACCCTCGAAACTTGAACGGTAACTCGGACAGCCCTTCGGGAGGACCCTCGAACAGTCCCTCGGGCAAAAGATCGAAACTACGACCTCTCTACGGGGTTGCACACATACGGTGTCATCTATCCGGCAGGGCTTCGCCGTCCAGAACTAGTTCCTGCCGGAACCCAGACAGCCTTTCGGCTCTACGAAACTATTTCGTGGGAGGGAGAGAAGAAAGCCAGATCATGCAATGGCACTTGTTGAGAGTTCAAGTGAGAACTTGGATCAGATTTGAGAGACCCCTCTCCACCCCTATTTATAGGGTGAGAGGCTATGGGGAAAAACCCAAAATGCCCTCCAAACTGCATCATTGCCTGCATCATCATGCAAGCTGCATCATCGCCTGCATCATCATGCAAGCTGCATCATCGCCTGCATCATCGCCTGCATCATCATGCAAGCTGCATCATCGCCTGCATCATCATGCAAGCTGCATCATCGCCTGCATCATCATGCAAGCTGCATCATCGCCTGCATCATCATGCAAGCTGCATCATCGCCTGCATCATCATGAATAGTGTATCCACTATTCATGAAGACATTTATCTGCGACCGTAAAATCCGAAACTTTTCTGTAGGTCTTAGAAAAATTCCAGTACCCACTAAAAGGATTTTGGACGCGTTCCGAAACAATTCCGGATTAGTGATTTTCATCTGCGAAAAGCAACCAAAGCGGTTCCGGCAGCTCCGGAACATTTCCGGTTTTTTCTCTCTGGAAAAATCCCAGAAGTTCCCAGAACAATTCTGGCACCCTCCAAGAATTTCCAGGCGTGTGCCGAAACCATTTTGACTTAATGATATATTCCGAAACAACTTTTCGGTTTTACCGAAATTATTCCGGTGTTCTCTTTCCGGAACTTTTCCGTTTTCTCCGAAACCTTTCCGGTGACTTTCTCTCAGACTCCCTGTCTAGTATTCAGCAGATAGATGACCCTTAAGCGTGTGACCCTATAGGTTCGGTGAAGTATAGACATGACCCGGAACACTTTCCGATCAATGATCAACATCGGAGCCGTGGACACCCATATTGACCCCTATACCCACACGAATAAATATTCGAGTGAACCTCCAGTTGCCGTGTGCTATTCCTGTTGCTTCGTGATATGTTACAAATACCCGAGGTGAGACTTATCGGCATCCCCGTGGATCAACACTTGTCCACTATGCCAGTTACCTCGTTACTAGTATTGTTCTCTTTTCTCGTTCCCGCGTTCCGGCATCCCTGTGATCAAATCACACTGTGTCTGGCCAGACGATGGTGGATACCGTAACACCGAGAGGGCCCGAAGAATATCTCTCCATCGGCGGAGGAGCAAATCCCAATCTTGAGCTACCTAGTTCCTTGTCATACTTTTCCGTGAACCCGTAAGCCGCCGTAATAGCCACCCTTTTACAGATGACGTTTAACAAACCCCAAAGTTCACGAAGCAAGTACGAAGGAACTCGATACTCTCATGGTCTAAGGAATTATGCAAACGCTCAACTTTCTCTGTGTTATAATCCATTAACTGGTGACGAATGTATCTCATAGCATAACATCAATCTGGGTCGATTCAACACAAATGTTCTTCTAACATTGTGCCCTCAAAATTGCCGGCATAGTCATGCCCATGATCAGGAAAACAGAACCATCATGCAACACTTGAGCTAGTCTTAGAGGCGAGACTAGGAATATATATTTTTTATCCGTTTATTATTCCACACGTGCATATGAGTCTTCCTCCGAGCCTCGTGGTTATTGCAGACTCGAGAACCATAGCAGTTATAGCATGGAATATAAACATAATTAGGAACATGGGGATAAATAATAACATTTATTATTGCCTCTAGGGCATATCTCCTACAGCAAGGCCATATCATATACATATGCCAGGCTTGCTACACCCACCTCATGTGAACAAAAAAATGTTTGACACACGTGTGACACGTGGTGCCTCCATAATGTAGAACTTTCCAGGTGGTGCTCACTAGGGTAAGGACACTATGTTGGTTTTAGTGAGGGATCATCCTATTATGATACCGTCGTATATCTAACATATTAGCAAAACAGGATGCAACATAAATCATACATGCTATGATTCCCCCTTACATGCAAATTAAAGTTAAAAACGCCTTTCTACTTTATCTTTTGCAAGTTTTATGTGGCTGCTAGGGGTTTCGAGAAAAGAACCTTTTCTATCCTACGAAAACAAGCCACAACACCAATCCACAATTGTCTCTATTACAGCCCTGTCGGGGCCCTCCGTTGCAAACATCTTCGCATCGCTAATGCAGAGAGACAGACACCCCCCCAGCCAGTTTATATGGTACAAGCCATATGTCAAGCGTGGAACCAGTCTCGCATAAACGCGTAAGGTCGGTCGGGGGCCGCTTCATCAAACATTGCCGCAACGCTAAATGAGTACACGTGAGAGGGTAACAATTGGAGAATTGATGCCCACATAGATGTGTTCTATCCGTACAATACATCTACGCATAGCCTTGATCATGATACCACTGTTGGGGTTCGGGGCAAAAAACACAAAATTTTCATAACCTACGAGACCCATACCCAAGACCTATGCTATGGCGATGCAAGTAACGGACAGAAATAGATCACATACCAGTATGTAGTCCGTTAAGCGGGAAACGTTCCCGCATGAACGTGGTTGGTGTAGTCGTACCGGCAATCCCCGATGCCGCGCAGATCCACGATGACTCCTGTAGCCACCCGATCCTTGTAGACCGATGACGGGATTACGTCCCCGTCGGAACGTTGCTCATGAAGACCTTGCGATACGACCACGACGATGAAGTAGCACCACAAGTGTAGTGCCTCGCGGGATTATACACATACAGTATACCTGACGTCCCTCCGGGCTCCGAACCAGTAGAGCAGCGGAAAGAAGATGGATTCGGATCCCAGCTGCACGACGGTGCGTGCGTATAGTGGAGAAGTCCCCAACCCAGTGCAGCCTCCAAACAAGGGGAGTCCGCTCAAAGGCAGGAGAGAAGGAGGAAGAGAGAACTTCAATTGTTGAATCAAAAAGGGCACCCCTACCCCTCCTTATATAGTCCAAGGAGGGGTGGGATCCTCCCTCCCTCCCTGAGGTGGGACTAATCCCACCAAAGGGGGGGGGTGCGCCGGCCTAAGGAGGGGGTGGGCCCCTCCCTTGGCGCCAAGCCCAAGGTGGGAGGCTCCCCTCTCCCCTAATGGGCCCTTAGAGGCCCATACACCTTTTTAATTCATTTTTAATATATTTAAATACATTTTAATATTTAATTCAGATAATTAAATAATAAAACATATATTAAATATTATTAAATATATTTTGAACCTTTCAAAATACCCGGAACTACTTCCGGCCTTCATCGGAACAATTCCGGCCATCACCGGAACAATTCCGGTGTTCTCTCCAATTTCTCCGGTGATCCCGAATCAATCCTTACTGCGTCGAATACCCTTAAGTGTAACACCCTACGGTCTGGGAAACAGCAGATATGATCGAGACAATTCTCATTGATCAATGACTAATCAATTGGACCTGGTTACAATCCTTGATAGCCCCTGCGCTTCCATCGAATGAATTTCAATCGCTGTTGGATCCGTTAACCGTGTGCCTGTTCCCTTTGTCCTGTGGTACTTTTCTTGTCCGAGGTTTGATCATCGGTATCCAATATACCTAGTTCGTCCTCGTTATCAACAAACAAGTTTACTCGTTCCCGTGATATTACAACTCCGTGACCTAGTCACACGTTTGCAAACTTTATGATGCAATATCACCGAGTGGGCCCAGAGTACCTATCCGTCACACGGATGGACAAATCCCGCTTTGATCTATTTGCATACTCATCAACCATCTATTTCGGAATACCCAAAGTGCACCGTTATAGCCAGCATATTTCAGTCAGGCGGTGGGATACAAATCAAAGTCTCCTCATAGATGACAATTACGTATGATCATTACAGTCAAAGGATCTGGTCACTACGTTATAGTTATCGCAATGTCGAACTATGTGACTTGATCACATCGCAACACTTCTGGTGGGTGTATGTCCATCATATCATTATCCAATGATACGACTCCATTGTCAACAGACGCCATTGTCTCATGATCAGGAAACCTTGATCATCAATCGCCCAATGGACTAGTATACTAGGGTTTACTAGGGACCTGGTTGTTTGTATACCACACCTGTATTAATGTTTCCGCTTAATACAGTTATAGCATAGTATCAAACGTATTATGAACTAATAGAATATGCTCGATAAAACATATTTTATTTGCCTCTAGGGCACATTCCCAACAGGAGAACATCACATAGCTACTGATCACGGACCCATGATCCAAGGAAAACTACTCACGAGACATCCGGGGAGCATCCATGGTGGAGAGGAGACTCCCGGAGGTCAATCCTCCCTCCGGCAGGGTGCCGGGAAGAGGTCTTCTGGTGTTCCCGATCTCGGAAGCGCGGCGGCGGCGGAACAGAGGCGAGTTTGCGAAATAGGGTTCTGTTTTCGGAGTTTCCCCGTGACGGAGAATAAATAGGAGAAGGGGGCGGCCAGAGGTGGACCAGGGGCCCCAGGCGCCCCCCTGGCGCGGCCAGGGGTGGGGCCACGCCGGGTGGCCGCCTGGGCCCCCTGTCTCCCCTCTGGACCCTCCCGGGCTCTTCTCGAAGCTTCATGTACGCTGATTTTTCCTGTATTTTTCCCGGAATTTTTCTGGCACTTTTTATATGGGGAAAACTGAAATAGAAAAACAGCAGAAAACAGGAACTGGCACTGGGGTGCACTGAGTTAATAGGTTAGTCCAAATATGATCAAAAGTGTATGAAAGTGTATCTAGATCATAGCAAATTCACACAAAACATGCATGGAGCAAGCATAAATTATAGATACGTTTTGGACATATCAGCTCCTCCAGCTAATTGCGCCACCGTTCAACATGAAAACATATCCCGTCTGGGATTTCGAATCATCTAGGTCTGAGCCGAGGCTTGCGTCAACATAACCCTTTATGGTGAGCTCCTCATCAACTCATCCATAAACGAGAAAGAGGTCATTTGTTCTTCTCAAGTACTTTAGGATGTTCTTTACTGTGGTCGAGTGAGCCATTCTCGGATTAATCTGGTAGCGATTAGTCATACTAATAGCCAGCGCTAAATCCGGCCGGGTACATAACATAGCATACATGAGAGAACCTATGGCTGAGGCATAGGGTTTTGAGAACATTTCCTCCTTCTCTTTTGTTGTGGTCGGGCACTGAGTCACGCTTAACTTGACACCTTTTATAACAGGCAAGAGGCCTCTGTTGGAGTTATCCATACTGAACCTTTTAAATATCTTGTCAATATAAGTGCTCTGACTCAAAGCCAATAGTCGATTAGGTCTATCTCTATAGATCTTAATCCCCAATATGTACGCAGCTTCACCAAGGTCCTTCATGGAAAATTGTCCATTCAGATATTCCTTCACTTCTCCTAAGAATTTTTTATCGTTCCCTATTAGCAATATGTCATCTACATATAACACAAGGAATGCTACAGAGCTCCCACTCAGTTTCTTATAGACGCAGAACTCTTCGACGTTTTGGACAAATCCAAAAGCTTTAATGACCTCATCAAATCGAAGATTCCAGCTCTAAGATGCTTGCTTCAACCCATAGATGCATCGTTGAAGCTTGCACACCTTACCAGCATTCCTTGGATCGATAAACCCCTCTGGTTGCATCATATACAACTCTTCCTCAATGTTGCCATTTAGGAATGCAGCTTTCACATCCATCTGCCATATCTCGTAATCATGATATGTAGCTATTACTAGTAGGATCCGAATAGAATTTATCATCGCTACAGGAGAGAACGTCTCCTCGTAGTCAACTCCTTGAATTTTTCGGAACCCCTTCGCGACAAGTCGAGCTTTGTAGACAGATACGTTTCCGTCTGTGTCAGTTTTTTTTTTGAAAATCCATTTATTCTCGACGGCCTTGCGGTCCTCGGGAATATCCACCAAAGTCCAAACTTTGTTGGTGTACATGGAGTCTATTTCAGATTTCATGGCTTCAAGCCATTTCTCGGACCCGGGTCCCTCCATTGCTTCTTTGTAACTCGTAGGTTCATCTGACCCATTGTGCATGCCCCTGTCTGGCCACCTTCGTGCGTCGGGAAGGCAAATTTTCCCTAGCCTCGCGCCCGCGGCCCTGCCGTGCCTTGCGGCGCATGAGTCTGCGCCCGCCTGCCGAAGATCAGCACTCGCCGTGGTCGGATCCGCATCGCCCACTGCCGCCGGATCCACGCCCGTGCCCCCCCCCCGCTCACCAGATTCACCATAGCGCTGCGAGGAGAGAAGCCCCGCCGCCACCCTTCCTGGAGTGTGACCGAGCTTTGCCGGCCGTCTCCTCAGACGGCGGCAAGGTGTGAGGGTGTAGGAGGGAGGAGAGGAGGCGGCGCCGGAGGGGTTCCCCCCGTGTCGTCCGAGAGAGACAACGCGGGGAACGTGGCATGGTCATACCTAAGGCATACCCTTAAGTATCGCATATCATGGGGTACCCTTAACGAGATAATAATAATAAGATTGACATATAACCGAGTCAGGTGTTACTCGATGATCAAAGTATGATTACGCTTCCGAGTAACAAAAAACTCGGGGTGACATGCTACTCAGACATGAAGCTACCGAGTAACGAGCAACTCGGACAAGAGGATGGTCAATAGTCACCGAAGCTATACATTCAGGCATCCCACTACATCCATTATAATACGACTTAATGGAGGGGTTTCTATGTTTTAATTAGAAGCATTACTCTAGCATTAATAGGCATTAGTCCCTCTTAATTCCCCACTCATGTAATGGGGGTGGCGCACTCTATATAAGCCACCCCCACCACCACTACGGGTGGGCTGAACTCTCTTCTTCTTCCTCTAGTTTTCTTCTTCCTCTACCATGGAAAGGACCTCATGTACATCTTGTTCATACAAAGATGAGGAAAAGCTCCTCCCGGGGCGCGAGACTTAGAGATTTTATCTCCTCCGCGAGAGTCCCGAACTCGATAAAATCGCCTGCGTCACCCGTTTGCATCTCGATAGATCATGCTCCGTTCATACCCCTCTCTCTATTGTCAGGATCATATCCACGACAGTTGGCGCCCACCGTGAGGCATGGCGTCTATCGAACCATGATGTGAACGGTTTATATTCTCTCTTACAACTATTTTTCTTTGCTCTTGATGCTCGTTGTGTTTGCCAAGAACAGCTCTGCGCGTTGGCCGTGGTCGCCTCCGCCGTCGTACTCGTCGGATTGACTGCGGCCGCCTCCAACTCTCTCCAACCGGGCGTGTTCCTGGCTCCTGCAACGAGCACCTCAGGCTAGCTCATACAAGTGCACAAGGAAACCTCCTGATGGATGAACAATACCCTGATGGATAAATAGTACCTCCGCTCGTTGCACAAAATCCTCTCCAACTCAAGCGCGGGTGCTTCGTCTTTCTTCAACGACAACTCAGTGCCCTGCTCGACGTACAACAACCATCATGTTGTCGTACCTCCTGCGCGCGTCGCGTTCCTCTCCTCGTTGCGGCCGTGCCTGTCCATGGCCGCCATGGCTCCGGCTTCAGTCGTCACAACCCGCTCCTCAACGGAAATTTCTTCCCCTGCAGCGGCCAGGTGAAACGCCTTCTTCCTTTAATTTTCCCTCGAGCCTCTCCGCGAAAGTGCGACAGTTAAATTCTCGCGTGATTAAATGCGGGCAAATCGTAGTGGTCATAGCGCACGTATTGATTGCATTTGAAATAGTACTCCAATGTAATTACATGTTAATACTACCTTTTGCTGTTACCACACTAATGATACGTCTCAAACGTATCTACTTTTCCAAACACTTTTGCTATTGTTTTGCCCTCATTCTTGCATGATTTGGACGAAACTAACCCGGACTAACGCTGTTTTCAGCAGAGCTGCCTGTATGGTTTATTTGTGCGCAGGAAAATGGATTTTTAGACGTCCCAGAAAATTCCCAAAAAAATACCAGAAAATCCACGCACCCGAAGGAGCCAGATGCCAGAAGTGGGACCAGAGGGGAGCCCTGGGGGCCCCAGGCGCCCCCCCCTGGCGCGGCCAGGGGTGGAGCCGCGCCCTCTGGCCGCCTGGGCTGCTCCCCCCTCCTCTGGTGCCCTACCGAGGCTCCTATTTATCCCCGTGACGAGAAAACCCCAGAACAGAAGTCGTTTTCCCAGTTTCTGTCGTGGAGCCGCCGCCACCCTCTGTTCTTCTCCGGGAGGGCTAATCTGGAGGCTGATTTGGCCTCCGGAGAGGGGAGATCGTCGCCATCATCATCACCATCGCCACTCCATCCATCCTCCATGACTTCTCTTCATATGTGTGAGTAATTCCCTGTTGTAGGCAAAGGGGGTGGTAGGGATTGGATGAGTTTAATCATGTAATAGTTCGTCAGATTGTTGGGGGCATGTTGCCTATCATCTAGATTGGTGTTTATCTTCTTTTCTACAACTTGTTGTTCTTAATGCTTGTCACTTTGGGCCCGAGTGCCATGTTTTCAGATCTGAACCCTATGTGTTTTCATGAATATATTTGTGTTCTAGATCCTATCTATGAGTTGTATGCACCTATTATGGTCCGGAACCGGCGATCCCAAAGGTGACAGCTTGGGACACCAAAGGGGATGGTCCATAATTTGAGGATTCCTTGTATCCATTGAGTTTATTGCTTTGTTCTGGTGCTCTTTGACAGGAGCACCTTAATCTCCATAAGTTCCTTTTGGCCCCGTTCGTAGCGGGATGGTAGGACAAAAGATGTTGTGCAAGTTCTTATTGCAAGCACGCACAACTACCTACATGATACTTGCCTAATATTTGATATTTGCCTAGATGATCATTGCTTTTCTGTGTGCCTTGCCCCTTGTTAGAATCTATTATATGTTTACTCTCATCGATGCAGCTGATGGCTTCTTGCCCCTTCGTTGGTTTCCCCAAGTGTAAGGTTGAGATGTAGTGCAGCAGCAGTTTTCCCTCAGTGAAGATACCAAGGTTTGTCTCCGGCATGACTCCAGAGATGATAAGTAGGTGTCAGTGGCGCAACTGACGCGGACCTGCACACAGACACAGATAACTTTGTTCCCAATGAAGTTCAGAGAGGTTGTCAATTTCTCTGGTCTTGTTGTTTACAAAGGATAAAATGCAAGGGATAATGATAGCAAATAAAAGCGGTGATATTCCTGACTCATGTCATCAACCTTGTGATATTCCGTCCGATATCAGACTCACTGATTGTGTCTGATGATCGGGGCCCCTTTCCCATCTTCCGTCATCGGCATCGAATACGTGCCTATCCGCTTAAAACTTCTCTCGATGTACTTCCCTGAGCTTAAACTCGGAAGGACTTTGTACCCCATACCCTTGAGCAACCCCATTTGATTGATCTTGTATCGATCCGACCCCCTTAAGCTTTATCTCTTAACCTGTTCGTGAGTGCGATGAAGCCCCCGACGAAAGAATGAAACCCCATCGAGAAGCACCGATACAGTCCAGTGAAGGCCTCAACATGAAGGATTAATTTCTTCGAGTAGGACAACAAGAACCAGAAGATTTGTTAGGAGGCGAAACCGAAACTCTACCCCTTGCACTACTTTTAATTCTCGGGACGAGAATTCTTTGTAGTGGTGGAGATTTGTAACACCCTCAGATCCAGTACAATAATCACTACAGTGATTCCACTGTTAGTGATCATTACTGTTGACGATCAAGACATGATCACCTTTGATGATAGCTCTGTCAATTTCCAACCCGGATAAAATTTTCCTCCAAGAATTGTGGATGCATGTCAATCCACTTGATCATTGTTCAACCCAATCAAACTTAGTCATTTGCAGAATCCCAGGTCAGTGTAAATTATAAAACCAATAATGATGAGTGATTAAATTTCCTTATATTATTAATATAAAAGCAATGTGGGATTTTGAAGTAAACCCTAGGTGTTGCAAGAACTTTCATTATTTAATAGCAAATAATCTTGGGTCATGTTAAAAATAGCAATGGATATTCTACTAAAGTGTTTTAGTAATATTATGGAATAAAAACTATTGCTTGGGGATTATTAAATTGTCATGGTAATTAAAATAAACAAGTGGATATAATAATTGAACTAAAAATTATGCAATCATTTTTATTAAAAGCCTAATAATCAGTAGGTCTTACTAAAAATAAAATAGGAGTTTATAAAATGTTTTACTAATTTAATCAAATCAAAACAGTGTCAAATAAGTGGCTTTTAGTCCCATTTAAATAAAACAAAAATTCTAATGATTTTATACTTGAGCCAAACTTTTTGTGGCCTCTCTATAATGTTTAACACAAATAATAAAATTGTTTTCAGAGATAACAAAATTCACATGGCACTTAAATAAAATGTAAATAGAAAAGAATAAATAAAACAAAATAAAAAGTGACCTATTCTACGCCACAGGCAAAGCCCACCCACCCAGGGCCCAGCCCCTCTCTCTCTCCTTCTTCTCCCTTCCACCTAACCCCCCCTCCCCCACCACGCACGGCAGGCAGGGCGCCATGGCCACTGCCTGGCCGGGCCCCCTCACCTGCTCCCCCCTCCTCCCTCACCTGCTCCCTCGGGGACGATAAGGCCAACGCCACCCACCCCCTGAATCTCCCTCCCCCCACTTCCCCTCTCCCTCTTTCTCTCGCGCTCCATCACCGGACCAGGAGACCGCCGTGGGCGCGCCGCCGTCGTCCTCATGGTCAACGGCCTCCCCGCACCCGGTGAAGCTGTCCAGGCGCCTCCCCACCGTCAACCTCGCCTCCACAACCAGTCCATCGACGCCGAAGACCCCCGCATCACTGGAATCGGGCCCTTCCCCGTCGCCGGCCGCCGAAGACTTCGCCGAGCAATACGACGTAGTCGCTGCACCCCTGCTTCCTCGAGCTCTTCTAGGCGCTCACTGTGAGCTCCCTGTCGATTCCCCTCGAAATCCCCTTCGATCCGCTGCCCGTAGCCACCGACCCGCCAAGCCGTACTCTGGCCGCCGCTGCTCGCCATGGATACGCCC
Source organism: Bromus sterilis (assembly GCA_950022295.1). Lineage (NCBI taxonomy): Eukaryota > Viridiplantae > Streptophyta > Magnoliopsida > Poales > Poaceae > Bromus > Bromus sterilis. The sequence goes on from OX465600.1 coordinate 35,401,565, forward strand.
CGTGCGCCCTTGGCCGCCTTGGACGCACACCTCGCTGCCCTTGGCGCAGGAAGCCACGCCTCGCGCGCGCCCTGGCCATGCCCAGTGTGCGTCTGCTGACCGCCTGCAGCCGCCGTTCTCACCGTCGCCAGTCACGGCCATGTCCATGGCCGAGGCCTAAGCCCGCGGTGCCTGTCTGCGCACGGCCTCCCCTGGCCACGCCCTCGCCGTGCACCCTGGGTTGCCCCCGCCCCCCTCGCCATGCCCCCCTCTCGCCGGAGTTGGCAGGGACGGCCACGCCGCCGTGCCTCGCTTGCGGTCGGCGTGCTCACTGGTTTAACCAGTGGGCTGTGCCACTTAACCGTGGGGCCCCACCCCCAATTAGCCCCCCTAATTGCTGTTAAAAAAAGGGAAAGTGTTAGAAAAAAAGGAAATAATAATAATAATAATAATAATACTATGACATGTGGGGTCACCCCCTTAATTACCTCTATTAATTAGTTAAGTGGTTAATTAAACTTGTATGTATGACATGTGGGCCACCCCTGTTTTTCTTAATAAAAATGTTTTATTAGAATTGGGTCACTGACATGTGGGACCCCAATGTCAGTTTGACCCGTCAACTGGTTGTGTACTCTCTCCGACCCATATTAATGGGCACGAGTGTGTGCCCATTAATATGGGTCGGAGAGAGTAATAAAAATAATTCAGAAAAGGTTTTAAAATTGATTAAACTTATAAAATCAATATCTTTTAATCCGTATATCGGATCGAAAAACTTTATACATCAAGATTGATCAGAAAAATATAACGAATACGGATACGCTATCCGTATGTCTACCACCCCCCTCTAACGTACCGAACATCGACATTCCCCCTTCGGGCCGTCTGTCGATATTTCTCCGGTGCCGGTAAAAAACCTGCCGGATGAATTTATTCTGAACATGAAAGTTGTTCGGAATAGATCAAATAACCCGGATACACCACCCTCACATGTGTCGGATGTCCACGACACCTCCGGCATGATATCTCCCCCCTCCGGACACCTTGTCCGATAATCACCGCTGCCGAGTACGACTACTTCGTCGACGACCGTACCCCTACCGTCGAGCTTGCAGGCAAGCAGAGCCATTCTCTTCCCCAGATATCGCCTATCTTTCCGTACATTTCTTGCACTAGGCATTGTTATTGCTGCTGCTACGATTACAATCCTATTCAATTGCATAGCCTGTTTTTGTCACCCCTTGATGTAACTTCCTTTAATCCTATGCTGCCTATTATTACTTATGCATTATTCAGCAGTAAACCCTGCGCATTGTTAGTTAGGTTTAGAATAGCGGGTCGTGATCATTCTGGGAGTGATCGCGGGAATGATATATTACAACTGCAACAGGTACGGATCAATGCAGACGCCCTAGGGAACCTACAACGGCGAGACTCTGCCGAGTCGCTTCGAGTTTGACTTACGAGTGGAATGGACTCGTATTTCACTCTCGTCGGCTCAGTAGCGTAGCATCACCGGGATGATATGAGGTTTATCTCTTTAGTTCATTCCGCTGATGTCTCTGTCAAACCTCTTTAAGTGTGCCATCGAGGGTGATTCCTCCTGGTTTCACTTAATGGTAGGAACTCGAACCAACTGGTGTCCTTAAAGGTAAGAAGTCGGGCGACCCAACGGTGCCCGCGAGAGGTATTGCGACGAGACGACAGGGAGGGTACGACCAGTGTACCGGTGTGCTTGGCCCCTGGTCGTTGGCCGCGAGAGTTACCAACCCACGAAAGTCGAGCTACTCCAGGAGCACACGCGAGACAAGGTAAGGAGACGGTTCACCTTGTTGGTAACCGCAGAGACTTGGTGGGACGACAGGGCAGGCACCGATGTACTGGTGGTCCTGGCTGCTGTCGTTGTCCGCGGGTCAGTTAAGTCGAGGCAACGATAACAGTTGTCACGCAGGTTAATAAAATGCTAAATGGTTCAGTGAATGTCTTGAGTTGGCTATATGCCATGTACGCACTACCTACCTGTGGGAATTACGAGTTATGGGCTCCTCTGCTTCGTAGTGTCGTCCGAGGACTCTTCAGACGTCAGCAGTACCGTGGCCTGCGCCGGGAAGTGGTGTTGTCTTATTTGCCGCGGCAGTGTGATTTGTATTTGCTTTGATTTAACTTCACCGGCCAGCCTCGCACCGTGCAGGAGTACGTCGGGGTTAGGGTCCAAAGCCCCGCGTACATAGGATATAGTCCGGCGGATGACCTCTCTGTTGAGTTTGAAAGATGGGCTATGAAGTGTCGGATAGCCTCGGTGGAGCGTTCCCTAACAAGGTTCCCGCCACCCTGCAGATCCTGTTGGAAATATGCCCTAGAGGCAATAATAAAATGTTATTATATATATATTTCCACGTTCGTAATTAATGTTTATATTTCTGTGCTATAATTGCAATGACCCTGACTGTGAGATTCAGAAGAAAACTCATTTGCATGTGTGGAAATGTAAACACCAAGAGTTCCTGGTTTAGCCTCTAAGACCAGCTCATGTGCTAACTGATGATTACGTTTTCTTAATCATGGACATTGTTCTTGTAACAAGGATGTCAGTAGCAATGGGAACATATTGTTAGCAGAACAATGATGTTGAACCGACCCCAGTATTGAATGATATACTTAGAGATCACATCGTAACTACGTTATAAGTCATATCATGAAATGTTATCATATACGTAATTCCTTAGACCATGAGAGTATCCAGTTGCTTCACACAGGAAGACATGCTTTGGTTCTTAGATGAATCCTCCCGTAAATGGGAAGTATTAAAATAAGTTCTGGGTATGTCAGATGGTGTGGCTAGTGACTGTGATAGTTCAAGAATGGGATTTGCTCCTTCACGATGAAGAAGATATTCACTTCGGGCCCACTCGGTATGACGGTATCCATTATAGTCTGGCCAGACGCATTGTGATTCAGTCACGGGGATACCGGAATACGATAACGAGAAAATGGACGAACTAGCAAAGAGGATAACGAGTGGCTTGTGTTCAAGAAGTTGTTACACATGGGTGCCAAACTTCTCTCCTCTAACTTTTTCATATATCGCGAAGCAAAGGGAATGGTACATGAATAAACATAATGCTTCACTCGAAGTTTCTTCGTGTATGTGCGGGAGTCAACATGGGTGTCCATGGCTCCGCTGTTGATTATTGGCTATTGACGAAAGGCTGTTGACCTATGTCCGGAAGATGTTCTGAGTCATGTCCGCATTATACCGAACCTATTGGGTCACACACTTAACGAGCAATAGTCTGTTAGAATACTAGTATGGTAGAAGGTTTAGTGGAAGCAAAGCAGAATAGTTCATACGGGTACCGGAAGTAGTTCCGGAGATTTATGGAATTGTTCATAAGGGCACTAGAAGTAGTTCTGGGTATTTAAGGATATGTCCGGATCACTCTGGAGTAGTCCCAGGTGGTTTCGAATCATATGAGAATGGTACTGGGGAAGTCCTGGATCAACCGGAATAGTTTCTGGATAATCGCTGGGCGTCCCGACAACCTTCGCGGTCATCGGGTGGCTTAAACTGTAACTCGGATGGTCTTGGAAACTATCCGGATGGCTCCGGAACGTCCGAGAATGGTCTCGGAAGGTCCTGGAAGTGCTCCAGAAGTGTCCGGAATGTCCCGAAACGGTCCCGGTATGTCCCGGAAGGTCCTGGAAGCTTCTAGAAGGCCATGGAAGGTTCTGGAAGGTTCCGGGCTGTACCACCCACTCCCCTGCGCCCCTAGCCTTGGGGGGAAAGCCACCTAGGCTGCCCTGGCCGGCCAAGGGGTGGGGGGCGCACCAAGGGGAAGGAATCCTCCTCCAGGTGGAAAGTCCAACTCTCCAATATGGCAAGTTTCCGGTGGGAAGGTTTGGGAGGTTTTGGGAGTCCAAGTTGGACTCCCCACCCCCCTTATTGCGCCCCAAGGGCCTCTTGGCCACCTATATAATGTGGGGGAGGGGTGGGGGGTGCAACACAACTTGTCCCCAAGGCCTATGCGCCACCCTCCCTCCTCTAAACCCCGTTGCTCCACTTTTAGACCCCAGTTTAGACGCTGTTCTAGATCAGAATCCGTTAGGGTTTTCTCCCTCTAGTTTTCTCGGTGGCGTTCATCTCTGGACGGCGGAGCGCTGCTGGATTGCTGCTACGGGATGTGTGGATACTAATGGAGGGGTCGTACCTTCGACCCTTCTTCGAGGAGCTTGTTCATGGGACTTGTCCGTGGGACTAGATCGCGGGACTTGTTCGTGGGATTGATCGAGGGACTGTTCGTGGGAGAACTTGCGAGATCTACTTCCACTACGTCCACGAGCTTCACCAACTCTACTTCTGCTACATCGGTTGGTGAGCGAAGACCTAAACCTTGTATGCAATCTATGTTGGATGATCTTGGGTTCTTGATTCGTAGGCCGAATTTTTTTGTTTTCTACTACGTTTCCCAACAGTGGTATCATGAGCGATCCTTGATTAGATGCATGTTTAGGTAGATTATATGTTGATACGAGGCATTGATTTTCTTGTTTGCTTCCCTATCATGTGATCTTTTCTTTGCTCGACGGCATGATGTGATTTTGCTACAAGGTTTGAGTTTTGCCATGATCCCTCTATGCTGCTCTTAGTATGTTGGTTGCCTTGATCATGGACTACATCAAATTCCTTGGATCTCATCCTAGTCTTGCTATAGAAAATTTTACATGAACGGGCTTGTGGATTTTATGAACTCAAATCCACACGGGGGTCACGCGTTTAACGAAGTTTGGCTTGTGGCATTAGTTGCTACACGCACCCCGTATGTTAAACTAGCAACAAAAGAAGTATTGTGTTTTTGTTTTGTCTAGGGTTTCTCGTTTGCCTTGTAAACCTGCTTAACAACCACGATAAAAGTTGCAACAACCCGTGTAGATGGCGATCTAACTCGTTTTTGCAGAGTATGCATGTGATGTGGTATAGCCTTCAAGATTTGCAATGTGTTTGTATGAGATGCTATATGTTATGTAATATTTATTCGCGACCTGCGTGTCGTGGTACGGCATGATGACTGGAGTCATATGATTGTCACTTAATTATGGCCTGCGTGCCAGAACCGTTTATTAGCTCGAGGCAAAGCAATAGATAGATGCAAAGGTGATGATCTACGATGCGGAGGTGGACCCCGACGCACATGCCGGAAGTCGTGGTGATGTTCCCGGCGCCAAGGACAAAGTTGTTGGACACGGTGACTTCAACCACGACGACGTGAAGACAATGAAGACTTCACGAAGCAAAGGGCTATACTATATCACAAAATTTTATGAACTGCCTGTGATGTTTATCCCTTTGATGCACCCTTGTTTGATGCGCGATAGTCGTATTTTATTAGGGTGATCTCTCGCAAAACAATATCAAGTTGATAGTGTTCTTCCAACTGTAGCACCGTCTATACTATGTTTCACATCGGAGCAGGTCATGTCACATGGGTGCACACGGTGTGACGCATAAAAGACGGGTGTGTTAAAAGAACACACAGCACATTACACTTGGTTATCTTGACGGTTTGGATAAAAGTTTGCTACCGGAACACGCCCATCGAAAGATGAACAAGAATCACCTTTGGCGTGATTGGCAAGTTGGCCTACCGGTCCAGTCTAAGTCATCAGTGATGTCACATCAATGGCGGACGATTGGGTTGGATCTTGAATCACTCCAGCATCAATTACGAGAGATATTGATCTGAGTGGCAGCGCACTAAGTAATTAAATTGATTAATCACAAGTGCAACTTAATTATGAACAAAGTCTTAGTATTTGCATTATCGTTGTAGAATAATGGCTCGCGTTACCACCTTCCCAATTGTTTTTGATTAACTGTTTTATCTGGTAAAAACTTTACGATTGGTACCGTATTGTGAGGACTATCCTCAATAGTGTCGAGAAGGAGCTTGTCCTATCGCAAATTTTTGATGCTCTCCCGCTGATGCTATGGATGATGTGACTTATGTCCATAATCCAAAATGCTAGAATTCCACGACAGCTAAGTGCATTGTCTTCACCACCATGAAACCCGAACTTCGAAAAGTTTGGGATAGTTATGTTATATTCATGGAACTGAAAAATAAGTTTTCAGTAGTAAGACAATTAATGTTGGATATAAGATATCTAGTACAATGTATGATTGTAAGCATTAGTGAAAATGTTCATTGTGCTCTAAACAAAACTGATAAGTGTGGGATCTAGAAGAACGATGATCATATGATGGTGAGGATTAAGGGAAAGGAAGTTCCATAGGGTGTTAGTAAGACTTACACGCCGGAAAGTCCATGGCCTGCGCCACCCTTGATCATGTGTGATCTTCTGTGAGTAGGAGTGACATTGGAAATAGAACTATGATACGTATAAAGGCAAAACGAAAGAAGACTGGAATAACCAGCTCAGAAATGAAAGTCATACGGAGTTATAGATGAATTCATTGCTGGTCAAGAGATGTAATTCTTGGGAATCATGATTAAGCAGTTAATTGTGGATTCTGTATATTGTGATTAAACTGTTGATCACCGGAATATCACATCGATTGCATATTGTTGCAACTCGATGCAAGAAATACTATGGCCTTTATGACTAGCTAATGATGAGTTTTGACACGCTCGGGAACACGGTAAAAGGTTTACTATACCGTGTGTTGACTCTATGATTATCTTCATAATTCATTTTAGAGTTGAGTAAATTGTTACTACACTTTAGCCTTGTTGCAAAACATCATTTTGAATCATGTTTGTTGCAAGAGAGTTGTTCAAAGCTATGAATAACGTAAAGGCCATACTTCCATTATGAATAGGGTGTATGTTATGAATCTTGATAATAATACTAAACATCCATAACACTGACGCTAATCGTCGCAAGACTGATAGAAATACCACATAGATGTGGCACTGCCGTTTATCACAAGTGACATAACATGCATGAAGAATTTCCATAAGTGATGGACTTTCGAGTCATATGATTATGAATCACTTGACGCTTGCGATCTTTGTCTCGAAGTAATGTGACTAAAACACCGTTAATGGGCCATACATGAACGGGCAACTAAACCATTGGTAATCATACATGATGATGTGTGTAGTCCAATAAGTGTAGTTGTGTGCAGTGGATTCCCTATCTTCACTCATGAGTTGAAGTAGATATGTGGATATCTGTTCAATAGAGACATAAGTCTGAAATCTTTGAAATGTTCAAGGAATTTTAGAGTGAAATAGAAATTCATTGTAACAAGAAAATAAAGCTTCTGCAAATTAGATTGTAGAAAGTAATATTTTAGTTACAAGTTTAGTGAACGTCTGATGAGTTGTGAAGAAGTGTCATAACTTGCGTCTCCCGGAACACCACTATGAGTAAAGTGTTCGAGAGATGTAATCAATCCATGTATGACACGGTAAGATCAAATATGACGTTTATCAATTTGCCATTATACTTATTAAAGTTATGCGTTACTGACTATAGGTTTTACACTGAATAGAGCATCATCAAATCTGTTGAAATGACACCATATTAGATATGGTATGGAATGTTAAAACCATGTTGTCTTTTCTTAAAATTTGGGTATATGAGGCATATGTTTGACATACTCAAAACCCCAAATCAGATAAGTGCTACTTTGTTAAGGTTATGCCAAAAGTTTTGGTATTCCTCTATCACTACACAAAAGCAAAACTGTTTGCTGTTAAGAACAATGTGTTTTGAAGAAAAATAGTTTCTTACAAAAGAGTGAGTGGGAGGACAGTGCAACTTGTCAAAGATTGTTGAATCTTCAGAGGAGTGCGCAGCTGAACCACACAGGTTAGACAAAAATCGTACAAACATTCATGATATGTAAAACGAGATATTGTTGTTCGACAATGATAAACCTGTGATATACAAAGAAGCGTTGATGGGCCCTGACTCCGGGATTTGGCTAAATGCCAAATAATCCGAGATAGTATCCATGGAAGTAAGTCAAGTTTTGAACTTGGTAGACCCTCGGAAAGACTAAAAGTCTGAAGAATATATATATGGATCTATAATTGATTCGGATGAAATTGTTTTATCCATAAAGCTCAACTCGTTGGAAAATTGTTTTCTAGCAAGTTCAAAGGTTGACTACGGCGAAATAGTGTCGACCGTAGAAATGCTTTAGTCAGTTCGGGTTATACTAGCAATTACTACATATCTCATTTATAGGATATGGTAGAATGAACGTCAAAACAAAGTTCCTACATGGAAATATAACAAAGGACGTATACGTGATACGACCGGAATGTTTTGTCGATTCAAAGGATGCTAAAATAGATGCAAGCCTTGGATATCCAGTGATGGACTGGAGCTAGCATAATGGAGTTGGAATTTTCGTTGTGATGAAATTGCCAAAAGAGTTTGTTTTTATCGGGAATAACGAAGATGCTTGAATATTCAAGAAAGTAAGTGGGAGCTGAATAATATTTCTAAAACCTTATGTAGATGACATATTGTTGATTAGAAATGATATAAATTTCTTGACACGAATAAGGACTTCATTGGAAATAGTTTTCAGTTGAAGAACTTGGGCTGATATAGCATTAGTATTGAGCATAGTGATCTATGAAAATAGTAAGTGCCTGATCATGCTAAAGCCAACACTACATATTGACATGATACTAAAGTAGTTTAGTATGAAATGCCAAGAAACATGTTCTTGCCGAAGTCGTGGTGAAAAGTTGTTTGCAGAAATCGGTGTTGATGAACACAGATAAGCAAAAACACGTGAATTGAACTCCACTCACCCGTGTGTTTGGATTAATCATGTACACCATAATATGTAAAACGACCAGATATGTCCAGTGCTTCAAAAGGTTATGAGCAAGATACCAAAGTGATCAATATGTTGATCATTGGACAAACAGTGAAAAGTTAAACTTATGATAGATAAGATATGTTTCTCGGAAAATGGAGATAATGAAGAGCTCGTTGTAACAAGTTACACCAGCTGAATTTTGATGTAAACAGTTACACCAATTCAGTCTTCATACTTACTCCGATCGATTTTCGATTTTAATTGGGATTATGTGTTTCACACATAAGGGTGGCACAGTATGAAGGAACTGTGTTAAAGTTAGATACTGTGGCGAATTCTATAACAGAGGCTAAGTATATTGTTGCTTAAAGAAGTAACAAGGGAGGGTATTTTGAATCATCAGTTCATTTATGAACATGGTATGGTTTCCTAGATGTTTGAAGCTCATGGAACATTGATGAATGATTTCATGACTTATTCTAAGGAACCAAGGTCCTACCAAATGATTCAAACATATACAAAGCTAAACTGATAAAATTAGTGAATTTAATGATAGCGTGAAAACGCGAAGATATGCAAGATACAAACGGGCCTGAAACGTCAGATCCGAAGATGAGGTCTATACCACAAATGAGGCATTTATTACACCGGTATGCCATAGGTGTAAAGTGCTCAAGCACTGACAATATTATTGACTCTAGTGCAAGTGGGAGACTGTTGGAAATATGCCCTAGAGGCAATAATAAAATGTTATTATATATATATTTCCACGTTCGTAATTAATGTTTATATTTCTGTGCTATAATTGCAATGACCCTGACTGTGAGATTCAGAAGAAAACTCATTTGCATGTGTGGAAATGTAAACACCAAGAGTTCCTGGTTTAGCCTCTAAGACCAGCTCATGTGCTAACTGATGATTACGTTTTCTTAATCATGGACATTGTTCTTGTAACAAGGATGTCAGTAGCAATGGGAACATATTGTTAGCAGAACAATGATGTTGAACCGACCCCAGTATTGAATGATATACTTAGAGATCACATCGTAACTACGTTATAAGTCATATCATGAAATGTTATCATATACGTAATTCCTTAGACCATGAGAGTATCCAGTTGCTTCACACAGGAAGACATGCTTTGGTTCTTAGATGAATCCTCCCGTAAATGGGAAGTATTAAAATAAGTTCTGGGTATGTCAGATGGTGTGGCTAGTGACTGTGATAGTTCAAGAATGGGATTTGGTCCTTCACGATGAAGAAGATATTAACTTCGGGCCCACTCGGTATGACGGTATCCATTATAGTCTGGCCAGACGCATTGTGATTCAGTCACGGGGATACCGGAATACGATAACGAGAAAATGGACGAACTAGCAAAGAGGATAACGAGTGGCTTGTGTTCAAGAAGTTGTTACACATGGGTGCCAAACTTCTCTCCTCTAACTTTGTCATATATCGCGAAGCAAAGGGAATGGTACATGAATAAACATAATGGTTCACTCGAAGTTTCTTCGTGTATGTGCGGGAGTCAACATGGGTGTCCATGGCTCCGCTGTTGATTATTGGCTATTGACGAAAAGCTGTTGACCTATGTCCGGAAGATGTTCTGAGTCATGTCCGCATTATACCGAACCTATTGGGTCACACACTTAACGAGCAATAGTCTGTTAGAATACTAGTATGGTAGAAGGTTTAGTGGAAGCAAAGCAGAATAGTTCATACGGGTACCGGAAGTAGTTCCGGAGATTTATGGAATTGTTCATAAGGGCACTAGAAGTAGTTCTGGGTATTTAAGGATATGTCCGGATCACTCTGGAGTAGTCCCAGGTGGTTTCGAATCATATGAGAATGGTACTGGGGAAGTCCTGGATCAACCGGAATAGTTTCTGGATAATCGCTGGGCGTCCCGACAACCTTCGCGGTCATCGGGTGGCTTAAACTGTAACTCGGATGGTCTTGGAAACTATTCGGATGGCTCCGGAACGTCCGAGAACGGTCTCGGAAGGTCCTGGAAGTGCTCCAGAAGTGTCCGGAATGTCCCGAAACAGTCCCGGTATGTCCCGGAAGGTCCTGGAAGCTTCTAGAAGGTCATGGAAGGTTCTGGAAGGTTCCGGGCTGTACCACCCACTCCCCTGCGCCCCTAGCCTTGGGGGGCAAGCCACCTAGGCTGCCCTGGCCGGCCAAGGGGTGGGGGGCGCACCAAGGGGAAGGAATCCTCCTCCAGGTGGAAAGTCCAACTCTCCAATATGGCAGGTTTCCGGTGGGAAGGTTTGGGAGGTTTTGGGAGTCCAAGTTGGACTCCCCACCCCCCTTATTGCGCCCCAAGGGCCTCTTGGCCACCTATATAATGTGGGGGAGGGGTGGGGGCGCAACACAACTTGTCCCCAAGGCCTATGCGCCACCCTCCCTCCTCTAAACCCCGTTGCTCCACTTTTAGACCCCAGTTTAGACGCTGTTCTAGATCGGAATCCGTTAGGGTTTTCTCCCTCTAGTTTTCTCGGTGGCGTTCATCTCTGGACGGCGGAGCGCTGCTGGATTGCTGCTACGGGATGTGTGGATACTAATGGAGGGGTCGTACCTTCGACCCTTCTTCGAGGAGCTTGTTCATGGGACTTGTCCGTGGGACTAGATCGCGGGACTTGTTCGTGGGATTGATCGAGGGACTGTTCGTGGGAGAACTTGCGAGATCTACTTCCACTACGTCCACGAGCTTCACCAACTCTACTTCCGCTACATCGGTTGGTGAGCAAAGACCTAAACCTTGTATGCAATCTATCTTGGATGATCTTGGGTTCTTGATTCGTAGGCCGAAATTTTTTGTTTTCTACTACGTTTCCCAACAGATCCGTGCGTGTAGCGTAACACAAGTGCACCCCTGCAGGGAAGATTAATCTATTCGAATAGCCGTGTCCACGGTAACAGGACGCTTTATGCTGAAGCTGGATCTTACCACTAGAAACTATTATTATTAAACTGTATGGTTCCGGGTTTTCTTCCTCGCGGGGGTGTCGAGGAGGTGAACTCGGAGGCATTGTTAATTATTACAACTTATTATTATACAATGCTGCAGCAACTTATGCTGCATTGTTACTTTATGCTTTATATAAACTGTTGGCTGATTCTTACCTCATGCTGCAAGACATCGTCGGAAGATGCTAGTCTTCGTTAGGCCTAGCGTCTTACCCTTGCTCTGGTTTTCTGTCTTTCAGTACACTATATACAGCCTCTCCTTTCCGTTGATACAATGCATAATGCTTAGTAGCGGACGTAAGACTCGTGGGTATACTAGATACTCACCTGCTTTATTTCCTTTACTGTTTTGCCTGATCGGCCGCTGCAGTCGACGTTGGAGTCCGGGAGCAGGAGATCCCCGATGCCGACCACCACAACATGAAGATCCCCGATGCTTTCTACGACGTCGAGTTCCCCTTTGACCAGGAGTAGTTTGGAGGTTCCCAGGCAGGAGGCCTCGCCTTTTCGATCTGTTGTTTTTGTGCTAGCCTTCTTAAGGAAGATCATGTGTACCTTGTGTCTGTACTCAGATACTTTTGCTTCCGCTGACTTTGTGCTCTTGAGCTGTTGTATTCGAGCCCTCGTGGCCCCTGGCTTGTATTAAACAACTTGTATTATTTTTATTTGTAGAGTTGTGTTGTGATATCTCACCGTGAGTCCCTGATCTCGATCGTGTACCTTGCGTGTATGATTACTGTACACGGTCTGATTTTGGGGGCGTCACATTTTGAGCACTCATGCAATGGATGAGCGTAAGCACGAGAGTTGACACTTAGGATGGCAAAGAGAGAATATGGTGGAGGAGGAAGACAAAAAGGATAAGAAAGGCTCACATCAATGAGGACAATCATAGGCAAGAGATGCCAAATGATAGATATGATGTGAGGAGTAGGGATTGCCATGCAACGGATGCACATACGAGCTAGGAAGCTCTCCAAACTATATGCAAAAAGATCATCTCTATGAAGTACAAGGATATAAAGGGAGTACTAGTGTGGATCTCTCAAAAGGATAATAGTGTTGCCCCTTTCTCTCTTTTTATTTCTTTTTCTCTTTTTTTCTATTTTTTTGTATTTTTCTGGTGGCCTCAATGGCTCTTTCTATTTAACTCTCATTTGTCCTCTTTGGGATCTTTTAATGTGTCCACTTTGGGATCTTTTCCTCACTTAAGGGCAACACTCTATTTTACAAGAAGGTAAAGGAGATCTTTCACACTTTACAAGGTACTCAAAATCATAAAGAAGATGTAACTAACATGATGTATGCAATGTATGTTGCTGCCAGTGTAGCAGGAACATGTATGACATGAAGATCAAGTCATGAAGAGGTGGATGTTGCAAGGCAATGTAACTCAGAAAGGCTATGGAAATGCCTTGATAGGTAGGTATGGTGGCTGTTTTGAGGAAAGATAAAGGGAGGCTTATGATGACAGAGCGTATCATGCCAAGGGTTTGGATGTACCGGCGAAGGTGGACACCAACTCTCGGAGTGAGAAGAAGGAAATGCACGACACGGGAAAGGCTAGCAAAATATGGGAAGGTGGAAGTGTCAACTCTCAATACTTACATTAGTCCGAAGAACTCATGCACTTATTATCGGTAACTCTCAATCTTATGAGGAGGTTCACAAAGAGACAAGTACCCCGAGGAGGAGTGTATGGGGGTTTGGTTATCCTTGCGCATCCTCGACTCATGGTACGTGAGTGTACTCTAATATTCGACTCCTCAGAAGAGTAGTGATCCATCTAGTAGCTAGAGTTCTCAACTAGTTTTGTAGGTTTTGAAAATAAACACGGATTGCCCAAAATACGACACCTATCACTAATAGGCAAGAGCTCTTGACACCAAAAGTCCAAACATTACTCACAACAATACCTCAAAACTATTGCAAGCTACTACTAAAATTAAATAGCAACCTCAATTACCGACTTTCAAGACAAGACACAACTCAGTGCAACAACCAACTCTCTTAACAAGATAAACATGAAAACTAAAAAGAGTTGCAGAAACACACTAAACAAAAGCCAAGGCTCTTGCTAAAGACAAACTAAGACTAAAACTAAACATGGCCGTAGCTATGAAAAGATAAAGAACACACAACAGCAAAAAGATAGGCAGGAAAAATCCTATGATGTGTTCTAAATTTTGAAAGTGGAGCGTGTTTCTCTCCCACACAAAGTAACAAAGGATCTAACTTGTTATGAACAGCAAGCAAAGCTAAAGAAAACTAAAAACAAAACCTAAGAGCGAGACGCTCCAAGCATAGCACATAACACATGAAGTGATAAAAATATAGTGAGACGAAGGACGAACTGATGATTTGTTGATGGAGAAGGGGATGCACGGGGGCATCCCCAAGCTTAGAGGCTTGAGTCTCCTTGAATATTTATTGGGGATGCATGGGGGCATCCCCAAGCTTGAGCGCTTGACACTCCTGGATCTTCTTTCATCATCTTTCATCGCACACTTGAAAACTCCTTTCATACATAACTCATCACAAGCTGATTAGAGAGGTTAGTACCCTTAATAAAATAAGTTTTCCCACTGGATATAAAGATAATCTTGAAGAGCTACTGTTTATCAAGAGTGCCAAAAAGTTTTTGCAAAGAAAAAGAAAGCTTAAGGTTTGCAAAAGTTAGGAGAGACAAAACGTGGCAGAATCTGTGAAAAACAGAACAGCAGATAGTAAAGAATTTTTTAGGGGCACTTCTGCAACTCAAATAAAAAAACTCAGAACATACGGAAGTTTCATAATTGTATAGAGCATACTGTTTAATAAATTCAGCTCAAAAATATGAACTGGGATTTTTCTGGAATATTTCTGGTCACGAGGATAGAATCTGTTTTTTGGACAGCATGTCACAACTTTTACTTCCCTTGCCGTAAGAGGCTAAAACTTGGCACATAGCTGAAAAATAAAGATACAATGATGTTGCTACAGTAGTAACAATCATCAAGACTCAACAAAAGCAAAAATAAAAACCTAAATTCGTTGCGGGCTGCCTCCCGAAAGCGCTTTGTTTTATGCCTTTAAGCTAGGCATGAAGATTATAGAAGATGCTCTCACAAGAATAAGAATTTTGAAGCAAAAGAGAGCATCAAAAGCAAATATGAAACACATTTAAGCCTAACCCACTTCCTATGCATAGGCATCTTGTAAGAAAATAATTTAAAGAAGCACAAAGAGACAAGCATAGGAAGGTGGAATAAGAACATCTTCAAAACTTTCAACATAAAGAGAGGTGTTTTTGTAACATGGAAGTTTCTACAACCAAACTTTCCTCTCTCAAAGTAATTTTCAGTAGCATCATGAACAACATCAAGAATATAACTATCACATAAATCATGTTGTTCATGACCTACAAGTACACGTGTATTGTTTTCAGCACGGTTTTTAGGATGATAAGATAGATGCAACCCATCACATTGAGCCTTGATAAGAGCAAAGTTCTCCGGAGTTGGAGATTTCAAAAGGATAATAGGACAATCAAGTGTGGGTGCAATAGCAACAATTTCATGCTTAACATAAGGAACTATAGAGAGTTCATTTTTGTCAGCATCATCCATAGTGGCATCTTGGCCATCAACAAAGCAAGTATCAAAATTTTCAGAAAGGGATATTTCAAGTGAGTCCTCGGAATCATGGGATTCCTCCTCAAAGCAATCATTGGCCTCTTCTTGGGCAGCAAACATTTTATTTTTAAAATTCTCAATATAAGAATTGGAAGTATAATTCTCGAAGCAATAAGCAAGAACTGCAAAGTTTCCAGACTCGAAAATAGTATCGTGATACTTTTCAATCAAAGAAGCAATCTCATAGGCACCTTTAAAAGCAACAATCTCTTCAATCTTTTCAACATCAAAGTAATCATAAACACCTTTAGCATAATAAGATAAGATCTCACTTTCATTAAACTCACATTGGAAAGGGAGGTATTTATGATCTATATTAGAACATCAAGTAAAATCATAAATGTGGCACAAAAGTTTAGCATGGCAATAAGAAACATGTATTTGATCCCATAAGTGTTTCCCTTTCTGAGATAGGCGGTGCCGCGTATAATGAGCATGCTCATCCAATGATTTTCCCTCAACCAAGTCGGTTGGGTTTTTAGCGCGAGCACAAATTGATCGAAGACGATCCAAGTGAAACATGTCCATCCTACCATATTTTGGTGGTTCATCACCCATGGTGAGGATAGCATAAATAGGCAAAGCAAGAGAAAGGCAAAAGGTAGCAACTATTTTTGTGGTTTTTCATAAAGGACACAAAGATAAAAACTGAAAGGTAAACTAACAAGACTAAAAACAAAGGTAAAGGGTAGTGTGCACCTCCCCTATCTTAGCACTCGTAGTCCCCGGCAACGGCGCCAGAAAACTTGCTTGGTGGCTTCTCGCCCCTTCGTTGGTTTCCCCAAGTGTAAGGTTGAGATGTAGTGCAGTAACAGTTTTCCCTCGGTGAAGATACCAAGGTTTGTCTCCAGCAGGACTCAAGAGATGATAAGTAGGTGTCAGCGGCGCAACTGACGCGGACCTGCACACAGACACAGATAACTTTGTTCCCAACGAAGTTCAGAGAGGTTGTCAATCTCTCCGGTCTTGTTGTTTACAAAGGATAAAATGCAAGGGATAATGATAGCAAATAAAAGCGGTAAAGTAAATGTAGAGTGGAAACAGTGATAAGGATATGGACCGGGATACGTGATGTTCGCTAGTGATGTCTCTCTCCCAAAAGACGATAAAATTGCTATGCGAGGTAAACAAATTACAGAAAGGCAATTGACAGGATTATGAACGCACCGTAATGCTAACTATGCTACAAAAGAAAGGAAGAGGTTCAAAAGCACGGGCAGTACGCCAAATTAAGTAGACCGAAATCCATATGCATCTACTACTAATCATCCACCTTGAGATATCTATCCAAAACATCTCGCTGGTATTAAGTTGCGAGCCCCACCCAAAGTGTAAACCCAAAGCAACAGATAACTGCATTAAAAAGAACATTGCGTAAAGTAAACAATCCTTGCAACCGCGGTTACACGCACCGTTGTTTTCCCCCTTGTGGCAACAACACATCCCCTAGACTCATGTTTCTGTCACTCAAGCATGTCATCGGGGAGGCATGAACCCACAATCTAGCACAACGCTCCCTCTTGGAGTCACTACCTACTACTTGGCCAAAGCAATAAACAGCAACAGAGAGTATGCAAGAATTACTTAGGAACAAAAATATAAGAGATAAAAACCAAATATATTACTCTATCACAATCTGAACATAATCTCATAATCCATCAGACCCGATCAAACTCAACATAGCAATAGCAGAAATATTACAAAGGTGCCTCGATCATGTAGGGCAGCTCACGAGGTCTAAACAATGAAGATCAAAGAGGGGAGGAGAACATCACATAGTTACTGATCACGGACCCATGGTCCAAGGAAAACTACTCACGAGACATCTGGGGAGCATCCATGGTGGAGAGGAGACTCCCGGAGGTCAATCCTCCCTCCGGCAGGGTGCCGGGAAGAGGTCTTCTGGTGCTCCCGATCTTCGGAAGCGCGGCGGCGGCGGAACAGAGGCGAGTTCGCGGAATAGGGTTCTTGTTCTGGAGTTTTCCCGTGACGGGGGATAAATAGGCGAAAGGGGGCAACCAGAGGTGGGCCAGGGGCCCCAGGCGCCCCCCCTGGCGCGGCCAGGGGTGGGGCCGCGCCGGGTGGCCGCCTGGGCCCCCCAGGCTCCCCTCTGGCCCCTCCCGGGCTCTTCTCGAAACTTCCGTCACGCTGATTTTTATCTGAATTTTCCCGAATTTTTCTGGCACTTTTTATATGGGGGAAAACTGAAATAGAAAAACAGCAGAAAACAGGAACTGGCACTGGGGTGCACTGAGTTAATAGGTTAGTCCAAATATGATAAAAAAATGTATAAAAGTGTTGTTGGGATACGGGGCAGAAAACACAAATTTTTCATACCTACGGTACCCGAACCCAAGATCTATGCTATGGCGATGTAAAGTAACGGAGGGAATCGGTGTTCATACCTTTGAAGACCGAAAGAGGGAAACGTTCTTGCGAACGTGGTTGGCGTAGACTCGGAACTACGACCTCCCTGTCGTGTAGAAGATCACCACCGGCGAGGATGACTCCCGGTAAACCTCCAGCGACGAAGTAGCACCACAGGTGTAGTGCATCGAAGAGATTATACACGTACGGTACAATCGATGTTCCTCCCGGGCCCCGAACCAGGCGAGCAGCGGAAGAAAGACGGCTACGGATCCCGAATCCAGCAGAGCGATGGCCTGCCTTATGGTGGAGAACTCCAATCCAGGTGCAGACTCCAAAAAAGGGGAGTCCACTTCCGGGAAGGAGAAGGAGGAAGAAGGAGATATTGGTGTGTAGGAAAAAGGGGGGACTACCCCTCCTTATATAGGCCAAGGGGGGGTGTGATCCTCCTCCCCTCCCCCATGTGGGACTAAACTCCCAAGGGGGGGGGGGGGTGCGCCGGCCATAGGGGGGTTGGGCCCCACCCTTGGCGCCAAGCCCAAGGGGGGAAACACCCTCCTCCCCTAATGGGCCCCATGGGCCCATATAGCCTTTTTTCTATTTTTTAATTTATTTAATATGTTTTAAATATTTATGCAGATAATTAAATAATAAAACATTATTAAAACAATTAAACTTTATTTTGAACTATTCAAAATGTCCGGAAACCATTCCGTCCTCCTCCGGAACTATTCCGGTGATTTCTCCTATTTCACCGATTGATCCCGTAACTGTCCTATGCATCAATTGCCCTTAAGTGTAACACCCTAATGGTCCGGGAAACATCAGACATGGTCAAGACTCTTCTCATTGACCAATGACTAGTCAGTTGGACCTGGTTACAATCCTTGACAGCCCCTGCGCTTCCATCGAATGAACTTCGATCGCTTTTGGAAACCGTTAACGATACGACGTAATCCCTTTGTGCTGCGGTACTTTGTTTGTCCGAGGTTTGATCGTCGGTATCCTACATACCGTGTTCACATCTCGTTCACAACAAACAACTTTTCTCGTCCATGATCATTGCATCTCTTGTGACCTAGTCACGTCCTTGCAAGGTGTTGATGCAATATCACCGAGTGGGCCCAGAGTACCTGTCCTGTCACAAGGACTGACAAATCCCGCTCTGATCTATTAACATACTCATCAACCATCTATTTCGGAATACCCAAAGTGCACCGTTATAGCCAACATATTTCAGTCAGGCGGTGGGATACAAATCAAAGTCTCCTCATAGATGGTAATTACGTATGATCATTACGGTCTAAGGACTAAGCCATACGTTACAAAGTCATAGCAACGCTGAACTATGTGACTCGATCACATTGCAATACTTTAGGTGGGTGTACGTCTATCACATCATTCCCCTTAATGATATGACCTCATTGTCAATGGACTTAAGTGTCGCCATGATAAGGAAAGCTTGATCAATCAATTGCCCAATGAGATAGTTTACCCGAGTTAAACTACGGACCATGTTTTATACTACACCTGTATTAGTATTTCCAAGTAATACAGTTATAGCACAGTATAAAACGTATTATGAAAAAAACGGATATGTGACAAATATCTTTATTAATTTGTCTCTAGGGCACATATCCAACAAGTGTATCTAGATCATAGAAATATCACACAAAACATGCATGGAGCAAGCAGAAATTATCGATACGTTTTGGACGTATCAACAGCGCCCAACCATCCATCTCCCTAGCCTACAGTGTTTTCAATCCTGCTAGTCATTAGTTATTACTTTTTTCTATTTACTTTTGCTGTTGCTATCATCACTATCATATTACCATTACCACTTATCTATTGTTGCAAGCAAGTATATTTCAGGTGCGGTTGAATTGACAACTCAACTGTCAAAGCTTATAAATACTCTTTGGCTCCCCGTGTGTCAAATCAATAAATTGGGTTAACTTACCCGCGAAGACTATCTCGATCCCTTACGCCTGTGGGGCATCAACTACTAAACTGCAATTAATGTATTGCCTTTTCATCCAAGTTTTTTGCATTGAGTAACTTGTAGGTCTTCTCAATTGTAATTTTTATTCGGACGGGTTGAGACATACAACTCGAACGTTTACCCCGGTGCAATTCGGACTGGATGCAACGGCTGCTCATGGATGAGTAGTAAATGATGCATAAGTGAACAAGTATAACTCACATGCAAGATGGACTCCAGAGGAACCCGTTGCTAGCTCCGGCCTCTGCTCCAGCGCCGCCCATCTACCTCTGACCTCCGCTCCAGTGCATCTCCACGACTCAGATGACGACCTGCGGCTCCAACTCGGGCGCAGACTTCCACCCGACCTACAACAATTCGGATGACTTCCCGACCTGCAAGTTTGCAACGACTAGGGTGCAGCACACGCCGGCTACTCGGCAGTTGGCAGTGCCGGCTACTTGGCAACATCGGCTACTCATCAGCACCACCAACAGCGACGCAACTCGGACACCGTCCTTTTCACTCGCCAGCACGCCGACCTGGCCGCAACTTAGACTGCTGCTACAAGCCTACGACTCAAGACACTCCCTCGACGCCATGATCGAGCTGCTCGCGCCATTGCGCATCCGCGCTGCTCCAACTCGGCTAGCTACGCCACGATCGGATGGTGCTGCTTCAACTCAACGGCGACTCGGAGTTACGTGCTCCTTCCACGACGCTTCTTCCGCAATGTCATCTGCGATGACTCGGACGAGGTATGCGCAGACCGTGCTCATTTTCTTTCCGCATTGACATCGGCGACGACCTGGAAAAGCTACACGCTCCATCCGCAATTCCGTGCCGCAACAACTGGCTGTGACTCAACCGCAACTCCGCGATGACATCTCTGATGACTCGAACGAGCGACTCGCTTGCTGCTTCAACCCGGCTGTAATCCGGCCAAGTACTCGGTCAGTTACAAAGCTAGCACAAGCTACCACAAACGCCTGATGAAAGAACAATACAAGCAAACTAAACTACTACGGTACGTACTAGTACATGGGTACTGCTAATGTTCATCCAATAGTGTTTCTATGCTAGCTTTGCATGTATGCATTTGGCATCGTCTCTCAACTGCTACAACTCGGTGGCTCCCCGATCGGCTACACCGCCCCGCCTACACTCGCCAGGGAGAAAGCATGGCGCCGCCCCGGCCGTCCCTATGCACTGCAGATCGGCGTTAGCTGAGACAATGACCTTCAGCAGGAACCTCCAAACAGCTAAGCAGTTTTTCTCACTTTACATTCTCATAAACGAATGAACTTTTACATTTTTGTTGTACACGCATAATTGTTTTTGGATAAGACATGTACTCAGGATTGCGCCGGTACTAATCATCCGAGTAAAAATCAATTCGGAGCCGTGTTACTAGACGAACGCAGTCTCCTGTTCCAACTCGGAGCGGCAACTCGGCCTCGACTCAACTCGGACCTCCTCCGCTGCTCGGTCTCGACTCCACAACCCGAACGAGTTACGTTCTCCTTCCGAGAAGAACTCCACCACGACTCAGATGAGCTACGCGCTTCTCCCGCAACGATGTCGTCGCTCAGCCGACCTCAAGCACAATCAAGGGACTCCTCTTCGTCGTTTCATGGATTAATCGATTTCGGCTACTTCCCCAACGCAGAAACAGCTAAGTTTCTCATACAACCAAACTCCACACTTTTTTTAGCGAGTTCGTCTCTCCCGAGCTTCACACGGGAACCACTTCTCGCATTTACCCGAGTCTGAATCGATAGACCACAATTTAGTCTCGTTTTCCGACCGATCCGCCGTCGAAGGCTATAACGCACTCGAGGGCTACGCCGCACCCGGGGGCTACAACTTAGATTATAATCACATTGACTCTTATGGGCGGCTCTGTACGCCTCCTCCCCCCAATGGATGCGCCGCCAGTCGGCAGGTTCTTTACTTGGTTTTCTCTTATTCTTCGTGAAACGCCTATACACGCTCGGTACCTAAACGCCTACTCTTCGTCTCCAACCGTGTCGCAACCTGATTGTCAGGTTGGCAAGAACAAAAGCTAATGGTCCACCGACTCGCTGAATGGCTAAACACGAGAAAAAAAATAAACTAAGTGAAATATACTGTCTGCGAAGTTTGAGTTCTACACTTTATTATCTGCAAAGTTTAAAGTTTCGCGTTTTATACTATAATACTTTCATTTTCTATCTGTTTGCATTTTCTTTCAGGTCAATGAAGGAAATATCTTTGGTTTTATTCTGTGCCCACGCACAATGAGATTCCAAATTCCTTCAAGCAGCAACACTCAAAGAAAATGTCCCGTGTCTATGCACGACGAAGTAATTCCGAAGAGCTTCGGTTAATGGGTGCACTGATCTTGCACCCACTGGCAGAATTTTTTTCCCGAGTAGATCTTCACTCGGAAGAACAACATGCCGAGTAAGTTATCACTCGGATACACCCAGTGGATGGTCAATAAAAGCCGAGTAAGTTACCACTCGGAAACTTAAAAAAACCCGAGTAAGTTACCACTCGGAAACTTAAAAAAAACGAGTAAGTTGTCACTCGATAACCTAAATCATAACCGAGTAAGTCATCACTCGGAGTATCTTTGAAAGAGGCTACTTCTCAAGCATGAAACAATTTTGAACGCGATAATACTCGAGACTAAGTGACATGCATGACTGCAGCCATATTTCAGAATACGCAAAAAACGGAAAATCTTGTATTCATTAGTTGTTCGAGAAAAGTTCCGAATGGTTAATTCACTAATAGTCCGTCTCTGACGAATATTTCCAGATTATTAGTATGATAAGGTGCGAGGGGTAAAGAATTGATATCCCATGTGGTATGAACTAAAGCTCATTGTGATGCTTTAGGATATCAAACTTTACAAATTTGGTTTATATGGAGTTTAAGGCCTTTTACTCCGAGACACGCCCTCCGAGGCCTCAGTCCACCTCTTCCGAGAGACGATTGAGTGTCGCCAGATTTTTCTTTAACTTGCCCGACCCACATACAATGGAAAGTGTAAACTTCAGTAAAGTCCTTCCGGGCCTCTTATTGAGTTTAATCTTCATATACCTTATGAATATGTCATCAATAAGAAGAGCACTCTCCTTTGATGAAATCAATTATCCCAACTAATAAAAAGTCTCCAATCAAAAGACTCCGAGTAACTTCAATAAGTTACTCGGAGCCTTGGGGGCTACACCCAGTGGGTTCACTAAGAAGTGCTCCCACTGGAAGGATTTATACAAAAAGTCTCCAATCAAAAGACTCCAAGTAATTTCAAGAAGTTACTCGGAGTCTTGGGGGCTACTGTCGTGGTCATACCTAAGGCATACCCTTAAGTATCACATATCATGGGGTACCCTTAACGAGATAATAAGAATAAGATTGACATATAACCGAGTCAGGTGTTACTCGATGATCAAAGTATGATTACGCTTCCGAGTAACAAATAACTCGGGGTGACATGATACTCAGACATGAAGCTACCGAGTAACGAGCAACTCGGACAAGAGGATGGTCAACAGTCACCGAAGCTATACAGTCAAGCATCCCACTACATCCATTATAATACGACTTAATGGAGGGGTTTCCATGTTTTAATTAGAAGCATTACTCTAGCATTAATAGGCATTAGTCCCTCTTAATTCCCCACTCATGTAATGGGAGTGACGCACTCTATATAAGCCACCCCCACCACCACGACGGGTGGGCTGAACTCTCTTCTTCTTCCTGTACCATGGAAAGGACCTCATGTACATCTTGTTCATACAAAGATAAGGAAAAGCTCCTCCGGGGGCGCGAGACGTAGGGATTTTATCTCCTCCGCGAGAGTCCCGAACTCGATAAAATCGCATGCGTCACCCGTTTGCATCTCGATAGATCATGCTCCGTTCATACCCCTCTCTCTATTGTCAGGATCATATCCACGACAGGACGTTCTAGTACTCCTTAAAACAAACGCAATATCATTCCAAGGACTATGGCATAATTGTAGTGTGCAGAAGTATGGCGTGTGGTTCAGTAGCAAGGTCTCGCTGGAGACACCGGTGACAATTTACTTCCGCGTTTCATTGTCTTGATCGCGCTTCAACAAAAAATGTACGAGTTATTTGTAATTATTGAAGAAAATCGAATGTGGTTCATTTGTATGAAACCTTGCAATTCGCTTCAGCCAATCGGATGTTTGTGTGTTTGGTCTGCTGTACAGTCATCAATTCTATCAGGGATGCAGTTCTTTCGCTAGGGATGTATGGATGCAATTTTTTTATTGTGGATGCCCCTATAAATTACATGATGTGGTCCTTTCAGTGCAGTTCGTTTTATGGGCCAATTCACTTTTTTATAATTTTGTAGTTCACTTGCCCCTCGTATCTGTGATTCACTCTCGTTCAAAAAATAAGTTAAAGAAAAAAATCATGCAATTCGCTTGCTTGTTTGATGTTGTACGGTTTCCTATTTAAAGTAATGGGGTCGCCCATATGATGAAGTTGACGGGGTGCAGTTCACTTATAGTTCATTTATGTAAAAATATGTTGCGAAAAAATAAAAAAATGGTGTTGTTCACTTCTAATAAGTGAATCAAAGAACCATGTGCAATTCTTTTTGTCGATAAATGCAGCTGGTGCCCAACGCATGCAGTTCACTTTGTTGATTTTGGGTAGCTAGCTTAAGACTTACGCATGTAAGAGCAGGTACAATAGTCCTATTCAGCGGGCTGTAAAGATACCTACATCAGAGCTTGATTAATAATATAGCCAGCTGCTGGCTATAAGGTGTTGCCATGTCATATATAGCCAACCTTATAGCTAACAAGTAAAATAGCTAGATGTAAATATATATTACTTTATTGATATATGGTCCACATGTTAGTCACACATAGTGTCTAGGAGCACGTGTTGCAGCCGGCTGTTAACTAGTAGCCCGCTTCTCTTCTCTCTCTTCCAATTAAGCAACAATATATTATTTTATTCCTTATAGCCCGCTCAGTCAGCTCTATTATACTTGCTCTGAGCAAAAATCGAGAACGAGCGGGCTTTTGATGAGTCGTCGGGCGATAACACAGTAGGAGTACTTGATAAGATGCAGCCAACATACAGCCAGGGCGCTGGCTACAAGCCGAAGATTACTACTACATGCCAATCACCTTACATCTCCTTGCCTCTTTCTATGTGCAATAATAATTAAATACTATAGCTCATATGCTCAATACGTGGGTGAACAGTTGTATACGTATGTCTACAGGAGTAACGGAGGGAAAGAAAGACCGTGGGTCAAGATTTAAGTTACATCTGCTGACAGGGACAGGATTTTTAGGTCCAGAACGTTGAGATGCAGAAGACCCGTGGCTTAGAGCATCTCCAGCCGCGCCCCCAAGAGCCCCCCAGGACGGCGAAACTAGCACCGTGGGGAGGAAATTCCCCCAGCCGCGCCTCCAAGGGCCCAAATAGCGCCGGATTGGGTTAAAATTGAGTCCGGCGATCCCAACCCAAACCCAGCGCGCTGGGTCGCTTGGGGTCGCCGGATGAAAGGAAAGCGCGCGAATGGGAAGGAAAGTTCGCGCGTCCACGCGCCGCCCTACCTGTCGGCGTGTGAACACGCGTCGTCGTCATCGCCTCGCATCGGCTTCCCCGCACCTGTCGCCGCCGTAGAGAATCAATGCGGCGCCGGTGACGAGTCCAATCGGCGCAGAGGGCATCAATGCGGGTCGCCGAGAAACCCAACGGTCCGACGACCGCGCCGCCGCCTGTTCGCGTTCTTCCCCCGCTATAAAAGGGGCTCCCCGGGGCGCCTCGCCGCGCACTCTCCTCTCTCGCCCTCTCTGCTCCTCGCCGCCCTCTCCTCTCTCGCCATCTCGCCGCGCACTCTGCTCTCCTCTCCTCTCTCGCCATGGCCGACGACGAGCTCGCCCGCAACGGTTTCCGCACCCGGAACCTGTCGCAGATGGAGGCTCTCCTCCTCGCGCAGGCCGGCTATCCGTGCCCGCCGGACACCAGGCCGCCCCACTCGTGGGTGCTGTCCGCCGGCGGTGTGCCGGTACCTCCGGTGCCGTTGATCGGCACGGACGCCTTCCGTCGGGAGGTGGACGCGGTGCGGGCCACGATGACTGCGGCGGAGCGCGC
Source organism: Bromus sterilis (assembly GCA_950022295.1). Lineage (NCBI taxonomy): Eukaryota > Viridiplantae > Streptophyta > Magnoliopsida > Poales > Poaceae > Bromus > Bromus sterilis. The sequence continues at coordinate 35,427,491 of OX465600.1, forward strand.
CAACCCAGGCAACGCGGCGAACAATACGCCTGCCTGGGAGCAGTACTTCGAGCTCCGGCGTGCCCAGGCACGGGCCTCTACCAATGGCCTGGCCATCGTGGCAGGCCGGTACAACCGCGACGGGCGGGCACGCTGGTGGAGCGCGCCGGGGCGGACGCTCGAGTTCGTCATGCGCCACATTGACAACGGCAACTCGCCGCGCCTCGACTACCCCAACACGGGCTACGGCGCCGGCCTGGGCCGTCGATCCTACACCCGCGCCACTCCTCTGTGGGCGTCGATGCCCCGCGACGACGGCGACTCGTCGTCGTCCTCCGGCGCTCCTTCGCGCTCCCAATCGTCGGGGTCGGCCTTCTCGACGCCGCAGTTCGCCCCGGTGAAAACCGAGGTGAAAATGGAGGTGAAGAAGGAGCACTCCCCGACGAAGCGTCGTGGTTTCCTCGGCAAGGTCCTTGGGAAGAAGAAGAAGGACAAGGACATTGCCCCGCCGCCTCCTCCTCCGCCGCCGGCCGCCGGCATTGACGACGAAGAGGGCCTCGCCTTCCAGATGGACTGGGCGAGGCGAGACTACTTCGCCGAGCAGGTGCGCCTACAACAGCTGGAGATGGATCGGGTCGAGGCCATGAAACGGGCCGAGGAAGCCCAGCGCGCCGAGCAGGCGAAGCGCGGCGAGGGCAGCAGCAGCCGCAGCAAGTGGGCGCGTCCACGACCTCCGTCGCCGCCGTTCATCGTCCTCGACGGCACTGACGACGAGGAGGAGGAGCCACTGCGGGTTCGGAGGAGGAGGGGCTCCATCGGCGGCGGGACATGTGGCGCGCAGGCCGGCGTCAAGCCGGAGCCAAAGGATGGCGGCGACGGCGACGATGGCGGTGCAGCCGGCGGCGCCGCTGGAGGAGGAGGCGACCCGGAGTCGTCAATGGAGGCGCTCTACTCTTTCTTCTTCGATCAGTAGGCTAGCGTAATTTTTTTATCTTTTATGTAAAAATCGTCCGAATGTTATGAATTCAGTCGAACTTCCTCTAAATTAAATGCGTTTGGTCGTTTTTTGTTTGAAATTGACCGATACTTGGGGGTCATGGGGTCGCGGCTGGGTAGCCGGCCCCCCAGGACCTATCGCCGCGCAAGTGCCCCCCAAGCGGCGCTAAAAATAGCGCCGCAAATCGTCCTGGGGGGCGAACGGCCGGAGATGCTCTTAGAACATATTCGACGCGATGATCAATCCCCGGTGCCTGCAGCTTCAATCGCCTGCGAGCAGTACGTACGCACGTACTTGGATTAATGGCTCGAAAGTCGAAACAAGCAAGGACCGATCGGATGACTTCAACTCAAGGATTCGAGGTGGGCACCATGCGGCCGGCGCCGCTGCCGCAGCTGCAGCTGGTGGCACACTGCGTCTTCCAAATCAACACCAAGGTAGCGGCGCTGCGGCACCTCGGCAACGCAGTCGGCATGCCCAACGGCCCAAGGACACCCTGCCCTTCGCTTCCACCTCCACGCGGCACGGGCCGAGACCACAAGGGTCGCCAGAACGACGTCGCACAACCTCAAGCGGGCAGTCGCCGCCGAGAGGACGGCCCCATCATAGATTTGGAGGCGGCTCTCAGTCTCAGGGAGCTCCAGCAAGTCCAACAGCGGATAGCCGCAGCAAAACGAATGATCAACTCTTCTCCTCCTCCTGCTGGTGGTGGTGCATTGGCCGCCGGTCAACAACAATGCACCGGGCAAACGCAGAAGCAGCAGCTTCTGGCACAAGGAACGGAAGCACGTAAAGCCATCATCGAGGAGAGACACCTGGAGATACGGGAGACGGAACAACAGGTGATCACCGAGATCAACGAGATTGGCAGGGGTGAGGTGAGCGGCGCCGACGGATTTGATGATGCTGTGCTCGGTTGTTGAAAAAAAAATTACATGCAACCGATGATTCATCGTGTGCGATGGTGCGGGGACGATGCGAACTTGAGCGGCTCTGGCGGCGGACAGAACAGGTTCACCTCCCAGCCGGGCGGCGGCCAGTACTGCGGCGGGTGCCTGCCAGCCCACGCAGTCTCAACCGGCTCAAGCGTATCGTGCATTGAGATGAGGCGTTCCAGGTTCCCCGGCTCGGACTCCACCTTCTCGCGGTAGGCCGGGGTGAGCATGCGGAACGCCTGGACGACGGACTCCAGCGAGGTGAGTGGAACCTCCTCGCCCTCGTTGCGGCTGTGGCGTGCGAAGGCGACCTCGGGGCTCATCGCCTCCTCCCATGGCGCCCACCTGTCCTCGAACTAGCTCCGCCACCGCCGCACCACGCCCCCGAGCTCGTCGTTCTTGATGAGGATCAAGGGGAGCACCATCGGGCTACCGGCGAGGATCTTGTCGGGGCCCGAGGGAGATACGGACATGTTGAGGCGGCGGAGGCTTGGCCGGAGTACGGGCTAGGTGGAGTGGTGGCGGTGGTAGCCATTTTCTGCAGAGGATTAGATCTCTCCGAACGAGGGAAGGGGGCGGTGAGGGAGAGAATTGACAATTTGTGATTAAGTTCGTTGGAGTTTGATAATAAGTACAAAGTTTATTTTTTCTTGACAAAACATGGCCAGGGACTAGAGTGTGAGGGATAAATAGTTGTAGGGAAAAAAAGAAAAAGTTGCCCACGTCCTAGACTACATCGTATATGTGCACGTATATGTACAGCCATAGCGATCGTTGGAAAAAAAAAATCACAGCAAAGGAAAAAACCTTCGTGCACGTGTACTAGCTGCTAACTGCGATCCTATTTTCTTCAGGATTTGGCTGCGATCCTTATTTCATGTACCATAATTTTTTTTTGCTTCCATCTTAACTGTCCTAGTCCTCAACCTGTTGCATAAGCATGTTATACCTCATGAGCAACGATTTGCTTTGTATAAAATAATCAAATGAGCTAGCAATCTGTGCTAGCAATCTTAACAACAACTAGCAGACAAAGGCGTGGCGACACGCCACGTCTGTCATGAAGCCTGTATTTCTATTTTTCTTGTTGGTTTTTATGAGAGAAGAAATGATAGTGGTTTTGTAAGGGAGCATGTGGTACATTGTGTTTGTACATGATCACAAATGGGGAAAAAAAGAATTTTGGTGGGATTCTGAAGCAGTCGAGCAACGATTTCCCAAATCAATACTCCTTCACCTTCTGGCTTGTTCAACATGTATTTGCAAATTTTGGTGCGTATTGAATTTGTGATGTGTCAGTTTATCATATGTTTACATGCGGCTAGATGTAGCTATGGTGGAGTAGCATGTTCCCCAACACTTGAACTTATTGTTATCGGCATGTTCTTTTTGAGAAAGCACTTAGTAGACAATATTAACTTGGAGCCAAGCATATATTGCTAAGTATGTGATGTTGTTCTCCTGCATGTGAAAATCTGTTTTTTACATCAGTCTCAAAAACTATTTTTCTGAAAAATACAATAGAGGTTTGAATCGTCTGCTTCCATGAATACTTTGTCTTAGTCTATTTGTAACTCATGTGCATGGTGGCAAATATTTTATTTAGAATTATCCTACTTACCTTTAATATACACATGCAGGTGTACATGAATTTGAAGTTCGTAGATAATGAAAGAGTACTCAATTTGATTGTTTCCTCCTAGGCATTAAGCCAAACAATTAACGTGCAATGCAAGGGGAAGGTTAAGCCGTGTACATCTGGATGAAGACCAAGCAGATCAGGGAGGAAGGGCGGAGTGCAGCAGGGCTGCGACCTCGTCGAGCGCGAGTGGCTGGCGCCCATGGCTGACTTTTGGAGAAGCGAGGTGGAAATGTGTCATTTCTATTGGCTTGAAATTTGAAAATGACTGTTGTGTTGCCACTGTTTTTCTATTTTGTTTCTACCGGGTGAAGTTGCTGGGGGAGAGAGAAGGGGCACAACGAATTATCTAGACGGGTCACGAAGAGAAAAAAATCTGGTCTTTTTCTTTGTGATATGGACGAAAGCGGTGCAGTTTTGGAACTGGCACAACAAAATGGTGGATCGGTCATACCCGGCGGAACAAAAACAGCTATAAAATTACAGTGAAACAGTAAAGAAGCAAACACACGTGTCAATCAAAGAAAGAGCTTACGTCCAACACTTTAAGTGCACATGAAGGGCTATAGCTTAGCCAACTTGTACTATTAGTATATTACTAATATTTAACATGTCCCGCCGTCCCGGCAACGAATGATACAAAGTACTGATTAATTCCATGACCATGAAGCATGCCCAAATATTATATGAATCCAAAATCTATAACTACGTGCTACAAGAGACTACATTGCATCCAAAAAATATAACCAGGAAGCTGCGTACACGTACAAATAGTATGCAAACTACGTCCAATGGAAATAGATCAATCGTAGTAGTATGCATCTATATGAGTACTACATATACAATGAGGAATTTGCTCAGACCAGGAGCGACTAGCCGGACGTTCGCCGATGCCTCGTTGGTGCGGCTAATCGGCCTCGCCGGCGCCGCAGCGGATGGTGAGTTGATCGCGTAGAGGTTTGAAGAAGCGCTGCCTGCGGTGGCTAGGTTTTGATGAAGAGGTAGAGCGATACAGGTAGATATACGTATACGTGCACATATAAGATGTAGTCTAGGCGTGGGCAACTTTTTCTTTTTTCCCTACAACTATTTATCCCTCACACTCTAGTCCCTGGCCATGTTTTGTCAAGAAAAAAATGAACTTTGTACTTATTATCAAACTCCGATGAACTTAATCACAAATTGTCAATTCTCTCGCGGTGGGGGTAGGCAGAGCTGGCCAACGGGCCGGGCCGGCACGGTATAACTTAAACGTGTCAAGCACGGCACGGCCCGCTAGGCACGTTTAATAAACGTGCTGTGCCGGGCCGGCACGTGTGTCTGATCTTCAGGCCCAAACACGACACATTTAATAAATTCTCACAAACGGTCCGTTTAGCTCTTATATCTCTAAAAAATACTATAAATATTATATTGTTAGGTATTATTAAGCTTAGGTATTGTTATATATATATATAAATATGAAAAATATATAAAAAGTTAAATGTGTCGTGTCGGCCCGGCCCGCGTGGCTAGCCTTGCGGCCCAAGGCGGGCCACGTGCCTGGCACGACCCGTTTATTGGCGTGCCGGGCCGGCCCGTGACGGGCCAGGCACACGGGCTTACGTGCCAGCCCATTTATCAGGCCCGTTTGGCCAGCTTTGGGGGGTAGGTGGCCATCATCGGCTCGTTAGCACCGTAACGTCCGTCATGAAGGGCCCATCTGCCAACACAGCAAACTGTTTGCAGTATACGAAATTTATAAATATAAGTTGTACGTAGTAACGTAGTGATCTCCACAAGATTTTGTGGTCCAGATTTTGGGTGCATCTGAGCTCGAGCTCACTTTCGAATTTTCGATATATAGCCAATTTGCTATATGAGCAGTCTTTTAGGAAGGCTTTGTATGATGTGGCATTAGTATAGAGCCGACAACGGGCTGTGCTATTAATCTTGCTTTAAGAGCAAGTACAATAGAGGGCGGGTTATAAGGAATAAAAGAGTATAATATTACTTAGTTGGATGAGAGAGAAGGTAAGAGCATGGTTAATAGTAGAGCCAAATGTTGGCTATAAGCCATCTTATTGCTCATCTTATAGCCAACATGTACAATAGTTAGCTACAAAAGTGTACTATTTTTATCACATATGACCCATCTTTCACCCTCACAAAGTGCCTAGGAGCAGGTGATAGAGCTGTCTCTTCACGAAGAGCCCGTTTACTTTCTCTCTCCTCTTCTCTCTCATTCATCTAAGAAAAAATACATTATTTTATCTCTTATAGCCTGCTGACTCACCTTTATTTTACTTTCTCTAAGAGCATGATTAATAGTATAGGCAGCTGCTGGCTATAAGGAAATGTCATGTCATCTATAGCTAACTTTATAGTCAACAAGTACAATAGTAAGGCTATAATGAGTACTACTTTAGCAATATATGAACCAAATGTCTATCTCACAAAATGCCTAGGAGCACATGTTGCAGCTGGCTACTAATTAGTAGCCCGCTTCTCTTCTCTCTTCTCCAACTAAGCACAAATATACTATTTAATTCCTTATAGCCAGCTGACTAGGCACTATTGTACTTGCTCTAAGAGCATGGTTAATAGTATAGCGAGCTGCTGGCTATAAGGAGATGCCATGTCATCTATAGATAATCTTATAGTCAACAAGTACAATAGTAAGGCTATAAGGAGTATTACTTTAGCAATACATGGCCCACATGTCTATCTCACAAAGTGCCTAGGAGCACGTGTTGCAGCTGGCTACTAAGGCTGGGCACAATGGGGAGTAACTTAGACTAGTAACATACACGGATTACGAGTCTATGTTACTACCTCCACAATGGGTAGTAACAGTGGCGGCGACAGGCCCCAGGCAGGCCGGGCTGCCGCCTGGGGGGTGGCCTAATCACTCTTTGTTAACTGTAGCAATTTTAGCTACTGTTCATACACTGTAACTACTGTTCATACAAGACTGCCTGGGGCGTCAGTATTTTCTAGCGCCGCATATATGTAGTGTCATATAAGACTTCATTTATTAGATTATAGACTCATATTGTCTTGATATGTGTGATGTTACTCAAAGAGCAAGTAACTAGCTAAGTTACTATAAACATCTCTCTCCTCATTAACTCATTGCCACATAAGCAAAATTGTTGAGTTGGACTCTATGTTACTGCTAAGTTACTCCCCATTGGGGCTAGCCTAATTAATAGTCTGTTTCTCTTCTTTTTCCTTTTCTCTTTCCTCCAACTAAGCACAAATATACTATTTAATTTCTTATAGCCAGCTGATTAGGCACTATTGTATTTGCTCTAAGTGGACTCTCGGTGAAGAACCAACTCTAGCACATGCTCCTAGGTATTATATGGGAATGAAATGTGAGTCATATATCATAAAAAGTAGTACTCTCGCCAATCCATAATAAGTGTCGCTCATCTAGTACAAAGTTTGCACTAGCTTAGTACAAAATGAGCGACACTTATTATGGATCGAAGGGAGTATCTTTTTTTAGCTAACTATTATACTTGTTAACTATAAAATAAGCTATAGATGACATGTCAATAGCTTATAGCCAGCAGCTGGCTCTAATAATTAACACCCCGCTTCTCCGCCACTGGTCCATACAGTGTGAGCACGACGGGCACATGCGCCTTGATCTTAACGGATGCAACGCTGGCAACCTCATACTCGTTGCTGGGGTATTATTGATGCTAGGTGTGGCGATCAATGGTGGGTAGGAGGGTCCGACTGAGGATTTATTACGAGTGCGAAAGGACAAGAGACGGAGATGAGAGGAGAGACGCTCATCATAAATCATAAAGGAGACATGGCTCACCAGAGCATCCACTGCATCCACGAAGCCTGTGAGACGACCCGAGCTTGACTTGGGACACAGATCCTGCTCCGGAGGTGCCGCGCGCGCCGTCGACGGTGGCCGAGGTACCAATGCCGTATCTGTAGGATAGATGCGCCGTATTTTTGTTCACTGCAACTTCATTTTGAGGCTTGGTTCTCTATTTTTCCACCTTGTCAAATGGTCTCAGGTGGAGACAGAGCCAGAGAGAGCTCAACGGCCATGGCGGAAGTAGCAGCCGGGCTTCTCACGTCAGGTGTCATGGACATTGCGGCCAACAAGATCAGATCCGCCATCGCGGAACAGGCCAGTTTGGCCTGGAACTTCAGCGACGATCTGAAAGACATGGAGAATACCATGGAGTCCATATCGGCTGTGCTCAAGGACGCCGAGAAGCGGTCGGTGA